>OY776665.1:18850035-21261294 GCA_963675795.1 Crossocerus cetratus | reverse complement strand
GAGAAATGATATTGAGAAGGTTTTGGGTGATAATTGTAAGTAAAGCGACATAACATACATTATATTCCGCTCATGCTAATACTTATACTAGAAAACTAAAAACATACTTCAAAAAGAAAGGAGAAAAAAAAAACTAAATACACCCAAAGCCTTGGACTCAGTTCAGGGTTTAATGCACCAAAGAAAGAACGGAAAGTATAGAGTTGTAATATGACTTCACTACCTTAAACATTCCACGAGCTACGGAGAATTATTTGTTAAATGCTTCCGCGGGTATCTGTCCTCGTTTGAAGAACTCTTGAAACGCCGCAACAGCATTATCGTAATTCCATTGCACTTCTTCTAAACACTTTAAGCTCCACTCCAAGTTCATATTCGTTTGTTGGCTAAGGGTTAATGTCATTCGCTGCTTCACGTCCTCCGGTAACTGTGCTACCGCTGGCTTGGCAATGGGCACCGCGGGGGCAGTTGAAACCGTAGCTTGGGCCATTGGTGCTTCCGACGGTTGACTGTTGAGTAGTTTCAATTGGGCATCCGTCGGTTGATTTAGATGCAACTGTTCGTTCCGGATGCAATAACCACTCCCTTCTGGTACAATAATGAATGTACGATTGAAGTACCGAATGGTTTGGTCCTTGTCCATTTCTTTGAAGTATCCAGTCACAGTGACTAACATCATCCCCTCCTAGAGTGAAGATTGCGATAATGTTAAGGGAAATTCAAGTAGATTTCGGTGATTTTGCGAAGGGTGGAGTACTTGCCGTGACTAGAGTAATGTCCATTGTAAAAGTATTCAGGCAGTGGCTCGTCTGTGGCATTTGTGATATGAATGAAACTACAGGCAAACGTCCGCATTTGAGCAGTTTTTGTCTTCTGTTATTGTCGTTTACTCTGTATAAATTTCTATTCTCTGTTAGGTATCCACTTAATCTGTAAGAAATTGATCATTGATTATGTT
Organism: Crossocerus cetratus; assembly: GCA_963675795.1. NCBI lineage: Eukaryota > Metazoa > Arthropoda > Insecta > Hymenoptera > Crabronidae > Crossocerus > Crossocerus cetratus. Next base: position 21,260,336 of record OY776665.1, on the reverse strand, counting down.
CAGTGAGTGCCATCTTTTGTATTGAAGTTTAATGTAGCATTAATCATGAATGTTAACTTACTTGCTTGCATTGTGAGGATATGATATGGTCATACTGAAGGTCGCGTGCTCGTCATAAGCATCTAATAGTGACTGGCGGTTGCCACTATCAAATATTAAGAAGTATTGTTGCAGAAATTGGCTCGCAATTTCTTGCGCCTTTCCATTCGCGACAAACATTCTTTGAACGGGGGGAACCTTGGCTGCATCATCCACGACATCGAACAAGATCGGCTTTGGTAGTTCCATGCCATCCTTTGAAGTATATAATCACGGTTTTAAAAATTCCAGCTCCCTCAATTTTTTACAATCTTTACTGACACATTTGCTAGTACCAAGTTACTATTACTTACCAGTCGTAGCAGCTTGGGGAACCTTTTCCGAACATCGCTATTGTCGAGAAAGAAAAGCCGGGAGCCCGGAAACTCCAAGTTAGTCGTAATAACAGAAACATTTGCCTTATTATTCAAGAGTGAAACAGGAGAGAAGAAATGCTGTTATACAGGACTAAAAGTTATCAATTCGATTCACTGGTCATCAGTGAATTTGCAACGATCGAGAAGTGTTAGGAGAAGGTAGTTTTAGGATAACTCGACCGAGTTTCCTGGGGCAACCTTTCCACTGAAAACATAATTATTCACACTGAGCAATCGCATCGAAATAATACATTACCTCACATAGTCGTTCTGCCTGGTTTTGTACTTGTTGCAGAAGGGATTCCCTGTCAATCTTAATTCCTCCAGTTTCAACTCCTTGAGGGCGTCTAATTGATTCATGTCGCGTATCTGTGAATAATTAAAAGAAGTATAAGTTTCTACTGGGTCCAAAGAGAACTTGTAGGTATCAACATAAGCATACATACCCTATTATCACCAATATACAATATTTTCAACTTCTCAAACTTTTTACCCAGAATTTGTAGTCTTTCCAGCATTTGTAATTTGTTTCCTTCTAGGTTTAGTGCTTCTAAGCTTGGTATATGCTCGGCAACGATGTCAAGGACAGTTTTTAACATTACAGGGCGGAATAATGCGCAAAAATAATCGGAAACGAGATCTGCAATTGAAAATTTCATTAGTTAAAGACATAGACTTAAGGTAAATTCCACTACTATACTCCGACATCTGCGCACCAGGGTCTTGATGAAACTTTGATAAATCCAAAGCATTTGTCTCCTGCACATATCGTTTGGACATTGCTTGCTTCAATCTTTCTTTGAGCTTGTCGTCGAATTCACACTGTGGCAACCCTGGTTTCACCCTTACTTGTAGCTTGAACCCATCGGTCACTGTGATCTTTCTGTCGCAACCTTCCAACGCAGTGGCTACTTTTGCATCTTCGATATAAAAGCTTGATTCGTTCCCAAGAACTTTGTACTAAAGGAAAATTTACGTTTTAGTACAATTTAAAAACAAATTGCATTAAACACATTTGCAAGTTCATTACCATTATTGGGACAAATGTTTCTGGTGAGATATAGCTAATTAGGGTCCTTATTATATAATCCTTGGAATATTTGTGCCCATAAGGGATCTGTAATAAAAGAATACAAAGATTAACTCAACAATATCTAACCAATGGTCATTCTGATGCAATACAAAACCATTCTTACCACAACTTTGAACCAATTGTGATCTCCCACATGTAACTGCCTCATTCTACCAGAAAACGGTCCTCCTCTCCTGAAGCCTCCGCTCCGGTGTAGAAGCGGACTGTTCCTTCCTCGCATGGACTGGCCATCGCGTACTCTGTACGACGCGCCGTCTCTACCCCTGACCACGACCTGCCTATTATTATTATTGTTGGAGCTCGTGGCCATTGGGATATCTTCGTCCAAGCAGGCCAGCGCAAGATTACTGGGTACATCGCGCTGTGGTCTCGACTGGGTCTTGAAAGAAACTCTGCGCCTGTTCTCCAGGAACGGCCAGGCGTCCGGTTTAACTCTGTCGTCGTGACCTGAGCGAAACGTGACTGATTAGCAGTGCCCGGAAAAGGTTCCCCATCGCCAATAACTCGAGGACGACAATAAGGAAAAAGTATACTCTACCGAAGTAATGTTTGTCCTCGGGATTGGCGGGTCGCCCGCCCCTCGAGGTGAACTTGCTCGGCTTTCTCGGCATGTTGGCTCAAATCGCAGGCTGCACGATCATAAGCACAATGCAAACAGCATTGCAGTTCCCCTGCTGCTTGTCCTATGCGACCGCACGTTTCTTCTGCGTAGTACAATCACTTTTTCCTTGGCGTTGCTGAACGAGCGTACGAGCGTGTGGCCGAGTCCTGGGGAAGAGTCCCTTGCGTGGGGGAACCACTTTCTATCGAGAATTCCGAGCCGCCAGGCAATTGCTAGAATCGAGTGTCTTTCCCCGCAAGCGAGCGATCCGTTTTTATGTCGCTCGGACTTATTGTTCACTTCAGCAAAGCTTACGGCCTCGGGCTCTCGGAAGATGGCGAATACGCACTCCTTCCGGGGATGACCGCGTGGAGGCGCTGCTCCCACCACGCCAATTCTACAGTCTTCTAACTGTTGAATGGATGCGCGCGCTCCTTTACGATTTATTTTTTGTCTAATGTTTACTCGAATATCTGTGCCATCCGAAATTGTGCTGGTCTTTCCAATTCTTCTAAGTTGCTGATTACGAACATGCACTCAAATTGGCGAACAATCGTGCCCGGAAAAGGTTGGTCTTTGTTCTGCAGCTCTTGAGCGCAATTTTCGATTTTCCCGCCTTCTCTTGGAATGGTGGCGCGATGGTAGTTCGTGTCGGTCCATGTTGTGGTGGTCCATGTGCTGTAGTGGCGTTTAAATCGACCTGTCGTGAATGCAAGTGTGTTTTACAGCTTTTATATCAAGGAAACATTGCTGATTACAGTAACGATGGTGAGTGTCTCATGTTCCGTGTAATATATTGCAGTCAACGTATAAATTTCGAACGGTTTACTTGATAGACTTCTTTCAAAGCAGGAAGTAGCATTCTCCTCTACGAGAGGTTATTCTTTCTTGTCAATTTGTCAGTATTCCACAGAACAACTGCAACTGTTTCATTATTCGCAGGGGAAAACGAAGAAAACTCGAAGAGTAATCATGCAAAAGTTTGCACAAATGAAGAAGATGATAAGTCCCAGTGACCCAAGAATGTAAGTGTATTTTGGAGAAATGGCACCAGTGGCTTTCTGGAATAACACGACCTTATTCTTTGCAGTAAAGCTGACAAACGAGCACCACCCAAGAAGCAGAAAAAGGAGGATCACAGGAAAATCAAAGTTACAGAAGCGTAAGTTTGTTTGAGTGTAATGCGTGAGATCTTAATTGAATTTAACATTTCTATGTATCAATGTTTATTTCTAGGCCACAAATATCATCCGCACTGTTCTTCCAATATAACACACAGCTCGGACCACCGTATCATATCCTGATCGATACGAATTTTATCAACTTCTCCATCAAAAACAAATTGGACATTGTTCAGAACATGATGGAGTGCCTGTACGCCAAGTGTATTCCATATATAACAGACTGTGTGATGGGTGAATTGGAGAAACTGGGAGCAAAGTACAAGATAGCCCTTAGGATCATCAAGGATCCAAGATTCGAGAGGCTGAACTGCCTGCACAAAGGAACATACGCTGACGACTGCCTTGTTAACAGGGTAACACAAGTATGTATATTTGTAAATAATATCACAAACAACTATTTGACTGTTTGCAACAGTGAATTTTATTTCCACTTCCAGCACAAATGTTATATCGTCGCCACGAACGATAAAGACTTGAAGAGGAGGATAAGGAAAATCCCGGGAGTGCCGATAATGTACGTCTCCCAGCATAGGTACACAATAGAAAGAATGCCAGATGCGTACGGCGCTCCGAAACAATAATTTTATATATTTCCTCTGACTTTCTCCTGTAAATAAACATCCACGAAACGTACTGAATCTCTGCCGCTTTATTGACTAGCGTCGAGAGAGTTGGAGCGAATGGGTCGACAGCGAAATCCTCGAGGAATGATTGAAAGTGGGGCCCGTGCGTCGATGTGTCACTTGTGCGCGGTGGAGCCCCGGGAGACAGACGGGAGAATGTGTTACAGTTATTGTTCGGCGAAACAATGAAGCTGTTGCATGTAACGCGCCCACGCGTTACTCCGCGCAACTCGATAGAATTTTACTGTTTTGCGAGTGAGATGCTGCCCCGTATAAGGCGGCGGCGCGAACTAACGATAGACGAGGTGGGCGAAAAAGCCCATTTCCAGTGAGGAACGATCGCGGGCCGATTTATCGCGCGGAGGTTGCCCCAGCGAAACTAAGTTGTTGAGCTTTCTCGCTGGGTGCCCGGCTCAAGCGTGGCCGGGATATCGCGCGCGCGAGGGATAAAGATCGTGCCGGCGATCGTTACGCTTACCTACGCGGAAAACGATCGGATTTCTGTCGGGAACCTGCCTTTTGCAGGGAATCGCTCTAATGTACAAGTTCCCGGTAAACGCGATCGTTCCTCCGCCCGATTAAGATCGCGCTACCCCGCATTTTCGACTGCTAACAAGCCGCAGTAGGTTCTTCTTATTTTAAGACTCCTTTTTATTTACAGAGACAAGAAACTTTATTCCTCCGAAGTCGGAGTGCGCTTCCTGAAATCAATCATTACTGCGGGCGGCCAGTGTCGCAGGGCGCATTAGTATAATCGACGAGTCCGTATTGGGGGCTCGCCCCAGGCGCTCTCGTGTTCGAATAAATGTCAGGTTTCCTCTGTCCTCGGCCGGGGTCGTAACCTTTCTAATATCGTGGAACAACAAATGGCATACGCATGCACGTTCCAGCCGCGGCACGTCAGATATTAATCACAGAGGCATACGAGCGCCGGTACCCCGGGCTGCACACTCCCCTGCGACAGATACTTCGAGCGAGAGGCTAGCGCACCAGGCTGCGCGCCCTTTAAGATTTATGCCCGACACGCCAACGGGAATTCCTTCGCGTTTGACGATGAAAATCTGTTAGGCATTTCTTCTCCGCTACGTCTCAATAATGGCCTCCTTAGATCGTGACTAATAGTTCACGCAGAGGGATCACCCTCGCGCGTACGCGTCCCCCCGCCCTCAATGCGTCCACCGGGCAAAAGGGCAGACTGGAAGAAAAGAGGATACTATATCGAAGGTGGAGGGAAAGAGGGACAAGTTCGAACGGAACATTCGATCGCGGTAACGGATTAGTTATAAGAGTGGCTGGAGGGCCAGGGATATATCAGCGTGGGTACAGGCCCTTCCGTTGGATCGTGGCTCTCTTCCGCGCCCTCCCCCCGCGAGGCCCTTCGTTTCCGAGGCCAGCTTTTCCCTCGGCGGCTCTCCTCGCTATTTCCCCTCCTCCCCCACGCATTATTCATCTTCGGCCGCTCGTCCCGTTCCAACCGAAGCGCGCGCGAGCGCGCGTTCGCTTTCTTGCACGGCGCTCTCCTCTCGCGCACTCTTGCTTTTCCCTCGCTCTCTCGGCCCTCCCAGGACTTTCCTTCTTCCCTTCGCATTCCCCGTCTTTTTCTCCGTCTCTCTTCCCTCCGCCGCTTTCCCCCGTCCTTTCGAGAACGCGCTCTCCTCGTCGCGCGGGCCACTCGGTCGGCCATCTTGCATACCTGAGCCTCCGCATTGCTCGTTCCTTCAGGGCAAAAGGGAGACTATCTCGGGAGAGACGCGAGGACGGAGAGGAGATGTGCGAGAGGGGCGTCGAAGAGGAGGTAGGAACACGCGAGCGCGTTCCCGGGGCCCGACGGAGTAGGCGATACACGCCGGTAGAAAGAAAGAGAGAGAGAGAGGGTGGGGGGAGGGGGACCCCGTGGAGAAGGCCCCGCGCGACGCGACTCTCAAAGAAAGGCCCGACAGAGAGAACAGCACTCGACACTCGAGGATCTCGCGGGGCCCGGAGAGAGACGGCACTCTCCCGAAGGAAGTAGAGATATAAAGGGCCCTTCGCGAAACGGAGAGCGAGGGAAGAGGCCCCGGGAAAAAGAAGAGCCATAGAAAGCGTCTCGCCGAGTGGGAAAGAGAGACGAGAGCCGATAAAAACCACAGTGGGCAGAAGGTGGAGAAGGAGCGCGCGAGGATCTGGGCCCCGCGTTCGAGAAGGAAAGGGGCCCCAGAGGGAGAGAGAGCGAGAGGGCCGCAGCGAGCGCGCACACACGCAAAAGAGAGGAACGGGGCCCAGAGGTGTTCGGGATGGGAGTAAGAGGGCCCCTATCGATAGGAGGGCCCCGGGGGAGGTAGGAGGCGGGAGATAGGAAGGTAGGCACGCTCGGGAAAGAGGGCCTCACTCGAAAGCGCGAGAAGGACGAATGCAACCGGCAGGAGAGTACAGCGCTCTCCGCGGGCCTCGCGAGCGAGAGAGCGAAGCCTGCGCGGGCCAAGTTCGAGCGAGAAGCGAACAGAGGAGAGAGGGGCAGTAAGGCCGCGAAAGAAAGCTCAGGTGGGAGCGGGACCGACCGCCAAGGTGGAAAGGAGTAAGATGGGATCGCGTGGAATGGGATAGGATAGAGTGGGAAGGAGCGAGCGGACTGGAGGGAGCGAGAGCCTTTCGGGCCCAATCGTGCTGAACAGAGACCGAGCGAGGCAGGCCGCAGCGAAGAATGCTTCTCCTGGCAGCGGCGAGGCTCTGGGACCGGCTTGGTTCAGTCGAGTCAGGTCAGTCCTCGGGAAGGTGATATTCTTTGCCATACGAACGGGGCCTTACGTCGTCGCGCTCGCGGCCCACGATATCCCGCGACTTCTACGCTCGTACGGTTCCGACTTTCTGCGTTGGTTGGTGAAGTTGCTTGTTCGCGTGGTGGACGCCTTCGGTGCGAAAGGCCCCCCTGGCTATTAATCGGGTGCGCGAGTGAGATATTCCTTCCCTGGTGAACTACGGCCTCGGTTCGACGATCGCCCTCTCCTGCACACTGTCTCTCACGGGGATAGCCGATCGCGTGAAAGATTCGCAAGAGTCTCGCGCCGATTATCGAGCCGCTCGGGCCCTACCGAGAACGGCCACGAGTCTCGCCAGAGACTCCAGTGTACACTGTGCGCTTCCATCGCCGCATAGCGAACCCTTTACCATTGTCTTCTCTCTGTTAACGTCATTTACCTCCGCCAATTACCACGGGCCCTTGGAATAATCAGCCTAAAGCAACCCTAAACTAATCAGCAAGTGGAAGTATAAATCGCAAGAAGCTGTGCAGCCAAGTTGACACGAGAAGCTCCAGCGCTACCAGGGATAAAGCAGAGATCCTCGCTCTCAGTGGGAAGACGTACGAGCGGACAATCCCCGGAGAGTCTCCGGCCGATCTTGAGGAATAATTGCTCGTTGCTCGCCGAATCCGGGCGAGGGGCCAACGTGTGGTCCAGGAGGAGTGGAGTGCGCCCAGTGGAAAAGCCCGGTGCGCGAGGATCCGCGAGGCAGACGCGTTTCGCGAGGTGCGGCTCCGCGGGTCAGTGCCCCCTCTGTGTCGGCTGAAGTCTCCTCTCGTGTGTTCACTTGACTTGCCGCGGCAAAGGAGGCAAGGGGAGCCCGGAACCGCGTATACCCACCCGGCCAAAGAAAGCACCCACTCCCTCCGGGGAGCCGTGCGAGGAGGCGGCCCAGCATCCTTAATCGAATTTAAAAGCGAGCAACACGCGCAGAACTGCCGGGCGGCCCGGCGGCCGAGGGAGAGTGAGAGTGGCGAAAAAGTGCGGAGATGGAATGCGAGTCGCAGGAGTTCTCGGGACGTTGAGCCAATCCCTGGGAGAGAGCGCGGCCCGGGCGAAGATATGCTCGAGGAAGGCCGGTAACGCGAGGCGAGCGAGCGCTCCGATCGAGACATGAAATTGCCGGGGACGATGCGGAAGAAGAGCGACAGGTAGTAGTAGACACGGCTGGCAAAAGCGCAGCAGCAACGAGTGGAGGAGGTTTTTATGTCGACGTGCCGAGAGGAAGAGTTTGGCTAAGGAAGGGGCGCGCTGGTCGACGGGACAGAAGAGATGATCATAAGGAGATCGATGCTCCTAGCCCTGGTCCTGGCAGTGTTGTCCGTGGACCAAAATGGCGGCCAGGCTCCCAGCGAGGAACGACACGCGTCCGAGCACTCCCCGCCGAACCTACCTCAAAGGGTCATGCGGCTAGTGCCGCGAAGGTCGCCGATGTTACCACAGGACAGCGCTACGATGGGCCTGGCGATGCAGAGCAGGGCTGTCGACACGAGGGTCCAGCTCGAGGTCAGAGAGGGCGAAGCTAAGGGAACCCTCGTAGGGCCGATTCCGGTCAAGCCGGGGTTCACCTATCGATTCAACGAGCCGCCCCAGGAGTTCGTGCTGGACCCTGAGACCGGCAAGATCCGCACTGCCAAAGTCCTCGACCGGGAAGCTTTGAGCAGCGATCGCTTCGATCTGGTGGTCCTCTCGAGCCAGCCGACTTATCCGATCGAAGTGAGGATCCTCGTCCTCGATATCAATGACAATGACCCGGAATTCCCGGAGTCCAGTATCGCCGTGAGCTTCTCGGAGTCCGCGGTCGTCGGGACGAAGCTGCTCCTGGACGCGGCCACCGACAGGGACACCGCGGAGAACGGGGTCGCCGACGACTATTTCATCGTCGACGGGAACACCGAGGGCAAGTTTCGCCTGGAGGTGACGGGGAACCCGACCGGCGAGACTTCCTACCTGCACCTCGAGACCACTGGTAAACTCGACCGGGAGCAAGTGGAGTACTACTCGCTGAACGTATGCGCGAGGGACCGAGGGCGGCCGCCGCGGCTCGGCTACCTCCTGGTGAACGTGACGGTCCTCGACGTGAACGACAATCCGCCGATCTTCCATCAAAGTGACTACGTAGTGGCGCTGAACGAGAGCGCGCCCGTTGGCACGACGGTGCTGACGGTCCACGCGAGCGACCGGGACTCCGAGGATAACTCCAAGCTGACGTACTACCTGCCGGACAGCGAGCGGCAGTTTACGATAGAGCCGGACTCGGGGACGATAACGACCGCGGAGCCCCTCGATTGCCCGCAGACGAGCTGCAGCATCGCGCGCCCGGGCGGCGGTTGCCCAAAGAGCTGCGTCATAACGGTGTTCGCCCGGGACCACGGCTCGCCGCGGCAGGACGGCCGTACCTACGTAACGGTGAACCTATTGGACGCGAACGATCACGATCCCGAGATCAAGTTCAGCTACTTCCCGGCGACCGCGGGCTTCGCGACCGTCGACGAGAACGCCGCCAAGGACTCGATAGTGGCGGCGGTCGCGGTGATCGACAACGACGAGGGCCTCAACGGGGAGACGAGCGTCGAGATCCGGGCGGGCAACGAGCTCGGCCACTTCCGGCTGGACAACACCCAGCGGTTCGACATCGTGCGCGTCAACGGGCGGCTGGACCGCGAGGAGATACCCAAGTACAATCTGACGGTGGTCGCCACCGACAAAGGTACGCCACCGCGATCGGCGACGGCCTATCTCGTGATCCACGTGAACGATGTCAACGACCACGAACCGGTCTTCCAGCAGAGCGAGTACTCCGCGGTCCTATCGGAACTTTCGCCTATCGGCAGCTTCGTCGCGAGCATCTCCGCCACGGACGCGGACTCCGGGCTCAACGCCAGGATTTATTACGACTTCGACTCGGGCAACGAGCAGGGCTGGTTCGCGATCGACCAGGACACTGGTCTCGTCACCACCGTGGCCAGCCTCGACCGCGAGGTCCAGGGGAGCATCGAGCTCCACGTGTCCGCTCGGGACGGCGGCCCGAACCCCAAGTACGCCTCGACGCATCTCAAAGTGACGATCCTCGACGAGAACGACGAGGCGCCGAGGTTCTCGCAGAATGTCATCGAGGTCACCCTCTCGGAGAACATTCCGCCGCAGAGTTTGGTCGCGACCTTAACCGCGGTCGACAACGATCAGGGGACCAACGGGAGTGTCGCGTACAGCTTCCACTCGAGCGTCGCTCGCGATTACCCGAAGAGCTTCGCCCTCGACGGCTTGACCGGCCAGTTGACGACGAGGGTGCGACTCGACCGCGAGAGCATCGCCGAGTACAGGATCCTGGTGATCGCGCGGGACCAAGGTACGCCGCCCCAGTCGTCGACCGCGACGGTGATCCTCGCTCTCGAGGACGTGAACGACAATCCCCCGGTTTTTTATCCGCGGAGGTACCTCATGCCCATAGCCGAGGACGCCCCGCGCGGCACCTCGGTGGGTAAGGTGACGGCGAGCGACGCCGATGCCAGGGAGAACGCCCAGGTGAGATACTCCCTGGAATCCGGCGGCGAGGGGCTTTTTCTCGTCGACGAGAGAACCGGTGAGATGACTCTTCAGGGCTCGCTGCGCGCTGCCCACAAGACCCTCTACGAATTGGTCGTCTCGGCGAAGGACATCGGCGATAAAACCGCCCAGCGGAATGCCATCGTCGAGATCATACGGGAGGAGGACCTCGAGCACCTCGAGTTCGACACGTACAATGGATACGAGTTTCGTATCGCCGAGGACAGCGGGGAATGCGGTGCCCCGATGACGTCGGTATTCGGCAGGGAGCTCGGCACCGTCCAGGTATCCCAGTACGGCGACGCCGCCAAGGTCTCCTACGCGATCGTCTACGGCGACCACAAGGGTCACTTCAAGATCGACGAGAGCACCGGTGTCATCAGCACTTCCGGCTGCCTCGACCGCGAGCAGATCGCCTATTACAGTCTCCAATTAGCGGCTCGCGCCGGCCTCGCTTACGGTGAGACCTCGGTCAACATCACGGTCCTCGACGTCAACGACAATCCCCCGAGGTTCCCTAAAGGCGAGCGCGGCGACGAGGTCTTCCTCAAGGAGAACGCTGCGGTCGGCCAGGAAGTATGCCTCGCGAGGGCTAGGGACCGGGACGCGGGCGCCAATGCCAGGATTCTTTATTCCCTCACGCATAATCCTGGAGGTCAGTTTCGAGTCGCCGAGAACTCGGGGATTATTTATCTGGACAAGCCGGTACGCGCTCCCCCCGGTACCGTTTTGCACCTGGAGGTGACGGCGACGGACTCCGGCTCCCAGCCGTTGTCCGCGCAGCAGCAAGTGCGGGTCACCGTCGAGGACGTCAACGATCACACCCCGGTGTTCAAGTTGACGAGTTACGAGACCTCGTTGCCGGAGTCGACGCCTGTAAACGATCGGTTCTTCTCGCTGACGGCGAGCGACGCCGACCTCGGCGCCAATGGGAGAGTCTTGTACAGCGTCAGCGACGGGAACGGCGAGGGTCGCTTCGGCATCTTCCCCGATGGCCAGCTCTACGTGAGGAATGTACTGGACCGCGAGGAACAGGACTACTACGCCCTCGAAGTGACCGCTACCGACCAAGGCAGCCCGTCAAGGAGCTCGATGGTTCCAGTGGTCGTTCACATAATCGACGAGAATGACAATGCACCCGAGTTCACCAACTCCAGTTTCATCTTCCACCTGCGCGAGAACGAGCCCCCCGACACCTTCGTCGGGAAGCTATTGGCCACGGACCGGGACGTCGGGCGGAACGCCGACCTCACTTTCTCACTACCCACGAGTCAGCAGGACTTCACCGTCGACCCTCGAAACGGATTCATCAAGTCCCTGCGGGTCTTCGACCGGGAGCTCCTGGTGACGAACACCGGCGGGAGTTTCGTGAGCCTGGAGGCGACCGTCACGGACAACGGGGTGAATCGTCTCCGGGACCGCGTCAAGGTCTCGATCTACATTACGGACGTGAACGACAACACGCCGCAATTCCAGCGGCTGCCGTACAGGGTGCAAGTGAACGAGGGTGCAGCGAGCGGGACTCAATTATTGCGGGTATACACCAGCGACGCGGACGAGGGCCTGAACGGGGACGTGTTCTACTCGCTCGAAGATGGAAATCAGGAGGGCCATTTCGCAATAGACGAGGCGACCGGGCAGATCTCCCTGGTGAAGGAGCTGGACCGCGAGGCATCGGACACTTACATTTTGACGGTCGTGGCGCACGACGCCGGCCTCGAGGCCCGCTTATCCTCGAGCACGAGCGTCCGCGTCGAGGTGCTCGACGAGAACGACAATGTACCTCTATTCGTGGACAACCGATCGAGGATCTCGGTCCTCGAGACGACCAAGACCAACACGGAACTACTCAGGTTCAAAGCCACGGATAACGATCTCGGGCCCAATAGCGAGCTCGCCTTCGCCATATCGGCCGGCAACAGGAGGGACACCTTTTACATCGATCCCTTGACGGGCACGTTATACTTGAGGAAGCCGCTCGACTACGAGGAGCTCGACAAGTACACGCTCAATGTGACCTGCAGCGACGGGGGTCACCCGAGGCTCAGCTCCGTCACCACGCTCGTCGTCGAGGTCATAGACACCAACGACAATCCCCCGGTCTTCCCGAACACGGCGATCGCCCGGCAGATTCGCGAGGGCATCCTCGTCCACACGCCGATCGTCACCATCACCGCGGAGGACCCGGACTCCGGGGAGAACGGGGTCGTCAGTTATTCGATCCTGAGCCAAGACCCGGAGGACCAGGTGCGCCGCTTCGGCATAAACCCGTCGACAGGGGTGATCCACACCCTCCTGCCGATCGACCGCGAGGAGGTCGACACTTACAAGCTAGTGGTAGTCGCGACCGACAGGGCCCAGCCTCCCAGCGCCCGGCTCTCCGCCGAGAAGCTCGTGATAGTGATCGTCGAGGACATCAACGACAACGCGCCCATTTTCGTCAGCATGTCCGCGGTGGTGCTGCCCGGGAAGGGTAGCCCGAGCTACCAGTCCCAGAGGGAGGTGACGGTGACTCAGCTGGTCGCGCGAGACCTCGACTCCAGCACGAACGGCCTGGTCACTTATGAACTGCTGCGATCGAGCGTCAACTACTCCGACATGTTCCGCATCCACCGGAGCACCGGCCACCTCACGATGCGACTCCCGAGGAGCTCGCGCAGCGGCTCCGAGAGGACCTCCAAGTACCAAGTGGGCGTCCGCGCGACGGACGAAGCCGTCCAGGCGGAGCGCAGGTCCTCCGAGACCTACGTGACGCTGATCGTCCCGGGCGAGGACGGCGACGACCAGCCGATCTGGGAGCACCGGGGCCAGCTCGAGGGCAGCGTCTACGAGAACGAGCCGGTCGGCACGAGCATTCTGCGAGTGAGCGCCCGCAGTCGAAGATCGAACATCGACCTCGAGTATTACGTGACCAACGTGACCGCTGGCAGTGGCGGGCCGCAGGTCGACAGATTGTTCGACGTCGACACCAAGACAGGTATCCTGTCGACGGCTGCCGTCCTCGACAGGGAGACCGGCATCCAGTGGTACGAGGTCGAGCTCTACGCGATTGGTGTCGGCGGCACCAGGCCCAGCACCGCATCCACCAAAGTAAGTCCCATTCTCGATTATTCATCCTAGTCTAGACTTTTTCTACTGCCTGTCGATAAACTTCCTCCGAGGTCATTTCCCTCCGGAGGTTCTCACTGGAAATCGTCTGGTTGCGAGCTGGAACGCGAGATAGCCTTAGAGAGATGGATACCTCGGCGCGTCTTTCTTCCTGATTGCATTGGGAGGAAGGCGCGCCCGCGGCCACCGATGAAATTCTCCGGCCCCCGGAGATGTATTTTCTCCGTGAGCGCGCGATTCATTTATCACGAGGAGCGAATAGATTTAATAAGGCGACCGTTAGAGCGCGTTACTCGAGCAGGGCCGCTCGGCAGACAGGATAATTCGTCGCTGGGAGAGTTGGTTGCATAAGCAGAATAGCTGCCACGTAATTGGATTCGGCGAGGTGGTGCCGGCGCGACGTGTCCGCTCTCAAAGAGGGAAAAGATGCGCGCGGGCCCCATCGGGAGCGAGGAGGGTGGGGGGCTGGGCCGTCTAATCAAGAGGGCGCAGCCGCGCACGAAACATTTAATTAGACGATCGAAATTAAAGATACATTAAGTCTCCTTTCCGGAGGGCACGTGCTCGGCGGGCACCCTTTGGGATAGCTCTCGCTGTCTTTCGCGGCGACGAGGCCCCGACGGGGGGATGATCGGGCAAAAGGGAGAGGCAGAGGGAGAGGGAGAGAATAAACGACAAGATGAACCGCGTGCCAGGAAATCAAGTTGGATTCGAGCCGGGGCTCCCGGGCTCTCGCTCTCCTGGAGGGTTCAGCACTCGAGAAAAACTTGATCTCGGACGAACCCATACAAACGGCCAGACGTAGAGGTAGAAGGTGCGTCGGTCCCGTCTTTACTCTCCCGGTGCCACTGGTGCATCATTTCTGAAGGCTCTCCGCGCGCGCTCTCTCCTCTGTCTTGGGCCCTCGGCTGCGGGCCGCAGCCTCCGCCTGTCCTCCTTTGGCAGGCTCTGCCTCTCCGCTTCCTCGGGGCCCGCGCGCCTCTGCCCTCTGCTCCTTTCTTTCCTCGCTAAGCTCTACCTTTATCGCTCGCTGTGGGATCTGTGACTCTCTTCGGGAACGAACTGCAGTTCGGGCCCCGTTTTTGTCGCGGGGCCCCCCTCAGTCCCCACCCGCCTGCTGGCCCTCCTGCTCGGGACCGCCGCCCGCTTCTCTCTCCCGCGCGCACCCACCCCCTCCGCCTTCTTTTTCTTTCGGCGGCGCGGCCATCGACTCTTCCTATCATCGGCTTTTTGCGCGCCCGCGCACGGGGATGAAAGAGGGATATATTCCTACCGATGTCGCTCGCCGATCGGCCGGCATTCTTCCGAAAGCACCGCCCCGCTCAATTAGAACATTCCTCGTCCTCCGGGCTATTTGCATCGCTCATGCGCTTCTTCCACGTATTGGAGAGAGAGAAAGGGGAGGGGGGAGAGGATGATTGTCCAGTAAGAATTTTGCAAGGTGTCGCACTGGAGGTATTGAACAGTGCTCGCTGGTGGCGAAGAGTCCATCGACTAGACAGAAGATCGGGTCACCGCACCGGGACTTATTTGCCGATCTCGAGATTACATCTCTTTAACATGCGCTGCGATCGATCAAATCGAGTCAAAGGAAGCCGCCGCCGCCACTCTTCTCGGAACGGAGTATCCCCGGCATCCTCCGGGGGCGAGCGGTGGCAAAAATCACCGCGGAACTCTCTCGCCGTATCGAGGGAGTTTCGAGTGGCTGGCTGATTGGGCTCGTGGACGCGCCGGCCTATGAGAACCTGCCGAGACGATCGAGGTAACTAGGATTCCGGTATTCTTTCCGGACGATCTTTAACCCGTTCGGGATGAAGGCGCGTGCTGGAGGCTAAGTGGCACACGCGAATTGGCGGACATATGAGGATTTTAGAATCGAGGTTTCAAGGCCCAAGGGACATACATTTGAAGTTTCAAGGCCCGAGGGATATAGAATTGAAGTTTTAAGGCCCAAAGGACATAGAATCGAAGTTCCAAAGCCCCAATAAGGCCCAAAATGATCCTCCACCTAGACCCCTTTGAGTTCTAACACGCCACTGAACAAGAGATTTCAACGGACGTACCAGGAATACCTAATGATTTATTCCATCGCGGCGCTCTGTGAATCGACGATTGGTCTTTCACGGGACACTGGTCCACTTCCCACGTGGGTCCGTCACCGAACTCGCCTATCGGGCCTTTGTTCTTCCAGGATATCCCTCTTTATCTAATGAACTCCCGTGAGATTGAATAACACTGGGCAATAATTACGTGGGCGAGTGATTAATCGCTCTCGGGCGGCGAGTTCTCAGGGGGCGGGATCGGTGAAACCGTCGCATCTGTCGGCGGTTGCTGCAAATAATTCGGCGATCATCCTCGGTCGGGAGGTAAAAACGTGGGTGTTCTCTATCCCGGCTGGCGAGAGGATCGCGCGGTGTTACGACAGAGCGCGGCGAGATAGCAAACGATTCTACCGAGGGCGAGCGAGCGTTTAATTCCGCCGAGCCGTGGCAATTTAACGCTTTGATTTCACGAGAAATCGCCGGCGCACCTGTCGATCGGGCGAGAGAACGCCAATTACGAGTCGGCTGTGACGCCTAGAAGAAATCCGGCCGTCTCGACGAGTGATCTTTCGACGCGTGTGTGTATGGGTGTTTGTGTGTGTGTGTCGCCAAGTGTGAATCCGCCGATTCGATTCCACGGGTTCACCTCTAAATCTCCGGCACCCCTGCTGCGACTGTCACAGAGTCCCCCACGGATTCCCAGCAGCCCGGTGGAAGTGTAGAGAAAACGTATGCGATCGACGCGTCGATATTAGCCCGCAAATCATAGACTTCCTTAATTATTCCCCGGCTCTTTCGCAGCCGATTAATTATTCAGATATCATCTGGCATCCGAGGCTTTCGGCCCGCGTATCGCATAGTCCCGGCGTATACGCACCGGCGGCGGCACATTCTCCCGCGTTTTCGCAATCAGCCGCATATCCCGCAGTCCCCCTCCTTCTTTAATCAGTAGTCAACGTTTTAATAAGCGCGATCTTATCGATCCGCGAATGCCTTCTCCCCGCCTCACGAATCCCCGGGACGATGTCGCGAAACGAACACACTCGCTCTCCTCCTTTCTCGCCCGAGACAAAGTAGAGCAATCCAGCATCAACATCGCCGGAGCGCGCCGGTTGCTCTCGGCGTGGTTCGATTGAGCAATTAGCAGGAAGAATTGATTATTCGACGAGCCACCGCGACTGCCAGCTCTAGTTTCTAATGAGGCAAACGAGCTATGACACTATCAGCGCGCACTCTGCTCTCGACGTCGAGGCTCCACCACGTGGAGTTGTTCCAGCGCAGGTCCCGATAAGGAGCGGATCGGGCGCGCGCGTTCGTTGATAATATTACGATGTTCATCTGCGCGAATTATGGACGATTTCCGATAGGGAAATCGTCCGGGGCTCCTTCGAGCGGCGGGGCCGCGCGGTCCGTGCGCTTCCTTGGCATGCGAGAGAGCTTGTCGCTTACGGAATGAGTTCCCCGAAGAGCGTGCGCGCCTCGGCTCGGTACAGGGTATTTCTTCGAGGCAGCCGGCCTCCTCGGAGGGAGGGACTCGCGTATGTATGTGCCGGGAAAAAGAGTCGAAGGACTCCGGAGGATCTGCGGCTTATCTTGATTGTAGAGAGGGCTATCCTCCGGTAATCCGTTTAAGTAGGATCCCGGGATGCTTCGATTAAGGTGTTCAACGGGATTAACTGGATTAACGAGATTAGGGGGAGAACCCTTCGATGTGCGCGCGCGCCAGTTCCCTATTACCGTTAATGCGAGCTATCCCCGGGATATCCTGTTAATTCCTTCGCGTCCTGACTCCATTATACCACTGGAGGCAAGTGCGCTACGATACTTAGTGCTCGGCGCTCGCCGGCTTGATTTAGACTCTACCCTTAACCGCTGCCTTCGCTCCGCGAGCTCGGATCATTTCCCATTATTGGTTTTCCACTTCAACTCGCAGGATTGGAAGAGTCTTTTCGGTAAACGTGCAGAAGTGCTAGTTATGAGAAAATAAAGGGAACTGTGATATTTTATGATGAAAGTGCATTAATTGTATATTAATTATATATTATAAATTTTATATAAAATAAAAACCAAAAATCTTTTGATTTTCATATAGTAGCACTTTTGTATTATTTACCGAGTCTCTTGTTCGAGGTGTTGTTCGCTTTATTTGGAGGTATAATTAAGTTATAATTAGTGGTGGTATCAAAGGGTATCGAGGAGAGAGTCCGGAAGGAATGGTTAGTCCCGTGGGTTCGGTGCTCGATTTAGGGAGAATGATTTACAAGGGTGGAGTGTCCATATAGAGAGCAGCGAAGAGTGACGGGGTTCACGGTGCTCGAAGGACGAGCCGAAGGAAGCGGGATTGCACCTTTAATGCCACGCTAATCTTCTACTTGCTCATCATCATCATCATCATCCAGGGCTCGGCGTCGCGCGCGAGCGCCTCGGCTGTCTCCCCATCCTGCGCGCACCGTCCTCCCTTCGGTCGTGCTCTTGGTCGCCCGAGGTAATCACAATCGTCATCCTCTTCATTTTTCAACGTCTTCTTTAGAAGGCTGTGTGCGCGCCCGGCCGCGAGGAGAATCGGAGCAGCGAGAGCGAGTGTGCTGGTCTGCCTCTCCTCGCTGGCAAAGACCCCCCTTCTACCCCCTCTGGCCCAACTCTCGGCGGGGCCCGCGTGGTAGGAGAGAAATCAAATCTGTGGGCGTGTGAGGGATTGCGGGCGAGCAGGGCCCTCGCTGGAAACGGTTTCTCCGCTGCGGGCCCCGGCGTATCGCGTGACAGATAACGCATTGTTAAAACAGCACGGTGATTTGTGTCGCGACAAAGTATCGCCGGGCGATTCACTCGGCGCGAGGGCAGCCGCGCCGAGATAGAAAGGGAGAGCGAGTGCGAGTGCCGAGGTGGCTGCGCCTATTTCCCCTCGGGTAATGCCCTTAGACTTTGGGCCTTGCTCCACCGCGGTGCACCAGTGTTTCCACACTGTCGCGAGATCACGCCGATTTCCACATCGTCGATCGTATAAGGGAGTCTATCTGACTTCCAGGTAGTATCGATGCTTGGGCCCAGTGGGCCCCGAGTCTATTTTATCGCGATATCGTGAGAAAGAGTAGCTCGGGTGACCGGGAGCACCACGCCAAGGGCAGGAAACGCCGGGATCACAATGGCGATGCACGCGTGTCCGCGGGGCCCAAAGACGAATGACTGGCGCGTAAAAAAATAATCAGGAGCGTTCCTTAACGAGGGAGAGTTAAGCTGCGTTCCGCCCGCCCGCCCGCGCGCGCGCTCGCTCACCAGGTTGGGCCCGGCGTGGCGCTCGTAGGGCCCCGGACGATATTTCAGCCGATATGATCCCGGATGAGCTTGCACATTCGGCTGCGAGAGCCCGAGAGCAGCCAAGCTGGGACGGCCGGGGTACCGATGTATCGATCTCGATCGCACGCATACACCGATCAGGACTTTCCGAGGACGGGCCCGTAAATCGATTAAAAAAGCAGCCGAGGGCACCGGGCGAGAGAGGGAGTGGGGAGAGAGAGAGTACGAGAGCGAGTCGGACGGGGAGAAAAAGAAATGATAAAGAGAGGGCTTATCGGTCCTCGCTATCTATATAGACGTTACTGGGGCCCAATGCAGTCTTTAGTGTCGATATATTTCCTAGGCAGATGCGCCCGACAGATTCCGCGGTGCCCGGCTGCAATAATATTCGAGCGTGTAAGGGCCCATTGAAATATTATTCTTGTTAGTCCCCTGGAAATGTCGCCGGCGACTACTCGCAGCGGGGACCAATGCCGGCCTCGAGATTCGTCTATTGAAATGACCGCACGATCTCCCTCCGTCCCTCCTCCTCGGCCCTGCCGATCGTCCTCTGATCCTCGGCCGCCCCTCTCTCCCTCGCTCCCGCGGGCCCACACAAAAAGGACGAAATTCCAGAACCGCATACCGTTTCTCCACGGATGATCGTCCCCGGGGATATCTCCTCGATCTTCCTTTTTTCCCCGCGCCGTGGATCCTTTAAAGGACCCACGCTTCCACCCGGTGCGCGAGCGGCAGAGAGAGAGAGAGAAAGAGAGGGGAGAGGGAGTGAGTGAGCGCCGGGCCTTCGAAATGCACCCGGTACTCCGGGACATTGTGCCCTCCTCATAATCTCTACCTGCGAGTCCTGCGAGTCCTGGACATTTGACACGAGCACCTGAGCGCGCGAGACAGGGAGGAGAACGACGGTGGCCCAGGTATACACACCGACATATATAGGACGCCGAATTTCTCGCCGCTTCGCCAGGGGCCTTTTGACAGTCTATGGAAATCACTAATACGATTTTCGGCCGAGCCACTTTGTCGAGTGGAGGAACGCGGGGCCCGATTTGCATTCACGATTAGGCCATTCATGCCCGCCATTCTTCCCCCGCTGAAAGCTTGTCACAGCTGGGCCCGATAAAGGAGTGCATTCTTGACTCCGCGTCCTTTCTCAATCCCAATGCATACCTCTTGTTCCGATATATCCCCCGACTCCCATCCCGGGGAGCTTTTAATGCAATTTCCGAAGCGGCCAATTTTCGGCATCCGCGTGCATGGGCGGCGCGTCCTCTGCGCGCGCGTGCAGCCTTAAAGAATCGACGCAGGGCCCGGGCGCTTTGCAAAAAAGAGCACTGGCCCCGCCGGAGGATTGTAGGCATTATTCAATTATAACATCATTAAGCGTTTGATGCGCTTTCGGCATGTTTTACCGGAGGGAGGGGAGTCCTCCTTTTTCCTCGGGTGCGCGGATGCCGGGAGAGATGAGGAATGCACCCTGTAGCGCGCGCGTCCCCGGGACTCGGTGCGTTTCTTATCTGGTTCCCGGTAGCGTTTAAATGCGCCCTTTACTTCTCCTCTGGCCCGCGACTTGTACATCCTTCACTAATCGTAGGGCCCCGCACTCCGACACGGCTATTCACCGTCCACTTAGCCGGCCCCCACCGGGCGCCCTATCGCTCCCCTAGGATTTTTCACCGGCGGAGCAGCATTGTCGCCGGGCAGAAGCCGAATTCGATCCTCGCCCGCAAATGTCCTCCCCCTGCGGCCGAGGTGAGTAGTTGCGATTCCCCGAATCCCCCGGCGTATCCTTTCATAATCGGCTGACCTTCGCATAGTGATCATTCCTGGGAACTATGTCCCCGGGTAAAATACTACTTGGTTGGTCCGCTCGCTTTTTATCTCGCGGCTCAGAAGCGCGCGCTCGCTAATGACCCTCAGATACGGGCTCCCAGCGAGTTTTCGGGGCCCCGGCTCGCCGAGTGGGCCCCCGAGTGCTGAGGGGCCCCGTACGCCACACCGAGCCGCCCGGCATTACCACATATGCACGTATTATTTATACGCGTTATGCGCCGCCTCGATAGCGCCGCCCGTACCTTCCCGCACTCCTCGCCGATTGTGCTTTAATCCTTTCCCCGCGTTGGGCCTGATCCCCCCCTCTCTCTCTCACTCTTTGCCTCTCGCTTCGTCCGCCGGAGACGCCGGCCGGTCCCCTGAAATATATTTCGCTGTACTATCGCTGGGATTCGACGTTCCATTAACTACTTTGCGCCAGCTCTCTCGAACAATACAAAAAGAGAGCCACTCTCTCTCCCTCTCTCTCTCGCTGATCCGGGGAGAAGAGCATTAGTATAAAATTGTAGTTTTGCGAGAGACGGCCACTTAGACGGACCCCTCGGATTTAGGCGGATGGTATCTCGGGCGAGGAAATTTATTAATTAGAGGCATGCGTATTGGAGGAGTGGAATAGTGGCGGGTATGATATCGAGGGTTTCAAGTGCGAGGGTTTATTATGCTGGTTTATTCAATGACTCGGAATGGATTCGTCGGGGCATCGGCTGGCGCAAGGTGGCACTCGAGAGGGAGGACGGCTAGTGGTGTGTAAAGGTCGGGCGCATATGTGTACGCGTGTGGTGGCGCGTATAACGTAAAATCGAATGATGCATGGCTCTCGGAGAGTCATTCTCTCTCCCTCTGGACTCGCTACCATGGGGCCCGCGCGCTCTCCACCCGTGGACGTCCACTCCAAGATTACCGCGCTTGATTTACATTTATTTAAGGCCTAGACAAACATTCGGACAAGGGAACACGAGTCTCTACACGTCTACCGGGCTCCCAGGCAATTCCATCTGTCAAAGCCCCTTTTCTAACGATTCCCGGCTACCCCGCGCCGCTCGCCGCCTGCCACAAATCACCGATTAATCACCGATGCCTCGCTCGTGATTTTATCATAAATCGTCGAACGACTGGTTACCAGTGATTTTCGAGTCACACCAGCTCCCAGTATCGACAGCCACTTCCTCCGATAGAATCAATCAAATTCATGCGAATTCTCCTCCAGCGATAATCGACCCCAACGTTTTTCCTCGTCTCAAATGAAAAGGTCAACGGACTCCTCTAAGTCCCACGCTCCACTTTTTCGGCCCGAGGCACCGTCCCCGATATTCTCCCCGCCAGCTTTTACAGGGTTTCCCTCGCTTCCGGGGGTGTTCACCCCCGCGGAAGGCGAGAGCCGGAGCTCGGCGCTCGTCGAGCGCGCGGCGCGCGATGTCAACGTGAATTAGTGTCGGAGTGCCGGCAAGGAGGGAGAAAGAAATGCGCGAGAAGCCCGTCCTTTGCGCCTGCCAGGAGGAATGCAGTCTCCAGGGAAAGAGAGACGGAGAAGTGCGTGGCGGCGGCCGCCGGAGAAGGAGAGAGACGGGGCCCGATCGAGTACGAGATGGAACGTAACTCGTATATATATACGTACCGGGGCCCGACGCGCGCTGGTGTGTCGCTCGCAACGAGTAGCCCTGCAGGAAGCAGAAGCCCGGGGAAAACTGAGGGGGAGCGAGAGAGGGAGACGGAGAGACATTCCGCGAAGGCCCACCCGAGAAAGACGCTTTTCATCGTGTATAATGCGCCCTAGGTAAATAAGCCAGGATCGCCGAGCCACGGGGGTGCGAAGGGCCCCGCTTCGTAGAAAGGAAAACAAGGCGAGAGCGAGTTGCCCCGGCTAGATAGCAACGGGCCCAGCGCACCACGTCGCTCCAACTAATGCGCCGGAGAACGTGAGAAAAGCCTGGGACTACTCCGCGACTCCGACGAGCCGCGATTCCCCCGACGAATAATTGCAATCTGATCTAGTGCGCGCGGTACGGCACCCGACAGGGCCCGAGCCGCGGGAAAAGGATTGCGAAACGGGAGGAAATCTCGCGCAACGCCAGAGAGTCCCCTTGTCGGGCTGGAGTGGGCCCCCCGTTCGCCACTCGTTCAGACTCCTTTCGACGAATTCATTTACTGCCGCGAGAGTGGAGCCACTCACTCTCGGCTGAAGGGCCCGGCGCGAAGGGTGGACACGAAAATGTACATAGACTGCAGTGGGATGAGAGAGAGGGGGGGAGAGTGGCGAGAGGAGCGAAGAAAAATAGACGGACAGGCGGAGAGAGACGCGTTAACCCCGTGAGTTTAGATTCTCTCGAGGGCCCTCGGAGCGGAGTCTCGTTTGTCTCCCTCGTTGGAGCCTCCTCCTCGCTCCTCGTCGTCCTCGGCGTCTCCTTGCAGGTCGTCTTTCTTTGCCTAAGTCAGCGGTGCGCGTCATCCTCCTCTTCGTCTTCCTCTCTCTCGGCCGTCTTAGTCCGTCCAGTCTTCTCTCCCCGTCTCTTTCATGAGGGGACTTACCCGCGTATCCTTATTCACCGCACGCAGGATTCCTCATGGTGTTCTCGTCCTTAGCCTGCCCTCCTCGCACTTGTCCCTCGCGCCTGCTGTTTCTTCCACACAGAGCCACAGCCACACAGAGAGAGAGAGGGACTGGCGTACACGGCTCTTGCGCTTACTCACTGTTGTTATTCTGCGTCCGGCGAGGGAGAAGGATCCTTTCCGCGGGTCCTTCCTTCCCTACTCGCGCTACTTATATACTCCCCTCGCCTATCTCCTCCTTTTCATCTCACGCACTCTCTCGGCTCCATCGACGAGTCCTCGGGCTCGCACCTCTCGCACATTCCTCCTATCGCCTTCCTTCCCACTGCACTTTCTCTCTCTCGACTCTCCACGCCATAGGGCACATGGGGTACTCGCGCATTCTTGCGCGGCGCGGGATATCCTGCGAGGGCTCGTCACCGTGGAAATATCGGGGTGTCCTGCTCCCGGCGGGCTATTGCCAGTAGGGGAGGGCAGTTGCCGGCGGCTTAACCGCGTGAGGCGCCAGCGGCCACGGGTTCTTAACAAAATTGCTCGTCTTTATCCTCCCTAATATCTCGGAGAATTTATAACAAGTCCATCCGAACACCATGTATGTCCGTCCTCTGCCGGCGCGGCGGGGACCGCGCTCGCGCTCTTACTTGCTCTTGCGGGGCCCTTCGCCCGCTCTTACTCGCACTCGGTGGGCCAGCCTCCTTATCTTATGCAGAAAGGTGGCGCGGAACCCACCGGGCCCCTTTGGAGGGCCCCGCATGACATTAATTTTGAAATATTATTTGGGCCCCCTCCCGCGGCAAGCGCGCGGCCTCCTCTTTTCTCTACTGGCTGCCCCCTTTCCCCCTCTCGTCCCAGGGTTTCGGCTTGGCCCTCACTCTGGGCCCACTTCCTCCTCGCCCTTTTCTTGCTGTCCGCTTGTGCCCCACAGCAAGCTCGCCTCGCACGAGAGATTGGAGAGGATCCTTCTTGGATTACTGCGACGCACGTTGGCGGCGGTCCTGCTCCTTTTTGACGATCGGTAGTTCCGTGTTTAGAGGAAGACGTGGAATTTCGTGGCGGAGAGAAGCGGCGGACGGACACACGTGTATCGCATTGTATTCAAATGAGAGGCTGGCCCCGTGGCGTTCGTACGATCATAGAAATTCGACTGTGTTCGAATTTGTCGATCGCGTTGGGCCCACTGTGTTTAATTCGACGGATTGCGCTTTTAAGTGGGAGCCCGTTAAGTAAGGCTTTCCAGGATGGCGAGCAATTGTCGGGGGCGAGCGTCGGGGCCTCAAGGGCCCCGATCCATACATCCTCAGGGGCATAAAGATAAGGCCCCGGACAGAATGAGCCCGGGAGACACACGATGCCGCCCCGGCATTACGAATCGCCGGGACAGCCAAATGCTCTTCCAGAAATTCGTTAAAGCCAGATAAGCGGGACGCAAGGACGCGTGCGCGGGCCCCACGTAAAGTAAAACGTAATCTAAGGCCCCGAGAGACTGTATTCTTTACGACGCCGGGGCTCGTGTAATAACGGCGGACAATGTCTTGCGGGGCCCCAGTGCCCATTTATAATGAGCGGTCCGATTTTCGCGGAGAAGAAAGGAGGACACTTGGCACTCGGGAAAGGGTAATTCGATCTGGGCAGGGGCTGGTCGCCTCGATGGAAAGGGGGAGCCGGGCGGAAATTTAGCAGGCGAGAGATCCCCGTGGCTCGAATCGGAGGCAACGGGGATCGAGGTCGATAGTCGCGCGAGCGGGGCACCGTGAGATACAGAGATGGTCGCGATCCCCGTGGAGGACGGGCGAAAGGCTAACGACTCGGTGGTGAGTCGCGGCGGGGCTGGGGTCGGGGGCCCGGGCCCGCATTTCGAGCCCTCGAGAGACACCCAAATGCTCTTCCAGATTTTCGTTAAAAGGAGATAACGCCGGGGTAAGGACGGCAAGGTAACGTAATGTAAGGCACGCAGCCACTCACACTCGCCCGGTAATGTACACGTACGTGAGATCGAGGGCGTGGGGCCCCTGGGCTTCACTGCTGGCAGAAGGGGACTTATATATACCGAGGCACAGGCGGCTTATCGGGCATACATCCTCGCTCGCAGATTAGCATAATGTCTGCTGCAATGCGTAGGTACTCTTCCCTTCTCGTCGTCGCCGCTCTCCCTCTCTCTCTCACTCTCTCTCTCTCTCGCCTCTTGGCCTCCTCGCTTCTTTGCCTCCTCTTTGCCCTGCCTCTTCCATCGTGCCCCGTCGCCCTGCTACCTTGCCCTTCCTCTTTGTACCTCTTCGTACCCTCGCCGCTCATCCTTCTTCGCCGGGATCTCGTCTCATCCTCTCCGGCCGGTTCCCTCTCGTGCCTCCCTTCCTCCGCTCTTTCTTGCACTCGTTCTCGGCTCGCGCTCGCTCCTTCGCCGTGCGGCGCTGCGCGCGCGCGCTTTTCAGTCGAGCACACCTCATCCTCATCACCATCGCAACAGGCGCAGCCTCGTTCCATCACCCTTCGTAGACACCCGAGGGGACAGCCGTGATGATAAAATAATAATAATGATAATAATAATAGTAATAATAATTATAATAACGAGGGTAATAACGACCGCGGGTACCACGATAATAACGCGAGTAATCACCGCGATAACGGACCGGCCGAAATTAATGATCCCGATGATCGTTATTCGGCTAACTCGACGCCGCCGCCCCGGCACCCTGGCGAATCGGAATTCAGGGGCTGCCAGCGCGGCCGATCCTCGAATTCCTGCCGCTATCATCCCTCGAGCCGCGCGGCTAACAGTTCCCCGGTGATTTAGTGGCCAGGAAATCGTTCGCTGAGGCGAAACGAGAAGGATGGAGCTAGAAATGGTAGTTGAGATCGAGGCGGAGTATGCAATAGAACATCGATTTCCCGTTACTCGCCGGGCAACTGTTAGCAGGTGAAGCCACTCCGTGACGTTGTGGGATCACTTTCAAGGCCAGCGATCCTTTTTCCCAGGACTCGCTGAACTCGGGGCAGAGTGGATTTGATAATAAACCACACAGCCGGCTCTCCCTCTCTCTCTGTTTCGCGACGAGAGAGGATCCAGGGCGAAAGGAAGAGTGCGCGTTCCACTCTGGCGTCGTGGTCGCGTCCTCGCTCGCTCGCTCTCTCTCTCTCTTATTTTTCCAGGCGCGCCTTCCTGGAGCGGAGTCGAAAGTGCGGTGCGGAGATATCGGCCGTTTAAAACTTGATCGGAGCAGCAGCCGGCTCCCCCTCTCTCTCCTTCCGCCGCGTAAGGATCTCTGGCATGCCAATTCGGACAAAGATCGGCGATCGGATAATCGCGGCTCGTTTCGTGCGTCGGGAACACAGTGCGGGGCCCGATCGGCCGGGCACCCAGCGGGCCCAGCCAGCCAGCCGATCGTCGAATTCCACCGAGGAGAGGAGAGCGTGCAAAGAGCGTGGCCTACTGAGCGTGCACGGGGCCCAACAATACGCTTCATCTGGCGGTACAACGCCAACGGGTTACCGGGGCCCCGGCCGCAGCAGCCCGAGCGTAGTGGGCCCAGGGGAAGCCGGGGCCGCTGCCTCGCTGCCACTGCTATTATGGCCAATAATTCATTGAGTGACTGTCAGGCCCGAACGGCCCAGAGCACCGGCCGCACCCCTCGGTACGCCATACATTGTGCATACAATTTGTGCGAAAATGCTGATTCGCCGGAATACCAAATCACGGGCCCAAATTTGATACCTTCCTACCTACTTACCTCCCCCATGGCCAGCCCCCATTTGCATCGGCATACCTGGGGTAGGGCCAGGCCGACATTTCCCTCGCGTACAATCAAGGGCACCCACGAACACTCCGCAAAGATTGTAGGTTATAATCAGGTGATCTCGCCGAGGGGACTCGGACGAAATTAAACAAACCCGACCACCATATTGCCTCCTCGGCAAGGTGATCGGGCGTAGTAGCTGTCCCGGAAAAATGAGACTCTCGGGTGTCGGGCCCTCCGCGACGCAAGCGCAAGGGGGCCCCCGCTCGGCCGGCAGAGGGAGGGGAAAAGTGCGATCAAGAAGAGAGGAGGATACTGGGAGCGAGGGGGCCGCGCCAGAGGAGCCAAGGGGGATAATTGCAGAAGGGGCCCCCTCGCGTTGCTCTTGCAAAGAAGTCTTAAGACGAGATAAGGCCCCGGCGATAACGATTGAGCCCCGCGGGAACTCTTGCCTACGTGTTACACGCACACGCACCATCGCCGCGATCCTCACACACGAGGTCGGATTTAGAGCCCGTCCTCACACGTGGCATACGTAAACGGCCAGCCCTCTATCTCTCGAGGGGCCCCGGCAAAAATACGCGCACCACCATACGCGCTGGAGCAATAGCCATGTCGGAGGGGGGCCCGAGGGTGGCCGGGGAACTTCGAGGGAGACACATGTACCCCCGGAGAAAGAGCGGGAGAGAGAGAGAAGGAGGGTACTGGAAGCTTGCTCGAAAAATTGCGCTAGAGCTCGGCCGGCTGCCACACAAGAGCAACAGAGGCCCAGGAGTGCCGAGAGAGAATTTTTGCCGGGGGAAAAATTGCGTGGCTGAATTAATTAATAATGGTGGATCGAGCGTACTCTCGTAGCGGGGCACCGCGATGCGCCCCGAGTAATAAGTACACTAGAAAGTGCGCCGACCCACCGCCAGGCCCACTGCTCCACAGTATACTCTCACTGGGGCCCCGGCCAGGATTAAATCAACCGCCAGTTCTTTCATGCTAATGACTCTCTCTCTCGCTCGCTCTCGACGGCATGCACGTGTGGAGGCGAGCGCGTGCGATTCGATTGAGATTGTTGCCTCGTCAGCTTCGACTGCCGCCAATCGACCGGGCCCCGCTTTTTCCTCCGTCGCGGTCCTTTAGCACCGAGGAAGATAAGCTCGCGCGAGACTCGACTCTAGAGAGGAATCCACGGGGCCCGACGTTACCCAGGCAAGTTAGTTGCGAGGATTTCCTCGGGTCTCGTTTTCCACTTGGCGAACCTCGGCTAGGTTGATTGAGTTAAGCTCGGCTTTCGAGGTCCTCGCTCCCAGGGGAATAGTGGGCCCACGGCAGTCAAGCTGCTTTCCAGCGATTCGACTGGCACACACGCTGAATCGCTCGTACGTTTCAACTACTGTCAAGCCTCCCGACTGCTCGCTCGCGAGTCAGTGCCTCGGTACTACCTGAAAACCCCCCCGGCGAACCTTCTGTCCGGCGCTTCGTTATTATCCCCCCCTCCCTCGCCCCGGGTGAATTCCGCGGATCTCAGAAGGATCCAAGCGATATCTGGCGCGTGTGCGAGGCCGCGCAGCCGACGATTTCATTCGAGCGGAGAAAAATGATTATGCAGAAATGCGGCGTCGATCGGGCGCGCAGCGTGGGCACGGTGGGACTGAGGGGCCCGCGCCAAGCATTTAGACGCCAGCGATCGGAAAGTCCTGCTACATAAAGCATGATATTAAACGGCGGAAAGACTTATTAGCGCTGATTTATCGCTCGTGCGCTGTTTCATCAATCGTCACGTCTTATCTCTCGCGCGCGCACGCTCTCCTCGCGGCGGAGCTGTCTAGTTCTCTGTAAACGGTGCGGGTACGCGTCCTGCAAGGACGCAAGGCAGTCATTCTTACTTCATACGTCGACGCGCGCGGTAACGTTGGCCAACATCTGCCGGGCGACAGTGAGGCTGCCCGGGGGGAAAATGTCGACGAGGGTTTCTTCGAATGTCGCTCTCGGGATCGCGTTCTCCCCGGACTTAAAACTTCTGTCGGATTAAGCTTAGCTGACTGACGTGTCCCATCTGTCCGGCGAAGCTGGCCGAATTTCTTATGCGAGCCACCTGCGCGGCTGCCTCGCATCTCGCCAGAAAAATCAGTAGAGAGGTCCCACCCTGCCCAGACGCACCTCAGCGATCAGCCTCACCGCGGGCTCGGGATATTACCAATATTACTAATACAGCCGATTATCTCGCAATTACCGCAATGAAAAGGGAGCCGCTGTAAGCTGCAGTCGGTCGGCGCAGTTATTCGGGCGGATAAAGTGGGGGCCAACCAGGCGTAACCGCGCGCCGTCATTGAAATTCTCATTGGCCTAGGAAGGGTTTCGATTGCAGCGGGGCCCGTGCGCCATCTCGAGCGGCATTGGGCATTAGCGTCGTGGAGATTAGTTTACGATCTACTCGCGCATCCTTGATGAGCGTCATTTCCCGCGGGTCTCGGAATTAACATAAATCGATCCCGGATGAAAATGTTCTTCATTGCGGGCCCAGCGCACTCGGCTCCTCCCCTTTACACTTTACACTGGGCCTTACCTCGTGCTTCCTCCTCTGGCCGAAGCACTTGATTTATTCGTCAATTGGACGGGAATCGAGTCCCTTTCCTCCCCTCGCCGTAATTAGTATCCTCGATGACAACTGCGAGCCGGAATTCTTTCCCACCGCGTCGGGCCCCTTTCTCTTTCACGCTCTCGCACTCTGTTGTCAGTGACTTAGGGCCTGATGTAGAGCGGGCAAAAAGCCGCGACTTTACGCCGCGCACTCTCGCGGCTCTTCCTTCAGGATCATTTCGCTTTCCGCTGGCAGCGCGAGTGCTTTCTGGGTTAGGCTTCTTGCGATCATTGGCTAGTCCTGTTTCCTGCCGGCTGACTCGCGCGGGCATTGTTCCACTCGCGACGCAATAATTGCGCGTAGGCGTAAACGGGTGGTGGCCCGAGATATCCTGGCGCGGAGAATTAGTCGACGGGGCCATCGCACTTGGAGTTAAATCAATCTCTTGCCAGGAGGTCGAGGGAATCAATCATACGGCGCATTCCCGGGTTTCCCGGCAATGTGTCAGGCGGCGAGCACCGGGGAATAAAGATGACGTTAAGGACGTGATTAAGAGACACAAGCATAGAGCAATGGAGGCGCAGTGGGATGAGCCGGTGCATTAAGGATTCCGAGTGCGTCGGGACGCGCAGACACGAATTCTTCCTGAATCCGGACCTCCGCACGAATTTCCGACGAATTTATGGCTGAGCCGCGCGATTAGCATATGTTAAAAGTGTGCTACCGATCGGCGGCCATGTCGCCGAGAGAGTCCTTTCAGTCTCGAGTCCCACTCGAGGCCCTCGCCGGCTCGAACAAGACATCATCGAATCGGCGCAGCTCCGGCTGAAAGCCCCGAGTATTTTCACACCCGGTATAGAGCGGCGGGACGGCCGGAGGGGAATGAAAGAAACCTGGATACGAAGGATGCTGCGACGGTACACCGCCGGATTCTTGCCCAACAGGGCATACAGCTCGAGCGCGTGTGCTCGGCATTGTTGCGAGGCTCTTTTCACCTCCGTCGAGAGAGAAGCATCACTCGGCGAAACTGACCTCGCGGGCCCGAGCCGGGGCCTTGGAAAACGCACTGCCGAACCCGAACAACCCGGCTGCCCTCCAACCTCCGCTTATATCTCTCCCCGTGTATCTCGCCAGCCTTCGCCCATTCATTTTCCACTACTTTAATCGCATCGGGAATTAAAACCCAAACTATTCCAACTTAGCAATTGAATCCCCAACAATTTTTAACAAACTTTAAAATCTCTCAAAGGCGCAGAAGAACCCTCGAAATTTCGCGATTGCCTTCGACCGGTGGCGACGGTGGATCTCGGCAAAAGGAGAAACGGCGGCGGCCCAGAGACGAAGGGCAGGAGACAGGACGCTCGGTTGAAAAGTGCCCGTAAGAGGAAATAAGATACGCGGAGTTAGGAGAATGTGGCCCGAAAAAGAGTGTCAGCCAGGAGCGCGAGAGACGCGCGCGCGCGGGGGAAAAAGAGCCATAGAGAATACCCTCATTAATAAAGGCTCCAGTTGAAGGTCATCCAGTGGAAGAGACGCGTACGGACTTTTGTGCACGCCTCGAATCAAAGCGCCGCGGGACAAAAAGGGGGCCCCGGCAAATGTGCAATCAGTATAATAGTGCCTATGAGCATTGTGCTGATTGCACGCCCGCTGAGAGACGGACGGGCCTGCCGAGAGAAAGAGAGGAGATGCCAGAGGTACACCTGAAAGAAGTCTGTTTACAGGAAACTTTCGGGACGTCCTGCCACCGAAATACTCGCCGGCGATTACTCGAGTTCCACTCGTATCCTCGAGGTTCACCGAACTTCTCCAGGTGTTGGCCGTTTACCCAGAAAATCGAGTGCCATCGTCGACGTTGTAATTTTAAGGGGGCCGTTAAAAATGGCACCCACCACCGCTCTCGTCATTGACTCGTACTTCCTGTCCGGCAAGTGCAACCTGTCGTCACGCTCGTCGCGATGATCGCTCTTTTAACAACGCGCGCCTTTAATTACCGCGCTAATTAATACAATCGCTTCGACCGGCTGGGCCAGCCGCCCCTTTCTATCGGGCCCCGAGGAATCCGCCACGGACAATGACGACTCTTCCTTTCGATACTCGCGATTCCCTCGCGCCGCCGAGCTGTCTGCCCCACCACCTGGCACTGGTTTCCTCCCGCGGAAATTCTTGACCGATATCAGGCTCGAAGGAAAAGTTTCGAATTTCCGTGGACTTTTGTTACTTGAAATGCACTCTCATTCGAACGGAACGCACCACTTAGCACTTGACCTTCGATTATCATTCCGCCCTTTCTAATCCCCCACCGAGCGAGAGTGCACAGTACGCGCGCGCGCTCTAAATAAACGATCGAGCGACATTATACGCCGCTTTAGAAAGTGGCGCCTTCGGAAAAATGGGCCCGTGTTCTCTGACGTCTTATTTGATAGGCCTCGCCTCATTATCGCGTTTCTCCCGCGTGCAACCGCGCGATCTACTTCGCTCCCGGACGGATAGTGCGCCGTGCCAATTCTCCGCCACGTGCTCTCCGGTCCACTGTTTCCTAGAACGATAGGATCGTTCCGGCGCGGCCCATCGAGCAAATCGGCTTGCGCAATTGGGCGTCGCTTGGGGGGTAGGAGCTTGGGCCTGTGCTCGAAATTCTGTGGAAAGGTAGAAAAAGTGCGAGGGGCAAGGAAGGGAGGTGGAAGGAATATCTGAGATCCCAGTGACAGTCGAGTGGTCGTGGAGGAAGCGGCGGCAGCCAGTTCTGTCAAGAGAGCGGATCGACAAAGCGAGAGACAGAGAATGCTCGAGTCGGAGATTATCCGTCGAGTAAGAAGGAAGAAGAGAAATGAGAAAGGTCGAGGGTAGAAAGAGCCAGAGAGAGAGGGAGAGAGTTAGATGGCGAAGGGGGTAGGGGGCATTCCATCGTAATCTATTCGTCCACTTTAAATCTCGATATTTTTGACGATACGGCGACGCTCGGCCGGCTCGTCGATCAATTTGAAAGGAAGCGGGTAGGAGACGAGAGGATCCATGGATAGTCGCTCTCGGATCGTACGATCCGGTCCCGAGAGCCTCAGCTCGCCACAGAGGAGCTCGCCTGCGAAGCGACTTTCGAGCGGCGACTACGGCCTACGGCTAGCATGACGGGAACCAGAATGTGCTTCGTTCCAGCATGAAGCGCGCGCGAGAGAGAGGGAGAGCGAGCGAGAGAGAGAGGCTACTCTCGGGGATCTCGGAGCAGAGCCAGGGTACCCGGGTCTCAAGCTGCGAGCGGCTGAATTCCACACTCTATACCTTTTATATTGCCTTTGACTATGCGAGCCGTTGGCTGCGAGCGACACGCGAGTCCGTCCAATATCCCGGCTGACCTCCGACTTACTCTCTCGCACCACTTCCTCCCGGCAACCTCTACCACCATACGTGCCTTTACTACCACTACAAACCGTTTACTTCCCCCGGCCGCGGAGCCCTCGACCTGATAAAGAACCGTCGCGAATGAAGTCGCGGCTGATAATTCCCAAGGGGCCTTAAGGCCCCCGATCCACATTGGCCGGAGTCTTTAACGCCCGGACCGCGGCCGGATTCCACGCTGCCGATTTTAGGAGAAGCGGAGTAATTAAGCCGGGGACACGCGAGGTGCCCTGGTGCCGTTTTCACGCCCTGGCAGCGCGCGCGCGAGCGTTGGGTCTATTAGCGCGCGGCTTTCGCAGTGCGCGCGCGGGCATTGCGAAACTCGAGAGACCTAATGGGACGGATTCCGTCTGGTGAGGCCCAGCGTGCGCTGCGTACCAGGCCGAGTGTTCCGCCGAGGCCCATGCCTGGACTCCCACAGCTCCGGCAATCCCAGCCACCCAGCCGATTAGGGACTTTATTAACGGCGATCGGAAATTAATCGGGCGTGTCTCGCGTGCTTCCACCAGCGGACGATTCATTCCGGGCGTCCCCGCGCGGCTAAACTGTGTCTGATCCTGATTTATAAAGATCCTAATGTCGAATCGTCGGGCCCCGAGGTTCGCCGGTGTATAAGGTTCCTGAATGAACCATCAGTTCTCCGGCGCTTGTCGATCCTTTTGCACCGAATTCCGTGCCCCGTGCCCTTGACTAGCATCCTCCTGCGTGTCGGGTGGGCACGCGTCTCTCTGTGTTGGTGGGATGACTAGCGCGATGCCTCGGTGTTGGTGTAACACCGACGGGGATCCGTCTACCTCGTCAAACAATTCCTTTTTTTCTCTCTCTCTCGCTCTCCTGGAAGGGGCCTCCTGGGATCGCGTCCGATCGCCAGGATCGGGCCCAGTCCGATGACGGAAAGGCCGGAATTCCGGGAAAGGTGGAAATGTACATGAAGAATGTGTGAAGCGGCCATGTCGGGCCCGACGTTTACACGCGCATAACGAGCCCGGGAAAACATGACGGTTTGCTCATTAGGAACAAAATGGGGACGGACCGCTGCGCCGCTGTTTGGGCCCACGAATTGATAATTAAACGGACAATTCGAGAGTGGGCCCAGAGGGCCGCTCGTTCTGTCAGGCTGATGAACGATTTGCACTGACAGTAGTTTACATAGATCGGCCGAGATAAAATCTCCCCGGTGACTGAGGCCCCGGGCGAGCTCGGATGAAAATCATCCCTATTTTCCATTGGAAGCGTCGGCGGACCCGACTCGCTCTCGGGGCCCTATGGGAACCCTCGGCTCTATCTCCGGGTAATCGCTTCCACGAAATTATTTATAAACCTGGAACAGCGTGCGCCGCTCGGGGCCCGATCGATCGAATTCGGGCGTAGCCGGCGCGTAGTTCGTCTCCCGATAAGTCCCCGGGGCGAGTTAAAGTATTAGTTAGTTGAGTGAGGCGCTTTTTGGCGACGTTGACAAATCAGTGTGGCGTGAGCTTAAGCGACAGGAGAAGGCCCTCGCGGGCCGGAGGGACCGGCCGGAGCAGCGCTCTCGAAGAAAGATGAGAAAGAGGCAGGGAGAGCCGGCTCGAAGAGAGAGAGGGAGAGGAAGGAGTGAGGCCGAAAGAGGCGCGAGTCTTGGAATGCCTTTTCGAGTTTCTCGCCAAGTGGCCATCAGTTCGGAGCGCCGGCCATCCGAGCCAGCCGGAGTCAAACGAAATCACACGGATTTACATATTATGATTTACATCCTTGTCCTCTGCCTCTTCTACTCTTTCTCCGCGACCACCTCCTCACTTCACAGCGGTCCTCCTCTTCCTTCTCCTTCACCGCACTGCTCCTGCGCTGCTGCTCTTTTCAAACCTCTCGCACTCGCACCGTCCACTTTGCCTTCACTACCCTCCTGCCAACCCTCTCTCTCTCTCTCTCTTCTTCTCCGTGTCTTTTGTCTCCCGGCAGTACCAGCGCCCGCCCAGAAACGGAACTTTACCTCGAAAAACCCTGGCATTTCTCTACGCGTGCGCATTCACTGCACTTTTCGACGGCGGATTTCTCTCGGGCCGCACAAGTCGGACTTAGATGGACGATGCATGTTAAGGAGATCAAGTCGATGCTCAGACTCTTTCTCGCGGCGGACTCGGAAGTGCAATTTATTCGATGTCCCTTTTTTGAAATACAATCTTTTAGTAGGCCTTGTTAATGAGTCTGGGAGTGTGTCCTGCCGCCCGGGGATTAGTGTCTCTGGTGTTTTCGAAGATGAAGGCAGGGATTCTCTCTTTTTGTTGGGCCCGAGACTCGTCCCCCCACCGCCCCAGTGGTCCAACGCGCTCCTTCCCAGCGGCGCGCGCTCGCCTTTGTGAATGTGCTGGAAATCTTGTTTTTGCAAGCCGGGACGCAGTCGTAGAGATAACTTTATCGCTTAATCGGCGATCGCCGCTCTAGCGATCGCTTGCGGCGAACCTAATGTTCGGGGATCCTTCCCAGGAAATGTTTGGCATCCCCCACTCGACTCCGGCTGTAATGATTATCGTTTTAGAGTCGAGTTGGTCTTCGTCGGTTATTCCCTCGGCCGGGAAGGACCCAATGTTACGCGATACGTCGCATGAAGCCTCCAAGATATTACGCGACTGGAAAAGATTAGCTCATGGCTCGCGTGACAGGAGTTCCTCATTAAACTAGGAAGCGCATTCCCGTCCGACATGCCACTGGCTTATTCCACTTAACGCGCCGGTGGTTCGCCGATTCCCTGGCAGGGCGCTCGCGCGCCTTCGCCCGTACTGGCCCATTCTCTGGGTCACTGTAAGCCTATCCGAACTTACGACGCGTCTTCGCGAGCCTCCATTAGACCTTCGGACATATGTTACACGCGCACCGCCGCGGCAACTGCCGGCTATCAAACGCACCCGTGGCCGAGCAGGACTCTCTCTCTCTCCTGCTCGGCGAGTGGGGCCCACCGACGAGTGCTATCAGGTATCAAGAATCAGCGTAAGAGTCCTCGCGATTTATCGCGAGTGTTCTCGCGCTCATTACCCCGCCGAGTCGTTTGCGCTCAGAGTGAGCCACGGTGAAATGGCTCGCAGCCCTCTCTCTCTCTCTCCCTCCGTGTCTGTTGCAACGAGCGACTTTTATAATTAGCGAGCAACGCGCACGCGTCGTGGAGAAATTTCCCTTGCGAGCGGCCGGGGGCAGGGACAGGGAGGGCTGGGCCCGTGGTGCGTTTCGCAAGGCCCAAGGCGTACGAGAAAATTAGCCGATTTCCTTGTCGAACGACACCCGTCCGTGACGCCGCGCAAAAAAGCGCATTCCCCTCTCGCGTTTACCTTAATTTTATGGCCGTGGAATTAAGGCCCGCGACGGGAGTGGCAGGCTTTTCCGGGGGAATTAGCGAATCTAGGACGAAATTGGCAAGAGGTCGTAAAATCGAGCAGGGATTGCACTAATCGTGAGAGAATTGCTCGGAGGCGTGGACCTTTGCGTTCTGCGGACTGGAATGCTAATCAAACTGGTATCTTATCTGGGATCGAGGGCTCGAGCGTAATAGTTGGAATAATATGCAGTAATATCGGGGGCGTTCGGTCGCTTTCTTTTCCCGGCGTGGAAATGCAGGCTGCGAAGGGGGGTAGAGCCCGTTCGAGCGAGCCGGCACAATAGAGCGGCGGCGACGGCTAATCGTGAAAGTAACCAGATTTCCTCTCGGCTGTCCTTGATGCCGGCGGAGATAGAAGGCGAAATAACAAAGTGAGTACGGAAAGGGGCTAAAATTAGATCGCGCTCGCTGATCGCTCTATGCCAACGGCGGTTATTAGTTGGGCTTTGTTAGGAGATTGGGGTGGTCCTTTGTCAGACATAAAAGAAACGATACCTCAATTTGTACTATTTTGCCAATTTTATTTCAACCCTCCGCTGCTGGATTTTCAGTTTAACATCTGTTTCGATCCCGATTGATTGACTACTCTTGATTTTGACACTTTGTTAATGTTATTTCTAGACTAAAGTTTTATTTCGAAATTATTTTGAATTAATTTGAGAGTTATTTTGTTCTAATTGCAAGGAGATTAGAGTAGTCCTGTGTCCCTCCTCAATTTTGATTATTGAGAACTTTATTTCAACCCTCCTCTGCTGGATTCTATCATCGGATTCCGATTGATTTCACTAGAGAGCCAATTGGGCCCAACTCGAACTCCATACTCGCCGCCGAATTCAATTAGCTGCTCTCTCTAACGCACTCCGTCTATATCGATGCTCTACTCCTTATCGAGGCCGGTATAAAATTAGCTCGGCGACGAAAGTAACGCCGCATTCCGCGAGATAAATCGTCCGCGCGGAGCGACGCGGGGAGACCAAGGTGTGTGTGTGTGCGCGCGTGTGGATTGGCAGGAAGGAGCGGCAAAAGCTCGCGAGTGTCTCTGGCGGACACGTGGCCGGGGGCCGGCGCGACCCACGTTATTGGAGAAGCAGAAAATCGAGGAATGTGCATGCCTCTGCATTATCGCCCGCTGCCCACAATCCTCGGTCCCCCCCGAATGCGAGAAACCCCCGCGATACCGAGCTGCCTATGCCGCTACTCTCGCGCCAGCACCGGGGCAAGGGCGTACCAGTTCACTGGCCGACCCGACTTTCCCGGCGGCCGAAACCTCCGCTCTCGAGTTCGAGAAACAGTTCTCGCACTCGGCCGGTGAGCACTGGAGCACGTAACACTCGCAGGAGGAAGTTCCCTCGAAAAAGAGCTATAACTCGGCATGCCGGGCATTTTTCCAATGGGAACGGGGGAGAAGGAGAGAACCGAGCGGAACAGCCACCCCTTCCCCAGCGCTGGAACGTGTTCTACGCGCCTCCAGGCTCATATAGGCATACGTACCTACACTCGGCACTGTCGTGCGAGAGTTGCTCGACCGGCGCGCGCCTTCTTTTTCTTCCGTTCCATCGGGCCCCCCGAGCCTCTCACTCGGACCTCTGCGACCGCGGCGAGCGCCGAGTATGACTCTTTCTGCGTATCCTCGCGTCCACCCAACACACGCGCCACCGGAGAACGTTTATTGATTGTTCCGGCCGGAGCTTCCACTGCTGGAAGAGCGCGCGCGAGGCGTCGATAAAATTGCGGATAGAGCCGATTAAGCCTGATTAATCGCGCCCGAGTCAAAAGCCATTCGCCTCTTACGAGGTCCTCCAGTGGTCTCTGGTGACCCAAGAATTTGCCTGATTGCGCGCCAGACTAAATTTTTCAATTACTAGCAAAAATTCAATCGAGTCCCCGAAGAGTAACCGAACTCCGTCGACAATCTTAACCACTCTCTTTCCCAAAGGGGTAGGCGTCTAAACAATCCTCCGCCAAACCTTCACAATTCGCCGTCGCGAAGATTTTCCCGGCAGCCTCCGAAGGCTGCGCCGGAGACTGGCATGTTTATTGGCAGTCCACCTACGAGGCGCACTCCGTTATTCCTCGGCTCTCGTCATAGAGCCATGGCGAGTACATACATACTGTGCCCACGGAACCCACGGCGCGCTCGAGGGAGAGAGAGAGAAAGAGAGACAGAGAGGCATAAGCCACGTCCCGTGTAATTGACGCGACTT
This sequence comes from Crossocerus cetratus, assembly GCA_963675795.1. Taxonomy (NCBI): domain Eukaryota; kingdom Metazoa; phylum Arthropoda; class Insecta; order Hymenoptera; family Crabronidae; genus Crossocerus; species Crossocerus cetratus. The sequence continues at coordinate 21,221,987 of OY776665.1, read as the reverse complement.
TCTCTCGGAAGCTCGATATCGAGTCGAGCCCACCCGGGCTAAAGGTAGAGACTGGCGATCGAAGGGGGGCGGGGGGGAGGGGGCAGCCACCACCGCAGCAGCGATTTATTGCGGTAAAGCCAGAGTGCTCTCCGCGGGCCCCGATGACGACCACGGAATCAGGAAATTAAGCCGATAAACCGACCGCCTGCCATTTAGATTAAGAGGTGAATCGCTCTCTTGTGACTAGGCTCCTACCCTCTCCCTCATCTCCTCTATACTCTAAGTTCGAACTCGTATGAATCCACCGCCCTCTCCCTCTCCCGCGGACTTTCTTCCCGATGGCTCGTGACTCCGCGGCGGTCTTTCCGCATTTCGCCCCGGCGAGATAGCCGCGACAATAATTGAGTCGCCCGTGCGGATTGCAAGTATGCCTGGGACTCGAGAGAAAGACGAATGGGACGACGGGCTATCGTTGCGTCGCACCGCCTGATTTGCGATCGGACTCTCAATGGATGGGAACTCGGTGTGCGTGTGTGGATGCGTGTGCGTGTACAGGGTGATTCGCTTGGGTTGGGAATGGTAGTCGTGTGGATGGGTTGCGATGAATAATTTTAGATTATTTCTCTGTTTTGAATATTTTGATTTTGTGTGCTCATTTCTCCCGGAATCTTAGGTTCTAGGATAAATTTTGAAAAATCGGCCGATTCCAGTATTTTTTGATAGTTTTAACTCTGAATTAGTAAACTAGAGTCAAAATTCTGACAAAAATCACTAAACCCTCACAATGATCCCAAATCAAGTGAATCATCCTGTACCCGAGCCCCAATAACCGGCGACGGTGCAGCGAGTGCGAGTCGGCATCCTGGAGATAATTCTAGGAGTCCCAGGAAGCAATTAAAATCAAGGCTATATCGGCGGAAAGTTGCAAATGAAGGTGTTCGGTAGCGCTCGGCCTATCGGGAGATTTCGCGGGCACGGGCGCGCTCGCACCCCGAAAGGTTTCCGGGGAAAAAATGGGTGGCGTGCGGCGAGGTGTGCGCGCGCGGCCGTAAGACGGGGCACGTAAACTCGGTGGCGTAACCGGTAGCATCGGCGGTCCTCTTTCAATTAATAACGTGATCATAGGTTGTTAGAGGTTCCTTCGCCAGACAATCTCCACCTCGTCATCCTTCTCCAGCCGATCCCTTTTTTCCTCTCCTTCGCTCTCTCGTTATTCTACTTCCACGGAGAGCGAGAGAAAGAGAGAGAAAGGGAGAGAGAGAGCGGCGTCACACCACTTGTACCTTGCGCCTCCTTTTTTTCGGCGACCCCATCGTCCTCCTCCTCCTGCTTGTCCTGTTTCGAGGCTCTCGCTGGCGAGGGTCCTCCCTTTTCAGCTCGCTTCCTTCCTTCCTTCCTACGGCTTGCATTGTGGGGCCCCCGAACGTGTAATTAGGTACTTCATTCCGGCCAAGTTCACAATCAACTTGAAATCTCGGGCCCGGCCTTTTTTATACACTGCTGCCGCGCTCCCGGGCGCGCACTTAGATTCCGCGAATTTTATGGTAAACCCGGGGATCGATTGGGCAAGTGCGCGCGCGCGCACGCCCGCCACCTTTTTTTCCCCCCGGAGAGTTCACACCTGCTCCAATTTGAATTCAGGTTTGCTCTCTGTCTCTGGGGTATTAGAGATCGCGCGGCCCGGTACGGTGGCTCGGCTCTCCTTAGCCGGACTTTGCGGGCCGGGTAATTAAATTAATTGCTTGCCGCGCGACGTGTCCCTTAACTCATCAATGATTTATCGGCGCTTTTATCCCGAGCGAGCGCGCGGGGCCCCTGCTTTTTTCGGGCTTGAGCAACGCGCGCGCGCGCGACCGCGAGACCACTGCCAATGATTAAGTGCGCTTTTTCGAAGTTCTCGCCACTTTTTTCTCCACTCGCTGCTTTCGCAGTCGGCGCACATGTGCCTGGGAGTGTGTGCGTGCAGAGAGAGTGGTCGTGGGGAATTTCGAGTTTCGCGATTTGCCGTCTGACGTCTGGTTACTGGCCGCGCGCGCACGGGAGTATTCATTACTCTTCGTTTGAGCGGTATTGTAATATAATTTTAACGAATCCCGAGGGGTGGGTTGAGGGATGCGGGAGATAAAAATACGAGTCAGTCAGTATTTTGAAAAGGATGATCCATCACGTGGGCCCTGACGGATCTCGCACAAAGAACATCTGCCTAACCGAGCTCCTCTCTTCCCTCTCTTTTACTCTCCCACCCCCGCCACTCCCTCCTTCTCTCTCTCTCTCACTTCGCGGGGCCCGTCGGGCCCCACGGTTAAGCGGAGCGTCGCTAAATTAGGATTTAGCGTGGACGCTATACGCGCCTCCGGGAAAAGAGGCCGAAAAAGCCTCGTATTATCATGACAATACGCGTGGAACGTATAAATTCAATAGGGGGCCCCGAGGGGCCCCGGCAACGCGCCGTGGCAAATGAAAAGTCTTACGTGCGAGGAATATCGGGATTCCCTTCCCGATATTCCCTCGCGCCGCTTGTACACCTTGCTCTCGCTCGGATTGTGTACACGTCCCCCCTCGCCCCCCGCGCGCCCCCCGGTAGGACCACTCAATTTTCATGAGACAGAAAGCGACCTTCTCGCCGCGGCGCTGATTTATTCCGGGCCGGCTTACACCGAATTACACGCGACATTTCTCAGCAAGACTCGCGGCCGCGCAACAGGCTGCCCCCGAACTCTGGCCCATTCCACTTGCACTTGTGCCCCGTAGGAGAGGGCCGAGCTACGCCGCGTAGCAATTCGTCATCAGCGATTGCTAATAAGTCACAGTCCCGCGGCGACTCGGACTTAACATTGAGAGTGTAATTGAATTCGAGAGGGGGGGGGGGCGAGGGGGGCCCTTTGGTGGGAGTGTCGGCGATATAGTAAGGAAAGGGGGTTGGCTTCCAGTTCCTTCACGGCCATTTTCCGTGACACATTCCCCTTGTAACGGACACTTAAGCCGCAAGTTGCGGTCGGCCGAGTAACATCTCTGGCATAAGCGGCCGCTCTACCCTCCTTTCTCCCTCCCTCGCCCTCTCTCTCTCTCGGTATAAATTCAATACCCCGTGGGTATATAACTGGGGCCCCGTAGCGCAAAACTCGGAGGTGGCTGCCAGTAAGGTATGGGGCCCGCGAGAGGTGGTAGAAAAACAAAGCGAGAGAGCCGACGACCGCAAGTGGAAACTTGGAGGGCTTCCCTCGCTGCCGCGCGCCGTGGCCGCCGGGCGCACTCACGTGTCAGCCCTGCGATCGGATGGTGCACAGACCGTTCTACCTTATACCTTTCCCTTCGCAGCGACCGAGCGCCGCGCGCGCGCTCCTTTCTTTTTAATTACTCCCAGCTGAAGGCTGATATCCTTGCACTACGCATCCCACATGCACCGTACTACCTTGGCAAGGTGCATCCAGCGTCGATCGGGCTTCCATCCTCCACTACATTCTCCCGGCGACTACTACTCGGCCCAGATATCCACTTGCGCACGTCGCGTCTCCGATTCGACTTGTCCTACCACTTTCCTTGTATTCCATTTCTTATTGGGGTTGCGCTGCTTTCGATGCTTGTCGCTTTGAGAAAGCGCTCGAGTTTTATCTTACTGGGGCACGCATTTTCGAAAATCTCTGAAAATGATAAACTTTAATAAATCTTAAAACTGAAATCTGACAGCAACAAAATCATAGTTCCATATTATGGATGTTTCATGAAAATGTGGCTTTCGGAGAGAATCCCAGCGCAGGATCAGCGTGTCCTTGATCTTCGACATAAACATCCACGGATTTCCGCGGTGGCGCGGACGCGGGGGTTGGCGCGGGGCGCGCGGCAATAAACTGGCGAGGCAAACGCGAGCAACAACGAGGCTAACGTGTATTAATGAGCGTTCTTTATGCACGCGGCCAGCTCCAGATCGCGTCCGTTCCCCGCTTATGTAACCTCGCACGGGCGAAAGGGAGAGAAAGAGAGCGCGCGCGAGCGGCCAGTTACCCGGACGCCTGTAACTACGTATCTTTATTACGAGTGATACGTTACCCACCCTTCCCTCCGCGGGCGCGCACTTACGCTCGCCTCCTTCCACACGTACGGTGGGATACGTGCGGTTTTCGCATAGCTCCGGCCTCATGAAAGGAATTCTACGCGAAAGCCGTGTAACTGTATATATGAGATGCGAGATATATCGAGTTACCCGGCCACGATTAACTCGTGACTCCCGACGCCAACTTTTCCCGGGGGGATAAACACCTTAATTCACCGTCGCGCTCCCCCCGAATCTCCGCGAGATTGTTAATGCGCTTTTACCTAGTCGGGCGAAAGCCCCGCGCGCTTTCCGCAGTCGCTCGAGATTAAGTGAGTTCTCCAGCCCGGGGGGATTACGTGCACGTGTGCACGAGGCGCGTTATGTGTGCGACGGGGATCAAGGACGATGTTGGTTAATGATTCTCATTGACGGCTTTCCCAGGGCAACGCGCACCGCGCGCGCTTTTCGATCGCGAAGATCAAGGACGCGAGCGCCGGTGATTGTGATTAATGGTGCGAGCCTCGAATTAGAAGGCTTATTTGATTCGGCCCCGGCGAATCGCCCGAGCCACCTTGCGAATTTCGAGCTCCTTTGCGATGGGATGGTAGGTTGGTGGCTGGTGCTCTTGGAGGCTCGTTGCCCAATCGGTCGAGTGTCTCTCCGTGCGAGGCAGTAGGGTGAGCTTGCGACACGGAGTTATTGATGGCTGAAAGACAAGTTGACCCGAGGGTGAGTGCAAGTATTCATCGGCGGGGCCTGCTTTGACGGGGACATATCTCTGGGACAGAGCGGAGCATCGTGTGGCGTGGCAGGACGGAGTTATTAGGCCTGAATCCTACGGTTCTACAGGGTGATTCACTAATCTTACGATTAGTAATTCCTACTGATTTATATACATAGCTGATGATTATGTAATTAAAGTTACTGAATAATTTCTTATTATCCAGTAAACTGTCGACGCGATGACGTACGTTCTCAGTGAAAAGATCCATCGACCATTTTTTCCCAAGAAGGAAAGTCCTCGTCCGGCCAGATCTGTTCTCGGATTCTGGTACACGTGTTCCCGATGCTCGCAGCATTCCCCGAATATCGGCGGCGCGCACTTGGCATTCCGATAGATTCGAGGAGGAATCGGCAGTTGCTCGTATATTTCGAGTGGCTGCCTACGATCGGAGAGCGGTGGGACTAGTAGTCGGTGCGTCCCCGAAATTCTTGAGGTGGCATACCTTGGGGCCCAGTGGGTCCGAGTGCGGTCCCAGGAGATTCCGCGGGCATCTCGCGTGCGCGTCTCCCGGGGCCCGGGGCTCGGGGAGAGGTTGTCATGGGCTACGGGGGCCCCCACGAAGGGACACGTTATTAATCGGGCGATGTCAGTGGTTCGACCCCTCATAGAGGACCCATAAGGCCCCGAGCGCCGGAGAGCAAGCGTGCCAGCCGATCATAAGGAGATCGGGAGATCCCGCAGGCTGATACTGGGAAGAAAGAGAAGCACCGTCCGGCCATCCCGGTACGCCTCCATCTTTATTAACAATCTCCAATCACTCCGATACAACCGATGATCCCCACTGCGACATTACGTCACCGCTAAAGAGGCTCCAGTAAGAACGCGAGATTCCCCATGAAAGTAGAACTAGCCACCGGGTGGATCCGGGGCCTGTAAAGTATTCGCGCATGCCATGTCAGGATCGGATAGTCCCAGCGATATACTTGATCCCATGGCTAGAGTATCGCTACCAAAGAGGGAAGCGAGGTATCGTCGAGGCAGAAAGGAGAGGACGGCCGTGGCCGGCCGATGGACGAGGATCGGTCGCTTTCGAGTCTCGGAAATCGAGGGTGGAGAGAGCGAGAGCGAGAGAGGAGGCCCGGCTGAGACGGCAGCGAGGGAAGAGAGTAGCGCTATGCCGGGGCCCGTGTGGGCCCCGTCTCCTAGGCCCGACGGAGAGCCCAGCGACAGAGAGAAAGAGAGTGGGAGCGAGACGCAGCGCGGGCCCAGCGGCCGACGGAGAAAGATGCGCCGCTCTCGGGGCCCGCGGCGGTGGGGGTAAACAGAAGAATGGGACTCACTTCGTGCATGACCCACAGAAACCCCCGCTGAGCGACTCGATCCGATCCGCTGATCCCCGACCGCGCTGACGCAGATACCATCTTTCCTTGCACTCCGAATGCTCTCCCGGCGTTTCTTGCCGGAGCGTCCACCCCCTCGGCCCACCGCGCCGCCACCGCCCTGCGCGACCAGCCCAGAGGGAATATTCTATCCGAGACAGCTATATGACCGCACTGATTTGTCTGCTTATTGTTGCCGTTCCCGTTGCCCCCGCCGCCTCTTCCCCTCCCCGACCAGCTCGTCCTCTCTTTCTTCCCCCTTGTTCTCCAGCGATCGTGACGATGACGCGCCGAACCTCGCGGACATTCCTGCCCCCGAGATCACATCCTCCCACCCAGGCTAGCAACCCTCTTCCCCCCCACCGGGGCCCGCATCAACCATCTCGTTCTTTATTGCGGAATTGGCTATTTGACATCCGGCCGTGGAGACCAGACGTGAATCTTTGTACCACTTACGTAGCATCCTGGGAGCGAGTCGCCCCGCTCGCCTATAGCAGACGCTGTATTTTAGACGATAGCCGAGACCCGGCTATTGCCCGCTGAAGGATATCGTAGGACGACTCATTGTTTCCTCTATCGGGGCTATAATGTACCCCGGCCGTCGGTAAACAGTGCGCTCTCCAGCCGCCGCCTAATCGGAGACACCGAAATTTATTGTACTCCTGTGACCTTGGATGGTTAGTATTGTCGCCGCTGACTCGATAGACGGCTTCAAGGTGACTTTTCTGATTGTACTCCGAAAACGATGTGACTTATCCAACTTCTGTGGTTTGGTAGCAAATAATACCAATTGGATGAGTTGGTACCAACTTATCAAACTTCTGGGATTTGGTATCAAAATTGGTATCAAAATAGACCTTGAAACCGCCTATTGGTTGGCGGCGACTGTAGCCAAGTTATGGTTGCTGGTATCAGCTCCCTTTGCCTACTGCTGCAGCTTATTGGACTCGGTTATCAGCGGTCCGAGATAGCCCTTTATTATGTCCTTCCTGCGATCCGTTGCTATCAGTTTCAAAAAGAGTTCCATCGATTTTTCTTATTGGTTTGGTTAGTCAGAGGAACGCGTGGTATTTTCGAGGAGTAATCCATGGCACGCACTTTATCAATGACGAGGGGAGTCCGCCTAATTACTAGGAAGATGGATGCCCCTCCGCTCGAGATTACGCAAGACCCGCCTCGAATCCTCTCGCTCCTCTATTTGCCTTTGGCCCGGTGGCTCCGAATCCCCGTTGGAGTTTAATGAATTTTTCAATCTCTAAACCCCCCCTCTCTCACTCCGCTCTCGACGACAGGCTCCTTGCGAAATCAATAGAGCCAGGGCGTTCGATAGATATCCCGGTGATTAAATCGGTGCCGCGAATCGGCATGCACAATGGAGCGCGTTGCATGCCTGATATTTCTAAACACGCTTTTGCCAATAGCTCTCCCCGCATTCTCGCCGCCTGGCCCCGGGGGCCTCTTGTGGGATGTGCCGGGATCTGCTCCTGGTAGTCTCGGATGTGTACGTGTGCCGGCACGAGCAGGCTGACGTGACTGAGGATTTAATGAAATGAGACATGCTCGTCGAGAGGCGCATCGAAAAAATGACTTTCTCACGAGGGTTCGCATGCATGCCTCGACCCGGGCCCCGCGGCCTCCGACGACAACAGGCCCATCGTCGATTTCTATTGATTGCACATAATTACATCTCGCCCGGATAACAAAGCGAGGTGGAGGAGGCGGATTGGAGATCTCTCTCTCGCGGGAGAGAGAGGTGTGTGTGATTCATCGGTTGACAGGGCTTTTCACCGGATAGTGCGAGTGAGATGTCTCGCTTTGTTAGAGCCGCTTGGGCTTAGTTGGGAATTAGCTCGAGCGGCCTAATATGCTCTTAAGAGAACTAATCATGAGATTTTTAGTTCTATTCTTTGGAAAATGTATCTGAATTGATTAGAAAACTTGAAGTTTAGCGATTTCTTCAAAAAGTTTTATTAATGAATGTTTTTAAAATGGAATTTCTCTTTTTTGTTGAAGGTTCGAGTGACGGTGTTGGACAAGAACGACGTGGCGCCGAACTGGAGCCCCGGCAGCTGGAAGTTCAAGATCTCAGAAGAGGCGCCGCCGAATACGGTGGTGACGGTCCTCAGAGCCTCCGACCCCGACACGATCGGCAGCCTGACGTACACCCTGGTCCCGAACCACCGTCCCGGAAGCGGCGCCGACCGCTACGAATTCGAGAACGAGATCGAGAGTCACTTCAAACTCAATCCCACAAGCGGGCAGCTTAGGCTCGCCGAGGCCCTTGACAGGGAGACCCGGGAGAAGTACGTCCTGAGAGTGCGCGCCGACGATGGATTGCAACACACGGATATCACGCTGACCATTCAGGTACGCATCAGCCCAGCCGCGTTTAGCAATCACTCTCAAATTTGGAGTGGACTCGAGCGCGGATAACTCGCTACCTAGAAACCGATCGAAAGCGGGCCGGCTTTCATAAGGTGGCTCGTAATTTGCAAAGGTTACCGGCGAGACCCGAGGGGAGTGAGAGATAGCCGAGCGCTTTCCCAGAGCAGTTCGTTACGGCCGCCCGATCAAGCGGCCATTAGTTTTAACCGGGCGGACGAGAGCCAACAATGAAAAGCCCTGCCAGACATCCCCCCACTCGTCTCTCCCACCACCAAGAGAGAGATCGGCCGAGGATTTTCCCGCTGGTCCCGTTCCTTCATTATCCACTCGATAATTACCGTCCGATCTAACCCGAGCGATCCCCCCGGGCCAATCGCGATCTCCTCGCCGAGCCCGTTATCGAGCTTCCCCTCCGCCGCTCATTGATTATTGCGAATTAATCGGCGACTAATCCGGGAAAAAGTGGGACGATCGCCGCGAGCGACAAACCCGGGGGAAACCGGCACGACGCTTTCTTCTCGGCGGATCTGTAATTGCAGTCGGAGATCCCTGGAATTTGTCTCTGTGTCGTTGCCCGGAGGACGAGCACGCGCTCTCGCCGGAGAGTCTCGCGGGCGGGCAGGAATTATTGTGTCGAGTGGCGGGGGGCAATCGGCGATATTAAGCAATAGGTTACAGTTATAGTAGGAAGTCCTCGGCTGACCTTTCGCCGAGGGACGTGCCTAATGTATTATCGATTTGACCCCCTCGCCAATATATATCTCTCGGGAGGAATCATGCCTTCTATGTGCTCTCTAGTGTACGCCGACTTGTGGATGAGTCCTTACAAGGGGCGTCCTCGCATCCTAATTCTTCCACTCGCGCTCACAAACTATCCAAAGTCCTTAAAGGGACGTAGGACAGTGAATCTCTTAATTTTTAACATGTTTTTTACAAATGTTGGGCTAATTGGAGCGCAGTCTATTGATGAAAACTGATATTAGCACTTTTAATGGTTTAAACTATAAAAATCCAAATTTCAAGAAACGACAGTTACAAATACTTGAATAAATAACAATTTTGGGTATGTGTATGAGTACTCTCCTATGGAATTTCGATCCAACCAACATCAACTTTTGCACTCGCATTTTCTTTCTTGAATTGTTCACTAATAAAAATTGAAACGGCAATTTTTATCAAGTATCTAGTTCGGTCACCGAAATTTTTTAAAGAATACCCAAAAATCTCGAGATCAACCATCCTACATCCCCCGAAGCCGGCTTTCCAGAAGTCCGCGAAAGAAACTGGGAGCGCGGCTGATTCATTGCGTCCTCGCGAAAGGATTCGTGCGGATAAAAAGCGTGTCCGGCAGTGCCCTCGGTGGTTGAGGGGAGCAGAGGGGGGGCGGAAGGGGGGTTGGCTCGGTGCGGAGACAATCGCAAAAATTATCCTTATGACGTGTAATGACTGGAATTCTTTTAAGGGCCTGGCCGCGCCGCTATTCTATCCGGGCTGCGCTCTTAAAGGCAAAAGGAATGCCAGTCCCGATCATAGCTCGGCTCTTTCGGGCCCCGGTGATAGAGGTCCGCTGCCGACAGTTGCGGAATCTGCCCTTCCTCCGCGCTCTCCCACCCTTCGGGCCAACTGCTTCTTCCCTTGTATCCATTCCTCACCTACACCACGGTACACCCTACACGTCCTACCTGATCGACCTTAGAACAGAGTTTCTCTCTCCGTCGATCTCTTCCTTCCCGCGCGCGCGCTTCGGTACACCTCGCTCAAGGTACTTGCACACTGATCGACGCCCTTTCCATTCATCCTTCCAGCCTTTAAAGGCTCACACCTTGCACTTGTCTCTTAATAAAAGAAAAAAAAGGGTCAACTCGCCACGTAATTTCCAGAAATAAGTTCATTTCGGGCTCGGATTCCATCGTCCTCTGTTAAACGAAGGACGAGAGGGTGTAAAGAGGGGGTGGGAGGGGGGGTTGCCAAGGGGGCGAGATGAAAATGTTGTATCGCGAGAGAGATTCTGTAAGCGAGGCCGCAGACGAGAGCCAGCCGGGCAAGTCGGGGAGAACAGATTGGCCCGCGCGAGGAATTCCATGTGAACAAGTTCAAGCCTCGTTCTGAGAATGAGTGGAGCCTTGGGTGTACTTGTACGCGGTAACACAGAGTCCGCTATGCCGGGAACGCCGGTGTGAACGCGGCTTCATTCCTCAGGGCCTCTCCGTCCGTTATCCTCTTCTACCTGTCTCTCAGTGGGCCTCGCGTCCTCCTCTCGCCCGGTTCCGCTTTATCCCCGGCACTCCTCCCTTCTTCTGACTCGGCTTCTTCTTCCCCGGCTCTTTGCCCTCCTCGCGCCGGGTTCTCTGCCTCTTTCTTCCTCGGCTTCTTTCTCCGCGCTCTCCCGCCGCGGCCCGCGCGCTCCTTGTCATCCAGACTGCTCTCGGGGCAAGCGTCACTTTTTGCAAAGGTCCCCAAGCCCTCCTTAATCAAACCGTGCCCACCTCCGCTTTATTCTTTTATGCCGCCACCGCGTGTCGATCCCTCCTCGCCAACCCGCCTCATCCTCCTCGCCAGTCCCATCCCAGCGTCGGACGACTTCCGAGCAAATTCGAGATACCTTCGATCTGCCTCTCCTCTTAGACGACGATGAAATTCAATTAGAGGCAGCTTTTAGTTTCGTGGAATCGCGTTGCACTTGAGAAATCGGCCGCGAAAGGTGGAAAGGCCCAAAAAGGCCCAACTCTGAACTCCGAACTGTACAAATCACTGTCTTTCTGTTTCGCGAATCTAAAACCTTGGAATCCAATCAGACCCACGGGTGTCGATCCCTCGCGCTGGCCCCGAAGATTTCCGGGGCCCAATTTGTCCGGGAGCAACCCTTCGGGGTAGAAAGGGGCCGATGGGGCGCGGGCTCATCAGGGTTTGGATTAAAGCTCGTTAAAAAACTGACGAACGCGTCTTGTTGCGCAAAAGCGGCGCCGCCGAGTGGGGGATACATTAAAGCCACCGGACATGATTAAGCACGGCCCTTTCGAAGATTGTCCGAGGTTACTCGAACATCGCTCGCCCGCCGAGATTAACGTCGTGGAAATACGGATTTTAGCATCGGCCGCGGCGCGTCCTCGCTGATTTACGAGGTAAAGCTCGGGCCCCGAGGATGAAAAATGATAGAAAGCCCTCGAATTGAGCTAACGCGCAATGGGCATTTCGCGCGCCATACAAAACGATCGGGGGAAACGGCCCTGACGTTAATACCTGCTAAACGAAGCCTGTAATAATTATTTATACGCCGAGAGAGCGCGCGTCGCGGGTCCTCCTTTGGTTTAATGCGCGCGATAGGAGCGATAGATCACAAAGACACCTTGTTGCGGCCGAGACCGAGGGGCCTTGGAATATTATTATCTTAAATCCCAACTATCCGCGCTCTCACCCTCTCGCGCGTATGAATATGGTCGCGGTAAATGATTCGAATGAATAATGCAAACACGCCCGACGGTCGTGGAGGAGGCGGTCGAGCCCTGCCAGCTCGACTTTTGATTGAAATATGTTTATTCAGGGACGACTCGAGCCTCCCGCACCTCCTCTCCCCCTCAAACCTACAACTTTAATTCGGCGATTGTTTATTCAGCGGCGCATCCGCGCGCCCTTGTTTTCTCAGGCCCACTGCGCCGAGGACGAAGGGTAGGAGAGAGATTCAGGTGGAATTCGACCATTCTTGTTTCCAGGTGACTGACACCAACGACAACGCGCCGAGCTTCCAGAGCAGCGCGTACTCGTTCGACGTGGCGGAGAACATGCCGAGAGGAAGTCGAGTCGGGCAGGTCCTCGCTGCGGACGCCGACGCCGACGGGCCCAATAGTCAGATCAGTTACACGCTCATCTCCGACTGGGCGAACGACGTCTTCTCCCTGAATCCGAGCACCGGCGTCTTCACCCTCACCGCCAGCCTCGATTACGAGCAGGTACGGCCGGCGACTGGACCGGAGGATTTACGCTTTGCTAGCGTCGATTCCACGCGATGCTAGCGAGATTGAATGGATCCGCAGGAAGTCTAGTAGAGTCACTGGCGTCTCCGAAGCCTCGAGACTCTACGCTCGAGACACCTATCCGCCCGGGGCTACGATTATAACCATGAACACGCCTCTACATTCAAGCTCGAGCGCGCACCTATTATGTTACCGCTCGGTTATAAAGCCAGCGCTAGAATTTAGGGTTTAACGCTAACAGTCCGACAGATCGATGAACAGACGTTTTTAATGGCAGGCCGCTGCTGCGTTCCGGAGACAAGCCGTACCATTATTCTTCGGGACGCGCGCGCGCCTCTATGTATCCACCAGCCTCTCTCTTTCTCGCCAGTAGCGTGGCCCTCAATTCTTATCTCCGGCAGTAGTGCTTTCCGATAGTTCACCGAATTCCTCCCGGCTCCGGCCATTATTCTAATAGATCGGTCCAGTGGTATTGTCTAATTAAATTGACCGCTGCGCTACGAGAGTACATATTGTGTTACTGGATATTGTTTCGGTAACGCAATCGATCTGATCGATTCCAATCGGCGATCAATGGCTTGTTGTATTAGTAATGGTTGAATTGTTGACATTCATTGCTGAGATCTGTGAGACTGGAAGTATTTTTTAAATGCTCGTAAAGCGATAATAACTCGAAGCTAGTATTTTATATTTAATGGTCTCGGTCGCTACCCAACCCTCGCGTTAAATTTGATGTCGATCCATAGACGTATTACTTAACGGCCGAGTTACCGGAGCACTTTTTCTGAAATTCATTTGTAAAACTGAAGAGTTATTTTGATTTCGCGTGATCAGTTGGAGAGGTTAATTAGAACTGCTTAGTTGGAAATGATGAAAGTGGGTCTGCCGAAGTCGTGAAGATCTATAGAGAACCCGGTGAAAAAGAGAGTGCGAGGGAAGGAAAGAGGGGGCCCGAGGGGGATGGTTTATAGAACCCTTCATCATCGTAATGCCCGGCGAGATGCAGCCGGGCATCATTACGAGACCGTGAAACACGCGGGGCCACGGTCAGTCGGACAGATCGAAATGCAGGAATAGCACGCCACTTTCGCGAAACTCGTATTAGCCCTTACAAAATGCTTAAGTGCACCTCTTAAAAGAACCTGTTGCTGGGAGGCTAGCTGGGTGCACCCGCGCGCCGGATGATAGGCCGGCCGTAAATAATGCTCGTTACTACCCGGACAATTTATTAAGCCGCGAGCGGGAGAGAGAGAGAGAGAGAGAGAGAGAGAGAGAGAGAGAGAGAGAGAGAGAGCGCGCGCGGCGGCCGCTTCCGAAAAGAAACCGCGAGGCGGATCATCTTTTTCGACGGGGCGCGTGATCGGAGTATTGATTTCGGCAGGTCCAGCATTACATTCTGGTGGTGCAAGCGACCGACGGGGGTGTCCCGGCCCTCTCCTCGACGGTCACCGTCTACTGCAATGTCGTGGACCTCAACGACAACGCGCCCATCTTCGAGACCGGGCCCCATGCGGCGGACCTCGTCGAGAATGCCACCATCGGCACCCACGTGCTCTCGGTGACGGCGCAGGACTTGGACTCCGGCGATAATGGCAGGGTCATCTACGCCGTCGCTGGCGGGGATGAGAACGGGGACTTTGGGGTCGCTGCTAATGGCACCCTCTACACTCGCAAGTTACTCGACAGGGAACAGAAGCCACTTTACAACCTGGTCGTCAGTGCTACTGATAGCCCCCTGCCACCGTTGCGACCTTTATCCTCCACTGTTCAGGTACATACACTTTTTTTTATCTTAATGTTAATTATTGAATTACTTAGCTAGGAGTATAGTTTGACGAATTTACGTCCAGTTTTAATAAAATGAGAATAATTTGAGCTAGTATTAATTATAGTGTAGGGAGATTCGGTAATTGCGTATCTAGGGCCCCTACTTTGGACGGGAGCCATTTTCGAATTTTCTTCTACGGTCATACAATCGAGGTTACAAGGCCCAAAAGTATTAGAATCGAAGTTCCAAGACCTAAAGGGTCATAGAATCGAAGCTCGAAGAAAATAATTAAAATACGATATTACAAAATTGGGGCTCAAATGATCTTCTGCCTAGAACCCCTAATGATCGCAACGCGCAACTATGTCAGGACAAGTCGCGATTACGATAGTGGCAGACAGAAAGGGGGGGAGGCCGACATCCGTTAGCCGGAGGATAGGCATTCGATAGAAAGGAGTTTCTGCCCACATTCTTCATTGTGAGGGCCGGCGAAAACTAGTCAGAGGCTCGCGTCGGTATTCCACGAATGAATCACGCCCCGGGAGTCGGCGTCTCCGGTCTCTCCCTTTCTCTCTATCCGCGGAGATCGCCGGATAAGAGTCGATCGGCGAGCGCGCAGATAGGACAATTATTTTAGTTCGTCAGGCAGGAAGCGGCGGCCCGCGCCCGCACCCTGATTCCACACTGGCTGGGCCGTTTGTCCGATGGAGATTTATATAGGCGCACGACTTTTCCCCCGCATTGAAATAGGTGACCGTGGTGGTGTTGGACGTGAACGACATGTCGCCGGAATTCATATCGCCGAGGAAGATCTCGATAATCGAGAATGCGCCGAGTAACACGGTGGTGATGGCCATAAAGGCCGTCGACAGGGACGAGGGCCGAAACGGCTACGTCGAGTATTCCCTCGAGGATGGAAGTATGCCCTTCACGGTGGGCCCGGTCGACGGACTCCTTCGGGTATCCGGCTCCCTCGACCGAGAACTTCGCTCCAACTATACCCTCGAGATCACCGCCAAGGACCGCGGCGAGCCCCCCAAGTCATCATCCACCGCCGTCACCGTCACCGTCCTCGACGAGAATGACAACTCGCCGGTCTTCGATCCGAGACAGTACTCCGCCACCGTCGCCGAGAACGCCAGCATCGGCGCCAGCGTCCTTCAAGTTAGTGTCGACTTGGATCACTCGATAATCGTCGATAATTCTATCACGGGGCTAATCGAAACTTCTCCGATTGAATTAGGTGTCCGCGATGGATCGGGACGAAGGCGCCAATGGCAGAGTGCGGTACAGTATTTCCCTCGGAGACGACAACCAGGACTTCACCATAGCCGAGGACGGAGGTGTCATCCGAGTCGCGAAGAATCTCAACTTCGAGAGGAAGTCCCGGTACCATCTCACCATTCGGGGGGAGGATTGCGCGGCCGAGGTTGGCGAAACTCCCAGGGGAGACACTGCCCAGGTTACCATCACTGTCTTGGACATCAATGACAATGCACCGGTTTTCCTGGACTCGCCGTACTTAGCGCACGTCATGGAGAACATGGTGCCCCCTGGCGGAGGCTTCGTCATACAAGTAATAAAACATTCCTTCTCGAAAGCCCAGTTATTTCAAGAATTCCCTTTGCAAGCCTGTAAAAGGTACCTCGCGAAGGAGAGGGACTACTTCTCCAGTAATCAAGGGAAACTAATTGCTTGTCCAGGTGAAGGCCTACGACGCGGACACTCCTCCTTACAACGACCAAGTGCGGTACTTCCTCAAGGAGGGTGACACGGACCTCTTCCGTATAAACGCGAGCACCGGCGACATATTTCTCCTGCGGCCCCTCGACCGAGAGCTCGTACCTGAATACACCCTCACCCTGGTCGCCATGGACACCGGTGAGTACACGCACGAGAAACCCCCGAGAGAAATATCATATTATCCCCGAAAGGGGCCCCTTCTAGTATTAGTAGCTCGCCGATTGAATAGCCGAAAGCGGAGGGCTACTGGCCCAACCGCAACGAGAGGCCCCGCGTTAAATGGCTGTTGAAGCGCGGACCTCCGATTTCTTAGGCGTTAATTAAGCGAACGAGAAATTGGGCCGCGGAACACGATACCGCTGAAAGGAAGACTCCCCCCGCGGAGGGGGGGGGGAGAGAAAGCGAAAAAAGGGGCGGAGGGTTGGGGCCCAACAAAGTAAGGAGGAGGTCGAGGGAATAAAAGAGGGCGAAAGGGCGAGAAGTGTAGGAGAGAATTCTCGGCGTACGAATGCGCGATCGCCGTGGTCCGGGAGCTTTTGAAGCGAGCAACAGTAGGAGCAGCCTCTCGGCGAGCTGCTCTCCTGGAAGAGAGCGGAGCTGCTAAATAGGCGTGTACCTTATAGGATCGGCACAAAGAGCGGCATTGAAAGGGGTGGCCGGCGGAGAGCATTCTTTGCGCGGAATATTTTTCCGGCCACCTTACTGACCGGTCTCGGGGGCCCCGTGTAAACTGGTTGCGAATTAGCGCGCACAAAAGACTTAATTATGTCGGGATTGGCACTCGGGCGGGAAAAAAGCGTAGAGAGAGGCAGAGAGGAGCGCGGCGCGGCTCGCTGGCGTCGGCAGGGCGTCAACAAAAAAGGACTCGAATAATCTATGCCACGGGACTCCCGGGAATAATTTGCCCCCACACCTTCGACATACCGCCTCCTCTCCCTTTCTATGATATCGCTTCCTAATCTCACCGGTCCTGCCTGCCCATTGAAATCATTGTTGAGTCATCAGCTCTCGCGCGCGCCCAACCTGGGAAAGGTCCAGTTTGGAGGGCACCAGCAATTAGACATATCCTGGGAACGCGATCCTGAGAGGCGCGAGCGTCCTAGTGTCAACCGTGCGGGGGACGAAACAATGGGCCGATGTATGGCGATGGGTTTAAGTAATGAGCGGTAATATACAAATTGGATATAAATTTGTGGGTTGTTCGATGAGATTCTTTAAGCGGTGGGCAGTTCCTCAACGGAGCGGGTATGTTCGTTTTTTGTCCTTCCTCTACGAAGCCGGTAGTCCCCACCGTGGAGCGCAGCTGGATATATGCTGGACGACGATGCCCATCGTAGAATCGGCCCATCGGAGCATCGGCATGGGCCCCGATGGCCCAATCGGTCCCCGCCGTGGTAGACAAGCCTGCAGAGTTATGACGCGCGATTATGATAATCGCTCTCGAATGCCTTCCTCCCTCCGCTTCTTCTACCTTTACCCCCCCCCCCGCCCGCTCCCCCTTTGCTCTCTTATTCCCCTCCAGCAGCCAAGGCATCACCCGACTCTCATCCCCCGTCGGCCGGCGCAAGTCCCCCTCTACCACCTCTCTTTCTCTCGTGGGCCCCCGCGTTTTTGGGACCCTCGCTTTAAGGACACTCCGCACTCCCCACTTCGCCCCGCCACCTGTGTCTCCGGTCTTCGCAGGTTCTCACGGAAACACCGGCAATTTATAGTGACGGATTAATAGAATGGGAGGCGCAGGTTGAATTTGAATTTGGATTACCGGGGAAGCGTAGAATTGCGCGGGGTTCGATTCCACGGCGAAACTGTACGCGCGATACTGACTTTAGGATGGTGGGCATGAGGCCCCGAGACAGAATCTCTCGCAGGCTCTGCTCCACCGGCCCTCTCCGATCCCCGGCAGGCCACTCTCGCGCATTATATTCTATTTTATTCATACGCGAGGGAGACGAGCGTCATGCCGGGGCCCAACACCCAAAGTGGAGTGTATTAACCCCAGGATAACTCCCCCAGTTTCCTCCCGAGCGAGAGCCACACCTTGGCCGGCCACCAGGCGACAATCGCCCTCGCCGAACATTTAATCGAGGCCGGATCGCAGCGCCGAGCCCCATTCGCAAATCGTGATATCATAAGGCCCCGCCGGCTCGGGTGGAAAGGCGGCCTGGTAAATAAACGCTTGACTGGACGGCCACTTATTTATCAGGATATCGGGAGCACGACACACATGTCGCTCCATTCGTTCATTTATCAAGGCGAGTCTATCGGGCCCCGGCGAAACTGGGCCTTACTCGAGCGGGACATTCGGGGGACGCCGCGCTCGCGGGGCCTGAAAAGTGCGAGCACTCTTTCGACCGATCGTATAACAGTTATTAAGCCAGCCGGGTTGCCTGGTCTCTCGGAGAGAGAGAGAGAGAGAGAGAGCGAGAGAGGAGAAGGTGATTGAACGATATACGATTGTAAAGGCGCGTGGCCCAGGGCCAGGCGATACGGCCGGCGTGCAATCAGAGAAATCAGGTCCCCCGGAGAATAATGGGCCGTTTTAGGCGGCGTAATTAACGGCCGCAGGTACCACCCGCCCCGATACTTTGTTCGATCGCGATTCTACATCTCTCTTAATGATAGCCATCTCGGCCGATAGACACTGTCCACTTGGGCGGACGCCCGCCACCTTACACTTGCACCACTCTAGCTTTATTAATCGCCTTTTAACGGCAAGAAATTCTTAATTAATTCGTCCTCGCGAGCAACTCCTGACTAATAGTCACTCGTCGAGCGACTCGAACAGCAGCTTCTCAATGGCGTGCAATTTAATCGGGTCATAAAAGGGGTAATGCGGGTTGTAAACCTGACGGGATTATCCGCTTGTTGGCGGGGGGAATAAGGCGAGCGACAAAGCGGCTGATGATCCTTTTCTCCGATAGGATCTCCACCCCTGACTGGCTCGGGGATAGTCAGGATCGTGGTGCTCGACGTCAACGATCACAGTCCGGAGTTCAGCCGGCAGGAGTACAGGGCGACCGTCACCGAGAACTCGCCCTCGGGCACTTGGGTCACGAAGCCTCACGCCACTGACAAGGACGATGGACTCAATGCGAGAATCAGGTAGGTTTCGTAGTTTAGACTTTAGATGAGTTTTCTCCGAGGGTGCGGCTGTGCTAAGAGAGATTCTCCCGCGAGCAGGTACAGTTTGCTGGGGGAGAAGTCCGAACGGTTCTCCGCGGACGCCGAGACCGGCGAAGTGTTCACAATGGTGCCATTGGATCGCGAGCAGGCCTCGGTGTACCATTTGACACTGGTCGCCCAGGATTCCAGTCCTACGGAGCCGCGAGCGTCGGTTGTGAATCTGACGATTTTTGTGAAGGACGTGAATGACAATGCGCCGAGGTTTTCTAGTCCGAGGTACACGGCTTATGTCCCGGGCGGCACCAAGCCAGGTAAGATTCTTGTTCGAGGATTGTTCCAGTGTTCGAGGAGCGGGGGATATATTTTGATCCTTCTGACGCAGGTGACTTCGTATTCGGCGCGAAGGCAGTCGACGACGACGACGGGGAGAACTCGCGTATCGTCTACCGTCTACAGGGTCTGGACTCCGAGCGGTTCGCCATCGACTCGAACAGCGGCGTAATCAGAGCCCGGCAGGAGTTGGCCAGCGACGAGAGCACTTACCAGCTCCAGATCCAGGCGTCCGATTGCGGCGCGGAGCCGCAATCGGTGACGGCCGACCTGGTGATCCACCTGTGGGAGAGGCAGTTGTTCCCGAGCTTCCGGCCGAGCATCAGCACGCGGTTCACCCTGCCGGAAAACGTGCCGGAAGGAAGGGTGATCACGAAACTGAGCGCGACCACCCCGAAGGTCGGAGCCGCTAGTAACCTGATCTACGGTATGGCCGGTGGCAACGTCGGCGACGCCCTCAGGATCGATCCGCAGAGCGGCCAAGTGCTCGTCGCTTCCGGATTCGATTATGAAACCGCGCCGCACTACGAGGCCTGGATCGAAGTCCGGGACTCGGATACACCGGCGCTCAGGAGCGTCGTCCAGCTCCTGGTGAACGTGACCGACGCCAACGACAACGCGCCCGTGATGGAGGCTTGCATTTACAACGCGACCGTACCCGAGGACGAGTACCCGCCGCTCTTCGTTGGCAAGGTGCTGGCGAGGGATCGGGACTCCGGTGAGAACGGACAGGTGACCTACCATCTGGTCGACGACTTCTCCGAGACTTTCGTCATCGATCCTGACAGCGGGGAAGTCAATACCAATGCGAAATTGGATCGCGAAGAGGTACGTCTTCGTGAGAGACCTCTTAAAGTACTGGTATGAATTACAGGGTTAATTAATTAATCCTCTTTTTTTTGCATAGATCGCTTCTTACGAATTACTGGTCGAGGCCAGAGACCAAGGCCAGCCGCGTCTAACGGGCACGGCGACGATTCTCATCAGTGTCCTCGACAAGAATGACAATCCTCCGCAGTTCACTCGACTCTTTAGCGTGAATGTCACGGAGAACGCGGAGATCGGTACCTTCGTAATACGAATCACGAGCAGCGACTTGGATATCGGCCAGAATGCGAACGTCACATACAGTTTTACCGAGAACCCCGGCAGGAAATTCACGATCGATGCACTCAGCGGCAATGTCACGGTCGAAGGTCACCTTGATCGAGAGGAACAGGACGAATATCTGTTGAAGGTACAGAGTTTGACTTAAAAATAAAAATTACACCTAATTAGATAAGACTTCTCAATGCTAATATAATTATTGTGGTTGATCAGATCGTGGCAGCCGACGGTGCTTGGAGGGCGGAGACAGCCCTGACGATCACCATCCAGGACCAAAACGACAATCCACCCGAATTCGACGAGGATTCCTACCACTTCCATTTCCCCGAGCTGCAGGCTCCAGTTTCCCACGTGGGTCAGGTGACGGCCATAGATCGGGACAAGCAGGGCCCGAACTCGGTGATATCTTACAGCCTCCTGCAGCCCTCGGACCTGTTCACGGTCGACCCTGCGACCGGCGACGTCTTCAGCAAGCGAACCCTCAGATACAAGCACTCGAATCGACCATCCTCGCCCGAGAATCTCTACTCTCTGACGGTGGTCGCCACTGACAATGGAAAGCCGCCGATGTCCTCGCGGACGGTGGTCCACGTGAGTGTCGTCGACGCGAACAACAACGCGCCCAGGTTCGAGCAGCGCTCCTACCTCTCGCCCGTTCCCGAGAACTTCGGGGTCGGCAAGAGACTAGTGCAATTGACCGCGAGGGACGACGCGGACTTCGGAGTGAACGCCGAGATCAGCTATCACCTGGTCAGTGTGAACGGCAGCGAGTTCTTCTCGATCGAGGAGAAGTCCGGCTGGGTGTACGTGCGCAAGAGTCTGGCTGACATAGCAGTCGGCACGACCTTTCTACTGAAAGCCCAGGCGATAGACAAGGGTGTGCCGCCGCAGAAGGACGAGGTTACACTGAGCCTGATCATATCCGGGGAGAATCGACACGCACCCACGTTCGCTGCTATTAGATACCAAGTGCGAGTGCCGGAGAATGAGCCTGTCAATACTACTATTCTGACGGTGAGCGCGAGCGACGGCGACGGCGGACCGAACGGTATGATCAGGTACAGAATATCCGCTGGGAACGAAAGGAACGAGTTCTCGGTCCACGCGATCACCGGAGCGATCGCCATCCTGGAACCCCTCGATTACGACCTGGTGCAGGAGTATCGGCTGAATATCACGGCGACGGATTTGGGCTTTGAGCCGAGACACGCTGTCGCGACACTGACGGTTAATGTCTCGGATATTAATGACAATCCGCCGACGTTCAACCAGAGCGTCTACGAGGCTTACCTCCCGGAGAACTCCAGTCCCGATAGTTTTGTCTTCAAAGTCATCGCTCGCGACATCGACTCGCCCAAGTACGCTGTGGTCCAATACAAGATTCTCGGCGGAAGTGGAAAGGACCACTTCCGTATTCAAGAGGAGACTGGAGAGATTACTTCTCTCATTAGTTTCGATTACGAAGAGGCGAATGAGTATACTCTGGACATCGTCGCGGCCAATCCCGATTCAACGCCACAAATGGTCGGTTTCACGACGGTCCACGTTCATATCACCGGGGTCAATGAATTCTACCCCAAGTTCATTCAGAGTGTCTTCCACATGGACGTATCCGAGAGCGCCGAGGTCGGCACCTCAGTCGGCCTTGTGCAGGCTACCGACCAGGACTCTGGCGAGGACGGTCGCGTTTACTACCTCTTCGTCGGGTCGTCCAACGATCGCGGATTCTCCATCGGCTCGGAGACAGGAATCATCCGAGTCTCGCGACGATTGGACCGCGAGACCCAAAACAGAGTCGTCTTGACTGTAATGGCGAAGAACGGCGGAGGAATTCGAGGCAACGACACCGACGAGGCTCAAGTCATTGTTTCCATTCAGGACGGCAATGATCCGCCAGAGTTCCTTCAAAGCAGTTACGACGCCACTGTCAGCGAGGGTGCGATTTACGGGACACGAATTCTAACAGTGCGAGCTGTCGACAAGGATATTAAACCTCAGAACAATCAATTCTCTTATTCGATCATCAGTGGAAACCTCGGCCAAGCGTTCAAGGTCGACCCCCAAACGGGAGATATCGAAACAGCAAAACAATTAGACAGAGAAACTATTCCCGTTTACGATCTAACAATCGGAGCAATCGACACTGGTTCGCCGCCGCAAACAGGCACAGCCATGGTTCACATTGAACTGCTAGACATAAATGACAATGGGCCAGTGTTCGATCCTCCCGAAGTCATCGGATACGTCAGTGAAAACGAGCCAGCCGGCACAAGTATAATGACTCTGAGTGCGACTGACCCAGATTTACCGCCGAACGGAGCTCCCTTCACGTACAGGCTGATCGGAGGAAGACAGAGCGAGGTGGTCAGCCTGGACAAGCACACAGGAGTACTCAGAACCACCAGAAGCCTCGACAGGGAAAGTATGCCCCAGTTGGATCTAGTCGTCGAGGTGGAGGACTCCGGAATCCCCAGGATGAGGAGCGAGCACACGATTACTGTCATTCTCACCGATCAGAATGACAGTCCGTCCACCCCGAGATCGGTTCACGTGATTGTCCACTCGTTCAACGGGCATATACCGATAGGAAAGATCGCCGATGTTCATCCGAATGATCCTGATATTACTGGAAG
Organism: Crossocerus cetratus; assembly: GCA_963675795.1. Lineage (NCBI taxonomy): Eukaryota > Metazoa > Arthropoda > Insecta > Hymenoptera > Crabronidae > Crossocerus > Crossocerus cetratus. The sequence continues at coordinate 21,198,809 of OY776665.1, read as the reverse complement.
CTACTCCTGCAAGATTCTCCAGGGTTCGAACTCTCGGGTACTCAGCATACCCTCGGCTTGCGACCTTCACACGAGGAAGATCACTCCAGGTTTGTGGTCTGAGTTATTGATTTGAGTGTTTGCTTTGTGGACTTGGTTTGATTGTGTGTTTTGGAATTTTTCAGGAGTTGGGTACTCGTTGAGCGTGTCTGGTAATGACGGTCGACATCCGGATGTCGTATCCAAGGTCACCGTGGAGTTCCTCGTCTTCTCCAATGCGACGATAGAAAACAGTGTCACGCTGCAAGTCTCCAAGTACAAGGCGAAGGATTTCCTCAGTCAGAACTATCGCGCACTCCTGGATCTTCTCCAGGAGGAGGCGGACGTTGGCGATACTCTTAAGATCTTCAGTATCGGAGAGAATGGATCAGATTTGAACATCCACTTGGCAGTAGAATCGCAGCAAGGTAAATTCGCAGACTTCAAAAGTCATGAAAGCGTTGCACGTCTTCGATTAATCAACTTGTAATTCTTCCCACTAGGCTTCCGGAATAAATACGAAGTCGGTGAACTGCTGACTCGAAATCGAGACAAGCTCCGAGCATTATTCGAAGGACTCGCATTTACCATCGCTTATTCCCCCTGCAAGAACATTCCGTGCGAGAACGGCGGTTCTTGCAGCGACAAACTAGTCATGTACGACGACGCCAGGATCACCGACAGCCAGGCTTTAATTCTGACCTCCCCGAAGATGATGCACGAGATGATCTGCAGGTGTCGAGACGGCTTCACCGGCGAGCGATGCGAGAGGAGACAAGATCCTTGCTCGCCGAATCCCTGTCTACAGGTTCGTATATTCCTTTACCATCCTCATAGTCAAGAAATTAGATGATTCCTAACATTCCTTTTTCATCCATCAGGGAGGACAATGTCGCCGCATGGGCTACGACTTCCAATGCACCTGCCCGATCGATCGCGAAGGGAAATTATGCGAACTGGAAAGAGGCGATGCCTGCGCCAGTAATCCTTGTCGAAACGGAGGCTCCTGCAGGAAGAGTCCCGACAGTTTCAGCTTCTTCTGCCTGTGCAGGGCAGGCTACAGGGGGAATCATTGCGAGGCTGTCACAGACTCCTGCAGACCGAATCCTTGCTTGTACGGTGGATTGTGTGTTGGAGAGAAACCAGGGTAAATTGCTTAATCCTTCAAATATCCTCCAAGATACTTCGCAAGTATCTAAACAGAGATTTCTCTATAGTTACAGGTGTAGTTGCCCCGAGGGTCGCTACGGAAGACACTGCGAACGCTCAACCTTTGGTTTCGACGAACTCTCCTACATGGCATTCCCAGCCCTCGACTCCAACACCAATGACATAACAATAGTCTTCGCGACTACCAAACCTGATGCATTGCTTCTGTACAATTACGCGCCGCAGACCACTGGCCGCTCGGACTTCGTCGTGCTGGAATTAGTGAATGGGAGAGTTGCCTTTTCTTATGGAGGTGCCAGGAGTGCCATCACCTCTGTTACAATCAAAACGGAGAAGTCGGTGTCCGATGGCGAGTGGAGGAAAGTGACGGCTACTAGAAACGGGAGGGTTGTTTCCCTGAGCGTATCAATGTGCAGGGAACACGGGGATGTTTGTGATGATTGTAAGCCTGGCGATGGGACTTGCTATGCTGACGATGTTGGACCAACCAGGTTTGTGTTATAAAATTCTTGTATTTGTATTAAGTGTTTTTAGAGTCAGTTTCTTAGAAGTTGTATTTTGTTCAACAGCACTTTGAACTTCAACAACAATCCTCTTCTACTGGGTGGTCTGGAAAATGCGGATCCTGTACTGGAGAGACCTGGACAAGTGCACTCGGACGACTTCGTCGGCTGCATTCATTCTGTCTCGATAAATGGACGAGCGCTGAATCTTTCCAATCCACTCACCTCCCGGGGAGTGAAATCCACGTGTGTAAGGTCGAAGAAGAATCCTTGTCTCAGAGACGAAAAGAGCGGGATTTCGGTGTGCGGCGTTAACTCCCAGTGCTACGATCGCTGGCACCAAGTCAGCTGCCAGTGTGGGTCGGTGACATCTCCGAATTGCGAAGGTGCCTTGGAACCGATCACCTTGAGCGACGGAGGATACGTCGAGTTCAAGGCAAGTTACCCGACGGATGCTCATTCTTATTTAATTGGAGTTTTTATTTAATTTTTGTAAATTTTCATTACGCAGGTATCGGAGAAACATAGACGAATGCAGTTGCTCGAATATCTTTACGGAGGTTCGACCTTGTGGCATGGACAACGCGCCAGACGTGCTGCGAACGAAGAGACAAGTTTCATGACGAATCCCTCGCCAGTGAAGACTATTGGCCTCATGTTTAGGACCGTGAAAGCCGACGGCATCCTCATTTACGCTGCTACGAATAAGCACTTTACATCAATCGAGGTTCGTAAATAAACATATCCTCCTAAATCTCTTCCATCTCCGATGTAGGAATTAAATAACCTTGGGTTTTCTCTTACAGCTCCGAAGTGGTCAACTGCTCTACTCTTCTCTTCTCGGTTCCCCAGTGAACATGTCCGCCAGTATCGAAGGCGGCCTAGCCGACGGTCACTGGCACAATTTAACTCTCCACTCCTACTCCCGCGGTCTTCGATTACTAGTGGACGGAGTTCAAGCGGGAGACGAACTAGATTCCGCCGGCGTCCACGACTTCCTCGATCCATACTTATCAGTGATCTCAATCGGCGGAGTCACCCAGGACTTGTACTTCGTTCACGGTGGAGCATCACGAAGTTTCGAGGGTTGTCTAGCCAATTTCACGATCAACCACGAAATCCAGCCGTTCAACGGCTCCGGCTCGATCCTCAAGGAAGTGATGTACCACGGGAAAGTGAGCACCGGCTGCAGAGGCCCAATTGGCATAAGTGCAGCGGCCGCCGCGGATCCACTCAGCATAGGCATCACTTTGGTGATAGTCTTCTTCGTGATTCTCCTCGTAGCGATTTTAGTCAGCTTCATCGTCTTCCGTTTGAGGCGTCAGAATAAAGAAAAGTCCGCTCCCTCGGTGGTCAACAAGAACACCAACGCTATTATGACGGGGAATCCGCTAGTCGGCGCCGGCAATGACAATCTCATGTCTCGCCACGAGAACACCTACATCTCGGACAATTCCGATCTACGAGGCGTAGGCCACATGGGTCCGGAGTTGATATCGAAGAAGTACAAGGAGCGCGAGATTAACTCGAGCGGGGAACACAGGCCCCAGAGACCTGATATAATCGAACGCGAGGTCACCAAATCGCCCCCCATTCGAGATGAACATCCACCGCTTCCTCCACCTACTCAGAGTTCCATGCACTCGCACGAGCACAATCCCGAGCCGGATATGCCGGAACATTACGATTTGGAGAACGCGAGTTCCATCGCACCGAGCGATATCGATATTGTTTATCATTACAAAGGCTATCGCGATGGAATGAGAAAGTACAAAGCTACCCCTCCGCCTATCGGTAGCTACGGAAATCATCACAAGCACACTGGACAGCAGCACAGGCATACAGGCCCATTCCCACCGAGGGCCTTGCCGCCCCCGAATGTCAGTCAACCGCCGGGGCCCACTCAGAAGTTACTACAAAGTACACCTCTAGCGAGATTATCGCCGAGTAGTGAACTCTCGGCGCAACAGCCGAGGATTCTCACTTTGCACGATATCAGTGGTAAGCCGTTGCAAACAGCGCTCCTGGCGACGACGTCCTCTTCGGGCGGTGTAGGGAAGGACGCTTTGAATTCTAACAGCGAAAGAAGTCTGAATTCTCCAATTATGAGTCAGTTGTCCGGTTCGACCGCTAGTAGAAAAGCTCCCCAGTCGAACAACGAGAATTCAGTGAATAATGTCTCATCGGGCCCAATGGGACTTACAGCCGAGGAGATCGAAAGGTTGAATTCCAGACCAAGAACCTCCAGTCTGGTTTCCACCCTAGACGCAGTGAGTTCGAGCAGCGAAGCCAGGGGTCCGCCGACTCACGGGCCCCTGCACCTTCACAGACGACACTCTCCCCCCGTAGAGAGGCTCGAAAGACGAAACTCTTCGACGACCGACGAGAGCGGCAACGACAGCTTCACCTGCTCGGAGATCGAGTACGACAACGCGTCCCTGGTGGGCGACAAGCGCTCGGATAACTTGTTCGTCAAGCAGGGCGACGAGGAGGTGAACCAAAGGAGCAACGAGTCCTCGCAGACGACTAAGCCGCCGTTGCCCCCCAACGTCAACTACGACGGCTTCGACAGTTCGTTCCGGGGCTCCCTGAGCACCCTCGTCGCCTCGGACGACGACTTGTCCAGCCACATGGGGGGCCTGTACCGGCCGACCAACAACGGCTCGCCCTCGACGACCACCACCGCCCTCAGCTGGGACTACCTTCTCAACTGGGGCCTCAACTTCGAGAGCCTCGTCGGCGTGTTCATCGACATCGCCGAGCTGCCCGACAGTGCCAATCGTGTGCCAAGTACTCTTAGACTGCCAGCTAGTATACCGAAGCCATCCGAGGAGTACGTTTGAACGACGGTGCTTCGATCCCTCGCCCCGACATCCTCCAACTCCGATTCCTCCGAATGCCAGACGGAGAACAGGGTCCGAATCGTTAATACTAAGAAAGTACAAGTCAAACGGGAGGAGGATGTCCCGGCCGAGGGGCCAATTAGAATCGACCAACCAGGACTCTGATTTAGTTTCTTAAGCGATTAGCTACAGCCCCAAGCTCCATCCTGAATTAGGGGGGTGTCGAGCTCCGGGGGCTCTAGCGGGTCTTGCCATAATAATAGGGGAATTTCTTCGCAACGGGGACACAGCCGCGTCCCCCAATTATCGTTTAGAATAAAGACCGTCTGTTAGACTCTAAGTTGACGCGCCGGGATAATTGTGAATTTGTACATAAATCGCGTTTTATTATTTCCTTGCCCCCACGTGCCCCCCTTTTTTTTCAATCAAAACGGATTTAGAGTGTAACTTTTTCGAAGCGTGCGTTTCGTCGATGGGCGAGTGCGACTGTGTCGTTAATCTTTTATAAATAACTAATAAACAGCAGGGTTTCGTATGAATACGTCGTACTAGAACGTGCCAGAGCTAATCGACACGGTCCCGCGTCGCGCGACGAAGCCAAGAAATCTCGGCCCGAGCGCTTTTTGCCTCGGGAGATGTCCGAGATATGCCAGACTGACTTTTTCCCTGTTCTTTCTTATCCTCCTCGTACGTTTTAGTGTGCGGCGAATCGGCAGAAGTCTGTAAATTACTGCGAATCACACTCACTTACCCCTCCTTGTAAATATCTCGCGTACGCCTGGCCTGTACAAAATGTATGAATGGTGCGTGTACTATCTCATATCATCGTTATTTGTAATAAACGAGAAACATTTGTAAGAAAGGAGTTGCCCTTATTTACCCTTGGACGTAGTGTTATCGCAGTGCAGCCAATGTTTAGAGAACTGAATTCGTTTGTTGCCTGTACGATCAAAGTTGAGGGAATTCTTGACGGTTGCGACTGATTTGATATAAATCAACACTCGCACTGCGACAAGGCGCCGAAACTAAGAGACTGGTGGCGCCACTAGCACCTAACGGCATGCACGCGTACTATTGGCCAGCATCGATGATCGATGCCGGGCCAACCAGGTTCCACCGAGATCAAAAGCGCCGCAGCCGAGTGACCCTACATACTGGTTATAGCTGGTTCTTATATTTGACCATATGTGTATATGATCCCGTGTTGTTATTTGTCAATTTACACCTTGCACTGGTCCCTATCAGTTCTTCTTCGCCTCCTGCTGAATGGAATGTGTTTAGTGGTATTGACAGTGTAATCTGACTAAACCAATGGTCTTTTCAGGTTACCGTCTTGACGATCGAGAGTATTATGGATAAGAAGAAGAAGAGGTATTACTTTTGTTGTTTTTCTAATTGTTATTGTCAATGTTACTCTTACAGTTTCTGAACACGTTCGTGTTAGAATTAGTATTTCTGTTAAAGCCACTGCCACTGTCGGAATTCTTAACTATTATTATTACTAATTCTATTTATAGTAAGCTATGACCCCACTGAAGAACAAAGAAATTTCCGTGGATGTATTGTGCTTTACTGAGAATTCCCTGAAGATTCTTAATGTTTTTCTTGCTTGTCAGTAATATGTTGATGATAGTTTCATTAATATTAACACATTGCGGCCCGGGACATTAATACATTTCAGGCAAAGGCTGGGTGCACGTGTTTATGTATTTCACAAAGTTATAAAAAGACTGTCATTCTGAAAGGAAAAATGTTTGGATCATAATCTGATAAAGCATTGAGCACAATAAGCAAGAAAGACTTTCCTGGTATTCCAATATTAGATTGTAACATGCGCTGTTCTTCCAGGAACCCGAAATCCCAGAAACCGAAAGAGTCGAAACCCAAGCAGGGAATAGATGAAAGCTTTGACGAAATATTCACAGAGGACTACTACGGCAAGGACTTTGAGTTTCTTGAGAAGCAGCCAGTCAGTGAATCAGACAACAGCTTTCTATTTAAATTCGAGAAAGAATGGACGACGGTCGATGCAAACAAGTACGAGGCTGAATTCTTCTCGCTGGACTTGAGGAAATTAGAGCGAGCAATTGGCGAGCTGAGATTCGATGACTTGGTCGGGATAGAAGAACGCTATTTCACGGTACACGAATTGTAATTCCATATTGCGTTTTTTCGTGTTAATAAACTTTCGAAATATTCAAAGCACCTCCATGATGGTACAACAACCTATTCCTATTATTTAAACTAGAACACCACCGTCAATGTAACACTCTCCTTCCAGAGCGATCAACGCACGAGCATAGAAAACGAAGCTCAGAGAGCCAAGGAGACTAGCGGAAAATCGGGCGCAAGTGCAAAAGATCGCGACTCGGCTGACCGAAAGGAAGGACTTACTCACGAAGGGACGAGCGAGGAGCTCGACTTTCTACTGTCATTAGAAGAACCAGTTTCCGTTCCGTCTACCTTGCTCAAGCAGTCGACGACCTACGGCACCATTTCAAAACAGGCCAGGAAGGAGAATATCGATTTGGAGAAGTGGCTCGATTCCGTACTGGAGGACTAATAAAGGAATCCTCTCCACGGCGCGACGGCAGTCACATACGAGCTTTCTTGTATGTGTACAATATAAATTTATTGCTAATGTTATTGTTAAGCTGAGTTTGGGTTTTAATTTGCTGATGTACAAGCCAACTGATTGCGGATTTATTCTTACAGTTATTACTACTGTCGTTAGCACTGTCGTTGTTATTATTTTAATTATTACCGTTAATGTTACTCTCGCAGTGTCACACTATGCGTTTTTACCGCTCCGGTTTCGAATACAACTCGTGTTATCCTCCGTGTTCCATCCCACTTTATGCTGCGCGTGCCTGTAAAACCAAAGCCGCAGAAACGCATAGCATAGCGCCGCCGTTACGCTTATCCTCACTATTGCCAATTTATTCACTATTTCTGTTTCCATTTCAGGCCGCATTATCGATAGCGGTACTATGGTTAGTGCTCAAGAGCGGCGCCGCACAGTTCGATACAAGTCTCATTCGTCGCGGGCTCTCGTCGCCTGGCATTGGCATTGGTTTATTACGTAAAGTGACCTTTGCCCAGTTTCATAGGCACAGTGCGTGGCCGATTCGACCTGTATATTCTATGCCTAGTAGTTGAGTGAAACGGTAGAGTTCTGGGAACTCGGACGCCAGTGGCCTTCGAGACGCGGAGTGGAGTGAACCGCTAGTCGACATGGAGACGCGCAGGCGAAAGGTACTCTCTTTTCTCTCTCTTTCTTTCTCCCTCGTTTACTGGTGTTAGAGTTTGTTACTTCTATTAGTTGTTATCGTAAGAATTAACTGAACAGCGTCGATAGTAGTATCAAGACTGATATCGGTATTAGAACTAGCGTTAGTGCAACACTTTCTACAACTATTAACACTAATTCGTGATAATTAAGGTTAGCATCAGCGGTAGTAGCAAAGTAGCATTGCTATTGATGTCACATGGTGTGTTGCTTGGAGAAATAGTACTATACATAGCACTAGTACTACTACCAGTAATGAGCCAAGTATGCAATATCGGCGCTAACACTAATACCAGTTGCGGTATTCATAGTATTCGCAATAGCAGGAGACTAGCAATTATAAAGTGAGGTTGGAGGATAGTTGACAAACGGCCGCGTCACCGTAATCTCATCGGATGATTCGGCAGGCAACCATCACTACTGTCATTGTTGCCCTTATTTTTGATGTTTCTACAAGCTCTAGTGACTCGACGATTCTTAGAACAGATATTAATATCGGAATTAGTATTAGTGCAAGCTCTATCTCAAGGCAGAATGCCGATATCATGCAACAAGGGAACTCATTGAATAAGTCCCCGATAAGAATGGGTGTCCTGATGCCTAGCGGCTTATCTTATCGGCGCTTCAAAGCCTCTCATTATTTCCTTGCAGCAAATATTAAAACTAATGCCAAGATTAAGAGCAGGGTTGCCATTAATATTACGATTAATTGCAACAGTGAATACTAACATCAACATTAATACTAATTGCAACATAATATGGAGAACCGTTACAAAGCAATATTACACTATAAACAATACTGTATTAATATTAGTTCGCAGTAAAATGGATATTAACGCTACCGATAGTGACGACTAGCGATAGCAATACCAACTATATCCTTAGCAAAACAACGAGCAATTTTATTGTTGACGTTCCGTGCGTTAGAAAATTCGAAGGTCGGAATACAAGTTCAGAGCGGACACCGGTGGATGTTGTCCCGCACACGATACACGTCTCCCGTTCAGAGGAAACAGAGTGTCATAAACATAAATCGCGGCCTGGCCACGCTGCTATAATGACCGGTTTATCTATTGCAGATAAAGAGTGTTCGGATAGTAACGATTTCGGATAACGAGTCCTCGAATCAAAGATAGATTCTACTGTAACTTCCTGAAAGCTAAAAAACAAAAGTGATATAACAGGATATTCGAATAATCGAAATTCCACCGTTCGATATCGGAGCATTCGAGAGTCAGCTGTTTGGACTCTCGAAGGTCTCGAACGATTGGATGCTAGGGTTCAGTTGGGTTCACTAGTTCACTGACAGTACACATATCGAGGGGAGATCAACAGCAGGCTGCGGCTGATTGTCGCCCGTATTAATGCAATACATCCAAGTGAGCCTTTGTTATTGCCACTCTTTGATTGTTGCCGTTGCCATTCACTGTAGATTGCCGCACTAACCTTACTATCGCTACTATGTAGTTCGTGAATGCTTGTGATCGGTCTGGTGTTGCTCTTGGAGGTTAGATAGACTGTTGCATCGATGGTGTCCGTCACGTCAATTCGCTGATTATAATAATATCAGCTGTTCCACCCGGCTTCTTCCGCGTGACATTTCGTCTGCTATCCATCAATAAATTAATTTAAAGAATAACAGGTTGTACTGTCACTGAGTAATTTTGCTAGACTTTTTCATTGATAACATTGTTTATGCACAAGGTAACGTGAACCATGAAGTACCTTAAATGTTTGGATCATTGTTTATAAAGTGGTATGGAACGTTTAGGTGTGTGGGAGGGAGAGGGGATAATTGCCAATACTCTGAGCTGCACCTGGCACTGCAAGGAGCAGTACAAGGAAAGCCTTAGAACCGAAAACCGTATTGAATTCCTTTTTGTTAAGAGGCACTACATGTACACTTGCATAATTCAGAGTATATATATTATTGAGATGGTAGCATGACCAGTCAAAACACAGATTTAGCTTAAATCTAATTAAACTTCGACATTTATGATTTTTGTTATTAATATTCATCTTTTTAAAATATGTTAAAAGTGAGGAAAGTAATTATTTTTTTGAGTAATTAACTTTATAATTGCTTTATTAATTAATTGAAATAATAACAAGGATTGCATAACATCAATTCTCTCTTTATTTCAGCTGCACCATGAGGACACGCAGCCATCGTCGCCGCAGCCGCAACCACGGTCGAAGGCACCGTCCCGCCGGAACTTCGTCTACCTCGGACTTCTTTCGCTCCTATTCCTCCTATACTTCCTCATATCATCGAACCTCACCACCAAGTTCTCGAGCCGCGCGATTGACCAGCTGGCGACGTCTCTCAAGTTGCACAAGAACTTCTACGTAGTAGTTATAGACGCCGGCTCAACCGGCAGCAGGGCCCTTGCCTTCACGTTCCACGAGGCCCTCATCACCGGGACTTTGGTTCTCGATGGGGAATTGTTCGTTGACACGAAACCGGGTCTCAGTGGATTCGCGAACAGCGCGGATGCTGCTGCTAGTCTGCTTCCATTGTTGGAAAAGGTGAGAAGATGGGAATTCCCATAGAATTTTTCGTATGAACGTGAATGTTTGTTATTTTCCTTTCTACACTGGATGGATCCACTTTAATTGTTTCTTCTACTACGTTACAGGTGAAAACGGTTGTGCCGCAGTCGGAATGGAAGAAGACTGCTTTAACGCTTAGGGCGACGGCCGGTTTAAGACTATTACCGGGTGATCGTGCGAAAAACATATTGGAGGAATGTAGGAAACTATTAGAAAATGTTGGGTTCCAGGTACGACAATTATTCTTGCTGTTACAATTAGTTTGACTATTTTATAACGTTTTTATTTCCAACGTTGCTGTTGTTAATATCACAGGTAACACCAAATACTGTCGCAATAATGGATGGCACAGACGAAGGGATTTACTCCTGGTTCACTGTGAACTTCTTGCTGGAGCGCTTTTCGGATACCAGCTTCAAGAGTACAGTGGCCGCTCTCGATCTGGGTACGTACTATTCAGAATAAATCTAATAAATCTAACGATGTACAGGGAAACCTCGATTATCCGAACTAATTGTTGATAGTCGCTTTGTTGCTGTGTTGCGATTGGTTACACTATTAGATATACACTAAATTGTGTACATAGCAGGTGATTGAATTACAACGTTCAGATAATAGAGCCTTCGAATGACAAGGTTTCTATTATAAGAGGCTCCACTGTATTCTGCCAGCGGCAGTTAATTTAAAATCTGAAGTAACCATCGTGCATTCTGTAGGTGGAGGTTCGACTCAGGTGACATTCGCCCCCACCCCCACTCAGGCGGAGCACATTGGCCATCACATATACAACGTGAATGTGTTCAGTCGTAATCTCAGTGTGTACACCAGGAGCCACTTGGGGATGGGTTTAATGGCCGCGAGGAAGGGGATTCTCGTGGGCGACTCCGAAGCAACAGGTAAAGTAACAGCTGATAACAACTGTATATACGATAGCTATACGGGGTGTCGTCTTATGAATGGGCGGCGGCATTCGTCCTCGAACTAATATTTACGATCCTTGCAGAAATCCGTTCGCCGTGCATAAATCCCATTGTGCGGCAACAATGGTCGTACGGGCACAAAGATTACACGGTGATGGGTCCCTTGAATGGAACGAACAAAACTGTGAAATCCCAGAACTTCGGCGGAGGGGAAGAAACGCGTCCCATCGTCAAGTTCGCTGACTGCCTAAAAATAGTTGAGGGCTACGTGAAGTCCGGAATCGACGCGAAGACCGAGGGCCTCAAGGAGCACGAGATATTCGCGTTCAGTTATTACTTCGATCGGGCTACGGAGGTACGATTTACTTTTCTCCCTTAATCCCCTATCATTAGCATTACTATGAGTAATTTCGTAAAGTTACTTATTTCATTTGTTGCGTTATTGTTATAGGTTGCCCTAGTGGACCCCTTCGCTGGCGGTGTGGTCCGCCTGAGCTCCTTCCTCAAACAGGCTACGGATGCCTGCGATTATCCAAACATCGAACAACCCTTCACCTGCCTGGACCTGACGTACATCTACGTTCTACTCCGCGATGGCTTCGGCCTCGAGCCAAACACTAAGCTCTACGTAAGCATCATACATTATTATTATTATAAAAGAAATGTTACACAAAGTTCAGTATTGAAACATTTGCTATTATTTTGTGTTACAGCTCTACAAGAAGATCAACGGCCACGAGCTTAGTTGGGCGCTGGGCGCCGCCTTCAATATCATTCAAAATGGAATTTGACCATAATGACCACTATACACACGCGGGCTCCCAGTGTACAGAAGATCGTGTGTATAGACGGAACAAGTGGCCCGACAGGCCACACACACCTAGGAATTGCACTTTCATAGAAATTGTTACTTTTCTTTTTTAATAAAATGGATTTTCCAGCATGTTGCGTTGTTTTTCCACCACAGGGTTATACCATTAAATGAATCTTCTAATAAATACAGCTATAAGAAAGCATTACACAGAGGGCAAAGTTATGCTATTCTTAAAAGGTCCGTTTTTATCTTATACATATTCTACGAAACGTTCCAATACTAAGCACTCGATATAAACAAAAGCAAGCGCCGCACTCGTTTACAAATCGTCAACCCCATCTTGATCAACGACTGCTGTATGACAAGAAGAAACTATACGAAACTATCCCTTACGATTACCTAGGAGCCAGTACGTACATTCCCCGTCCACCCAGTTTTCAAACTTCTTCATCTAAATGTAAATTCTTCCTTTTTCTATTAGTTGTTAAAAGTTTATACTCTTGTACTTTGGTTAATAACAATAAATATGTTAAGAGAAAGAAAGAAAGGATGGACACAGTAAAGTACCCAGGTGCCATGACGAAGTTGAATTCGGACTTCGGCTGCCTGATAACGTTGCTGTTTCGCCGGTTGCTGATACTGAAGGCGAAGATGAAGAAGTACGAGAAGGTGAGGAGCGGGAAGAACTTCGGGGAGGCGTGTGCGAAGATAGGAGAATTGGAGAAGGTCGGCCGGGTGAGTGCGATCAGTGATAGTATTGAAGTACCGATATCAAAATTATTGGCAGATGAATGTTATTCCGAATTGTAATATGTTTACATTCGAGATGCTGTCATCGGTGTATGAATCTGTTCAGTGCTATATGCACTCGATATTTTTTTACAATATTAATATCCAAGAACTGAACTATACTCAACCCTCTTGCAATTCAATATACCGATCTTGTTTGTGCTATGACTTTGAATTCCCTAGTACTCGCGAACGCTTGCGTTCGACTGAGCTTTGCCGAGCTTCGACAGACGACATTATTGACTTGTCTTTGTAACTAAAGTTTAAGTTAAAAAAGGATAAATTAAATTAGCCCCGTGTCCGCTACTCTAAGTTCGATGTATGTAATAGACGGACCTTAAATCGTTATACTTGCAGAGACTCTTCGTGAAGACTTACCTGCACACGACGAGCGCCCGGCGAATACCGAAGCCGGTCGTCCCGCCCCACGTTCTTCGCGATGAAGTGCGCCCCGTGCCCCACGTCAATCTTCAACTCCTACCGCGCCAGCCAATCATCCACTAGCCGAGACATTCCATTGGCGAGCTAGGACTCGGGGGAAAATCTTCCAGGGAAGATTCCGAAGGGGACGTGTGTGTATCTAATCACACTCCAGCGATAATCCAGGGTGCCCGATGACGACTCGCCCGATAATTTGATTCGATCGGGAATTCGCCGAGAGTAAAACAACTAAACAGTAATCGAGGCGATAACGGAGATTCGAATAAACGCATTGGAGTTGGACCTTTAACTCGTGTTTTTATTTAGTTCGCAATCCCACGTTCCGAACTACCCTTACCTTTCTTATTTTATAACTTTGCTATACTTGTGCACGTATATTAACTAATACATTATATAACTGTTAAAGTATCGTTGATATCAAGCCATAATACTTAATTATGAGAAATATTGTACCAATAAGTATAAAATTATTATAAAAATATATAGATTAGTACAGATAGAGAGATACGTACGTTACATCTCATTACATCTCATTCTGGTGGCAGGCTACCAGCTTATTGACGCGAATGAGAGAGAAGGAGAGCGAGAGTAGGAGGTTTACCTTAGCTGGCGATTACAGGGTTCATCGCCGGCTCACCTTGTCCGCAGCGATTAGCGTCGCTCGCACGCACCCCGTAAACATATTTTGCAATTTTGTAAGAGCTACCGCCCAGAACCATCGATCGCAATGCAGATCGCAATGCAGAAATAGGAATAGAAGCGGCAGAGGGTGGTAGTAATAGGAACAGAAATTACCATATCATTACACCCAGCGATTACTGCGATATCGTTTAAATTGATTCATTTCAATTATTATGCAAGAGGGTGGGTACCCGGACACTCGGTTATATAATCTTTCTTTTTTTGAAATACGTTAAGATTAGCGTAAAGAATAAGCATACCAAGTAATAATAGCAGTGCTCGAATAAATTGAGTTCTGCTTTATAATAGTATTCCGCTATGTATTTTTCTAACTCCAATGAGCCCAGCAACAGGTGAATTAGTTAATGACTTAACAGTCTTCACGTATATCAAGAAGAAGCATTAATCCGGTAGATAATTCGTATAAAGTGATTTGAGTAAGCTGTCGTTATTATTAAAAGTTATATCCGGGACTCACATTCACGCACATATATTAGAATTGCCCGATTAGAAATACGCTAGAAGTACTGTGCGTATATCGCCCGCCGTAATAGTAACAGAACAATGAGACTAGCGGTCAAAGTAACAGATCTATTTATTTTTCGAATGCAATGAGAAAATCCTCCATCAGGCGACAGCAATTAAAGATTACTCGCAGACCGTCTATCAAAGCCGCCCCACCCCTGTTTCGCCGGCTCGCCGGCGATAGTGGCCGCTATAAGAAGCCGGCCAATTTCCAGTAGAAGCATCTGCAGTCGCAGCATTCATCTGCCTGCACCTCGAATTCGTCGAGTCGAAGTTTCTATTTTATTTAACTGGTACAGAAGAACCCGAGAATGTTCGGGAAATTCGCCTTGCTGCTGGTGGTGGTGGGAGCCGCGAATGCGGCCTTCCTCAACACCGGCAAGAGTGTCGCCGATGTTGAGTTCCTCAACAAGCAGAAGAGGATCTTCGAGCTCCTCCTCTTCGTCGGACAGGACAACCTCAATGACATGGAATTCTACGACATCGGCAGGAACTTCGACTTCGAGAACAGCATCGACATGTTCACTGACAAGGTAAAGCGCGATTTATTGTAATTGGCATAATCCTTTGTTTAGTTCTATCGGTTTTAATAGTTTGACTTTTCTTTATTATCGTTGCCGTTTTATTATACTCCTGTCATTAAATTATTTCATTGTTGTTGTCTTGGTCGTTGATTTTTATGAGCATTTTTCGCTTAGCTCTTTGCTTTTGTTATTGCTGTGGCTTTTGGAATTATTAATATGACTAGTATTATTAGATTGATATTCATATTTTTAACAGTAGATTTGGTATTGGTGTTAGTGTTTGTACTAATCTTAAATTTCTTCCTGCTAACAGGACATCGTGTTGGAGTTCATGCACTGGTACAGGTTTGGCATGCTCCCGAAGAACGCTATCTTCTCGCCGTATGTGGATTCCCACGTCGATGAGATGAAGCTCCTCTACAAGGTAATTACCACCGAAATTTGAGTGAAACTTCTAATTCATTTTATAATTCTATAATTGCATAGTTCTAGTTTGAAGTTTATGAAATTATTCTAATAACTATACTTTCTGTGGTACAGGTCTTCGTCGATGCCAAGGATTTCAACACCTTCTACAAGTGCGCCTGCTGGGCCCGCATGAACATGAACGTCGGTGTCTTCACCTCGGCCTTCACCGTCGCCGTCTTCCAGAGGGAGGACTGCAAATTCATGAGACTGCCAGCCTTCTACGAAATCTTCCCGAGCATGTTCTTCGACAATGGTGTCATCCAGGAAGCTCACAAAATCAAAATGATGAAAGGTTGGTATCCGAGGCTTCTCGCAGTTCACAATTTCACATCAAACCACTGATTTACTTCAGAATCACGCGGTGCTAACGTTAATGATTTCCAGGATTCGGCACAACCACCACTGGAATCAACAACCTCGAGACCTTCATGATCTACGCCAACACCACCGGAGAATACTTCCCGTACTACGAGAACCCCGAATACCAGCTGAGCTACTTCACTGAGGATCCCTCATTGAACACCTTCTACTACTACTATCGTATGGTAAATATAACATGTCTTTGTAATTGTAATCGTCCACAGAACGTAATAACTTATTAGAGAATAATTGGCCAAAAAAATTCTTCAGTTTCTAAATAATCCATCTCCTTGCAGATCTTCCCCTACTGGTTGAGCGCCAAGGAGAGCAAAATCCCCGAGGAGTTCCGCGGCAACTTCTACTACTACTTCCACCAGCAACTGTTGGCCCGCTACAACCTCGAGAGAATCAGCAACAACATGGAAGATGTTAAGTACTTCGACTGGTTCGACAAGTTCGAGCCCGGTTTCTACTCCAACCTGGTCTACACTAACGGCATGAGCATGCCCCAGAGGAGCATGAACAGCGAGATCTACGGATACAGATACAAGATGCTCAAGGTCAGTGTCTCAGTCAACTTTCGACGCTTTATAATGGAAACAATACATTCAGAAATATTTAGATACTAAATTCAATAGTTGAAATATTTAGTAATGAAAATATAGGAAGAAACATACGAAGTCTCTTGAGTCAGAGATTAAAAACCATTTTTTTACACAGGAAATCGACATCCTGGAACACCGTCTCCTGAACGCCATCGACTCCGGATTCATCTACGACAAGACCGGCAAGATGATCAACATCTACACCGACGAAGGCTTGAACTATTTGGCTAACCTGATTGAAGGCAACGTAGACAGCTGCAACAGGAGATTCTACGGAATGTACGACGCCCTGGCGAGAGACATCCTCGGATTCGGATTCGGATACGACAAGAGGACCAAGGTGGTGCCCAGCGCTCTCCAGTGCTACAGCACAAGCATGAGGGACCCAGCCTTCTACAGAATCTACAGGAAGATCATGACATACTTCTTCAGGTAAGATTCTTCTCTATTGGTTTCTGTCTATTCATTTTTAATTATATAAAACTTTAGTATTTCTATTAATATCGAAGTCGAATCATAGTATTATTGTTTTTAATTTTATAATAATAATATACTTGCCCCGCAGATACAAGAAATACGCACCATACTACAAACAGGCCGAACTCGTCTTCCCTGGCATCAAGATCGACTCCGTCACCATCGACAAGCTCACCACCTACATGGACCAGTGCGAGTACTACATCAACAACGCCGTCTTCGTCGAGAACTTCAAGGATGGCATGCAGATGCGCATCAAGGCCAAGAGAGACTGCTTGAACAGCAAGCCCTTCAGCTTCAAATTGAACGTCAACAGCGACAAAGACACCCAGGCCGTCCTCAGAGTCTTCATTGGACCGACCTTCGGCGACAACGAATTGGACCTCGAGCTCCTCAACAAATACTACATGTACTTCGTCGAGATGGACAAGTTCATCGTCAACTGTAAGTATCCTGGCAGTCCTTGTAATAGTAGTTCACCGCGAACTTTCGGATACAAGAGTAGTTGAATTGTTGCCTATAAATGACACTAGCCGCAGAAACATCCTCATAGAGTCTTGATAAAGTTTGATTATTATGCGATAACTAACCGCGACCCTTTTCCCGCCTTCCAGTGCGTCAAGGACAGAACACCATTGAGCGTCGCTCCACGGACTTCGAGTTCACCGCCCCAGAAATCCTGCCCGCCGACGAGATCTACAAGAAATTGGTGAAGGCCATCGGTGGCAGCGAGCCATTCCACTACCAGGAGAAATACTTCGGCTTCCCACAACGCCTGGTCCTCCCACGCGGCTCCCTCGAGGGAGTGAAGTTCCGCATGTTCTTCTTCCTGAGCCAGTACGACCAGACCCTCCAGGTCAAGGACATCCAACTGCCAGTCTTCGGCAAGACCTACTTCGACGGCAAGTCCTTCGGCTACCCGCTCGACCGGCCCATGTACACCTGGAAGTTCCTTCAGGACAACATGCTCTTCAAGGACGTCATGATCTACCACTTGGAAGGCATGAACATGCAGCAGATGAAGATGAAGACGATGTTCTGAGGCGATTACCCTTTCGCCAGCTTCGAGCGATGATTAATTCGCGACCCTTTTTGTTACTGAATAAAGATATCTTTTTGACATAAGCCTGTTTGTTGTTTCTTGTTAGCGATAAGATGACATTAATGATAAGATATAGTATACACTGTGATACACAGTCGCGCATTATGCATTAAGCAAATTAGGCATTTGCCTAGGGCTCTTACATATAGGGCAATGAACTTTTGTTTTTAAGAAACAAATGAAGGCTAGCGGATTTCGTGGAACCGAAGGGTGTTCCAAAACCCAAAGGGTCAGAAAGTCGAAGTTTCTAGACATAAAATAGTTATAGAATCAAGAAGTCCAAAAGGCAATAAAAGATGAGTTATAAAATCGAAGTTTCAAGAGTTATAGAATCGAAATTCCAAGAGTTATAGAATCGAGAAGTTCCAAGCACCAAAAGAGGGTCATAGAATCGAGAAGTTTCAAGACCGAATAACTACCGTATACATATAGAATCGAAGTACCAAAAGACCCAAAAGGGTCATAGAATCGAAGTTCCAAGACCTAAACGCCTCAAAATCGAAACTCTCAAAACTCCAAGACTTCTTCGCCACCGCACTTTTGCTACAAAGATACAAGGTATTAAAACGTTCTCTCCCAATTTATCCAAACGCTCTATTACGCATTCTTTGAACAAAGCCCGTGAAAAGCATAACAAACTATCCGAATACTACGGAGAATTCGAGTATCGAGTGATGTGGCTCGAGCAATAGTCGAAATACCACCGACTACTATCGAACATGTCTCGCGGAGCCGGAGGTTCGCAGGTGCGCTGAGTGTCGCTGCGGTATCCGGTGCGGCGGCATGTCCGGCTCGCAGCTGGCCAACGAGTCGCAGTCAACGGTCCGACTAACCGACGAGCCAACCACAGGCCGAAGAGCTGAATCGAGGCTGCGTTCATGGTGTAGTAGAGCGCACGATACACATACACATACATAGGTTCGTCCCAAGTACGCCCGGCTGGCAGCATCGGGGCGACTTTCCGAGCGACTCTCCTCTCTCAGCACGGGCCGCTTACGGACCCGGCCACGTTGATGCTAAACTAGCATCCGCACTGGCATATCCGAGGACTAGCAGGCAGCCGGCATGACGCAACAGAACAAGACGATGAACTTCCTCATCCACGACGCGAACGGTGAGTGATGCCCGCCTGTCTCTCCTCGGCGATGACGATGACGATGATGCGTGTGCGATATGCCGATGGTGTCTGCCGCGCGGTTTCGGCGCGAAATCCTGGTATTACTCTCACTGGCACCTGGTGCTCCGCCTCTCGCCTCCGATAGCTCCCTCGGTCCTTTTCATCGCGCTATTGCGTCTTTCTGCTGGGGTTAGCACTCGCGTTTCATCCTGTTACGAGACTTGATTTCTCTCCATTGGTCGATTGGTTAGTGTTATACTTTCGTTGTTGTTACTGTTAATTGTATCGCGATTGGTATAATGTTGGCTCGCGGTACTACTCGCACGTCTCACCCAGTACGGTTGATATTGGAGTTTGCTGCTCCTGGGAGACTTGCTTTGAAAAAGCACGAGATTAGTTAATATTGCACGTTTCTTGTTGTTGCTGTTCTTGGTATTGCAGTTGGTATAATGTTCGATCATATTACTAACTTGTCTCTAGAATTAGTTTTGGGATTGCTGCTATTATAAGAGTTGATGTTTCCAGTGATGTTTAAGAGTAGCACTATTACTAGATGGTATGGCCAGTCCTTGTGTCCAAGGCTTCATTTTTCACTTGGTACATTCACTGGGCTCACAAATTGATTATTGTTGTTGCTATTGCTCCTGTGATTACTTTGCCATTGGATCAATGTACTACTGTTACATGTGCCCCAGTACGGTTAGCATTGGTATTGCTTGTACCAACAGGATTGATATTTCAGTTTATGTATCAGAGTGGCTAGCAATAGTACTCAGATTCTATTATTACTATTGCTGGTCACAGTTCTGGGACTACAAATCAACCCAGTACCATTGGTATTACACTTTAACTTTCTGATTGTACTTACCATTAGTAGCATTGCCTACAATGGTATTCTACAAGTTTTGTTTGACATTGGCTAGTGTTTCTATTAAAATGATACTATCAATGATATTGGTGATGTTCCTGACAGTATTGGTCATTCCATAGTACTTGGATTAATATTACTGTTACTGGCAACCTGCAGTGGGGTTAGTTAATTGTCATTAAGCATAATGATGGGATTGGTTTTTGTAATAATGTTACTGTTGGTATTACAAAAAGTATTGGTAACCTATGACCATGATAAATGTGTTTCTTCTAGTACTGTTGTTTCTAGCTTTGGTATTAGCAAAACCTCATTGTTGCTGCTATGTTAATATTCATATCAGTACTATTTTACTATTGGAATTGATGTCAATAGCAATAGCAGTTCAGATTAATTTATAGCTCCATTATTACTGTTTAATGTTACTCATATTATCAATATTATTGCTATTACTGTTACTGTCCTTGTCAACAGGTCACCCACAGGTGATCAAGGTCGTCCAAAGCAACAGTAGTAAAAGCCTGAGCGGCCTGGTGACAAATAGCAACACGGTCAAAGTGTTCAAGGGCTCGAGCGGCGCCACTGGCAGCCAGGATGGCCAGCCAATCACCCAGAGTGCCCAAGTGCTGCGCACAATAAGCCTGCAGGGTTCCGGGGGCCAAGGACAAAGTAATATTTATTTGTTATACATGTTGAACTTGCTATTATTGATATTTGAACTTCTGATGTTTTGGGTTGTTGATGTCATTACTGCTGTTACCACTATTGATATTATTTGTATATCTGTATTATCATTATCACATTGCTCTTATAGAAACAATGAAACTATTAATGTGTTTGAATCCCAACAAATATTTAGGAGTAAAATTATTTTTTTAGCATTTATTACAATTCAAAATTATATTTAATTTGAGTTTTAATAGTAATTGTATTATTAATGCTGATTGCAATACTAATTTAACTGTATGGATCCTTGCAGGATTATTAACAATACCACTGCAAAATGCAAAGCTCACTGGGAAGAGTGGTGAGCAGGTGCTCGCGAAAACCATACAGATTAGCTCGCCGCAGGTCCAGAGTCAGCAGTCGCCGAGTCAGCAGACGTCGAAGGATACAAAGTCCTTCATTAGTCCTATACTCGATCACAGCGGCTCTCGGAAGCGGCAAGACATGGACAGTAGTGACTTCATACCAGAGTGAGTATTACATCGCGAGCTCGAATCTCTCGAGAAAAGGGCGTAAATATTAATAATAACTATGTCGGTACTTCAGTTTGTTTGAAATGCTTTGAAGCCTGTTCGTATATCGTGTGTTGCCCATTCCAGCAAGAGGAGGAAGACGGAGAAGGTTGGGAAGGGTCTGCGCCACTTTTCGATGAAAGTATGCGAGAAGGTGAAAAAGAAGGGCACCACCTCCTACAATGAGGTGGCCGACGAACTTGTCGGCGAGTTCACTAACCCGGCGCACATGAACTCCCTCACCGACCAGGTAAAGCCTCATTGGACTTGAGTACAGTAGAATTACGATTATCCGAAATAGTCGGAGGACATTTCTGCTCGGATAAGGGAAGTGTACTATGTACCGTTTCCCAGCAATACGACCAGAAGAACATCAGGCGACGAGTCTACGACGCCCTCAACGTCCTCATGGCGATGAACATAATCTCGAAGGAGAAGAAGGAGATTCGGTGGCTCGGCCTGCCGACGAACTCCCTCCAAGAGTGCCTCGCCCTCGAAAAGGACAAGAAGAAAAAGATCGAGAGGATCAAGGCGAAGACCCAGCAGCTGCATCAGCTGATACTCTCTCACATCTCGTTCAAGAACCTGGTTGAACGCAATCGGAGGAACGAAGGTAGGCTGCAATTCCGAGCCTCCCTTTCGCTGCCTCCAGAGGAATATGGTAAATATTGTATTTGTTTGAGTAGAATTGAGAGGACCGCCAAAGCCGAACTCAGCGATCCAGCTGCCGTTCCTTATCGTCAATACCAGTAAGAAGACGGTTATCGACTGCAGCATTTCCAACGACAAGTCAGTACATTGCTGTATTACTATTATTTTTAAGTTGTGACCTCACTGGGGAAACAACGAGAGCCACTTTAATGTCATTATTACTGTTACTCTTATCACCTTTTATATGGTTGTTACCCTTATTGTTTTAGAACGGAGTACCTGTTTAACTTTAACGATAAGTTCGAGATCCATGATGACATAGAGGTATTGAAACAAATGGGTCTTGCCTTTGGTAGGTATCACTGTGTTACTGCCAGTACTAAAGTTAGTATGATGACATTATTACTGGTACACTATTATTAATACTGTTACTCTTGCAGGTCTGGAGAAGGGTGAGTGTACCGACGAGAACCTACAGAAGGCTAAGCTCATGGTACCGAAATCATTGGAGAAATATGTCGAACGTAGGTATTATGCTACGACTATTTTGTTACGCTCACGTAAATTTGTAAATAAACTTGTTGCGTAAATGTGTAAATATTGTCGATCGTTTCAGAACTGGCGTCGGGTGACTTGGAGAAGTTCATCCCAGTAACGATGCCGGCAGGCCCGAGCGGCGCCGAGGACGACCTGAAATTCACAGACTCGAGGCCGCCCTCCTCCTCGCATACCTCCCTCAGTGAGGATCCCCTCTCCCCACCCTCGCAGTACTTCAGCGAGGATGAGGAGGAGGATGAAGAGGAAGAGGAGGACGAGCAGAACGAGAGCGACTTGGACGTCAACTGATAGCGAGGTAGAATAACTCGTGGCCTCGATATCTCTTTGCTGGCTTTGACCGATCAGAGTGGCCACCTGGTGAAACCCATAAAAGCAATTGTCACGTGTCTTGTCACATTTCTCAATTAGTACCTTTGCATACGGTATTCCGGTGGTCCGTCGCCAGTGATTTGATAATCGTGTGCGCTTGGCTTATGGGTTTGACCTCGTATACTTCGATAGCAGAAAGTCAGCGACGAAAAACGTCGAAACGGAGGGTCAGACACCGATCTCCCTGTAGTTCTCTATACGGTTGGCTTGTATGTGCTAATCTGACTTCACTCAAAGCCAGCGAAGCATGAATTCGCACCTTTCTACTTTGACTGTAGATGGAGTTTAGCACGATTATTACAGGGACTGTTTTGTACTGAGTAGTCGACTTTTAATGTTACAGACGCGCCCGATCCCCATCGGCGGAGAGCCGGATCCCCACCACGTCCGTGGGAGAGTGTCGTCGACTACTTCGTGTACAAGCATGCGTGAACCGAATGAGCGAGCGAACGATAGAATGAAAGTGAGACTGTGCTAGAGTGAAAGCGACTGAGAGAGAGACTGGCTTGCGTTCTTTCATACGGCACCGAACCCGATAATTCAACGTTTCTCTTGTACGGCGCAAGTAAAAAGAAAGAGGGCCTCGGTGTGTGCGAGGCCGAGGAGGAGCGAAGACCCTTTGTACTCGCCCCAGACACACGACACATACACACACAGACACAGAGACATACACGAACACACGAACAAACTTCATTGAAAAAGTCGTTCTAATAAAGTTGGGATAACATTCGCGACTCTCATTCAGCCCCGAAGTTACCTCACCGAGTAATTCCCTCCTCCCTTCATAAAGATTATATAAAGACTATGTCGGTTTTACATAGGACCTATATTCGTCACTATTATTATTACAAGATTGTCTTCATCGTGAAAGTAAGTGTAGCCATTACTCCAAATCCTCGTCGTCGTACAGGTCTTCGAACTCTGAAACCAATGTGTTACTTCAGATCGAAATACATGAAGACTAGCACCAAGGACAAGTACAAGTGAACATTAATCAATGCAGCTGCTAAAGCTGCGACCAGTTACACTATACCTGTACATAGAAGATGTTCGAATACCAGAATATTCAAATGACCGGAATTTCGGGTATCACGGGTTTGGATAAAAGCGACTATTCTTTCTATTACCTAGTACCCGATATTTTTATGATTGTAGTTGGTTGTACAAAAACATTTTCATAGCTCACCAGTGAAGAATCCGGCATGCACTGTTTTCTCACTGGCAGTGAGATCCAGGAGCAGACGACTTCCACCAACCTGATTGTTAAGTGGCAACAGAGTAATAGTAATTAATACTGGAATAATCGAAATACAAGAGTTATTGCAAGTCGTAACAAATTATAACAATGATAGAATCATAAAAACTGTGTTTGTGCTCATTGTTGCTGAATGTTTTGCTATTGTCTGTATTAGCATTTGAGCAACTCTACTATCAACAAACAAACTATATAAAACAACTTTTGTCACTTGCAATAGAGATATCAAGAATATTGATGCTAATATTCATGACAACAGTGAAATTAATATTTGAATCAAGATAGTTTAGCAAACATACCTCTTCTAGTTCGAGGTACGGACCAGCTCCATCCGGAAACATTTCATCAGCCACCAGAGTAGGCTTCATGTTACTGTTATTGCTACTGTTACTGTGACTTCAAAAAGCACCTAGAAAATGAAACTTTTATTATCGACATTATTGTTAGTACTACTAATAGGAAAAGCATTACTTATAATGTTAATAATGAAATACGAATTAGTATTAATGTTAGTATTACTGCTACTGCAATTTCTGTACATATTCATGATAATATTACTGATAAAGCGAAACTACCTTAAATGTTGACAACGCTAACGGAACAGCTGATGCCGCCTGATTGCGCCTGATGACACTCACTGCCACCTTCTGTCGTAAACAATGAAGTGAGCGGCAAGTTGTGCCATACATGTGTGCGGTTGGACCTAGTCTAACCTGAAGGGAGACTCAAAGCGCGGGAACCTTCAAATCACAGGGTTATTTTGAACGCAATTGATTTGTATCCCTTTTCTTGAAACACACGAAAACTGGAATCAAGAAAGTCCGTAAAATAATTCGCATGAGAAAGTATGTACAGTTGTTAATAATTACAACTATAATGCAATATTTAATAAGGAAATTTGGTCAAACATAAATGTTATTATTTATTCAGATCCGGTGTTATACACAGATGTATAAAATGTATACTACGTACTACTTGACGCGAGACTCTACCGAGTCTCCTTATTGCTCCTGATACAAAAATGCAAAATGTAGATATACAATGTATCTATCTAGATACATTAAATATTGTTCCCTATAAAATCGTTCAACATAGTATTCTGAAAATATAGATTATCCACAGCTGCATAAATGCACGTCCGGTTATTGATAAATCTGGCTGTAAGTTTAGCGGGGTTCACGCCCGTCGAATACTAAGGCACTTTTAACATATAACATAAACGTATTTTGAAGCGCAAGAGTCACTTCTATCTATTTAAACATAACGGGAACGATAATCTCCAAAAAATACACATTCTAACGCTCCCGGGAGAGGAAGATTGTCGATGAAGTCGCAAAGTGAAAACACTTAAGTAGAAAGGATTTCAAAATGCTCCCGGCGGGATTTCAAAAACATCAGTTGAGGAAGTCCTAGCTGGAAAGTAGCCAGCCCAATATTGCCTGGCAATAAGGAACGTGCAGTTACTGTGATTGGTCTGTCCTTGGAACGAAAGAAAGAATATTCTTTGCAGGCATAAACGCTTAAGCATGCTTTGGTGAGTATGTGCAAAGTAGTACACGGCCATCCCTTTCGAGAATAATGCACGAGCCGTTTTCGTTTTCGAATCTAATGGTCCTGGCATCTCCATCTTGAGTAAGTGTTACAGACCACCGATCTGATGAGCCACGGATGGTCTCATTGGCACGACTGACATAAACATCCAGTGGGTCCGTAGGATGTTTGTAGATGTGATAAGCGGCGGAAGTTTTACTTCCAAACTTAATCGTTTTGCCTCTGATGGCTACGACCAAGTCGTTGTCACTTAAATTGCTTGAAACCTGTTCAACTCCGACCATGTTGTTATTCGTTGCTGTAGTCAACAGCTCATTAAACTTTCGCGTCATAGCATGTTCGTCTCTGAAAGCAGCTTCACTAGCCCTTGCTCCTGGAACACAAGAGAACACAGTACGTAAATGTTAATCTGTAAAACTCTTCAGGAATTCTTTTCAGGCCCTTGGATTTAAAAATAACAGATTATTGTTTGCAAAAATGTAGTTAATTATGTGATATACTTACTCATCCAATCCGATTTCTTTGTGTTCCGAGGCAGCACTAGTGATCCATCCCTCAACTGTTGTTCCATCATCATTTTCTCGGTCTCGACATATTGGACTGCGTATTCACCATAAGCAACCATTTCGCTAATATTTTTGGGTTCCATTCCAGCAACAAATGACATCATTTTATCCATGTATGGCGCCGCTTTATAAGTATCGACAGTGGCCTTAAATGTGTACAATCTGTCCTTCTCAAAGCTGTACAAATCCTTCTGAACTAGTTCCCTCAGTGACTTGAAATCCTTAACACATTCTCTCATCCATGCTACGCTCTCCCTTCTTTGGCATTCAAGTCGTAATCTGTACCTCTGAATGCACAGTCTTACTACGTCACGCGGCAAGTTGGAGCCATTGGTATTTCCTGGCAGCTGACCAATCAAGGTAAACATTGTCGTGCAATCCTCTGCTGTCATAGTATGGAGTTTATAAATGCTAACTTGAAGCTGGTTGTTTAAAAGGATAACAGCACGGCCAGTCGGAATAATTCGTGTCACAGGACAAACTTTAAGCATGCCATAGCTCTCAAGGCCCAACAGAACGGCAACGGATGACGGGGACCACTGAGTACTAGTTGAGACATCCATCTGACTCAAATGTTCACCCAAGAATCGTACCATTGAAGATGACAATTGCGGCAATTGGGAAATTTTAATGGGCGGCGCTCTTCCAAGCACTAAATTGCCGTCTGCGAATTTAATATTTGTTCCTCCGCTGGGCAAATTCATTCTTGTGTATTTCTGCCAGAAGTTCAGTATTTGCTCAGTGGCTTCGCGTGCATTTACCTCATAGTGCACTCCCACTCTATGGATACCGGTAATTAAGTTCGTGTCATCGTTCACATGCCGACGAAACTCTTTAAAGAGTTCTGCTTTTTCCGGAGAGAGATCTGTAAGAATCTCAAAATACTGCAATCGGACTTTTTGCGGTAGAGTGCTAAGGAATTCAGTTGAGAAACTGTGTCCTCCTGGCAGTATCAGATTTCCAGCACCATCAAATTGAATTTGTCCCTGCATGTGGCCATCGATCAAAATCTGGGAAAAGACAGATTGTGATATGCCTGCTTGAGATGCCCTGTGGTACTCTCGCAATAGTGTTTGATCACTTTGGAATTGCTGTCGAACTGAAGCTAAGTCTGCCGCTTGCTCTGGGCTTAGTTGGCCGCTTATCTGATTAAATGCCATGGTTTGTGCGTCCTTAATGATCGTTCCTGCTGTTTTGTAAGTGAACGCTCCCTTTGTCCAGAAAGCGATCGAAGCAACGTGCATGAGAATATCACCAGTAGACAATTCGTCATAATGATCGTATAGATAAACAGTGGTGTCCACAATTGCAACTCCACTTACAGCAATGTTAGTTCCGTTAGCAACATTGACAAAGATGCGGAAAGCATTTGAAATAGTTTGGCCGCGTGCAGCCAATGTAGTTAATCGCATTGACGCACCCATAGCACCAAAACTGATTACATTCGCCGCTACGCCAAGCCACAACATTCGAGATTCGGAATTTGTGAAAGGATTCACAGATTCCCCATGTGATCCTTTATCTACTAACTGGTGTCCAGCTCTAAGAGTTCCCCAAACTGCACTACCAACTCCAGCAACTACTAATGGAGCTGCCAGACCACCAGTTGCAAACAGTAAACCAACGCTTGAACCAATTCCTGTTAAGGCAGCAGCTGTATCCAAAGCTCTGCCAGTTTTTGCGTCCAGCCTGGCACACGGGGCATCAGCAGTCAAACAATGCGCATACTTATACCCAGGTCGCAACTTCAGTTCCAGATTATGTGGATATAGTACTTTGCATGGTGGCAGTTTACTGTTTTGGTACCAGTCATAGACATTGTCATAATTTCTGCCAGTATTGTCCACATAGTATTTTTGTGATTTTTTATAACGGTGTACTCTGAACAAAGGCAATTCGTAGAGTTTTCCTTGGAAGTAGAGCTCGATTGGCAACACAGTTACATAATTAGTACTGTCCCCAGAACAGCAATATTTGATTTGGTTGGCTATGATATCAATGGCTTCTCGTGCAGTTCCAGCAAAGTAAACAAGCTCATTTCTCTGTGCTCTTTCTAACTCGGCGTCACTCCATTCGGTTGGCAGTCGCATTGGGAGATTCATTGCCATACCTATAGTATTTAACAGCTCTGTCCCTCCAATATATTGGGGCTCATCACCCTTGTTTTCCCCACCTCTGTTCAGATATCGGCCTACATTTTCGAGGGCCTTAGTTATCCACTGAGATTCACTGACTTCCATTGTGCTGTGAGGTATTTATCACGGTATCTACTATGAGTGTTGGTCAATGAATAATATAACTCAAAAGTTATAATTATAGTCTATGTGGATATAAAAAATTCTTGCAAGTTTGTTTAAAGTGATATCAATTTTCTCAAAACCACCACCAATGAGACTTAGGTGTGCTAGGATGCTGATCTCCAGGGAAGAACTCGGGCCAATGTCCAGTTTCTCTCCATGCTTTCAAACGCTCATCAAGTTCATCCAATTCGCCCAATTCCTCTAATTTACGCAATACCCCATCAAACTGTGAATTGATACCAGCGAATCCTCGCAAGAGAAGTTCAAGTCCAGAACGAATTTTGCAGATATCTGCTGCAGGAGTGGCACCATCCAAATCTATTCTGAGCGTCGGATAGATAGTAATAAAAGTTTGAAGCCAATCTTGATTGCTTGTGACTTGATCCACTATCTGAGATGTCTCGGGCTTATCTTTCACAGCAGAGAAGTTCCATCCAGTACTGATTCCTAGCTTGTAGAACTCTTCAAAAACATTCTCCCCTGCATTGAACCACTCCGTTATCAGCCTACCCTTGATTTCCTTTGGCTTACTAGCAAATGTCCCAAGGTGGCTGACAATATTTGTCATATGTCTGTTCATGTCAGATTCCCTTTACTGGAAAAAAATGAGAAAGAAAACCTTAATTAAAGTAAATGCTGTATATTGTTAATAGGAAACCGAAGTGATTAGAAAGATGGCCTCTCGGAGGAAGAATATTATTTGTTTTAAATTACCTTACAGTTTATAATAATAAACAATGAGATGACATAAAGCTTGCGCCTTTGTACGTTATTAGCACATGACATTGTCTCGTAGGCAGTGTTATTTGTATAAACAATAGTGTATGAACAGACTTGATAGAGAATCAGGCTCAAAAATGCTGGTTTAGTTTTGAGCCGACTTCAATATTATTAGACTTATGTACGAGAGAGGGTTAATTCCAAGCCGGTTTCAATGAATATGAGAATAAAGTCCAATTATTTTGTACCTCCAAACAGATATATTACAGTGCTTGTCGCGACTCTCAACATTCTACTCACTCGCTCTCCTCGTTTCTTCACGAAATGAACGGGCGGGCGTTCTTGTCGGCCGGCGTAGGGTGTAAACGCTGTCCAAGGTCAAGCAGAGATAAACATTATCAAATGGGTTCTTGGAATTTGAGTCTGAGTTTGTAAGTTACGCTGGAGAGGGGAGTGTATATATGTATCCACCAAACAGGTGTGGAGTGCGGATTGGTGTGTGTGGACCATGCGGACGTGCAAGGCATTCGTGAGAATCGCGTGTGGATGCTTCGAATTTAGATCTGATGTCATCACGACCTAGAGCCGAGACTCTTCATTGTGTTTCAGTCCCACGTATCACTGACAATAAAAAAGCTCTTTTTCCGATCCTTATATATCAAACAGGGGTAGAATCTCTTCATTTTACAATTTCCACCACGTTTCACTCAATCTCCCGACCAGTCTAGGCCAGCCTAAACAGATGAGATCAAAGAGAACTTTGCCCTTTTTGAATGACCTCGCGCCAACGATATTCGACCCGCAGCCAGCTTCTCTCGAAGCCGACTCGGCGACTTTCCCGGAGGAGGTCGGCGGTGTTTAGCAGACTGGCGGGTGGCTCCCGGCAGTTTCAAGTCGCTCGGCCTCCCCGCCCCACTGCACCGCAGGCCCTAGTGCTCAAGGGAGGATCACCGCCGTGTCGAACGGTCGAGGAGAGAAGTCGAAGTGTCTGTCGAGTGTCGAGAGTGCGAGAGCTGTATAGAGTGGCATAAAGGATCGTCTCCGGGCGGACACGGGCAGATACGAGGGAAGGAAGAAGGGAGAGACAGAGAGAGCACTTTCCCCGCTGCACGGCCGTGCACGAGCGTGAATGGTGAGGTTCTCTCTCCCCGAGCGGGATTAGCTCATCGGCTCGCTCGAGACTTGTGTCCCCAAACTAACTCACACTCCCCGGACTAGTGAGTGCAGTATGCGCCAACGGTATGCCAATACTGCGCCAACCTCTGATGCACATACTCGCCCCGATACGCATTGCCACCGATCCTCCTCGCCCCTGACAACTCGCTTCGCCGATTCCCGATATCAGTACACTGTTAATGCTATTAATGCCACGGGCCCCCCAGTCGATTGGATAACCTGGAATAACCGTGGCGGTGCGCGCGGGGGGTGGGCGCGGGCGGGACACGGCCTGGCATTTCGCTTTGGATTTCGGCTCCGATCTTTTCGGCCCTGCACTAGTATTGGTGCCGGGATTCCCCCGTTAATGTTGCTGGGATTTTGCTAATTGGTCGTTACTAGTGCTGGTATTGGTATTACTGTAATGGTATTGGTTACTACACTGCACTAGATTGGACGAAGTAGACATTGATAATACTAACACTGGTGTTAATGTAAGTTTTATTGCTATCCTACTAACTAACGCGATTATTAATATTGGTACATTGGGGATATTAGTTAGCATTTTTGTTGATGTTCATTCTAGGCTTAATGTTGCGGCCAAGCTGAATAGCATTGGTAGTCCTGGTATAGTTAATGTTAGTGTTATTGTTATTGCTAGAGATTCCCAATGTTAGGAGTTTTTATAGTACCAGAGTATTTAATAATATGATTCGGATAAGTGGGTTTTACTTTATTACTGTTACTGCCATTGTTTCTTTCGTTATACATAATATAGATGTAGTGTTTGCTCTTGTTGTCACCAGATGTCCATTACATCCAGAGCATACCAATTCTATGAACATATTATAATAGCAGGAGATTATACAGTGAACAGGGAGATTTACTCGTCTTTCAAATGTGCATTGCACCTTCTTGGATCTCACGTGCGAGGACATATACGAGTACCGAAACTAATATCTGTTTTGGTACCTATCTCATTGTTTATAACAGTTTATTTATTTTTACAGGTGAGGTTTGAGTAAGGTGGCAAGGTTCCGGGAGTCTCCAGGGCGAGAAAGAGTGCACGTGCGTGTCTGATTAGGAGTGAGAGAGAGAGAAAGAAAGATAAAACAATGCCTCTGTTCGGCAAATCCCAGAAGAGCCCGGCGGAGGTGGTGCGTTCGCTGAAAGAGGCTGTTACTACCCTTGAGCGGGCTGACAAGAAGGTTGAGAAGGTATGTCTGTATATCTTTGCTGTTCTTCAATATTTATGTATCACTGTTCTTAAGGTGTAAACCTTCATGTATAATTAATCATTAAGAATGGGGTATTATGTTTATTACTACAAAACCACGTAATAGACATTAATTCTGAAATCATCTGATTTTATCAGATTATTCGAATCCACATTATTTCGCAAAATATTCGCGAATTGTTTGAAAATAATAATATTTATTACTTATTACTTCGCCTTGTACAATAAAAAGTAAATTTACTAAATTGTTCTACCGATTTGCAGGCGCAGGAGGACGTCAGCAAGAACCTAGTCCATATAAAGAATATGCTGTACGGAACAGCTGAGAGCGAGCCACAGGCGGACATCGTCGTCGCCCAGCTCGCCCAGGAACTGTACAACAGCAATCTTATGCTCCTGCTCGTGCAGAACCTTAGTCGGATCGACTTCGAGGTATGCTGGGCGCGGGAGGGTCATTGGTATCGGCGGTATTGGTACAGTAGAACCCTTGTCACTCGAAATCTGTACTACTCGAACACTCTGTTATTCGAACCAATCGAACGCTCAGTTATCCGAACCTTTTCGATAGACATGATTCAGTATCTAATAGTTTCTTAAATATGAAGAAAGTAACTGTTCTATTATCCGAAGAGATCCCTAATTAGTTCGGATAATCGAGGTTCTACTGTACTGTTTATATTAATGTTAAACTTTGTCTATGGTAAAAGTATTGCTTCGGCGCATTATACAGAACTTGAGAGGCGTGGTAAGATGCGAAGCTCCAGTTTGCCACGTCAAATCAAAAGTCTTAATTTCAAATATTCACGCGATGTTACATGACGAATTAAGAGTAACAAGTTCGAAGGTACATATCTCCCGAGACTAATATTTATTATTGTACATACACTCACCCGAAGATTCAAACAGGAAGCTTTCTGAGTGTACCTTTCGATGCGTGTACATACGTTAACAAATATTACTCTGGAGTGCTACTTTCGAACGTTTTACTCTGTGATGAAGACGTAGCTTTAGTGCGGGCATTACCATTAGTGTTACCGTTAGTGTCTGCCTATTGCAGGGAAAGAAGGATGTAGCGCAGGTCTTCAATAACATACTGAGACGCCAAATTGGTACGAGATCTCCAACGGTCGAGTACATATGCACCAAGCCGGAGATACTGTTCACATTAATGTCTGGGTAAGTGAATTACTTTGTACACAAATTTCTATTTTGTCCCCACTTTTTCTGGCACTCTTGATCCTTAACGTCATTGTTATTCTTACAGTTACGAACACCAGGACATAGCTCTAAATTGCGGAACAATGTTGCGCGAATGCGCCCGGTATGAGGCGCTCGCCAAGATTATGATCTATTCCGACGATTTCTACAACTTCTTCCGGTACGTTGAGGTCTCCACCTTCGACATCGCATCTGATGCCTTCTCGACGTTCAAGGTACGCATGCACAGTCCACAGTACTCGCTTTAGACTGTCTGCACAATATAGTACCGTAAATCCACAATTATCCGAGCTACTTCTCGATCTTCATGCTGCAAATATTAATAATAGCAATGACAAATACTGATATCTATGAAGTTAGCATCGACATTTTTACAATTCCAAAAAGTAATGATAGTGCTGCTGTATTGTATTACAGTAAAAAGTAAATAGTAAGCCTGGATGGATATAGACGAGTAGAATGTACAACGACTTTCAAATATTCTACACTGGCCGTGTTTGCGTTATAGGAACTCCTCACCAGGCACAAGATACTGAGTGCCGAGTTCCTCGAGCTCAATTACGACAAGGTATTCTCGCACTATCAGCGTCTGCTGAACTCCGAGAACTACGTGACCAGGAGGCAGAGTTTGAAGCTCCTAGGCGAGCTGCTGCTCGACCGGCACAACTTCAGCGTGATGACCCGTTATATATCGAATCCCGACAATCTCAAGCTCATGATGAATATGCTGAAGGAGAAGTCGAGGAACATCCAGTTCGAGGCGTTTCACGTATTCAAGGTGCGTAACGACGCCGGTTTGGCTGTGGCGAGCATATAAATAGGAATTTTGTCACAAAGGATACAACATAACGTGTAGCATGCAGAGAAAAGTTAATATATATCCACGAAACTCCCCAGGTGTTCGTGGCGAACCCGAACAAGCCGAAGCCGATCCTCGACATTCTGCTGCGCAATCAGGAGAAGCTGATCGAGTTCCTCACGCGCTTCCACACCGATCGCTCGGAGGACGAGCAGTTCAACGACGAGAAGGCTTACCTGATCAAACAGATCAAGGAGCTGAAAGCCACCACCACGCCTGAGAACTGAACCACTCCCCCCACCATCCCCAATTCCCTGCTCTTACTTCTAGAGACCTTCGTATTTATTGCGTACACACACCACTGTACATAATGCTGAGGCACACACACCTCCCCCCGCCCCTTACGTATTCTACGGTATCTACGCTTTTATATATATACATAAACACACACATATATATATATAAATATATATATATATATAGGATATATAGACACGAATACACACGAATACACGGAGTGCGCTGGTGTATTAATGGACAAGCGTATTCGCAGTGAAAGAGCGAACGAGAGAGAGAGAAAGAACGAGAGTGAGAGAGAGAGAGTGTGAGAGAGAATAAGAACACATACATAAACACGTTTGTATATACGAATGAGTTATATACGAGGCCACTACCATCTCTTGTACAGAAGGACTTGGCGTTTTTATTGGATACTTTGCTATCCTCGATTCCCGCTCCTCTTGCTTTTTTATATCTGAGTTGGAAAACTAGGTTTTTAATTGAGACAGTTTTTCGAGGTTCCTTTAATGAGGACACAACTTTAGAGTTGCGATTATCGGGACTTCTGTGAACGGAGATTTGATAGACAGTAAGTCGAATGTACTAAAATTCGGTATCCGGAAGTCCCTCATCAAAAGCAGGTAAGTTGATTCAGCTGCTATGTTTCTGAAAAAGTTCCAGCTCCAAGGATTAATGTCGGAATCTTGTATTTCGTTACATTTCGTCATACATGTTTGTGAAAATCAAGCGTCCGATCACTGTTATAAGATATTTGTCTTTTTTTCATGAAAAGCCACACAACTAATATAACAATGTTCGGATAGCATAGTCACATTCTACTGTATCAGAAACCGAATGGAAAGCACAGACTAGCTTGTGCCGAAACCAACTGCGCTCGCATGTACCGACCGACACGGGCACCAGGAACAACACGGCCAGCATCAACATGGCGTACGCTGTCAGGTGTGTTTACTCGCGGGATCGGATTCGGGTGCAAGTAACGGTGCAATAGTGCTGTAATATGCTGTGACACGAGGGCAGCTAAGATGAGGATGGTAAGGGACACCGCCGGCATCGTGTGTATCCTGTTGATGTACCTGGCGCTCTTCTACGCTGATTATGTGGTCGTGCGGTGGGTTATACTCCACAGCCTTCAGGAGAGGTGAGTCCCATAGCAATTGGCAATCGTACGCCAATGATATAACGGTGATGGTAAGAGTGGCAGTGACAGTAGTAGTGCGACTACTTGCATTCACAGTAATATCTATTAAGCCTCGAATTACAGGAAGGCAACGAAAGAACTCGACAGAATGAAGGAATAAATAATCTAATGTTTATCGAAATCTAACATAATATTTATCATTTCATCTGAAAAAATAATACCAACGAATTTCATATTAAATGCTTTAAAAGTATGCGATTGAGGAACTTCTACGGCGGATGATTAAAGCTACTGTGGTCCGAGGGCTGAACGGTACAAGATTGAGACTGACAGTAGAGTGGGATCTCGATTGCCCGAACTAATTGGGGACATGACTAGTACACCAGATATATCCTCAGCTTTGATAATAAGCGAATATCTTCGAATAACGAAGTGTTCCGACAAATTATCGCCCGCCCTTGCCGAATACTTCGCTATCAGCCGTATTATTATTTTGTTTACTGTCGCTATACGAGCACCGTACGACAGCTTTTTTTGGTCGGGAGTAAGAAAAACTTGGTAAAAAGTGGCGACTATGTTAAGAAAAAATTACTCGTTATTTCTGGAGCGAGGACACAACTGATAAACGTTGTGGAATACCAGCGTAATGTAGTAATATTGTCCTGCTACTAACGATTAGTAACATTACTAATAACAGTAAAAGGATAGAATAAAACTGAATAAACACGTAAACAAACAAATTGTAACAGTAAAGAAATATGGATTCTTTAAAATTAGTTATTAGTAAGAAGATATTTCTTATTTGACAACAGCCTCTGGGCGCCCTTGCACGTCCTGCTCTTCAACGCAGTCGTGCTGCTCCTCTCGGTGTCGCACCTGCGTGCGGCGTTCACCGACCCCGGCCGAGTGCCGCTACCGCAAAACAGGGTTGACCTATCAGACCTCCACATGGAAGAGGGAAACACCGGCGAGCAGACCCCCATCAACAGCCAGGAGAACTGGAGCGTTTGCAGACTCTGTGAGACCTACCGGCCGCCGGAAGCGAGCCACTGCATCGTATGCAACAGGTGTATACGCGGCATGGACCACCACTGTCCCTGGTGAGAGTGAAAAAGAGAGAAAGAGGCTCTCGACATACTCGACATTGACAAGCGGACAATTGTATTACTAAATCGCACTTTGTCGTAGTAATTACAATAACTATTAAAAGTACTGGGGGGTCTCGTACAAATCACATTTCATTCATAATTTAACGCGGATGAATGTTCCTCAGGATCAACAATTGTATTGGAGAGAGGAACCATCGATACTTCTTGCAATTCCTTGTGTATGTTGGCATGCTTGCGACATACTCGATGTTTCTGCTCATCGGCTCCTGGGCACTCGAGTGTCCTGAATGCTCCGAGGACAGCGCCGTGCGGATGAGCCGTTTGTGAGTTGACTGTATTACACAGTGTCTTTGGGCAATGTCACCAATAGTGCTAGTCTCAATTTGTAGAGAATTTGCGGTGGAGTAGGTTTGGCGATTTTTAAAATGCACGGCTCCGTACTAATAATTCTACTCATTTCCAGCCTCCACAGCGTCATCCTGTTCCTCGAGTGTTCGGTCTTTGGAATGTTCGTGGTGGTAGTGTTAGTCGACCAGTTCGAGCAGATCCTGCGTGTACAGCCGGCCGACACAGACAAGAAATTCAGCCATAAGCTCTACTTACTACTAGTGCACGTGTACGGATTCGAGCACCCTCTTTTACGTGTGTTGATGTGTCGCAGGCGAGGCGCCGGCCGCTTCAGGAAAGACTTGCTCGTCGAGCGAGACGTTTGAGCTCGCCTGCGAGTCGATTGTATAAATAATTAAAGGACACTTTGCGTGAGTAGTTTATGGGGCTGTTTATGTCGGCAGTCCATATGCACAGTATTGGCGACGGTTTCAAGCATTTAAATGTATAAAATTATTGTAATATAGTCAAGGTCTGTCATCAATAGAACAGTACCGAGGGACTTTTTGTTGCCCGTTGTTGCTGAATATTTTGTCCACAGTAACATTGACATACGAGCAATCGCAGCAACATTTGTTGCTGGCGACCGGAACATTAAGAAACTTTAATCGATTGTCAGTAAGAACCAACAACTCGTGTCTCAAAATATTTCATCATTTATTTGTCTGAATCTAATGAGCCAAGAATCAAGCGAATCAGTTCCGGAGATATGAATTTTGTCTCGTATTTTTCTCGCGCCAAAGGCCAGGCGGATTCAGAGTCTGGCATTCCTGCCACCGGCAGCGCTGCTTCTGCTGCTGCCGCTTGGTCTCAAAATACGAACCATCAACAAGAAGTCCCCCATACTTCCTCCAGTGCGAATGCAATTGTCTACGCTAACACACCACTGTGTGTATTATACTTTTAAGTGTACCACTACCGCTGTAAGATATAAGAGAATTATCACCACGTGTACAACATTCCTCGGTATAAACGCACGTTTATTCGCATCTGTCCTTGTTACATCTCGAAAGTTTCCCCTCATTGCAATACGAAGCTGTCTCCCCACGTTGGGATTGGAAATGTTCCCTCGAGGGTTTGAAGTTGTTGAAATTCGAAAGATTCCCAGGAGAATCCGGGGCTGGAATTGGATGGAATCCAAAGGTTGCAAAATTGAATGATACTTATAGGCAGGCTGCCATGAGGCCAGCTACGTTTTCCAGGTCGATTTTCTCCGTGATGTTCTTCGTCTTGATGTTCTCATCCTGGTTTGCGATGAAAATGTAGCCCTTGCCTTCTTCTCTCCAGCCGTACTTTTTCACCCAGTGTTTGAGAGTCGTGTCTGCGATGTATAAACGGTGTTGATAATGTTACCATAGTTTTTGTTGTATCATGTTTATGATTTTTCAGGAGATATGGGAAGACCAGCAACAAGAAAAACCATAAAAATGATATAACAGATTTCGAATAGCAGAAAATTCTGATAAAAAAGCTGCTACTGTATTACTATTATCGTTACTGTTCTTAATACAACCACGTACCATCAACTCCACCAAGCAGTTGAGCGAGCACGGCTTTGTCAACCGTTTGGAAGG
The DNA here is from genome assembly GCA_963675795.1 of Crossocerus cetratus. Taxonomy (NCBI): domain Eukaryota; kingdom Metazoa; phylum Arthropoda; class Insecta; order Hymenoptera; family Crabronidae; genus Crossocerus; species Crossocerus cetratus. The sequence goes on along the minus strand of OY776665.1, from coordinate 21,160,614 downwards.
TGATGCCAACTACGTGGCACACAAATTTCCTTATCGAGTCTTGGAAACCCACTATTCGCTCGATCAGGTCGGACATCGTGTGCACTCGGTCCCAGAAGTGTTGGAATTCGCACTGCTCCAGTATGTCGGCAAGGTACATGATCTGCATGATCGGACCCTCCTGTATCTGTTTGGCAAATGAACTTCATCAACTTTGGTGTCTAATCTGTTAGTGGCTAAAAAACGAAAGAGGCCGAGCACGTATTCAAGTGCATTTAATCAAAAGCAGTGATTCCTGAGGAACTAAAAGAATGCATAAGCCAAGACTTGTTTGTAGCGATTCAAGATTTGAAACCAGAAACATTAATCTTTTTCACAGGCTTTTCTAAAACTTGATCAAGTCAGAGTAATTCCATTTGCAAAGAGTTCGGAATTTGTTTAACACAACTCCAGAAATCCAAAGTATTCCAAAGTAGAATGTTCAGGGTTTCAAAAGCAAATCTCAATGCATTGCAAAACAAAAGTTTAGAACAATAAAAATATATCAATGGCAGTAATTTGCAACTAAATAATTGAATCCAAAATAAATGTTCAAAACTACTATAGCCTTGTTCATATATCATTGCAGACAATTGAGAATCATTGCCCCAAATTATTCCCACGTTACTCTCACACGCCGCGTGTCCTTCTTTCGTGTGTATAAAAATCAAATACCCCGTCCTTCGCACTCACTATTCGTTCATTGAGCAAACACTTGCACAGAACAAAATCAGCGTGCGGTAAATTGGTGAGCGCCTTCAGGAGAATCTGGCAGGTGATGTCCATATTGAACCTCGTCGGATTCATTTGGTACAGTTTCAACACTGCGAGGTTCGCCTCCAAGTCATAGGCATTCTCGCGTGACTGGATCTCCACATACTTCTCCAGGGTTGTGATATGGTCTGGATTGTACCTGCGATTGACAGTGTGTCACTTCTGATACTGATATTACATCTATTTCTATAATAATCTAAACTAATATATAAAAAAGTAAGTGCTTTGTTTAGATGCATTGCGACTAGTATCTCACTGTTATGGCGCAGTGACATCAGGATCGAGGGTGGCTACACGAAACTTTCCACGTAATTATTTCATACAAACCCAGATGTCCCATCACTTTGCCTTACAAAATTCCCAAGAATTATCACCGAGAAACATATTTCAAGCTAAAGGAACGCCGTCTCGCCTCGTCCTGGAGCAGCAGTGCTATGTCGATAATTGCTACTACTACTGTTATCTGTAAATCACTAATAAACTCACTTCTCGATGCCCTTCAGCATCTCGGCGACAGTCTGTCTCATAGCCTCTGCCATCCTGTTATTATGATTATTGCTGTGTACTGCTACGAGCTTCTTTTCAACTGAATTAAACGTGTTATACTTGGTAGCATAACCTTCCAATCGTTCACCGGGCCACGTTACTCTAGTGTGCTCGGAAGCCAGCTTCAATCACTTTCACCCCTCGAACTACTCTCGACTAACTTCAAGTCGTGCGGGAAGATCGCGAATTGCCTCGCGCAGCGCCAATTCGATAACAGATCGATATATAACCTCGACAGACTTCAGCCGTGTCCGACTAATCAAATATATATAAGAGGACCCTCGAGCCGAGCACAACATAACCTGCGGGAAACATCGCAGCAAAGTATCCCGTCACCCAGCGTCGTATTAGATAGTGTGTTTCCTTAATACCAATAGTGAGAATAAGAGCAATAAACGAGGACTAGCAAATAAGGAGAGATGTCGGCCTGGACGAGGTGGCTGTGCCTGCTGGCAGTGATAGTAGCCTGTAGCCTGGTGAATGCGAACGAGGATGTGCCGCTCAGAAAGTTCGGCAGCAAAAACGGGCCGACACTCAAGTTCTTCTACTGGTAATTGCGTTGTTGTGCCACAGTATACCCAATCTAGCCTTATCTCCCACTGTCTCGCCACACTTGTCCATTGATTTATTACTGTATTATTATATTAAGATCATTAAGGGATTAGTGTGTTGCTAGATTACTATGTTACTTTCACTGATAGCAATTAGTCTCAGATCGTCACATGATGTCATGATGTTTTATCAGTGAATCAGACTTTTACTGAATATTAAAGATAATTCTTGTTACTGCATTGTAGACACTTTGCGTATACAAGATACAGTGTACTAGTAATGTACCACTGTCATAAATTATTAATAATTTACTGGTATATTACTGTGATAGTGGAGATAGTATATACATACCATACAAGGTGTTAACACGACACAGTGAAATACATGAAAATATTTAAAACTATTCTTCCCAATGTTTCCAGTTACTCCTGTGGCTATAGGAAAGTGTACGAGGAGTACCTGGGCATAATTCAGAAGAAATACCCGGTCTTCCATGTGGACGGGGAGAACTTCAATCCACCCGGGTATAACATGCTCATCGCCAAGATTCTGGTAACACCCAAGCACTAACTCTAACCGTCCCTATCTTCTGGTTTAAGGCTGTTTTAGTCTTTCAAGTAATACTATCCGCCACTGAAACTTCTATACTTGTGTTAGACTGTATGCCAAGTATACAGGGTGTACCACAGATAATGTTAATGCTTATATGATGAATGCAGATGTATTAATGTATAATAATTTTTATATATATGACCTAAGCCATTTTAGCTGTTAAATTTCTCTGCTGTAACCAGTTAGATTACTAATACATTGAGTTGTGTACATAGAAGGTGTTTGTATAACTGAGTTTTTACATGGTAGAGCTTTCGGACAAAAAAGGTCTGATAGTACTTAAAACTCTGTACAATATACAGGAGAATGACATTCTCAATTTTGGTGTTTCAGAACGTAGCGAAATATCTGTTGATATTACTAATATTATGTCGAGTGGAAATAACCAGGCCAATTCCGACGTTCTGGCAATGGTGCATTGACAATCGCTTCTACTCTTGTATTATGATCTTCTTCATCTGCAACGCCATCGAGATGCAAATGATATCGTCGGGGGCCTTCGAGATTCATTTTAACGGTGGGTGATGTTAATAGTGACAACGCCACAACTGTTATCGAACACTAATTCGGAGTGATCGGACTGTTGAGCGTTTGAATAAGAAATGTACTAAATATTAAAATTACATTAATCCGCGCGTATTATAACAGACGTTCCAGTATGGTCAAAACTGGAAACAGGCCGGATACCGCAACCCGCCGAGCTCTTCGATATAATCGACACTCATCTGCGAATGCAGTATCCGGACATGCAGTCGGGTCACGTGTCGTTTGCTCAGTGAGAGAGTGGGAGTGAGAGAGCGGAGAAATCGGCCGGTCGCGGCAGCACCGCATTCCGCCGACGAGAGATTAAGGAGGGGATGTATAAATTAAGGCTTAAAGGAACAAAGAATCCAGATTGTGTATAATTGGAATTGTGAAGATATTGGGATACTTGAATAAAAGGCGGAGACTGTCGACTCAGTTGTATTCTACCAATAAACGTTAGTTACTGGGTGCGAGTGCTTTATTGGGGCTGAGGGCTGGGAGCAGGTTGTGCAACTCATTGCAGATGAGTATACGGTACAAAGTGTATTGTTTACATATGAAATATATGTACAGGATATCATTTTCACGCACGGTAAGAGATTAACTGGTGTAAGAAACTTGCTAAGTCTAACGAAATCTGAAGTTCCCCTTTAGGATATATAAAAAAAGAGTATAATAGAACTTTGTTTATCCAAAATCTCATGGACCCTACACACTGTCAGTGTTGGGAAGTGGGGAAACCGCTACGACCAATCGCAGGCGACGGATGAGTAGATAGTGGGGGGAACAGCGTCGACTTGTTGAAAATCGGTTTGATTACTAGTATTCTCTTACCGTAGATGAAATAATTAGGGCGTGTTTCGAATAGTACTCTATTAGACATTATTACTGTATTATCTGTTACGATACCAGTCTATTTCTATAATCGCCGTTGCAGCTAGTTGGCCTTCAAGCTCAGATAAAAAAGGTAGCAAAACAGTTTTGATTTCGCATTTCTGATTGTTACTGTTAAGAATTGGCCGATAAGACGGGTTTTCCCATCCTGATTAGGTCAGTTATTGATGAGCGGAGATGTTTACACGTTTGGCAGCTGTCAACGCTTGAGAAATGTAGAGAAAGAAATTCAAAATTGGTCCACTTTAGGAACCGATCCCATTGACCCAGTCCTGTTTCAACCTAAGGAACTAGCGCGTTATTTTGCTACGAAGGTTTCAATCTAGTACGAAGTAGGCAGTGTTTACATGTACAGTCTGGTACTTCATTATACTACGAAGGAAATTCCAAAATCACCCGCCATCTCACTCGCAAAAGAAATCCAAAAACGGAGGAAGAAGTGTACAGTAGAACCTCGATTATCCGAAATCCATACCACTCGAGCACTCTGTTATTCGAAGGTCTTCTATGTCTACAGTTCAGTCTATATCTACCCTTTGTCCACGGTAAGAGCATCAATATTTTACGGCAGAGCTGCCCAAGTCCCGCTATCCTTCCGATAATCGAGGTTTCATTGAAATCGTGGACAAAGTTTGTGTACATATCTGCGATGTTCTTCAATGTAGTTGCCACCTGAATTCAGACACTTGTCGTACTATGACACCAAGGAACGATACCGCCAGGTATATTCAGTTAGCTGGTAAACGGGTCCACGAGCTCCACATTGCTTTCCAATTGCTGGGTAGTCAAGTAGAGTCTCATCTTGGTATTAATTAATCGACGGTATAATCGGTGAAGAACTTCGGTGGCTTCTTCTGCTTGTAAAAAGCCAATCACAACGTGCACCTCACAATTGGCGTGAGCGGTGATGAAAAGATCCATGTTCATTGAATCACATCTGAACACCATGGTTGACGTTCAACGGGATAACAGTCTCCTGTTGACACCAACTGTTCGCCACCTCAGTGGCAGGCCATGTTTTTTTTTTAGCGACCAATCAGTGCTTGATTCTGGAATAGCCCTCGTGTCACTGCATCAACGTATACCATGTATGGCATGCGGTAGACAGTGTGTATAACGAAAAACAGGTTCTCCGAAATAAAGACACTCCTCGCTCAGTAGGTGCAAGTGCAATTTATTATCAGTAATCAGAGACACCGTGAACCAATCGGCCCGCAGTTCCCTCCTCCTTCATACCAGGTCGAAGAAGCTGAAACAAAGAAGAATGTTCTCAATAGCATACTTGTATACAGAATGCTAATGGATAAATGTCATAAATAATTGTAGCGATCTTGAAGAGATTAAGGAGCAAATACCTGCAGGTATCCTCGACGTAATCGTCCGGTATTCGGAACAGGTTCGGGTCGATGTCATCCCGGAAACGGAACTCCTGGAAAGTGATTTTGGCAGTGACCGTTGGCACGATCGGTATGTCGATCTTCACGGGAAAGCCCGCCGGCAGCTTCATCTGCACGAACTCCCGGAGCTTGGAGAAGTGTTTGAACGGTGTCGCCATCTATATAGAATAAATATTGAAGCAATATATCAAAATATCAAAGCAATCGAGAAACATGTCTGTTCGATTAATGGATAGAGTTCGGGTGTATGCGTACCTCGAGGACATTGAGCAGTTCCTCGACACTCAGGGGGAAGGTCGGGCACATTGCTATTGTCGCCTGAAAGCAGTACAAGTACTTTTAATATTCGAACTTAACGTTAATGCAGTATTCTGCGGTATGTCTTCATGGCTTGATACAAACCTTATACGTCTTACTACTCTCCTTGTAGACGAGCCTCCGGCCGAGCACCGGGTGCTCACCAGGTGGTGAGTTAACATACGTAACCCAGCTGACTTTTCGTTTTCTCGGTGGTTTAAGCGACGGGCGTCTTTTACCAGGCTAAAGCATAGACGTAATCTTTCCTTAATGTTATACCTTTACTCTTTAGGAACGCTGCGATATCCCATCTTATCAAACTTCATAACTTCACATCGATTTATTCAATTAACTATGTTCCTACCTCGGCATTAGAGGCCATCCGTTCAGACTTCCCTTTGGTCAGCGCTTCCAGTACGTCCTTGTTCTTCTGTAGGTCCTCTTGACTGAGGTGCTCGCGCCGTTTGCGGCTCTCCAGTATTAGGCCGTTTATGTGATAGACTTCCGCTTCAAACGGGCCCACAGTTTCCTGCGGTATCATTATTCATATTACTATTACTTGTTACTTTTTGCTATCGCAACAATATTATACTCTTTTTGTCATTTTTCTTGATACAAGTCTTCATATTTCAGGAAAAAACAAAAACAATATTACAGAGAATATACAGAAAATGTGGATCTACAATGCATATCGTCACACTTACCCTGCGGTCCTCCCGAAAGAACCATCCGTTCTGTGCCCTGTAACATTATAATATTGACGCCACACTATTAGAAAGCAATAAAATAACGAGAACCAATGTGCTATTGATAAATATCGACCATTGTACTACGATACACGCATGCCAGTAACTTGGAGTATAGAAATAGGTTTGACGATCAAAGAATGTTATTTTGGCTATACAATTCATACAAGAACGGATGATAATACGTCAAATGTCCCAGGAGTGTTGGCTATATTGGTAAATATTGTAAAATTGAAGATCCATTGAGAATTTTGAAAATAGCAACAGTATTAATATTACCGAAGAAAGGCACTTTCGCAACTGCTCATGAGCCCGAATCTGCTGATGCGTTATCCTTAACGCTAGCGCTATTGGATCTCTCGTCGAATCAGCACTACCGTTAAGGCGGATAGCGCATTAAGAGTATTACAGTTTTCAGAATGTTGGTAGAAGATTAAGGTCCTTCGTATACTTAGCTACAATATTTCCGGCGATCCTCGGTTCTGGCGTAACCGTACCAGTTCTATAATTTGTTATAGGGGCGATTAATGTCGGGGATGGTATAGTGTTAAGCTCACCTGTCGAAGCTAATACTTTTGGTAGACATTTGCGTGGAGAGGATGTCGCTGGACATGAGCAGGTCTACCTCGTCCTCGGTTAAGGTTTCGCTCTCCTGTTAGAAGAATAATGGATTCATTCACCAGTAACACGACTAAGAGTATCACAAACAACTCCAATATCAAAGCTAAGAAAAATTAGTAATAAGAGCAATAGTAGTACATTTACAAGAGCAATTGGTAATACTATTGTTCATAGAAACACAGTGTGTGCAATATTAATAGAAATAATTGCAGTAACAGTGACAATAAGAATAGAATATTAATATAATAGTAACACTAAGATTAATATAATTCCAAATGTTACCATCAATATATATTACCAATAATATAACAGTACAATATAATTCATACAGATCGATACACAGGTTGATGTGTTTGCCATAGAATCAGTGATGTCAGTATTACTGATACGGCTCCCGGAAGACTGAGTATTGCTCGGTAAAGTTTATCCAAAGTTGATGCAAACGACAACACAACTTGTTAATTCCAAGTCAAACACACCACTCTGTACTTACACTGCAACGGTGTTGTGCATCAGTTCCGTACAGTAAATAGGTACCAACAGTAGTAATAATAGTAATATTCATAGAAAACGAAAAGTGGTAGCCTTTACAGTCAATGAAATGACTACTACGAATTAATATCAAAATCTAGGAGATTGCAAGTGAGCAATACTAACGTGCAAAGGCCGCGTGCGCTGGAAAACCTTCGCCCGGTTGTCGAGGAGGGTAGCAGCGGTGCAGTCCCAATGCTCATGGTCAAAGATGAAGGTAAGGTCGCCACGCTCCCAGGACATGTCGTTGAAGTTAACCAGTGTAGTGTCCATGCGGATCTTACCGCCGCGCTTGTGTATCTTGCAGACGTCTGAAGGTAGGACTCTCGAGAGAAGTGGCACTGGGAGAACAGGCAGTATCATTACAGATTGTAAGTTACAGCAACAGCTTTCGGGCGACCCTGTATACTGTATAATAATTCGGTGATCGAGTATTACCCCAGCTCTGGAAATCCCACTTGAGCTCTACGTAGAAGTCGCCCATCTCTTTGAGAGTGGCGAGAAGCCTCGGTCGCCGGGCTTCCAGTTCCTCCTTCGTCTGCGCTTTCAGCCCCTTTACTAACCATAATACTGCGAACATGTACAGACAGGTTCTATTATATTGCTCGTCCTCCTACTGTTACTCTCAACATTCCAGTTAACTTTACTCACTGGTCTCGCGTTCGCCGTAGCTTATAGCTTCGGCGAGGGGCGTCCAACCGGCAAGATTCCTCGCTTTCGCCGGCGCACCGTACGCTAGCAATAAACGGACGAAATCCTTCTTGCCAAGCATCACCGCCAAGTGCAGTGGCGTATTACCTGAAAGAGCACGCAATTTGACCAAATTCAACTAATTTGTTCATGGAACAGTTGAGTAATAAGTAATAATTAAGAGTAATATTTATACCGTGCGGATCCTTCTTGGCGACATCACAGCGCTTGATCACATCTATGAAGCACTTGAGGTCACCACGGAAGATGCACTGGTGGAGTGGATACTCGGTGCTCAGCTCCCACGGCATCTCGATTGCCTCTTCCTATAATGCAATAAGGAAATTAATCAGCAATAATATTGCGAGATTAATATAAACCTATTAGCTGTAAAATCCATTAAAAGGCATGACAAATAAACATTAACATTTGTTTCATAATACGAAACCAACTAAGTACTAATAAGATATTTCAAACAATCTTAAGCAATTAACAGGTCATAATTAACACAGTAACACTAACAGTTGAACTCATACTTTAATTTCGCAGTTAAACCGTCAGCGCCCCATAGTTCAGTGTATTGTAATTCGTTTTTCTCTGAGTATCACAGGTCTGCTATTTGAACTCGGCTTCCTTAGCCAATACATCCTCTGCTGATATCTGAATGAAAATTATCAATATTAACAGGAATATTAGCCACAGCACTGAGATTAGATTACAGAAACAAGACAAGCAATACTTGCAATAGAAAGATATAGTAATAAAGTAAAATAGTAATAGCAATACTTGTATGATAGTATCTGTAAGATAAAATAATGACAAGTCGCATTCTCAATGGGGAAGCGACGAGAAACATTCTCTCGGTATTTTCTCGGCATAAACAAAACAATCAATACCATTCTCTACTTACGTTTTACTGTGCAGCCACACACACACGCTCCTCGTCGCCGCTGACGCAAGGCACCCTTGTTTTGGCTGTCACAGAACCGGCAATTTCATACTTGAGAAGGCCGTCATGCACTCGGTGGATGTGTATTGTCTTCCACTGGAGATTCTCGCCCCTCGAACGGGAGATTTAATGTTGCTTGAGGTTAAGGAATACAACACTGTCGGCAGTAGTCACAGAGTCTCTTCTTAGAAGGGTTATAATTGTCATTGTCACTACTGTCAATCCTCTTACACTCTGAACATTTTCATTACTGCTACGTCGCGGTCGAGGTGACAAATATATCGATATACCCAGTGCGCGGTAAATTCGACAAATTGAAGTCCGTTACACTTTTTATTAGTAGTATAAGGAAAGCAAAATAAAATGGTATAATGTTTTGGATAGAAGACCAGAAAATATTTAAAAAGTATGAACCAACTTCAAAACTGAGCTATGCGTAGAAATGCGGGAAAAATACAAAACAATTTTCCTAGATAGATATTTTAAAGTCAGTTAAAATTGTCTAATGTAGCAATGATTTTATCAGAGAGCATGGGAGAGACATGCAGATATTGCATGAATCTTAGTTTGCAACACGACAATTAGTTTAAGACAATTACGAACTTCATATCAGAGGGGAGAGGAATAAGAATCAGAGACGTACGCATTCGTATTCGTACAAAGCCAAAGGGTGAACATTTTTATTATCTTCTGACGTAGTAACACTCGCCATACACAGCAGGATCTATCTACTTATCTGACACCTTAATTTCGATCACTGTTCGTCTCAAATAAAGAAAGAGCCGCGCTGGATTCTCCCACCGACAGGAATCACATTGAGCGCGGCGTAATAAGCTATCGTAAAAAGTGCACTGAGCATTACAAGAAGATCGTTCACGAATGAACTCCGCGTTGTCGTGAAAGCTTGTCGCTTTTGTTCACAAATCCTTGTCAAATTTAACAATTGTAATAATACATTCAACAATTGCATTAACTGGAACTAAATCTTATTTTATACGCTGCATGATTGTGTGTTGTTTGTCACCTCGCGCGCAAACGTTTCGACAAGTACTGTAGAACTTCTATTATCCGAATCACATTCTCCGAATTTTTTATTATCCAAACACTCTGGTATATTATTTTTCTTATTTTTTTACACTAGTCTTCCTGTATTTCCATAAAAAACATAAAAATGATAGAACAGACGGTTCGGATAGTAGAAAATTCGAATAAAGAGATTCTACTGTAATGTGACTGTCCTTATTAATATCAATAGCAGCGGTTTATTCCGTTCAAGCAGACCAGCCTGCGAAATCCCGGCATATGGGCTACTCGAATTTAGATGCTCCTTTATATTATGGCCTATAAATGGCACTAGTTTCAGGAGAACATGCCTTGAACATTCGCGGCTGCTTCCGCCGGGAGTTCCGCGCAAATTGCGCTCCAATCGTCGGCGAAGTCCCGGCGTGCTGCCGTCACAAACATTCCGATGAGGTCCCGCGTTTCTGCAAGTAGAAACAGAATATGTTAATACGTTAGAATATGATGAATATGTTTTGATCAAGGAAAACAGGTCATATAGATTTTGGGGTTTAGAATAGATCGGTCCTAGATAAACCAGCACACAATCTCTCACCTGTCGTCTCGTCCTCGATCTTGTTTTCCAGGAGGACGGTGAGGGCAACCTTCAGTAGATTCTTGATATGGGGTCGGACAATAGTGTGACCAGCTTGGTAGAGGGTCAATACTGCCTTGAACACTGCCTTATTCTCAGCGTAGTCCTGCTGCAAGGGCAAAGCATTTACGAAGGGTGGGAATACAGCATCTAATGGGAGAACGTTGAAATCGGTGGTGATAAGTCTGGCAATTGCCCCGAGTGCGTTGTCACGAACTCGCGCGTTGGACTCATTCAACAGGATGGCGCCAAGAGCTTTGAGGATGTCATTGTAGTATCTAAGGTAGTCCAGAGTTAAGAAGAAATAATCATACTGACTTATAAAGAAACATAGTCTTAGCTCAGACTAAAAAGGATACGGAGCGGCCGATGGTTTTCCGTGTAGCACCAGTTCGCCGATCCCATAGAGGGCATTGTTCCGTACGTCGGAGTCGGGGTCGCTTGTGAGCCTCAGAAGTACTGGCAGGATTTGTGGGACGAACCGAGCGATTTCTTCTCTCAGGGCAGCGAAACACTCAGCTATCGTACCGGACGCGTACGATCGCAGGGCGTCCGATTTCTTCTTGTGCTGTATTTCAGTTTATATTACATATTCACGACGCCGAAACGTTTACCTACTATGCACCAGATATTTATAGCAGCAATCGCTCACCAGTCTTTCGAGAAGCATCGGCAGCACGCCTTGAAAATAGCCGGCAAACTCGTCGGGCGGGATTAGCCTTCCAAAGTTCGGCAGGACATCGCCTGTATATTCGATTAATAACTCGTCGTGCTCTGCCTCAGTGTCAGCATCGTCCCCATTCTCCTGATCCTGGCACTGAATGTTGCCTGACATCACGTCCGTCACGCAGTTGACGATGGCTTCCTTGTGCCCCGCGCCAGTTAGTACCGGCGTTTTTACAGACTTCAACAACTCTGCCAGAGCTTCCAGACCGCTTATAGCCACCGACCGCTCTTCGTCTAGTCGAATTAGTTCGGACAACTTGGGGACGAATACCGACAGTGCCTTGAGCAGTGCCTCCTGACCCTCCGGCGTATGGATCTTCGAGAAGTTTATGCAAAATTGGAGAAGGCCATCGATAACCGCGCGCCTTATGTCCTCGTGCGGATAATTACTCAGCTTGAAAGTACGCTCGAAGACGTCCGCCAGGTAGGGCAGGAAGGCTTCCCTGATAAGAGTGATACAATTGTTAGGAAACAAGTTATAAATATTGACGCTGAGCTAGGATGGAACACAGGACAGATGGACAAAGAAAGTATATTCGCACGGCAGGTTTCTCTGGAATAGGGAGGGGAACAGTCGCAAGTTTCATAGGGATCAGTTTATGTGATTATATACCAGGCTCATTTAGCGTAGAAAGTAAGACTGCTAAATGCAATATTTACTCTGTACATTTGGCAATACTGGTCAGCGCTAGGATGGCCTCCTCTTTCTCCTCGATGTAAGCGTTCTCAACGCTATATCCTGCGACATCATCATCATCTTCGTCCTCGTTATCCGTGTTTTCGATGTCAACTTCATCCTCGTTGTCACTGCCACTATGGTCCTCGTAGATCGGGAAGGCACAGCTCTCCTCCTCCTTAAAGTGAAGCTGCCAAACGGGAAGCAGAAACTTGCAAGGGCGCTTGTACATATAGTGCAGGCTATAAACAATATATCACAATAACACACTACTACATTAATAATAATTGAAACATGCGCAACGCACCACAATGCCTTCGGAACTCTGTATACTGTTGACCATGTGTTCAACAATCTCCGGTAGAGCAAAGGCCATTTCTTTCTTCATGACACTGCTGATCGAAGCGAACAAACCATAGATCGCTTTCTTCAAATCCGGATCTTCCGTCGACTTGAGCAATTTCATACCGTACTCCAAGGACTGACTGGCCAGCGGTGCGAAGTTCTGCTCACCGATTGTTCTCGCTATCACTCCCAGTGTATCTGGAGTAGAGTTAGGACATTTAGAAAGAACCCTGTTCATAGTCCGTGATTCAACTTACCAACAGCTTGCACCTGTAGACACATGGTCTCCTCGGTCTGTGCCTGCGTGAGATAAGCATTTAATATAGCGACAATTCGCTCGAAGTAAGGTAGCATGTTTTCCTTGCTGGCACAAGCAGCGGCCCCGATGGCGCTGAGGCACAGCTCTTTGATGTGCGTCGGAGCGCTTTCCTGCCCGAGGATCTCGAAGAGCCTGTCCATGAAGGTCGATAGATAGGGCAGGAGGCCGTCGTTCAGGTTCTCGCAGAACATCTCGAGTGCGTAGAACATTCGATCGACCGATGGCGTCTCGCGTTTACCCTGCGCCTTCAAGTGTTCGCACACTTGGCCTAGGTACTCGAAAAGTACAGGCAGCAACTCTGATGAATACCGGGCGATGTCTGGTTGCAGGTGTTCAGAGAACTGGCCGAGAGCAAAGAGGGCAGCGTTTCGCACTACGGGTGCGGGATCCGTGATGCCTTGGCAGATACATCGGAGGAAGGACTCCAGATATTTCGTGCGTACATACTCGGAGCATCCCTCGGCTACCACCGCCATTGCCAGGTACGAAGCTTTCTTCGCGTAGATGTCAGTGCCTTGTAGGCCAGGCTCTATGTGTCTCAGCTGTAATTACGACCGGGTAAGAATAACGCTATATCCCCAGTGAAGGAACAAGATTCTTTTTTATATACTTCTCTCATTTCGACTCTTTTTTATCAATTGGGGCCTGATTTTGATATTCCCTTGGTGCTTTAATCGAAGTAATGCACTCACCAAATAAGGTATCAGTTTCTCTGGCGGCAAGTGGCAGGCGAGTAGGTCCAGAGTTTGGGCGGCGCATGGTGTTGGAGTGTTGTCCTCCTCGTCATCGTGGAAGTACACCTCGTCATTATCGTCTTCTGGTCGCGATGACATCAATCCGAACAATGTATCTGCATGGAGAACATACATGTTCGAAATGTTTGTACTTACGATGAACAGTTTTTGTATGAATCGATCGGGTCATGACTGATACGTACCGATGATGGGTTCGACCAGCTTCTGCTTGACTATACTTTTCTTCTTCTTCTTCACCATCCAGCCGACGAAACTCACCGCCTTCACTTTCAGCTCATCGTCGAGCGATTTATCGTTCCCTCTGGCAATCACCAGACACATACTGACCAAAGGTTTCACGTGCGGGCCGATCACGTTTATCGCATTTTCGCACAGCTCGTCCAGGAGTTCAAACGACTTCACTGCCTTCTCCGTGTCCGCAACGGTGAGGGCTTGCACGGTCAACATGATCTTTGGCATCATCTCGTGGTACCGATTGACCAGCTGGAAAACACAATCGGGTATATGTAAATTGTCTCATTCTCGTGAAACATATCTATCATTCCATTACTTTCCACTTACAACTTGATTGTGCTCGACGATTGGAACGAAGTTCTGTAAGGTTCTAAGAATGTTGAATGCCACTGGGTTGCCCAGATCTTGGAGGCCATTCAGTGTTTGTGCGAGAAGTGCGACAATCGACTCGGCATGTGCCGTGTAAACGCTCGGTGCTATTTCCGTTAACACACAGAGTATGTGCGTCCCCAACTGCAAAACAACAGAATAGTCGATATTTATAAATTATCTGGAAATGTTAACTATTAATAAAACCATACCTCTTTGTTGGCAGGATTGTCACTGGTGATCAACTGCTGGACAAACTGCAAAACTTCTGGCCAGCCGTTCACAGGCAATTCATGCTTGACTATCACGCCAACCAGCTGCGCGATAGCATTCCTTACTGTTTTCTCAGGCTCGTTCACAAGTTGCTGCAATTCATACATGATGTTTTAGTTGGTACCAGGCTGCTTGACTGTAGATACAGTTATTAATTTACTATATTATAATCATATGTACCTGTAGAATGCCTTGTTTCATCTCTTGGCGCACTTCCTGTGCGAGACCCAGCCACTGCTTCCCCTTGCTGTACCTTTGCCTGAGTAGCACTGCTGCATATTGTCTTACCTGAGTGTGAGTATAGATCATTAAACAAATGAAATTTGTATTGGTAGCAGATCATAATTGAACAATAAAAAATAATTAGATCTATTTAACATATATTATTGTAGCATTACACTCTTACTTGGGGATTGGGAGAGGAAACAACAAGTCTGCATAATGCTGCTGTGCTCTCCGTCTTCTTGATTGCAACTTTCAGGTCTCCAGTCGCCTGAAGATACAAAGTCATACAATAGTAATACACGAGCTACTAATAAATTGGACTGTTTTCTTTGTAAGAATAATTCACAGCTTTGATCGAAAGTGTTGATAATATAATCAACATGTTTCTTTGACAATGATATAATTTAAAAAAAATTAAAAATTCTAAACTTTACATATACATATTGCACAAAATTTGGAGAAGAATAAGCGGAATAATTAGTTAATGCGTATTAAGTTAATACTAACAATAAGCAGAAATATAGATAAAAGGCATGTACAGTGACGTGCATGGATTTCCTATGCAAGCTAAACACTCATCGGAGCGTCCCGCGCCGCAGCTCATGGATTCATAATTGACGCTGCAATAAAGGAGTCTCGGGTTTCGGAGGATTCCGCTGATAGACCCGCCGGATAGCAATGCAAATGACTGTGAGTCATTGATTCCGGCACGTGTTCGATGCATTGTCAGTGAGTTAACCTCACCAGTCACACGCTCGCATTCTCGCCTCCTCATTACCTGCTGTATCGTAGCATTGTCGTCTGACAGGAGTCTCAGCAGTATTTCCTCCATCTCTCGAACTCGCTCGGTTGCAACTGGTATTCGGCAAATGGATACTTTCGCTGGTACCGTTGGGCCTGTTAACTGTTCAACTCAGCACGACCTTTGCTGCACTGTATGCCGCCACGGGCTTTCGTCTGTGTACACGGTGACCGGAAAGTGCCGAGAAGTCGTGAGATGTACTCGGCTGTGTTGTCTATAGGGGTTGATTTCGAATTCGAAAAGATGCTCGGTGCAGATCAAATGTGATTGTAAAATGTAAGAAAACACGATGTGGGTGACACTGAGCGCCCAATAGAGTAATAATGCGAGCACTCGGTTGTACTATACGATGGTAAAAAAATCGTCTAAACCAGAAATTTTAGTTGTGAATTAAAATTTTGATCTCATACAAATTTTCTAAATCTAGAGACACTTCAGTTCTGGAGTTTCGCGTGCCTGATATACTTGGGTTCTGGATTTGGGATTTTCTGCCACGTGGACCCTCAATTTTCGATTCCCTGACAATTGAGGCCTTGGATTATTTTGATTCTCCGGCCTTTTGGTTCATGCAACTTTAATTCTGATAACCCTTGGGTCAATGGAGTGGCTAAAGATCTGCGTTACCACTCCGAGGAAATCTGGGCTTTGCGTAGTGGCGTACTCTAGTAGTATAAGTCGACGACAGTAGAAACAGCGACCGTGCTCAGCCGCAAGCGGTTATCACATTGACAAGTACCACAGGGCGATTGGGGCTATGTTACCCTCGATTACAATACTTCGCATTATAATACAACAACACTACCATTGTCTCCCAATTACTTTCAAACTTATGATCCTCACACTCCCATAAGTCTAAATTAAAAAGAAAACTCTAGTAGAAGCCGCATCGATGTCAAAGATTCAAAGTAAACCCATGTCTCCTTTACACGCAGGATTCACCCTGACAATACTTTTCCTGCCCCGACTATTATCCTTGCGTCGATGATCCTCGAAAGCTCCGAACTCCAAAGCGACAAGGAGGTCTGGCGGACGCTGGAGCTGCTCCGCAGCAAAGAGGCAAAAGTGGCGGAGTCTCTGCGAAGAGGCGCACAGGGCGCGATCGAGAGGGAAAAGCTCGAGAGCCGAAAGCCGGGCGAAGTTAAATATAAATGCCGAGAGGATCGCGGCGTGGATGCTGGAGCGATGAGCCATCTTGGCAGTCAGTCTCTTCGTGGGCTTCGTCGTGGACCGACTACGCGTCCCATCGACAGTGCGGAACGAAAAGGACTCTTGGATTTCGGAAAAGGCTCGCCTTCTTGTGGTGCTCCGAGAAGACCAGTTCCCAGCTGCTCCGGAGCAGACTCGTGCTACACCTCGGTGCTTCGCCTCGGATGAGACTATCATCGACACCTCGATCGAACATCCACTCCGGATTCGAATTTCATCGATTCAACGGTGAGTCCTTGGCTGCTGGAAGCCTCTCGATTTTCTCTGCCTACACTTCCGCCTACTCAGCCGGAGATGTGTTCTGTTCACCAACTAGGAGTTTTTTTAATAATTGAGTAATTGAGGAAACGATTCGATTGGAGTTTCTTTAATTCGTTTGTTGATTTTTCCCCACCCGAGAGAATTCTTTATGGAAGTCCAGGAATGTTGAGAGGGTGGTTTGGTGGAATGTAAAGAAGAGTGGAGAACTTCCGCTTCCGTCATTTATTACCCGCCGAAGAGATCTCGAGGAGCTTTAGTCTAAGAACGCAGAAAGCTTCGAGTTAGTCGAGTTCCCGGCGGACTAGAATTAGTCTGCCAAATCCCGAGTTATTGAACTCTGATCAGGAACCGCTCATTAATCTCGGGGCTGTTCAACCCCAGCGGGCGATTACTCTCGCGCGCTTCGGAACTTTCCCTCGCTGCTCCTAATTCTGGCACGAGAGTTCCTGGCCTCCGCGACACTTCTCGAAGTGTTTCTAATCTTCTGAGGCGATAGATAAAATGAGATCATAGCTCGACTCATCGCGCGAACCTCGAAAGAATTGTGTTTGACGAAGCTCGAAAGAATCGATCGAATTCAGCCAAGAGTTCTTCGATTGAAGAATCTGAGAACTCAGTGCGCTTTATGGAACTTGGATCGAAATATCTCGAGGGACGAGAATCGATAGAAAGTTTTGCTCCCTTTTAACGCGCGTAATTGTCGAGGGGTATTGCCGTGCGTGAGCAACCTGTGTCAGCAACATCCGTTCGCCACGGGCTGACTATTTCTGGTCGTCAATTCGGCAGTAATCTTATTTTTGGACGCAGCATCCGAGGTCCAGGATCCAGCGGCACCCTAACTGCCGCCTCGCCGTAGATAATACAGCAATGCTTCTTGTCAGCGCGGCTGCGAGCTCTAGATTCGTCTCCTCCCCGAAGCTTTTCTCGCCTCGGTGCTTCTTTTATTTTCTCACGCTGGTTCCCTCGCGCACCGCGGCTATTACAGTTGCTGAGTTCGAATACAGAATCCAGTTGTATTTCGGTCCCGAGATGATTACATTCGATCTAATCAATCAAAGCAAATTGGCTTCGAGCACCCCATTGAACGTTGTTTGCGCTAGTTCGCCGCGGGATTTCGAGGGCCAAACTGCGCGTCAGTCAATTAGTGTTTGTTTGGTTTTGGATTATGTGGCGGAGTCGCGTCTTTTCGCTAATTGATCCTGGGACGATGACCTTGTGTGAGAAAGCTCGATTTTTTTTTAATTTGTCGGTATTGAATAATAAGACTGGGGTGCAGTTAATTCAACAACGTTTCATTAGGAACTTCCATTCGGTTGATTAATATTATTTAATTCTGTTTTTTTAATGGGCGGTTAGAGAAAGAAATTTGAAGGGTTTGCTAGATAACTGATAAGATTTCCATTGGAAAAAATCTTGGAAAAGTTAGTATTAAAATAGGCAGAGTCGTCTTCAAGCTGTCGGACGAATTCCGTGGCAACTTGAGCGATTCGGCCGAGTGGCCGATTGATTGGATGAGTTAATGTTACCGTCACTTTCTGAAATATCTCACGTAGTCATTGCAAATATACCTGCCGTTCCGGACGTGTCTGTGGGCAACACTACTCTGGTCGCTCGGAAATAGAAATCCCGCTATATTTAACTGCTCTACGCTCGCCATCCAGCCAAAAACCTTTAGACCTTTGGCCCATGTACCGGCGACCCACCTTCCTTGTACTTCCTTATACAACTCGCATCACCCATTTTTCACTTTCACTAATTAACGCGGATTACTATCGTCTGGATTCTCGCCGCGAATAAAACGGCACCGGATTCAACCAGCGCGTGAACTTCAGTTCGATAAAGAAATCAATTTGCCCGGAGAAAACGAGGAATTAGAATTCCAAGAACATCGTTCAAATGATAAGAAAATGACAGAAGAAATATAAAAATCTTTCTGGATCCAAATGTCGTTTTTGGAATCCTGAATCGCAGGAATATTAATGCAAAACACAGTTATGGCAATGAATTTCTGACGAATCGAGTAATTATTTATTAATAAATGAAATCCGCCGCTTTCGAAGATTTCCTGCTCCGCTTTTTATTTGAGAAATAAAGAAAGATCGTTTACGGCGGTGGCCAGGGTGGAACGCCCCTTGAAGTAAACGAATTTATTCTTAGCGACTGGCCGAGCTTGCAGCGGCGATCGCGAGCTTCCCATTTCGAAAAATCTCCCGCGATCTCCTTACTTTCCCCGTCGAGTGGAATTCGGAGTGGAGTCGAGTGTTCCAGGGAAATTGACGGATGTTCAAAATAGTTGAGAGTTGCGGATGCAACAGATCGGATACTCGAGGATCTTTACCGCATTGCAGCTGACAGATTCCCGCTATGCGGATGCATCTTTTGCCGCAGGCACACTGGAATCTCCTGCCTGCTGTCCAACATTTATTAGATTAGTTTGAAATCTTGCTCGAGAAAAACATGCCCAAAAACTATACTTCAAAGTAACTCGTCATAACAGAGAGTGTTGAAGCAGAGAACAACTTCTTCCTTCCCGTAGTCCTTTAATAATCACTATACTCATTTCATTAATTATCTCGGCAAATACTTGTCGAAATTATGCGAATGCCGAGAACATTGCGACCCGTGGATACCAAGCGCGCGGCACTTGGATGTGGCAAAGTGCGAGCGTTGCTAGCCCAGATTCGGCGAAATCTAGCGCACCTCCGCCTCGAATTAAACGGTCTGCTCTAGCTGGATGGGTCTCGACTCTCTCGAGAGCGAGAGAGAGAGAGAAAGAGAAAGAGAGTGCGAGAGAGAGGAGGTAATCCGAAATGGCCGTAACGACAGAATGCGTCGTGCTCGAGGGTTCCGGGGCCCCATACCCATACATTGTCCGAAGACTAATCTACTGATGTTGGGCCGGCGCGTAAGGGCGGGCGAACTAAGCGCCTATTTCGAGAAATTTTTGGATCACTGCCCACTCGAATCCGCCCCGATAGACCCTCACTGCCACTGCTCGACCCAGAGCTCGTTAGCTTCGTTCTTCCTTCCCGAACTCTTTCACATCGCACTCTCTTCTACTTCCACTCCTCGCCTAATTAAGTGACAACTCTCGATATGAGTGCAGGCCAACGACAGACTCCCATTTAGTGGCCTATACTCGTGTCGCACTGCTAGAGTGTTAATTAGAGTCCGCCGAGCTTTTACTTCGGAGCTGACGTTTGATTTTTAGTCGACAGCGGCTTGAACTAAGGGCGCGTTTTGAGATGATTCTTTCTCGCGGACAAACCCTCTTACATGTCCTGATGCATCCAATTTTTCTTTAGTCTGGGCTTTGAAAGCTTACACCTTGACAGACCTTTTTCTCTGACTGGGCGCAGCTGTTGAAAAGTGCAGCTTCGACCGACGCAAATGCACTTTGTAAGTTTGTAGTCCTGTAAGCTGTTTTATAATCAAGTGTTGGTATAAGCAGCGTTGTGTAATTAATGTTTAATGTACTACTTGGGAGCTTATAATACAGGATTTTGTAATCACGTATTATCAAAACAAAGAATATTTCCCGAAATTTTTAATTCATTTTTAACTAAGACTTTCTGATGATACAAACCCTGTTTACAATCGAACAATTTGACAAGTACCAGGACAATTGGATGTTGCAGCGATGCGAGCCAGCCAAGGCAAGAAGCCGACAGCCAGCATAAAGTAGCGAGGACATGTCGCAGCCGCCGTCGAAGCACGGAAAGCCGGGGCCCGGGACTGGCTGGACCGGAAGCCGTCCGAGCCAATACAGGACGGCGTCGCCGTTTACGCCCTCGAGCTCGCCGCGTCCTAGGGGCCCGCCGACGCCGGTTCACCATGGACACGGACACCCTCCGTCGCCGCTCAGCTACCCCGGCGTTATGCATCCGATGAGCCCCGTGCCGATCGGCATGCCGATCTCCCCCGGAATGTCGCCGGTCTTCGGCGCCTCGCCCTCGCCCTACATTCAGTGCCCCAGACCTCGATGGCCCTCGCCGAATCCCCTCGCCAGCCAACCGAGACCCTTCATACCCACGCAGGTACGAGAGGCTTTATGTTGAGGGGTGGATTTGCCGATTTTGGGAGGGTGATGCCCAGAATTCTGGGCAGGATGTTGGATTCGAAGTTGAGACTGTTGAATTATGAAAATTAGGGGAAGGAAAATTTGTTTGATTTTTCGAAGGTTTGCGAAATTGTTCGAGCTTTGGATATTTCGACAGTTTGAGTCTAGAAAATAACATTTAGCACAGAAGTAGTTGGCTGAAGGTCATCATTCTACCATTCACCAGATTTTCAAAATAAAAATAAAATATGCTCGTGATTTTTTCCCATTTTCCTTGACCAATCACGATGATGTTTAGAGCTCCATGGAGAGCGGCACATCATCACCTCTACCATGCGGACCAGCGGAGTTCATGATGGGCACATACCGTCCCGGCGAGTACGAGTACGTCGGCGTCCCACTGGATCACTCGCCAGCCGACGAGGAGTCCAGCGGACCCAGCACTGCCGAGATCATTGCCAACCAAAGCCAAGACTACGTCGACGAGAAGCTCGCCGAGTACCAAGCAACCATCCACCAACTGCAAAGTGAGTGGAATCCCGTTTCAGTCGACGACCCAAACTAAAAGTCGCTGCTTACGTGCGCGAACCCGCTGTATTTTTGGCACTTACGTTGTCAATGAACAGTAGACTGCCAATTTTCCCAAGTTGTTTCTCGCGATGATCGTCGGATCATTAGCAACCAACGCAAATTGATGCGCGATTTTGCGATTGGCAGAAACTAGCAATTACCACCGAGTAGTTATTAACTCGGCAAAGTGTGCAGCTGGTTACTTAAGAAACTGGATCCTTTGCGACTGAATGGCCACGCAATTTCCACTGCAAGATCACTTGCACAACCACCGGCTGAATAACATCATTTATCTTTCGAGAATCTCTTGCGATTGATCTTTTAAAATATCTTTTAGGCATAAATAATTCAAGTTCGCGAACATTCATCGGCAGACGTGACGACGACTCGCGTTTCCATTTAGCGTTTCATTCAAGTCGCACAACTAATTAACGTGTCAGGCTATCTATTATCCGGGCGTGTAGGTGTAGCTTCCACCGATGGATTCCAAGCCATGAACTTTTGGCAAAAAGAAACTGCGCGACATTGACAAATCACGCAGTGGCTCGGCTACATCTATCAAACAAAACTTTCTCTGGTTTAATATCATTTCTGCACGAACCGTACATTGAATGTCACCACTGAACCCTGCTAAAGTATCTGGAAAAGGAATCGTGTTCCACTTATTCTGTCTATTTTCATAACAATTCCAAAACCTCCGGGAACGAAATTAAAAATAATTTTTAATCGATTTCTATAAAGTCGAAGTAAGATTTCGCGATTTCAACGAAAGGAAAACTAAATATTTTTGGTTTAGCCAAAGTAAATGGAATAAATTTGAAATACCGACGTTGCAAATAGAATTCCGAGCGTCGCGAGTGCAGCCGAGTGAAATGAATGCTTTCGGAGAAAAGGCATTGGGGAACGGGATCGACTAAAAGCGAACGGGAGCGCAGTCTAAAATTTGGTACTGATCGGGAACAGCTCGACTGATATTGCCGGTGGGACCCGAAGGAGACGGAGAGAGACAGGCAAACCAACACAAACGTATGATTCGCATACTTCTGTGACGAAGCGTGCAAGAGAAATAGAAGGAGAGCGTGCGTGTCTCTTCTACGTCTTATAAATAGATCTGACGAGCACCTGCCGCGCACTCCTTCACAATTGACCATCGACGTTCCCCGAGAAAGTGGACGTCCCACTTCCGGCATTTCGCTTCCTGGTCCATTTCTTAATCACAAAAACAAACTACAAAAAAAACTCCACCCCTAAAAGCGAAACTCACAATTCCAAATTTCCTCCAACAACCTTCCCCCACCTCCAATTTCGCACGTGCGAAGTGATCGCACGCGTCGCCGAAATACCAAAAGCGCAGGTGTAATCATAAGCAGCGGGAGATTCGAACGGCAAACACCGTCCTCGGGAAAAGGACGCAGGATAACACAGGATCGATCGCCCACCACCCCCAGACGAAGGGTAGACACCAGCCTTAAACCTCCCATCCACCAGCCGACTGGCTTTCCGTCACCAGGATCGAGCGCTCCGTCATCGAGTCATCGGCTGGTCGAGCCGGCGTCTCGCAATCAGCGGCTCCGACAAAGTGGGGGAGTAGCGGCAAATAGGCGGTCACGAGTACTGTCACTCGGTACTATCACTGTCGGGTGGGGCGGCGGCGGGGGAGAGGGAGAAAGAGGGGCAGAGGAACGGGGGGGCCCGAGGGGGAGTGTGTCGGGCATGGCAGCACGAGGTGGAGAGTACTGAGAGGTTCCGAGAGCTCGGGGAACGAGAGACTCCAGTATCGAACCGGCTGCCGTCGTGCTTGGCCGGAGGAGTGCACTTTCCAAACGTCCAGCTCGTCCGCTAGTCGACGTACAGGACGATTCGCGGAGCGAGAGGGACCAGGTCTCTTAAACACCCTGCGATCCTTATACCCACAGGTTTAGTAGCCAGAGGAAACCTCTCGCGCGGCTCAGTGGTAGCAGAGAGCAGTGAAATCGGGTGCCGGTTGTGGAAGGAGCCGATGTGCTCTAGGGTGTGGTGTGCGGAGAACAGGTGTCACCGAGCTCGAGGAGCTCGAGCGTGAAGTATCGACTGCGGGAACCGGAAGCGGCGGAAGGGCTGTTCGCCGGCGTGTCTGGGCGCGAGGGGAAGGCCGGCATGTCCTGGGGAGCAGAGCGAGTTAGAGCAAGTGCGAGCGAAGGTGTAGGTCCTCGATAACCTGAGGATGTCGAGGAAGCCGACGACGCCGCCCGACGCCGGCAGCCCCACCGGCAGTAGAGCCAGCTCGGGAAGTCCCGGGGCACCACGTGGCGCCCGGCTCAGGGACAGGGTCAGTTTCTTCGAGCAGGTCTCCGCCGGACACCGGAGCCCTGCCTTGAATAGTCCCGGCTCCGACGGCTTTTATCATGAGAGGGTCCTTGGAGGATTCCTCCAGGGCGGCCATCCCCGACCCTCCTCCAGGGGCAGCAACTCCTCCTTCGAAGAGAGTTACGAGCGGCTCGTTGAGGAGGGTGAATTGAACGGGGCGAAGTTGGTCAAGTTCGAGAAGATCACCGTGAGGAAGAGTGTGAGGGAGCTAGGGGGTCTCAGTCAGAGGATACTCACCGAGTCCAGCAGGACACCCAGCGACGAACACGCCCTAGAGGACTCGGCTTATCAGAGTCAGTGTTACACCCTGCAGAGCCATGGCAGCAAGTCGAGCTCTGTCAGCTCGTTCACCAGGTATCCGACTGAGGAGAGCTCCTCCACCTCCCAGAGGAGGGTCGGCAGCCCTCAGCAGGGAACCGACGAGCGCAGCCCCTCCGAGTGGTACGCCGAGTATCACAACCAGAGTCTGCAGAATGTCGCGGCAAGGGTCGACTGTGTGCGCAGCAGGAACGAGTACGACGCACACATCGCCGAGATCAAAGGTACCGATTTCCTATGCGCTGGAGATGGAAGTGTCCTTGGGAATGACAGTGGAATTGTCCTTTTGAAGTTCGATTCTGAATCGACCGACGGATTTTTCACGATTTTTCTTTATTCAAAAACGATTTTGAGATAATTTTGCGCGGCGAAATGAGAAATTAATCGTGAGCGTTGTAGAAAATCGACATTACCTCTCGGCGGTTGCGAGATTCGTTAGATAAAATTGGCGGCGATAAAACGCCTTATCTCAAGTTCAATGTCGAGCGGTCGAGACGCCGACTGTCTGGGACCAAGTCATTAGTCCAACCTGTGGCGGAGCCGTTTAACGATGACACTCGTCGATCGCTAAACAAAAGAGGGCCAATGGAGGCTTTTGTGAAAAAGTGTCGAGATCTCTTTTCTGCAAATCGAGTTTGCGTTATCTCGTTAGGATGCAGACGCCGAAAGTCATCCTAGCTGTCTGCCGGCGCGGAAGCACCACCACTTACGTAGACAAGTCATCCGCGATCAATAGCGGTTTGCAACTGACAAGTAGGCGCGCGATGAATTCCCTGGAATTCCTTGGGATTACGATGCACTTGGGAATCGTTAAATCGTCCTCTGGCACGATAGGTTAAAGGAGCAAGGGACGTCCCGTCCTGCGCAATACTCGTTGAGATCCAATCGCTTGGAAGACAGATATTCGCTTATACAAGAGAGAATATGCAGGCTTCGCTCTCGAGGGATTTGCAGCTTCCTTATCTGACTTCTTTGTCGGCAGATATCTGATAGGATGCGACCTATATTCACTAGCGTTTGAAAAATTCTTCTGATCTCCGCACTAGATTCACAACAATCAATCGATATTCATTCATCGTCATGGCAGAATTACCATGTTCAATTGATCGCCGTCGGATCAATAAGAAAATACCTTTCAAACTGAATAATTAACAATGACTTGCTAACTACTCAAACTACATTTCGCCTGCGGCGACTGCCGGCGCGTACTCGTCAAACGTATCTGTGAATGACTGTTTATCAAAGCGGAATCAGGCCAACGAACCGATTGCTCGTAAACAAGCGAAAAGTCGCCTCCGGGCGGGTGATAATGAGCAATAACGTAGAAACGGAAACACCGGTGCTAATGGTGACTGGATCCGTCGACCGCAGATTGTTCGGCCGGCGAGAAGTGACACCGAGACCGGTAATGATGCGATCTCTCCTGCCTTCCGAACTTCACTAACGAGGAGCAACAGTATCCCGTTCGCAGACTGCCGCTGATTTTTCGATCCGCCGCTATCGCAGGCATATATTGCTGATAACTGCACTTTTACTGCAGCCGGCGGTGCTTGACTGATCCGGCGGCTCAATCACACTCCCGTTCCACCATTGATTTCTCCGACTGGCATGATTTCTGCCCCACTACTCGGCCCGTGACTGATTTGCTTAATGGCACGATGATGAATAGGCGATCTGGTGTTGTGCAAATGGTACAAGTAAACGATGATTCATAGATGCACTTGATGCCTTAGGGTAAACAGTCCAAACTTAACTAAAACATTTATATTAAAATTATTTCAGATTTCAGTTTTATTAAACTTTCATAATTTATCAAACGTAACACAAACATACATATGCCCGTGTACTTTAAATCTCATAAAATGATTACGTCTCTCGGAGAAAACTAATCGGATTCCCGAGACTTGCTGTTCTAATCGGAAAGCTATCGATTACATTGTATTGTATGGAAGAGGAGGGGCCGTTTTTGAATGAGCCTGTACAAGTAGGATACGCACTGTCTCCGTGGATCGTAGGGATATCATCGTGGCAAGAAAGCGTGGAAGTGAGAGTGAGGTCAAGGACAGAGACGGACCGACGGACCGCAGTTATTAAATCGTTACATCACCGGCTGTAATACCCGGACAGAGCCGGCAATACATATTCGTTAGCATAATTCCGGCCTTCGTATAATTAAACACTCGATGCGCCCACGCGACATATGTAGCGTGAGAAGCGCAGAGCGGTGGCCGTCGAAACAAAACATAAACTGAGAATTCGAAAATATAATGCATTTGTATTGTTAGAAAGTAACGAGCGGTGTCGATCAAGCAATTATGCGGTGACAAGTCACCGATCAGAGTCAGAGGAAAACCGAGAGTGATGCTCTCTGTGACAGCTCGACAACTCAGGTCAACTCGGTCAGTGTGACCAAGTCCGGGGATTTATGACCCTGAAGGAGAACAGAAGCCGATTCATGCGTCGCATCAGAATTTTCTAATAGATGTGCGGGCGAGTTTGTAAACACATTACATCAGCCCGAATTTTTAACTCGACCTTGTCATCCGCTGTTCTCCTGCTACGCACTTTCTCGCTGGACCACCTTAAAGCGGATGATGTCTTCAATGAATGTGACCCTTTGATCCTCTTTTTATTTGCGGAGGAGTCAATTCTATAGAAAGGAATCCTCTGCTTGTGACACAAGTATTGTTACCACCAAATATCCACGAATCAGAAATCCGCAATTAATTAAATAATCGAGAGAGAATTCTTGAGTTGGAACAAGAATCAGGTTTGGAATGTTTTTTGTTACAAGTGTCGAGAGAAGCGCGGAGTGTCGCGCGTTAAGAGTGAAAAGTTTTGCGCAGGTCAGCGCCGGGAAAGCGATCGACGAGTTGTCGCGAATGGAAATCCCCGGGTTGGTAGGCAGGCGCGCTGCGCCGTACGTGTAACGAGCGTGCGGCGAGCGTAATGTGGTAACTCGTACTAATAGTAAACGATGACGTTATCGGGCGTCAGTTCAAGGCTGACCGACTCTGTTCGCCTTCCCCGAGACCTCTAGCGCGCCTCTAGCCGCCGACTATCTTTCCCCATACGCTCAACACCTCTTCCCTTTCGCTCGGTGGCCGCCGCGCGAATTTCTACTCTCCATCTCTCCGCGCGAGCTCATTCACCTTACTCGAATCGCTTGAATTCAAGTCGCCCGAATTAACCGGCTACTCACCGACTCGCCGCTCCAAAGTATTTGAGTCATGTGCTCTCGTGTTTTGTTCATTTAACAAGAACCGTGCAATTGTACTTGAATCAGAGCGGTTTGGAGTAAGCGTTGGTATGCGAGTTGCGATTCGAATGCTTCTAGTTGCAATGGGAGTTCGCACTGTTCGAGTTACACTCGAACTCGAGAAGCTGAATAGGTCGACGGAGCTTTTGTACTCGCACTAAACACATACACACGTGCGCGCCTTCAAATTCTTCGCAGAGGTCGACACGCTTCTCTATTTTCAATCGCCCATTCCCCCCTCGGCTTCCTTTCCACTATTGAACCTTCGCCTTTCGGCGACTGCACCTTTTCTACTGCGCGGCTCGGCCGGCTCCCCCCCGGGCTAATTCTACTGTCTGCGACAGCGTCTGCCCACCGCAGCCCTAATCTATTCCGACCTCGATCCCCTTCCTCCTCCGCCACTACGTTTTACTATTCTTAGCGGCTTCACGACTCCCCGGATCGCCCTACGCTTTTACATATCTCCCCCCTAAAACAGCCCATTCTTCAGTTTCACTCACTTTCCCGAAAGAACATGCTCCGAACTTACTCAGTTCTGGGAATTCCTCGATGTTCGGGGAAAAGTCAAGTTTTCACCCTCAATTTTTGGAATAACAAATAGTTTTTTCTGAATCTTGTTTGAGATTATTTATAAATTAGCATTGTCACATCCTGTCTTTTAGAGTGTTAGTGACGATCGTACATATTTGTATACATAATAATATAAAATACGTCATTGCATACATAATTGAGCGGTATAGTGAAAATTTGTACGGTAAATCCTCTGTGTCAGATTAGTTTGCAGTGTTTTAATGTATTTTGCACAGTTTTTTCTCGAGACATTGTTTATCCAAGTTTACAGAATACCTGACCAGCCACGAAAGGAATAACAAAACGACATAAAAGACCCATAAAAATCAATAAAAAAGTCGAGATACTGCGTGCTGAAATCTCTTTTGCGAGACGATGTGAAACTTGGTTACGTAACACTCCTCCCTGATTCTGCAGCCATGCGAACTGCTACTCCCAACGTCGTATCAGCTCCCTCGGATTCCATGTGGCCCTGGCGTCTCCGCGCAGAGACAGGTTTATGTCTCTCGAATTCCGTAGCCGCGCGTTCCAATCTGTCGTTCTCGATCGCCGCCGAGGTATCGTCGATATAGAGCTGTACGCCGGTATTGTCTCGGTTGGCTGCAGTCGTACCAGCCGGCCGGAATCTTAACGAGGCAGGATGAGCTCCTGGAGGAGAAGACGTTCGAGACGTGCCAATTGGATTTGGGTCGATCGATAACTAACCGTAGCCACTGTGCGGCTCCATGGCTGGCAAATCTCGGGAAATGATGAACGATTTCGTATTGAACACCTGGGACTTTTAGTTACATTGTAAATAGACGAGGGTTGATAGAGAGTCCGATCATCTCATTGTGTCAGAGCTGTAGTAAAGTAGTTTCTTTTATATTTTATTTAATAATTTCTTTTGCATTTATGAGACATATTAGATGGAATTATTGATTTTAGTATTAGTTGATATATTTATTAATTCCATCTAAAGAACGCGTGCGAGTGGATACTTTAAAAGGGCCGATCCCACATGTTTATCGATAAATGGTCATCGAGTGATTAATGTAACGCGAATCCTTGCTGGTATCTGGGGCCCAGCAATTACAGCCGAGGCTGAATCACCTGCTCTTGGAAATCCAAGGAAGCGCTTAGACTTAGACCATGAAACATTAGATACGTGGGGCGAACTTGACGGGGGGAAGTTGGCGCTGAGATTATCCTCGGCCACCTGACACATGATATGAGGTAACTCGCAATCACGGATACGCCAGCGATCCCCCACATCATTACCTAACACCGGCTTTACCTTCAATCCTTCAGTTTACCGACGCACTTGGAATCTCTAGTTCAACCTGCCGGCGATATCCTTTAGCGCACTGGGAATGTGTCGTGTGCGTAATGAGAACGTCAAAGGTATCTGGGGGAGGTCGAGGATAATCGGACCCGAGGAATTTCGAAGGAGAATGTAACGATGCATACTCCGTGCAATCTTAAGTAATTTCACCTTTAACCTTAATCAGCGCGTTGGTGTGAATTTTAATTGGTTGGATTGATCGATAACCAATAAATCACGAGTCATTCATTTTGCGAAATTAATTATTTTCTCTTTAATTCAGTATATCTGTACGTCAGTGAATGACTGAATTTTTTATTGATACGAGTTCCGAGAACTACACGCGGTAACTTGAAAGGAACGATTGAACGCTCGATACGGTTTGAGCCATAGCCGAAGGGGATGTTTAACGATAATAAAAAGTGCGAACTACGCGAGGGAAATAGATCGAGGGTTCAATCTCCAATCCAGTCGACGTAAGCAGGTCGCCGGCATCGTGGGACATGGCTTCCCCGATCGACGTCTGTCCAATGAATTTATTGCCGATTTATGCGTGCGACCGAGGATCGGCCGCGGGAAACGGGAGCAGCCACGTCTGTTTGCCGCGCACACTCGAGGACTTCTCGGAGTTTCGAGCGCGCTCGCACTCGCATGCCGCAATTCCGCCAACTTGTTTGACAAGCAGCGCAACATGCGATCTTACCTCACTCCTGGCCCGCACACCCATTACCCGGTAATTAACAGAAACAATCTCACATACGAACACATCCTCGAGCACCTTAATGGAGAGTGATGTGACCGAGAAGGTTGCCTATCGAAAGCACACCTGCCACTTCCGATCTAATCTCATAACGAAAACGATTATGCCGACAAGTCAAGTCCTAACAGCCCGATTCTACTTTGCCGTTTCCTGTAAACACATATTCATTTTTATTTATATTCGGTACACAATGTTTTTCAATTAAAAATAATAATTTCGCGGTTAAAATTTGGATTTTCTAAATTATTCTTCACGCATTGTTCAAAACCGATTACCCGATCAAGGAAGAATTATATAAACATTCAACATATAAGGCAACATTAATACCTCCAATCCCTGAGGCGAAGAATTAAGAAGTATAATCTTGCCGAGCCCACGCTTGCGCAAGCAGAGTTAGAAAAAACTTAGTCCATTAATAAACTATTAATAGAAGAAGTTCGCCTTCCCGGCAAATGAGCCATTACGCTCCGAGCAGTCTGGCGGGCCGAACTTTCCGTTGAATTCTCCTCGCCGCTCTGATAAATCAATCGCTCGTTATCGGACCGTGAATGTCAAGGCTACATTTCGTTATCGCGAGGCCCACTCTGCATCATACTGCATCATATCGATACGCCACACCATCAAGATCCCTCTCTATGCTCATGCGAACCCTTCAAGCGGGTAATCCGAGTTCGAAGAACTTATTTAGCAATTTGACAAAACTTCTTACGACTTGGGTCAATACATTCGCGACTCATTATCGGTGCTAACTGATTCTAAATATTTACAGCGGCGAGCGTGTAAATCGAAAGATTCTCCTTTCACAACATAAACACTGTGATATTCTTAAAAATAAAAGTAAATCAGAGTAAACGAAGCAGTTTTGAAAGCCCGCGGTTCTCAATTAAAAATTTGCATCTTACACGAAAATTTGGGGTAAGAATTCTAGATACTGTTTGATGGGATGTAGAAGCATCGCAAGATATCATAAAAAGTATGCTATCTTCAAAGCCACATGTCGAACATGATGTCGAACGGTGCCAACGGAATAAATATTGACAGTGTCGGACACGTATTCCGATCAACGAACGTGAGAGCAGAGGCACATGCACGTGTTATAATTGATACGAGCGCGCAGCGTGGAATATCCACTGCGATTCGATGAGCTTAGCGAAATTCTAGATTCGTCACGGGTATCGTGTGCAGGTCTCACCACGGCTGAATTTAATATCCGTTATGAGCAGGGAAAATGTTCCTTCTGGATCTCCTTTCGCGTGGGACACTGTTATGTGGAACGGAGCGGAGAAAAAGTCACCGGTGCCTTAACCGTTCCTGCACTGTTCCACATCTCTAAAAAGGAAACTTTACTGATAATTCGCAATGTGTAAGAATTCGTGCGAGTGTCCGCAAAAGTTGCTGGCGCCTGCCATTCAAATAAATAATAATGTGTAAATAATAAGTTAAATATATAATAACTTAAATATAATAAGTTTCCGTCGCTCTTGATCAGATCGATTATTTGCTTTCAAGTCGCCCAGACTTCACCGCCTATTCATTGAGACTCGTAAGCAAGAAAGAGCACCCGCAACGTTTGTCTGTGCAATGTTGCGTCTGGTTTCCCAGTGCGTTACGCAACCCCCAATTGTTGCCGAGGGCAGCCGAGAGCGAGTAGCCAATCGGCCGATTAAACAGACAAAGTTTCCCCGAAGGGATTACGTAAAGTTTGGCTGATCACCCGGCGAGGGAAAAGTGTGCAGTTGGGGGGGAAGACGATCGGCAGGAGGCTCTCGATTCTCGATCGGGCATATGAGCTCATATCCACGAGAATTTGTCCCACTTCTCGCATCGGCGCTCTCTCTCTCTCGCTCTCTCGCTCCTCCTCCCCTTTGGCGCCTCTTCTCTTTTTTCGACATCGTCCTCGTGTAGGCCAGAACGACCGGCGCGCTAAAAATACGGATTCATAAGTGCGCCGACCTTATGCGCTCGACTTTCCACTCCTTTCGCCGGCTGCCGCGATCAATGAGTAGAATACACAAAAAAGTACAAACAATACTCGATTTTGCCATACGAATACAATTCTATATAAATATTTATTGAATTATTTTAAATCAAATTTAGTAAATTACAAATTGTGATTTTTTTAGAATAAATGTAAACACAAGTTTATTTAGAATAGAACTTGTCCTTTTCTGTGAAATCAATAGAACTTCGAAGTGCGGCCGGTCGAAAAAAAGTTGCTCCCCTTCGATCGCATGTGGGCTTGGTCGGCTACGGTTCTGCTCCCATTCATTACCGGCTGCCTTCCGTTGCCAAAACGCGGTTCCTGCTTGTCAATGACTCTTATTTAGCCACTGACAAAGTAATAGAGATACTTGGTACATCAGTAAAGTGGTTAGAAAGCCACGCCACTAATCAAAATTACACGGCGCCTTTGAAAGAGGCTCATTACCCAAACCCGCAATTACCGTGATTGCTGCCTCCAAACGAATAGCATATCCGGATATACAGTTCGATCAAGTATTGACGTGTACTTGTCATTCGTTATGGAGTTGTTAGTCTCGTTTCAGAAACCAATTGCGGGATTGATTTGCTCAGGAAAAATAGCGGCTTATTAATTTAACAAGTCTATTTACCCAATTTGCTTTTCGAGTATCATAATTACAGCTTGTTATTAATCACCGATATATTTAACTGATTCCTCAATTAACTATCAGGACAATTGAATATTCGCTGCACCGCGTATTACTTCAAACATGCAAATTCCACTATGCAAATCCTTGAATTCGTGACTATCATCGAAGAGTGCGTTTATTACAGATCGGTCTTGCGCCTACGTGTCATGCATATGCAACACCCATCGCATCCTCCATCGTCACGTTCAATCTACGTACACGCGTCTTACAGCACTCACTCAATTCCGCAGTCAACCATCAACTATCAAACGCGCCCACGAAATCGATCAAAATTCGATGGACTTCGAAGAAAATCGCGCAGAGTCGAATATTTAAAGAACTCGGAGTCGACATTGGTATCGACGCGTTCTTCTCGGAAGAGCCGGCGCTCGGACGGTACATGTTTTGTATTTTTAACTCCCGGCCGAGTTGTCATCCGTTGGGAAGCCTTGGGATTTGGCAGGTCGCTAGGATTTATTGCGGCGAGGAGGCCGTCGCGCGACTGGTGATCGCCAGAGCCCGCAGGCCTCGGGGGAACCGGGACGAGAGTTTCGCCGCTGGATCGGCAGAACTCGTGGCCGCTACGCGCCGTCATTCGTATAAATAACCAGCCGGCTAAATGAGCGGCGTCGTCTCATTTCGACGCCGGCAATGTTTTTTTCACACGATTTCCTCGTTGCCGCGAGGCCGCACGTGGCCGACACCTGAACTTGATGATTGCACTCGACTTAACTCAACGGGTGATCCGTTCCTTTGTGCCCTCGAGCGACTCGCCGATCCAGCTGGATGATATAGCGAGTTACGTAAAACCAGTTTACTGGTGGACCTCGTTTAGGGTCGTCCAGTGCAAGGGAAACGCAGATTTCAGTTTGTGTTGCATTGTATTCCTTTTGGGAAGTTTTTTATTAATTTATTTAATCGAATTCTTTGGAATGGAGTTTAATAAACTTACTCGTTTGTTTCAGATGAGCAAGAGCGCGTGCAGAAGAAGACATTTGTTAATTGGATTAATTCCTATCTATCGAAGGTATGGGAAATATGTGTCCTTTATTGCGAACGGCGACGAGTCATTAATAATAACAAGTCACCGTAGTAAGTCATTCCGGTAGACGAAGTCGGAGAAAGCGGGCATAGTTACGCAGGGTCGTCCCTCTTCCCAGGCAATAAATGACCTCGTTAATAAGGGATCCGTGAAATGACCTGCTATCACGAGAATCGAGACTCGCACGCCGGAGGAACTCGTGCCTGGCTCCTCGCGTCCCTACGGGCCTCCCCTACTTCGGCACTTCCGGTTACATACTTCGAAACTTCGATTGGATGTCTCGGTTAGCCCTGTTATGACAGGAATCGATGTACAGGCACGAGATCGCCACTTCATTTCTCGCAATTAGAGTCAGCGGATTGAGCAACCAATGATCGATTTCTCTCAAGTATCAAAAAGAGCTTTTAATTTCTGGCAGACATTTCGGGAAAGGCGATCACGACTTTGAGCTAATTGAGTAAGCTAAGTAAGGAATATAATCAAGTATGTCAACGAAGGAATGAAATTTGTCTTGTTCAGCGAATACCACCCCTCAGAGTGGACGACTTGATCGAAGACCTGAAGGACGGCACTCGGCTCCTGGCATTGCTCGAAGTCCTTTCCGGCGAAAAGCTGGTAAGCCTTTTCATAAGCAGCCGCGTGACGCGCAGATTTCTTGATGGCTGAGATTAAACTAGTGTGTCGACTTAAAACTCATATCGATTCCACTCCTCGCAGCCGGTTGAAAGGGGTCGCAATCTCAAGAGGCCACACTTCCTCAGCAACGCCAACACCGCCCTACAATTCTTGCAGAGCAAGAAAGTGAGTTATTTCACCGTAAATCGTTTTTTTTTTACCGAAAATCAGTGAAATCTCGTCGGTGCAAGATAGTGAAGGTCTCTGACCAACTAATTTTGGGCTGAATCTTAGTTTCTGGGGTCAAACTCTTGAAATATGAAGGATTCAGCCAAGTTGGGGAACCTTCGAAAAATCGAAAATTTTTGCATGGGTACCCCTTCCTATTTTTTCGATTTTTCGACATTTTTCCAACTCATCCGATTTCAATATTTTTTGATAGTTTTAGTCCTACAACTAAGATTCTACATAAAATTAGTCTACCACAAGCCGTAATTCTTTCGTACTGATGATATTTTCCAAAATTCCGACGAAAATGACAAAACACTTACAATAATTCCAAGCCAACAGACTCATCCTGCACATCTTTAGCAATTGTCCATTTAATTCCTTTTTTAGATCAAACTAGTGAACATCAACTCATCGGACTTCGTGGACGGTCGGCCGCCAGTGGTTCTAGGATTGATATGGACCATCATCCTCTACTTCCAGGTATGCATTCTCCCGCTGAAGCTAGCATACCCTCTAATCGACTGTACGCAAGAAGCACAATTATACGTAGAATGCGGTAGAGGCTTAGAGTTTGATGCTCGTCTCACGTAACTGGTCGAAGTATCTAAAAAGGCTGCGCTCACGCAGTGGCACCCGTCCATTATTCGCCGTCCCCCTCTCGTACCGGGGATTAATTAGCAATTCGCGAGCGCCTCTTTCTCCGCGGCCGAATCGGCCCCGCATAATTATGCTAACGGGGGGAACGAGCGAAACGAGGCTCGGAATATGTAATGCACTTCGTAGTACTTAAGCGCCGACGCCCATTGCCTCCTCAGCCCTCATCCGCGCTATTTCTGCGGGTTTGACTTGAACTTTAAATCCCAGGATATTTCATTCCTCGTGGCGAGAGTTTGAAAATTGAGCGAATCGAATTGACGGAGACAGGGCGAAATTGAATTGTAAAGCGCGAAGGGCGGTTGAGGGTTGAAAGGAATTAGGGGAAGGCGCTGACAGCGTCCCCGCTGGAATTAGTCCTCGCTGACAGTAAAGACTTGTACCAGGCATTACGCTAACTGTATTTATTCTAACAAAACAAGCTACGATCGAAGGATCGAAGGAGGGTGAGTAGCTAACAATCTGCAAAGTAAGAGAGACTTAGAGGAGGAGAAGGGAGGGAGAGCCCTCTCGAGATCCGTGGAAGCACGCACCTGCATGCACCTACGCATCACCCCTAGAACACACGCTAGACCTTGTTCGAGTTAATTGATTCACGAGAAGAGATACGCGATCGACTTGCCGATGCCTAGCTTGATATATCGTTCGATTACTCTTTCTAGATCGAAGAGAACACGAGGGCCCTCGAGTACCTTGGACAGACTTGGGGCAGCCAGAGCAGTTTGGAAAGTCTGAGCACTCAGGGATCTGCTGCCAGCGAACGAAGGCGAATCAGCAGCGAGAAATGGAAACAGGGCGCCAGGAAGACCCTGCTCCAATGGGTCACCAATGCCTTGCCAAAGTTAGTCGATTCTTGGTTCTTGGGTTTTGGAACATTTACAAGTTTTGGAACTTCGACTCTGTGGCCCTTGGATCTCGAAAAACCTTTCTGTCGCTCGAAATCCACTAGCGTTTAATTTTTTTAATTTTCCCCACCCATTAATTTCCAATAATCAAAACTCAATAAAATGTGCAAACTTTGCGTCCCAGGGACATGGGAATCAGGGTTCGAGATTTCGGCGAGAGCTGGCGAGACGGAAACGCCTTCCTCGGCATCATCGAAGCCATCAAAGCAAACTTGGTGAACATCGCCGCGATGAGGGAGGCGTCGAACCGAGCTCGCCTGGAAACAGCCTTCCAGGTGGCAGAGGTGGAACTCGGCATCGCTCGGCTCCTTGATCCCGAGGATGTCGACGTTCCGCAACCTGACGAGAAGTCCATTATGACTTACGTGGCGCAGTTCCTGCACAAGTATCCTGAGCCAGGCACGACGCCCACGGACTCATTTGCCGCTATTCAACAGGAATACGACGCCTTGTTCAATTGGCTCAGTGAGAAAATCCGACAACTCGAGCACTGGGATAGAAACAATGCTTTTCCTCTTAACTATGATGTAAGCTTTTACCACTACTGTCGCATCAAACGACCTCAAACCTAGCTGCATGCAAATTCATTTCTCGTCTCTAATTACAGGAATACGTTGCCTTAAAAGCGGAAGCTGACGGTCAGCACGTGATATACAATAAACTACAACGCCTTGTTGACGCACCTAGCATGATAAGCATCACACGTGACTCCTGGAGACACATACAAACCCTGAGGAAAACGTTCGAAGTGCTGGTGAGACATAATTCCCGAACCAATTTCTTCCCGATACCTCCATCGTTAACCCAAACCTCCTTTTCGCAGATGTGTCATTGGCTGTGGCACTTGGACGGCGCACTTCCGGGCGAACTCGGCGAGGCCGGCAGATGGTTGGCTCGCGCCGAAGCCCTACTCACCTC
Source organism: Crossocerus cetratus (assembly GCA_963675795.1). Lineage (NCBI taxonomy): Eukaryota > Metazoa > Arthropoda > Insecta > Hymenoptera > Crabronidae > Crossocerus > Crossocerus cetratus. The sequence goes on along the minus strand of OY776665.1, from coordinate 21,123,415 downwards.
GGACAGCGACATACCCGACGAAATGACAGAGGAGACAGCCAACATAATCTCGAACAAACTCGAAGACCACAAGAAGTTCTTCCTCGACACGGCCGCCATGGCAGAGAGATTCCAGGCCGCGAGGAGCTCGCCACTGGCCGCGCAAGTGCCGGCGAGACAACTCAGCGACATGTCGGCGCGCTTCGAAAGCCTCCCGAGTCGAGCGGCCAAGCGCAGGATCAGATTAAAGTTCCTCGAGCACAAGTGCTGCTTGATTGCCTTCCTCTTCCTGGTCGAGACGAAGCTCAAAGGCTGGAGCGTCAAGTACGGCACCGAGGAGAAGGTGCACCAGATGCTGGAACAGTACAGGAACTTCGTGTCCCGCAACCGCATCTTCCAGGAGTTCCAGAAAGCCTACTTGGATATGCAGCAAGTTGTCGAGGATTACAAGACCGAGGGTGAAGTGGGTGAGTAAAGTAGTTGATTTGAATATTTCATTGTTGAGAGGACTTTTGTTTAAAGCTTGTTGGACTCTCGTTTGTCGCAGATCAAGAAGAGAGTCTGAGTATAGATCGATTCATGAGAGAGACCGGCGACAAGTGGAAGAGCGTGTCGATGGACCTCCGCTGCGTTCAGAGCATGCTGGAGGAAGTGGTAGCCTACTGGCGAAGATGGAACCTCCTTTCGGACGAATTCGTAGCCTGGCTGAACCGAGCGGAGCCAGCACTGCGGCTCCCGGAGGAGGAGAAGATGGAATTCTTCCAGGACATAAGCGTCTGGAAGGACAAACACCAACAGCTTACCGATACAGTGACTTTCCTAATTGCCACGTCCGACGAGCCAGTTGCTCTGCAACTCAAAGAAAGATATGGAGGTCTGACCTCACGCTGGGAACGTCTCTTCCCGGAGGCCAAACAGTACATGCACGCCGGCGACCTCCTCCGCAACCGGAAGGAATACCGAGCGGGCGTGGAGACCTTGCAGAAATGGCTACGGGAGGTCGAAGCGGCTCTCTCGGCGAGCGACCTTACCACCACTGAGAAGATCAAAGCTTATGGTGAGAGGATGCAAGCCTTCCACGGTGAGGTCGAGAGCATCGAAGAGCTCTTCAAGAACATCAGTCGGAAATTCCAGAGCCTGATTCAGGATTTGTCGCGCGATGAGGTCGACAAGATGATGAACACCCTGAAGAAAGAGAAGGAAGCCCTCGTTAAGGTCCGAGCACTGATACCCATGCAGTTGCACTTGTACCACCAGTTGCTCATCCAGCAAGAGTCCCTGGAAGCAGGACAGAAAGAGATCGCCGAGTGGTTGGACGAAGCCGAGCGGACATTGGATAACATCGACCTCACCGGCGGCAGGGAAGCCGCCGTCGCCCAATTGGAGCGTCACAAGGCCTTCTTCTCCAGAACCCTCTACTACAAATCGATGCTCGAGTCTAAGAACAAGGTCTTCACGAGCATCGTCAAGTCCGTGGACAGTCATGCCGACGTGAGCAAAGCAGAGGGCGGCAAGACTCTGCGGGAATTGAACGACCGATTCACCAAGGTCTCCCAGGCGGCTCAGCTCTGGGAGCAACGTCTCCAGAAGATCGTCCGCTGCTGGAGCAACTTCAAGGACGAGGAGAGACGCGTAAGCGAGTGGCTCTCGCTCGCCGAGACCTTACTCAACGACAAGCACACCGATCACCGGAATTCCATCGAGTACCACAAGAGCTTCTTCAGCAACGTCCACGAGAAGTGGATCCAGGACTTCGCGAACGCCGGCCAGGATTTGAGAAGCGTCCTGCCGCCGGACCAACAGGCTCCCATTGGAGAAACCATCGAGGCCGTGCAGAAGCGATGGAAGGACGTTCTCACCTTTGCACCCCTGCATCTCATGAGGCTCGAGTTCCGGCTCGACGAGGCCACGTTCCTCCAGTACCTCAAGGAAATGGAGATGGAGATCAACTCGGAGCAGCAAGCTCTCATTAAGAATGACGATATCAACAGTATTCTTCATCGCAACAATGACTTCTTCTACAAGCGCGGCAGACTCGACGACGTCAACAAGTGCCTTCACACCCTCAAACGAATCAGCCAAGCCTACTCGAATATCAAACCCAATGACTCCAGTTTGGCAGAGGCTGCTCAGAGAGCGGAACGACTCGCCGAAGATACTCTTCAGCGCCTCGATGATCTGCGAAATCAATTGAAACAAGTGCCGGAACAGTGGGCCGCCTATAAGAGAAAGTACGTCTCCTCGTGTGCGAGTTGTGAGCTTCTGGGTTGAGAAAGGGTGATAATTGATTTGGTATTTCAGGTTTGACGAAATGGTGCGGTGGATGGACCACGTAGATAGCAATCTAAAGACGATCCTGCATGAAGTGAGCAGCCTCGAGGAGTTCGAGGCGGAGAAGACGATATTCCAGGTAAGAATATTTGCAAGTACTTTCTTCTGCGACTTAAAGTGTGAACAACGTCTAAAGTGTCCTACCTTTTTATCCTCAATGCTATGCCTCGGCAGATTCAGACACTAACGGTAACTATTACTAACTTACCTAATGAATAATCGAACCGTTTGAAAGGAGCATAAACTATCGATTGAAAACTTCGAAAACACGTAACGACCTTCTCTTCCGCAGAAAATCTGTCGCGAGGCCGACAGTAAGCGCGAGGAGATGAAGTGGTTGGTGCAAACCCTGGACAGCCTGACTTCAAACAGGACGGACGCCGAGGCGATCGACCAGCAGAGCGGCCTGGAGCGTCTGATCACTCGATACAAGAACTTGATACCAACGATAGAAATCACCATGACCAAAACGGACATTTACTCCAAGAGCTACACCTACCGGAAGGAGGTGCGCGAGGTCTGCACCCTCTTGCGGAAGGTGCGAGAGCAGTCGACGGTCGACGTGGCTGCCGAGGTCCCCGAGAAACTGGACACCGCAGTGGTGCACCAGGAGAGCCGGTTGCATCAATTAGAGCAGCAGAGGCCGAACATCGTCAGCATGCTCCAACGTGGCAAGGACCTGCTCAAGGACCAACACGCTCCAACCTTCGTCTCCTCGGAGGTGCAGCAGTTGGAGAGCAGCTGGAACGACACCTACGGCCAGAGCGTCGAAACCCTGAAGTCCCTGAAGAATAGTCAGAAACTCTGGACGACTTACACCTACCAGAAGGAGGAGATCACCAAGTTGATTCAACGTGCCGATGACGAACTCAAGAAGATCGAGTCCACCAGCTACTACGACGCGGGACAGGTCTCTTCCGACCTCCAACGCAAGCAGGACTTCAGCACCTCCCTCAAGAAGTCCGCGGAAGAGCTGCTGAAGAAGCTGCGCGAAACTTACGAGACCCTGTCGGGAATGACGCAGCCTGACAGGAGAGTCGTCCTCGAGAAGGAGATCACCCAAACGGAAACCAGAATGGAGACTACCATGAAGACAGTGCATGAGAAAGTGGTGTACTTGGAAGAGCACAGTGCGAGGTGGCAGAAATTCCAGTCGAAGCTCAACGAGCTCCAGCTCTGGAGCCAGCAGAGTCTCCCTCAAAGTATCTCGATTACTGAGAGCTTGGCGGTGTCTCCCGAGGAAATGGTCCAAAAGACCGAAATTCTACAGAAGGAGATCCATGAGAAGCTGACCGTCCTCAAGTTCTTGGAAGAGGAGTCGAAGAAGCTAACGAAAGGTCAGTATCAGTTCTCTGTGACTTACAACCACTTCGTAAGTACTCGAACCACTTTTTAGATAGTAGTTAATACAACAAATGTCTTTGTTCTTCAGGCGACATCGAGGCGCCCGCAGCGAAGCAGCTCCGAAGCGACATCGTGAAACTAGAAACAACAGTTGGAAAGCTAGAGGAAGGAGCAGCGAGCCAGCGGCAATCGGCGATCGAAAATCTGGCAACCTGGAAGCAGTACGAGCGTGGAATCCAGGAGCTAAAACCATGGATAGAAGGGGCAGAGGCCCAAGTAGTGACAATGGGCAGCAAACCGACGACTCTGTCGCAGGCAGCCCAGATGATGGAGACAGCGAGAGCCTTCGAGGCTAGATGCCAGCAACATCTGCCCAGAATTCAAGACTTATCCTCAACCAGCCAGCGAATAACAGGAAGAACCTCCGCGCCCGATGAGGTCGACGCCGTTTACACCCGCTGGAACGCCGTACACGACACCGCGGTACAGACAACAACAAAACTGGACAAACTAGTTACCTCGTGGAAGAGCTTCGAGTCGGAGATCAAGGACTTCAATACTTGGCTGCAGAACTCAGAAAAAGCTGTGCTTACCGAGCCGAATATCCAAACCCCCGAGGTCGCCGTTTTAGAAAAGGAGCTAGCGCGTCTGAAGGACTTCAACAAGTCGATATCCGACCACCAGGCTCAACTGATATCGTTGACTCAAGTCTCGGATCACATAAGTCACGGTTTATCGCTCGAAGGTGCTTCGAACTTGAAAGCTCGAGTGGCAGACATCAAGGGCCGAGTGAGTAAACTGGCCGACACCGTCAGGCTACAGATCAATCGCGTGTCGGATTCCCTGCTGGCCCGCCAGGAGTTCCAAATGAAGATCACGGACTTCGAGAACTGGATGTCGAGACTGAGGTCGAGCGTCGCCGAGGTGAGCGAGGCCTCGGTGGACAGCGTGGACACGAACCTCCAAGCGGTTCACGTTTACATCCAGGAGCACTCGGAGAAGCAGAGCAGCTTTTCAGTGATTTACGACGAGATCAAGCAACTCTCCTTCAAGGGTTCGCCTATGGAGGCAGCGGCACTGGACGAGACCTACACCTCATTAGCGAAGAAGTACAAAGCCCTCGAGGATGACCTCAGGCAGAAGAAGAAAGCCCTAGAGAAGTGGACCGAACTTCTAAGCTGGCTGAATGACGCGAACGCCCAAGTAGCACACTGCAAGTACGAAGCGGAAGCGAGGAAACCGACGGTCCAGGAACTCGATCGATTCTCCAGCGAGCTGCAGATCATCCAGGAGAAGATCGACACCTGGAAGCGAGAGATAACACCGGAGAGCACGTCAAGCATTCAAGTTCGCGACAAGCAAGGCAGACCTCTCTCGCCTTCCACATTACTGAATGACCTGGAGGCGAAGGCAGTCGCCCTACAGACGGAATTATCCTCCAAGCGAGACCGGCTGGAGAATCTCGGAGTTCGCTGGAACAATTTCCGGAAACTGCAGCAGGAAATCACCGAGAAGATCCTCAAGACACAGACGACTCTCCAGGAGACAGTTTACGCAGTGGATTCCTGCAAGCAGTTGGCTCCAGCTGTTGAGAAGATCGACGAGTTGCTGGAGGAGCACCAGAAGAGGGAACAGGACAAGGAGATTCTTCACCTGGAAGGAAGCTCTTTAATGAAGGAGGATCAACGATCGACCACTAACATTCAAGTAGTCCTCTCATCCGTCGATGCTAATTGGGAGAAGGTCTACGAACTCCTGCGGGAACAACGGAAAAAGTACTCCGAGATGAACACCGATTGGAAAGCGTACGAGGATGCTAAATTGAAATTGAGCAAGGCCATCGGGGAGGCGAATAATTTGTGCAAATCTACGAAGGAGGTGCCGTACGACCTCACCCAGGCCAATCAGAACCTGGAGAAGCACAAGAAAGCAATGGAGATACTCAAGAAGGGCAAGCAGTTCCTCGACAAAATGGACTCGAAAGCCCAACAGGTTGTGAAAGAAGTGTCCTTAATGCCGAGGTTCGACTCCGATTTGATAGAAAACGACCTCGATAGCATGCGGAAAGAATATCAAGAGAGCCACGATGAGATTGCTCGCAAACTCCAGAACTACGAGACTCAAGTCATCATTTGGAAGCAAATTGAAGACTCGAAGCGAGAGTTGACTAAATGGCTCACCGGAACCAATGAGGCTCTGGTCACAGCTAGCGAGCGATTGGTCGACGCCGAGAGCTGCCAAGCGAAGTTGATAAGATATCGGGAGGAGCTTCCAGGCTACCAGCAGATCCACCAGAACATCCTCGCGAAGATCGAGCAACTGATCAAACTCAACAACAACACTGACTTACCGACCTTGAATTCTCTCTCGACCTTACTGAACGACCAGTTCAAGGTTCTAAGCGACTCGGCCGAAAAACTGGAATCCCTCACGTCGACCTTGAACGAGAGGGAGAGGTCGATCAGACAAGAGCTGAAGAGATGCGGCGACCTCATCTCTAAGATCCGCGAAGACATCATCAAGTGCGACGACCTCACCGGTGAGAACTCGAAGATCCTCGGTCGAATCAATAAGTGCCAGGCCTTGAAAACCGATCTCGAGGAATGCGATTACGCGCTCTCTAAGGTCGATGAGACCCTTACGACTATGGCGAGCGAATACCCGAGCATTTCCAAGTCCAGTTTACCCAAAGAGCTTCAAGCTCTCCAACTACGACGCGAGGGCGTGGCGAGCCACGCGAATAAGGTCGTCGCCACCCTGGTCGCCTTCCTCACCAAGCTCTACCACGAGAAGTTCGGGGCTCTCCAACGCATGGTAGCAACCCTGAAGGAAATCGTCGCGTGGTGCGAGCCGGAGCAGAGCAGCGATCGCTACAACCTCGAGGTCAAAATGGCTTACTTAAAGGACGTCGAGGCCGGAATTGCCGACGGTACCGCGCGCAAGGAGGACGCCGACGAGTCCTTGAAGCTCCTGGCATCGGTAGAGAGTGCGGAGACGATTGCCGCTCTCAAATCCGAGCGCGACAAAGTCGAGGCCGATCTCGAACAACTGAGGTCAGGCTGCAATAAGATCAAGAACGACCTCGAGCGCAACATCGCCCTCTGGCAGCGGTACGAGTCCACGTCCAAGAACGTCCTGACAGTCCTCAAGGAGCATGAGAGCAAAATCAGAGCCGAGGCCTCGACCTTACTCGACCTCGAAGACATCGGCAAGAAGATCGCCGAAATCACGCAGGTCCAACAGACAGTGCTGGAGTACGAAAGCGAATTGAAAGACCTCACGGCCCTCGCCGAGGACATCACTAAGGTCAGCTCGGAGTCTCGAGTCAATCAATACATCAATCACCTCAACACCCGTTACGACTACGTTGTCAAGTGCCTGGCGCAGCATCTGGCCAGACTGCGCGACCTCAAGGACAACAAGGACCAATACATAGCGAACACCGAGAAGCTGAGGAGTTGGCTCGAGGGTGCCGAGCAGAAGTTGAACGTCTTCGACGAGATAACCGGCCCGAGGCCGATCAACTTCTACCAATCGCGTTTGAAGGAACTCAAGGCCTTCGCCGAGGAACGCGAAACCGGCCAGGCGATTCTCAATCGAACTGCTGAGACTGGCGAGACTCTATTCGCCAGGATCACACCCGAACAGAGGGAAACCGTGCGAGGAGACTTGAGGAACTTCAGGAACCGACTGGACGCAGTCGCCGATCGTGCCAATGCCATTTACAAGAGGATCGAGAGCGACATGATGCACAGGTCATCTTTCGAGGACAAGTTCTCCCAGGTGCGTCAGTGGCTCAATGACGCTCAAAGCAAGCTCGGCGAGAAGCAGGACCTCCTGCCGACTCTCCAAGAGAAGAAACTCGCCCTCCACCTCTACAAAGCCGTCGCACAGGATGTGACTGTTCACAAGAACGTGCTGCAACAGCTCCAGGATCGACTGAGCACAGCACCCGACGATGACGCCGGTGATATGCTGGGAAGCGTCATCGAGGCCTATGAGAAACTCTCGAATGATGTTGAAGGAAGAATCAGCATCGCCGAGAAGCACGTGTCCAATCACGAGTCCTACCTGCAGACTTTCGAGAAGACGCGCGACTGGATAAGCACAGTCATCAACGAGGGAACACCAATCATCGAGGACATTTCCGTCGAACGGGACACCGCCGAAGCGAAAATCACTCTCATCGATAATTTACTACAACAAAAGACAGAAGGCGATCGAGTCCTCGCGGACTGCAATCAACAATTGAACATCGTCCTCGAGCAGACCTCGATTCCAGGTCACGCAGCATTGCTGTCGAGCTTCGAGCAACAGAGGAAGATCTGGGAGAGCTTTTTGGCTAAATGTAGCACAGCCAGAGAGAAGCTCCACAATCTCTTCGACCAGTGGTCCGAATTCGAGAAGGTCGTCGAGGCCTTGGAGGTTTGGATCAAGCAGATGGAGTCGCAATTGAAGGACCAGAGCCTGAAGAGCACAGAAGACACGAAAAGGTCTCACCTACAGAAGCTTAAGAGCCTGGAAGAAAGTATCCTCGCCAAGTCCTCGGAGTTCGCCGCTGTCGTGGAGAAGAGTCAGAATATCGAGGCTGAGGCCGACTTAGCGAGCAGAGCCTCCAAGTTGAGCACCAAGTACCAGTCGATCAAGAACCAAGCGAAGGAGGCGGTCACCCGGTACGAGCAGTACGTGAAGGAGCACAGTGGCTTCAACGAGAAGTACAACCACCTGCTAAAGTGGATCACAGACATAAGAAACGAACTCAAGCAATACAGCGAGGTCGTCGGAGATCTGAACGTCCTGCAGACGAGACAGAAGCACATTCGAGACCTGGCGGATACCAGGACCAAAGAGAACGCGAAGTTCGAGTCGGTAATCGACCTGGGGGAGAAGCTCTACGTGCATACATCGCCTGACGGCCGAGAGATCATCAGACAGCAATTAAGGAACCTGAGGACCTTGTGGGACGGATTTTCCGAAGACCTCCAGAACACCACTCACAAGTTGGACCAGTGTCTCATGCAATTCGCCGAGTTCTCGCTGTCCTACGAGCAGCTAACTGGCTGGCTCCGCGACGTCGAAAGAGCGATGCACCAGCACACGGAACTCAAAGGCACCCTCGAGGAGAAGAGAGCTCAGCTGCAGAACGACAAGATCATGCACCAGGAGTTGATGTCCCATCAGACCCTCGTGGAATCCGTTTGCGACAAGGCCCAGCAGTTGGTCGACCAGACGAAGGACACCTCATTGAACGTCTTCCTCCCGTCGATCAAGCAACTCTTCCATAACATCGTCGCAAAGTCCAGCGACCTGCTGGAGAACCTCGAGGACTGCGTGGAGAAGCACCATCGCTTCAACCAACAGATCAAAGCCTTCTCCGACTGGCTGAACGCCGAGAGAGAAAAGCTCGCCGAGTGCAATGACATCACTGGCGAGCGAATCGACATCTCGCGGAGGTTGGCCACTCTGGCCACCCTCAAGGAGGATCAAATGCAGGGCGCGGAGCACCTCGGTCGATTGAAGGAACTCCGGGACGCCGTTGCTAAAAGGACGGCGCCCAAGGGCTGGGACGCGCTGAATAATGAAATGTCCGTTTTGGAGGGCAATTTGCGTCAGTACCTCGCCGAAATTGAGTCGGTCGAGGAGAAGCAGCGAGCGGCCTTGCAGAGGTGGCAGGACTTCGAGGATAAGCTCGAGGCACACACTCGATGGTTCAGCACGATGGAGGCCGTCTTCAGGGACCAGCAACTCCAGCCGACCCTCAAGGAAAAGGAAGCGAGACTTCGTCTACTCAAGAGCAAACGCGATGTTATTCTCAAGGAAGAACCCAAGATTGATGATTTCGTCGACAAGTCCCACAATCTCTTGCACACCAGTGGCGTCGAGCGCATTAAGCCACTGATCTCCCAGGTGAACAGCAGGTACCAATTGCTGCTTGTGCTGAGTAAAGAGGTGATTACAAGGTGCCAGGGTATGGTGGACGACCACAAGGCCTACGAGGAGAAACTCAAGTCCACCGACTCCTGGTTGTCGCTGCAAGAACAGAGTTTGTCCATCTTGAAGAAGGAGGAAACCTCCGGCGACCTTGAAGAAAAGCTCTCTCGATTGCAATTGCTTTTGGTCGAGAGGGAACAAGGAGAACATCGTCTGGCTAGTTTGATTTCATTGGGAGAGAGAATTCTCGGGGATACTTCGGCGCAAGGACGAGAAGTGATTCGTCACGAGTTGAGACACGCCAGGGAGAGGTGGGATAAGCTTGTCGAGGGAATTGCGGATCAACAGAAGCGACAGGATGCTCAGTCGCTTCAGTGGACCAATTATCAGGAAACCCTGCATCAGATACTTGGGTGGCTCGATTCGATGGAGAGGTCCGTTAAGCAGGACTCCTCCGTCACGTGGACGTCTCTTCAAGAGATTAAATCGAAGCTGCTGAAGAGCAAGGTAATTCAATCGCTCGAATTACTCATCTCAACTTAAATTTTGATTTTTAAAGCTTAAACTCCTATGGAAAAGGAGATTTGTAAACTTTTTTAAAGAATAATACAAAAATTATGAGATTAACTATCCCACATACCCATAATCCTTCGAACCTAAACATTGTCCATTGGTTCCAGGTGACGCACCAAGAAATTCAAGCCTACAAACGCATCATCGAGGGGGTGGCGGAGAAGGCGAGTGGCTTAACATACGCCCAGGCTCCTCCGGACATCCAGCAGAAAGCTGCCTCCGTCGCCGGAAGATACGAGAAACTGGTGGATCTCTCGCAGAGGAATATTTCCAACCTGGAAACCCTGCTGGACACCTTCCAGCAGTTCTACGACCTCCAAAAGTCCTACCAGGACTATCAGAAGCAGCAATGGGAGCAGCTGGCCAACTACAGCGACTACACTGGCAACAAAACAGCACTGCAGGCTCAGCTCGCGAAAATCCTTGAGATCCAGGAAGCGCAGCGAGAGGGTGAACTCAAATTGAATATTTTGAGTGAGCACGTCGCGCAGAGTGCGCATAATTTGCCGGCTAGGTCCCTCGAAGCTATGGAACGAGATCTGGCGTCTCTAAGGTACTGCATCGTCAGTGACTTTTATGAGTTTATTATTTATTAGTTCAGATTTTTTAATAATTGGTCATTAAAATTGTGCCGCAGACTCGAAAATAAGAAGTTCACGACGGCGGTGAACGATATTATCCGCTGCATAGAGGAGAGGATTCAACAATGGAGCGAGTACGAGAACTCATTGGAGCGTCTTCTCGCCTGGCTCGCCGAAGCCGAAACTTCGTTGAAGAATTACTCCCTCAAGAACAGTCTCGAAGAGAAGCAGGAACAACTTGAAAAATACCAGGTACGCATTCGACAGCCAATCAACTGTTCCTCTTTTAAGAAGTTGAAAAGCGATTTCGCACCAAAACACGAAATGATACACGATCGATGTACTCCGCTTGGCCGAGAAATGGCCCTGGAACTCGCGAGATGATAAAATCGTACTTTTTTTACTTGATTTTTTTGCATTTTTTTGTATGTGACGAAATCCCATAGGAACTACAAAAAGTCGCCCTATCATGGGAATCCGACGTCACGGAGCTCGTGGCCCTCGGCGACCACCTCGATCAAGTAAGAGAGAAAGATGTTTTTTTTTTAAATCTCTCTCTTCTTTTGAAAAACCAACTTTCGCCAGCGCTGCCTCTTTCTTTTCTTTTCTCTTTTTCTCTCGACTCACTTTCCTTCTCGACTTCTCGATGCTTGTGGGCCGATCGAAAACGATGTCGCTCTTGAATTTTGATCGTTTTCGATTTTAATCACTGTAACACGACATGGGTACTCGCAGCGAGTCATCACACACCGAGGAGACCAGCAAAGAGTCTAGTACACGTGTCGCTAAAGCGAAAGGTTCATTTGTCGACAGATGCTGATTGTCAATCTAAGACAGCACGAAGGAGAATTCGATAAAATGAGCGACGAGTCATCGGAACTCATGCAAATCAGCGGCGAGACGAGATTCTCCGCGAGTGTTCAACAGGTGACTTCAAGATTCCAGTCGATCCAGGCGACTGCCAAGGTATTTCTTCCACTACGTCAAATTTCGAATGAATTTTCTTAGCATCAACAAACCATCTCTAAAAACTAATTGGTAAACAGGAACTCGTGAAGAAGTGTGAGCAAGCGGTAGCCGACCACGCCGCCTACCTCGAGCGCTACAAACAATGCTCGGAGTGGCTAACAAGCGCTCGAAGCTCCTTCCAAAGCATAAAGGAGGACTCGAGCACGAATCGCAAGGATTTAATGCGAAACGTATCAACACTAAAAGAACTGCTATCACGACAATCCTCAGCAACGCACCTCATAAACAACACAGTGGAGGCCGGCGAACGATTGTACTCGACAACCGGGCCGGAAGGTCGGGAAGTGGTGAGACAGCAACTCCTGGACCTCCAGCAAGCCTTCGAAGAGTTGTACGACGGGATCGCGTCAACGGAGCGAGAGCTGCAATCGAAGATCCTAAGATGGTCAGGTTTCGAGGAGTGTTTCGAGGCGTTTGAGGTCTGGCTCGACGCCCTCGAGAGCCAACTCAAGCCGGAGATCGAGTTGAAGACCACCCTCGACGAGAAGCGAGCGCAGCTGCAGATCTACCGGACTTTCCTCCACGACGTTCAGTCGCACCAGCAGGATTTACTGAACCTGCGAGATAAAGCGGACAATTTACCTGATTCGACGATAAGAGTGGATGAGAGTCTAGGGAGATTGGGTGACCGGCACTCGGCAGTGTTGAAGCGAGCATCCGCGTTTGTTGAACGTTACGAAGGGATCGTCAGCGATCATCAGCAATATAGTAAAGCCGTGCTCGACACCCACGAGTGGCTGGACGCCACACACAACGCGGTCATCCTCTGGGGCGACGCGGAATTAGAAAGAGTCTCTTTACACACGAACCTGGAACGGTTGCGGAATCTGATGCAGAGTTTGCCGGAGGATAAACCAAGGGTCCAGCAAATACGGACCCTCGGGGAGAAGGTGATTCCTGGAACGGTGGAGTCCGGGCAGGTGAACATCCGCTCGCAAATGGACACCTCGCAACAGGAATGGGAGAGTCTAGTAGCGGCAGTGGGATCGACGATCGAGGCCCTGGAGAACAAGCTCCAGCAATGGACGGAGTTCGAGTCCTCGAAGGAGCGCTGTCTCGCCTGGATGCGGAAAACCGACACCAAGCTCCACGCTGTTGACCTCAAGGCCACCTTGCACGAGAAGAAAGATCAACTGGAGGTCCTGCGCACTTTGCAAGGTCAGGTGCGAGCCAAGGAGCTGGAAATCGACGCGGTTACTGAACGAGCGCAACAGCTCCACAAGAACATCACCTCCAGGACGTCGCACACTTCGGAATTAAGCATCAAGTATCAGCAGATCTCGAACAAGGTCAAGGACCTTACGAGCCGCTGGCAGCAGTACGTCACGACCCATCAGGAATTCGACAACCAGCTGGCCGAGTGCTCCAGGTGGCTGGAGGATATCAGGAAGAAGCTCGCTTACTGCTCGGACCTCGGCGCCTCCTCGCAGAAGGACCTCGAGAACAAGATGGAGATCATTCAGGATCTCCTGCTTTACAAAGAGGACGGTTTCGCGAAGGTTCAGGGCGTAGTCGAGTTGGCCCAGGCCGTGCTTGCCAACACAGCGCCCACTGGACACCGAGCGATCAACGACGCGGTTGGAAGACTACAAGAAGAGTGGAGCGCACTGGCCTCCAGGATGCTCGAGACCAAGACGAACCTCGATGACTCGATTAACAAATGGGCTGGTTTGCTCGAACAAATTCAATCGATGAATAAGACTGTTGATTATATGCAGTCTGCCCTCAATGACCTCACACCCTTCCAGACTACAATTTCAGAGAAGAGGATTCAACTGGAGAGGATCAAGGCCCTCGAAGAGAAGGTTCGGTGTGAGAATATTGAGGTCGATACCCTAAAGATCAAGGTCGCCGAGATGATCGCCAGTGGACCTCAGGGCCTCGCTGCTTCGGAGGCTCAGAGTATTTTGAACAAGTTTGACACTCTGTTTGAGCGGATTAAAGCTCTGCTCGCGGAGCGCGAAGAACAGTACAAGGATCATCGATTGTATAAGGAGGCGCATGACGATATCATCGGCTGGCTGAGTCGCGCGAGGGAGAAGATTCCGTCGATGAAGCAGAGATCGCTCAGCGACAAGCTGGCGATTGAAAATGCGGTCGCGCCACTTGAAAGTCTACTTAATAAGAAGGCACAGGGTGAATTGTTGGTCGAGCATCTTCAGCATACTGGAAAGGTGGTTTGTGCGAGCACGAGCCCTCAGGGACAGGAAAACATCAAGAACGAAGTGCGCGCGCTCAGTCAGAGTTTCGAGGATCTGTTCAGAGGTAAGGTGAAAAGAAATTAGGGTTTTTGAGGGTTTTGCATTAATGACACTTAATTCGTTACAGAAATCAAGAAGCAGAAAGACCAGTTGGAACAAACTGTAAGCCAATGGCGCGATTATAAGGACGAGTACGAGAGGCTCTGCGATTGGCTACAGCAATTCGACATCCTCATCAAAGCCCAGAAGAACTCTCTCCTGCCGAACGTCACGGAGAAGCAGAGACAAGTCCAGGAAGTGAAGGAAATCCTGCAGAACATCATCAAAGGCCAGGAACAAATCGACAAGTTCAACAAATCCGCGTCCTCCCTGCTCTCCTCGCACCTCGACACTTACGTCAACAACCAACTGCGCCACCTCAACTCTCGCTACCAAGTCCAAGTGAACCTGGCGAAGGACGTCCTCAACAAGGTCGAGACGAACCTCGCGCAGCACAAGGAGTACGAGGCGAACCTGGAGAAGGCGCGCGCCTGGATCGAGAACGCCAAGCAGATCATCCGTCGCGGCACGGAAGCGGCGTCGACCAGCAGTCGAGAGGAACTTCAAACCCGGTTGAACAACATCCAGGAGCTGCTGAAGAAACGTGAAGAGGGTCAGAACCTGGTGCACCTGACGGCGAACTGCGGCGAGAAGGTGATGCGGAACACGAGGTCAGATGGTCGCGAGGAAATCAATAGTCAATTGAAGGAGATCCAGAACGACTGGGAGCGACTGGTGAAGAAGATCTCGACGACGAAAGTCCACTTGGAGACGAGCTTGCTGCAATGGGCTGATTACAGTTCGTCCTACATGCAGTTGCAGCAGTGGATCACCGACCGCGAGGCCAAGTTGCAGCAAGTCTGCGAGCAGAAAGTGTCCAAAGCGCGAAAGGGCCTGGCAGGGTTGAGCTCCCTGGCGATCGGAGAGAGGAAAGCTACCCTCAGACAGACGAATAGTATCGTTCAAGATATCGTGGCTTTCGAGCCGATGATCCAATCAGTGGCGACGAAAGCCGGGGATTTGCGCCAAGCGACCCCGGCGTCGGAGATCTCGATAAAGTACGAGACCCTGAGCAAACACGCGCAAGAGCTCTATGCTAAGCAGAAGGAGACTGTTGAGCAGCATCAAGCGTTCATCGACAGTGGCAATGAGTTCATTCAGTGGATCAGAGCCGCTAAGGAGAGGCTTGGCAAGTGCTCCGAGCCCACTGGCGATAAAGAGTCGCTTGCCAATAAGATCACGCAGTTGAAGGTCCTGCAGAGCGAACTCCCCGAGGGCCAGAAGAAACTCCAACATGCGTTGGAGAACGGAAATGCCGCTTGCCAGATTGCGGACACTGAGGACAAGGAGATCATCGAGGAGGAAGTTGCTCTGTTGCAGGAAGAATATGATAGCTATGTGTAAGTTTGGTCGATTCCGGAATTTTTATTTGTTTATTTTGTTTGTCTGTGGAATCTACGTATGGAAAGAGCCATTGCGAATTGGACTGATTTTTCTCTTCTAATTTCTAGGGATTCCTTGAACAACACTAAGACCCTGCTGGAAGTAGGAATCGTGAAATGGACCGAGTACGAGGACCAGTTTTCTGAAGCGACCGAATGGCTAACGCAAACCGAACAGCTTGTCCAGTCCTTTAATAAACTGCAAGACAGTCTTGAGGAGAAGAAGAACGTCCTCGAGCAATTCCAAATCCACTTGCAGACGCTCTTCGACTGGCAGAAGGAACTCGATCGCTTGAACCTGAAGGCGCAGATGTTGCTGGAGACTTGCGCCGATACGAGGATATCGAATGCTATTACCCAATTGACCACCAAGTACAATGCACTTCTGTCCTTGGCGAAGGAGATCATGCGTCGACTTGAATTGCACTACCAAGTAAGTCCTTGTATCCTATATAATAGAACTTGAAGAAGTTGGTACCAAGTTGGTACCCTGTTACTTTATCATTTCTTCCAGGAACACCAGCAACACAACACCCTCTACCAAGAGTGCCAAGACTGGATCGAACGCACACGAGACAAGCTAGGAGAGTGCAAGGAGATGCCGAGCACCCTCACGGAAGTCAACAACAAGCTGCACACCTGCAAAGTCATCCGACAGACCCTCGAGCAAGGTCAGAACAAGTTGCGCTACGCGCTCGAGCTGAAAGAGCGAGTGATCATGAACACGGAGCAGAACGGAGCAGCAAAGATCCAAGAGGACACGGAAAACCTCAAGACAGAATTCGAGAAACTGTTGTCGACCGTCGAGGAGGTCAGACAGAGGTTGTCGACGAGAGCGAGCGCCTTGGAGGACCTGAATAAGATTCACCGACTGATCATGGATTGGATAGAGGAGGTCGAGGGGAAGATCCAGCCTACTGAGATGTACAAGAATGATCTTAGTGAGAAACGCGCTGCATTGGAGAAGTACAAGACTGTTCAGAGAGATATAGTCGGCCACGGGGAAAATGTCGATCGGTTAAAGGCTCGTCTCGCAGAGGACTCCAGCATTCCAGCCGGCCCGTACCAAGCGACCATTGCAAAGTATGTGGAGCTCAACAAGGTCATCTCCGAAAAGATTCGAGTATGTATCGATTCTCTTATTCTCACTCTCGAATTTGTATCTTCAATATTTTACCCCATAACATCTAAACTCTATCTCATTTTCCCCAGACTTTGGAGGCACAAGTGGCCGAGCATGAGAGATTCCAGCAAGCCCAGAACGAAGCAGCAGACTGGGTTCGCCAGACGAAGCTAGAACTCCAGCAGCAATGCGACACCCACGGCGAGAAGGAACGCATAATCGAGCGAGAGACCAAAGTGAAGGAAATCATCGCGTCCCTTCCAAAGGGCGACAGTCTAATCTCGCGAGTGATCGAACTGAGCGACGCGGTGATCGCGACCACAGGCGCCGAAGGCCAGGAGTCCCTGAAACACGAAGTCAAACAACTCCAAGCGAACTGGAAGTCCCTCCAGGATCAATGCGAGGAGTCCCAGCGCACCCTCGAGAACTGCTTGTCCAGCTGGAGCCAATTCGCCAGCGCCTCCGAGAGCATGAAGCGGTGGATCGAGCACTTCCAGATGAAAGTCAGCGACGAGCAAGCCCGCGAGAATAAAACACCCGAAGATTTGGCGCGCTGCCGCCGCCTCGTGGACGAAGCCGTCGAACAAAAGGGGACGCTCGAGGAGCTCAACGACAAATGCGAAGCGCTTCTAGAGCTGAGCGCGTGCAGTTGGGCCCGCGACCGAACAGTTCAGTTGCAGTCGGCTTACACAGCGCTACTCACCGAGATTCAGGGACTAGTCTCCAGGATCGAGAAGAATCTCTCGGATCACACGGAATTCTTGAAGGCGAAAAAGGACCTTTTCCATTGGCTAGAGATTGCCAAGGGCACTATTGAAGACTGCAAAGGGGTTGGCGACGTCGAGTGGGTGAAGGATAAGCTCGAGACTGTTAAGGTAAGTTCCAGTAAACGTTTTGTGTCGATTTTTGTGCGGGTCGCAATTTTTCTCTTGATTTCGGGCGGAGGATCGGGAAACAGTGCGCGGCAATTAGAGAATTCGCGGATTTTGGTGAATGTATAAGTTTTCCGCGGTTAATGTGCAAATGTGAATTACAAAGACGCAACGTGTTCGTTTAGCTTTTGGTTACAATGTAACATCTCTTCGATGCCGTTACTTTTTAGACTGCGATCTTTTGTACTTTTCGAACTTATTCATTGATTTTCGTTAAAGATTTATTAAAAATGCGCGCGTATTCATTTTATGAAAGCTGGAACTGGAAAGAATATCTTACTTTCGTACAAGATTTCTATTTGCGCAGTTGAATAACATCGACGTTCGTTAAAAATTGTTAGTTTCAAGTTGCAAAAAGGTCTCGAGTAGTAACGAATAATAGTTGAACCAGCGTCTACACTGATTTCAGTTAGCATATCTTTCGAAAGTGGTTCGCTCGGCAACTGTTACATTGTAGTCGGGTGGTCGGGTGGCCGGGTCGTATACGCGGAAGTCGAGATCGACGCGCGGCCAAACAAGTCGTAAACCCTCGCTTTTACGATTAAAACGGAAACTTTGTTGTAGAATTCTTACGAAAATATTACAATTACTTCGAGAAGCCGCCAATAAGCGAATGAATTAGGTTGTCCCTCGGGGAAAAAACCATTACACAAAGTAACTGATACTTTTTTCCGGGATTACCGAGCTACTACTTTGTTTACACCCGAAGTCTTGAATATTTTCTTCGCAATCTAAGAATGAGTCTTCGGTCGTCACAATAGAATTTAGCCGTAACGTTTCGGCTCCTTTGACCGGGCTACGATATCGGCTTCCGAGAATACCGGGGGGCTACAATGTATTGCGATGGGGCGAGCGGCGAGCGGCGCGCTTTGAAAACATTTTCTTGCTCAGAAGATAGCGTGGACGGAGACTAGCCATTTTGCTGAGAAGCATTGGCGACACGACAGTCATATATTAATTACTCAGTTAACCGTAAATTAAGTAGTATGCTTATGTCTTTTATGTACTTCTACCTGTGCTCGCATTCCTATCTGCTTAAATATCTCACATTTTGCCCGTAAATATAAATTAATTATTTATTTATTGTTAATTATTATTTATTTGATAAAGACTTCATATGTTTTCGGTTAATGTTTGGTTCAATGTTGGTTTGGTAATGGTAATGGTGGTTCAATGTTTCTTATGTCTAATGTTATGCTTTGAAACATTCATGCAATAAAGCCAGGATTTCTAGGTAACGAATTTGGCAATTTAGAATGTTTCATCTTTCAGATCGTAGCGACGCGTATGACCGAAGGCCAACACTTGCTAACAGAGTTGCAAACCGCATTCACGAAAGCCATCGAGACAGCGATGCCTGAGCAACAGGAGGAGCTTCGCTCGGACATGGGGAACGGGCGAGCGCGCTGGGAACAGTTGAGCATCGACCTCAACTCGGTGCAGGCTGCCCTGAAAGGCTTACTAACACGCTGGGACGAATACACAGAATGCAGCGATCGAATAAAAAAATGGTTGGACGAAAGACGAAAGACTGTCGAGGACTTGGATGGCGCCACCGGGGAGCCCAGTGAGATGAAAACCACTCTCGAGCGGTACAAACACCTGCAAGAGGAAATCTCGAACAAGAAGGGCGACCTCGATGACCTTCTACAGGAAACGAAGGAGCTGTCGACCCTGTCCAAGACGACTAGTCCACTGGACAGGACGAACCTCCTCCTGGACTCTTGGACGGAACTAAGCGCCCTGGTGAATCAGCGGCGGCAACAACTGGAGAACGAACTCCAGGAGTACAATGCTTATCGGACAGCCGTCCAGGACACTGGGATGTGGACCTTGCAGATGGATCAACAGGTCAGGGACCTCAATTCCATTTCTATCCTGAACAAAGAGCAGGCCTTGGCTCAAATGGAACAGATAGACACTTGTCTCTCGACGATCGAGAGCTACAAGAACGTCCTCGACGACCTCAACGCCAAGGGGACAGGTCTGATCCAGCGCTACTCTCCTCAAAATCCCAATATCGAGAAACGAATCGGCGAAGAGCTGAAGACCGCGCAGGCCAGCTACAAGACTGTCCTGGAGAGCGCGAACGACGTGAAGCAACGGCTGGCAGAGTCTCTGGCCAAGTTCAATGAGTACGAGAACGCGCTTGAGAGTATCATGAAGAATTTGGAAGCTTGCGAGCCGAGAATCGCCGAGGAGATGGAAGCGCCTATGGACACCCTCGAGGAGGCTAGGAAGCGTTTGGAGAATGTCAATGCATTGAATAACAATTTGTTGGGAGAGAAGCAGCGGCTTAACTTGGCGGTTCAGGCGTGTGGTGCTGCTATCGTCTGTGTTTCCAGGCCTGGAAGTCCCATCGACCTTCCGCAGAGCCAAGTACCCGCACGGGAAGCCCAAGTCCGGGAGAAACTCGAAGAGCTCATCGACCAGGTAAGCAATTGCCAACATTATAGAATTTTTGATTTATTTTCATATTTGATGCAGAATATTAAAATGTGTTTCTTTCCTTTGAAAAAATAGGTGCAATCCCACCTGACCAATGTAAAAAGTGCCGTGGCGGAGCTGGAGGAGCAGACCAAACAGAAGAACGAGCTTCGAAGGTGGATCGAGCGACAGCGAGCCAGATGCTCCGAGTGGAAGTCGAAGCCAGCAAAATTGCGAGCGGAAACAGCGCAAGCCGATCTCAAATCGATGGACGACTTATTGAGCGAGATAGCCGAGCACCGCAACTTTATCACGACGAGACTAACTCTACAAGATGACGAGCACGACATCGAGGATGACCTGGACAAACTGGAGAACGAGTTGACCGAGGCCATCGCTGGGAAGAGGGCGGCTCAGGACCTCTTCCAGAACTACAGGACGCAGGTACAGAACTTCCAGGCGTGGCTGGAGAGCCTCTCGAAGAAGGCCGACCTCATCGCCAAGGGCAACGGACAGACGATCGAGCAAAAGATCCAAAATGCGAAGGACCTCACCGCGGAGTACGAGGTTCAAGGCTCCGAGAAGCTCAGTCACGTGAAAAGCCTCGCTGACGATGTCATGAACTGCGTGAGCAACCTCGACTCCCAGCAGATCGAGGAGCAAATCAAGTCGGTTGAGAGACGATACATCGAAGTCGGCAAGAAGTTGGACAGGAAAGCTCAGGTCCTCGACATGACCGCTCAATGCATCGAAACTACTCGAAAAGAAATCAAGGATAATCGACAATGGCTCGAGAGCAAAAAGCAGGAGGCGCAATCGACGGAGCCTCTTGGGTACGAGAGCAAACAGGCTAAGGAGAAGCTTCTCGCTCTTAAGGTACGTTCATTAATCATATTCAATATTATCAATTTAAAAATGATTTAAAATGATTAAGAAGTTATTTACAAATTCAAACTAACTTAATGACTTATCATAACAAAATGTTCAGGCTATGCTGAAGGAAGCAGAGGGCAAGCAGATCGTAATCGACGCCCTCGAGAAGCGAGTGGGCGACATGCAGAACGAGCTCGAGAGCAACGAGCAGCAACAACTGGAAGGCGAGATAAAGAGGTTGCGAGGCGAGCAGGCTGAGCTCTGCAACATCCTGAAACAAGAGATCTCGGCAGCCACAGCCGCCCTCGACGCTCGCAGGAAGTTCGAGGAGGATCTGGAGCGCGCGCGCACCTGGATCAAGACGAAGAGCAACAACCTGAAGAAACTGGGCGGTTACCTGCCACTGAGAGCCGCCAAGGTGCAGCAGGACATCGATCAGCACGGCGAGCTGCAGGGCGTCATCGAGTCCTTCAACGAAAAGGACCTCAATGACATTCTCAGATTGGGACACAACATGCTGCGCGAGTGCGGCGAGGACGAGCGACCTCAGCTCGAAAAGATCCTCGAAGAACTCAACAAAGAGTACGAGGAGCTGAAGGCCGAAGCCAAGTTGAAACAAGCGGCATTGGGCGACCTTCTCCAGGGTCGCAAATACTTCGAGAACGAGATGGACAAGTGTCAGCGGTGGATCGATGAGGCCGAGGCTGCGACCTCGTCGGATGTCAAGACTTCGAGTATTGATATCCTACGGGAACAGCTGGCAAAGGTATTTTAATTGTCTAGTACTTGATTTTTCTTTTGGGTGTTTATGATTGGACACTACTGTCATAGAAAGTGAAATTTTTCTTCCAGTACGCTCGATTGAAGAAGGACGCCAAGGAATACGGCGACGGCATCGAGAAAATCCTCCAGCAAGGAAAATCCATTTTGCCGACAATCAGCGACGCTGATAAACACGAGCTGGCCGAGCAAATGCGCAATATGAAGGAAGCGCACGGCAGAGTTGCTGGAATTATTAATGACAAGGCAGCTACCCTGCAGAAGAGCATCGACGAGGCCGAGGAGTCGCTGGCCAAATTGGCGAAGGCTGTGCAGTATATGACTGACGTCCAGAAGGAACTGCAGGCCCTCAGCAAACCGATTGGCTCCAAGGCGGAAGACGTGCAAGCCATGCTCGACGCTTATGAGAAGATTCTCAGTGACCTCAAAGACAATAAGGCTAGACTGGCCGATCTTCAATCCGTCAATGTTGGCGACCTCCACGGCATTCAGACGCAGCAGGATGACCTGATCAGCAGCATTGAGAACCAGATAACGAAACTTCGTCAACTGTTGCTTCTGCGAGAGCAGTATCTCGAACTCATCACCAAGATCATGACTTTCATCGCCACGTACACGGAGATCGTCAAGGATATCGAGAACTCCGGCCAGAGCACCGAGGAGAAAATCAAAAAGTATGTTGTCAAGATGAACTGACTGTGTTTTGTCATTTTCTTTTAATCTAAGATTTTTTTTATTTTACTATTTAATCATACTAATTAGTGGAAAATCGTAAAACATTCTCTTATCAATTCACAGGTACGATGACGCGATAGTGAAGATCCAAGAGTGCGAGGCGATGCTCGCAGGCGCAACCGACAAGGGACAGCAGATCGCGGCCGATGGATCGTCAGCCGACAAAAACCACATAACCGAGCAGCTCCACTCGCTCAAGCAACAACTACAGATACTCCGTCGAGCCGTCGAGACTCAGCGAGAGCGGCACGAGCTGGCATTGGCAGAACACAAGCGGCTGGCGGCTGAATTGGCCGAGATTCTGAAGACGTTGCACGAGAAGGAAAAGGAAGTGAAAACAAGACCACTGCTGGAACGCGATCCAAGCAGCGTCGAAATTGAGTTGACCAATCATCGCGAGCTTTGCGAACAAGTTGATGAGCACTTGGAGCGAATCAAGACCCTCAAGAGCTCGATACCACAGGAAGAAGACATGCCTGGTTCCCTCAAGGAGATGCTGAGCGAAGCGATGTCCTTGCTATCGTCCCTGCCAAGAGAGATGGAGGAACGCGGCAGTTACCTCGATGATAATATGAAACTGCGAATGGAGTACGCGACTCTCACAGAGAAACTGCACAAATGGGTCAACGAGGCTAATATTCGGCTCGAAAGTGATAAGAGTGGACTCGATTTTGAGAATATACTGAGCGACCTCGAGGAACACAAGGCATGTAGAGTAATTCTTAGCGTAGTGTGCTTTTTCACTTGTGTATTGTTATGTTGTAACTAATAATTCTTTGTCGATCGCAGATTTACTTTAGTAGCGAGCACTCGATTTGCGATCTCGTCTCGCAGCAAATCCAACAAGTTGCTGAGAAGATTCGGCCATCGCTCACTCCCTCGGAGCAGGAAGAGCTGAATGGCGAGCTCCAGCAGCACACTCAGCTACTCAAGAATACTTTGAACACCGCAAAGTCACAGAAAGCACGACTCGAGCACGGAGTCAACATCTGGAGGGACTACACCAACACTGTGCAACGTGTTCAAAATGTCATCTCCAGGAATAAAATCATTGATGAACCTGCGACAACACTGGCTGGCTTACAGTTCAACGTGCAGAAGATTGTTCATGTTCTTAATGACGTTCAGGTATGTTTCTTTTGATCTGTGGTTCATAATTTAAAGATCGAATTTTTCTTTGGAATCAAATTGATTTCAATGTGCTTTTATTCGCAGAATCAGCTAGTT
The DNA here is from genome assembly GCA_963675795.1 of Crossocerus cetratus. NCBI lineage: Eukaryota > Metazoa > Arthropoda > Insecta > Hymenoptera > Crabronidae > Crossocerus > Crossocerus cetratus. The sequence continues at coordinate 21,099,868 of OY776665.1, read as the reverse complement.
GACCTGGAACTTCTTCACGAACGAGCGGACGAAGTTAGTACGCTCGCAAACGAGAGGAATAAGATTGTCATAGAGTCCCAAGTTTCGGAAGTCGACTCCGATTGGAAAGACTTGATAAACGAACTGGAGAAACGAAAGTCTATGCTGGAGATGATTGTGAGACAGTGGGAGGACTTCGATGCGAATTATTCGCAAATCGACACTCGTCGCACTTCCATCGAGGAGAAGGCGAAACAATTTGACAAAGTTATTCGCTCGAAGCAACAACTCAAGGAGATTATTAAGAATTTAGTTGTAAGTACAGCCAGAACAATATTCCAGAGATTAAACTATTTCTTCTCGAGAGAGGCAGAATGGAATGGAGGAATTCACTTGAAAGAGAAATCACTAAGTCCAATGTTATTTTTCATTGCAGGAACTAGCGACCGAAGCCGACAAGCTGAATCCTATGATGGAACAATTAATTATCGACTCCGAACCAGTGTACATGTACCTGGAAGCGATCTCCGAGGAGGCCGCCAGCGAACACAGCGAACAAGTCAAGAATCTTCAGAAGCTCATCAAATTGTGAGTCTCAATGTTTGCATCGTGTGTGTCTTGTGTGTTGGTGTCTATTTTCAGGAAACGACGAATCCACCGTTTTGAACGGTGATGTTCGTACATTACGATATCATTGCCCCCTTTTCGGGGAAACTAGTTCCACGACGAGAGATTCCCTCGTACAATCTTTAATCGACAAACCTTTTAAGTTAGTGTTTAAATTTTTAAAACTTTAAGGCAAAACATTCCAGATGTGATATAGTTTTTATAATCGTTTCATTATTTTCATTTCGGTCGACGTAATTTCACAGAAATTTCTTACTTGTCCACTTTTACAATTATTTAAAAACTTCGTTATTTATTTTAATCACCCAAAGACTGCCCGAATTTCATTCCGAGAGCTTTTACACTCGGAATAGAAAGAGAACATTGTGATTTGTATAAAAGACAAATCACAGGAGAGTAATTATGATTAATTACGAAGTCCACGAAAGAATTAGTGGAAATTGGAGCGATCAGCTCCCACCATTATTTTAGCATGTGCATGCACAAGTGTACATTTCGCTTTCGCATATTACCCCCTGTTAGGGGATAATAGCTGCTTATTCTCCCCTCCCCACCCCCTTCTAAAGTTTGTTTCAGGTCGACTTGAGTTCATCATTATATTATGTACTTATTTTGAAATGTTTCTCACATATTCTCATTGATTATAATTTGATATAATTTGTCTTTCTCAGATTTCAGCTATTGACCTTTTAATCATTTCTTAGCATTAGAAAGATTTCTATTTATGTTACGTTTAAAGATACCTGCTTTCGACTATAATTTCAATTATACAAGACTGTTTTTCAATCGTTTATCTTATAATACGTGCAATGTGATATTATACATGTGTATACAACTGATAAAAAGTGGGGCTCGCCGGTATTGATTCAGTGGCACTGAATCCCCTTTATATGTCGCAGCCTCCGGCATTGAGAGCAATGATCAATTCACACTAGCATTCGTCGCAAGTTTACAAACATAAGTAAGATTTATTTACGGAGCCGCGAAGGTGAGATGCGGCGAGCACGAAGTCCAAGCTGGACCAGATTCCTGCCGTGTTACGGCAGGAATGGATTTAGCGAGAGGATTGCGTGCCCCTTCTCACCTCATCAAGCCATCATGCAGCCAAAAGAGTGGCGATGACGTAACCAGGCCTTGCACACAGCGAGAGCACTCGCGCGCATTTTAATCGCTCGCGGTAATAAATCTCGATCGCGCGCGTTCCCCCGGCTCCTCGAAGGCTGTTACCCTCGCGGACTGAACTTACCATGAATGACTGGCGACGGGGGCTGCTCCATGATCGCCGCGTTCCGCGAAGCTGGATCTCCGAACCTGGAATGAGAGGAGAGAGAATCTCGGTGAAAAGATGAACGAGGATCGAATGCCTAGGGTGGGACGTAGTTCCGGCGCCGGCCGGGTTCACACGCAGCGCCGAAAGGGTTAGGAAGGCAGTTTCCGCGAGATAGGGGATCAGCCGGAGGGCAGAATGCAGAGCTCTCGTGCCAATAGTAGGAATATCGGATAGACGCGGCGCAGGACGTACGGTTTGCCGATCGAATTCATGACTAAATATAGATTTGACGGAGAAAAGAGAGCGGGAGATAGAGAGAGAGAAAGCGCGAGGGAGAAGGGAGGTTGGCCCGCTTACGAATTTCATGGCGTAATATCGTCCCGGCCGGAATATGCCAGTCGTCATTGATAGCTCGCCCGGTGCACTGGAACCGGCCGGGCATGACATGACGCGCCGATGATGGGATATGACCTCACCGGCTAAACAGCATGACTCTTTCTTCACTGTTGGTGGCTCTGTGTCGTACTGTCAGTTCTATCGGCGCGACGGTAACCTCCGCGCCGACTTGAGACTCGCCCCGGTGCGAACAGTGCGAGTCGAGTCGATGACAGTTCGCTCGAGACTCAGTTTCGCCGAATTGCGCAGTTGTGCTTTGTGAAGACAGTGGCGAGGAGACTGCACTCAGTTTTTCGGGACAATTGCTCGTGACCGATGGAAGAGTAACGTAGAGTGCATCCAGACGCCGGGGTTCCGGCATGCTTTCTTACAGTATGTAATGTGCCTGTGTTTACACGCGAGATTTCGGGAATAATGGAGTGCGGAGGTCAATCGCGCACTTGTCAACGGTTTGCCGGACTTAATAATGCGTTGTCCGTGGAGGGATCAATAGAAAGGATTCTTTATTATGTTTAAAGAAAAAGGATATGGTGCTATTCGGTACTAAATTTAACTTTTAAAGTGTTCTCCAAATTCGGCACTTGATCGGATTGCACATAAATTGCAATACCTTTGCAACATGTACATTGTTTACATACGAGACTTCAATGATAATTGAATGCATAAGTCAATAATGAACTTGTTAATATTTTATGAGACTTAATAATACATTGTTAATGCACATTTTTCCAGAGATTTACACAAATAATTCTTTATTATATTGAAAGTAGAAGGATGATTCTTTTCAGTGCTCCGATTTGCCTTTCAATTTTTTCTGCAAATTCAACATTTGAATCAAGAATTCATTAAAACTGCAACACATTTGCAAGAAGTACATTTGCGTATGAAATCTTTACAAAGAACATTCCACCTTAGTGCGTCTGGACCCGGCAGATGAATCATACCGTTTCTGAAAAACAAGTCCGCCAAATTCCCGGCTTGCATGTCGACTGACATCCAAGTGCATCGTGGCGTCGAGCGCCACGCAATCCGAGGAGGTCGTCGTGCGCGCCACATTATAACAGGATTAGCAACAACATAATCAGAGTCTGATAAAAGGAAGCCGACGAGGATGGGAAAGCGAGACACACTGAACTCAGTGCGTCGAGTGTTGATGAGCGAGGGATTTCACTATTTGACGTTGCTTTTGCACTACGTTAATGGTTTTTGATTTGTTGTTGGATTCAATTATTTAATGACTTCTAAAGGAAAAGTTCTATTTTTGTTCTTACGTGCAATGAATATTAAAACTTTTAGATAGTTGGAAGTCAGGAAATTCCTTTTAGTGTCAAATACACTTGCTAAAGTTTTGCCAAATTTTGGGTAATGTATTTTAATGATGAATTCAAGGCGCGTTTTCCTAACGATTAAAGAGTAGTTTTTCTCGACATTGAATGGGACCCAGTGACGAAATCTAATTGAAAATTGGCAACAACATAATCGGTGTGCGGAAAAAGGAATGCGAAGTGCGAGGTATAAGCTCGAGGCAATGAACTCAGCCTTCCTCGTCCTCGTCGCGCTAACAAGCGGCCGAATTATTCTTAGGAGATGAGCATCCGAGAGTGGCTTTTCGTGGGTTCGCTCTCCACCCCTCCGGTCTGGCTCTCCTGTCGTCGATTTTCATAGCCGGCCACTCTGGCGCTGTTTCCATTCCATGCCGCGTGCGTCTCTCGCTGCTGGCCCAATGAGAGAGCGCACCAGGAAGGGTCATGAAGAGCCGCTCGCGGGAGTGGGGGAGAGTTGGAAGGAGAGTGGAAAATTCAAAGCTACGCCGATTCTAATAAAGTTTCGAACAGCGAACGCCGCCGCTGCTGGTTGCGCCGAGCTACACGGTGCCGCGCCGTATCGTCGGCCTCCGATTTTCTCAAATAGAAACAGAGTATCGCAATTTTTCTTCGATAATCGCATTCGCTAATCGCCAGCGAATCTAGCGAGAGCCACTGTCGAGCGCTATTTCACGGAAAAGCGAGGAAACGCAAGGGTGACTGAGAGGTAGGGGGCAGGTGATACCATTTTCGGGAAACAAGCGAATTTACCGGGGGGGCCAACCTGCGATGATGTTAGTCATTGGGACTCTCCATGTGGACGGAAGGATTGCTGGTGGATTCGGAGAACAAAATTGGCGAACACTCATGGAGCGCACGGGGGGTCGACACCCGACACCGACAGTGAACGGAAGTTTACCGAAAAACGTGATATTGTACTGGGAATGTAGCGGGTGGAAGGTTTTTACGCTCTCGAGGGTAAAGGTACACGTGGCGAGGGATTGTCCAATCAGTGCGTTTCGTTGTTAGTTACGAGGACTTGAACGTTTCGGGAAATGCGAGTGCACGTGGGGTTTATGAAAAGCCAGGAAACATTTTTGATTAGTTTTTTGAATTGTTAGTGATAGAGTTGTTTTATTGAGTGGGTACGATTTCGAGTAACTTTTCGATTTATTAGTGGTCGCCGGCAGCAAGAGCAGAACCCAGAAGAACAGGCGGAGATTCTCTTTCCGGTCGAAAATAAACTCTCACACGCGGAAGATGAAACTCGAACTATAGTCATCGCGGCCTCCGACATTTTTGCGCGCGACTCACCGCCGATTTGTAACAATAACAGCAGCTTAAATTTCCATCACGATATTATACCGGAATTAGTGATTCCCCCGACTATCGGAGATCGATTGCACCTTCCAGCCGGTGCCGGAGAAATTAGTATCGTCGATGATGTCATCGTAAAAAAAGAAGTCCAGGCGGCCCGCGGAGACTTGACATCATTGATATCGCAAGACTTTCACGAGTCTGCAAACTATTTCCAGTAAAACTGCGGCGCGTGCCGAGTAACCATCGTAGCTCGCGATCAACTTGGAATTAAAAGTACCGCAAAATATTGATCAGCAATTAAAATGCCTGGATTAGACCAGGTATATTCTGCATCGATGAGATCATCGTTCGTGGAAGAGCTATTTTTTCAATGCTCAGTAGAGCAATAAACTGGGAGAGCTGTCAAGTCTCGATGATCGAACCTATTAAACTATCATCGAGGATACTTAAGAGATAATGATTCACATTGGGAAGATTTTTCAGACAAAGAAAAAGTCGAAACTTTACAAGATTTGCGAATAACTTATGCCCGCGTGATAATAGACGGCCGCCGCTGTTTCACGTGAATCATCATCAGCTCGAACTATTTTCAGTGGCCGGTGACAAGTTAAACTAGAGAAACAGTTTGTTACAGCAACATCGAGTGACGTCGGGCAAAAATTGTCGCTCATTTCCAATTTCGCAGGGACACAGACTCACTCCGGCCTCGATTTCCGATTTGACTGAATCTCGCTTGAAATCCTGCACCCAGTGTATTATATTTATTGGAGAAATATGTATCTCGCGATTACGAAAGTATACTTGGCGGTGCGCGTAGCGTCACGAGATTTTCAACCTGTATCGGAGTGCGCCGCGTGACTCACGACCAATACCAAAACAAAACAAGCAACCGGCTTATCAGTGGAATCAGCCTTCGAAGGAGCATTTAATAATTCGTAATTTCTCGAGTCAAAAAGAAAGAAAATTCATTTCTCTCGGCCCAAATCGAATTAATTCTCATTTTCCATCAATTTATTATAATTACATATACATTTGTATATATTTATAATGATGGTAGCAGTGTGGCATTGTAAGCGACAGCAGGAATGCCTGGCAAGGCAAGAAGGGGTGGGTGGAATTCGATGATTGAATGGAGAGGTGATGGACCGGCGAAGATCGCGATACGAATAGACTTGGATAGTCGTACCCGCTCGGTTCGGCAGATCAGCTCGGGGGTTCTCGCGGGTTGTTCTACTTTTAGCCAGGCAGCGTCCTCCACACTGGCTGGAATGAAGCCAGCCTCACGGCCGAAGGCGGCAGCGACACGCATTTCCGATTCTAATTTCGTCGCCGGCCGCCAACAATTCCTCCCTTGGGCTTACTCCCTCGGCCCCCCGCCGGACCCCTCCTTCTCTCATTCGTTCGATTTTTAATAAACGGCAATTAAGTCCCCGCGAGTCGGACACGCGCCGAGAGACCTTCTTAGCGGGCAGACTTAATCGGCGCATTAGTTGCAAGCTTCTATTTTAAAATTGTCCCCCCACCCCCCTGCACTTCATCCCCGAGGGAGTCACGGGACTCGAGTCTTTCGAAGTGCTAGGAAATTCCTATTGTCGACGAGGTGGCGCCAGGTATATTCTTCGGGTGGTTCTAGACGAGGTTGCCAAAAGTTTGACAAGCACTGGTCCTTGGGAAGTGCTAGTTGCTCGCAGTCGCCTAGAAGTATACGTGCTTCCTGTGCATCGGTTGCTTAGAGGAAATAATCTTGTGTGTTGAGATAGGAGTTTGACATCTGTGAAATCGAGGTGCGAGGGTTGGCCCGGAGATTCAGGGGTGGATTTCCTCCCGGGGCATTGTTGGCCGTTTGAGATTCTCTCCGCACGTGCATCGTTAGCTCTAACTCTGCACAGTGCTCGTACGTTTATATTTGTGCGTCTTAACGGACTTTGGTCCAAGTACAGATTTGCTCGCGGCAGCGGATTTGCGATTAAGTGATGGAAATTAATTATACATTTTGGATTAAGATGATTGTTGGGTCAAGTGACGCAAGGGTCACTTTTATCAGAAATTACCCTCGGCCGGTCAACAATGTGCTGGGTTCCACCCAGTCAATAAGCATTTCCACTGGCAGTCTACCTCGTAGTTTGATCAGAACTGCGGGGAAAATTGGGCGAATGTGTACGGGAAAGGTGGAAAAAGGTAGTAGCGAGCCGGATGACAAGAGTCTGCTCCTTGCAGGCTTACCGAAACCCTGCGAGCCGAGTGCAAGAGAGCGAGCGAAGAATTGGAGGTCTTCGAGTCGTCGGAGAACGAAATCAGTTACTTGAGGTCGAGGCTGAACAAGGTGCGCGAAAGCGCCACGGAGTTGTACGTGTTCGGGCCGAACCAGGACGAGGTCGAGGGAGACCTCGAGGAGCTAAACACCGAGCTCCAGGAGCTCCTGGAGCGTGGAAAGAACTTATCAGGAAAGACGAAGGCGCGGTACGAGGCGAGCCAGCAGCATATCCCTGCCGACCTCGGCGAGCACCTGACTGCCCTCGAGTTCAGCGCCGAGGCGAGTGCGCAGACGATGGAGGAGCGGCAACGCGAGCAGAAGCGCGCGAGGACCGTCAGGTCGGATTACTTAACCGACCTCGACGAGCTCCAGGCGTGGATACGTCGGGCCGAGCTCAAGGTGCAGGACACGTCCATTGAGCCAGCCATCCTCAAGGAGCACCTCAAGCAGGTCCAAGACGAGCTCGCCACGATCACTGACAAACACGAACGACTTTCGAGAAACGGCCGCACCATCGTAGCCCACACCAGGGACGAGAAGGAGAAACAGACGATCGAGAGTATGGTGCAGACCGTGACGGAAGAGTTGACCAGAGTGAGGTCGTGGCTCGAGGAGAGGAAGCAGGCGGTCTGCGACGCCCTCGACGCCTGGCAGAGGTTCCTCGCACTCTACGAGGCCGTTAAGGTCTGGGTCGAGGAGAAACGACAGTTCCTCGTCGATCCCTTGAAACTCAGCAGCCTTGCGCAGGCTAAGCAGAGGCTGCACGAGTACTCGGTACGTTCGGCACTCGGGATATTGTTAGGAGCTCGGGGTCCGTTTGGACGATGCTTCTTCTCCTGCAATATGAGTCGACTAATTAGCAAATTCAGACAGCGATATTGCACGGGACGAGCCATCGTGTAAACGAACTTACCAGCACACGCTCGATTTTTACGCACAGCACAGTAATGTTCGCTGAGGTACAACTCTTTCATTGCGCGAGTAATCGTATCGCGTAGAAAGATTTCTTGGACTTGAGCAGACATTCAGTTGCGCAATGAAAAATTGTGTGCCAGCGATTTTGTCGTGAAAAGCCGAGCGTGTGAAGCGAGACCTCAGCGTGTCTCTTAGAATTCGCCGTGACTGACTATCCCCGTGGGCTTGCAGACAGCCGTAAAGAGCTGCAAACAGATGTCGAAGAACCTGAGCGACATGGGCAAGGAGCTCGAAAGTATCAATCAGGTCTGCAGTTCGGGCGACCTGCCGGAGAAGCTGGCGACGGCCGAGGAGGCCAAGGTCCACGTGGAGACGCAGCTAATGGCAAGGGTTCGTCTCGCATTCGACTTCCCTAATCGAGCTCTCTCTCCCCCCCGATCGGGTCGCGTCTTCAACCATGACACTTTTTCAGAACTCCCTACTGCAAGAGACTAGCGAGGAGTGGGAGCAGTGCGAAAGAAAGATGCGGGACGCGAGGTCCTGGCTGGAGAAGTCCAGGCAGAGCTTGGATTCGCCGCAGAGCAAGAAGAAGGCCCTGCGCGACCAGCACAGTATGCGGGAGAAGATGCTGGCCGACATAACCATCCAGAAGAACAAGATCGGCATATCGATGGAGAAGCTGCAGGTGCACTTCCGCTCGGGCATCGACGGCGACAGTAACATCGGCGAGGCGGCCAGCCAGCTCTTCGCCGAGCTGGACAGCCTGCACGCTCAAGTGCGAGAGCAGGCTACTAATCTCGAGGGTTGCTTAACACAGATCGAACAGTATCAGCAGGTTAGCAGGCTCTCCCTGGCAACAGGGCCTGATTTATTCCAATTACAAAATCGATCCCAGGTACGATCGACTGTCTTTGTCATTTCTAGGAAGTGCAGGTTCTACGCCAGCAGATCATCCAGGCGGAGCAGAAGCTGAGGTCGGCCCTCAGCCCGACTTACCAGGCCGGCGACAGGGACAAGGCCCTACAGGAGCAACAGGTACCAATCGCCACCCCCACCCTGACTCTCTACCACACCTGCACTAGTGCGCTAAAGCAGCAATTTGTCTTTTGGCATTCGCTCGATAGCAACCATACGTACCACCACCGAGATACCGACTTAAAAGCACCGCCACTAGAATCTCGCCGGATAGATTTCTATCTCTCGAAATCACCCCGCCCCCCCTCGACCCTGACTATCGTCGCCGCCAACGCAGTAGGCGGCTTCAAGGTCGCTTTTCTAAATATTCCTTCTGTTATCATTTTCGGCACGATTTGGTGCCAACTCGTCTAACTTCTATTGTTTGGTACCAAATCAAGTGAGTTGGGTAAATTGGTACCGAATAATAAAAGTTGGGCAAGTTGGTACCAAATATTGTCCAAGTTGTATCATTTGGTACCAACTCATACGAACTTCCAATATTTTTGGTACAAAATCATACAAGTTGGATAACTTTCTATTCCTCCTGTGTTATCATTTTTGGAATACAATCCGAAAAGCAACCTTGAAACAGCCTACTGAGTTGGTGGAGACTAAAATCTTCTCCGCTCGATGATTTCTAATCGAGGCGCCGTCTTCACCCGTCGCCTCATTAACACGTCGATTCTCTCTCGTTCTGCAGACCAGCTTTTTAACTGCCCTGTAACTCCTGTGATTAACGGACTAACCGTCGAACGAGCTGCGACTAAACCGACCTGCCCGACGACGATTCTGATGCTTCCATCTAGTATTAATCATGAACCCCATCCCCCACCTGTCCTCCAGCTAATTCTAACATTTGCGGTTTCATTACTCGAGAGTAGTAGCAGCAATTAACGAGGGATTAACCGTGCGGGGAGAAAGGGATTAGATGCGTATATTAACAATTACTAAATTTTCGAGGCCCTTTTCTCTCTCTCTCTCTCTCTCTCTCTCTCTGCCTAAGTATATTGTTCCTTTATCTATTTGGTTATCGTGGTGGTTGACCTCTTTTGAAAAGGTGCTGGTTGGTATCACGTTTCTAACTAAGGTTGTTTCTGTTGTCTTGTCTCTCACTCTCACGCACGACACGCCCTCTTTTACTGAAAGAGCGTACTTTCTTGATTTCTTGATTTCTTTAATGACACACGTACCTCTTGTGGTTTCCGAAAGGGGATTACTTGATTTTGCTTGTTTGTGTAATTCACTACTCGACTTTTCTCATTCCGTCTGTCTTTTTTTTTTATATTTCTTATTTGTCGGACTGACGATTCTGTATTGTGTTTAATCGGCGAGCATTGCAGCCCGACACACACACGCACGCAAGTGTGTGTGTGTGTTGCTCGTCGAGAATCAGTGTCGCACTTTAGTTGGATCGTCGAGTATCCCGACCGAGTAGTAGATCTCGCACCACTGTTCTTTTCCCCGCAAAGTATACGTAAGAACGGGCAGTTTTGTTCGTCCTGTGTTATCTAGCGGCACACGCAGTATATGTCACACGTAGGCTTGGCCTATCGGCTAGCATAGTAGAGCAAGCGAGAAACCGAGTAGACGGTCATTGCGCGCGTCGGAGGACGTCGCCAATGACTGCGAGGAAGGTACGCAAGGAAATCAAGTGACCTCTCCCGGACGCGACGAAATCAAAGGAGGCTCGCTAATCATTATTGAATGGGAGGGGAGAAAGTGCAGTCGTGCGTTGACGATTCGGCTGCCGAATCAGAATCGGCCACGCAGCAGAGACACGATTCTAACCGCTCTTACTCGCACTCTACTACGATCCAACGCATTCGCCTATTTCATTCACGAATTTTTGTTTGCTGCACCCTTCACCCTCCTCCTCCACCTGGGAATCCCGTCATTGAAATCCTCCGCCCTTGGGAATCATTGTCTCTCACCTGTCCGTTCGTGTACGTCGCCATCCGTCGTCGACCGTTTACCAACTTGCGCACAACCTTGCCCAATCCCCGCTCCCCACATTCTACCCTTCGCTCGCTCGCTCGACGCGTCATCTCGCAATGCGCCGTCATCGCGAAACCCCATGGCAGACGTGCCAGGAGAGAATCAGGGCGCTGCAGGGCAGGATTCAGGCGCGCACCGAGCGCTGCAAGCTCCTCGCGCAGAGGGGAACGCCGGACCTGGAGCCCCTCGAACCTTAGAAATTAGAAACTAGTTGACGAAGAGAGAGAAAGACGTTCCCCGTCGCCACTGTCATCGACTGGCCAATGGGCTGATGGAAGTGGCGACCCTTTCATGTCGTACTTTCGTGAACACGCGACGGCGATGTCAACGAGTCCTCGTTAAACAGTCGTCCCATTTGTCGAGGGGACGACAGTCGTTGCTCCCGTTGGCATCGCCGTTGCTAGAACGGGAACGACGTGCAGTGTTTTTTTTTCGTACCTCAGGACTTTTTCTAGCGACACTTTCTATTGAGCAGAGGCACCTTTTCCTACAGCCCCCCCGACAAAGTACGCGTTCTCCCGATTTGCGCCTGTTGTACTACTCACGTAATGTTGTTTCCTTGAGTAAGCGTATGTTATACGAATAAAGAGACAATAAAGAGTCCACTGGTCATGCAGATCCGAATCATTTACTCGCTTGGTATTCAGGTGCATACACTCAGGACTGTTCATCTCAGTTCATCCGCCCCCTAAACACGCTGTGCCCTACATACTAACGACATCTGCCCCCCCCCCCCACGCGATTGACCCGCCCCACTGACCACCCCCCGAATAACAAAGAGAAGGAAAGTCCCGAAAAATGACATATCTGTGTGTATTCCATTGTTGTGCCTTGGCTGTTCCTCCATGGCGGATAACGCAGACCCTCCAGCAAAGGATGGACACTTGGAACCAGCACGCCAAGCAACTACAGGAACAAATAACCCACATGGACCCTCATAACACCGGCGAGCCGAGTCTGACCAGTCAGGCGTCCTACGCTGACATTGCAGCCGGTCGCACCAGTCCGTGTTCAAGGGGCTCGAGCCCTTACAGGACTCACCAGGACGACTCCTCGCCGCCCTCGGTTCAAGTCCTTAGACCACTGGCGACGCGCGCCGTCCTGCAGAAGCCGAGCGCCGATCGCGAGCCGCTCAATGAGGAGGAACCTGTTCAGCTGAAGCAGGACGACACACCGGGTGTCAGTATAGTCATCGACCAGGGATACATTGAGGCTAAGAGTCTCCCGGAACTCGAGGAGCAAGTGGCCAAGCCGGAGGCTTTGGAGAGGATTGGGGGTAGTTCGCCCCGCAAGCACACCGGACGCCAAAGATCCGGTGCCAGACGGGTGGCCAATATCAAGGAGAATGTCGAATCTGATGAGTCGAGTGATACTAGTCCCAGATCGGCGAGGGGAAGAGGGTGGGACCAGAGGCGGGAACACGTTGCTCCGAGGAACACTCTGTCCCCGGGGGAACCGAGGAGGGGAAGGTCGCCGAGTCCCATTTGGTCCCCGTCGGGCTCCGTCAGTTACGCGGCCATCCTGCGAGGTTCGCAGTCGGGTTCCGATGACAACTCACCGTCACTGTTGGAGTGCTCAAGCTCCTCTATGGAGACGACCCCTCGGGAGGAGAAGTTTGACCTGACGACGTCGTCCGCAGAGATTCCTCGACAGATCTCTGTGGGGCAAGATGACAATGGTCAGTTGGACCAAGTCCAAAATGTACAATACCAACAGCCCGAAATATCTAGTGCGACGCAGGAAGCGGAGAATGTTGTGAAACAAAGTTGGGCCGAGCAGTCTGTCGAGGACTATGGGATGCTGCAAGAGAAGCACTATGAGAACGTGGCGGTCCAGCAACAAGTTCCTAAGGTCTACGGCTACAATCCTACGCAGATGCACGATCTAGGCGGTTTCATGGGATCACCGTATTCGGCTCCCCCATTTGGATTCGTACCCGTCGCGGCCCACCAGCCAATGCAACCCATGGAGCCCATCACTTTGAACAACCCCTACGGCTCGCAGATCCGGTTCAGTGCGGAATCTTGCATGCCGCAGCCGAGTTACTTGCAAGAGGCCAGTCTCTACCATCAGACGCTGGAACAACATATTAATCCCAGGCAGCCGGAACTGGCGAGTGAGAAAATCGTGCAGGAGAATCCGGAGGAGAGAAATGTGCCGGTGGAAGTTCCGGGCTTGGACTTGTCCGTGATTCTGAGTGAAGAAACAGATCAACAGCAAGACTTTGATCAGGAAGTCGTTGTATCTAGTGACGGAGTAGTCTTTGAGGAGGAGTCCCTACTCGAAGGGAAAAGTGCGTCTCCTACAGCGGAGAGCAAAGGGCAGTTGAGTTCCTACGCTCAGATACTCTCACAGGGTCTAAGTCCTCGTTCTGCATCGAACGCTAGTCTTGTCAACCCCGAAGTGAAGCATTACAGTAAAGAGAGATCGAACTCACCTGCGAACTCGGCCCACGAAATGACACCACCGCAGGAATCGAAACGACCCAGGGTGGAAGAGTCGCCTGTACGGGTAAAGGAGTCTAAAAAGCCCGAAGAATGTTGGAGCACGCCACGCAAACGTGAGTCCAAGAAGCAGCAACAACAGGATCAAAAACAGAAACCTAAAGTCGAGGAGAAGTCTCGTAAAGTACCGGAGCCAGCGCCCCAGCAAAGTAAACGGCAAAAGAAGAAGGACAAGAAAAAACGCCAGCAGAATTTGTGCGAGGAGGAAGTCAAAGTACTCGAGGAGTTTGTGGAAACCGAGAAGGAGGTAGAGAACGAGAACATCGAATCATCAAAGGTAGATGAGTCGGTGGAAGAAGAGAAGAAAGTGGTCGAAGAAGTTGGCGAGCAGGAGAATGCCCAGGATGGCCAGAAATCGAAGAGGAAGAAGAAGCAGAGGGGAAAGGGAAAGAGTGATGCGAGCAAAGTAGAGGAGGACGAAATAGAGAAAGCTTTGAAGGAGATCCAAATTAAGGAGAACCAAATGAGTAAGAAGAACAAGTGGAAGAAGCCGGATAACAAGCCGCCCTCCAAAGAAAGCACACCGAGTTTGGAAAGCTCTGCCGTAAACCAGAAAAAAGATACAAAACAAAGCAAGCCCGAAAGTAAGGTGTCTGGCCAGCCGTTGAAAGATAGCAACGCGTTGAAACAGAAAATCCCTACAGACACCAAAGATAAGTCTGACGAAAATCAGGCAAAGGATGAAAAAATCGAGGTCAAAGAGAACCTGGCAGACTTAAGTCAACCTGCAAAAGTAGACAAGCAGAAGAAAGAACCACTTGACAGGAGCAAGGGAAAGCCGAAAGGACAAGAGAAAAGCGCAAAGAAGGAAGACGCGAAAGTTTCCGAAACAGAAAACACGAAAAAGCAAGTTGCAGTACAGAATCAGCCAAAGGACGCTAAAGATAATAAGAAGCCTGATACTAAGCCGATGGAAGTGTTGAAGGATACAACAAATACAAAGAAATCAGGTGGCAAACAGGAGAAAACGTCGGTGGAACCAAAAACGAAGAATGTTCAGGAAGTGACAGCCAAAATTGACGGCAGCGACGGAGCTGCTACAACAAGTGAACCTGTGAAAGCGAAGTCCGACTCAAAATTAACGAAGCAGACTTCTGACACAACAGTAAACACAAGTAAACCTGTGCCGCAAACTACGAAAGAAATTAAAAACTCGGAGAAGAACGCCAAGGAATCGAAAACTGTGAAAACCAACCAACCACAGTCGCAACCGGTGATAAAGAAGGAAGAAGTGTCAAAGTCAACCACAAAGGAAGAAAACGTATCGAAAATAAAAGATACGAAACAAGAATCGTCTTTGAAACATACTGAAACGTCGGAAAAGCAAAGTACCACCAAAGGACTGGCAACTAATGAGAAGCAGAAGAAACAAAGTTCAAAGAAAGCAGAGCAACCTCCTACAAAGGACAATGCTCCAGTCGAAATTAAGTCGACTGAAAAGATCACGGATAAGGACACTGCTTCCAAGAAAGGAAAGAAAGAAACGCCAGTAAAACAACAAGAAAAAGTACAAGAAAAAGTTGAAAGTGAAATTGAGAAAATTGATGTTCAAACTAAAGAATGTGTGAAAACTGAACTCAAAGTTACGAGTGACAAAACTAAAGAAGTAACGCAAAAACAAACAACCCCAATCGACGATGGCAAGCAAATGACTCAAGCAACAGAGTCATTAAGAGTGGAAGAAAAATCAGACAAGCCAAGTTCAGTAGAAACTGCTGCACCACCTTTGATTGGAGAAGTCAAAGTACAGGAAAGTAAAATCGCCGAAATTCTTGCATCACCCGAGAAAAAAGAAGTTTGTAAAAATAAGCCCACGTCACCAGGCGAAAAGGAATTCGCCAAACCGACAACTGGTAAGAGTAAAGAGCAACCGATCCCGAATGACATCCCGGTTCCCGAAACAAAAAGTATTTCAACAACTGTGCAACAACAATCCAAAGTAATTGTTGCCACCGACAAGAAAAAGCCACAAGTACAGCCTGCAGAAACGACCACCGAAAAGACAATCACCACTACTATTGTGGAACAAACCAGTCCAGAAGTATCGAAGCCACCAATAGAATGTCCAATAACTCCCGAGTCAAAGGACGACTCAAAGAAGTCTCCGGCAGGTTCGCCGTCAAAAATCAAAAAACCCACCAAGTCCAAAGAAACGGTGGTAATCTCCACGGAGAAGATTGCGCAAACCTACGTGGTGGAATCGAAAGAGGAGCCAAAAGCAAACCAGCCAAGTTCTCCAAAGGGTGGTAAAAAGGACAAAAAGAAGCAGGAAGCTAAATCCGAAACTGAACCTGCAAGCCAGTTTGCTTCCATAAAAGCTAAAAGCACTAAATCACCTCCTCAACCGGCACAAGCTGCCCAAAGCAAAGACGAAACAATGAAACCAAAACCTCCACCAGAGCTTTCTACCTCAAGTACTCAGCTTCCAAATGAGTCGAAACCAGATGGTGCTACGAACGGTGCTGTTCCTAAAGTAAACCCCAGCTCACAAATAGAAAAAGCCAAGACAAAGCCTGCATTAGCAACAGAAGCAAGCCCAGTGTCCAGCAAAATAAGTCCCCCAACGGAGGCACCCACAAGTGCTTCCAAGTCTGAGCCTCAATCACCAAAGCCAGAGTTGAGGAACCTAACCTCAAACACCGACAGTGCCCCTAAAATGGAGGACACAGTGTCCGCGTCCGCCGAAGTGCCTTCGAAAAAGGAAGAAATGGTGCTACAGACCAATATCGAGAGTGAATCCCCGAAAAATGAGGCCCCGATGACCCTCGGGAGAGCAATGATAATCGAGGAAACAGTGAGGACCACTACGACGACCAGTACGAGTGTGCCCGGTGCAATCGAAGTGAAAGCTCCCAATGTGAAAGCCACTAAATCCGTCGAAATCATCGAGACCATCCCTGTCTCCAAAATCGCCGGCTCCAAGCCTACCGAACTAATATCCCTTTGCCCCGACACTGTAGAAGCTAATCTCACCACTAGGTATGCCAGAGTCGCTAATGACCCAGCACTCCCCACCTCATTAAAGAACTCCTCGGACATCTTGATGGAATCCCAGAGTTTGGACCCCGTCGCCGCTGCGTACGTCGATAAACTAATCCACCCCCATGAAACTGTCTTGTTCGGTAGCGTTCAGGATAGGAAACGAACATCGGAAATAGAATTGATTTCGGAAAAGATTAACTCAGCCGACGAAGACCTTAGTGTTGAAAAGTCTTCGAGTGTGGTTGTCGATGAACCTAAGAGTAAAGAAACACGCGTGCAAGAAGTAAAATTAATTCCCGAACTAATCGATTTGAGTAAAAAAGATACTGCGGTTGAAAAATCGTCGAGTGTAGTTCCCGATGTCGTCAAAAGTACTCAGCTCAATATTGATGTTAGATCTAGCAAGGTAGAAGTGACGCAGCAACCTTCGTCGCCTAAATTAATCGATACATCCAGTATTGATTCCGAGACAATGATTAATGACGACTCAGTTGTTAAACAGGTGAGTAAAAAATCTAAATCCGATGAAGGAAAACGCGATAAAGATATTTCGGGGTCAGGTGAACGCGAAACTAAACCGGATGCGCCACTTTTCGCGGACGATTTAATGAGAAATTATTACCATGAGTATTCTTTGCATAATGACGCTGAGAGCGCGTTGCACGAGCGGTTCAAAGTAGTTGCCGTAACGCAGGAGCAACGGCTGCCTGCCACTACGCTGGTAAAGTCGTCTAGTATCGAGAGAATCGTGCAAGAATCAGTAATGAAAAAGCCCGAAGGTAGGAATATCGCGAACAAATTGGAAGGGAAAGTTGAATGTGACTTCGGGGATAAACGCGTTGATGAATCTCCGATGAACAAACCTGACTTAATGGAACATAGAGATATATCGAGTGCGGAAGCGAGGAAAACGGCGCTCGTCGCTGAAAGTCTTGCTTACCCACTTAATGAAATTTCTAAATATGAAGCAAAATGGGCCAGCAGCAAGTCTAGGAATCAAGAGGAATCAGTAGCAGAAGAAACTTCTGGTACTAGTAAAGAAATTCTTGGAATAGAAGAAAGTGTACCCCCGACGGAAGCAGCCATCGAGACTGTTCAAGTTGAAACTAAATCTGAAACTGTCACGGTGACAGACAAAAAGGAACTTACTGTGGATGCTACAACTTCTGTCAAAATTGAAGAGAAAGTTGAAGAAACATCCACTGTTAAGGACACCAGCAAAAAAGTTGTTGAACCAGAAATAACAGAAAAACCGCAGAAGACAAAGTGTGAATCGGTAGCTGAAGTGAAGACTGAAGCAAAGGCATCCAAAGATGAATCGGCTGAAAAGAACAAAGAAGAAGTTCCAGTTAAAAGTCCGGAAACTCCCACGAAAAAGAAGAAGGAGAAGGAACAAAAGAAACTGGACTCCCCGAAGAAGGCAAAACAGCAGCAAGAGACAAAACTAGAAAAGAAAGTTGAAGAACAGCCGCCAGTGAAAGTTGTCAAAAAAGAGGAAGTCAAACCAAAGCCCACGGCTGACAAGATTCCAGAGACTAAATCTGCTGAAACTAAAGAACATTCTGTCGAAAAACCAAAGCCCACGGCTGACAAGATTCCGGAGACAAAATCTGCTAAAACTAAAGAACAGTCTGTCGAAGAACCAAAGCCGACTTCTGACAAGATTCCGGAGACTAAATCTGCTGAAACTAAAGAACAGTCTGTCGAAAAATCAAAGCCCACGGCTGACAAAATTCCGGAGACAAAATCTGCTAAAACTAAGGAACAGTCTATCGAAGAACCAAAGCCGACTTCTGACAAGATTCCAGAGACTAAATCTGCTGAAACCAAAGAACATTCTATCGAAAAACCAAAGCCCACGGCTGACAAGATTCCGGAGACAAAATCTGCTAAAACTAAGGAACAGTCTATCGAAAAACTAAAGCCGACTCCTGACAAGATTCCGGAGATTAAATTTGCTGAAATTAAAGAACCGGCTATCGAAAAACCAAAAGAAATCACAGAAAAAGTTGAACAAGATGTATCGACGAACGAAGTTATTAATGCCAAAGCAGAAGTTAAAGGCGAAATAGTAATAACAGAAGTTCCTGAAACAAAAACCAAATCGGAGCTACCAGAAAAAGTCCTAGAAATTCAGAAACAGGAAGAAAGCAATAAAGTTGAGGTAGAAGCCACAATCCCACCAGCATCCGCAGTTGAACAGAAACCAACCCAATTACAGGAAACTGAAGTTCAACAACAATCTCATTTAAAGACAGAAGAAAAAGCTGCCGTAATACAGCCAGAAACCGGCGTGCAGGATTCGCCAAAGGATGACAAAAAATCATTCACATCCCCTCAATCTAAACGACAGCAGAATAAGAATAAAAGTCCTAAGTCGAAGGGAGGTGTTCTTCCCAAGGAACCACAATCACCAACTACTCAAACCGAGAATACATCAGCAGCAGCTGATTCACCTGTGACAAAAGATCCTAATTCGGATTCGAAGCTTCCCGAGAAAGTAGCTGACACTAAAGTTCCAACAAAGGCGGAAAAGGATATTCTAAATCAGCATAAAGGGAATGAATGTGCAAAGCCTCTTAAAACTGCTGACGTTAAAGCAAAGGACGACCAAAAAGTTAGCGATAATGTTCCAGCAACTACAGAAAACTTGCCAGTCGAGCCAAAGAAGTTAGATCAAGAGAAGAAATCAGAAAAGGTCGAAACGCAGGCACCCAAACCAGAGACAGAACCCGCGAAAGTGACGGAAGAACCGAAGCCAAAAGCCGCAGGAAAACAGAAACAATCCAAGACCGAGCGAAACAAATCTCCAACTGTCGTCACCGGACAAGAATCTAAGAAACAGACACCACTTTCTCCCACCAAGAAGTCAACACGTTCTCCGCCACCTGCCTCATTGGATGACAGTCTCGTCAAATCAAAAGAGTCAACTTCCGAGCCAAAATCGCTTTCGGAGAAACTCGACTTGGAAGTGAAAAAACACTCTTCCACCGAAGAAATACGATGGCCAACAAAGACCTGGGCCACAATAGTTTCCCCCGAAAAATCCCCGAGCAAAATCGCAACAGCTGGCGAAGTAATTACCGAGAGGTTGGAGCAAGTGCAACCAAACTCACCAAAGCAACAAAGAAAGCAGGAAAAAGCTAAGAATGAGCCACAACCAACTCCTCTCCCAACTGCAGAGACACCTGTAGAATCAAGATCAAACGTCGAATCACCGGAGTCATCAAAAGACAACGGCAAGTCTTACGCAGCAGTGGCGGGTGCGTCTCAAAGATCCCCGCAGATCCACGAGGAAGAAGTTCCTGTTCTTAAACCGATTCCGACCCGTGGAACTCAGTCGCCTTCGAAATTCAGAGTGGAGAAGTCGCACATATTAGAGCTTGTACCAAAGGACAATGTACGAGGAAAGGAAGAATCCACCACTAAAGCTACCATCGAAGAACAGCCAGTAACAGCATTGCCTGTCGAAGAACCAGTTCTGAGACCAAGTGCGTTTTCGTGGGCGGACGAAGTAGATCTAGAAACAGAAATTACTGCTAAAGAAACGCACGACTTCGAGGTTGAAACGTCTCCGCCAAAGGTGGAACAAATATCAAAGGATTCTTGGGCTGACATTGTCAGTAAGAAAACAGCCGAGTCTCCCGAACGACAGCCCATTTCGATGCCTGAAATAATCATTAAAAAGACACCGACTCAGGAACAAAAATCGACAGCCCAAGTACAAATTGTTGTCGAGGAAGTACCGGAGCAAGTTCCCCTCCAGGAATTGGTCCCAATGGACGCGCAAGGTTTCACGGAGTTCATCAATCGTAAAGAGTTAAGATCTAGGCGTTCTAGATCTAGATCAAGAAGTGCCAGACGAGAATCACCCCGCGTGTCCTCAGAATCACCTAAAAACACGAAAAATGAGCCTCTGGAAAGGAAGGTGCCAGTACATACCGACAACGAACTTGAATTAAATAAAGACACAAAAGTAGCAACTGTAAAGAGTGAAATAGCGATAGCAAAGTCTGAAAGTATAAAGGAAGATGTCAAACAAAAATCTGAGGAAGAATCGAGTGCGGAAACCAAAGAAGATAAAGCAACGCCTGCACCCGAGCGAGAGCTTGAAAAAACAGAAATCGATAATGAGCAAGGAAAACTCGATGACAACCAATTGAAAAGCAAGAAGAAAGGGAAGAACAAGAATAAGAATGCAAATGGTGGGAAAGAATCAACCCCACCACTGAAACCCGCAAACCCAGAAGAGAAGAGCAAAAATGGCAAAGCAGCTAAGAAAAATGAAAGTAAACTAAAAGCTGCTGGGGACACATCGGCGGATAAAACTGCCAAACAGCCAGAAATAAATCAACAGGCTGTGCTGCAACAACCCCGTACTCTCTCGAAATCCCAGAAAAAGAAGCAAAGAAGAATGCGACAGGCACAGAGGGGGGGAAGTGAAGAGAAGCAATCGGAAGAGGAGGACAAAGAAAACGGATTAACACTTGAGGAGGATGGTAAGAAACTTATGAATGTTATTGCAGCGAAAGTAGAGAAAATCCGGGAGTTAATGGAGCAGTCGACCAACGAACTAAAGCTCACGCCCGAGGTAGAAATCGTAAATAAAATTGCACCGGGAAAACAAATTCAAACTGATTTACAGGAAACAAAGCAGGAACGAGGCAAGATTGAAGAAATAGCTGTGAAGTCTGAGAAAGTGCAACGAGAAGTTCCCAAAGAAAAAACAAAACGCAAAAATAAATCGAATAAAGATGAAAAGGAAGAAGCAAACGGTGAAATTCTGTCAAACGCTAAAATAATAAGTTCCAAGAGTGAAATAGTCGCAGAAAAAACAAACAAAGTAGATATTAAGAAAGAAAAGCGTTCACTTGAAAGCCCGAAAGAATCAGTTTCCATTGCTAAAGAAGAAGTTAAAGAGAAAAATCTTATCTCCACTGACAATAAAGAAAAGAATGTTAATGATACAAAAACTTTGCCCGAGCAAGTAAAAGAAGGTGCAATCAAAAAAGTTACGGATAAGAAGAAAGTGGTGTTAGAAGCGTGCGTTTCCAAAGAAAGTAATAAGTGTCCAATTAAGGAAAAGATTCCTGAATCAAAAGTGCCTCAATTGCCAGAAACGAAAATGGAAAAGATTATCGAGAAAAAACAAGAAATTCAAGAACAAGTAAAAACGGAACCAATTGAACTAAAACCGGAGGTTGAAAAGAATGTTGAATTGACTGATAAAGTACCCAGCGAGAAGCCCAAAACAGAAGTAATCAAAAATGACACCCAAGGTGTAGTAGTAAAAGAAGACGAATGCAAGATGAAAAAGACAATATCCAAGAAAGAAGCATTGAACGAAATAATCCCTGACACAAACACGGAAATAACGCAACTAGAACAAATCCCAGAAACTCTCAAAGAAGAAGTAGCACAAATTGACAAGTGCCAACTTCGAATGACAACTTCGGAACCAAGAATCCCCGAGAAAGCTGATAAATCCGAAACCAACGACAAACATACCAAATCAAAAATCGAAGAATTAAGTAAACCATCTAAAACTGTGAATTTAACCCAAGAAACCCAATTACCAAACACAACCACTGCTTCACCAATCGAAATCAAGAAACCAGACATGCAAGAAGAAGTAATTTCGCAAACGGTGACTAGCAAACCAATTGAGAAACCTCCAAAAGAAACAGTCATCACCCCCGAATCAAACACCACCGAGAAATCGGCGGCGAAAGACTTGAGCGACGTAGTAATCCTCACTAACATTTTCCGCGAGCATAGCCACTCGGAGCCCATAATAACAAGGTCCAAGAAACCATTAACAATTCCCATGGAATTGTCAGAGCTCCCGGAGTCGATTCCAGCGAGTCCCGCCGACAGGAAGGCAAAGTTCTTCATCGGCGACTCGGAGGAAGTCATAACCGCCAGTCCCGAGAAACGAAGTCACATTCCAAGTCTCCTAGCGATTCAGAATCTCCAATCGGATTTAGCCGGTTTTTGGGTAGACAAGCGAACCTATCACGACGCTGAGCGCGATTTCTTCGAGATGCTTGCTGCCCGTAGCAAGCGGTCCAAAGTCGTAGCGGGCCCGAAACGCGATTCCGACGCTCCCGATAGACGCGATCCTGACAAAGATTCCAAGAACAATCGCAAAGACGATGGTAACGATCGATCCGGCGGACCAAAGTCATCGAGAGGTTCGCCACGCACCGAATGTTTGGTGGCCGACCTGCCCGGTGGCATAGGCTGCTCGAGCGATTCCAGCACGTACTTAGCGAGCGAGGGCGAGCATCCCCTTCTCCATCTACCAATTTCGCAACCTCCAGCAGCTCCTCCATCAGACATCTCGCTCGAGACAATTCAGGCTCCCAAAATCTCCGAAATACCCACAACATCCGCAATACCTCTTCCCTTCCATCCCGATTCCCTCGAGAATCCTGCAAAACCCCAAACAGTCCACACAAAGACTTTGGGTCACAAAGTCCCCGAGGAACCTTCTCCCCAATTCTGTTCCACCGAGATTCCACTGAGCAACCCAACGGTCGACACCCTCACTCCCGACCTCACCGAATCACCCAAAAGGTCCACAACACCTGTATCTTCCGATTCCGGTCCAATCGAGCATCCCACGGAGGCCGATAGCCCAGAGCACCATCGTCCCGAGCCCAGCCAAGATCTAGGTAGAAAGACTCGAGGATCGGCATGCGGAACGAGCACAGAACCCCATGCGGCTGCGGAGAGAGAGGGATTGGCTGACGAGAAGGCCGGAAAGCACAAGCGAAGGATCAAGGTGCGATTATCAAAGAAGTGCTCCGTCAGTTAACTGGCTCGCATCAGTTAATTCGGTCGCACTCCGCCCAGTTTGAGGAGCAGTTTGACCGACTCCCGTTTATCAATGACGCGTGTCTGTGTGCGCAAACGCGAGCACGCCTGCACAATGACCACCACCGTCTTTACTACGCGTCCCACCCTCGATGTATCCTCCCCTCGCAATCCGAGTCATCGTGCAGGCTGCTGCTCGCGGCGAGTGACTGTGTGCGATTGTCTATCTCTGTGTCTCCATCTCTCTATCTACCTCTAAAATATCTTGCTCTACTTGTATCACTGTTGTTGCTTTCTCTATTCCGCTCTTGTAGTTTCTGGTCGTTCGGCGACAGCTTCCTCGCGCGCCGACACCCTTTCTCGCTTTCTGTGTTGTCCAATGACGCTTATTGCTTGTAGATCATTTGCGCCGCCAGCTTGACTTCTGTCTTTAACGCAGTTTTAACCGCCTGCCTTTACACACTCCGTGCGTCGCGGGAGCTCTCGTTTGGGAGCTCCGGTCTGTTGATGATTTCTTCTTGTCCGAAGCGTAGCGTTACTTGATTGCTTGCCTTCTCACCGGACGAAAGGAAGAGACGTCGGACAGAGTCTTGTGCTGGTATTGCGTACATCTCAACATCATGTGTCTCGGTCTTATCACGTCTTATCATTGTTTCTTTTAATAAACAGAATTTACTCAATCAACGGCATTTGTTGCAATCATATTCAACACATTCCGAGTGATGAATTCGACCATCTCGATCGTACTTCCTTTTACTTCAAATTCTAAAGTTGTAGATTTCAATTGATATTTTAACTATTCAAGATTCATCTATATTGTCTTATGGTATATTTAGATTTGCATTTCGACGACCCTCGGTCGTCTCTCGAGTAAACGATTGTTTGTCGATTTTGGTTTTTCGCTGTCTGCATGCACGAGACCCGTAGGAAAGCATACGTGACGAGAGTACAATTGTTGTGCGCATTCCTTGGAGTGTGACACTACTGGTTTTCCGCAGATTGTTCGAGTCCCTCGATGCTAATACATTAATCTGCAGTTTGCCATTGCGCTCGAGTTCGTGACATGCACGGCCTGATTTCGATATCTGCCCCCCGAGCCCGTGTCGATTCCAGCTAATCACGATTCTATGTTCCAGGCTGTAGAAGAGCGTCTCGAACTTTTAAGCGAGCGCGTTGTCGAGCTGAAGGGAACTCTCTTGCCACGCGATAGTCTGCAGTCGATACTCACGGCTATTACGGTGAGAGCAGCAATTGAGCGGCATTGTCGCAGTAGCTCGCTTCACCTCAATTCGAATACTTCTCGTATTCAATAGCTTTCTATACTAAATTGATTAAAGGAAAACCTCCAACGCATTCATTTTCACAAATTCCAGTCCTTATTGGCGGAAGTTGCAGCATGCGATCGACGAGCTTACGAGCTTCGAGGGGAGCTAATGACTATTCCTTCCGGTATCGAAACGGACAAGCTCTTCTCGAGCTTGGCTCAGCTAGAGGTGCAAATCGCGAACCTCTTGTCGAAGACCGCCGCAGGAAAAGCGGCTTTGGAGGAAGCTTCCACGCGACAGGAACAGCAGACGCATGTGCGCACCTACCAAATGTTCCTCGATCAGACGGACGCCTGGCTGAAGAATATCCTGTCGAGCATGACCGAGCAGCAGCAATCCATTGCTGGAAACAAGGTGTGTGAGAACTGCACGTTAGCATCGGTGGAGGGAAGACTAGCTTGTTACTAATTGCGTCCTTAATGGGGGACTGTTGACAATGACGTTGCGTACTGATTGTAAAGAGAACTATCATTTCTCTCCGAGGTCGATTTATATGTCGACCAAAGGGAGTTTCGTGTCGACCTGTTGAATTATGCGAAAAGACTCGGTTTCTCGCCTTTCGATTTTAAAGTCACAAACGATCATATTGCATTCTCGAGTTAGTATTTTGAAATTGCGTGAAAGAAAAGGCATACGAAGAGACTAGCTCTTATTTCTATGTTCCTCGCGGAACAGACTCTCCAAGACGAGCTGAGCAGTCAAGCGCAGCGAGTGTCGGAGCTGGAAGAGTTCCCGGAGATCGGCAGGCTGGCTGCCGATCTGAAGAAGGCGATCATCGAAGTCATGAGCAAACAGCAGCAGCGCCAGCAGGTATCCAACGCTTTCGAAAG
This sequence comes from Crossocerus cetratus, assembly GCA_963675795.1. Classification (NCBI taxonomy): domain Eukaryota; kingdom Metazoa; phylum Arthropoda; class Insecta; order Hymenoptera; family Crabronidae; genus Crossocerus; species Crossocerus cetratus. The sequence continues at coordinate 21,074,391 of OY776665.1, read as the reverse complement.
CACGGGAATCCTTGTAATGCCCGCACTCACTTCCACGAACCGGCCGACCAGTATATTGAGACTAGAACTCAAGTCGGAGACTCGAGTTCGATGATACAATGACTCAAGTCGCAAACCAAAGACGCTCGAATTTCGAGTCGAGAATGCATCCAAAGATTTTTTTTTTACTCAACCCACCCAAAGACTCAATTAATCGTAGTGACTCAAGTCATTCGTCTAGATATGTAAATGTATGTACCCGTGGCTCGGTGAAGTTGTTGTCCGGTTGTCCATGTAGATTGTATAGACAAGATTCGTACTTAACAGGCGACCCGATAAGTGACTTATTAGATGACTCACTAGTCAATTGGTGATTGTTAAGTGGCCGAGCATGTAACGCACCTTTCTTTCACCGCTTTCCTATGGTAGTATTTATGTTTTTCACACGCGTCATTTACGTAGACACAAACACACGCACACATACATCTTCCACCATTTTTTATTTGGCAGAGCACCACTTTTAGCGAGGGAAGAAGACACTCACCAGCTTTTTACACTCTCATCTTTGTATTCTTTTTAATTTTTTTGTTCATTATCGCCGCGAAACACGCCGCATCATCGTTCACTAATGATTAGCGAAGATTCACGCACCCCCTCTCATTGTACGTTTTGTCTTTAATCAAGGCGGCAATGCAAAAGTTCTGTTCCTTTAGCTTAAGGTGCAATGGATGTAATATAGACACGCCGCATCTATTTTTTAAGGAATGTTAATACACTATGCTGTAATACTTCATTTGCGAATTAAAGTATTCTCATTAATTTTACTCCCCCACCTCCCGCCCGCTCTCTTTTTATTTGCTCCCCCGATCATCTGTACATTTTGTTTCAGTGTCATAATAAATAGTCGTGTTCAGGTCATTGCGATGTGTACTAGTTGCACGGGAATCATCGACGGTGGCTTATTTGCGAGCGAGTACCCTGTTAGAGGTGATAATTGATGTAGTCGTTTAAGATCGAAGTCGACCAGTGAATGTCGGAGTTTCTCGTGAATCAGCCACCAATCATTGTTACAGTAGATGCGCTGGGTGATGGAACTAACGTCGGCCGATAACGGAAATGGGTTGTATACTTTACAAGAGCATAAATAATAAATCCAGGGTACAAAATTTGGTGTCATTAATTTTGAGCGGCGATTCTTGAGACGGAGAGAAGTGTATGTCCTCGGAAAAGTACTCACGTGCCTCGCGAGCATAATCGTGAAGGCAATGAAGGAGTGAATTTGAACCAACTGACAGGATTAATGACGCAGATAGCGCTCGGCGTCGAGACGCTCATACAACTCTCTTCATTCCGAGAATAGCCGTATGAAAATAAAAGCGAGCGCGCCAGAGTCGTTTTCGGCTAAAAATATCAAATCGTTATGTAAAGTGTGTCCCTGGGCCGCGGCTCGGCGAGCCGATTGGTCCGACGGCTGTTCTTCGACGAATAAGTCATCGGTTTCGCCTCTGGCGCGCTCTTTGCCTTTCCGCGTCGGCCGCACGCAAGCGCATTTACGCCATCGTCACCTTGACAGTTGAACCGTCTGCGATCCACGTAACAGTCGACGTTGTTCGTTTACCTAACAAATCAATCATTCATCAAAGGTTCGTTCACTTTGGTGTCACGCTGCTTGGTAACATTCGACGTATAGTCGATCCCGAATTAGTAGCGTGTTTTCATTCCACTGACAATGACTTCAATGATTTCTTTATGTTGTAATGAAAGTAAGTGGAATCATCCAGTAGAACATGCTACTATTTCCGGGGAAATCACCCTGTCGCACCGAAGTAGAGAAGGTTCGGCTTTGCTTGCACTCATTCACTTGGCACCATCAACATGGATCATCAACACGATTGTTTTCTTCATCTCACCGATCCAGTCGTTGCTTGTTATCACAGAAAATCACGACTAGAACGAATGGGCCACAATTCGCCAGACTAGTTATATTAAATAAAACAATTAATAAAACACCCTCCATCAGTTGATTCCGAGCGAATCACTACACTCGAAACATCATCGCCGAGTGTGAACATAGACTCAGGGTCTTGTGATTAAAAGCCTAATGCCTTTTTCTAGAAATAAACTCAGATATATCAGTCTGTGACTAATCAAGTTTTGCGACATACACTGTCATTCGTACTACTTGCTAGGTGCACAGGCACATTATTTTTACTATTTTGTAATATAATTAATATTTGATATTAAAATATGGAATAGTCGAGCTTCTTATGATACAATTCGAGACGAGAATAGTCAGGTAGAGTTCGTAAACACCGGCCAACCCAGTTCCACGAAATAGTCGCTGCACCAGCTTGAATACGCCAAGGACCTCCAGCCACGCTTAGGTCGCACGATTGTGAAAAAGGATTCCAGGATATATGAAGGACTTTTGCATTTCCAGGAGATGTGCGATGAGGAGGCGCAAGCCGACGACGAGACTTCAGAAAGAGATGACCCCACCCTCGACCAGGCACCCTCGATCCATTCATCCCTAGACAGTCAGCCGTCATTGGCTGACGTGTCCTTACAGACGGGCCAGAGCCTCTTAGGCAGCGAGTTCACCGAGAAACCGGCTTGCCTGACCAAAGAGACCTCGACGAATCAGGAGCCCTTGACAACCTGTCACTCCCTAACAACCCAAACCATCGACACAATGAGCTACTCCGGGCCAGCGCAAAAGGAGGCCATCAGGATCCTGAAAAGGACCGAAGGCGAGCACGACGTCATTCAAATAGCAACGAAAAATGTGACCTCGATCGGCCAGGACGAAGCACACGAAAGGTCGTCGACCTTACCAGAGGCGATCGTCGTCGACATGAGGTACCAAGACCCGAAGAACACCGAGAGCTTAACGAGCGAGCTGAACATCCTCCACGCGACTCCGCAGTCCTTCGAGACAGTCCTGGTGGAACCCGACGACGTCACCACGGAAGTGGTGGTCGACGAGGACGGAACCAAAAGGATCACAGTGAAGAAACTCCGACGCACCGTCCTCACCAGCACGCACACCACCCAGCAGCATATGGCCTCGACCTCGACCTCCCTCGGAGATGCGCCCGCGGTCGTTCAGGCATACTCCGAGGCGACCTTGAGGAATCAGCAGGTCTCGATGACGACGACCAAGCCGAACGGAAGCGTCGAGACGACCACCAGGCAGATTCACGGGGGAAGAGTCGCGACCGGGACGCCCTTCAAGGACCTCACTCTCGAGGAATACGAATCAGCGCCCGAGTACACTCATAGCGTCAGTCAAGGTCACGTGCGGGACCTCAGTCCTCAGCCAATCGAGGAGGCGCTTCTGATGGAGGCCGGCGAGTACCAGAGCAAGACTTCCAGCGTGCACGCGGTCGTTCAGCAGGTGACCAGGCGAGTGGTGAGGAAGACGCGCAGGATCATCAGGAAGGTGACGATTATTGATGGGAAAGAGACGGCTAGTGAAGAGATCATTGAGGAACCCGAGGAAGTAGAGATCGACGAGAAACATATTCCTCACATTAGCATCAACGTGATTAAGGAACAGGATCAACGACAACTCGCTCCTGTCAGTAAATCAGTCGATGAGAAGGTTGCGACGGAAATCATCACTGATTTGGGTAGCAAGTCGGATGCTTGCATTCAAGGTCCGTTCTTCGGCGCCCATGCCAAGGATATGCCAACTATCGAAGAACCGAAACCAGAGGAATTGGGAATTGAAACTTTAATACCTCAAGTCGGACTGTCAACGGGAAGTATCTTGACCGCGACGCAGGAGGAAGCGGAGAGAATGATCGCAGCGGAACTGACGTCAGGATCATCGACACTAGAGAATAAAATCGAGCGTCTCCTGGGCGAGGTAACACCACTGAACTACGAGCAATCATTAAGCCAAGTATTCCTCGACGCTGAGGTATTGGCCGCTTTGCAGAGCGTCCCCCAAGTCATTGGCATCAGCGAGACTCAAGGGGAGGAGAGAGAAAGGGTGACGAGTCCGAATGCGGAAGAGGAAGCAGTCGGCGTCATCAAGAGCACTTGTAAGTCAGACGATGCACCAGTAAAGAGAGAAGCACAGGAAACCAAGGTAGAAAGCGGCACTTTAGACGTAGCTCAGCACGATGACACTAGCGGCACCGTAGACGATGATCATCGTATCGGTAGGTTCAATGTCATTCTCCTCAAAGAACAGCGGCCGGCGGAGCAGTCAGAATTGATCAGCCAACACGAGAAATCACCGGACGAACTCATTCTCCACGAGATCAGCGAGAAACAGCAGAAGGTCAAGGAATCATTTATTCCTGATGAGAGGTACACGGACGAAGCACTGAAACCGGAGTACCAACCCATTTTTCATAAAATCGAAATCGCACTCGCCATCAAGAAAGAGGAGCCCGAGGGTTCCGGACCGGCAGTTTCCATCAAGAGTCAAGCAGAGCGGCCGGAAGTAGCTTCCTATGAAATAGTGAAAAAGGACATTGACATTAATCTACCGGCCGACACCGAGACTCAAGTCATTCACAAGATTGTTCAGACAACAGACTCACTCGACCAAGTAGAGACGGCAGACAAATCTGTGATTACCTCTGAAAAGGAGTCGATCGAGGACGTCGCTGTTTCATCAGTGGAGGAGATCATCGAGTCACCCAAGAAGTCGAGCAGTTCGGTGACCTCGGACATAGCAGAGTCGATGGAAATCAACGTGCCACTGTCAGATTCGGCGAAAGAGACTGCGGAGCATCCGCAGACAGACATCGCCGAGATCATCGAGACAGCGGAGAGTCTGGAGTCAGTGAACGATGACTCGTCCGACGGCGAGAACGGTTACGAGGCCGATGGCAGGACGCAAGCGACGATTTCATCAGTGTCGCCCGATGACGAGACTGCTGGGAAGAAGAAGAGGAGGAGGAAGAAGAAGCAACGAGTGCGCTCCGGGAAGGACCAATCGGAGGACCAATCGGAATTGCCTAAGACCACCACTGATGACGGCGACTTTTCCGATGATTTCACGCCCGTGGAGGACGAGGCTTCCAGGAAATCGCGCAAGCACAAGCGAAAGCGGAAGGACAGTGATGCTACCAGGGAAGTATTGACACCGCAGGAACTGCTCGCGTCGCACGAGACTCAAACGGCTTTTGATCGATTGGATGCGTCGACAGCGACGTCTCTAAAGGACGAGAGTTTCACGGAAGCTTATGTGCAAACTTCGCCGAGGCAGGAAATTCAGCCGGAAGAGGAGAAGGTAGAAGAGATAGATTCTGAGGTGCAGACTTCGCCGCTGCCGGTTTTGGACTTCAATCAACAGACAGTCGCGGAGGATGACGTGAAGATTGAAGAAATCAGTACACAAACGATCGCTCCGCCAGTAATGGAAGAGTACGCGGTTCAAACTAGTCCGATGGAGGAGTCAAAGCCTGAATCCGAAGAAATGCAGGTTCAGACGCTAATGATCGACGTTGCGTCCACGGACGCTCAGACTTCGCCGAGTGCTCCGATGCTCGAGATCGAAACACAGACACTTGAGAAGTCATTGATCGCAGCCGAACAACAAACATCGCCGTCAATCTTCGAGGAGAAGCAAGTCGTCGGAGTATCAATGCAGACGATTACTCCCGAGCCAAGTAATGATAGAGTGACGACGGAAACTGAAGTGCAAACGAGCAAGCCGGCTAGTCCGGAGGCTCAAAAGTCGAGTGACTTTAGTATTCAAGCAGATTTGAGCCAACCGGTTCCAGCGATGACGGTGGAAACGCAAACTACACCGCAGGAGAGTCCAGGAGAGATCGAAGTCATCGCGACTCAGACTACTCCGACGGAAAGTCTGCGGAAGATTGAGAGTATTGAGACTCAAACCAGCCGCGAGCAGAGTCCAAGGCAGCTCGAAGTGATTGCGACTCAAACCACGCCGATTGAAAGTCCCCGGAAAATCGAGACCATCGAGACTCAAACTAGTCTCGAGCAGAGTCTGACACCAGTCGAAACCATCGAGACTCAAACGAGCCTTGAGTCTCCAGAGCCAGTTGATCTCATTGATACTCAAACCGGTCCCGAAGAAAGTCCATTAAAAATCGAGACTATCGAGACTCAAACTAGTCTCGAATCAGATCCAGTCCAACTGATCGACACTCAAACTGGCCCCGAACAAAGTTCACTTCAAACTGAAACTATCGAGACTCAAACTAGTCTCGAGCAGAGTCCAACACCAATCGAGACGGTCGAGACTCAAACCAGCGTCGACGCACCCGAAGCAATTCAACTCACCGACACTCAAACAAGCCCCGATCGATCTATCCCTCATGTGGAAGTAAGCGAGACTCAAACGACTCCAGACTCGAGTCAACCAGGACTCCAAACTCAAGACATGAACGTCCAAACCAAGTCACCGGAGCCAACGGAAGAGTCCACGATGCAAACGAGTCCAGTGTCTGCCTCCCCCGAACCAGCTGTCTGCGACTTTTCAGCTCAAACAATTGGAGACTTTCCAAAGGAAACCGTCGAGGAAGAGTCGCAGACGAGTTCCCCCAGGAGAATAGAGACACTCGAGAGTTCGGTCCAAATCGAGAGCACCGATCTCATCCCGCACGTGGAGGAGAGTACTCAAATCATTCCCGAAACGTGCGAGGAAAGTACCCAATCGATCGGCGTCTACGCGGAGTTAATATCATCCTCGCAGCAGACCGATGACATGCAACCGATCGACTTGGTCGGAGAGAAGACTATCAAGCACCAAGTGGAAGAATCGCCAATCCCAATCGGCTTGGACGAGGTCGACAGCCCGAGGGAGATGGTGGTAGAAGATTTAATAGAATCCCCAGTAGCACCTGATGTACAAGTACAAGAAAGTGTCAAGGACTCGGACGTACTCCCAGTGACTATTGCACCAAGCAAAATGACACAACTAATCGAAACTGATGGATTACTCACGTCGCCGAAGCTCGAAGTCCAAGTGGAGTCTGCGGAACCAATCGAATCTCTCGCGGAGATCAAACAGGTCACTGCGGCTTCCACGTCGGAAAAGAACGTAACTCCGGACACGTCTTTGGAGATATGCTTACATGCTTCAATAGACTTATCGGCCAGCGAAACAATAGAAACAACAGAATCGAAGCCCGAATCCCTGGATACGACGATTGTCGAGGAGTCCACTGACAGTGTAGGTTCCAAAATGGACGATAATAGCGTTGCCAAGCGAATGAAGCGTAAACGGAGGCACAGAACCGTCGAGATTCCACCTTCCAGTGATCAAAGAAACCTCGAAGCGATCTTCGGCCAATCCTCAATCGACTCGCAAGATAATCTCAAATTGTCTTACTCAGAAGTCACCAAGAGAAATATCGACAAGGAGCAATCGCCCAGCGAGGAAAGGGTTCGTGTACCAGAAGTTACTCGAACTCCCCAGGAGTCTCTAGATAACTCACCTACCGCAGAAGAAATACGAATCACCATACCTCTCTTATCTTCTTCTCAAATAACATCCTCCGAATATCTCGATCTATTAAACCTCAATAAATCACCCAACCTCCCATTAGACTCCGAAAGTCAAATGACTATGAAACTAGTCACCAAACTATCATCACCGGAACCAATGGACACAAGCGAAGAGCCTCCATCGCCGGTGGAAACGACCCCCACCAAAAGAGACACTGAAAATGAATCCAAAGAAGAAATTGAACTAAGTATCTGGGAATCCCAGACAACTCCATCGGAACCTTCGCAAAAGGTCTCGGCAACCCGAGCTTTCCTCACAGCCGAGGCCAAGGAGTACACTGGTGGTCCAGCACCCCCCATAACTCACAGTTCCCAAACATCCCGGGCGATCTCAGACCGAATGCAGAACCTCCGGAACGCCAAGGAGCTGAGCCACCTCGGCAGTATTCTGCACATCGCTCGTCTCGACGAGATCACCACGGAGAAGCTGGCCGAGGAGCGTTCGGCCGATGTTCGCAAGGAGTTGGCGCAGTTGAAGGACGCCGCCGAGGAGAAGGACGTCATTACTGTCGAGGAGAGCGTGATTGCTATTGTCGAGACCCTGTCCACTTGGCTCGAGACGATCGAGTACAAGATATTCTTAACTAAAGAGTGCCCGAGTGGCCCGACTCATGGGGACAGGACCTTTGTGGAATTGAAGGATGAGATTGAGCATGTGGACGAGAATATTCAACAGTTGAGCACGATCTGGCGGACGTTGGAGCCGATTTATCCCGAGGAAGAGCGGGGCAATTTGCAGGAGTGTGTGGAGGCTCTTCAGTATCAGGTGCGAATGATCGAGGATGTTTCCAGTACTGGAGAGAACCATGCTGTTAACGAGCTGGCTAAGTGGGATGAGTTCCTTCAGGGAGTGTACAACATGCACAGGTGAGATGTGATTCGAATCTTTCGAATATTTGAAACTGTAATTAGAATTTCGGTTAATTGTTCTTTATCCTTGGCAGACTCGTGGAGGAGCAGAGGATTCATCTGGACAGCGTGACGGAAGTCGAAGCCTCGACGATGTGGAAGCTCCAGGAGCTCGACAATATCGAGAACACGAACCGCTGCCACATGTGGAAAGCAGGCCAGTTGTTAACAACAGCCCGCGATTTATTACGGGACTACCCCGGCAAGCACATCCCCGAAGAAACTTACGTCGCCCACGAGATTACCAAATTAATCGAGCACAACATCTCCATCGAGCGCGATCGGCTTCTCCAGCTACTAGCTCTGTCCGAGGAGTACGAGCAGACGCTCCAGGATTTCGCTCAGATCACAGAAATCGCGGAGAACCTTCTGCAAAGTCCGATTTCCGTGACGAGTCTGGATCACCTGCAGGAGGAGATGCAAAAGCACCGCAAGTTCTTCGTGAATCTGAACCACTGCCGGGGGATCCTGGAGTCGCTGGAAGGGAACTTGGACCCGGAGACGAGGACCAAGTACTCGGACCTCCACGAGGAGCTGCACGCTAAAGCGATTTCCCTCCTGGACGAAGCGGCATCGAGAGCACAGCAAATGTCATTGGCTGCCTCTCGATGGCTTCTTCTCGAGCAGGGTGTGAAAGAAGAGAGAGGGTGGCTTCAAGTAGCCCATCAACGTGTACCTGATCTCCAGACGGTCACTTCGTCCGACTACGATCAATACATCTCTTTGTACCAGGTAAGCCTCTTCCCCAGACTGCTCGATGAGTCACTCGCTTTTTCTCTTCTATCGTTTTTATCATTTTTCCTCCGACCTTAAAACATCTTTACACATACGAGCAATGATTGCTGTGTCAATGTTCGCAGACATTGTCGTCAGACGTCGCAACACACCACGCGCGATTGGTGCAGCTTTCGAGAGTGGCTCGAAGCCTGCAGGATCTTGTAGATATCGAGGAGCCGGATGATCGTTATGGCGAGGCGCTCGATGTGATTGTCAAACTGCGGGAGAACATCGAGTCGTCTCTGAAAAGACTGCTGGCGTTTAGGGAAAGTTGGGACAGTCAGGAGATGCTGACCAATCGGCTGGAAAGTTGGATGACCGCCGTTGAAAAGCAGCTTAACTCTTTGAGTGACCCGACTGGAACTCACGTGCGACAATTCTGGGTAGGTGTCATGTTATTCTATGGGTGTTGATTTTGGAACTCCAATTCTATGATTCTTGGATTTTGGAACTTCGATTCTATGACTTTTGAACTCAGATTCTATTCAGTGTCAGAGTTCAGTAGGAATTCGGACGGAAACTGGAAGAACTCATTATCACCATCAAGTTCTCGCACTATTTATTTAATACTACACCCGGTTTCCAGGAGGTGAAAGCTCAATACGAAGTGCACAACAACATGCGGGAGGAAGCAGGCGTCTGTTTCGAGCAAGCCCTGCACATAGTCCCACTCTCGGACGAGATGCTCCAAAGACAATTCCACCGAGAGCTCCAGGACCGCTGGGTCAACGTGTCCGACCGGATCAAAGGAATCCAGGAGGAAGTAACTCGAAACATATCCTCCGAGGACATTTCCGCCAACGAGAAGCTCCGCCTCCTCGAGCGCGAGTTGAACGAGTTGCGACTAACCGTCGACAGTCTCCACGGGGTCCTCAAGACCGAGGAAGAACTGGACCTGTACATCGAGAGACTAAGCGTCCTCTTCGAGCGGATATCCTGGATCCAAGACGAGCTCGGTCGGCTGGGACTCCTCCCGGTTGCCGAGAGCGAGAAAGTCGGACTTCTCTTATCATCAGCCCGTCGCATCGAGAGTCAGATAAGCGAAGAGTTGGACGCGGCCCAGCTGCTGCGCGAGAGGATGCAAGCCCTTCGACGGGGCTTCGGCCGCGTGAAGAAAGCGCACCAGCGACAATCCACCATGTTGGACCAGTGCGAGGGCAGCGAGAAACAAGGTAGCGAAGTGGTCGCCTCGGCGGTCGAACGCTGCCAATCGGTCGCCGACGAGTTGGTCATCCTCTGGCAGGATATCATGGGACTCAGACAACTCCTGCACACTCTGCCCACCGCGATGAGGATCTCAGTCTCGCCCGTCAGCGTCGAGAGAGAGATCTCCGCCCTGCAGGACGCCCACACCGCCCTCGAAGCTCGCTGCTCGAGGTTGCTCGCGTTGCTGAAGAATCGGCTCGCGCTCTGGAGGAGATTCGAGCGGCAGCTCGAGATGGTCCAACAGTCCGTCCAGGAGGCTGATTATATGATGGAGCTGTTGACTGTCCAGGGCTCGGTCGATTATGATCGATTGCTCAAGGCCACCGAACGTCTCGAGGTGAGTAATGAATTTCAGTCCGCTGGATAAAAGTTTTTCTTTACGGGAACTCATAAATTGCGGGGAGGGTCTGTCCTACTCTGGAACTGATAAGAAGTGCCCGAAGTAGAGCAACTAGGAAAGTTCCAAGGGTTTCGCACTCTTGAGAGATGTTTCGATTTCAAGAAATTGGCTGCAATCAATTCGCCGCATGCCACGTGTTTGGAATTGTTTCGCTGGCTCGAGGATACTCAGGAATTCTCGTGACTTGGAGTACACACGCGCTGTTATCGTGCGGCAAACGCCAGGTCCGACATGACCTAGTTAATACTTTTATGCAGAGTATTGGAAGTCTTTTATAGAAATTCGGAGTTGCTTCGGTAATGGCGTTACGGATACCCCACGTCGACTTTCGTATCTCGTTTTTTAAAATATAGTCCACTGTCAGAATTATTTACATTTCTTTATTATCGCATTCCCAATTTAAGTGATATGATGAAATTCTTACATATAAATAATAAATTATTACAGACGTGCACTAGTTCGATAAACTGTGGCGCCAATAAAATATCATTTCCTTAAAACTTCGATTCTATGACCCTTCGGTTCTAGAACTTCCATTCTATGACCCTTTGCCCTTCGAACTCTGACTCTGACCCTCCGGCCACACGAAATCCACTAGCATTAAATTTTCGACTTAAATTAAAATCTCATTACTGTACAATGCGCCACTGTCGACAAACTAACTAACTACTCGCGAAATAATTACAACGTAATAAAATCAGCAGAAGTAGCAATCTCATGATACTCAGGCAGAGCGAAAGGAAGGAAACTGAAAGAACTCATTCACGTACACGTGTGACGGCTCGTCATAAGCGGCGCGGACGCATGCGTGCTCGACTCGGCTCGGAGAGCAGAGGCCGTTATCGTTCCGGCAGTATCACTGTCTTGCGGGCACCGCCGAGCCGCACACAGTAGCCTCTTATCGCTCCACGTCCGTCTGCTCGCTTTTCCCTCCGGTGTGTTTACGTGCTTCCGTCGCGCCGAGTGATGTGCCGCTGAGGAAAGAGTGCTCGACAGTTGAGTTGGTTGCGTCGAAGGCGCGAGTCTCCCGCGACATGGAAGAGGAGGAGCAGCCCAGTTTTTAGAGTGCGTGAAACCAGCCAGCGGGAAAGAAGGTACCGTCGACGTAACGCCGCTACGCGCCCGGCCGAGTATTATGTTTGCGCACCGCATGCCGATCCGGCTCTTCGGAAGTAAGCACTGAATATTCATATCCGTCCGCATGCTCTCTGGCCTCACTTTCCAGTCGTGATGCCGAGCGATTCCTCGAGCCGGCGAACAGAACTCTCTTCGCACTCTCGCTGAGAGTGCGAGAGCGTGAAGAATTTGAGAAGGAATCCTCGGGGTCTGAAAGGCCGCGGTGGGTGGCGGGATTGGGCGGAAGTGCGAAAGTAGAAACGTTAAAAGCTTCGGAGGTCAAAAAAGAGCAGAACTAAACGGTAAAATGGTAAATGGAAATTGAAGAAATAGAGATTGACGATTGCGCGGAAAATAAAGTATAATGACAGCGCCGGTGACGATAATTACAGTAATTGCAATAATGATGAGAAACATTGGTGTAACAACGTGACGTCTTAGAGTAATGCCACAGTATCGCGGAAAGGACAGAACGAGTGAACACAGACATGGTGAACGTCCTCAGAGTCTAACATAAACACCGGCTGCTCACCGGCACAAGCTTCAAAAAACGTCCACAAACACGAATACCTAAAAACTCACTGCGACGTGTCCTCCCTCTTGGAGCGACTTATTGTCTTAGCCGGCGATTTCTATTTATCGCTCAGCAAAACGGGCTGTGAGCTCAGATTCTTGGTTGAGCCGCAGCGGAAAGGGAAAGCAAATAGAAACGGATGCATTGGTTTATGTTCTCTTCCCTCTTGCACACATGCCCAACCCGCGTTCGCTGTGTAAATCTTCGCGCGTCATTATTTCCTGAGTTGCAAGATAACCGCGTGAATCGAAAGTATGAAATTCAACAATTTTATTTATAGTATTATTCTATTAAAATTTCAATTATTTCATAAATCTTTCTTACTGGCAACGTGACATTGAAAATTCGTAGAAAAAGAGGAGAATTTAGCTGACGAATTCCCGTAGCAGTAAACGAATTCCGCACTTCCGGTGGAATGTAAGCCTGCATTCTTTCGGTGGAAGCAAACGAAGTGATTAGACGGCAGACGTGGCGGCCTTGACTGACACTGTCACCGAGAAGGTTGACATTAGCGTAACTACTGTATGCATCAGTTCGGCGAGTAGTGCCCGTGAATATCGAGAACTATCGTTCGGGGAACACGGGTCAGAGTTATATCACGTTTAGAGAGAATCACAGTTAGCCATTTAGCGTCGTTTAACAAAGTACTGCTTACGGTTCCTTCTACGGTTCCTAGCTCGGAACGATGACACTTTGCCGCTCGAGTTCATCACTCGATTGTCAGCTGATAGAATACGATTGTAAATTCAAAACAGTCGGTCGCAATTGGCGAAGCGCGACTTGACAAGTTGAGTACCGGGAGAAAAAAGTAGGCGAGAGGAACTGGTGCAAGTGCGAGGACCTCGTATCGATTCGATATACATACTCTGTGGAAAGTAAGGCTCAACCTCATGAAGCGTCGAGCGGTCAGCAACATTACCTATTTTCCAATCGAACCATATTTCCACGTACGCTGCGATACAATAGGAATCGATGTAGTAGAGTAGTAGGAACATAGCTAAAAGAAATGTTGCACTTTGCACCTGTGAATATGGAGTTATGCTGATTCGAGTAACTTTGATGAATCACCGAGCAAAGCAAAATGACGTTCCAGAGTGTTTTTCAAAGTAATATGGTTGTGAGGCAAGTTGCAGGGATTTATAAAGATTTTTAATAAACTGGAAGAATTTTATGAATTGGATTTGGATTGCGATAGATTCTTACAGATGATTCTCTATTATTATTATATTACGGACGAAATATCAGTTTTGGGGCACTGATTTCTTCCCGAATCTTAGTTTCTAGGTTCAAACTGAAGAAATATCGAGTATTCAAACAAATTCGTAAACCTTCGAAAAATCGAAAATTTTTGCATGGGCACCCCTTCCTATTTTTTCGATTTTTCAACATTTTTCCATCTCGTCCGATTTCACCATTTTCCCATAGTTTTAGCCCTAAAACTAAGATCCTACATGAAATCACTCAGCCAGACGCCGCAACAGTGCACTACTGCGCAAATTTCCCGAAATTCTGAAGAAAATCGGAAATGACTCATCCTGTACCTGTGCACCGCACGGAACATGGAGATTCGCGTGAATGTCGTCATGCAGAAAGACGCGTGGCGGCGCGGCTTTTGTCCCGATCCGCTTACGATTTCCGCTTACGGCTTCGCCGGGAAACTCGGGTCGACGAACCCGAGTGCACGACACAAAATTAGTCCAACCACGCTCTGACCGAATTCGCGCGCGCCGCTCTCTCGAAACGTGCGCCGCTCTGCTCTCGTGACTCGGAATTATTTATAGCGGCCGGTTTGAGGAAAAGCGGCTTCTTTGCGGGGCGCACGCACCGTCGCATACCCGGAGAATTCCGCCCCCGTCGGCGCGTGCCGTCTGCTTCACGGGGGCGCCGGTCGCGGCGGATTATGCCTTTTCTTCCTGATGGGAAGAAGTCTCGATTGTTATGAAATTGTTCGGAGAGACTTGTTAACGAATTGTTGATTAAACATTGTGTAGAGGAACTTTCTTTAAAGAGAGAACTCTATTGCGCAACGCGCATGCTAATCTCCGGTAGTCCAGCGCTAAACTGGCATCAAGAGGAAAATTGAATTCATGAATCTAATTAGTCTCCATTACTCAACTCGGCATCCTGTCTCGCAGCAGTTGACGCGATCTCGCATTTCTGCTGGCGAGCGCAATGAAATCCACTCGTTTCGATAGACACGCGTCCCACGACAGCCCGATCAAACTATCGCGTATTCGTCGATGACGCTAGTTCGATTACAGCATCGACTATTACGATTGTTTCCAGAGTATAAATTTATCTCTGACGCGCCCGCAGCTGCGCCAGCTTTCCGCGTCGATCGAACCTTTCTACCATTCACTTCCAATTGCACATTTCACGGCTATCAATAAATCGGCCATAAATCATCGATAATTCGAGCCAGCGAGCCATACCCCTAAATACTGGAAAACCGTGCGCGTCGCGGAGCCAGGAGTTGGCGCGAGCGACTGTCTGCAGTTGCAGTTGCGTCGGCGAGAGTTGGGCAGATGTTGAAACGGTTGGTGACTTTTTGCAGGGCCTGAGCGGTGATTTGGGGGAGCGAGAGGTTCTTATTAGCGAGCTGCATGCGGCCGCGGAGCCTTTGCGGGAGGGTTGCGCTGCAGAGGTCCGCGAGAGGGTCGACGCGGCGGTAAATGAGGCCGTCCAGGCTTGGGAGGACACCAGGGCCGAATTGGATGCCCTTTGCACCAAGTACCAACACGCCTGCAGCCTCTGGCAGCAGTACAAGGACTCCAGCGCCGCTGTTAAGGCCTGGGCCGACACCCAGATGGACAGCGTCGCCAACCTCCCACCTGACGAGGTTCGCAAGAAGGTCAAGGTGTGTATTCTATCATCCCCATCTCTTCAAACACTTCCGTTTCGAGAACAGAATTCCTATGAAATCAATGTCAATGACACGAAATCAATTTGTTGGTCCTTCGATTGATCTGCACTGACTAAACGACCGGCAAACGTGTTTTGGTCATCGCGTCATTCTCTGGAGATTCCATGCGGCACAGACCGTCGGAGGGTCCGGGCGCTCATAATACTGCACCCTTCCGCTCACGAATTCACCAGCTGATTCTGAGTCATGGGGTGGGGCTGTTTACTTGTTGGGCTTCCTGCGCAGCCTAGATTTGGAGCAGACAATGGGATGGATCGCCAGTAAACCAGACAGGGTTTCTGTCTTATACCTGTTGTTCTCTATCCAATGATGAAGCTTGTTGAATGACTCAATGTAAACTTGGAGTAAACACCTTTAATCCTTGAGTACTGAGTGACGTTTCACGCGCTTTCTCGATAAAAGTTTATTGATTAAATTGACAAAAAGATTCTTTTAAAAAAGGTCCTGTTTCGATTTAATTCAAATGTTTACTGGAGGAGTTTTATGTAATTCGTACTGAAAGACAGTTGCTTTGTATCGGAACATTACTGGTTATCATGTATCGTGTCAGAAGAAGTTCTTGAACTCGTGCTTTCCCCGCTTTATCGGCTGATAAGCCTAACTAGCTGATAACTTAATCGGAGTTACTCACTGGCTAATTTTGCATATGTAGAAATCTCCTGTTTTACACGATTCACTTCGACCGAGAATTCCTCTCGCGTTGGGAAGAACATTGTCGGGTAAACAATCTATTGCTAATTGCTGATTGTTTTGTCTACCGGCTCGCTTATTTGTTCGTCGATGATTAAAGGTCAATTTACACACGTGCCTGACGTGTCAGTGCCGCACCTCTTCCGCTCTCTGACTTTCCGTATCAGCGATGACCGAAGTTCGAAAGCTTCAAATTCAACATTTTCAAGTGGATTGGAGCCAATACCTCTAAATTCAACTTGCATTCTAACTTCACACTGTTTTCATTATCCAAGTTCTTTCGCTTTAAATCTTAAAAATAGAAATCGCTTGAACTAAAATTTGTTCGTAGTTGCTAGAATTCAAGTTCTATTAAAAAAGCGAAAGAGAACCATCCAAGTTGAATGAACGCGACACCGACGCATCTCGGGTGGCTGTAAACGGAGCCGAGACTCACCCTAAAAGTAACCGAGCCAAAAGGCAACAAGAGTCGTTCGGGGTGGGTTGTAGTGGCGCTCGCGAGGGTAGGTCGCCGGAGGGTCGCCGTAGAGTTGAATGGCAGAAGGGTGTCATCGTCCGGGTGGGTGCGTGGCGTGCGGAGAGGGTGACCGGCCTGCGATTCAGCCGAACGTGAGATACGAGACGGGCGGAGGGGCGTCTCTGGAAATACGGGGCAAGAGGAATCTCCCCACTAGGCGTCCGGGTATGCGCATCGATCCCCGGAGGACGGCAGTCTGGTCCAGAGCGTCGGGACGCCCGTTTCTCTCGGTCTCCCTCGGCCGCCAAGAGCGTCGGCTTTTCTTCCCCGTCGACCAATTCCCCTATACGACTTTACTATTTACTACGCGGCTTCTTCCTACGGCGCCGGTAAAATTAGACTTCCGACCACTTCGATACACATCTGTCCCCCCGTGCGCGCGTGTATTTGTGGCCCGCGTGTGTCCGTGCTCTCGAGTGGTGGGCGTGTTGGTGGGGCCATGGTGTTTTCGAGTGCGCCGGCAGTCGATTAGCATTCGGAGCATGTGAGGGCACACGTGCGCGCGATTCGAGTGCCGGAAAGCCCAGCGAGGAAATAGGAGGATGCACAGTGACCTAGATTGAGCGAGATGTGCACGCCCGAGGAGATGAAGGTGCCGGAGATTATTTCGATAGTCTGCTATCTTGTTTTTCTTTGTAGGAAATTGGTTTTTGGTTTGCCAGAAGTCGAGCGCGGACTTGGGCTAAAATTGAGACCCAAACATTCGGACGCTGTGTCGTGGAGAAATAGATTGTTTGGGTGATTTGAGAGGAAACGAGCGCCGGCGGATGTGTTTGTGTGTTTTGCGGAAGGTCAATGTGCGAGTCATCTTATGACAGTTCACGTTTACTTGATGCGAGACTAATAGTGATGGAAGAGTACAGGGATGTGTACGCGCTCGTGTTCTCGACGTCTTTTTTACACGTCTCGCGCACTTTGGTTCCCATTCATTCACTCATTCAGTTTTACACGCGTCTGCCATTCACGGACCCGACAGCGAGATGCAGCCGGCGATGACGGAGACTAGTTGAACGAGCCGGTTATCTATCGTGTCGGCGATTATGAAAGTGACCTAAGCCATATAATTTTCGTATCGGAATACCGTGTATTTCGATATCCTTGTTGTGTAAATCGACTCGGGAGGAAAACAAGAGTGAATTCAAGGCGTTTGAATGCCAAAAGGAAAATTCAACTTGCTCCAGTTTGAGCAATTTGAAGAAACTTGAATTCAAATTGCTAAAGTTCAAACGATTTCAATTCGAGTTACTTGAGTTCAATCAAGTTCAATAATATTATTGAATGTTTACTTCAATATGATGATTTATTAACCGAACAATTGATTATTAGGTGTGTGAGGAGACGATGGCAGAGCACAAGGAGCGACTGGCGGAGATGCAGGGCCTCGTGGCCCAAATCGCCTCGGACGTCGGTCTCGACGCGAACGGACCTCTGCACTGGGAGGTCGAGGCTCTCGACCAGAAGCTCGAGGTCGTTCGGGAAACCCTCTCGGGCCTCGTCGACGCCGTCGATGCCCAAGAGCTAACACGTGGAGATCTCTGCCAGACGAAGAATTTCTTGGACTCGGTCCAACAGGCAAGTATATTGCACAATTCTCGATAAACCGCTTCCCTCGTAAAAGCTCAATTCAACCCCTCGCGTCACCCGATGAAATCATTGCGAATTTTTAAATTTCCAGTTCTCCAAAATAGATTACTTGAAATTTCCTGCGCCGAAATATCGAACGGACCAGTTCACTCATACGTGGTATATTTTTACTCATTAAGCTGCCATCGTGCAAGTATCGATGATCTAATCCGGCCCAGCACGTGTACTGCGTTACGAAAGCACCGAAGATAGTTATTTTTATTATCCGCAAGGTTAGCCGAAACGGTGCCGAAAGACCTTGGCCGGCTCGACCTCCCCTGAATCCCTATTAATCGAAATCTCTCGACAAATCGATTCACACGTGTCACTGCTGGTCAGGCCTCCCACATTCGATTGTTTCTAATTCTGCAAACCTTCGTGTGTCATAAATTCAAAAGACCATTCAATTCGCTCTACATTTCTTTTTACTTTAATAAAAACCAGTAAAACCTTTACAAGTTAAATTCTTGCAACAAGCACAATTGTAATTGAATATGTGCAGTTTCACAACAATTTCACGGTACATGTTGTTTTTATTTTAACAAAAACACTCGCTACATCACTTTACTCGCATCACAGAGAAACACCTTTCACTCTCGAAGAAAGGGGCCAATAATTAATGCACTAATCCGAACCCAGCGGAGTTTGTATCAGCGGGAAGTATAACAGTGGTGCAAACTAGGGCAGTGGTTGTTCGAACGGAATGGCGAGCGCGCGCGGCCGGGGGGTGCCGGTGGCGCGAAGGGGGCGTACGAGAATTTGTAGGTGCTCGAGGAGCTGGGAAAGTTTGGCCGAAGAACGCACACACTCTCCGGCAGGGCCATTCAGTTGTTGCGGATTTCGTGACCGATGTAATTGCCGGCGGCGCTGATGCTAAGCCCTTCGGCCTTGACATAAGAAATTGTTTCGGAACTAGCGCGATTAAAATATAAACGCGCGTGCGAGCTGATGATCGAAGCCTGTGCCAAGCACCAAACAGTGCGAAAATCCGCTCCGGAATCCCGGCGGACGCGTGCGAGCACGATTTCCCTGGGGAAACTTTGTTGCGAAAAGACTCAACTCCGCCCACGGCGGCCTGGGTTGGAAGCCTCTCGTTAAACTTACTTTAACTTCATCATATTACTTTAGTGCTGAAAGGACTTCGCATTACACAATTATTCCTCAACATGCTTCCAAGTCCTTTTACTAATTTTCTACTCCGAAAAAAACGAGTCTAATAAACCAATCCATCTTTCCCATTGCAGAGTTTAACAGCGGTGAGTCAGGGCGAGTCAAAGGAGCAGTTGAACCTCCTCCGAAACCACTTGGTCGCCCTAACATGCGCCGAGCCGCAACTCCAATCAATCAAGGATCGCGCCTTGGAGATCGCCACACAGAAGCCATCGGTTGTGGAGGTTCTCCAGCTCTGGCAGAGCGTCTTCCGAGAGACGTTCCAGCAATACCACCGTCTCTCCAGTCGGCTGGTCAAAACCCAAGACAGCGCGAGCACGCTCAAGCTCTGGCGGGAGTGTCTGATGCACGTGCAGGACTTCCTCTCGAACAACATCCCCGGCGACTACAACAGTCTCTCGGAGCACAGGAACCTCTGCGAGGTGCACCGGAACCTCCTCACCGACCAACAGAATCTCATACTTACAGTCCGCGCGGAAGGCGGTAGCAACCTCCCGGGTCCCGAGCAGTTCAACCAACTGACCAACCTCCACAACGAGACCCTGGCCAAGATCATGGAGCGTCACGCAGCAGTCTGCGACAGACTCGCCGCCTGGGACACGTACAAGCAGGACCAGAGTAAATTGCTTTCCTGGTTGAAAGAGATCGAGCGCGAGCGAGGTCAACTGCAACTGCGCTTCATCCACCTGAGGAGACTCAACAAGATCCTCCTCAGGATACAAGCTCTCCTCGACAAGATTCCCGACGGCGAGGCTCAACTGGAGTCCCTCCACGAGCAACAGGAGTCGATTCTAGTCGACTGCGACGACGCCCTGGTGACGTCGATCCGCATGGAGCACGCCGCCGACTCCCAGAGGATAGCGAACCTCAGCGCCGGTCTCGAGACCTGGCGCGACTTCATTCAACGGATACAGGGGTTACACGCCCAGTACATCGAGCAGATCCGGAGGATAACAGTGATCTTCGAGGAGGTCGGCAAGACGCTGAGTCTGATCGCACTCCAGGCGAGGACGGTCAGTCTCTCGGAGACGAGGGACCAACTCAATTCCCTTCAGGAGCTGCGTATCAGACTAGCCGCGATGACGACGGACCTTGAGTCTCTAGGTGTCTCTTCGGAGCAGCTGAGAGAGTGTCTCAGTCCCTCGGACACGAAGGCTCTCAATCAACAGTGCACGTTGCTCTGGCAGCAACACGGAGACCTCGAGCACCAGGTCGCTTTATTGGCCTGTAGGCTCGAGGAGAGGTCGGAACTCCACGGACGCTGGGAGAATCGGCTCGAGAGACTTTCGAGATGGATTGACGACACCGAAATCCGGGTGAGAAGCTGTGACACGGTGACGCCCAGTGAACCGGAAGAGGCCTTGAAGCGGCTCGAGTGTGAATTGCAAGCGGAAGTCGCGCTGAAGCAGCGCGAACTCACCTGGGTGCAGAACAACGGGCAGGAGTTGCTGGAGGTGGCGGAAGGCCCGGAGAAGGAGAAGGTGGAGAAGTTACTGGATGGCGTGAACGAGAGGTGGTGTCGACTGGTGGCGGCGTTGAAGACAAGGACGAACGAATTGGTCGACTTGATGAGGACGATTACTAACTTGGAAAGAAGAATCAGCGAGCTGCGCACCTGGCTGGCCGGGATCGAGATGCAACTCGCCGAGAGCTTTGTCCTAGAAGCGATTGAACAGAGCAACTACGAGAGAAAGCTCGACGAGCACGATCGTCTGCAGAAGTCGATCGAGACCGAGAGCGGCAACGTTTGCGAGGTACTTAATCTCTGCGGGATTCTATTGAACAATTGCGAGGGCTGGCGGGAGTCCTTCAACACCGATAATATCAAGAACGGCATGGAGGGTCTGGAGCGACGATGGAAGTCGACCTGCGAGAAGTCCGCCGAGCGCAAGCGCAAGATTATCATGGCGTGGAAGGTGCTTAGAGAGCTGGAGACCATCAGGGTGGAGAACGAGCGGTGGGTTAGCGAAACGGACAAGTCCCTGGAGGAAATCGAAGGGGGTCTGGATGAACTCTCGAAGGAGGAGTGCGAGAGAGGAATCGAGAGGGCGGAAGCTCTCGCCGTCGAGGTCGAGACTCGCGAGCCGGTGATTAAAATCATCGAGCAAGACTTCAGCCGGCTTTCGAAAACGTGCCTCGAAGCGGAGAACCTGCGCGCGCTCACGACAGACGCTAGGCGCATGATCGATAGATGGCACTCTTTTAAATCGAGACTCGCAGCGATCTTCTTAGCGCTCCAGCAAGGTCAGAAGAGTTATCGGGATTTTATTACGGCACAGGGCGCGGCTGTGCTGGGCTTAACGCAGGTTGACGTCAAGCTAACGCACATGCAACACCTCGCCACTCCCGAGGAGAAGAGCTCCGTGAAGAATCGACTCCAGCAGCTCCAGGAGCTTCAGAGCGAACTGACTACCCTCAACACCACTCTGCAGAGGGCGGACGAGCTCGCGCTCAAAGTTATGCGAGAAAGCAATCCGGCCGATGTCGAGACCATTCAGGCATTGGTCGACGAGTACCAACTTCTCTGGAAGGACATAAACGCGAGGTTCGATTCCCTGCAGAAGGAGACCGAGAGTCAGGGCAAGGTGGAGGTTGACGAGGCCGTACAGGTGGAGACTTTGAAGTTTGAACAGGACACCGCCGTTCAGGTGGATACTCTGCCAAGACTCCTGAGGATGACGTCCAGTGACGCCTACTTGATGGAACTGGAGGCTGCTATTAACGAGTGCAACAATGCTCTGGACACGCTGGAGGAAGCCGTTCGACCCGATCCAGTTTCTGGACCTGAACTTGACACTGTCGCCAAAACTATCGTGAGTTGTAAATTCGTGAGAAGTCGATGAAAATCTAAGTTCGTAGAGACTTATTTATTGTGTTGTTGCAGAGCAAATTAATTGGAAGCTGCCAATCCTCGATAGAGTTAGTACGTCATTTGCACAATTTACTTGTCGACGATGGAAAAGTGAGCGCGGAGGTCGCCAAGAGTGAGGAGGTGGCCGCCTTAACTGCCAGATACGACACTCTGTTGAGCCTCGCTCGTACGAGAGAACAACAGATTCAAGAATTGAGGTACATTCGATTCTTACTTCGTGTTAACAATTTACTCAAATCGTCTCGTCATTATAACTGAGTCTACTAACATTCCCATTTCACAATACAGGTCACCCGTCACTGACGCTTATTCCTTTCCATGCAATCAGTGAGTGTCTGCTTTTGTGTCTTAACGTTGTACACTAAAATTGCACAATTACCTTTGTCGCAATCCTAGATCGCATGTGAATCCTTAGAGAGTAGAACTATATGTCTAAGCATGTTATTCCTGCACCGAAAACCATTTACCAGTCCACTATGTTCACCTGATCCGAATCCTACTCAGACTGCACGAATTCCCAAAAGACCCTGAGAACTATGTGTCTAAGCATGTTATTCCTACACCAGAAACGGTAGGTTTACTCCACTATGTTTCACCTAATCCAAACTCAACTCAAACTGCATGAATTCCTGAAAAATCCTCATGACCAGAACGATGTAACTAAACAAGTGATTTCTACAGCGACAGCGGTAGACTGATCTGCCCCGTGTGTTCGCAACGCAACTGGGTCCAACTGGACATGGACCTCTGGCGCCTGGAGAAGTGGCTCGAGTACGCGGAAGCGATACAAAAGCAGCACAATTATCGACATCCACCGAGTAACATCGAGGAACTAGAGGACGTGATACAAGAGCACAGAGAGTTCCTGTCCGACCTGGACTGCCACAAGTGCATCGTCGTCAGCCTGAATATCGTCGGGGTCCACCTGGCCGATCACACCGAGGAGGCCAGTAAGGCGCAACACGTTCGAGATCGACTGGCCGTCGGTAACAAACGCTGGGACAACGTCTGCGCGATTGCCGCCCATCGCCAACAACAATTGCAGTCCGCCCTCATGTCCAACAATGAATTCCACCGGATCATCGAGGAGTTGCTGAGTTGGCTGGAGAGGACGGAGATCGACATCAGGGCGAGCGAACCCATCGACCTTACTGAGGCTAGCGATGTCATTCGTGCGAAGTATAATAAATTCAGGTGGGCTTTGGTGATTGGAATAATGTCCGACATGTTATTGCGAGATTGTTTGTGAGTCGATTATGGATTTGTTCGGTTAAATAACCAGAGGAATTGGTTGAAACGTTTCAGGGAATTGAGAAGCGACTTGGAGCGTTGCGAGCCAAGAGTCCTCTCTTTGCAAGAGTGCGCAAATCACCTGTTGGACGAGAAGGTGGAAACGAGAACATGTCTAGTGGAACTGCGATTGAGGTTGCAGTCTTTAAGACGACTCACTGGCATCTACGCCCTCAAGCTAGGCGCCGTGCTCGGATTGGACCCGGAGGACGTCGGTCTCGCGGCGACAACTTCCTCCCTCGCGACACTCTCGCACGATGTAAGCACCGTTCGTCCTCGTAAAATCGACAGACTGTCGCACGAAATAGAGAGAATTGTTGGTACCAAACGAAGTAGGAGAAAACTGTGCAAATTGTGAGAGAATATTAGCTCGACGCTTGAAGGTCCGTCGAGACGACCTCTCGACGGTCTTTGCTTTCATGACCGAACGGTAGCGTTGAGTGTAGACTTGTGCACAATATCGTAGAATCACGTTGATCGATAATCGAACCACCTAGCACGCGAGCTGATAAGAGCCGCCGGAGCAATTAGACGTCAACAAGCGGCGCCGCCCGCGAACGATATACTCTCGAGTGTTCCGAGAACGTTTGTTTGTCAGAGAACTGTCCTCGGACAGTTTCAAGGCGTTAAATTATTACGAGTGATCCGCAAGGATCCGTCGTATTGACCGAGATTTTTTCCCGAGACTCTGAGGCGCCGCGGACTGAGACTCGGCGACCAAATATTTTCGGTCGCCGCACTCCCGTCATCTCGTCTGTTTATTTGCTCCCGCGGAGTTTGTCGGCTCGTGCCTCTATTATCAGTAGCCGTCACCAGCACAGTACCTTATTGTTTGTGTGTTCTCTTTTGCTCTATTGTAGCTACTCGACGAAGCCGGCACTGGAAGCGTGGGAGTCCACGACGCACCCGCCACTGAGTATGTCTTCTCATTTCTTGCCCTTATTGCAACTCCTTGCGCCACCGGGGATGCTTTGAAACTAACCGCTCCTCGCCTAGTTAATCAGGAGATTAAGGAGGCTCCTTTTCCCGAACCAAATCAAACAATAGATTTTCAGACCAACGAAAATTAATCTTGAATTTTGTAAGATAATTACGACATCAAGTAATTTTATTAAGGTGTCGTGTGATAATAACCACTCCTGACCCAATAACCATTCCTGCTTTTGGATAAGGCAAAAAGGGTATACGTAAAAGTTTCCACCCCTCATCGATTCCTCAAGAGCACGAATCACTTTATCAAGGCTGAGATTAAAAATGAAGCATCGAGGAACGGATGAGTTTTGGGAACTTTCAAGCTTTGAAATGTGTCGTCCAGCTAAAGCGAAACCAGCCTCCTAACAGCTGCCCCATTCTCCTGTTACAGTGGTGACGAAGACGACCCGACGGTACTGTCGCGAGGGTACCGTTTCCTGGGCCGAGTGCTACGGGTCTCCGTTCCGATCCAACTGCTAATGCTACTGGCGCTCGGCGTCGCCTCCCTCATTCCAACCCCCGAAGACGACTACGGCTGCATGCTCTCG
Organism: Crossocerus cetratus; assembly: GCA_963675795.1. Taxonomy (NCBI): domain Eukaryota; kingdom Metazoa; phylum Arthropoda; class Insecta; order Hymenoptera; family Crabronidae; genus Crossocerus; species Crossocerus cetratus. Next base: position 21,049,328 of record OY776665.1, on the reverse strand, counting down.
AACAACCTCGCAAGAAGCTTCACGCCGATGGCCGTCTACCCCAACGGGCCACCGCCCATATAACGATAAGTCGATTTGCGAAGGCTCCGGCCCGTCGTGCTGGAACTGGCGTTCGCAAATCCCATACGTACACTCTCGCGGGCCGGCGACCTTGAAGGGTCGCCGCCGTCCACCGGAGAGGACGAAGCTACTCAGCTGGAGACTACTAGTCAGTGGACTACTCGAAGCCCAAGCGTCATGCGGAGCCTCGGTTCGCCCCGTAGTCATGGAACGATGCAGTGCCTTCCGCTGTGACCGTGGGGAGACGACCTGGCTCTCCGCGATGCGAGGGAAACCCGCAGGATTCAAAGGACCAAATGTCGAGGGCCGCGGCTCGCATTAATTTATTACTGTACCGTACATTTGTGATGATCGTGCAATACCCACTCTGATATACTGAGATACGAGAACGGCCGGACACACAATCCGCCTCCCCCTGGGAGGGTACGGGAGTACATTCCATGTTACATTGAGATTTATACGTAACACGCCTCCTCCGTTGCACTAAAGTATTCAAGCTTGCCGATATAAAGACTAATGTCACATGGAATGCGCGACACGCCCGATGGATGCCGATGACTCGGGGGCGACACGACGACACGCACCCATGCCAGTCTCTCTCTAGCGAACTCGGGCTGGTTACGCGTTGCGTACACGCTAGTTATGTGATAAGAAATACTTACCCGACTTTATTTTTTATACCTTCTGTTTATATTAGAGGATTCGAGCTGGAACGAATGATCGAGCGAGGGAGATGGGGAGTTTAGGGAGACGCCGAGGTGCTGCGAGCGCGTTGCAGCTCTGATTAATTAGTGACTGGTGCTAGCCCCGGGCGATCGAGCCATGAGAGAATGCTCTTTCGGAGGCGTTATTCCTTCTTAAAGGTCATTTAGAGCCGCGGCAATGACGGCTCACTCGCCTGCACTCGCTGGTAACTCAGTGGGCGGTTTTCAAGGTGGCTTTTCCAATTGTACTCTGAAAATGATAAGACATATTTGGGATTTGGTACCGAAAATAATAGAAGTTGGACGAGTTGCTAACAAATATGAATTGCATGAGTTGGTGCCAAGTCTTAGAAATTGGATAAGTTGTTACCAAATAACACAATTGGATATTATTGAATTGAATGAATTTACAATTCAATTGAATAATACAAGTTGGACAATATTTGATTCCAACTTACCGAACTTTCATGATTTGGTACGAAAAATAATAAAAGTTTGACGAGTCGGTACGAAACTTCATGCCAAAAAAGATAACACTGGAGGAATAAGAGGAAGGGCGACCTTGAAATCACCCACTGGGTTAGCGGTGCCTATTGTGTAAGGGTAGTTACCGCGCCAACTTTGATATGCATACTTGTAACGATAAAGTGGGTACTCCTACATGATCCTAGAAATGCCTGGATACGCACAACGATGACGCGGCGACGATTCTATTCCTGGCGTAACGCGCGGCGATCTTCTTCTCGACGCTGGCTTCCTGAGTTAAAAAAGACGGTAATCGCTCTCCCGCTTGCTGCGCGATTCGGCTTTGTTATGTACTTTTATAAGAGCTTAGAAGGTGATGTGTACATCGGCGCGATAATAATATATTATATACATATATACATATATATATGATGGAACTAATGACACGACGTAGAGTTTCATTTGCCGAGAGCGAACGCTGTTTTCCTTTGGTCCGTCGGACTCTCCTGATACACACGCGAGTGTTGAACTATACTAGTTTACATCGGCCGTGTAAGCTGATCGACTGGAACTTAGTTGGCGAGGAGAATGGACCGTTTTAATTCGATGATTTTCTGTCAGTTGTTTATGTATGGAAGACATACATATAAATGTGGGGTTGGTCAGCACACGCGGCTAGTGTGAACGCACCCTTAAGGCGATGAGACATACTTTGATAATGCGTATTAATCGTTGCCTCTGTTTTCCTACTCTCGACGGTGTTTGTAATAAGCCGATACTTTCGATGGCTACTTTGTTATCAGCCTCTGTAATTTGTGAAGTAATGAAGTAATTAAAAGAAACGTCTACCATTTATCTTGTCGTGCTCGGTTTATTGCCCAACGATCCCTATCTAACGGAAGTGCTGTGTTATTGGCTAATTATCGATTTCCCGACTTCTCCATAGGAACACATGACCTGGAGGAAGTATCCTTAGACTGTGACGAATCCCAGAAATCTCGATGACATCATTAACGACGCCATTGAAATTCCAGGAATTTTCGATAATGCGAACATCAAAATTTTTTCAGCTATTTCTTAACATTGTTGCTGTTAATATCGAAATAAAATCTCTAAGATAGTTAGTGCAAATAACCTACTTTAGTAAATACGCGATTAATATCCCGAGCGAAAAGTTCTGCATATTAGAAAAATATTTGCCAAATTCTGACATCAGTCTCGGCGAAATCTAGTTACCTCCACCTGTTTTTTCTGCATCACTTGCTTCTTGACAGACTCGTGATAGATGACTCGAAGTTCGCCTCGGCAAATCAGATAAGCCGAGCGAAGAAAGTAGTGGACGACAAAGTCTGCGCAGGCCACGAATTAATTAATTAATATTTGATCCGAAAATTAGTAGGAGGCGAGCGCTCGATAAGAATTACCTTGGCGCCTCCTCGAACGGGAACAAGATAGCGGGAGGAGCCACTAATCTCTGGGAAGTTCCATCTAAATGATCCAGCAAACACACGTGCGATTCCTCGTGCGGACGTCGCTGCCCGGGCGAGTGTGCGCGCACTAACACACCCGGTGCAGGCAGTAAATGATAAAGCAGCCGGTAATTGATAGTATTAGCCTACGACAGCAGCGAGGATTACTGGAGCGCGGAATTTTGTGTACCCACTTACATCAGGTGGCATGCACACTGGAACGATGCCGGTTCCTCCTCTGATTTACGGGGGAGGAACGCGCCCTCGCGTCTACTGCGCCAAAGAGTCGCGTTTCCGCGAAGAATCGCCGGAGCTTTATGGTTTTGGGCCTCGATAATTGCATAAGTCGATCGAGCAGACTCGTCTCTATCCATGTATAAATATGAGATTATTAATATCAATGTACCGTGTGGTAAGCACTTAAGCACCTGGTCCCAGGTGATTTATGGCGCCTGACGGCAAAAAGCTAGTTTGCGGAAGTTCTCCCATACTAACAATCAGACAGTGGAGGATTAGTGCTCGAAACTGTCTGAAATCTCTTCCCGGTCTATTTCGAGGGGAGAAAAAATGGGATCTGTTAATGCGACCGTGTGTGCACCTGTCTCGCGTGGCGGCGCAGGCAAACGGCTCTATTTGATGTTGCAGAAAAAAAAATGCTGCCAACCTGCGCGAGTTGTTGTTAACACTATAATTATGGTGGTTCACACTATCGCGCCACGTCAGCAGAAACGTTTCGGTGGAGGAGGATTTTATCAGCTCTTACCAATTTTCTTCGCTCGAGTCGTATCATATTCGTCGCGAGTCATTTAATTTCCTTTCCCGGATTATCTGTACTTACGTGGCCGACTGTGTGCGCGCGGGGGCGCGTCCGTGTGCTTGGGATGCTGCAAGTGGTACTGAGTACCAGAAAAATTAAGTTACGAGTGTTGGCCGTCACCGGACTTTGAATTAGAAAATTCTGAATTTTTTTATTTTATTGTCATTATGGCGACGAGTGGTGAATTGAATCCTGTGGAAAGTTCGACCGCAGGTTTATTGCCGGCGACTAGTAACCCCGTGGAAATTAAACCCATGGACGCTGGCGTTGATGATGTTTGGATTTTGCAACAAGTAAAAAGCAGACGATCGCTTTATGCAGTGGACATAGGCGAAAGTGAGAAATCGCAAGGGAAGGACGAGAAAGCGGAAAAGCTACCCGGTCATGAGTTGCAAAACTTCATCGAGGTAAGTATGGTGATCGTTGGTCACGCGGTTTGCTTAATACGGAGATAACAAAAAAGTAGGTCAGCGCATAATGTTTTATATTTTTCCCTGGAGCAGAACACACCACGAACCACAGAAGCAAGGAGGAAATGGACGTTAATGCTTTTCGATGTTACTTTCTGCCTGGTTATCGCCACACCATTGGTTATTGGATACTGGAACGCTACGTGGAATTTAATGGACCTATTGATACCCAAGTAAGGTCCATTCCGAATAAAAGTTAAATCAACTTTCAGTGTAAACAATTGAACATTGACTGAGTGCGAAACACCGAACTGCAATACAAAATTCTTGAATTTAAATAATTTGAATTCAAGTTATAATTTCGAATAACTCGAGCGAACTTGGCTCGAATAATGCGAGGCTTGAAAAAAGCAACGTTGTTTTAAAGTGTACCCGGCGACGTGATCTTCTTGGGAGGACTTACTATTCACTGGGCAGTCGCCGTCCTCAAAAGTCGCATGCACGAAAGTGCGATGGAAGCACTTGCCAAAGTAGAAGAGGACTTGGCGACACGAATCATTTGGAAAATCAAGCAGATCGTTTACACATACTTTTTCGCCGTGGCAATTATCATGAATTGGCGAGGTGGCTGGATCATCTTCGATGACTACTTTCTCGACAAGTTTGGGTGAGATAATTCAGAGCTTGCAACTTTAAATCGAATGATGCCTTGACTATCCGTTCAAATGTAATTAACACTTTGTGAATTTTGAAAAATTAAACATTTTTTAATACAAATTCGTGACTTAAAGAGTTTGTGAGTTCGTGTTTGTGACTTAATACTAATTATGTTTTAGGGCTTGCATGTACATGACTGGTATAATGACTGGAGCGCTCGCCGTTTTCAGATCAATAAGGAATTTAATTATTACACCGACTACCTTGCTCGTTGACACTTTGGAGATCACTTTCGACTTTCCCACAAGGTATCACACGGTAAGCTTTGCTTCGCTCGTCTCAGACGATATCTTCTCCAATCATTACATTCTCATACGCACAATGACGAGTATATAAACAGCAAGACTCCGTCTCGACTCAAAGCAACACAGTTGCCAACAAGAGAAAGTTATCCCACCCTCCCCTTTCGCTCGATTAATTAAAAAATCTCTCGAGTGGAAGAAAACCTAGGAGCACGCAGGCGAAAGTGGGGGAAAGAAAACGATCCGATCTTCTCGATCAACTTACAATCTGCCCGCGAGTCCATCTATGCACACACCTGCATCCCGGGCGATCCGAAAACCTCTGCCGAAGAGGACACGATGATACAAACACGATGATGATGACTATTTCGTAAGAGACCGCCGGGATTCCCCGCGTGACAATCTCCTTTGCGAAACAATCCCTTATCGCGTGCTTCATTCTGTTTGCAAACTTTCTCACCGCCGATCCTATCGATTTCCAGTATCATCGAGCGGAATCGATCGATGAAATGTCCCTTCGCAATGTTTTTCATTTGCAAGTAACAGCGAGGAGTCGACTCGACGATCGGACAAGTTTTCTTTGTGGAAGTTGATGCTCAAGATTTCTTAGGTCGAGGGAAATTGGTGTGGAGATCAGGTTTAGGTAAATGATTGGGAAGCTGTGATTAATAAAGAGCGAGAAGCACTCGGCGTGGTTTGGCATCGAGGGAGCTGAATCACGCGGGAGTCGACCGGCTCGAGAAACACTGGGAAGCCGAATGATTCAATGGCAACATTTCGTCAGTGGCAGAAGGAAGAAGCCCCCTGCGAAAAATGACGGCCCAAGGTGAGAGCCGCGTCGTAATCCAAGCTTGATTGGCGCACAAAAAGGTGGCGATTAGTGATGAGTTCGGCGCGACAAAAGGCCGGCAAAGCTCTCGGGCAGGAAACGCCACTCAGAAAAATGAGGCTTCAAGGTGGCTCGCAGACGAATTCTCGCCGCGGCGAGTATCTGGTTCCTTATCAATCAGGCAGAAATCCGGAGACACTAATTAACCGGGTGCTTCCAAGCTATAGCCACTGCACCGCCGCCAACTTCCCCCTCGCAAATTTGTTTTAATATTTCCATAAATCTTACTCGGAGTCCGAGGACACCTTCGGATCTCGATTCCGGGGCTTTCCCCTTCCAAGTGTAAACATTCGAGCACAAACGCCAATGCTTCCTCGACGAGTGACAATCCTCCAAAGTTAATAAAACGCAATTCAAAGAAATTCAAATTCAAATATCCCGATATCAATTAATAATATAATTAACATAGAACCCTTGAAAATCAACCTTCATCTTCCAACCCGAAACAGATTAAAAACCTACCAAAAACCAACACAAATGAAAATTCATCCCCAACCCCCCAACTCCAAAATAAAGATCAAAACAATTCACCCCATTCCCCCCACTATAAACAAGGGTAGAAATTCAACAACGTCAACAAATTCTCAAACACCTGTAAACACTCGTCAAATTGGCACAATCGGCACCAAGAACCCAAAGTGCCCCCCACCGAATTAGGGGTAGTCACGGCGCGTTCGCAGCGGCAGGACCACCTCGAAAGAAGCTGGTCTTCCTGACGAGTGAAATACGAGAAGAGCGCAGGTTGTTCCAATCTAATCCATGATAAAGCGTCGTCCATACCTACGTACGTGGGGAGTATTATTACGGCGGCTGGCGAGTGGGGGGTTGTGGGCCGAGGAAGGAAGGGAAGGAGAGCAGAGAGAGAGATCACCTACCTATTCTCTATGCCCTGGCTCCGCATGACGATGCCGTTCATGATAATGCGATAGTGTTGGTTCCGCGCTTACCACTTGATAAAAGATAGCGGTGAGTGAACAGATGTGCCAGTGCTCACCCGCCGTTCGACCTGTCGACTCTCGCTCGACCCGACTCGTTTCCACCCACTGATACGCCGCTGGTCCCCGCACGCGACTTCCCCGAGGAATCCCGGTGACCGTGCGACGAGTAGTCATCGCCTAGGTCATCTGGCTCGAGAGCCTAGCACAGTGCGAGCCTTCCGGGAACTCATCAGCCGGTGAACCAGTAGTCATGCAAGCCTGGAGGATCCGAGCTTCCAAAGATGCCGAGGCAAATCCTGGAGACCTGGTTTAATTGCTCTGGCTGGAGTCTGAGTGGAGAGGCCTGCAGGGAGGCCGAGGGAGCAAAGACCCTCGGAGTGCCCAGCTCCAGAGAGTCCTCGAGCAGGTGATACTGATTGGTAAAAGGCCTGTGGGAGAAGCGGCAGTGAGAATCCCGAGGGAGAGTGCCCTCGGAGAATGATCCAGGAGACCACTGGAGCAAGGCCAGGGAAGAACAGATCCGACAAGGCTATGCGTCCGGGCGGAGAGCGTCGTCGCACAATCTTGGACCATGCATGATGACGAGCGGTGCTAAGCTCGATAAAGATTGGGTGAGAATGGTCGAGTTACGCAGTGGTACCGGGATGACGGGCGGCCTCGCCAGGAGATCATCGAGCCGCCTTCACTACATGATCCTCAACGTTTTGGACACAGTTTTCTCGGCGGTGGTCGCCGCGCCGGTAGTGGTCGGTTATTGGCGAGGCACCTGGGGACTGAGTGCGGCGTACGTCTACCCGGGCAACCCCGCACTGAGCAGTGTCGCGTCGGTCCTCATTGGATTCGTCGGACTCTTCTTCTTCAATGTCGTACAGCACGGGTTCGAGGAGCTCCTCCACCCCGACAGGCACCGGCTTCTCTATTATGTTGGCTCGAGGTGCTACACCGCCGTATTCGGCTTCTGCTGCGTGAGCGCCTGGCGAGGCGCCTGGCAGGCACTCGACGTTTACACCGAGCATACGCCGACCACGGTCCTAGCCATCACCGCGGTCAGCCTCCTGGCACTCGCCTTCATGCGAGCCATCAGGAACATCTCCGCGCCACCATTCTCCCTCTGCATGGACACCTTTCCCGGATACTTCGAAGTGCAGACTATGTTCCGCGTCGATGTAAGTAGAGTTTCGCCGGTTCATGCATGCTGGAGTCGTTGCATTTGGCGTGGAGGTCTCTTGGATTTTTATATTGGCAATGCGAGAGTCAAGATGGTTGAGAATTGTTGGGAAGAATTTAGAGCGAAACTGTGTTGGATGGTATGTTTGAAGTCACGTGGGTTGTTTGAGGAGAATAATCTCTGGAAGTAGTTGCAACTTACGTTGGATTGAATTTGGTCCCACTGGAAGTTGCGAGCTTCTTCCGATCGATAATAAAGTTATTGGAAAAATCGAGGAATACGTTTACCTTCGTATCTGTCGATTTGAAGAGTTGGCGACAGTGTGAGAGACAGAATTTAAATAGATATGAGTTGACTGGCGCCTTACTGGTTTTACCAGTATTCCATGAGATGCAAAATATCGTCAAGGGTTTGATTATCAGATTGCACTGAACAATCAATTCTTCGATTGTCCAGATTAGATAGCCGATTAGATTGATCTGACTCATCCGATTAGATATACCAAATCATATTTATAGTCATGTAAACCAATCCTATTGCAATAACTGAGCGGAGGAATTATCGTTACAATTTCTCAGTCAACCTTCGGTGGTTTGATTAGGAAAACCTCGAGATCCTTTTCTAATCTGTATCTCCGACTGTTGACAAATTTCTTTCGAGTACGAAGCCAGAAATATTTCGCAATTTCTCCACTTTCCCATGGAGAAGATTTCTTAATCTTCCTTTCTTTAAAAGCAACAAGACCAGTTCACACTGTTCACGTTGAACATTTGGCAAATGCGGAATATACTTAACGAAACAAGTTGTGCATCGTAGAAAGCTAATCGGACAACTAGGAGATGAGCAAACAGGCGCCAAGACAATTGCGGAAAATTTCTCTCCCTTCGAGATAAGAGGAAGCGTTCGCCAGGCTTGTTGACCAACTTGAGATACATTCGCGCAAGTTGATCGCACCGCAAGCAATCAGTTAAACAAAGTTCCACTTTTGCAACGGGCGGACTATTTTTAGATGCTGCGAGAGACGTATCCGCGATCGTCGATCGTCGCCGCCGGATGTGGAAGAAAGGAAGAACTGATTTGCATGGGATTGACACGTGGCGAAGCAACAGGTGCTTCGGGGGATTTGTTCGATTTACTTGAATTCGAGTAACTCCGAGACAGTAGTTGAATGAACACTCCGGACTTGGATTAAAATTGAATTCAACTCAATATGAGTCACGTGAATTCCAATTTTAACAACAATGAATTCAAGTTACTAATATTATTCAAGCGCCTCGCATACAAATAACACTTCAAACTTACTTCAATTTAAGATACTAGTCAAGTGGTCAAGTTATTTGAATTCGAATCTAAAGAAAGGTTTCCGAATAGCTCGATCGAACCCAAGAGAAAGTCTCTATTTCGAAAGCAAAGGCGAAAAGCGATGGGAACTAGATTCTCCGATGCATCGGCCTCACTGACTGCCAGTGTTGCATACTCTCGTCTATGTGTAAGGCATAAGCACAGTTTCCGGCTGTCTCCCCCGATACTCGATGTCGGGCAGTATTGCGTCCGTGCAGCTCGCACACGCACCAGCCTCGCTGAACCAGTTCTTTCCTCGAAAAGTGGCCGAGGTTAATTGTCCCAAATCCAACTGGCATTCGGATTCGCCTCGATTTTATAAACTTTGGAATTAAACTATTGTTTCCTCAAATTTTTCGTGTCCACTAACACGTCTTGTTACTCGTTGCATCATATAGTTGAGTATAAATGATTCATGTATTGGATGAGCAAGTTTTCCAAGTGATCGGTTTCAACGAAATACTTGACTAGTATTGGAGAACTGTACAAACAGAATATCGATACAATTAAAATTAAATTATAAATGCTCACCAATCTAGTTAGAGTCAATTTTACCTAAACTCCTGAGAATTCGAGCCACTTTTCATCAGGTGTGATCGTTGTAAAGAAGTCAATAATCAATCAGACCAGAAGTGGCGGCAAAGAGCGTTTGAATCTCCTTCCGAGTGAAAATACTCCCAAAGCTATGGAAAAATATATCGGGCAAATTGACAAACAACAGAGAATGAATCGGAATTGATCGAGAGCGAGGGGGACTCTTGAGAGTGGCTTTTAATCGGACGCGGGATCGCCGTAAAGAAGTCAATCATCAGTCATCAGATTAGAAGTGGCGCCAAAATGCATGTTTGTTGGGAGGCGATAGCGCGGCCGGAGTGTTTGCCATTGTGCACGGAACTCGGCCGGATTACGGAGCGGCGACGATGAATCGCACATTTTTCTGGCAGGCTGCAATTCCTCGAGATAGCGCGCGCCGCTCTGTGTTTTCCTTCGACGGCGCAGCCACTGTTTCTGCCCGTTCGGGAATCGAGGAGAGAAAGGACGCATGGGGAAATCATCATCGAATGACTCCAAGGAAACCTTCCTCGAAACACTTTTGTTTATCCTTCAATTCAATAGGGTTCGATTTCTGGACAAACCAATCGATAATGCAGACACTTCGATTTCTCGAACACGTCGATATCGAAGTTTTCGAGTTGGCCAATTCGGGAAATCATCCACGATTATTGAAATGATCATTACATTATGAAACCAGGGGGGGATTTTCGGCGGATCTGTTTACCAATCATATCTCGCCACACACGTGCTAATATCGAAAGATCGATAACGAATCGTGTGCTATTTCTCTTTTCTCTTTTTGCAATAGTTCTCGCCCTTATCTTAATTACGCTCTCATGGATGTACGGGAGAGGCCACGTGTCTGTCCCGACGACGCCCTAATGAACCGGGAGGCGGGCGAAATTATCGAATTAATCAAATTAAGGCAAACAAAGCGAGTCGGGCGATCGGGGGGACACGCGCACCCCGAGATGATCGAGTATTATTCCACTTGGCCACCTGCAGAGCTCGGTTCCTTTTATTTGTTTGCAAAAATATGCCTCGAATCTTGGTCATTTTAAATTTTAATCAATATCTCTGATGAAAAGTTGGTTTTAAAAAAAGTTAGAAAGTGAAGGTTTCGAATGTTGTTTACGCTTCAAGGAGGGTAGTTCCGGTGATCAACGCTAACCAGTCAATTACCGGCGTCATAACTGTCGACGTCCAGTGTATAGCATTTCTCCAGCGGCTCCATGAATGGACAGTCATTACGGGATCTGACCGTCATTGTGGGCGCGTTGTACCGTCTCGCTCCTGGGCAGCAAGTGCGCGCGGTTTGCTCAGCTTAAACAACAACAATTACCGGCTCGACGCGCATTAGCCTCACGTGTGCGATAAAGCCGGCGGCGGATTTTGGTAATAAGAAGGCCATCATCATCGGTGCGCGCCACCCCGTCGCGTGAGTCATTAGCCAACTGGAAAAATTCGCCGAACGGCCAACGCCGGTGCAGAAGTTAATCGATTACGAAGGCTGCGAGACGGCCTTCGTAATCGATTAATTGCCCGGAAAGTTGCCACTCGAGGAGGAGACAATTCGCGCTGATCCGGATCGACGGACTATGTCAACACACATAACTCAACTTGAACATTGTTTGCGTCTCTCGAGTTAATCGAATTCAAAGCGCTGGTCTTCCAATAACTTGATTTATGCGAACCTGCCACGCACTTCACAAGGGATGTCTCTTTTTCGAGTTACACTCGAATGCACCTGAAATTCTTAGTGTCTATCAACTGTTGATCGATTTTTTCAGATTATTTAATCTTTATTTTCGATTATTTTAAATTATTTTCGATTATTTAAAACGATTGTAAAATGTATAGAAATTAAGAGAAAAAATACAATAAAGTCTTGTCATTCATGATTTCAGAGCACGAGGAACTGGTTGTTGTACTTATTAGACTGTGCGTTCAGTGTGGTGGTGGTCGGCACACTGGTGGTGTTCGTTTGGAGAGGCGTTTGGATACTTTTCGACATCTACCTCTACCCGAATGACCGCGAGCACTCAGCAATTGGATCACTCGTAAGTAAATTCCCAACTTTTCTCCGATTTCAATGACTAACTCGATAAACAATACATTCGACGATAAGCCGCCGAATTTGTGCAAATAGTAGTCCTCACGGGTTCACTGCAGTTCAATGCGCGGCAGACGGTTCATTTGTATCAACAAAATTCGTATTCCATATGTTTTCTGCGAAAAGTATCACGTGTTACCGTAATGATAATGAAGCGCAAAATGCCCCAATTTGCAATGTTCTGCCAATTAGCCGATTTCACGTTATTCTCCGCCGGTTCGGATTACCGCAAATATGTTGACCAAATTCTTATTAATATCAATGATAAAAATGATGAGTAAATATCTCATAGCTTCCCCCAAATGAGGTTCTAATCACGCGAGACACGTGTTCCGTGTGTGCCTATCCGTTTCAGCCAAGATTTATCCCGCTTGTCTCGCAACAAAGCTAACAAGCGAAAGCCGTCATTAAGAGCAGGTGTGTTTTGTCGGGGACTGCTTAGAATAATGATTGCCCGAGGGGAAGGGGGCGGGGCAAGGGGGCGGATTGAGTTGGCGCGAGTGCGTAAAGCGAGTATGTTGCGCAAACCTTAAATCTGCAAATTCGAGACATAAATCATCCGAGCCCACGTGAATTGTACAAAGTTGGTGGCTGCCGTGTGTGCTCTTCCTAGCTGATAACGTGATCATTCGCGGCCTTTTAATGACGAGTCTACGTAGGTAGAGTCCAAATCTACGAAACCCCCTTAACACGTGCGACCGATCCCCACGTCGGGCCCAGACGTCTTTTCATGATCATTATCTAGAATAATGATAGTTTAACATTGCAAATATGCCGCTTGAGAATTAACGAGGATTTTGCTTATTTATCAAATTGAATTAACCCAGAAATTTAACACCAACAATGGTTCTCGTTCCATTGAGAGTCATTTGAAAATTAAATCATAATTTCTCCCAGGCGTAATATTATTGTTTACTTAGCCACTTAATTGGAGAGCTAATTAGAGAGGCAGCGATTTACACGTCGGGGCGAAATGAAATTGAGCGTCATTTTGAATGACACGTAGTTACGGGGCGCGCGCGCGTCGATAGTCCCATTGTATAATTGAATATTGGCCAATTGCATGATTGCGAGGGCACATGGCAAAACCGGTGCTCTGCCCTGCCGCTGCTCTGCCACGACACGACGCTTTATTGACCAGACTGCATTACATGCAAAATGCGGTCAACTAGTCGGCCTGTCTAATCATTCATCATACCCGCGCACACACGCGCATTCTTATGCTCGTGCGCGTGGAAGTTCGAACGGAGATGGACAGGTTTCTCCTATAATTGAAATTGATGAGAAATCGATGAATCAATAAAAACAATAAAAGTGAAAATCTTGTATTTACTTATTAAGTCGATTTAATAAATAAATACAAAAATTTCCCACGCACATAAGCCAATGATTTGACTAGAATTGTCCGCGAGTAAACGATCGGCTTTGCCTAGGAAAATAACGATCATTTCGCTCGAGAGGTCTACTCTTTTATCTTATCGTTGATCAGGGAAGTCAGTGATTTGAGTTCGTGCACCCGCAGGCCAAAATCACGCGACGCACACTCTCTCGAGTATTCCGGGAACATTGCTGCTCTGTTTGAGGAAGATTAACGCACGGGAGTACTCGAATAGGATGTTAAATCACTTCGATGATCCCCGAAATTACTCGCACGTCTAATTGCTGGTGTTTTCCTGTGCTATTTGTGGCTGGGATTAAACGGGCGTTTGCTCCGCCGCTCGAAAAAGCACGGAAATCTGTATCTTTAGAGCGATGAATGCGTAATGACTCGTCAGTGGGATGGAAATGGCACAGGACTTGAGTTACGGATGACTGGGCTTGGAAAAGTTGGTCGAATGATTGATATGAGAAATCCAGTAATGATCTACTCGAGCCGTAGGATTAAACAAGTATTGACAAAAAGCTATCATCGTCAAAGTCATCTATACAAATGATGCAACAGGATGTCCACTGATAAAACCTTGCAGCAAGATACTAGAATTTTAGTCGATGATTCAGTATCGGGATGATTACAACATCGAGTGGAAAATTCGTTAGTGCCTCGTATCGTCTTATCGTCATTGTTGTATTATTCTCTGGTTGAGTAGCAGTCTAATTTGAACGTCGACGCTAATGATACTTCAGATAAACCATCATCGTCTAATAATAACGACAAACATTGACTGAGACTCGCAATGACTCACTCACTGACAGATTCCATTACTGTATCAATGCTAATTCTCCAATAAAAGCTAAATCTGTCAATACCCCGAGTCATCGACGAATAATGATTGTCAAAATCCTCGATCGGAGGAAACCGCCTTGGTTTAGGCGAGTGCATGGTGCAGTTGGTAGACAGTACTCCGACAACTAACGTGAATTCTAAAGGGGGTCGATGATTGCGCGAGGGCCATCACGGCGCAGGATTCGCCGGCTTGGAAATGCGCTTGCAAATCACGAAACGAGCGATTTGCTCCGAAGTGCTGCGATAACAATGACGACATGGACGAATCCAGTGACGCGAGCACTGCACTCCACTCGAACCAATGATCCTCGCCAACTTTGTCTCTGCATCCTCCACATGCGCTCCCATGCTACTATACAACTCAGTTCATCACCCACGAAAATTCCATAACAAACCAAATAAAATAACAAAAATCTCTATTTTAAGGTAAAATTGTGCAGAAAACTTGCACCAAGCAAGAAAATAATCTGAATTTTAAAAATTGAGTGAGAAAAATGATTCTGATTAACAGGTGATCGGCTACATCATTGTCATCGTGACGTTCTCGTTGCAACCGCTGATGCGATACGTGTGCGCACGTCTCTCGGTCGTCGCCAGACTAATCCCGGCCGACCTCTTTCTAATGCTGAGCTTCTTGGGGACGGTGAACGTGTGGCGGGGCATCTGGGGCCTCTTGGACCTTTGGCTCCTGCCCGAGACCCCGGTCCTCTCCTGCTGGATCACCCACGTCAGCTGTTTCGTCTTCCTCGTCCTCCTCAACTGCAGCAACTCCGTCCTCGTGCGCGGCGTCTACATCGACGCCGAGGAGGACGACGGCAAGTGCGTCGCTTTCCCTTGCCACTATCTTCGATTGTTCTTCAAGGTCAGTGCCAAATCATTAATAATATTTGAGTGTTAGTTGTCTTGTTATCGGCTTGGTGGGTGATTGTACAGGACTTGCGATGAAAGATAAACGAGTCGGCATTGATTTGGGTGGAGGAAGTGACGCTCGAGTTTCTTACTCGCTTTAACATGATCATGACCCTCATCGAATTGATGCCTTAAACTCGGACTCGTTCACTGCAATCTCGAGACGTACTCCACTTTGCCGAGCAATTTGCTGGCTAGATACGATAAACGCTCCTTTCTCTCGCTCCAAGTTTCTAGGACGAGCTTGTACCAGGCTTGTTAGTCTTATCGCGTAACATACACCGACTCAAGTTAGCGACCTCTAACTTCACTTTTACGTAGAGACTTTGGTAATAAAATGATTCCGCGGGATTGTTAACGTGAAAACTATGTTTGTCGACAGATCGAACGGGAAAAGAAGGAAGCGAGGCGACGCAACTTGCTGGTGGCTTCGAGCGACTTCCGGCCCCGACCGGATGGCCCGACGAAGGACGCCGAGAGCGGAGCTCTCCTGGCGAACAGCACACCAACCACCATCCTGCCGACGAGCCCCGAGTCCTTCGTCTAACAGCCTCCCCCGGAGACGAGTTCCTCTCGCCATCCCGAGCGATTCCTCAATCACAGGGCAGCCTGTACAGTGACAATGATCCGTGCGAATCAACCGGGAACCTCTCCCTCGCGTGTGAATCGTTCGACGGTCAAGTGCCGAGAGTCGACCGCGACGTGGCCAGTGTTCAGTTCACTAGAACAATTTCCCCGAACAATCCTCCCAAGAAAAAAAGGCCCCAAAGAAATGAATACTGTGCGCGCGCGCGGATGTGTTGGTTGACGGAGAAATGGGTGGAAGGACAAGGGCGAGAGGGCTCGGAGTGAGGACGAAGAAAGTGGAGTTGAAAGTGGATCGAGCCGGGTGGTGCACGGACCCCAAATGGTGAAGCGAGTCCTCCGGCCTCGGGACCGGACCCTCGCGACGCCGAGAGCGCGGATAGGCGAATTAACAATTAGATACGTAAGAGACGTAGCTCGAACGCTTTTGTAGGTAGATGAGTAGAGAGAATAATAAAAGAAGCTCTAGAGAGAGACTGACGGTGGAGTCGGTAGGTGAGCCATCCACGCTGCCCCATCGCCCAGTCTCCGATCACCAGGACTGTTCGAGAGATCGAGAGGCTCACCCCCTTTCCCTGTCGTCGAACCTCTGCATTTTTCTTAATTCCGAGCTTTGCGAGGTCAAGCTAATCTTACCGAATCGAGAGGAAGAGAGAGATAGAGAGAGCTCTATTTATATACCTGTATTTATCGAAATCGCACGACGATTTGCTCAGCTAGACGAATAAATCGAAGCCCGATTCGAGCGAATCCCCATGGCAGTTTCTCTCGGGGAGCCGCGCTCCCCCGACCCCATCACACCTAGCCATTAACTAATTAGCGGACAAGGAGAAGGAAATCGCCCTGACACTGCCGCGCGACGTCTTACGAGCGGCCGCGCATGCCAATGCCTCGCCTCTCAATGCCTCCCATTCACGGTGGCTCGGATTTATTGAGTTATGGGACAAAGTTGAAGGTCACACGTGCCAGCCGCACGTGGGGAGGTGCTCGCTTGGCGAACGGAGCTTGGAGCTGGTTGAAATGGTTGATACTTTGGATTTTCCTGGTGACTTGAGATTCATTTTTCTTTCATTTTTTCTTGAAATAATCAATGAGGAAGTATTGATCACGTTCAACCCCCATTGAGGTTGATGTTGAGGTTGAGTATCGAACTGGGAAAGGCAGGAGTTGTTAGACAGGGTGGGTCCGTTAGTGTCAATTGCCGATCTGATGAGCGAGTCTTCCCGAAAGCGAGGGAAACCGATCGCAAACGCACCGGCGAACGGCAGACGAGACCTTGATGATGACAATGGTAGTGGACCAGACACGATCATTATAAATGGGTTATAACCTTCTCCCGCGCATCCTGTACACCCCGCCGGCTTTGCTCTTGTACACCAATTACGACGTCACGGCGTACTAATAATTAATTAACTGGAATAATGACGGGACAATGGGCGGCCTGGCACGTCGATGGGAAGTGCTTAGTTCGAAGATGAGCGGCTGCCCTCCTGGCCTACATTTAATATCTCGACAATGGGCAATCTGGTCGCAGCCGCGGCTCCGTCGCCGATGCGCAGCCCAAAATTCACTTGCCGCCCCCGTCCGGAAGTCCGACTTTTCTAACTGTTGCTGCGAGGCTTCGTTTCAGGGTGGAACTGTCGAGAGCGACTCTTGGATTGATATGTGTCGCGTGAAAGTATGTACAATAATAACAAGTGTCGGTCTCGAGAGTGACTCTCGAGATTTTTTACTCTCAACTGGACACTTGGCTTGAAAGTACTTGTCCCGCTAATGATCCGATAAACTTGTTGGTCTACTTGGAATTCCATGAAAATTACTATAGAAAGGACGATTCGTTTATAAATGAATCTCTTACGTACGGAGATATTGCTTAAAAACAGCTTCGGATTGGAAAGGTATAGAGATTTGCTATGCTAATTATGTACGCCAACTAACAAATATATCTATAAGTTTTTGACGTAACACAACTTCATTCTCACGGGCTGCAGACGCACATTGGCTAATTATGTAATACAGATGCTTGAAGAACAATCGATTTGGCCCGACTTCCTATCAATACCAGCTATCAACCATTAAAATCAGTTGTGTTCTAATTAAATTGATTGGAACATTATCAAAACATGAAACATTAAAATCATTTTTTATCGTCTTTGTAGTATTTTATATTTCTTGCATTTCGTAATTGGAAAAGTGTGGGCCAGAAACTAGGAAATTCGAACGAGAACTACGCATTCAAATTTCCCGAATCGGAGTATCGGCTTTTAATTTTACGCGCATATTATTTTCAGCTGTATCTTACAGCCTTGAGGTAAGAGACGCGATAGACCTTTTGCGACGCAATTTCGGATTAGCCGCCGTCTCCTCGTTAACGAAACGATGCCGTAAAAATAGAAAGCACAAGACCAAACAGGTAAGGCGCGCGGATGTTTAACACATTGCTGCCAAAAGCCCTCGGCTGCACTATCATTTTCGATTAGCGAACGAGTGCTTGTGGGGAAACAATTGGCAGATTAGCTTGAATGGTATGTACTACGCTACACTATCGTGTGTCTCGGAATCTCTTCTATGCTGTTCGCAGAGTTAGACTGTTCTGTTCTCGAATGTCTCTGAGAATTCACAAAATACATATTTGTATTTAAAAACGGTCCAGTTTGGTCAGTAACTAATTAATTAATATGCTCTATTTATTAATAAATAAAATAATCCAAATGGGATCATTTGTCATATAAATTATGTAAAATATACAAACAGTATAATTTATATAATTTAAACCATAGATGATTTTCAACATATTTGTTTTCTAGAGAAATATTAATGAATCATTTGTTCCGAATGCTCGCCCTCTGATTACCAATTATCCAATCTCTACTATGCTGCTTCCACGAAGTCGCCTCTGCTCGGTGAGGTAAGAGGGACGCTTCTGGAAGACGATCGGCGATCGATACTTGATCGATCAGTATTGCATTTTCGTGATGAGAGGGTGGGAGAGGGTGCGAGAGGGCGAGGTTGATCGAGTGGGGAGTCTATTTGAGGCGCCGCGACGCCGCGGTGCAAGGAGAAGCAGTCGGCAGGTCGCATCACGACGAAAGGTGAAGTGCCGTCAACGAGGAAGAAAGGCACCTTCGACACGACGAAACCAGTACTCGAAACTAGTACTCCGGAGCGCCCGCCTCGGTGAACAGTGAACCGATATTCTAGGACGACCCCCGCAGCTTTTCGCCCGTCGGATCCTTTAATTAAGATTAATTAAGCGACATGGCGGCGGACGACCCCCTTTGCAATGAACCCTTAGTCTCCGTGGAGTTCGAGGTCTTTGGCAAAGTCCAAGGTAAGGGATTTAGCCCCATTTCCCAATTTCCCACTCCGATTCACGAAAATACAGTATTTCTTTGTTAATTAGTTGCTGCTTCACTTGATCTCGCTAACGGCGATCGAAAGAGCACGACACTTTAAATTCCCTGAAACTCCTTTTCATTGAATTCGCTCTTCATAATTCATTATGTTTTTATTCATTATTGGTTGACTATTGTTTGTGCCGGAATAATTAAAATAGTAGAAAAGTTGGGGGGACCAGTGAAGAATTCGGTTCTGGGAGAAAGTATATACCATTTCCCGGGCGCGCCGCCGCTCCAATTTCCCATTCGATGGTGGAAACAATCATCGGGACGATTTCGATGGTCGAACAATGACACCGGGTGACACGGGCTTTTATTAACCGAAGGATCCTTGACACGAATCTGCACGGGATTACTTAACGCGTAGGCGTAGTGCGTGCACAATCGGCTAGAAAACTATGACACATGTAAATACAGTACAGGATCGGAATCGGGTGTGCGGAGCATTGGAACATCATTTGAAGAATGTTAGTTATGATGATGAAACCGTCGATTTATGAAGAATTCGGCCAAGTTGCGAGAGATCGAAAAAATCGAACGAATGGGAATAAGATTCTTCGAAGTTTTCGCAAGGCACCGAATTATTCGTGACTTAATAGTTCGAGCACTAATACTTTCTGTTCTACAAAGAATTGGTGGTGAAAAGAAGTAGATGTCGCAATAGCATTGAAAGATTGAGTTGCTCAGATCATCGAGAGAATTTCAAGATCTAACCCCAATGACTCCTGACCATTGTTCGCAGAATTATTCACATAGAAATATCAATTTCATTCGAGTTGATTACTCGATTCGCATGCTTCATGAAAAATCATCCTCGGGATTAAAGAGGGTGCTTGTTATAGCAGAAACGAATTTCGAACAGTCGCACAGTCGCAAAGAGGAAGACTAAGTGAAGAAAGCTCTCGGAGTGCCGAGCAACTTCTTGACTTGACTTACCGGTGAACTTGCAGGTTTGTACTTCCCGAAGTACGTGAGGGACATCTGCCTCCAGTTGGGCATCTGCGGATGGGTGAAGAACAGTAAAACCGGCACAATACTTGGCAAAATGCAAGGACCCCGCGCACTCGTCGATCAAATGTAAGTCCCACACGCACCTCACTCTTCCTCCCACAATCCCCTTCGCTTCCTCTAACCCTTTCGGCTTTCGCGATAAATCGAATGCAACTGGTAATTGCGATAAATCGAACGCAATTCCTCAAGGATTAAAATCTACTACAGTTTGAATTTCAATTAGCATTTTTTAATAAAAGATTAAACTTTAACAAACGGAATGTATCGAGTGCTATCACAGAACATGTTTGTTTACATAATATTATGTAAATATTTTATTCCTTCCTCTTATACATATGCATAACACTGAAAGGTAAGAACAATAAACCAACATATATATATATATTATATTCGTATGCTTTAATAAACAATTAATAAAATCACTGTAAAAGACGTAAATGATTCCTTAATTTTATTAATGTTATTATATTATTGTATGACATAAATAATTCATCGAGAATGGTATTAATTATTATTATTTATTGAATCTGATTACTTTTGAAAGTTCGTTATCATGTAGTAGCGGCTTGAGCGTAAGACCCGCGTAGATGAAGGCTCGCATGCGCGTCTTGTTGTCACGGCCGACAGCTGATCGACTTTAAAGACCCTACTTCGATAGAACCGCTTAAAATATCCGAACTCGGTCTGATTAGACGCTAATTATAATTGCCGGAGCACGCGAGGCTGTGCCTGTGGCATACAGGGCGCGTCATCCTTCACAATCAGTTCCGCTGATGATATTGTACGAGGGTCGTCCGGAAAGTCTAGCGCCCGTTTTCCAATGAGACAACAGCCAGTCGAGATATCCTAAGAAAAGCTCGGATTTCATTCCTTCACGGTCATTAATGTAATATGTGTGTGATTTCTTTCAGGGCACAGTGGCTGACATCGGTTGGTAGTCCCGGCAGCGAGATCCACCACTGCGAGTTCACAAATTGGGAAGGCGTGTCGAGGCCGCAGTACAAGGGCTTCGCAATTCGCTTTTAACAAACCGAGAGACTCCCCTTCTTTGTACACACAGATATATAACGAAATTAACTTATTTATAACTTTTTATAAAGGAGCCACTTGCTGTAATTCGGGGCATTGCTTGTACATAAGTCGCGATTCACGGAAATGTTCGATCCAACGGGGGAATGGAGACGACGAAGATAATCTCAATATTTTTATTTAACGAATTGCTGGTAAAACAATAACATATACAATTGTAATATATTCTTTTACGCGCGTGTGGGTGTGTGTGTGTGTGTGTATGCGTAAGTGAGTCTGTATGCGTGTGCAATTGTGATAGACGCTGACCCTTAAATGTGACTATAAATATAAACGATTTCAGCCATTTCAAAGACCGAGGACTTTTAAGAATTTCCCACGCCTCGTTTCTTACACTCTCGTAAACGACCACCGCTGACTTTGAACTAGCTCACAAAAAATTGCGAGTAGAATTTACAATTGACAGTGTCCAGTATCCCGAGGCTTCGAGCGTCACGAGTCGCCCACGTAAATGAAGCTGGCATCTAACATTAATTGCGCCAGATGATACAAATGGTGCGATTCAGGCAAGTGCCTGGAAATCCGCTGGATCAACTCTACGGTGTCTTCGTTGGAACATTCTGCGCAGAGGACCTCCTCATCAATCTGCAATAGATTGGCCAATCGAGAGTCATTTAAAAGGTTTGAAATCGTAGATAATGCTGAAGGGGTGCAATGAAATAGTTACCAAATCATCGAGGTACGTCATTAGAGTTGGATTTATACGAGACATTTCCTCCAAAAGATCGGGTGTCTTCGATAGGTAGCCGATCATCCTTTTCCCGGCAATTGGTAGCAAATCTGCTGATAATTTCTCTAAATCACTCACGGCCGTCACAACCTGTGGAAAGGGGGGAACGACAAAGTTAGTTGAGGTGAAAAAATGAAATAAATAGCCCAGCTGTAGAATCGTGATTTCGGCACATGCCTCTTCAGCCAATCGATCGAATCCATTGATGTACAATTGACAAACTTGATGCATTCTCAATCGGTCATTATTAATTTCCCAAATTGACGCCAGCGCCTGGCACCTGCTCATCCACTCTATCGCCTGCATTGCGTTCAGCGTCTTTCCGTCTGTGGTTTCTCGATGAATCGAGTCCATAGACGCTGTGATTATGGAACACAAGAAGTTCGCTCTGGTAGTATCCCTGCTATCGTCCCTGTACCACGTCAACGTGACATTGTCCGAAATGTTTTGGAAGAAGTAAGGTTGAGCCTAAGCGAAAAGAGTCATTCCATACAAAATAGTTCAAAGTTAAATTTATGGATTTGAGGTGCAATGTGTAAGGTCTTTTCTCCGTAATTATGATACGTACAACAGATTCGAACAAATTGTTCAATGGTTTCGAGATTCTTATGTTGAGACTAGCAATCATGTAGAGAACGTTTGCTAGTTGAACGTGTAGCATGACTAGATCGTAAGAGGCCGGTGTTTGCGTAATAGCTAGGGTCGCAAACGGCTGTGGACCGGCAGTGTATCCTTCCCACAACTCTTCCGATTTAATTATTGCGTTTTGATCTGGCCCGAATACCTCCGACTAAAGAAATAGACTCCATAAATAATTTTCACAATTAACAACAACTCAGCGCCCACACTGCAATGATTAATAAGTGTCGCTAGCTTACGTCGACGAAGATTTCCAAAAACGATACGCAGTGGTGAAGGAAAGTAGTCAACTGCATGTCCGATAAACCGATCTCCTGCGTGCACAAGCGTTCCTTCGGCAATTTTCCCAGTTTATTTATCAGCTTGGCGCCAGCTTCCAATCTCTTTTTAATGTGAACCGACCACAAAAGACAGCAAACCCCTGTTGGAATACAAAGCATGTTTTCCCCCCGGTTTATTCCACTAGTATTCACTGTTCAAGAAATCTTGTTTAAAGCAACTACCATGCCTGAGGTGTTTCATGGGAATCTGCCGGAGCACAGCCAACGCCGCGTCGAGCGCCTCTAATTGAGTGATGTCCTTATTCCAATGCATGGCGAACTCCCAACACAAGTTGGCAAGTAAGACACTGCTCGTTAGACTGTATGGAAAGTGTCGCTTCAAAAGTGTAATTTGTTCTGAAAAATACGAATTTACGAATAATGGAACTTCTCGAGGAAGTAAGGTCGACTATTTATTTAGGGTACCTAACACTGAGGTCCTTCCAGTTGTATCGCTCTTCGCCTCACTTCCTACTTCGACTGATAACGACAGCAGTTTCGCTTGATCCTGTTCGGGGACGTCGACATTTCCAGATTCATCCAGATTCTCGGGTTTTACGGGATCGGCTGCCAGTTCGACCTGATCGAATTCTACGTCGGTGGTGTCTATTAAACGGGAAGGTTCTAATCCGGCGGAACTGAGCCATTTTGCAACGATCTCAGATACTGAACCTGTTGGAACAATAAATGTTCAGAATATGCCTTTTGGGTAAATGATTTCTTCCAGAATTTAAATGTTTAGGCTCGAGCTGCTGAATTATAACGGATTTTTGGCCGAAAATCGTTGAAATGAGTAACTTAAAGATTTAATCATCATTAAATGCTACTTGCCTTTCCCTTTCGAGACAATCAACGCTAAAGAAACGTCGCATTTAACGTACGGCAAGGTAAAGAATGCCGTTGTATCATCAATCTGCGGCTGCTGGCTATAAAGGGAACCTAAAGTAAGTAAATGATTCGTTTTTATTTTAGCGCACTACGTACCGAACAACAGCATTTAGAATCGTCACATCTTCAAGGTTTCCTATGAGTAGAGTAAATTGACAACTATCTTTGCTAACGTTCTCCCATTCGTTGATGGAACCGGCTGATTCCTCGTCGGATCGCAGAGCATTTGTTTTCTCATCTGATTTCTCGGCCTTCTCCACATTGTTGCCGTTCTCACTGTCGGCTGTTTTGTTGCCATTGTCGTCGTGAGTCTCATTGTACGCCTTTTCTTTCTGTCTCTCCATTGTCATTAATACGGATCGGCATGCCAGGGCTCCCGTAAGTGCGTTGAAAGGATCGCTAGCGTCCGACAGAATCGTGCGGACGTTTTTCCACCACAACGACAATTCATTGTCGTTGACACAAATCTCGTCGATATCTACGAAAGCGTAGAACTTATGGTATCGGCTCGTAAAAGTATAAGGAACGAACTTGACGGGGCAAACTACTTACTAGCTATGGAACAAATGGCCTGCAGAAGCTGCGTTAAATGCTTCAATTCGTGACCTAAACATACACCCTTTTGCCTGTCCAGCCAGTAAATGAGAGCCAATTTCATTAGCACAGATGGATCAATGTTGCTATTAAGTGCGGCTTCTTTCCATGTGTCGATCGATCCATTCGAGTACATCCATCCCTGGAATATCAGCTGAGCTGTGAATAGTAAAGGCCAATTAGCCCCCAGTATGTACTCCAAGTAATATTAAAAAGCTGGTCAATTCTATCACTCACAAATCTGATTCCTCTTGTCAACTTTCAAGTCCGACCGCAACTTAATCGGCCCTGCCACGCCGAATTCAAAGGATGACAAAAAGTCGAGAAACATTCTCCCATCGTCTTTGAACTTTACTTTACTCTCTGTTTTAATGTTCGCACACCGGAAACTATTTATTGTGCTGGATAGCTTTTGAACTCTGTGCACTTCCCTTTCCGACGTTAGAAGAATCATCGATAGGGTTTTGCTGTCTAAATCATTACTCGCAGTTATCGTGTCGTAATCAGGTGGCGTGTCGAATTCACGCCTCACGTAATTGTAAAACTTTATGGCCTGCTGCAATTGCGTGCACAACAAATACAATGTTTTCGCCGCGGGCTCCAATTCATCTGTCTCTGTACAATAAAGATTAACTTTAATTTGTCTTTCTTCCACCACTGTAAGATTCAAGGGAATGTCATTTGTTTATGTACCGTATTCTTCCAGCTTGGCGAGAAAAGAAGTTGCAGCCGCAAGCAGACCGTCCGGAACTATATTCTTGTTCGCCAGAAGCATTTCTATCATTTGCACCCTAATCTCGTTCGTCTTCAACTCCAAGCACGCGTTACAGATTTCCGTGACTAGTTTCTCCTCGTCGTAATCCTCCTCGCGCAAGAACGTCTTCAGTTTCTTTAGAACGTGAATGTCTCTGGCTCTCTTTACATTCTTACTGTTGAGCGCAAAGTGAAATGGCACAGTGATTTCCTTCAATCCGCCGAGCGGATCCATAAAGACGCAAGCATATTGCGGCTTGTTTTTGGATAAATGTGCATTGTCGTTCATCCCCATCAAACCATAATTAATATAGAGCAGTCTGTAAGAGTTCCGAGCGCAGGCTAGTTATAGCAGATATCTTTCTTTTTCCGATTTACAAAAGATGAGACAGAATTAGTGTTTACCTTCCATTCTTACTGGCGGTGAAAGTAGTAATTTTAGGGCCCTGTTGTATGCCCCAAATGTCTATGACACCTTTTTTAGGGGCATATACAACCAGGAACATAGCAGTCCGCAATTGCCCGACTTTTTTGCTATTGCTGGAGGTTTTAGGCAGTCTGGAGTGTTTCTCCTCCTGTACTTCTATCCAGCCACACTGGGCGTCTCGATAGCCTTTCCACATTCTAATAGCTATGCCGCGTCTATTATCTATAAGTATCACCCTTCCCATTCCATCCACTATCACAGACAATACTTTGTTAGGGGTGGTGACAATGTTGTAACCCTCCCTGGTAATGTCGCTTAATCCAAATCGACAAGTCATTGACTCCACTGGTTCTTGATTGCCAGCTCGCGCTGATTCTTTCAAACTTTGATTCATTGTACTCCCAAGGAACCATCTAACAGTTTAATAGAAATATTTACATGCATTGAAATTGGTACCAGATATCATTAAATAGAAATAATTCTTTACTCACGGAACAGCCGTCCCAATTGCATTTGCCAGCCTGCTGGCTACTGCAATTGCAACATCAGACAAGACTGGTGCGTTTCCACCCTCCAGCACATAATGGAAACCAGTAAATGGCCTTTTGCCTGTTGCAATGACTAAGTTGTGCTGAGGTGCACTGGCCCTATACGATGCATTATATCCACCACATATAGAAGCAGTCATTAAATGATCAAAACTATTCACAGAAGTGATGCCAATCACTTCTGAATCATTGACAATGTCTTGGCTCTTGTAGCCCCATTTTTTATATGACAAGTGAGTAACTGGTGCATGGTCATCACAATTTGCTTTAACTAAAAATAGACATGTTATGTCAATATGCATAAAAGTGTGTACTGTAAAAACTTTATCAGGTAGTAAATGTACCTCTGGCCAAGTGATTCCTACATGCACGTAATGTTGAGAAAAGGGGAAAACCTTGCAACACGCATACAACACTACCGTAAATTATATGAACCTCCTCGGACAGACCAGTGTCCGCACTATGTTTAGGTGAGCACAATGACTGACACTTTATTCCTACAACCGGTTCATTATGCAGTTGCTCTGTTAGCAATAAAGCACCTGTCTAAAAAATAGAAACTTAGTATCGATGTACTTTAAGATAGAAGCAATTGGGGGATGATAATACATACTTCCGTGTAAAATCTGACAAAACCAGTATTGAATCCTACCAGAATGCAACACCAATCTGGATTGGTGCCGCTGCTCGCCTTGCCCAGAGAGTACAGTGGCAGGCATATCAAAGATGTTATCCACTCACTAAAAACCACCTTTATATACGGACATATTTACAAAAGAATTTGATGGACTAGCATTCTGGAAACTCATAAGCAATATTTTGAGAGGTGCTTACTTCGGCTCTTTGGCTACCTCTCCATACCATATCATGTGGAACTTATTTTTCGTCTCCTCCGTCTCCTGCGAGTCCCATCTAGCTATTGTACAATGAAACAACAACACGGTTTGAAATCTTTGTCTACAGATCTATCTCCACAACTCCAACTGGAAATCAGTAAGGGGAAAATCGCGAATACATACAAATGAGTATAATCATCTTTGTATTATGCGCCATGGCGAGAATATCTCCAGCCGACGAGAGCGAAATGTAGCATTCCTGGAGTGGCAATTCATTCTGTGGCACGTGTTCGACTAAAAGGAAAGACAGTAGAGCGAGGAGCTTGACAGAGCGCAATAATCAAGAAACGGAGTGCGAGTACAACACCGACGAACTTACGTCCCGTGGTAGTCTCGGGGAAAAGCACTTCCTTTATGTTGCTGGTGTTAGTTAAGTTAGCGATACTCTTAATCTGACAAGACATTGTTGTTCAAATTGATGAGGACGTGTGTTTACGAGCGATTACTGAAGTATCCGCATGAAAAGTATGACATTCTGTGACATATGCGTGGATACCACTGTGGTGTATGAGTCCGCAGCCACTCGACAGCGACCTGATCAGCTGGTTGTTCGGCTGCACTTCGCCTGTTCAACACATGTATACAGTTCGCTCGTGTACAGGGTGATTCATGTTTGAGTAACCTGCACTGGCGGATGTTGTATATCTGAGTCAATTGTTTTATAATTGTTGCACGCTGAGTATTCCTGGCAGCAGTGATTCCTAACCGAATTAAATGAGATGGCATGTATGTGTGGTAAAAGATGACGTAGATGTTGGCATAATACGCAAAATGGGTAGGGACCTATATACATGTGCGTCTTATATTTTATTGTTCTTGCGCTGCGGACAATGGCCCAACGCTGATCTATCCTATTCCCCTTCTCCCATTGGCCAATTCCAGCACACCCACCGGCTACGTCCAAAATCAACAGATGCGAACTGATGCGAACCAATCGGCAACATTTTGCCCATTGGTCAACTGTTGGGATTAAAATATTAATGCGTCATAAAGCGACATTGTGCGTTACACGCGCAGATACCGCGGAAAGGGAGCAGAACCTGCTAAATGCGCATTTGAAGCAGTGCGCAACGGAGACGCGAGCATATCTTTCCGCACAACAATGAATTATCTGAAAGGAAAATACAGGAATAAATGAGTTTGAAAAGTTCTCCCAGTCAAAATGGAGAACACGTGTTGCGTGACATCACGTGACGTAAGATTGACGTTGGTAAACGTAAACGGTCGTCGGGGGCTGCGGCGATTGGCCGGCAGCTCCTCCCGGAGCCAATGGGATTCTCCGCTTCTCCGCAATAGAGCGCGTAACGTGTGTCGGCCATTTTGTTATTATTTTCGAAAATCTTTAGGTTGGGTTCGCGGTGCGTGTAGCGTAGCGCGGCGGCGAGTATTTGCCGTGACACTAATTAAGAAAGGCAGCGACGGAGGGCTGACATTCTGCGTGAGATTCGCATTCCTCCGGGATAAGAGGGTAACGAGCAGCCAGGCCAAGAAGGCCTCGGTGGGTATCGCGCATTTCCCATGTTGTTTTCCCGTGGCAATCCTCCCTCTCTTTATCTCTCTCTCTCTCCCTCTGTCTCTCTCCTCCCTCCCTAGCCTCCGTTACAAACGCAAACGGCAGCGAGGAGGAACGCGCTACGGGGCAAACGTCAAAAGACAAACGCAAATCTCGCAAATGCACAGCCACTCTCGCAACACTCTCTCGCAAAGGGCTCAACGCAGGCTGACAATCGGCAAGAGGAAGAGCACAACGGCTGGGGCGAGCGTCGGAAGGCAAGCGGGAACGGAGAAAGAGAAGCGAGGAGGAACTAGGTGCGCTAGGAAAACGGCGGAGGCACGGCAAGGAAGGGCGCAAAAGAGACAAAGATCGAGAGACGCCGAGAGAGAGAGGGAGGGAAAGAAAGGGAGCGAACGAGAGAGAGAGGGGGGTAGAGGGAGGGAGACAGTGTGGCCAATGGGGTGGCGGGGAAAGAGAGTTCGAACGAGGAAGAGAGGACGAGGCTATGTGAGAAAGAGGGCGAAAGTTGATGAGTGGCGAGAGGAGGGAGGAGAGCGACGAGAGAGAGCGAGAGAGCGAGAGAGAGAGAGCGTGAGCGAGCGGGTGAGGAAGAGCGAGTGTGTGAAACGAGGAACGAAATTGGTCGCGCGCGGGAATCAGCGGTTGTGTGTTTGGCCCTTCTCTGCTTGTGATTTACGTTGAGAGATTGTGATTGCTGGTGCGGAGGAACGTGTGTTTTTTACCGGCGACTTGAGAATCTGCGTATGGGAGTTGATGCGGTAGGTTCGTTACTCCTCGCCGGACCACTCTGCTCGTTACGCGTTAGCCTCGCAGAAGACGCACCGAGTAAAGTGCACCCGGGAGACGGCGAGCGGCGAGCTTCTACTCCCTCGGGATCCTAACTGAGACGGCTGCCCGCCAACCGGGAT
This sequence comes from Crossocerus cetratus, assembly GCA_963675795.1. NCBI lineage: Eukaryota > Metazoa > Arthropoda > Insecta > Hymenoptera > Crabronidae > Crossocerus > Crossocerus cetratus. The sequence continues at coordinate 21,020,005 of OY776665.1, read as the reverse complement.
CACCCTCGAAAGCCGATTCCTCGCATTGCCCGATTGCCGGCTTTTCCTTTCTCCCTCTCGGGACAACATCGCCAACGTTCCATTTCACATAACCCCCTTTCCTCGCTAGCCCGAGCTCGGCGCTTGGCAGATCTAGGTTAACTCCGGCGCAAGCAGTGCGCTGACCTCCCTCGTTGCATCCTGGCCAGCTTCACTTTCCTCCTCCCGCGAGCGACCCCCGAGACTCCTCTCCTCGCAGGGACGAGCACCCCGACAACCCTTTCTCACCAGCACGCTAGCCCCCGCCGGGATATATATCTCGGGCTGGTTTTCCCCATAAACGGTTGGCTTGTTGTCGCGGACCTTCCTCGTCGGACGACCGTTTCCCTCGGGCAAAACAATGCGATGCGTCCCCTGAGAGAACACCCTCGCCGAATGCTGTTCCAGTCGTTCGGTCCCGCTCCTTTTTGTAATTCGCGATCGTGAGCTGGCGGAAACGAGCAGAATGGGACGATAATTTGGATTATAAGCGTGACGAGTCCTGCTGAGTGCACAGGAACTCGAATATTAAGTTAGAGACAGTCTTTTTAGTTGTATGCTTGTAATTGGAAATTGGAGCATTCGGACTGAGATTTGAATTTAGCACGAGACCAACGAACCACTTGGATGTTCGCTATTCACACGAGCAACCTGCATTTTCAGATAGAGTGTGTGAAAGCAGACTACTTTACAGTACATAATGGCAACTTTAGGAGAACAAGCGTCCAAATTGTTGGATTTTAATCAGAAGCTCGACATCGCGCTTCTTGACAACATAGTGGGATGTATGTACACTGGGTTAGGTGACCAACAAAGGGTCGCGCAAGAAGTATTAACCACGCTTAAGGAACATCCGAATGCATGGACACGTGTAGATACCATCCTAGAATATTCACAGGTAACCGAAACATTGGTGACTAGGAGAACCAATAGTATTCCATTGTCTAGTTTTATGAAAGAGTCTAACTTGATCTTTATGATCTTTGTTTAGAACCAACAAACAAAGTATTATGCTTTACAAATATTGGAACAAGTGATAAAAACAAGGTGGAAAGTATTACCGAGGAATCAATGCGAGGGTATAAAAAAGTACATTGTAGGCCTTATCATAAAAACCAGCAGTGATACTGAAACAATGGAAGCGTCTAAAGTTTACCTAAATAAGCTGAATATGATTTTAGTGCAGGTAAAGTCTAGAGGTGATGGCATACAATGGTTGGCTTATAAAGGTACATACATTTAACTGGAAGATGTTGATGTTTCTAGGTGTTAAAGCGTGAATGGCCCAAAAATTGGGAATCCTTCATTGGTGACATTGTGGGTGCGAGCAAAACGAATGAGAGTCTGTGTCAGAATAATATGGCTATATTGAAGCTATTGTCGGAAGAAGTGTTTGACTTTTCTAGTGGACAAATGACGCAGACAAAGGCAAAGCACTTAAAAGACACGATGTGCAGTGAATTCTCACAAGTCTTTCAGCTGTGCCAGTTTGTGATGGACAATTCGCAGAATGTCCGATTGGTGGCGGTCACTCTAGAAACTCTTTTGAGGTTTTTAAATTGGATACCCCTCGGATATATTTTCGAAACGAAATTAATCACGACGTTAATATTCAAATTCTTAAACGTGCCGATATTCCGTAACGTAACGCTGAAATGCCTGACCGAGATCGCTGCTGTCGCGATGCCGCCGTACGACGACGTCTTCGTCGTCCTGTTCATCAATACGATGCAACAATTGGAACAAATGCTACCCCTCGAGACCAACATCCGCGAGGCGTACACAGTCGGCCAGGATCAAGAGCAGAATTTTATCCAGAATCTTGCCATGTTCCTCTGCACCTACCTGAAGGAACATGGCCAGCTCATTGAGAAGAAGCAGCTTAACGAAACGTTACTCAAAGCCCTCCACTATCTGGTACTGATATCCGAAGTCGAGGAGGTGGAGATATTCAAAATCTGCATGGAATATTGGAACGGCCTCGCTATCGAACTGTACAGGGAGCATCCGTTCGTCTCGACTTCGGCACTGTTCATGCCGAAGAACACGACGATGTCCTCGAGAAGATTTTTCTACACGCCCGTCTTGACCAAGATCAGGTACATTATGATCAGTAGAATGGCCAAGCCTGAGGAAGTACTTGTCGTTGAGAACGAGCATGGCGAGGTAGTGCGAGAATTCATGAAAGACACGGATGCGAGCAATCTTTACAAGAACATGAGGGAGACTTTGGTATATCTCACTCATTTGGATTACATGGATACTGAGCGAGTGATGACAGAGAAATTGCAGAATCAAGTGAATGGATCCGAATGGTCGTGGAAGAATCTCAACACGGTAATTATTATTTCAACATATCGGCACGCTCTCTTTCACCTAGCTTTTCTCAATCCAAGAACCAAGTTCTCTAACATTTTCTCCCACCGCTGGCCGCGATTAGTTGTGCTGGGCGATAGGGAGTATTTCCGGCGCGATGCACGAGGAGGACGAGAAGAGATTCTTGGTGACAGTTATTAAAGATCTTCTCGCTCTGTGCGAGCAAAAGAAGGGAAAGGATAACAAAGCTATTATAGCTAGCAACATTATGTACGTTGTCGGCCAGTATCCGCGATTCCTCAAGGCACATTGGAAGTTTTTGAAGACTGTTGTAAATAAACTATTTGAGTTCATGCATGGTGGGTATACGGCGCTATACAATGAAACAAAAACAAACAGATGCCAAAGTCCATTCAACAGTGCACTGATTTCATAAAGAAACGCTTATTCCCAACAGAGACCCACGATGGTGTGCAAGATATGGCCTGCGATACGTTTATAAAAATAGCGCTGAAATGTAGGCGGCATTTCGTTACAGTACAAATAGGAGAAGTTGTACCTTTCATCGAGGAAATTCTTTCAACAATTAGCAGTATCATCTGCGACCTTCAATCGCAACAGGTAAAATGAGGTTTAGGTGGAACCCACTGTAACGAGCGATGAGCTAGTAGCGTCATACATCAAACTCATATGTAATGTCTCTAGGTGCACACATTTTACGAAGCTGTTGGTTATATGATAAGTGCACAGTCGGATACAGTGATTCAAGAGCAACTAATAGAAAAATATATGCAACTGCCAAACCAAGTCTGGGATGACATCATAAGCCAAGCAACCAAAGTAAGGGCCGAGCACGAGCGGCGGGTTAATATTTCTTTTAATTCGTCTCTCAATACACGCGTGTTCGTTTCAGAATGTAGATGTGTTGAAAGATCAAGAAGCTGTAAAGCAGCTGGTTAACATTTTAAAAACGAATGTGAGAGCTTGTAAAGCTCTCGGGGATTCATATGTGGCACAGCTAGGACGAATATATTTAGATATGTTGAATGTTTATAAGGTACGTTTGTTTCCATCGTAATCTTCTCCATTTTCTTCCACAAAATCTGTGTATCCCATGACCATGTTATATATTCAACAGGTTATGAGTGAAAATATTAGTGCCGCGATTGCTTTGAATGGTGAAACAGTAATGGAACAAACTTTAATTAAGAGTATGAGAGTGGTAAAGAAAGAAACACTGAAATTGATCTCAGATTGGATCAGTAAATCTATGGATCGCAATATGGTGAGCTGTCGTATTTCTTTTGCTAGAAGCAAATGGACGAACATAACAGTTAGATTTGTGCTGCGTATTCCCTAGGTCTTGGAGAACTTTATACCTCCCCTACTGGATGCTGTGTTGCTGGATTATCAGAAGACAAACGTTCACTGTGCTAGAGAACCAGAGGTGCTGAGTGCTATGGCCACGATTATCACTACCTTGGAAATGAGTTTCACGCCCCATGTACCGAAAATATTAGATGCCGTCTTCGAATGCACTTTAGAAATGATAAACAAAGACTTCGAAGAGTTCCCCGAGCATCGAACGAATTTCTTCCTATTATTACAAGTAAGACACACTCACTAGAGTTACGTAAGTTCTCCGGTGTTGCGCGCATTCCGCAACGAGAGTAATGTCACATGTGTTGTCTTTCAGGCGGTGAACAACTACTGTTTCCCCGCATTAATGACGATCCCACCCGCTCAGTTCAAACTTGTACTGGACTCGATAATTTGGGCTTTCAAACATACAATGAGAAACGTGGCCGACACTGGGCTCCAAATCCTACACACTCTATTCCTAAATATTGAGGGCCGCGAAATGACGCAAAGCTTCTATCAAACTTACTTCACGGATATTCTTCAACACATATTCAGCGTCGTTACAGACTCGTCCCACATAGCAGGTAAGTGTCTGGCAGCGATTCAGAATAAATGCGCTGCAACATTTCTGGCAGTTGGCATAACGTTGCATTGCGATCCGCAGGCCTTACGATGCATGCCACCATACTGGCATACATGTTTTCTCTGGTGGAACATGGAGAGATTCGAGTGCCGCTCGGGCACGTGCCGGATAACACCCTTTACATTCAGGAGTTCGTAGCAAGGTTGCTCAAGGCGGCGTTCCCTCATCTGACCGATAATCAAATTAAAATAACAGTACAAGGTTTATTCGACCTTAACCACGACATAGGTGCCTTCAAAGAGCATCTCAGAGATTTCCTCGTTCAAATCAGGGTAATTGTCGATATTACATCTGCTTATTCTGTCCGACTTGGAGTGCGACATTGCTCATGGAGTTGTTCTGCCCACAGGAATTCACCGGTGAAGATGACTCTGATCTCTACTTGGAAGAACGGGAGAGCGCACTGAGAAACGCTCAAGAAGAGAAGAGGCGGCAGCAAATGGCAGTGCCGGGTATTATCAATCCGCACGAGATGCCAGAGGAGATGCAGGATTGACAGCACCAATCCGCACGAGAAGTCAGAAGAGCTACAAGATCGAATGAGCTAATCCCGCAAGCCGCCCTTGTATTTGCTTTCCTGAACAAGGAAATGAGAAGCTTTCGCCCGGAATAAGGACTATTGTATCCTTTGATCTACAATTTCTCCCACAACGCGTACCAGGACTGTCCCGAAACTGGATAAACATTGGATACTTTTTAAAGCCAGATTATACTATAACGTACGACAGGATACGACATAATACGATACGAATACGAAACAAATACGTTACAATACGATACTATACTCTTGTTGAGGAGGTAAGCCCGAAGCGCGGTGACTGTTTGTATGTTACAGGATTTTAAAAGAATTGGAGCTTTTGTTGTGGGTAACATGTGAATGCCTGCTGAACGATGCTATTTCATGTAATGAGAATCGATCGATTAGAGTTCGATTGGTATTTTCTGTAAAGTAATTACGGCACAGCGGACATTATTAGTTTTCTAGAAATTGTATAGGAAACACAAACACACTCTCTGTATGCATTTCGTACTAGAAAATCACATTATAATACAGATAATACAGATACGACTTATGCTTCGTAATTGAATGTTCTTTCTCTGCATTTCTCGCGCGAGTACGGGGTATACGTGTATACACGGTCGGCGCGCCGCGCGGTCTTTTGGCCGACCTCGAGTTCATTACGAGCGCTACTTTGCTCTTCTTTTCCCTCGTTTGTTTTCCACTCAATTCTATTACGAGACAATGAAAGGAATAGACACGAAAGAATCGGTTATACACTTCCCAGGCTCGGTCTCGCACGTGATCTTTCGGCATCGTCGTCTTATAATAGAAACGATGACTGTTGTAATATAGTTCACACGATCTGACGCATTACCGTTTTACTTGCCCAAGTAAATACTTTGGAACGTACAATAACGTAAGGGGTGAGGAACGAGAGAGATAGGAGGGAGCTCTTAGCAACTAATTCAAGCACCCCACTGACGAGGATCTACCGGTCTTTCGAAATTGCAAACGGCCTTTCCTTCGAGAGCAGCTTCCATTGCTAGGTTTTGTTAGCCAGTCGCGTGCCCCCCCCCCCCCCCTGCTTTTCGCGAGAACACCCGGGGCCCAACCGAATTACACGATTATTCGTTCACCGAAATTCCAAAGGCGAGAGACACTAATGATTATATACCACTAAGAACACTATGCGTCCCATTTGCTACGAAAGATGAATGATGTTTAATAAAGTGTAAATACTTCAGTGTATAAATAAAGAGTAACATTTGATTTTCTACAAGATACAGCTATATATCTATATATATACATATATGATTCTATGATTCTACGGTTCGGCGCTTTCACACTCGTTGCGCCTAGGCGGTAGCGAATGTGCATAAAATAGTGTCGTCATAGCAGGCTTCGCCAAGTGGTAACATGATTGTCCTAAATGATGATATGTGTGTGTTTTTATCTGCGCAAAAGTTGTACAATAATACAGTATAATTGTCGCGCTATATGTATGTAGATATAGACCTCCTGTATCTATATATACATATGTATATGATCATTGCGAGTCGAGATGGGACTTTGTAAATTAAAAACGGCTGTCACATGCATCGGCATTATGTTCTTTAGGTTTCACCATTGTTAAATCGTTCACACTCGAGGCGGATATGTTACTCGCGAATCGTCGCGGTGACAAGTGCGTACGCTCCATTGTCATATCAGTCGCTACTTATCATTTGAGGCTTTCTTCTTGGCGAAGGAAAAACCTTCACCTAAAGGACGGCGGAATCTCCGCGCCAAATGATTCGGAGCAAAGCTCTGCTTTACTGGAGGGCTTGAGATTGATGAAATTAGAGGAAAGCGATTATATTCTGAATAAGCCTGTGGTCACGATGCACTTCTCTCTGGATCAGTGACAAGGATCTCCGAAGCGCTGTTCTTCTCTCTGTAGAAAATGCGACGTCTCCGCAAGCATTGTTTCAGAAAGGTTGAGAATGCCGAGCAGCCAGTTGCATCTGCATTTCTATCGTCGCTATTAGATATATATCTGTGTCCGTGCGGGTGAGAAAAAGTCGAGTGATTCTTGCGGTCCGATGCGAACTTCCTAGGTAGCGAGAGGGTAAAGATATTTTCTATAAGTCACTTTCTCCTTTTTATAATGTCGGGCTAGGCTGTAAGAGTTTGTACACCGGCTCGATGGAACTTTAAAGTCTTTCTCGGCACCAGACATGACGAACGGGTGCTGTGCCACTCGAAACAGTCCCCCACTTAACAGTCCGACGCGAACTTGAAAGGATTATTCGAGCTTGCCTCCGATCGCTAGGAGAGATATGCCGCACAGGTGCTCCGATTACCGAATGAAAGATTCGATGAACGAGGTAAAAGTTTTGCTTGTGTCTCTCAAGTTGTCCCCTCGCCGGAGGATTCGCCGAGGACACTTCCCTTACTCGTTCGCCGCCGAATACTTGGGCTTTATCTGTATTGTAACTTTGTCTAGATTATACGACTTAGACCACTGCGGCGATGTGAACATCGACGGGAAGTATAAAAAGATATTGTCAGTAGGGAGCGGCAACTTTCTCAACGAAACAAAGTGCGGGCAAAGGTCCCTCGCTCCTCCTACGGCGAGAGCACAGCTTTATTATTGAGTGAGTCTTTTGCCGATTTCTCTTTTGTATGTGTACATACGTCTCCTCAGCGGAAAGTTGGCGGTATGCCGTTGACGATGTGAGCAACGTGTACTGCCAATCGACACCCTGTACTTTTTGCGTTGCCGAGCTACCGGAAAACCTACTACCACGAATACGCAGCGCGACTAGCCGGCGAAAGCCGAGTGTTGTAAGAGTGATTTGTAGCGAGAAGCAGCAGGACAGCGGCCGAGAATGAGAGTGAATCGCGACGTGAGAAATCGTATCGTATATTGTGCACGAAAAACTGACCCGTGAGACTTTGCCGCTAAGACGAGACAAGTGCTTAGCGACTTAAAACCAGTGATATTTCGGAACGAGCCGCCTTTCCTCCGAAATCTTAATATTCTCTCTCTCTCGCTCTTGATTAGACTGCGACAGACCTATTGTAAGATATGGAAAAGCTTTTCGTTAAACTCTACAAGCAGGCATTCTTAAAGTTTGTTTTCCGAGCGCGCGCTGTTAGAAAGTAACTTTGTTGGGGTTGAGAGGAGAGGGAAGTTGACGCTTTTAAATTGTCAGACGGTGACACTTCCTCGTTTGGAGGGGAAATACGTATTGGAAATGCAAGGATATAAGTTTAAACCATCCTGTGGGGTGTGGGTTTCGGGATACTTTAAAGTATGTGGACCTTGGACTCAAGGTCCCCGAATGATCCTTATCTCTCTGTATTCTCCGCTCCCTCTGCCACCACGCAAATTGTCGCTCGGTTCGGGGATGAATTGATGAATATAGATTTTTTAAGCTGTTGAATGATGGCGATTTTAGTCTTATAAGTTGTCGGGGATCATGTGACATAGTTGTGAGTACTGAGTACGTATATAGTTATGGAATGCTCCGTCACGCGTGTTTGAATGAGTGGATGTTTAAGTTAAGAGTTCTACCAGTTATTCAATTATAACGACAAGAAATATGTAAAGAGTTTAATAATACTTAATAATAAAATAAAAAACGCCACTGTCATTTCGCGCGTAAGCGGTTGCCTTTCGCGCTCTCTCATCTCATCTCTGTTCATTCAGGCTTCCAATTCTTTCGTAGACAAGAGTTTCAGAAATTATGTCTTCTTTTCATTCACGTTTCGGGTGCGTTTGTGACGCTTTGTTTCGAATTCTCGTCGCACGGCTGCGTATGTTCAATAACATATCAGCACTTTTAAACCAACACTAAACAAAACTCAAAATTTCGCATAGTGTTAATTGCGCTATTTCTCACTATTAATAATGTATTGAAAATTTGGCTACTGTGATTAAACGATTGGGCGTGCATTTTCATTAATCTGGCAATTGATTTGAGCACGAGTGCAACAGAATATCACCATGTATGTGTTATCCACGCATAAGGAAGAAAGGTCAATGGAAGAAAGGAAGAACATATCGTATATCTACAGGAAGCAGAAATGAGAAAGGGAAGTTGCAACATGGGGGGTTGGGGATGATGATCCGACATTCCAACGAGGAGCAACGTGATCTCTGATGCCGATTGGCCAATGGGATTGGAATTCGCACTGCCATTGGCAGAGAACTAGTGCATCAAATGCAGAGAAGTGCGGCTACGTATCCCGTGTGCATGAAAGACACGCGGATCTTTCTAACACCTTTCAGTTAGACAAACGTGGATGTGCACGCGTGCGTTTGTGTGAGTGGAGTGACATGCACACGAGAAACGGCCGCTTAGAGATCAAAGGGATCCAGTCTAGGAATTCCATCGAACATCGGATCTATTCTCCCCATTCGGCCGAAGCGAGCCAAGTCTACCGCCGGCGGTGGAGTGATGTTTATATGCACTGATTTGCAGGTTATGTTGCTCGACAGACTCGCACCCTCCAAGAAAAGTCCGGTATTAATATAGCGTGCGCGCGTGCCAGTCACCTAAAATGAGATATGTACTGAGTAGTCCCAAGCAACTCTAGTTCCCACCGATTTTTCTCTCCCGGGGAAATATGAAGTTGGTTAAGCCGAATTGGGTGACGCACGATGGTCAGTACAAGTCGGCAGAAAAACCGGCGCCAGCTCCACGCGTCACGAGAACCTTACTCATATTTGTTCTTTCTTTTTCAGGATATTCGATATTTTCCGTCGATATTCATCCAGATGGAAAAAGATTCGCCACTGGTGGCCAAGGTAATAAAACTATGGATACATGTTTGCTTCTTCCATAAATTCTTGCGCCTGCTGTTAGAGAATTCGTTCAAGCTTTTGTAAAAGCTTTGTGGAAAGTGATATATTACGAGTCTAATTGTGTTCTAATTCAGGTGGAGATTCGGGAAGGGTCGTCATTTGGAACATGGAGCCAGTGGTCAACGAGGCAGCAGAGCTTGATGAGAATGTACCCAAGATGCTTTGCCAGTTGGACAACCACCTCGGTATATTGATGTTTTGTTATAAAACTATACAGTGCAAAGGGAACACCAATGTTTTACAACCCGGCGATGTTTGCCTTTAGCCTGTGTCAATTGTGTCAGATGGAGCAATACCGGACTGTTAGCATCCGGTGGCGTAGACAAATTGATTATGATCTGGAGACTGTCCGGTGGAACTGGAGGTAGTTCTATATTTGGTGGGAAGTCCGGTGTGGAGACGTGGAGGTGCGTCGCCACGCTAAGGTCGCACGAGGCTGATGTCCTTGACCTTGCATGGGCGCCACACAGCCCCTGGCTAGCTTCCGCGTCAGTTGACAATAGTGTCATTGTATGGGACGCTTCAAAGTTCCCTGCAATCGTTGCAGTCCTGAAGGGTCACACTGGCTTTGTGAAAGGGATTACATGGGACCCGGTGGGGAAGTACTTGGCTTCCCAGTCTGACGACAAAACCTTGAGGGTATGGCGAACCACTGACTGGACTGAAGCCGCATTAATATCGGAACCGTTTGACGAATGCGGTGGGACGACGCATGTCTTGAGGCTTTCTTGGAGTCCCGACGGTCAGTATTTAGTGTCTGCCCACGCGATGAACGGCGGCGGACCAACCGCCCAAATTATTGAAAGGGATGGCTGGACCCAGGATAAGGATTTCGTTGGGCACAGGAAGGCAGTCACATGTGTTGTACGTAAAAACCATTACAAACGATTTCTCTATACCAAATACAATAATATTTTTTTAATCATCGATTTTGTTTATCAGAGATTCAACGGCAACATCCTGCAGAAGAAACAGTCGGGCTCGTCCAAGCCACAGCAGTATTGCTGCGTTGCGATAGGTTCCCGAGATCGTTCATTGTCAGTCTGGCTGACCTCGCTTAAGAGGCCTCTGGTAGTTATACACGAACTCTTCACGCATTCTGTATTGGACGCAAGCTGGTCTCCCTGCGGTCTTCGACTCGCTGCGTGTTCCTGGGACGGATCGGTTGTACTTATTGAGTTCACCCAGCAGGAATTGGGTCAACCTCTAGATCCAGCCGAGCAAGTATGACACGCGTTGTCCAATTTATTCCTTTTATTCATCCATTTTCTATCTTGCGACGCTAATTAGTAACATCGACATCTATCGACTACAGAGTAGCCTGCACGAACGCCTGTATGGCAAACCACTGGTACAAGGTGGATGTATGGTCATGGAGGCACCGGAACTGCTTAACTTGAAACCGTCTGCTCCTCCTGCACAGAAAGCGCAGACATCGCCGACGCCAAACTCGGTGCTTCCGCCAGTGAATAGCACGACGCCCGTGAAGGGACCGATTAATAAACAAATCGAAACTAGAACGTCAGACGGCAAGAGACGTATAACGCCTATGTTCATACCACCGCCGTCGGATAGAATGTAAATTTCCATTTCAATTTCGAACTACACTGTTCTCGCGTGAAGTGCAATGGCACGATAAAAATAATCTATTTGCATGTTTCAGGGATTCGTCATTGGGTGGTTCGGCAGTCCCGACATTTACCAGCCAAGGCAAGAGCTCGATTGTCATAGAGAAGAGAAACGACGTGGTCGCTCCTAACGTTACAACCGCTATTGACACAACGAATGTCGACACGTCGCCGTCTGTCTTAACTCTGAAGCGTCGGGAACAAGCAACGCCGAAACCCCATCATGCTGCGCTTAGTAAAAAGCCGAGAATTTCGTCGGAGAGGCATAATGGGCAGATACTCCTGCCGCCACTGAAACCATCCAGTTCATTGTCGCAGCAAGCGGGACACTATGCTGTGACGGTGACTAATAGTCAAGGCCTGTCGCATTTGCAAGTTTTCAAAGGAACCGACTCCGAGCCGACCTGGGAATTGTACTTGGGCTACAGTGCGGTAGCACTGGCAGCTTCACCCGCTGTTATTGCCTTGGGATTGGAAGATGGAAGCTTGCACACATTCCATCCTGCTAAGGGTAGCCGACCAGCACCGCCATTAGCACCACCAGCCCCCTTGGCAAGAGTGCACGCAGTCGGCAATGCGGTAGATACACAGCCTTGTTCGTTTGATATTATCTTTACATAAATATATATGTATATAATTTGTATCTTATTCCAAGGTCATGGTAATATCAAGTTGCGGCGCAGTGCGCGTTTGGGAGATAGGGAATACTTGCAGAATGATAGTGTCCACCTCAGCCGCGCATCTAGCAGCGCCCGGGACGTCTTTATTGTCCTGCACTTTGCACAACGGAATGCCGCATCTGGCTTTCACTAATGCGAGGGCGTATATATATCATAAAGACATGGGTATGGATACATAAACTTGAATTAACTTCTAATCGTTCGAGGCTTTGTCATTACAGCAACAACGAAACATGTTTCAGGTACTTGGTTGTTGATCGGTGATAGCCAAGACCCTGTCTGGAGGTGGGCTTCGTTTAATGCATCGACTACCTCTGGAAACCGGCCTCCTCGCGGTCCACTTTCCTCTTTGCAGGAAGGCTTGCTCAGGACGGGTGGAAATGCCTTTCCTAATCCGCGATTACCTCATAGTGCGCCAAGTGTCCTTTCGTATTTGGAGCAGCAGTTGCTCGCTGCGAAAGCATTGGGCAGCTCTCAGGAGTATGTGCATTGGCTCATGGCTTTGATATCATTTTTGTTGACTCAAGGTATTCAGGCATTCTTCTTTCTGCTAATTATTCGATCCCCGTCTTGTTCTACAAGTCACCAAATGAATATTTTCGGAATTGTAGATGGTTTGGAAAAGCGACTGAGAATCATTCTGGACGATCTCTTGGGCCCGAGCCATGCATCCGCTTCGAAGAGTCTGTGGGATCCATCGATATTGGTAAGCCAGCGTTTACTGTTTTAAGTCATTTAATCGTTCAATGAAAGAATTTCATAAAAAAACCTTTCCTGGTGTATCTACAGGGTATAAAGAAGCATAAATTACTGGGGGACGTTTTATCAGTGGTTGGTGAACACCTTCGGTGGCAAAGACTGTACCTCGAATATACAGAGCAATTAACGGCGCTAAAGAATCAGGCAACTTGAAAAGATAGAGAGAGAGAAAGAGAATGCGGTTCCTCACGGCAGCACTGACACGATAAGTTCAATCCTCATTGTAATTAAGACACTTGTATATTTTTTCAAACAGACTCATCTGACAAAAATAAGACTGTACAGTTTTTATATCGTACGCAGCGCTCTAGTAGATAGTTAAAGTATAAGTGTATGTTAAGAAATAAAGAACATTCGTCTTTTGAATTAAAGAGCAGTCTGTTTATGCTTTGGAGTGAATAAATTTAGATTATTTATATGAAAATCATTACAGTGGTTTCGACCCTTGTAGAACGGCACGTGCCGCTGATCATATCGACACTGCAGAAGATGGGGTTACACTTCCTTGGTTACACATACGCGCGCGTGTGTTAGTCGATGGCAAACTTTAATGATCCCGTATCGTCGGACTACGGTAATTCACGAACAAAGTGCATTAATAATATCGGCCACACGATATAGGCGGACAGCATGTTATCAAAAACTTTCGATAAGATATGATAAGTGTAGAAGTCCGAACGTTAAAAGTATTTTGGAAGCGCACGGTATGAAACTAGAGTTGAAGTCGCCCAAGGAAAGATGCATTCGGTACTTTGAATTGCAAGGGAAACAGACTGATACGGAGACATACTCCTCTTCTTGCAACTGATTAACTATCACTTTCTGTCAATCACGTAACAGTTTGATGCATTTCATACAATTTATTGTACTATAGAGTGGCCGAACAAAGCCTATGAAATACATCAAATAAAATATACGCTAGCAGACTGCAATCTTCATACTGACAGTTCCTAATAACAAATATACAAAAATTCCTTTCAGTTCAGCACGTCATTTCCCAATACCGTAACTACCCCGATTCTAAGTCACTCGTATTTCCTAACTCAAGTCATAACTCAGTGACTGGCAAAATCGGCAGAATCGACATTGTTCCACTACGCTTTGAAAATAATTCTATACATACAATTCGTAGGCGACGGGTCGTCTTCTCCCACTATTCTATTAATATACATACACAAAAGTCGTACATTTCACGGCAGCAAAGTACAATAGCTTAAAATTATTTATACAATATAGGCGTGTGTATATCAGTCGCAATTGAAAAGACCTTCGAAAATAGGAAACGGCGGAATGTTAAGTAAATCGCTTGCGCGAGCCTAGTTGTATTAATACCTTGTGAAATAAAAAAATAGATTTATAGCTAACGTAAAGGCCAATAATCCGCTGTGAGACGCAATACGCAACATTAGTACGAACCTCTCGAGAAGCACTTGCAATAGAAAAGGACGAAATCGCAAGCGCGGAACCATAGAGTGACTGTTTTTATGCTATTTATTTGTCCTTCGATTGACAGTCTGTCGTTTCGAGAGTGTAAGAATTTCTTTAAAAACTTTGCTATTCCCCGATCTCATCCGCCTAAGTGTCAAAAGAAACTTTTGATTGTATGCGAATCGATAACAATCGGTAAACATTATTATCATGTCTGTTGTATGTACACACTATCCACTAGTTGCTCTAAACGGACTATATCCAGTGTCCTTGGATTCGAACTGCCTGAACAAAGTGTACTTAACGGAATAAAATGCCTTTCGAGACATCTAGTTTGTGACTCAAAACCGACTAGACTGTTGTTGCTTAGCGGTATAAACCGGCTCCTTTGGTTTTTATCACAGCGTGATTCACTTAACTTGGAATCACTAGTTAGAATATCCCCTTTTTGTCACTGATTTCTCCCCGAATCTTAGTTTCTAGACCCCTTCCTATTTTTTCGATTTTTCGACATTTGTCCAACTCGTTCGATCACAAACCGTATCGCTCGGACGATATTTTCCGAAGTTCTGAAGGAAACTGGTAAAAAAAAATCACCAAATAATGATAATGATTCCAAGCCAAGTGAATCACCCTGTAACATAACAGTTGCATCGTGGCCGTGATATTATTAGGCATAAAGTTGTCGAAGATCAATGAAACACAGTGCAAAAAGTGTTCGGACATTCGTCGACAATTCTGATCACCAGGGAGTTCTTTTTTAATTCATTAACTATACCGTGTGCTTTTGAACGACCCGCTTGCAGGGCGTTGTAACAACAATAAAATATCTTAATTGTACTTTCATTGTATCTTGCGGCCTTTCTTTTTCGTAGTGGGAACTTTACAAAATACACAGACTGTTTGTTTCTCAGTGTCGAGAATGCTTTAGGCCTGATCGGTCGGTTCACATGAATCGTTTAGTGGCCTTGGTTTGCGCGGAATCAGACTATCAGAATTCCATCAATTGATGACTTCTTATCAGGCAATATTTTTTAATCCTTTTAGTCCGATACAAGACCACTGAATCGTCGAGAAGGAAAGTACATCGAAACGTTGTTCTCGGACACGTTCCGTGCAATTTTGAGTCGCAGACACTCTTTCGTGCTTCACGATATAAATGTAATCCAGGTCACTTTATGTAGGAAAGTGACTTACAAAGAAGAGGAAGAAGAATCATTAAAAAGTAGTTAAAATGAATCGGTTACTCAGTCAATCGCGATATCAAAGTATGTTGAATCACGCGTTTATCTTTGGTAAAGTAGATATGTATATTCAATAATATGGATTGAATATTCGGCAAATCACTAGTTCCCTGCCGGAAATTAGTAAGAAAGTCCTTTAAGTAGAGAAAGAGTGTGCGGCAAAGGATATAGAGAACTCGTAGAAATTTCGCTGATTTCTTGGCACATTTCTCACCGACATACCAAGAGACCAGCCTTCCGATAGCCTTACTAATTAGTGGACTTTCAAAATGCGCCCTAGAACCTGTAATACGAAGCAAGGAAAAAACTTGGGTTCATTGTGACAAAGTGATTCAATAGTCGACATATTCTATCAATAGTTTCAAAAAGTCCCATCTTCAAAATGTAACAATCAAAGGTCGCTCGGACGAACGACCAGTTAAAATGCTATAACAAAGATTCTACCCGTATCTGACTAACGACTTGCCATTAATGAAGGTATATTCTTTAGGCTACATTGCTATCGACTTCTAAATGCGAAACGGCGAAACGGCCAAACTGCAGAGCCATCAACATGGAGAAAATCCTCAATATACCTACGTAACACGTAACTGTCTGCATTTGCAGCGCTTTGCCCGCGACGCCTCTTAACAGAAACATCAAACATCTTCCACAATCACCAATCACACACCTGTACACGTTGCAACGGCTTTAAACGCTTCAAGAACGATGACTTACGGCCTGCGTATTGTGCGTTATAATATTAAGTATTCGTAGCGCAAAGAGGTAAATTACACTGTCAACATTGCATACAACAATCTCGGTAAAAAGCCTTAACTAGCGCTCAATGTAATGCAGGCCACAGATATTGTTTTTTTTTTTGTTTTTTTTCGATGATACTCCTTTTAATCATCAATGCGGTCGATCGTGCTCGATAATCGACATTCCGATATCATGATACCATCGCAATTCGGTGCTATCGATTGCGGCCCCAAGAAATACGCGCAGGAATCGAATTTTGTAAACCTGTGGATCAATTTACCTGATATCATTTTGCTTGATAATACTGTAGACGTAGACAATCAGTTTAGACGGTTATATGTTCTCGGTTGCTCTTTTAGTAACTTTCAGTCGAAAGGAGCTAATCACTGTCCAACCCACCGGATTCTTTCAGTTCGGACTCGTCAACGTAATTGTTTCTGATGTTCTTCTCCTCTACAGACTTAACACACTGCAATGAAACAATGCGAATAATGGACTGGACGGTTCGTGGTTTGTTATCTTATTTATAATTCTACTTACATCTTCAATACCGATACGCGGCGCAGTTATTTGTTCGGGGTAATGCCATGATTTGAAATTTGGATTATTTACTACTTTCCAATCTGGATAAGCAATGGCAGCCTTATGCAACTTCTTCACCATCTGACAAATAGAACAGAATGAGAAACGTAACATATGTGAGACTCGATCTGTTAGCGGAAACTTTTCACATTTTACCTTAGGTGCGAATATTTGGGTGACTTTGTTGACCAACCAGACTGGCAACTTTCCATGCGGATCCGTGTGCGACACATAGCCGAGTTCCGATCCATCTCCGTTTCTCGACGGTCGCACGATGTATCCTTGAACGAAAAATTACCAGTTATCTTGTATGGAGTTACAGGCAGCACTCACTGGGAATTGAACATCTAGTGTTCAATGACTACCTGTGAGATAAGAAGTCGCCCTAACAAACTGTTTTTTAGGCGGGTAATCCTTGTGAAAAACAGAATGATTCAAGATAAGTTGCTCTAATCCGGTATCCAGCCAGGACCTTTGTAAAACAAAATCTCTGTTTTTTAATGGAGCCGGGCATGCCACTAAGAATGAAAAATAAAGATGGATTAACATTCAAAGTTAATGGTGTCTGTACATGGCAGAAAATCATCAAATGGAAGAGTCCCTACTCACTGGAGTAATAGCCAATGTCATTATTCGGATTGAAGAAACCGATGTCTTTTGATTCGATCATGTGGGTGTCCCAAACCTTTCTGTATTCGGGATCATGTAATACATCGTAAAGTGTTTCCGGCATGACATCTGAAAATCTTGTTCTGATCTAAAAGAAGAAAAAGGTTCTTAACAGAGACTGTCTGCAAAATGGACATTTGGAGACTAGGACAATAAAGATCAACCTACCTTCACCATTCTGAAACTAATGCCTGGAACAGACTTGGTCCAGACAGACAAATCTGGTTTATTATAGTCCAGCTTCCAGTCATTATTATCATCGTAGAGCTGCTTCAGTTTCTCAAAATCTTTGTCCTCGGCTATCTTAACAACTCCAACATCCATTGTATAAGAATATTGTCTAAGAAACAAGTAATTTAACTGGCATTCAAAACTGCATATCCCTGCGTAGTAACAGACTCAATGTAATAAATATGTTAACATAGATTAGTCTCAAGGTATCCTTCTTTAAGAATGCATTACCTGCTATACGAATCTTGTCCTTAAGCTCCAATCATTTCCATATAAAATTTATTATAAAGACATCACAGTCTTCGATACAATAGGCCTTGTCTTTAAGCCGGCGTGTCTTCCACTGACTCCAAACATTCTCCCAAGCGTCACTAGCAATCCATCCAAGCTCCTCTCCATTTACTATTTAGATCCAAGCCATATACTGGAAGGAGTTCACTCATCAGAAACTAGGCTACGATAATGTCTATACTTTAATGGCACATTATTTAATAACAGCACGCGCTTATCGATCATTAAAGCACCGGTATCGTAATCACATAATCACACGCGCCGAGCGCACCATTAATTACTCTCGGCGTACTAATTATGCCTATGTCCCGTATGTTTTATCCCAAAGAAATTCGAGAATTGAAAGGAAACGTTGGATCATCGTACTTCCCATTACAATTACAGAATCGATGCGCCAGGAATTGAAAAACGTTGGTCGCCGGGGAAGACCGAGTGAAATCTAACAAGTTGAAACAAAGTTGAAAGGGCGCGCTAGATGGGATTAGAAAGAGAGACGTAGAGGGGCAGATGTTTTCGATGAATATATTTGACCTGACCCCCCGATATATAATTGAGCCACTAGTTGATCTGGGTCCGATCAGGCGGTCTACGTTGGCTGTTACGTGGTTGAAAGTGCGGCTATTACCTTTCGGGACCACAGAGAGTGCAACTCCGATCCCACGGCTCGCCGCATTCGATTTGACTTTGGGTCAGCAATCGGCGCAGGTGGTTCGCCGGTAAGTGTACGTGCCCGAGACAATCGCAGTGATAACAACACACTATATACTATTATCACACTGGACAGTAGTGGAGGAATATAATTTTATCGCTGCGGGAGGCAGCGATAAAATTTGCAATCGCAATTACAGCCGATATGTATCCGCGAGAGTTGCCCGACGAGTTTCACGGAGAAGACAGACCGAGGTGGTTGTTGCTGGCCGGCGGCTCGGAGTGGCGATAGGTTACTCGTCGGCACGATTCCCAGGACTTATCTCCCGTAAGCACCATCGAGATTATCTTCCTTTGGCGAGCACGCCCTCAGGAACACCGCTGGCCGCTCTCTCACAGTCATCGCACTCACGCTTCGATAGATATATCCGCGCTCTCGCCTTTACGCCGGCAATGCCCGCTCCATTTCCACGCGAACCATCGTTCCCTGCGATTTCTCTCGCCTTTAATTATCGATCGACGCCGCTCGCCGGGTTTATTGACTGCGCCATCCTCGACCTCGATCGCATCTTCCGCCAATGTCTGATAGTCCAAACTCTAATCGCGCTCTCTCGCTCCCGCGATTTCCTCGCCTCCTGCCACTGGCTGAGTTAGCTCGCCCAGCTCGACATCGCACTCAACATCTAACTTATCCTCCCTACTCTTCACTTATATCCTTCCGCACACTTTCCGAGCAGTTTCCACAGTAAACTAACTTGCTGCCCCCGAGTGCTCGAGTACTCTGACACCACCCTCGACACCGGCTCACTTTGCTCGAGTCTCGGCTTTGCCCTGCTTTCCTAATGCTTCTTTGACCCCGTCTGGCCCCCCGACGTATATTGCCTTTGCTGCAGTAGTGGTCATTCACATCATTCACATTGATTCACATCGCACCCCCGCCAGCGGCGAACACGCGCCCTTTCGTCTACATATCTCCTACGCGCTCGTTTTGACTTGGCGATTCTATGTCCGTGTGTTTGACTTTTGTTCGTTGCTTTTCACCGAGTAGTCAAAGCTCCGTGATGCATCGACAAGAATGAACGACGCTAGGATACTTTTGCACCGCGCTCTCATTACTGCGGCTACTTGCAATTTCCATGATTGGCAGTATATTTAGACTTCTTCGGTTTTAATAGCTTTTAAGCGGAGCAATTGTGGACTCATTCTTTGTTCTTCTTTCTCGTCGGCGACGGGGCTCTGGTCGTCCCGGTCAGTTTTATTGGGTTTATTAGCACGGGACGACGACGTGCCTTTAAAGCAGAGAATGAAAATAGATCTTGGCAATAAGCAACAGGTCAGAAGGGTAACCAAATCCGAACCATCTACGCGATCGACGCTGATTATTGACAAACGTCACTTGTGACGTTGTTTTGACCACGCAATAACAGAAGCGGAGCAATAGTTTTCTTTGACAACAACTTTTCGGTATCAGCATCTAGTCGACGATCGCCTTTCCTGTCAGCTGAGATCAGCTGGCAATTCTGACAGCAGCGTCCCTGCCAAGGAAACACACCTCCGATTGTCAACTGAAAGTCTTCCGTTGAATTGCGTTTATTAATCTTTGCATCCACGCATTTTTGCATGCGCGCGAATACGCGTGTATTTATAGACGATACCGCGAGAAATTCGGCTGAAATCAACATAACCGGGTGCAAAAAAGCGTCTGGTCGTCGCAGTGTTTGGGTATCCACTTTGGATCCCTGCAGACTACCGACTCGTCACTCATCGTGTTACTGTAATTTTTCTTTGGATTCAGTATTATTGGACTGCTGCTTTTTTAACAGATGTACTCTCGGAGTTAAGGATTTAGCGTAGTGAGTGAAAAGTACGGTCTGTCTGTTTGCAGATCGAGAACAGGCTAAAACAGTATTGTCACCATGGCACGGCACGTAACGGTGAATACCGGCGATAGCGAATTGGATAAGAAAATTACAGAGTGGTTGGACTGGAATAAGGTAAGTCTTGTGATAAAATTCCAAGGCAGATGTATTGGTTCTATATATGTCCTTGTTTCAGGATCCTAAAGCAGAAGAGGAGGTGCACAGGCTTCTTGAAGACTCTGATAAAACTGACCTATTCAAGCTCTTCCTTAAAAGGCTGGAATTTGGCACAGCAGGCTTGAGAGGCAGAATGGGGCCAGGTTACAATCAAATGAATGATTTAGTCATAGTACAAACTGGTCAAGGCTTGTCGAAGTACTTAATTGAAGCAGTCGAGGATCCTACTGAGAAGGGTGTGGTGATAGGATACGATGGACGATATTGTAGCAAAAGGTTGGGCAATTGTCCGTATGATGACTGAAAAATGTTTATGAATGTATTGCTTTGATACATTGGCATTGTTCCAGGTTTGCAGAATTGACTGCTGCAATCTTCCTGGCTCAGAAGATAAAAGTCTACCTGTTTTCCAAGGTCGTTCCTACTCCCTTTGTTCCCTACACTGTGCTCAAGTACAAGTGCGCTGCTGGTATTATGGTAACAGCTTCTCATAATCCCAAAGAGGACAATGGTTACAAAGTCTATTGGGAGAATGGCGCGCAAATCATCTCGCCGCACGACAAGAAGATCCAAGCCTCTATCCTCCAGAATCTTGAACCACGCGATTCCTCTTGGCTCGGTGATGAAATATACGAGAGCCCTCTCTTCAAAGATCCTCTTGCCGAAGTGATGGATACGTACTTCCCTACCCTTAGCGAAACCGTCCTCTATCCGGAGGTGAACAGAAACACAATACTCAAATTCACATACACAGCCATGCACGGCGTCGGATTCGACTACATGACGGCGGCTTTTAAGGCTGCAAATTTCAAGGTATCTCTTGAGCATCTATTGGTGATAGAGCAATTGCATCCGCTTAAACCAGACATACTTAACGATGAAATACTTTACAGCCGTTCATAGTAGTCGAAGAGCAAAAGCTGCCGGACCCAGAATTCCCGACCGTGAAGTTCCCGAATCCAGAGGAGGGAAAAAGTGCGCTCGACCTCAGTATCAAAACGGCTGAAGAGAATGAATCCACGGTCATTCTTGCCAATGATCCCGATGCGGACAGACTGGCTTGTGCCACAAAGAGTAAAGAGTGCGTTTCCCTCACAGAAATTTTTCTTCCAAACTTAGCAATACACGTGTAGATACACGTGTCTATATTCTATTGTTTATTGTCATTCCAGTGGAAACTGGCACATTTTCTCAGGAAATGAGTTGGGCGCCTTATTAGGCTGGTGGATGATGCACACCTATCAAACTCAACATCCTGATAGCGATTTGTCGAACACGTACATGTTGGCGTCCACAGTCTCAAGCAAAATCCTGCAATCCATGGCGAAGCAAGAAGGTTTCAACTTTGAAGTATGTTCATTTCGGAGCATCACCGCCAGTGTTGAATATAACTTTTACTTATCGTCCGTTCTCCTTGAAAGGAAACACTAACAGGCTTTAAGTGGATGGGCAATAAAGCCGTCGAACTAGAAAAACAAGGCAAGACGGTGCTATTTGCATACGAAGAAGCCATCGGTTTCATGTGTGGCACGCAGGTCCTCGATAAGGATGGTATCAGCGCCGGTGTCCATGTCGCTGAATTAGCCGCTTATCTCGAAACAATTGGACTAACCCTGGAGGATAAACTGCAGGAGATATACGGCCAGTATGATTCACCACTGATTATTCGCCATAACAAGTCTGATTAAATGCGAATAACTCATCCATATGATAATTCAACATTTTCCTTAGGTATGGGCATCATATTTCATTGAACTCCTACTGGATTTGTCACGAAGCCTGCACGATTAAGGCAATATTCGAGCGGCTACGCAACTATTCGGGAGAACCGGGCACGGTAAGTGGTCTCTTATCTATAGTATCTATACTTCTTATACTAATATTATAAAAACACAAAATATGTTTTGACGTAAGGGGTAATATCTCATGCTTTTGAGCAAATTTGGAGAATTCATTCACTGTTGACAAGCTAATTCATTCCCAATAGTATAGCTGACTAGATTGGGCTATTACATTTATAATTCCACCTGATGAAGCGAACGTCTCTCGAGGGTGATGTTATACATCTCTGATAATAGATAATTGTCGATAGCACTCGATGCTTATCGAAACGAGTCACTTCCATCGTCGAGGAGATACAATTCGAATCAAGGCTCGCTGAGCCTTCGTCCGCAGGTGTTACATAAGGCGCGACGGTGAAACCGGTAATTTAACAGTGCTTAATCATTGTGACGTTATGCTCCAATGTAGAATGTGGAGAGCACGCGGAGGGATCGTAACGTCGCGCGCGATAGTCCTATGCACCGACAAGGTCAACGGGCTGCCGATGCCTGTATATTCCGACGGCCGCGCTGCATAAAGAAGGGAAACGCATGTCGCAAGTGAATGTGCAGCGCAAACTGCCTTCGTTCTTCCTATCGACAGTCTAGCGAACGCTCTCGCGCTCGCTTTGACCGTTTGAAAGGTTCGAGACACCCACGCGACATAACAACTCAGTCCTCGACGCTTATTGATATAGTAATAATTACTGTCATCGAGCACGCCAATTAAGAGTGGACAATGTGAAAGACCGACGGTGGAAGAATTACAGTGACGAGACGGTTCGACAGCTGCGCGGAAATGCGCCGGTGAATTGTATCCAATTGAAGAAATATTTCGATCCATTAAAAGTTCGTCGACTTAAGTTGAGCAGTTGGAAAGATGACGTTCTCCCTGCTTTCATTACTCACGCTGTCGGATATATTGATAATGACTCTCCCGCTTGTTCCATCGTTACTTTTTGTTGTTATGAGCATACCGATAGTAAAGTCCCTCTATCATCTAACTATATTTTTCGAGGACATTCAGAGTGGGAACTCGTCGTAAGTGTCTCACCTACGTTTGCTACCGTTGCATGGTTTAGGCTGAATTATTCACACCGTTTTCAGTATCCTGATGCTATCTTAAATGGACGATATGTCATTAATGGAGTACGGGATTTGACAACGGGATATGACAATACAAAGCCGGAGAACAAAGCTGTTTTACCAGTGTCGAAGAGCAGTGAAATGATAACGTTCACATTCAAAAACGGTCTAGTCGCAACATTACGGACCAGCGGTACAGAACCAAAAATTAAATATTACACTGAATTATGCGCATCGCCGGAGGAAAAGTAAGTCTTTGCTCCATTCACCTGTTCCGCCACAGTCCTCTGCAGTTGGGCCAAAAATGAACGAACTCAATTTCAGGGACCTGGGTGTTTTGAACAACACACTGAACGAGATGGTGCTTGGAATAGTATCAGAGTTCTTGCAACCGAAGGTGCATAAGCTTATAGCTCGCAGTAGCTAATTGCGTGGAAGCTGCTGTAATGTCGAAGACCGGCGATTTAAAAGATCCATCACGTAAGGGTCTCGAACGTTCGTTCCATATTACGTACTTACCAACACTTGTTCTTTGCATTCCGCAATTGCAATTTTCACATGCGATTTTTACATTCCCATGTCACACTTAGGAATAGCTTTTTTACCTCAGCTAGCAAGCGCTACAAGATTCGACGGATCTGCAATAAGGTGGATCCTAGTGCAGACTCTACTTTCGTTAAGTAGCCAATTGTTTATAATGATACGTATTTATGCCAGCGGTGATTGAAGCTCCGTGAGTCCAAAGTGTTAATTGATCGGCATTCATAATTTATAATCTTCAAGAATGTTGCGAGTAACATTGTAAATTGTTGTTTATTAAAAACGACGAGTTCTTGGAAAACATACAATAAATGCAGGCATTCACGGTATTACTGTTCGTGCCATTTAGCGTTGTACTCTGCCAACATATTCGCATCGTACGTATTTCTTTTTATGCTTTCACAGATTTACTTGCCCGTCTTCTTACGCCTGCTCTCCTTACTTCCGCCTCTTGCCTTAACCCGCCTGTTATTGTCTTGCATGTAAAAAGTGATGCACTGAAATCGGTGAGAAATTAAATTCAAATATTAGACTCTTACGTAAATTCATTCGAACGGAATGAAAAAAAAGGGTTACTTGTTCGTCCAGGAAGTCCATTAACGTGTTCTTGCTGCACTTTATTCCTTCCGCTTTCAATGATGAATGCAACTCTTCGAGGCATAGCGGCTCGTACGATAGGATTTTGTTGTGCAATTCCCGATTGGTTTTGATCAATTTAAGAAATCCTTCCTTGACATTGGAACCAATCTCGGTGTTCACCGGTTCGATTTCATCAATTTGCCTTTCCTCAGCTATAACATCGTCCGATGCGGGCATATCGGCAATGCTGTCGCCAAATTCAATTCATTTCCACTCACATTCACACGTTTGTGACAAACGATTGATTGTATATGCACAATTCTTACCTGTAGTCTTGACTTAAATTTCCCTCGTTCGACTGATTACTCGAGTTGTGGTGCATCCGGTTTGCCAGCAGCTCATCATCGTCACTTGCGAGACTCGTTACTCTTGATACAGTATTCCCTTCCCCCACAGGAACAATAGGGTGCAATTCATTGTAAATGTGCGAGAGCAATTTGACCGCTCGTTTGCGCTTTTGCAGCTTCAGTCCGTACTTCTTCAACTCTTTCTGAAATTCATGCATACCCGCGACCATTTCGAAATATTGCAATGCTCGAGTCGTCGTTTGAAGCTCTGAAACTTACGTGTAATTTCGGTGTATCCATCGACTGGTAATCCGGTGGTGGAGTTGTGCTGTGTTCAGTGCGGGCAGCTTTCAACGAAAGGTCAGACATTCGCTCGCGGTAGCATTTGCAGGAATTCAAGTTCGGCGTGCTATTGCTCTTTGCATTCACAGTAAAGTTTCCGTGAGATGCTGACTTTCTTTGTAATTTCCTCACGCTCAGTCTTTTCGAAGCGACGGGATCTTTTCCAGGAGATGCACTTGAATTCAAACCTGTCGGTTTACCTTTTCTGTCAGTGGGCAATGTGCTTTCTAGAGAAGTGTGTAGCTTGACCGAAGAGTATCGTATTAGTCCGTCTGATTTGGACTTATTTAAAGGGGACGGAGGCTCGCTGAGCACATCATCGTCTACACGAACATTTGCAAGATATATCTCGTCAAAAACATGATCCATATCATCATATGATTGAATCGATTTCGCTTTATAAGTTCTGTCTGTCTTGTTGTCCATTTCCTTCTGACTAAGTTCCGGGCTCGAAAGCACCCAGGAAGGCGATTGCAATGTGGGCGTTGTTAAGATTACTGGACTCACTAACTCGCCTCTTATTGTCTCATTGTTCATTTCCTTGTCGCGGTATTCTTGACTACAGTCTTCAATTACGCTTTTGGCTTGTTCTTTGCTTTTATCATTTTCTTGCATGCATGAAGTACTTGCACGGGCGCTCGGTATATCGTAATTATTTGCGACAAGTTCTAAATGACGAGCAATACAGTTATTTTCAGGGCTGCCACTTGATTCGCTCCTAGCAGGAGAATCTGGATATAAAATATCGGTATCGCTACCCGACTCGGAATGTCGATGTTTCTTCTGCGAAAGTTGTGAACGATTCCCAGACAAACTACGTTTCAATGGATTGGGAGATTCTCTTTCGCTTGATATCAGACTAATATGAGAACTCTTTGTTTCCGAGTCTGATAATATAGCTATTTCTATTTCGTTCGTTGCTCTGCGAATTCTAGTCATTGAAACACCTGTGGCACTATTCTTTCCGGATCGATCGATCCCCGCTGTTTCACAATGCGTAGAATCTAACGAATCGATCTTTTTCTTTAACATAGTACGATAGTCTGCTATGCTATTTTCCAAATGTGTTTTTTTGTATTTTGTGTACATTGAAATTTCTTCTTCGTCCGTTTCGCATTGCGAGAGGTCAATATGTTCGTCTATGACGTTCGATACTGATGATACTCTCAAAGATTTGTTTGTATTCTGACTGGGCGCGCATTGGCCATCGACTTCGTCTTGCTTCTCTGAACACTTCTGCGTGCATAGATCGAAATCCAATTCCAATTGCGCTAAGATTTCGTCATCGAATGAGTCCTTTTCAGCAACAGCGTTGTTTTTTAAACTACACGGTGAATCAGGTGCATACGGTTCCGTGTCTGCGTCACTCAAATTATACTCCAGGGCATCCAAGCCCATTTTCTTAACCGGTGCCTTTTCCGTAACAAGATCCACGCATTGGAGTTCGGCATGAATGGATGAGTTGTCCATTGGCATTAAGTTGAAGGGATTTCGAGTTCGTTTTACTTCGAAATTCTGAACAGTGGAAGTGTCGGAGTCCATGTCGGAGTCGGATCTATTATTCTCTTTTTGGAACTTTTCGATGAACAAACTGAGATTGCTCCGTTGTTTCTTCAAACTCGAGTGCTTTTGCTTACTTTGATTTGGATGAGTTGAATTCGGTGTACTGATAATCGCATTTTTGGCTTCGCTTTCACATAATTTCTCGGGGGAATTGCTTGGAATCTCGGGTGTACTGTTAATTGAGATCGGAGAACTCATCTCTGGTGTCAACGTATCTATGTTACGATCCTCGTGGATTTCTTTCAACTCCTCATTGTTTATGCAATTTTCAGCAAAAATGGATGCTCCTTCTTCCGAATCGTCGAACATATCGGGCGACATACCGATGTTGCCAAGAGTACTTTCTTCACGCAGACTATTTATACTGTTGCTAAGTGGTACACTAATGCTTTTAGCTTCCGCAGATGTGGATAAATCGCCGTTCACGCGCGAAATCGTATTGTTCGGCGTTTGTGCAAGTGGCAGTTCTACATCTGCTGCAATCAGCTCAGTCTTATACATTGTAATATTCTTCAATGGACTTTCGTTTTTGGTAACTCCATCAGAGCTATTCATTTCGTGTGACTTTGAGGCAATGGTAACGTCCCTAGTATTTTCCTCACCATTGTAATCATCCGCTCGTGAATTTATTTGTTTATTACTCGGTTCTTTACGGAGATAGTCGAACATCTCCCGTACTCTATATTTTCGAGCCATGTTTCTTAATGTCGATACTCCACTGTCCTCCTTCATGATATCTTTATATTTCTCTATCCTCCCACAGTAAATAAACTCCAAAAATACTAGAGCGACGTCGTAAGGTGTATCGAGCCAATCGATTCTTTCTTTAATGGATGGAATTTTCGAATCTTCGTTAGTTAGAGCATCGAGTAGAATGTTCGAACAACGAATGTAGAACACTAATTTGTGAGCCCAAATGCGTTTTCCATTGCTCACATTGATTACCATATCACTGGCCGAACTGTCGTTTAAAGCTCTCGCCCAATCAAGGGCTAAACTATTGCCAAACTTGTCGTTCACTTCTTCTTCTGTTGTTTCGCTGATCGACACACCTGGGGTTCTAACGGTTATATCGTAAAAACGTTTCTGATCTCCGAAAGTTTCGCCAGTCTCAATACTTTTTAAGTCTTCCGACTGTTGTACCGAACCCGGAGAACCCGGGGAACCCGTGGCGATTTCTTGATTCTATAAATTAAATATTATAGAAATCGATTGACAATTGAAAAGCTTACAAGTGAATGTAATGTATACAAAAAAAGTAGTCCATACATCACCATTATTCCCCAAAGTTTCTTGGCAAGAAGCAATGTAATCAGGTAATTCATTGACATAGAAGTGCACTAGGTGGGACGGTAAAGAAGATGCTTGCCACAAGTCAGTTGTCTACAAAATGAATAGAATATGTAAAATGTATCGAATTTACGACTGGGTAATTGAAGATACAGGTTCTTACAGTGCAGTGAAAAGTTCTGAGGAAAGAACTCCACAACGTTGGCTGTTTCTTAACAGTTTGATTTGCAGTGTTCTGTTGGAAAACCTGAGTCACTGTATCACTTCCCATAAGTATCTCCGCTATCCTTTCGGCTAGTATACGATTTCGGTCATCCGCCGTGCGCGTTTGCAGGACTGTCACTTCGTTCAACTTCCCTTGTTAAAATTCCGTCAATTAAACAAAAATCTACTTCCAACTGCATTTAATAAATATGAGATACTATGTAACATACTCTTCCTAGTCCTGGTGGTTGCAGTAGCCTTGCCTGTGGATTCAAATCCGAACTTCTCTAATTGCGGAAGGAATCTTGGCTCCTTCTCGTTCCAATTGTCAAACTCTAGTGATTCCCTATGTAAACCTACATCGTTAAATTCATTTACTTTTTCTATCTCTCGGAGTGATCTGGACAGTGCCAGTCCCAACTGAAGATCGGCATCTTCACTGTGTGTCTATAATAAAATAACAATGTATTCAGTATTGTAAGTAATTTTATTTATGGAATGAATGAAATGGAATCTGTTGGTGATGACCTGCATTGTTCTACGTGGTGTTTGCTTCTTCTTTTCTTGCAATGCTGGTCCAGTAAGTAAGCCTAGTGATCTGCGCTCTTCTTCCTGCCTTTTTTGGAGCTCCATAACATCCATCAGTTGCTTTGTTGACAATTTGTGCTTGATAGCACAGATCTTTATGTGTAATGCTTGGGATTCCTCATCCTTGCAAACTTTAAAGCATAAAGGGCAGATAATGCCTGCTTTGACATCATCCAATGCATTTTCTGCAGCGCCCGGATCCTTTGTTTTAAAAAAGGAGGATTCTATAGAAGGCTGCGATTTGCCCACACTCTTCTTACTCTGAGAGGTTTCTTTCTTTTTCCTCTCTTTATGATTATTAATGCGACTCTTCAAATTCAATTCTATTTTCATCTTGGCCTTGGCAGTTGGCTTTATAACTTTTGGTAATCTCGTGCTTCTGACCTTCTTCTTCTCTGGACTTTTGAAATCTGCCATACTATCATCAGCATCATCCGACAGCGGGTTCTCTGAGGAATTCTCTTTCTTAGCTTGCTCATTGCTTCTACTTTTTGACACAGATCTTGTCACTTGACTCATATCGCCATCAATAATTCTCCTTGGTCCAAGTTTATAACTCTTTCTTCCACATTGTATAATATGGATGGTGATAGATCAATTGTAGATGGTGAATAAATAATTGAACATCTATATCGAGCAGTGTATATAAAAACTTAGGTGATATATTTCCTTTGCCAACTATATTTCTCTGTACATTTCTACACAACCAAAGGTTTCTTGTTCTTTAACTCTAATGAAGACGACTTTGTGGATTAACATGCTCTACCAATCTGCATCCAACCAAAGCTTATCAGGGTTCCCAGCCCAAGTCCTTCAGCCTTATACGACTTCTAATCGATGTTAACAAATATGTTTACTCTTGCTTTCCCTCCGGATTTCCATGCTTCTCCAGGTAGGATTCGTATACTTTTTCCTTTGTCTCTCTTTCCTTTCGAGCTTCTGCACTCAGTGCCGGGCTTATGTATATGAATCCGGAACTAGCAATGTCGTCGACCACTTTTCTCGTCAACCAGTGAGTTTTGATACTTCTGAGACCCGCATTTGATGGTGTCTCTTGCTTGAAATACCTAAGGCAAAATGCGGGGAGTCTGAAATTATGAACGGGAAACAGAATTCCTACTACTAATAATCTCAGGCCACCAAACGACCATTCGCGAGAGGTTATGTTCGTGTTTCGGTAAACGCTAATTGCTCATTGCGAATACAATGCGGCAGAACACAACAATAGAAACTTGAAGCACCCAGCTACGTTTCTTCGGCGTCACGATGCAACTGATCGCGCGAAAATAGACAACGTCTCGGGTTGGGAAATAGTGAAATCCTTTTCAAGCATTTTGTGTCGGTTGAATCAAGCAGTCGGTTACTCACATCCAACCTGCAAACCCGAGCCCTGCGCATCCGGCTAAAGTGTAGGCTAAATAATTAAGGAAAGGTCTCGATTTGGTTCCAGCCACTTTCGCCTTTTTGCGTATAATAGCAGCATACATGCTGGCGTAGTGCTGGAAAAACTATAGCGCTTGCTCGAAATAGATGTTGTGTTGATCAATAAAGATTATCTTCTTCGTTAGATCTCCTCTAATGCTCCGAATCCTCGCAACTTCCATCAGCGTGCACACATGCACGCTACGAGACACTACGCTATCATGACGAATATTGTTGAGTAATCGAGAATAGTACACCGATGGGAGTTAACAATGTTAAAACATATGTTTCTCATTCGATTCGGTCATTCTTCCTAACAACTATAATCATTACCGAAATAAATTTATTCCCAATTATGTAACCTCGCATGCGTATTGCGTCTTCGTGTGTAACAGGCTTTAAACTTTTATCAAACTCATCGCTGAAATTCTCCCGCCAGGAAGACCGTCCAATATGGCCGCCAGTGGCAGGGAAGTGTGTGCCTCGGGCTAGTACGGTATTTTTCTTTCATTGTGGGGGTTTCGCGGTGAGGATGAGTGGGGATTCGCACGACAGAGTGTTAAGTAGAAGCCGAGATTGCTCCGGGTGCAGGTATATCAGCGGCGTCGGCCTCATCGGTTGTGGGAGCTACGTGACCTGGTGCGGACTGCGAGAGGTTAAAAAGGGGCGATCTCTGGTCTATGGTATCGGGATTGGTGAGTCAGCACTTTTCCTTCAATTTCTCACTTCGTCACCCCATGTTACTTTAAACACGTCATTGTTTCTCTTGCATTTTACTTCTGCTACTTGTTGATCTGTCGTTTTTCTTGTGTTGTGATTCTTGTTGGCTCTGGAGCTCCAATGTACAGAAATAGAACTCCAGTGGACTGTATTGGAGCTCCCTTATGCCCATGCTATGGAATTCCCTTGAACTGTCCCCTTTACTGGTGACAGTTGCGCAAAAGTATTTGTGCTTGGGTGGAAAGCAGGTGTTTATGATGTAAATTGATTTCAGGTTTCATATACCTTGGAGCAGCAAGGCTATTGGACATAGAACCCTTTGGTAGATCAAGAAAGGAAGAGGGAAGTGGTAAGTCAACTGTTTAAGTTAATAGTACTGTTAATCCAATGTAAAAGGTGAAGTTCTTTTGCTTTTGAAAACAAAACAACTCCAAAAAGTTTGATTCTGGCTGTTATGAAAATAAACAAAAAACCAGATATTTCATCATTTTCTAATTTTGTTCAGGTCCGTAACACTGCCAGAGGTGAACTTCCCTTCCTAGCAATGGAGTTCCCAACTCTCGGCAAGCATTGCGCGCACCCGCCATGCAGCAGGTTAGACTTCTTACCCGTCAAGTGCAGTCTCTGCCAGGGTTCATTCTGCTCGGAGCACGTAAAAGCGGCGACACACGAGTGCCCAGGCGAGGGCAGTGGTGACGTTCAAGTACCCGTTTGCCCTCTCTGCGGCGGTCCCGTGCCCGGGCGAAGGGGCGAGCGGCCGGACGTAGCAATGAATCTCCACATCGAGAACGAATGCCGCAACATCAGCAGCAAGGTGTACAAGAACAGGTGCACGTTCAAAGGATGTCGCGTACGGGAACTGGTGTCCATAAACTGTCCCGACTGCGGCAAGAATTACTGCCTGAAGCACCGGCACTCGGTCGATCACGATTGCAACAACAGTCCGGCTAACGCAAGACCGAACGCCAACGTGAATAGTGATAGTTCTCGTCTGACGACCAATTCGCGCAACAATAGTAATAGTAACAGCAATAAGAAAAGCTCGAAGAGCGACAGGGGCGGCAAGGAATCCGGCGCGAACTCCAACAGCAGATCCATTCGCAACTACACCAAGTTCGGACTGATGAATGGTAATGCGACTGTTTCTAGTGACAAAAGGACCAGTAGTAGCAGCGCGAATTCCTCGAGTGAACCCGGTGCCAACGGTAACGGGGACGGAAAGGACTTCAACCCGGAGAATATCCAGGGCAGCATGAGCGAGGACGAGGCGCTGGCGAGGGCTCTCCAAGAGTCCATGAACAATCCCGCGCCCAGCAACAATAACAGGAGCTGCGCGCTGAGCTAGCATCTACTTTTATTACACCGGAATACTCTGTTACTGTTTTAATAAAATCGAGAAGCGCACTTTCTATCTTAATTACTGTATTACATTGTAAGAGAAAAAGATATTAATAAACGCCTGCCGAGGGTGGCGTGTCCCTTTGCAACCGAGGCAGACTCTTTCTCTCTCCGTTTCTAACTCCGACACACTGGAGCACAAAGGCGAACCTTCTTCTTGAATCTCCTTAGGGGTGTCGAATCTCCAAGTAAAGAATTGGGGATTTCGACGCGAGTGAAATTCCATACGATCCAATCGAGATTTCAGTGACTACTCTGCATCCTCTTATTTGCCGACCTTGCCCAACCGAGTGTCTGTCTTTGGATTGGCAGTGATACTCTGCACAGACACGATGCTCTCATTGATTTTCGTCTGGAGCACCCTGAGCTCCTGCACGTGCAGGAGGACGAGGGCTTTAGCGGCCTTCTCGAGTTTCCGGTCGTTCAGGTCGAAGCCGACGTCCGCCTCAAGGGGAAAGGACTTTCCTTTATAGATAATCGGGTTCTTCAGGTTCTCCTCGCTGAGCCTCGCTTGCACGAGCTTCGAGATACCCTCGAGGGTGATGACGGGATTTGCATGTTTCGGAACCTTCAGAAGGGTAGCAAGAGTGTTGGTCCCCTGGACGAAAGCGGTCGAGGTAAAGTCCAACTGATCCAGAGGGTTTTCAGATTTGACAGTTGGGACTTCAGTGGTCTTCTTGGCGTTGAGCTTCTCGTTGACGATATTAGTGTGCGTACTGAGCTCGTCGGCGTATTCGAGGCCGATCGCATGGCCCAGTAGCCACTCCAGCTGCCCCAACCGGTTGCCCTTCACCGGGCAGTTAAGATCGTCGCAGTACTTAGCGAAAATCGTGGGCCAATTGTCCGTTGTGATATCACGCAATGCCGAGCGATTCTCGATTGTGTACTGACGTATGTGCTGGTCCTCCAACCACACGACCAACTTGCGAAAGTGATCCTCATCTACAAGACCACAAAAAACCTCTTAGTTTTACCTATTTATACTCAACTTTGAAAAGGGAAAAGTTATCAATTCATCCCATATATCTTATTTATAATTTGTAAGTTTTTCGCCGGCAGTCTTATAGCCTGGAACTCACTGTTGAGGTTCACCAGGTCGCACTCCGGGTAGTTGAGTAATTTCATACGTCTCTTCACCATTTCTCTCAATGGATCTTGGAGTTGGGGTTATAAACGATAAATGGGGTTGAAAATAATTCGTTATTTAAGAGAAACGGCCGCTTTTGATGGATCTTTGACAGCTAGACACAAGGCTTTATTTACGTTCGCAGCAGAAGACATGTGCTTACGAGTCCTACCGACGTACTGTTCCAAAAATGGTTGCGTTCAACAGAAGACTAGGCCGCTCAGTTCATATCTAGACCATCGTCACAGCTGACTGGCTTGGGTCTTCCATTGGCCGGCACACAGTAACCAGCCGTGCCATTGGCCGTAAGCGTCCTACTGGAGCTCTGATTGGCTGAGGATCGCAGAGACGCGTTCTCGTTGGTTGAGAGGTAGACAGCCTCCCTCCAATTCGCCGAGAAGCGTCTAGAAGTGTCGTGATTGGGCTAGCGAGCGCCGAGAACGAAGCGCAATTAGGGAAGGCCGTTGTCAGTGTGCAAGATGGCTGCGAGTAGTGAGGAAGTGAGTGTCCCAGAGATTGTGCGTGTAAATTCCCAGGCCCAGGAGCCTTGCCAGCCCGATGGAGGTGTGGACCGGCTGAAGCTGCTCTATCCCATGGTGAACGAGGAGGAGTCGCCACTGCCGCGTAGCTGGAGCCCCAAGGACAAGTACAACTACATCGGCCTCTCCCAGAACAATCTGCGCGTCCACTACAAGGGTGAGCCTCAACCTCCCTCAACATTACCACCTCGGTCAATTTTCCACCTACCCTCGCACTTTCGCCTCGCGCGACAAGTGCAATTTTGCTACATGGCAGTTTGCGATATCGCCAGTGCACCCGCACGAGATGCAAAAGCTCGCACGATCTATTGTACTTGGCTAAATGGAGTGGGGGCGCAGGGGAGAGCTGCGCCAATCGGAGCGGTTCGTTCGGATGACGGAGCCAATTAGAGGCTAGCTCGAGCGGACCGAACACGCTCGCTCCTCTCAGCTGGCTCTCTGCCTTTGTTGCGCTCTCGCTGCCTCGGCGAGTGATACGCCAAATGATAATGCGGACGTGAAATCCCCAGACACAACACGACATTCTAATTGGCCACGATTGCACTTCCAATCGTCGAATTGTTTTGATAGTTTTTTGAGCCTCGATTGCCCGGGAGTCAGCGGCTATTTGACGCGGACGCTGTTTACTGGGTAAAATGAGAAGCAGGCTTCTATCGATAGAGTCACTGTGACTTTCCATTGAGACTCAGCTTTGAACGAGCTTTTGAACCAACTTTCGTCCGATATTGTGCGCGAATGCTGGTCTATTTTTGACGTTTCCGGTCTGCTGTCGGTGATCGATTTCTTCGTGTTAGTTGTTGACGAGTTTGGCGGGGGTGGAGTTCAGCTCTTAAATGGGAAATGTGACTGAGGCCCATTATGGGAGGCTCAGTGCATTAGGGAGTTATTGTTCTTTCCCTCGTTTCCGTCACTTGGAAACTCCCATGGATGTACGATGGTGCAATCCTTTGTGCCTACTTGAGAGGTTTTTTTTTTCTTTCATTAAACAGAGCAACGAGAGAGTAAAAAGTACTACGCAATGGCGCTAACATTGGTTATGCTTAGACTGGTTTAGACTGGTCGTCAATTATAATGACACGAACCTACGAATAATTTCTACATCGGAAGAAATAAGAGAGTGGCCACAAATGGTACAACATGTACGCACTCGCACGTGTCTCCCCCCCTTGGCATGTGGTGGTGTGGCGTATGTTTATTTTTGGGAAATTGAACGTTCCAAAGGCTTCGGGAAGACGCACAAGGACGCAGCGAGCGTGCGCACGACCCATTCGATACCGGCGGCCTGCGGCCTCTACTACTTCGAGGTGAAGATCGTGAGCAAGGGTCGCGATGGCTACATGGGGATCGGTCTCTCCGCTCATGGGGTCAATGTCAACAGACTGCCCGGTTGGGACAAACATTCATATGGCTACCACGGGGACGACGGGCACAGCTTCTGCTCGTCCGGGACCGGTCAGCCGTACGGGCCCACCTTCACTACCGGTGACGTGATCGGCTGCGGCGTCAACTTGGTCGACAATAACGCCTTCTACACGAAGAACGGACACCACCTCGGCATTGCCTTCACCGATTTGCCGGTGGGTGTAATAGAACTTGCCCTGTATAGCGAGAGGTTTTTAGTTTGTTTTAGGCTTTTCTTCCTAAAGAAGGTTCCTCGAGCTTATATTTTGCTTTGGTTTCAGCCGAATCTCTACCCGACAGTGGGTCTCCAGACGCCTGGTGAGGTCGTGGACGCGAATTTCGGGCAGCAGCCTTTCATCTTCGACATAGGAGATATGATAAACGAGTTGCGAGTAAGAACGAGACTTGAGATCATCCATTATCCCACGCCGGAAGACGGTCAGGGCCAATGGCAGGCTGTCCTTCATAAGTAAGTGTATGGATTGGAGTAGGCTTGGCGTTGGTGACGAAGTTTATTAATTGGCGTTGGGATTTGCAGAATGGTCTCTACGTATCTGGTACATCACGGGTACTGCGCGACCGCGGAGGCTTTTGCCAGTAGTACAGGCCAGGTCTTCGAAGAGGACCTGGACTCGATAAAGAATCGGCAGAAGATCTTGAAGCTTGTGCTCGCCGGGCGCATGGGCGAGGCGATCGAACTCACAAGGAGGCTGTACCCTGGACTCCTCGAGCGCGACCCCGACTTGTTATTCGTCCTCAAGTGTCGACAGTTCGTCGAGATGGTGAACGGCAGCGATTCCGAGGTCTGCAGCCCCACCACCGATTCCTCCAGCAACGCCTCCAGCAATCAGACCAGCGTCATACAGAGTACAAAGAGCTATGCGAACGGCCAGCTTGAAGATGTCGACATGGAAGAGCCGAATAAGTCGAAGACGAACGGTTACACTAACGGCACTGTCAGCACGAATGGTTATCAGAATCATGAAGACGTGGATATGGGTGAGTTTCGGATTTAGTGTGTGTCAGACAATTATGTTATGATTTACCAATGTATTGCCAATATGACACGACAAATAATTATCCAATCCTCCTCTACAGAGATCGAGCAGTGTTCAGAGAACAACAACAAAACCTCGTCGACCAACGCCACTACAACCAATAGCACCACACCGAGTACCACTACCAGTACCACTACCAATACCACCGCCAGTACTGCAGCCAGTACTACAGCTAGTACTACGGCTAGTACAACCAGCAGCAGCACGAACACAGTACGGAAAATTCTGTGCGGCGGCAACAAGCAGACGATCGAACGTGTACTGGAGTTCGGCCGGCAGCTGTACTCGCACTCGATCCACCTTCGCCAGCACATGGGTAAGAGCGAGACGAACAAGAAGATGCTGCAGGACGCGTTCAGCCTGCTGGCCTATGCAAATCCATGGCAGTCGCCGGTCGGCTGGCAGCTGGAGCCGCAGCAACGCGAGAGCGTGTGCGCCCGATTGAACTCGGCGATCTTGGAGTCGACAAATCTGCCGAGACGGCCTCCGCTCGAGGTGGCAGCCACTCACGCTCGGGAACTCGTCAGAATAATGTCAAGCGCTGGCTTGGGCGCTTGCGGCTTCGCAATGCTCGACAACATCATCCAGTATTGACCATCCAGGAGCATCCGGCCGAACGGAGTGCCGACGACCTTACACCTCTGCGTTTTCAGAGCACGAGCGCTCGGCACACATCTAGTGCGGTCAGAGAGGCCTGCTTCCCGGAGGTTTTCCAGGAGGTGGGAGTGAGACCGAGCGAGCGATCACACTGGGGGGAATCAGCGCGATTCAACTGGCTCCGAGAGGTTGTTTTGTAATGGTTTTAGAGCGGTAGACAGCGATCTAGTAGGGTAGGGTGCCATTTCCCGAACGATCTTTGGGGATTCCAAGGGATTTGCGAGGGTTCGAGTGCATTTGAACGAATTTGAGAGGGTCTGAGTGTGGGTGGTGTACCGAGCGATCTAACAGGGTTTGAGAGTGATTGAGAGGCTTTGGAAGGGCTCGAAACTCTTGTTTAAGAGGGTTGAAGGACGACCTTAACGAGTGATATACCAAGCGAGCGTATGGGACTCAGTGCAGTTTACGAACATTCAAAGTGATATACCAAGCTTTATAATCGGACTCAGTCAGCGACCTATGGGACTCAGTGCGGTTCGAGGACTCATTTCGACGAGTGTCACGCGACTATCTAATAGGACTCAGTGCAGTTAAGTGCGACGTAACGGTCGTTTAATCACGATTAACTGCGATCTCCATGAGCGGTACGATAAAGGGCGATGTCGATTTGTAATAAAATAAAGAAAAAGTCACACGAAAGTCGAGTCGAAGTCAATGGCGAGGCATTCAGGCGTGTATGCGCAAAAGGGGGCCCCAATGAATGGGAGATGTCTACAAAGGGGCGCTATTAAATCAGCCCCATGCGCAACGAGAGGCCTAGAATTGGGTCAAATAAGAGCAAGCAACGGTACGCAGTAAGTACGCCGTGAAACAGAGGTTTGACAAGTATACTGCACTGTTTTTGCTACTTATTTTAGTGCTGTGCATTGTCGACTGGCCTTTCATCTTCTGGGCGAATGTCTCGAATGTTTCACTACCCCTTGAAATTCATCGAGTAACTTCCAATATTTCCTCACCTTAGTTGGAACTTGTTTCTGCAATGGTTCTTGCTCGAAACACCATCAAGCCCATCACTCAGCACTTCCTATCAGTTTTCGGATACTTTGCACCCCTCACTTCAACACCCGCACGTGACTAACCAATAAAACACCAACTGTTGAAGCAGGGAAATCCCAATTTTATGACAGTGGGTCGAGTCCACCTATGCTAGACAAGTTTTATCGGCAGAGTCCCGGTACTCTATCATCATATGATAGAACAGAGCATCTGATAACGACTCTGCAGAATCCATAAGTTTTCCGATAACTTACCGATAGTAACATGGGTTTGCGTCTGAAGCAGGGATACTGCCATTACTCTCTGAGGCTCGATCCGGGGACTAAATATTTAGAGAGCACCGTAAGAACATAACAAAGTTGAGAATACAATAAGAGCAAGCGCATAATAGGAGTATAGAATTACACTACGGCTGCAGGGAAAATTGCAAATTGCTCTATACCGGGATCGATAAATCAGTGCGAGCTTTGTAATTCGGCGACTGGCCGGTTGGGCGCGCTACTCTCGTCCCCATAGGGCGCCGCCATTGGCGCTTGGTGGGGGGCAGGGTGGGGCCGCGGCACCCCCGGCTCCCCAGTGCGCGTCCGGCCGCCGATCAGTACGCAGTGTGTGGTGCACGGGCGTTCGTTCGTGTACCGGCCGCTTTTCCACCTCACGCAAGCCTCGAGGGGCAACCCCCTCGCCAGTGATCTGAAGCATCGGAAAACTGGGCAGCCTCCTCCGTTCCCAGCCCAAGGGGCCAAGCAAGTTCCCGCTGTTCCCGGACAGTGTGATAGAAGTGCGTGCAAAGTAATAATCCCGGCTTGGGCTGGGTGAAAGAGCGCATCGGACAGGCAGAACGCACTGTGCGTGTGTGTCTGTTTGCCGAAGGTTCGCCGTACGTCGGAGGACTCTGCTGGACCGTGGAAAAGTGTGCAGCCGGTGGGAAGTGTGCACCGGACGGTAGGAAGAAGGTCCAAGCCAAGAGAGTTTGAGTCCAGATTAGGGAGAGAACGTTCGCTGGAGCAGAAGGATAGAGAGTGAGAGAGGAGGGCGAGGAAGGGCCTCGATCGATCGCGGCCGCCCGCCGCGCCCGTCTCCTCCAACCCCCGCCCCGAGACCCCCTCTGCACCCCCCACCAATTCCCGCCGCTCCCTTCGCAGCGTTATTGATGGGCGCGCGCGCCGAGTGGTGGGCTCCCCTCCAGTGAGCCACGGGAGCCTTCATCCCCTCCACTCAGGGGCTGCTCCAGTGATTCAGGGAGCCTCCAGCGAGTGAAGGAGAGAAAGGGAGAGATAGAACGAGAGAGCGAGAGGGAGGGAGCGAAAGTGAGTGGGTAGTGAGAGTGAGAGTGATCCCCGCCACGCTCTAGTATCGAGAGAGTAGAGTAGCCAGTGTCTCGTTCGGTAAGACTGGACCGGCCACTGAGAGAAGAAAGAGAAGGAGACATAGGTGAGAGCGAGAGGACGAGGCGAGCGGTCCAGCGTCGGATGGCTAGAGAGAGCTAGCGGTCGGTAGGGAAGGACACTGCTAGAGGCCCTCTGGGAGCTATCTGGGTACGTTGGGGCCCACATTAGGCCTGAGAGAGGTCCACAAGGCCCACTAGGGGAGTAGAGACTGCTGACTGAGTGCGAGGCAAGAAATACACACACACACACAGCAAAGATGGGCTGCGCTATGTCCGCGGAAGAGAGGGCCGCCCTCGCCCGCAGCAAACAGATCGAGAAGAACCTGAAGGAGGATGGGATCCAGGCGGCAAAGGACATCAAGTTGCTGCTGCTCGGGGCCGGCGAGTCCGGCAAGAGTACGATTGTCAAGCAAATGAAGATCATTCACGAGAGCGGTTTCACGCCCGAGGACTTCAAGCAGTACCGGCCGGTGGTCTACAGTAATACCATTCAGTCCCTGGTGGCAATACTACGGGCGATGCCCACCCTCGGCATTAACTTTGCTAGTCATGAGAGGGAGACCGACTCGAAAATGGTGTTCGACGTGATGCAACGGATGGAGGATACCGAGCCCTTCAGCGAGGACCTTCTAGATGCGATGAAGAGGCTCTGGGCGGACCAGGGTGTCCAGGTCTGCTTCGGCAGAAGTAACGAGTACCAGCTGAACGATTCGGCCAAGTACTTCCTGGACGACTTGGACCGGCTCGGTGCAAAGGACTACCAGCCCACCGAGCAGGACATCCTCAGGACCAGGGTGAAGACCACCGGCATCGTCGAGGTCCACTTCTCCTTCAAGAACCTGAACTTCAAGCTGTTCGACGTAGGTGGACAGAGATCCGAGCGGAAGAAGTGGATACACTGCTTCGAGGATGTGACGGCCATCATCTTCTGTGTGGCCATGTCCGAGTATGATCAGGTCCTACACGAGGACGAGACCACTAACAGGATGCAGGAGAGCTTGAAGCTGTTCGACTCGATTTGCAACAACAAGTGGTTCACCGACACTTCGATCATCCTCTTCTTGAACAAGAAGGATCTCTTCCAGGAGAAGATCAAGAAGTCGCCGCTTACTATTTGCTTTAAGGAGTACACTGGTAGGTTGTTGTGGGTGCCATGTGTGGCCGGGGCTCGGTCGTTCATCCCCAGCTACCGCCGCGGCGGCTGACTGGCCCCATTGTACTTACATGCGTATCTGTGTGTTTTAGGGGCGCAAGAATACGGCGAAGCGTCAGCGTACATCCAGGCCCAGTTCGAGGCGAAGAACAAGTCGACGTCGAAGGAGATCTACTGCCACAGCACCTGCGCCACCGATACCAATAACATTCAGTTCGTCTTTGACGCCGTAACCGACGTCATCATCGCGAACAACCTGCGCGGTTGCGGACTCTACTAATGGGCCTGCCGCCTGCCTGTCTCTCTCCACTCTCGACTGTCATTCTCTTTTTTCGGTGGGATTTCAGGCTCCGGCTGGGGCTCAGCAGGAGAGTACATATATTCTACTGTACGGACAAGAAGGAGCGCACATTTCACAAGGGACGTACAAGAGGCGCGCGCGCCCTCACGCACACGTATCGCTGAGAGCGCACATTCTTCGAGAATTTCTTTTGCCGGAACTTTAGCGACCTTACCCAACTACTGCCTGCTCTTGTTGACACATTGCCGACCCTTGTTCCGTGACCCCACTGTGACTTTACTGACGCGCACCCGGACACTCCACTTGACTGCATCGACATACTACTAGACGTTGCTGACCAGTACAGGCCTCCTATTGGACCCTGAATGGGCCCCATCCCCCCCACCATCTCCCGTACCTAGTCCCACACCACTCGGTGACCAAAGCGAGGCCAAAGAGTATCCTCTCTAGTCTGTTTCCTCCTTTCTATCGCTCTCTATCTACCCTTTCTCCCACTCTACCCTCGTTTTTTTTCCATAACCAAGTCACCCTTTCCTATCCCCAGTCCCTCCCCACCACCATCTGCCCCCACCCCTTCTCTGTCACTCTCGTATGTTTTTTGATACCTTTTAAAAGGCGACACAGCCAGCCACCCAGCCACCTCTCTCCTTCCTTATTTATACACTAGCTATTATAGGGCCCGGCAAGAGGCCCCGTCACGTTGTCTTTTATTTATACGAGAAAAGCGCCCGGAGCCCAAAGGGACTCCGGGGAAATATGTACGTGAGGAAGGAAGCTGTCTATTATTTATCGTCGGTCGTTTGTAAATTATGTAAGTCGGTAATAAATACTACATGGAGTATATGTGTAAGGATTGTGACGGAAGTTTGTAACGCGATTTTGTGTGGCGCACGAATGAGAGAGAATCTGCAGCCCTCCCCCCTTTCACGTAGTGTTCTTTTACGTGCGTTGTTTTTTTTTGGAATTGCGGAAGAAGAAGGCAAAGGTGATTTTTCGCAAGATTTATGCGGTGGTTGTCGTCTGCGTTTTTAGGAGAATGTAAGTATCGCTTTATGTTACTGCGGACACCCTGCGAGCTTTTCGGGAGTTTTTCGGGTTTCGCAGTTGATGTGGTAGTACCGGAAGTCCCATGTTAGCGGGTACGAAGGTGTTATCGTTTTTGTTGGGGAGGGTTTTAATGTTCATAAGATCTCTAGGGGAATTTTATCACCTGCACCAAACGACATACATGTAGTTAGTTTAACAGTAATACATTTTTTAACCAGACCTAAAGAGAAGTATTCGAATTGTCATTTGCAAGAGTTTATATAATCCGTGCGCACAGTTGCGAATTGAATAGAGCACATACATGGAATCTCGTGAATTTTGTATACCTCAATATCATTCATTCTTTATTATTACTCGTAAACTAGTGTTATAATGCTAAAAGGACTAACAAATATAAAAACGCTAAAACCTATTGTACTGTTATCGTGAAGACTAAGTGTGGCATCTCGTCTGCTTTAATCCTATTTAAACAGATAAAGCAGCACTCAAAAAAAAAAACTTGAACGTGAAATATTAAATACTGTACTCTTCTGATTAAATATATACATATCTACAAGATATATTATTAAAAGTAGAACTTTTAATTATATGCATTGTTAATCTGATTTATTAAAGATGGCGGAAGGAAGGGAAACAATAGGGAAAAGTTGATGCGAGCTAGGAAAAACACGGAC
Source organism: Crossocerus cetratus (assembly GCA_963675795.1). Lineage (NCBI taxonomy): Eukaryota > Metazoa > Arthropoda > Insecta > Hymenoptera > Crabronidae > Crossocerus > Crossocerus cetratus. The sequence continues at coordinate 20,977,137 of OY776665.1, read as the reverse complement.
TATATGAGCAGTCAGTCTCTCCATTATCGACGGTCAGTGAATCGATTTGCAGCTTTGCCGCGCATTGCAGGCTGTCACTGACACTATTGATTATACCAACACTACTTGACCACAGTGCAACAATATTGCAAACGAATAACAACAATGTACTTTGTATTGAAAAACTTCATGTATTCCCGATTTATTTTTACATATCCTTATAAATACATACGTCTATATAACAAGTCACAGGGTAAGTGTACCCTTTGCAGCCACTATCTTATTTGTTCTGTTAGATTAAATATATTCCTAGGCTGGTTTCATTATAATCAATGAACCTGCCCAAGCGTGAGCTTCGATGCCGCCATTGCCGATTACTTTTTAGTTTTGCTCTGCATGGCTACAAAGGGTTCATCTACCCTGAAATATATTTTTCCACAGTCTGTATGGAGCAAAATTGATCTCTTAAAAGTTATCATCCTCATCCTCCCGAGGGGAACTTGTTGATTGCGAGCTGCACGCCAGAATGGCTGGTGACGCTAGAGCGTGACTCAAGGATTGATAAGGTTGCTTCGCAAATGGTGGTGGATAATCGTATTTGCCTAATTGTGCTTCGCACAAAGTAGTATTAATTATGTGCTGTACCACCACTCTGGCGTGGTGGGTGTTGAGATTTCTCATCTTAATTGCTAGTTGTTCGCCGAACAGTGTGAACTCGTCTTTTGTGTCGCTTTGGGTGTAAATGTTTTTCATAACGGCGTACGCCTCGCAGTCGAAGATCTCTTCTGATTTCGATCTTTTGATGGGAACACCTGCTGGCGAGCCTATCGCTTTTTCCGGTATCTTGCTCTCCTCCGGATCTTCGGAATCCTGAAGAAGAAAATACGCATGTATTATAATCTTTGAAATATATTTCCATCAAAATTCTTAATATATTATTGATTTTTTTTAGTGGTCATTATTTTGTACGCACATCGTTATGCTGAGAGTTTTCCGTGTCCTTCCGTTTTCGCGACTGAGTTTTATCCTTTAAAAAGCACAAGCTGTCGAAAGCGAACCATTTGCTTTTGTAGGTGATCTCAGCACCATTGCACGATTTCTTCTCCTTCTGCTTTTTTAATTCCCGAGAGTAATGGCACCGCATATTTCTAATTTTCCTCTCCACCTCCTCCTTCTCTTCACCCATGAGTTTCGATATTTCAGCCAAAGCCTCGTTCCTCGAATAATGTTTTTCTTTATAATTCGATAGTTTAAGTATTAAAATTAGCATTCTTCAAAGAATCGGCAAATTTGAGTACGAATTATGGTACAAAAAGTGTTTATATCTACGAAAACAAAAAAATTTAAATCATAAATGATGACTTATATGCCCCCCTACCTCGATATAAAAAATAATATTATCAAATTTCATGCAAGTCCGCTTGATATCAAAATACTTTCGGTGTGGATGAAATTTTAAAGCACTTTTATTTAGTTTACCTTTTATTCCTGTCTTTGTACTCAAGACATTTCGGATTCCACAACACTGGGTGTTTCCGGAACATTTCGATGAGCAGCAGGACTTTGTCCTTTGGCCACTCCATTATGAATGAAAATCAAGTTGGATGACGCCAAGGATTTTGAAACAAGCACAGACTTCGGCGAAAGCGCTATCTAGTGTAGGACCTTCTGGCTTTCGGGTGTCTTTCCTATGCCATGCGGCCTTCCTCGACTGGCAAAGGGGCAGTAGAAAGCAATGCCAGTTGGCCCACCAGGCGTTCACCCTACAAAATCTGCTGTGTGCCATGTGGCAAAGGCCACATGATTTCGTAAAGGACTTTGGCTCGGCTTGCCTTGGGACACGAAATGCCAATCGGCAAAGCCAGAAGATGCACAACGCGCACAGAATGGCCCCTTGTACCACGTGACCTCTTCTCAACTACCACTGCGCCCACGTTTCGGAGCCGGTAAACCAGATAACTAAATTTTGTTAAGTCCTCCAATACAGAGCGTAAGTGAAGTTGAAGACAATCGTGTAAAAGCGCCTTTATAAGCACTTGCTCTTACATACGCATGAGAGCGGAGTACATCAGGATTCGTTTAGATAAGAAAATCTTGACTCGCCGTTTAGCATTGCAGAACGTATGTCGCTTTCGAAGAATATATAACTTTAAATGTTTTAGGACTGAACCGCCAGTGTATTATCGAGTACGACCGATGTTGGAACGATGCTGCAAGACCAAGAACAATCCGAGCAACTATGGAGTTTGTACGTGAAATGCTCGTGCATTCTCGTTTTCAAGTTGCACCTGTTGACTTGGTTCACCGGACTTATTCGCGGGAAAGAGCAGGTATATATTCTTCTTTGGCATCACTAATCGAGTCAAATATATATATATTAAATATAGATTGGGATCTGTTGCGTAGGTGATTCACAGCGAGGAAGATAGAATGTGGATGAAGCCTGGTACAAAAGTGATATTCTCAACCGACGGCGATGGCCATCCGCGTGTAAAGCGCATACGCCAGTTACACCATGATGACCTTGCGACGATCATCCCTTTCCTTGTTATTGTACCATTTTGGCTATCGACACTGCCGTCACCTTATTTGGCGAAGATCTTGCTCTACTCTTTCCCAATTAGTAACATTAGTTATACACTGCTCCATATGAATGTAATGAGAGTGTTTCCTCATTGCGAATGGCTGCCGTATATTAGCGGATTGTCCATTTTAATTTACGTAAATTTCATGACCATTTTACATTTCATGCACTGGTCGTCATTGGGATTGTGAGTTAATAAATGAATGCACTGGTTTAATATAATGAATAAATGCGCAATAATACAGTCTTGATTAGTGGGCGATTGTTTGTTTGTTTTCTACCTCTAAAGAAATTTGGTGGGAAAGTGTTCGGCTATAGTCGGCTATCGTCGTCCTCGGCTAACTTCACTTGTGTCGAAGAGCGCGCGGAACGCCAGGAATCGAGTAGTCACGTGGTACAAGGAGTATTATTTTAGTGACAAGGTTATACGAAGTTGAGTGTAAGGGTTAGGTGCCGGCGCGTTCATCGAAACGCAAACTGAACGCAACAACACAATGCAAAAGAACCTTCCCTGCACTTTTATACTCGGGAATCGTCAGTTGACCGTAAACATTCCATGGTAATCGGAAGGCGCCGAAATTCTTAAAGAAAATGGAGGTTGCACCTATGGGGAACATGCCGTGAGTTCAAAGCAGTTTGTAATCATTGAGTCGAGATCAATGACAGTTAACATTAATGCGAGAATTGTTATTGCCGAAGCAGCTACTGCAAAGGGTTGTGGTCGGTTATATCCGGCACCACATGCCGTTGCGGGAAGGACTTGGTCGAGGACGAAATAAAGAATGCAACGGCTTTGCTCAAGGAAGGACTCGACTTTTTTAAACCGTACACTGAATCTTCTCTGGAGACCATATCCAAGAGCAATCCTCCTGCGCGGATGTATGACTTGATTAGCAAGCTTGCCCCGCTTTTTGTAAGGAAACCCATATTGCACTGCATAGACACCAGTGTCAGAAGTAAGGATAGTTAAATGAACTGGCTTTTCTAGAATTTGGACGCGACTATCACATGGGATTTGGTGTGCAACTTTATGCTCTATGAGTACAGGAACTGTGCGGAGACCTTTGCGTCTCAGCTGACGGATCTCACATCCATGAAGATACTAATTGATGATATTTGGAACTTTTATTATTCTGAGAGAATCACATTGATAAAGTGCCTTAAGTTGATGGTTGAGTACAAGGATAATGAGAACCATCCACATAGAAAGGAGTTTCTGAAGTTCTTTGATGAAGTGCTGCTCGGAAATCTGCTGGAATCCATAAGAAAGCAGATTGAGGCTCTTAAGTTCATAAATCCACCGCTGCGCTCACAATTGTGTACGGAGGAGCATCTCCACAAATTGTATAATAGTAGTCTGATTGAAATGCGCGAATTGCTTCATGTATTGACTGTCATTATCAATGATATACACATAGAGGATATAGCATTTGTAAAGCTGTATGGAAGTGTTGGGGTAAGAAATGCTTTTAAGAGAGCTTTTTTCGTTTTTAAGCACAGTATAAGTTAATCCTGCATCTTTTATGTCCATGTTTAGGGAGAACCGCGAAGACTGGCTAGCACAAAGAGCCACGAAGATAAAGAAGCCATAACAAGAAAGATCGACGATATACATCACAGCCAAACAGCTCTATTGCTGGTTGCATTGGATGTTAGAAAACAGTGAGTATTTTACTGAGATAGCAGGAGTTGTAAAATCGGTATTCGGATCAACAATTTATATACCTAAATGATCTGCTTGCTGTAGTAAAATGGAGGACTGGGTGAGCAGTGTGAGAAGTAGTATTCAAGAAACGTTCGAGCACAAGTGCATTCGTGACTGCAGCTACGAAGACGGTCCACTCTTTCTCTGTTGGATGCTGGCGAACTATGCGATCGACACAGAGAATGTCGACATACTCAACCGCTTCAAGCCCTTCGGCATCAAAGCCATTCAACTCGATGTCTTTCGATACTTACGGGATCTCATGAACAGCGAGATGCTGAGCGAAGAGACTCACTACAGCGAGATCGTGCGCGAAACTGTTTACAATCTTTTCACCCTGGTGTGCACCTTCGTCGACGAAGAGAAGCTAACATCGTTGAGTGGAGTATTCGAGGCGGTCGCTGCGACTTTGCAATTCCCGGAGTCGGCGGCGAGGTTTTGGAGCGAGCGGGACGACGGCCTCTGGCTGGTGTACAAAGCAGCGGCCGAATGGTATCCTTACAGATTCGAGCCGTTTACGTCCATCGCTATCGGTCTGGCGTCGGCTTCTTTATCGAGCGCCAAGAAGATCGTTGCAGAACTGGATAATTTAGAATCGCTGACGCTCGAAGTGCCAAGACAGCGAGAGCACAACAGGTCTTTTAAACCCTTCGAGCGAGAGTGCACGTTACACAAGAACACTTACACGATATCCGAGGACGCGACTCGAGAAAGCCTATTGGTGTTGTCGCATGATCGAGAAGTGGTGATCTTCCGGCAAAGAGCGTGTTACTGGGATGCTGTTCATCATAAAATAGAACAACTCTTCTCTCAAGCTGGTGGAGGTCTAATGAACATCAGCGAAATGAAAACAAGCTTGCCCGAGGATGTGAAACAAGCTTTGAAACTTCTCGAACGTCTTTTAGGCACCGACATCGATATTCCTCAAAGTATGGTCATCCCAACGGAACTGATCTTCGAAATCATTAACCGGTTCTCTTATCCAATGCTTCTGACTAACATCTACAATATTATCGCCATTTGCCTGAGTATATCATCGAAATTAGTATTGAAGTATCCGGAAGACATTCTGTCTCGCATGCGAGCTGGTGTGTATCCGCGATTTAATAACTGGTACCAGAAGACCCTGGATTTCGCAGAGGCTGTCTCGTTCGACGGCGCGTTGATAGCGTCTTGGCTCTCCGGCACAGAAACAATCGCTCACTCTTATCCGATCTTGGGCGCCTATCTTGACACGTTGTCCAACTATCTGATCGTAAAACACAGCAAGGAAGCCATGTACGCCGTAGAAATACCGGGTATGGTCTTTTTATTGCAGGGTGTCCTGCCCAAGCTCGACTCGTGGTACTTTAAGTCGGAGCGAGAGAGAATCGACCTATGGTTCAAGAGCATGTTGTGCCTGCACCGCGCTCTCGATTCGACTTTACCGAAAGGCGATATACGCCACGAGTTGCAGCTCGTGGTAGCTTATAGTCTGTTGTACTTGGAGCCACGACACGCTTTGTTAAAGTTAATCAGAACAGGCGAGCGTGTACTGCACAATAAGATGATCGCCGAGAGCGACTGGATCAGTGGGAAGGGTTTCAAAGCCACTCGAAGCGTACAGCTCGCATTGTCCGTTGTGAACCGGCTACTCATGTTCAGGAAATCCCTTGGCCTCGAAATAGGCGATAGATCGCCGCTGGAAGTAGCTCTGTACTCTTCGCCCCGTGTGCCAAATGGTCTTCTAATTGTGCCAACAATCGTTAATTATTTATACGTGTGGTTTAGTCCGTCCCTACAGGCGATGGCTGTTAAACTTCTAAAGAAGTTTGCCGAGGGATTTTCCATGTCGCTCTTAGTTTGCATGGGGATGGACGGGACTGCGATAAGAGAAACATTCGCATCGAGACTGATGTCGCCAACTTGTGCGGTTGAGGTGAAAGTTGCCATTCTCGAGTTGGTTGCTGTTTGCCTCGAGAAGCAACCGGGTCTTACTGAAGCCCTTTTCAATATCATGCACCAAGCGGAACGCAAAAGAGTCTTCCCCCGCCCCGTAGATGAATTTCTCACGGAAGGCTGCAGCCAATTCCTTGATTTGTACTTGGAGAGAATTTACAAAGAGGAGGACATTGTCTACGATCGTCTCTACGACAGTACTATGACGTTGTTGCGCGCCATGTGGTACCATAGGAATGAGATACTCGTCAACTTCTTCCGGAAGCAGGATAAATTCTGGACCCACCTGTACGCACCCCTCTTTCGGCAGTTGGTACCGAAAGCGAAGGGCTATTCCCAACTGTTAGACGTCATTTCCCTGGAATTGTTCAAGAGTCCACTACTCGAAGACAATTTCTCGACGAACCTCAAGAAGCTTATGGATAAGTCCAAGGATTGCTGGAAGAACCTAGCAATGTATGTGCTGGAGGGAACAGCGGATTCCGCCAATCAACAAGGCGCTTTAAGTACTTCATTGAAAGGCGATAGAGCGGCCATCAGTCCATTGTACGAAACAAATCTTGAATCTTGGTACAACTTCATAGTGACGCTCACAGATGAAAGGATCGCGAAAAACTATCCGATTAATGTCTCGCAAGCACAACTCATCACCCAATTGGCATTGGACTCGTTGCTAGAACGAGTCAAAGAGCTCGATGAAAACATCAATGGCAAAGTTCCAATGCTATTGGCTTCTCTATCGCTTCGATGCGTTACTTCCTGGAAGCAGATGTGTGTCGGCGACTCGAGGCTTTTCAAAACCCGCCTAACCCAATTGACACAGGAAATTGGACAGTGTTACCGTAACTACGGCAAATCGATGCGCCAGACGCTCATTTCCCTACTTCTAGCCTGTGTCCAGCTTGTGAAGAGCACTCTGGCTGACGACAGTGCCGGCCTCGAATATCTCTTGGCACAGTCTTGTACCATAGCGTGCAGCGAACTGGAGGAACTAAAGGAAGCTGCTGTTCGATTCGAGCGCAGAAAACAGGAAACTGCTAACATAGAGCGAAAGGCAGATACCAAGGAGGGATCCATCGGTGCGGCGAATGCACAAAAGAATGACTCTGAAAACACGACCGAGACTCTTCGCGGTGTTCGGGAAAGCCTGCCTGCGACATTGGCAGTTTCCTTAGTGACGCAGCTTTTGCGTTCGTACGTCGAAAGAAATACGAGTTTGAAGCTCTACCAGAAGGTATGCTGCATACAACTTCAGCAGATGATACCAGAATTGATGGCCTGCGTGGGTGTCAGTCTTCAGAAGTACCCTTACCTGAAGTTCAGTTCTGCTGCACTCAACCTGTTAAGTCTCATAACACGTTCTCCGTATGCCCTGCATCCACTTAACGAAAACGACATAGCGAAATTGTGGCTGGAACTGACACCACCGGCGGACTTGGGTAACAGTATACTCGACTCCTTGTACGACGATTGTCCGAGTGGTCTGTGGCGATGTCAGGATTGGTGGCCACTTTACACTCTCGGGCTAGAGTTCCTCATAGGTCTCATCACCAGTGAGATGCCAACTATGTACATGAAAGCGATAATTACTTTCTTAACGTCGCATGAACAGCAGTTGATGGTTGTGTCGACATTACTTCGGCATACTGCGGATCTCCTAGCTGCTGATCTGATACAATCCTTCGTCGCTTTGATTCACACTATGGCTACGAAGGCGTCCGTTTGGAATGCCATTCGACCGAACTTGCGTGAGACATTGATCAAATGTTTATACCTAACGTACGACAGCACCGTTAATTTGCTTCTTCGGCCAAGAATTCTCAAGTTCATCATCGACGGCATCAGTGTTGAGAGTGCGGAGGAGCTCGAGTCGTGCGACGAGCGACTGCCCAGTGGTGAGCTGAAGCTTTTGGTGAACAAACTCATCGTGATCAACACGACCTGTGCTATATGCTTCGTCCACTTCTCGCCAAGATTGAATACTCTTGTTGATACGATTTATACCCAGGACTTTTGGTACACGCCAATGGCAGAGATGAATTTCGGGCCGCCACAGATGAGTATGGGCTCGGGGCCGAGATTGACTTACGGCACAATCATCAGTGCGACGCAACTGTTCACCCAAGCTCTTCATTCTCGCTCTCAGACGACGTCCTCGTCAGTAACACCCTCGTCGAGTTCCTCTACCCAAGGGGACAAGGCGGATTCCGCGAAGAAGGAGTGGGAACGTGCGGCGCCCGAGAACGTTCGCCGAATGCACACCACCAAGGACTTGAGAAGAATCATTCATGCGGCATCCGCTTCTACTTCACGATCAACAGCTACCAACATCGGTGGAGATTTCCTGGGATACGTGAGCGGCTTGGATGTCACTGTGCCCCTGCTGAGTAGCCCGAGATTAGTACGGCGACCGTATGATCCCCTCATTTGTGAGAACACTATTTTATCGAGAGCAACTGCGCTAACCAGTGGTAGGCATGTTACGAAAGCAGCAGGATCCACTGCTGCAGCCGGAACCACTGGCGGGAGCGGAAGTGCGCTTATTGCTGGTGACAATAGTCCCGTAACAGCGAAGAATCAGAAGTTCAGTGACCCCTGGTTCGAATCAATGGACGAGAATAATACTCGTCTGGCATTGGAAATAAACCTGGTCCTCATACTTTGCCAGGCACTGGAAGGTGTGAAGAGTCCCAGACTGGCTTTACGTGATCGACAGCTCATAGCGCGTGAAACAGCGACGGAATTGGGTGTTTTCTTCGACTTCCTCGAGCACAAGGGCACGCCGGATATTTGGCAGGTGAAAGCTACACTGCTCGATGCGGATGCGAAAAGTGTGCGAACAATACACGAGGCAAACGATGGCAGCGATTTGATACTCCCGGCAAGACTGAAGGCGAATTCAACCATCGACAAAGCTCCTGTTTGTGCGACGCATCAATCAAGTCCTTCAAAAAGCGACACTAGCATAGAAGAGCGACTCAAGGACTGTGTCCTCACTACCGGAACTTTCTCGACTAATATAAGCAGCGTCCAATTCCTACCGTTAATGGGAAAGTTACTCAAAACTGTTGTCGAGTCGCTGGATTCAGCGCAGTTTCGATAGCATCGAGCAGATAGAAATGAGATCCCGCGAAAACCGTTCACCTAACATTTGCTGTGCAAGTGGGAATGTGAATATTCAGCGTAAGCCCGATTTGCAGTGTTCATTGTCAATACTACTAATTTTGTACGATAGATTTAAGGAAGAATGGAGTTGCTTGCTTGGGTGCATCATGTGAAACCGACATAGTAACTAGAAGCATCGAACTCAAGAGTATGTATAAGCCTTCATGGTTGAGTACATTGAAATAAGAAACGATAAATCTGCAGAGAATTTCATTTAATCCAATCATCAGTTGGAAGAATCTTCGGGATCTTAGCTTATTCGAGTCAAATTTACAAATCGCATTGCGGCATTGCGCTTTTTCCGCATTTAATATTAACACACTTGAACGAACGCGTGTGTAAGGTAATCTAGTGACCAATTTGTATAAATTTGTGCCCAACCACACATTCGCAACACCTCCTTCGGGCGAAGTCTCCCGATTGGGTCAATTCCGCCTTCATACATACAGTAGTAAATTTTCATTTTCAACAACACAGTCTCTATTCAAGTACGTGCAAAATGCTATTATTTTCGAGAGAGTGAAACTTAACTTTCGTGACATCCGTCTATGTAATAACAATAATTGTTGTTAAAGAGGAGACAAAGAGGGGGGGAGAGGGGAAAGCGATAAATCTAGAATAAGTTTTTCGTTCATGTACGGCATTACGGGCGCGATCGCTGTCATCGCCACTATCACTGTCAGCGACCACTTCCAGCTGTTCCAGTGAACGTGTCCAATCCCGGTCCATCCTGGTTTCCTCCCTCGGCGAAAGTCCATTCCGAACATTCTCAGGGCTCGCAATGTCCATTCGTCGATCGGCAATGCATCGCGCGCACACGCCAACGACAATCGATAGTTCATTCGTAATTACGATAGAGTAGAAAAATATAATTCGTGATATTAACGAATATTAAGCGTTACGACGACGACAACGATGACAGTAATAACGTGGGCGCCGCGTCGAGGACAACGTAACGCGACGCCGGTGATTTTCGCCACCAGTGCCCGTCGGGCTGCTGCGTGATAACCGAATCCGGAGTTAAACGCTAAGGTGGCAAGTGCGGTAAAATGTTCTCGGGCGAGGGCGAGTCCTGCGGCTCGTTACTCCTCGACGTCGGCGGCATTCGCTGGTGGTACAAATTGTTGGCCGTGCTTATACTCGAACTGGAACTACTGGTAATCGTATTACCAGTACCAACCGGCGCGGTCGATGCTGTGGATGGAGTGGCCGTCGTCGCGTTTATCGTAATGGTCGTGATGACGGAGGAGGTAGCGTGAGTTCGAGCGGCAATAGCAGGCCAGCTGTGAGAATTGCTGCAGTTCGTGTCACTAGAGGGATACTCCGAAGGATTTCGCGGGGAGGGTGAGCCGTGACTCGAACTAGAAAGAACGTTCGCAGGGTTTAAAGATGACGATGATGTTACCGGTGCGTTACTAACGCCAATTGGCGCTGGTGGCGGTGGAGGTGGTGGAAGTGAAGGTGGTGGGGGCGCAGTCGTGGGTCCATTCGCGTCTGTCGCCAATGGGTCGATTGCATTTCCGTCCCAGGGATCGGCAGCTTTCAATTCGTCATTGACAGTCGAGCTGGCACTGGTTCGTTGCCTCTTCGCGTCACCGTACAGCAAACAGTTGACATTTGGAGAACTACTCCGATCACGAATCCCCTCTTGCTCCTCGAGAAATCGGTCCATATAGTCCCTGCTTGCGATTTAATTATTCTGTCATACTTCAAGCGTCTCCGAGTGGTATGGGATTTAAAGACAAGTAAAAGTTGCCTTGTGATTTCAAGCGGAGAAAATACTCACGTGATACCAGGATGCAAAGCATATTTTTTCTTTTCCAAGCGCGCTTTGTACGTAAATATATCATGCCTCTCTGTTTTCTTCCATAGATAATAAAATTGCACTAGCTCCCCGACGGACCTCGTTCGAACCTGAATAAAGTGAATAATCAGTACATCATACTGTATATTCTAAGCATTATCATGAGTCTCTAAGTTTTGATAGTCTTATCGATACACTTGACTCACCTTATTCTTCTGAATAAGATGAAAATCCTTTCCATAGGTACGCAGACCTGACTCAAAATTATGACACTCTTCTTCGGACCAAAGACTCACCGCATCAGTCGGTGGTACAACGTTCATTCTTCGTCTTCGCAATGCTTCCTCGAGATTGTAGCCGCACTGTAGCAACAAGTAAAGTGCCTGCTCGTCGTCCCGTATGTGGGAGCCTGCTGGTAGCGAGCCGCCCTTCACTGCGGGAAGTTGAGCCCGCTCGAGGAACTCCTCGGTCTCCTCCTCCGAGATATGGCTGGGATCCCAGAGCATTTTGTCCTCGTTTTCGTACGGCAATGCGTCATCGTAACGACAAAGACCCTCTGGTATCGGTGCCTGATAATCGCTACCGACCATGATTGTTTTCTTCCACTCCTCCTCGTCGGGACTGTAATCACAGTCGTCTTCCTCTTCCTCGCTCTGCGGCCGTGAAACGCTGCGTAGGAGTCGCGAGGTACCGGTACCAATTCCGGTACCGACTATACTCTCGTCTACAGCTTCCGCCGTTCCACCAGCACTGCCACCACCGTTTCTACCGACTGTAGCACTATTGTTCGAGCCAGAGTTCCCTAGTTCCTCGGTCCCCGGAGGACAATCAGCACTCGCATTCGCAATCACTGCCGTCGGAGTTCTCGCATTCTCATTGCCGATACGGCCACTGAGCATCGAACACTCCTCCGCTTCACCCTCTTCGTCCTCGTCATCTTCTTCGTGCAGTCGGTGCCTGCCGGAAGCGTTCTCCGCGCAAGCTTTCTTGCCTTTCGAGCCAGAGCCAGTGACCAAGGAGGTGGAGTCTTTCCCCTTGGCCAGCATTTCCGTGTAAAACTGTTTGAGATCCGGCTCGTTGCTAGTTGCGTCAGCCTCGTCGTCGTCGTCGTCGTCATCGGCATCGTTGTCGCCCTTGTCCGAATAACGCTCCTCTACCTCCGCCTCCGCGCTGCCTGACGGCAGAAGAATTCGGTCGGAGCTGTTGGAATTCTCAGTGGATGGGTCCCCATATCCGTACATGGCGAGCAGGTCTTTCAGTGGCATGTCACCCTCCTGCAAGAAGACAAAGAGACCGGTGTGATCTATCGGCTGTGCTCGATTGGCCGGCTAAGTCGAACCTCACTACGAGAACGCACTTTGAGTCCAAAGTGTTGGAGAAACTTATCATAATTGTAATTATTTATGGGCTTGATTTTGTCATTGCACAGTCTTGATCCTAGAATAGTTGGGATCAGAATATTGTTACGTAGTGAACGCTGCCGAATAGGTGAGCTGTGCAGCTCGGATACCACAGGGTCTATACCTTTTGCAAGTTGGACAACTCGTTGTGAGAATCTTCACTACCTTCTAACGCCTCCTCCTCATCTAGCGTTCGCTCATCATCGAAATCATTTACCATCATTTCTGTCGCCGGACCCATATCGTAATCCCGATCAGCCCTGGAAAGCCAATGCAATGTACACTTCAGTCTCCGCTCAAGAAGCAACTCTAACCCACTCCAGTAATGCCAATGGCTCCAAAGATGAGCAACAGTGTCTTTGCTTTCATACTAACATGTTTGCATGTGTATCCCTTGCCACCAATTATTGGAGAATGTTCATTTAAACTGTTGTTGTTTCTAACATCGGTCTACATCAGTGTATTGGATCTCCGGATCAAAATCTATGTGCGGAGTCTCTCGCATTATTCTTCGTCTCCTCAGCAACCGCTCCGGTTGATAAGTTTTTAATGATTCTTACTCATCCGAGCCCTCCAGGGCAACTGAATCAAGCCGATGTTCGCCAAATGCCCAGTTCGACTCGATCGTGGGAGGAAATCTCGTAGGATTTCGATTCCGATAAGCGCGAATCTAACCTCCGCTTCTTTCTTCCTGTGACATTGACGCTCTCCGCTGCGTTCGTGTACTCGCAGAAGGGGCGCATGGACGCCCGAAATTCTCAACAGCCGCTGCAACAGTTATGTAGAAGCCCGCACGATAACCTCACTTTAACTTAATGCCCAATTCCCTCAGTGTTCTTCGTCTCCTTCGCATTACGATCGGCTCTAAGCGCACTCCGAGGAGAAAGTTACCCGCCTCGTCGGCCGTTCATCTCGATTGTGCGATATCTATTCCATTGATACGAGCACTGTTGTGCATCCGCCAACGATAGCGCTACTGAATGGATCTGCGATGCGCGTCGCTATTCATGGGGATCATCAGCCTCGCTGATCTCCTATCGCACTTTCCAATCATCGCGCGACTCCGATAATTACACGGCCTCTGCCACTGATTCTTTAAAGAATCCTCCTTCTAATGCTCAAAGCATTGAGTTATATGGAATTCAAAAGACTTGATAAAACTTGCAAAAATCGCAAAAACGTCAAGTGGTGTCCACAAAATCTCGATTTTTTAAACTTCTCCACCCAACTCTTCTTTACCGACACAGACTCAGTATAGTTCGATCGATCGCCACTGGCGGCGCTGGCGTCCCCTTTCGTGGATTCGCCTGATTCGCAGAGCACAGGGTTGCACAGGGTCGCCTATCTGATATTTCACAATCGTGACCAATTGTAGCTGAAAACTCGCCCTCGTGCTTTCTGTCCGCGAGGCAAAGGGACCTACGTGCACCTAGGTTAGCGTGTGTTATTTTGGAAAATCAGTGTTCATTGCACTCGTGTGCCGTCTCTTGCCATTTTCGCAATCGCTAATGTAAATTACTAACCGGTGCAATCATGGCGGTACGTGTACAATTCGAAAATAATAATGAAGTCGGAGTTTTCTCCAAGTTGACAAACTCCTACTGCCTTGTCGCTATCGGTGGATCGGAGAACTTTTACAGGTAATTACGATTATGTCTGCATTTATTGGAAGAGGAGCGTTAAGAGATGAAGAGGAGGTTTCCTTTAGTTCAGTAATATGATTAGTTGCAATAGTTGTGGTTGAAATGCATCATCCCCATAACCTGTCAGTGCTCTACGCCACTTGGCGCAACTACATGTGTTTATAGCGGCACTCGATCTCACTCGAAATTCCTCTTTGCTTTGCAGTGTGTTCGAAGCCGAACTCGCTGAAACTATTCCTGTAATACACGCCTCCGTTGCCGGATGTCGTATAATCGGAAGATTATGTGTCGGTAAGAATCTTTTTCCCATTTTATTCTCCATTGGATACTCTTCCCAATGATGCTTGAATCTAACTAATTTAATCGCCACCTCAATTCACAGGGAACAAGAACGGCCTTCTAGTACCGAACACCACAACAGACACAGAGCTGCAACATATAAGAAATTCGTTACCAGATAATGTCAAAGTGCAGAGAGTGGAGGAGAGGCTCTCGGCTTTGGGAAATGTTATCGCATGCAACGATTACGTGGCACTGGTCCATCCAGATCTGGATAGGGTAATTCTTACATCACATGCTTTTAACTCTCAATCATGCAAGTTCAAATTGTACAATGCTTGTAACAATGTTTTCTCATTGATTATAGGAAACAGAAGAAATTTTAGCCGATACATTAGACGTTGAGGTCTTTCGGCAAACAGTCGCGAGTAATGTCCTCGTCGGCTCGTATTCCATTCTCTCGAATCAGGGTGGCCTGGTGCATCCGAAGACCTCGATACAGGACCAAGATGAGTTATCGTCATTGTTACAAGTCCCATTGGTGGTAAATGAGCTTGAATTTTTTTTAAAGAATTGCAGGAATATGCGAGGGCGATAGTCGGGTCTTAGTAAAACTTGATTCTTCTTTAACAGGCGGGTACAGTGAATAGGGGGAGCGACGTAATTGCTGCCGGTATGGTTGTTAACGACTGGGTATCCTTTTGCGGTATGGACACGACGTCGACCGAGCTGTCGGTCATCGAGAGTGTTTTCAAACTTAACGAAGCTACGCCGGCTGCCATCACATCGACGATGCGTGCGTCTCTTATAGAGAGGTAAGTTAAAGTACCAGCTTTAATGAAATTGAATTCACTGGGAGAGAGTTTGATGTCATATTGGAATTATGATTGCAGCATGTCCTAAGAGGATGAATGAAAAGTCTCGCGAAAAACCATTAATAGACAGAGGATGGACAGCAGTTGATACTGTACATATACATAAAGTTGAAAGATATTTATGGTCGTCCCTCTTGCACAAGACGGTGCTGTGCTTTTAATACCACACCAAGAAAGCAGGCATCCTTTCTATACAATTCCAGAACGCAATGATTCAGACTCTAATGAAGTACCCTACATTAAAGTTTATAAGAAACGAAATGTCCTCTATGAATTATTGAAACACACCAGCTTTTATTTAGGATACGTGCGAGGTAATGGATTGTTGTGTCAATCTGACGACTATAAGTTTAAAAAATAACTCTTGAGAGAAACGTGAAACAATTGACGCAAGGAAAAATTTCCCGGCGAAGCAACGTCACCGAATTCGTACAAGGCGGAACTCTATTGAAATATATTTTTAATCGTCAATATTTCTCTCTGAGTACAAATAGTCTTCTCGTGTCAAAAAACGTAAATCATTTCACTCCTGGCGCTAATCGCTTTAGCTTACATGGTAAATGAACTATCGCAAGTAACAATTGTGCGGACCAGCCTGCTAATGAAATTTATTACAAATAAAGTGTGGCAACCTGGATTTTATTAATTTCGAGCAACAAGACTAGAGTAATGGTAATTCTTCGGCACGTAACAACTCGGCGGCGGCAGCGGAATCGGCGCTCATAACTAACGTGATACCTGCTTGGTAAGAGGCAGGGATACGAATATGAGTAGTACCCGTGCTTGAGCTGCTAGGCTGTTGTCGGTGGCTCTTCGCCTCGCGTACCATATTTACAACTTGACCTATTGCAAACGAGCTATGTAAGTGACAATGTTGCAGGGGCATTCATTCTATTAACTAGTATTCAGCTTACCGAGAACATTGAGCTTCCGCCACAAGTGACCCATCTTAGTAAGCGGTGTTAACTCAGGATTTGCATTCCAATGCGCCAGAACGTCCGCCCGTCGTACTAACAGTATACTAGGACTCACAAGTTGATGCCATACGTACTGAAATTCATTATTATAATCTTAATACCATGAGTTTTCCATAGGTCGTTTATGCAAGGTGATTCACATGACTTGAGTCGCTAGTCATACACAAAATTCTGAAGAAAATCACTAAACAGAGCAATGACCAACCTGCTCTGGCAAACATTCCAAGGGATTAGTTAAATATATTCCCGCCGGTCCCACTCCAAATATCATTTGATGGTGCCATGCATCTGGAATATTACACCCTTCGCCGCAATGTTGCAAATTCAACGTTGCAATCGGTGCTGCCCCTATAAACCAGTATCATCAAAATGTTGTTATTATAGAAATCGTGATATTCGGTCTATTCCCAAAATAAGCACCTCTTGAGATCCAGTAATGCAGCCAGTGGGATAACGAGATTTTTCTTTCAGGATAGAAAGCGAAGAACTTTGTTATAATAGTTCCATTTGTGCTAAGGGCTATTCCGCGTGCCAGGTCTTTATGAGTTGCGCCGGCTAATGAGCGACTTAATAAATATCTCGGTAATGGAGCACCAGGGTCCCTTAGTCTAGTACCTACACCTTTGACCAGTGCTTCAAGGGAGAACGATACGTTTAACGCCAGCTAAAATATAGTTGATTAATCCGATTATTGGTAGTCACAGATATTTTGCTTAATTCTATATAGAACACATACTAAAGCATTTATTGCGGATGTAGCACCACAGGCCGAGGTACCAATTTGCGTAACTTGTTTCACCGTTGCTTCCTGTTCGGTCCAAAGCATCACTTTCTCGACAGGCATTAGTCCATCCATTCGTGCATTAAATAGCTCGCATTCCTGAAACCGCGAACGTTTAGAATAGTATGTAGAAATCCTGTAATTGCGCAATAGTCAAACTTGGATATTAACCAAGTTCGAGTCACCACTTTGGTTGAAGGCAGCTTCTTTATTTAACATTAACTTTTTTGCCATCATACGATGGTAAAGAGTAGAAATGAGATTCACCCTCCTAGAGTATAAATTCGAGCTCTCTGGAATGGTCGCATCGGACTCTCTATTATTGCCCAGTGAAATCAGATCACCGTTAGTTCGGTGATAACCGTACGACTCCCGAAGCGGACAAAGGATGTTGCGCGGAAAACTGGTGGGCTCCCACTTTCCGATGGATGGATCCAATTCTTTAAGGAAACAGTGTGTGTATGCTCCAATACGATAAACCATGCTTTAACTTGCGAAAACAAAAGAGACATACCAGCTTTGCTAGTACTAGGCATACTGGGCAACCATGAGGAACAGCAAGGTGACTGCTCTTTTTCTTCAGCAGCCGCCTCGTCATTGGAACTTTGTTCGTGCGGGACATGATTCACGTTCTTTGCACTTGGATTCGCAGCTTGTTCAACAATCGCCGCTGCTTGCCGCGACACCACTTTACCACCGCTCAAGTCGTTTAATACTGGTACCGGCTCCGCATTATCTAATATTATGTTTTGGATATCTTCATTTATGGATGCCTGGTCACTGTCCCCTGTATCCTGCATATTAATTTACACTATATAAACATTTTCCCATTTTCAATGTTATAAAATATCTCTTGACAAACTCCAAAAAGTACCTGTTCACAGGAGGGTCCTGGATCAAAATCCATTTCAAGAAAATCCATTTCAGGGCTTGATCTGCCACTAGGATGATTGCCTTCCACGCCAGGCTCTTCCTCTTCCACTTGATTTGCACCTTCCTCTTGCGGTAAATGAGCCGCCTCGTTATTGCCTTTGTAGGTGTAAATGCAGTAGTCCTCCCCGTCTGACATATCACCTTCGTTTCCTGAACTAGAATCTCGCCTTTCAATTTGTTCTCTCTGCGAGTTCTGCAAAAGATTTCAAATTATATTCAACTAGTGCTACAACTCATAACTTTTGGGAAGGTTCTCCATGAAAAGACAGTTACTCTTTGTAATCCACTTGGGCCTGGCGCATCGCAATTGCCATTAATGTTTGGGCTCAAAAAGCAGCAGGTCCCTTGGCTCGTTGAGCCTATACTGTTACTAATGTTATTCAGAACACACTTAGGTCCATAGCCCTTTGTTGTCCAAGCAGCCTCAGCTTCCGGACTGGATTCTGAGCTGCAAGAGACTTTCGAAGGACACTTTTCTATTCCAGAAATGTAGTCTACATTGTTTTCCATGTCAATATCCTCGTGTGGCTTGGCCATGGATGAATTGGGTAACATGGAAGATGAATTGGACATAGAGCTATTGGTGTACATCATTGGATGAGGTGTACTAGTCTGATTGTAAGAAAGCTGTGCAAAAGAGTGGCTGCTATTCTGCGATATGGAGGATAAGTTCATTTGCGACTTAGGCAGACTTAGAACACTCATGTTTAAGACAGTCTTATGCTGCTTGAATTCGGCAGCAACGTTGGTGTTTGTATTCTGAGTCTTCACGTGACCCGTATTGCTATGCACCTGGCACTCATTGCTTTTGGATATCTCTCCATTACTATTTTGCTCCGATAAATTGCTACAATTCAACGAAGCCGATTGCACTATATGTCTTCCGTTGCTTAGTGATGCTAGGTTCCTTGCTGGTAAAGAGTTCTTCACGCTGTTGTCTCCGGCACTGTTGTTCAACTTCAATTGTTCACCAGGCGGCTTGCCCTGAAGTTGCACTGATGTGGAAGCCTTGCCACAGTGTTCGATTGATTGACCATTGATTGACTTGAGTCTATCCTCATTGACATCCGTTTTATCCTTCCTGTCTCCCTGATCCTCTTTTGAATTCATTTTGCCTGTAAGGAACACACTCAAGTAACACGCCCAACGTAAAACATTTGGCATAGTTTCGCTGAATAATAATCATCTAAAGGAAGAACGTGTGTCCGACGATATTTCATGGAATTTCGCACCATCAATCGAGAGGTGATACGCGACAATTGGAATTCGCTTGGTCAAAGAACGACGAGAGTGGTCTCGGGAGCACTTTGTTTTCTCCGTATTCGCGTATGACACGCGGAGTCAGCGCAGACTTGTAGGATTCACTTACGCGATTCTTTCGAGCGAGTATTCGTTACATCGCCCTTTCCTCCCGTATCCTTCAGGCCTTAAGCATTGAGTAATGCGAGCGAAATAGCTTTACACCAACATCCCCGTCTCTTAGTCCCGGAAGTCAGCTGATTAGGTTGGGTATAAATATTACTGCTTTTACTACTCTTTTATGTTTTCCACGAAATCGCCACCGAGAGGTGTCAGAGGCCAGGCTCTTTCGGTGCCGATCGTAAATGGTGCAGGCAGCGATTCAATTCCCAGCGATATCATAATACATCCCCTATATATCTCGATCCTCCCAATATATCCATATTCCACGCAAATCTATCCTTGCACCGAGAGCACGCGAGCCATACATGTATGTATCGGCGACATGCCTGGAAGGAAGTGTGCACCCTGCGAGAGATTGATATCGCAGTAAAAACACTGGGAAAGAATGCAAATGCGACGGTAAGTAACGCGCGCAAGTGTCATGCACGACTCCGATTTCGTCCCTAGCTGGGCCTACCAGTCGGCGGCAATGTAAGCAGTGCCCTTCAGCTATTAAAAGGGAAATACGCCGAGAATCCTTCTCTAGTCGCTCACCTAATTCATCACAAAGTGCTGTAAGATCGCGATGTAAACACGTCCCGTGCTAATATTACTCGCGCATACTCGTAGTATGCAGCCGTGGATGCACTCGTACCACGCACACGCAGCCAAGCCGCAGCCGATGGCATTCAGAAAAAAGCCCTCTCAGTGATATACCGACCATGTAATGAGACGCGTGAACCCGCGTATGTGTTAACGCATACCTGGGAGAGTGTGTGAGTGCGCGCGGTATATCGGAGTTGTCAAGTTGTCATTATTGTCGAGAGTTGATTCGATTTGACGGCATGGCATGCAGTTTGCAAGTGGCCGCGTGTAGCACGTAGCTGCGAGCGAATGCAGCCGTAACACACCTTTACTTTATCTATGCACTCGTGAAGGCGAGAGATATCGCTTGGACGATATATATATATCATGTATTATATCCATCGATTCTAATATGATTCACTGGGACAGTAATCCAGGAATAAGTCGTACCCCGCGGCCCACTCGTCGACGAGAGTAAATGTTATTCTCTAATGCAGAAGAGAACCGTAGCGAGATATATATATGTTTGTTATTGTGTGTCTTCGAATATTTCCAGATGAAAGCGACCTAAACATCGCTCACTTGGAGAATGATTATCTTTGGCGAACGAACCTTGGGGAACTGATCAGTCCCAATTGATTTCACGCTATCGATTCAATATGAATCTCGCTCGAATCGACGCTCGTAATGTGATTCTCGTCCTCCTGGCTATTTTGATAGCTGGGGTCAAGGAAGTTCGTATGGGTTATGGTAAGCAATCATTGTGAATATTCAAAAGCTACTGGCTCTTTAACAATTGCTGAAGTCTCATGAGTACTTGTGATTATCATTACAGATACTGTTAGTAATTATGCTATTAAGGAAGCTAGTATCAATTCTAGTGCGGCACACAGTACCAATAGGGACAAGCGAACTAGCGAGGGGATAAGCAAGATTGGCAATGACACAGTGGCAATGATCAAGTGCCTGCAGGAAGAGATTGCAGAGGCATGTCCGAGTGGTATGCTCTGCAGTGATCTGAGTGGGGAATGCTTAAAATGCACCATGGATTACAATTGCATCTATGGAACAAGTTATCCTGCTAATTGTTCCGCGATCGAATATGTTGATTGCATAGTAAGTTGTATATTACAATTCACACATTCCAATGTCTTTGGTGCATATAAAATATCCCTCAATAATTCTGCAGGGTCCAAAATTCTTTGAGAAGACATACATATGTAGATATTGCTATCAAACAGAGCATTGGGAACATGATTGTCAGCTGAAGAATTCCTGTAGCTCTGTGGCTTCGCCACAGCAACACTACAGGTGCGAGTAGCAATAGTGGTACTTTTATAATTAGGAAAATGATGAGAGTTTGTTTTATATGTCTTCTCTCCTTCTAGAACAAATTGCACTGTGAAGGGTGAAGTACTATGCTTGGGTAGACGAAAATTTATGAAAAATCTACCTTGTAATTGGACAGTTGGTTACCGTTGGTCCACCGCACTGATTTTAAGTATTACATTAGGTGGCTTTGGTGCCGATAGGTACAATTAACTTCTTATATTAATACCAGGATCTATATTGTGCGTGATGATTAAAAATCTCTTTCTCAATACAGGTTTTATTTGGGTCATTGGCAAGTGGGAATTGGCAAACTGTTCAGTTTTGGAGGACTCGGTGTATGGACCTTGGTCGATGTTATATTAATTTCTATGAGGTATCTAGGACCAGCAGATGGATCACTGTATGTTTAAGGTCCTAGTTTATAGGGAAAATTGGAAGATACAGTTTAGTTAGGATATTTAAAGAAATGATTCATATATCTCGTTGTTAAACCAATCCAGTATCCTTTATGTACATTTTGTCTTTCGTCGATCGTTCACAAAAATCGCTTAAACTTGTAAATAAATGTATTTGTATTTTTATTTAAAAAGAAAAATAAAATATCAGAATTTTTCGTACTGAAGTTAGTCTCCCAGAATTCTTCAAGAGAAAGCAAAAAAAATGCCTATCGCTGGGAGCTATTCTCATCCCTTCCCCAAGCCCATATTTTACCGGCACATGTGTATGTATACGGAACGTCAGCATGGCACTGGCGTAGTACGTTTATAGTAACCTCGAAACCTAGTCCATGATAAACAAGGTTAAATTTAGATAACTATTATGTGCCGCCTGCACTAGTTTACTATAATCGGAAAGGCGAAACTTTTTTTTAATAACAGCGCACTTGTTGTCTAACAATTTTCTAATATAAAATGGTGAGGGTACTTTTAAGGTGCAAGGTTGAAAGGATTTGCCCAAAAGGCATCATATGAGATTATGAACTTTTTCAATTTGAGATAAAAGTAATCATAATCTGCGTCGAAAATGCCGACTGTCATTGCGCTGGACGTTTCGTTGTCGATGAGGCGAGTTATATCAAGTCCAGGATCAAACGAGAATGCACCGACTGAACAGTACACTAGACACTACTTAGCAGTGCATGGAATAAATGCCTTACTGCACTACTTGCAAGTGAATTCTAAGCTCGAATTTGTGTCTTTGGTAAAGAATATACATCTACTTCCCTACTGATCCTGCTCTTTGTTTCGTTTCACAACTAATCAGTCCTCCTTATTTCAGGTAGTTTTCTCATCTCTCTATGAAGTAGTGTGTCCATTCACTAGAGATTATGACAGTATCCGAGCAAAGCTACAAAACATAGAGGAATGTGACAAAACATGTGTGGAAACTGCTCTGCATGGTGTTAATAATGTGATAATGGCGGAGTGGGGAAATACCACTGCGTGCCAAGTAATTCTAATTACAGATGGTAATCCAGGGGTTGGGCCAATGTCACTAGGTGATTCATTGAATACTTTGAACGTTACAAGAGATGTGAATCCTTTCCCTTTACCATTCCCATACCCAGGAAAGCTTAGTGTTATTTGTATTGGTCAGCACCAAGGTTTGTAAGAGCAGAGTTACCATAAAATTGCAGTAAATGTACACTGTTTAATTCTTCAAATTCTTTTTAAGATGCAGATTTACAACTGGGTTTACCATTGTATAACAGACTGGTAGAATTAGCTGGTGGGGACAGTACAGCACTGGTGCCCGAATCTCCTCTATCCAAGCACTCTGTTGCATCTTGTTTCTTAAAATTAGCGGAGGCAAATTATGTTTCCTTCCAAGGCTACTTGAAATCAGGACACTTAGGCTCACGCATTCTATTATCCCCAGCACCAATGGTATTGGCATATCTTTTAGTTGTAATGTAGTAGGATGTTAGAACATATGATTGCTAGACTGATGAAATTATTCCAGCCCTACACAAAAAAAACGGACTTCGATCTGACGACTGGCCTAATAATATCCAAGACAATTGAAATTTGTGGATTTATATCTGTGGCTGATGTCGGAAGTCCGAGTGCTATATCCAGGCATTTGGTATTACCACTCGCGACAGAAAAGACTAACAATACCCAGGGTATATCGTTAGAGGAGGATTCCGATACAGAAGAGAACGGGGATGAAGGAAAAATGCCCTCATTTTGTGTGTTGTTGCATGGTGCACTAAAGGTCCATTAACAGAAATTTAGAGTTTTCTTCAAGTGGCAAGTGTGACTTAATGTTCCTTTACAGGTTGAAAATATGGCAGCCCTTTGCTTATTAAACAATGAATGGTATGGGTTCATATACTCGTGGGCGGACACAAAGAAGAAGTCAAATCTGATGTTAACAGTATTAGAGCCGGGCTTGGACGTTGTGCCCTGGTTAGGCAACTTTAGTAATTTAGGACCAGTTGATGCAGCTAAAGGAGCTGCTGTCAGTTTCCCAGTTAGGCCGAACGAGAAGCGAAGTTATACCCAAAATGCGCCTTCTTGGATTCGACAAGTCGGATTGCAATCCGATATTCAGAAGATATTGCGACACGCGAGGAAACTACCCGAGAAAACACAAAACTTTTATAAAGTAATAACATTATTAGAAGTTTTGTATTTAAGTGGAAAACAGACTTTCAGTACAATTTTCAACTCCATTTTGTAACAGGAAGTCAATCGTTTACGACGCGCGGCTGCATCAATGGGTTTCGTTGAGTTGCTAGAAGGACTTGCATGTATTTTGGAGCGAGAATGTACATCATTGCCACCCAATCTCAATCCCGACTGCACAATTCAAATGGGACATGTAGCAGCCATGATCAGGAAGCCTGAATTTCTTGAGCTTAGGTACAATATACCTCCCGCACGTACGAGATTCCAACACGGCGGATCATAGGAATAACAACAACAAAGGACTAACATAGGACTCCATTTAATTCCACCAGTGTGAGGGATCACATTTTTTTACAACGAGTAATAAAGCATAGAAAAACCATACTACTGTTCATTGTTTCTCAAACTTTCGACTATACAGCACAAGATATCAAGCAAGCCTTGTGCAGTTTGAGAGCTGGTATAATTAATGAAATCAGGAACATGTACGAACAGGACTCTCGATGGCTCTATGCACAACGAACGATAGAAGATATATTCGCACAAAAATCGTCCAGCGTTGTGCGAGATGCAAGCTTTGCATCCATGTTTCGCCCCATTCTCGTTAACGGTATTGCAGATTTGCTTTACGTCCAAATTGGTCTGTAATAAGCGTGGAACAATTCCCGCCTCATCCGGCGCTTTATTGTTCACGTCTAATTTTTCGTAACCAGTGCTGTGCGCTTGGTATTCTATTCCCAAGCAATCCGCTTTCCTGGATACGCCGACGTGCAGAACTACCTGTGTCGAAAGGAGAACAATGAAGAGTGGAGCGCAGGTCGCGGAGCTCTTACAATCCGATCTGATCCTATCTTACAATGGGATTGTGCTCCTCCCAAAGCCGAGGCACGAGACCCGAGACGACGTTATAACAGACAGGAACTTCGGCTATAACAAGCTTGACATCGGCTAATTCCTTAGAATCAGCGCACAGCCTTTCCAATTGTTTTACGGCCTCCCAGCTGGCGTTCACTTTGTGATCGCCGAATGGTCCGAAGCCCGTTACCAGAACGGTGTGACGCCTGCTCTTGTCAGCCATTCCGGTTCGCTGCTGACACTGCGACTAGACTAAGTTCAACGAAATGCGCTCGCTCGCCTTTCATTTCATTTAATCCCACGCTTATCGTTCGGCAAACAATCACTGCCACGATGACAACGCGTTTGCTGTTTCGGCGTCAGCTAATGTGCCATCGTGCGCATACGATACTCCCCCAACGCCTGCCCGCATCATATCCATCAGCTCTATTTGCGACAAACACTTTTAGGTCTCTGCGCGCGTCGTAGAATTGGCTGGCGCGATATGTTAATAATAGTTAATGCTAGTTTTTAGCAATATCGTAAGAACTACTAAACAAACGCGAGAAAAGAGAAACTCCGCGCGCTCGGAACGCAAATTAAAATAGTACTTCTCCATATATACACCGTGACGATTTATTCTGCCACCGTAAAAGTAACGAGTATTCGAATTCTATTAACTAAGTTCTGAACCTTGAAAAATCACGGTTCCGTTTTCTAACTGTTAAAATAATTATTTTAAAGCCACGAATGGTTTTAAAAGCTTTCGTTTCGCGGATTATTTCGAAAAGATCTGCCTACAGGGGGCGTGGCAGGCATTATCTATATTCTGCCATCCACTTCATATACAGCTTCATTCTTTACCAATGACTAACGAAGGAGATCCAGTTAGGGAAAATGGCTGATGGCGTACGGGGAGTGATGTTTTGACAATTTCCCTCGTCGAATCTTCCTCGCTGGCAACGAAGAGCAGTGTTTATTAGTGGTGTGCCGGTCGCCCTTGCCTCCCGACGCAGTTGTTCCCGCACTTGGTTCGCGTGACTGGTGATCTCGTGGGGTTTACTCGACAGGAAGAGTCCTGTCAAAACTTGCATGGACGTGTTTCGTCTAGCTGACATCCATAGGGTCGTGCCTATTACGAATGTGCAGCAGCAGTTCTCCTAGTGGTCGCCCGGAGCTCATAAGGAAAGGGATTCCTGCTTTCGGTGAGTGGTCCTCGATGCCAGTTGTGTCTGTGCAGGAGGAATCTGCGCTGCTGTTCGTGTTTAGTCCTCTCCATCGACAGGCCCATAGCCTCGCACCTTCCGCTATGTTTTTATTTTGCTCCACTCTACCTTTGTCCAATGATAATCGTCCTCCACGCTCATTCACATCGCAGTCGGCGCGGCATCCCCATTAACTTGTTGAAGAGTAGTGCACATGTTGAGGGGTATTCTATGGTGGCCCTTTAAACTTTCAGGTGACTAGGAGGATTATTAGCAGTTAAGATCGGATGATGTAAAGGGAGATTAGCAATACACCAGCTTTACTAGCGGATAGGCCTGGGTTCAAGGGCCTCTTGTATATACGATGCAGACAAACGAAGTTTGAGGCTATAAGATGCCTGCCAATCCACTTAATAATGGGACAGCATTTCGCTAGTCTCAGAGAATTCTTCAGAATGGATGGTGATCGACACTCGTCCGAAGTATGTTCTAACGCCTTGCACGCGTCAGCTATAAAGATGGTGAATCAAGACGGTACGGAGAGTGTGTACAGTAACGAGGATAATGGGAATGTACCTGCCTTGAATTCCAATGTGATCGCGTACGAGGACAGAAAAGCAGACGGGAATCTGAACAGTGAACACTTAAACTTGGATCTGGGTAACCATAACTCTAGATTTGAGACCTTGTACAGTCAGCCGGTTGAAGCACAGGATACCAAGCCGGTCTGTAATAATGGCAATGTTAGCGCCGATACCCCTTTTAAACAGCAAGAGCCATGCTGCAGTAGTTCTCCTGGTAGTAATAGTAGTAGCAGCTCGGAGGACAGCCCTGTGAATCCTCCGCTAAGGAGATCTTCTAAAACCCTCTCATTTGGCAAACGCAAAGGAGGTACTTTGGATAACTTTACTCTTTTCTGTCTACCGAGAGGGCGAAGAAGGGCAGGAGAATATATGTACCCATTTGTCTAACAGGTAAACAGCGCAATAAGGATCAAAATCCTGTATGTAATCATATTTTATCGTCAAAGAAGAAGAGAAGCAGTTGGGTGTTAAAGTTTAATTGCGCTACGAGTAAAGCTTCCAAGAGCACCGATATTATTCCCGGACAGGGAAGTAATGGTTCGGAGTGTGTATGTACTGGGTACAGAAGAACCGAGGAGCATCCTATGGGGGGTGTTGCAGTTATATTTAATGGTCGATCCGCCCCGCAAAGTCCGATACTCGGACCTCTTCCGCCTAGTCCAGTCATCGATCTGTCGAGGTTTAATCCAGAGGAATTCCCTATGGAAGTATGTCTATTCCCTTGAATCGATGGACATCGCGTGTTACGTCTTCTCACGCATGATTCCTGCAAATGTTCCATCTTTTGTAGGATTGTGATGAACGGGCTCGGCGTCAGAGAGCACGCGAGATGGAGGAAGGTGTTGAACCACCACCTGGATATAGGCCTAATTACCCATCAGGTATTCAAGTACATTCGAATGGGATAACAGTAGATAGTCTAGCAGCATTGTTCCAAGTGCACGCGGGTATACAGGCCGCTGCCTTGACGGCATTATCGCACATTGATTTCTCGTTAATTCCGAGTATCGAGCGACCAGCACATACCCAGGTTCGTAAGATCTCTACAGGTCAAATCCCAATCATACACGGAACATCCGACAAAGATATAAATCTATAACTTTCACAGGTTGATTACGTGCACTGCCTTGTGCCCGACTTGAGGTCAATCACAGCCTGTTCGTTCTACTGGGGTAAAATGGATCGGTATGAGGCGGAACGGTTGCTCGAAGGGAAACAGGAGGGAACGTTCTTATTGCGGGACTCGGCGCAGGAGGAGTTTCTTTTTTCCGTTAGTTTCCGGAGATACGGGCGTTCGCTACACGCACGAATAGAGCAGTGGAATCATAAGTTTAGTTTTGATTCCCACGACCCCGGGGTGTACGCTTCAAAGACGGTAAGTCACTTGCCCTTTTCCATTGGTCGATAGAGATATGGTCGGAATACATCTGCTTCGAGTCTAACGCTGCATCAATTTTGATTGACAGGTGTGCGGTTTAATAGAGCACTACAAGGACCCCTTATGTTGCATGTTCTTTGAGCCGATGCTCACGATCCCGTTGCATCGCGATTTTGTCTTCCCATTGCAGCATCTGTGCAGAGCAGTGATAACCACCCAGACAACTTACGATAGTATAAATAAGTTACAGTTGCCAAAGACGCTAAAGAGCTATCTCAAAGAGTACCACTATAAACAAAGAGTCAGAGTGCGGCGATTGGACACGGAAAACGATTTGCAATCGGACGGACGATCCATATCATATCTGCCTTTACTATGAACCTCCGTATACACACAACACATACACACCCATCACACACGTACGATAGATCTGTCATGTGTTTATAAGGTATTAATTTGAATTCTCGCATTTACCATCTCACCGCAGTCGTACACGACGCATGCACAAATATTGTATTACCGGAGATTGTTGCTCCTCTGATACCCCTCCGAGCAAACTAGACCCAATAATAGCAAGAAAGTCACTCGTATACAGACGATACAGGAAATTGTAGGCTTGGTTTGAATGCAAGATATATTGTTTTAACTGTACTATCACCATTTATATTTGCATTGCAGACGTATACAGGGCTACTGTCTGCGCGTGCCGGCAATTCAAAGACTGCCACTGCATAAAGAGAGTTGGATTTCCACTTTGAATTTGGCTCGTCTTGTTGTTTTCGATGCGTCGATATTCCATGGATATCCGTATACTGTTTTTCTCGAGCCGTGGCATGCCTTTTGAAATTACCCGCACACTTAGCCACGAGCTATGTATAGTTACCAACTGAATGAGAGCTGGTGAAACGAAGTGTAAATACGCTATAATAACAGCTTCAAATATGCACAATTACAGTGGCGTATTCCCATCGCGTAAATCTTATGATTACTGCTCCTCGCACGACTTACTCGACGGCATATTACTTTATTCGATCGGGCTCCCCTTAAAGATACGTAGTACAGGTTTTGCAGCGATCTTTTTTACGAAGTATAAAACCAATCCACCAATCGAAGATAAGGGCGATTACGAGTCGCCGTGGGCGTACAGCGATTCGGGAAGCAACGTGACGTTTAATTTCAATGGACGATTATGGATTTTACTCTCCCATCGGAAGATCTGGTTCATGCTAATCCTATTGTGCCTATTCGTAATGTGAAATATCATTGAAACGTAAATGAAAACGAAAAAAAACTATCTGTGTTCGTGTTCACCGTTGCCGAATGTGAAGAGGAAAAGTTTTGACTTTTATGTAAATTATTTTTAACCTTCGAAAAAATGAACGATATATGAAATATACTATTAAGTTTTTGAAGAAAATGTTTCTGGTTTCTTGTGCCCAGAATGACCCCTAGGATTCGTTACGCCTGTTGTAAACTAGGCATTGATAACATAGGATAGGTAAGTTTGTACAGCATTCTTGACAGAACTTTATTCAAGCCTTATAATTTACAATATCAACACGTGCACGTTATGATATATAGATATCTCGTCCACTAGCCGTGTCGGAACTAAATTGTTGCATTACTAGTATCAATTTGTAATTGAAAATGAAGAAAACGCTGAACACTGTCAACAAAAAGATATCTGATAGTTGTATAGGAATGCTAGAGATCGATTGGTTTTTCGTTACATTGTCGCACTATATCAAAGGATACTCATAAAATATCTTTCCCACTTCTCAACCATGTACAGCTCCATCACAAGCGTGTACCGAAAATACCAGTACTGTATGAACGAAAGAATTGCTTTGACGGGATTTATCATGGTGCCAATTGTGTATGTTTTTGGGATCCTCGATCAAGTTTTAGGTTAGCACTGGGCGGTTTTCTGCCACTGATATGATATCAGTGGCATCAGCTTGGATGCGTTCAGCGAATCAAGGGAGGGGCACACCACGTGATTTTCTACAGGATGATTCTTTTGGCTTGGACTATCTTATAGTTCTGATTAGTTCCAAGTCAAGTGAACCACCCTGTACATAAATGGCGGCAATAAACCTGTTCAAAGTCTAAGTAAATTCATGGATTCCGAAAATGAGGACAAGTTTTAATCGTTTCTTCGATCGGTTATCGTTTATTTACATCGCATATACATTATTTATAGTTATAAATAATAACTAGGTACAAGACGTATTTATGTTGGAAGTGAGGCAGTAGTTGGAATTGGTGCTGGAGGAGGTGCAGGTGGAGGAGGCTCTGGTAGCAATCCTATAGTTTGCAAACAGATCTGCGCAGCTTCTGCTTTGGCCTGTTTCTTGTTCGGACTCGCGACAGTTGGCCTGTACTCAACGCCATTCACTCTCACCTAGAAGTCCATGAAATATAGCTTGTGCTTACTCCCACTGATCTACGTACCGAGACCGAGTAGTAAACATACTTTAAATAAGAAATTCTTGCGATGATCAGGTCCACATTCGAAGCATAATTCGTAGACCGGAGCTCCGATTTTCCGTTTCGAACAGTATTCTCCCAACAGTGACACTGGATGTTTACCTGTGTCAAGATGATGCAATCGATGAAGGTTGGTGTTGACAACTATGTCAACTTAATTAGTTGTGTAATTCGACAAACCTTCGAGTGTCTTGATCGCTGGTACTACCGGTTTAGCAGACTTGCCACTTTTTTGCCCTATATCTTGCTCCGAAACCAGTCCCCTCTTATCCAGTTTAACTTCCAATTGCAATGGCTCGAGCGTACCCTCCTTGTTCTTCCCGAGGCCTTCCCCTGGACGCCATCCCATCTTCTGCAGTAAAGCCATACCCATTCCACCCGAAACGGGCTGCGCTGATACTAATTGATCCTAAATGTATCGTCAAGTTAGATTTGCTGTCGGAGTTCAGCTGACGAATCTAGCTCCAGTTATGTCATGAAAAACTAGTCTCGCAGGTAGTTATCAATTGCATTCAGCATTACTTACGATGCATCAGTAACATCGCAATCGATTGAATAAAAGCTATAATACTCTTAGGCAATATCATACTTACCGAAGACATCGTGAACAGGATATCAGGCTGCCGGGGTAGTTTCTTCTCTGATGTAGCTATGTGCCTGTAACAAACCCTCAGGTGGATGCAGACTAATGCTAAGTATCCCAGCTTTATCTACGACCCTAATAACTATATTCTCCCCGCGAATTCCTATGATAAGAAGCTGATGATAATTAGCAATAATCTCACAGGAGATCATTATTTGAATGAGTAATGATTGTTTCAATGACAACCTCAATTATAGTCGAGGCATAGACGTCCTAGAAAATAACGATACTCCTGTGTCCATGCAGGCACAGAATCTACCTCCACGAAAGAAGTAGTCTGTGCCTACATCACAGTCTCTACCGGACCAGCATACCTTCTAAGTGCTTGGTCTAGTAGAGACTGTACCTGAAAACTTGTTACAGGCGACATAAGTTACTAGTTATCGATTGTTAAATCAAATGTACAAGCTCAATAGACAAGTGTATTGAGCTCGTACATTTCAGCAAGGGGACATTACAAGCATGAATGCCAGTAAATCAGTGGTCCAAAGATGCGTAAAGAGGAAAAACTCTATGTACTAGTCGTTTCAAATTATACTGTTACCTTACGAGCCCACGCTTGGTAACCTGACGCAAGTTCCGCGGGTGAAAGTAATTTAACGCCCGTACTGCCAGTGAACTGGCCTGGCATTTGTTTGCTCTCGGCCCAGTTCCTCATCTGCACAGAAGATTGCAAGTTGGTATTGCTAGCAGCATTCTTAACTATATCATTTGTAAATGACTCGTTTGAGTAGTACCTCGGTCTGCGCTCGATACATATCATTCAAGGCTACAACATCGTGTGGATTCTCCCGTAACTTTCTCATGGCAGATAGTCTTTGAGATACTATAGTACCGATATCTAATGGCTCTACCACGGGTTGTTGTGGAAACACTACTGGATGAGGAGGGTAGATGGGGGCTGGCTGAGGTTTTGCACTAGCCATTTCAACAGGAGCTGGCACTGGTGTTGGTACTGTCGGTGGTGTTGGAGCAGGCGCTACAGCAGCTGTTGCAACATTTGGTTTTGTGTGTTCTGCTTTCTTGGGTATAACTGGTACCCACTCATTTTCTACAATGACAAATGGTGGTAGTGAGTTTTTGCAATTCGGCTAGAAATTTTGTACAACACTCACCAGTCTTTCTATGTTGTTGCCCACTGGAAACAGGGAATTGAAGACGCAATTGATTGCAGGATTCTGCTGTTTTCTCCTGGAATGTCTTGGTGGGTAATTGTTTTGCATCCTGAAACAAGATATCTTGTTGGAACTATGTGCATTTTGTTATGGCAAATGTTTCCATAGTTTTGGAGTAAATTCACCTTTATATTCATAATGATAGAACTTGGTCGTTCCTTTAAAAGGAATGGATGGTGGAAGCCCTTTTCGGATCCACTTTCATCCTCATCTGATGAGATACTTGAAAGTTCACCCAATGCTTCTGATTTGGATAGAGATTTACAGAAATCTGCAATAGTTGATAATATTAGTTAGATGGAGTAATAGACATTGTATTAGTAATAACCCTCTTGATGCATACCAGTTAGTTCATCCACTGTTTTCCCACCAGCCTGTATGGCCGCGATAGCTTTATCCTGCTGTGCCAAAGGTAAAGCCCCTTGCTTTATCATGCTTATAGCATTCCTTCTCGCGATTTCCAGTAGCTTCTTCTTATCGATTTCGATTCGTTCCCTTAAATCAATAATGTTTTAAAATTCTTATAATCTAATATCAAGGGGGCAAGTGCATCCCATTGAAAATTAATACTAACTTTCTTTCTTTACTTCGGCTTCGTCCGCGCGAATACTTCTCGTGACTTCGGCTTTCGCTATGACTTCTATGTCTTCTCCTATCCCTGCTCCATCCCGATTCGCGTTTCTCGTGACTTCGACTTCGATCGCGTCGATTTCTACTTCGATCCCTGTATCTTTCCTTTCCTCTGCTTCGGCTTCTGTGACTATTCGTACGCGTAGGGGAGAGGGATTTTTTCCTTTCAGGCGAATGAGAACCATATTTGTGTTTAGCAGCTTTAGTCTTTTTACGGTGATTGTGTTCATTATGGACTTTGATATCCTTGGCATCAACATCAGTATGTCCCTTCACCTTCTCAGAACCTTCTAGCCTTTTCTTTTCCTTTTCTTTGAGAATAAGCCTAAGATCATTCTTAGTACTTAATCCGGACTTAGGAGAAGTTTTAGAGCGATGTTTCCTTCTTTCTGCAGGTGGACTCAATGATCTGGCTGAGCCATTGTCTGAGAGACTGCTAAGTGTTGGAGTTCTATTACCAGAACTACTGTCAGAGATTTCCCCATCTTCCATACGAGCTGCCTTTGCCTTTTCCTTTATTTCTATTGCCTTAACAGTCTCATTATAAACTGTACTATTCTTCAAGTCCTTAATCAAGATTTTGGCTTGAGAAGTTTGTTTGGATTTGTCAGTGCATGGCTTTGCCAACAGGTCTCCCTCGAAATCATCCTGTACTTTCTTGAGAACCGATGGCAATTCAGGACTAGATTCTTTCACATGCTGTCCAGGCGAGTGAGGCTCTTCCTTGACAAGGGACTTTTTTGAATTCTCATCCACTGCTTCTTCCACCTTTCGTTTCTTAGCTTTAGGTTCATCGGATTCCGAAGACTTGCCAGAGGTATGCTCGGGCTTGTGCTTGGATTTCTTCTTGTGCTTCTTCTTTTTCTTGCTTCCCACTGACTTATTGTTCACCTCGGACTCGCTGTTGCTCTCGGAGGAGTTGCGCTTCGACTTCTTCTTGTGTTTCTTCTCCTTGTGCTTGTGCTTCTTTTTGCTCTTCTTCTTCTTACTGGAGCTCTTGTCCGCTTTCTCGACTTTGACCACTGCATCTGGCACTTGCTGGTCCGTGTTGTCCGGCGACACGATACCCTCGTCCGCATCGAACGTGCTAAACAATTCAGTTAGAATCTCGTTCGAAGACTTCTCGGGAAGACCGGGCTCCGGCTTAATCTTGATGCCCTCCACTCCGACTTTCGTGATTAAGTTCGCGATATCGAAAAAGTCCCCCATCCTTAACACGCGATATTTACAACAGCTTAATTACAGCTTACCAGTGCCGGGGCTTACTTCCAAACAATGCACCTTTAGGGAATTAAGAAACATATCGAGATTGATCGGAGCGCACTCCGCTCCTACACAGGTATCGGGTACGCAATCAGGCGGCGTTCACGATTCTGTTGTATGTATCTTGCAGATCCAGCTGAACTTGACAAAAAGCCAGCGACATCTTTTCCAGTAGAGAGGGCGCTGCGTCGCGGAAGCAATCCCTCCATTCAAAAGAGCTCACCACTTCTTGGAGGGAAATCGCTGATGGATGAAGCCCGTGAACCTGCTCCTTCGGAAAATGATAGATAAAAAGAACAGATTTCATCAGGATCGTGCAATCAACTGCTGGTCTTCACATTCACGCAAAGGGATTAAACATCGTATAAGGTAATATTAATTGGATTTCCTATAAAATTTAATGAGTAAGAAATTCTTATTACTGCGTTATTTGTCGAAGCAGATTAATTCGACGATATATCGAAGGATGAATTTTTGGTGCAAACTGATGCAACTGCTGTCAGAATGATCGATTTGAGGATGATGAATGAGTATACGACTCAAGATCATAGACCTCTTTAGCGATGAGAAAGGAATGCGGTTAAGGGCTGGCCGAAAAACCAGTTTGGAGCTTGTATTCCGGCCCAGCAAGTTCTTTTTCTCCCGGGGGAAAAAAGGGCTTTGGAATGCGAGGCTCTCAGAACCGTAGCCTTCGGCGTACGATGGCCAACACGCTTATGCGTTAGCTTACGCATTCACTTGATAGAATTCGCATAATCACTCGATGTTATCGACATCGGGCACATGTAACTCGTCGGGGCAGGGATAGGAATGAACTAACATATTGATAATCTTTACATTTTCTTTATTATACATCACCAATGAAATATTACATCTGGTAATTCGTTGGTCGCCTCGCGAGTTCTCGCACGCGAGACTGAGCATATGATTTTGAACGTGGATATATCCACTCGTGTATATATATACTCGTATATATACGAGTATGTCTTTGCGGGTTTGCAATAAATTTTAAAGACGATAACACACGTGATCGTGCACATGCACGCACTCGAGGGTACATGCATATGTCTCTATACGTATCGGTAGCTGCTCCATTGATCGTTGGATCGCGGAAGGCATCTACAGTGATTTCACATGAAAAGTATGTTAGAATCACAATAAGTCAGTCGTTAAGTAATGCTTTCTAATTGCAAAGATTGTGTGAAAGTTGGAATTCTGAATAACGAAGTGCGTCCCGAAATTAGTTTATTGCAATAGAGAGATGGAAGTGATTACGTACTTCCTGTGAGTGGTCAGTTTTGGCCCATACGGGGAAAACTGGTGATTGCAGAGTTCAATATTATGAATTCGTTATGCAAAGAAAATAGTATGTACTGCTTCGCACTTTGCACTTTGCACCCGATCTACGCCGCAGGACGTCGCGACTCCGTTGTTGCAGTATGAGTAGAGTTATCGGATCACTCATAAGTGCTTCTCTCGGCGGGGGCGAATGCAAAAGTGCATTGTGCCAACTTTCTACGGCACTAGCGTCTAAACCCTTGAACCCTACAGCGAATACTTTAAAGATTGTATCTTGTATATGTAAGGTACTTCACAGTCATGATATAAGAAGAAATTTTCATACACGCACACAAACTTTTCGTAGGTACTTTAATGGATATTGGTATCCGGATATACACTAACAGAACAATGATTTTTTTCATATGATTTTCCGATCCATAGTTGGTGTAATTATTGGTACAACTATCCTACGCGATCTTCAATATCGCGTAACAATAGTCCGGAGTAGGTACTGCTAGGCCGGTTCTGGACACATTTGGGCTCAACTTTTTCTCACATTAAGCAATTGACTATTCAGCTACTTAATCGGAGAAAAAATTGAGCCCAGAACGAGTCCAGAATCGGCTTAGCACTGCATACTCTGCTGGCGAAAGAAACACGATTTCCTTTCGTTCCCGTCGAATCAGGGAGAATGGTTTCCGCTAAAATGAAAAGGCTGAATACAGCTTTCAACTCCATATCAACTCTATACTTGGTAGCTCAGTTTCGAACATTGAATTCTAAAAAAAGATCAATCAAATTCCTAAAAGCGTAGAATGTGTAACAAATTGGTTGAATTAGTAATATATCGCACTTTGAAGAAGTCTCGAATTTCGATATCTTCCTTTTGAGAAATATACACGACATTATTATACAGAACTAATCTACGGCAGCGAAGTATTAATTTTATTAGTGATGGAGCAAAATTATAAAATGCGCATCCTCATTAGATTCTATAACTTACAACTTTTCGTCATTACATAATACTAATGACTAGACATCATGTTTTGTTGCTATTTGTACTCTGTTCATATCAGCACATTTACCATACTCTCTGCTCTCGAAGTCATTCCATAAGAGTAAATGTGAATTTGCGAATGTGCAAATAGCAACATTCAGTTGCAGGTACAGCCTATACGTTTTGGATACGTCTAAAATTAGCACGGGGGGACCTCGTACACACTCACTTTTTCCGAGTAACGTGCGACGTGTACACTCGTGATATGTTACGTATTTATACGACTCGGCTATTTTGTTGTAATATTAAATATACATCGTTTACCATAATACTGATTGTATCTGGAGAATTTTACCGGCTGCTTATTACCGTCAAGATCTTTAGGGATATTGTCGATTAGAAAGAACGAAATTTCTTTTTATCCGCGAACCTGTGATTGGGAAATGGATTGGAACTATGTGTCTCTTATAGCTTGTACCCGCAGACTGGTATGCTACATGAGTCATGTCATTTCTTGCAATTTGCGATGTACTATCGCTACCAGTCCTGGATGGTGGAAAAATTGTAATTGAAATCATATTTTAGAGTGGTCTCATATCACAAGTTGTGGAATACTATGAGAAGAAGGCCCGAACAGTCATGGCAACAGTTTGCCGACATACAGCACAAGTAGTCATTCCCGGTGCGCATTTCACACAGGCCACTATGTGTCCACAAGGCAAAAAGACAACACCTAACTCGCCGTTGTAACAAATTTTACACAACCTGGCATCATCGACCGATTTGCCCCCAAGTACCTTTGCACTGGATAGTTCTTCGTAACTACCGCTTTGTGAGCCAGCACTACTTGCTAGGCTTTCGATACCACTATCCTGAGATCCTCCTTCAGAGCTTGGCCCTGGCTTACATTCCTCCTCCATCTCCACCTCATTCAGTCCTTCTGTCTTTTTCACTGCCTCTGTTGCAATGGGCTGTTCCACTTTCTTGATAAAACTAGGTAGATTCATCTGCATTGTTTCCTGAAACCAGTAATATCGATGATTTATTAGTAGAATCAAGATAACATGCATCCACTGCAATTTATACCCTCATCTTTCCCTAATATTCACCTCCATCGATGGTGGTGTTACATGTTGGCCGGTTGTCCTATTCACATACTCCTGGCCCTGTACCATCAGGAGATAGTAACATTTGGAGAACCACCTGGCATGTTGTTCCCAAGGATCGTCTTCCGGTTCCCAATCCTTAAGTCCACCTCCACAATGATAGCAGAGAGTTTGGTCTCCTTTCCCCGTGTAATAGAAGCCGGCGTCCGCGAGTTGTTCCTTGGTCTGCGGCATCGATTTCGGCCAAGTCTCAAAAGTCCGTAATCTTGCATCATAGCTTGCGTACTGGGGATGCGACGGGCCCTTCGATCGGCCGATTCCCAGACAGTTGAGCTTCGCCGTACTTGGTAGTTCCCGATCCTTGGAGAAGGTTTCGGTGTCGGGTCCGGCCGCGGGACGATAATCCATGCCGTAAGGGCCGCAGACGTCTCGTCCTCGGGGCGATGGGGAGGGGACCGTGCTGGGATCGACGCCGATCGGAACATTGCCGCAAGGTATCTTCCGTATGAATCGACATCTGCCCGACCAACGCTGATGATCCACCATCGGATTGTCGCCTTCTATCCAGTGGCATATATCCACTTTACATTCGAAGCATCTCACTTTATCGCCCTCTCCCATGTAATAAAACCCTGCTGCCGCCAGCTTCTCTGGCTCTAGGTAATGCAGCGGCCAGTTACGAAAACTTTCCAGCCTCGCCGCCTCGAAATGGTAGTCGACATTGTCCACTTCATCGATCACAGGCAGAGTAGTGACGGGCGGTGGTAGTGTTAAGTGTGTATTTGCCGATGGTTTAAAAGGCGACGAGTCTCTTGCCAAGTCCCTGTGCTCCAGAATTCCAGTCATCCTTCTCAGCTGGATATGGCAGCGCCTCGGAAACCAGTCGGAGATTACCTTAAAAACCTGGTGAAAAGCAATCGCATTTTTAGCGTCTCTCTCAAACCACACCAGACGGAGACTCTCGATTCTAGCCAGGGATTCGCGAGGGGCGAACTAACTCGACTGAGCGGCGCGGATGTTTGCACATGCCTAAACGCGGCATGCTGATTCAACATAAACAGAGGCGGAACTGCGCGTATCCGGAGTGACTCGGCCCCACCACAGATTTCATATGGGCGTGCGCGCTAGATGATGGCATACCTTCAATTGCTCATTCTACCAAATCAGATGAATCGAGGAGGAAAAACGAAACACTTACGAGATGCTCATATTGCAGGGTACAGCGAGATACGTCGAAAAGGAGCGCGTCTGTTTGGAGCCGTAAAGGGAAGGTCTATCTGGTGAGTGGAACTGGAATCAGGCTAGCCACGATTCCGTTATGATCCGTGAATGACGGAGAGTGTAACGTGAATCTTTCTACAAGCCCACACACAGCCTCGAAACGACGCTGGCTCTATCACGCACACTTGCCAGAACTTCCGAGAACAGACACGCTCTCTCTGGCGGCAGTCAAAGTGAGTACGGCCGCACCGACACGGGCGCCACAGCTGGGGGAAGACACAGACAGACACACATTCACACGTCGCCCTCGCCACACAGCTTGCCAGGAAGCCCCGTGCTGTGTTGCCGCTCTGTGCCCTGTATCTTAACTTCTCTTATTGCACTATGCCGCCAGCCAGCCTGCGCTCATGGGAATGAAACGCTCGGCAAGGCCGTAACAACTTGGTCCTAGAAGCCCCACAGGAATTCTACTCTTACAATTTCTTATTCGCACTCCAACTAGATTACTTGGTGTTATTCTGTAGGGGTGTTTAATTCCTCCTTTTCTACCAAGTTACGATTCTTAATTCGGAAGACGAATCAGTCCAAAAGGCGACGATGTTATACGATGGAATCGAGAATAAGATGTTTTGCTATTGCATAATTACCTGGTAGTTCTACGCACTGAAAATGCGAGTCTACGAAAGTCGTAAGAGTCTGAAGACCGAAACCCTGAAACGTATCTTGACGCTTACGCAGTGAGAGAAGTAGCAACACTCTCGTTGCGCCGGGAACTAAACCGGTTGACTACGAGCCTGCCTTGGAAATCCACAGAGTGAATTCCATTCCTCCCCTTTCCGGCGCGCATACTTTTCTAATAGGTTTTCATGTGAAACCGAGACGTGGCTTAATCGCACGCTCGCTGTTCCACGATATCATCAAGACTCCGATAAGCGGAGATTATAAACATTAGTCAATATTCACGATACGAAGAAACCTGCGAGGATTATTACTCCTGAGCAATCGTTTTTATCTGGATCGATCCTTATTGAGCAATAAGCCCCGACCAAAGGACAAAATGCAGCTATCGAGTTGAGGGGTTGCGAGCGCTCGCCGACGATTCCCGATAGTAGCATATGGTAACAAGTGTCAAATTTTGCAAGTGGAGGGGATCTCTCTCGAAAGGATAAAAGTCAGTTGCGAAATGACATCACCGATTTTTCTTTGAACTTTCACATCTGTTTTGCTTAGCGGAGGCCTGGCAACAGTGTAATCCCGAGCGGGATCGAGCGAGGGAGCGAGCGAGAGCGCAGCGGAAGTCGGCGTGCAAGAAAGAGAGCAGCAGACAAACAAAACCGGCCAGTCCTTTGTATGACAAAGAGGAAACCTTTTATCTTCGCGGGGCAGAAAGCGTATGCGCTTGTTTCATGAATAATTCAAGTGCAAAGCCCGCGCGCGCGTCAGCCGATGGAAAAGTCGCGGCTTATCGGCGAGGATCGGGGGAAAGTACGCGTCTGTCTCTAGGGTTTGGCCCCGGGGACGGGTGTCGGTTTCTTGAACTCCGATAAAAGGCATGCTATGTGTGTATCGGTTTCCGCGTTCAAGGAAACCGCCCCGCGGCGGATATCTTATCGAGGCGGCGGTTATTTTCCAAGTAGGCTGCTCTTCAGTCGACTGATTGTGTGCATGACGCGTTAGCTATTCAAATGGGAGCGTCTTACGACCATAACATACCGATAACGAAGTGAATCGTCAAGTCCGTGAATGCCTTCGGTTTCGCTTTGTCCCACCGCGTTTTGGTCTCCTCGTTGTGTACGTCGCACAGTTGTTTCGTTGCCGTGCGAATTTTGGGTTGTGCTTGAGTTGCGCTTTGAGTTGGTGGCCTGATCGAATCTTCGTTAGGGTTCTCGTGAGTTAGGCGAAAAATCCGTAGAAGCGCGTTTCCTTTATCTCTTTCTTGGTTGTTTCCCGTTTCACTGTGCACGCGAGGACAATTAGACGTACTCGAGACGAAATGAAAATGTTGCCTTGGAGGAGAATTGACGAACGAAATCACATGTCCAGCGTTGGAAACATCTCGAGGACGCGCGACGAGTATCACGATCACGAAAGAGGAACGCGAGTACTCTCGTACATTTCACTGTCGGGCTGTTGTTGCGAGCAGTTGCATGTGAGGCCAGCAATGGCGTTCGT
Organism: Crossocerus cetratus; assembly: GCA_963675795.1. Lineage (NCBI taxonomy): Eukaryota > Metazoa > Arthropoda > Insecta > Hymenoptera > Crabronidae > Crossocerus > Crossocerus cetratus. The sequence goes on along the minus strand of OY776665.1, from coordinate 20,936,144 downwards.
CCGCTCGTAAGCACAGCCGCCCCAGTCCCCACTCGATACGACCCTCCACGAGTCACCGAAAGCGCACTGATCCTCCTTGCCTCGGAAAATGCCGTTCCGCCGGGAAATCGAAGGAATATGCCCAACGCGCGATCATTCCCTGGGTCTGCCACTACCGCAAAATCGGCCACGCGAATTTTCCCCGAACTTTTCAGGCACACTTCGACAAACACCGAGCGAAGTATATACCTTTTCGAACGATCGATATCGCCGCTTCTGATAAACCTGAATTAATGGCTCTTTCCTGTAGGTGCCGATTCGTTTAATATAAGGCCGTATCATAATCAGGAGGTCGCGATATCGCAGAGATTCGGGGCCTTTTATCAGTAATTTGAGAAATGGGGGGCGAATGAAAATCATCTCAGCCATTCCTGCCTACGTGTTCCTGTGCATGCTGCCCACTCCTGCATCGTCGTGCAGATTCGCACGAATACTGCACGGCAATCGGAGACGACTGCAACGTTTTACTTCGTCGCGAGGAATTTTCAACAGTTTCATCATTCTTTTTGCAGTGATGCTCAACATTGTATATCACTCCGATTACGGAGTCAAATATGCCTAAAGCCAATTGTTGGCTGGCCTTTGTCATCTCGTTTGATCGCCGTCTTGATTCAGTAATCAATTCTCGGAACGCGTGTGTTGCATGCCCACAACGTCCGAGTCATAGTTTTAGCAATGAGTCAATTATTGCGTCATCAAAAGCTTTCTTATTTTTGCATATGGCCACTTTATCCGGGTTTTTCAATGAGGAGGATTGAAAGAATGGTGGGATCGCGACTTACCTTTTACGAAATATAAATATATAATTGTTCGTACTCACCGTCAGAAAATACAGCATTAACTCTACGACCGCACGCGATGTTCGATAGCGCGATGATCAGTATGATATTCTATCTCGGAAACATATCCTTGCTTAAAGTAGACCTTAACCAATATATGTATGCCGATACGGTGGGGATATCTCGCTGCTTTGTGCTTTAAACTGATATTGTATTATGTTTCTCAGTAATACGATAAGCACCAAATTGCATTACTACTTTAACAAAACGCCCTCCGCGAGAACTGCTATCACCTATCTGTTGACAATATTTACCACTTCTGCTAATTGCGCGCTCGCCTGCGCGACAATATTGTATATCTATGAGGCGTATATGAAGGGATGGGAAAATGGCTAATAAATATTTTCTATTGTTTAATTCATTGTCAGCCACCATTATGGATCAGTATACATTTATGCAACAAAGTACACCTAGTCGATACAGAGAAAAATAAATAGATCATATCGGAGTAACAACAGAATTCATAAATAGGGTCTCTTATAACTATGGAACAGAGATAAATACTTTACGTTTAAGACATGCATCCTGCGTTAATAAACATTCACCATATGTATATAGTGATTTTTATACTCAGGGGAAGGAGGGAATTATGGTTAACGTCAACCATCAAGCATGCTATCTTATGGGATACATAATTGGTACCCTTAACAGTCAGACACCAGAACACCAACATTGAATTCGAGGTACACCGATGATTAGAGCTTATAGTTAATGTACGATCACGGCATGACAACGGTATAATAAATACTAATCGAAGATCAAGTGTTGATATCATTCATCGAGAGCTTTCAAATTATGATACTCGAATTTGGTGAGTTTCGAACAGCGATGATATGTCCTTCGGGCTACAGCGGGAGCGCAGATCGAACCGCGCACTTCTACCGGCTAGACGCTATTAACGGAAGGCAACAACTTAAACGATTAGATCTAGTAACATTAAATTATTTCTCTCCAGGTATAAAATATATTATCTCTTTATAAATTATTAACCGAATAAATTAGGCATTTTCGCTATTATCTATCTATATCCAATAAATAAGTGGCGCACGAGGAGTGTCGTGACTGAAAACCCTGTACGACTGGAGTTAAGATACAAATGTACGAACAACAGCACGTATCTCTTGTCGGCACATTGGACAGTACGTGAGAGATGGGGCACAGTAGACGCATGTGGCCAGGTGACCACATGGCAGGAATACAACAGATACCTCCCAATCCATGCAAATCTTACATAATCGGGCTTCCTTCAGTCTTCTATTTTCTTCTTCCAGAATCGCTATAAGGTGTACATTTTATTAATGTCAATGTTGATTGCAATCACTGATTGATCGAGAGTGCAAAAGTAAAGCCAGCCGCAGGACATATCGCAAGGATCGCATTATCAGATAAAGACTTGATAAGACCTTTCATTCCTGATAAGTAGACAGTAGACTCGAGCCATAGAAACGTCGCGAAAGCTCATTTTTAGTCTGGTATAATTGCTTCTTGATGAATAATACTTACTGGCCTTGGTCGGCTGCGCGATTGCTGCTGCTCCTTCGTTACCCTTATCCGATTCATCCACTTTCATTTCATTATGTGTGATTGTAAGATTATCACTAATTTCCGGAACCATGCCGGTATTCTCCGCTTCGTTTTGTTGTACCGCAGCATTGTTTGCTTGTTGTGTTGTAACATGATTCAATAAATTCACGAGTTCCGATGACGGAGAATCGGGACTTCTATTTCCAGGACTGAAAACGATTACATCATTAAGAATCGTTAGTCACTGATATTCGGCGAATTGCAGTAATCTCTCTACTACCTAGAATCTTCTTCCATAGCTTGAGCATTCAACACATCATGCATTAATTCGTCGGCACTTTCGTAAGGCATGCCGACTAGTTGTACTCGTCTCTTTATCGCTGTTTTTACACGACCGACGTGTAATCCAATTTCCAATGCGGCCTAGAATCATAAATGCCGGTTTGACATTTATCACCAGACTCCAAAGGGCAAACAGATAATGGAAATTGAGTCTAGAAGTACCATAGCTGGTGGGGTACGCAATAAACTTTCAAGGGCAGCATCTGTTAGTTCTGGAGCTGGTGGAAGCACTGTTGACATAGATGCAATGGGTGTTTCTACCACGTCTCCGCTCTCTGCCTCTGGTACACCCTCACAAATCTGCGTGCAAAGTATAGTAATGTATTTCAAAGTGTATTAAACACTATGTGACAGCTTAAGTCTCAATACAATTCTGATATTACCGATGGATCCAAAGGAGGTCTATTTTGTATGCACTGCCTAACAAATTTTCTGCCTTGTACTAGATTCACATATTCACAGTTTGGAAACCATTCGGCGTGTTCCACCCAGGCATCATCCGTTTCTTCCCAATTACTCAGGCCAATATCACAGTAGAAGCATCTAACACGATCTCCAGCCCCTGTGTAGTAAAATCCTGCCCTGGCTAACATTTCAGGGGTTTGCCGGAGATCTTGCGGCCAATGATTATAAGTTCGCAATCTCTCTTCATAGGTGGAATATGCCGGGGACTTAGGTGCATTATGAACTTGTATGCCTAGCTCGGTTTGGTCCTCGGTTGTACCGGGCCTTAGCATAACGTTATGCAAGTTCCATTCTTCGTTTGTAGCTTGGTGCATGTAAAACTGACACTTTGGTACAAACTCCTTGTGTAATCTATCCAAATCAGTACTCAGTGTCCAGTTCATAATTATACATCCGCAATAAGCACACTCCACCTATAAATAAGCAAGGAGTAAGAGGCAAATGTAATCAGACAAGTGGTATCGAGCTCTATCTTGATCAGATTAATTACCACGTCTTCCACTTGCAAGTAGTAGAAGCCTGCTTTGGCAAGTTTGCCGGGGGATATGATATGGTGCTTAGGCCAATTCTCGAAGGATCTGAATCTCTGATTGACGGTGCCGAAATCTTTCTTGGGATCCGGACTCCTGAACGGAGCAGTGGCTTCCCGGATTTCGGTGGGGACGACCGTCGGCATACCCTCGGCGGATGAGGACGCTATAGCCATGTTACTGTTGGAAGGTGGTATTAGCGGTACATTGCAAGTGTCATTCGGATTCTGAACGAATGGGCAAGAGGGTTCGGCCTGACGATGTCGCGCCATCGCCTGATCGCCATAATTCCACTCGGAGATGATGGTCCCGCATAGGAAGCATTGGACCTCGCAAGCTCGGCCAGTATAGTAGAAACCGGCCTTCGCTATGCGAACGGAATCGACGGCGGCATTCGCCGGCCATTCACTAAAGGTTTTCAATCGGTTCTCCTCGACATTCATTCTTGCGTGTCCGACCACCGTGCGTTTACAGCTCCCAATTCTCCGTTTACTTTGAATGCGCAGCGAATGTAACAGGTGAATCACGCTTCTCACCAGCTGGACTTACGTGACCCCTTTCATTTGCGCTCAAACCTTCCCCTTGTCAACTCTATGGATCATCGTAGCAAAACACCGATTACGCAATGCATGGATCTGCTTTTTTCGATTTTATAGCGAGATTCCCGATGCAAAGTACATGTCGAGGAAACGCCATTGTAACGCATGCGTTACCAAATTCTTGTTTCCTTGGTTTTAGGTGGCTACCGACACCTAACTGATGATCCCTCATGTAACTCTCCGGAGCTGTCCTACCCATTTCTATTGGTCGTTTCAAGCGGGAGTTACCCGCACAAATGTTACGCACCACGTGACATGAGACCTAGCATCAACTGACAGCATATTAGGCCACACATGGCATGGCGACACCAAAAGGCTTCTGCTTATTGCATTGAATCTTTATAATTGACAAAAGTAGACTGCGACACGTCTAGAAGCCTCGAGCAAAATGGCAAGCACGAAGGAATTCTTTCTCTCTGTCACACAGAGAATTTTCAGTAATTGGACAGCACTCAAGGTAAATCTGGTGTACAATTGTTAATTATGAAACCAGGACGAATGATGGGCCGGCAAATGATTTTCGGATTTATATGACTTTTCTTGCAGATGGCTGTGGAATATGGGATGGGTAGCAGAGAAAGTGCTTTGGAATTCTGCTCTTACATGACCGAGGTTATGTATATGAATGGTAGGTTTCAAAATTTCAAACTTTTAATCTATGATCAACATTCAGGACAGAAATACAACTACCAATTCTTCGATTATAGACAATCTGGACGCGAGCGAAGTCGGCAACGAGCTCGAGGACTTCATGGACGAGCACTTTGACACTCAGCTGGAAGACAACAGTGGCGAGCAAGTAGCCACGGAACTATTGAGGTTCTATCGGTATTGCCTTGAGCAAAAGGAGCAACTTGCGGTAGAAGAACTTGCCAAGCTCCCAGCGGAACAGCCATGGATAATGTCCAATGAAGCTGTCAGAAGACCAAGGACAAGAGCACAGGCAAATGAGCAAGAGAGTAGTAGTTCAGAGGATGAGGCGGGTGAAAATGAGAGTATGGAAGTTGGGGAGGATGCATGGACGGAGGTCAGAACAAGGAGGAAGAGATAACCAATGAATCTTTCCTAGAAATAAGATTTTTACTATTCTTTTTATAAAAGGACAGATAAACAAATAATGTACAGCAGTCCGGCAAAAATCCTACAGGAATATCATACTTTCTCAGTCACACGATCCAGACACCAGAATACCTTTTGCAACCAAGTATTTGTCTAAGCAGTCTTTGATGAGGCTGCCAAGTCTCATTTGGCAGTCTGTTCTTCGGCCTCTGTAAAAACAAGTATTGATTAGGAGATCGCATATTCCTATCTACGTAAGGCGGATTGAAAGATTCGCGAGACCCTCGCTGGGGACACTACCTTTTTTGCATTGCCTCAGAGGAACCGTGCAATATTTATCCTGTTCTCGAAGAACATTCTCCATTAGCACGGTCCTTCGTTTCCTCTCCGCGGGCCCAGCAATACTTAGAGCTACCGGTAAAAACAGCAGACCGTGAAATAATCCGAAGCCTACCACGGATGTAAATAACTAAAAAGAAAATAAAAGGCTACTATTGAAATCAACAATGTAATAATTAAAGCTGATGTTCTGTACCTTAAAGAAAGTACTGAATATGTATGCCTCGCTCGAACCCAGCAAGACGAAGGCGAGGAAGGTACTGAGACCCCCGTTGAATACTGCTGGCCCAATGATCGACAATGTTGCGATTGCACGCTCTAGAAATCATTCATTATTCGATACAGGTTGACACGATTAACTCGTACAGAAATCAGCTAAAAAATTACCCTTTCTACTGCCTTTGGCTCGCGTGAATTCTAATCCTACATGGGCGGCATAATCGACCGCGAGTCCTGCGCACAACAGGATCATAATACTGGTGGAAATCTCGATGGTCAGGCCCAAAAAGTACATGGAACCAAGGAGATCGACCAACGTGAATAAGACGCAACAGATCACCCAGAAGGAGGCCTGCAGATTCCGCAGAAGGAGTACCGTAACGATGGCAACCGCTATGATTTCCAGGGTCAAATTGCGTATAAGTTCCTCCCCTATGACCTGCGAGGGAAATCAAATGAGAACCGTGAATGAATTCGCAGCTCCAGAAACCAGACTGCCCTTACTTTATTCGCTGTCCACGTAACGTAGTCCGCCGAAAAGATCGCTATGTGATCGTGTCCTCGCGTGAAGTTTGTAGCTGCGACAGATTCGCGGACGGACTGCATCGCGCGAATTTGATCGGACGTGGTGTTAATGAGGACGTGTTGTATCGGAATTTGTGATGTCTGGAAGATGAATGGCAATTAGTATTCGCATTCCTAATTAAGAGATATTGGTCGGAGGTAGTATGTGTACCGTTATATTGTATTCGCCGATGGGCACTCGGTCGAAATTGATATCTTTGATATAAGCCTGGCCCTCGCTCGTGAATAATATAAACTCTGACAGATAATTCAAATATTCCTCCTCACTCTCGATGTCATCCCCTAAAACGACCAAGGTTTCCATTGGATTATCCTCGAATATTTAATTAAGCCGAGTGCTGTTGATCATACCCCTGCCACTTTTGTCCAGCCAGTTCTCGAAAGCGATGAACCAGGGCTCGAGAGTCCCGCTATTAATAAACTGATTGCTCCTGAGGGCGTCTACCATCTGCCGAAGCGACTGCCGATCTTCGTAGTAATCAACGCCCGTCATGTAAATGCCAGCTCGTTTGCCGTATTTCGGAAAATGCTCGATCAGCTTATTGTTGAAGCGAATCGGATAAGAGTCCTGATTCAAGTACCAAAGTGGGTCGAAATTCTGCTCTAATTGGAATATTGCCCACACATTCGTGCAGACTAGAAGCGCCGTGGTCAGCAGTATGACGACTTTTACGGTGGTGTTCATGACCCACGGTCCGACATAATTCTCGAAGATGATTTGCTGCGTGTTCCTCTGACTGCACTCATTTGGCTTCCAGTTCGCCCTAGGTCTGCAGATGCACCCGTCTCTCTGACTCTCCAGCCTTCTCTCGTCGTAGACCAAACAGCTCACGAAGAAACATATCTCGAATATGTACAGGAAGAGTATGCCCATTGTGGCGAAGACGCAGAAGGACCTCAAAAACGGCATTATCGTCGTAATCCCAATGCCGAACGCCACCACGTTCGTCAACGACGTCACAGTAATCGACATCCCTGATAAACATCAGCATCTAATTAATCCTCGATTTGGCCTCCAAACACTTTCGGCAACTAAAAGAATCTTACCCGACTGCTGAAGTGCTTTAGCTATGCGAGCGTGAATTTTCAGCGATTTATCATTCTCCGACAGGTGTTCCAGGCTCTGCATAATGACGAACATATCATCGACGCCGATACCGAGCAAGAGAAACGGAAGAATGGGGTGAACCGGCCCGTAAGGATAGCCCATGTAATAACAAACGCCGTACGAAGACAAAATCGCTTGGCCCACCACCGACACCCCCATTATCGACAAGTAAATCCGCTGTTCGATCCCGTTGCATCTACCGATCATCACCATCACGTAAATCGCGATCAAAGACAGCCCGCAGAACAACACGGTCATATTGTTGTTCACGACTTGCTTGAGGAAATCCTTGTAACTTCTCGAGGCGACCGCGAAAATTTCCATGCCCGGCGGCAGAGTGCGGTTCTTCAGGAGAACGCAATTAATAAATTCCAATTCCCAGTCGTGCGAGCCTGGATTGGACTTCTTTAGCATCCAGTTGAGTATTGTTGCCTTGGCCCCCGCCACGTTTCCCGTTTCGTCGTAAACCACGCCCGACAGTAGTGGTCCTACGTCCAGGAGTATGTTCTTACTGGATCTACGTGGATGAGATCGGGAAATTAAGTAGGAACTCTCGAGAGTGTTTTTCTAATAATAAGAGGATTGATGGACTGATTCACTGACGTATCATTGAGTGCATTCGTGACATCCTCAACGACCTGCTGCCTCGTGAGATTCGAGATACCCTTCGTCAAGTCGGCTTGCCAGAGCTTCAGGATCGACTGGTACACGCAGTCGTCTTTCATCATGGTCTCGTTAAATCCTGAAAGAGCATCGCCCGCCAGTCCGAAATCCTCGAGCAGCTCCGTCGTCGAATTGCCGTTCTCGAACCACGTGAAATATCTATGGAAAACGATCCTCGTCTAGCAATGGAAATCTCTCCTCTCGCTGAAGAGGGAAGCTGCAGACTGCTCGGCTTACCCGGCGCAAACATCCTTCCACGTGTGATTATTCACGACAATGTCCTTCACGTCCGATTCGATGTCACTGATCTAAGAGGAAAAGAAGAAAGCATCAAGGTTCCCGATGCCTGACAAGCTGTGTGGAAATCGCGAGAAATGTACCGAGATTCCGAGAGGTCTGCCAGAGAGAGAGAGAGACTTTTCTAGGATAGTTTCATGCGTGAACGCGACAAGGGACCTTGGAAAAGGCGTATAATTCATGATCTCCTATGTACCGAGCGCAGCACTTCCGGTTCCAGGATGTTGGGGGCAACGACGATGATGCTCTCGTATCGCAGATCATCTCGAAAGTGATCCTTGACCCAGGCGGCGTCGGTCCTGACGATCGAGTCCTTCGGCATGAACAACTCCACATCGTCTACTTCTTCCTCCCAGAAGAGGAGTCCCGGCGCGCAGGCACAGTTTATGCAGAGCGATACTATCAGCCAGAGCCACGGCCTCTTGCCTATGCTAAGTCCGATCCTGAAATAGTCCACATATCTCACTCAAATCCCATGCCGTTTATTTATCCTGCTCCTTCCTTCTTCAGGGTGGAAAACAATTCGAGGGAAAAGGAGACTCTGGCCAGAGGTTCAATGATCCGAACCTTCGACTGGAGCAATGCGTATTGAAGGCGCCAGGAGAATTGACCGACCCCCATCTGGGTCACCGCTCGCCAATTTGCGGAGCGAAAGACGTCTCTTTATTTCAGCTAATTAGCGAATTAGCCGCATTACAGTGCACGCTTCCGTGTGGACAGACGATCCACCGTGTCGCGTACTCCGGACACGTTCAGAGACTATTTGCTCCCGAGCCGAAAGCGCCGTGGAACTTTTTGCATTCGGATCCTATGACGTGTTCGAATGGGCGTCTTTTTAGTGAATTAGTAATGAGACGAGCGACAAAAAGCGGCCGCTATCATATTTTATCGAGCGGTCGAAGCAGATCAGTTTCAGTTTCCGCTGACGAAGTCTTTTCGACGCGCCCGCTGCGAATGCCGATCGGAATATCACGTTCACGAAAATCGAGAGAATCCGGCGAACGAAAAGACAATCATCGCTCGATTCCCTGCCATCCGATATATTTTCCTACGCGGCGCGACTCATGCATGGGAACTCACACGTGTTGTCGCGTCTGGAGGCCGAAAAATCCATAGGAAATGCGCGTTTGAATATCTTGTCCAGCAAAGAGCGAAGAGCGTCTCGGCCTACCTTCCTGTCAAATCATTTGCGACGACGCGTGCAATTGTCCGATCTGCAGCGCGTGGTACCGCCGTTACCGGGTCATTCATTCATTCATCAGCTACTGCGATTGAAGGCGCGCGGGGAAAATCGACTCGGGGCGTCTCTCTTGGCGAACAAGTTACACCGCGATCTACCACTGTGTCGATTGCGTTACTTCGCTAATTGCACATCTCTCTCAGGATGACTCCGCTGGTTCAGCGAGATCCTCATTACAATTAACGCGAAAGACAGTACTTGGAAAGCTATCAATGTCTCGTGTAATTGGCACTTTACTCTCACGGCAGTTGTTTTGTCAGGTTCTCGCAGCCGGTGGGAAGAAAATCGATGGCAACTCCCGCGATAATAAACCAGGCCTGTCTCGAATTTCGAGAACGACTTCGCCGCACCCCGTAAAACTCTGTCTACACGATTCGAATACGCGGGAAAGGATCGGGGAAAGTCGTTGAAGCTAAAAGAGAAATATCCCTCGGGGGCCCGAAGAAGGAAGTGGCAAAGGGGGGAAAGGGCCCGAGTGGTTGCGTGCGGGTGATCTCACCAGTAAAAAATACGGTCGGAGTGCAGGTGGAAGTCGAGGATAGCATCCTTGCAGCGGGAGATGCACGTGACCGGCGTCGAAGGGTTTCCCGGTTCCATCCTCGCCGTCCGAATGTTGACTGAGCGCTCGGATCAGGGAGTCGAGTGCCGACTTGCATGCGGCCCAGGCCGGCACACACGTCCATGTGACACGGACGATGGAAGTAATCTACTGTAATTATATAACGCGCGGCGGCAGTCCGGGCCACTTACTGCTGCTCCGGTACGCATGGACCCGGGAGGATGATACACCGATGTTGTATAGGTGTCCGCACTCGCTCTCGCCACTTGCTCGCTTGCTCCCGACTGACACACGGGCCCGAGCTCTATTGTCCGAGCGGTCGACTCACTCTACTTTTACCCAACGAAACATCGCCAGTAGAGCAAGGAGCGTGCGCCGGCCGGCCCTGCCCGTGCCCTCTTTTACTTGGAAAGGGCAATGTGAAAGGGTTTCCGCCGCGGCGACTGGTTCTTCGTGCACAAGGCCTTTGTCTACACTTCGACTCTGACCGGGCCAGCCAAGGACCCACACGTGCAAAAAGAGCACGACGCCGCTGCGTCAGCCGTGCTTTCGAGAAATGAATAAAACTTGTATGGCGTGTGCGCCGCTCGAAAAAAAAAACTGCTGCCGGACAAACAGGCGGTGGATGAGCCACTAGAGCCGCCGGCTCGTTGGACAGTCGGGGGATCTCTGCGAAATTCCACTGATCAAAAAGCAGTTTATTTTTAGGGACGGCGAGTGACCAAGAGATTTTTGGTAAAACCGCGAGCCGCCAATAATAGCTGGTAATACGATGTTATGCAATCTTTAATTCTGCGTGCACTTGAATCAACTCGGTGCAGGTGCACCGGAGAAGACAAGCCGGTATTCCTCCCTCCATTAACATATATACCATAATAAGAGCTGAATCAGTTGGTACCAAATGTTGGTCAACTTGTGTTATTTGGTACCAACCCACCCAATTTTTATTATTTGGTACCAACCTATCCAATTTTTATTATTTAGTACCAATTCATCCAAATTATAATATTTTTTGAACTAAATCATAAAAATTGAATAAGTTCCTATTCCCCCTGCCTTATCGTTTTGGGTCTACAATAAGAAGAGTGACCTTGAAACCGCCTATTGACTTGCCAGCGACTCTACCAAGAGGATCGGATCATTGCCAGGGTCGACACTGACTCCCAGCGCATACAACACTACCGCGATAAGGTAGTCGCCGAGTAATTACTCGGCGACTAGTAATAATTGCACGAATTTTCGGCGGTCGACCTTGCCGATAAATTCTTTTTGCTTCGCCAGGTTGAAATAAAACGTGACTCACGGCAGCAGCCTTGACTTTCGTAGAGCACGCAGTGCGTCCGAGCCGTTCGAAAGAAAAGTGATGCGAGCCCGCAGCTACCAAACGCTCGTCCTTCTTCGCGGTCACTATCGAGGTTAAGCAAATAATGGGTTCTGCACGCAGGCGCATGTAAAAAAGGGAATTTCCTTGTCCCCGAGTGCCAGTGTGCAAGTAGGTCTCCCGTTATTCAATCTCAGAGATTGCGCCGGCTAATTGTTATTCCGATTGCCGGCCACGCATTTCCATATCCTCTCTGCTACACTAAATCGCACTCGAGCCGAGCTTTAAGAAGCGTGAACAACAGAGTGCGATCTGTTTTCTACGAATTTCCAGCGTTTTCACGGCCCACATACTTGATTTAATTATCAGCCACATAAGAAAGTGGGCAGACGCCAGGAAGAGAGCGTCAGGTGCATGAGTGCTCGGCTACCTATTTAGAGGAACATCTTCCACTCGATCACTCCGTTCATTGTATCTCCGATCAGAGATTCGTCCATCGATTCTATTGTTCCCGATGTAACTAGTACGCGAGTTCCTCCCTTTGAATTTCGTGCATTCAACCGCCTGGCCATTTCTCTGCTTATTAGCGCTATTACCAGCGGCGGCGAGGAAAAGCCGCGTAAAAAGAGATTGACTGTATGTCTGGGCCGAAGCAGACTGCGCCGGGTGATAGCCGATACCAGTTGTGAATGTACCGTTTTATTCTTGGTGGATATAGCGCGGGGAGGCGAGGTGGCATAACTCGAGAAATGGTTGACACGATTCGAACTACGTTGGTCCTGGAGGTGTCTGCTCCTCTTCATTAATTCACCGGCTCGCTCGGTAGAAACTGGATGTGCCGGTGGGGAGGCGCGGCGGATTTCGTAGGCGAGGAACGAACGGAGAACGATGTGTACGCGCGAGGTGTCACGGTAGGGAGTGTTCACCAAGTGAATGCCTTTCTCATCATTCGTGGATCTCAGTGTTCCTGCTTCCCGACAGCCCGATGGACGCTCTCCTCTCTCGGTTGTCCATTCAGCCAGCTCGGCCCATCGATTCGCGAACGATAGAGTGGAATTAAGTCCTCGCTGTGCCAACGGGGGGGTTCAACGTACCACCGGCGATAATCGCAGGCACACACGCTCTCCTTCTGGAGCATCTCCTTCGCCAGGACTGTGAGTAACTCGGGGAGTCCCGCGCCGGAGCTACTCCGACGGCTAACACCAACACCCGCGGAATAACGAATATTTCACGGATCGTTTGACTAGACTTGTCTGGCTCTCCTGTGGCTTACTCGATCGTGGCAAGTGTGTCCTGAATGCCTGCATGGTTACCGCTAAGTGGGCTGCTGCATTCTGCCGCGTGCACACTGCAATCTCACGTTCTAACTGTGCGCTTCATCCTTTCATATCTGCGGTGCAGTTAATCTGATCACCACCAACCACTGGTAGGATGTTATTAGAGCGTTTTGCACCTTTAATCCGCCGTCGACGCCATCGATAACTCGGAACCCCGGGAATTTAATTAGCGATAGATCGAAGGCGATTAATCTACTTGCTGGCCGATCTCCCCGGAATGCTGAATTCATAATGGATTTAACGGTTTTTAGAAAGTCGGGTATCGGTTCCGGATTTCTTGCCGATGGGAAGCGACACCCGGGCCAATTCTTACGGCAGCCGATTCCGAATTCGGAATCGGGAATAGATTCGTGCACGTGCTGTGTATGTACTTTGAATATACGTTCACTCTCTCTCAGAGCCGGTTTAACTGTCTCGATAATCGGCGATGTCTAATCAGGAGACTCGGTGTGGAGTTCCGCGGCAAGTAGTCCTCCTTTTCCTCGCGGTGCTTATCAGTATGCTATCATCATCGGATCCGATACATTCATTTCAATTAGCTTATATTAGCTTCCCGATGATTCACTTGGCTTGGAATCGTTTAGTGATTTTCAACGGAATTTTGGAATATATGATACGTACAGCGGAATTATGGACTCTGACCCACTAATTCTGTGTTTAATTTTAGTTTTAGGGCTAGAATTATCGAAAAATATTGAAATGGAGTGAGTTGGAAAAATTTCAAATAATCGAAAAAATAAGAAGGGGTACCCATGCAAAAATTTTCGATTTTTCGAAGGTTTCCTGATTCGTTCGAATACTTGATATTTCTTCAGTTTGAGCCTAGAAACAAAAATTCCGCACAGAATGAGTCCTCCAGTCGGCCTCATTGTGCCACAACAACGAGATTTTCACGATTTTAATAAGAAAATCGGTGAAATATCGACACAATTATCAACTTCATGTGACTAGTGATTGCCAATCAGGTGAACCTCGAAAAACGAATCCCAGTCCAAAGGGAATATAATCGCAATTGCATTCTTACTTCATGACTCGCACTCCGGCAGAACTGTACCGTCGGCCGCGGCCCAAGCTCTTAACGGGCATAAAGAGGCGAGCGCATCTCTGATAAAAAGAGGCCCGTTATTCTCTCGCTGGGCAAACTTGTGTCGAAACAAATCTCCCCGTGAACTGCTTCTTCCCAAGTAGTCGCGTCGATTGACGCGGCATTTCCGTATGGGTGGTAGACGGTCAGCGCTCACCTTGACCGAAGAAAGTGGTACGCGCTTTTTAACCGAAGGTGACCGACTCCTCCTAGAAGGACAGGCCGCTCGGCCCGTTTTCACTCCCGAATATCGCCGGGCCCGGTGAAATTATTTCCCAGTAGGAAGAGTGAATCCCGCGGTGGGAGGGATTTTCAGTTGTGAAAGTGTTCTCTTTCCGACCACCATCGAGTGCTTCACGTGCTCTTTCCTTGGGCGCTGATAGCGCGCATACTAAACTAACGAGCCCGATAAATCATCGGAAAGAGTTGGGAGAAAATAGCAAGTAAACAAGGCGGGAATGCACTTGCGAAAATAGATTATCTCTCGGCGAACGACGATTCTGTGCACGTAGCAACATTTGCGCACGCAATAGCAGCGTGTTCGACCTTTTTCCCCGGCTTGTTCGTACGCTTGTCCGATCTAAGTGGCACGGAAAGAGAAAGAACCTTTCAAATCAGTTCTCCTTGCTGCAAAGTCTCCTTAATTCTTAATATAAAATGTTCTCATCTCTCGCTGCTCTAACGAACTCCAAGATACTCATCGAGACAATTTTCAAAATGAGACTGCAATTACATTTGCTTGTTTCCAGAGTCATGAATCACGTAGCGATCGTCCTGGCCCTCGCAGTGGCCCTCGTCTCCGGCCAATTGAACTTCGAGGGCAACCCTTTAACAGACAACACCGACTACACTGCCGAGGAGTCGCAAGTTTCCCAGCGAACAGCCCGCAATGAACTGGCTCCGCAGAAGCTATTCAAAGTCATCGAAGTCGAGAGGCGCAGGGAAAAGTCTCAATCGGAAAGGAGCGATGCGACTAGCTCAATGAAAAGCAATGTACCGCAAGTCCCGTTGAATCCGCAAAGGCAAACCGCATCTACGGTTTCGCCAGTCACGAAACCAACGGGCTACTCCTCGGTCCACTATCAAGGAAGCAATGTCATGAATCCAGCGGAGTTGGCTCTCAATGATTTCCTTAACTCCAAGACACCTGAGGAGTCCAAGATGTCCTTGGACCACTATCTTCAGAGTAGACGAGCTCCAGCTAGTAGAGCGATCGTTAGTAATAATCGTGTTCAGGAATCGCAACACTCACTGCAAGCTCAGTCACAACGTCCAGTGCAAGCTCAAGTACAACACCCAGTGCAAGCTCAAGTACAACACCCAGTGCAAGCTCAGGTACAACATCAACTGCAACCTCAAACACAACATCAACTACAACCTCAAGTACAACATCAACTGCAACCTCAAGTACAACACCAACAGCAAGTTCAAGCACAAATGGCATCCCCTCAAATGCACCAGCAGGCAATGTCTGCTCAACTTAATCACCAGTTGACCAATAAAATACTTCACCAACAACAAGCAGCTCAGATTTACTCGCCGGTGAACCAGCAATTGTTACAATCCAATGAGAGGATCTACGGTCAGCAGAATCTCCAGGTCGCACCTGGTATGCCCGGAGGACCAATGGTCCTGGCGCCCCAGCAGATTCTACAGCGAATGCCTTACGCGCCGATTGAGCCGAGTGATATACAAGCGAGAAATGATTACATCTATTCGCCAGCTTGGTACAGTCGAATGAGAAGAGTCCACGGGAAACCTTATCCCTACGCACAGTCGAGACTCGGCCCACCATTCTACAAAGCGCCGTTTCCCGGTATATGAAAGCAGATTAAGTTAGTTTAAAATTGAGAGTGGATTTTTTAATGAATCGTTTCGTCTGTAATTATAGGTGGAGTGAAAAAGGGACCAGTGGAGATAATCTACACGCGGCCACCAGGCTTCCACCATGGCCCTGGTCCCATCAGCAACCCACCGGTGGCTTACGAAGACGCTACAGCCTTTTTCCCTGAAGTAGCGTACGGCTCGGGACCACCGCCTAGTAAAGACGTCTACTATTCCCAGTTGTACGCTCAGTCCTACGATCCCCACTACTACAATTACATCGCGAAAACGGGAAAAATCAAGCCACACCTCTACGGCAAGTTCGGTAAGCACCACGAAGAGGAGGAATCCGGGGGAGGTGGGATCTGGGCGGAACTGTTTAGCGGCTTCAAGAAGCACGGTCTCAAAAACATGATGACACCGACCTTCCTACTGGGAATGACTTTGCCTGTCATTACACTGATGCTGACGGCCCTCGTGCAAAAGAGATCGCTCGCGAGGTCGGACTCGAGGGAGTTCTCGAGGGAGGATGAGATCCAGGAACTCTACGAAAGGGTTCAAAAGGCACTTGAATGTTACGAAAAGAAGTGGGGCCAAGGGGAGAAAGTCAATCTTGATGACTGTTGATGGTCTCCCCTCTCTCTTTCCTATTTCTCCTCTTAACTCTCTATTTAAATTATTAAAAAGTCTATGCGATGCATATGACGATTATTGTGAGCAAAGCTTCCTCGCTCGCCCGATGGCTTGCAGGTAATTAGCCAACGATGTTGCGAGAGCCAGGGAATCTTTGCCGATCACAATTCCTGTATATATGAGCCTGTAATATAATGCCGAGCCTGTTGTAATATGCACCGGATGTACTTAATTGTAGCGCAACCGAATAAATTATACTTCTAATTTAACGCCGAGACTTTCTACGCTGCATTGTTTCCCCGAGTCCTGTTCTGCCGGTCCACTAATTCGCTTGGGCAAGTAAGCCATGGGAATGGTGAAGGTGACAGTGAAATCCTGCGGTAACGAGAGTGTCGACGTGAGGAGAATACTCCTGAGGCTCTACCTTTGTCCCCGTTCACGTACATTCGCTGTAGGGATCATCGTAATTCGACTAGTGACTAATTACCGGCTTGGGAAACCGGTTGCCAGGTTCTCTAGTCTCCAGGTGGATTACAAATGCGGTGGATTTAATGCAAAGTAGGTGGGTCGAAGTTAATCCATGATTTTCCGAGGTGGTTGATTGGACAACGACGAAGACTCGTAACTGCCAATAGATTGGAGGAGAATGACTTAAGTGGCTTTAATTGCTCGTTACTGACACACGTTTATAGCGTCGAGTCGAGTGGCTGAGCCGCTCTTTCGGCACATCCACCCGGAGAGCAGGCTCTGTCTCAGGCATGACATAATTCGGACTGATTACTAATGTAATGACAAGGTCAACTACGCTACCGCCGCTTTTGCTGGACGGAATTCACATGAGTTCACGCGCAATGAGAAAGGTCACGTATTTCTGTCTGCGGCAGAAGTCGATCGGGTAGAAAGAGATCGAAAACCCTCGTCTCTAGAGTTTAAGGCGGTCATGAACCCGTTAAATCTATCGGATGCAGTCGAAATCTTCTGAAACGGGTCATTCTGCCGCACAGGCTCACTACTGAAGACTACCTGTAGCCGAACTTACAAACTAGAAATCTCCCAAGAGGCTGGACCGGTTCTCGAAAGTATATGGACTGGCATCTCCAAATGGAGAGTTCAACTCTTTTCATAAACATGAACCTACTAAAATGATTTGTATTAATGGGAAATATGCCGGATGCAGAGTCTGACTCGAAAGTCTCGGGTTTAAAACTAAGCAGCTCCCAGGGAAAGGTGTCCCATCCCCAAAGTGGATTATAATCGAATCACTTGAACGACTGATTGAGCGTTTAATTTACAGGTCACGAGATCAAGACGCTGCATTCGCTTGATTATTGCTTTCTCGCTATCTTTCCGTTCTCGTACGCTGAATATCAAACTGCTGCGCATCCACTCACCATTGTCCTTCTGCCACGCCGATACTCACTGCGAGTGAAACATCAAAATGTAATTATACTTTCTCGAATTAGTATCGGCAGTAAAGATAAACGTGCCGTGGCAGGTGAAATACAGCAGAAGATACCGTACGTACGCCGCGAAAGCACCGGCGATGCCTCCGGTGGGAACTTTCCCTTGACAATTGGAGTAATAACGGCCACCACGTCATGCAAGTTGATTAAATAAAGGAAGTCAAATATGCAGCGGTTGAAAAATATATATATCTATGTATTAAAATCAATGTTAGTGTATAAGATAAATCACAGAATGGGATGATGAAATCCGATGTGGACTAGAATCGATGGAGATGGATACGTCGAGGATCGCAGGTAGGAAATGAATAAGAGCGGCGCTTTACTAAAATAGATTCTAATTTTGCTCCATAAAAGTCACAGGTCTTCTATGGGAGAAAGACTCCTACAAATCATTGATCGCAGCTGACACTCAACCGATAGGTGTATCGCTGTAAAGTAACATTCGAGATGGAGAAGAGTGTACTTCTCGATTAAATGATATTCGAGCCTTTGATTCTACATTGCACGAGTAGTCTCTGCAACTTTGACTCTCCTCTTCTGTGCATCGCTGCTTATTAAACTCGACGACAATCAGCGCAGCGAAGAATGTGCGTTTTTCACGTACTCGTTGTCGAACCGTCTCGCGTTCGCTCTTTCTCTCCCTCTCTCTCTCTCTCTCGCGGCAAAAGTACCGAGAGTGCGAATGCGTGAAGCTGTCGGGTGCGACTAAAGGTAAGTCGGCTTTGATCTACGATGCCAGTAGAGATTGTGGAAAGAGCGTACATCGAAGCTGTTCTATGGGACTAGATGTGGTTTTCGGTCTCGGCAAGCTGCGCATAAGCCTCTACAATGACGAATACACTTTCAAGGGAATTGAGCGATCAATTGGATGCTGGTCGATTAAATAGATGCGATTAATTCCCGCGATAGTTGGCTAGTCTTTACGGTAGAAACCTCCCCTGATCGAGGGATGTTCTCTGACGAGAGCAAGCGCGTGTGTCTGGCTAGCATATTAGTCAGGGGGCTTTATTATAAAATGATTCGGCGGAAAAATACTCACGGAACACCTTTAACGCTGGCTAGGTAAAATTCAACAACCGTGGATAGGTCAAAAGTTCTAAAAGACCGAAGGGCCACATGTACATACATCGCCTATCTATCTACATTGATTTATCTAGAATGCAGGGTATACCTTGACAAAGGAATACCCAGGTATCAAGTGCTATCCTGACGATACCTCTCGAATACACTGTACAACACAAGTCACAGATATTCGCCGAATATACAGAATTCCCACTAGCACCCTCCGTCTAAATAATTCTCGTACTCCTGCCGTCCGTCTAAAATGTAATCTGAAATATTTGCGAGTGCAATTGTTATCTAACTAAACTACAGCAAAATCGCAAGGAACCGAGGAAACAAATCGACCTATCGTCCACAATTTTCCAAGCAGCCTCGGCTTACCTAGCGATCTTGATACGTGGCTTCGAGAAGGCAAGCCGTTCGCAAGCACTTCCCTCAGACCGGTACTGATACTAACCATGATAATACTTATTTTTAATCGTGATATACCTACAACGAATGTTACCTCTTAACTTTTTCTTTTTTGATCGATATATCGATGAATTAAAGGGTGTGAACACTCCAGGGCTAGAAATATTTTGCTACCTAGTCGTTCAATCGAACTTCTCCTCTTTGAACGCGAGATCGATTGCCCGGCCGACATCGGCCACGATAAAGGCTGGCTTGCACAAACCATCCTCGACTGGCAGAAAGTCGCGCGGACTGTGCTCCGGCGAGAAACGGGAGTCTCGCTGGTGCACGCCGGTCTCGACTAAAATACTGATACATGCTTTCGCACTAGGCCCTTTCATCGTTCTTCCGAGCAGCCGCTCCAAGCTCTGGGTCTTCACGCCACCGGAGGACGCGTATCGGCTGAGATATTTGTCGTAAAGGTTTGCACCGAAGATATCTGTGTTGATGTTATCCCTGAAACATCAGAATCGTCGTGCTGGCTTACTGGTACACTGTTACCGTACAAGTTCAATGTATATGCGATAATTACCCGATCGCATAAAGCGTATCGATGTTATGCTGCATCCCAATACTTCTCGCGTGCTCTACCAGCACGTGGTTCGCGTGATAATATGTGATTTCACTAGGTTTCCCAGCAAGAACAGTGTACATTATGTCTTTGCCTGTTACCTTCTTGTACAAGGCCTCTAGACACAATAAGAAAGCACCATGGCCGTATCTAGGAATTGGAGCTTCGGACACCCACAACAAATCCATATTACACGCCAGAATTGGAATGTGAGGATAAGGAATTGTACGAGGCAGTCCTCTTGGAACTCCATTCGTCATTAAAACATCGACCATCAATTGCAATGGCGTCTCCCACGTGGTGGGCTCACTAAGTAATACAATTCCCTCTATTTTGGGAAAATTTGGGTCTATGGGTCCAGACTGAGGATTTCTCTTTGTCATATTAACATAATCTAAGGAAGGATAGTTTCCTACTAGTTCCTCTACAGTTGTGGTCTTTTTGAATCCTAGTTCCTCTGCGATCTCCTTAACGGGTCCTTGCCCTGATATTAACACTTGCTTATTGTGTAATTGATGGAACATTTGCAATGGTGAGTGTGCCATTACCACTTGGGATTCGCTCACTTTAAAGCCGATCCATTTTGATAGATCTTCTGCTTTCTGACTTCTCAAGGCATTGCCACTGTTTGTTACAAATACAGTGGGTACTCTAAAATTGCCATCTTTGTCCTTCAACCTTTTAAACGATTCCTGCACGGGTGGCAAGACATTCCTGCCCCGTACTATCACCCCATCGATATCAAAAAGCAAGCCGAATTTTGGCTTGGTACTAAGATGCTGCAAACAAGATATCCATTTGTATAAAAATCATCTTTAACACTACTTAAAGAGAAATGAATTTGTCATTTTTCTTTAAATTTCGTTGGCCAGTATTGTTATGTAAATCTGGCATTGAAATGTCAAGGGAGGCCTTGAAGCACTAGCACAGATATAAAAATATATTTGCCGCGCGTATGTGTACACAGAGGCAAGTGATTATTTTTATACCGACGGTCATGCTAATTCTTCGCGCAATTTCACTCAACAATCGAATGGGTCAAAAGTGGCAAACAAAAGTCGTGATTACGCGGAATGATATTTGAGGCAAGTTCTCTGTCAAGAAACATGAATCGGCGATTGTGTGACTGAAATTTTATTCTAAGAAGGAATTCGTGAACGATGCAATGGATGGGACAAAGTGAACATATGAGTTCAGCCAGCAATCGCTCGAGTGGCTGTTAAGTTAGGAAAATACTGAATCTTTAATGTCAAATTGCGATGTCAGCGGAGGCAATCGAAGTAAAGCGCGAGACAAAACACGACGAACGGGTGACACTCGAATCCTCAATGATAGCAGACCCGATTCGCGAATGTAGGTCGAAGCCCGTGTGTGTCATAAACAATAGAAGGCATGCATGACGATTCTCTCGAATATCAGAAACAAAAGAGATAAGAAGAATATGTGGGTGAAATCGACTCACCCTCACTCCGGCGGGCCTGACAATGCCTGGCCGTAACAATATTTTCATAATGGCCATTTTGGCAGTGGCGAGCGTATATCAATTGGAAAAAAAACTTAATAACAAACTACTAAGAACTACAGTGTGTTCAAAGCGTACTCGTCACTACTTGATTATACATAGTGCTGGTGATTTTAGGTTATCGTGACCTACAGATCGCAGAGTGTATTTCGATCTACGTATTTTTCACACGTGCCGTAAGAGGACACAGTGCCACTCGAGTGTCACCCGAACGCATTCGTCTCTGCGCACTTCCCAGCTCTGCTCAAAGAATTCTTTAAAATCATTAAAGATTCGTCGAGGTCAAACCTCCCCAATGACACTAATGCGGTATGCCGTGAGAAAGTTGCGTCGTCCGAAGATTCCAATTTTTTGGATTAAAAAATACAAGAAGCGTGAAAGCACTTGGTTGTTGTCTGAAAAGTTGACTTGGAGATTGCCAGAGCATCGCTACTGGTATATTCCAAGCTAGGAGCTAACGCAAAAACATCTTTAAGATTGTTTAAGTCTCCTACACTGCGAGCAAGCCTTGTCCGCTTTAAATTCATCTGTTCTCTGCGGATTTCAGAGCGCGACTTGGAGCGTGACAATGGGAAGACTTCAATTGTTAAAATCTAGAATTCAGAGCTCGTACTTTTGAAACAGTTAATACATTTCCTCCTCCTGTCCACCCCGCGGACCCCGGACTCTGGCTCACTGACATTACAGCGTTGTATTGGCCGTCTCCGGCGCATTCTCGCGATCTATAATTCTGTTAATAATCGGTGACATAAACGAGCTTGAGGTCTATCTTGATTTTCTGGCGGAACAAGCTGAATCAAAGGAGTCCATCTACTTGAGAGTGATCATGTGATACTTGATCATGAATCGTTAGGCCACGAGTGCGTGTCGAACGCATAGTGTTTTGGTCTGCTGGATGACATTTGGTAAAATGCACGGTGGTAAGATTTAAAGAGATATAAGGAAAGAACGAGAGAAGCACACTCCACTCGCCGAGAGCAACACGTTTGCATGTGCATCTTGATGTTAAGAGGAATCGTGAACAATCATCATGACGCGCCTGAGAGGCCGAGCTTCCTTAATGATTATCGTCATGATCAGCTTCACTCTACTGATCGTCATTTACCACATATTGAGCAACGAAGTGGACGACATATCCTCAGGGAAGATAAATACCGGACTCAAAATCGAGGACGTCTATCCGCTGAGTGATATGACCGAGAATCCCGTGAGCCTTGCAAGAAAGCAAGAGATAGAGGCTCAGATAATGGGAAACGTGAAGAGAGGCAGGGGTAAATTATTCTATGATTTCAACTATGGCAAGAGCTTGGCTGATACAGTACCACTGTACAAGGGCCACAAGATTGTTCATCTTGACCTCAAAGGAGCACCGCCCAAGCCGAGCTACTACAAGTACCTGCTACACTTGCTCAAGAAGTTAGGTGCCACTGGGATACTTCTCGAGTATGAGGATATGTTTCCCTACGATGGCAAGATTCAGAACATCAGTGCTCACAACTCTTATACTAAGAGAGACATTGCTCAGATCCAGGAGATTGCCAATGAAAATAAGCTTATTGTGATACCACTGATTCAGACGTTTGGTCACATGGAGTTTGTTTTGAAATTGGAAAAGTACAAAGATCTGAGGGAGGTGCCCAGATATCCTCAAGTACTATGTCCTACCAACAATGCAACGCTTCCTCTGCTTTATACAATGATTGATCAGATAGTTGACGCTCATCCTACTGCTAATTATCTGCATATAGGTGCGGATGAAGTGTACCAGATAGGAGAGTGCTCCAGATGCTTGGAGTTGATGACCAAGCAACAGTGGGGAAAGAGACAATTGTTTCTCGATCATGTGACAAAAGTGGCCAAGTATATCAAACACAAGTACCCAGCACTTACAGTCCTAATGTGGGATGATGAGTTCAGGGAGATTTCTTCTCAAGAAATCTTAGACAGAGGCTTGCAACTATTGGTAGAACCTGTAGTATGGAAGTACACTACTGACCCTGCAACCACACTGACCGACCAGCTCTGGGAGAGCTATGGATCAGTCTGGAAGAACATCTGGGTAGCCACTGCATTCAAAGGAGCCACAGCTCCGGACAGATACTACACTGACATTGCATATCACATGGAGAACCATCAGAGATGGCTAGAGATAGTTAATAAGTATTCGAGCCAGATTACATTCAAGGGTATCATGTTAACAGGCTGGCAAAGATACGACCACTTCAGTGTCCTCTGCGAACTGTTGCCCTCGGCCATACCCTCCCTCGCGGTGAATCTTGGGATTCTACAGGCACCGGACTTGAACGGTGTTCCTGTCGAAGTACCGAGTTACATTCTGCAGGCCCTGCAATGCGAGGGAATGATATCCTTGACGATCCCCGAGCCGCAATACGGCTGGACGAGATGTAGCTATAACGGCGTCTCCATTTACGCAGCGATCTTGCGACTGTACGCTCTACTGCTGGAGGTCGGGAAAATGGAGCAGGACAACACGTTCAAGGGATGGCTGAAACCTTACAATCTCAAGTACTCATTCTCAAGTCCGAGTCACGTGGAGAGAGCGGTCGCAGAACTCGATCGCTTCAAGATGGAACTCATGTACATCGAGAAAGAGTTGCGCACCGCGATGGAGGACATTTACGACAATTACACGATCCGGGAATGGGTGGAGACGTATATCATACCGCTCAATGACAGATTCACAGATCTCTGGGAAGCCAAAGAGAAAATCTTGGAGAAGAATACGTGGCCGAGGCGACCATTGACTAAACCGGATTTATAGTGAGACACGTAGAGGCTCAAGGCTCAAGAACGCGTTGAGTCGGAATTACCCCACTAAGAGACTGAAATTCATTTAGGACGATTAAATCGCAACGTATCACGGAATTTTGCTATCTTGTTCCGCGACGGGCGGCTATTTGACGAAGCGAGGAAATAAATTCGACATTTCATCAGATATCTAACGATTACACCGTCCGTGGGGTCGCGCGAATTAAGAGTGACATTAAGATTCTCTCGCGCGGCGAAAGAAGTCCCCAAAATCTTAGGGTTCGATTCGCATTTGAGTGTCGTACTTGTATATAGTGCATATTATACTTATTTTTCTCACAACTCCCTCGCGGAGTTTAAGCGGTGAGATTTGTCCCAGCAATACAAACTTATCCTGCAACCCTTAACTGCGAACGCCCCCCTCCCCCCCGCGCTAGGACCTTTACACGACGCCTCAATCTCGCCGTGCACGCGCAATCCCCGATTTGATATTAATTTATTTTCTATTCCCAATGCTCGTACTTCAATACTCTACCGAGACATACGTACTTTTATCTTAGCGTGACGCGAAGCTACTTATGCCAGTATTGAACGCACACAATACCATGCTCCCGTCTTACTTACTTAGAGGAAGACTGACTATGTTTTCTCAGCGAAAGTTTTTAGCTCGTATACCACCCGCAGATTCCAAGCGTATTGTATTGTTATCACTATAACTACGATTGTCCGAAGAATTTTTAATGCTGCTGAGTCCACCCCCATATTAACATCATACGTGCAAGTAGGAGGATTCGATGAAATAAATCCGTTTTTAAACCCAACCCCGAACACTCGACTTATTTATTCCACCCACATCTACGAGTAGTGAAAAATATTTCATGAAAAATATTTGTATATATAAATCTCCGAAGACGTGCACCAAGTTTTGCACCGTTATTGTAACGCACACACAGCCGATTTTGATTTGGGAAAGCGGGCGTGAAAGGGGATGTGATTCTGTTTTCTATTGGGGGCTCGTTTCACGACCTTGTGAACGGAATTCATGTCGACGGTGTCGCCGATCTCCGCTATGATTATCGGCTTATGAAAGTCCTGGTCGGTCCTGGTTAATCGAACCCCGAGAATCTGCGCTGCCAGTGTGACGATGCACAGGGAGACCTGGAACACAATGCGCTCTCGCTGTCCACTCTGCCGGAGATCGATTACGATTCAACTATCCTCATTTACCGCTTCGCCCGTCCTCGCGGAAATGTCGTGGGAAGGAAGGCCGTTCTCAGCGGCGAATCGGTGAGATCGATCCTTCTTCACCGATCTCTGATGCTCCATGTCACACTTGTTGCCGACCAAAGCCATGAGAGGTGTCTCGTCGTTGCTCTCGGTGAACCTCCTAACTTGATCGAGCCAATCCTGAAGTACATCGAAGCTCGCCGTATTCGTAATGTCGTAGACTAAGAGGACAATCTGGAAAAGGAGTTGGACGTGCCAGCGAGGATATCACCGACACGCCGCAGACCTCAACAAGTGGTCCCCGTGGAAAGTTCGGGGGAGAGTTTCCCTGGGCCTGGCTTACGTGTGCACCGTAGACGTATTTGTCGAGCATACTGCTGCGAAGTGCGAGGCCACTCACGTCCCACAGGTGCAGATTGACATTCTTGCAGTAGCCAATCGTTGTGTTTTTCAGGAAGAAGTCCACGCCAGAGGTGGGCGCGTACTGTCTCGTGAATTCGTTGCTGCAGAACTTGTGCGCGATGCTCGTCTGAAGAGGAGAGCCTTCAATTTCAATTACCGAGGATCGTGGAGCAGCCGCTACCAAGTGGATCAATTGGCAAAAACTGATATTCTTCAAAGAATCGAGATTTCAGACTTTCCCGACCATCGTGTAATTAACGCGAGAGGTCAGCTGAGCCGCATTGACCACTTTAGAAGCCAGACACGAATCGATACCCACTGGTCACTCGGATCTCGAAAGCTAGTACTTGGAACCCTCGAACACGAATTCACACTCGAACGCTTTCAAAGAGGAAACTCACTTTTCCGGCAGTCGCTTCGCCGACGAGGACGATTTTCAGCCTCTTCGTCGTTAGATCCTCCTCTCCGTCTGACATGGGGCTAGCTCCCGATTGGCGAGAAAACAGTGCTCCTCGCGAGCAACGGGGAAAGAAAGGACACCAGGAGTAAATCGTCCGGATTCATGCGAGAGTGCGTGCGCGTGCCGGCGAGGAGGGAGCTCCGTCGACTACTATAATGGAAGGTGTAAGAGAAGGGACTGGCATGTTAGTTCACAGGCGAATGAAATCGAGCGAATCGACCGGCCACCCTGCTCTGGCCAGTGCGACGTCGTCGTCTGCTGGGCTGCATGAATAAATTAGCGAATAATCGATAGCACAGGTGTGTGCGGGGGCCGGTCTGCGTGACTGCCTTTTCAATGCTCACCGCAGAAAAATACAACCCCCTCCAGGCACCCCGCAACTCTTTCACCATACAGAAACTTCCAACCACCAGCTTGCAATTCTGAACAGACAGTGATCTACCACTATCAAAGGATCGACCTCTAATCCACCAGGAATTCTGGATAGCAAACTTTATTACTCTTCGTGTATCTTACAATTGGACAGTGTTCCACCATGCACCAAAGTGGCATAAAAAAATATATCGGGTGGAGAATCTTCTCTTAGAATAATTATGCGGATGAACACTTGATGAGTAGTTGTAAAAGTCCAGTGGATATTGTTGGTTTAGTTAGAGAACACTCGCTGGAAGAAGACCTGAAAATTGATAAAACCCTTTCACCCCTTTTCGACGAGGGGAAAACGAGTGAGATTACCTTTACAGTAGTTTGTACTCGACTGGACGATGTCCACGGAACTTTACAGTTTTGTACAAAGATCTTTCAATAGGATACGCTCGAACTTGGTCATCAATTAAAGATAAGTTCTTTGTAATTAGCTAGTAAGTAGTAATTCGAGACCCTAGTGCAAGTAGTCGTTCGCACGACGGTCGTTCTATCAGCGCGCTCGAAGTTCGCCTTGACGATCTCGTAGTACCTGCCATCGCTGAAATGGAAGTTGGTATTAAAAGCAAGAGTTCGCCGCTCGTGACAAGTATTCCTCGATCATACCTCAAACCCAAGCACCTCAACTTGGCGCACTTGACGCGCAGGATGTCAATGGCCTTCTGACTCTTGTCGGAGAAGCGAAGGTTCTCCGGGTCCCATCGGAGCTCGAGTCGCTCGACATTTAAACAGTTGTTCGCTATGCCGTCCATCAACTGGTCCACGTGGATGTTGACGCCGAGCCTCTCCTGGGTGCCCATCACCAGGATTCTTGTTCAGAAAGATCGAGAGTGAAAATCGAGCTGAATGTGAAGAAAGGGAGAAAGGGACGCGTTGTTACTTGGCGTTGGTTATGATGGGAAGTACACTCTGCCAGAGCTGATCGGTGATGTGCGGCATGCCTGAGAGGGAGAGCCCGTACAACTGATTTCCGTATCTCGACAGAAACTTGTGGAGAGCATCGTCCGAGAGATTGTCCGAGCTGTCGAGGTTCAGAGCGATCAGATTTCGGGGGTTTCCCATCTCGGCCCACGCTTTCAGCACGCTGTCGTTGAAGCCGTTCAATTGGCCTGCACTGAGGAATCGGAGGCCCGGAGTCCTCGATACCATGTCTATCAGACACTCGGTGGACAGATCGGTCGCGGTGATGTCCAACTCTTGGATGCTCGACTTCTCCCATTCGACTTGCATCACGAATTCACTCTGCAGGTCTACAAGTCAATTATCTCCGCGTGAAAAACCCTTTTGCCGAGCAGAACCCGAGCAGGTAAAGAATAGTTGATAGTTGGTGGGAGACAGTACTTGTTCCTTGCATTAGCAGGCACTTGAGCCTCCTGCTCCTCTGGAAGAGAGTCTTCATCGTCGAGCCGGTGACTTTCGAGCAGAAGTTCACCGCCAGGCATTCCAGCTGGATGCAGTTCGAGGAGAATGCATCGATGTGAGAATCGTCCACGAAGTTTATCCCGTAGAGATTGATTACCCTCAGGTTCGGAGTGGCCGACTTCAATTTGTGCACGTTTATCACCTCGTAGATTTCCTCCTCCTCCTCCTCCACTTTCTCGTAGGTTCCTGGTTCAATCCAACTCATTCAATCTGTATCGCGCAGAAGATACCGCGGGACAATTACTACCCAGAACGAACCTATCAAATGAAGGATCTCCAGGCCGTTGATGAAGTTGTAGATCTTCCTCATGAAGCCCTCCATGAAGATCACCTCCGACAGGCATATGCACATGTACTTCAACCTAGCGGGAAAGGCCTGCATTTCCGAGAAGTCGTGGAGCTGCATGGCCGTCGAGAAATCGAGGAGCATGTGCGTCAAGTTCGGGCACTTGTTCGACAACTCGTGGAGAACCGTGTGAGTGATGAGTTCGATCGGCAGCTCGATGTACCTCAAAGAGGAGCCGAATCGAACGCTGGAAATTCAGTGGACCTTCACCCGACGAAAGCTCTTCCATTGGCGAGTCCCAAGGGCACTCATTCACGGGGCCAGCAATGCTTGGAGCGTTAATCAAGCGCAGGGGATTGCTTCTTGGCAAGCGGGACGCCTCTCGGACATATTTCGGGAGCTAGTTATTTGCCAACATTCTTTGCAATCTGCGCGTGTGTTACCTCGATGGGGATGTTATAGGGTCGAGTGTGAGAGAGGGGTGCGAGGGGAAAGGGGTTTGAGGTTTGAAAGGATCACTCGCACACTTTTACCTGACCAAGTGGAGGAGATTCTCGAGAGAAGTGACATGCAAGCCACTGATCTCCGGCCGCAGAGAGACATGCGTCCATAAACGAGTGTCGTACGCGATGTTCCGCCATCTTTTGCAGACACGTGCCATTCTGCAGATCTCCCGATGGGACAGGTAGCTGAAGAAATGCATGATGACCTTGTCCGGGAGTTTGTCTATAGTCTGGACACATCAAAGGTTCTCTCATCAAATCAATTAAACGAGACCCTAACTCGATTTTCTCTCTCATTAAGAAATACTCTGGTGACAGAGAGCTAGATCCAATTGGAGAGATCATGTCCCTGGCGATTGACAGTGATGACTTACTGTCCCTGCGAATCGACTCTTACTGCCCTCGGAAACGAACATCTGCGACGTTTCCACGGCGATCTGGCCCCAGACATCGACCCCGTCCATCTTGCCCTTTCTTTAATGGAAAATCTATCGAAGCACGAGACCGGGCGAAGGCCGAGGGAGCGCAGTTCAATCGGTCGCAGACTTGTGCAACCCGATATTCGCACCCCGACTCAAAAGACACCACTCGAGCGACTCTCTTTCCCTCGCGACACGATCCGCCGGAGATTCCTCGGCAACATTTAAAGTTGCGATCGCAGAGAAACAGGTGACTCCGGGTTCAATGTCAGAATCCCGGGGCGAAGATGCAGTCGGGCTCCAAATAGAAGAGAGTTGCCGGAAGCGGACTTCCGCGGATTCGACACTATTCCCCAGCGACTCACTTCACCATGCGGATGCCCGTGCGATTTTTCCACTTTTTAATAGAAAAGCGACGTCTCTTTCACGCGGAGAGAGAGGGTCGCTTGTAAATCGCTGCGCGACTTGTGGATTTCGAGGGAGAAACGAGAAGTTGCGAGTCTTCCACGGAAGCTTTTAATCGGATCGCGCTTGCGCCGCGCCGGCCTAAATATAAGCCTTCGAAGGCCCGCCTGCACTTTAATTTTAAACCCATCTCACCTGCAGTACAGTCAGCCTGCATTTCCCTGCGATGCCCGAGAAAACTCCGACGACGATTGACGTCTCCCAAACGAGACCACCGAATCCCATCAATTAACAGGGCATTTCGCAAACTTCTTCTTTCTCTCTGCTTTCTTGGGGAGGGTCGCCCCAGGAGTTCGACATTGAAGAGATTTTTCTCGGGCATTTAATCTTGACAAGGGAAATGCGAGGGGAGAGTTTGAAAAATATCGATGAATCTCTGTCTGTAGTTGGTGCGGGTGGTTCAAAGACCAAGGGGTTTGTGAGCGGCCCGGCTGCCAAGTCCTCCCATTTAATCCGAGACTTGGAAAGCATCTCCGACACGAGACCCGAGCCACGCACACGTGAATAATTAACGCGGGGATGCCCTAGAAATGTTTTCGGCGGATTCTTGGGGCGAAATTCTCTCTGGATCGTCTGGCGACAGGCGATTGGTTATCGATGTTTATTATTTGAAGAATTGTCACTCGGAAATGAAATTAGTGACAGGAGAGCTCTGGCACTCTTAAAAAGAGATTAATTATGGAATTACCGTGTTGGGTCTCCTGATAATCACACACTGCTCGCCCTCGATCTGGTTGAGCTGCTGAAGAGCCGCCTCGACGCTCAGGACATTCCAATTCGACATCCTTCGCATATCCATGATGGGATCGCTATTGATTCAGGGATCAGAAGAAAAACGAGTGCGGACTCGAAAAATCGATCACACTTCCACGATTGACTCCTTTCGATCCTAACTCCACTGCACGCTGATAAAACGATCGAAGACGATGCACTTTTTCTATCACGCGATCGATTACATAGTGCAAAGCGCGATCTATGCTCTAATTAACCGGAGACCTCGAAGCACCGTTGGTTCCCCACTTTCATTAGCTCATTCTCAAACGACTATCTCCAATTTTACGAGTTCATCCGCTGCTTCTTTCTTCCGGCACTCTGCTGAGTCGGATTACGTAATTGCGCTTGGAACTCGACAACTGGAAAGGCACTTGTATAGCTGTCTTCTCTCCCGGAAAGAATGAAGAAGGTGTAGACTCCCCGGAAATCGAGCAACTCGAGGATCGTGATGCTCTTTTGAGGAGAGTCGAACTGCAAGAGTAGCGGCACTCTCTCCGGCAGGCGGACCAAGAAAAATGTAACTAAAATAATCGGACGATGTTCTGTCGTTTCTGAAAATAGAGCCGCTGGAGTGGCTCGGCTACGCAAGGATGCACAGCCAACCAGAGTGCCGGCCGTCATCTTCGACTGCCGGCTATTTCGAAAATATGATCTATGCGTCGAAACCCTTTTTCTCCCCGGGAACAGACGCGTCGTCGCCTTTCGGAGCCACTCACCATCCTGAAATCGAACTTTCCCTCGTTATCGATGAGTCGACATCAATCCGAAATAAACATTTATGGATACCAATCGATCATTCGCTTGGAAATGGGATGTCCTGTCTTTGTCGGGGCTTAAATGGTGCTCGAACCTGGGCCGATAAGATTTTTCCGTAGGCATCGCCGAAGAATGGCGAGTCCCGATCAATGGGAGACGCCCCGAGCACATGTAAAACGCGGCTTGATTGCAGGCCAAATGGCCACGATTTGGCACAGCGCCATTAGCCATTTGATTAATTAAGGCCACAGATAATGCGCGTACGGTGACGGCGCTCGCGCGCAAGATCTTCTTTCACTCGAATATCTGCTGCGCCCAGCAACAAACCGGTCGGCTTAAGAAAAATACGCGTCCAGCAGGTATTGTTCGCTGTCGCGAATGTACGGTAGAACGAAGAAAAGCATCGAGTCATTAATCAATAAGAGTGTGACGGTGGATTTCGTAAAAAATAGCGATTGTTGCGGGAGACAATCGGCCCGGATCCCACTTGTTGAACTTTATCCCTAATTCGCAATGGTCGACATTGTTCGATATCGTGGGACAGATACAAATCGTCTAAGAGTTAGTATTTTTTAAGTGCATGTATTCGGTGACCGGGACACACCGGGTCGATCACTATCGTTGCTTGTAATGAGACACGTATATACTTGAGATGATACTCTGCTCGAGCACTTCATCTTTATAGAATCGATTGTACGCGCGCGTGACGATTGTCCCGGCGCGATTCTTCTTACTGTTGCTATCTGACGGCACGTTGTTTTTAAGTGAACAATCGCCGGCGACCGGATGGAAATCTGTATTTTCACTCTAGTGTTTAAAAAAAACCGATGACGTAAATCGAGTGATAGGACTTATCATTCACATTGTATTTCACTCTTGTTTATTCCGCCCTTTGTTCATCCAATGGACTGATGAGATTGACTTTTCTAAACCACATTGTCTAACCGTCGATCAGCCGATTACCGATTGGCTCATCGATACTGTTGGATTTTATGTAACGGAAGACGAGCGCGGAGACTATATGTTACATAATCAGGATTAAGTTCACTTTCGATCGTATGTCAATGCCTGCTCGGTAGATCACGATTTTTCCCAGCGGAGTTTATCGTCGAGTAAATAGGGAAGATTCGACTCAACAAATGTCAGAAATCCAGTAATAATTACGTTCCAATGTTCAACTATTACCAGTATGTTTTGTAGGGAAATACCGAGATAAGAAAGTTGCTGATTGGAAAATAATTATTGTTCAACTCGCATGTTTTCACACTTTATCTCCCCGGCCTGTTGGATAATGATTCCTCGGTCAGCGCTGATTAATCATTCCCCGCTGCACTTTTGCGAGGGACTTCGACGCTTTATTGTAAAAATAGTGTATTAGTCGCAATCTGATATTATACTAATTGCTGTGGCGTCCAATGGCATCTTGTTCCAGTGACGATCTAGAGGAGAACCGCAAATAGAAGACTCTAAAGTGGTGACTCGAGTACTTCGAAGATAAATCAGTGGAGAAAGTTGTTATTATCAGCTATCTAGCATCTTGAGGAAATTGTTCGTCTTCCTAGGAATAGCATAGGAATAGAAATTGGTGCGTTCAGTGGAAAGTTCAGCAAGCCACCGAGCCGCAAACAACCGAGCCCTTCGACTTCATATCCGGGACATTCGAATAACCAGACAGGATTTGACCTATATCCGACCCACCAAGTCTCCCCCCGAAATTCCGCCGATTTATCTCAGGCGAATCCGATCATATGATGCGTATCGCGGCATCGCCTCTTATCTAGGAGCCAGGAAGCTACGGTGAGATAGAGCTATCAAAGCAGATAGTACACAACAGTGTGCGGGCCACAATGCGGGAGGCGCGAATGACAAAAATACTGTCCCGAGAAACGCGAGCAGCGCAGAGGGCATGCACCGCTGCGCCACTCGGCACTGAGCGCGTCATTAGCTTCGGCGACGCGACGCCCAGTCACCCACCGTCTTTCCATGATCCCCGGCAGATCCGTGCCGTTGCTTTCGAAGTATCGCACCTCGGCGATAGTAAAGTCGGTACGTACAACTGGAATGCGGAGCCGAGGTAAATTGGCCGTAATTTTAACCGAGTTCCCGAGATTCGTCGGCGAGAGGCGCGCGCTCCTGTCCCAGCCATCTCGAGCGGCAAGTCCGCAGCAGCGCCTCTATCGATTTCCCTGGCGCAGAACGCGCCAGCAAACACCAACAGAGTATCTACTCCTTTTACTTGCGTCGTCATTGGCCCTTCTTTTGCATTCCAGGTTCCTTTTCGACTTGTTGCGACGGCCAATCTGTGCGAATGCTCTTTTTCGTGGGTCCAAACAGAGTTGAACTATAAATATGCCAGGGAGTGCGCGTCTCCCTTCCCCAGGTTGCTTCCATCGTCCCTCTTTCTCCCGCACGGACTTCTCGAGCGTCCTCTCTCGCTCGAACCGACCGGGAGCACACGAAGCGCCTCTGCGGCTATAAAAGGGGCCAGTTTCAGCGTAACACGCATTAGCAGTTGCGTCGCGTCGGTAGAGTGGGCTCGGTCGTCTCGAGGTTATAGTATATTGTGATAGATTAAGTCTGACGGGAGGATCACAAAGGCATTAATAAGGAGATTGCGCGAATTGGGGCTTGTTGTGTTCGAGGCGACCATTGCTGGAGGAAACCGTGGCGCGGTAGAGCGTGTGTCTCTTGGTTATTTCCAACTGCGACGGTAGTTGCAGGCCGACCAGCTGATCTGCGCAGAAAGGGACTCGAGTGCGTCTGTATGTACACGCCTTGCCAGCGGTTTCTCTCGCGTGCTCATCCGACTTTGCTTTGTTCAACTGAGAACTCAGCTGGTCGATACATCATCACCGGCGGTCGTCATCCTCTCTGTGATTAACGTCGGAGATAACTGACGGAGCTCGAGAAACCCAAGAGAGCCGGACGGAGAAGGGCCAGTGCGAGTGAGAGAGCCGGTACTACTTGTCAGAGTGCTTTCGAACGCTAGGAAAACGCTTGGCTGCGATTCTCTCGAGGAGGCAATTGTAGGCTAGCGCAACCACGACGGGGACAAAGTGCACCAAGAGAGGCAGAGTGTTGTGGCTAGAGGGTAGAGGAGATACCTCCAGAGAGAATTACGGGGCGCGTGCTCGCCTATCTCTGCACAGTGGCATTATCAACAACGTCGCCGCGTGCGGACGGTGGTGCGCTATGAAATAACACGAGAGCGGCTTATTCGATCGAGACGAGACAAGGAAACCGGCGAGAGAAGAGAGCAGAGGCAGCGACCGCCCGCTTCTCAGCGTCCGTACTCAGTCCTCAGTGCAGGCTAGTCGGTCGTTCGGTAGTCGTTGTCGTCCTCCCCCACGATTTCACCAATCTGCTCGCCACCATTTTCACCCCGGCAGATTCAAGCATTCCAACAGTAACACCACGCAACCTCTCGCATATTCACTACCGAATGCCTATTCCCGCGTGAATGACATTCGGTGCATCGGAAATCGCCTAGCGAGAGATCGGTAGATGCCAACACTCGATCAAACTACGAAAGTTCTTTCGCGCCTCTGGCATATCAGGAAGATTCGGTAGAGTTTTGCGTCAAGTAACAAAGAAAGAGATTTTCGATCGTCGTACGCTCCTGACGCCGGCATCAACAAAGAGCACGCGAAGATAACGCCAACCTAAGAGAGAGAGAAGAGGTTGAAGAATCATCAGAGCTTTCGAATCGAAGAAGCAAGCACGTGGGAAAGCATGGCGACTAACGTGTGCATGCAGAACTGCTCGGAACCCGGGGGCTTCCTTTACGACATGGTCAGCGAGGAATTATGGTCGCCCTGGGCAGAACACTTTGTCTACAGGCCTTGGCTCTTCTCGCTCCTTGGGAGCACCATGGTCGGACTAACCGGTATCTTTCCCCTCCTCGTCATCCCCATCGACGAAGGCGCCAATCTCAAGACAGGAGGTAAGAAGTCCAACGTATCCTAAAAGCCAATTCCTTTCTCCGCAGAGTATAACAGACACTGTGCTTCTATCCAAAGAAAGGCTAGAATTCTATTGGAGAACAGCTGGCACCCGGGGATTCGTGACACCGGCATCAACACTCCCATGTGCCATTGGACATGGCGCACTTTTCAATCCCCCTACTCGGAGGGTGAAGTCACGTGGTCCTGTCAATCCGGGAATAGTAAATATTGTCGCGGAAATGAAGGTCAAGAATTGGTGACGCTCGGTGTTATTATGTAAACGGTGGATCGAGCGACCCGCACTTAAGTAACAGAATAATTCACGGGTAATTCTGTGTTAAAATTTTATTTCTAGGCTTCAACTGTTGAAGTATCAAGGATTTGGACGAGTTGGAGAATCTTCAAAAAATCGGAAATTTTTGCAGGGGTACCCCTTCCTATTTTTTCGATTTTACGACATTTTTTCAACTCGGCCAATTTCAATATTATACGATAGTTTTACTGCTAGAACTAAGATTCTACATGAAATTAATCAGCCACAAGCCGTAATTATGTCATACAGAGGGTATTTTCAACAACTCTGCAGTAAATCATAGTCGTAATGATTCCAAGCCAAGTGAATAACCGTGTAACACTCGGGTCCCTCGAACCCGTTCGGCGCAACCGAATTCCCGGCGACTCTTTCATGCGTGATATCGATTAGGTAATTCCGTTCACCGGCGAAATTTCACTAGAAATCTCCGCTCGGCTGGACTAGATCAATGTTTCGAGCGGTGGGCTTCTATTCGACGTTTTTCTTTCCGGGAAATCCCCCCCTCTCCCGGTTCCCCGGGTGAAAGAGGGTGAGATGGGACTAGCGGTACATTGTCAAAGCAAGCATGACGGAGGCGCTCGGCAAGAAGGTGGGAATTCCTGCACGTGTTGAGCACGTTCAACTACGCAGATTACTGGGTGCTCGGTTTGGCGAAGCTTGCCAACACGCTCCACATTAAGAACGATCCTTACCCTACCGAGCGACAACAACTACTCCCGGACATAGAAAGCCTCTTACTGGGCTGACCTGGTGATCCTCGTCTACCTGGCGCGACCTCAACCCGAAAACTTTCCACATGGATCGCGGAGATCATGCAATCCGCACGTCCCGCCGATAATTTTCGGCTTAATTTATCTGCTATCGCGCGATAACGAGGCCTTTCTATCGGCTTAGCCGGACTCTCCAGATAGAACAATGTTCTCCTACCTGACAAGCTACCGGGAATCGCGTGTTGTAATGCTCATTCTCGCCGCTCGGATCCGCGCCGAACAATAGTGACCGTTCCGATTTCTGGGTAGGCAAACGGCGCGCGCGAGCCATTCTCCCGCCGGTTATGCAACCGAGGATTCTCCTGATTGTAATTTCAATTGACTAGGCGCGTTAGATCGCAGCTAGCATCGGCCTTACTTCAAAACGATTCAACTGCGGATCGTTGCTAGACTCGGGGACTAGAGGCCCCGGTTTGGGACCTTTGAGTGTGCGAACTTTGAAAGGACCCAGGCATCGCGAAGGGAGAAAACTCCTTTCAAAAAGACTTCGGGCACCTGGCGCACCTGGAAACTACAGTTTCGGTGCTAGTCAATCGAAAGAATCACATCCCGATGTCAGTTGGGCCGTTTTTTATCTACCTCCGCGAGCGACATAAATCGTCCGCGGTACTTTATAGGGAATATTTCTATAAAAGAGGAATCGAGTGCGCGCATAAATCTCGCGGTGAAACGAGAGTCTCGGCTTCTACGGATAGGATGTCCCTTCCACTCTCTTTCTCATGACGGTGGTTCGCGTTGCTGAATAATTCAAGCTACGAATCGCCTCCTCATTTATTCTTCCACGGCGTAGACTTGCAGAGATCGGGCCCGTCTGAATTCCACTCGATATGCCGGGCCCCGCTTCCTCCTTACACGTGTACGCGCACCATGTGCCGATGGGGGAGAAGGTCGATTATGTTTCGAGCCGCGGGCAAAACAAGTTGCGCAAAATGTCCTCTTTCGCGGGGACAATAATTTGCCGCATTCCCGGGGACTCGAGACTCATAATTAATCGCCAGTCCTGGACAAGGAGCATGCACTTATTACACGCGCTCCGTCCAGTCAATGACACACTTACCCGCACGAGGGATCTCCTTCAGAGAACCTGACTCACGCCAGGTGCGCATACTGTCGAATTAGAAGAGAGATACCTCGAGGAAGAAAATTACGGCATCCAACGGCTTTCCCGCTGCTCTATTACATTACCCGCGGTACACGGGGGAACAATCTCATGACCGCCCACCAATGACGACAGCGAGCATTCCCCAACGAATCTGTCAGACCAGATGTCCTCCTAGATAGCATTCGCGAGTCCATTTTCCGCCTATTTCGCCATCGAGAATTTCATCAGAGGACTGCGAAAAAGCTTTGCATCTGCCTGTCAAATGATTATCGGGCTAGCGACAGAGAGGCGAGCGCTGCGACGAGTAACTGGATCATTTGTTTAATCGATGCGCGATAAACTACATAGAACTCGATCGCAGTCGAGAAATGTTGCGCGCACTATTATTAGGTCTATGAGAAAAACACTTTATGATCTCAGGCAATCGAGCGACACTGTTTCATCATGAAAAATACATGAATCATGAAAGCACGGCCGACGCTTATTAATGCAACCGCGTGCAGCAGATAATGGGAGGTACGCTTTCGATCTCCGGCCAGAGTTTTATCTTCTACTCCCCCTCTCGTGACTCGGTTGGATTGATAAACGAATTTATCATCGGTCGCGTGCTGCGCAGCATGCACTGCACCCCGATGCATCAGGAATCCCGCGAGCGGCGCATTTAAATGTATCCATCACGTGATAATGGTTACCATTGAAAGCGCGATGCTGACGATAAAACTGATGATTTATTCCAGCTAGAAGCGATCTCCATAAGTACCGTTCGCCGGCTGGAATTGCAAACGACTTGCGATTATCCGTCGGGAAATCCATTTTGCAATGACGAGAGAGAAAGAGTCCGCCAGCGTCACTGGCCAGTGCGAGCTTTCGTTTATAAACAGAAGTTGCATAAGCCTGACACAATTCGCATTTCCACGCCGCCCGGCCAATAAACGCGAGCAGCAAGTTCACGTAGCAATCGAGAGCGGCGTATCGGCGCGCGGGAGCGATAATGAGATCAGTCTTGAAGGAAAACCTTGTGTCGCGTTCAGTGGCCTTTGCACTGTCGGGAGCTACGATAGGCGACGCACTTTGTCCGAGTCTGACTCGACGCATCTAGTTGACTCGGCCTGTGCAGAGAGTGCTCGCACAAAGCTCGCGCTCTTTGAGTCGCCGGCTGGAAAGGCGGACAATGCTAATTGGCATGGTTCTCTGGAAGCGGATCGCTCTCGGGCTGCGATGAGTTCGGATGACACCGCTCGGGATCCAAGTGTCCTGGAAGCAACAAAGGCTCGATCGAGTGCACAATCCTCTATCTCTCTCTCTTCTCGGAAAGGAACATCGCAAACAGGAACTCTGCGCGATAGCTGTGCACGATAGAAGGGAGGCCCCCCTCGATTCTCTCTATCTCGCAGCACGGGATGTTCACGTGGAAAAGGCCCCTCGTGCTAATTCCAGCAGATGAACAGTCCTTCCTCCGCTCGCTCCAATTTATACCTGCGCCATTGACCTCCACTTGGCCAGTCAGACACTCGGCATACCTGCACTGTCAGGGCCGAATTTCCCTGGCGTTTCCTCCTAATTCGAGCGGATCGACGATTCTTCTCGGCTTTAAATATTCTCTCATGAGATAACCCAGTTTCCAGGGTATATATATAGTTGTATATAGCAATGGGCGAGATTGCTCGTAAATCGTCGCTCGTCGCGCGGCCTTGATATCCAGTTTCGAGGCCTATCGCCCAGTTACGCAAACCCGCCGATGCATTCGTCATTTCGCCGAGTGCAGTCGCATAAGAACTTCCTTTACCACCGCGATCGAGTATGTAATTGCAGCGTGGATTGATGTGATGCAATTATTGGCCTCGCCTTCCGTCCCCCGCAGTTACTTCTGGGACCAGTCGTTGATCCGAGAAATAAATTTTGCAGGCCGCTCCGCTGGTAATTGAACACTGCTCGTTGTACGAACTCGACGGATGCATTTCTCGCGGCATAATCTATGTTCTTCGAGTCGGGAGAGTCCCATTATCTTGCATAGGACGTCTCTGACGCGCGAGCGTAATCGTTGTTATTCCCGATTGCTCTTTTTCTGAAAAGGCACAAATACCCGCTAATCTCGCGCGGGAGATAGCATCGAATTTTCGAAATGGAAAGAAGTCCCGGGGAATTTTCGAGAAGGTGAGATCCGAGTAAATCCTGGTACTCGAGGCTTGAAAAATACCAAGTCGATCGACGAGGTTTGAAGAGTAGGTGGTTTATCGGAGCGCGTGGGGGAGTCTGGTAGGTGAAGATATGAAGTCGAGCATATTAGAGTTTAACGCGGCCACTGAGCCGAAAGCAGTAAAGAAGTTGAAGCATGATAAAGGCTGGGTTTTATCGTGACGGGCCTTATCTGGCTGCAGCATGCGAGGCGCAATGAGGGAAAGCCATTTTTAAAAGGCTCGCTAAACTGAGAAAGTCATTACTTTTCAGGGAATGCAGGGACAATGAGATAGGTGGCTGCCAAGGCAACTTGAAAACTTGAATGGTTTAATGACTAAGGAAGGGGGGGGAGTCTATTTGCGGGGCTCGCGTCATGAATTGCAACTTTGTACAATGACTGCGCATTGCATTGCGCGATGAGCTGCAACGACTGCAACCCCGACTTTATTTTTGTGTTACAGCCAGTGCTGGTACACTGAAGATCCTCCTCAGCTTTGCAGTCGGTGGTCTGCTCGGTGACGTCTTTCTGCATCTTCTGCCCGAAGCATGGGAGAACTACCGATTGAAAGAAGGTAAGGAAGACATCGGTTGAGTGAAGTCGAGGCTTGTCCCGAAGAGCGAGTGCAACTCAATAAACGTGACTCAACCCAGGGCATATTTCATCCGCTCGTGACTCACTTTCTCCTCGTGCCCAATATGGCGATGGTCGATGAAAGGGGATAGGATCTTTCTCGTGTTTTTAAACCAAGTCCGGAGCAGACAAAACTACCTGGCTAATCACGAGGACGACGCGCTGAGAATATGTCTGGGACTGGTATCGTCCACGAGGCTTAGAATACGCGAGGTCGTCGTACCGCGTTAGAGCAAGGCTTGAGCAATGATTTCAATCACCATTGTACCTCAGTTGCGGATTTCAATTGCCAGCTGTGTCCTAGTAAATTGAATCATCCCGATTCTCGGCGGCTTACAGGCCCCAGCTTGTATCGAATGCATCCGATGATCGTCGCGAAAATCGAAGGAGATGTGCGAAATGAAAAAGTATTGGCTCTGGCGCACTGAATTTCGATGAATTGAGAAGAGAATGCGGCTAAATCGATTTGGTTCTTTGTCCAACAGATAATCCTGGTCATCCGTCTCTGAATTGCGGTCTCTGGGTACTGAGTGGATTTCTGGTTTTCGTCATCGCCGAGAAAATCTTTGCATTCGATGGATCGGAGGAAGAGGCAGTTGACGAAGTCGAAACCTCAGACAAACATGAGGTGCAAGAAGACTCGGCTCACCAGGTGGAGAAAGAAATGGAAAACAACAACTGCATCGGACTGGTTGGCGAAAATCCGAAGAATGGGCTGACCAAACGTTTCACCAAGGTCATGGCCGAGGTAAGAATCTCTTGACTCGCAAGTCTCGGGAACCTGAGTGATACAGTTAAAGTGAACTTGTGGAATGTTCCAGGCTGAACCCCCGTCGGCCAAGAAGAACGGCTACACGCAAATGGCGAACGGGTTCAAAGACCCGCAGAAGAATGGATTCGCGAAGCCAGTATTAGCATGCGAGATCGCACCCACTGGCAATTCGAAGGACTACTCACTCGACAAACTGACAGACAGCGTGAACAAGTCTGTGAAGAAAAATGGCTTAGCGAACGGCTACCGTCCGAGTCCAAGCCCGAAAGATCTTTCTGGAAGCGCGAAGAAGGTCGAGGCCAAGCCGAAGAAACGAATCACGGGCTACCTAAATCTAATGGCGAACGTAATTGACAATTTCACGCATGGCCTTGCCGTCGGTGGATCGTTCCTGGTGTCATTGCGATTGGGTACCCTCACGACTTTCGCCATCCTCATCCACGAGATACCGCACGAAGTCGGGGACTTTGCGATTCTGCTGCGCAGTGGATTCAACAGATGGGATGCCGCGCGGGCGCAGCTCCTCACTGCGAGCGGTGGTATTTTCGGTGCGATGTGCGCCGTCATGTTCTCCGGAGGTGGTGTCGGTATGTATTCTCCTCTTTTTTCCCTCCCGCTGCATTTAATCATCCTAACCATACGGGAAATTAGCGACACCTGACTTTGAACGCTCGTAGTAATTCGTCGCCGTATTTTCTTACTGTTGCAGAGGCGAGAACCGGTTGGATCCTGCCGTTCACGGGCGGCGGCTTTCTGCACATTGGTATGGTGACCATCCTGCCGGAACTGCTAAAAGAGACGGATCCAAAAGAATCCTTGAAACAATTGTTCGCTTTAATAGTCGGCATCGCTGTGATGGCGGGTCTCACAATTCTCTGTGACTAAAGATACTCGTAATGTAATGCGTAGTGTAAGAGGAAAAGATTGCGGTACTACGGTATGTCGCAGGACACATACCGGCATTGTTATTTGAGTTTGCCATAAAGTTGTAATTGTTGCTCAATTGAGATCGCTCCTCACCGATGGACAATGAATGACGAATGACGATTAAGGACTGACCAAACTTTGTACGTATGTTGTAACAACGTATAATCACTGTTTAGTTTAGAGAGGTCTCCAGTTAGTCGAGTCCTGATTTAGAGATACATATTATAGAGTGGCAGAATATTTTTTCACTTCGGTCTAACGTTGATTTCTGTTATCATTTCGTGGTCGTTTCTTGAGCAACGAGTTTCAACCGCACTCGGGGAGGATGCATTTGTGTTTGTTAGCTGCCCTTTTGGCGAGTGCGGTCATGTTTGGTTGAAGAAGAGAATATTCCTGCGCGAATACTGTGAGTTCTGCGCGCGATTCATCCTAGATTCTCGTGCGAGCTATTTCCATTCGAAGAAATCAGCGGACACGAGTAAACTCGAACTGTTGCCTAGACGCTACACGGGAAATCAGTATTGACGTATGACTCTCGCGTTATGAAATGAATTGCTGTGTATATAAAACAGATATATGCTTCCTTGCCATCCCACGGAATCGTTGTAGAATTCGTAAGAGAACAGACTAGGATTAGGCGCAGGGGGACTCGTATTGATGAATGTTTATGGGATGCGGACAAGTGGATGAGATATAAAACCCCGAAGGATATATATTTAAGTTCCTACAGTTGTTTGTATATAAAGGACTTTCTTTCGACGAAAGTTTCTGTCGCGGAGATGAAAGAGATATTATTCCATATAATAAGTTCGAATAGAGTATTCTGATATCGAATGAAGAAAAAGTAATAAAAAGTGATGGGAGATTATGTAAAGA
Source organism: Crossocerus cetratus (assembly GCA_963675795.1). Taxonomy (NCBI): domain Eukaryota; kingdom Metazoa; phylum Arthropoda; class Insecta; order Hymenoptera; family Crabronidae; genus Crossocerus; species Crossocerus cetratus. The sequence goes on along the minus strand of OY776665.1, from coordinate 20,893,048 downwards.
CGTTGTAAAGTTTTTCTATAGATGTAGGTTACCCCATATTTAATGGATTTTGCTACCTAGCCTCATGTATCATTTGCAATGTGTGCTTTACTGAATGAACCGCACAACCGAATTGAATCCTTGTACTTAATCGAAAGCAAGGTATTCTTGCATCTAAACACATGTGGTACATGAGTGCCTTTTGCACGCACGTGGAGATAGAAGTCCTATTACAAGAAGCTAACTACGTTCGGCGACATGGCAAGTATATTTTCTATGAACTATGACTGTACGAGCAAATTGCTCAATTGTAATCGATGCAATTTGTAAATAAACTATGTTATTCTCTGACAACCCCGCACTCGCAATACTGTTTTACCCAGTTTTCAAAGGAAATCGACGCCAACATAAGCAGTACAAAATAATTTATTGAATAATTGCATCAGAACATAGGAAACATAACGTGTTTGGGCAGGTAACAGCTATCTTCCGCACACTTTTATATACAGACACATCGCTCATCCTGAGTTCTTTCATTCATACGAAACAACCTATCACACTCTTGTCATATTTGAGTAAGATCTATGTACACGAAGTCTTCTATACATTTCTCATCATTACATTAAAATACCGGCTTTTACGGAAATCCGAACTTTTCAACTAGCTAACCCCGACTATATCTCTATAACTCGTCATGCGGTATCTCAGAGATCGCGGTCCGAAGTTTCTCTATTAAAACAATAAGATTTCTGAAGATGTCGTACTCCTCGTCTTGATTCGCGCTTTCTAACTTTTGATAGAACTCTACAATATGATCTATAATGGGAAGTAGCGTGTCCTTGCTGCTACCGAAGACCGATTTACAAATCGGTGAAACCATGATCATACTTTCCGATATGATTTCGAAGAATTCGTAATTTTCACTAGCAAAATCGGCATTAAATTCTTCCTTGTAAGTTTTGATCAGCAAGTCATTCAAATGCTTACAATAATCGTGCGCTAATAGTTTTGGCTCCATATCCGCGGCCGCATACAATTTTATCCTCTGCTGTCGTTGCTCCATGTCGGTAACTTCATGAAGGTGTTGTCTCTCAATTAAGAGATCATTGATCAATTTCATGATTTTAATCTGTATATTTAGTTGGCCACTTGCAAGGATTTTCCCAAAAATCTCCAGGCCTCCATGATCGATCCAAACCTTCTGTGCTGCTGGGAACTGTCTGACTAAGGCACTCAGTGCAAATAGGCATCTTGACTTCACTTCAGCTTTGGTATTTTTAGAAAGAACGTGCAACAACTGTTTCACAAAGTCATTCTCCAGTGCTTTCATCTGCACTGTAGGATTAGACTGAACTGCCGTGCCCATTAACCTTAATGCCTCCGCTTTAATTTCATCACTCGTGCCATTCAGACACGGAGATATGATTTTGGACATGCTGGAATTAATATTGCATATGTTACATATGCGATCTTCAATACTAGAATCATACACAGTCATAACACATACCCCTGCATGTCCGTGAATACTTTGGCATAGTCAAAATAACTAACACGAAAGATAAGTTTGTCTAAAACATCCATAACTTCCTCTATTTCTGAGACTCCTAGTGTTCCCATAGTGATGCCAGTTTTATACGGCTCAAATTTTTGGAAGTACGATGTCATTAGTTCAGGATCAGTGGTGATATTTACTTCAACATTCAATTCTTTCTTCAGTGTCTCATAGTCTCTGAACCTTTTTTTCACCTCTTCCTGAGCAGTGTCATCCTATTGGTAATTATGGTATAATTATGGTATTTATACTACCCTCAGAGTTACTCTTGGTCTTCATTGTTGCTAATACTCACTTCTGGTTCCGGTATGATTTGGATCTCTTCTTGTTTAAGCTTTTTTAATCTGGCTTTTAACTCATCTATTGGATAGCCCAGAGGATCAGGCTTGCCGGATAACTGTACGGTCTCCTCAGTTTCAGGATTTGGATTGTCAGGATGTAGTGTCAAAGACTTGGAGTCAGAGAGATTTGTTTCTTCCTCAGACTTCTCTTCATCCGATTCTGAATCCATGAGTTTAGCTTCTACGATGCCAGTTTTGATATCGTACCTGGCATGAAGGCCTGCTGGGAGACGTGTCCCTGACGAAATACCAACATATTTTGCATTCCTGGGATCCTAATTAGAGATTCTGCTTTTGATCATCTGGAGCTCACGTACCTTTCTTCACCACTTGCCATTCCCGAGTCGGAATAAATACCGACTCGTTCTTTTCTGTGTTTGCCAAAATTACCGGCAACAAGTACAAGCACACCAAGACGATCTTATCGGCATACATTTTGCGGTCTGCCGAATTATCGGGCACTAAACGTTTTTCCTTCGAAAAGACAGGAAAAACTATTAGTCTCAACTCTATCACCGGCGAAATTCACGTTAAGCTCGTCGAAATTTCTAGACTATATCTACTTTGATAGTCTCTCATTGCAGTCCTTTCCGATTCAGATAGAATTCACGTGTTGCGTACGATATTTATGCAGTGATGTGGCGACGGTAGCACTGTTATTGTATATCTACCAGAAGGCTGACGCAGACCAATAGCAGTTCACCACATTGTTGTGAAATTTCAGGTTCAAATCGGTGATCGGGCTCATCATTCGCAAAAGCAATGATTACGTATTATTGCATATAGTGATCCAAAAATTTCAATATACGACAACTGAGCAATCAAAAGACTAATCAGTGAAGAACCTTTATATTCTCCGATCGAACATCGATCACTTCAAAACAGCGGGAACGCGTTTAGAATAGTTGAACAAAATTCGGGATAACAATAATGACTGATTTCCCTCCACGAATTGGGTGCTTGTTAATAGGATTCATTTGATAAGTTCGCTAAGCGTGTCCAAAGAAGGATGTGGATATATGTATGTATATAACAACTCATATGCATAAGCTCGACAAAGGCTTAAGAACACAAGTCAAGTATCGACCTGAACCAGACATATCAACGGGACTAGAAATTGTCCGCGTGATTTTCCTAGATCAGAAATTATCGCGAATATAGATGAATTAAGAAGGGTTGAAGAAAGGTCTGGAAGTCTTTTTAGAACACCGGGTTCTCGAGAGACAACAACACTAGCGTTCGCACTTCCTGCGGGGCTTTCGGCATAACTCTGTCGTGCTATTGCACGTGCGACCACTGTTCCTCACGCAGTGACCGTTGCGCGCGCGGCGTCTTCAGCTTCTTCCATTCTCGTACGGCACGCACACTCCATCGAGCCCTTTCCACATCTACTAACGAGAATCCGTGAATATCCAGTCGATCGTCATGGCAGAGGAGTATCTTTACGGTAAATATCAGAAGGCTCGAGCTCGCGATCACGGAGGCCCAGTTATTTCGAGTCGCAGGCCGATACTTTCGTAACCGTGGCCATTCGAGCCGAGCGGTACGATGCCCGAGACGCCGGCTGCCTTTCGGCCATTGTGACCAGACTCCCCTAGCCCATCCGAGGAAACCCGGAGGAAATAGTGTTCAGCATGCGACACTACTTCGGACTCGAAATCCTCGCGATTTCCCCTGTGAGTTCTATCGTGAATTTGTGTGTCCAGGGATCACCCTTGAGGGGCCGAACGCCACCGAGGTATGGGACCCCGAGCACAAGAACGACGACGCAGACGGGACAAATCAGCATTTCGGTGCCGATCAAAAGCTCATCATAAAAATGGTAAAGATCAATTAACTAGCCTACTTCACCTAAACCAGCTTATATATGCTTCTCTCATATTTTCCTCTACTTCCATTTCTCTGGCTGTTGCGCTTGGATATCTTTTTAGGAACCATCGACGCGGCGGGATCCCTCGCCACTTCCTCGACCGATTGCCTTTCCCATTGCAACCCAGCATATCCCGGCTATACTATACTAATCTCTCATTTATCCCGACAGTGGCCTGGGATTTTAATATCCTCACCTATAAGCAAACTATGAATGTAGTTGGTATCCGGCGTCACTTGCTATCTCGATTTTTTCCAGCGCACTCTCCTCGGCTCTTGTTCGCGCGCGAAACTTTAATCGCCACCCTTTTCTTCTTCGAATCGCCTGATCCCACGACGTTCCATATCTTCCCCGTATCATATTTCTTGAATCCTGCTAATCTTGATATTGTAGTATGTAGTAATTAAGCCAACGAACCAAGTTCGTGGAGTGCCGGTGGAAGCACGTTTGGACAAGTCAGTAGTTTCGTGAGGGTGCGTTAAAACAAGTCGACGAATGGGGTGTGAATAAGATAATCTCGATAATCGGCGTTATGATTCTCCCTTTTATTCGAATATACGGTCGAAAAGTTCGCGAGTGCCTCGGGAGAATGTGTACCGATCGTTCTACAACCTATGTAAATCTGTAAAGAGAAGTACCAGTACTTGGCGCCATTTTTCACAATGGCTTCAACCGGCCCATATTCGGCACTTCCGTACACGAGCTATTATCCTCGGAGAAGGACGGTAACGGAAACTCCGAGAATATATAGTGTTCGAGAAAAAGCGCCTTCATGGGGAGAATGAGAAGCGGGAGGTATATTTTCGGTAGTGGTGGGGATGGCATACTATTTGTATACACCCCAATCTCTCGAGAGTCGATGTGTTAGAAAACAATGATAGGATTATCTCGTGTATGAATCTAGTATATAAATAAAGCCCGACATAATATTTACTAAGGGGGTAAACTAAAAAATTTTTTGCATCGCTAATTCTTCTGGTACAACGATTTTTCTAGGCACTTTTAGGTCCAAAAGCCAAAGAAGGAGAGCTCAATGTACTACACGTTGAAGCTATGGGATTAAAGGGACCCATTAAAACACCAATCGCTTTATTGGAAATGGGGAAAACGGCACAGATTATCCTCGATCTTAGTTTTCCTGACCCACCAGTCACATTTACCTTGGTCAAGGGTAGTGGACCTGTCCATATAGTTGGACACAATCTCCTTGGTAAGGATACTATAAATTCTATTCCATTATTACTTGATTGATGAACGTCAAATGGCGATAGATTATCAGTGGGCGCCAATATTTTGCACAGTCTGTCATTCTTGTTAACTGGAAAATATAACTCTAAGTAATAACTCATAGCTAAGAACACAAACTTGTTTTTGGACCTCTTTAGACTAAAGCAAAAGAGTTTACTAATCCAAATAGTTTACTAATTCCATAGGTACACATATGGAAGAGTTTGACGATATGGACGATGAAATGGAGGAGGAAAACATCGATGACGAAGATGACGAAAAGGTAGATATCTAATATTAAACCTATGATCCTTTAATCTTAATCCTGCGAGTCCATGCATCTTTGAAAAGGGATTGTATTGAGAGCTGACATTCTGAGTAACAATTTGAAACGAGAAAGCTTAAAGATAAAGAGAGAACACGAAAAAGATAATCTATAGTCGTTCATATTCTATACACTAGCTGTACGAATTTCAGGCGCCACAAAAGAAACGAAAACATTCTACCGAGGGTAAAAAAAATGGCACCAAGCGTGCTAAACTGGACGAAGCAGTAGACAAGTAGTGTGTTAATATTAATATGCCCTAATTTTATCGTCCCGATATCGAGTTGCCCCCGAGAGTAACCGAGAGTTGCTTTAACACTAAGATACAAGAGCGGGTGGGCACCATATTATTTAAGGAATAAAAGTGGTAGATTTTACTCATTCTGCGTTTCTGTTCTCATTCCATGTCTGTTGTTTTACTTTCTTTGTATAATAAACCATTCTATTTTAAACCGATTGCTTTCGCTCTTTATTCAACACGTCAAACCTTTTGTCCACGTGTATCCGGGTGTATCGGCTCCAAGGAACAAGCAGTATCATTAATAAGGCTCAGAAAAAGCTCGATAAAAAGATACTGTGGAATGTCAGCAATACAATCTTTCTCAATGTTGTCATGTGTTGCTTGTTAGAGGTCAGCAGAATATCGTATACAAATACTTTTGCATCTCCCTATCTAGGATCCCGAAGACGACGATGACGAGGAGGACGAACCCAAGAAGAAGAATGCGAAACTATCGGCCGCAGCTAAATACAAAAATCAGGCCAACAAGAACAAGAAAAAATAAGCACGAGCCTTGATACTATAAAGATTCAACCAACTTTTAAGTTAGGCTATTAAGCGTAAGTCCATCATTATCATCCGCATTTGTGCGAATCTAGTATCGTTTCATCGTATTATCAGACGACAAAAGTTGCTCTCCAACTTTCCAAAACGCAACTGGACCAAGCAAGTATCACGAATCATTAGTCTTTTTTTTTCTGTTATGTCGCTAATGCCCCACTAGGACTTCGAAACGTGTCATCGAGGATTATTCTTGAGGCGCATGTATCGCGAGTCTAATGGGAAGCAGCAAAAGTGATAATCACAAACTTACTTTTTTGACCAGATTTTTATAATAATGACAATTTTACAAGAACGGGGATTCGGCATTCTTCTGGGACAATTAACAGCAGATCAATGTGACGAATCAATTGTAAGATAAAATGTTAATAGTCTTTGGTCCAGTTGTTGTTAGGGAAAAGTACTTGGAAGCACGGACGGACCTACAGCGAGATGTAATTCACGTTATTTTCTTTTCGTCTTCTCCGAATACCGTGTTCACATCGACATACTTCCAGTGATGCTGAGGTACACTGCTCTAATTGTAGCCGAGTAAACTTAATTCAGATAAAGAGAGGAAACACACTATGCCCTTTATGAAAAATTGCGAAGCTAATGTTCCACCGTAATTTATTACTTTTCGTGTGTACAAGATGGGGAAAGGGTGATAGTCGAAGGGAGCCTTTCTACCATAAGAATGTTGCTATTGCGGCTAATGTAAAAAATGGCGAGATCAGAATTAAAAGAAGTAAACTGAGAAAAAACGACACATATTCTTCATACGCGTCATCCCGATATTCATTCCATTTGATGAAAACTAACAGAAGAAGGGGGTTTTGCAGGTGTACTACACACAGTGTGATACTCTTTACATCAGTGTATATGCGGCAAAATGCATATGTAAAGCGTGTGTCTAACACGCCTATTGCGATTGATAGTAGTCTGTACACCTATTTTGTACATATACGATACAATAAAAAATTTCACAACTTTTAATCGGTACTGCCAGTCTACTATTTCTTTCCTAGCCGCCATCTCACACTATCGTAGTTATATTCGCGTTGCTTCTCCGACTTTTCCAACCCAACTTTATCAGGATATATCTCGTTGCAAATCTTTCCTATGAAATGCAGAATAGTAAGTCGGCTAAGGATTCAGTCAATCACCAAGAGAGAAAGGGCTGCTGTAATGGAAAATGCCTTTTTGCAAAGGAAGAATTGAGTGCTATGCGACAGCAAGTATGGTTAATAGATTTAAAACATGCTCACACAAATTATATTGAGTTGAATTTTTCGTGTAAAGGTTTTGGACTTGAACGAAATGATAGAATCCCTGGCGAATAATCTGCAGATAAAGGATGCTCAGTATAATGAAGTTCGAAGGATGAATGATCTATTGTTGATTGATTTAAAGAAAAAACGACGTTCAAGCCATATGCTGAAACGTAAGAACTTCGAAATCATTCTTTCTCAGAACTGCAATGTTCAATCAAACACTTCCAGAACAGTTAGAAGAAGAAAGATTGTTGTACAGCAATACAAAGGGTCACCCAAACTCAAAAAATGGGTGCAATACATGTTGCACTGATATCAATAGAGAGAACAAAGCTCTCAAGCAGCAACTTATTGCGAAAAGTCTAACCACCTACAATCTCAATGAAAAATTGCTGCAAATGAAACATACCAAAGATAACTTACAGACCAAATTAGATCGCAAATCTACCGACCACATACGCATAATGGCCGAAATGCTGGAGAAGCTCGACGAAGCTGGGAAAGAGCTGAACGCAATAATTCCCTCGAAATTTCGCGAGCCTCTCCCAGCGAGCAAAGCAAAGTTCTTGCAGGTAATTCAAAAAGCGCTCACCAGCTGAAATATTCGGCACATGATCGAAACATTATTCGCAGATCGTACAAAGGAATGCCCGGCTCGTTTATGAGAACGCAGTTCTCAAGGCACAAGTGCAAAAGTCAGTTTTGTGTCGCACATATTCGTCAATGGTAATAATATCAGTGCAATTCCCTCATTAGCTCAAACATGCAAAAGAAAAGTACGTTTCTCCCACTCACCGATACTGGAAGCAAGCATTCGATGGCCCAGGCTGCTGGCGGCAGGAGTTCTTTCAGGATTCCAGAGGCACATTTCACCGCACTACACAACACCGCGCGACAAATTCAAACTGATTCGCACTCGAATTTGCAAGGGGAATTGGGAAACCGCGCCAAGGACGCCGCGCGGGCTACTTTGGAAACTTGCTCGACTGCTCCCACCACCGATAATGCAGCAAACTTCTCTATCGATTCTTGCGACTCTTTTATTAATAAATAAACTTTAACAATATTAAATATCTCAGTTAAATATGAAAATAATACACTGTTTCCTCAGTAGAAACTCGGTTTTATCGCTGGTAGTAATTGATCGCCGTGTTCAATTGCCCAGCAAATTACGAATGTCCCTAGCACCAGGTGGTGCTAGCTGTCCCTCTACAAGTTGTTTGCGCGACATTAATCGAGTGAATAATCGAAGCCAGCCAGTCCCTTCGCTGCCGATTATCACTCCAGGAGTGAGTGTTGATTACTGGTTATTAATTAGTGAAGTGGCATCCGACAGGGGAGTTCGAGTGATCCTCAGAGGCAGGTGGAAGCCGAGCATCTTTGAGGTACGTGGAGTTTTAAAAGCTGCTCGCGAAATTATTCTCGCGAATCTGTTTTACACTCTTTCTGACTGGACGCATTGCACTGTGTTCTCTGACGCAGGAACATAATTAACATTAATTGACGAAGGCTTGATTACGACTTTTATTGCACGGACATTTCACAAGTACTCCAAGTATCATCGAATTAAAGTGAGATACAAATCGGCGTGCATGCCATTAGAGTAACGTGTCCTACCTTAACCCCAATGCACCGAAACTGTACTCCCCACTCTCGTCATCAATTAATGGAATTTTTGGCCCGCTGGCTGGCTGGCGCGCGTAAAAGAGCCACCGGTTTCCGATTGAAATCGCCCGATGCAATTGTAGACTGGCAGTGGACGGGGCTAAGGGTTAATTAGCAAACAAAAAGCGCGAGCTCGGATATTTCGTAGGAGAGTGGGAAAATGGCTGTGCAAATCTACCGGCGGCGATCATCGAGTTGAGAGAGGTTCAGGGTGCTCGCGATAATTCATTAAAATACTGGCTGTGAATGACTAGGTCACCGCGCACTAATAAATGCCTATCTATATTACTGCGTATCGTACGTGGGACTCGTAATTAAGTATGTAATGAGGATGTGTTAATGATGAACCCTCTTGAACACAAGTAATTTGTCCCAACGATTCCAAGGAATTGGCGTTATGTACTCGGCGAGTGGTGATCGCACGATCACCTGGTCCTCTTTTCGGGAGCCGACTGCGCGCGAGGGGCAGGGGTGCTAATTACAAGCGGCGCTCGGATAATTAATCCCAATCAACTAGTGGCGAGTATAGTAGAGCGCGGGGGGCGGGGGAGAGAATAAGAAGTCGGCGTCGGTTGGGCAGCTCTTAAAAATCGTGGCTGCGAGTGATTGGGCCCGATTAACAATGGCAATTATGATCGCGAGGGAGCGGTATGCCGCGTATTGATGGCGAATCGTCGGGAGGGATGGTGCGCGGCCGAGCTAATTCAGGGAGCGACGGGTGTCTGTGCCGGTGTGTGCACGCACGCCGGCGAATGATCCTTGTCGGATGAGTGTGCGCGCGCGCGCGCGCGCGCGGGCGAGGAGAGAACGCGAGCCGGTTCGAGGCGAAGCAGCCGGGTTTTAACGATCGGTCATTAAGTCGCCAAGAAAATTGAGACGTCCACCTCTTCGGCGAGCTCATACCCAATTGAGTAGCGGCAGGTCTTAATACCCCTTATGTATTATCCGGTAGGCGAAACCCACCTTGTTAAACCAATCCCCCCGATCTTTCTTTCCCACTCTCTCGCGAGGGCCGACAGACACTTTTTCCCCCGCGGCCTCTACCTCAGGGAGAACCTCGAAAAGGCCACGACGATACCCTAACGACGGCCTCGTCATCTTTTTAGCTCCTCGTCTGTCATTACCGATTCCCTCCCACTGTTACGCACCTCCTGCTGGAAATCCTACTGGAACCAGGCGGCCTCTCTCACTCGATTTTCTGGCGGGCAAATTTCGGGAGACACAGGGTTAACGATGAGGAATTGAGCTTTCCGTGAGAGAGGCGCGTTTAATCGTCGCGTGATATATCCTCGATCGGACATTTGAGTAATGGCACTCTCGAGCGTAAGCAGCGCCGCCGCCGATCCTGATTACGAATGCCGATCCTGTTACGGATCCTGATTGCGGGCATTAGCGCGCGCACCGGTTATCGAGGATCGGCCGTCATGCGGAGTGTGAAGCCGGCATAAATATACTCCCCGGGCGCGAAAGACAAGCCGGAGCGAGCGGGCTATCCCGGTAGATGTATATAAAAGGATCTCGATATGCCGCCGCTGATAGGAGAGCGCGCGATCTCGGACCACCGACTCTACTTCACTCCCATTATATTTCAAGGCTCCCGGCCGGTGCCGTGCGGCGGCCTTTTGCTCCCCCCGAGAAAAATCCCTTGGCCTCTCGCGAGCCGAATTCTCCACACCTGGCTTTATTTATACCACCGACGCACGTGTTGCGTCACGCCCGCCCGTTTTTCTCCGATCGGCGCCGGATAGTACTTTTATTGAGCCACTGCCCGCTCGTGTTTCTCCCACTTGTTATGGAATAAGTCGGAGAACACGCGCGGGTACATGGACCCCTGCGCTCTAGCCTCGCCTTGAGTCGGCCTTCCCTCCATGGCTGCGATCGCGACTACTCGGAAAAGCGTCACTTTTAACGGGGCGATCGTGCAGTTTCAAGGGTGCGAGGGAAGGAATTCGCCGGAAGTCCTCGCTTCTCGATGCATTAGCCGGATTATTGGTTTGGTTGTCGATCGGGCCGGATGGTGAAAACGAGTGAGGGGGCACCCGGGGCATAAATATGCCGTCAGGAGACAAGTAAGATGACAGGTGGCCGTACATGCGTAATATTTCACGGCTAACAAGCGCGAAGAGCCGCGCGGAAAGGGGGCGGTCGGTGCGAGCGTCGCTTATCCCATCCATTGTCGAAGATTACATCGTTATCTCATTGTTTTACTCGGCTCATTCAAATTCACCTCTTACCAGGACGCTCTCGGCTCGAAAGCACGCGGCCGACGGCACGCATGAATCGATCCGATCCGCAATAATCGAGTTATCGCGTGCGCTCTTTTCCGGCTCCCCACTCCTCCAGATGAGATAATTAGATGAGATCTCCGGAGGAATATATCCACGTCCCCCTTTTTCCAGGGGTCCGAGCGTGTCCTGCGGCCGGGAAAGGAGAGCGATCGTTAGTAAACAGGTTAAAGTGTAGAATCGTGTGACGAGGGGCGCGAGGGGCGGGGGGAGCGAGCGAAAGTAGGAAGACGTAGCGAGAAGAAGGGTAGTAGAGAGAGAGAGGGAGAGAGGGAGAGAGCGTGGAGTTCGCAGATCGAGGAGGAGTCGAATCGAGCGCCTTCATTGCCCCCGACGCGTTTCAGGCCGACTGCGGCGTTAATTGGCCGGACCAATTAATTCCAACAAGTTCGCTTGGTGCGATTAGTGCAGGTAGTAGGTAGTGGTGCCGATCGAGGCTACCGACGGTGGTGGTGGTGGTGTCGCCGGTGTGTAGGATCCCGCGTCCGACGGCTCGCGATCAGCTCTCGCCCCCGGAAAACGAAGGGAACCTGTTCCGCTCTTTCGTCCCCGGCTACCCAGCCGCGCTCTCGCCACGAGGTTTCTCGCATTCTCGCTGCTTTCGCACGCCCGATATCGGCCACCGCGATTCTTTCCTCGTGCCCTACCGTCCCCCCCACCCCCTACACCCCCTCCGGCTTCCTTCTCCCCCGGTCGGAGAGTGCGCGTCCCCGCGAGATCCCCGCTCGATGGCTGCGTGGAGGGATCCTGGGATCGGATGCGAGGAAGCGACGACGACGACCGAGGCACAAATTACCGGGCAGCCCCCGAGATCATCGGGCAATGATAAGAAGAGGAACGCGCGCGCCCGCGTCCGAGATCACCTTCCTCAGCTTGAACCCGGAGGATCCTACGGCTACTTGAGAATCCGCGTTACGCCGCTAACACGACCCACCACCTTCCCCCCCTTTTCAAGCGACACCCCCTCGCCCACCTTTCTTTTATTTAGTCTGTCGTACCTCGCAGGCCTGGGGGAAGTTTCGCTGATGACTCGAGAACGGTGAATGGAAGAGCCGGGGGGCAATTTTCCATGGGAAATATCTGGGCCAAGATTATAGGACGCGCGCTATTGAGAATCTCGCGGGTAAGAGATAGAGCGGGACAGCCGAGTGCAATAGGTATTATTAGGAGGCGGCGGGTATTAGAGGAGGGAGGTGTATTAATCAGCCGGGAGTCTGCGAGCGCGGCCGAGAGGAGCCACTGTGTCTCTCTTTCAGCGGGCTCTCCCGCGGAAATTTGCATGGCCCGCTCGCCTATTATTCCCCCGCGCGGTATCGTAATGAAACATCATAACGTTTCAATTTCACCGGGAGTTGGTCCCTTTGTCAGAGCGACTCCCGGCGGCTCCCCCGTCGCTCTCCTTCCCCTTTGCGCCGTGCGCGCCTCCATCGGGGAAGCTCTCGGTACTCGTATTTCGCTTGGGAAGGCGAGTTGGTGAGCGCACGCGGGCGTTCGTTTCTCCGCCACGATTCTCCGCGGCTCCGTCGCTAACGTATAGAGGAAGGTTTAATTGATTCCGATATTTACGAGAGCGCGGCGAGCCGGCGGCCTACGCACACCACTCTCTCTAGGAGAGGGCGCGCGAGCATACGAATTGGCGCGCGCGCGGCGCGGGCGATTTATCAGGCGGCCTCTCGGGCCCTTCGACCTATCGGGGGTTGATATCTCGATGCCCGCTGATATAAACTATCGCCGGGCGCTTCCTCCGCGCCGGAGGATCTTAGCCCGCGGGGCATAGATTACGCGGGCCGCTGTCCCCTCGAAGTTGATTGGTACATAAAATAAGGGAGCGTATGTGCGCGAGCCGGCGAGGGCCATTCCGAGTTGTCGCTTCGAGCTCGGCACTCGTCGCGCCCTCGCCGGTGTCGGCCGCGAGTCCTCTCGGATATAAAGTAGCCGAGTCTATGGGACTCGGCGGCTCTCCTGCCACTCAGCCGACCCAGCCTCCTCCGGGCGATAGCAATAATTGTGTGATAATGGCCGCCGAGGGAACGGCCAGAGCAAAGTAGCGCGGTTTTAGTGGGACACTCAAGCGCGAGCTCCGCTAATTTTTATGGGGCCCGAGCGCCCGAGATAAGGACAGGCAGACGAGCGCGCTCGCCGCGGTTAACAGAGCAACTTATTGTCGCGGAGATTGCCATCTGACGCGAGGGGCGATAGTTGCCGACAATTGGGCAAGTCCTGAGATTGGCAAGCGAGAGCCGCGAAAAAATGTCGGGGGGGCCTTTTTTCCCCGGCGGCGGGAAGCTAGAGCCGATGCGGGGAAACGGATGAGGGTACAGTTCGCGTATCCGTAAAGTCCAGCTATGAGTCTAGAAGGTCCAGGAGCTCGGTGGCTACTGCCTCGGGAAGGTAAGCCTGAGGTTGATTTATCGGCCAATTAGTCGAGCGTACCGGGTGCGCTTCTCTCTCCGGTGCGTCTCACCTTCCAGATGATATCCTGGCGAAGAAGACTCTCGCACACAGTGCGCGCGCGAGCGCTCTTAAAACCCAAGCGCGCCCGAGAAAGGGAGATGCCGGCCAACACACGCCACTCTTCCCCGTAGCCCGTAACAGCTCTCCTCGATCCTTCAAAATGCGATCTTCCGAAAAAAACTCACTCCCCTCCGACCCGCGTGGCTTTCTTTTTAACCACGTCTAACGATACACCGCGCTCCCTCGTTATTTATCGGCTCGGAGCGCGTCCCGTGCGACTAAATAATAAATCGCATTAGGCGGATAATTATCCGGTGATTCGTGGGGAGGACTCGTTCTCTCAATTAGGCTTCGATTTTTGTCACGAGGAGTCGATTCTCGAGGAAACCTGAGAAATATGTATTTCCTGAGTAATATGACCAGTTTAATTTACAAGCGGAAAAGATCGAGTTGTGGGAAGAGATATTTGTTAGATATGAGAGAGATATTGGTGGAACCGATTTTTCCTCGTGATTCTGGAGCGATCGAACCGAGCGCGGGGCCACGGATGACTCCATTAAGTCGAAAGGAGATCCATCCCAATCTGTGCGGCACGTTTAATGGGACGAGGATGCGCCGGAGCGACGGGGCCGCGAGTCTTTGGTGTCGTCGGCGGGGTATCTCTGTTTCTCGGTGGCGTTTGTCAGTGCAGCGGGGACCGTTTAGCGCTTAGCATTGCCGTCGGGCGAAAATAGACGGCTGTCTGACTGCCGCTCGCCTTTCCTCGCTCGCCCCTTTCGCTCGGGCGTTCCCAGAAAAATGCCTGACACTCGGCGAAATAGGACTAAAAGAGCGGAGCGGAGCGGCCGGGAGTTCCTTTCAAGCGGCTCATTGGAAAAATTCTATTAAACCTTTGATGTCTTCGATCGGTTTAATGCACTTCTCGCCGATCGTCAAAGGATTGCGCGTCGGGGGAACTGTTAGCGGACGGCGACGGCCTCTTTATCCCGTCGGGTCTCCCCCCGCGGCCGAGACTCGCCGGCACGCACTTCCTCCCGCGCGGCGGAAGAATGAAAATGCAAATTCTGAGAAATGAACCAAGGAAGGTAAACCCCTGGCGACCCGGCGCTCTCGCGGCGTCACGTACGTTATTATGCCTGATCTCTCACTCCCACTACCGCGTCCTTGCATTATTGTATCGGGGAAATGAAAAATGTGACGAAGAACGTCGCGTTTCTCGCCGCATATTACCCAAACCGCGGACCTATCCACCCTCGGCCAACAATTCCGCAATAATCGACACTCGGAAGTTCTCTCTCCCGGAGACGAGGCGGACGAACTATCTCTCGGTACCGCGGCACGTAGAAAAAGATTTCTCCGACAAAGTCTCGGAGTGTTCGCAGACGAGAGGGTGAATTCCCCGGCAGGCTTTCTCGAGTTGCGGCGCGATGACACGCGCGTTAGCTAATGCCCGTAACACGAGACACGGGACCCACGATGGCCTCGTCATTTCACTGTTCTTTTTCGCTTTCGTGCCCTGGCCCTTCGCTGCCCTCTCTCGCCGGCAATCGCGCGATGCGTGTACGTGATGACTCGCTCCCTGCGCCATTAGATTTGCCCACTCGGATTTCACTTGCACCGCCACCCTTTCTCGCGCCGCCAAATTACTCGCCTCTAATCCCCACTTGACTCGGCTTTCCCACGAGGAACCACTCTCGCCTTTGGTGTTTTCCGTTCAATTAGGAGAATCGCCACTGACACGCGTTTTTCCTTTTCCGCGAAATAACTGGTCAACAATGTGTTAATTAATTCGGCCGGGATTCGCTGGAATCCCGGGTTCAAGGGCTGCGAGAGGAATTCAGTGTAAAGTCTGGCAATCGTTGATAAGCGTTCGCGCGCGCGCCGCCCGAGAGGGCTTTACGATTTAACTTTATTGCCGCGAACGCGACGCATTGTCAAAATGTGCGCGCGGCCTCGCTTTATGGCGGGGCAGGAGCGCGAGGTTGTATAGAGCCTGGTTTAATATCCTGTCTGCAATTTAATCGCACCGCGGTATTAGAGCAGGACTACGGGTGGTCCCATTAACTGTCCGCCGTTGAAGCGCGGCTTTACCTCAACTCCCTCGAATGTATCCGGCCTCCTATTTATTAGATATTAGTTCGCCGTCGCTCGATCACCCCGATAACCCACCCCCACCCTCTCTCCCTGCAAATGTCCGATTAATTCCGCGAATCTCTTCTTTCACCTTGGCTCGAATGCGAGAGGGAAAAAGTCAGATTCTACGCTCGCGCTCTCGGGGAAAAAGGTGCGAGTCCGAGCGAAAAGCGCTCGTATCCGTTGGACTGATTATTCCGAGCACGGACGTCAGTGGTTGCGTGGCGCATTGTCAATAGATACGCGCCGCGAGTGATTCTTTTGCCGCGATATATCGCGGCGGCGAAATTTTTTCATCGCCATTTGCCATGCGTGATTTGAAAAGTAGCTCGCGCGCGCTCCACCACTTCAATAACAAGGAGAAGTGAAAGTCCTTGGCTGCTCTACGTCGGTTATATATCGGGTGGTGCACTGGCGTCGGGATAGATTTCATTTCATTGCCAGCCGCTGGGTTATTCGATCAGTTGGGGTTTTGGGAATTTCGGTTAGGGAGAAGCGAGGTGTTTGCGTGTGGTTTGTGAGACGATTACCCCAAAAGCTAAGTAAAAGCTTGAGATGAAGCTTTTATTATTGTACTGTTGCCTGGGTAATTAAAATGTGTCCCGCACGAAAGCCTGTCTTATTATTAGAGCAAGCCTATTTCGTATTTCTTTTGATATTCGCGCGGCGCGGGCGACATAAACGTGAAATTGCAGGTGCGTAAAGCAGCCGTGTGTCTTCCGGGGCGGGCGTGCCCGGGGGATTACGCAAGATAAACGCTTTTAATTATTTTCCCCCGGCTGCGCCTGAGACCCCAAATCCCCTTGGCAAACACGAGTAATGCGAATCAACCTCGACGCGAGGGGGATGCAGTTCTCCAGCCCCTAGCTGACGTCGCCCTTCTCATTCTCACGTGGCCAGCCACCCTCGAAAAACCAGCTGGACCCATCACAATACTCATAGCTCACCACCCCCTCATCAAATCACAATCGATAAACAATATGTAGATCAGCCACCCTCACTCTCCCTAACAAGAACCTCGAGTGAAAAGTCATCGAACTAGATTCGACAGGACGTAGAATCCGGCGCATGAAAGCGTACTCGGAATCTATCGGTCGGGATCGCCGAGCGGAATGGAGACGTACAGGAAGAAGGCCATGGAGTCGCGAGCGAGAAGGAGAACAGCTCTTTCAGCAGGCCATTATTCTGCGCCTCCAACATTTTCCCGAGGCGTTATTGTATCCGCGATGATAACTCGGGAGATAGGGGCACGGTGCGTCGTCGGCGAGAGAAGGCGAGAAAATCGGTATATCGCTATCGGGATTCGATCAGCGGGACTAAGCGCTGTTTGCCAAATGGGCCTTGACATACCCTCCTCCGCGGCTCGACCATCATCTCAGCCCCCACTTGCCAGCCCGCTGATTTACCATCGAGCTCGAAAGTCCGCCGCAGGGGCCATTTATCCCGCTGGAAGTCGCCGAGGAAGAAATGCGAGTGGAATTAATATAGAGGAAATAGGACATTAAAGGAGAGCGGGAGAGAGGGAGAGAGGGAGAGAGATATCGTGGGGATCACACGCGAGGGACTAATGGTACAAGGTAGCGCGTGGAAGTCATAATTCCCGAGGTTAGTAATCGATAGGGAAGAGGCGGCAAAAAGGCCAAGAGAACCGGGCGAATCGAGAGATTCAGGGCAGCAAAGCGAACGAGTTGGCGAGTCGCCGGTTCAATTATCGAGCGCGGAACCGGCCATGTTGCACGATCCGATGTGTCCAGGCCGAGCTTCGGTGACCATTGGAAGCGAGCGAGCGAGCCGCTCGAGAGAAGGAGAGGCCCAGCAGCCGAGTCCAGGACTATTGCATATGTATTATATGCGATTGTGTTCCGAGAAACTTCTCCGGCCGACATACGAGGAGAGCGAGGACTCTGTCCTCCTGTCGTCCTTTGGTGCTACTCCTGCTCCTGCTATTCCTTCCACCCTTTCCTCGCCGCTCTTCAAGGAACTCTACCAGGCTCACTTTGCACCTGGCCCTCTCCTCTCTCTTTCGATCCCTCGTTCGCCCGCCCGGATACCCGTTACCTTACACCATTCGCCTTCGAATCAGCTATCAAAGTTCCTCGAATCACCGTGCGAACAAAGCGAGGACTCACTTCATGTCCGACTACCATCGACTGTCTCTATTCTGTCGCAACAAGCCCGCCCAATTACTAAGCCGCCGGGGCTGGTGGGGGCTGGAAGGAGCGATTGCGGACTCGGAGCCTCTTCGTGGAAAAGGCGCTCGAAGATGGGAAATTCGAAGGGAAAGAGCCGTATCAACGAGGCGCGTTACGTCCGATGTCCTTCTGGCGAATGACGTATACGAGAGTCACGTAGAAATGTCAATGCCTGCCCTCGGCCGGCCGAAAGCATTGACCTTCGGCCCGCGGTTAAGAGATTGTATTCCAATTGTCCTCATTATCCCGCGCTCTAATCGACTCGGTAATCTGTCGACAATCGCCGGAAGTAGCTACGCTCGATGGTACGCTTGTTTGTGTCCCGGCCACTCTGCCTTCATTATTCGCGACAATTCCTCGCCGATTCCAAACTTCTTCTCCCGTTGCTCCAACTAGTTTTGCCTACTGGTCTCTAGTGAGATCGATCGTTTCCTCGCGCCGGCTTTCAAATATCTCGCGTTCGATGGGATCGAACGCGCGTCGATGTCGTCGGGCGTCCTTTGCGCCCGAGTGCGAAATTAAGTAACCGGGGTGTAATTTGCAACGGTAATGGCCGCGCGCTCCCGATAGTTGACCTCATTAGCGTCTCCCCGGCTGGAAAATATTTTCAGCCGCTCGGAATTAATTACTATTCAACGATGCTAATAAAATTCGTAATTATTGTGCACAAGTCGGCTCGGCCGCTCTCCGCCGGCTCGAACGCTCTCTGCCAGCCGATTACCTCGTCGATTATTACTGGAAGCCGAACTAGGCGACACTGAGGAGACGAGGTTCGATGGAATTGGAGCAACACGGGAGAGATCGTGAGAATCTCGTATTTCGGGGGGGCGGTGGAAATTCGCTCTGGTCGCCCGTGAAAAAGTCGGCGTGCTCGAAGGAAAGCACCTGAGAGATCGGTTTTCGGTGGTATCGGCCTCGGGAGCGGGGACAAAGGAAAAGTCGTAAGTCAGAGGAGACGGCGGACGGCTCCCGCGTCATTTGTCATCGGTCCCGGGCACAATTGTTCGGCAGGTTCGACCGCCATCTTGCTCGCTCCACCCCCTCCCCCTCCCCCTCTACCTAATAGACCACCCCGCGCATTCAGCCGACTCTCGGTGATAAATCGTGAAATAATCTCGTTCGGGGCGCATTATGTCGGATTTATAAACGGCCCCGAGGCCTCGGGCTCACTGGCCCGTGAGGCTATTTCATTTTTCGCCCCCTGAACTTTTTCGAGCCTGCTATACCAGTCCCGCGCGCCTCTGCCGATCGATCGACCGCCTGTCACGCGTTCAATCGTAATGCTCGCTTTATAGCTATCATCCCTCTATAATGCCCGGATAATAACTGCAATTCCCAGTCATTGACTCGTCCACTCTCCGATTATCTCGCGAGACAATGAGCGATTTTCCCCGTCGAGAGGAGGAGATGTCTCGAGGGCCCTTGAGAAATCTCGTGGAAAGTCTGGAGAATGACTCGACGGTACTCGAGTCTCGAGTTGTTGTTCATTGAGTACTGGAAAACCTGCGAGCAAATTCATTCACGCTTCTCCTCGAGGATGTCTCGCATCCCCAAGAGACTCTCATCCCAAGTACTCTACCGATCCATTGATACATCCAGGAGTCTCTCAAGGATCTCGGAAAAAAGTTCATTCATCACTGGAAGAGTTACTCGCTCTCGGTGGAAACACGAGTTGTCCATTGACGATTCCTCCGATCCTGTGAAGGGGCGAGTTCATTAAGAGCCGCCGCAAGAATGCCTCTCTCCTTTCACTCTCGAGTGGAGGGTGCGCTTGGACGCGGGCCATTTTCAAACATCATCATCGTCCTCGACCTACGGGGGATGAAGATGTTCACGCTTGCACGTTTCACTTTGTGTACGATTTCACGGCTACGATTTCATTGAGTGCCGCCGGAGTTTTCGGGCTGAATGGAAGCCACGGTTATGATCGGCCCCTCCTGCCAGCCGAGAGAAAGAGATCGGCCAGTCGGACGATCCCGCGTCGAGTGGACGTTTGTATTCGAGAGTCGACGCTCTCCGTGCACAAAACCGTTCGCCAGGCGAGCCCGATACATTTATGTGAAATCGTTATGGGGAGCGCCTACTCGCTGAGACTACCCCCTGCGCTCTACCGGACGATAATATCACGGGGAACACTATAATAGAGGATGATTCACTTCGCTTCCAATCATTATGACTGTTTAGTGATTTTCGTCAGGATTCTGCACTCTGGCTCAGTTATTCTGTGTAGAATTTGAGTTATGGGACTGAAACTATTGGAAAATGTTCAAATCGGTCGAGTTGGATAAATGTTGAAAAATTGAAAAAATGAGAAGGGGTATGCAAAAAATTTTGATTTTTCGAAGATTCCCGAACTTGCCCGAATACTCGATATTTCTTTAGTTCGAGCCCAGAAACTAAGATTCACCACAGAATTAGTTACCCAGAAACCCGCAACATTAAGATTTCCACGATTCTCGCCGATAACACGCCTCGACTTCATTATCATAGTTCAGCTTCGTTAAACTAAATCATTCCTCCCATTGTTCGCACTTTTCCCCGCGAGCAGCGGGTGTGTCTCTCGCGGCATAAAAATCTGCCGAACAATTCAACTAATGGGATCGTAAACAGGGCGGGGGCGCTCAGTACCGTAACTCGCAAATCGCGCGAGTGCCCCACGCTCCCGTAAAATCTCTATTACCTCAGTACCGCCGGCTCTAACAGCACATCGCGATCGACAGCGGCCCGCATTCTATTAGTGACATTTCACCCGGTGGTAAATTTAATATTGACCATCCTCGATCGCCTCGATGTATTAGAAAGATAAGGGGCCATAGTCGAGCGGCAAAACTGGTATCTCTCCGGGATTCATTACACCTCACAGCGGAGGTATTTTTTCCGTGGAGGTTCGCGCGAGAGGCTGAAAAAAGCCTGGATAGATTCGGGCGTGGCATTGGCGAGCGCTTGGGGGCGGGGGCGGGCGATATCCGTTGAGAATAAACGAGAAAGCGTTTTGCAACGAGGAGGAGAAGAGTATGGAAGAGGCGAGGGAGAATTCGAGGGGCGACGCGCTCGGCGCCCGAGAGATTTCCCTCGAAAATAGCACAATAGCTCATCTCCCGGCGTTGATACGGAGCCCTCCTATGGTATTCTGACTTATCGAGTGAGGCATATTTAATTTCCGCTCAACGCCGGTGCGCCCACACACCGCCGCCGCCCCCGAGCACCCGCCGAATGCGTGTACCAGCCCCGCCATCGATGCCTCGCGACGCATCCCCCGAGCGGAGTCGAGGATTGAGAGAGCGAGAGAGACGAGGAACCAGCTAGGAAACATCCGCGGTTCCATTCATGAGTACTCTGCCAGCCGCCGGCCCTTATTCCTCGACTCTATCTCTATCTACCCTTTTCCTGCAGGGCTTTCCCACTGCGGAATTACCCTTTAGCGTCTCGCACGATTCCCGATAGTTCTCGACTTTTCCTCATCGAACACTTTGTCAATCGATTCAATAATCACTCGCCTAATTCCCATTACTCGCCACCAGACTCTTTATCACACGCAGAGGCTTTCCATGTATATTAGATATCGCGGTGGGCTTTTCTCCTCGATATATTCATGGGAATGGAAGGCGAAGGGTGGGAAGAACTATGCCCTTTTGATATCCCTGATTTCCCGCCGATACATCACACTTAATCACAGTCATGACTCTCATCCCCTGAGGCTACCAGATGAAACCCCCCCGGCTAAACCAGGGTAAACCATACATAATAGACAAACACAGAACGTATGGGCTCCATCGGCTCGATGCTTGACTCGCCTCGTGTGTAAATGCTGGCTCACTCGTAGGGTGAATTTTTGCCCCGGGAAATACTTGTCCCTGTTGATATTGGCAGGCGAGCGCGGCGGCTGGTGCCAAGGGAGGCCAGTAGATTCGCCGCGGTCGCACCCCTGAGGAATCTTGTCCGCAGATCGTTGCCTGGCCAAGATTCAATTTAGAAGGGTGCTACATTAAACGCTTATTTATATCGTCCGCCCGTTTTTATGAGCCCTCTCGTATCCACCAATTGAAATGTCTTGGGATTGCTTATCATCGTGCATGTATAACGCATCTGGTTGCGCTATATTAATCTATAACTCAGATATTCTAGAGAAATAATTACATACTCCTGTTCCGCTGTAATAATCCTTTGGCAAGCTATTCCGTTTTCCTGTATCATCCCCCGCGAGAAGCAGATCGAGTTATATATCTACAGAAACGGATTCCTTGGCGCGATTGGAACAAGTTAGTAATTAATTTTTGTGAATTACTCTCGGCGTCGGACGTGCCGGCGACGGTATTGGCGCGAGTGGAGCGAGGAAGGGCTTGGAGAAGAGTGGAGCAAGGGTTGATCGAAGCGGAAGGGTGGCCGGGGAAGGAATCGGGCGGCGGTGTAGGTTGGTTGTTCGAATCGGGAGGTTGCTCGTATCCATCGGTAGGTCGTGGCGTCGAGGCTCTCGCCCCTCGGTCTCACCCTGGGCGCACCCCTTGGTGCGCCCGGTTTCAGCACAACTCAATTTCTCGTTTCATTCTCCAGGCACGGTGCTATCTCGTTCGCCCGCCTGACTTCCCCCGACGGGGAATCGCGTATAATACGCCAGCTACCCAGTTATAATAATGGGAGAGGACGGAGGGGTTGGCCGACACCGCCGCCAACACACCAGCGACGCGCCAGCGTCGCGCGGCGTCGTCGCTGCCGATGGCGGTCTGGCGGCGGCGTCGGCTCGCGGCTCCGACGAGCGCCCTGGTATTGGTTGATATTTCCAACAGTTATGTAATTTCCTGGGTATTGTCGGGCCTCCAGAGAGCGAGAGAGGACCGCCAGCCGCCGCCGCCGTCGACCTCCCCGCTCTCGTTGCGCACCAGAGCGGCCCTTGAGGGCGGAGGTGCACTCGCCCTCCGAAAGACACCGAATATCTACTACCTCCCGAGAGAGAGAGAGAGAGGACCCGCCAAGAGAGAAATTCCTGTACAGGGAGATTTACTTGCCTTTGAATCGGTAATGATATAGGTAATGATATAATAATTATGGGTAATAATAATAATGATAATAATGATATAGGCCGTTGAAAGTGTAATAATTATACGGTATTGAGTAATTTGAATATAAAGGAGTCTTTATCGAGTCTTTTCCACGCGCTAATAATTATTATGTAATATCAAACTGTATCAATAATGGAAATAATTGAAACTCGAGTGTGAAGGGGATGATTAAAAGGCAAGTGAATCACCCTGTACACTCTATCGGGGCGTAAAAAGATGGGAGAGAATTCAGTTGCGACGTAGTACGCGCGGTGTACGTGCCTCCATTTCCTCGGGGGAATTTCTCGCGAGCATCGCCAGCGCATCTCGCGGGCATTATGCGCGTCCACCGAGAATCCCACGTACGTAGGAATCCGCGACGAGAAAGATCGTGTGTCAATGATCCTGGATACTGTCGCGCCGCTTTGCTAATTTGCACCGAGTGTCGGCCAGCTTCCCGCACTCGCCGCTGCCCTCTTGCTCCAGAGATTCCGCGGACGTTTCACCATTTCACCCCGAGGATTATGCTGATCGCGGCTTTCCTAGAGAATGCGAAAAAATGTTAAGTTGCTCGGGTTTTTTTTATCGCGATTGGAAAACAATTCGACGCGAGAGCTAGGGAAACACTAGAATGCAATATCTCGCGCGCGGCTAGTCGAGTTGGCGAGAGTTTATGTCCCCTTTATAGCGCAACGCTCCTTTCCTCCTTTCCTCCGTCGACTCCGAAATTAGGAATCCGCTGGATTCCTCGAGCGGAAAAAGAACCTCGTCCGCTCGGCGCGACACACAATAGAGAGTCTGCTGCACGTGAGATGCCTCGCTGAGAGCGATGAAGGAACTGCCACCCCCTATCTCTCTTACCTCTACCCACCCCTCTAGCACCCTCAACTCTCTCTCTCTCTCTCCGCGTTCTGCTTTCAGGAATCCATGGATGCTGGTTACCTACGATAACGTCCCTATCGGCAGGAACGTCAGACCTCCTCTACCCGGTAATTTCCTGCGTTTTATGACTCGCTTAGGAACGCCAGAGCGGCCCCGAGCGAAAATTGGAACGAGCATCTTGCCATTCGACGGAGTAATATGCGAGGAAACGTCTTTTCGATCTTGCTAACAGTGGAATCTACCCCTCGCACACTATACCACTATACAATCTCTACACCAGGGTCAGACACCTCCGTCGAA
This sequence comes from Crossocerus cetratus, assembly GCA_963675795.1. NCBI lineage: Eukaryota > Metazoa > Arthropoda > Insecta > Hymenoptera > Crabronidae > Crossocerus > Crossocerus cetratus. Next base: position 20,868,713 of record OY776665.1, on the reverse strand, counting down.
CCTACTCGCACGCCTCGGCCACTCGGCGGCGAAGAGTGAATCATTGATGAGAAAGCTTATTGTAGAATTGTAGATTCTCCGGCGGGCGGTGGTGTGCGTGGGTCGAAAATGCTAGTGGGTGGATGGGAGAGCGCGACACCGCTCAAGTACGAATTGGCTGGCATGGTTGTCGAGGGGCTGGCGGGAGACGCGTGTCCCGGCAATGGCGACGCGTAGTTTAATTAACAATGAGAGGACGTAGCGCAGCGTCAAGTTGAATCGCGAACAATGAGAACTTATCGGAGCGAGGGAGCGCGCTCGGGTGGGGCAGCCCGCGCCGACAGGCCCGACGCGTCCACTGGTGGTGGTAGACCCGCCGGTGGCCTGGTGGGGTCCCCGCTCCCGACGCTTCCACAGCTGGGGCATAGATTCCCCGCGCGACTCCTCCGCGTGTCTTTCCCACCTTTAGCGCGCTAATCACTAATACCAACTACGATCGACTGTCCGATCCAATAAGGAAGCAGCCGTCAGCGCTAATCGAAATTGTACACGGCGAGTGGAGTTAAAGTTTTCGCGGCGATTAACGGAGTTGGTAGGAAGCCTGACGACTTGACGACTTGTCGCGCGAGTTATTAGCTGGAGGTTTGACGGGGGAATGTAGCTCGACGGAGGAGAGTTTTTGCCTCGGTGACACCAAAGTCTCTCGGAGGCTCGTGCCGTCGCTTAATATTGACTGGCAGCGGTTACGCGTGCGCCAAAGTGGTCGCTTGCTCGAACAACCCTCCCATTTTAACTCACATCCCCCCGAAAGCATTCGCCAGCCCTCCCTTCTTCCCTTCCTGCGGCAGAGCTCATGGCCGACGCGGATCTCTCTCCTTTTCCATTGGGGAATAATTCGAGAAATCTGCTCCTCTCGCGAGCTCTCCCTCCTCCTCCGCCGCTAATTAATGCTGTAGAACGGCGAGTTTATTGCTGGATCTTCTCTCTAAAGTGCGCGCGGCCTCTCCGCTAAGGATAAATCCTCGTTATTCCCGCATTGTTTGGCGCACAAGTGCGCTTGGCAATCACCGCGGCCTCCGCTTCGTAGGCATGCACACCTCCAGATAACCGGGTGTAGTGGAAGCCCCGCTCGCCCGAGTATTTGTACACCGCGCGATACATGTCTCGAGTAAATACAAGCGGCGCACACGATATTCGAAATGTCAGGAGTGCAGTCACGTTCGCGCACTCACCTTAAACGTGAGATATAGCGCGGCTAATGCGAGATTAAGTTACTCACTTTCTTATTTCGAGAGATTTGTTCCGCGAGACGCGCGGCCGCCGTCGCCCGCTGACGGGGCCGACGTTTTGTCGGGAATTATTCCGGCGGCTGATTAGAATTGAAAATGGGAAATCGCGGGGTCGAGGGTGTTGAGTCTCCGTTGTTTTTCGTGGTTAAGTAAGTAGGAGAGGATTGGCGAGTTGGTTGCAAGTGCAAGGAGACCTTTATTGGTGTGTACGCGGAGGTTGCTCGGTTACACTGTCTCCGTTGCACCCTCGCAATCGAACAGGTAACATGGCCGCTCGGACTGGCCGCAATTAGAGGACGCCGGCGCGCGTGCACGCCGGCTACAATATCATTAAGATAGGGCTCTGCTCTCTTCTCTGTCTCTTCATCCACTGTCCCATCGTCCGATTCTCCCCTGGCGAGCGCGTCATCCGCTCCTCGTCCTCCAACACTTTCCCTCTTCAGGCTGGGACAATCGAGAGCGATACCTCGCGCGGGGCCTCACCTCCCGATTTAGCCAACCTGGGAATCAAGACGCGCCACGGTATAATTCCTTGACGCATTCGTCGAGTTGGGAGTTTTTCAAGTAATTAAATATCTTTCGAATTCCTTGAAAAAGTGGCAGAAAAACGCGAGGATTAACCTTGGTGAAAGAGAGTTGGTGGGGAAGAAGATAGATTGGGAGAGGTGAAGGGAGGGCGAGTGGATGCTGTGGTCTCCTCTCCATCTTGAGGGGAAGAGGCCGGTTTGAAGCAAGCTTTATTTTCCTTTTCCCGGTTCGGGTTAGCCGTCGATCGTGGCCACGAGGACCACCCCTTGGTAAAAGGTTGCTCTCGCAGTAGCAAGAGGGCCAGAGCGTACCCGCGGCTCTCTCACTGGTATAAATCCTTATAAATTGACAAAAAAGCGGCGATATCAGCTGGCGAGATCTCGTGGTAACCCACTCGAAGGGCTCCCTTAGTTCCCCATGCTAAAACAAAAGGCGGCCCACCTCGCAGCACATACTTTCTCGGCGCGCATCCACACATCCACACGCCTCTCCAGCCACCAGCGCTTCCACGCTCTTTTCGACGGGAGCGACCGCGTGTCCCGGGGAACACATGCCAAGTGCAGCGCACGGTTCGCTTATCCGCTTATTTGGTATAATTTCTCTAGGTTTTTGCCGCTCCGCTCGCCGACCCTCTCGGAATTCAACCCTCTCGAGCGACTCCACTTCCCATTAGCATGACGATCAACGCGGTACTTAATATCTCAGGGCTTTTTCCCCCGACGTGCTCAACGATCCTCGAACTAACTAGTCTTTCCGCTACAGGTAACTCCGAAAAGGGAAATCGTTTCGAGGTCCGACGACACTTGGCGTGCTTTCCTGCGTTTTGGAGATGATTCTACTGTGGAACTGCTGCTGAATGAGATATCGAGGATCCGAGTGAACCGCAAGCCACTCTGCTCTAGTAGAATGCTTTTAGAGGAACACTGGTGAACGGTGAGATACAGCGCGATACCCTCTCTGACATTTTCATCCTGGTGGCCGCCCCTCCCCATTACTTACTCGAGTTCTACACGATTCCTCTAGGGCCGATATTTACATCTCTGGACGATGGCCTGGAGTAGCAGAGGACGCGGAGACGAAAAGCATTAGTTCGATCGGAAGAGGTTGCCGTTGCCGATAGGGGCCAGCCTTCACTGTCATAGCGGGGCCACGTATTAGCCTCATAAATCCGGGGAATCTGCGCGAGTCATCTTACAAAGTGTTCACGGAGCTTCGTGTACACGAAGCTCACGCGGCGTGGCGAGCAGCTCCGATAGAACCTAGGGGAAAGGACGGGGAGCGCGCGGGGCCTGTGCCGTCGTCGAGGAGGAGAACACATCGCGATCTATGCTCGTACGGCCCTGGAACCTCCTCGGAACGATCCCCAAGAAGGGAAGCGATCGGGTTAAGTCAGAGAGACGCGGAGACGCTCGAGAGAAGAAGGGAGGAAGAGGACCGGACCAAGAAGAAGAGGAAGAGGGAGAGTGCGTCTGTGTGTGTGTTGGTGAGTGGCGAGCTCGCCTCTCAGGTGGAGAGTAAGACAGTGGCCACGAAATAAGAAACCGGTTGGGACCCAATTTACTTAACAACGGCCGAGAATCCAACACTTACGGATGTCCACACGGGAGCAGCGTGCACGCGCGCTCACGAGAGCACGGCACACCACCTCGCTCCGCCTCGGCAAGAGGAGGCCCTGGCAGCGTGCAAACAAGTCCGTGTCAAGCTCGTAGGGGGTAAATTTGTGTGAGTTCCCCAGCGCCATTACCACCGAGATTACAGCCACCGCGACGTCCAACCGGAGAGAGAGAACCCGCGAGAAAAAGAGAGCCTCGGCTGCCACTGTCACGCCGTCGACCCTGCGACTCCGCGACTGTTATTACCCGGCTATTAACCAGCCGACTTCACGCCAGCCACTTGTCTAAACTACATGTCCAAACTACACCAATTTCCGCAGCGGCGAGCGCGATGTGCGTTCGCTCCTTAATGCCCGATGCAAGAAAAGGGAAGCATTAGTGAAAGTATAATAGAAAAAGGTCCCCGAGACATTCCCCGGTGGAAGGGAATCGGCAGCCGAGGCGAGATCCCCGCGCGGGACCTGTACGGTAGCCAACTACTAATTTCGACTTCATTGGCCGAGATAAAGCCGGAATTTCTGCCACTGGGCCCTGCCAGTGGTCCCGCGGCGCTAAGAGGGCCGCGCCGCGGTCCCCTTAATTTTGCGGGACCTGTTACTTCTTCGTCTGCCCTCGTCCCCGATAATTAGGCCTCTGTACACTTATCACCGCTGGCATGTCGCTTCGCCGGCCCAAGTCGGAAGGCAGATCGTCCTCCGCGGTTAGCCGTTGCCCGGCCCGGCATACTTATGGCTTCCACTTTGTCAAATAAAGCGAGCTTATGTGTCGGCTAACAGGGCGATATTAAATTCGAGCAGTTTATCGACGCTGACTACTTAGCCGCTCTCGCGGGCCCAAGTATCCGATAATTGCGGGCATAACTCCGGCTTTTTATTCGCCGGGACGAATTCGCAGCCGATCCGCCGCTACTAATTTCGGCTCCATCGATCGCGATAACAGCGGAATTTTCGTGTCCTCCGGCAGCGGCAGAGGGTGCCGCCCTCGAGGGCGGGGTGGGATGAAGGGGGGTCGGGGGGGAATCCCGCTGACTTCTTAATTTTCGCGGCCGGTCCCCACGTGGAATCGGCATTCCGCATCCCGGCGAGAGCTGATATCCGACTCTCTCTCTCTCTCGCTCTCACGACAAAACTCTCCGAAATAAAGTTGGTAGAGAGCTGCCGGGCCGACACGCCTGTCCCAAGTGGAAAATTAGGGGAGGAGCGCGCGCGTCGCCGATATTAATAAAGAGATAGATCCTGCACGAGGGCGCCCACCGTCCAGGAGCCTTTTCGCCTTGCCGACTCTCTGCCAAGGAGAAAAAGAGAGGCGGTTTTACGAGAGGTACAAGCAACGAGCAGCAATTAAAATGTCTCGGTCCCACTCGAATCTTATATTCTCGACCGGTTGCCCCACCGCCCCCTCTCCCTCCGGCTCTCCACTCTCTAAAACAAGAACGTGTAAATGCAGAAAGAGTCGAGCTGTGTACGAGAGTATAGAGTCGGCCGAGGAAATATTTCGGCTATAGGGCGCAGCTCTCTCATTGGAGATTTCTATCCTGCACCAATTCGGCGCACAGTAGCTCGAGGGAATGGGGGGGCACGAGGTGGTTCCCCAGGCTAACTGCTGAATAACTGAGTCGTCGGGGGAGAGAGAGGGAGAGAAAGAGAGAGAAAGAGAGTGAGGGAGAGGCGGACCGGGCGAAGCCACGGGCGGAATGGAGAGCCTAATTAAACGATGTACAATTTATAACACCAGCGGGAAGGTCTAATGGCTCGCGTTCCTGGAAACCCGGCGATTCCAGCGCAGGACCACACCTAGCCAGTCCTGCTTTGCCGGGTGAGATTGTCATCGGCCCTCTCTCCAAACCGAGGAGAGAGAATGACGCCGCTGCCTCCGACGCCGCCACCTTCTTCACGAAATCCTCGGGGCCCCCGCCGCCACCGCCGCCACCGACTTTCCACGTAACGTGAAACTTTCAGCGCCGATCCACGATGCCCCGATCGTGTTAATTAATCTCCGCAATTACCCTGACTCTTGTATCATACGGCCGAGAGTATCTAGCGCGGCCTACCCTCCCTTTCACCGGCGGCCTTTTTCTCAGTGAACTTTAACTTTCATTCGCTACTTGATCCATTGAATTCGCGCGGCTCTCGCAGTCGATGTCTCTCGGGGATTTCGTAGGCGCGTGATTGATTTAATAAAACTAATTGATCGGGACGAGGAGCCGGAGCGGCCAGGAGTGTCTAGAGATCACGACAGCCGGCACGAGGATCGAGCACGTGTATGATTAGTGATGCGTCGACGGTGAAATTAGCATGCTAAATCGACTCCTTTCGACCAATTGTCGGGGAACCGGTCGGCCCCTTGGGGGGAGAGAGGGGGAGCAGGGCAATTATGCGAGCGGCGATAATGCTCTTTCGCCTCGAATCGCCTATTACACCTGGGTGTTCTTTGCCCCGGCGGCCGATCGAATCGATCCTCACTCCGGTCACGTGTGGAGCCTTCCACCTTTCCCTCGCTCCAAATCGATCATTGAACCAGCAGTGCGCCAATGATATCGCTACTCCCCTAAGTAATTCCGACGGCTCTTATCTGAATTAGTAATTGCGCCGGATAGTTAATCAGCCGGAGATATATGACGCGGAGTAGCACTCGCGCGGAATTCCGCGGGGACGACTTAATTCCGAGCAACTGATACAGTGGCCGGCCACTCGCATCTACCAGCCGTGCAATTAATCCTCGGAGAAAACAGTAGCCGGCGAGGGGGGACCAGGGAGAGAGGGGGACGAGAGAGTGAGAGGGCGGGGATATCTAACTGGAAGTCGAACACGGCGGCGTGTTGCGCGCGTGTGTTGGCATCGAGACAAGGAGATACTCGTGTTGGGAGCCGGTGCTCCAGAGCGTGCAATCGTGAAATTAACGCGTTCGTTAAGTGTCGATGCCGCTTGCCCGCCGAGAATCAGCCGGGAAATCCGTGGCGAGAAATTAAAATCCTTGGCCCCGCTAAGTCGCCGGGGCAAAAAGAGGGCCGGAAGTGCTCGGGGCATGGTGCTCGCGAGGCTAATGCCGCATAAAAGAGATAAAGTACGCTTAATATCGTTGAAACACAGTTACGAGCAGATTAAACTTGGTAATCGTACTGGCGTGCTTGCCGCGCGAGACTTCCCTCCTGGGACCTTTCCTTCACCGGGACAACAAATACAGGCTCATTCACTTGGCTTGGAATCGCCAGTCATGTGTATGGGTTGCGATGGATCATTATGGACAATTCTCTATTATTATTAGTGTTTTTTCCGGATTCTTAGTTTCTAGGTTCAAACTGAAGAAATGTCAAGTATTCGGACGAATTGGCAAAATTTCGAAAAATCGACTTTTTTTGCATGGGTACCCCTTCCAATTTTTTCGATTTTTCGACAATTTTCCAACTCGCCCGATTTCAATATTTTTCGTTAGTTTTAGCCTTAGAACTAAGATTCTACATGAAATTAATCAGCCACAATCCATAATTGTGTCGTACGGAGAATACTTTCCAAAACCCTAACGAAAATCACCAAACAGTCACAATGATCCCAAGCCAACTGAATGATCCTGTACACCTCCCTTTACCATCAGCTCGGTCTCTTTCTCTAGGAATAACAGTACACTTTTTGGAGGCGCGTGTTAAGCTCTCGGCTCTCTTGACACCCGTCCTCCTCGAATGCGTCGTAACTCTTACTATTAATTAGCGATCGAGCGAACGAAGCGCGCGATCGGGCAGGCTTCTCCTCCTCCGGGCAGTAAATCGGCGGCCGCGGTTGTTCAGGCCGGAATGTCCGAATACACGAGGCCTAGACGCGCGTGGATTAGCCGGGAGTATTCATATTTCATGGGGCGAGCGATGCCGCGTAAATCTGAGAGCGGGCAATAGGTGAACGCGTGTCTCTCGATCCCCATTAGTATAGGCATCGTCGGCAATTAATTACGGAGAAAGTCCGGCGACTCCCAGGCTGCCGCGCGTGTATTAATCACGCCTGGTCCGAGGCACACATACGCGCTCTGCCCCTTTACTTTATATTCACTGGATATCGCGGAATTTCGCCGAGCTTATCGCCTGACAAATTGGAAACATGCCCTCGAGTGTGGTTTGAGTAAAAATGCTCGATCGGCACTCGAGGAGTTGAGACATTGTTCGTTGGTGAGGCTGATGCGGAAAGTAACGCGTGTGGATTAAAGGTGAGACGGTTGCTGGTCCTCGGGGCCGATCGGTTGAAGTCGGGGCCAGCGCTAATTGCGAGTCTTTTAAATCGGACAAATTTGAGGCGGACGGGACGCGGGTGAACGGCCGAGTGATTTTTGTCGACGAGCTGTCAAGCGTCGAATCCTTGCGCTAACAAGGTGCCGCATCCGCCGAGGAAGCCAGTGCGTTTTTATCAAATAACCCTTTGGGCCAAGTGGTGAACGTGACGTTCTCCCTGGCGAACAACGATCTAACGAGGGTCCGGCTTTTTGCGCATTAAAATATCGACTAATTGCCCCAGGATTCCCTCCGGGTTTTTGCGCTCGCGAGATACGTGAGCGAACGCGAGCGCCCGAGCCCCCCGAGGTTCACCGCGGCCCTGGCCCCGGGGCCCGGGGCCCGGGCCCCATCCCTAAAGACGTTTCCCAAATCCCGAATCGCTTCTCGATATGGTAGTCGATCTCCAGTATAGGTGGCGGACACTCCTTTACTCCGTTTAACAAAGCCTCGCTTCTATACCCTCTCGACATTTTTCGAATTCCCGGGCCCTCACCTGGTCTATTCTATCTTCCAAGATTCACCGATAAACCTTATTATGCCGCTGATCTAGATGACCCCATTCGCTGCATTCCCTCGCCCTTTCGGTCCCGATCGATATCAGCCGACTTTTTATCTACAAAAATCAAAGCCGTCGCACGTTGCAGGCTTCACTTCCTCGAGGTGCAATTAGAGAATGAGCCTTGTAACTTTATTCGAGCGCGACTGGGACATAATTAGCATAGTGGCCGGTGTTCGCGTTCTCACCGAAAAATGCCGGTCATCTCAAGAATCCGGCCGGCTCGTACGATTAAGAAATACGTTCTTCTCGGCCCTCATCTATATTCATAACGAGCGGCCGGGCCCCGCCAATTAATAGGATTTCATAACGCACGAACCGACACTTTTTCTCGATTGGATGTCGTGACACATGCTCTACCTACTCGCTCAATAGACACGCGAGGGCCAATCATTGCCCTGCCGGCACATTACCGCGAGAAAAAGCGACTATCTGATAACGAGTCAATGACTCCGGAAGCTCCCCGTGGCACAGAGCTTTAGAAATTCATACTATAATTGACAGACTCGCCAGGGCAATTATGACGACGCTAGAAATTCGATAAGTCACAAGTCTCGCTCGCCTTTCCTTCGCCGGTTACATCAATGTAATCAGTAACCACTCGCCTGATCGTTAACGATACAGGAAATTATTGACGATGCCCACGCGCGAATTAGCAACCTGTTCACATTTTATGGATTCGGCCAAACAGTGATACGTCTCTCGGACCACCGGCCCAACCGACACAAACAATCCAGCTTTTATTGCGAGTAATTCAATCGCGGGATTTATTTATTTCATAGAATTCCGGGGTCCGATAGACTGTCGTAAAGCAGTCTGGCGGGGCCTCACCGGCGCAGAGAGCGGCCGCGGCGTAATGTTTAGTTTTACGACCGCGGTATTACAATTTCGACAGGGGCCGGTCGCTCCGCTCGCCGCGAATAAATTCGGGCTCGATACAGGTCCTGGTGGCTCCTCGATCTTAAATAGCCGTTCTGTCAGTGGCGCGATAAAAGTTTTTATTACCGAACACCATTCGTCGAGATCGCTCGCCACGGAATTCATCGATAGGAGGCCGCGCGCGCGGCGGCGTATCGCCGGGCCGGATAGGAAAGATGCCGAAAATCTTGGCGGGCCTTGTTATCGGGGCCGGATCTCCGATCCTCGTAAGTGGTTCATTTTCATCGCTGCTCTTTACGGCTACCATAAACCTAGCCGAATCTCCATAACGCGGATCCCGGCAGCCAGTTAGTTATTCGGAGCGGGGGGTTATGAACTCGGCAGCGCGGCGATAAGAGCCGTTAGGAAGGCAGCCCGGCTGCCGAATAAATCTCGGATATCGTATGTTAATTCGTGCGGGAGAGCTAGTTGCCGCTCCCGGAATTAGTGCCGGGCAGATATAGGCGTGTATGGATGATGGGCGGTCGAGTGCTGACAGGGAGATTCGCTTTTTCGCGGGGAAATTGCGAGAGCGATCGGCTCGTAGCTAATTAGGCGAGGGGATCGTGGCTTCCGTACTTTTCGAAGGGAGCCCTCGCGCCGAAAGCGCGACGGAGATCCCACTGGCTCCGGCCGCGGCTGGTTGGTTTGCATTGCGCCTACTGGGAAACGACTTTCTTGCGCTGCCCCCTATGTACGTACTTATGCGGGAGAGCGAAGAAAACTTTCTCGCCGTAAAGGCGAACCCGCGCACCCATAGAAAACGGCTCCCGACTTATCCCTGCCGTCTCTCGGCTCTCGTCTCTCGGCTCCGGCTCCCCGTAAATTTCCTGCGAAGTCGGAAACGGGATTTCGTCCCGATTCATCTTGCCGGCAATTACCGGCAACGGCACATGATCCGCGTGCCAGCGCTGCCCGCGCGCCGCGATGCGCTCTCGATTTATGGGAAACGCGTGTAAGCTTCGGTGGAAACGATTACTTTACTTGTGCACGCTTCCTCGATCGCTCGATCGATCGATCGATCCGCCGAGACTCGATCCTTCGTTACACTCGCTTTTTCCCGTCGCTCGCCTTCCCGAAAAAGCGCTCAGTCCCCCCCTTTCTGTCTCTCAGATTGTAAAGCCACCGACGGTACAAGATTCTTGGTAATTTGCTGGCGTACGAATACCACCCGTCGCCGAGATTTTCCTCGAAAGCCCCCCGGCCTATAAAACAAAAGGGCGCGCACCGGGGAAAATTCCGATCTCCGATCGGTATCTAACTGTCGTAACGCGAGCGTCTACCTAGTTACGCCTCGGGGCCCTTATCTATCATCTTCTTTAGAAGTTGCGCGCCGCGGTAGTGTAGGTGTACGATTATCGAGAGGCCTTCTCCGAATTTGGGTGCGCACCTTAATTCCCTTTAGGAGACACGGATCGAAGCATCGGTACACCCGTCGAAAGAGTGAGTGGCTCCCAATTAGGAGGGCTCCTTTAAGTACTGCCCGCAATTCTCCCTCTCCCTTCGATCTACCTGCCAGCCCAGCCGACTCTCTCTCTCTCTCTCTCTCTCGCTCTCGCTCTCCTGCTCGGGCTCTTTCGGCTGTACACGGTGGCGAGGCCGCGATTGACTTTCCGCGGCGTTCTCGTCTTTCCCTTGTATAAATTAGTCCCAGCCGCCACATAATGGCGTGTCGATGCGCTACTGTCCCCGGATAGCAGGGGCTTTTTAGCTCCCTTTTTCCCTCGCTGACCGCAGCCAATGTCCCCACTGTCCCCGCGCTACGTCCTCTTCCCTCCACGTCTTCTTCTGCCGGGCCTTTCTCCGCTCGTGGCTCCTCCGTCCCGCTGGGCCCCCGGGGCCTCTCGCTCTCGCTCGAGAGCGGCGCAGCTCCGCCGGGGCCTCCTCAAACTCACCTCGAGGAGAGCGGCCGCTTAATTTACGACCAATTAATTTGGATAAACTGAATGCGGGGTGGGTGGGGAGGCCTGGTTTCGATGCACGCGTTAACCCTGAATTTCTCCTGCCCCCTTGGGCCTTCGCTTCCGCTTTATCTTCGAGTGCGGCGCTCGGGCCCTCGATCCTCCTCGGGGACCCAACCACCGGCAAGTCACTACTGCCCTGATTACCAACTGCTCGCGCCGAATCAAAGCGAGCGTAATCCAATCGCGCGGCAGGAATCCGCGAACCTTACTCCTGCACGGATCCCAACTTCACGCCTCTTCCTGCCCTGATGAGTCTCGCGCGGCTCGATGAGGCTTTAATGGGAATATAATGACTGGAGCCGACGAGGCGCCCGCCCCGCTCGCCGGACAGAGAGATTAAGTAAGATTCCTCTTGACACTGGCGAGCGCGTTTAATGAGCCCAGGTGGAAGGTCCAGTTCTGGGACTTGTGGGTAGAGAGTAACGCGAGTAGTGTATGTACATAAGTGGTCCGGCGGGTCTGCCGAAGGGTTGAATGTCGCCGGGAAGGAATCGATCTTTCGGCACGTCTCTCGAAAGGCGTACACATGGACACGGACACGGACACAGGCGTAGAGAGGTTTCCAAGTGGTGGCGGCGCGCGAGAAAGAGGGACGGCGGGAGGGCAGGAGGGCTGGAAGGTCCGGCGGGTAAGTGTGCACGTTTTGTGGATCGCGGTGTCGAGCGGCGCGCCAATGTGGAGAGTGGCAAAGAGGAAGTGGAGAAACGGTTAGGCGAGGACTGCGTGGTGGACTGCGAGGTGGACGGCGCGGCGGGCGGCGGGGCGGACGTCGTCGGACGTCGGACGTCGGACGTCGGGTGTCTGGGCACTCGGACTCGGAGTGGAGGCTCGGGGGCTCTCGGGCCTCGAGGCCCCGTCGACAGGGGCCCGCGCTGCTTGGTATTCCGCTCTCGTCCGCAGGCATAATTGGCCGCCAACTGGCGACGACGCTCCTCCGGGTATCGTCGCGAAGACAAGAAATTATTCTTTAATTAATTGTCAGCGCTCAATGTGGCCCCGCATGCGTAGGATATCGGCCTCGGCCCCGTACATAAATTTCATTTATATGGGAGCGCGGAGAGAAAGAGCGGCAGGCCGCGTCGCGGCGGCGCGAGGGAGACACGCCGGGACAGAGGGAGCCGGCAAACTTCCGATCCGCACTGCTAGCAAATACCTGGCGCCTGTTTGTAAACCCTTTAACGGTAAACCGTCTCTCGAAAGGATCTCTCTCGCGCGTCTCCTCTCGTCCATTCTCGCCACCGGCTCGCTCAACCTATGCGCCGCTGATATCTCCGCGGTCGCTTCCTCCGATCCCCTATAAAGCGGGGAAAGTAGCCAACCGGCCATCTCGCCGGTCCAACGTAGATTCGAACCGGTCCATCTGCTCCAGATCTCCTCGTTATACATATTGTGCAGCGCGCGCGTGAGAGCAGCAGCTCTTCTGTCATACAATTCGCCGGCTCCATCTCGATCGGATGCTGCGGCCGCCGCCGAGACGTATAACGAGGGCGGATTTTCTATCGGGAGAGTGTGCGCGACAAATGTCCCGGGCCAAATGGGACTTTAGCCTCTAGCAGCTCGTTTATATAAGAGAAGCCCGGTACGAACAATTAGGCTACTGGTCTCGACGGGAAGGACGACAGTTACGAGCGGCCGAGGGATTCAAAGAAGGCGGCTTCGTCCTTTGATCGGCCCTCTGCCGCTGGAACGGATCTTCGGCCTTCTCGTTTTAGTTGGGATGGTGCCTTCTACTCCGCGCCTTGTTCCTGCAGATAGGAAAGGTGGGCCCCGGTATATTGGGTCCGCGCATAGGCGTCGCACGCCGCTTCCAACTCGCCTATGCTAATCTCGGCGAGTGCTCGCTTCTTTACACAAGTCAACCTCGACGCTCATGGATCCAAGATTACTCGAGAGACAGGTGTACACGTATGCTCTCTCGCACACGAGGAAAGGTGTGCGTGGGCTTCTGGCAACATATATTTTATAATTAGCCGGCGGCCACTCCGCGATAAATCAGCGCGCCGCCCAGGCTTAAGACTTAATTAAAAATTTAGTCAAAAACCAATTAGCGGCCACGGCGGATTAACATATTTCTAATTATCCGCCGGACACTTTCGGAGCCAGCCTCTCATATCCTATTGGAGCCGCTCTAACTCGAGTTGCTCGTTCTCGATGACTGGCCGATTCACGGGACCCTCAAACCTTTTTTTCTTGAGAAAACCTTCGGGGACCAGTCGCTGAACTCACCTAGGGACGATCCGTCAGGGCCCCGAGAAGGGCCCTTGGAAAACTGGGATTCGAATGGGAGTGGAGACTGGCTTAAATACTGAAATCACTTTTATTTCGCTATCATATACTTCCATGGATAAATTATCATGTTACATTTATACAGGGCGCGTTTAGGTACATCCGGCCACCTTGTCGCATTGGTAATGAGAAACCTGGCCACGAGTCACTGTCCCCGTTGACCAATCCCGCTCCAGCTCGAGCGCGCGCGCGCCGTCCAATGCGCAGGCTAATTCCCAGCTCCGTGAAAAGTGACTAGATCACGGACTGCGATTAATTAGCGCGTGATAAGAGGCCGATGGTAATTCCGCGCGAGTTCGCGGGAGAGAACTCGCCTTTTTTTCTCGGCCGCACCAATTAGGCTGATTAGTGGATCGATCACTGGAAACAGTGATTCGATGGGACTGCTTACGCAAACCCGGCGATTTTCCCCCGGCAATGCTTGGGCCGCATTTGCAGCTGCGCGGTTGCGCGGTGATTTCGGAAAGGCGTCCGATTGACTGGGATTCGATCGGTCTGGATACTATTGGGAAATCGCATCGGCTCTGCGCACTCTCCGCGTCTCTCTCTCTCTCTCCCACTCTGTCGGCGCGGACTCGAGTCAATTAGCCGAAGGAGAAATTTCCACCAAGATAAGTCGACGCCAGAGCGATCGGCCGAGAAACTGGCGATTGACACGGGCACGGGGCTGGCTTTAGTAACTGGCGTGACTTTTCCCTTCAATTAATCGTGCGGCCCTGCACGATGCTCCGACGGAAATCGAACATCCTGTACACGCGTATATACATAGGTACACTTACACGTCTAGCGCGATTCGAGCTCTATTTACAACTATGTACACGTCCTTCGAGCTGAGATCAACTGCTTCCCGAGAAATGCTCTGTTAAATGCTGCCCGCCCGAACCTCACTACTCAACATACTCCCAATCACTGTCCACCTAATTACGGACAGCAAAAACATCGTCCGTCCCGAGGAGATTCTAGAAAAATAGCTTAGATACAGATCCCCAATTTACTCTCACTCTCAAGCACCCACCAAGTCCACCCTTCGCCTCCGCTGCGTGACTTAACCCTCTGCGAAGCACATACTTAACGAACAAGTCCCAAATAACTCGAGCACTGGTCACCGCTTCCTCCAGCGACACTGGGCCCCGACGGCCCCGTCGCCTTTTGAAAATCCGGGGGTGAAAAGTCGGGCGAAGGGTGCGGGGGAGGAGCGGAAAGGGCGCGCGAGTGAAGGTCCGCTTCTGGAGTAAGCTCACACGAGGTGTAACGAATGGGCCTCGGGTGCTCTCTCGCGAGTCGAGCCTGCCTTATTAAGGCCGGTGTCCAGGGGGCCCCATGAACATGGCTGCCGCGGCGGCCGCATGGGTGTGCCTAGCCATGGCTGCCGCGATGAAGGGAGGTACTCCTGGTGTTCCAGGGGGCCCCACTCCGGAGAACATCAGGCCCGAGCCGAAACTCGGGTGCAACAGCGGCCGTGCTGACAGCCTCAACTTCTCGATCTCGGCTTCCTGCAACCGCTTCGCCTTCGCCCGCCTGTTCTGGAACCAGATTTTCACCTGCAATGCAAAATATATCACGCTTTACAGCCACCAGTTGGCCCCATCGATCCAGCTTAAGCTCAAAAAGTGAGGAATAGAGGGCGGGAGAGAGGGGGGGGGGACGGGTGGAGAGCAAGAAATCGGCAACTTATCATCGACAAATGGGAAATAGAAAACAGGCCGACTAGGGTGGGAGTGCACGAGCCGGTACTTAGCGCGTAATTAGCCGCTTCAAATTGGTGAAAGTAAGATCCCAGTTAGGCGGCGGAATTTATCGACGCCGCGGCAAACCTGCCTTACGTGGGAGAGCAGCGCCGCGAGGGATACGCGTCGTCAAAATCCCCGGGTTTCCTATATCTGTGTGCTCCCGCCCGGCTAATTGTATTTGCACAGCCGCGCCGGGCCAATTTCGCTGTTTGCGCAGTTGTACCACTGAATCGGCAGGCAAATTGCCAGATTGCCCGGCTCCCTCGCGATTATCGGGAAATCTCGCTTACTCAGACTTGAGACAACAGCGCTCGCTACTTTTGGTAGCCTTGACACAGTCACTCGGATAATCCAACTGCGCCGCGAGCTTTCTAGAAAGCGTGTACGTACACGTCGGGAAGAGCCGATCGATATTTCGCCGGGGGAAAAAGCAGCTTCCCCGAAGACTAGGTGAAAAAATGGCGACTGGTTCGCCGGAGAAAAGAAAAGAGTGTGGCCTGACGGTGCGGCGGTGGCGGTGCGGTGGGGCCCGTTGGAGTGGTGCGACGGGGTGATATCGGGCCAGAAATCGCGAACATAGCTCTTTCTCAGGAGTGAATAATGAAAGGAGAGAGCCAGCACGACAGAGGGGGTGGCCGCCACCAGCGACGGGGTGTCTCGGCAAGGAGATGGTAGGACGATCGTAGCTTATCTAAGCAAATGAACACGGCGAAGCTTCATTTCGGCGCTGATGCATTGTAATGAGCGCACAAAGTGTATCTTAACACGCTAACTGCATGATAATGGCTTCATTGCACTCCTCCTTTTTGGGGCTATTACATATGTCATGGGACAACGAATGTGTCCAGCCTCGTTAGGAATTAAGCCGGCTCTCTCTCTCTCGCCATCCCGCGGCACCTCCCCCCGACCCCTTAATTAATACTCGATCTTCATTGGCCGGCTCTTTTTCCCGCAACTATTTATCACTTCATTAAGCCGCCGGCTTAGGCGATTGCTTTCGAATAAGCTCAATGAGGCCGCGATAGAATGGAACTGGAGGTTGGGGGGCGGGGGAAATAGAGGAAGTAGCCGGATAGGAATTGGATTGGCAAGGCCGATGTCGTTCGGATTAGCGAGCATTTAATCGGCCGAAGAAAGTCCCGGGTATTTATCCGGCCAATAATCCTGTTTAGTCAGATTAAACCTCATCCGGTATCTTAACATCTCGCGTCAATATTTCCCCTCGGTTCCGCTCGGTTTCCCTGATATCTTCACTCATTCGGTAAGGTCGCGCCGGCGCGGCGATCGCTCGCGCGATTTTCCCCGAAAATTAGCTGTCGAGCCGTGTTTGCCTCGAGAGCGCGAGATCCGCGCGCCACTTGTGCCAACAGATCGGCTCCAATTGATTCATCGACATACACGCGGCCGCGAGGCGAAGTGTGCGCTCTGCCTCTCGGCTCGACGAATTCGATCAATATCCAATAAAACGATCCGGCTAATATTGTTCGAGCGAGTGCACCTTTAATTAAGGGGCGACGAGTTTCATGGCTTGGGTCCTGCTCTCTGTCACAACGCTTTCTTCCACGCCGAAAGAAAATTGTTAGTGTAAAATTAACCGGTGACATCGGCCTCGCTGATGAGTCTCTTAATTATCACTTGATCACTGGCTTAACAATCGACACTCACCTGCGTCTCGGTGAGATGCAGCGAGGAGGAGAATTCCGCCCGCTCGGCTATCGTGAGGTACTGCTTCTCGCGGAACTTCTTCTCCAAGGAGAGCAGCTGCTGAGTGGTAAAGGGCGTGCGGGGCTTGCGATTCGGCTTGTGTTTCCTGAGGGTGCACCTCACGGGGCCTGGTCCTGGTCCCGGTAGCCTCAGATCACCTGAAACACACCCGAGCCTCCTGGTCAGTCCCTTCGATAAATCCGGGGCCAACTATAAGACCAAGTTCATGTCGCGAGCGCGTGTCTAAAGAATGGCCGTACATGTGGCTGGCAGCCGTTTTGCGTAACGGAAAGCCCGATAACTCTCGGTAACAATGTAACCAATTAAACGTAAGCCGACAATGCAAATGTTTGCGATCGCGTCAGAGCGAGCCCGAGCGTTTGCTCTCCGGTGACGCGATTCGATTAATCGATGCGCCCCCCGGCCAATAATTAATGCCACTCGCGCGCTTGTATATGTAGGTGAATTAAGATATTAATGTTTATACGGGCCAGACACTTTCTCCGCATCGGCCGACCCCAGATAATTCCCACCCGGTAATTATTACCTTAATTCCGCAGCCTGCCACTGAATCGATAAATCGTTCAATGCCACCGTCGCTCAACGAAGATTCTCGATCGCAGTCAGACGAAATCCAGCCAGGTGTCTCATCTCCCCTCACTACACACTTCACCCCCCTCGCCCTCCTCTCACAATTTTGTTGTTTTGGAAAGAAATTATCCCGATTCAGATAAAGTCTCGGGCAAAAAGATCCAGCAGCGTCATCGGCCTCCATAATGGTAATCATGTTTGTCCAGATTTCCGAGCGAGATTGCCATATATTACTGCCGTGCGTGTATTGCATAATTATAATCGACATTGCCGGTGATTATCGCAGCCAGTAATTACCAATTATAACGAGGGTGCGAGTTGATGCAAAAATCAGCCTGTCATGCTCCAACAAAGTATAGTTTGTGTTTTAGTCCGCGTGGCGTTTGCAAGTTCCGAGCGGAGTGCTGCTGCTCGCTGATAAACTGCATTACTGGGCTGCCGTCGCTCGCAGCTGAGCGATTCGTACACGATATTCCCCTGTTAATTTGTAGCCGGCATCGCCAGGCAGGCTAGCGTCCGGCTGTATTTGGTAGGCGGCCGCCTCGAAAGGATGAGTCGCAATGCGTCGGAAGGGCGCGCGCTTTCCCGAGCAGAGCGGAGCTTTTTCGCCGCGAGGAATTAGAGACGTAATTGGAATAGTAGCGGCGGGTCGCGAGTAATTAGGCTCCCTCCACAGGCTCTCACTCCGCCGGGCCTGGAATGCCCGGTAATCACGGACAAATTATGTATGAGAGAGCGTTAATTAGCGTCCAGTCCCAGCGGAGTTCCGTCACCTCGCCACTGGCTCGTTCTGCGTCGATAAAAGGAGCACCTCGAAATCTTTATCGGGCAACCAGATGACGATTTTACGGCGCACTCGACATAAATTAAAGCCGCGGTGTCGCTCGCCACTACTCCGCCACTTGGGAACCTGTTTCGCAAAATGCAACAGAATAAGCCGCAATGCTCGCGCGCGACGTTCGACGCTCGATTCCCCCCTTCCCTCCTCCCTCCTTTCTTCTTTCCTCCTATTACAAGTGGACGGATATCACCTCGACACTCGTCGCGGTAACCCCCGATTCCCCGAGCATTATGTAACCAGGATCGTTTCGTTATCAGGGCTCGTGGAGCCTTTATAAATATGAAATTAAAGAGTATCGAGGCAGCTGATGCTCGCGTGCACGGCTGAGCGCCGTGTTTGATATCCAGCCTTTACGAGTACTTGATGGCAATCGCGTCCCCGCCGCTATGACACACGTCTGTCTTACTCTTAACTTAACGCACTCTGGGATTGTACGCACCCAATAAAGCCCCTCGTTAGTCGCGCAAGAACCTCGCCAGACACCTTTATAATACTGCTCGCCAGCAAATTGCCGCATTGCGCCCGGCCGGGGCTCAAAAGTCACCGATCGCTGGACAAATGTCAATATGGGATTCTTAATTGCCAGTTAATGCGTGGCAAGCTTCCTCAATTTCGCCTGGCCCTGTGTCACGATGCAAGAAGCACATGTGTATATGTACTGCTCGGGCCTTTACTACTCTACCTGCCCTGTGACTCCTTCTCCCTCTGTCTCTCTCTCTCTTTTTCTTTCTCTCTCTCGGTCTTTCTTTCTGGCGAGGAAGCGATGACGGTTTTGCGGCAACGTAATGGGGAGAGAACGTCGAATTCCCGGCGCTAATTAACGATCGAGCAGCGACAAAAAAGGAAACGGCTTGCCGGCATTGTCGAGGGGATATCTGTCGGCGAACGGATCGGTATCACGTCTATCCCCATTCTCGTGGCGGTTGTCTGTGCCCCCCCACCCCCTCCCCATTCTCGCGGCGTATCCAGCGGCTTGCTAGTCCGCTAGTCCGCTCACATAACCGATCAATATGTTCCCCTTTAGACGCTAATTAATTTCTGCTAATTAAACGTTTACCAGCATCCAGCGGGAAATCGCGGTGTGCGCGTCGGCTCGCGTCGCTCTCTGAGCGGTGAACGCGCGCACGCGCGTCGCCTCGCGGCGGCGGAAAATAATGCGCCGCTTAATTATCTCGTTCCTTGGCGGCGCATACTCGATCGGCGAGCGTTTGCTTTTGTACTATCGCGGCCGGGTAGCTAGCGGATAGATTGAGAGCGGTGCGGTGCCGAAGCGACGGCGGAGGGCGAATACTTTAACGCGGCAAGGTTCGCCGGGTGGATTCGGTCCAAGTTTTAGAAAGTCGAGTGGCGAGGTGAATAGCTATTAATTGGGAGGCGAGTCGCGATAAATTTGTATAGGTGAAACGGCGCGCGGGCTGTTTCCCTGTTCGGTCAGTAAGTCGGCCGTATAAGGATGCGTCGCGGCCGAGCAATAAATTGCTGGACGAAGTAAATCGCCGGTTGATGAAGCGGGCACGCGCGCTCTCCAACGAGTTCCGTCTTCAGTTGGATATCGCCCGCTGACAATTCGCCTATCTCGCAAACACGCTCTCGCCTATCCCGCTAATGGCCTCGCGGCGATCAATGGGTTTCTTACGGCGGCCAATTAATTTCTGCTAATTAAATGCTCGCATATGATTTGTGAGGGGAATAGACGGGGCTTCCCCGGCGATGGGTGCGCTTGCCGCATGATTGACTGGTCGCCGCCGAGAGAAAGAGAGCACAGACACAGACTCGGCTCGCCCGCTGATTTATGCCCGATCGGTGCCTCCGAGAGTTGTGCGTTAGAGCCGGCTTATTTATGCCTATCATTATAGTAAATCGCTCGGACTAAATGTCGCATTTTTAGCCGGGCTCGTTAAAGCGCTTCTCGGAAACTTTCTCCTCATTTTCCAGTTAAATTTCTCCGGGGCTCCGATCGGTCCCCGCCACGCGTTTTATAAGCTTGTTAATGGCCGCGCTTAAAGAATCAATTAAGCCGGCGGCGGGGCCGCCCCGGTATTTATCATATAATTATGGCGAGTTAAGGCGAGCACGCGTTTTTGGCGTACGTGTTCCTGATCCCGGCGCTCTCGGCGCTCTCGGCGCTCTCGGCGCTCTCGGCGTGCGCATTACAGGAGCGATTAGTCCGAGCCATTGGCGGGGAAAAAGCTGCTGGCCGGGAAAAATGCCGACTAACGAGATAATGATCGGGAGACACGTGAAAATAATCTGTCGTGACATCGATATTACCGTTTATCCTGCCACCAGCCTTCACTCATACGGATAGGAAGGGAGAGAGCCAACCGCGCAAGACCACGGGGAAAGAGAGAGAGAGAGGGAGAGAGAGAAGTAGAACCGATTTCGCGTCGAGTTGTCGCGTGTTCGCTATTCTAGGCACGTAACTGATCAATATGTTCTTCTTCGGCGCGGCTAATTAATTTCTGTTAATTACCGCGCGCAGAAACCCACCGGGAATTACTGCGTGGCGCGCAGGGGGATAACGAAGGTGGCCTCTCCCGGCCCGATCGCGGTACACGTACTAGTATATGATCGCATTGTTCCGCACTTTGTGTCGCCAAGAGCGAGTTCCCATCGGCCGAGGAAAGCAGCGCATTGCACACGCGCTCCGGTCAGGAATAATTGTCGTACACGTTCGACAAGTGGCGACTATGTCGGCAGGCACGTTAATTAACGCACCAATAATCATCATCCCCCGTGTGCAGTTCGGCCGAGTGCGTCGAGTGAGAGCCATTAATAACCGAGATAATTGATAAGAAAAATCGGCCTTCCGCGAATGCCGATCGCGGACTGAATGGTGAGGGAACCGGTTGGAAGAATTGCTTATTGTCGCAGTGCTACCGCACTCCGTCCGCACCGATAGAGTCGACATTCCACCACTTGGTCAGGTGGAAAGCAGGGCGCCTACGAACCCGCAGGTTTCACCCCCCCTCCACGTTTTATTGTTACTCGGCGAAGGCGGAATGCAGCCGCGCGGCCGCGCGCGTTTAGTCGGAAACTAACGAGAACCGCACCGGCCAAATGAACTTGTTTCACGGCAATTAACGCGTTAACCGCGGACCTCCTGGAAGGAACGGTCCATCCAGCTGTTCGAAGGCCTGCCGGCCGCCCCCGAAAGTCCGACTAGGATAATTAACCTCGACGGACATGATGAATCGTCGGGGAATATTTTCCCGAGCATCATTGGACGCGGGGGCGCGGTCGATTCATTTCGGGGCGCAGCCTCCAGATAAATGCGCTCGCCGGCGATCGCGCGCGTCCCTTCGTTATAAATGACGCCGGTATTCATAATTCTCGAAAACCGACGGCCAATGACAGCAGCGAGGATTATCTATCGACTGCACCGGATCCCGCTATCGCAGCCCCTGATAAACCTACAAACGAGAGCATCGTACACAGTGTGCGTGAGGGGTAGGGGGTGGTTTTCAACTAATGAGCTTTTCAGTATACTCAATTCTTCCCCCACCACTCAAAAACCCCGCGAATTAGCTTCCCAAATGCTACCCCGTTTCTTAGAACCTAGGAACAAACCTCTCGGCAGCCCGGCACCGGCAATCTTCCCGCTAATAGACGAGTCCCCGGCAGGCAAAGGCACTGAAAGCGAGAGGAGAGAGCCGAGGAAAGAAGCGCGTCTCTCGGTTTCGCGGCTCGGGTAATTGGTCTGGCGCACGTCCCTGGAAAAGTGGGAGGGGGAAAAAACTGAGGGATGTCCCGGCAGGGGTGAGAGGACGAAGGGGAGGGTAGAGGAGGAGAGGTGAGCTCGAAACGAGCGGTTTGTCGTTATAAGCCGGGCAAAAAAGTCGAGGCGAATGACGGTGCGCGGAGGAAGCTGGGTGTGCCAGGTCCGACCTAACAAGGGCAGTTTTTACCCCGCTGGCCCGTTGAATGCATTATGGATGCCGCGAGTTATGTATGACTCTATCATGCTCTCAAGCCCTTTATATGAGACCTCCTCCTCCCCCCTCCCTTCCTACCCTCCATCTGCTGCCGGTGCTCTTCTCTCGCCCTCTCTGCACTCTTGTTTCTCGCCCTCTACGTGGCTCCGGCTCCATCCCTCCCTCCGCTCGGAAATGTGTATATACGGGACTGCACTCCTGCTCTACAGCCTCTCCAGAATGTATCCTCGCCACTCGAGCACTTCACCTCCCCGCGTACACGCACACCTATAGACGTGTGCGCGCCGGCAGCTTGTACCTACCTATTGCCGCGCCTCACCTACCCATAATGGGATTGGAGATTTCTTTCTCGGAAGCCGCGTAAGTTTCTCATTACCGGCGCGAGCGGTAATTTCGCCCGGCGGAACTTTGGACGCGCTTTTCCACGCCGCGGCCGGAAATTCCTCGAATTCCCCCTGGCCGCGAGATGTCGCGAGCTCTAGTTACGGTCGGCGAGTTTTCAGTTGAAATCTCATCGCGCGGGATATGCAAGTACCAAATACGGGAGAGCGCGCGGGCGCGCTCGAAGAGTGCACGGGTTTCTATGGAGACCGGCGGATCGATGGTGTTGGGATTGAGTTTAGCGGGAGAGCCGACTGGCGAAACGATCCTGTCGGCGCGTTTAATTAAACGGACAATCATTCCAAGGTATCGGCATATTTAATGGGCCGCGAGGGTAGGAACAAAAGTCGCGCGTCTCCGCGGCTGGCGCGAGTTATTCGCGAGCTATTGTCCGGGGAGGCGCAATGGGACCGAGAGACTGGTAATACCAGCGTCGATCTGTAGGCCTGGCGACGATATCGCCCGGGGGAAGTTTCACGGCGGAGAGTCCGCGCGAGCGGGTATTGTCGGGATTTACAATGGTGCGCGTGCGGGCGAGATCGGCCCTGGAAACGGCAATATTATAGCGCGCGTCTCGAGCCGTCCAAATTGGATCAGAGCGATCGCGCCTCCGCCATATAAAGCCCAAGTCCAGTCTCCAATCAACCTGGACGTACCTTTCAGTCCAAGCTGCGATGAAAATCACCTGCTAGCCACCGCTCAGGAAGTACCGATCGTCTGCCCTAATAGCCTAGATACTATACCTCGGCTGACCGGCTACTCTCGGCACCATTGCTTCATTACCTGATGAAGCCACTCCCCACTCTCCAATCAACCCACAAGCCGTGCACTACTCTTTTCCTCGGCGAGCCGCGCAGTTCCGCCTCGCCTTTGTCGAATCAATTCAAGAAAGTGAGTGAAATCACCCGGCCGACTGCCGACTAATAACCCTCCAGCCAACTGCAAACAACCAGTGCAAGTGATACACCAGTCTCGCCAGCTCCGCTCCTTCCACCAAGCAACTTCCACCAGACAAATCTCCCGAAAAGCGAAGCCAGTCAGACAATACCCACACGAGGGAACCGCAGTTTCCAAGTAGCCTGGCTGGATAATTAGCCCAGCCGCGGCGCCGCGCGCGCTTAAGCGGCGAGCGGAAGCAGCGCTAATTTAGAATGAAAAGTGAGCGGCGATTTCCTCAATCCTGGCCCTTATTATCTCTCCATTTCGAGCGGTTTCAGCGAATTTAAGCGGAGCGCCGCGCGCGCCGTTTCGCGGAATGCATATTATCCTCGCTTTTTAGAGAGAGGAGGGAAAGAATGCGAGATGTTGGGGTGGAGTGGGGGGGATTTCCGCGTGTCGCGAGCAGCGAGGCCTGGCTTTAATTGCGGCTCCGAGCCAACTGCGGCTAAGTACGATTCTTACTTAAGTACATGTAAGTACGATAATAACGCGGGGCCGGCGCGCTCGCGTGACTGGCGACACTAATATCGAATCTTATGAGACTGCGTGTTGCCGATGTCATCCGAGCTGCATTAGCGGCCTAATCATCGACATTGTAAGCCGATTTCAGTGCGCATGGCCCGCTCGCACGGTGAAAAAGATCCGCCGCTACCACTCGCCCCGGCAAACTCCCCTTTATCGCGGGCCCTCTGTCTCGTTAACATTAATATTGTTCAAGATGCCGCTCGGATAATGGAAATTATTCTAATGACTGTTCAACAAGATCAATCCGTCGCCAAAAGCAGTTACTCGCTCTGCGCTTTCGAGATAAGCCGAGACTTTTAGTATCTTTGCGGCGCACGAACTTCCCTCCCACTGCAAGCACGAAATTACTATTAACTTCAAGACTGCCAGAGAGAAAGAGAGAGAGAGAGAGAGAGAGTCTGTGTAGGCTCTTTGCGCCCTAGGCGTGGCTTTACAGGGCGATATTAGCTCGGATTATACCCTCGCGAGTTTCCATTCCAAGATCACCCCGCAAGTGGCGCTCTCATTAAATTTAATCAGGCCCCGCGCATCAATGATCCCGGCTACTCTGCCCTGCTATTTATCCCCGGTTTCATTGAACCTGCACCCTCCACGCTCTCAAGGAGCCGCGATAAAAGAGACCCGCGCATCCAGTTAACTATCCAACCAACAAGGATCAGAGTGTCAAGCTCACCATTGGGGCTGGTGGGTCCTCCGTGCGGTGTGTACAGATGTCCATGGGGATTGTGGGGGTGGGGAGGAGGTGGTAGCCAGGCGAATCCAGCGAGGGAATGCGGAAATCCCGCGGGGTTCCAACCGGGAGCACCTGGTGCACCGCCTAGGTAAGGTGGACCCTGAGAGGGTCTCTGGACTCCAGGGTGTATCGGCTGCGGGACGACGGGACTGGACTTCTCCTCCTTCTCCTGGCCGGGCTCGAGGTCTCTCTCGAGCTCGCAGTCCGAGTCCATGACGTTGAGGTCCTCCGAGTGGCCGACACTCCTGATCTCTTGGTCCTCGAGGTCGAGATGATCGCCGGTGCGATCGCCTTCGAGGGAGCGATTGGCCTCGGAGTCGCTCCTGTCGTCGAGCATCTCCCGTCTACTGGAGGGCGAGACCGAGCGCGTGTTGGTCATCCTGTCGATCCGTTCATCGTCCTCCTGGACGCGCTCCCGTTCCCTCTGCACGAGGGACTCGGGGATCCTGGCCTGGGGGGAGCTCGAGGAGAGTCTGCGGTCGTCCCGCTCGCGTATCTCCTGGTCTATTCTTATGGGGGAGGAGGACTTGTCGTGGCTGGTCGTTCTCGAGAAGTCCTTCACCGTGAGCATCTCCTGGCGGCCGGCCGACGGATGATCGGCCTCGAGCCGGGCCTGCTGGTGCGCCTGGTGGTTGCCGAACGCCGCCAGGCCGTGGGGACTCAGTCTGGCGAGCAGCTCTCGGCTCTGTAGTCTCTGCTGCTCGATTAACACCTCCCGGTATCTCGCCTCTATCTCGAGGCTCTTCTCGCTCTCGATCCTCTCCTCGTTCCCTCGCCGGCCGAAGGCATTGCCGCTGCTCACCGCGCTCTTCTTCGTCCCGCTCAGCAGGGCGTCCACGCTGAAGCTGATCTTGCCGCTCCGCGGCTTCAGGTTCGACGAGGCCGACGTTGGCGTCGCCATGTCCACGTCCTCGCATAGACGCTCGCTCGCCGCACTCTGCCCCGTCACGACACCCTCGCCGTTGCTCATCTTCGAGCCCTCCACGATTCAACGATCCCGCGGGAGGCGCAAGTAGATCGGGTCGACACTGCCAGCCAGTACACTTCTTCCCTTGAGGGTTCCTCTTCCGCAAACACTTTGGCGAGGACCTCTCTTACCGCTCGTTATACACTAACAGTCTTGTGGATGCTGCGCGGATCAATAGAGACGTCGCAGGCTACGATTATACTTTGGTTCTCGCTTGATGTCTCTGTCACTGTAGAATCATCCAAAGAGTTTATGGGCGTCTCGGGAGGATTCCGTTATTCCAAGAATCCGCGGCATCGCCGCGGTTCGTGCCAACCGGTACTAGCGAATTCTCTCATTACAGTTAAAGCTGCTCGTCGCAATGAGAACCGCATGATCCGAGCATCCTAGTCTCTGAGTTCTCTGCTCTGGTACGTGGGTACGTCGGCTCGTTGGTGTCACTCATGTAGCAATAGGCCTCCCTTCAA
Source organism: Crossocerus cetratus (assembly GCA_963675795.1). Taxonomy (NCBI): domain Eukaryota; kingdom Metazoa; phylum Arthropoda; class Insecta; order Hymenoptera; family Crabronidae; genus Crossocerus; species Crossocerus cetratus. The sequence continues at coordinate 20,842,512 of OY776665.1, read as the reverse complement.
GTTTATTACGGGCAACTGCTTCAAAGCGACGCTGCACGATGCAACCGCAAACTCGTGCTTCCACCGTGTCCGCGCATTTTCCAGCACACCTCCACCCCCTGGAGCGAGCGCGTCCTCTAATCACAGAGCATCGATCAGAATCACTGTCACTTTAACTGGCAGAAGTCTCTGTCGGGCGAGCTATATCCGCCACCTGGCAGCACAACTCCAAATTCCGCTCATCCAGAAAGCTGTTCTGCTACTCTCGGGCAGTGATGATGCGTAGAGTCACAAGAAACAGCCAATCCGTTGAGGAGTCTCGCGGTCCTTGGTGGTTGGAGGCTCTTTCGAGACAGACGCTGGGCTCCCGATGCTCTCGAAACGGGAAATTCTTGGCGATTAGCTGGCGGAGGTGAGCGCGCGAGTGTGGCAACGATGCGATGCGTACGCGCGAGCGGAGGTAGGAGCTCGCGTTTGCCGTTGGGGGGTTGGTCGAGGGGAATCGGTGGTAGGTAATCTTGGTGTAATCTGGTCGCGTGGTAGCCGCTGCTGCCGCGGAAACGACACTGATTACCAGCTCGGCTGCACCCGCGGCCGCGAGGTAGCTCCGTCGAGAGGAGGCTCGTGCTTTCTCTCTCTCTGCTCCTGGCGACGGCCTCCGCCGGCTCGGCTCGGCGATGATGCCGTTCGGTGCGCGCCGCCCCCGCGGAACCCGTGGAACCGGTAGCGCGTCCTGCCCTCCACCAATGCGATCGCCCTTCGACTCTCCTCGACGGCGGCGGTGGTAGGCGTTCCCGGCGCCGCCGACGCCGCCGTCCCCACCGGCGCAGCCAATCCTGCCCCCGGATCGCGATTGAATTCTCCGCGCTCTTTCACGCTCGGCGCGCCTTTGCGTCCGCCGGCCAGTTGGCCAGATGGAGCTAGTGATGCTGCGAGGGGCGCCCTCTCCTCGCGCCAGGGCCATCCTGGAGGGGCTGGGAGAACGCGCGGCTAGAACGGACCGCGCCGCCGAGTGGTGGCAGAGAACGGGGGTAGGAGAAGCGGAGCTTCCCAGGGGGCTGGAGCGGAACGGCTTCCACCGAGGACGATGGGGATGATTCGAGAGCGGCGGCGGCGGCGGCGGCGGCCAACTGCTCGGGAACGTGACGACTCCTAATTGTCTAATTCCCGGCAGCGCGCGATCCGCGGAATTGATTGGCAATCCCTTGTGTGAGTGCGCGCGATTCTCTGCCTCTGCTGCGTACACACCCTCAGCCACTCTTACTTCCCCTCGCTACTACTCCCATCGTCTTACTCTCCAACAAACTTAGACTTTCCCGCATGCTCCTCGCTCGATGAAACCTTCTCCAAACGAATGAATGCGCAGAGGGTGGAATCGAGTGACAGGGACGAGGCTCCAGTCGCGTAATGGTTCCCTCCGAGTCCCAAGCGGAGAACAATATTTTAGGATTAAAGTAATCCGATTGGCAGAAGCTGGTACCGATCGTCCCGAGTGACAGCCGACAGCCGCAACCTCCTCTCGGAGGAACGAGAAGGGCGAACATACCCGTCGCACTCTCCTCGGAGTCAAGCCGATTAACCAAATCTCGTTACAACTGGCCGACAGCCAGTCCGCGGGGTGTCCTCACGAGACGACACCCCGGAAAAATGGAGGCGACCCGCCGCACCCTCTCTACCCCGAGAGACTCGAGATATCGCCGATCGACTCGAGATCACCGGCCATTTGCCTCGAGAACCCCTCGCCGCCTCGATTACGCGAGTAATCGAGGCCCATGATCCGCGAGGGATTCCGCGATAAGGGCGCAGCGTGCCGGTCGAGCCGGATGAGTAGTGATCGCCGCGGATGGAAAGCAGAGAAAGGTGTACAAGGGTGTGAATTTTCAGGCAGTTGGCCTATCGCCGGGGCGAAAGGGAGTGGCATTCGCTGGCGCGCTGCTGCGCACATTAGCGGTGAATAAACGACACCGAAATATAGCGAGAGCGGCGGATGCGCGAGAGCGAGCGAGCCATAATAGGAGAGCGCGCCGCGGAGTAGTCTATTAAGCGTCCTCAAAACCAGTTAGTGAGTCGGCAATCCAGTTTAGGTACAAAATGGCTGTCGTTTAGCGAGGATTAATGGTCTCGGGAGTGCCCCGGGGGCAGCATAATGGGGCAGATGCGTCCTGGATGAGGGGAGCAACCCCCTCCCCGCGGCCGTCGCGCGCAAGCGGTGCCGCTTCCTCTCTCACCCTCTGTGTTGCTGCTCTCCTATATCAGCGAGCAGCACCACCTCGCCACCCTGTACCTCCTCCTCTTCCTCCCCCTCTCTCCCCGCTCTACCATCACGCTTCTTACCCCACGAACCCAGCCGACGAGCGACCACCGCCTCATTATACACACCTAGCTGAGTACCAACCCCATTATCCCCTTTTTGCGCTCTCCTACCCACACACGCGCCTCTACAACCTCTCTATCTGTCTCCGTGAGAGCTAAACGGCCAGCGAGCCAGAGCCAGGACGCATTGCCATTGACGAAGGGGAGCAGCCCTGCTTTCATACTTCGGGGCCGAAGTGCGACGTTTAGTTTGGCGTTTCATGCTCGAGCGACTACCCCAGTCCTCCGCCGAACCGTCGCCTCGGCTTGCCCTCCTTCCGTCCCGTCCTCACGCTCCCGATGCTAAAGTACCTTCGGCCCTTTGGAAATCGACCCCTAGGTCCTGTATACTCCCGCGACACTATTAAGAATCACTGCCCTTTGTCGCGCGCCGCTAACTCCGATTTAAAGGTGTTAATGGAGAATTAACTATCCCACGCTCCGAGGACGTGGATTTCTTGAGGCGGAGAGGTGGCTGGTTGGTTGATTAAAAATGGATGCTGTCGAGTGTGAGTTGTGACAGTGCAACCAGCTGCCGGCGGAAGATGCCAGGGTAACGGTGTAAAGACGGCGTCCGGAGGAAGGATCGGCAGGGATCGACGTGCTGCTTGATCCGAGGAGACTTGGGGGCAGTGCCGGGCGGAATTCGCGACACGCCTACAGTTTAACGAAATAATGCTGCTCGTTTAAAGGATACAATGTTATCTTAAATACCTTGGGCTTTGTCCGCTGAGGTACCAGCAGGAAGTGGACGCGGCGGTCGAACGTCGAACCGTTCTCGCAGGTGTCCGCCTTACTCCACCCACTATTCCCTTTTCCCTTTGATATTCTCTAATTCGCACGCTCTCTAGCCCCCGACTGGACATTCCGGCCGCCTCGCTTTAGCCAATCTCCGATTCTCACGCTGACCGAATCGTTGATTCCCAGGAAAATCGCCGCCGGGGAAAAATGGAGGAAACCCCTTTGGCCGAGTGCGGAAGGAACGAGCGCAGATAACGGTCGACGATATTTGCGGATTAGGCCGAGACAAGTCCGAAGCGCAAAGAAGCCCCCAGTTGTGGGCGTACACACGCCGGGAATTATCCCGCGTGGGGTCAGCCTCGGGAAATCCTAAAATAATCAAACACAGCCTGCTGCTCTCTCGGCCGGAGAGCTGCAAACAGGATTAGGACCGAAACGCCGCGTGGTTCGGCAACTCGAGTCGAGAAAGTCGGCCGCGCTGCTTTACCTGGCCCCCCTGGAAAAGCAAACTTGACTTTGCGACTCTGTGTGTTCCGGCGATATGCCGAAAATTTGTTTCCCCGATCCTCGGAGCTGTTTGTACACTATCCTCTTATCTTTTCCCGGGGCGCCTCGCCACGTTCGACGGCTAACTACAAACTGGCCGGGCTCCCCGGAGGCTTCTACTTACACGGAACGCTGAACCACCGGAATATTCCTGTAATCGTTCTCGCACAAATCACCCGATGCTTTTTCAAGGACACGCCGATAATCCGTCGATAGGACGCCGAGCAGAACCGATCGAGGCCGCGCGCGGGCCACTTAGGTCCGTTCAAACATCAAATTTACCCTTGATCGAGGGTAAATAAAAAAGGTCTCGTCACGCGTACTTGAGTGCACAAGGGGATGATTTGTAACCGGTAGCATTGTCCGCTGCTCTTCCAATGACGCGAGCTCTCCCTTTTCGCTGCGAGCCAATCCCGGCGTCGGGAGAAAAAGATCAAAGATCCAGAGTCAAGGGTTCTCTCTCTCTCTCTGTCTTATTGATGGGGATGTATGGGGTGGCGGACCCACGGAACCAGATGGATCCCCGGCTGGCTAACGCACCGCGACGATATCCCCATTATGTTTGTTTATTTATTATTAATAGGAAATTCATAACAATCACATAATGGGAGAGGGACTCGCGCGCGCGCGCTCGCTCTCGCTCATAATGGCTTTGTCCGAGGCCGCGGCTATATCGCCTACGTGTCGTCACGCTCGGGAAGCTTCTGCCATAATAGCCCGGCTTTTCCCCGGATATTCTCCACGCCTCTTTTCAACGGCGACTCCACGGAATCGCCTCGCGAAACGAATGCCGGGCTCGGTGTTGCTTCTTTTTTTCCCCGAGCTCTCCGGCATTTTATAACTGGCGAACGGTGACCCGGGAGAGCCAGAGGACCGCCGGGACAAAAGGGTGTGTGGAAGAGTCGGTGAAGGGTTATTAGCGTGTGCGTATTGCGTAATGGTGTAATGGGGAGGACGAACTTCTGGCTTTCACGTTCGCCAGACACTTTATACCAGAGTGAACGAGCCCCCTCCATCTCTCTCTCTCTCCTCCCTTACAGCATCCTCGTGAGGAAAGAGCGTTCGCCTCTCGCATCGCGCGGGCGCGGCGTTGATGTGAACTCAAGGGTGCAAATTCCCGCTCGTTCGAAATTCAGGACAGGAAATTAGACGGGCGTCTCCCTGCCATAGAAATAGCCGCGAAGCGTGAGAGATACGAGGGAGGTACGAACCAACTCGAGGCAACCCTCTCCCGCCACCGCCGGGGAGAATAACCGCTCTATGGCGAGTATCACTCCAACAGCAACCAACCCACCCTTCCTTCTGCTTCGCCTACTACCCTCCCCTGCCGTCCCCGTCCTCGAGCGCCCTCGCGCACACCCAACCCTTTTTCCGACATGTAACAACCCTTCCCTGTTAAACCTGTGCTTCCGGCACAAGTATCCAATCATTTTTCAGCCACTCGGGGTAATGTACAAAGGCGCTGAATCTGTTCGTCAGAGCCGCGGTGATTATCTATTGAAGAAATGGCGAGGGATGATGAATCTTTTTGGATATACCTCGAGGTTTCCTTATCTACGACAATATTCCTGGGACGTAATGTAGCTCGTGCATTGCTCGCGAGGTAATGTTTCGCGGATAGAAATCGCCGATAGAAATCGCAGGTGGATACTGGCTGTTTGGAAAGCTAGAGAATGCCGGGACATGTAGAGGCGATAAAACCGGGAAGACATAGATGTCACGGGGCGGACTATGTTTGTTGGTTTGTCGTGGGTCTAGTAGACGGCGGGTCGTTGGAGAGCGGTGGAGAGGCTTACACCAGCAGCAACTCGGCGCTCATTCTCTCCTCTAATTCCCGGTGCCCTGACAAGTTTTGACAGGGCGGGCCGCTTCATCTGATCTCGGGATTAGGTCAGTCCTGGCAGGTTGCCCGGGCGGATTCTCTCTATTTGGCTTCCAAGTCACTGTCAGTTCGTCACCTCGGGCCTCCTTTCTCTCTCGGGCCGGATCGCCACTGAGTCCGTCTTTCTCGGGAGAGTTTGCAAACTGCAGGTAGCCGGCGGGGCCCCGCGCGGCGACTTATGCCGTCTTAAAGTCAGATGCTCGGCCGCGTTGTTTTACACGCGCCCTTTCTTCCCGGGCGTATAATCCAATTTGCAGGAATCCATCGACCGTTACACCCTGTTTTGAGATGAAGATCGGAGAGCGCTGGCATCGACTGGGCGGGAAACTGCGGGGCTAACGGGACCGACGATTATCCTTTTTTCGCATTCCTCGGAGGCTGCGATTCCTGACATAACAGGACTGATATAAGATAGCCTATAGATTCGCGATTATACTATTCTATTGAATAGTTCCACGGAGACGTCGCGGAGTCCCGTAATTTGTGCGAGCACGCTGCGGTAATAGAGCCAACTTTACGACGGCATTCATCGCTGCTCGGCTCGTTCGAAGCTATTGCTGCCGGATTTGAGGGGAGCCCGTTCCCTTCTGCCCACTGTCCAAATAAGAAATGATTTTTCCCGGGGCTTTTCGCTTAGCCCGCACCAATCAACCGGCACAATCGCGAGTTATGCGGGAACAGTGCGCCGTTGCGGTTTCCGGCATAAGTCAAATTTACAGGAGGACAGCGCCAGAGTTACGGCCAGCGGTTCGATCCGGCACGACAAACCGTGGAAAGTCCGGACGCGGAAGTCCGCGCGGCCCATTAGAAATCATGGTTTAAGCGTGCATTTTATCCCGCGCATTATGTATCGCCGTGTATGAATCTCGATTCCTGATAAGCTCGAGCCAATAACATCTGTTGGCGCGAGAGACGGAACTCTTCTCTTCGAATCTTCCCAATTCTCTAAGAACCGTTTTAGCCTCCTGTATTGCTACCAGTAGGACTCTGCCCCTTGTAATTTCTAAGCGTTACACTTTTAATCAGTGCTTCACGCAAGATCGGCCAAGCGTGCGCTCGCGCACAAAGGAGGATGGGCCGTGACACAGATTGTCGAGGGGTGGGGGGAGGACAGAGACAAGTATTGTGCCGGTTGATTTAAGGATGCGCGACTCCGCTGACAGCCGATCCCATCTGCGATTCGGATTAAACTCACTTCGATTAAGGGCCCATTGACGCAGCATCCGTCACAATCGAGGAGAATAAACGCGCTCCCCCGCCGGCGTCCACTGGAAATGGCTTTCCACTGAATTTGCTGTCTCGGTCTGTTTAACTCTTGTCAATTATCCCAGCGTCTCGCGACAGATATACTTTCCTAATTAACGAACCTGTCGGAGGGTTGCGCTCGCCGGGAAACTGGCGTATCGTATGTCGAGGTTACTCGCCGAGGGGAATACATCATTCCTCGAGGATCGAAGCGTGCGGCATGCAAGTTAACAATGTTGCTGGCCCGCTATCTCTTCATGCTCGGAATGGTGTGAAAGAAGTCTCGAACTTTGACCGGCGCGGCGCGGTCAGCGCAGATCTCGCTGGCATTAAGACGCGAGATATACTGGCGCCCGTGGTCATTTACCAATACTTTAAAGCCTAGACAATGAAGCCATTCAGCCTCGGGCCGAGTGGAGGGAGGACGAGTACGATATACATACCTTTTACCGCTTGAAAATCAGTCACGTGCACAATGTCGAAAAGAGATCTGGGTCAACAGTAGCAGACGAGAACATGTCCGGCGAAAACAAGTGTTGACACTCAGGGTGATGGCGCTCGAGTTACCTCCAGTAAACGCGAGTCGAAAGCTTTCGGGGCAAATCTCCCCGGCAGGATAACTCCTGGAATCGTAGGAGGAGGACGAGCGGCGCGTTTGCCGGGATGGTTGGCTATGTATTTCGGGGCGCCCGGCGAGTGTAGACGCTCGAATTTCGTGTCGAGGTCGAGAGAGCGAGACGCGTCGCCAGTCGCCAGGGCGTGGCAGCAGCCGCGTTTCAAACGAGAACGAGCGGCGCGAATTCCTTTTTGTCTCACGATCCTGCCGCTGCTTTTCCGAGATGTTCCGCCAGGATTCTCGAACCGGCGACCCCGAGAGGAGGAGGAGACCGGAGGGAGAGAGGGAGAGAGGGAGAGAGGAGGCATTCGAGGCCGGGACTTGCGCCGTCAGTGCGACTAATTTGCATCGGAGCGAGACCGTTTGAGCTCAGTGCTAAGGACAAGGCGGGGGTGAATGGCAATTAGTCATCGTGTCATTGTTCTAAATCTGACACCGATATCCGTCGGAGGCGCCACTCTTCGCATTCGGAACGGAAACCACGGCTCGGCCTAATGAAACCTCTCGTCCTCCTGTACTTTAACCCCCCGACAATGGCCCCCCACCCCCCTCTACACATCTCCGCGATCCGTACATGTCTACCAACAATGAGTAAATGACAGGGGCCAACACCAATCATTCCCTCATTCAGCGGGAATCCCAGTTGACAGGCGGAACGAGCTAAAGTGCGTGCCGCTCATTACTGCTCTATGATAGGCCGAGCACTTTGTATATTCGCGATTATGAAACATGTGTTTGAATGAGATTGCGCCGCAAAGAGGAATGGTAATTAGTCATCCTGTCATTGTTCCATATCCGGCGCGGACAGGGCGCCACTTTCCTAATTGGAGCACACGCAATTTCTCCCACTCTCTCTCTCTCTTTCTCTCTGTGGCTCGCAGATGCGAGAAGGCCTCACCGGATTATCGCTCGATTGGCAGTGTTTATCTTTCTTTTTCACTTTTATAGAAGTCGCTCGAAATTCGGGGGGCATCCGGCGAGAATCGCTCGTTATCTCGCACGCGCCTGCTAAGTGCACAAGGGCAAGATTCTAGGCGTGAAAGCGGCCTGATTAGGAAATATTTATTTGAGATATCACACCGCGCGATCCAATTACTCCTTCTTTCTCTTGCCGCTTGCGAAAACTGATTAACACTCGGCGGTATCTGTGCGCTGTGTACGCGAAATGGGTAGTTATATCGGCTTAATTACACGGGAGATACGTCCCTCTTAGACGAAGACGCTGCTTCGACGCTCCTGAGAAGCGCGTCCCGAGTGATTTATGGAGCGGAGTCGCCGTGGCACTGGTATAATTGGTGAGTTGCGCGAAAACTCGCCGATTCCGACTAATCAGAAACGTGTCGAGTATGACGGGGAGCGTTGGACCTTGAGGAATAAGGAAAAGTCAGCGGCGAGAATTGGGACATCGATAGCACCACCGTGACGAGATGTCGGTGGGGAAATTAACTAGAATTGACCTTGTTGGCTGGAGGGTGATCTCGCGAATGAATAAGATGTAACCAGAGAGTGCGGACTCGTCAAGAACGCGGTGCGATAGGCGGCGAGCGGCGAGCGGCGAGAGAGAGAAATCGCTCGCGAGGCGAATACTTAGTAAAAAGTAAAAGCACAGCTCGCCGATAGCACGGCGATAACACGCGTTGTAATTAGTCACTGCCAATTAACAGCTGCTCAAACGGAAAACAACTGGGCTCATTAATGATATTTGGTCGAGGCCTTGCCGGAAACGCGCGCGCGAACCACCGACGTTTTTCCCCCCCGCTCATGCCCCCCCCATATTATATATCGTCCTTCTCCCCCAGTCTCCCTTATCCAGGGAGTAATGTGCGTGCGTAAGCACGGGATATCGAGAAAAAGACGAGGAGCCGCGCGGACGCTCCAGAAATGGCGCGATAGCCGGCGAAGGGCGATAGGGGGATTTTTAAAAAATTCAACCGAGAACCTATCGCTGGTGGAACAAGCGGCGAGAGTGACGAGCGAGCGACAGTTTAACAAGGGAATGATTGCGCTAATGGCCGAGCGAATAGAGGAGAACTGGAGCAAGTAGAGGGGGCCCAGTGCCTCCTCCTCTTCTCCTCCCTTTTTCATTTTCCTCCACTCGCTTCACGCCGCGTGCCCCGCGCGCCCGCCGCTATAATTAGGCCGGCGGTCTACACCCCTCGCCGGATAACTCTCCGCCAACAAAACAAGTTTTTGCAAATCATTAAGAGAGCGCGCGTAATTTTAATTGCACGCCGGCCCGCCGAATTAATTATGTCGATTGCGCGCGCTCGTCGGAGCGAACTTGCGGCAGGTCCGGATACATCTGGCGGCCAGGAGTCCACGCACCTTCCTCCTTTATGTCCAAGTGCATAAAGCCTTCGGGCATTCTGCTGGCAGCGCCGAACACTGCCGCACTTCCCCACCTCCCTCTCTCGCCCTCCGCGCGCTCTTTCCCCGTCGACTTATCTTGTTTTCAACTAATTGTACGTGGCATAGTTCACATCGCGATAAAACGAGCTCGCTTCGCCTTCCTTTTCCGATGCAGCGCTCCCGCCGCTCGTGACTCGCTGGAATTTTAATGCCACCGTCCTGCAAATCCGATTATTCCCGAGGAGCAACATTGTTTTCACCAGAGTCGCATTTAGCCGAGTGACCGCCACTCTCGTTACATAAACCCGTGGCCTCGCGCAATGCGATAATAAGTTAATAGCTAGGCGCTTTTATCGTAGCACTGTCGCAGTAAATCCATCGCGCTCGCCTAGCTCATTAAGAAAAAGGAAAAAGAGCGAGAGAAATCGGGATGATGCGATTAATGTTGCGAGGTCGTCCACGCTTGCCACTTGTTCTTCGAACCGTATTGATTAATCGAACGGTACATTGCAAAAAACAGGGCTTCCGACGTTAATTCGACTTGTAATGTATAAATAGAGTGGTCAATTATAAATTAAGTGGAGCTCCCGTGATTTATGGCCGCGGATTGGCCGGATACTTACCAGGAGAAGAATTGGGAGACAGTGGCAGTGCGGGCTGATACGATAACGCGAGTAATTTGACAGGTTTGCGTAATCCTTCCTCCACTTCGCTCTCGCACTCTCTCTCGCACTCTCTTCCTCCCACCCGTTCTGCGTACACGACCTGGCACACTCAAAAACATTTTACCCTAGTACTCCTCGCACCGAAGACACACCAAGTCGAAGGTCACCCTCTAATTGCACAATTGACCCAATTAACGAGTACATACGTGGAAAACAGTGCGATGCCCGGGACCCGGGGACGCGAGCTCTCGGCTGAAACGTGGCAAAGTCGCAAGGAGAGTTACCCTTTTCTCCGACATAAATCATGACATCGAGGAGCAGCCGGTTCCTTTATCGGCCGGGGCCGAAAATCTCGGAATGGTACGGGGACGAAAATTCCCTGGGATCTTCATGGTCGAGGGCGATTTCGCGCGGTGAACATCTGAGAGCCGCGGGGCGCCCTGTGCCGACATGTCGGACATTTGGAGATGACGATCTACCGAACGGAAACAGGCTCCGCTCCGCGCAGCCATCAGCCCCTGGAGCGGCCGAGAGGACCAATGGCAAAAAGACTCCCAAACGGATCCCACCACTAATTATAGGTTCGTCGGTTCCTACGCGATTGTTTGAACGTGTCAGCCCCTTGTTTGCGGCTTGTTAGGGGACTCCTTTCTCTCTCTCTTTCCCGACTTTCCCTTTGGCCTCGCTCTCGCTCGCTCTCGTTAAGCGTCTCAAGAAAATCTCTAAGGTCTGCCTGTGTCTAACCAGCCACATTTTCAAGAAAGGCCTCCGGGGGGAAGCTCGTGCCTCGAAATTATACGGCAGAGACAACCCATTTTAATATCGTGTCCTCTCCAGTCAGCGGTCTCCTTCCAAGTCCTTTTAGTTACGGCTGGCGAACCGTATTTCCCGGTCCAAGATTACGTACCCCGCGAGTCCTCTTTAATGAAGGGAAGCTGCCTTCCAATTTCCAAGGAAGACAAAACGCCCGCGTGGAAAATATATGGCCGTTCGGGGATCGGAGGTTTCTCTCGATGGCTCCGCTGACTTTTCTAATTTCGAGAACTCTCGTGGCCCAGCGCTCGGCCGATGTCTCCGAGGAAGTAAGCCGAGCGCGGTAATAAGGGGACTCAGTCATTTATAACTGCCCACTAATTTGTACTATAAACGAGTTACACGTGCGGCTCGATAATCGCCGGCTGGCGCGCGCGTATTTACCTGGTGGCTCGTCTCCGCTCTAAGCTTAATCGGCTTCAGGGCCGCACTTATTCCACTATGATGCGCCCACGATCTTCTTTCCCGATCAGTGCCCTTCGTGGTTTCAATGGAATAATATTGGTTCAAGCGGGGCCTGAAAGATTAGTCGTGCATTGTGATCTTGGAATGATTGCCAAACGCGAATAGTGCGAGTATAGGGAAGAGATTGGATAGAAAAGTGGTGTAGGATGGTTCGATAAAGTCGACTGCATCCCTGGCTCGTCATAGTTGGTCGTCGGTATCCACTGGGTCCATTAGTAGGCCCTCTTTCGAAAGGAAGACCCGCGCCCTTTCGAAAGCAGTCTACCCTCTCTCTTTCTCTGCTCTCCGGTAGTGTGTCGGGCAGGCAGGGAGAGCCAGGCAGAGCCAGGCCCGCGCGCCGGGCGGATTTATGAATTGCCCAAATAATTTATTAAGCGTAATTTTCAATGGGGCCCAAATTGAATCTGATTTAAGTACAATGCGGCATTGTGCCGGTCAAGCCGGGGCCGCCTCGAGCAGAATGCCAGGCTTGATTCGAGCCCGGACTTAAGAGAAGGTGCTAACTAGTCAGCGGACGGGCACCGAACGTCCCCCTCTCTTTCTATCTTCCGGCGCTCGCCTGCCGCTGTCCTCGTTCGGGCCCACTGTCTACCTCTCGCTCCCTCCCGCTTCTCCGGGGCCTCCGCAGTCCACGGTGCTGGCCAGCCGAAGAGCGTGAAGAGTGTTGGGCCCGTTTCAGGAGGCTTCGAGCCTTCGATTTTCCTCGACGACTGAGACGAGTCAGCAGGAATCGGCGCGCATCGAAGAATGCCCTTTGATTGGGACCACGAGTGCAGCTATCAATGGCTAATGAGCGCGCGACCTTGATACGCCGAGTCACTCAATGGAGAAATTAATTTTTCGGCCGCGTGCCTCTCTCGCTGCTTCGTCGATCATCCCCCTTTCAGCCGGGGCCCTGGGGCCCAGAGGACCAATGTGTCCACGCACTTTGGAATGCGGCTAGCCTACCCGGCAATAGTATCCAGCTATTCAAGTATTCGAATAGAAGAGTAATCGTTCGAGTTTAAAACAGATCTAGCTCTTTTCCCAGTGATTCACCGCGCGCTTTTCCTTCGGGGTCCGATGACATCAGCAGAACGCGGCCGACTGCGAAGAATGCCTTTTGATTGGGACACCAATGTACCTATCAATGCTAATGACCTCCGGGCGCGGGCGGATACCGCTTAATTGGATCCGTCATATTTATACTGGGTCGCTTTCGAGCTGCTTGGAAAAAAGGCTATTATCTTTGATCCTCGCTCGGGGTCGCGAGGCATCATCTTTCGAGTAATAGGATCATGAGATTGTCGCTCGGACGATCCTCGGTCGAGCGCTAATCCGATCGGGCCGAGAGAAAAGATCGCCGCGATCGAGCGAATTTTCAATACTTGGCGAGTAAGTTTCACTTTGCACTTTTGTTGATTTCATTTATCGCGACGTATACGAGGCTAAGGCATCCTCGTCCTCCCGCGGGAGCACGATACTGTAAATTGGCGAAGAAACAAACATACACGTACGCACTCTCGCGTGCATTGGCCACCGAAATCATTCACGAAACTCGGTGCTTGCTGTTTTTCAATGATAGAACTACTATCGTCGCGAATGGGATTGCTGTTAGGCTTGCAGCGATGCACCGATGCACTTTTCACCAAATCGAAAACAACCACGAGTTTCGGAGTGCGAAGACTGGCCGGGTTCGGCTGGCTGTAGCTTTGGGAGAAGAATTCAATTGCGTCACGGCGAGTTATCCCGAGAGTGAGGTACCAATCAAACGGCTGAGCGAGAGTCCCCCGGGCCCCGGTGGTTGTGTGTGGCCCTTGACACGCGGGGTTCCTTCGCCGGGAGAAAATGACTAAAACGAGGCCCATGAAAAAAGGTGTTTGTACGTTTGAGAGACACATTTATGGCCCAATCAACAGTGTATTCAAACATAGTCACACCTTCGTTGCACCGGACCAACCACGTACAGCCCCGGCGAAAAGCATCCCGTCGTTCCGGCTACCACAGACGCCGCAATCATTTTTACCCCAAAACTCGCCGCTCCAACATCTGCCGGTTTAATCTACCATCGGACTCTGCGCCGTAATCGACTTCACATGTGCTTGCATCACCGAGAACTAGAGATCGTAGAGAGATCGACACGGCGTCAGGTAATCTCAATAATTTCGAGGAATCATTTGGGGTCTTAAGCGCAGGGTAAAAGCGCCGCGGGTCTAGGGGATTAGATTACACGACCCTAAATCAACGGAAGCCGAGAATCTCTCGGTTTCGGCTGGTTAATCCCTAATCTGCATTTTGATTGTGGAAAGCAGAGAGATCTCGTGTCGATGAGGGTGGGGCCCTAGGAACTCCGGCGGAGATACATCCGAGAGACAGTCAGTGTGTCGCAGATAGACGACGCCGCGTCTTGGTAGGAGCGGATCCTCGTATTTTGAAAGCACTTTAGAACCATTTAGCTGAATGCGCCGTGAGTTTATGGGGGTCCTCTCCAGTGTGGCGCGGGCCCTCCTCGGTCTTTAGGCAGTGCTCGACAAAAGAGGGCCCACGGGGCCCACGGGGCCAGGTGTCGGATCGTCCAGCCACCATTACCGAACTGTATATCATTTTCCGGACTCCGCCGAGGATCCGACACCGATCACAGGCTGCGCGCGCGCGCCGCTTCTCCCAACCATATGTATTATCCAGCGACCTCTCATTCTATTTGTAAACACTCTGAAATGATGCTCTACCTTTCTCGAGGGGGACTTGATATTGCCCACTGGAAATACTACCAGCAAATCTCTCCTGAACACGTGTACCTTACAACGTCTCTCCACCGGGATTGTTCTCGGCGGCGATTCCATTTTACGAACCTCCAGTACATCTCTCTAGACTCATAACTGATATCCGAAATGAGTGGGAGCATTGGCGTGGCCGATCGGCTCGGCGTGCGAGAAAGAATATTAATGGCTCGTGACGGCTCGATTCGAGATTCCCCGAGGATGCTCTTGGAGATTTCGATCCTTTATACGCTTTCCGCGCGATCTATCAAACCGCTCGTTAGCTCACAAACGCTCGGTAATACGAACGACGAGTGTTGGAGCGTTGATCCCGAGGCGTTCGCTTGGAAGAATACCGGCATTTAATCGATGATCGGTCCTCCCTGCCACCCAGACGCTATTGCTATTGGTGTACAGGGTGATTCACGTGGATTCGAATCAATACATAGTCACATGTACAGGTTGCGATGAGTGATTAGAAGGTTATTTTTTAATATTGTTATGTTACGAGGCGGAATATACCTCCTGGCTCACTGAATTCTTCCAGAATCTTAGATTCTAGGCTTAAACTGAAGAAATATCAAGCATTCGACCAAGTTCGGAAACCTCCGAAAAATTGAAAAATTTTGCATGGGTACCCCTTCCTATTTTTTTTCGAATTTTCGACATTTTTCCAACTCGGCCGATTTCATCATTTTTCGATAGTTTTAACCCTAAAACTAAGATTCTGTACAGAATTAGTCTGCTAGAGTTCGTAATTGTGTCATACGGAGGATATTTTCCAAAACTCTGAGGAAAATCACTAAACAGTCATAATGATTTCAAGCCAAGCGAATCACCCTGTCCAGATTTTTATTGTGGGCGACCATTTGATCGAACGAGTGGAGCTCGCCAAGAAGTGTACTCGTCATACTAATCGGTGAGCACCGGCATAGCACGGAAAGGAAACGAAGCGGACCGAGTGCCATTACGGTAATGCGTCCTGGATCTATTTCAGTCCTTCATGATTTTATGGATCCTTCCTGGAAAGGTGGAGGGGCAAGAAAGCACCGACACCTGCTCGAACTGCTGCTGCGGGTTTGGGTTGTCGGACTCAATTTCACTCTTTTCAAGTGCTCGACAATCGCAGCCACTCCAGAGTGGAAAGCGACACCTCGGCCTCTAGCCTCTCTCGCTCCCGCTCTCCTCCCGGGCAGAGCTCGACAAGGATTTAAACAACTTCCAATGGTCCATGCTTCCACTGAGGGTACAATGGCACCCTCGGATCTTTTACAACTGGATCCCTTGCACCGTGGAGCATCCGCGCCATTCACTGGCACTGTGCCTCTATTGGATAGTATTCGCCTCTATATCCGAGACAAGGACGCCGGTGACTTCCTTCTCAAAGACCACACGCCCGCTTCATTAAAGGAACTGGAACCGATACCCTTCTCTCCTTCTGGCTCACCTTGTCCGCATGCCACTTCCAACCTCGGCCTCTCCAAATTGCCGAGATTTTTCTCCCGAGAGTGCAGTAATGAATGAATGGTCAAATTAACGTCAAGTAAGCCTGCATGACGCAGAGGCGCGGCGGCGCGAGAATCGAGTTGGCATTCTGTGTATGAGAGATATATCCTGAAAGCACGTGGCGCGGCGATCTTCCTCGGACTAGCCTGGTGGGCCTGTCCGCCGGTGTCTCGGCGCTTTGACTGGCCCGGAGAGGAGAGAGGAAAATGGTCCCCCGGAAGGGCCTCACGCCCTCGACAATACGGCAATCTCGGTGGCACTGGGAGCAAAGGTGAGCGGAGGTGGTTGCGGAGGAAGCCGGATAAAGGTGAGCCCCCGAGCGATTCGTTCTGCGCCCATTGTCAGCCACTTGAAGGATCAGTTTTTGAGCGAAACCCTAGAAAATACCCCACCGGCCCTTCGTCCTCTCTCTCTCGGGCTCGCGCCTTCCCGCCGGCTCCTCTTCTTCCCGTCGCGAGTCCGATCTCTGTGGCTCGCATAATTGCGATTTAAGAGGTTCCGAACAGCTGCCGCCGCGCGACAATGCCGCAGCCACTCGAGACGGACAATCGAACAATTTGGACCCCTGGCTGCTCAGCTGTGGTAAAAGTCAAGCGAGATTTCCCGCCGAGAAATCTCGTGGAACTCCCACCATCTCCCAGGAAGAAGAGCGCGTCCTTCCGACTCGTCCGCTCTTGGAATCTCTACATCGTAAACATGCAATCTAATAGGGCCCGACCGCTTAATAATCGGCCCATTGGGAGTGTCGGGCCAGCTGACGCGATTAAACTGCCCCCCCGGGTGTAAGAGAAAGCTGTATTTACCGGAGTAAAAAGCCCGATGATTCCAAGCTGCAATTTGACGAAGAGAGATATTCAGGATAATGGCAGGAGCGCCGAGGGAGGAAAGTGGCTTTACGGGGTTCGGGACGATTATGTAATTGCAGCGATCAATCTCGGGCTCCGGGAGCTCGTGCAAAAAGGATCTCGGAGCACGCTGGTATTCCAGGCTTTAGCGAGTATTCACGGCCAATTCGTGAGAGAGCGGCAGAGAGAGAGAGGAAGCGAGTGAGACGGTTATTTCGACGGCTCGGTAGGCGCGAGACATCAGACACTTACGAGCCACCTAGTCAATTAAGAAGACAGCCGATCTATTAGGGGATACCCGATCCCCCGTGCCGTCGCCAGTCGTATTTCTCTTTCCACTTTTCTCCGCTTGCCGGCTCCCCGTTCCCGGCCCCGCTCTCCTCGCGTGTGCACTGTGCACCCACGATAAAACGAGCAGAGCGCGGACCTTCTCGACTTCGCGATGGAAGAAAAAAGCCCCACTCTCTCTCTCTCTCTCTCTCTCTCTTTCGCCAACAAGACCAGTGCGAGCAGCCAACACAGCCCACTCGGCACTGAACCTCCGACGTTTTGAGGAGGCTCGACCATCTGCGAACTCGGCATCATCGTCGCCAAATCCATTGGGTCCCTATTAGCTATCTCGAATTCCCCGGAAAAATGACAAGCTTTTAGATTATCCGGCGGGCAGATTGGGAATAGGAAAAATGACGGTGGCGCGGCTCGGAGTATGTTTGAAAGAGGCAGCATTAGCCGGGCGAGGGAAGACGGACGTGTTTACAGGGGAGAACAGGACCGCTTAACACCAAACAGCAAGCCGCGCCGGAGTAAACTGAAGAAACGAAGGGAACTCGGGAGCAGTATAGGACGGGATGACGTATGGGGGCGGCCACGGTGGTGGCGGCTTCTATTTTCGCTGTCGCTTAAGGAGAAAGCCGACATATGCTCGATATTTAGACACCGAGTGTCGTCTCGCGTCCGCAGCTTCGGATTCTGCCGGTCTCTCCTCCCTCCGGCGAGATGTCCCCTTGACTTCTGCCCACTTTCCTCCCGCTCCCCCGCCCGGCCTCGAGGGCCTGTCCTTATAAATTACGTATCATTCACCTTCGAAAGTGACGTGCCGGCACGCGCTTTGGAATCCCGGTACCAGTCGCCGCCGTCGCCTCACCCTACTCGAGTCGCTGTGCGCGCTCCACTTTGCCGGGTGGACCTTTCCTTTTGCCGTGGGGGCTGCTGCGTTTAACCCTACATTTGTCTAGGCCGACACCCGGGCCAATTGTCAGCGCGGCGAGACAGAGATTCGCCCTATCAATTAATTTCCTATTGCTTCTTCCTTCGCCGAGTTGGATCGGTTGGCCCAGCCCCCTCCCGCGCCCCCTCGACTACGTGTCTCCTAATTCTAAACACGTGCTGGTGCTCGCTGCCACTTCCAAGAAGCATTCTTCTCGCTGCTCGACTTTACGATCCGGGCGAAATTGCTCGGATTCGATGCAAACGGCGAATGGACCGAGAGACGCGCGCGGTACAAGAAGAAGATTCCCCGGAAGGAAGAGGAAGGGAGGAGGACGGGGCCAGAAGGCAGACTGTCGAGAGTCGAGATATCAATTCTCCTTAGTGAGTGAAACGGTGGCAGCTCCACTAATAGACCGAAAGATTCTCATCTGTTTATCCCCCTGGCAGCTCTCTCTCTTTCTCTCTCGCGGCGCGCTAAGGGGTTGCGTGGCTCGGGGGTTGGACGGGAGGCAGGAGCCGACGGAGATATCGGCGAGGAAGGAGGACGGGGAAAAAATATATATCTTCTCTCGTTGCCGGGATGCCAGGGCTTCGAGACGCATACCTCTTAATTGGAACGCTTTGCTCGCTCTAAGCGATTCCGCCGGATTTCGAAGGAAATGGGCGTTTAAGTGAGACCAAGGATCATTTACCATCCCTCTCTGCCATCGGTTTCCTTCCACTAGAAACTACCACCACTCCCCTCTCCGGGGCCTCTCGCGTTGCAATTTGTTGTACGAATAGACGATCGAAAGACGAGGGGCCCCGGCCGAAATTGATTCGAAAATGAATGGGGGATAAATGTTACTGATTGCGAGTTATGGATGGCTGCGGCGAGAACGAGTTCTCTTTTTCGATAAGCAAATGAGGGGCACCGGGGACCCGTCGCGTCTAACAAATGTTATTCGCCGGCCGAAAAGCCCCGTCCGGATATCTGTAATATACTCGGGCAGTATTAAGAATCGCGCTACAATGTTGGCCTAATGGAAGTTGGGCCGGGAACGAGAGGCGTAAGTGAGCACGGGAAGAGTAATGAGTAAAAAAGGGCGGGAGGGGTCTTTTAACAACCAGACTCATTAGGAGCATGCTGCTCGCTTTTTGCAGCGGGACATTTGTAAGCAATATAGACTTCAAAAAACAAACTCTCCTGTCGCAGAGAAGCCGGTGTGTGCCTGGCTGCCAGTGTGCCTGCGCCGGACACTTCGCCTTGCTCTCTTTTCGCCATTCGCCGAGAGCGACCCTCGCCCGGCTCTCGCCTCTTTTACCACTTTCTCTCTCTCTCTCTCTCTCTTCCTCCTTTGACACCAGCAGTCCAGCACACGCTTTAGCACTCGTCCGCCAGACTTTAAATTGCCAGACGAGGTCCGCGCTCCATGAAAATCCGATTTCCCATTTTCGCCACACGGCCAATGGCCAACGAGCGCGACTGGTTTGCGCTCATTACTTGGTGCACTCGGTACCGTTACTCGCGGATAGGACACTGCTCGCGTCACACGTGTCGCCCGGAAATTGAAGAGGATCATTGAGGCCGTAAGAACGATCGCGCAAATAACGCATTTGCTCCGGCGTCGCGTATAACTGTTCCGGCTTTCGAGCCGGCGGGCTAATGAGTTTAATGCTCGTAACGAAACCTGTGAAATTATATTCCCTCGCGAGAGCAGCGCGCGCTCAGTGCAACTGGCGCGCGCGCTCTCGCTCTCCAGCCGCTAGACGATGAAACGGATGATTTATAGAGTTGTCAGGTGTGCAGAGGGTATGCGTGAATCGAGGCTCAATCTCGACTGGTCATCGGTGATATCGGTGATTATGACGTTATCGCGAGGAGTTTATTGGTCGCCGCGACCGTGTGCTGGCGAGGCAGCCTTAGCGAGCGTCACGGCGCGCGATATAGCCGCGATGCTTCGCCACTCTAAAGTCACGAAGCTTATTACCATAATCGAGATCAACCGGCGGGATAAGCCGCGTGTCATCGGCGTAATTTCTCTCCCTCGACGAGCGCGCGCGCGCGATCCAGAATCGTTTTAACCAACTAACTTTAAGCGACGGGTCCGCGGGCCCCGATTGATACTGCACTTCTCCGATAAGTAGAGTAAGTTTAATTCGCGAGAGATGTTTCGCCGGCCGAATATTCCCTCGCCAATTATCCTGCAATTACGAGGTGGAGAGGGCCGGGGGGGGGGGGCTCGCTGTCGAGGAAAGAAATGTCAAGAAAGTGGGTGAACGAGAAGGTGACAGGCGTGAGAAGAAGCGGAAGAGGGAGAGGAAGAGAGAGAGGGTAGTGTGGGGCCTGAGAGAGGAGGTTCGGCTGGACCGGTCTATAATTAAGAGGAAAATAACGAGGGACTTGTCGAACGGAGTGTAATCATTACGAACGCGCTCGGGCGCGCGCGCGAAACCTCGGTGGAACACATGTTCCTCTCGACCAACACTTCCTGTCGTTAAACGTCCCCGTGTAGTCGTGTGTACTCGCGTTTACGTCCATCTCTTTCGTCTGTCCCCCTGCATTCCTTGCCGGCAGCCACGCGAAATTACTCCCGGCTGCGCGCGGCCCTCTGTATTCGCGTCCCAATCGGAATAACGCATTTCCAGAATAAACCACGGCGAGAGACCCCGAGCTAAAGAGATTTCACTCTCCCGGTGAATGAAAGTGCAAGATCGTTAATAGTCCTAATGGGGTCGGATTGCGAGGGCTTGTTTCGCCAGCTAGCAACTCTAACCGACTCCCCCCTCCTCCTCTCCTCCTCTCCTCCTCTCCTCCTCGCCATGGAATGCCCAAATGAGACCAGAAGAGAATAGCTCGCGCGTGTTGGCGGCTCGCGCGAAAAAACGACTCCCGATGGAGAAGGAGGAGACGCGCGCGGCGACCATTCATCTCGGGAACGTCCGTGCTAAACATAGTCTCTCCCCGCGAGAGGAGCCGAGGGAAGCCTTTTACGAGATGAGGAGAGTACGCGGCCCGCGCCCGATAACAGAACAGCGGGCATTCTTTCGACTCTTGGAAATAATCTTCTTCCCTTTATTCCTCGCCGGCAGCGCGACACGTGCTTGCCATTTCGCTAGCGCGAGAAAGGTCTATACGGGAAAAGGACCCATGCGTGCGCTCGGGACGTTCATTAAACGCTGAATATGAGTTTTCTCCGGACGAAATGATTGGCCGAGCGGGTCGAGCGCGGGTATTAAAGAAGTCGAGAACGAGCGCGCTAATTACAGCGTGGCGCGACAGGTGAGATTCGCGAGGGGATCGGGAGGCTGGCGGTCCATGAAATTGGAGAAAGACGCCTCGGGAGAGAAGGCGCCAAGCGCGGCGTTGCGGCGTCGACTCTCGCAGCCGCACCAGTTCCGCCTTCGTACTATGTACTCCGCTGCCGCGCGCGCTGTTTACGAAAACACGACGGCTCGTACGTCAGCGGGCTCGTTAGGGCCGCGTAATTGCTCGCGCTACGATTAATAAGTATCGCGAATCGAAGACGCCCCGCGCGACCCGCCGCCCCCGCTTGACTCCAATAAATGAATCCTCTCTTTAATTACTCCAATGACTCCTGGCAGGGAGCGCGCGAACGCAACACTGTAGGCTTCTTTACGACGCGTCGTTCGGCTTCTTTCTGCTTCTCGCATTCGATAGCGGAGGGTGACGAGGGTCAATTTTCTGCTCGCTTGGACAGGCGACTGCGCCGCCCGATGCGCCCGCTCGCCGCGACAAAGTTATATTTAATGCTATAATCCGCCGAGGCGTGGAGCGATCTAAACACCCGATAAATCTCCGGGCGCGGCGGCGCGCTCACTTAAAAAGCGGCGAGAAGTAACGAAACTGCTCGGCGAGAGCGGATGCGACGTTAAGTGCCCGTCGCGAGAAGAAGCGCGTCTTCCCATTAACGGCCACCAGTCACTACCGCCACCGCCGGTCTAGCACCTAGCACCCTCGACGCCCGATATTAATGATTTCCCGAAACTCTCCACTCCACCGAACGACACCAGAAGCGATCAGTGACTGCCACCATTTTTAGGAAGCGACCGACATGCTCCTCGATCCTTATCCTTCCGAGGTACTCGGGGCAAGCTGTCCGCGTCGAGTGTTGCGTACTTAGCACTTCCTGATGGCCCCGACTCCTCTCGCTCGTGTGAATGGAACAAGATTTTTCCGAGCCGCGGGCCATCTCGAGTGGCGACGCGCACTTCCAACTGATACGCTTTAGTGCGCGCCAGTGCGGATTCTCATTAGGAGAAAGGAGAGCCAAGTCCACCGGCGGTGGTTTCTCGGTAACGCAATGCGCGGACACATTAACCGAAACAAATGACACGGGCCGAGTTCCACGTAAGTCGGCTTCCACGGACAGAAGGAGAGAAGCTGTTAGTTGGCGGCGAACAAAGGAGGCAATTACCAAAAGCACGGCTGTCCGCCGGGGTAACCGGGCCAGTAAGCGCGATAGAGGGCCTGCAACAAGAAACGGCACCGCGAGCCGGGCCATTTTTAAGAGCGGAAGCGCGCGCCCCGAGGCGAACAAATGAACTATTAGACCAGCGGAGGAAAGTCGGAACTGGGCGGGGAGGAGAGCAGTTAAGGGGGCTAACAAGTACACGCGTCTCGATACGCGCTGGCAAACCTATGCATCTATCCACCGGCTAGCCCTTAACCGCTCGGATTCTAGGCGCCTTTCTAACTAGCCACGCATGGCCAGCACATGTCGAGGTGTCGACTGGCCCAGCAGCCGACGCCCCTGGCCCAGAGAACCTTTCCCCGTCGAGTGCTCCCGGGTCCCCCGATCCTTCCACGCTCCATTTCATCGCCGGGTGAAATCCGAGCGAAAATATTTGGGCGCCTCGCGCTTAATTGGCCGCGAACCCCGGGCGCCTCTATCACCTTCCTTCCTCCCGAGAGTCCCGAGCTGCGAGCGTCGAGGGAAGCCGCCGCAACGCACTCCAAGTCGGAGAATCGTCCATGGAAAGTAGAGGAGGAAAGTTGGAAAGTTAGCCGAGCTCGAGCGCGTCTTAAAGCCAGTTACTCGAGGATTTCGCCGAGGGTCTTTGAAGTTTCTCGAGCGGCCTAGCGCCGCGGCGTCGGCGGTTTTCCTCGGGCGAGCTCCCTCGCCCCCGCTCTATTCTAATTTCACGAGGCGGTGGCGTTGAAATTGACCGTGGCTCGCGCGAGCCCCCGCCATCGGACACTGCCAATTGCCAGCCGGCCGGGGGATCAGCCGCCAGCGCGAAAGCGGCTTACCGGGGAGAAAATGAAATTTAATTAACTCACAACAATGTACAATTATCGGGTGGTCAGCGGCCGCCGCCTTTCATCTCGAGCCTGTGAAATGATAACTGGCGACTGTGCCCTCGCTACTTGGACACTGAGGACTCATCCAAAATGAGTATCCTTGTACTTCGCTAACTATGACTCGGATTCCCCTCCTGAGAGCGTGTTGCTAAGAATAAGTATAATTGGATCAATGCATCACGATTATTCCCTCGATCATTAACGTCAGGTAAAGCACACCCCCGCAGAATGAGAAGAAATGCGTGGAGGGGTTGGGAGGGGGATATCGAGCCAAGAGTAAAATCGGCGTGGGTGCTGCGCAGGAAGTCAAAGTTATACGCGAAGGGGACAAAGAGGAGCGGAGAACCGCGAGAAATGGGGAGAAAAGAGGGAAAGAGAGATGGAAGTGGAGTAGGCAGAAAGGTGGCCGGGAGCGGGACGCCCGGGTTCGCCGATACAAAGGGGCAGCAGCCTCGGGAGATTACCATCTTCCATTCGTTGGCTCGTTCCAATTATTTTGTCCAATTAAAATATCGATTTTCTCCCCCATAGCGACTTTCGCCAACTACCTGCTCTTTCTGCCGCCCACCACCACCCCCCGTCTCGCCCGCTTCCCTCTTTTCGCCCTCGCAACCTCGCAACCCTCGTCTTCGCCGGCGACCACCAGCGCCATTTCAGCCTCGATATTCAATTATCGGCTGTGCCGAGCCGCGTCCA
The DNA here is from genome assembly GCA_963675795.1 of Crossocerus cetratus. NCBI lineage: Eukaryota > Metazoa > Arthropoda > Insecta > Hymenoptera > Crabronidae > Crossocerus > Crossocerus cetratus. The sequence goes on along the minus strand of OY776665.1, from coordinate 20,818,560 downwards.
CGCCTGAAAATTGACAAACGGGGGGGAAAAGTGAACCCCTTCCTAAAGAGGTATATGTATCGCGTCAGAGCTCTCGGCGTACTGTCCCGAGACTCGTGTGTGCCGAGAATGTCAACTGCACCGAGTGAAAGGGTTAAGTCGGGTACCGCGAGAAGCAGGAGTGCCAGGTCGCCAGGTAATCGAGGGAGAATGGGAGCTCGTAAAACGACGCTTTTGAACGATGGCCCCGAGAAGCTCCGCTGCCCGAGCGCTCCAGTAGATCGAAGAAGTGACTCGGATCTTTGCCCTGAATAGGCCGAGGAATTTTCCCCAGCTGAAAAGGCTCTCGTAACAATATCGACGATCCATCCACTGGACACGGGAGAATCCGAGGAATTCTCCCTCGCGATTCCCCGTCCCCTCCGAGCGAGAATTTCTTTTTAATCTCTCTCTGGCCCGGGGGGAAATTATCCCTCTAAACGGCTATTAGAAGCGAGTGGCGTGCGCGACACTTCACTCTGAGAATAGACGATCTAATTCCGTGGACGGGAAGAAGAAGGAGAGCGCTCGCGCTCGCTGCCGCTCTCCAGAAGAACTCTCGGGGCGAGAGACGGATGGTCGACGGACCACCGTGATTGCAATTTTAACGCCAATTTGACTTGAATCTCTTCTCCCCGAAAGAAATACTGTTTTCATGCTCAATATAGCGGCGTGCTAATAATTAACGGGCTCCCGGTGCGACGTACTTCCTCGGATCTACGGGGTGTCCTTCTCGAACCTCGGCCAGAGTTTTCCTCGTGCCCCATCAGACATTCCACGTCTCCCCACCGCTTCTTCCCTGGATAACGAATTAGAAATACCGGGATTTTTAATAGGCCTCGCATCCAGCAAGGAGCTGGAGGTTTACACATGTGATACGAGCATCTCCCCAAACGATCTAGGCCAATGTACCAGGGCTATTTCGCAAGGGGGGTTCACTGCTGCACAGATGGCACGATTTCGTGGAGGAATCTGATAGCGATATGTCGCGGGTAGGTAGTTAACATTTAAGTGAAACTTCGAGGACACACCGAGTACGTGTACCGAGTAGGTCTTATGGTGCTGGCGGGTGGTCCTCATTATGTCGGGTTCCCCACTGCTTACCGTCCTATCTATTTAACGTATCGTTTGCCTTGGTAGCCATCCAAATTGGCTCGTCCCTCTCTATCCAGTTCAGCCGGCCATCCCGCCCTCTCACTCGTCCTCTTCTTAATTATTGGCGAGACGATCTTTAATAACGACGGCACCAGCCTCCGCGCCCTTCCACCAGGAGACAGACCATTTCCTGCGAAACTCTTCCACGGGCCCCGACTTCCCGGCTGGCATTCCCGCCCGCCAAAGAATCCCAACAGGCCAATAAAACATACACATCGATCTCGGCCTCTCGGCCAGTTCCAATTCCGTCGATCGCCAATAGGATTTTCCTGGAAGGCTCGCCGCTTCGCGTTATTCGCTCGGTTTTATTGGCCTTCCGAAAAGCGGCCACGTTTCGCGCAGGCCTCCGAGGCTCACACATCTGCGAGCAATAATGCAGCCGATTTTACTGGATCATTAGTTGAGCTATCGGGGGAGCCGAGAGCGACCGACGACAAGCCTCGTCGCTGACACGCGCGACCCTTGCGGAGGAGGGGGATGGATTTATCAGAGATTGATAGGCTCGCGGAAGTGAATCCAGAAGTCAATGGCCTGTAAAGCGTTAATGCCCGAGTAACGAAAAGATAGTGGAGTGCTTTGTTACGGCACTTTATGAGGTCCTTTATTGCGATCGTGATTCCTCGGGCACCGAGGACTCCGCCACCGGCACGAACCCACTCCAGCGCTCTTCCATCGTAATACACTATTGGTTTCACCCGGCTGGGAATCCGGTGACTGCCAATGAGCTCTCCATCTCTCACGAGTTGTCTCTCTTAACAACCTATCGAAATACCTCGCGGATCTTTTCGCGAGGCCTCGCGCCCCGAGTGATCTGTCTCGGCGGAGTAGCACGTAATTACCGGGTTGATCCGAGGATTCCTTCAACGGGGATACTCGGTACGAGAGGTTCGCTGCCGAGAAGTTGGCTCGAGGGGATTTATTGCTCGCGGCGAGTCCCCGCGAATTCAGCTCTATCGACGGCTTCAATCCGGCCTCTGTCCGAGGAGCCTCGGGGAGGAGGAGAACTTGCGCAACTCGATCGGCGAGGTTCAACAAACTATTTGTTAAGCCGCGCACTCGATTTCGGCGGGCGACGCGCCCCCTGCCAATTGCGCCAAGATTTCGCGCCAAGATATCGACATCATCCCCTTCGGGGGTGGGGAGGGGGATGGCAGCTCGGCGGAAGCTGGCCGCGCCATCAGAATTTACGGCTCGAGCCAATTCCGTGGGAATGGAACGCGCGGCATCTATGAGGTTTTATTCGGCGGTGGCTTATCGGCGCCGGCCTATCGGGACGCATTTGTTTTTGCTTATCAGGAGTGAAGGGTGCGGGCGCGGAGGGCGACGTGACGGAGCCGCCGTAAATATGACGGACGGATGCGACGATGGGATCTGAGCGCCGTCAGAACAAACGAGCGGGCGCGAAAATGTGCCCGGCCGAAAATCTCCGCTCGCCACTCGATTTAGAGGGCCTCGAACGAGCGCGGGGTAGCCAGAGTCCAGGCTGCCTAGAGGGTTGCGAATCGATATACCTGCCTCTGCGCGAACCCGCCGTCGACCAACCGTCCTCAACCTCCATCGGCCAAACACTCGGTTCAATTCCAGAGTCTCTCGCACTCTTCGCCACCCTCCACTCTACCTCCACTCTTTCGACTTTTTAACCAGAAACCACTTTTCATCCCAAGATCGGAGAAAAATTGAACGGAGTTTCGGTGGAGTCTGCGACTGGAGAGTCTAATTTTTAAGCGGTGTTAAAGTCGGCCATTTGTAAGGGAAGGAAGGGGAGAGGGTCTAGGAGGGCAGGTTCGCGTATTGCGAGCGCCCGGTTGGATCGATCGGTCGTGCTAATCGAAAATTCCCCCGCGACGGCTGGAAATTTTTTTCGGCTCTTAATCACCGGCTCTAATTGGTCAATTACGCTCATTACCGTCCGCGATGTAGAAAGGTGAGCCAGCCGATAGAGCGATATCCCCACCAGGGAGCAGTTCCCCTGATCGTTATATCCCCCCCCCCCTCCTCCTCCTCCTCCACGGGAAATCGATTTCATGGTAATCCCAGCCCTCCATGCTTCCCCTGATGCTGCGGGAAGGTTCGGGCAGGGGCACCCTAGTAGCCCGGAGGAAAAATCGCCGGGGAATAGGAGAGGAATCCCGTGGGTTCTGGCTGCTGGAAGCGAGCGTCGAAGGCGGAGCTATCGGAGGCATAGCCCCTCTGGCTTCTCTCGCCTCGCCCACTTTTGCTTTTCCCCTTTCCGAGCGCTCTGCGTCTCTCTCGCGCCAGTGCTCCGGCTCTCTCGGACCAACGGGTCGACCTCCCACTACATCGGCGCCGTCGGCCGCAAAACGAAAAACTCGGAGAACCGCTGGCCGGGATGGTCAAAGTCAGTCCACACGGAGAGCTCGACTCGAGTAGAGGCTAGTACAGTCAGCTGGTCCCATCGATCCCAGAGATCGTGGCACCTGTCAAACCGCCCAGTACTCCAGTGAACCTTAACCGAGTGAGAGGCCGCGTCTTGTCTCTTTCGCGACTTTCACTAACGATCGCAACTCGAGCGGAGAAGTGCACTTTTCATCGGCCTCGACTCTCAGTGAGCATGAGCGCATAGTCGAGAGGACTATCCAGAAGAAGACGAGCTCGAGAGCAAGAGCCTGCCCATCCTCCACCCCCGCGCGGTACACGGGCAAAGTTTTGGCAGCGAGTCAACTGTGGTTCAAGAATGACAGTACTCAGGATGACGTCCCCGGTGACACCCCCGTCTACAAGCCCAGGCTCGCCGAACGAGGCCCAGGCTCCCCAGCCTTCCTCGAAGCCCGCGCACAGACTGAGCTTCTCCGTCGCTGCTCTGCTCGCCGACACGAGAAAGTGCTCGGATCCTCGCCGCGAGACCTCCATCTCGCCCAGTGTTTCGCCAGTGACTTCGTACTCGCCCGTCAGACACGAGCACTTCACCACTCAGAGCCTCACCGTGGGTAGGTACCCGAGCGACTACAGGAGATACCCTGGCTCGCCGAGCCTCATGCACGAACCAAAGCCAGCGCACTACCAAACCTCCAGCCCCAGCGAAGTCCGGAGGACACCGGCGCGATACGGAGACCTCACCGACACGGAGACCAGCAACGACAGACTCGGCTCGCCCCTCAGACAATTAGCCTCGAGGAGTCTCGACTATCGAATCTCAGCGACTAGCGAGAGCAGCGCGAGCCGGGACGCAATAGCCACCGGCTCCTCGTCGCCCAAGATGTCGATATCCAGCCAGCAGGACTACGGTTCCCAGTCCCCGAGGAGTAGTTCGCACGGGGAGACGCGCTCGAGGTGCTCCGAGACCGAGGAGGACGAGGAGAACAGCCTCGTCGACGTGGAGGATCTGCAGCATCATCAGCAGAACGCGAGTCCGACCCCGGTGAGACCGACGCCCGCTTACATCGGCGGATTCTCGACGCTGGGCAGCATCTCGGGCCTGCCGCCGAGTCTCCATCCGGCGGTCTGGGCCGGTGGCCATCAGACAGCGGCCGCGGCCGCAGCTGCGGCCGCCGCGAGCTTCTTCCCGGCGCACTTCTCTCATCACGCTCCCTTAAACGGTAAGGCCCCGCTCTTTTCTATACATGAAAGCGTACCTTCTCAGACAATCGAGGGAAGGCTGGCTTTGTAGCTTGATTGGCCAGTGTCCAAGCTCGCTTCTCTAGCCCGCATGCCTCCCAGAGAAGTGCAAGGTGGAACAGGTGCCATTGTCGAATGAATGAGAGTATGGAAATGGCCCTTTGGCATCTGCCAGCGATGCAAATGTCTCGGGGCGTATCGACGGATGAGCCTGGGACCAGGCCGATTTCTCGGAGCTCGTTGACGAGGCCGCTCGCACGACTTTATCGTCGTAATGTCTCGAGTGGAGTCGGTGGCTCCTAGCAAGACGGCGGCGTCGGGCGCGCACAGCTGCGCGCCGATAGACGATAGCGGGTGTATACCGTGGAATTAGGCTATCGCCATGCACATGCACACCCTATATCCACTGATAATTGAACGGGTTCTCGATGCCCGACTCGGTAACAAAGCTATTTTGTCGCGGGCGATGCTGCCAGGCCAGCATGTCGGGGGATCCGCGCGGACAGAGTTAATTGCAATTAGCAAATTGAGATATACTATCAGTGGAGTCTGTGTCTGCTTTATTAGCAATTCAATCGATCGATCGGTGCGCCGCTCTGGTGAGGTTGAGCCGAGAGGAGGCTCGCGCGCTCGCTCACCTAAAATTACCGCAAAAGGAATGCAGTTCTTCCAAGGCGCGGATGACTCGTCGCGATTGAATCATCGTTAACACTAATTATTGAGGTCGCGGCATCACAATCACGTCGGCGGTGGCCGGCTCAAGCGCGCGCACTGTCCGCCTCAAGGAGAGGCAATCAGAGTTTTCTCGCTTGGCCGAACGAAGCGGGGCCCCCTTATTGAAAGGCGGCCTCCTCCCGTCCCGAGATGAAGAGAAGCGCCCGCCGCCGGCCGGCCATCTCGCCTCCCCGACGAGACAATGAACGATTATCGTAAAAAGGCGTCGCGCAACGAATCCTACCAGCGCGCCGGCCGGTTAAAATCGATTGGTCCTCTTGTTGTCTTACGATCAATTTAGCTCGCAGTAAACGATAGTCCGGCCAGCTCATCCTTTGAGGAGAAGCTGCTCGACCGACCTTTTTACTCGCTTCTGAGTTAAACCGGAATTTGCATGAGTCGAGACTCGGAGAAACGAAGCGCCCGGGTGAGCTGTAGTTGAGTGCGCTGGTTATGGGAGAGAGTTTAGAGCCGATTCCCCTCTTTGGTCCGGGGTTAGGGATCACTATTTTATTAACCCCTGTTATTGGACGATGCTGTTCCTATTACCGCGCTGATTCAATAGACCGCAATCCCTTTCGCACGGGACTGGTGGGAGCTGGTAGGAGCAATGTAGAGGGGAAGGACGATAATTTTGAAATATAGCCTCTCTCGTCGAGGGTGCTTTCACGGATGGCCCAGCCCTTCAAACTTTACACCGGCACCCTTTGCCCTGAGCGCCCGCCGGAAAGGGTGCCGGTATTAAGGGGCCAAGGGTTAACCCTCGAAGATGGTGGAACAAGATCGGCTGCCCTCGCTAAATCACATTTCACAATGCTCTGATAATGAATGAAGCCAAACACGCCAATTGTCGTGTGGAACTCGATGAACGGGATGATTTTCGCACTTGGCCACTCGGGGCTGCTTCTTAAAAGTCCTGCGGGCTCAAGGGACGCTTAATAACTTAAAGCTTTGCATTCGCTGATCGAGGAATGTTGGTCCTCCGATTGGATCGCTATTGGAAGTCGTGGTCGACGATTGCGTAACGCGACAAAGAGTACAAACCCAGATGGGAGAAATGGATTTCACTTTGGCCTATTCTCCCCTTAATCATCCGCGCCTTGGGAGAGCTGTCGCCCTATCGCGGCGAGATCAGCTAATTATTTCGCTCGTTTGCATTGGGATCGGATCCCCCGTGGGCCCTGCGACTGCGTCTCGCAGGAGCGGCGGCTACTCACGCGAATCAATTGTCCCTTAATTACCCAAACGGACAAGCGAGCAGCCAGCGAGCCAGCGAACGAGCATCGCCCGTAAGTCAATATTCCGCAAATTGCCTGATCCTCGATACACACACTCCCCCCCCCCCCCCCCCCTCTCTCTCTCTCTCTCTGGCCGGCGATTCCCCGCGCATCTGAGAAAAACTGGCTGGCTCGCTCGGGAGATTCCTTCCCTCTTCGGAACGATAAGTATCGAGCGGGTGCAATCAGCTCGAAAATCATTACGCAACCTAACAAAGGCTCGTCGATGGCGGAAGGTGGACCGGTCCCTGGCACACGGGTCCTCCCTCTCTCGCCGGATCATCCGGTGGCTGGTTCGCGGAACGCGCTATCTCGGCGAAATCAGCTAATTATTTCGAATGCACATTCCCGATCGCTCGCTCGGATTAAAATCGGTGGGGCTCTGGCAGAGAGACAGAGAGAGACGGAGCGAGAGAGCGAGGAGGAGAGAAAACTGTGTTTTTGGTGGGCCACGACGACGGCCGAGAGAGATCCTCGAATGCCGAGACTAATTGGGACCCTTAGCGTGCCGTGGCACAGCCTATACACTATACAAAGGATCATTCTCCTCTCGAGGAGAGACGGAGATCAGAGGGAAACACGGAAAGGAGAGAGAAACGGGCAAGAGAGTCAACAAGGCAAATCCGCATCATGGAATCGCGAGGCCTCCTCCATGTCGAACTCGGAAATCAGAGTAAGAAGGATGAGAGGGGATGTGCTGCTCTCCTGCCTGCCACCGAATTTGAAATTCAGAAACGGAACTCTCTCCGAGCCGAGCACGGAGAGGACGATCCGTGGCCTTTTGTTTCCAAGAGATCTCTGCCCCCCGGCCCCCTCTCTCCCTCTTTCTGTCTATCTAGATACTCTGCTCGAGAGCCGTTCACCTCGTCTCTACAAATCTGTCAATTGTCTCGAGACAAATCTCAGGGAATATAACCGATATATTCCGACGCGTTCCTGCGCTTCCTGTCTCGACGCTGTTTCGATTGTATTTGCCCGTTGTTCCGCGCCCCGCGACAAGTGGCCCTTTCCCCTTCGGCCTGTACGGGGCCGCGCGGCTAGAGCCGCGCTTAATGGGCCCAGCTCGTCCCGGGGATGTTACGAGAGATCAATTATTTTATCATTAAGAAAAGGTCCCTGGTCGGATGAAGGAGGTTTGATGCGGCGCGTCCCGGGGAAGCCAGGACGCTACTGGAGTACTCGGGCGGGAGGAATTTTGCGGTCTCCGATAAAAAGATAATGAGGCCAGTTTGCGGCGGGCGAGAGAGCCGCGCGGGGAAAAATTAAGAATCGACCTCTAAAAAGAAGCGTTTTACTTTCTTCCTGCGCGGCCGTGGCGCAGCGGCGTACACTCGTCGAGCGGCAAAAACAGGACATTGCGGTCTGGCGGTGTACGCTCGTTTTGCCTACCGCGCCCGGAACACGTTTAGCGCCCGGCTATCTCCTCTCCTCACTGTACACCTCTGCCCTTCCTACACTGGCGGCCCAAGATTCTCATGCGGAACTCCTGTCCTTTCGTTTCCAGAGAACGGAGAGCCGGCCAAGATCAAGTGCAACCTGAGGAAACACAAGCCGAACCGGAAGCCGAGGACGCCTTTCACGACGCAACAATTGCTCGCCCTCGAGAAGAAGTTCACCGAGAGGCAATACCTCAGCGTCGCCGAGCGAGCTGAATTCTCTTCATCCCTGCACTTGACCGAAACACAGGTAAAAGAAGCTCCGATCTAACATTTCAGTTATCTTTACGCCTCTTCGGAGTCCCTCCGGGGGTTCTGAATGGCGCACGGGGACAGTGGATTATTTATACCTGCCCGATGAGAATAAGCCAGATGCGGGTAATTAGCAGGCGCGAAGGCGGCGGGCCGCTCTTTTATTAATAGACTGCAAATTGGCGGAAACGGCTGCCCACGGCCAGCGACCAATTATCCCCGGCTAGTCTGCCGCTCGCTGATTTTCCAAATACACTCGGCCGCCTCTCACTAGGCTCCGTCAGCGAGTAATTTGTTCGATCCAATTGTTGGCCGGGTTGACAGCCGCGTTAAGAAAGCACTCGATGAGAATCCGAGGGGGAAAGCACTCGGCGATTGATGAGATTTCCTAAAAGAAAGTTCTCCTGCTGGCGGGGGAGATTAACTAGGAAGAGGTGCGCAGGGTGACCAAAAATAGGCGTCCGCTATAAATCCGGTGGTGATTGATTGTTGCAGGTGAAGATCTGGTTTCAAAATCGACGCGCAAAAGCGAAGCGAATGCAGGAGGCTGAAATCGAGAAATTGAGGATGTCAGCGGTTAGGCAACACCACAGCGCGCTCTACGGCTCGCATCCGGGCCTCCTCACTCCGGCGGCCCTCTATCCCGTAGGGATGCTGTCTCATCCCGGTTTAACGCCCCATCATCCGATCTCTCAGCACCCGTCCAGGGAATGAAAGGCAGCGCGCCGCGATTCTCATCGACACCGGCGCGCTGCGAGCGCTCTCGACGGAAATCTTCCCCGAGCCTCAGAGGGCCATCCTTCGGAGAATAGTGTCGCGCAGCTATTCTTACGGGATCTCTTCTCCCGGTGACTGGTGCGCCCGCCTGTGCCTCTGCCTGTGGCTGCCTTCCAAGAGGATACATCGTGTACGACAGAAGTCCGATCACTATCGTGGAAAGCCGCATGCTCACCTGGGACGAGCCGGGGAGGATGAGTCCCTCTCGTCCGCTGCGGACAGCTTGCGTATTGACCAGTATTGACTGATACTAATTTCCGATCTCTCCTATCTCGACCAACCACTCGAGAAGAATCGATGGGGGAGAGAGGGAGAGGAGCTGCTGGGTGCGCAGGAGCTGCTCTGGGAGTCAGCCAAGAAACTCGAAGGTCCCATCGGGTATGAAGGACTGCCTCAACATCACTAGACCCGAATGTGATTCTGTGCCAATTTCCATAGGCTCGGCCACTGTACATAGATTGTAAATAATATGCCGTGCTTCTAGAGTTGTACATATGTAGAAAGTGTCGTGTGCGCGATGGATGAAAGCCGGAGATGGCCGAAGGCCAGGAGCCCTTTTCCAATTTTGTATAAATGTAAAACTGTCTCGTGTGCGAGGAACCTGAGCATGAGTGCAAGAGTCTATTTAATAAATCTTATTATCAAACGAAGAATCTGCCTTCTCAATGTTCCCCCCCTACCAACTAGCCAATTGCTCGCGGAGCAATTCTGCGAAGTCAATAACAACTTCCGCTTGCTCCCGATTAGAAAGTCGGAATAAATTATGTCGGACGATTAAGCGAATTGCCGCTTCCAATGCGGCCTGATCAATAAATCAAACATGTTTGCTTAGCCGTTATTAGCCGGTGAACTTTCGTCATCCGAGCGGACTGGCCTTTAATTTACGGCGCTCGCTGAAAGCGAGTGGCTCTGAATTGGAGATCAGACTAGAAAGGCTTGGTGTGTCGCCGGCATATGCATTTAAAGAGCCAGAATACATTTTGGGCCGGCCCTACACGTACGTGTCATCATATTCGCGAGGTTGCCGATTGTAGAGCGGCGATTACGTGGTATCCGACGAGAATGGCCTCTCTGTGCGTATATATGTCGCGGGAATAAATTAGCCGTGGCAATTAGTTTCGGAATCGAGAGTGCCCCGGGCGGCCGGCGCCACCATCTTGATTGCACCCGTGGAGAACCTTTAAAGACAGTAGCCAGCACTGTTTGCCGAAAGGCCCCGAGAGCGCCGTTCGCGCGGCCTAATTAGCGATGCCCACCGAGATATCGCCGACGTACGCTAATAATACCGAGCATAAATATTCCGAATTTTTTCGTCTGACCAACCCTCCGCCCTCCTCCAGCCCCTCCTTTAACCCGCCGCCGCCCTCCCCACCATCCACATTGCAACATGCCACCTGGATTCTCTATTGTTCTCCGCAGACACTCTCAACCCATGAACTTCCTCCCCTTCCCCCACCACCATCCCGACTCTAAAACTCTTTTCTTTCCCCGGCTCAACTTCTTCGCGCTCTCCAACTCACCGGGCAGGACGCGCACTTTATTCCTGCCCCTGTTCCTCCGGAACTGCGTCTTCCAACCCCGGCAACTGCTCCGCTAGATTTCAAGCGGCCAATTGGATAACGCATGACCGATGCATAGCGCTCGTTAGATTTAATTGCCGGCTCGGCACGCAAATGATCCGGCCCGTTTACGATCGCGCAGTCTTACGCGATCGCGAACTAATGATACGGAAGAAAGGATCGCCCGAGAGACTCAATCTTACGCCATTCCTCGTTTCCCTCTTCCGCGAGCGAGCTCTACTGGAAAATTAATTGTTCGCCAATCGCACGCGGGCTGCGCTCGCCGGGGTCGTTAGGACTCGAGGCAGAATAACAGGACGGGGCCTCCACGTGCTCTTTCGAGGAGCAGCTAATCATATCGGAGTCCGCTCTCGCTTGAATTCTAATCCCGTAATTAGTCGTCACTCCTATACGCCCGGCTACCTTTTTCTCTCGAGTGTGTTTGGTGTGCCGGAGATAAAATCAATCAGATGATATCGGGCCCTGCTACCGGTTTGCTTGTTAAGCCTTAACTGTTGCCTATCACCAACTTCAATACCGCCGTCCTATTCCCCAACACCAAATGCGAAAGTAAAGAAGTGGAAGTTGATGGAGTCCTGACTAACTAATTCCCGTGGAAGGACGGGGGGCAGTGTGAGTGGGTCCCGAATCGCATTCGGATCGGCTATTAACGATCGAGATGCGAGAGTGACGAATGAATATCGTGAGGAGGCCGCTCATAATCGGTGTTTCTAATTAGCGAGGGATAAAGCCGTTCTTCTCTCATGAGGCCGACACACATACCAGGAGCGCGGGAGCGGACGAGGCAGAGTAGTCGGGGCCAGACGCACCCAGACATTCTCTCTGGGCCCTCGATCCTCGATGAGGCCTCTATCCAATCTCTATCTACCAGCACCTCGGTGATACAGAGGGCTGCATTTTAATCGTACAATTAGTCCGTCGCCGCTATTGCCTGTTGGTGGTGCTCAGCTACCGTTGGCATTCGTGCCACTCGCTCTCCTCTCGTCTCGTCTCTCGCTCGAGCTGCCCTTCTCTCTGGCCCGCGCACGAGCAAGCAGAGGACGAGTATCATATCAGCTACCGGGCAGCTTGTTAGCCCTAACGACGAACTCTGCCCGTTCCTCATTTATTTTACGCGCTCGGAGAAGTTTCCCCGAGAGCGGGAGAGATTATTTCGGTGCATGAGATAACGCGACCGCGAACATCTTACCGGCTACTGGCGATCCCTGCTCCCCGTCGACTCTCCCCCCTCTCTCTCTCTCTCTCTCTCTCTCTCGAGTCTCCCGATTCTCCTCTCCTACCGAGCGAGCCCGGCCGCCCGTAATGCGTGAAAATCTCCGAAGCATGGAGAGGCCTCCTATCTAATCCTATCTTGAGTCAGGGCCCGCTCGCTCCAAAGTGAAAAGCGTTATCGTCGGGGATTCTTCCATTCCGAATCGACCGCGCGCCGCCGACTCTAATTGCCGATAAAGGACTGCGTGTTTTCATGCTCGGAAGCTGCGCACCGAAACGACTCCTTCCCGCGCGAGCGGCTTCACGCGGTAATGTGAGAAATCACGGCTGAGGCCCCGAACAAACTATCCCCGGGGCCCCCCTCTTGTTAAGAGATCGGCTGGAATCTCTGATTATCGATAGGACCCACCCGAATGCCGAGAGCGCGCTCCCGCTCTCTGGCATCTAGACAATTGTGGGAGCACCAGTCTCGCTTTAACTCCGCTGGTTGCCTCTCGGAATGCTACATGCCAGTTTTCTTGCGCCGAGGACCCCGTGAACCCTGGGCTCCGAGCTCGGCATCTCCTCCCGGACTAATCGTGAAATACGAAAAGCGATAAGCACGCGTGAATGCATCTCTCACTCCTCTGACGCGCCTCCTCCCGAGAAATTAGCGAGGTCAAGTAAAACACGCGTAAGTGGGTCAGATAAACATGTACCAGCGAACACGTTAGTTAGCAGGGGAAACGAGCGTCGTGTGCGTATGTGCTCTGGAAGATCGCTCTGGGGCCCGAAGGATATCGACATCAAAATCTTCCGCTGGTTAGGCCCCAGGGGAAAAAACCAGGAGCGATGTACTAATTCCTAATTTAAGCTAGCCAAGCGACGCTAAACGGCTCGTAAATCATGAGTACATTGGCAATTTGTACCTTCCTGCCCGTGAAATGTTGCCCGGACAACTGATTCTCCTTATCGAGTGGGTTCGGTGTATGGTGTCATGTCGAAATTCGACAACCTGCAGAGTCTGCAAAATGCATGAGAAGTTAATGTTTTTGAGGGAGCAGTGCTCGCCAAGATACGGGAGCGCCGAGTTGGAGAAAACTCGGCCTTTATTTCTGCCCGTCGGAATCCTCAAGGCAGCATCAGTTCTATCAAGAAGGCTAAAAGCTGCTGCTCGCTAATTACTGGAGAATATTACTGAGATAGTGGCGCTGCCGGTTAGTCAGCAATTGAAATGGCATTATAACTCGACTAAGCCGACGTAGTCGCCGAGGATGAGTAGAGTGGAAATATGGAATCGGGCTCATCCTAATTACCATAAATGCATCGGGAGCGTGGTCGGCTCGACCTGTGAAAAATGTTAATAGCGCGCATTCTCTCGGCTAAGAGAATTCCTAATTAAATTGGAAAAACGAGGGCGGAAAGAATGCTAGCGGACACAATGGCGACACAGATCATCTGTAGTTGGACTTCCTGAATTAACAGGGGGACATCGAGTGTAGCTTGAAAGTCCGATTTCCGGGCGCTCGGCCGCTTAATTAAGCGTCCAACTTTAGTATTTAGCATTAGTCTTTGGACTTCCGTTCAGGTTTAATGGCAAGACGAACAAGTTAAGGGGCTCGAGATCGAGAGTAGGAGAGACCGAGAGATCTAAAGAACGAGGAGGAGGGAGAGAGAAGGAGTCACGATTGAGACCACAGTGGTCAGCGACGACTGATAGACAGCAGATCCTCATTACATCGGGACTGCTAACAATAACGATTTAATTAGTCCACCTTCGCTGGGAGTAGGCCCTCTGCGTGCATCTACTTACTTTTTCCCTCCAATTATCGGGATTGCGCCGCAATAAAAAACTTATCTCCTCGGACGTTGGCACCCCTCACTTGAAAGAGAGCTCGCGCGCCGCCGCCGCCGCCGCCGCCGCCGCCGCCGCCGGACTTAATGACCGATTAGCCCGGGCGTTATGCAACGAAATTAATTATCTGCCGATAAATTCCCTACCGAACGGGGCTCGAGGGGTGGTGTCTTAATGATCGAGATAAAACGATCGCTCCGCACTGAAAACACGCCGATCCCGATATACCGATACACCGGACCAGTGTTAGTACCAAAGTCCTTCCTGCGCGCGGGTCAACCGAGGGTGAAAAGTTAATTTAACGACCTTTTATGTGGATTCTACCAGCACCAATTTAAACTGTTAGCGTGAAACAGTTTAAAGAACATCGAGCAGAGTTTGCTGAGGGGAAAAAGGATGCAAAAGGCGGGGGAGCTGGTAGGTGGCAAGTTGGTGAACCGTTTCACAACGGTGATACTCGCCGCTCGAGTATAAATATGGGTGGTAATTAACACGTTCGCCGACTTTTGGAATTTCTCCTTTCGCGGCGAGGCTGAATGTGTGAAGAGAACTGAGTCCGTCCTCTCGCGCGGGAGCGCTGATAAAGGGGAGGCTAAAAATAACCGTTGATCGGCTGGATCCGATGTTTTTCACGCGATAGCCTCGAGGAATCACATTTTTTCTGGCATCGAAAGGCAAAGAAAGTACCGATGACGCACCCTTTCCGCGATAGCGTCCCCAGCCAGCCGCGTTTCTCTCCGCGGTAAGGCAGCCTGGAAACTCACTATTTTTCCGGTCGCCTCGACTGTCCCGACACTCAGCTGCGCCGAGTTCGTTACATAATGCGCGTATATGTTTTTATGTCAAGCTCGCGGCGGCGATTGATAGCGATATCAATTCGAATTCATTTATGCCGCTTGTTTGCTAATTATCCGGCTACATTATCCTCATCGTTGACGGAATATTCGCCGCGCTGATTATATCGGAGAAATATGTACACGCGGTCGGGGACCGTAATCCGGCCGGGTCATATTTTTATTCCGAGCCGATAGACCGATCGATGACGCGAGTTCCAAAATCGTTTGAAGACACTTGCCCGGTCGTTACCGGAATCTGGGAATCGCGGGCTCACCGAGAGCATCACGAAATCGGAGGAGAGTGCTGGCGTCAAAGTGTAGCCAGCGCGGCTGGCGAGCCATTTATCAGCCTCGGCGGACAGTTTAATCGTCGGTAGTGAATTAACGTTAACTTCGACACGCTATCGAATCGATCTTAATGTTAATTAATATTCCGCGCGAGGAACAAGAAGCTCACGATTGAGAAAGGGGAGAGGGCGATCGCGAGTCGAGCGTGGATCGAGCACCACCGCTCAAACCTCTCGTGTGTGTTAGTTAATCCTAAACCGGTTATAAACGCGCTTCTCATCGTGATATCGTTGACTTACTAATTGGACGGATAAGAGACAAATATATTTCGAAGCCGGCCAAAGAAGGCGTTAGTGCCCCGGCTTGTCGAACCTCCGATTCCAGTGGCTCCCTAAAAACCTTTCAGCCTCCTACTCCCCGAGGAAGACTTCTCCAAGATTAAGTCATAGTATCCAGGCACTAGCATTTGCAAATCAGAGACAGGTGGCTGATATCGGAAGACATATACATATTCCGATTTAACACTCCGACGCCGCAACAAGACGAACGACTCTCCTTAAGCAGGCGCCTGCTTTTAACACACTCGACATTTATCATGAAATTATGAAAACAGCCTTTAAGCCACCTTCATTATTCCAAGGAGATTGGCGAAAAATCTTGCTGTAATGGGCGGCGAGGGCGTAGCACGAGGCGGTAGTGCGATCTCGGGCGAGATTAGTCGGTAATCTGGTATAATAAAGGCCTAACGTCTCGAGGAACAGGGCCGAGCACAGTGCACTCACTTTGCTGGATCTCGATCTTCATTAGGGCCGCTGTGCCGCGAATCTCCCAATGAATCCGTCAAGCTCGCTTCCCACAGAGCCCTACAGAGAGCGAGAGAGAGAGACAACACACCTCATACGGCACCGGTTACGCACTTTCTGCTCTCTTTCGCTCTCTCTTTCCATCGGGGGCCATTTACGCGACATAAACTCGGCCCGTAATTTCGCGCGATTTATTTGACCGGCGCGTAGCCGCGCTGAATTGTCGCTTGTGTTCGGCTAAGTGAGCGCAAAGTGGTAGCCCGTGTTGTTGGGGCCGTAGGTGGCCCTAAGCCCCGATATACGTAATACCAAAGCGCGCTACCCCTCGCGCACTCCCCGCCCCACTAAAGCCCGCCGCTTTATTATTGTTTCTCGGCAAGACTGCCTTGTCAGCCGCAATCAACCTCCGACTCGGCTGGCCACGTTACCCACTGGCTCTCGCCGGCCCGGCCGTGTTCCGTTCCTGGATAATGAAGTCGGGTAATAACGAGAACTTGCCGGCGACCCCTGTCGATCTAACGGCTTACGAGCTTTGGTGAACCGGCGAAAAACGCAACCAAAGGCCCGGAATCATCTGTGAAACCACATTATATGGGGACGTTTACACTCATCTTCTTCTCCACCCTTTCTGTTCGTATAATCCTTAACAATGCGCGAGGATTCATCGGTAGCCCGAGTCCTGTCACCCTCTTCTTAAAAGTATCCCACCGTCGACGTGACTCTTGAGGAATGAAGACGCCGTCCTGCCACGCTTCCCGACTCCCAACCGCCACCGAGGAGAGCTGCGGCTGACAATGGGACGAGCGATCGTTTCTAAAAAGCAGAAAATGCCCGGCGACTTCATCGGCGCTGAATGCACTCGAGGAGTAGCCGGCCGATAATAAAGCCAATGTGAAAAGATGTGTCTCTCCTTAGCTCGCCGAGTCCATCGGTTGCATTGTGCTCGGCCTGGCTTCCATTCAGTGGATTTCTCGAGACACGACCTCCGCACTCGACTATGCCGAATCCCTGAATACACCGGGGTGCCGCGTGCTCCAAAGAAAAGTGTGCGAGAGAGAGAGAGAGAGAGAGAGAGAGAGAGAGAGTCACAGTGCTGGGATACATTTTTATTATCCGAATGAGAACGATCGGGCACCGCGAGATATTGAGTCGGCCTGCTATACGATTGTCCGCCGCGAATAAAGAAAAGCTGGCCTTCGTTCTAACTGGGAGTAAGGTCGAGGTGTAAAAGGGGAGTGGAGATAGAGGCTTATTCATTCCCGGCGGAGGTATTAGACTTGATTTAGTGTTAAGTGGGCCGACACAAAAAACGATTGAATTAAAAATTTGTTAAGAAAGAGTCGTAATTACCCGGACGCCCGGGCGCTCGGGTTTACTCGTTTCCTCCTTTTTCCCCCGATAACGTCAGGCCCGGCCGCCCCTCGACCATTTTCTCCGCGCACTTTGCCATCCCTTAACCGGCGAGGGTGGTCGAAGGCGCTCGTCCGTGTTGCCCGCTTATATCTGATTGTCCCCCGGGGGCTGGTGTAATTAAACTCGAAGCAGAATTACCCGGGACGCCTCGCGAAACTTCTGGCCCTTGCGGTCCTCCACGCACTCCGGCGCAGCCGTTTCAACAAATCTTTATGCACCAGGAGAACACAAGGAACTCTGTAAGAAAGTTATTACTACGTGAAAAACTAGGGAAGAAGGTGGGGAGTTTGGGATAGAAATTGAATTATACTCGGACGGGTGGAGGAGTGTATGCGGTCTTCTGAAAGTGATGGATGTGAGTGAGGTATTATTACGAAGCTAATAAAGTGCTTGCCATATAAATGAATAAAAGTCGACGAGGAATGGAGAAGTAAATGAGAGGGGACGATGCCGGCGAGGGGGATGGTGTGTAGCAGGACAAAACTATTGCGGGCTGCCGTCGTCCAACAATAATTAACGCCATTATAGCATTTAATTGCCGCGAGTGGTAAGACCACCCTCCCGGCGGTGCCAGCCATCTTGTTTTTCCTCGCACCCTCACCCCAAACAGCCTCCAGCATCGGAGGGTGGCGGCGCAAAATGGCGGTTAATCCCCTCGGAGAAGGGCGAGGGTGGCTATTTAAATTCAGGCTGTACCAGGACCGGAGATTTCGGGCCGAACCGCAAGGATCAGGGAGACTCCGATGGAGCAGTTCGCACTCGCGACTAGCTTAACGCCAGATTGTAGAACAATGAGCTTCTAGACCATCCAGTAAAGGCCGCCGGAGTCCGTGGAACATTGTTCCACGGATGTAACCGGAATTGCAGCCAAAACATCCCCTGGCTTCTGCCGAACCCCAGGCGTCCCGGCGGGTACACGTAGTACCCCGGCGGGCGGCGTTACACCTCCCGAAATCTTCCGGCCAAATCTATGCGTCCCCTTTCCATTGTAGAAACACGGGAGATTAACTTCCATTCCTGTCGTCAGGGATGAAACGGTCCAATTGTCCACGCGGTAGAGGGACTATTTTTTGTTTTTCAAGAAAGAGCCCCGAAAAAAGAGAGAAGAGGCCATAGCTCGGCTAACTTCATCGACTTGCCTCGAGAGAAATCCCCTCCGGCCCTACGCCCTTTCTCTCGGGCGGTTTGCTCGGTTCGCCGGTATTCCCGCGGACGGTACGTGTGCCCGTGCACGTTCATACACAACATATGAGAGCTCGTGAGATATTTATGCGTCGCATTGTCTCTCGCCGATAAGTCCGTGCAGTGGAACGACGACGAGCGGGAGAGGACAACGCGACGAGGAGGACGACGCTCGGCCACGAAGACGACAACTTCATCCGTGCTCGAGTTATGAACCACCGGGCGCAGCTCGTATATACCCACACCCCGGCAACCACTCGGACAACGAGAAAGAGAAGGAAACCAGGACCCCTCTATACATCTGCGACTCCGACCACCTTAACCCTTTCCTCCTCCCTCCCCCCCCCCCTCTCTCACTCTTTCCCTCTCTAACTTGCGGACGGCTTTGTGCACGAGTGCACACGTCGACACACTACACACGGGCCCTGGACAAACGCTCGCTCTTGGTGCCGAGAGACGCACCACCACCCGGAGGCCCCCGGCCCTCCTCCCTCGATCACCGTGTTTCTGGCCCTTTCTTTCCATCGGATTATAAAATCCCCGATTCCCCGAGATAATCCCGAGCGGATTTCTGGGCCGTCGAACTCCGAGTGCCGGCGCAGGTCCACGTGTTTCCGCGATGCGGGGAAACTGCGCGCGCGGCGAGGGCCACGGGACGTCATTACAGATCCGATGTCAACGATTACTGTAATCCGGCCGTGAAGTTCGGTTTTCATGGGGCTGGAAGAAAGGGCGCCGAGGGGGTAGTTCGGCGCGCGGGATTGGCGAGCTATCGGCTTTCAGAGAATAGGAATATATCTCGCTGGAGAAGAGATCGATCGGTCGGAGGGTCATTTGTCATCGTATTCCATCTCGTATCTGACTAGAAGCGATCACCGAGAGGGGCCGTCGCGTCGGGGTATAAGGATCGTAATAGGAAGGGGACGAAGGGGGGGCGAGTCGGCAGGACGAGGCACGTGCTCCGATGGCGTTAAAACGATGTATCGGTGGGCGATCTAAAATCATTGGACAATGACGCGCTAACTGGATAACTAGCGGGGCCCTTATCGGCCCGGGTACGATAAGCGGGAGGACGACGCCGGGCCACCCTTCCGACCTTCGTCATATTACATTAGCGCGCCCATAGAATAATGTATCGAGGGGGTGTACCCCCCTCGATAAACGGCGGCTCGCCCCTCGCCGGCAACGACTATACAACTATACGACTATATTCACATGGTAATGCGAGCTGCGGTATCTCGCGCGCCTACGGGGGCTGAAGTGTTATTAACAATTTGGCCCATATCGCCGATCGTGCCGGCGCTCGCCTCCTACGATATGTACTCTCCCTGCGCGAGCGAATTTCCTTCTCCGGCGTAAACGACTGCCGAGAGATCCCGTCGCAAGATAGAGCCGGCCGATAGAGCGATTTCTTTGACGCCATCTCCCCGCACACCCCCGCCCTCGCGCTAACGACCCCAAACGATCGCTCCTGCCTTCCTATGAGTATGGCCCTCTACTTAGCCACTTGGCCCGCATCGACTTCTTCGACTTTTCCGCGGCCCAATTGCGTAATGCGCGGGACAAGTGGTGCTTATTCGGAGAAATGAGAGCGAAACAAGTGGTTCGACTTTAGCTTTAGCTAGAGGACACGCCAGAGGACATAGATTGTTATGTGGAGGTGCAAGTGGAGAGGGACCAAGCGTATGTGCGCGGGCGGTGTCGAGCGAGGTGAGGATAGGGCGAGATTTGCGTTCCCACAGCGAGAGAAAGAGGGCCCCGTCAATGAATTGTGCCCACTGTTCTCCAGCAGCGATGCGGCACGGAAACGGTATCGCGTTAGTGGTGGTCGTTAATTCTCACCTTCCGTTCGCCGAGTGTGTCGGCATCGGGCGGCAAAAGCGGCGCTCGACTTTTCCATACGGGAGAACGAACGCGCCTCCGCTGCCGCGCGGTAATTGCCGGGATTTAAGAAGTCCAGGCCGAGTCCGCCCGAGCCGGGTTTGTCCGCGCGGCTTCCAATGCGACGTCGTAAATTCGCACGGCGCTGGCGCACGGCAGTCTACCCTCCTCGCCGTCCCACAATTAATATCTCGACGCCGGTGTCAAAAGCGACGGAGCCCGAGAGAGAGAGGGTCGATATCTGCATTTAAAGTACGCGCGATGAAATGTTACTTTCGATATGAGAGGGCGAGATCCCAGAGGGGAGAAGTCTGTAGAAACGTATACGTCACTGGTCGGCGCAGGGTAATGGCTCTATCAGCAGCCGGATATAGCAGAGTTCTCAGCGCGAATAATATTAACACATTATCCGCCGACAATACTCCGCGAAAAGTACCAGCTACCGTCGACTGGTTTTCTAAACCAAATAGAACGAGGGAATGTCTGTGGAGGCGATGTCCGAGCAATTACCGAGGCTTATTCTCTCGGGTGAGAGCCCGCGGTGGCCAGGTGCCGACAGGTCTCTGACGAAAATCGGCGGAGGTGTTAAACGCGCGCGGCGAGCTACATAGCGGCAAAGGGCGAGCGCGAGATAAAAGCCGCGCGCGAGCAAAAGGAGCGGCGAGGGGTGGGATGGGGGTCCGGTCCCGTCGGTGGAAAAGGACGGTGAAAAGAGGGAAGGAAGGAAGGTAATCGGAGTGAAGGAGAAAGAGCTCGTTAGGATTTTTCCGCGGGTGCTAACCGGGCCGGAGCCGAGCGGAGGCTGCGGTGGGAAGGGGGCCCGAGCCGAGCGGAGCCGAGCCGAGCGAGAGAGCGAGGAGAGAGCGAGGAACAATGCTGTCCACTGTGGAGGCGCAGCGCTAACGAGACGAGCGAACACCGGCTGGCCCCCGTCAATTGTTTCAGCAAACAACGAAACAATGGACAGTGGCCGAGCGATACTAATGGCCGGTTTATACGCTCCTTAACTCGTCGTCGGCTCCCTCCACCACCGCTCGACAGGGACCTTTCCTCTTCTCCTCTCCGGGGCAACGTGCTTGGAGCCATATTGGGCCACCCTGGCTCGCTCCTCCGCACTCTCTCTCTCTCTCCCGCCGCGCTCCTCCACACCACCGATGCATCTCCCGAGCTTCCCTCCTACGTGTACGCTGTCTTATTACTTCGACGAGCAACCATCAATTTATCTCCGCGCGCGCCGCGCGCCGGCGACACAACACGCCTCCGATTCGTCCCTCCGAACCGGAGCTCTCCCCGACACCTCTTCTAATATTCCTCCATTCTTTCAGACGCGGCCGAGCATCTCTGCGTCCCGGCGGCTCTCGAGAGCGGACGAGGCATCTCGGTGGCAGGGCATTGGATAAGCGGCGGATCGAGCAATCGAAAAGGGGCCGCGCCGCGTCCAATAGGACGGTCGCCGAGATCCCAAGACAAATCTAAGGACGAAGCGCGGAGGGTTGCTCGCGAGGTCCCCGGTTGCTGAGAGAAGAAGGGCCATTTCGAGTGGGAGAGGGGCCAAGGGGGATGAGGGAAAACGGTGTAGGGCAAGGGGAGGCTAGAAATAGGAGCTAACCGAGCGTGAGAGATTAACCCCTCTAACAGTGGCCGCCCAGTATATCAAGCGGCCTGATAAAACGCCGGGCAATGTGTGAGTGCGAGTGTTGCCACCCCTAACTGCCTCTATTGACTACCAGAATCCAATATATTCTATTCCAGCGCCGGAGAAAACCGACTGGGAGGCGCCCGAATTTCATACATCTTCTTTCGACAATCCATCCCTATCGGGCCCGCTGCTATTTCCTTACATTCCCTCGGAAAATCTATTTTTATTGCTCACCGCGTCGTGTTGCGCGGTGTGTGTACTTTATAAACTGCCTGGCGCTTGCGAAAAGTTTGCACGGTAACTTACCCCTTCGACAATTAAATGTCTATTACTTAGCGGTTTAATTTGACCTCGCGGGAGAACGGTGTCGGATGACGGTGATCCTGCGACGGTGCCAAGCGACTAATCCAACACCGAACCCACCGTGTAAAGGCGACGGTGCTGGGTAGCGCAGCATCCATCTCGCTCCTTTAATGCCTAAACTCCCTAATAGCTGCGTAAACAATGGAGGGCTGCTTTGAAGTGAGCGCGCGATTCCCGAATTTCGGAAAAGATCCGAAGGCGGAAACGGCCCCGGGGAGGTTTGACTTGTAAGCGGATAAGGTTGAGTCGAAACGGCTTATTGTTCTTGAGGGGTTATCGCCGGCCCTGTTTGCCCAGTTGGACCAATAAGCCTGGTTTCTGGCCGGAGGAAGCAAAATATGCTCTATTTTCTCGATTCTACTCGGAGAATCCAACCGGGCAAACACCACACCCTCTCTTCTCGTTTACCTCGCTCAACGATCTTACGATTAATCTGTTTAATCAGCGTCGGATTTCTGAGGCGCATGCATTTATGGATTCCGGCTGCTGATGTATTGTTGTCGGGAGTGAGTGAAAAAAAAGGCGTCCCGACTTTGAATGACTCGTAAAGTTCGACTGCGCCTGTCCGCGCTGATGAATGGAAAAGAAGGGAGGGGGCCATTCGAAATTAATTCGCGATACCCCCGCGGCATTGTCCCGCGCCTTTCATAACTCGCTCCTCGTTAATTTGTCATAAACAATGGCCGGCATTGTTCGGCTTTCAAGGAGTGCGCGACCAATCGCAGAAACGCCCGAGGAGGCGACCATTGTGCCGACTTGGAGCGGGAACTTGCCAATTAATTGACGCGGCTCCGCGGGATAATCGCAGGCGACTGATAGCAAATACATATCTGTGAAAAAGGATCGCTCGGCCATGGGGCATCGGGAATTTCCGGTGGGAAGTAGCGCTCGGGTAACCTAATAACGATCGGCAATATCGATGGGAACTGAGAGCGATTAGGAGTGGGTTCTGTGGGCGAGGAACCCTGGGAAAACAAAAGCCAGTGTCAGGCGGTCGGCGAACGAATGAGAATCGGAAGCCATTACCTTCGCCCGAAAGCATTGACTTCGTTTTCCCTCAGTTTCCCCGAGTTCCCCTACTTTTCCCTCCTCTATCGAGCCGCGCTAACCTATTGACACTACTGAATAAATACATTTGACTTTATAACACAGACTCCATTACTGATTGCCATACCTCCAAGTGCCAGGAATAATGAAGCAAGTATGTAAAAGGCCGCGAGCAGCAAGCACTAGAGCCTGATAGAATCGCGGGAGAAGATACACAGCTGGGGTAGATTGAAATAAGCGGGCCGTTCTCCATCGGGGAGACGCGGGACAGATAAAAGGGCACATTTTATCTCGTGGAATAACCCTCCTCTTCATGGCATTGCCGGCAGCCAACCTCACCCCCGATCTCGTCTGGTTCTCTCACTCGTCACACCATTCCACCCTCACTTTCATCCCTCTCGGGCGACGGGGCGCGGGCGAGCGCGCCCAGCCTCCAGATCGAGGGTTCCTTTTTTTATCCGGGGCGGGTGGTGTACTGGCGCTATCCGCCAGTCGAATCTTTCAATAAAAAATTTTGTAGCCCCGCGGAGTCAGCGCCATTTTGTGAGTTTAAATGGAAATCCGGCATGGGCGAGAGAGCGGAGTGGCAGGGCACTCTTAGCATGCAAATTAAAGTGCTGCCATTTGAATGCGAATAAAACGCCCCCCGAGAGCGCGTGCTCTGTCGGGGGCGAGACAGAGAAATCGCGCCCTCGTCGCCTCGAGTCCGACCGAGAGAGGAGAGGGTGAAGAGGGAAACGAGCTTGACAGATCGCGCGACAGAGGTGCTTACGTGGTCGAGAGGAAATTTCGAGAAGAATTCCTCTCGCACTGAGACCCCATACTCAACTACACCCCCTTCCTCGGGAAATACGGCGCCCTTGAGATCTTTCGACGCCCTTGGCTAAATCACTGCCACTTCGAGTGCCTCGGCTAGGACAATTATTTTCCAATGTCTCGGATATTTGCGAGTTTTCTTATTAAGGGAATCGCGAGATCTGCATGGCGAACGCCTGCGGTCCACGCGGACTTGTGAAATTCTCTTTGACCGGTGATTTAAGGGCGCAGCCACTTGAATAAGGAGCAGGAGGCACTCGCGAATGAAACATGTAATCTGCTCTTCCACAAATCACGCTTATTTTCGCCGGGGAGAGCTCGTCCGTCCTTGGAGCGCGCGGAGGCGGCGAAAGGGCCCTTAGACGCCGAGTTTTCTCTCTTTCTCGTTATTACCCCGCAGCATCTCTTACGGCGAGAGCCCGCGCCCCCGACAGTTATGAAATTTCTTTAGAATTATTTCGCTCGCCTAATGCCGTCTTCTCTCGCGGACTACTTCCACTCGGGAATATAAGAAATAATATTTTCGCCGGCTTCACGATTTAATGCGGCTTTATGAAAACCGTGGCCCCCGAGCGGGCGGGAACTCTTAATTGCAGCCGAAGGGAGCGCGGCCGGGAAATGATGCGCCCTCGGTTAGAAAGTGGTGGCTCTGTTTGTTGGCGTTAAGCGGGAATTTCCATTTATATCCGACGAAACCTGACTTATTGCGCGAACCCCCACTGGAAAACGACCACCCCCCTCTCCCCGACCAGGCTGAATGAGTCTGTATTTTTCTTGAGTAATACCAGCAGCCGCCCACGCAATTCTCATTATTAACTTCTTTGCATAATGCCTCTTCCTCGCCGGTAAAAGCCGGAGATAAAGCGGAATAGCCAGGTACGCACATAGCTAGTTATGATGGACGATACTCCTACTACTTGCCGTGACATAACTTCCTTCCCACGTTCCAGAAAGACGCGCGCGGTTCCTCTCCAAAGTGCGGCTTGTTCTCGGAAAAACTCGCCGCGGATGCGCTGCCGGCCTGCATACACCGAGCCTGTGAAATGGCCGAGTGCATGTTAATTCGGTGTAGCCGAGCCATTTCACCAGGCGAGCGTGTTAAATTCTTCGTCGGAGATAGGAATCGTCAAATTAGAATGTTAATTGGCGCGATCTCGCAGTGCCCAGTCGAGTTTAGACGAGTATTCGAAAGGCGAAGCGATAGAGGATCGCGGGCTGGCTTTATCAGCTCGATCGACTCTCGGAGTCTAGGGTAAAAGTCGAATTCCGAATGAAGATGGTAATAGATTCGGCCCGGTTTCCCGTGGGACTCGGCGCTAGGAATGATCGCGGAGTTGATCTAGCTAGTCGGGAGAGCAGTGCCGCTGGCGTCTCTCTTAAGGAATAAGAAAAATCGTTTTATAAATTTCGTTCGAGCCCCCTCTCTCTCTCTCCTTCTCCCCCGGTATTTCCCTGTCGCGATAGAAAATCACCCTGGTTTTTCCGCGTGCGCTCCTCCTGCAAGGGCAATCGCGGCCTACGCGAGCTTCTCTCCCCGCCCTTGCCCCCCCGCGCGCTCTTTCTCCATTTCGCATTTCGTTATCGCGTCCAATTCCAGCGTCGAAGATATCCGCGCGCCGATAAGCCCGAACGGAATTTAAATAAAGCGAATCAATATTCAAATCCGGCAGGCAGCATCGCCGGCAGCACTCTCTGCAGCTCGACTTTTACTTGGCTGAGAGAGCTACTCTCCGGACGGCGGCGGGCGCGGCGGCTTACTCCTCTTTTCCTCCTTATTTATTTCTCGATCCCCGGGAAGCGCGATTCGTTCCTACTCGTTTATGGAGGCTTGATTTCTCTCTGTTGCACTCGGCGTCAAGCCCGGCTGCTCCTTTTATATCGACGCTCTCTCATTTATTCGACGTCCCTTTTGTCAGGCCAGCCGATCTCTTTTTCCGCCTCCCGTCCCCCCCCCCCCCCCTTTTCCCGCTCCCATCGAGCCAGCCAACCAACCCAGCCATCCAGCCAGCCAGCCCCATCGGCTTCAATAGCCCAAATGATTGGTTTGTACTCGCCGAATTGCGTTTGTTCGCCCGGCGAGTCGCCGGATCGCTATCTCGCAAAATGCAATCAATCGGATTAACGTCCAACTCTTCCCAATTATACCGAACGCCCAGCTACGCCGCCCCCGCCTCCAATTATCTCCGCTTGATCCTGCCATTCGAATTCATCGGTGCTCAACAACTGTTTCATTAAAATCGACTTTCCAATAAATAGAAGTAATACCGGTGACAGGAGCGCGAGAATGGTCCGAGGGAGCCAACCAGCCAGCGGTGGCCATTTAATAAAGTCCGAGCGGACGCGCGCGATCAGTGGCGTGAGAATTCGGCTAGTCGTCGATCATGGCGAATTACCGCGGCCGAGCAATATTTTGGCAAGGAAGACTAGCGGGGGTCAGGATATGGAGTGAGCCCACCCGAAAAAGGGCTGGCTCCTGTCCCGCAGGACGATCGATCTTCCCCGCGGGAAAATAAGCGCGCGCCGTGATTCCCGCAGCCAGGGTGCAATGCGAGCCCTCGAAAGCCTCCCCAAAGCGCCGCCGAGGCCTCCGGCCATTTAACGTCTTCCCGGGGAAATCTATCGCCCGTGGGACAGCGATCCCGATGCCTCTCTTCTCCGAGGAGAGTGTTTTTAGCGTAATTCCTCCATTTCTGTGCGCCTTCAATTCCATATTCCGATCGGAATGCGAGCCGTGTCCCTCCACCCTCTGGACTGCGGTCATCTTGGATACACGGTTTTTCGGTTGATCCTCGCCGGACTCGATACGCTCGAGAAGGATCCAGCGAGCGGCCGCTTGGAAATTTTATCCGGAGCTACGCGATTCATGGACGCGGTACACCTTCGAGGCAGACCAGCCGCGAAGGACATGTAAATCCGGGAATACGCAGCCGGCCGGACGGCTCTTGCGCATTAAACAATGGCTTTTGTTTCAAGGCGGCCAGACACCAGAAGGATTTGAAACTTGGCCGAGGCTGGCGCGCGACCCGGCCCGATTTACTTTTCTTCAAGTTGACTTCCCACGGAAGAGGCAGCGAAGGCCGAGGCCTCGCAATTGCCGGGAATAATCTCGGCGGGTTTGTAATTGAGGGGTGTTGGCGCGTCGCGCGGTGAATTAGCTGGGAAAGGGTCAGAGCCGAGGGAGAAGAGGTCGGCTGGCTCCGAAGAAAGAGTTGAACCTACCCGGTGATTGATAGGATTAATAATCTGGTCCGGCCGTGCTCTCCCGCCCGGCGCGCGATAAAACAGCCCTGAAGATGGAATATTTTAGCCCCCGGATTAATAGGCCAGTAAACGGCGCAATGATTCCCATTAATATTCATGGTCTGCCGATGCGGAACACGCGCGTGATTTATGGTCTTTAATTTACGCCCGGCGACACGCGCTCCCCGGGCCGAATTTACTGCGGAATGTACACACGCGCCCGCCCCCTCTCGCCCCCACTCTCAGCTAAACGCCATAAAGGAGCTAACGAAAAACCAAGCGGGGCGATTTATGTCGATAAAGTCCGGTGTGATAACACAATAAATAACGGGGAGAAACAATGACGACTAGAGGCGATCTGAGCCCGCACTCGATAGACAATAAATCGGTGGGAAGAGGGCTGGAGGCCCCGGGCGAAGGAGGGCGGCGGGAGGAGAGCCGAGAGGAATATAAAGGCGAGAAAAAAAGTGGACGCGCGATCGATTCCAGGCCGAGTTATTGTTTCCGTTCTATTCGAGGATCAGCAGCTCTCACGGCGGCCTCGAGAGTGATGACAGCCAGAGGCTGCACTGTATCAACCCTTTTCGTGACACCAGGTGCGCCGGTCGCTGGATGACGTTGGCCAAACATTTTTCCAAGAGGAGCCGCGAGGAAAGCTACTTACGTCGGGCCCGCGCGGCACCTTTGCTCTACGAGAGTAGCCTCCTTCCGCCCTCCCTTTTCCAAAGGCACCGCGCGCGCCCCCTGGCTCTGCCCTTTCCTCTCGACTCGAGTGTTTATGTGCACGTCTCTCGAAACTCGATACCACCGGGGCTCGAAAGTGAAATTTGCGAAGTGTCACGCCGGATACTCCCCGCGTCTTACCCTCTCCACCCTCGAGCTCTATGTGTTGTCATAACACATTAGGGAAATTCCGGCCGCCTCTGTTTGAGCGAGTACCGCGGCCCTGTTTACTAATAAGCCGCGTGTTTCCCGGAGCTGCGAGCTCCCGCTGGACCTCTAAAAGAAGGGCAGTGTCAATGGATCGAGACTGGTCGACTTTATTTTAAGGAGGCTGGGAGACTCCGGCCGAGGAAAAGGGCGGAGGACGGAAAGAAGGAGACGGCAGGGGTTGCGAGGGAGGATCGCGAATTCAAATAGCGTCGCCGTTAAACTGAATAACGAGGAGAGCGGCCGTTCGAAATATGAACACGGCTATGATTTGCGGCCTCGTAAACCCGTTCATAACGAATAATAATGTCACCAGGCGACCACCGGTACGGGCGCGCGGCGCGGCCAGGACGCGCCGGGAAAGAAAGAGAGAACGAGGGAGGGAATGTACCTAGGAGGCGAAGGGTGAACGCTGAGCGCGCGCGCGGCCCGGGGCGTGTTCTCGCCCTGGAAATCCACCTACAATATCGCCAAGACTTTTTTCATGTCTCATAACGCCCCGCCGGCTGAAATTAAATAATAAAATATACGCGACCGAGCCGCTTATGTCGTTAACCACCGCCGGCAACACCATCGCCGCCTTTCTCACTCCCCCCCGAGGCCACGGGATTCCACTTTCCTCTCTAAGATCCTACCCCGAATTGCATTGTCCCATCAATCCTGCATTTAATACCCAACCCCACCGCGCCAGTTTAATGCACGGCGGCATATATTCCAGTTGGAAAGATCCCGAGTAAAGGAAGCATCGGAATGCGAAATTAATTTGGCGTCCCAATGTACCAATTACGAAGAGTGAGGAACTTGTAGGAATATGTTGATGGGCTCGGGTGGGTAACGAGCCATTGCGTTCACCATGTTCATCGGGAAGAGACTACCAGGGCTCCGCTGCGGCCCTTGTACGAGAACTGGCCCCATCGGCTTTCGTATATACCCATACACCTAATAATGAAGATGTTGTTTTAATTGCCGGCTCGCGTGAGCATCTCGCTAATTAACGCACTCGCCACCGGACCACTATGCTCTCCTCCGCCCGACTGCCTCTCACCGTCGTCTCCCAATGGAGCCAAACGACCTTATCAACGAGGCCCACCGTTTTTCCACTCTACAATTTTGAAAGGACAATCTAGCTAATAGAACCATGGGAATATTATACCCAAAGAAAAATAAAGATCGAGTTAGGAAAATGAGTGATTTCACAAGAGTGTGCCATCGATCAATTGGACGTGGGCGCTCTCAACGATGATTAAAAACCACGTCATCCAACTATTCCCAACTGAGCTAGTCGAATTAGAAGGGTGTTATATTCGGTGGCGGAGGTATCGGCGGCCGTGGACGGTGGGTCGATTCATCAGCTCTTAATTTCCCAATGAATCAGTCGGCCTAATTAAGGAGCTTCGGCAGAGTCGAGCATGCCTGGGCATTAGCATCCCGCGGCCCTGTAATTTGTGCCTTTCTTAATTAAATCATCCGTTAGCCAAACGGGCCTCTCCTTCTCGAGCGCAGTATCTACCTCTCGCTCCTTCTCCTTTCCTCGTCTCCTTCGGCGGCTGGAGCCACCTTTGTTTTTCACCCTCTCCTTCGAGCCTTGAGGGGGAGGGCGAGGGGGTCGGCTTCTCCTCCCTCTTTTTAGCGGCCTCTTTTTCTCGGGGCAAGGCAAACAAATTTTACGGGCAGAACGTGAACGCGTAGGAATCACCGGTGAGTCGCTCGGCTAGTCGTCGTCCTCGTTGGCCGGACGATTTTCGCGCAGCTTCCTCTCCTCGTCTGGACTGCACGAGCAGTGGAACCCGCCGGCGGTCCCTCTGCTCCTTTTGCGCAATTAACCACTCAGACTGTTTCGGCCCGGGCCGCACTGAATTCGTGATCTTTAGTGTGCCGGGCATCCGTAGAATCCGGTGAATTTGCATCGATCCGAGATAGCAGATCTCCCGTCGCTCCT
The DNA here is from genome assembly GCA_963675795.1 of Crossocerus cetratus. Lineage (NCBI taxonomy): Eukaryota > Metazoa > Arthropoda > Insecta > Hymenoptera > Crabronidae > Crossocerus > Crossocerus cetratus. The sequence continues at coordinate 20,788,352 of OY776665.1, read as the reverse complement.
CGCCATGCCGCGCACTCCCATCGCCGTGCCGATAATGACCGGCGATCAACGATTACCCCCCTTATTACTTCATTAGCCGCCGATCCGCGTAAATCTAACCCCTGCCTCGCCAAGTGAATCGGCCGACTCTAAACCCTCCAGCGAGCCGCACTAGCGACTTTATTCCCTCACCGAATCACTCTAAGCCAATGACGATTATTCCCATAGCAATCAAGAGCCAGCTACTCCGAGTACACGCACGAGATAATAAAAGCAATTGGCTAGATTCCTGGAGAGGGCCCTCGCCAAGGGAACAAGAGATCGGCCAATTTCTCCGGGAGTAGCTCGCCGGTTAGCCTCTCCCGAGATCTATCCCTCGGCGGAGAAAAGGGACGGAGAGCGAAGCCAGGTCATCTTTGCGATCTTTTGCATCGTTGCACGAATGCCGGGCGCGGGGAGGGAAGGGCGAGTCGCGGGGAATGGCCGAATGCAGTGTGTGGCGACTGGCGAGCCTTCCGCGTATATCGAAGATCCGGACAAAAGTTAACCGGGGGACAGGGAGAGACAGGCGGCAACAATACCAAGGCCCCCCGCGCTTCTGACTCTAATATATTGCCAATGCTCGCCGGCAAGCGAAAGTATTGGACCTTGTTAGGCCTACCTGTATAAGGGCCGAGCGAGGGCCATCCCCTCGCCTCGATACTTCACCACTACCACCCCCCCTGCCCCCCTCAACCCCCCCAACCCTTTCTTTACTCGCGGAATTTTAATGCGAAAAATTGCTCTTACCGCTGTTGTAACACGTAATAACAGAGACTGGCCCCGGAAGTTGCTGAGCGACCCCTCCTTCCCTCTCGTTATATTTACACGACGATTAACGCGACCAGCCTGGAATTCCGAATTAATGGCCTTGGCCCCTGGGATAGGTGGGATATACGCGGGGCCGCAGGTAGTGTGTACTTACTGGCAGGAACTCCCTCGGAATAGCGAGAGCGCCTAGGAAGAAATCATAAGCGGGAGAGGATTATTAATGCAGTCGGTGGCGCGGTTATTCCTGCCGTGCTAATATCGGGCGGTGCGGCAGCGAAAAGGATCCGGGAACTCTCTCTCTCCGCGCCGATTATTCGCCCGGCGCGCGGATCTATTAATCTTTATGAGACGCACGTATCCCCCGGGATCCCCGGGAGCGGCTAATAAAAATCTGCGGTAATCTTCGGCCGGCCGAATGAGCCGACATAACGATAAATAAACTAATAAAGCGGCTACCCTCCAAGCGGCGATTATTGGTACGCGCGGCCACGCTCGTCCTAAGCCTCGCCCCGCCTGTTTCGATCGGCAAAAATCGCCCTGGTTTTTAATCGAGCCGCCCCCGGGGGGATCGGTCGCTTTGGCATAATTAATGCACGGGGAAAGCAAATTTTCTCGGTGGACGCGCGGACGAAACTCCTCGCGTAGGAATGAAAAGGTTGGTGTGTAGAATGCGCGTGTGTGTGTGTCGATTGGAAAAAGGTGCGAGTGGAGAAGAAGTTAGTGGCGTAAGTGTGATGTGTAGGGTGGAGAGAAGCCGACAGGAGGGAAGGGTGGACGTGAGAAACGTATACAAGGACGGGTGGCGAAATCATCGCGTGTAATCTCACCCCGTAATAACATTGGCCGCATTTGCATACGGGCGGGGCCCGAAATCATGAATTTATTGCCAGCTCGCACACACTCCGCCGGTGCGGGACTACATACGAGGAGACACAGCCGCATGAATAAGCCCTCGCGCGAGGATATCACGGTGGGGAAGCCGGCACGCGCACACGCATTAACCTGACACGCGTAATATGCGTATCCGTTACATACACCTATAGCGCGATATGCGTGTTCCCCGGCCGATTATTAATTTCTGCGGACATTCGAGGAGACACCCCACGCAACACCGATGGCCGCCGCACGCGATATTATATGATAATCAGCCCCCTCTAATCGATAGCGAGCCCGCAACCCCCGGCCGCTTGTTCTTACACTCATCTTCTTCATACCCAGTTGCGAATCAAATCCTACGGAAAATCTATCAGAAAATCTCTAGTCGAGATCCACTGGAAATTCTTCGGAAAACAATACGAGAGCCTATGAATAAAATCATTTCGTCCGATCTAACACGCGACCATCCCATTAATCTAATGTCCCTTCACGAGAAACGCGAATAAAAAGGATAACTGTCGCGTGACTTCTCCCGACGTCATTCAACCGCATCTACTTCTCGGATTTCCCGCAAAGAATCTTTCCCCCGAGGCTCAGCCGTCAAGGTCATTAATTATTTTTACTGTGCGAACGGCAAACATTCTCGCCTTTTTTCTCCTCGCGACGCGCGCCTCGCAGAAAGTCAACGAGGACGCGTTGACTCGGGAGATCGTTTTGAGCTTGTTTACCAGCGACTTATCCGCGGATTAACTCCTGTAGCCACTTTAAATCCCTGGTGGTGGGAACAGGGGCGAGGCGGGCACCCTTCTCTCCCCTGAATGGGGGGGCAACCAGGGTGCATATGTCAGGAGGATAACGATACTATAGAAAACGCATGCCACGAGCGTAATGCGAGAGCGAAGGGCGCTACCCGCACCCACCAATTGACTCCCATTGTTGGCAGAAGGCCGCCGCTCTCGCTATTTTTGTCGCCACCACTTTTGTTTGCCGCGTGATTTGAACGGCTGATATCTGCCACGTGACACGCGTCAAAAAGGGCCTGTCAGTGAAAACGGGGAGGCCTCGTCTGGAGGAGGACGACTGCGGGTGTTGCAGGAAATCGATGAAACTAGCCGGCGAACTTGGTCGACGCGTCAAGTCCTCCCTTCCTAGGAGAGGCGTATGGAGAACTTTAGTACCAGCGTACTCTGGTGGCTCACGTTCCACGGCACTCCAGGCCTCCTAGTTTTTAACACTTCCTAAGTAGGTGATAAGTGCTTCCGCCGCTCCCGGTGTCAAGATAAATTGAAATAATTGACCAGAAGTTAAGGCACTCGAACTGCGCCGAGCAGGTCCGATTCCGTTTTCCGCTTCCACTCGAGCATAGAATAGCCACGTGTGCCGAGGACCTGTCCCTCTCCAAGGGTGCCCCACTTGGTGGGTTATTAATTATGACTCGTAATGCCAAGTACACTTCACACTCGACTTTATCCGGCGGACCTCCTCCCGAGCGCCTAATGGAATGGCTCGAATTCCTGGCTAAGGAGAAATTCGATCCTCCCAGGCCTTCGGGGAGTCGAGCACTGAAAGACGCGCTGGAATCAGTTGGACCTTCTCCAGGGCAGGAAGAAAGTTGGATCTCAATTTCACGTCGATCCGAGAGACTTTGAGCGATCAATAGTGGCGCGGTATCATTAACACCTTTCAAGGTACCATTCATTCCTCGTGCCATTGAGAGAAGCACAAGTACACGTGTGCACCAAAGCGAGAGAAGGTTCGTCTGAAGAATGAGCAATCCGAGTGGCAGGGCCTTTGTAAAAATGAAGCTGCGGGGGCGTAAAGGGTTAACAATAAGGGATTAAGAATAATTCCATCTCGATCTTTTATTTGTTCGAGCGAGCATAAGCAGCGGAAGAACGACGCGGGCGAGGTGGGGAAGGAAGGCAGAGGTGGGGCTAATGCGGCTAATAAGAGAGAAAACAAAAGGGTGATGAGCCTCGGCGAGGCTGCCGAGTGGCGGGACCGGCATGCGCGTCCGTACTAATTACGAGCAAGATTCGCGCGGCCCTTGGAGCAAAATTAAGTAGCCTTAATTAAACCGAGACTAACAATATGTATTTAAATTGGCCGGAACGTCTTCAATTCCTGCCAGACCGGCCGACCTTAACAAGCGCGCTCCAGCTCCCTTAAGTGGCCGAGGTTCCGTTCGCCCGGCTCATTTTCGATCAGCGTTGCAGGGGAGAGCGACTGAGAGGGAGATTGACACCTGCGCGAGATACTAAATTTCGATCATTAGCGCGGCCACTTGTTAGCCCGCGAATACTTCGTTAGGCGCGATCTTATTATAGCGATTATGGTTCGCGCGAGATTTTATATCGGCTACTCGGCCCCGATATATCGGACCCTCGGCTAACTCGTCCCGAGAAAAAACTCTCGGCCGGAGCGCGCAGGCGGCGCAGTCCGCGCACCCTGCTCGGCAAACAATCTCTCGAATATTCACGGGTTCGCGCGCGAGAGCGTGACGAAAATTTATCTCTGTCTAGCCGATGGGAATCGAGTGCTCCCATCCCTTAGCGCCATTGACAAGAAAAACAAACAAGGGGGCGGGCGGAGAGAGGGGGTGGAAGGGGGGGGGGAGTGGTATTGTATCGGGGGCGGCTTTAGGCTAAAGTCGAGCTAATAGAGTCGTCGTTCTTGGTACGGTGGCCGTCAGAAGTGGCGGGTGACCGCCACAAATCATAAGATTAGAATTTTAAATTCGTGCTGGACCCTAGCTAGTCGCTCCGCCACGTGGTCCGAGCGCAGGGCCCGTTCCTTCTCCTCGAAATCTCGATCCGAGATCTCTACCATCGCGACGAACCCTCTCGCTACTTTCTGCCCCCACGGACCCCTCGAATAAAATCGAACGAGCCTCCGCCGGAATTTGAATAACGACTATTGTACGACTCGCAAGCGAGTGCCCCTGGATATATCTGCATGCAGGCCGCGATCGAGAGGTTTTCTTCACTGCACTTCATCCTCCTGCTCGTAGACGGCCCTCTGCGCCACTGATTCTCCGCAGAATCCACGTTTTCGAGCTGAAACTGTTGAATTATCGAGGATTCGGGATAGTTGGTGAAAAGTCGAAAAATCGAAAAAATAGGAAGGGGGGACCCATGCAAAAAATTTCAATTTTTCGAAGGTTTCCGAACTTATCCCAATACTTGATATTTCATCAGTTTGAGCTTTGAAACTAATATTCAGTTGAGAATTAGTCGCCGAAGGCCATTGCTGTGTCCTACAAGCGATGTTTTCCCGATACTGTAAAGAAAGTTGCCGAAATCTGGCCGGTACGGCAAAGTAATGGCCTCTAAGAGCGCGATAAATATACCAGACATAATTCACCAATTGTTACGCTTCCTTTTACGTCGAGCGAAATGACACGCTATCGATTCTCATACAGGCACCACAAGCTGTGCGAGGGGCCACGCGGCCATTCACGTCGATGGGCAAAAAAGAAAATTGATTTGCATTAATGACTAATAGCAGTGACAGCATCAAAACTGCGCGAAAGACTGCCCGATTGATTGATGGATCGGGCTGATTGAACAATACGCAAATCAGAGCCCACCCATGGCCGAATACCACACGACGATGGCGTCATTATTGCGACTGAAATCTATCGGGCGGTGTTTGATTCTCGATAATTGGATATTTCACGTCCGCACGTGCCTCGCACGAAATATTAATAATTCCGCGTACATCTAGCTAAAGATTCGCCTCAAAGAATCCATGCCAGAATCAGAAGAATCGACGCCTGCCGTTGGCATTCTTGGCAGGAAAAGCAGAAAGCAGTGATGACTGGTGAGTTGGGCCGCATAATTAGGATATAAACGAGATCTGATCCATAGAGCAATGCCCGGCCGGAGGTAGGTCAATCGGCTCGAATCTAATTGTAAGCCCAAAGAGAGATAGAGAGGGAACAGACTGCGTGTAACGACGGCAAGGCCCACGTGTCCAATCAACGCGGTTCTTTGCTGCGGCCACCCCACCAGCCCGAGGAGAGTTACCTTCGCCATGAGATATCCTTCGCGGCCGATCCCACAGCGTAACGGGGTAAAAGAAAAGCCTAATCAGCATGCTGGCCGTCCAGCCAATTAGAAATACCGTGTTTTACCCACTGTCACCGTGGATCGCGTATTGAGTTGTATCGCTCGAGTTATGTTCGCTTCGTTAGCCGTGAGCCCTGAGCCACCGCTCCACTCTACCCGCTCTCGTTCTTCATCCCCGTCCTCCACCGACTTCCCATCCACATATGTACATACACACCTATACGTACATACGCCGACGTACGCCCACACACGGCCAACCTCGAGCACACATCGTTTGCTCCTTGAATCCGTCTCGTTCGCCTCTCCTTTTCCCTCGCGGTCCTCTCCTCCTACTGGCTCTCTCCCTCCGAGTGAGTGGGAGAGAGAGGGAGATTCTCTATGGGCTGGTGCTTGATTTACGGCCAACCAGTCAGCGGACTCTCCGCTCTCGGTAGTAAGAGAGGACTGCTAATAGTCCCTCCACGGCCTCTTGCTTGGGCCCGCAAATATTCCGCTCTCTAATTGGAATTGATTAGGAGGGCCCCGCGGACTCCGAGCGGAATAAAGACGGAATTGCTGCTCGGCCAACCGCTGGCTCTCCTCCGCTCTTGCCTTCCTTCCTTCCGTCCTACCTTCCTGCCTTCCACTGGATCAACCCGCCGACAAAAATCCAACTGGACGACTGGCCCCAGCACACCAAGGCGCGCTCGTTTCTTAAATACCGAGAGTTCCTCTCGATATTGCTACTCTTCCGACAGCGAGCGCCTTAAAGAGAGACGAGTCCGATTGACGATGCCAGGCCGCTCGCGAGTTGTTAACTACCCTCATGCCCATAGGGCCGTGCGCCCGAAACATTAAAAGGGCTGGACGGGATAAACTGCGCGCGGCTATTCAATGATTGGCGGCTGCTTTAGTTTCCGGCGGGGAATATGGAGTTGGTAGCGATTGAAGTAGGCGTCGATGGGTCCCAGCGGGGCAGCGACGCGGCTCGTCGAGCGTGGCATTAGCAGAAGAAACCGGAGGGTATTCCGGGCCTGCGAGAAGTATGCAAATGACGGTGGTCGAGCCTGATTGAGGTACTTCTCTCCTAGCGAGTAGGAGAGCGCGCAGGTTGCGCAGGGGAGACTCGCGGTGTCTGCCACTCTCCCGCTCGTTCGGTGGCCGCGTTCTCCAGGCTTCTCCCGAGAGAGAGAAAGAGAGAGAGGGAGAGAGAGGGGGCTGCGTGGAGCGGGGCCCCACTCTTGCCAGAGGGACGTCTCATTTTATTTTCGCGAGTCCGAGGCGCGCTCGTTTGCTATCTCAGTTCAACGCTAACGAGCCTGTTAGCAGCAATTATTCTAATTAATATCACCCCCACCCGACGCGCTTTGGCCCCGAGAGGGAGAGAGAGAGAGAGAGAGAGGCTGCTGCGAGTCCTCCTCGCGCATCTCTTCTCCGGAGCGCAACCCTCCGAGCGTTCCTCCTCTTCGTCGTGCTCGCGCTCTCGAGGCGATTCGGCTCGGCCCTCGCCTCGAGAGAAGACGATGCTCCTCGACCAGGTGGAAAGAGGACGAAGGCGAGCAAGTATCAGCTCGAGCTTTACGACGCTCCTCGTTGAGGTTTTTGCGTTCGCCGCGTGATTGGCTATTACCGTCTCCTTCCTCTTGGTTATATAGCGCGGCTCGCCACGCAGGATTGAGTTCTCTTCGCCTTCTCCTCCTCCTCCTCCTCCTCCTCCTCTCGGCGAGGAGGCTCTGTTGCTGGTACCGCTGCACAACCTCTTTCTACCTTGGTCCACGAACTGGACCTTGCGGCTCGGAGAGCGCGCCCGGCGGCCGACTTGCGCGCCGAAGAAGGCAGTGCGCGCGGCCACCGCAACAAGAACACCACGACCGCCACCGAGAGAAACCCTTCCGGCTTCGCCTCTAATTGTGTTTGCTCTTGCGTTTAAGACTTTTTAACCCTTTCACCATCACTCAATGATCCCGACCTAACATCCCCCCCTCTACTTTGCACTCGAGGAAATAAAAATTCCCTCGGGCTCTCTGACGATTAATCGAATTATTAGAGCATCGATTCAACAGATCGCATAGGACTGCCTTCTCCCGGGGAGCAAAGAGTACCTCGCACGGCCGATTGAAGCTAATTTGAAATTTTAAAGCAGTCCCGCCGGGGGCCCATTGAAATAAAAGGGCGCAGGGAGCAGAGCACAGAGGCGAAAGAGCGAGAGAGAGAGAGAGGAAAGAGAGCGGCGAAGATCGCGGGGTACCGAAGGAGAATGTCCACGAGGGCTGAGAGAAAAGGGGAACGGAGAAGGACAAAAGTGCTCGCAGGCCTCGAGTGGGTCCACTTCTCCGAGAGGGAGAGTGATATAGCGGGAGACAGGAGAGGAGGCGCGACAGAGAGGCAGACTGAATTATCGTGATATTTAAATTAACAAATGACATTCTGCATTACCATAGCCTGTCGTCCGAGGGCTGCCCCCTATAGTAGCGCGTCCACCTCGAATTCTCCGGCGGCTCTCCCTCTCTCCAGCGACGTCGCGTCCTGCCCAGGGACAAAGACGTCTCGCGCTGAAGGCATCGTGGTCGAAAGAGAGACCGCGCGCTCGGGCCAAAAAGGACTATCTCCGCATACGCGCCGGCTCTAGCCTAGAGATTCTTACTGCAGCCCTCCTTACATCCTTCACCGATGACACCATAACTTTGTCCCCGGGCCGCGAGACGACCTACCCACCTACAAATCACACCGACCCAGCCGCGTTACCTTTATTCCGAACCTCTAACCAAATCTCTGCCCCCTCTCGCGAGCGCGCCGGCAGTTTATCGCTAAATGGCGGGAGAAAAGTGTATTTTTCTTTAATTGATAGGCAACGGGTGAATAAAGTCGACCACCCTCGGGCGCTGCTATCGAGAGGGATCTGAGCGAGGCTCGTAGATCGACTCAAGCCTGGAGATATCGCCGGTAGTGGCTGCCGTGGGGCATAAAGTGAAGCGGAGGCGGCGCAGTGCACGGTGGCTGCGGCCGGTGGTGATCGCGGATGTCCGCGTCGTAGGAGCGCACGTGAACAAAGGGTGGGTACGAACAGCTACATAGGTCCTCTCTCATCATGAATTCGCCCGGGCATAAAAGAAAGCCGGGGCGCGCGCGCGCCTTACAGCCCTGCGCCTCTCGGACGAGGAGAGCGGAGAACAGGAAGAGAAGAGGGAGCCGGAGGGTGGAGAGAGAGAGAGAGGAGGAAGAGCGGCCAGTTTACGGAAGACGAAGCTGCGCCAGGGAGCACGAGGGTAAAGTGTAGAAGCGAGTCGAGCGCGGTGGAACTGGAAGGCAGGGGAGGCGAGGAAGCGAGCGAGCAGGCAGCCAAGGGCCCAGGGCAGGCCGGAGAAGGTGAAGCGGTGCGGTGGTTGGTCGGGGCCGTGGTATATACCGAACTGCGAGATCTCGACGCTGAGATAGCAGGGTGATCTGTGAGGCCCGGTGTGTGGTACCCCTTTCGCCAACTCCTGCACGCTTTCGCAAAGGGGGCTGCGCGATCGAAAGGGGCCATCGAACGCGAGAGCGAACGGGAAAGGTAGCAGCGAGCCTGCTCTATCTTTCTTTCTCTCTCTTTCTCTCGCTCTCTCACTGGCTGGCGGAGGCGGAGTGTGTGTACCTACGTACCTCGCGGACCCTCCAAGGAGGGCTCGGATTGAGACGTCGTGGCCTCTTTGTACCGACCGTGATGCTTTCGGAGCACCGTATTTACGAGTAACGCCGTGTAACCGTGCTCGCTCGCTCGCTCCTTCGCCCTCTGCGCTTCCTCCGCCCTCAACCTCGTCTATCTTTCCTCCTCTGGCAGCCTTACGCTTTTCTCCTCTTCCCTTCGGACAGCGGAACCGAGCGCGAGAGGAAGAGGGCGAGAGGGACTGGCTTGAGCCCTCGCATCGCGGCGCATTTGAATTCGAAGAAAAAATAGCGCCGCTGCGACGACAACTTGGATTCCGGCCGAGAAGCAGCCTTCAGCGCGTCTCACGGAGAATGGCGCACACTTCCTCCGATCGGATTAATAGAGTTCTAGGCCCCGCGAAAGAAAGAACTGCTGTCCGAGGGCTCTTATTAAAGGACAGGGCCCGATCGCAAGCGCGCTGCGAGAAAGCCCCTGAAAAATGGACACGTCCAGCTCGTTTTAGCAAGTTCGAGGCGAATGGCCCTATTTCACTCCGAGTGTCAAGAGTTTCCTCGCATGCCGCCGCGGACGTTGATGAGCTCGCTCGACAATTGGCAGGCAGGTGTGCCTGCCCGGGAACGAACAGCCCGAGATAGGAATCGATGTGGACTGTCGCGGCCTGATGAGAGCCGAATGACACAATGGTACAATGCTAAGGGATACTTTGACAGGTAAATGAAGGAGCTTCAAGAAATCCAGACACCCATCTACACGGCGATCGGAGTTGTAATCCATGATTCGCCACTTGGGCTTCTACGTGTAAAGACTAACTTTCACGGTCCAACACGCGTCTTTTAATCCGCGGATTTGTTCGCGTGCGAGGCTTATCAATGCGAGATGAAATAGAGAAAAATCTGAGTGAAAAGATGGCGATGCATCGAGCGGCCGAAAGCGATGAGATAGGAATGGATCGATTGGCTTCGGGCCGGCCGGATCTTCCAGTTGGGAAAATTGAAGATTGAGACATCGAGCTCGCTCGTTCGTTCTGTATCGGCCATGATGCCTTCGGGCCAGCATATTTACGAGCACTGCTGAATAAACGTACACCCTTTCTCCGTGCTCCCCCCACCAGCGGGCCCCTCTACCCTGGCCCTCGGCCTGGCAGGCTCTGCCCGGTCGTGCAACCGCGCGAACCACTAGATCGCGGCGCATTTGAATCCGGAGGAAATGTACGATCAGCCGCAAAGACGGTGCCCGTAAGTCGCCCTGTCGTGACGGAGCGAGCAAGATCCCGGCCACCATTTGACGCCAATGTTTCCAGGACCTTTCTTGCTTTCCGCGTCCCATCCTCCTTCCATCCACTCGGCCGCGTGTCCCTATCATCGCAATAGTAAACATATCCATCGGGGGCCCAAAGAATAATTCCCCGAAGGCCCCTATCGATGGAGAGGCCCAAGCTGGCAAGAGGAGAGGAGGGGAGGTCCGCGTGTGTCTTTATAGTCTCGGTCCTGTCAACAGGCCGGCAGGAATGGCTCGAGGATGGATATAACAATGATTTAGGACGGCGGGGATTAATGCATTTTCGCGGGATACTATGATTAGAAAGGCAGGCGGGACGCCCCCGCGGAGAGTAACTCCTCTTTCCACGTGGGTGAAGTCGTAATTCTTTAAAGGCACGGGCGCTTCCTTAAATAACGACTGCGCGGGCGATAGTTGCACGTGGGCAGTTAATTATTCTTTGGGCGCGTGAATGCTCGTTTCCACGGGCGCGCCGCGCCGGGGAGGATGCGATGGCCTGGCTCTCTCAGGGGTGGCCGTGAGGCGAATGAAATCGGCCTCTCATCTGGCGATATCGCCGGCCGATCGGAGCAGCGGCCGCCTTTGACGCGAATGACTGGCTCTAATCCGCTAAGTTAGACAAACAAATGACAATGGAGATGGCTTATCTGCCGTCGTCAGATAAGCGCGCGAGGGGTTGGGTTGCCGGGAGAGAAATCCGAGGGAAAAGACCAAGGGAAGAGAAGGGAAGCTGGGTGCGGGTCGGCTACGGTCGACATATCGTACTTTACATTGGTACATCTAGCCGGGGCTACCTGGCAGGTGGCTCTAACGACGTTAGCTCCTAATGACTGATGCACCGTGCTAATTGGCATTAAGCCGCCCGCGCCACGCTTTCCTCTGCCACCGATCCTTTGCCCGGCTGAATACCCTACACTCCACCCGATGCGGGCAAAAAACACTCTCCCTTTGATCTAAACAACCCGCTCGCCCTTTTTTGCGCAACCACGCGCGTCCCATCCAATTCAATCTAGACTAATGGATCGCCGGAACTGCGAAGATGATTAAGAGTTGTAATACGCAATCAAGAAAGCTGCCGGCCAAGCCAGCCAGCGCCAGCCAGCGCCAGCCGCAGTGGCAGCGTCGAGAAAGGGATAGCTCGAGGAACAAAGCGGCGACAGACTCCGGGTAAATACGTTTAGGCTTAGGCGATTCGTGAAAGACTGGTGGAGAGCGGCGAGTCTCCGGGCCAGATACCTGAAAGGTGCCATAAAGCGCAGGAATGACCGTACGTCGTCGATCTCCGAAATCCTCTCACGAAATCCTCACGACCGAAGGACGTACCTGCCCGGCCAACTCGCAGCCTCCCAAACAAAAGGAATTATTTTAACGATGACAAACGATCCGGCATCGGTCACCGATACCCACCTATATATAGGTATCCACGGTCATCGAAAAAATTTAATTTTCCCGCCCCACCCCCCGTCGCGAGCCGGAAAATACAAATTATCCGGCTGGGAAATAAACGTCGTCGCGCTTCGGTTAGCTCGCTCGCTCCATCAGGCCCAGGGGCCCAAGGAGTAGCGGCGAGTTAAAAAACCATTTTTCTTCGAGCCCCGCTCCACCTTTGTCCCTTTCACGGACTGTCCTCCTACCTGTGACTGACTCCTACGCAACGCAGCCGTGATTCGGTCATCTGGAAAATTTCGGGCCTCATCCCGGCGAGCTCCCACGTGGAGAAATGTCGCGGACATGATTTCATTAAGCTCTCGTCGGGATTCCGCCCGAATTTTCCCATGACTTGTGTACTGTCTGCCCTTTCCTAGGCTCCGCTCAAAAGGGCCGTCCGGTCCACCCGAATATTAGACACCCTGCTGTATGTTTCTTTCATGGAATCACCTGCGTTACTGTGTCCCTCATCGTTGACTACCGAACGGTGCTCGACTTCTATCAAAGGGACCACTTGACTCGATACCGATTTGATTTACTCGCGTCGATACCAGCGCCCAACGGCACCAAGCACTGCCACTATTACCAACCACTTGTTCTCCCTCGTCTCGAGTGGAATCCCTCCGAGTCATCCTTGCGGCAATCTCTATTAACCCACATTGCTCGAGCAATAAATCAAAGCCGCGAATTGCACGAACGAGACTGTACTTAACATTTGTAGATTTGTAAGAGGGGCCCGTGCGGGACACGCGGCAATCTTGCGAAAGATGCATTCCCCGGAGCACTGGCCCTATTAGGTCTACCAGCCATTCGATTTAACGACACTGCAACACTCACTAGATCGCATCCCTGCTCTGCGAAAAGCCCGCATTAGAAAATCGCTCATCGATTTCCATACGCAATGCCAAGTGTGTGTGGCGGATTGATAAAGGAGGTTGGATTTGGGAGGCGCTCGCGCCTAGGGAGGAAGAATAGCTCGGTGGATCGATGAATAAAAGCGATCGGTAAGAGGAGAGCGGGATCGGACTCGGTGCAGTGGGCCGAGTGGGAGATGTTGGCGGAGGTGTGTGGAGAGTCCCGTGGCGGGCGCGCTTTCTCGCATTGAGTAATCAATAACCGCTCTCTATGACAGGGCACGCACTCGCCCGGTTTTCGAGCGCACTCGCTCTCCTCTGCTCCCTCTGGGCTCTGCGCTCGAGAGTGTTTTGTGGGTGTGGGGGGGCCGAGGGTCCGGGGCGACTGGGCCCGTTTCGCGCAGGTGTTGGTATCGGGAACAGGGCACCGCTCCGTCCGAGCCGACAAAGGGTCCGGGCAATGGGCGAGTTGCATTCGGCATTTGTTTCTGGGGATACTTAGATCGTAATCTCCACGGGGTTCTGACTTCGTTGGTAGTTATATGCGCCGCCTCTCCTCCCTCTTAAATTCAGGCGCTAGCAATGGCTACCTCCACCTACCCCATTCTCTTGCCCCGAGTCCTCTACTCTCCTTTATTCGCGTTTTCTTGGAAGCGCTCGCTCGCGATAACAATGGCCGAAATCCTCGCGCGTCTCATCCGCCCACACCTCGCCGAGCTAAATCAAATCGACTTAACTCGCCACTTCCCATTACTAAACGGCCGCGCGAGCAGGATTCACCTTCGGTCCCAGAACTCTCCCGGGCAGGGAGGCGGGCAGATATCTCGGATCTGACGGAAAAAAGGAAGTGTCGAATTTTCGCACGAGGCGAGCGGGTTCACTCGGCGAGTCGATCGAGTAGCGATAGAACACGGCCGAGGTGAAATCCCTGCACACCGGGGACGAGATTCACGGCTCCCTCTCATTCCCTCTCCCTTTCTCTCGCTCCCGCCGAACCACTCATTAAGCATGGTAATGCTCGTTCACCTTGCAGATGCTGATCGGTAGGTACCTACTAATTACCCGAGGCTCGTTCTACCGTTGCTGTTAACTGGTAGCCACGGACCGTACGGCGAGCGAGCGATTTCGGGCCCACCGCCGCGCGAGATCGGCTAATTAATTCTTCTGCGAGTGCACACCCGCCAATCCGGCCCAAACCTCCACTATTATACTCGCTCTAGTATCAGCACTTGCAATTCCCTAAAAAGCCTCCGCTCCGAGGACATTTTAATAAGCCGATCGACCTCCCCATCGCTCGGCGTGTCATCGCGCGGGGACTCGATAAAAATGCCCGCTGCACCGAGTGGAATACGTCTCAATCGAGAGTGAAGCGTGTAACACGTTCACAGCTGTCATAAGGAGGGAGAAAAAGGGTGGAGCGCGGCGGAGTGTTCGGTGGCCGAGTGGGAATTGCACGAGGGAGAGCCGCGTAGATAATTGCCGTGGCGGATCGGCGGAGCGCGGGCCCAGAGAGTGGGCCTCTCCGGGCCTAAATAGCCGTGCGATGTTCAAGCGCGGCCCGAAAAGACATTCGTATCAATTATAGAGGTAAAATTTCAGTGCCCCGCTAAGGAGTCCGCGGCGGAGACAGAGCAGCGCCTTTCGAACCAACTGGCCCGCTATATATTACCCAGCGGGGGGCCTAGTCCCCTTTCTCCACTCTTTCCCAGCCGCGCTCTCTCTCTCTCTCTTTCTCTCTGTTTCTCTGAAGAATATCCGAACCTGCGCCCTCAAGAGGACCGCGCGCTCTACTCTCTGCCGGGCTCGTCTCGAGGCTCCTTCCCTCCCGCCCCCGCCCTTGAGGCCCCCCTGCCCTTTCCTCAGTGTGGCTCGCGCCAGCCGAGCGCTCGGGACCCATCTCTTTCGTACAAATTAAATTAATTTTCGAGTGGCCGACATTACTCTCTTATGAATTCCGGCGGAGCCCCGTGACCCGTGGAATGGAGATGTTTTCACGTCCCACTACTCCCTGGCTGGGGCCCCAGAAGAACTACACCCCGAGTACGGGGGCCCATTAGTAAAGCCGCGGTTTCTTTCCTCGCTTGGCTCGTTCCTCTTGTTCATCCTCTGTTCGTCATGCCGACCTATCTCTCACGCGGATCTCTTTCTTACCACGACACGATAGCACGCTTCTGATTTATCCTATTAATCAAGCTATACCTACGTAAAGCCGCCCGGCCGATTGACTACTCCCCGCTTGTCGCTCACTCGGCGATCGGCCCCGCTAATCTACCTACACCGGATTCCAGCGGTGTCCACGATAATTCTAGCATGATTAAACTGTTCGAGCTCTCGCTCGGAGCTGGGACTTCACGGCGCGCGATGATAGCCGCGCAAGATCGATTCCTTCCTTCGAGGAACAGCTCTCAGACGACGACGCGCCGTTACCCCCTAGGGTATTCCCGGATTACGGCATGTCAGCTCTTAATAAATATGTTGCGCCCGCCTCTCATTATGATTCCGAGGAGATCTCTTTTATTACCCGGGTGACTCTCTCTTGCGAAAGACGCGGCCTTTCTCTCAACGTGCCACGCAACCCCCCACGCATTCCTCCTCGGCTTCCAGCGACCAAGACCAAGGGAAACTCGAGAGTTTTATCGGACGAGGGGAAACAAAAAATCATCCGGGAAAATTAATTTCTAGCCTCGGCCCGAATGCTTGGTAGTGTATCGTAGTTCTGGGAGACGAGAGACGGACGCGAGGGTCCCAAAGCCCCAAGACTCCGTGGAGGGAAGCACACTGGGCGTTCGTGACGAGGTCAAACTCGGACGATAAGACAAGCCATCGAGCTGCCAACGCCGCGACGATAAGCAATTTGTATCGTACCAAGCGAGTGGAGAAAAAAGAAGGGAACGACGGAAAAGGGTTTGGTAGACTCGATTCGATTAGTGGCTGGCCGGAGTAGATATGAGAGCGTGGTCCTGGTTGCTGGTGAAGCATAAATGTTACTAGCTATTGTGTAATTCGTCTCTAAACTATATAGATAAATGGTTTATCGCTCGCGGACGAGCACCGCGCGCTCCTGTGGCAATGCTGCGTTTACGTAATCGTTGCTAAGCCGCTCCTTTAATTATCGCAGCCCGAGCCAACTCCGTGCACTCCCGCGTCGCTTCCACATTAACTTAGCGCGGCTGGATATACAGCTTTCTTTGAGAGCATCTTCTACGTACCGCCGCTATATCTCACTGGAGCGTCCTAATTTGTTTATATTGCTCTCATTAAGTGCACCGCAGCATCCGCCGGTCGGAATGGTCGACCGCATCAAGGGAAAGCCTGTGTTTGGGCAAAAAGGTCCCAGGAAATGGCGCGAATCAAATCTTACGCATGGGTGGACGTTAATTACGTAGGATGTAAGCAGCGGCAACTGAGCGAAAGGGGGCGAAAGGGGCCCGACAAAAAGCCCCGAGCAAATCAGAGCCAATTTCTCGATGGCGAAAACGAGCGCAGGCTAAAATCTCGTGTCAACTAATCCGCCGGCCGATCACCCTTTTTACACGCGTCGCTCGCGCGTCTCTCCGCTCGGCGAGCCGCGCGGAAAAAGTCTTAATTGCGCGCAAACACTCGGCCGAGTCAGTCATTACGGACCTGATTCAATTAATTTCTCGTGATTTCTAATTCCAGTTTAACTCGAGGCTGGAACGCCGCTGAGATAGGATACGCCGGAGAAAGGGGAACCGGATGATTTTTTGGTGGCAGACTGACAAGCGGAGAGTCGGCGTCGAGGAAGACGAGAGAGAGAGAGAGGTATCGGTGCCCGAGGCTACATTATTAAAGATGAGCTCGTAACAATATCGAGCCGGCAGACAAATTGGACCACCCTGGGCCTTACCCCCTGGTGCACTGCACGCGCTCTCCAAAACAAAAAGCATATCGCGCGTGTACGCTACCAGCTGAGAGATATCGAGATAATGACGAGGAGGCCCACTCGCCGTGGGCCTGTCTTCCGCCGCAGGAATTTGGCTTAGAGAGGCTCTGTATCTCGAACAACCATCCGTCTTTCGGCCCGTGAGCCGCCTCGCTGCGCCTGCCGATCCCTACCTTTCTGTCAGCTTTGTCTTGTAATCATTATTACGAGAGCAAGAGAGAGAGGGGGCACTCGGTTGCATAACTGCATCCACGCGATTCCAGGCTGCGTGGACGGACAAGTTGGACTAATTATTGCGCCAATAAATCATCAGACTCTCTTTTCGCCCGTCAGTCGAGATACCCGAGGAGATATTGGTGATAGGAAAGATCCGATGGGGAGAAAAATCATCGACTACTCTCGAGCGGGAAGTCGAGGGAACAGGCCTCAAACAGTACGCTGGAGCCAGCAATGCCAAGCGAGCGTTAATTAGTTTGCGCGTCAAGCGCCTTTGCAAATTACCGATGAGACCTTTAATTATTCAGGGAAGAGTCAAAGAGTGGAATGGCGCGTCGAGAAAAGGCCAGAAAGGAATGTTAATCTGCTGTTCTCCTTTTTCCCCACTGGCACCCTTCCACTTTTTTGCCGCGCCCCTCCTCTTCCTCGGCTTATTTCTCGTGATTTATGATCTTCGGAAATACTGGCCCCGAGACTTTTTCTACCGCTCGCTCTTGAAACTGGACCGCACTAATTTCGTAATGTGCTATCCCCTCGGGGGCCGCTGGAAATTCATTAACGTCTGATAACCAAGGCAATTGAGATATCAACCGAGACGTTTCTCTCGCGTTCACGCCCGATTTCTACTGACCGCTGTCATAGGTCACCGTCGTTTTTCTCCCTGATAATCACGCTTATTGAATTTCGAGAAAGCCTAACCCTATCCCTTATTTACGTGCATACTGTCGCTCGCATTTCACTCGATGTAATTCTGACTTCACAAAAGTAACAATAACATGTTGCAACTTGCGAAATTCGTCATCCGCCCTAACCTCACATGTTAACAAATAACCGCACGAGGAACATACAGAGTTATATCACCGTATCAATACAAAAATGACAAAGTATATGAAATAAACAAACCTCCTTTCCTGATGTTTGGGGAAGACTGGACATCAAAGAACGACGTGTGCCATCAATGCCATCTGCAACAACACAGCTGCAGCGTTGGGTTCAGCAAAGGTAGTAGAGGCGGCCTCTGGACCGATGTCTGTCTGTGTAGGTCCCTTCTCTCCGATAGCAGGGAGGCCCAGAATAGCCGACAGCAGAGCGTCGACCCACCCGTATCGACCGAGCGCCGCGCACAGACTGCGGTACTGCACCCTGGTGATCAGCGACCTAGCCGTGCGCTCCCGACGTCCACCGCGGCCAATCCGTGGCTCTGCTGTCGTTCCAGCTCGATGATCACGCACCGACGGTTCTCGGGTACCGACGCCCGGTTGCTCGTACCTTGTGTTGCGTGGCTCCTGTGTCAGTGAGAGACTGACAAGCAAGTAAGTTGGATCAGGCCCCGCTGATTGGAGTGAACTGGAGTTCTAAAATCATTGGAGTTTCTTGCTCAATGTTACCGGCAATACGCCTTCCTTCCTCACAAAGTCTTGCTTCTTGGATTACTCAATGATTAATGGTTACTTTGCACCTCGTCCAATTCAAGGGCGGAATCTCACGCGCAGATCCTCCTAGAATAGATTATTCACTATTATTAGTGTATTACTAGCCAGAATATCCCCTCTAGGCAACTAATTTTGTACTGAATCTTAGTTTCTAGGCTTGAACTGAAGAAATATCAAGGATTCGGACAAATCGGAGAACCTTCGAAAAATTGAAAATTTGTCAAGGGGTACCCCTTCCTATTTTTTCAATTTTTCAACATTTTTCCAACTCATCTGATTTCAACATTTTTCGATAGTTTTACTCTTAAAACTAAGATTCTACATCAAATTAGTCAGCCACATGCATTAATTGTGTCGTAGGAGTGAAATTTTACAAAATTCTGAATAAAATCACGCTACAGTTATATGATTCCCAGCCAAGTGTATCATTCTGTACCGGAGGCTAGAGAAAGTGAGGAACTCCTTTCCTTCTCGGCGAATTATCCATTGCTAGCATCTGTGCCGCACAGGACGCGACACGCGCTTTCGGGCTGTCAAACACGAGGGCTGATTCAAAATGATTTGTGACACGGAGAGCCTATCCCAATAGCCATCTGGAAGAGGGACGAGTTGAGGGCCATAGCGCGGCGCTAAAAAGCGACCCGGGTTTGTTGACACGCGGTTCGAGAAAGGTGATTCAAGGATCGAAGTCATTCTAAAGTACCGCGGTAGACACTTTTAGCTTTTTTCCTCCATCGAAAGAAATATTTGGAGCGTGTCGGGACTTCATCTCTAATTCATTACGGAGCATTCGGCGACCAGGAGTCTAATGTGCTCGGCGATTTCGAGGGTATTTCGTGTGAATAAATCTGCTTTTACGGTTTAGGTGAAATTACGATTATGAGTTTGATTGCGACACCGTCTGACAGAGTCCAGACCACAGAGATGATGTCTGGGCTGGTTGCGGACTTTTAGACAACAAATAGAAGACCTCGGCTAACAGTCCAATTACCGAGTGCCATTCTGCGCCCGTACCTTTCACGCTCCGCGCTATAAATACCCGACACGTAATGCATTTCATTGGGGCGCCATCATTCCCCGAAATCGCTCCAATCCCCCGAAGGTTACACCCAATGAAAATCAACATGGACACTGATTACTCTCCTAGTCCCTTCGATCCTCGACCGGGGCCTCGAGCAATTAATCGCGCGGCGACTTTTCACGGAAAAGGTACTTGGCCAGCGGAAGACGGGGCACATGAGCGTGTAAAGAGACAAGTGGCTGGTGGAGCCGTGTGCTCTGCTTATCGAGAGGAGCAGTCGGTGGGTTCCTGTTGTGCAAGCCAGTCAAATAAGGGATGCGTGTCTAGACATCCAGATCCACGCAATTGTCTGGCCGGGAAGCGTGAGAAAACGCCGAACGTCTGCCCCCGTCGCGCTCAAGTGCAGAAATGCACTTTTGGCTCCGGGCTCTGGGCCCCGGGCCCTCTCCAAATACAATGCCAACCCAAGGCTTTCCCGACGTTCCAACAGGAACTTCCTCCCTTGCTCTGGTCACTGCTTTTCGTCTGGATATCATTACGATGCTAATGAGTACCTTTACGCTTGCGGTACGAATCTCATTTACATTGGGAGTTCGACGAATTTTCACGCAGCTTGTCGCGAGGCAGCGTGATGTGTGCCACTTGTATTATTCTACGACCCTTGTCTTTCTCTTGGAAGAAATTCTGATATAAAAAGAAAGGGGAGAAAGATCGACTTTACTTTGATGAGGCAATTTGAGGTATTAGAGGCTTGATACGAATGAGAAACCGTAAAGAAGAAAAGAATAGCTAAGAGGGAAAAAAGTCGGAAGTCACCGCTTTCCGGCAGAATCAATTTCCCCGAGCTCGAGCTCGGGACAGGACATGGCTTCATTGTTTGTCGCCTAGTGAGCAATCGACGAGAGGAAGAGCAGACAGACAGACAGACAGCGAAAACGGTGGAGGGACCGAGGGCCACAGGGCACCATGGGCGGTATCTGACCCCCCACGATCCAGTGCTGGCAGCAAAGATGCGCCACGGTGCCACGGGATTTTTCTATAAACTCCGTAGTACATGGATAGGGCATCCGACTCCGCATGCGGCTACTTAGACACGAAAGCGACAGCACAAAGGGCCCTTTTGTGCGCCAACACGGACTGCCTTGCAACTGGACACCACATTGCAGCGGAATTTCTTTCGATTCCTACGACGCCGGGGCCTCGTTGCGTAGACTCGAATGCCTAGGCTCGCGCCGCAACCCGGAAAAGGTCGCCCTGCAAAAATCAAACCCTCGCCCGGAAGTCCTTCCGCTCCTCTCCATCCCACCTTTTACTTCCCACGATTTCCAAACATGCTATTTTTTTCGACACTCTAATTTCTCCAGTGATATCTTCCTCCGTGGTCGAATCTTATAACGTGGAAATAATCGTAACTCAAGAGATAAGAAAGTAAGGGTTTGTAAACAGATCGGACATTTGTTTATTGGGAAGAAAGCGGCGCATTGCTCAAAGGCTATCGAGATAAAAGGAGGCCGGGAAGGGCTTGAAATTTGTTTAAAAATGGTGAAAGCCGGAGAAAGACGGGGGCACGCGGGCCCTCGGTCCTCGAGACGTCCGACGGCGCTTTCCCACAATTAAGAAGGCGCCTCGGTATCTCACGCGGCGCCTGCCATCCACCATACACGACACCCAATCCTCTCACGCATGCGCCGCACTTCTTTAAAGCCTCGCGATCCTACGTACATTCAATGAGACCATTTACCAACTCGTAAACATGCGTATCAGATGATAGACGCGCACTCTCAACCGCGATAATGGAAACTGGCCAGCGGGCGGATTAAAAATCTCGGCAGAAACATTTTCCAAAACATTCAATGCCCGGGGGTGGTTTCTTTCGAATGGGATAATAATTTTCTCTCAAAGTGGTCATTACCAACTCAAGAATCTTGTTCGCGATGAATAAGATCATCGAATGGAAAATTTCCCAAGTGCCGCCGCAAGCATCAACTTGGAGGACAAGGATTTTTCGAATTCCAGGCGTCAAGGGTTTCGAGCGAGTACAGAAGAGGGTCTGGAGTGTGTTACTTTGACGAGTCAAAGTTGCACACTAGGGAAAGAGCTACGAAGACTTTTCTCCTACGCCCGAAAACTTTCCCCTTTCCTCTCCCCTCGATTGCTTAATTTTATTCATAAAATTCTATCCACATATTGGAAGAAATGTATTTCCGGCAATGCAGCAAAAAGACGAGGAGTCTCAGCGATAAACATGGCGGCAACGAGCCGCCTGGAACAAAGTATACTTGGGAATGATTTAATCGTGCCTTTCTAAATGAACGTTCGGAGGATGCCTCGATTGGCCAAGTTCCACGACATAGGCGGTTCTTGCGAGGTCTCCTCCGCCCCGAGTTAGTCAGCCTGTTATGGCTGTCCTGCGGCAAAAAGAGATTTGCCGTCCCTCTACCTATCCTCCCTGCACTTCCAATCACCGTACTCATAATCTACATAAACCTGGCATCCCAAATCCCGGAATCCCACCTGAAAAAAAGACTGGAACTCAAGGAAGAAGATTTTCAAGAGGAGCCAGAGAGGGTGAACGAGCCCTTTGCCCGAAATAAAGTAGGCAGGGCAAATTACCGAGAGCGGGCGAACAAGTGTAACAGATACGAGATACTAGCAGGACACGATAAGATCCTGGCACCAATCGGGATGCTGGCCGACCACCCCGTAGAGAGATGATGCTCCTCGCACTGGCAGAGGATGATCGCCGAGCGGCGGGGCGTGGGTGTGCGAGTAAAGCTCTCTTCTGGCAGACACGGACGGGCCACGCACACAGATGCACGCTGCGGTGACCCTGTGCCAGGACCAGGAGAGGAACACTTGACTCCCTCGGAGGAAGACCAAGTCACATTACAAGTCTGCCCTCCGACCGGACCGCTCACCCGTGACCAACCCCCGTGCCCATAGTCTACTCGGAGACTCGTGCGCGGGACAGACCGACTCTGACGTCTCTCTGAAACCGATCCCGATCCCGTCGCATGTCAACATCGTCGTAACGAGGCTCATTTGGAGTTTATTAGTCGGCCGCGAGGCCCTGCCTACCTACCACCCCGGCCGATCCACGCATTTTACGAGCTTTCGAGTGATAATTACGCGCAGAGAACTGGCCTTGGCTCGCGCGCACCAATAACTCGGTGATTGAAGAAACGGGGACAGGAGAAACCCTCGGACTAGAGAGTGAACATTTCGGTAGTGACGACTATTAAACGGGACGTTGATTATAGAGGAGAAGTGTCTGGCGGAGAGTGTCGCCGAGAAATAATTGACAGAGCCACTAAAGAGCTTGGGAGTGTGTGTTTTGAAAGCGCGGATCGATCCTCGTGTCATTACAAGCTATTATCCTGTTAAGGATCGTACTAGTGAATCGCCGCCGGATCAACCATTGAACCAACCATCTACTCTCGCTCGTGAAAGTGTATTTCGATTAATTAGCCAGTGAGAAAGTCGAACGGGCGGGCTATTAATTTAGGGCCGAATCGATTCGCGTCGCCCATCGAGAATGCACTAGGATGTTGGCTTCCTCGATCTCGGCAACTCCATTTAGTGTTCGCGACATACTCAGCGAGGATCAACAGTTCGGCATGATGAACTGCTACCCCCTGCACCACCAGCACCAGCCGCCCCAGCAGCACATGCCCCAGGAGTACCTCCAGCACTCGTACAACCTCGTCTCCGAGAACAATTGGGACGCCGAGAAGTACAAGGAGCAATCCATGCAGAATTATTCCCATTACAACGATCTCGGACATGTGCCTCAAATGAGCCACGCTGTGCCGCCCTATCAGGAGACATCCGTCACCGAAGATGGTATGAATTAATTGCAAACACTTCTATGCGCTTTTAAACTATTTGTCGTGGGGATTCTACCAAGTTGCGATGAAGCAAGCGGATGAAATTAATAAAAGGTACTGTCTGCTTTCAGGAAACGTTGTTACATCGAGCAAAACCGAGCTCCGAAAGAACCAATGTGGCAAAAGGACTAAGAGGAAGCCGAGGGTACTGTTTTCCCAGGTGAGTCTCGATCTCAAACGAAAATGTATCCACACTTCGAAGAGAAATGAATCGACTAACAAACTGGTGCTTTCTTTGCTTTCAGATGCAAGTGTTCGAGTTGGAGCAACGATTCAAGCAGCAGCGATACTTGAGCGCGCCGGAGCGCGAGCTTTTGGCGCAAGCACTCAAGCTCACCAGCACCCAGGTGAAGATCTGGTTCCAGAATCGTCGCTACAAGAATAAACGCGCGAGGATCGAGGACGCGGAGAAGCTGCAGGGCCAAAATCTGAAGAACCAGCCTCTGAAGAAGGTGGCAGTGCCGGTGCTAATTAAAAGTGGCAAGCCGAACATCCAGGACGGCTATCACCCGCCGTACTGGCCGAACATGCGTCCGGACTTGAGTATGCCCATGCAAACGCCGGACTTCAGGATGGCGGAGATTCGTCTCAGTCCCGACTTCCGCGGCACTTCCGCGGACATGCGAATGGACAATAGCATCAGCCCCGAGTATCGTCCGGACATGCACTCCGATCTCAATAGGTCGAGCCTCAGCAGCGAGATGCCGCGCGAGCAAGTGCTAAGTTCGCCCGAGTACCGAAATACTTTGAGCGCCGATCCCCGCACAGGTGTGCAACAGTGTAGTCGAGCGATTAAGACGGAATTCAAGAGGGAAGTCGAGGAGGCCTCGCCCTTCCCCGATTTGAAGAACATCCCTCCGGAGACCAAGCCTCTCATCGCCGACGGCAGAAGTGCGATGGAGGCTCCGAGCGCCGATTACGGATACTCGAATTATCTCGGCCCACCCAACTATCAGTTGCAATACATGAACTACATGGACCAGGTACCTATGGAACAGAATTTACAGCGACTCTGGTAGATTCCTCCATTCGCGCTCTTTCTTTTCGTTCTCCTGCCAAAGGTATTGGCGTGTCAAAGTGCTTCCTGTTTTTCTCGCATTCAGAAGTTATTAGGCAGCGCCGAGGAGAGAAAATACTTGCTTGAATTCGCGGAAGTCGATCAATCGATGAGATTCGACTGTTTATAGCTGATCTAGTTTGTTTCTAATAGGATTCTAATGATTCTCCAAGTGCCGATTCTTCAACTTCGCGGCGCTCGAGCTATTCCGCGAGGAAAGAGATTCAATTAATTAGACAGAATTATCAAGTGATTTCTCCTCAATACTCTACGAATAATTATCGATAAGTTTCGTCGGCGATGGCGATAGGATAATTCCAAAGATTGCGTATTATTTCTCCAAGACTTGCGCGTACCTTCTTGAACTTGGTGCCAAATGAATGACCAAAGAAATGTAATTCGTAACCAAAGAAACATTAATTCAAGTTTTAACTAGCGTTTAAGGTGATTCACTAAAGTTAAGTTAGATAGGGACTTGTAGGAGGTAAGGCCACGATATTGGCAGCTGTTTTTTAGTTAGGTAAGACTTACTCTCCGAAATAGTAACAGAGTGCTTGAGAGGCCTGGACGGAAACTCCCTCGAGTGGCTTTTGCGGAAGCATCAATTACTCCTATTCGCGCCTTCTTACCATTTTCTCTCAATATCCAATGAACGGAACCAATGTTGAGTTCGGTATGAAGTAAACTTGTCAAGAATGTGACGACTGTTATTAGCATGTAAACTTGGGATAATAAAGTACCACGTTTGGAATGTAAATACGACTTAAATCTCAACTGGTCACATCCTTCTCATCAATCATTGCGCGTGACTCTTGTTCGATTATTTAGGGTGGATTTCTTTCTGAATGCCGAAATTTGAAGGCCTCAAGGATCACGAAGGAAGATGCTGGTACAAAAATATGGCGAAATGGCATTTATAAATAGGTGAGCTCTGACAGCTTGAGCGAAGCCATGGCTGCGCGGCTTTTAGGTTATCGCGCAAGCACGACGGGTCATCTGGCAAGTCAAGTGCTTTCACATAGACGACTCACATCGGCTTGTAATCGTTGTTCATGGTGCTACTGCAGCCATAAAGGGCCCTGGGAACAAGCTGATAAAAATGTCGCTCCTGATATTACGGGCCTTTCCCATTCACTCACCTTCCCAGACAGCCAGACCACCCCTCGGAGACCACACCCCCTTCCGCACCTGCTTACACCTGTAGACACTTGAACCAACCCCCTTATCGATAAGTTGTACCCTCATAAGTCTTGCGATTGGCGCCCTAATTTTTGAAATCTCACCGCTAAATATTAATGAGAACTGATTGAGGAAGTGGAATCACATCCAGCAGTCCATTACGATGTCCCCCGTTCGCATAATCAATCACGCTAAACGATGAAACTTGATCATATTTGCCTGCACGCGAAAGGGAATACCATCGTACTAGGTAAATTTTGTGGTACAGAATGTGGGGTGAACGGGGATGATAGACTGATCAAACAGAGGCATATGTACGTATTCATAAGACCCGTAAATTTGCTTGGGATCGTCTCCGGCCTCTGAGTCATTAATCATTTTACATCCATTATGCGCGACCTTTTTTAGAACGATGCTAATTGTCCACATTCTCTCGAATCCTTCGCAATTCAATAGTTTTGAGCGCGATTTCTTGTAGAGTGTCAGTTTTCTGATCGAAACTGTCGAATTATAAAGAATCTGGCAGAGTTTGGCAAAGTAGAGAAAATCGAAAAAATGGTTGTCAACTTTGTTGATCATCTGCAGCTAAAATCAGTAACTGTAGAGGGGTGTACGATAATATGCCGGACGAGCTCGGCATTTCAACAGCAGGACAAGTAGAAAATCTCACCCTGCATTATCCGCAGACGCTCAGGCTGGGAAAGCCCCAACGCGTCAGTTCGACATCTGGCGCACTCTGCACAGCTGGGGTGCGCTCGCATCTTTCAACCCCTCTAGCAACCGTCTTTTGCAATTGTACTTGACATTTTTAAACCTTCTCGATTCTAGTACGACCAGAATCAATTAGTTTCCGATTCCTTATTACGAAATTTTAAGAGACCAACATTAACCTTGTGATTCGCAGCTAAAATAAGATCCGATGTGAAAGGCCCATTGAGCAGCAGCTCATTACAGCTAGAGTCACTCGGTGTAAACGTCTGGAAATAGGCTCCAATAAACTCGTCAATCCGCAAACTGCGATGGCATTAAAAGAGCACAGGCCGTTTCCGTTTTTGCGGTCTGCGTTTGACGGCGGTCTAACGTTTCGCCCAGTGCGCTTTGCTCTAGTTAACCGTTGTTAGTAGATCCAGGGTGATTTATATGTCATAATCTCCAGATCTTACGTGGCGCCCTGTAAAAGGAAGCATGTGCACAAAAGTGGCTTCCAGTGAATTGGCCAACTACAAAGGATCGACCAGTGCGGAGCCGATTGTGTCATTGGAATTCGATGGAGAACTGGCCGAGTCGACTGGTATCAGTGGCGAATTCATAATGGGAGCTCAAGGAGAGACGAACCGCGATGTGAAGGAGGATCGGAGTGAAGGAGGAGAGGCGGAGAGGTGGAAGAAGCTAAATGAGCGGGAGTGGTGGCGCGGCAGCGTATACTAAGCACTAATATTACATCTCCGGACTGACAGACGTGCGGACTTTAAAACCCAAGACCAACAAACAGTTCGCAGTCATCCGGTCTTCTTGTTTTTATATTCTTACGGCCGCCCATCGAGCCTCCGCTCGCGAGATGCACGCGCGTCCACATCTCCTCTCTCCCTATCTGAAAGGCACGTCCGCCGCGGCCGTCGCCGCCGCTACTTTTCCCCTCGCCAAAACCATCTTCTACGAATCGACGGCTAATTCCTGCCCGCGCTACTATCGCCTCGTCATTTGGACTGACGGCTTGAGCGAGCCAGGACACTTTTTCAACGGGAGATGCGATCTTGTCGGAAGTCTGCTTCGCCGGCAGGTTAAAAGTAGCAGGATAATCGGTCGATAGAATTATTCCGGGCGGAGGTAAAGTATCGAGAAGAAGGAAAGGTCGGGAAAAGAAGCTGAAGTTGGAGGCACAAGTATCTGATTGAGATGGCAAGGGCGGAGGAGGCAGGAGCTGGTCTCTCCGCTTGGAGGGTAACTGAAATAAGGTGTAATTTTCCGCGCCAATTAAGGTCTTTAAGAATTGCGACCAATTGAGCGCGAGGGTCAGACTTCGGCTTTAGGGGAGAGATCCGCCGGCGCCCCCCTATAATTTATTATTGATTAGATCGAATCGAGAAAAAGAGTGCCGAAGAAGAAGACGATCACAATCGGACGTCTCGGGATTGGCTGCGAGGCTTCCCCGCGGAACATCGTTAACAGGCAAATGCCCGATGTCCTTTTTCCGCCTCGGTTATCCACCAATAACTAATTAGGTTTGCTTAAGCTTCTCTCGACCGAAGAATTAGGAGAGCAGTGGTGTGCCAAGTGGTGTATGGGGTGCAAAGAACTTCCCTTTTCTTAGGGCGAGGGCCAGGGAAATTGTAGCCGCGGACTATGGAGCAGGGTTTAAGGGAAAATCGCGGAAGAGATCGTGGGAGATATATTCCCGTCGATATCCGAAGTGAGAGCGGCTCCATCATCGGGAGAAGTGAGGCGTAGTCCACGCTCCTGTGGTTCACACTTAATTAAACCACCATAGGAACTCGGCCGGCAGCACGTGGCGTACAATGCTGCAAGTCTTTAGCGGCAATTGTTATGTAAAGCACACCCTACGTATGCACCCGTCGCAGTTCCTCTCGTCTCTCGATACCGGAGACCAAGTATCTACGTAGGCTTTAACTATACACATCCAGCCGAGCCGAGAGAGCAACTTTCCCAAGCATTAGACTCGATTCACCGAGAGGACGAGCGGGCGAATTCATTTTTCCCGCAGTGCCAGGACTTCACCTTTCAGATGATAATTCCGCCAACCGCCGGAATATCGAGTTTCCAAAACTGAATCATTATTCCGCCGACTGCTAACTCGAGCCGCGCCGTCCACTGTGCGAGCTGCTGCGAACAAGTAGAGTGTAAGCCAAGACTTTTCTGTACCTGGAGCACTCCTAACGATCCATCTCTCGAGAGCCGCTCTTAAGTGCACTCGGACACTGATGGACCTCTTCAGCAGAGCTTTTTTTGGCCGACGGACATACTCGACCATGAACAATCTTCTATACCATTTTCGAGGGAGACTCAATACTACCACACTCTTAATCAAAATTACCGAGTTCTCTCCGAGAGAAATTCTCTTCTTAATCATTGGAGAAACAGTTCTGTGGTTTCAACTGGGTAGGCAATCGCTTCGGCTAATGGAATAAGACTTCTTCCTCAAGGGAGGCCTTGGAGCGCGTAACAACCCTTAAAGAGAGGAGCGATGGGTGAGTTCCGGCAGCCTCGGTTGTCCCGGGTAAAAAAGATCGCCTTGTTAAAAGAGCTATCCCACTCCGGAGCCGGGAGCTTCGTCAGCTTGCGCCCGAAAGCTCCGGAGCCGCGGTGACGATTGGTCCCGTGGCGAAAACGATCCCCGGCGGAGTGGCGTCGATTGGTCGTAGGGCGAGGCTTGCGTCCCGTCGGAAGCGTTCCACGGAATCGCCGTTTCTGACCTCGATGTGCTTTAATGCTCCACCTACATCTCGCCGACCGCCAAAGTCGAGACCGCGAGCTTCCCGCAAAGGAGAGAGGCCCAAAGAACCGAAAACCAAGTGCCTTTTTCGAGCTCATTACACATCGACTGGCATCTTTCCTCTTTCCTAGAAGCCTAGTCCAGAATATCAAACTAGAAACAGACTAATATTTCTAGAACAGCAACAAAATAGACTGTGAATTGGAATGATATTGATGGCTGGCCTCATATAACCCTATTCCACTTGATCGGAATAGCGCAATCAAATCAGTTGAACCAGAAGGATGGCTCTCTCGTCCGGCGAAAATGTGCATGTGCAGACTTTATGCGTACTATCATCTACATTCTATGCTCGGTGGGAGTATTAGATGATAGGAGAAAGATGCTGGAGCCGTCATACTCCTGTACAGGGAGGATCGAAGCGGGCGGTGTGGCGGCGAAAGTGGAGGGATGTTTCTCTGGTGGGGTAGCTCGTGCTCATAGAAGGGGAAGGAAGGACGATCTGCGCGAGAGTCGTGCGAGGGTGGCGAAGGGGTGGGGGGAGAAAGGAGTGTGGCGGCAGGAAGAGAGCGGCATGGCAGAGCGCGGACTAATTCGAAAAATAAGTCTGTGCTCGCGCGACAAGCACACTTGACCGAAGCACACTCGGCCCGGAAGGGTGCACTGGCTCTGGAGCACTTGTCGATGACAATTAATAACGCGGGGCTTCGGGCCGCGTGCTCATCTTAAGCGCGCGTCCACTCGTACGCAGCACGCACTCGCTGCTCCTGCTGGCTGCTGCACACAAGCCACCAGCTCTCTCTCTACCTTCCGACCACAGTTCTGCTTGTCAGCCAGTTCGCTTTTGACTGCGACGGGACGTGGCCGGATAGCCAGTGATCCAAATTCCGATCTATCAATCCGCGACACGCAACTTTTAACATTTCCTTCCGATCGAGTTGAACTCAAGTTGGACGCGATGTTCTCCGACTGCAAGTGGTGACACGCGCGCTCAAGGATTGCGCCATCGAACCCCTGGATACCAGTCGGTTATGAAGTGAAGGACTATATTCGAAGGGGACAATCGAATCACCGAATTCAGAGGAACAGCTGTAATACGATTGGAGGGAAAAGGATGGCAAATCGAGAGGAAATCGTGGATGACGAGAAGCGCAGCGAAGCATCACCGAAACCTTCCCAGTTGACACCGTTCAGCATCGCCGATATTCTCAGCAGAAGGACCTCCAATACGGAGAACGAAAGGGCTGCGTCCGAGTCCGAGGAGATTCAGAGTACCTCGGTGATATCGATAAAGAAAAACCAACCGCGAGGATACGAGTGTGTGGAGAGTGATCGCGGTGACATTCACCTCGAGCAGGATCACATTCAAATGGCTCGATATTCCCGATTGCCGTCGCCCGAACTCAACATGGCACGCGAACTAGACATTCTCAGGCGAAACCTGGCGCACGCCAACATCTCCAACTTCGGCAGCATCCCCCACTTAACCCAGGGCACGTTCAAACACCTCGACACAATGGGAAACGTCGCTTCCTACCCACCTGCCAAAGACACCAGGGAGTCGTCCCACAGGCACCAGGACGAGGCGCTAGACATGAGCAAGAACAAGTATTTAGGTGAGGAGTAATACGATTTGGATTCTGAAGTTATTAGAGAAAATTGCAAATTGAAATTTTCCTCTGGGGAAAGCGAGGGAAGGAGTTAGACCGGATGGACTAGTCTTCCAGGGGGGATCGTGTGTCTGCCAGGAAGGTGTAGTCTTAAGAGATCATTTAGCCCGATATCCTTGCAAGACAGGCGAGCTTTTCAAGAGTTTTTAAAGTTAACCCGAGCACGAGATAACGTAATTGAATGTAATTTTAGTAGCATAAGTGGGCACTCGACCGGGCAGACGTCACGAGTGGCCGGCTCTCTAGTTCTTGCACTTATTCGATCCCGGCCCACGCTGCTGCTCTGTCTTGGCCGCCTTGAGCCTTCGAGGATTACCTCAAAAGCATATTTAGATCAAGGTTATACCCATCGAATCTAATTCGAAGAATCATCCTCGATGTCCTAATCATTCGGACACTTGAATCCACCTCCACTACAGCGTTCCCGTTCCGAATAAAAGCGCGAGGCTCCCTTCCGGAAGGGAGTCGCAACAATTTCTGTAATGAGAGGAAGTTGGAGCCTGCAATTAACTAATGATGTTTCAAACCGGAGCCGTGTCGTTGGAGAATCTCGAGGTTTACTTCGGTCGGTTTAAGGGGGGTGGTACGCGCACGAGCTGGCACCGATTCAAGGCGCACTCCGAATATTACCAGGCCCTTTCCACGATTGCGTCCTTTAGACTCACTTAATACCCTAATGGACAGGATACGCGAAGCAGTTCTCCAACTATTAAAACGGGACCACTAATATTTATCACCCCCCACCGATTGCAAGTAAAATCGGATCAGGTGCTTGCACCAGGGGGGGATATTGAAAGGATCGCGTTTCATTAGTCTGTTTAAGGATGATCGGAATTCATCGGGGAAAAGAAGGAGGAGGGGAGCGGAGGGTCATCGAATGTAATCGGAGTGAGCAAACGGCACTTGCTGCTCTCGAACACTCTCGATATAGGTTTTGTAGGATATGCGGTGTAGGACGTGTGTTTGACGAGCGTCAGAGAGGAGGGACCGCGCATTAGCCGGACGGGATGGCACCGAGAGTTGACGTCGAAAGTGATCAAATATAGATCTCTCTAAATGCCCTGGCGTCCCTCGCCTCCCTCGCCGGCCCCTCTTGCCCCGATAAACATTGACGCATCACCGATCGGCGGCTCGCGAAATAATTATGATCTCAAAGATTTATCCGAGGGGAAATTGAATGCTCGTGAAAATGACACTTGGGCTCGTCGGCAGTATTCTTTCGGGCCAATTCGCTTTCGAGGCTGGTTAAACTCGGCGGGGAATTACTGGAAGAGAACGCGAGCGTAAACATGTCGGAGTATGTAGCGAGTGCACGTGTGTTGCCGTTTGAACGAGACATGAAAAGCTCGCGGCCGGGAACTTTGCCGGACTACTCCGCGAGCCACCCACGAGAAGCGTCGCTTCAATATTAATTCATGGGGGATATGTTACCGATCGTTTCAGACGACACCGAGGAGGATATCTACGAGAGCCAGAGCCACGGTCAGAATCTACAGAATAGGAAGAAGCGCAGCAGGGCTGCGTTCTCGCATGCACAGGTCTACGAGCTGGAGAGACGATTCGCCGCGCAGAAGTACCTATCGGGCCCGGAACGCGCGGACCTCGCTCGGGGCCTCAAACTCACGGAGACCCAGGTGAAGATCTGGTTCCAAAATCGACGGTAAGCTTCACCATTTCCAATGTGATTGCCATTTAAAGGAACCGAGGAATTAATTTAGCCAATGACGATGATGACTCCAGGTACAAGACGAAGAGGAGACAGCAGCAGGAATTGGGCGCCCTAGTGAATTCGGGGAACGCGAGGCGCGTAGCGGTGCGCGTTTTGGTGCATCCGGACGAGCATTTGAGGGGATTGCCTCTTCGTGGTTCCGGCCAACTTCCCGGCCAAATCACGGGGCCGCAAATTCATCCGGCGAACAAAGCGATCAGCGGTTTCCCGTACTACTGTCTACCCTATCATCCCCTGCTCTGTCCTCCCCTACACTCCAGCCACATTCAGGTACAAAACAGCATCGCGCCCCGCATCGAGCAGAGCCCGATGTCCAAAATAAATGACGAGAAATAGATCCAGTCCCCGTTCGAACCGCAATATCAAATCTCGCACGATGAAATCACCCGATTTTTCAACTAGTCGAAACAATCGCCCCACTTTGTTCATTGTGCCCCCCAAGCCCCCCTTCGATTTAGCTAGTGACTAAAATATTTTTTATCCGAGTCTCTGTGAATCCTACGAGTCTTGGCCGGAGACACATAGCGAGCGCACTTCTTTAGGCGAGGCTCCTGTAAATTAGCATGTAAATAACTGTATAAAGGTGAAGTACGAGGGAAAGGGGTGAACCTGGTGATTGTTTACATCTATCCTGGGAAGTGTCGTACTTTGATTACCAATCACTCTCTCCAAGACTATCACTAGACGCGTAGTGCCAGAATGTACTATTAGAGATAAGGTGTTGAGAAGTATGTGAAATGTTAGTCCGACTGTACGAATGACAATTGCGTAGTGCTGTTAGCGAACGATGTGCAATAAAGGGGAAAGGTCGTCTACCGAGATCTAACACTAGTGGAACTTTCTTACACTTTACTACCAGAGCGTGGCTGACCGACTGAGCTCTTCTCGTCCGGCGACACATCGAACTATTCAAATAAACGTGATTCACTATTTAAGAGAAGTGTGTCTCCAACTTTTTTCCACCCCCTCACTCAACTTGTGCGACCCGGCATCTGCCACTGTTCATAAAAACCGTGCCCTCTTATGCCGAACCTCGGCCCCAAACAAGTGGAGATACTTTTTACTGCTCCTTCCTAAGTAGTCTCTTTGCTCCCGACAGTAAGTATGTGCCTATGCTTTTTCACACTTCCACTGGTTCGTCCTGACATTGAGGGAAAACGACTCATGTGCTCCAATGGAACAAAAGCGCAACTGATTTGGTTCTATCTGTTGCATTCGGCTCGAATTCCGGTTTGCGAAATGCCTTGGGTAATCTATTGCTTGAACGACCCCGGCGGATTTCTTTGAGGAAATTATCGGCGTCGTTGGTGAGATATTGATTGGTAATATTCGGGAAGAATAGGTGGGACTGCAGAGTCTAGTCTGTCGAAAGGAACCTGAGATTCCCATAAGGGTTTTAATAGCCCGGCGTCTGGGTGGGCCCGACAGACATCAGATATGTTTATTCAGACGCGGAGACGAGCAGACTTTAACTGGCGGCTCCAAGGAAAAAAGGGCTAGATCTGACACTCATCTGTTATAAACAAGAGAGTTACATTATCCTCGTCGACCGGGACCCGAGTTTTCGGCGGAATCTTTGTTAAAAGGAGTTTCAAAGAAGCACCGACGCTCTAAGATGCACGAACCCGCTCCCTTCGGAGAGTTTGATAGATAGGAAATCGAAATCGGTGCCGATCTCCGATTGCGACTAGACAAAGGTTACTTTAAGACGGTTCCGGTCACGACTTGCCGAGGGATGTGATTTTATCGTCGTCTCTGCAGTCCATTACCGTCGGGTGTATACCAGCTTCCAAACATTCTAAAGCCGTGATGCTCTTGGCGCTAAACGAATCCTTCTGCCGACGCGATCTCGTTACCGGATCTCGAGACGTATTGAGACGACTCGCGGTTTCCATTAAGAAACTCCGAATGGGCCATCGCTGCGCGATCGAACGAGCTGCTCTATTTTCCCCGAGCACGTACATATCGAGCTCTCCCGGGCGATGATAATAAATTGTAAGTGAAGACCAATCAGCCGGCGCGGCGGGGGCGGGCAGTGGCTGAAAGTCGAACACTTGCCCGACGAATTTCCTCCGGGCGAGCTCGCCGAAAGGGGTGAAAAAAACGTTGCAATTCCCGACGGGAGTGCCGTCGGTTTAACGACACCGCCGGCCGACTCCTCGCTCCCGAAACAAGAAAGGAACGATTTGCCGCTCAATCAAGCGACGGAAGCTAATTTTCATTAGCTGTTAATAGCGCCCGAACGGCACTCTCTCGTCCCTTTCCCGACTACTGCAGACTTCGTTCACACGTTCCAGCCCCTGCCTACTTTCGCCCTTTCTCCCTCTCTTTCTGTCCTGTCCCTCTTGTTCTGCGTGCCCTTCCGCTCATCGGGCGGCCGGTT
Organism: Crossocerus cetratus; assembly: GCA_963675795.1. NCBI lineage: Eukaryota > Metazoa > Arthropoda > Insecta > Hymenoptera > Crabronidae > Crossocerus > Crossocerus cetratus. Next base: position 20,753,502 of record OY776665.1, on the reverse strand, counting down.
AGCATCGCGGAATTCACTGGCGATGCAGATGAGTTAAACCGGAAGATGCAAGCCCTATGCCCTCGATAACTACTTCCGGATCTTCCCTCGAGATTAATTCGAGGAGAGTCGAACCCCTCGTTCCAAAGATTGAAAAACCAGATCGAGATTGATTTGAGTATTTTTGTTGTATCCCAAGATACTTTGGCCGAATGGCAAAGTACCGGAGAGCGAGATTTCCCGGGTGAAACTGGTGTAGGGGATTTACTTGGCTAGTGGGTACACGGGGGCTATTATCAATTCTGCACGAGTCATTTGAGGGACGAGGAAAAATGCCCATTTTTTCCCCGGGCCTCTGTACGAGCTCGCGCGCGTACTATATCTCTTACAATAGAGGTGAAATGGGTACACGAATTTAAAAGTATAATCGAACCGCGTAGCCTCTAACGGGCACAGGTTTCACGCCGGATAAATCCATTGTCTCTCCACCCCGTCGACCAGGGAAATGAAATTTGCGTACAAGAAATGACGGGAGCGGAGTTGCAATTTGAAAATTCAAGAGTTCCTGGAAGTGCTGGATGGGACGCTCGTCAAGGTTCCTCGGCGAAAGAAGCCCGAGTCCCCTTTAACTTCTTGGATAGTCCATGTGACACTCCTGCTCCTAGGTTTCCTTGGCAACCGGCCCAATTGAAACGCGTGTCAGAATCGAGGAGTGCGCGCGATCGGGAGGAAGAGGGAGAGAGAGAGAGCTGGCCGAAAAGAAGGTGAGTCTCTCGCGAGTCGAGAGAGGAAAGTGGTGGCAGAAAATCTCAAACTCCGAACCGGCAATTTCCCGCCGCCGCCCCGAACCCGACTCTCCTGCCCGGTGAATTCACGCGAGATGCATGAATAAAAATTAGTCGTCTTCCCGCCCGATAAATCCATGCCGATGCGAATCCACCGGCGCTCCAAGTGTACGCGCATTCGTGCTCCTCTCGAGTTGCTCTCGAGCGAGACAGACTCGTATTTTTGCGCGGCGAGATCGTAAAGCGGCGAAGGAAGCATCTGGCGTGGAGCAAGTAACAAAACGCAAAGTCGCGACGAATTGCCAACACGTGCTTGCCGATACATCACTCGTCACACTCTCTCTTTCTCTCTCGCTCTCTCGCAAAACGATTAGATCGGTATACGTGTCTATCTGGAGGCTCAAGTTTGGTAGAAGGTCGTGGCAATCGAGTGAGGTGCTACTTAAAATGTGGTGGTCGATCTTAGCCGGAATCGAACGGAAAGAGGGCAGAAGCGGGATCGTCAGGGCGGAGTAACGATGCTTATCGTGGCTGGTGGAGAAAGAAGGGGCCGAGGAAGAGCCGGCACGAGACGAGGAAACTTCGCCTCGGGGCGAACTAGCGAGGAAACCATTTCCTCCGGCTTTTTCCGGCATTTCAAAGAAGCAATTTAGTGATTTTTCGTGGCGAAAGCGACGTCGGGGAAAATTGGCGTGCGAGCGGCCAATCAGGCAGCGCTTCATGCAGTTCAGAAAATTCCGTCCCTCGATTTTTCCTTTGCCCCTCTGATACGCCAACTGGCCTTATACTATCGGCGAATATATCGCGAGCCCTGCGATCATGTGCCCCTAGTTTCGCCTCCTTTCACCCGATGCACTTGCGGCCTTTTCTCTCGGCCTCTCCGTCCGCGGCCGCCGGAGATTAAGTACGACTGGTCACCTTGGAAGAGAGTCCGAGTGCATGACCGCGTCTATCCGTCTCCCTCAGCTACCCTTCGCCGATAGAATCGGAAGATCGAGGCGAGTTCCGCTCGAGTGCTACTTTGTAAAAAGGATGCGCCGATAGACGGGTAGATGGGCCACTATAAATAGGTCTCGAATTACTCGGGCGAGGGCCCGCGTCGGGCGTGCCGGTGTTTTAGCAGGCATTTTGGAAAAATAAACGACACCACCGCCCGTACGAAACAGATGACTCGGATGCTCGATTCTCGCTGCTCCCGATGCCAACACGTCCTCGTCGTTCGAGAAGAGAGTGACAGGCTACCCGATTGTTTGTCAGTTTACCCTAACGTTTCGCTTCGCTTTCGATATACGGTCGTTGAACGAACAAGCACGGTTCTACCGGGCTTTATTGCCTCCGAGGATAGATCGGGCTGCCAAGACGCTTTCGCCCGAATTATTTGGTTTTATGAGAGCGATCTTATTTGCTGCGACCCATCCCCTCTTAATGCCCACATAAACCACAAAATTACATTGAAATTCATCAAATTCTCTGGTTTACTCCGCCACTGAAAGAAAGCTGAGAAAATAGGAATTTTTATTCTCTTCTGAGATTTCTTTAATCAACAGATTCAACAATGTACTAATAATCTACAAGAAACAAGTTTCCAAAATCGGAAACTCCTTGAGGAAAACGCGACTCTCATCGAACGGTACTCTGTTCTGTCTACCCTGCAATACCCAACGGGGATAACTGAGCGCTCGAAGGGAACTTACCGACGAAAGGCAAGCTGCCGGCTGTAGCCAAAGCACCGACACGCGTTAACAGACCCACCGACGATCCTCCACTCCCCGAACCAAACTACCAACTGAGAGAAGTTCCAAAAAAAGAAAAACTCCAAGTCACAAGTTCCAGTTGACAGACTCGACAAGTGTTTAGACGTTCCCGATGGAATCGCCGCTAAAGACATGGATTTTCTCGGAGAAGTCTAAGGGTATCGCTATGCCAACCACTGTAATTAGAGTATATGCGTGATCGGCGGTTCGTTTCTACGGAAGACGACGGCTCACGCGACACATCCGACCGGAAGGGAAATAATGCGGAGCTGGCTCCGCCAACTACGAATTACTTCTCGATGTCGTTTCACGTCACGTAATTAACTGTTCCTAAGTAGAAACTTTTAAACGCTCTTTTTATGACTCGCGCTTTCCGTCTTGCGTAACGCATACCTAGACACACGCACACAGAGGGAGAGAGAGACACCTGGCATCGCGTCGAGTTCCCACTCGACTCCTTTCTGGCATCGACGCCGGCCTCGCTGAAAACCACTCTACGCCCAGGCCCAGAGCCAGCCGCACACCTTTGTCGCCGCAGGAAAACAATACGTAATAGCTAAGTGACTCGACGTCCACGCCCGACACTCGCCGGGCTCCCAGCGACTATTGGCAAGGTGTCACACCTCTCCGGGCGACGAGGGAAAAGGACGGTGAAATTGCCAGGGGATTTCCGACCGCTAAAAAGAGGCACGTGCTCGTGCAGTTGGTGGGCCGAGGTCTAATATCCTCCGACGGGAGTCTGTAATTGGGACATCAGCTAGGCCGCACCTTGCCAGATCAGCGCCGATAGATAGGAGCAGGGCGACGAGAACTCGGGAGGATTAGGAGGCCGGACAGGATTAAGGCGAGTCTTCTCAAAGGAGCGTCGATCCTGTCATCGAGGGCGATAGTGCGGAAATTACTGAGTCTCGAGCAATTATTTCGTTAAAAGTGGTATCCCACTTGGGTGGAGACGAGGGCGCAGGATCACCCTTCGATCATGCACCTTCGTCCCGACGTCCTTTCCCTCACTCCTCCTCTCGAGCTTACTTTCTCTCTCTCTCTTTCTATGTCTCTCTTTCTCCCAGTGGGTTCATGGTGGAACCCGCTAATTTTCCTAATAGATTAAGCATCGGAAGAGGTTGTCATTTAGCTGGCACGCTAAGTGAGCCGAGTGGTGCCGAGCACCATTGTTTCACAAACAAAAGCGGGCCGCTTTGCGAGTCATGGCGGCTCGCTTTGAACGCCCCTTGGCCAATCGCGGCTTTCCTTTAGGCCCCGTCCGGTACAAAAGAAACCGGCCAGAGATGATTGAGATTTTCTCTCGAGGCTGCGCGACGACCACCGCGATATTCCCGACCACCGCGCCACTCTGCCTCCACCATCGAGGGGGGAAAAACAGTCGCGCGCGACCAAATCGCCAAGGACACGCGACCGGTCGCTCCATAGAGATATCACGGCTCTAGTCAGCCCGGCCAAGCCTATCGGGGTGCCGGAGGTCGAGGTGGCTGGCAAAAAATCAATCATGCAAAAGGGGGGAAGAGTTTTTCGGGAATGCTCGGAAGAAGCGGGGCAATTATTGCGCGCACGGGCAAGTACTACGTGTGAGGCGGCGGCGAGCGGCTGGAGGGAGGACTCGCGGGGAGCGAGCTTAATGGGGAGCATGCGAGTAACTAGTGGCGAACGAATTAATTAAGCCCGATGGGTGGGCGCGGGGCCGTGGCGAAGGAGCCGGCCGATTTGAGGGAAAAAAGTCCCCGGCGAGCTAGACTGTAAAATCACCGGCGTCATCGGCACACTGTAAACTGGTGGGCGATCCGTAAAAACTCCGGCGATTACGAAAGAAAACGAGTGGGTGCGAGGGTGGGACGAGTTACGGGTGTGCGGGTCGAAGGAGGGACACCTCTCTCTCTATCTCTCTCTCTCTCTCTCGCCCTGGAGGAGATAGAATTGGCGGTGCTCGAATTTTTTCGGAAATCGGTTGACAATCTCCACGGCTTTCGGATTCGGCCGCGTCATCGTCGGCTCCTTTGCCTCGGCCCTTTTTCAGCCGGAGCCGGCATCGATTTTTAAAGGGGCCCCCGAGATCGCTAATTGATTAATCATGATCCATCGCGTTGCCGCCACAAGGGATCCTCTCTCCATCCTATCATGCTTGCCCCTTTTTTCCCCCGCCGTAATCCTTTTCTCGTGAAACTCCTGCTCCCCGCGCGATCGCCCTTGCTAGAGAGGTAAGGACAATCGGGAAAAAAAGTTTCCACTAACCAGCCTCGAATGAATAATCCGGCAAGACTTGCGCTTCGCTCTCTTCGAACGTGTAGTATGCCAAGTCTCCGCGAGTCCGAGCCATCGAGAGGTGAACGCGAGATGCCGATTGTATAACGATCGTCGTCCTAAAAAGCTTTTAGGAGCGATCGTTATACAACACACCAGCAGAACTTGGAGGGTTAATTGGCTCAAAGGCTGCCGACTTGGCCCTGTAATAAAAGTAAGAACACGTCTTTGTGTTATAGGCGCAATCCAATGGTGAGGCTTTCAGCTGGCAGATAAGAGCAATGGCTTCCTTCGATTCCTTCGGTCGGCGGTTTCCTCCTCCAATAAAATCAAGGAGCCATTTTATTAGAGGCGCATCTACTTTTTTAACATCAATCCAAAGAACTGTATATTCTCCACTTTATTAATCAGTGTAGAAGCCTCCGGCAAAATGGCACTTCATTTGGAATGATAAATGTGAATTATAGTGACAAGATCACGAAATTATTTCCGACTATTCAGGAAAGGGCTAATTGGTATCCGTTCGTGGAAAGGTTTTGTAGAAGGCAGGATACTCGTCTCAGCAGCTTCCGGACAAGGCGGTCCCACTGGAAAGAGTCAGTGCGATGAACGGAATGGCACAGTTGCCTTCCGAACGGAAATAAGAATGTTGCACTGGTAAATGCGGATTTCCGATCCACATACTCTAAAAGCATCGCTCGGTGATTCCCAAAGGAAGCCAAGGGTGGTAAGATCAATTAACAGATCAACTGGATAATTTCTCGATCAAACTCCAAAGGTGTCAAAATCGAGACGCTTAACACGGAGGTGGGCGAAAAAAGGTGGACATTGCAAAAGCGATGACGGCACGTCCGGCAGGATCGGGTCAATAGACGACAATTAGCAGAACCACCAAAGGAAACTGATTGTACACAGTGCAAAAGAAGCGCAGCCAGAGCCCGGAGAGAGGCGGCGGCTCTTTGAGCAAACGTTTCTTTCACTCGCGACGCTTCGCGGTGCGTATCGACGCCGACACAAGACGTCAGGAGTGAGGATGCGTCCTCTCCCTTCAACGAGCCCGCTACTTCAGCGCATCAGCGTCAAAACGCGGCTGACTCCGGTCATTAGGGGAAAGTCTCGCCGCTAATGTTTATGTAAGAGGGCGGCGCGGCTACGTTTCACGATCTGATCACCGACTTTCGTAACACGGCCGAAATACTTGTGACACCTATGCCAAAGTACGCGCGAAAGTCCCAATCATACAAGCGCCCGAGGAAAGAGGCTCGAATACCGATGCTATCGAAAGTGGGATCTGGCATGGGCGATGCGAGGGCGAGCAATCGGATGTCCAATTACCGATTGGCCGTGTCATGTGTCAAAGCACGTGTAATCCTTGGAAGCATGCTGAGTATTCGCGGAGGTCGGGTGGAAGTGGAGGTAAAAAGAGTCGAGAGAAAAAGAGGGCTCTTTCTCGCGAAGAAGAGCGAATGGAAAGGGTCGCGGGAGGGGGGAGAGACGGTGGTACCCGCGGACTTACGAGCCCGGGGGGAGGAAGGGCCCAGAGGCCAGAGTGCTGCCTCTGCGGACTAATGATCGAAGAAAGGAGCCGCCTAAACGACCCGTGTCCTCGGGTGTTAAGCTCTCCTTTGGCCGGCGAAAGATTCGGGCCCCGAGAAGTCCAGGGGGTTCCCTCGTTACCAACTGCCAGGGAGATGGGAGAGCGAGCAACTCGTCTCGAGTGAGCCATCCTGGCCCACTCAGACGGATGTCCTTCGACGTCCTTTACCCCTTCGCTTCCTCCCGAGATAATAGACGCGTTTTATGGATGGCCGATGAACCATCCGTGGAATTTTATAATAGCCCCCCAAAAGTGTTGGCTCCAGCCACACGGAGATGCGCTCAGCGCGGGCCGCGCTGCGCTCGACAATCAGCGAATAAAACATTCGGGAATTCCGATATGCCCTCGCGACGGGACAAGCAACACCTTCGGCCAACGGTGTCCCCTCGTCTATTGTCAACACAGGCGTATCGAACACACGCCCATCGGTTCCGTCACCGAAAAAAGTGTCAACAAGACGGTACAGGTGTATTTACACGTGGTAAGTCGCACGATTAACTCCGACGAGACAAGGGTCCTTGGTATCGAGCGCTATCTCCCTAATATTGGAACATTTGTTCATCGAGTAGGTCTCTCACCTTTCCTATCTCTGATTGCCCATTCCCGACTGTCCAACCTATCTACGCTCTTTCCGTAATGAGACAAGTAGGATTGACCGGCAGACCCTCTGCTTTTCCCAAGGAGCGCGCGTCTGTGGTTGCGTCTGTGTGGGTATATGTGTGAGCTGTAAGCCTTTCCAACATTTATTCACCCCTTGGTGTCCCGGTGCTCGTGCATGGCGCGTGTAATTTTCACGTGTAGGCTGGTCTCGGGCGCTCGGCCCCCCACCCCTGAGGGCTGAGCTGGCTTTCGGGCTGTGGGGTCTGTCATCCCGCTCGCTCCGACAGGCCGCGCGTAAGAGTGTCGCTCTGGTAGGAGTTGTGGGCCCGAGGTTGCGGCTGGTGGTGTGCGCGCGGTGGGCCTGGTGGGGATAAAGGATGTACGGTGCGACGGTGCGACGGTGCGAGTGGGATCCCGCTGACTCGCTCGCGCCTGCAGCGGCACGATGAAGGCGAGCGGCACCCTTTGAAGTCCAGTTGGGAGCCAATTACACGAGTCACACAGGGCCGCACGCACCGCGCGCCGAAAATATTATTGCGCCCGCGCCTCGTAGATCGATTAAAACCGAGAATTACGATTGCCCCGCCGAGGGCGGGAAAAGGCTCGGATTCGGGGAGCAGGGGCCCATTTTCGAAAGAGGGACTTAGGACCCACCGGCCACGGGCGTCCAGCCGGATAGAAAGCGGCGGCGCGCGGCCGAGCCGCTCGACAGAGGTGGGAGGGAATGAAATCCCTCGATTAATTAATGATCGAATGCCGCACGGAAGCTGATCAATTTGAGAATTGTCCTTCCATTCGGGATACTTATTGGAAGGTCGTTGCCGGCTACTTTATCGGCTAACGGACCTCTCCCTCCCGAGATGACGCCTGCGCAGGTTTAATACGATGACGTTTATGCCTCCTGGTATCGCTAGTTAATTATAGAACCGCGTACTTTGCTGCCTCACCACCGCTGCACCAGGAATGCTGGAGATCGACCATCGCCGAGAAACATCGATCCAATTACAGATAATGCGAAAAAGTCGCGCTGCGCTTTCCTCGCTTTAATAAAGATTCATAGAAGTCGACTTTCCCACTGGAATCGATGATCGAAAGAGCATACTTAATGGCAGATTTCAAAGTACAGGGATTGCAATACAATGCCCGCATTGTTCCGCTGGAGGCTAACAAGTGATTGCATTAGGCAATTTCTGGTCACGACTGTTGCATTATGGATTTTCACGCAGTCGAAGCCAAGCCGTATCATCGCCAGGCCACTCGCTCCTCCAATCCTCTGTTAATGCGTTTGTTTGTGCAATCGGGCTATTGTAATCGGGCGGACTATTTCGCCGCGATTCGTCAACCGTGGCTAAACGATTAATTATCGCGTCGGGCTATTTACTATGTACGAATCGATCAGTGGAACTGCCGGTTGCTTTCCCGAGCCAGTGGAGCGTGCCGGTTCGCTCGGCGCGAGCGAACTTGCGCAAAAATATCCTCGTGCGTTTATTGCGCGCTCGGTCCCCGCTGCCACTCGAATTTCGCGGACGGCAATTAAACGAAATATGTGTAATTAATTGTTTACGAAGCGCCCGCTACCACCGCCGGTCACGGTCCGGCTGCGATTTGGCTGAATTTAATCAGCGATCGTATTTCGTATTTCTACCGAATGATTGCCAGAAAATTCGGGCCTATCGCGACGATGGCTTCATAAATGTTATTTAACTCAGTGTTTTTGGGGCCTGATCGTCGATTTCATTTGACTTCGGCCGGCAATTATCGCTCGATGAATTTCTTTCCCACGTTTTCGGTTACCGTTCGCCGTCACGGTGGAGTTGAGCCGGCTATTTAAGTGGCGAATAAGGGCTGCTGCAATCGCTTCAGCAGGAGCATGTAGTTTATGATTCCCTCTGGTGAAAAGCCTTTGTCGAGTGGCGGAGCGGAGAAAGCCAGCCTCTGCCGACAGCACGCATGCTCTAATTTTGAATTATATATGTTCCCGGAAGAATTCTTCATGAACGACTTGCGCGCGTTTAGCTCCGCTAGGGCGTTCCAGCGATACATCACTTACCGCGATGAACAAGAAATATTACCGCGCCATAATTCTTATTGGGATCATCGATCCAACACTAATCCGACCACTCGTCAGGCTATCCTACGCTTCTCCTGTCAGTCTAATTCGAAAAAACTAGATTTGCACGTGGAATTCCAATGCAGATCGATTGAGATTAAAAAGCGGAGGTCGATGCCGCCGTGTGGGGTAGGAAGAAGTAGCGAAAAAGAATGAGTTGAAGTCCCATGAGAGTTGTGGGTGGCAAAGGGGTTGGTACATCGATCCCAGCGAGAGTCCTCCATTGTGGTCCATGCTTCTCCGAGATATACGATGTAAACTCTCCTTGCCCCTTTTCACTAGCTCTCGTTCTCTCTCTCTCTCCCTCTCTTCGAGGAGCGTATCAGTCTCCAGGTGAGCCTCGCTTCTCTTCCTCGTTCCTCGTGGGCCTCGTGGTCCCAGGAAGGACCACCCACCCAACCTATACTTAGCGAGGTGTCGGCAAATTGAGCTATAGATGCCGAGGGTAATGCAGCAACGCAGGGGTGTCGAGGCGGAGAGCAGGGAGGTGTGCTGTGCGCTCTCTTCCCGTGCCGATCCTTCGGGACCAGTGTCGATACCATCCGGTGTGAGGTTATTAGGAACCTTCGGTCCCTCTCGCCGTACACGGCCACTCCTAATTTCTTACGGCACCTGGTCCACCACGGTCATTCTTTTACCGCAAAACCCTGTCCCCCTCGCTCTGCCTCTCCGTTCTTCCTCCTTTTCCTGGGCCTTCCACGGAGGAATCGGCTACCACCAACTACTCCACTCCCGACTACTGTCCGCCCGTTTCTTTTGGGTAGAGATCCTCTGGTATTCCCTGCTGATTCATTTCCTCGCAGTGGGACTGTCGCCCGGTAAAAAGTTCTCGCGCCAGCCCACTGATAATATATGCCTATCTTAATTGAAAGTGGCGCTGGTTAGGCTACCCGGTTCCCGTGAAGATTTGGCTCTGATTTATGGAATTATGGAAGGCGCGATGAAGTTTCTCCGGAGCTCGAGGCGCGAGCACGGGAAGGTTATTCCCTTTACGTATGATTAGCGCGAGGATAATCTTGCGGTCCTCGCGACCGCAATACTTTTCGGCACCGGGGCCGCCGCTCGGCCCATCAATGTTTGCATGATAATCGTCATTGGTGCGGAGGAGCGAGGCGAGCAGTCGGACGGCGAATCCGAGAGGGAACGAGTGGCCCCGAGTGTCTTTGGAGCGTGTGTGTGGAGAGGAGAAAAGAATGAATGAAGAATATAAGGAGCAGCCACGGGAGAGTGTGGAGGGAAGAGGGGCCCGATAGAAGGTGCCTGTTAAAGAGAGCCAGCCAGAGAGCAAGGAGAGAGACGAGGAGAGATCGTTCCATTACTGAAAACGAGATGCAAGAATATCGCGCCAGGGAGAAGGAGGAACAGCAAAGGAAAGCGGTCCTTTTGATGGGGCCTTTGTCGGGTCTCGCGGCACTTTACGATTTGCAACTAAAATCGCCGCCCTTCCCCCCACTCCCTGCCAATCAGCCGCCACGGATTGCTGCGAATTTATTAATGCGGGCAAGTCGACTTCGAGACGCGCGTCTGAATTTTTATCGATCACAGTTCGCCTACGATGCCCCGTTTCGTATTTTTACCCACGGGAAATCCATAAGGCCCCTCGCTGTAATGTCCGCGAGGGCGCGTGAGGAACGGCGGCTCCTTACGAGCAATAACGAAGTCGTCATCGCGAATTTCCCGGGGGAATGACGATATTTCATAGTTGCCAGGCGCGTTAAGCTGGCGGCGCGTCGCGTCGCGTCGAGGTAGGTAGAGAGCTAAGGCCCAAGAGGGCTCGGGCCGGGCACAATGTTGCGCGGCGGCGCATTGCAGAGATTGTGCGTTCCCGTACGTCGCGAGGCAAAGGAGGGCCCGGGCCCCGGCCGCGGCCCCACCGCGAGGGGGGTCACATAGCTCCGCTAACGTGAGCGTGGAAATATGAATAATATTGCGCGGGCTGAGAGGGGCAGGCGGGAGAGAGAGAGAAAGAGAGGGGGAAGAAGAGATAGGTGTTGGCTGGTAGAGGAAGAGAGACGGAAAGGTGGCGCGGTCGGTAGGTAGTGGCGAGGGGAATCGAGGAGAGAAGGAAGAGTGGCGAAGGAGCGCGGGTAGAGACCACCCCGTGGCTTGTCGGCTCGTTTGATCTTCTCCCACCATGGACCACCTGCCCCGCACCCCACCGACACTTGGCGCACAACTCTTCACCACCTCTCGCCGAGTCCGTCTCTCCTTCTTCCTTGAGCGGATCCGATCCACCGGAGAGAAGGAGACGCTCGCTGGCTCTCCATCTCGGCACAGCATCCCACATCCCACTGCGCGCCGAGGTATACGCCGCGGCTCTCGAACGAGCCTCGTTCTCGCTTCTGTGAGCGCTTCTCTCTTCTCCTCCCACTCCCGGCTTCTTTCTCCCTCTGGCCGAGAGGGCTCGTGGTCTCTCACCTGCAGAGAAGAGGCGTCCGGCACGTCAGAATCACACCTTCTACGACTACCCGCTCACTAATAATCCGAACCCCCGTGCGCCTTGCTCTGCTCTTCTTTTCGGCTTCTCTGGAATCCTCGTCGGGAACACCTCGGGTCCCCGCGTCCCTTTCTCCGACTTAAACTACTGATTCGAGAGATCAGAGAATGACAGCGAATTTTTGCGATAGCAAGGAGAATCTACTGATAACTGGAGTGGTGCGACACAGGGATAGTATGAGAGAAGGGGATTCTATAGGTGAAATTCTGTGTTCGTAGGTGCTGGTTAATTATCTCGCGGCCTCTAATCTGCCGCTGCCGACACGCACGCGCGCCACATGCACCCAACTGGGCCTTACCCTTCCCCCGAAGCACCCTTAACTGGCCACCGGGAATCCTCGGGGGACGATTGCGTTTAAAGACTCGCAAATTATGACATCTTTACTGTCTCCTGATCGATATCGATCTCTTAATCGTCTACGCAGAAGCATACTAGCTAGGGACGCCGATCCCTTTAAGGCAAGTCCTCTTTCATTAGGACGCCAGTTTAAAGCGGGAATTGGACAGTAGTGTTGCCCCGATTAATCACTATTTCGTTAATTACATGTAATCACCACTAAGACTATTTAGCAAGTGCACCTGCGGATCTCAGGATCCTCCCAGATCCTGGGAGCGGCGGAGGATCCATCGATCAAGCAGACAGCGAATGATCCGCGGGCAAAAAAGGCAGAATTCCGCCCGGGGAGGCTGGGATTGGAGAATCTTCCAGGGGGAAGGTCATTCGGGCTGGAGTTGGCGGGATCAGGTCACAATGGCATTAGGGTGCGAGAGCGCGGTAACGCCACCGATAAATTTCTCGTGAAACTGGAATGCCCGGGACCACCTCCGCGCTTACGAGTTGCAACACCTCGGAGCGCGGCGAGCGTGCTGATCGGACAAACTGCCGGCCACTTGGTGATCTATAGTGATGTCCCGGGCCCCGCTCGGCCGCGCTACAATAACCGAGGTGAGAGCGAGAGTGTAGAGGATCCCGGAGTGGAGAGAGCTCTGTAATCAGGAGCCACGCCGCTGGCAAAGCGGCCTCTGCCCGCTCCCCCTCACCCGACTTACCATTAGCCTAGCCGGTGCCCGTTCCCTTCCGTCAACCTGACGTCATCGTCATCCACCGCGACGCAGCCCTCCCGCCCCGGACAAACCTACCCTTTCACAGATAAACAGATAAACACCGCGGCCTCCACGGATTCATTCGACGGGCAACCAGGGCGATTGATTGACGGCTCGTAGCCCAGTGCTACTAGCCGCTCGTCTACTGCTAGACTGATCGACTTAACATATCATTTCCGCCGATACGTTTTCATCTATCGTGAGAGCTCGCCGGCAATATCGGCCTACCGATCGGCCGGATACACGCCATCGGAATGCGCGATATGCCTTGATGGAGATTAATAAGCCGAAGAGCTTATTACGATACCGATCTCGGGATCACGTGTCTCGGCGCGGCGGAGAGCGAGAGAAAAAAACGGCGAGCCAACTAGCGGAGAGTCCGAATTTCGTGAGTTCTATCATTAATACACCTGCTAGAGCGAGGAGCGGCTCGAGTTCGAGTTCGTTTAAGTAAACCGGCTATCTGCCTGTCAAAGAATGACTAATTGATCAATGACCCAGCGAAAGCAGTGAACCGGTTAAACTGCCCATGTAGTTAGCCGCAATTTTCGAGAAATAGGTTCGGCCCGCTCTCCGGCCAGAAGTAGTCGTCGCCCGGGAGAGTGTGGAGTGTCGGAGTGGCGCGGCGGTGGACCGCGCGCGATCCCGGAAAGAAATATCTCCGAGCGGGGACGCGGAGAGTGATAATTATGAAATTGAAGAAAAGTTGGTGGTAGATGAGCGTCACTCCCCTCGGTTCCTGGCCGAGAGAGTTCGTTAGCGGTTCCTGGCTGTTGAATATCATGGCTTTTTAGCCTGCAGGTGTCATTAGGCCACGGAGGAACGAACGGACGTTGATTGGTCTCGGCCGATCGCCCTCGGGGACACCGGCCATCAGCTGTCCCATTCGACCAAGGATTCTCGGTACTCGCCTACCTACACTCCACTTGGCTGGAAACCCCACCCCGCCAAGGCCCAGCACACCTTATGCGCGAGTGCCGATGCCTCATTACGATCGTTTCATCGCCGGAGAACATTAATTCTTCATGTTAATTTTCTCACCTCTGTTTCGTCACCGGGCAATTGAGAGTCGACGCTCGACTCGCGGAAGAATGGACAAGTTCGGGGACTGGAGGCGATGAGGCAGAGAGTAAAGTTCGCAAGCTCCCTCGCTCTCGTTAACGACGGATGAGGGCCCGCTCCCCCGAGATATCCACCTCCCGTGTAAATGAAGCTCGTTGGCGAACGAGGAGGATCAAAGACCCCGCAGGTGCCGCTGGACCGAGCCATGGGAGAAAAGATTCCGGGGGATCTCCGGCGGAGAGACGAGAGGCGCACCCGGAGAGGAGCGGAGGAGCCGGGTAAAAAAACCTCCTGGAAGAGAGGTGAAATGGTGGATAGCTGTGGAGCTCGATCGAGCACTAGAGAGAAGGTGGAAGGATTTTAGAAGAAAGGATTGGAGCCGGCCGCTCCGCCGCTCCGATCGAAATCCTCTCTCGGAATTAACGAGATCCCTTCACGTCTGCTCCACACCACCGGCTAATTATCACCATAGACTGGACCGAGCGGGTGCCGTCGAGTTGCGTGCCGCGGTAGACATCCCCTTCGAAATTACGGACGCAAGACGCAACGCCTTGGTAGGTACAGACACGCCACCACTTTGACTGACGCATGACTCGGGTTAAGCGAGTCAACGAGTAAATGAGTCCGAATTACGGGGGCGTGTCAATGTTGGGGAAATGAGGGCCGCGGGCGCGCCGATCGGTCCCGGAATCCTCTCTCTTAAGAGGATTATGCAAAACACCGGAGATAATGCCCCGCACGCCTTTCGCGGCCGAGCATCGGTAGCTCAGATGATGCAATGTCGATCAAGGTCCTCGGTAGCCGATACCGATCACCATATATCGCCCCTATCAATTTTTACCCGGCTCTTACGCCCGACACTGCCATTAATGTATCCAACGCCGACCTATCAATCCGACTAATCGTCCCATTGACAGGGAAACATTTCTTCGAAAAATGAGAGATCGCTCAGCTCATTCGCTCGATTATGCTCGTGGGAAGCCGGATCTCAGGACAATGAGCGAAACTCCACCTATACTCATAGGTATACAGTCTGGGTATCGGCTGAGTTATTGCTGTATCGGATATATCGAGAAAATTGGCGGCGGTCATCATCGCCATTACGAATTCTTTATTTGGATGTTGCGGCGCTTGAATTACAGGGCGGTGTGGGCTACCTTGCTTACTGCTTCATATATGGCCCGGGCGATCGCCAGCGAAAGCTACGAACCGACGGACGATCCACTCAAGAGCAAACTCGACGCGTCTTCCAGCGAGCGCCGCCGACGTCGCCGAGGGTCTCTATCTCTCTCCCGCGACAATTACTGCCGCCCCGCTTACCGTCCATTAGCACTGATTCTTCCTCGCCGCGCTCCGGCTACGAAAAAATCCGATGCTTACCGCGCGCTTTTTCTGGCGGATTAATCGACGCGAATTAGAGCCAATGCCGCGACGATCGCCAGCCACCAAATTACACGCTCTCTAACGAGCCATTAGACCGTCAATACTCGGCCAAGTGGCCAAGCTCACCTCTGCAATCCGAGGGATAAAGAGGAAGCGTGCAAATTGTCGGCGAGCACGCATCGCCGATGCAGGTTCTTTCTCTCGGGAAAAGGCCGAGCTGTATCGCCGCGAGTGTCGCGGTGTATTATCCCCCGGGAAATTGCACGAAATTATTCCGCTTCCTCCATCTCGACCGGCAGCTCGTTTCGAGCGGCGTGCGATTAAGATGCGCCCGGCTAGAGATTGTCCGGGCGTTCCGCTGGAACGTGCAATCAGTGGACACGCTGACCGAGCTTCTGATAGAGATTCTAGATTCAATGCGATTAATCGATCAAGCGCGACCGCTGCGCTGACACGTGTTATGGCTGCGCGCGAGTCTAATGACGACAGGGTAATGACGGACTCATTAACGAGAGCTGGTATAAAACGGTGCCGTTTAGCCGTGAATACCTGGCGAGCAGGAAGCGGGTTGTTGCTCGTCGCTAGTCGCTACCAGCATATCCTCCGCTCTCCCGTCCCACTGCTGATATCAGTGTTTTAATAAAATCAGCCGCGCTAAAGGCGAGGAGGGAACGGAAGGGACGTGTTACACGCGCTTTATGACGAGTGCCAGACTTCGCGCGAACGGCGAAATGACTTCATCTTAATAAATTACAAGCGCGGGTAAACCTCGCTTACCGCCGTTCAAAAAGATTCCGGGAACGATCTGGCGCGGGCAATTCGGCCGATTTCGCTCTGGGAATCATTCCCTTTTCATCTCGGCTGCGCGGCCTTTGAGCCGCGGCGGCGATCGGTGGCCCCGCTTTCTCGCTCTGAATATTGACCAAATAGCTAGGAACCGTAAATCTCGGCTTGTTAAGCTCCCCTTTGGATGGGACTCGCGCGCCCATCGAGGTTCAACTCTGCGCCAAAGGAGTGACTTAACTTTACGAGCCTGAAATTCGCCAGTACCGGCGCCCTTTCAACTCGGCCACGGCACACTGGCTATCCACCTACCTTGAGTCGCTAAAAGCCTCGCCAGTGGATAGCTGGGAAGGAAAAATTGTCAGTCCAGGATAGAAGTGTGTCTGTGCGTGTGTATGGGTCTCGATGGATTGTTTTAAATGATGTCTCCATTTATTATCGATCGACTATACACAGTGTACTAAGATCCACAGGCACGCACGTACGTACGAACGCACTCTCGCTCGATCACTTTTGCATTTACATCTTCACTTTCGATCGTAAAGCTCACTAATTAAACTGATCGTCGGGGGTATATTGCAGTGTCCCATCTAGCGCTGATAATTTTTTCCTTTAATCATGTTTAACGACTCTCGTACTCTCCCAGATTCTCTCGCTCTTTCTTTCTCTCTAGCTCTCGTCTAGGTACAGTGTTACCAACGAAAGGATATTTTATGTACAGCCTATTTACAGAGGGTAAAGACGGGGAAGGAGGATTTATTCGCGACCGCAGGCGACGAGGGCGCTTCATAATTTACGGGATAATATTTTCCTTAATAACTTATTATCGACACATTCATTCTTACTCTTTCTCTCTCTCTCTCGGGCGCGAGGGCGCACGCGCACTCCGGATCTTTTGGCTTCCGTTCCGAGCACTCTTTCTCGTAATAAATACAATATAATACAGATACCCGGAGCTCGTGCAGCGGGTTGTCATAGATCCTTATCTAAAGCGACGAAATATTAGTTGAGGGTCTTCTGGATCGAGCGTCTCGATTTCTCAGTGCCCTTTCTGATTCCAGTAAAGAACGTCCCCCCCACGAATATACAATGCGAGTGATATTGGCAGTCTGGATGTAGAAAAGAAAGTTCGTCGATTTTACAGGCGACTCTGCCATCGGAACTTGTCCCTCGCGAAACTTCGTTGCACCAGACTTCTCAGTCTTGGAATCATAGTGAGGATAAGCGATAGAATCATCGAAGTAGAAAGGAATCGGTACGAAAAGTTGGTCGATACTTGTCTAAGTTGAAAGAGACCTCATTCGAGCTTCCTTATCTCGACTCTACCTTTTACGAAACGTCATTGCAAGCAGCGTACTTACTCCGAAGCAGCTAAACTACCAGTATAGAGCATCTCCCGAAAGTAGCGCGGGTATAAAATCGGAGTGCGATCTTCAGGAGATAATTTTGGAATGATCCTGCAAGCCTCTGATCCCTACTGAGATACGCGTACTTGGCTCTAAGTACTCAGAAGAAAGGGAAACTACTGAAAGCGCTATCGTTCCTCCATACAAAAGACCTGCCCTACTGCTCTCTAGAGATTAATAGCCTCCAATTTATCACGATTCTCCAATACGCCCCGGGGCCCGGCGTCCAATCGGACGTCGGCCGGGATTTGCATCTCTCGCGACTCGAATCGAAAGAAAGGACTAATTGTAGGATGAGGATGTCTACGATTTCTCGTCCATCGCATTGGGTAATGGCCTCTTCTTCAGGATGCCGAGATCCTGGACGTTCTCGAGGAAAGTCTTGTGATGCTGGGCGACCAGCAGCGGGTTGACAGTCTGCACGTCCTTCTTCAGCTCCTCCATGTCCCTCTTGAGCTTGGCTCTTCTGTTTTGGAACCAGGTGATGACCTGGGCGTTGCTCAGGCCGAGCTGGGCCGCGATCTCATCTCGATCCGCTGGACTCAAGTACTTCTGGTAGAGGAATCTCTTCTCCAGCTCGAAGATCTGCTGATTCGTGAAGGCCGTCCTGCTCTTGCGCTTCTTCTTGGGCTGTTGCCGGTTGTTGAACAGGTTCAGGTGGTTCGCTTGCTCTGAAACAGAAAGGACAGTCGGCCGGTCAGTAAATGTACGAATAACTCTCAATGGAGCCTCCCGGTCAGTGGAGGTTGCCCGGCGCTGCTTACCAACGGAGATGGTGGGAGTAGCGAGGAAGAGGCCTCGCATCAGATAATGATCGCGAGGCGTCGATTAAGCAATTAAATTTACCGCAAATGGGATCGAGAATTCTGGTTGTACCGATCAGGATTACGGCGATAATTAAGAGGATCAAGATCGTATCGATGCAGCGCGTTCACGTAATAAGCGGACCCAATGGGGGGTGGGTCGAGCGGAAAATTTTCATCTTCCCTCTGGAGAGGCCCGGGCAATATCACGGATGTCCATTAAAAGGAAAGTCCCGCGAAGAAAATAAAAATAGTGGGTAAAACTATAGCAATTACATGTGGAGGTGTGACGGATCGGAGGTCGAGGAGAGGAAAAGTGGCACAGGGGATTCCATAAATACTGCTTAGAGGAGGCAGCTCCTAATATCGAAATTTCTTAATCTCTAAACGAGAGGCTGCCCGCCCGAGAGAAATGCAAAGCGAATCGCGCGGCCGGGGCTTTGAAAGCGAGGCCTGGGGAGCAGTCTGGCTTTGGGCCGCGCTACTCGCCCGAACCACCGAGCCACAAATCAGATGCATTTTCGACTCACCGGCGGCATCTCTCTCCATAAAAATCGTATTACGTATTCGTTACGGTGCTCGTCCCATGGAATTCCACGGGGCTGCTTGGCCAAACTCGACTATGTCCCCGAGCTACCTAATACCCCAGCGGGACTTTTATGCCGGCTTAAGGCGCACTTGGGCCTTCGCTAATTATACGGGAGAGGAAAGTCCTCTCCGCTCTCCCGCCCGATGGAAACTAGCTACCGGATTCCCGCCTCATTTTCGCAATGGTCATTAGGAAATAAGTGAATGACGCGATCAGAGAGAGAAAGAGCAAGAGAATGAGGCTCGGGCGGGTGGGGGGGAGCGCGATGAGTCGCGGACAAAGTAGTCGAGGAGAAGTCTCCCGAGGATCAAAGGCCGCCGCCATCGGTCACACCTGCGCAACTCGGAGTGTACAGCCCACCTGAAAGGCACCTTAGCCGACTCACGATCGACCACATAACGCGATCACGCCGTTTTACCAAATGATCCGAGAAATAAACGTCATCCTCGTCAGCGGCCTAAGTACCTCTCTCCTCGGAGGAAATGGCCGGAAGGGCTACCGCGCTTGCCGAACTCTATTAACGCGTGAACGATCCAACTAGCGCTCCTCCATAATGAGGAAAAGCCAATTAACCGCCAACACCCGACCAACTTACCCACAATCCCACCGTTCTTCCGATACTTGGGAAAAATCCCTCTTCAATCGAAGCGCTCGCTTAATTGCGAATTACCCCAATACTCGACTGCATGTCACTCTCGACTTGATTTAATCGGCGGAACTTTCGCCGGCAATATCGGAGCCCTCATCAAATGGATAATATCTATTACCGTCTATTACCGTGGTTAAGATTGCTTTCGTAATGGGCCTCGCTCCGCGAACGAGTCGTGATTTAGCCTAGGAGATGCTGCGCAACGCGCTTTTCTCGATGCTTTTCCAAAGAGCAGCCACCTACGAGAACGAGGCCCTTCCGATCTTTCCTCACTTCACTCGATTCACATTTATAATCAGACGCGGCGAATGTTTGCCGCGATAAAACGCTTACACCTTTTTTCCCGCCATTCGCTCACTGGCCGCGAAATTCTTTAATTGCAGACACTTTGCACTACCAGCCTCCTCCGGCTCGGCTGTCTTAATTACATCCGTACATATCCACCCTCCAACACGCCTAATTACGCTCGAAAAAAGCCGGCCTAATGACGTTACACGCCGGTCGTTAGAGTAACATAAAGCTATAGATTTCCTCGGCGGCTTTCAGTCAGCTGATAATAGATTATTAGAGCGGAGGTCAGGGGGTTTGGAGAGCGTGCGAACAGTAGCAAGTGTGCGGCGCGTCGGTGTCGGCAAGGATTGCCGAGATAGCGTCGAAATCGGATGGAGAAGCCGAAGGATTCTGGGTACCGGCGGCCGGAGGAGGCCTCTCCACCTTCGAGGGGAAGGGCACAAGGTAGAAAAGGAGAGCAGGAGAGTGGAGTCGGGCGAGAGGGTGGCAGAAGGGCGCGTGAAAGAAGGACGCGACGGGAACGGGAACGAGAACGGGAACGGCGACGGACCAACGGTCGATCTGTCGGTCGAAAGTCGAAAGAGAGGTTCGCCGCGGTCTCCTCTCGCAGAGATATTAGTTTCTGTGGTCGGCTCTCCGCGGAGATTTAATTCGTTTGATGTTCACGAATTCGCCGCTTCGGAGAGCTCATCCTTTCGCAAGCCATCGCCACTCCTGCCAGTGCTCTACGAGAGCGAGCGGGTCTACCTTCTCTCGGATTTTCTCACCTTTCCATCTCATTAGAAGCGCGCACTTCTCCCCCCTCGCGCGTATCAGCGGCCTCTGCTCGCCCGTTCCCTGTTAAAGGCTATCATGGTAAAAGGCAGTGTTGTTCTCGCGCATTACAGACTCGGCTGCTTACAGCTATCGGCTGGCCAAAGCTTGTACGGTGATAAGAAGGAATCGATAAAGCTTATTGGGTCGCGGCCCCCCGGTACCACCTGACAGCCAAAGGCCAGAGGAAATTACCACCTGTCGCGTGCAAGTAAGCGACACGAAACGACGCGACGTGTCGCTAAGGAGAAGGAAGACGATACTGCGGGGACCGGGCGTCCTAAAGGGATTCCCATGACATCTACTTAGAGCGTGTAGAGACGCTCGCCGAGAGCTGGCGCAGGTACGCGTCGATTAAGAGGGTGACGCGGCCGAAAATCGCTTTAATTACGGCGCCCTGTTATTTTAGCCGATCGCTCCCCCCTCGGGGAGGAGGCTGCTCGACTCGCCGGGAGGATTTCGCTGAAAGAGCAAGTTCATGATGAAAAATAATGCGGTTTATCGGGGCGGCAGATTAGCCGGGATGTGGGGGAGGGAGCGGCGCACGAAGGCTGGGGCCTATCGCGCCTATCGCTGCCGATTCCCTCTTTCATTTGGCGGCCATCGCATCCCCGTAAATCATACTTTAACGCGTTAATCCGCAAACATATGACGTTCGCGGAAATCCGCCGGTCCATGAATAGAAATGGCCGGGCGGCCGCGGCCGGTCCGAGCGGCACCGGCCACTGGCCACTGGCACGGCCACGGCAATTGGCGTGTCGGGCCGCAATTGATACGGCGACGTGCGGCCAATCTACCTGGAATATCTCCTGGCTTCCTTCTACCTTTCCTTGGCCATTAACGAGCCGCTTGAGCTAGACGATCGGCCGACGCGTATTGCGCACTCTCGATAAACAATGATCGAGAAAGCTCTTGTTAAGCAAGTGCTAGAATTAGTCCGGCGGCGGACGCGTCTGCGATGCTAGCGAGTGATACTGCATCGATTGGTGCGACTGTTGGTCGCTTGAGTCACACGCGGAAGCGCTCCGGTGGCTTTTTGGAGCAGGGGGAAATAAAATGTACGCGACTTGCCCGATTAGAATAGCGGCAACTGCCCAGCAGTCTAGCGTGACTCTCGAGTGTCTGGCATGGCCGAAAAACACTTGTGCGGTACGTAGCTATGATTCGCCGTGACTTGTTTCGAAAGAGCAGCGCGCGGCGCAGGGGAAAAAAGTGTGAAGTAGGCTAACGAGCGCGAGCGATATATTATGGGAGTGCGATAAAGTCCAAGCAAACCACTTTCGCCGTTTCTTGCACGCGCGCAAAGCACACAAAGTACATACTCTCTAGTACCCAGTTGCATACACTGTCGCCGCGGTCCTGCAAAATATCGACACGTAATCTGCAAAATCCGACTGTCCTTATATAATTCCGCCGGGTCCCAGTGTTTCCCTATCAACGAGGAATCGTCCGGCCGCCCGGCAAATCCATACGTCCGCAGTGTTCGCCCACAGGAAAAGAAGCTGGAAGCGTGTAACGCGATATCGCGGCGGGCGGCCGGGAAAGCGATCGAGGCGATTTTTGGAGCGGTAGGAAAAATAGGTGGACCGGTTGGCCGATGACTATCGTCGCGGTGAAACAAGAAAGGGAGGCTTCCAATAAAACCGAGCTGGTCTCCTGGCCCTCCCCTTCCCTGCCCACTGCTTGGCGAGATAAATTTCTCGTATCATGATAAATCGGAAGCTGAGGTTGCTCTTAATCGACTATTAACTCGGACATTCGATCTAACAAATCACGGGGTGAAAAGAAGAGAAAAGGAGAAGGGAAGGGAAGGGTAGGGACGAGGAGCGGCGTGGCGCGCGGGGGAGGAGGTATGAAATCATCCATCAGAGTCGCTTGGGAGAGTGAAAGGGCTGGACGGGTGGACGGCTGGTCGGTGGGATGTATCAAAATACACTTTAGAGAAAATCTGGCGGCACGCGTCGCCGGCAGCCTGAGTATTTTGCTAATAGGTCGTTCGCTCGGCTGCTCGGCGCAAGATTCGCCGGGAAGACACGCGGAGAAGACGAAGGGACAGGCAAAAAGAGGCAGGACAGCGACACCGTGGAGCAATTTGGATGTGCCTTCCGTCGCTCGCCGGTCATTTGTCTCCCAGCAGCAACTCTCTACGCCGCTGTCTCGAGTGTCCATGTGCATGCGTCTCCTTTTCGCTCGGTCGTGCTGCGTCTGACTACGCGGCGCTGCATCTACTGGGAGAATCGGCGCGAGCTACTCTCTCTCCCCAGCCAGCTTCCCCCTGGCTAACCCGAGGGGCTTTGCCCACATGTCAACGATATATTTTCTGCCGGCCCACAAATCGTTTAGCGGGTAATTTTGAAATTGGAACACTTATTTAGTCGTTTAGGCCCAAGGGCATCCGAGAGCGCGGCTCCGCTCTCCGCTCTCCGCTCGCCGCTCGAGATTTATCGGTTGACTTTGCGTCGCTTTCACAAAGATACGCCTCCTCCGCCACTTTTCTTCGCTCCCTCGGTACAAGCATACAAGCATCCCGTCTAAACGCGCCGCGAATAATTAAGACCGCGCATTTGAGTAATGCGCGATTGACGGGAGCCGTCGAAAAAGACGAGTCCCCGTCGAGACCAGTTCCCATCTGACGGCGTCTCGGTACCCCGGGAGTAGTAGCTGTCGGTCGATACAATGTAAATCCGCCGGGTGGAACCTGTTATTCCTCCTGATCAATTTATTGATCCTCAAGTTTCCCTGGCTGTTCATCAATATTCATCGTGTGTAAGCCCGCATTAATCGAGTGAGACTTATTCGCCGGCGCGCCATCATTCCCACTGGCAGTAAGAGAAAAAAGGCGACGTTACACGGGACATGAGACAGCAACCCTTTCATGGTCCGCCGCAGTTCTCACAAGAGAGCGCTCGCCGCGACACCCGATTCTTCCAACTAGCCGGCAACTCTACTATTTAGTGGTAATGAAAGGGACGAGCTACCGGCGCGCCGCGGCGCTCTGTACCGAGCAGTTCGACGTCCGATTTGAGGCTGAAGCCACTCAAACGTATCCCGAGTCTTTTATCCGCCGATTTCACATCGGTTCACGTCTTTCCGTCACTTTGCTAGAACGGCGACGCTTACCTTCTTTTTGCAGGCTTTAGACCCGGGGATAATAGAGGCGCGCACCGTCGCATGTGACCCGTGATTCCTGTCGGGCGACGCCGGATCGAAGGCCCCGCAATTTTTCACCTCAGTCATTCTCCATTTATTTCTCGGGCATGTATGACAGGTTCCCGATCGATCTCTATAGCCCGCGTCTTTTACTATCGCCAGTATACACAAGTGCTCTTTGTCACTTGGGATCGCGATTAATAGCGTAAACGCGACTAGAAAGGTCCGCCCGTCGAGGGACTACCCGGACAGTCGGAAAGAAGTTGAACAAGTGCCAAGAAATTGCCGGTACCAGTCCCGCTGGAAGAAGAAATAAGTCCCACTCGACTGGGTGCTTTAGCCAAAGTAGGAGAAAGTGTTGCGCAAAGTCCTTTAAGATCGGCTGGCTGAGCAGAGGGTTCACTCGAGGGGAGAGACTATCCCAAATTGATTCGAATGGGAAAGGACGAGAAGGGCAGAGAGAGCACAGGTGCCGGGTGAGACGGGGAAGAAAAAGGCGGAGCAGGAAATAAGTTCGGCCGCCATTTTGGGCAAGATTTGTCTTCATTAGGACTTCCTGCGGCGCCGCTAACGTCCCACCTGGCGTTACAAGGTGTTGAACCACTCGAAGCAGTGATATTAGCGACTGATGAAACGATATTGCTCCTGATGGGTGGTCCCCGGCTGCTCGCCGCTGATGAAGACGCCAACAGTTGCCGGCGCACTTCGTCTTCCTCGCGCTCCACTCCCCGCACGGCGCCCTACTCACTTCAGACGTCATCTTTGACATATAGAGGGAATTGAATGCCAAAACCGGACTAATTATCGGGCTCCCTCGCCCCGTCCTAAACAAGACAACCCTCTGCGGAAAGATGAGAATAGGATTTCGGAGATTTCAAGAGGTTCCCGCGAAGGGGCTTCGACTCGTAGCGAGGGAGCCAGAGAGATCCGCGCTCGGCAAGTCGGGGCGCACTCTCGTCTCTTGAAATAACAGCGTGTTGAAGAGGCCGTTTGACCACGCGCGTTGACTGCGATCCTATTAGCTCGGACTTCTTTCCCAGAGTTCTGGGAGCTCCGCGGCGCTGCGACGAGATGCGTCTATTTCCGGCGCTTATCCTTTCTCTCTTTCTCCGGGCTTCGCCGGCCTCGGCGAGTGCGTCGCCGAGAGACAGCCCTCCGATTCACGTGCCACTGATTAGCGTAATTATCAGAGGAAATTCTCCACGCTCTCCCCACCCCAGAGAGAAAGAGATGCCGATCCTCGGCGGAGATAATAGGCCACGCGAATTCCAGGCGCATCGCGCGCGTCTCCTCTCCGTTTCGGTGGCGGTTCGCCGGCCAATCCCTTCTGGTGTACCTTACGGCCTTACGCTATTCTAATAGTCGAGCGAGTTCAATGGACTGATGCGGGGGCGGCAGTGACTCGCCGGGAAAATGGAAGAGCGATGGGGAAGATAGAGTTTTCAGCGAGGTATTTAAAATACGTGTTCGTCGACACCTCGGGGAAGGAGTCTCCTCGCCGGCGAGTACTGACAGAGCGTCGTCTACCAGTCATTAGTTACGGCGTCGTCACTTCTGCAATTAGAAGCCACTAACCATTTTTTCCATCCTTCTTTCATTCGGCTTCCTCCCTCGGCGACCTTTATGAGGCTACTCCTGTCGTGCGAGTCAACACGGAGATCTCAAGGGGATCCTTACGTCGTCGTGAACACTGCTCGTTCTCCGGAGCGAGCGTTAAATGAGCCCGAACTTTGACACTCCTTCGGGAAGCACCCTCT
Organism: Crossocerus cetratus; assembly: GCA_963675795.1. Taxonomy (NCBI): domain Eukaryota; kingdom Metazoa; phylum Arthropoda; class Insecta; order Hymenoptera; family Crabronidae; genus Crossocerus; species Crossocerus cetratus. The sequence continues at coordinate 20,728,138 of OY776665.1, read as the reverse complement.
CTCTTTTCGCCGGCCGCCATTAATGAGCGCAATTTCGGGAATTCCCCTTTATAATCTAATAGGAAAGCCTCCGGATCCTTGCGTCCCCCGGTGCTATCTAGCCCTTTGTCCTGCCAGCCAAAACATATGTCCGCGCCCCGAGGGCCCGGAAACCGCCCTCCCGGTACTCCCTGGGGTGCAATAACTATCTACACATTCCGCTCTCAGCCTCTGAAGCTGTCACATTGGGTAACTGGGTAAGACGACGCTACTCGGAAACCAATTTCCATCGTCGGACCTCTGCGCGCTAGGATATATATCCTCGCGTCTTTCCAAGAAAACCAAAGAAAAAGAAGAGGCGTCCAGCCCATGTGCAGCTAAAAATGCCTAATTGCGGCCTTCAATCACTAAGATCGCGAGAGGGGAGGGGGGACAACGATTGATTCGATTAAGTCGAATTAATGTAACGCCCGTGGCAAAACCGGTCGCTGTAAATTTTCGATTGGTCTCGATCGCACCGTGTGCGGTAGGTGAGATCGAGCCCGAGATGAAGAGAGACAAGGCAAGGAAGGGGGCGCACGAAAAGGTGTGCAACTGGCGCGCCCGGGAGGAAAAAGGGCCCCGGCGGAAGGCCGAGGAGGGCTGGAAGGGCGAAAAGTGGCGTCACGTGCAGAGGAAAAGGGCGGTGGCTATCCGCTAGACAAATGATAGAGCGGCAGACTTTTGGCCCAACCGGATGGGGCCCCATCGGCTCGCGCCGTCATTTATAAGCACCGGCCAAATAATTCCCGCCTCTCTTGATATATTAATTACACGAAACACACTCGGCCCAGAAAATTGCTATTCTTCCCGGACTCGGCACCTGCCCCTTTCACGCTTTTCTCGCCTCTGCCTGCCACCTTTCTCGACGATGACCTCCGAATTCTTCTCTAGAATCCCCTTCTTAAAAAGCCCCAATCGACTACTGGCAGGAATCCGTCTAATTCGGGGCGACAGGTCTCGGCCGATTGATTGGAATAATTAAAGGCGGACGTCGAATAGAAAGTGTAGGCTTTACGATGCCGGAGCGCGTGCGTGTGCGGCTCGTAAAGCGATCGGCCCGAACGTCTCTTGCAGGCGAATGTCCACGGGTTGAAAGGGGTCGCGTGGAAAAAGGAAGGACATGCATATAATTAGCATTTACAAGACGGTAATGCCGCGACGGGCGGTCATTGTTGATTACGCCAGTAGCCGCGCACTCGGTTAATCGAGGGCGGAATTAAAAGTCCGATCGAACTCGACCAATTAGTCTTCCCGGCCGCTCTAATTAATGAGATGGATACTCGCCGCGCGTTTTCCTTCCCGCCTATTCCTCGTTAACGTCCCGTAAATCCCGTGAAAATATGTCTCTCCCACTTCCCAGACACTTACGCGCGTCCGCTCACCGCCGCTACAAGTTTCTTAGCTTGGAAGCTTGGAAAAAGTGAGAGACCTGGTGAGAATCCTCGCGCAAACCTGAAAGATTCTTTGGGGCGAAGGTGTGGGGGAAGGTGTACCGAGCATTATCCTTAATATGCCAAAGGTAGACTTTCGTGAATCGAGGCAATATCGCCGTGGCGCGCGCGCGCAGCAGGCCCCGCGTTTCGAGCACGTCGATTTTAATGGCTTTCCGAGAAGTTGGCGGAATATCAGAGGCTGAATTCTGTGGCCGATCACCGTGAAATAACCGGCCGACACGGAGGCCCGGCGTGCACGTGGATACTGCGCCGAGCGCCAACAACATCCCGATAATCGCGAAGACAGTTAGAACTGCATTAGGAACAATCGCTATATTAAATCAGAATAATCATGTCGGGCCTCGACGCTCTTTTCCCCGCCTCGGGCAATAAGGCGAATAATTAGTGGATATACATGGGAGTGGCACTGGAGCTATTAAACTATTCCAGCCGAGCGTATTATTGTTGGAATTATGAGCCGGTAAGTCGATCCTTCCGTAGATAGGCTCAAACGATCTTATTAATTCGATGACTAACTCTCAGCCACGGCGCACGTACTTGGAGAAGTACTCTCTCGAGTTCCTCCCATTCGAAAAAAGAGGCGATAAGTACCGTTGTAATTAGTTAAAGCCTTTATTCTTAATGACCCCTGTAATAAGTGATTGATCGAGAAGGCGCATCCCCTCGCCGATCGATTGTATGTCCCTGGTAATTAATTACCGGAGAAAGCCCCGGTTACTTAACCCACTCCGTGCCGATAATCCTTATTTTTCTCCGAGTCCTTTTAATTTCGCCTTCTCACCGCCTATCGTTAACCTCCCCTTTCTTCAGCCAATTGAGAATTGAATCTGCCGGATACCCTTAATTTGCTTCGGAATTGCGAGTGTTGCCGGCAAAAAGTGGCCGGCTCGCTGTGCGTGTACGCGCGAGCACCAGTGCATGTATCAGTAAGTCCGTACTGAAATAACTCAAAGAGTACGAGCGAAGAAAAGTCGCTGAGTGGAGCGGCGGTTTCTTCCTTTTTAGCCGATTCTCCATTCCGTGGTTCTCGCTCTCGTCACGCTTTGCGAGACCGGCAGACGCTGTCTAATTAGCAGTGGAAATGTTAGGCAGTATCTAATCGTGCCTGGCTAATGACAACGCGTTGCCCCGCCGATCTGTAACACTGTCAATCTCCGATCCCCTTGTAACGCGCGCTGATTGCGCAATTTGTACTACACTCGGTTACACGTAATAACACGGGGCAACCCTTGGCAAAGCATTGCTGGGAATCGCTCGGCGCTCCGGCGCTTGGTCCTGCTCCTGTATTTACCCGAGGAGTCCCAATGATCGGGCGACTCGGCCTATTGCCAGGATCACAATGGGAAACGAATGCCAGCTGGATCAACACGCTTCCAATTCTCACCGTAATACGCTTACTTTTCCACCTATTAGCACTGATCCTTTGCGATACATAATACAGCTAGTGTATCGCAGGCGAGATCGATTGGTCGGAGGCTGAAGAAAGTGTAAAGGCGTGTGGGGCGCATGATGAAAAATTATTATCTGCGCATTCCTTCGGCAGCAGCACGGTGGTGCTACGCCCGCCATTAAAGGTAATTGGAGGGGCACCGGGATCCCGATCAATCAATTTCCCCCGGTGCTCCGTCGACTGGTATCACGTGCCCCGGCAATGCGCTTTCGCGAACAATTGCTCCGCTGATCAGAAGTGTTCTAGCGCATTACCGGGGACTCTGCACTTGTTCGATTACTGGGTGCCAGTGTCGTTAGCGTGCCGGAGGCTTCCGAGCGTGTACCGAGGATCGTTACATGTTAAAGTAATGCCAAGATGTTACCGGGAGATTGCAGGGATGGTATAGAGACCTCTTGGAAAATGGCATCTTCCGCGGAGGATGCCGGCTGATAGCCACTAATTGGAGGCCGATCCCAAGGCGATCGATCAATTTCCCTCAATAGATACGCTCGTTCTAATCGCACGCGACGGCTCTCACCGTGTCCAACGACGCCACCTGTACCGAGTCTCCCGTGTAAGCCGATTGCGCTTTTCGCTCGAGCTTTTTCCAGCAGATTAAATCCTCCGGGCCCGCGGTAATTGGATGTTCTCGCCGTGGGCGAGAAGCGAGCCGTGCGAGCCGGCTGGAAAAATAATCCGCGACTAATCGGATCGGGCCAGATGCTGCGAGTCTATCGTCGGACCAACGGACCCTTTGTCTCTCGGCGAATCACGATCTCCCCCAAAAAAACCTCTACCTCTGCGCTACCGTCGCCTTTACCGCCGGCAATCTCGAAAGCCACGTCGGTACAATGTCAATACAACTATGTCTTTCCGACTGACTTTTATGCTATCTGGTAGTAAATGTGTCGCCTTCACGCGCGCGACTATTATCGGCACGCGATCGCACGCACACAACAAGCGGCCTCCATTAATTGAGGCCGGCAGTCACGACAGCTGCTCGGCGAAAACAGTGTTTCTCCATCAAAGAGCGCGGAGACACACGCCGAGGTCGCCAATCCGCAGAGAATAAACCTCGCCTTTCCTATCAAGAGCCGCGGCGTGACTCGGAGGGCTTTCCCGGGGGGGAGGGGGCGAGACAACCGAGCGATTTCATCGGGATCGAGAGGGAGTGGGGAAAGGCAGAGGGGTAATCGGGCGCAAGTGTATCAAAGTGAATTCGACGGTAAGCGGGTGCCGGTAGTTGCCCGGCACGCACTTCCACTCGATTAAACCGTGTCGATCTAGACAGGGCCCGAAAAACTCGCCGTCCAAGAAGAATTGACTAATGGACATTAGCAGGTGTTTATTTCCGAGAGAGCGAGCGGGCGTTACAGCTCGTCATGCAGCAGGCGCGCGTGTCCAATTTGCATGGCCGGCGCATGCACACTCGAAAGCTTCGACGCGTCCTTTGCCCGCCGGCGGCCGGCTACTCCCGCTCCAATTACTTTTATTACATATTTTTTTTTCCATCTCCGCCGCCGCCGCTCGAGAGCGGGTCCGGGGACGAAAATATTTCCCGGGCACTCTTCTGTCTCTCGGCGAGAGATCCACAAATCTCTCGTCGGAGCGCGGTGGCAACGGGAGCGGCGGCAGGCCGGGGCGATGCGAGGCGGCCGGGAGAGGAGAGAAGGTGAGAACGAGACGGAGACTGGACGAACAAGCTGAGGAAGGGTGCGCAAAACGACTTCATTCCTTTGGGCTTGCGAGGAATGTTAGTTGAAATGTTTGTCGCTGGCTGCTGAGGCCTCTTAAACACACCGGGCCTCTCTCGCTCTCCTCGCCGTCCCCGTTGCCGCCCTCTTCAACCACCACCCGATATCCTTCTTTGATGCTACGAATAAACGGCTTTCACTCCCTCTGTCCTTCCGACGAACTAGTCGATTGATTAATCGTATTATGACTCGAGCGAGCGGCCTGCCAAGTCGCCTCGGCCGCCGAAAACACGAGCGAGTCTTTAGTTTAACAAGCTCCCGCTGCTCTATTTTCCTAGGGATTTATTCGACGGTCCTGGCGTCGGCCGACATCCGCTTTCCGGTTACTTGGCCGGCTGAGCAGAAGACGCGAGGAGAGCAGCGGCGAGAACGCGACGGCCCAGTCCGACATGTAAGTATTCATAAAGCGGCACGGGTAATTAGGTAATGACTCCGTCCGACATTGGAAGCCGGCCAACTGCGCGCGGAGCGCGTGTCCCCGGCCCGATGACACTGACGACACAGTGATAAAAGATTCCCTTGTCCCCCGGCGTGAATTACGATCCGGGCGACTCGCTTTCCAAAATTATTCTTAATTGCCGGCCCAATTAATGCCATCGCGTGCCCGCCACGCTGCTTACGCGCTCGACTTTCCCTCATTTGCGACCCTCCCATGCTATTTATCTGCCATCTTCCCGTGGCCCTGCTCTCCCACCCCACGCCAAACTAAACTACCGGTCGGTACACGCGTGTTTGTACATACATATCCAGGCCGAAAGGATCATAAAGAAATCGGGCAAGTAAAGTGGAGAACAAAACCGCGCGGGGGGCAGGGGGAGGGGGCTGGGGGGGATAAAGGGGCAGGCAGGCAGGCCGATGGATCGGGGGAGCGGTGATCGATTAAGGATCAGTGTTTTATTTGCATCATTGACGTCTAAATTGGATGCCTGAACGGAGGTCGCCCGCGGCGAACGAACTAACGGCGTAACGGCACTCTCTGACCATGGTAGGAAGTCGTACGTACAAGTACCTATCGAGAGGAGAAGCGAGGAGAGGAGAGGAGAGGATAGCAGGGCCCGAGATAAATCCTCAAAGCGCGCCGCTCGCACGAGTGCCTCTGCTCTGCTCCTCACTCGAAGCAGAAGCCTCGCCCTCCCCCATTCATCCCGGCAGATACTTCTCCTTATCTCGCGTGTTTAAAACACGTCTCCTCGTAGATCGCTCGATAGGGCGCAGTGGAAAAGGGCGCTGGTGGAATAGCGGGCGGGTAATGTCGCTTGATGCGAGTCTAATACGAGAGGACTTGCACTCGGTGACGAATCACGGATACATCCCCCTCCTACTATTATTTCGACGCCTATCTGCCAACCTAATCGACTTGCTCACTCGGTCAACAGATTGCAGAGTTAATCGGCCGTGAAAGGAGCAAATCGTTTCGCGCGATTATCCCGCCGCATTGTTTCCTTCCTCGCTTCTCACTCTCCCCCACTCCGCCAATCATCACTTGCCCCCCTCTATCTCTCTTAACCTGAAGGGTTCCCTCTTTCTTGCAAATACACAGTCTTTTCGTTTGAAGAATCACCATGGATCGATACTTGGCACGTCATATTTCGGATTGTCTAGCGTGAAGAGGATAGCAGGGAGGCCTGTTTGTTTTAGGGTAGTTTAGCGGAGGAGCCGGGGTCAGGGTTCCAGGAGGGTCGCGACATTAATCGTGGCGTGCGGAGAGGTGTAACCGATTGGCAACGGCCATAAGATATCCACGAGAGTGGCAGTAAATTTGGGGGACGGGGAAGATGTGTTAGAGGGGGAAGAGAGCGGCGTCCCACACCCGTGACACCGAGGGTGCCGTTTAATTATGCCTCGGGAATTCAGCAATTTTCCGTTTTACCGCTCACGCTCTCGACGCTTCTTGCTTACCCTGGAAGCTCACCCTCCTGGAAAAAGCGCCTTTCCTAAGTAACCATTTACGATTCAAAACACAAGTGCGCGCCGATTGAATTAATCCTAATAAAAAGGTGGACGAGTTGTAATTACACCGGTAGGGTCTTTCATGCTTCGGTGATCTATTAATTTTAACGGTACTCGAGTAATAAGTGCAGGGGTCTGTGTATATGCTTTGGATAATCAGGTCGGATTGCGTTATTAGAGGAACGATAACTTTACCGCGGTCTTTGAAAAGCGCTCGATTGAAAAGGGACATATACCCGGCTGGGGCAAGGGTTGCGCCGAGGGATAAACGTGTCCGAGAAGAGGAGTGGCAGCGAACCCTCTAATTATTCCCGAGGAATTCAGCAATTTTCCATTTTATCACCCTCGAGCATCGCGCGCACTGCACTTGGCCGGGGTTGTACCCACACGTGGAAGCGGAGAAACGAGCTCGAGAGCCTGGATATATCCAGCCGCTACATACAAGACCGTACTTATTTCCCCGGACATTCTGCCGGGAGATATAGCTAACGTGGCTGGCTCGCGTCGAGCTGGGACAGGGAAAACTCTCTTTTCCGCAAGAAGCAACCAACACAATGGCGGATCGGCTGGGCGCGTAAAATAAATGGAGCGATTTATGAGAGTGGAGGGCCGAGCTCGCCTAATAAAATCCCCGCTATGTCGATACACGTTCTTGGCGGCTAGTCCGTAAAGCACCCTTACTCCGGGGATCGGGGCTCGAACGTGCCATCTTTCACCCTGACACCAGTCAGAAACGCTTCTCGACTGGCGCTTTTGAGTTAAGAGTGCGAGCGCCACCGCGGCCGCACGCAGCTATACACCTATGCAGAGTCCTCAGTTAAATCAGTCGTACATGCAGCAGCATCAATTATTTCGTTCTCATGACCTTAATGTATTCAGAGTGGACGGCGGATTGGAGGGTTCCTGGCTCTCTTCATCATACACAGGCGTCCAACTTTTCCTTCCCGTAATGATCGCGTAGAGGGCGTGTGGAGGGGCCGGGCGCGTGTAAGAATGGAGGGGTGGATGAAGAAATAGAGCACGGCAGTTCGCCTTTCTCGGAAGAGAGCGCGCTCCGCTTATTATGAACCCTTGCCATCCAACTTATCACTGAACTTGTCCCGAGCGGCGGGGCCGCGGGGCCTGCGCCGATGAAACTTCCCTCTGTAACTACCGGAAAATAATAGGAAAAAGAGTTGAAGGTTGTTCGTGTAATGGGAGCGCGCTTCTAATCCCCTCGGCTCGCTCGCTGTCTGCTCTTTCACCAACTCAAATAACGTCGGCTGATAGTCCGGCGAAAGGGAGGGAGGTGGCGTGAAGGGGATGTTCACCGGCGGTGATCTACCATTTGTCACCGGGCCGCTGGATTTCCCATTTTCCGGCCGATTTCCCCGCAACGACACTGATCTCCCCCACCCCGCCCTCGCGATTCCACCAGCATCATTGTCCCCTTCGTCCTTCCCCGAGGACTCCACCCTCGCTCGCGCGATCCTCCCAGCCTGGCTGCTTGCCTTCTCGACCCTGCGCAGCCTCCCAACTTGCCACCCCCAACCCCTGCCAATGAATCTCGACCCTTTCCACCACCTGCACTGCTTCCTCCTGGAAACTTATAATTGCGACTTGACAAAAATCCACCAAATTTATACGCCAACTTTCCTCGAATCTACCACAAGTCCGGCGACCAGTAGAAGGCAGCTCGCGAGTGTGTCGTTTCTTCGAAGCCGCGGTGTCATTGTCACTCTCGACCAATCGATATTGACACGCCGAGAGCTATTCGTGCCGGCCTTCAGCATCGCGCGACAATGTTCCCCGTGTTTGCACCGCGGCACTGATGTATCTCGAAATTACAGCGTGGCCGGGCTGTGTGTGTCAGCGTTAAATCGGCATGACTTTACGAGGTCCGCGGCTCAAGTGAGCCGCGCATCCTTAATCAGTCGGCGTGGCTCGCTTATTATTATCATCAGCGCGGGGTGGCCTACGCGAAAATACAATATCGGGCGCGATATATATCCCGAGTAACGATCATGACACGCCATTCTCGTAATGAGGATCGCGTGTGGCATAGCCGAGCGCGGCTAAAGGCCGCCGCCCGGATGCTCGAGTGTCGGCTGCTCTAGCGCCCGAGCATTTTCCTTGTCTTCTGCCGGCGCGCGCTCCTACCTTCCATTACTACATCCTGCAATATCCGCTCTCTTTAAGGGTGAAACGCGATATAGCCGTGCGCGCTCGTCCCTCCCTTTCGCCCCCAGGCCGCCCGCTCGATATCTCGTTATTATAATGTGGCAACAGCTAACACTCGTTAACCCCGCGCACGCCCGATCCTTGTTCTAACTCTCGCTCTCGTGTAACTCTATCCCAATACTCGGCCGAATTTCTAGTCGAGGACTGCGCCGGAGTCGCTCGCTGGAAGACTGTTAGGCTATTGTTATAGCTCCGCGGGTAGTAGGACACACTTGGCTCCTCCGGAGCGCGGATTATTTATTAGAGTCACGCCGGCTGGACTGGACACTTGGATGGATCAGGTATAATACTGGCAATAAGTGGATCGCGAACCAACCTGCAATCACTGCTCTTATACCCCCGATGAAGTCATTAGTTATTAACTCCGGGCTATATTGCAGGGAAAGCTTGACGGTAGTTGCAAGGATTCGAAATGAAAGTAGGAAAGTCCTGGGAAAGAATATAAGGTCGGGACAGCGAGTCGGGCATGGAGATTCGCCGATAGCGCGACTGCCACTTGATAGTTAAACTGTCTCATTAAAGAGTGTGAAATGCCAGCGGCCGCCGCGGTTCATGCCGGCGAGACATTAATCTAGAGCAAACATGGCCGCACCGACATATCGCGGAAGACTATCATGCACAATGCGTTAATGAGCGGACGATCGATTAGACCAGACACTCGCTTTCCGGCCACCGACACCATCCACCTCGTATACCCTCGACTAACTCGATTTTCCCAACTAAATCAACACTTTTTCCTTTTTTCTCAATTTCCCTATTAATATTTCTCGTATGCGAGAGGCGAGTTGGCGCGAGTGAAAGGTGATTAGTGTTTGAAATTTGCGGCGAGCTGCGTCGAATCGACTGATCAGATTACACCTCGGGCGGACACTAAGTGGCAGGATTACCGGGATAGCAAATCGGTATCCGGCGGGAGAGTACGCGCGTATCGACGTCGGGATAGTTGGAATATCAAGGGGCCGCGGGTACCTTCGGCTGACTTATGATATAGCCGGGACAAGCGCGCGGCACGGAAGAAAGCCCGGCGTTCATTAGGGCCTATATCCAACCTCGTTTCGCTAAGCAGCGAGGTTCGCGCGAGCCGCGTCGATTCCTCCGGAGCGAGGAGATGCTCTTGATGCGAGGCCGATACATTATTCAGCTCTTTCCTACAACCACGCAGCGAGGAGACCTTAGCCCGATTTGGCGCGTGCTGCTTCCACGCCGAGTACAAGCCGCCTCGCGCGCACACGCGTACTTTATCAATATCCAAGTAAGTCGCGCGACCAAAGCGAATTCTCCGCGCAGTGACACGGCAAACAGGCAGGATTTCGCCGGGCAAGGGTGGTGCGTGTTAATGAAATTTACACGGAATTAAAAAGCCCTCGCGGAGGAAGTGGCTGGCCGATTGGACGGGAGAGATAGCGGCGCGGAGGCGGCGGCGGGGAGAGGAGGTGAATCGCCGGCTTTCTCGATCGCCAGTGACTATCGTGCTGGCAGTCGCGCCCTTTGTCTCACTTAGCACCTCGGCCTGGGGGGGCAAGTGCTGCCTTCGGGAATTAGCACGGCAGTAAAGACCGCTGCCACGTTCCCACTCGATTTGCATGATTCGGAAGCGCGCGTCCAATGGCAGGCTCGCCTACAAAAATCATCGGGACGATTATGGCACTCGCCACGAACGGCTCGCTTCCGGTCGTGAAAGAGAGAGAAGTGGAGGAAACGGTGGTTCCGAGTGGTGCAGCTGTCGAAGAAGATTGAGAGGATTGAAAGGATTGGTGTGTTAGGAAGAGAGCGTGCAATTTCCCAGGGCTGGTCATTAGAATGAAGAGGTTCCGAGCGGCGAGCTCGTCCCGCATTGATTTGCAGATATGCGCTCGAAAAAGGCGGCACGTCACGTCTTCATCAGACGGCTTCCTTTCCTCTAATAGAAAGGATACGATTCCGGCGCGGCGGAAGTCGAGGATCGAAAACAATGAAGCCTGCACGCCGTATGGCGAGGGAACGCGCGCACCTTTATGGCTCTATTCTACGTGTCTCCGTTTCTTTCTTTCGACTCTGCATTCACCTCCCTATTCACAGTGGCGATTCTCCTTTTACGCGCGGCTCCGGCTTACCACTCGTTCGCGGTGAGCTGCTCCTTTGCGGTGCAACGCTCCCGACCGCCTTCGCTCCTTCGGGCTCCAGAGAGACTCTCGCCGCCCCAGTCGCCCCACTCGACTCGGACTTGCCGACTTTGATGCTCGGCGATCCACACCAACACTCGATACCGCCGACGTTCAATCTCCAGCTCTCCGATATACCGCCTTTCCCAAACTAATTTTACTACTGATCCACCCGCTACTCCGAGAGAACATCCTCACCAATGGATCGGCACGCTAAATGGTGTCTGCGACAAAGCTAATTCATCTTGGAATAGCCGATCCCACTGGCCAAGGGGATTTGCTTGGCTTGGAATCAGTAGTCACACGTATAAGTTATTGCGATGAATAATTAATATCACCTTAGGTTCACTGATTTCTCTCAGAATCTTAGTTTCTAGGCTGAAACGGGAGAAATATCGAGTATTCGAGTGGATCGGGAAATCTTTGAAAAATCGAAAAATTTTCCATGGGTATCCCTTCCTATTTTTTTCGATTTTTCGACATTTTTCCAACTCGCCCGATTTGATTAGTTTTCGATAATTTTAGCTCTAGAACTACGATTTAATAGAGAATTAATTGATTGGAGTTCATAATTGTGTCGTACGTAGGATATTTTTAAAAATTCTGAAGAAAATCACTGTCCAGTCATAACGATTCCAAGCCAAGTGAATCCTCATGTCCATCGATAATTCCATCAATAGCTTCACGAAGTGGAAAAAGACGAACACAGTATTATTCCACAATGCAACTAGCAACATAAGGGAGGTGGTGTGTAGCAGACAGGCAGGCACACACGCAGGGTCCAACCGAAGGCCCGATAAAAAAGGAGCCGCTGCTGCAGCCACCTCTGACAATCACTGTCGGCTCTGGCCCGCCAAAAAATACGTGACACGCGAAAATCAATTTCGACGGTGGTTGCCCTGACGCGTCCGCATCGTAAAAGGCATTGTATCGGCTCCCGAGAATTGTCCTTTCTTTCTTCTCCCTCTCTCGCCCTCGACGCCGCGGCAAAGAGAGACCGGCACCCTTTTTCTCCTTATCCGTTTAATAGAGGACTGTGGCGATGCCTTTAATGAGCGAGCTAAATTTGATCTCCTGCCGGATGCGTGACCGGTCACTCCCACTTTTTGCGAAGCCTCTCTCTTCCCCACCACCCACCTCGCCGCTCGCCCGCTGATAGCCCGGCTAAACGCTTCCCATTTCTTTCTCCCGAAATCCAAAAGAAAAACCGGCCCCGAATTGTCCGCGCCTGATATCTGCAATTAGGGGCCAATTCCCACGGAGGGGGTGGGGGATAGATTGAGAAGGAAATGAGGATGGAAAGCACAATAAAAATTAAGAGGAGCCCTTAAAGCAAACAGCCAAAGGCCGGTGATCATTCACTTTCGGCGAGATCCGTGTAATCTGGCACGAATTTATTTCTATTTGGCCTGGAGGGTTAGCAATGATCGGGGCGGCCCCTGTCGCGCGCGCGCTCATTTCCCCGACACGCGTTCCTCCCTCTCTCCGAGTCCATCTGGCTTTGCTTTGCCATCTTTGCGGCTGATAGCTACAAAGCTCTACGAGTCCAAGAGCTAGGGGGTGGTGAGGGTCGGCTGGGAAAGCGGTGGAAGGGCGGACGCTCAAACGGAAGGCACAAGTCAGTGATTATTGGATCCACGGGCAAACTGAGACGGATCGATCACATAAATCTCCGGAGCACGCTCTAATATAAAGCCAGTCAGCCAAGCCCGTGACATAAATACGACTTACGTGGCTTGGCGACTTGTGACGTCTAATTGAGAATTATTCCCTGGCAATAGTCGGCGTCCTCCGGCTTCGGCCTCCCTTGCAATCCTGATGAATCCCAATCCTCGAGACCTCCGCCGGCCTCACTTACCCTTAGACGTACGAATTATACGAAATTAAAGTGGCTCGTGGAACGCTCGAGTGTAACAGGAAGAAGCAGGGTATTGAGACAAGGTCGCCCCGGAGGGAAGCGTCCAGGGCGATCGACTGGCCTGGGAACAGGACACTGAGGACACCCAGTTGACTTTTCCAAGCCGCAATCGCGACTCTAGTCTGCAGAAGAATTTCGAGGCGACTGACAGCAGGGGCGAGAGCGAGAGGAGTCTCGGGTCGTCGGGTGTCCCGGGAAAAAGGGGCACGGGCAGACACACTTGCTCCGGAGTCGAATGGTCACTTAACGCAGCGGGGGTGCCCTGGTTACTTGGTAGTAAAGTAAAAAGTACTGCCGGCATCCGGCTGGAAGCGCTGGAGGCTCCAGGGCGCTCGAGAGGGGGTGGAGCCGTCCGAGTTTTGTTTGCCCGTGGAACTGTCACAACATCTCGAGTACCAGCTAGCCGCCCGAGCCAGCCACCCTCTCGCTTTATCTTGGCGCTCGGCTTCTTCCTTCGGCGAGAGAGGAGCCCGGAAATTCGAGTGGTTCCTTGTGGCCAACCCCCGACTAATTGCCCTCCGCTCTCTTCCACGGGTGAAAAGCCGCAACCAAACAGAGAAACACGAAGCGCTCTCGTTTCCCTTCTCGAGAAAACTCCACGCAACCTATGCACAATGGGCACACGCGTTATACGCATATATGCATAGTTGCGAGGTATGTAGCTACCGAGAATAGCTCCAATGCGTGGAATCACGCGAGGCTACACCTTAATTCGAGTGAAATTGTCGGCCTCAGCGGCCGTAATTGGCGCGGCTTCGAGTGTCAATGTAGCAGGAGATAAAGTATCGAGATAAGTCAGCGCGACTGGCAACACATAATTAGGAAATGGACGTGAAAACGCGCTCGAGGAACAAGAGGGGAAAATCCTTTTCTGCGTGGAGAAAGGACGTCTAGAGCTGCGTAGGAGAGAAAAGGGGTGGGCAAATCCGAGTTTAATTCGCGCTGCATTACTGATTCACAGGGCCTAACTGTATTATTGCTAACGCCGTGGTTAAGTAATTACCGCGAGTCGATCGTTTATCGCAATAAACCGGCCGCCTAGAAAGCCGACAGTCCATGTACTTACGTGTATCCTGCGTGCGTCGAGCAGTCGCCCTAGCCTCATTACGTGGCAGTACGCACTTTGCCTACGCGGCGAGTAACCAGCTAAATTAATACGCGCGCCCTCGGCAATCGGGGGCATTAAAGCCAGTTGTTTCGCGGCGCAGAGTGTATTTCTGGAGGTTATTCCTAGGGAGAACGGGCCACTGGAGAGGCCGAGAGCCGGGCGGGCGGCTTGCGTAAGAGGAGAGCGGCAGAAAATTGAGGAATCGATCGGGAGATCAATCTGGGGGGATGGAGGGCTACGCTCGGTAAATCGATCCCAATCCGATCTCCCTGTGCGGGGAGCAGCTCCCGACAGAGAGAACGCGGCCCGAGGAGGAAGAAGAGGAGATAAGAATGCCGCATAAGTATAGAGAGCATAATAATCAGAAGTAAATTGCGGATACGTGAGGCTACCGGGTTGTAGGGATCCCTGGCCCAACTCTCTCTCTCTCTCCCTTTCTTTCTTTCTTTCTTTCTTTCTTTCTTTCCCCCTCCACCCCTTTACTTTGCTTTTGTTCGCTCACTTCGCATAAACTCCCACACGTATCCACATCTACATTTCACACTCTGCTCTCCAGATTTCACCCGCAGAACTAGCAAGTTCGACCTGCAGCTCCTGCGCAATTCTAGCGGGGAGGAGTGCGAGTGGCCACGAGGTATACATCTGATAGCAAGATGCTAGGCTCGGAGCTAATCTAATTTGAATACCGAAGCGCCGCCGAGGTAATGGAACACGTATCGAATAATATTTCCAACGGTTCGATCCGATATCATTTGTAATCTGCAGACCGCAATACCAGCCTCCTCGATGCCGATCGCTCGTGTGAACCACGCGCTTTCTGCGTACTCCCGGTGGCTCGTACGCCGACGCCGCTAGATTGGAGAAAGGGAAAAAAGTCCGATGGACCTTAGCAGTGATTGACCTATTCCCGGCGTGCCGCGCTCCTAGAAATCAATGGGGAAATGACCGATGAACCGAGATCTAAGAGAATTATTTCCCGCTCTACTCCTTCGTGAATCGCTGCCTGCGCTCGGTTGGAACACCCACTGCATACACACTAGCGGTGGCGAGAATTGTGGCTATTTCGCCCCCCACTCGTACCTCCGGGCGGACCATTCTCCAAAAAAGCCTGCACAGAAGCGATCGTCCTAATGATCGCGAGCGTTTACGCGCCATTACACAGATTCCGAGTAAAGCGAGTCCTACGAAACCTGCTCGAGATCGGTTCATCAATGGCAGAGAAAGGGAGGGAGAGAGAGAGAGAGTGAGAGTGAGAGGGAGCTACAGAGAGAAAGAGAAATAGGGCAGACGTCTGGTGGAGATCTCATTCGAAGAGCGAACGAAACTGAAAATCGAGCGGTGGTCTTTTGTCCAGCAGGTTTCATGCATTCCACCTCAGCATTGGTAATTACCCATACATGTATCACGCCATATGGAAATGAGACATGTGCTCTCCCCGGCGTACAATAAATTACTTGGGTGTATTGGCTCGGGTGAAATTGCCCTCAGACAACACGAACGTGTATCTCGCGTGAGCATTTTTCCGAGTGCTCCAAAGTATGTAGTGCAAGGCGCGAGATAAGTACCTCGTCAGGAATGAATCAGGCTGCCAGGGCGTATGACAGAGCGGGGCAAAACTGGATCGGCCCTCATTAGCATGGTTAGCTGACAATGGTCCTGGCAATAGGCCGATTCTTAGGCAATTACATCTTTCGAGAGCAGGTATCGCCGGGCTTACTGGGTTCCCCAAACAGACCCTCGGCCATCCAATTAAATGTTTCCCGAAAGATCGGAGACACAGTTGACGGCCTATCCACACAGAACGGCCGCGGCTCCAACAATGCGAGTTTTGCAAATGCAGTCCACGGACCTGATTGTTTTGGGAGCTGGGCTCGCTAGCGGGCGGCGCGAGGTGAATAGCGGCCGGGGATGGTATCGTAAAACAATTTGCCCAACCCATGGTAAACAATGGTCGATCACGAGGACGGTCCCTTTCAAGGACCTTCCATCCAAAGGCTCTCCCAGTACCCTCTACGTGTCCCCACCGCTCGTCGATCCGCCACCGCCCCCCTTTTTTCCGGAAACCCTTAATTTTACGATGATTATTAGGGTGCGGTGGGCCGCCTATCTCTCTGCCTCGGATTTGAATCCCGGCAACGCGCAGCTAAATTCAATTTGCGACCTGGCCGAGTGCTGGATTACGGAAAACTGGGTTTTACGATGCCACTCTCTCGGCAAAAAGGTAGGAGACGAACCCCGCTTAGCCGAGCTTATCCCAGCCGGATATCCACGTGCTTCTCTCTCTCTCTCTCTCTCTCTCGCTCTCTGCCCCCATAGCCATGCCACTGCATTCCCTCCGGGTTTTTACTAGTCAGGTAATTGGATTAAAGAAACACTCGTCGGAGACGGAGATAGCGAAATCCATTCCAACAGAATCAGTTGCACCGCCCGCACACGTCTCGAGCACCAATGCCCGCACTCCTCTCCACCCTACCCTTACTGCCACTTCCTAGCCACTATCGTCGGCAAATCCGATTTTTTACAATTATCCGCCAGCGTCTCTCCTTCGAGCGCTCGCCGGCTGCGAGTTTATGAGCCCGGAATCCGCACTTCTCGAGCGCTGGGTAGCCAGTGTTTGTTCGCCTATAGTACGGTAATCTTTTTTGCCAACCTCGCTAGCCCGGCAATCTGATAAACTCCGGCACGGCATCGGCCGAATGACACCGGTGCGCGCGCTCGGTTGCGTCAATGTGCCTCCTCGCACTGGGCAAACTCTCTCTCTATAATCTCCCGAGATGAACTTATCGGAGAGCGAAATCTAGTTGCACAGCGAGACGTCGAATGAAGATCCTCCGCCAATTGTGTGGAGAGGCCGCGCGCTGCTCTACTAATCACGAGTGGCTGGCTCGCTCTGCCTCCTGCTACTGCCAGACGCGATCTGTCTCATTACCAAATTCAACTTAATACACGCGCAATCTTCTTGGCTCCGTTTCGGCGGACGCGCGCGCGCGCGCCCGGGGATTGCGACAGCGCCGTTTTGCAGATAGTTAGGGGCGTTTTGTGCAGTTATTAATGATGCCGAGATTGCGACAGGCGGATCTCTTTGCGGGATAACGACGGCCGGAGAGCAGAGCGGCGAAATAAAAGGCTGACGTATTGTTCCCACGGAGGAAACATCGCTTGATTCGCGAGTACGCTCGTCGATCTGATCACCGGGTCCGTTCGCCGCGAGGAAATTGCCGTCGTTGCTGATCGGCCAAACTATTTCGTCTGGCTTAATGATGACATCCTAATTGGCGGTGGTTTAAAGCCGTCATAAAAAATTGAAACTTAATTCTCCGCCGGGCGAAAACCAGTGCGAAAGCATCTCAGACTTAATCGCGAGGCTCCGCCGTCGACGTTGACTAATAATCCTGCGAAACCCGCCACCTTTTCATTAGTGGAGAAGGCGCATAAATAAATTGCCCTCGATCGTCCCGTCAATAGCCATGTGAGCTCTTTCGCACGGATTCGCCGAGTGGATTTTTGCAAGTCGCGGCACGCAGCCCGTCGCCGATCATGTTTGTCGTTAAAATCGCTTAAACTTGTCCGGCTCGTGAGTCATCAATCCCCGCTGGTATGCTACCGCTTTAATAGCTGGCCAATCTTGCATCTAAGCATGAAACGTGTTTCAATAATATCGATTCCGGTAGTCTCCATTAAAATCTCCACTTCAAACGATTGTCATTATGCCACGCCAGGTTGGGTGAAAGGGTGGAGGGGGGGCAATATAATCAATGAAGAAAACTAGATTGGCGAGGCCGAGCGGCCTAGAGCGGCTCGAATGGCCAACTCGTGTAACACCGAGATTAATTACCAGCGCGTCCAATTTTATGAGCGATGAATTGAAAGACACGGCAAAGGTAACAACACATCTTTATAGAGGCAGGAATGAAAGGAGACGGCGCGAGCGTGCTCACCGCGGGGCGAGAGCGGCGCGGAAGTAAATTCGGCTAATCGATCGGCCAAAACAATAAGATGAAACAGCGCTCGCGGTGCCCTGGCAAGAGGACCTCACGCGGTTAGCGCTCGTTGACGCCCACAAAGAGCATCAATCAAAATTAAAGCCCGTATTCATCGAGGATCCTTAAGCGAGATCACAAAAGGAAGGATCGGGACCCATTGACGAAGGACAGCTCTCCTCGAGGCGGCTGCTCGAGTTTCATTCGCCGCGTGCGAAATCCGTGACCAGGGATTCGCACCTATCATTCATCTCGAATTATCCCACTAACTTAACCCAACCGAGATATATATCTCTCCCAACTATTTTTTACCCGCTAATTAAAGACTGTTGGCGGTTTATTCACCTTGGCTGTGCTCTCCAGCGTCGAAAGTCTTGCTGGTCATTTGGAAAAGTGCGTCCAGCGGACTTCCCTGCCCAGTGGTCCTCTTGCCGCTCTGTCCACCCTGGGAGCCGTGTTGCTGCGAGGCTTTCCTCTTGAATTGTTGCTGCTGCTGTTGCTGCTGCAAGGCGGCGTGGTGCAGGCCGGGGTGTATCCCGTGATGGAGCGCATGGTGGTGATGGTGCGCCAGAGGGTCCGGACTGCCAGAATCGGACACGGAACTTCTACCGGACGAGGAGGAACTACTGAGAGGAGGCTCGCTAATGGAGCCGGAAATCGAGGCGAGCGACATGCCCATCAGGGATAAGTCTCTCGGGCCCGTGTGATTGGAATGATTGTGATGATGGTGATGGTGCAAGTGATGCTGCGAGTGCGCCTGCTGCTGATGGAGATTGTGCCTGTGATGATGAGTTAAGCCGGACTCGACTGTGTCCCATGGTCTCACGATCTTAGCCTTTGGCCTGTGCGAGAGGATGTCCAGTATGCTAAAGGACTTCACCCCTCTCTCATTTGTGTCTCTCTCCCTCTCGTCCTCCTCGTCCGATTGCTGCATTTGCACCATCTTGAGCCGCTTCAGGGGCTTAAAATAATCGTCCGTCGCTCCAGCCGCGGATGCTCCTGTGCTGCTCGTCCTACTACGCATCTCTTCCTCGTCCTCCTCGTCCTCTTCCTCTTCCCGGAGTGTCGTCACCGAGTCACCGGCACTGCTCTCGTGGTTCCGGTGTAAACTGCGTCCGTTCGGCACTCTGTACTCCCCGTTTCTCGGGTAAGTCTCGTCCTCGTCGATGAGCGAGTCCCTCGGGTAGCTTCTTCGCGGGCTGAGTCGCTCGGTGTACTCGTCTCTGGGGGAGGTTAGCCGGTCTTGGTCCTCGACGGATGCTGCCGGGACGACGAGGGGCAGGGGACTGGGGCAGCCGACGGATATCTCGTCCTCGTCGTCCTGCACGTCGCCGCGAGCGGGAGAACCTCGGCAAGGTGTCCGTCGGTGAACGGGCGAGGCCAAACAACCGGGTGTAGTCGCGCTTGAAGAGACTGTCGTCGAGGGTGACATTGTGTAGGCTTCCGTCATTTCCGTGGTGCACATAACTGACGATTTACTCGATCTCCGCTCAGTCAAAAGTCCTTCCACCACTCACCGGGGGTAGTGACAGGCGAGAACCACTCGGATTTCTATCCCCTCGGAACTTTGAACCACTTCATTTTCATCCAAACACAAACAGCACCCGATCCGACGGAAAGTCTCGCTCTAGAGTAACACCCTTGGCTCTGCCAAGCCCCTAAGTATCCATGGTCAGACTACTATAAATGACTCTAAAACAAGAATCGTCCGTCAATCTAACCCGTGCACTCTAGAAACAAAACAACTCTCTCCCGAGAATCTTCTCAACCACGAAATAGTCCTTCACACACGTAACCGAGCATTTCCACCCCGAGCGATTCCTCCGTAAATAATCAGCGCACTTTCACCCCGAATCCGCTCGGTCGCGGAGCAGCAAGCGCAGTGTCACTGTCGCTAGTCCTGGCACTGTGCGTTGCGCACCATCCGCGAGATGAGTCTCGAGGGGGTTGAGCAACCGAGAGCCGAGGCGTTGGATGGAGCACCGGTTTCTTGCTGCTCATCCACTGGCCGAAGGTAGTAACTCGAAATGGTAGCGCGCGCGCGGCGGCGGGATCGGAATTGCTGGTTCTGCGTTGCCGGCGTGTTCTCCTCGAGGGGAACGAACACAAGTCGTGTCGTGGCGGTGTGTCTCTCTCTCGAGCGCAGAGCGGCAGAGCGGCAGAGCAGCACTTGGCCAGTTGGCCGTTCTCTCGGCGAGCGCGAGAGAAGGGAGAGAGCAGCCGGGCTGGTGTGTTGCGAGCGCACCGCTCCGGTCCCTACCACGAGGAGAGGAGCTTTGCCCGCGCAGGAACCTCCATCGGTGGGTCGAACCCGAGGCGGAGACCGTGGGCGGCCTCTGCCTTGACTCGGCCTACTCGCAACCCCTCGACAGCCCGACTATCCCCGGCACCGAGCCGCGCACGGCAAAATGACGCTGTCCCGATGGAATTTTTACGAGGCATACTTAACATCTTCTGCCACCCCGACCACCGCCCCGCGCGCTCCCGGATTTCGCCTCGCCACCTTCTTCTCCTCATCCTCCTCCTCCTGACCCCCCCCCCTGCCCCTTCGCGCTGCCCTCCACCTCTTGACTTCTGGCTTCCCTTCGACAATTCCCTTCCAAGGCTTCCCACTGATTTCGACTGACCCTCCACGACGAAAACTTCTAACGAGGCCCGTCGTCCTCTCCGCTACCACCCACTCGACGCACTTTTTAGATGCCGTCAGGCTTCTGTCGTTCAAGGTGAAAAACTTGTCTTTGATTCTTCCTGATTTCTTCTTCTCTCCAGAAGTCTGCTGGAGGAAAACTTGGGAATTTCTTTAGAATAATTGAGTGGTATTGAAATTAAATCTGGATTAACCAGCAAGGTGTGGAGTCCTCGAGAAAATGAAGCCACGGAGGCTGGCAATAGTCATCAACCACGCTTCGCCAGGCCGAACCTCCGGAGAGAAGAGATTCGAGGAATACCAGGATTATTCTCCGACCAAATAAACTTTCAATGGATGTAGTTGCTCCGTCACGTTCGGCCGATCGACTCGCCGCGACAAGCGGAAGAAGCCTGCAGTCTTGCACTCCGCAAACCTTCTCGAGTGATCTCCAACACCGAGAAGTGGCGTGCAACGGAAAGAACATGGTTCGTAACTCTAGAGAAGCCAGCACACTCATTCTATCCATACGGACTATTATCGGCGACTCGTCCCCAGAATCGATCGAGCCATATAATCGCAGCAATCGGCATGTCGAGGGATCGCACGAGAATATTCAGGAGTCATAAACCTGTTGGGACGACCGCAATCCCAATGAGGAAAGACTTTTATCGCATTGGAAAATGTGTGCGGCGTAGCTGAAAGAGCGGCGGCGAAAAACTGCCGGGAGCAAGTGTCCGTCTGGGAGCCAAGGCAAACTAAGATAGAAGGATCCTTTCCTTTCCTTCGGTATCCCCGGAGGGATTAGGGCATAAGGCGTACGTGATTGGAAGCGGGTTTGGCCGGAAGAAGACGGCCAGCGGAATGAGTAAAATCTTTTTAGAGTCCTACCTTGAATTTAGCGAGTGGCGAGGGGAAAGGGAGAGGAGAGAGAGAGAGAGAGTGGAGGCGCGAGCGGCGGCGCGCGATGCCGATGGAAGCCAAAGGTGATTTTTGTGGAGAGAAGAGGCGCGAGTGGGCAAGGATGAAGGGAGATGGAATCTGGAGGAGCTGGAGCGAGAGAGCCAAGCAATCCGCCCGTCCGACCCTTTTTCTTCGTCTCTCACTCTCGGTGGGCCTTCCCTTCCCGCCCGTCGGCTTTTCTATCCCGATACAAAGAGGCGCGAGCGAGCCTAATTATTATGATAGCTCGCCACTGGATTCTGTCGGTCCCTTTGATCTACCGCCGTTTAGCATGATCCCCCGATATTTAGGTAGGGCCCATTGTCCTGCCTGTGGAAGGGCCACCACCTCGTCAGGCCCAAGTACCAGCTCCTTCCTCGCCTCGCCTCGCCTCGCTTCCTTACTCCGAGAACCTCCAGAATCACGGCAAGAGAAGCTCAATCGGACGCGCTGCGCCGGCCTCTCCCGCTCGTCGCTGCCACCACCCGATAAACTATCCATCAATGAGAATTTTTTTGCTTTCCCCAAATTTACACTCCACCGATCTCTCCTCCGGTCCCGGTATCTCCCTCATCGAGCACTCTTGGGACCACACGCAATCCACCGGTAACTCTCGGCACCCAAGCCCTCACAATTAGTATCAATGAGCCCACCCTTTATACTTACACACCTGGAGAACGAGTGGGCTTTATCTTACAAAATGTATCTCACAAAATGAGACCGGATTGAATAGCCTTTGATTCGAACGCGCCAGCATGCCACTGACGTACGAAGCGCGTGAGACTTTCCACGGTGCGATCGGCCGATTGTTCACTCTCGCGCACCTACCGCCGTGTACCAGATTGTCTTCGCTTTCCCTCGCGGAAGAGTATCGTGACATTTGTCGGAATGTTACGAGGTCGCGTGTGTCGGGTATTATTGAAAGCTCGCCGATATAAGTTTAGCCGGCTAATGTTGCGGGATGAGGCCGAGAGAGTGTGGGATATGTCGGCGAGTGCGCCCGCGAGCCTTTCGTATGATTTCGATTTAATTGTCGAAGCTCGTTAAGCCCGGACCACGTTAAGTGAGTCATTAAAGATATTAAGAGAGGCGGGGAAGCTGATCATTCCGCTAATGCGCCATCTCCGATCTATGGATGAAAAAAGAGCTCGAATTATAGCAACTGGGAGAGGAGGCCGCTTTAATCCGATGTCGTGCATTAACTTCCTTGGCTGGACGCCGCGTAATGCAACGTAACGAGCAGACCGACAATTACAATCAACGTCGGCACTCTTATCAAGTCGTATCATCGTTTCCCTCGCTTTAATCGCGCCCGCTGATTCACATACTTAGCTCTTGATTTGCCGGTAATTTATGCCTCCGCGGGGAATATCGTACTCTCTCGCCGACGTCTTACTTAACAATCCCCCTCTAAACATATTACATCAAACCTCGCCTTCTACCAGACTTTAATAGAATACTCATCTCCTCCATTTGAATACGATCTTTCCACAGGCAGGTCAAACGTTCGATCGCACATTGACTCGCACTACTTGGGGCCCTTTAACTTACATCCCCGGCGGCAGAGCCACCTCTACTGCATTCCGATGTAAAGCTCGCGATAGAAAGATGCTGGAGGGAACGGGTTTACATCTGATAAGGAAAGGCTACTTCATCTATCGAGCTATTCCATCCATCAAATTTCGCGTGTCCAGGGCATTAAAGGCGATACGTGTACTTAGGCATAATTGACGAGAAGCGCGGACGGATCAGGCAATTGGCGAGCTCGAAGCTGGCCAGCGCATGACCGGTGCCTTCCCTCACCAAACAACCGCGGGCACTTATGTAGCAGCGGCGAGGGTAGGGATCGCCTATTTATTTCCCCCTCCGCTCTCGCCGCGGCTATTCTCACCCACACGCTCAAAGGGGCCGCCGCTCGTAGATTAACCCCACTCCGGCTCTGATCGTACAGCCCCAAACACGCCCTCATTCGCGCGGCTTTCCTCTCTGATGTCCTTCTCCCCTTTTTACTAAAAAGATCCCACGGCGCTGGCTCTCTCTCTCGGACTCGAGCGGCGAGTGCTGCTCTCGCGGTCCCACTCGCCGGGGCTCGAGGTCAGGGAGAACGATCCTGGTACCAGGCGGGCGTGCACTCCCAGCTGGTTTGCTGGAGAACACGCCTCTACCGCTCGTTCATTGGACGGAGCACCTGGATACCACGCTCCTAAACTCCACCGAGCACACTCGATTTATATCGCTCGCTTCTCATCCCCTCCACGCCAGCGCTCATCCCTCTCTCTTCAACCCCCGCGAGTGAAATTCGGACGACGAGTCGCGCGCGCGCGACAGCCACCCCCCATCTATTTTTCTCATCTCCCGACTTACGATCTCGCCTGACGCCGGGAAATTACGCGGCCTGATTTAACGAGACACCCTCGCCTCGAGGGTACTGACGAGGCTGGCTTGGCTTTTTCCTAGAGGGCGTTTGCCGGATTTGGATGCTGTTTAAGGGGTATCGACCTCGGGGAATTCATGAGAATTTTTGAGAGCTGTAGTTATTGCGCTTATCTTGGGCGGCGAGAGGGATTGTAAAGGAGTAAGGGGTGAAAGTGGCGCACCTGACGCTCGGAGTAAAGATAGGTTCAATGTTGCGAAATTGCATTGGCAGAGCAAAAGTAACCGGGCAAGGCGAAACGAAGAAGTGGATTGTAGGGCGGCAAGGGTGGCCAGAGGGCCAGAGGAAAGAATGGAAAGGAGGTAGGAAGGGAAGTGGCGGCCGATCGCTTTTGTGGCTATCGAGGTAAATACCTGGAGATGAGCGGAGGTCCTTCGCCGGGCGGACAATGTCGGCGGATGGCCACGACTAATCGAACAAACGACCAGGCTTTGTTAACCCCTACGAAGGTGTTGGAGCCGCGGCGCGCAGCATCTCTTATTAGGCACGCGACCCTGCCCGAATGAAGATGGCCACGACTCCACTGCGCGAGTCGGATGGGAAACAATGACTCCGACTTCTCGATCCGATACTCCGCCGCTCGGAGCCCTCGGCCAGAACCAAATTTCGGCCCTGCCGCGCCGAATGAAAAAGATGATACTTCAACTGGTACTTTCCCGGGAAAAGGGCCAAAGGGGCAAAAGCCGAGGGAAACACGCCTCCTTCCGAACGGATCAAACTGTCTACTGGTTATTTACGCGACGAGTTTTTCAGGGAGGAAGAGCCGATCGTAAAGAAGAGCGGATATACTCGGGCCGAGTAGTTTTACAACAAAGTGGGAAGCCAGTGGGGCGAACATATGCCGTGCCGGGGGCCATTTTGCCCGAGTCAACCGATAATTCCAAGGTGCACGTTTTCTCGTTCGTGACGTCGCTTTGCCGCCAGAGTAATGTCACTGTCGGCCGAGTGTTTAAGCGGGAGTTTGCCGCTCTTCCGGCAGTACATGCTCCTTACACCACCACGCTCCCCGGCGACGGGAATTTCTGCTTCATCGTCCGGAAGTGATTCGATGTCGGGCGAGAACGCGGCTCCGGCGCTCTCCCGAGCGCGCACCTACCACCTACCACCTAGCACCCTGACAAATCGAATGCCTGTCGGCTTCGTCACGGTAAGCTACAAAAATTCCCCGCCTTTCCACAGGACTCGCGCGATCGATCGATGGGCGCTACTACTATCACCGGGAGATTGAAAATATCGGCGCAGTTCGAGGGAAGAAGTGGCAATCGGCAAAATCGAGTCAATCAGCGAGCATTCTTCGATCAATGCCGATTTCCTGTCTTTTTGTGGTTTCCGGGGATGCGAGACCAATCTCCAGGCTCGCGTGACGTGACATGTAAATCTGGCCAGATGAACTCGGAAACGAGCGGGCCAGTGGGGCCCCGCGCGAAAAAGGGGGGCCTCGCTTCATTGTGTCTCGTTTCTTCCCGAGCGGCGTTAGCTACGCTTGCCTACTTGGCCGAGCTCGGTCTATGGGTGGGCCCGAGCAGGGCGGCAGTCGCCTACAGGCTGCGATCCTCCGGAGAAAAAGACGCCGGCGCGCCCGAGAGGCCCGAGAGAAAGATAGAGAGACAGAGGCGAGCGAGACTCTCGCTCCGAATACAAGGGAGTACTTGAGCTCACCACGGGCGTCTATTTGCAAGCGTGACTCTGACACCGATCGATTCGAGATACTCCGAAAGAGAGTCGGCGCCCTGGCGGCGACAGGCTTTTCCCTCCGGAAAACCTCCCGGCGAATTTGCCGATCTCGCGAGGAAGTGGAAGGAGAGGATTGAAGATTTCATCAAGTTGTGATAATAGACTTAAGGGATAGAGAGGAGCCGGTCGTTTGTCTGGTGTCAATAGGAGAGGCGCAAATAAGCCGGAAAGAGGCAATAACAGGATGCTCGGGTGTTTCTCGGGAATAGTAATACATACATATTTGCCTAGGCCGTGGCTGAGAGAGGGAGAGAAAAGGACGGAGGAGAGACAGAAAACGAGTGGCAGTCACGCCCATCTATACTAATAACTCGTCCCGGCAGCTACCGGTTGACTGACTAAACGACCCTGCTCTCTCGTCCAACTCGCGCAGAAATCGCGCTACAAGCCAATCCACGGCTCTCCCGTGTATCCTCCCCGAGAATTATGGAAAATTAATACTGTGACTCGACCCCGCTAATAAATGGATCTCGGCATTGATACTCTTCCGAAGCAAAGCAACCCCACAATGACTCGAGGCTTCAGCCGACCGTTCCGGCTAATACAAATTATTATTCCCCTTAATTTACCATATCGTAGCGATCTTGAGCGATGGCTCAATCGAGGGGAGATCCGGATATTCCATCATGCTGAGTTACATAAATCTCGTCATTGAATGAGACCAATAATTGGCAGGGGGATGTCCGGGAGAGGATGTGTCTCCGGAGCGGCGAGCCTGGTGACCCTCTTTAGTTTGTCGGGACTCGATAGGAAGGCGTGCACACCCCATTGCCAGGCCTACTTTTAATAAAAAGGGCCAAGCATCACGTATGACAAGCAGGGCCCGGTCCTACCTCTCCTGCGATGTTACTATGCCGGCCCAGAGAGTAGTCTTCGACAGGATTTCATTCGAGGTTTTATGGTATCTAGGGTGAGTTTTAATGGAACTAACGTCCAGTAGATCCAGTGGGCAGTTGGTTCCGCCTGTCTTTTCGAATACGGGGCAATCGAGGATGGATGAAGAGGGACAGAGGGAGATCTCGATATTGACCGCAATTCCAAGTGAACTCACTGTTCAGTTACAGTAGGAGGATCGTAAAGGGCTTGTGTATTTCCTGTTGCGGTTACCGGGGCGTCTTGATGGGAGCCAGTTGCAGTGAACATGGCGACGTGACGAGTGATCTCGCTAATCGAGCTGCTGCCCGAGAGACGGATACGATTTTCAGAATTACCCTTTCAACAGAAGATGCTCGTAAAGCCGCGGCGATAAATATTTTTCTGACTCCGCCGCAGACGCGCTACTGTCGTCCCCCTGTCTGACCCCCAACCCTCGCACGCCTTTGTTTCAAAACGCGAAATCAAGTATATTTATTGCTTCGAATAACTGAATCTCATCCTCTCGACTCTCAATATTACACTGAGTCCCATTTTCGACGGGATGGAGAAACGGTTCTCTCGGAAATGCGGAAATAATAAAGTGGAAGGAACTAGAGTTGCGGCAACTGGTACCAAATAATAATAATCTCACTCTCGGGAGGCTGACGCGCGAGCACAAAGGGCCCCGAGGCGTCCAGTCAATTCTAGCTCCATTTAGGCCCCATTTACCCCGAATCAGTTTCACTAACCACTTTTCAAGAGACGTGGTGGGGCCGGGAATCGTGCGCGTATTCAGGGTGACAGGGAGGAGAGGAACCTCATGGATTTCTGTAGGCTCGCTCTCTCTCTCTCTCTCGTACCTTTTGTATCACTGGCGTTTGTCGAGTGGTGGCCACGTGACATTCCATCAATTCTCCCTTGCACAGTGGAGCAGACACGGCTCGCGCCCTCTTCGATTTGACACAGAGAGTTTCGGAGTGAGGGCTGGAGCGGAGGGGGGAGCAGGGGGGTTGGATGCGCGAGTGGGGCCCACCATGGACTCCTAAACTCCGTAAAGCCGGCGACAACGAAGGGAATTGGTCACGGTGTTGAGGCGCGATTCCTAGCCAGGGGCCATTCAATAGTCCTTGATGACTTGATACCCGGACGCCACCACTCCACCATTATCCGGCCCTTTTCGCCGTCGTTTTCCCTGCCCGGGGCAGCCTGCTGACTTTTTTAATTCACCTCGAGCTGCTACACCCTAAACTGGAGCAGCCGCCTACCCCGTGGGACAGCAGTCGATTTAGCAACGTCAGGAGCACGGGAAGCCGAGAGACTTCCGGATAACCCGCTCTCCGCTTAAAGAACCCCGTGACCCACTCGTGTCATCCTTAAAGCGTTCGACTTTTTGGTCCAAGTCGATCGGCGGAAAGAGAGGCTGATTAAATGAAAGGATCACTCTCATTGATAAATCAATGGGTAAAGTGCGACGGATTTCATGGTGGTCATGGGGCACGGACTGGCGTGTCAAAAGAGTCGACGGGTGGCGAGAACTCGGAAGAGAAGAAGTATTACACTTTAGTGGCACAGAACTTAAAGTAAGTATATAAAAGCAATTCGTGTGTGGCCCGGAGATGGCCGGTTCTTCACCTCGCGAACGAGAAGTCGGTTCCCTTTGATGTTCTGCCTACCCGCGCCTGGTGGGAGTCACTTCTCCCATCTCTACGCCCCACTCCCTCCAGCACTCTCAATGAACCCTTGCCTGGACCCCCCTCACCCGCTCCCACTGCCCACGACTTATCCCTAGTCCTTCGCTCGTGATATACCACGCATTTTCGGCCCTTTTCTCGCCGCCCTTCGTATATCGACCTTCACACTTCCTTATGTATGTCAGAAGAAACGTTTACGAAAACAACAGTTCTACTCGAGACCCATCAAACTCCAATAAGAATTCTCCTCGGACTTTCCGAATTATTTCTGACGATTCTCCCGCGAAAACTCGAGTCAAGTTGAACCGTCACCCTTTTCGGACGACGACGTGTCGCGCGACTATTGAATGCTTAATAAAGGTTTTTATCCGCGAGCCTTTTTACACGTGGATGCGGCGATCACTCTTGCAGGCGGTTGTATGGGCCTGTTCGAGGTTTGATGAATACACTATCCGGGTGACGTACTAATTAGCATAATGATTGTCGAGGCTGGCGATACTCCCATGCATCCCGAGGAGGGCAGAGTCGATGGACTGATGTTCCCCTCACACCTTTCCGCCACCCGCTTTGTAATTATGCCGATCGAGCTGGGCGCGATTGTCGCCGCGGTGTCTCGAGTTAGCATTTTAATATTTAATAATACACTTGGGAGCGCAGATACGCTTGGCTAGCCCCGCGAGCATCGATCAGGAGAACACCGTTTCCTCGGCTATCTCTAATCACTGGCTCACATTTAGACGTCGTCCCACGCCAAATCAGAGGTGATTAATGAACTGTTGCTAATAGTCACAAGCGTCCGACGAACGCGATGTGCCTCGCCGTTAATAAATCGCGTCCGGCAAGTGATTATCCTACCGGCTCGGCGCGGCGACCTCCTGCCTTTCCCAGTCCACGTACCGCTCGCTCTCCGCTCGCAATTATTCCTATTCGGCCTCGGATAATTTCATTAGTTGGCCAACCGATCCCTTCTCCCTCATTTAGCGCAGCCTACGAGCCAGTGCCCAAACTTGTACGCTCGTAACGCACACACACACACTCGCTATTCACCGCGAGCCAGTGAAAAAAGCTGCCGGGGCTAACATATGCGGGCGTGTCGGTCGTAAATTAGTGGTGTTCGCGCGCGCTCGCGAGCGCAGTGAGGCGCGAAAGGTGAAATTAAAAATTATCTACGAATTAATTAAGCGCGGCCACGTTAACGTTAACGAAGCGTGTCAGTGTTGCTCTATCCAGCGAGCGGAATATGCCCCTCTCTGTGTTCTCCGTTCACCATCAGCCGACAGAGTGTGTTTGCAGTTGTCGGCAGGATAAGGTCGAGATCCCCGCCCGGATACGAGCGCATGTGGGTAGATCCTACTCTTTCGGGAAAGCACTCTGTGATTCCTGTCGAGAGCAACGCCGCTAATTACTCCGCGCTCACTTAACCATTAACTCGCCCTATCACTCCCAATTTGCCACATCTTTCCGCCGCATCTCGCAGCGATTTCGGCCGCCTCGCTTCCTCTCGACTAGATTCCCCGCGAAGAATGTAGGAAGTAATACTGTTTCTCGCCGATCGAGCAAGTTGTCGGTAAAATTGGACAGAATCTTGACGAAATCGAGGAAATTATTATAATCGAAGAGAAGCGCGAGAGGTATTCCCGCGGGAGAAAGCTTTCAATTTAACGGCTGTGAGACTGTTCCGGAGATTTTCTAGATCGGCGAGCGGGGGGAGCCGGGGAATAATGGTATTACATACCCCGATGTAGAGTGGCGCGTCCATCTTATGGACTAGAGGATTTTTCCCGCGGATTAATTGCTGCCGCCGCGCGGCGCGGCTTCTTCGCCATTAAAATGATATTATACCCGCGGCTGGAAACGGCCGCCGCGGACAATTTACATGCGCCCTCTTCTCTCCTCTCGGGACGCGGCTACCATTAGCGCGAGAAAGGGAGAGAAGGAAAAATTAGGCTAGCGCGGGGGCGGATGAGAGAGAAGCTGCACTGTACGGGAGACTTTACGGTATTTCGTTGATTGCCTCGGATATCGTCAGTGGAATTGCGCCGAGCGCCCCCTCGCCCCCCCCCCCCCCCCTCGCAGGCCCTGCCATCTGATGATTTTAATTACGTCGTGTGGATAGTCCCGCGTCGCCCTGCATTACCGAAAGTCCCCCGGGGAAAACGAGAAACCCGGCGCGGATCTCGGCTTAATCTTACGGTGATAGCTCGAACGATTAGCCGGCCGTTCCTGGTGCTCTCAACTGCTTCCTAAGCCACAATTACTTTTTAATAATCTCTCAATGCCGCGCTAATGATTGTAATCAATGGCCGCGTCCATTCTAGCAGTGTCGGTACGAGCCGAGTGTCCCACTCTAAGCCGAATTCGTGATAGACGCGAGTTTCACGGATGCAGATGAGCTCTCTCGAACTGTAACTACCCTCGCCACTCGGTTCCTCTCGATTCGTTCTGGGAAGAGCAATTGCCCGACGTACCACTCGGCCGCGATCCGCAGACACGAGTTTATGCTCGCAATTTTATGGCGGCTCGTCACGTCACTCGAAGAGCGAATCTAGCATTCGAGCGCGAGGCTGGCAAGGTGAGGTTCGATCGGGAGGCGGCGGCGAGTGCACGATATACCCAGGGGGTGAAAACTTCATCGGTGGAAATGAAGACTTCTGCTTTAGCGGAGGAAAGAAATGATGTAGGGTGGTCTGAGGCGGCAAGAGCGTAGTTACGCGAGTTGGCGTTAGCTTAAATAATAGATCTCTGTCGTTCTCGGCTGGCGGAGGTGGATGGGGGGTAGTTCGCGGTACCGGCTAAGGCTATAGATAAAGAGGCTAACAACCCTTGTTGTTTAATGCTCCGTGGCACGCCACCGGCAAGATGGCTGCCATCGCGGGTCCCATCAAATATTCAAGAAATCGAGCCGCTAGCCCGTCTGCACAACGGCAAACAGCCCCTTACTTTCCCTCCCCCGACAACTTTCCCAATAAAACCATTGGTCGGGATCGTGCTCAACCACCTACTCATTCCCTCCCACCTCAGTCGCTCTCCTACAGCTTTTCCTCTTTCATTTCACCGTGCGGCTCTGTTGGGAAATTAACGATTGATTGGTTGCTATTATAGAGAAAAACGCGAGATCACGATCGCGATCTTAATGGGCCGTTTAGAAAGAGCGTGTCCCGCATACGTCAGCAAGAAAACGAACCGCTGCCATCCGAGTGTATCAACCGACTCTCTCTCCAGAGAGAACTCTCCCGCCTTCCTCTCTTCCACACAGGGCACCGCCGCGATCTGTTATGAAACCGGAAATTAAACTGCATCGGAAATAATAAGCGACGGGAGGCCAGGCTTCAACGTGTCCCGCGAACTAATGCAATTCTGTCATTTCCCATAACGGTTTCCCGCATCGCCTCTCTCGTTTCTCTTTCCCTCCCTGGGCCTTGAGCCGCCGCTGCCTATCACTGACAGTTCCACCAGACTGCCTGCCTCGCAACCCTTAGTCGGGAGTTGGGTGGAATCGGCGCGAGGCTGTCGGAGGATCATCCAACCGCGAGGGGCATCGCCGAGCGAGGCTGGTTCGAGGGAGAAGAGGACACGGGGAATAGGAAGTTCCTCGTTCATCAAGAAGGTTTGTCGGATGATCAATTGGATATTGCCGGGCGCGCTCACGCAAGCTCCCTCTCCTTTGCGCGCCGCTGGCCTCTCGCTCGTTTGCTCGGGAGGTCCGAGTCCGAAGGGTACGATCGTCCGTCGCACTCTGTTCCGTCCTCTCGGCCCATTAGCCCCGAGACGCGGGGATCGGATAATTAGCGAGGCATTCGCCGTATTCGAGCCTCCTTCTCCCTCCAGCGGCTTTTCCTCCTCGGTCCTTAATAATTGTAACTGGACACGGAGAACCGGCGAGCTCTCACCTACAGCGTTGAGCCTCGCGTCTCTCTTTCGCTCTCCGGAGCCGCCTATCAGCCTCGCTCCTTCCCACGAGCCCTTCTACCTTTGCTCACCTTCGTCTCTCGAAATTTATCTCACTCCCTTTCTCTCTCCCTCTCGCTTTTATTCGACTCTATCTTCCCCCCTCTCGCTCCCTCGCAGGAGGAAGGCGCGCGCGCGCACTGTCTCGCACTAGCGTGGCGCGCTGCCCACTTTACAATACACTTTGTCCATCTGCCTTTTAAGGAGTGAAAAAATGAAAAAAGGGGGCGTGGCCAGCCAAGATCAAAGGGTGCCGCCGCGGGTTCTACCTTGCCACGGCACACCACACCGCCAACAGGAAAGACTCGAGAGCACCGAAAGGATCGAGGAAGAGATGAGACCAGCCGGACGAGACACACAACCGCGGTGGTACAACACGCCACACGCTATCCTCCGCCACGAGAGCCCTCGCCGACCGCGCCACATCCTACATACTCGCTTCATCGACTGCGTCCACGTCAATTCGCCTCTTTAGTATTCCACCGGATTTTCCCACATTTAATGCCCTTTCCTCCGATATTCCTCTCGGCTCCTCTGCAGTTTAAAAGGTGGTTGGAGCATCGGAAATTATTAAGTCGAAGATGTAGCTTCGACTACCTGCTAATAAGACTGCTCGCCGCCTCTTGATTCGGAGCGTCGAGCATACCGTGTCGCGGATAATCGGTTAATAAAACCCCCCAAGGTATATGCACTTCTCTTTATTCCGTCGTGATTAATTACATCCCCGAGAGCGGCAGCGCAATCGCATTCTCGATACCTCCAACATCGGAACCACCCACTGCTCCAGTTTCAACCTTCACGCGAATTACTCCGAGTTACTGAATAATAATGGCCGGCGGCTTTCAATTTGACTTACGCCCTCTTGGAGCTTGATCTTGCGAGTCCCGAGTTACGTAAAGCCGTCGATCTAAAAAAGTAAAACGATTCCGCGAGCGAATCAGCCGTTTGGAACGACTTCATTAAATGTTTTTGCCGGTCGCCGGAAAGATCGAGTGGTCCAAAGTGTGAGCGCGCGGCGAGGCAGAGTGCGTACTCCTCGGAGTGGGAACTCATCCGAATATTCCACCCAGGAGCCAATCATCCACGAAGGACGTAAGCAGCTAATGTCAGCGCGTGTTTACTGCCCGGGGGAAGCCGATGGGTTATTCATTAGCCAGAATTATAATCGCTAATGAAGCCTTTATTATCAAGCCAATAGGACTCGCGTCCGCCGGTGAACTTGACACGCGAGGCAAGAAACGATGTCAAAGAACGAGTGATAAGAGGAGCGAAGAGCCAGCGAAATTAATTGCACATTAGGCATTCGGGATAGCGCAAAAATGAGATTTGACGAGGGGGGCGTGAGGGGGCCGGGTGGGACTGGCGGCAAGAAAAGGGGGTTGATGGGTGTAAGCGCGAGCTGAAATCGCCAGATTACTCTGCCACTCTGTGGCGATCGTCGACCGAACTGTCTCGACTCCTTTCCGACGTTTATGATCGCCCGACGATTTACGATTTATTTATGCCCGAGATGGAGCCGAGACTCTTCTTTGTAAGAGTAACGCAGCCCTGGCGAGAACTCGCCGCAGAAGAGGACTCGGGAGAATCGGGAGCTGGCCCCCCTTACGAGCGAACGACGACGATTCCCCGCGGACTCCTAGGAGTTTAGTGCTCGGGGCTGCGCCGGGAGGGACGCCAATCTACATAGAACGTTTTATTCTCCACTCGAGTCACGTTGACTAGAAGCTACTTTTTCGCCAGGGACACCGTGTAGATAACTAACAGTCCTCTCCTATCAACGCCGCTGTTTTACGAGCGCACAACTCCTCCGCGCTCTCGACTGCGCAAAGGTATATTAGCCACGAAATTGCCGGGAGCTCCGAAGGTGTCGTTCGGCCCGACTTATCTCACTACCGTTTCCCGCGAAAACCACTCACTCCCCCGGGGCCGCCGCGACTATCTCGAACTATTTTTTAATCGCGAGTGCAATTAATATCGCGAGCGGCGAATGGCCATCGGCCGAGAGCCCGCTTTTTTGCAGGAAGCGCATTAACGGGCGGCACAGTGAGGCCGGCGCATAAACATGCACATACAAATGGCCAAGAAAAAGTAATGAAGGTCCCGCGGCCGCGTGACACGACTCAACAAACTATAAAATAAACTGCCTTTTGTATACGATTATTGCCGGCGCGCCGCGGCGACTTACTGCCCGGGCGAACTTGTCACTGCCGTTCGCGCCAGATCTCGTGACAATGTCCCATTCGCCTTCTCCACCTATGCCCGCCGAGCGACCGATGAACAACAATATTCCCCGGGCCCACGGCGCTGCCTCGTCAACTTTTTGCCGGGCCACTTAATGCCCGCGGAGATCACTCGATATCTCATTTACCTTTCTGCTCTGTCGGGAAAAGGAACATTTTACCATTGGAAAAGTATTCCCTTCTCGAGAAACTAGTGGGGGTTTCGATTGGGGGAGAGCGGTGCTTAAAGCATTTATTAATTAATTATATGTATCTGCACCTCATATTACCGGGGCAAATTGAAAAGGAGCAGCAGTGAAAGGGTCGGACCATGAAAGGCTCGTCGGCAGCGATCGGACGGAGGAAATAAGGGGGAAGAATTTATATCCGCGCCTTTTATTGAGACACCTGACAGACGCAGCTGATCACTCTCCAATAAAAGCCAGCAAAAGGAACGCGAGACGTGACCGCAAAACATATCGTGTTCCCTCTCCGAGCAATGGCCGTCGAGCTCCAACGAACATGCCCGCCGTACAATTCCGAGTTTCGCGAGCTTTTGCCTCCAAACCCCCAAAGAAAGTCCTTCAAAAATCCCCCAGAAATCGGCTGATTAGTAAAAGTCTAGAGATCAAGTTGCCGAAATGATGGTGTAACTTTCGACTATTTAACAGAATTCCGAAGCCCGAGGATAATCTGATGGCAGGAAGGGCGCAAAAGGTGCAATTAAACTTGCAACTCGCAATTCGAGTCTCGTTACCCCGTGCGAAGCCTCGGCACTGATATCTGGGGTAGATAGCAGCCAACGAATGCGCGCTAGAAATTAAATGCTGGACGGCTTGCAACTAGGGGCTGATGCATACAACACATACATCACACGCAATGTACCAGATAAGCTTCAAACATAGCCCAAAGTTCCACCGGGCTTTCGAGTCGCGTTCTCACCATCGGATCGCTTGCCATAATCTCTGGTCCTGGCAGAAATCGCGAGGATCCGCGGGAACAATTGGACAAGGGGAAAGAGTTGCAGAATGGCAGACGTGCAATGTCTACCGGCATGGAGTTCCCGAAGGAGCTACGCTCGGCTGGCTTCCTTAACAGCCCACTAAGTAGGTACTCGTAGGCGGTCATTTTTTCGATATCAGGCCGTTTCGTTGGTGATTTTCGTTACGAGTGCACGCGGCCGCAAGCCCCTTTCACAGGGAGGCCGCCCGGGTTCTTCCTCCTGCCTAGTAGTATGCACGACGTACAACATTCGCCTAGCCGGTGCATGTATAGAATCTATAGACTCGGAGCGCGGGGTTCCGCCGCTTTGCTCGAATCGATCCCCTCAAATTACCCACGAAGAAGCTTTCATTAGAGCTCTGGCTACATAATAGACGAAAGAAGGGTAAGGCGAGGCGGCCGCGTCGCCGCAAGAAGCGAGGATCGGCCGATAAGTACGCCAAAAATTTACGAACTGTGAAATCGACATTTCAGTAACGGCCTGGCCTTTCCAATCTAGTGGTACACGGGCCACTCGCTGATTGAACATCCAAAGTAGATTTCCCGGCCTAGGTAATCGCTAATCGAACCCTCCACTAAAGACTAGAGAAGATTGCTTTCCCGCTGGTAATTGCCGGCCATAAAGATGGCAAATCGAGGGCGTACTAAATCGTAGGCGATGAGACGTGCCTGCCACTGCCAGAGCCACCACCTCCGATGCATCTCTGCCTATCTGCTCTTGCTCGAATATTCGCGGGACTAATCGGGATGGCCCCTTCCGGTGCAATTAGACCAACTAGATAAGTCCCGGGGTCTGGGGAAGTGTGTCTTTGGCGCGGTGTCAAGAGCTTATTATTAATACGGTCACGAAATCACAGTGGTCGGTATGTTTGTCTTGGAAGCGCCATCGGCTTCCCGCTAGCGCATTTCCCCCCAGTTACACTCCAACAGAGTATGGAAAGATCCCAACACCTGTCGCCCTTAAATCTCCCTACTTAATACTTAAGACTACAAAGTGTCACGGTCTCGTTTCTCACCCTTTGGTCTTTAGTGCGCCAGTTAATTGGCTGGTGGCTTTCTGGCGAGAACGAGCGGATTTTGCTGGCCGAGGTTAGCGCGCACCTAGCGAGTGGGGAATTGCGAGGAAGTTGGGATCCTAGAGCTAGGAGTACACGAACTCTAGTATCCCTAATGGCTGGGAAAGCGTCGGGCTAATGGTTGATAAGTGTCACGGAAGCGGTAATTGAAAGCGAAACGCGGAATTATCTTAATGGCTTAACTGAAGATGACAAAGCTCGCAAGATGGGAAGGCGAAGAGGGTGGCTTTTCACGCTAAAACAGCACCTGTCGCCTCTAAATCTCATAGCGCGCGGCTCCTAACTGCCACGACTACCCGACTCTCCCACGGTTCGTTCATTGCCACTTAATTCCCCGCGAGCAATCATCTCTTGCTCTCTACAATTTCATACGATCAACAACTAATAGATCCATAAGGTTTAAACTATTAGCAGCTACAACTGAGCAAAAATAAGCTTCCTCGGTACAAGTCGGCGGGCTTAATGTTGTTTTAATTAAGTAGGCGGTTAGCCGAAAAGAAAGTCGGCTACTCTGCATCCTCCCCAAGTCTGGCTCTGTGTCTCCCTATTTCGAGTGGTGCGGTTTCAGGCTAAAGAGATCCCTCGCATGTGTGCCTCGTATGCTCAGACGTGATGCACGATTTCGCTTGACTAATCGCCGTCTTTTTAACCGGCCTCCCTCCCAGCCCGACTCTCCATGCCCGCACTCCTAACCTCTCGTTTGCCCTTTGTTGGTTGAAGATGACGCGGGAACGCAGACCCGCCAGGAATTCCCGATACGCATGAACTCCGGCCAATGCGCCCAATTTCCCGCAGCATTGCGCTGATAAAGATATTGCACATTTCGATAGTCTCACCAGCCCGAGAAATATTCACTCGTTCGCGACAGATGCTACACTTGGCGAATTAAACATGAATTTCGCGGAGGACGAGGGCTCGCGGAGATTGATAGTTGACTCGTTAATCAGAGGTTTAAGTCCTGACAAAATAAATAGACGCTCCTCGATTAAGGTCGACTCCGAGCGGATGTAGACGTACGGAGACAAAGTGGGGGAGGCTCCCGGCTGAAAAAGAGAGACGAGGCGAGCGAGTTGCGAGTTGCGAGGTGAAATAAGTTAATAAGACGCGGTGGTCTGAGCAATTATTCGAGTGAAATTCATGACGGGGCCCCTTTATCGGGGCCATCAGCCGTGGAAGCCCCGCTACGGACTACCTCCAGTCTTCATTTAGTAACGTTCGGTACTTCGATAACGATGCTACCTAATTTTACGCTTCGTCGGAGCGGCTCCGTTTAATGTAACCGCGGAGAGCCGTCGTGCAACATCGTTTCCCTCGATTTATAACCAAAAAGCTGACGCACGCACCAACGTTTCGGGATCGCGGATCGTGAATCGTTTGAATTTTACTGGGAATTATAAGTGATAGGAAAATATCTACTCACATAGATGCAGATGGCACCGGACGGTTCTGCGATCCTGCACACCAGCGTCCCCTGCCATCGTGGCCCACTCCACAGATACTACGAAACAAAGACGACAATAGGTAACTCTATTGTACCGACTGTAGATGATAACAACTTTTCAGAGATCGCCCCTACCACTGGGGATCCAGAGCCCCGTTACCGTTTCCGTGTCGGGCTCCGTGTTACCGGCAACCTCAATTTTAGTACGAATACAGTATAGAATTCACCATTCTACACCATGTTCGTATAACTGGCAACCACACCGGCAAGAGTTGAATTGCATTTGCTCATTATGCAGTGCCGGTGGCTCGCAAGAATACGAGAGCCACGTTTGGGGAATTTATCGATTTTTTGTTAACGAACCTTTACCCAGGAGAAAATATTTCGATGGTAAAAAACGGAAACTTTTTGTCACTGTGTGATTCAAGTAGTCATGTACAAAAAAACATAAAAATGTTTATTATGGTCCATAATATCAGGTATAGCAGTTACACGTATCTTACAAGAACGAATTAGGATACTTTCTGTATTGATTAATTGCAAAGTCATGTAAATAACAATGCACATCTTTACAATGCCTGTTACCGCAGCGCTAAATTACGAGTTGTTCGGGTGCACGAGTATGATACACATTCAAACACATTGGACGGACTCTATGCACTCGAGAAATCAATTCACCGTTGAAAGTAGTGGGGGGAGGGGGGGATCCTTAACAAATAGTTGCATTAGCTTACCGTAATTCACTAGGTACTATGTACAATTGAACGATCACTTAATCGACTACTACTGCATTATGATACATAGGCTTGTTCGATTCTGTCGATGCTGATTGGAATCAGTTGCGATCCTGTACGTGAACGAGATATGTATGAGATTGATCAAGGCTGCACAATAAAGATTGCCACTCCATCAAGATAGCTGAATACTAAGCTCAGACTACTTGAAGGAGAAGCGGTGTGATCTTGAACGGCGCTTGCACCGGCTTGCTATTCGGTAAAGTTACATCAATTTCGCTGGATTGATCCTCAGACACGAAATCGGCGACAGGAGTGATGCGAAGAAGAAGCTTCGGATATTCTGACTGAGGGCTATCTGACACCAGAGGTGTCGAAATGAAAGGGCGCAGTCTATATCACAGAAACGGAGTTGCCCGTCTCCTCAGCAGTCTTTTTGTCGTTGCTATTATCATTAACCTGTTGAATGGAGACTAGAGAGACGTCCTTGGGAAGGACCAAAGATTCCTCGCCTATTGGCGCAGCAGCCTCGACTAGATTTTCAACAGACACTGCGGCTGTTGGCTCGTCGTGACAGAAACTTCGACGGAAGGACTGCTGCGTTCGGGCAGTTCCTCGCCTAATGCTACTGCGCAGCAGGTTCGCAACGTCTGCTGCAGTTAAGCTCGCGGTGCTAGGCGAAGGATCAGCACAAGCTCGTCTTCCTCTGTCCAGCGTTGAGTGCGTCCTTTCTACAACGCAACGACGCTCGGAAAGACCTATCCTAGTAGCTCGGTCGATAGTGTTTGGCCTTTGCCTTTCACCTCGAGCGCTATAGTGGCTTTCCAAATTGCTACTTGTACTACTTCCAATTTCATTCCTTGGATCAGGCAACTCTATCGCAATATCTCGTGATTGCAAGTGGGGATTGTAGCCGGACTGATTCATTTCGACGAGGACGGTCGCGTAGTCCGGTGGTGGGGGCTGGAGTGGGGGTCTCTGGCGAGGCGCGCTGCTCTCCCCAAGTACATTCGCAATACGCCTCACGCTCCTGCGAAAGCTTTGCCGCAACATTTTCGCTATCCTCGCACCCGTAGCTGTTGTATAACTTGGTGGGGGCGTGTACTTTGGCGGCGGATCTTCGAATGGAACATCGGTCGTCGTTGATAGAATGCCATTTCCGTGGATACTATTACTAGTATCACCTCCGATGTGAGTCTGACTGTCCCTCGGATCCTCAGGCTCCAAAGATGGTCGATACAATAATTGTATTCTCTAAAAGATGTGCATTATCCATTATGAGTGCAAATGTATTTAGCATTCCAACGTCTAATCTACACGGAAATCAAAAGATTGCTTGCAAAATCAGTGGAATGTAATTGACTCAACTTACGCCATTACACTGTTCGCAGTGATTTATATTTACTCCCACTTGATCATTCTGGTGATAGCAGGGACAGAATAAGGGAACGATTTCAGAATGGTTTCAATCATAGAGATGTTAGTGCGGACAAATATTAATTCAAAGAAGCATGGGTCGAAGATTTCAAAGATCTATATATCCAATCCAAACGACATGCTAACCAAGTGTGCAGTACTTACATCAAAGATATCCGGCGGGCCATTATTCAGATAGCGACAAGTCTGTATGATGGCGACTGTCGGAATGGTAAGTATTGGTATCAGAGGTATCGCTGCTCCGAGCTGCC
The DNA here is from genome assembly GCA_963675795.1 of Crossocerus cetratus. Classification (NCBI taxonomy): domain Eukaryota; kingdom Metazoa; phylum Arthropoda; class Insecta; order Hymenoptera; family Crabronidae; genus Crossocerus; species Crossocerus cetratus. The sequence goes on along the minus strand of OY776665.1, from coordinate 20,687,770 downwards.
TTGCCCAAACTGCCCAATAGTCCCTGGTCGACCGCCGGTAAGAGTACAATTCCCGGAATGCCCCGTTTTTGAAGATCGTAATACTAAGTACCTGTTAATACAAAATCATGTTTTTATTACATAAACTTGAAGAACCCGGCAGTCGTGAAAGTAAGTCTAATAAACCTACCATTAGAGTTACAGGCAGGACAACGTTCCAAGTGAATGATAATAGCGGCCCAGCCCAGTGCCTGAGACATCGGCCAGTCGGTGGAAACAACTCAGCCACAACGGCTTCTCCGGTATGCGGCCGTCCTCGAACAGCGAATACAGCACCAACTTGCACCAAATATAGGATCATAATCCACCATGCGCCGCCGACTGTGTAATCCAGATAATAAACAACATATATGCCGAGCTGCAACAGAATTTACATACTCCCCAATATCAGCCGAACGAGTTCGATCACCCGACAGTATGATATCGTTTCTCCAATATTCCCCTTCTTCTAAGATGTTAAGGATATCATCGAACCAGTCGCTTGCACGTCTCTAATTTGAATGTCTAAAAAGATGGCATTGTTTTTTGTGTAGCCTGAATGTCTTGTCAGCATGGAGTGCGGTATGAACATGTGTATGCCCGACTCCCTATCAGCTTTCTCACTATCGCTCTTATCCTGCCCGACAGTTTTTACCAGCTTCCGGATATCGTTTGCTGGGTTTTCTTGATCTCTTAGGGTGACTGCGGCTCGAAGTATACACGGCCAGTCTAAAAGAGGGTCCCATTTCCCGCTCTCCACCCGCAGGGTTCCGATAATGTGCCTATCTTTCCACTGACCCTTCCCGTTCAGATATAGCTCCATCCTCAAAGTGTAGCCATACTCTTTATTCGAGAACCTTGAACTGTAAAGCGGACAGTCGGTCTCCTTCGCATTGCTCATTCTTTCTTTGTAACGATCGATTCGCCAAAGTAATCGACCGTTCGTTGGAATCTGTTCGCAGCCGTCCAGAACGCACGAACAGTCAGGATTCTGGGAAACCTGTGGTCCCGAGGAATCACGAACCAGCTCTTCCAGATACGTTAAGTTTTCTTTTGTCTGAAACTTTAACCCCTTAATGCTGCTCTTCTGCTCGCTTATAAGACTCGTATGTCTGTGGACTTCCTTCTCCAAGTCGTCCATCTTTCTCGACAAATCCTTCTGATCCTCTTCTATGGTTTTCCCATTCTTGCATCGCATTTCCAGCTCAAGCTTGAGGTCGTGAATGAGTGTCTGCTGCTCCTGCCACATCTGATTCACCTGGAGGCTCTCCCTCGTTAGGTACAACTTTAATTCCTTTAATTCCGAGCACCAATTACTCAGTACTTCATCGTGCTTGTCTTGATCATTGGTCAATTCACCCTGAAGTAGTTCCAACTGCTCCGAAATCTGTTGAAAGCTCATGCTAGTCCTCTGACCCGCGCTGTCATAAGTCAACTCCAAGTTACTCAATCTCTGACTGACCGCTGCATTCTGCTGACGACATTCCTCCGCTGTCTCCATTACGTGAAGCCTCAATTTGTCGATTGACTCTTGTTGCACGCGCAAGAGGCTTAAGCATCGTGACAAGCACTCGTGGAGACTTTTACGATCCCTCTCGCCGTCGTCCAAAGCCGATCGAAGAATTGTCAACACCGAGAAGACCTTCTTCCTCCAAGCAGCCTCCTGCGATTCCTTCGCCAGACTACTCGTCCTGGCAATTTTAATTTCGCACGATCTCTGATGGATATCCATAGTTCGTCGTGGGACGAACACTCCACACTTGTTAGGGCATTCTTGCAAAACTGCGCCGCAGTGCTTCACATGTTCAGTCAAATATCTCTCGTCCAGGAATTCATTACAAAAGTAGCAAGGTATGCTGCGCCGGACGATCGAGTTCGTTTTATCACTCATTTTCCCGACACGCCTGGAAACCTTCTGCGATATGCACTGAGTGTACTACGCTAAATCGAGCTGCCGCTCACACCCCGATAAGCACTATCTCAGTAAATACATGGTATCACGGGATCTATCTGATAAGACCTGTGCACCATACAAGCTTGCTCGGGATTTCTGTAGTTCCGGCGAGCGCCACACTAACTCCATCACCCTATCACTGCCCCAACATATTGCCTCGAGAAATAGTCAAACACGGAGAAAGATATCATAACACTGTGGGCGTAGGTGGATCAAGTGCTAATGGTATTACTCACCTCAGTTGCCATGGGCAGGCCCAAAATGTACGCGCAAGCACAACTGAAGAACGTAATGGTCGTCTCCCATAGTTTCATCATCTTAGTATTAATAGCCATGATACCCGTAATCACGCAATGCCATATTGCCAACTGCGAACATAAGGAACACGTAAGTTCCTGATTCAAAATGCTCATGAAGCATTTATAAATAACCGGCTCGACTGCTTTACCTGTTGTGCGATGCCGAAGAGTATAAGAGTGAAATAGAACAGGACCGCCCAGAAGGGCGAGACTTGTTCGGTACCCAGTAAGGCCAGCGTCGCGGGTACCAATTCGGTGGACAATCTGAGGGCCTGGTAACCGGATTCGACACTGGCGTCCGCGCCAGGTCGCGAGACTCGTTGGCCCACGAGGAAAGATGCGTGCGTCATAAATCTGTCGGGTGTACTACTGTAGCCTGGCGGTGCGGGTTGGCTCGCCAGTCTCATGAATGTGTACCCGGAGATTTTCTCTGAAAGAGTCAAGTTCAAGGGAGCGTGTAGTCCAGGTCCGATAAGCTTTGAACCCAAATATTTCACTGTGCCACATGACAACTCTTACCGAAGGAGCTGGTCGTGTAAACATAGCCATGATGTTTGAGAATCTGAACGCACGTGTTGGCCAGAAACGCCGAGAGCAGAAGTACCACAAACGTTAGGACTATCACGAGACTAGTGTCCCGCTGGAGCAGGTGCTTGTGCTTGTTATGAGCGGCTATCTGAAATGATGGTCATCGCCAAGGTTAGCATTACCGATCAATAGGATTCACAAGTTTCCACTCGGCATTACAAACCTGCATAGCAGCTGCCCCGAGCAAGCCCCACGTGAGGAAGACCTCCGTGGATGCTGCCACCCAGGACTTCCCATTGATGAAGAACTCCTCCCACACGGTGGCTGGGAAAAGCTGGTGAATCGAGCCCGGCGGTGTCAGACCAAGTAACTTGGTGCAGAGCACGAGCGTGCCGAATACGGGTACCAGCGTGAAAACGTACACCACTTTCCCGTACGAGCGCAAACCTAAGGAATGAGCGAGGTTGAGTAATCCGATTGTGAAAATCGGTCGCGGCCGACTCTAATTAAGAATCCGCTTGCGCAGAGGGAGAAAAATGAGAGTCGCACCTTTGCTCAACGAGACAAAAACGATCATCCAGACGACGGCCAAGTTGAAGGCCACCTGAAACTTCAGAGTTACCACGCCAGATTCCGGCTCGTTCAAGTGATGCCTCTGGAGAACCGCTCCGCTGAAGTAATCCGGCACAGTCTCGTGCAATTTGTAACTGGTGCTGCTATTAGACGACGGCTTGCTGTCTTCCCTGTACAATAAAAACGGCTCGGCCCACCGGTACCGATCCTGTTTCGTTATGAACGAATCCCTGCAAGCATAAAGCCCTGTATTAAGAATCCGCAGACTACGCAACCTGTATCTTAGACAGAAAGACGTACCTAAAGTACACGAACATCCACGATACCCCGACTATGCTATAAATGCCGATGAACGCTTGGGCCGTCAGGAGGGCGATCCCGACACCCTGGAAGAGCGGGGAGATCCTCCACATGTCCACAGATCCCGCCGCTAGCCTCTGCCCAAGACATACTTGCAACGTTAGCAGGGGAATTCCCAGCACGAGCGACAGAATCAGGAACTGGACGATAAAGTTCGCTGCAAAGAGAAGAAGCCTTGACGTGCCGTATCTTCCAAGGGTGTCTACCTGTCGGACTAGAGAGCGCTACTCACCACCGAACTGTATACTTAGGATGGCAAATCTGCTGATGTTGAAAAGTCCCAGGGTGCAACCGAGACAGGCGAGTGCCGGGCTAAGTGCGTGCGGCCACTTCCCCAGGGGATTTGCATCCTCATCCTCGTCCTCGCCCCTCTCCTCCTCCCGCTCGACATCCCGTTGTCTCTCGCATATCCTGCAATCAAACAGCAAACACTCGTACAGTCAGCCGAAATTCCGCTTACTCAATCGACTCGATTCCGCTCATTTATTGCCACGCGTTCCCCGAACACTAATACTACCTGATCGGCCTGTAACCCGAGCGGCAACTACCGAGCCGATAAGCGGAATCATTGTTAACAGCCGCGCGTCAATTGCACGTGTGCCTCGGCCATTGTTGTTATTAAGGCGATGGAGTATATACTGATACCGGACTCGCTCGCATCGATCATTGGGAAACTGGGTCGAGCGCAACTTTATCGGACTGGTCAGCACGAGCGTGGAAAATTCATGGTCAGCGGGAAGCGTCGAGTCCGCAAACTACGAAGCAAGTCTCAACATATGAGTTTGCCTACGCAAGTGCGAAAGATTGGATATCGAATGAATAGGTCCTGCAGCATGATCGGGCATTGAGTAAAGGTGAAAAATGGAGCTTAGCAAAGCGGCAAAGTGAGCCAATAAGAAGGACGAGGTTGTACTGGCGGGTACCGTTATCGTGGAACGGAGAGGCCGCACTCCTACTCGGTTCCACCTTAAACTCCAATCGCAACGCGACCTTGCTTTGCCAGTGGATTACGGAAACTCAGCGTCGGTCTCTGCCGGCCTCCTTCCTTGCAGCCGATCTCCTGGTACACTCGCCGCTGACGTTTTACGGAATCATCGCTGAATTATTCATGACTGCGCCACCAAATGCGCTGCCAGCCGGATCGGGAGCTTCGCATTCTATCGTTCGGGCGGACAAATGAACCTGCCACGAATCCTACGCGTTCGCCGGACAACTCGTGCTGGCCAAAGCCGACGAGTCCTCGGCGAGAAATCGGCCGGTTTTGCTTATTGCCGGTGCACTTTCTCGCAGCCCCTTTTCTCTCCCTCGCGGGATTAGTCAGCCGACGAGGAAGAGTGCTTGACGTCAGAGAATCGGCGACAATCGGAGAATTCCCCGGCGAAGAGTGTGCTCTCGAAGGTCGAAGGCTGGCCGGCCCAGCCGAAAATACCGCCGCGAGAAAGAAAGGAGGCTCGCGATCGATTAATCCATACTCTGACCAGTCGCCCTGGCCAATCGCGCCACCCCCTTTCCAGCCGACTATTCTAATGGCTAGTGCGATTAGAAACACGCAAGCCGCGATAAACCGGCCTCGTTCAATCTCCCATTGGACGAAAGCCGAGCTCGCGACCGCTTGTTTTCGTCACGAGACTCGCTCTCGATAAGCAACCTTTTTCCACCGAGATCAATAGGAAAGCATGTACGTAGACTAAACTACTCGCGGCCCCCGCTTATGGCCAGTTCGATTAGAACCAGGAAGCGTCAGCGGTAATTCGTCAGCGCGTCGAGTGTCTACTGGCCGGTTGGTTTGATGACATAATAATAATCATTCGGCATAATTCCGCCGGGCAATATGATCACCCACGGACTCGCGAGAGGAGTCAGCGCCGACCGAGCGAATTAAAAGGTAATCGCTTGCGCAACCACAACTCAAATCCCGAGGAAACACGACGAGCAGTCAAGTGACTACTTTCGACATTCGACGAGCACCAGCGTCCCGTCGCTATTTTTTCATCAGACATCTCTCGCGCGGATCTCTTCTCCTCGACAAACAGTGTCCTCCCGCGAAATCGGCCGCTCGAATTCGATGATTATCCTTGGTCGCGAATGTGAGAATTTCGAGCGCGAATCAATATTTGCATTCGCCTCGAGAGCGGAGAAACATTTGCGGGGTAAATATTTGCCGTCAGCCTTGGCTGCCGCGCAATAAACGCCGGGCGACCTGTGCGTGTGTGTGTGTTGAGCGCGGGCGCGCGCGACGTTGTTGCACATGGCGCGGCCGACTTTAATAAATAATTAGTAGACTCCAAGTGGGAATCGGCTCGGCTTTGTTTCGCCCGCGCTAATGTCACGTTTCTCCAGGTTGAGCGTCAACACGAGAGCCGGCGATCACTGCCGGAATTAGATCGTGAGAACGAGCACGACGTGTACCTGTCGGAGCGGCCGGAGAGCCGGCAACCAGTGGCCTCTCTTCTCTCGATAAATCCGAGCCTCTGCGCTTTTCCAATCATTTACGAGCCGCGGAACACGGGATTCAGAAGCAGCTTACAAGCCTCGGGAAAGGAGATGCGTTTGCTCGAGTTGATGCAACGCTCAGGTACATTTACCTTTCCGAGCTGTTGTGGGACTCCGCTCGATTAACGCCCGAGTCCTGTCCCCATATCGACACTGTGAATAAAGACGGCAAACATTCGATAGGCGCCGCTCGCGAGTCCACCGTCGCAAATAGTGGCAGGTAGGAGAGTTCCCTTCGGGGAAAGAAGCAGAGAGCGACTGGTTCTGGAAAGAGGCGCAAGGTCCTAGTTGGTCGAGTTAATTACCAGACGCAGATCGGGCCAGCTCGGCGGCTCAAGGCGAGCGAGAGACGCACCGGCGATCCAACATTTCGTAGGACGCGCGAGAAACAGCCATACGAAACATGCGAGCCGACCTTAGATTCTCCTAGCTCTGCGATCGAAACCTTCGCCGCATTGGACTTGGCACTCGATCGTGTCACTTTTTTCGCCTGTTACTCGCGTGCTGCAGTGGCGATCGGCCGATGGCGGAAGCCTCGTTAAAACGGCGTTAACTCGTTCGACATGCTCCGTTAAGCAGATACCAATGGTAAAACCTGCGAAACTACTGTTCCGAATGTAATTGCCGTTACGTACAGTGTCCAGACGCGTTAAAGCACGTGCTTTAAACCTGAGCAACCTGCCGGGTGGATTTGACGAATTTATTCTTTTAATCGATTGAACCTGATTTTGCGAAATTTATTTTAAAAAACTCAGTTTAACGAAGATTATTAAAAGACCATTGAGGTCAGAGCGCTGAAAGAATGGATTCCCAGAGTCGAGAGACAATGAGTCGGAATTATGTACGTGCGAATGTCGCGTCGTGGAATACCTGATTCGATGTCGGCGCTGGCTACAATAGAAATATTGGTGACAGATCGTCGGATCGTGGTTCATCCTGGACACATGTCACGCCAGCCGGGAACGTCAACGACCAGAGCTAGTTCCTTCCTCCCTCGCTCTATCCCGTCTCCGCACTGAGGCTTCGCTATCGATCTTCCTCGCTCGTCGATCTCCTCTTGGACGCGCGTCTCGAGTCCGAAGGCGTCCTCTTCCTGCGCGAGGGCACCTCGTCGAGCGTGACAATTGTCGCGCAACGATTACTCCACGAGAGCGCGAGACCCGTTAGCTTCTCCCCAACTCCTGGCCCACGTAGAGAGCGAGCGATCGCCCGGGGCCGGGCACAAGATCGCGCCGATTACGGCGAATCGGCGTTGGCTGCTTCCAAGTTTGCGGAGAGAAGCTTCGAATATCCAGGTTCCCAGTGCGAGGAGCAGTTTCGAATATTATTAGCCGGCTCAAGGTGAAGCCGGTTCAGCTGACGAGGAGACAATCGAATTTCGAAACGTCACGCTTTCGAGAGGAGAGAATTCACGCTGGCTCGCTGCTCTCGCAGACCCATTGTCTCTCGCATCCAGTCATTACGCGGTACCCACCAAGCCACCCTTTCTTAGTTTTACTGCACACTCTTCAATTCCACGACTTCCCACTCGTTTCTTCTGGGGGGGAAGAGCTCTCGAGGAGATCTCGAGAGGTGGAAAGGCTGTTTTCGGTTGGTCGCACGTGTCGCTTGGGTATATCTGGCTGCTTAGGACAGAGCGTGCTCTCCTGGTAGGAACAACAGCTTGTTCACATGGGCGAGTGACACTGGTAGTTTCCAGGCAGAACGCCGGTGCACTTCTCTCGTGGGCTCCTCCGGCAGATCGATATTAAAGGCAGCGGCTCGAGTCGGCGGCTTCGCGCCGCAATGCGGTCGCCACTTCGCGATTCACGGCGATCAATTAGGATCTATTATAGATCCGAGTGACAGGCCGCTGTGTTTGGGCGGACCGGAGCTCCGTTTCGGGCCAACCTGGCTCCGACTGGTACCGCTACATGCTCGCGCTCCTCGTCACAGCTAAAAGGATCGACGAGCTCCTCCAAGTCGATCCCGTGCTTTTTGCCGAGCAACTGGAACCTTCTGCCTCGGGCACGTGGCCGCCGCGCCGGCGAGATCGATCGAGAGGTGGAGAGAGAAGGCTCGATGTTTTCCACGCAGGACTTGAAGGATTCACGAGTCTCTCTAGACGATCCTTGATTGGCGCAATCCTTCCTCGACTCTCCCGACTCTCAGATTACCAACTCCCCGAATCCTCGCAGAACGACTTGCCGACTTCCATGATGCTCTCCGGGTGTTTCGTCAGCGCGGTGAGGAGCGAACCAAAAACGTCTGGCGATCAGTGCGCATCACGCGACGCGGCATGCCAAATATTTGCCGAAGGTGCACCGTTATCCAACGATAATAACGCAACGAGAGAGGATTGTTACGTGCGCACACTGGCGTCGTCCTCGAGTGAAGTATAGTCGCGGCGAGAGGTCGGACTGAGGTGAAGTCTGAATCTGATTGCGAGTGCGGATCGCCGGTTGCCGGTTTGAGGAATGACGAGGAGTCGGCTTGGACGTTCCCGGTTGACTGGCCCGAGTCAGCTTGGCTCGCTCTCCTCTCGCTAGCCTCTCCGCCGTGGGCAAACCTTGAGGACTCACGATCGCTCATGCCTGCCACGGTTCTCGACGATGCCACGAATACATACCGGCTAGCGCGGTCCCTCCAGCTCTCCATAACTGTAAATGCCCAGCTAATCACGTGACAGCGCAGCCTTAAGATCGCACGTGCGGACTCACGTGTGCTCGCGTGTACTCCTACGATCCGAGTACTTCGGGGGGATTTAACCCTTTCGCTCATGAAACCTTAATAGGACGAGAACCCCCATAACAGTATAAAACGCACTTAATGTCTCTTTTAATTAATTTTACCAGCGCTTTATCTTCAGAAAGCATCTAAGTTAAGAATTCTATTAATTTCTCTACATTATAATTAAGCCGAATTAATAACCGCGGTATTTATTCAGCTTAAAGTGTGCCATCATAGAAGTTAACATGCAGATCGATCATCGTCCGACTACGATTTGATTTGGATCTCTGTGTCTACATGCGCGTCCTCGAGGAAGCTTCAAGTGGCCGTCAATCGAGACCGCTCTCCTAATACGTGGCCCGGACATGCGGGTACCAGGAGAACCCGACATCCTCGCACTCCAGTGCGACCTACTAGAATTATTGGCGACACCCTTGATACAAGTTGCCACGCTCGATAGTCTATCCATCTACATGCCGGTCACCCACACAGTTCCACAACAAGGACAGGAAAAAATGCCGTCCGTCTACACGAGGCTACCTCCTCGCGCTCGATCCTTGGCGCGGGCGAGCATCCGCCGCCTATTATTTCCCAGCGCGATGCGCCTCCCATGCATATTTCATCGGCGCGATAAAGTCGGCGGTCGACTTCGATAAGCTTATTTTTGGCACGAGACTCTTCGCGTACGCCGCCGCGGTACGTCCGTGCGTCAGAGGAGCTCTGCACGCGACTTGCTCTCGTCGGCTGCTTATCGGAAGCACACATCTCGCGAATCGCATGTGCTCGGCCGCCCTGCGGGAGCTTCAATGGCACACGGGGAGGAGAGAGAGAGTCGTGACTCTTAAAGCTCGGGCTGGGATTCGTGTCAATAGACGCGCTAGGTGTCTCCTCTTTCCCTCAATGGGTATCGTCGTAGTCGACACGTCGGGCTGGCCGACGTTTCTTTGTCTCTGGCGCATAGTTGACGGGCGCGCGCGGCGTGCGCTCGATTACGCCACACGCCTATGCTGCACGCTGACGCCGGTGCAGCTGTTTTGCAGCGCTGGTATCAGGACAACAGCAAGCGGCGGGAGGTCTGCTCGGCCGAGTGCAGCAAGCGATGCACTTGCACATCGCGCCGCGCACTTTGTTTAAACTTGCTGGTCTCTTGTCTCGGCGAGCGAGACTCTCGTGTTACAAGAGTCCGGGAGGAGTTGACTCGCGGTATAAATCCCAATGTCATTCCCCGCACTCTTCCTCTCTCTCTCTTTCTCTTTATATGCGATATTTGTTGATTCAGGCGTATTATCGCGATCAAGCACCTGCCGGCGCAGGTCCTATCGAGCTGAAAGGGATATCAACGACATGCCAGGTGGATAATGAAAAGCGCGAGAACGGTACGCTCTCACGGCCCGTTACGTTGAGCGGCCAGCTGGAGGAGAGCGCAACTATCCAGTCACGTCTTAATCCGACTTTTCCACCGGTGTGCTCCTCCACGAAAAGGATAGGCAACTGGCTGCGCGCCGCTCGTTTCGTATGCGGCCGGTAAAACGAAAACGGTTAAGCGTGGATGTACCTCGCCAGTCACGTTCCCTCGCGGGCAGAGAGTTACTGTGCGAGTGCAGGGGAACCGAGCCGCAGGAATGTCCTGCTCAAGGATCCCTCGAGGCAAACAGTATGACTCTCTTGAAATATTGACCGATTGTTGATCTCCCAGGCAAAAAACCGCGCGCGTCACGAGTTGCTCTCTTAGTTGACTAAAAGGTTGCTTGAATACAAATAAAGTCGAATTCCAGCGAGACTCCCTGAAAGCGGCGGAACACGCTTTGGCGATGAGAGCGTGTCGGCCGCGGCGTATTACAAATAAATGGAGAGGAGCTCGGGAGTAAGTCGAGGAGAGCAGCAAACCGCACGGCCGCGATACCAGATGATCAGCGGTTATCGGGAAACCGCCTCCCTTCGTTCGCCAGTCTCTCGCCGAGTCACTCGAGTGGCAGGGAGCACGCGTGCGCACGCCTGCACGCACGCCGCTAAACGGCGAAAAGCTCGCGGCACTGTTACGAGCGCTTTTACGCGCGAAACCTCCTCGGCTAGTTTACTTTCTACTCGGCGACGCAAACAGAACTAATGTAAAACCTGTGGTTGGGTGGTACGTGCGGCCTGGGGTTCACTGAACCTCTCGCCGGAGTCTGTGGAAGAAGAGCGATATATACCTTGATAATCAGATGCTTGGGGAAATTTACCAGGAATAGCGGATTCGATCTAATAACATGTTTGTCTCTCGCGTATAGAATGATTCCTGTGATACCAGACTCCACTTCCGCGATCGAGCACGCTAGAACTCAATTACAAATATCACGATAACACTCGACCTTGCGCCCCTCTCTCCGCTCGCTCCTTTCTAACACGGTTTCTTCCCGAAATTAAACCGAGGATATTCCGGGCCAGCGTGAAACACGGACACGCGTCCACGTGATCCCCGAGTCCTCGAATTCCCGGCATCGATTGGCCTTGAGAGTAATACGCCTTCGTGGGACATATCGAGAACCACCATCGCCATCAATATCCGGCGGAGCGGGGGGGAAGGTCAAAGCCACGAAAAATCATTCAACAGATTTCCGGCTTCGAGTGGGAGTGACTGACATTCAAAGTGACGGGATAATGAGGACAATCGAGAGGGGCGAAAAATCGGTTCGATTCACTGTTAAGATCAGCATGCAATCGTCCTTGCCACGCAATTAGCTGCCGCTCGTTTTCTAGCAAGGAGTGCGTACCTATTAAGTAATTAGAATCCAGCAGCGATCGGTTTAGGCGACCACTCGGCAGCGACCCTACAAGGCAACCGCGAGCGCCGGACTAACCAGCTGCCTACTCCAACCCAGAGTGGAAACAAGATGACTGAAGTGTTGGAAGAGGAGAACAAAAAATCCTTCACTATGTTAAATGCATAGACGCCCGGTAATGATTTGCCAAGTTCGAGCGGTATCTCTCACTCGGATCTCGACGCTCGTGCGGCTTTAACGGTATTCCCTGATTATATCCTGCCGGTCGGACTTAATAGGACTCAGCGCGCGCTCAAATGTGATTCAATCAAAACGCGCCCGCGGATGATTATCGCCCGATAATTCTATCGCTCCACCTGACGCACGTCCACCTCCGAATCTCCGAGGCAGTTCCAAGGAAGACCTGCCAAAGGCCAGAAACCGAGCTCTTTTTCCTGGGAGGTGGATCGCGTAGTGTTTCACAACCGGCGCCGCATTTGTAACTCGAGTTTCGGCGAGCATCTCACGTTCATTGTACGCCGGGCGCCCGTGCAATTGCATACGAAGCTTGTGTGCAGGTACACACGCGGGTACGTTACACACGCGCGGGCGAGGAGCCGCGTAGGAAGGTGAACCGGAGCCACGCACTCTGGCCACTGGTCTAACAGAGCCGCGTTTAGAAAGCAACCTGCAAGGATGTAGTCCGAGGAAGAGAGGTTGCATTCATTAACGTTTCCACATCACTCTTACCTGGGATTAATTCACTCGAAAATGCGTGATGGGAATGCCGGCTTTGGCATTAGCCTTCGACTAGTCAAAGCAGTCCGACGGAAAAAGTCATCGCGATTAGTTGGCGCGGACTGGAGGGAATATAACTGGCGGGGGGTTCTAGGCCACGGATGTAATAAGTGATTACAAGCGGCCGGTGCTGTCGAAGAAGATAGACGGCCGGCGCGCAAATGGAAAAGAGCGTGCGATAGGTGGGTGCACTGCCCACGGCCACCAGACACGTATACGATCGCCCTGAAACCCTGCAAGGTGTAGGAGAACATGCCTTTCTACAAAGATCCGGTGTGATTCACGCGCTCTCCAATCCACCGGCTCTGTCTACCTATCTACTCCTCTTTCTCTTCCCCTGTTATCGATTGCTCCCGCGAAACCGCGGCGAACAGGAAACGCGCGGTTCTCAGGAGCAAAACCGAGTGGCGAGGTGGAAGAGGGTCAAAGACCCGAAAACTCGATACCAGGTGAATAGCTCCACGAGCTTTCCACCGCTCTCTAATCGCTCTCCCACGCTCTTCACTCGAGACTAATCAGAATCGGCTCTTCGATCTTCCGGAAGCAGGGAGCTTACATTCCCCTCACTAGTTTTTCAATAGGCAGAATAACAACTGTCTCTTCCCATCAACGCCCCGCGAATTCTCTTCGGCCAAGTGATTTCACGCGGCGCGGAAAGGATGTTGGAGCGATAATTGTGAAGCCTGTCTTAGCTAATGAGGGACTTTCTGGCCACCTAATTATTTCTGGAGCGGCGCTGAAAGCGCGTGATATGAGTCACGCGCATTACGCCGAGCTGTGACTTCATAGCTCGGCTAGCCATAACGCCCGGGCGCGCCTCGCCTTATAGAGTCGGCACTCGCGACCAAGGAAGCGTTTCGATGATGCTAACACTCGGGCAAGAGCGACACGTTGTTGTCGCTCGAGCGATCCAACTAAATCGTTAGGGCCTGCATGATAATTGGCGTCGGTGTTACGCGAGCGGATTGCCACTGGCTACCCCCGGCGTAGGCAGGTGGGCTCACCTGCGGAATAATCGATAGTGCAGCTAGTCCCGATGCACACCGGCCACCCTGAACTTCCACCAGCGACTCGCCACTGCACTTTCTCCCATCTTCCAGCGAGCTCTTTCCCAAGTGTCCTAAGCCTAAGCTCTCTTGGCCTCGTGGAAAGAAAGTGGCGGTGGCTGCCGAGCCCAGTGGAGCACTTTGTGCAATCCGGTTTGCAGTAAAGTCGATTATCCGATCTTTCCAGTGGAAAATCATCCATTTGATGACTCCAACACAATTGAAAAAAGTCACCAACCACACGTTTTCATCAACTTGGCCCGCAAGTGTGTTGATAAATTTATGCTCGAGCAAGACCAGCTAAAGAAGACAGCTTATGAATATAGCAGGGGTGCGATGCATGGGACGAACACGAACGGCAGAGTTCGCTGACCCTGGAAACCGGACGAGTTGAGCACGCGAGGCTGATATGAGCGATAGTGCCGATAGCCGACTAGTTATCGGTGAAAACTATGCGTCAACTTGGCCAAGTTTTCGTGGTGCCACCCACCCGATGACGATTACGGAAGCGCGGTCGCGGATGAGCGCGACTATAACGCGGGGCCTATACCGTTAAGGTAACTACATCGAGCACCGTACCGTTGACCCGCTACCACACACTCTTCCGTACCACCACTGACCCAAAAACAAGCCCCATTGTTCGACGCTCCAGGGACAATTAAGCTCGATCTGCATACAACTGCGACAGCGCACACTTGCACAAAGAGAAGAGCTGGCGGCTCGAGAGGGAGAAATAAATGATAGTAATATTCGATTGGGATAAGATCGAGTCTCACGTGTGTCTGCAGTAAATGCGAGAGAGTGCAGGAAAGGTGTGCCGATGTTTCCATGTCTACGGTCACGGTCCGGGAGAACGGTCGTTTCTTTGAACTTTCTCGGTTCCTGGTAAGTGAGCCGGTTAGTTAGGCGGCGCTCTGTCTACTAACTGATGGAACGTGCTGCTCGCGGTTCATTGACAGACAGGTCGTTCCCCGATGTACTAAGCAACTGTATAATTAAAGCCGGCTTTTCGTGTGCTCGGTTCAAGCCCCACTCTTACTTTTACAGGCTCTAGTCTCCGTTTGTTTGATCTGTCACTCGGTGGTTCAAGCACTCCTTGACGGTAATGCTCGAGCAATCGCGAGCCGAGCGTAATAAAAGCTCGATAAGTCCGCGGCGTTCTGCCGACACTCCCGCCGGAAATGTAAACTGTACACACAAACGGCTTAAGTGCCGCGCGGCGCAACGTGCTTCATTGTCGCAACATCGTCGGTTAATTATTCGCGGCACGCGTGCTCCTAAACTAGGAGAGCGCGATGCGCTCGATTATGTCTTAGAACACTTGTTCGCTTTCCAGCGGCTCCGCAATTTGTAATAAACATCGGTGAATAGGCGCGCGCTGATTGCCGGGGTAACGCACTGCAAGGGCCAGCGAAGGCAGTGTCAGGGTCGAATGAACAACGGCTAGCATTAATTCCTTTCTCATTTCCGCCCGGCGTCCCGAGGCGCGCCCGACCACCGCCGTGGAAGAAGATCAAAGAGGCGCACGCGACCACCGAGCGGATTGAAAATCAGCGTGACATTAGCTCGGATACACTGAGCTACGGGCGATTCGCGTCACCCTAGGATAATAGCTCAAAGCCACCGCGGCAGGTATTAATAAGCCGCGGACTAGCATTGACACGCCATTGTATAACAATCATGACGTATCCTATTTTCGTATAGGTCGCCGTCGATCTAATCAATCGACCTTGATCTTTGCGCAGGCTCACCAAGGACGACGGAGCGCGTTGGAGCTTTCATGTGTACTCTAATATAATTAAAAAGTCCGGCTTAACAAAAGAATCCTACCTTCTCGAAGTTGTGCGTTGCGGGCTGGTCGCCGTGCTGGATGGTGGGCTGCTGGAAGCAGCACCGAAAGAACTGGAGCACGTAGTACTACTGGATCCAGTAGTGTCACTAGTGGTAGCGGTAGACGCAAGACTGCTCTGTCTCGAGGATGCTTCCCTGGTCCTCGAGGGTTGTGATCTAGCCTGCCTGGACTGTCGGTCGGCCCTTCGCGCGCTCGTCGAGTTCGTATTCCTGACCGGCGCACTCGACGGCCTGAGGAGGGTGCCAGAAGTGCCGTTGGTCTGAGCGGCCAATATCTCCGGGGCGATCAGAGCGATATCCGGCAGAGAATTCGGCGCAGAGACCAGTGGTCCTCGCCGACTGTTTCCGGGTAGCTCGGCGCTCCTCTGTCGCTCGGTGCCCTCGGGGAGTCGAAGGTGTCGCAGTCTTCTCATAGATGCGCGAAGCCAGGAACCCGCGAGCGCCTGGCCGTCGCGCTGTTGTTGTTGCTGTTGGCCCTCGCGATCGATCTGCTCGGGGTCGCGTCGCGTGCCGTGGCCATTCTCATCGGCGTGCCTGGTGAGCGGGGCGTCCGCGCCCGGACTCGACCATCGTCCGCCGCCGTCGTCTAGGGACTTCCCCGTCGCGGAGGCAGGCATCGCGACACTGCAAGCGGCATCGGTGGAACAGTGCTCGCAGGCGCGCCGCAGAGCTCTGCTTTCACTGGTGGGGCTTGCCCTCCCCTCTTGTTCCTGCTCTCGGTCTCGTTCCCGTGGTTCTCCGTCGGCCTCACGGCTCGACGACGCCGCCGCAGCCGCGGCCGCCACCTCCTCCTCCTCCGAGCCAGGTGAACCCTCGCTGGTTATTGTTGTCGAGCTCCCCTGCGCGCCGGAGGTGTCCGCGCCACGGGGACAGCACTCCACTTCCTCCAGCCAGGACCAATCCACCTCCGAACCATCTTCCTCTTCCTGGCTGGCGCACGATGACTCCTCGTCCTCCGTTGATAGGCTGCGCAGACAAAAGGACTAGTTTAGCTCGCGATATTAACCACTTCCTCTGCCGGCGGCCCCGTCTTTAACCGGTGATTCAGAGACCGTCAGACTCCCGCGTATACTCGCCCGATCGCAATTAGCCCATCTGCCCCAGCGAATCCTGCTCGCTTAAAGCCGCGCGCGTAGAAAGCCGGCGAAAGTACTGGTTCAACCCTTTGTTCCCGAGGCGTGGCGGCGAAGCACGTGCCACTTGGAGATCCTTCCGATATGTATTCCCGAGGGGTCCACGCTTCGGAGACCCGGTAACTCTACCGGAACTTCCTGCCAGCCGACCCCGCATAACTACTAATATCTCGGCTGCGCGGAGCCGTGACTCCAAAGGTGTTTCACTGACTTTACATGCTACTTAAGGAGGGGGGGTCTGTCGCTGTCGTCGCATGCTCGCGGCCGCCGGAAAGGCGGGGTCCGCGGGGGGACTTATGAAGAATGGAAAACATTTTCCCGGTAATTGTTGCGTCTCGAGTGTGACGTTAATGGGCGGATAACAATGGATAACGGCGCTATCGGCCAGTCCTGCTCGCTCTTTCCCGACTCGTCTTCGACACGGCCAGTTTCCCCCTGCGCTAGAGCTTCGCGCTGGCTGAACCTGTTTTTACACGCAGTATGTATCGAGAAGAGGCCTGGCCCCTTCGATAAGACTGCCAGCCAGATCGCGTGTTCTGCGTCCCCTTGCTGTTGCAGTCGATGCAACTCTGCACTTGGGTTACAAGTGCCAGCGGAAATAGAAACTCGATTCCACCCCCCTTCGAACTACCACCCCATCACTTTGCTTTATCTCGATTGCTTTCCTATTTGAGTTTAGTGTAACGTTTTCTCCGTGGAATGCCGAGACTCAGTGGGCTAGTGGATGAAACGGGTTGCAGTCTACATCCTCTCGCTCGATATGAGATTCGCTCCTTGGCGCGTGCACTCGGACGCTCTCGAGTGCCGATTGAAAATAGTCTGCACGCTTGTTAAGCCGGCGCCCGCGGTAAATACTTCCGGCAGGAAAGTACACCTTCCTGCGAGTTCATTCAGCTATGGAGACTGTTACGCCCTGTGCAATAATGGCCGGAGCTTCCACCCACCGAGTAGATGTGATTTACGAGCTGGCTAGACGAAAGTACACATTTCCAGCCGGTTCAACTGCGATCGCGCGAGTAGCATTCATTAATAAGAACATCCGCGGAAGGAATAACTGTTGCAGATGAAATTCTCACCTTGTTATGAAGCTGGACTGGCGGTAAGAGCCGTCGGAGGTGGACGGCTCGCAACTGTACTCTCCGAGTGGCATCGATTTATCCAACGAGGGCAGACTCTCCCGGCGGCTACTTTTCAGACTAGCTCCTTCTGTCCAGGATTTACGGTGGTGTCGTTTACTTCCTCCCGCGAGCGCTTCCTCCTTGAGGCCATTGACGAAGCGCCTGCACGCCGGCTCGACTTCGAAGCCCATGGAAACCGATCGCACCCGCCTCGGGGAGGACTGATAGACAGGTTCCCCGAGCTCGCTCGAGTCCCTCTTCAACAAGTCCCGGGAATAACGCGGAGGGCTCTCGTCACAGGTGACGTCTTGGCTAAGAGGCCTCGCGGCGTCCGGGTCGATCGGCGATTCCGCGCGCGCCTCGTCGCTCTGCTCGGCGTCCTCGTGCTCGGCCAGGAAGTTGAACGCATTGTTGATCTCCTCAGCCGCCAAGGTCTCGTCGTCCTTCTCCGCGAGACGCAATCGCTCCTCGTCGTCGACGCCGCTTGCATGATCGACGGTATCGAGGAGGTTCTCGCTGATGCCCGCGCAGGTCTTCCTGATCACTGGCTCCAGGTTCCGCGTGATGTCCCGTATCCTCTTGATCGTGTCCGAGGAGACGACGTCGATGCGCTTGCGGATCGGCACCACCTGATCGTGGCCCAGGGTGACCAGGACGTCGCCGTTGTCGTTGACACTGTGGATCTGCTGCTGCTTGCCCGTGAGCGAGAGGGTCTCTTCGAGCTTCGGGGGGCAGACGTCCAGCAGGTGCTCCTGCTCCTCGGGCGTGCAGTCCTCCAGGTCGATCCGCGGCACGCAGACATCGTTCCCGAGGTCGATCAAGTCGCCGTCCTCGCTCGAACTCATCTTACGATGATTGGCTCCTGCGGCATGAGAAGTCCGGGTTTAAGAATGCCTGAGTCAACGAGACCGGGGACAATCGCGGCGTGCTTTACTCCTGATTCGCCCCTTACTCTATACATCGTGTTCTAGATTTGTTTTACGATCAAACCGTTCAAGAGCGAATATCGCGAGTGGCTCTTGGTCTCGAAGCCGCGGGGAATATACTTGGCGATCGCAATACCGATGCGATTAGCTCCTCTCCCACGGGCAAAGTAGGCCGACTCGATTTTCCTCTCGAACCTTTTGAACCTGTCCTACATTCGGCTGACCCAAAGACGAGAGGATCTCTTCGTCACACTCGAGTGCGAACGCGCGAGCCGCGGAGAATGTCGCAAGGCTCGAACATTGAAGAAGCGGAGAGAGGGAGAGAAAGAGAGAGACTGTTTCCCGAGCGTAGTGGGACTCACCCTTTCGAAAGTAGAGGCGCACTTTATGAAATACTGACATAATCCCGAAACCACCAATGATCATCGGCTGCTCGGCTTTCACGGACTCATTAAAGCGACTACGCAGAGAGCGAGCCTCGCTCGAAACCGAGCTTCACTCCGCAAAGAGACTTCAACGAGTGGCGCACCGAGGGTAGAAACAGCCGAGAGCGCGCAGCTTCCACCTATTAGACCTGATTAACAGTCCCTCGTTAACAATCATCCGCAGAGCGCGATCGCTCATAATTGGCGCGGCCGGCAAGTAATTGCTTTATATCTTGCGTACGTGCGAGAATGCCTTAGAAACCCATGCATTACAGACTCGCCCTCCCTTTTTAGGACCCCCTCGCCAATTTTCGTCGCTACAATGCCGCCGGGAGAAAACGGCCGGACTTTAAAGCGCGACGTAATTGCACGATGCTTTCCCAGGCCCCTCTGCCCACCCTGTATCTCGCTCGCCTAATAAGAGCATAAAGTGGCACTCGCGTAGACATCCGTGTAAAATGTGTCAGGCTCGATTCGCCGGAGATTGTCCGAGCGCGCGCGCGATTGCCCTCGGATTAAGCCGCGGGAGAACATTAACGAGTTTCGCCGTTTCATCAGGAAGTCGCCGAGGAGGAGGAGGCTAGCAATTTCGGCGGCGAGTATTGCGAGACGCACCGCTCCGCCGGGTCAATTAAGATTGGTGCAATGTGTTGGGCAACCCGGGCGCCGTTTGGCCCGGTCGAACCCTGACGATGCCTCGCTTTGGAAAACGATCGGCCGCGGTGAATAGTCGGATGCTGGCCGAGAGCTTTCCTCGAGGCATTGTGTGCTCATTGTCGCCGTGATCAATGGACCGCGTGGAACCAACTGCGGGAGGAGACAGAAGGAAGAGAGAGAAAGAGAGAGAGAGAGAGGGACCGGTTCGTTGAACTTTTAATCTGTGCTCGCTCGGTGAGGAAGAGTCGTGTGCTCCATCACGCTCGGCTTGCGTGCGGTCATCATATGCAAGGGACTACAATGGACCCTGATATTTGTACGTAAAGTATGCTCGCCCACGACGTGGACCTTCGCTTGGTGGTAAGTTTGTGCTTGTACCAGAGATCCATAGATTTCATCTTCGATCTTTCCTTTCATCAGTTGGATATTAAATCTTTCGTTCATTCGAGTAGTCGACTCCTCGTCCGCTACTTACTTCCTATCTCTCGTCCCATGCGCTCGAGGACACTATCCTCGCACGCATAAGGTAAGCTTTCAATGGCCGAACAACTGGCAATAGACCATTGTCTCCGAGTTGCAAAGTAGAACACTCGAATGTACTGTTTCTTTCCATCAACGATTTCCACTCCAATTGACCGAGACACTTGTTCACTTCTCCCCTTTCAATCGCCCTCACTTCCCAAATTATTCCAACCAATCCTCCTCCCACCCTCTCGATCCTGCGTGAAAAGAGAATCCCCTCGGAATTCCACCGTACAATGCGTTGTAAGCGGAGACTCCTCGGAATTCTAAAGCGAAGGAAACGCTTTCTCAGTGGAGGGACACTTGTTCGAGCGGTGCACGGGCATTTAGGGGACATTGTCTCGAGATGCTCGAGCCGCCGCTTCTGGCACGTACAACTCCTCGGATGCAACACACCGGCCACTCGCTCCCACGTCGTTGGAATGCACTTACCTTGCACTAGATTGCTTCCTAGCTCGCATTTTCTCGAGCGTCGAGGCTACTCCCCGCGGCTCGCTGTCGCCGACTACAGTCGAGCCCACATTCGGCTAACCCCATGCGGCCAGCTCCTATCGAATTTTCGCCGGCGACCGTGACTCATGCTTTAATTGATCTACGCCTCTACCAGTGGTCTCGATTCGAGTGGCAAAGCGTTCGCGACGGAGGGTCGCCACGAGAGATCCTTGAGTTGGCATAAGTGCGCCTGAGAGAGAAAGAGAGAGAAAGAGAGAGAGAGGGAGATTTGAGATAGAAAGTCTAGTAAAGCAACATTGATAACGGGCGTATTTTGTCCGGTTGCATTCAAGGCGAGCGCAGCAACAAGGAGAGAATGAGTAAGTAGGGTAACGACGCGAAGGCTCAAAGTAATTCTTTGTTCGTTTACGGTGCGGCGAGTGTAGCTCCTTTGTTGAAATTGCGCGGCGCAGAGCCGCGTGCATAGAGAGCGAGCCTTCGTTCTTCGGGCATCGCATCCTGCCGACTGCCAATAGACTTGCGCTACGTGCACCATCGCCCCAATAAGTGACGTAGTCTGACATTTGCCGAGTTCCAGACGTTCCGCCGCACTGATTAATCCCCGCTCCTCCTTTACAATGGCTATTATTTCAGGGCCCGGCGAGAAAGGCCGCTTCCCGATGGAAGAGTTGCGTGCTTGCGGGTCCGCTGGGAGTAATCTCCTCCGGGGCTTTAAAGCCTTCGAATTCAGAGGTGGCCGTGAGCGAAAAAGGTTGGGGGACGAGTTCGTTGCCAGCAAACACACTCGCCCAGGTAACAGGTAACCAGTAACCGGACCTTCTCAGCTGGCTGCGGCCCCACATAGCTCCCTCGTGATTCACAGAGCGAGGCAGCGCCTCGAAAATCTTCCCGCAACATCGGCCACGTCGATCCTCCATCAACTAAAGGAATACTCGGTACAGAAACTCCCCGAAACCTCTACCCAACTCACCACGTGCCCTCGCTCTATAGTAATGTCCATTGTTTTTCCAACCCGTTATCTTGTTTTGAGTGGATGCATTAATCCTATCTAGCTCTACGATGCTCTCTTTTAAGAGTAATGCGAGGGTGCATGCGCCACCGACGATGCTTCCATGCCAGTGGATTCGTCCGAATTACAGACTTATCTTATCACAACACACTAACCAGCGCGTCTGTTGGTACAGGCGGCAATGATGAATCCAAAGTGCCGCACGCATCGGGGAAATGTGTCGCAAGTCCCGATATAATTCATCCCGAGACTCTCTAACCTCCTCTCGATACCGAGCCAACATAAATCTTTGCCTCTCCAAGCGGACGAGTGCAAATACTCGGCTCGATTGGAAAGAAGTCATTCCTGCCGATGCAACCTTGTGGAGTTTTTACCGGAGGCCTCGCAAAGTTGCACATTGCAATGTAATCCTCATGGGAGTTCAACTCCCATAACTGGTCGATGGTTGGATGTGGAGGATCGTTCGGCGCCATCTTCGGCGGCAAGGTGGATCGAGATGAATTGGAGAATAGAGACGATATGATAAGAGAGGGACGGAATCCGAGGAGCAGAGAGTCGCGAGCTACCAGGTGCACCTGGTAGCAGGTTCTCCCGTGCAGCGAGGGGTACCGATACATATTCGAAGGCCGACCACTCTTGGCTATCCGTGGCGGCCACGGGAGGACTATTTTTACATGCTATCTGCGCGAGAGGCTGCGAGAGACCACCTTACACAGCCGCCCCGCGCCGTCCTTTTTCACGTCCTCGTCGGAGAGTTCACGAGAGATGCTGGCCGCAGTCGAGAGCTGGCCCACTCGAAATAAAGATCGACTTATATAAGCCCGGTTAATTGGATACTCTTGACCGCCAGTGCCAAGAGACATCCCTCACTCGATCCCGTTCGATTCTCGAGTGTCGATGGATTGTTAAGACGTAAATACATGCGAGCGCGTAGCATGCTGCTATCTCCGTGTAGAATGAAACGGTGAATGAAGCGTGCAGACTCACCACTGGATTTCCGAGAACTCAGCAACTCGGCAGCATTGGGATCTCGGGGTGAGAATCGGTCGTAGCACTTGTTCTTTCGCAAGGGACACCGGCCGATTGCATTTCTTCGTCGCACACGCACGCTATGCACAGAGAGACGCGCACGACACTTCGATCTTTTCGCTTGGAAGAGGCGCGAGCGACGCCGCTCCGAGCACTACTCACTCGCAAGCACCACTGCGCGTTGCCCGCCGACGCGATGGCCACTGGTATCGGTCGCTTGCGATCGGGAGCCGCTCGAAAAACTGCATTTGCACCGGAGAACACTAATCGCGGACATTGGCCCTCCGAGTGCAGCGGCTACTTTGGAAGCAAGCGGCGATCGAGCCCGCGCGCAGCGCCATCTCAAACTATATCGAACTCCCTTGGATCGCAGGCCTGCGATTATCAAAATTCGACGACCCCACTTTTTTCAAATCTCAGTTATCAATTGATTGATTTGAGTGGTTGAGTTAGTAGCAGGGTTTTTGTTAAATGGCTGGCGGGAGTCAGGCGAATTTCAGATTACCGAGGATCGTTGAGAGGTCCACTGTACAGTTTGTTTGCGTTCGCACTTGAGTTGCCGATTAGAGTAATGGGTGAAAGATTTGGAAAGTTGCGGTGCTCGACGAGCATGGGAGTTCGTAGATCCCAATCAATGCCAGCGGCTCGGGAAGGAATTCGCGTTATGCGCGTTTCCTTCCAATAGCCATGGCTCGTGCGGATCTCGGCTCAAGCAGTGGATCTTTTCGAGCGGAGACGCGACCAGCGAAAGGAAAGTGCAAGATCCCGATCGAGGGACACTGGCCCGCTGAAATCTGGAGGCTCTCCCCGTTATTCTCGGCACGGAGAAGACGTCCCGAGATCGGTGGAGAGATGTAGGTGGCAGAAGTGAGCTTCCACAGTGACGAGAAGAGGTCGAAGGGATGCCCGAGAGTGCACCTTTCACACTTTCCTTGTCGCTCGCTCCTCAACAGGCCTTTGCTCTCCGTCCCACGGGTTCACGGCTCTCGTTTTATCTCGTGGCAAATGTGTCCGGGGAGATGTGTGCGCCACGTAGGCGTCGCAACAAGTAAGTACTTCACGGTAACCGCGTAAGGTACGCACTGAGAAAGAACGAACGTGGACGAGGAGAGGCCGATGCGTGCATTCACCGATTCACCGGCGATCCACTGGCCACCACGGTCTGCGTGCTCGACTCGCTCGCAGCCACAAGTACCGGGAGCCAAGAGAGTGCAGCCCCAACGTCGGGGGGAGAGGGAAGAAAAAGGAAAGAGGAGAACCCGGGAGTAAGGGAGAAAGAGGCCGAGCAACCGGCCGAGGAACGAGCGAAAGCGATGCCTGGCGGCCTGCCCATGCCTCATCGGCTCCCAGGGGGACTGTGGTCCATTTCTTGAAGGAATTTCGAGAATCGCACACCTTTCCAATCTCAGATCATAGAATTCTAATGACTCGAAAGGTCGATTTATTGTATTTACATATTTATAATATAAATTCAAGTCAGTGTGGTGGTATATGCTATGCTAGAGTTTTCAGTCTTCTGTCTAATAAGTCTGCATCCAAGCGGTGCTTGCAAAGATATTGACCCTCTAAGAAGAGAACTGGGATTTCGTATTTGTATAACTGTAAAAGGCCCTCGTTTCCTTTAGCAGTTATATCGACCTCCTCTAATTGATAGCGACCAGGGAAACGCTGGCGCAATGCCGCTTTTAAATCGTCGCAAAGCGGGCATGGATGTTTTGTGTATAACGTGAGTTTTGGTGGAAAGGATGTCGCATGAGACCTACAGAACATGAGAATGTGTCAGGGAGATTGAGTTTTGTAATAAAACCACTTAGTCTACTGCGATCGAGTATATTTTCTGGTTAAAATATAACAATATAAAACTTGAACAACACCATTGTAGAAAAATAGAAAATGGATTGATTCACGATATATGTACAAATATGACTCTGCTCGAAAAATTAGATGGTAATCGAGCGAGTCCGAATATGCTTTGTGAGTATTGCACTTTTACAGCTGAGATCGTGTGGACTTACAATTTCTCAATGAGAATCGAAGATGCACCGCCACCTCCGTTGCAGATTGAAGCAACACCCTTCTGGCCAGCCTTCAAAGCATGTACCAAATGGACCACGATGCGGGCTCCAGACATTCTAAAAAAGTTAATAATTAGTCAACTGACTCATTCGACAAAGGGAATTTAAATACTAACCCAATAGGATGACCGAGGGAAACAGCACCACCGTGAACATTCACTTTTTCGGGATCGATGTCGAGCATCTTCTGAGTTGCAACGACTACGGCACTGAAGGCCTCGTTGATCTCCCAAAGCGCTACGTCGTTCTTATCGATACCAGCGCGTTTCAGCAGCTGGAAGTGCAAAACAAGTTACGTAACAACTCCGAAAACTTGCTGATTTGCGAAACAGCAGAAACCTACTTTTGGAACGCCTAATGCTGGTGCGATTGGAAAATCGATCGGTTCGGTTGCAGCGTCTTCGAATGCGACAACACGCGCCAATGGTTTTAATCCTAACTGTGCTGCGTGGTCAGCGGTAGTCATAATTAAAGCTGCCGCACCGTCGTTCAAGGTGGAGGAATTGCCAGCTGTTACCGTACCATTCTCCTTCTGTTGAAAATGTACATGCATGAAGACAAAACAATATGGTTTCAGTATTCACAATATGCTTGACTTCTTACTTGGAAGACTGTGCTAAGTTTCTCAAACTTGTCAAAGTTTACTTTCTTGTACTCTTCGTCCTCACTGAATACTAAATCTGGCTTGCCTTTCTTTTGGGGTACATTGACTGAGACAAGTTCATCTTTGAATGCATTCGTCTTATAAGCTTCTGCACTACGTTTGTAGCTGTTCATGGCAAACTGATCTTGCTCCTGTCGTGTAATATTTAGTTTCTTTGCTGTGTTCTCAGCGCAATTGCCCATATGAATTTTGTTATAGACATCGGTCAAGCCATCAAAGACAATACCATCCACCAATTTCATTCCTCCGTACGTAGTCTGACCCCTTGCAAGATAGAATGGCACATTGGACATGGATTCCATGCCACCAGCAAGGGTAATGTCTTGATGTCCGCACTGCAAAGATTGTGCAGCGAGCATGACACTCTTCATGCCACTAGCACAAACTTTATTCACTGTTGTACATATTGTGGATGTGGGGAGCCCTGCAGAAATGTATGGATATATTTTGATTCTTAAGATGAACTGTACTTCTTAATTTGATAGAAAATTACCTGCAAACAATGTTGCCTGTCTGGCCGGTGCCTGACCCAATGATCCTTGGCACACATTGCCCATAAACACTTCACTGACTTGGTTTTTAGCAACACCAGCTCTTTCAACTGCTGCCTAATATCAATAGAGTGAAATTATTTTCATATCCCATTTACATAATGTATGCAATTTTTTGGATAAGTGTACTTACTTGTATAGCTACTGCTCCAAGTTTAGTGGCTGGTACACTGGACAAAGAGCCAAGGAAAGATCCCATAGGAGTTCTAACAGCACTGACTATCACCACATCCCTAAGGTTTACTTTGGAACTATACGACCGCGTGCTGATCGCACGAATCTAATAAAAAAGGAGAATTAAAATATTCATTTTTCACATTCTTCCCATTCGCTTGGTTTCATAAAGGAAAAAATATCAATCCCGCTTTCATTAACAAGATCAAACGACCTCGATTTATTCACCATTTCAATATTTAAGTATTATACAATATGTTTGAACCCGTTGGACCTCTCGATGAATAATTTCTCTATGAAAAATGACTTATTTGATACACGGGATCTATAATGAATGAGACTCACGCTATTTATGCTCCTCATCATCGACATCTTGTAAATCTTTGCTTCGAACTTAGTCTTGAAACTTAAAAGAGCCGAGTGCTTATCCTACTTGCTCCTACTTGCTACTGCTACTACTTGCTATCATCTCAAAACTGGACTTATCATCGACGGAGCATTAAGAATGCAAAGGCGTCACCTTGATTGATCATATTGTTGCCACATGCCATTCTTGTGAAAGGCCGGCATTATGATCACGGCCGCTACTCCGCTGTAAACAAAGTTTTACATTTTCTTGCATGGATTAAAGATATCTCTAAAGCGCATAATTTTCTAAAAATATAAACATGATTAGAAATCGGCAGGTACTGCGACGATAGAAATGCGACGCGCATGCGCAATATGGCCGACGAAGTATGCGACCATGGCGCGCTTTACCAGTAGTTTGATCGCCGGTCTTCTTCAAATTCGTGTGTCGCGAGTGCTTTTGTGTAGTTTTCTGACTGACCTGGCTAATTTCGAAGACATCGAAAGGTAAGATACTCACAATTGTAAAAGAGTCGATGTAGTTATGTGATTATTGTGTATAGAACAGGGAGGAAAAGAAGATAAGTAACTCTACAAGTGGGGTCGCAACTGCGAAATCGGTACTTTTATTGATTCCATCGTTAATTTATAAATATCTGTCTTTGGATCGCCACATGTCTTGTCACCGGTCCCTACGTGTAAACTTGGTCTAAAACTAATTGTACCATAACGAATCATGCATACGAACACTGATGCAAAGGTTGCGGCAGTTACATTCTACAGGTGGTTAAAAGCTTGTTACTTGGATAAAAGTTCCATCATTGTTCGTAGGCATAAAGTAAAATGACGCTTTCACTTGTCACGTATCAACTGACAATTAGATCATGTGGCTTTAATCACAATTGGTATAATTACACAGCTTGCACCATTGGTTACGAATTTCGGTGGAGAATTTCAATTTCATCACATTCACTGCGAATTGTCTAATATTCATTCAACGATAAACTAATGGCAAGAGTAATGCCACTACTATCGTCATAGAACTTAAACAATGTGGAAAGACAAAGTAGCAAGATTCTTATATACCTTTCTGCCTTTCCACATTGGTTTTATCATTAGTACATCAATGCTTTCTGCATCAAAGTGGCAGCATTGCAATAACAAATGCAACTGAATTAAAATAATTGTTATTCCAGTTTAAGAAAAATATTTTATATGTTACGGGGTACAAGGCTTGCAGTGGAGCCATAATTTCTGTTTAACATACTATTGCTCCTCAGCAGACTATATGGTGATTGCTCCATTGCAAGCCGGCTCGGACTTTGTTGAAGAATCTGTGGTTGAATCTGAAAAGGACCCGTAAAAGGGCCTTTTCCGACAACAACAGAATTTATCAAGGAGTTCTGTCAAGTCACTCCTTTCAGTCTCATCTCTGTATAAGCCACTAGAAGCTTCATCTGTGCAGGCTGCTATGAAAGTTTGCAAATCATTCTTAGGGAATCCGTCGCGATAGTAAACCTTTATAGTATCGTACGCATCCATTATCACAGAAATGAATAAACTTAGGACCACGTATATGTACAGCGAGATAAAAGTGTACAAGTAGATTCTAGAGTACCACCACAACATTGGCGATTTAAAAGATGTTATGGTGAATGTCGCAAACATATCATCTCCATTTATGAGTGCAAACAGGCACTCAGAGGTTGTTGCTAGTGATCTGAATTTCATGTGATACGGGCCCAGTATTAGCCACCCGCAGAATGTGAAGCCGGCATAGATGAGAATGGCACAAATGAGAAACCGGGCTACTTTAGGAGCTGCTTTCTTTAGAGTCAATATAACAACATTGTATGTCTTGAAAAATCCCAGGTATCTCAGTACACCGAACCAAACAAGTAGATTTCCTGTGCCAAGGAATATACTACATATATTCCAGTGATCACTGCCAAAGTGTTTCCTCTCAATTTGTTCCTTTATCGCGGACCCAATGATAATTAACAAATCGTTTGCTATGATCATAACATACCAGAAGTTTAAGAATTCCAATTTCCCCTCGAGGCTCAAAGTCTTGCCATAAGTCTTTTTGAAAAAGTTCATAGTTTCGAACTTGAGTGACTGGGCCCGATAAATTGCCCGGGAGCACAATACTAGAGAGACAGTGCAAATGACAATAACCAGGAGATTTAACAAGGTTCTCAATGCGGATTCGATACGATTGTCAGTAACATAGCGTGTATCGCCTTTACATTGTAAACGTTTCGGTTCGGCGTCTAAAGAAAGCAACATTTGCCCATCGAAGTCGCGATTATCAAAGTCTATCATAATATTAAACTGGTAACAATCTGGGGGTGTCATGGGCCCGGCAGCTTTAAGATTAACAGTCTTCAGAGCGAACATGAGGTGTGCTCTCACCAGTGCTGAGAATTCGACTTTGACTTCGTTCTCACCCAATATATGTCGCGAGCTGCCGTACTTGTTGTAAAATGGCCGTGTGATATTGACGCACTTCTCTATGACTTCCTTGTCGAATACGTAGCTCTCGTTAAAACCGAATATAATACCTTCTTTGTACTGATACAGGCACAAGACAACCGGCCCGACCGAGTTGTCCTCGGCGATATACGAATACGAGCCTATTGCGTTGCTAAGATTATAATAGCCGTCGAGAGCGTAGTCGATCGTGTCAAAGAACTCGTCTTGCTTGTAAAGGGCCAGTGGTCCGGTTGCTGGAGGATATGCTGGTACCTAACAGTGAAAAGATCATTTGTTAGTCGTTAGTCAACTACCAGTCTAGGTCTTTCTTAGTTGTCGTCAAGTTACCTCGAGCGTGGTGTCCCAACCGCGGAGAAACAAATGCGAGAAGGCTATTCTATTGTCCCACGTGTAATTCACGTGCATATAATTATTGTGCGCGAACAAACAGAGCTGAATGGTTACTAGTAGTATCTTGCTCAATTGCACTATAAACTTGTAGGGGAATCGGCGCTTCGCCTGCCACTTTTCGATCGGATTCATAAAGAAGAACTTCAACTTTCGGCGCATCTTCGCTTCCGCGTATGTCGTCATACTACAGCTGGCTCGGTCCACTGGGGTGGATCTATGGCTCCTACAAACAAATGCACGATTAGTTTGCAACTTCGATTACATGGATGATTTCAGTAAAAGAATATCACTGCCTCTTTTGTTTATTACTGACAATGCTTTGTCGGTGCTCCTTCGAAGAGGTCAGGGCAACGGGATACTATCGGCGAAACTAATGTACATTCTGTAGCAACAGGTCGTGCAAAACTTACGATATCCCGGCAGATATAGAAACTGTCGTGGGGAAAATTACATTGTTCATAGCCGTTTTATGTGAAGGACACGACTTGTGTCACGCACAAATTTGAGTGTCGCCCGCACGACAACAGTTCAAGTCGAGCATTTTCCGAGGAGGGATGTTATCCCGTGAGCACGAAGGCAGCGGGACAAAGGAAAAGCAAATTTGAAGGCATGTCCAGAAACGCGAAAGATAACTGGCAAGAACAATGCTTGGTCAGATAAAACGGAGCAATGCACGAGCAAGCAGAAAGGGAGAGCGTGATGACTCAAAGGTCACAATGGATCGGATAGAGCGAGAGTGGACGATATTGGACCTTAGGACTGGCGAAAGCAAGAGCTTAGTGTGTGTCTAGCATGACCGGGAGCTTATCGAGCATTGTCTAATTATCATCGGATCTGCAAATAGTGGCGATGATAAGAACAGACGAACCTCGGGTCGATTGCATCCGCGTTGAGCATATCGTTCTCGCTGGCAATGTCGCATTCGCTCTCCGGAGCATCGCTCCACGAGCGATACAATGTTCTCTTTCGCGGCTCGGTCATCCCAATGGATTTGATTCAGCCTCTTCCAGTGTGGTCTATCCCGCGGAAATATCCTCCCACTTGCTTTCGCCCGATGGTGACTGGCCAGGCTGTTCACATGCGTGAATCTGCGCAGCAACGCGTGAACGCAACATTGAGCTACATGGCAATTTGGTCCAGTGTGCAAGCTCGCAACTGAGCCTCCTGTCAGATCCGTAGCCGCTGCAAGCCTCTAACTGTCACGCACGAAATCGAGGGGTCCGATAAGACAGGAATTCTCGTGGTTAGATGCGGCCATCTCAGGCCTCTCACTCGACACGCTCTACTTCCTCGCACGACACAATGCCTACTAGCCTCTGCCAGGCTGCCAGCCTCAGCCAGTCTATCAACCAAAAACAGCTGTTCCGCACTTTGCGTCACGCTCTCGGGCCCTTTCGCGTCCTTCACACAACTGATCGTAGGTTGAAAAGGGAGCGAGAACCGGGGAACCACCTGACTCTAAGCTCGAGCTCGCTCGACTGATGCTGACTAGAAGGGAATCCCCTCTACCCGGGTAAACCTGATCTGCTAGAGGTAGCCACCGTGGTTGGCCGTCCAGCCGCGGTCGTTCCTCACATGGTGTCACTTGCTGCCAAGAACTCTCACTGATCTCGGCACCACAGCGCTACCACTTATCTTCCGTGGCAGCTCGCCCGTTTGAACGGAGACTGACTATCGCTGGTGGAGCGATCGCCACATGTTTCCAGAGAATCAACCCGACGACGATGCTCTCGAGCCCCGGAGCATCGACCTACCAACCTACCAACCTACCAACCCACTGACGCCTGAAAGTAGACTAGCAAAGCGATCCCAAATGAAATGAGCGTGAATTAACAGCAATGTAGTAGGTGAAACGGGTGATGGAGGAGAGCCGAGTACGAGAATGGAGCACCGGAGGAGGATCGACGAGCATCAATGCCGTGATAACGACAGAATAATGGATGGATGCGCGGTGGGGAGACGCGCGGTGACCGGGAGCTTTCTGCGCGAGCGTCCTGGGGAGCTTCGTGACATACACGAGGGGTGCGTTCTGCCGCGCGCGCGAATACCCTCTGTCCCTGTATCGGGGGAAGCGCAGCCAGAGCGAAAGCTGAGGCCAGAGCGAGAGTCAGAGTCAGAGGACCAGAAGCGAGATCAAGAGAGATTGGCCGCGTCCTCTCCACCATCCCGCTTGCTCGATCGACGGATCGAGGCGCAGAGAGAGAGAGAGAGTGGCTCTCGGGGAACTGGTCGTGCAGTGCTGCTTCTACCCTGGAAGCTCGAAGCGGACGGGGATTCTCTCTCGGCTTACCTATCCTCTCCGATCTAGCCAGAGTTTGTATCTGCTTGGCCGCTGGAACCCTGACACTGCTAGGTCACCGACCTATCACCCCGAACTCCTCTCGCGTACCGGAGGCGCACGTCACTCTGGCTTTCCAGGCTGCTCCTTTGGCTCTCGCTTCTGAACCGTAAGCTCCTGTGGCTCCTGCGAAAGTGATACTACGCGAGGTGCAGTGCTGTCTCTCACCACCGGTTTCTCTCTCTCTCTATCTCTCTCAGTCACTCACCCCCTTCTTTCCCCGGGAAGATCGGGACCGAGGCAACCCTTTAACTTTCTCCATCCCCTCGCGCCCGCTCTCGGAAGGGGGCCAAGAGGGAGAGCCAGGCGTCGTACGTGTTAAGGAAGTTGGCTATTACGCAAAGCGCGCACACGCTCCCTCACTGGTGCGATCACTGCCAAGGGAATTGTTGAGTGGAGGTCGCGCAAGAGAGAGGAGGGTGGTGCGAGAACTCGAGGTCGAATCTCGGGAAGGATGGTGGATCAACAAGAGCAGCCGGAGCAGCAACAGGAAGCCTTACCGAGCGTGGTCGAGCTTAACGTGGGCGGTGTGTTCTATACGACCGCGCTCTCGACGCTCACCCGGGAGAGCGATTCCCATCTCGCTGGCCTTTTCACCGGCACCGTCACCGTCGAGAAGGATGCGAAGGGCAAGTACTTCCTGGATCGGGACGGCGTGCTCTTCCGCTACGTTCTCGATTTCCTGCGCAATCAGGCCCTCGTCCTACCGGAGGGCTTCCGGGAGAAGGAGAGGCTGAAGCAGGAGGCCAATTTCTACGGGCTGCGGGGACTGGAGCGGGTCATCTCGGAGAGCAGCGGGACCGCTGGGGCGAGCAAGGCCCTCGCTACTGAGAAAAAGACACCGGGACACATCACCGTCGGCTATCGCGGCACCTTCGCCCTCGGCAGGGAAGGGATGGCGGACGTGAAATTCCGCAAACTCTCGAGGATCGTGGTGAGCGGCCGCGTGACTCTCTGCCGCGACGTTTTCGGGGAGACCCTTAACGAGAGCCGCGATCCTCATCACGGCATCACCGACAGCTATACCACTCGATTCTTCCTCAAGCACAGCTTCATCGAGCAGGCGTTCGACATGCTCCAGGAACACGGTTTCAAATTCGCCGGGAGCTGTAGCTCCAGTACCGCCGGGAATTCGGAGCCGGTTAAGGCTGGCCCCGCCGGCGAGGAGAACCGTTGGAATCATTACAACGAGTTCATCTTTGTGCGCGAGTAAATGGCCATCATCGCTGCCCATCCGATCGCTAGGTTGTTCCTCTGCTGAATGTACCAAGTAGATGTTCTCCGAAACCTTATTCTCCGACAGTAATACTCCAACTGACACGACTCGTTCTTCCTTCTGAATATATATGTGTGTGTACATACGGACACGCTCCGACTCCTACCGTTGTCCCCAACCCCCAACCCCAAGCCCCAAGCCCCAAGCATCCACCAGCCCGAATCCCCGATAAAACGCACAAAGACTTTGACGATTCACGCGAAAATGGGAAAGGCCTCGGGAGCTCGCGAAGAGCTGCACTTGCATTCATCCGGAAGATGCTCGCGCGATAAATGGAATTGTTAGGCCGGGGCACTTGTTACACCGAGCGATTCTTGTTAGACCATGTGTGTGCACGTACGTAGTACAAGGCAAAACGATGTCACGCGCTTGTCGAATTTTCGAGTGACATGATCTCTCTCCCTCTCTCTCCCTCGCTCCCTTCACCCGAACTGTTCTTTGGCGATTGGCGAGATTGTACTTGGAGGTTCTTTTGGTATTAGTCAGGCTTTCGTCTAGTTAATCGAGGAACTCAATCTCTCAGGCCGTTGCGAGGCTGACCGCTTCTTTCCTCCGATGTGTCATAGAATAAAGGGAGGGTGACTGGACGAAAGGAGAGAGAAAAGGCGGGAAATTAATCGGCGGTGGCGGTGATTTATGAAGTAGGAGTCGGGCAAGTTTGCCGACGCGGCGGTTCGATGTGGTTAACTTTAGTCTGGCCGATGGGAGTGTGAGGGATTGCTGGATGGATGTCGGTACAAAGGTAAAGAAAGGCGTAGCGCTACTTTGATTTCACGATGCAAGATCTCAATCAACCAGTTGGTTCCAAGCTCTTACGTTACCTGTACACATAGAGTTATACATAAATAATCGAATCCAGGAAGCTTCCATGTGGCGTTGGTGCCACGTTCAGACAATCTTCTAACGAGAATCAATATCTGTGTACATAAGTCTCATTTCGTCTAGTTCCTACGTTCCTAGTCTTGGTTGGATTAGCAGTGACGCGCAGAACTCTTCGTAGTGCTACCATGATTTCTGTCGTACGGCTGTCGTACTTAATTGTAAGTGTATATCTAGAGCAAGTATACTTGTTAAATGTAGAGCGAGAGTGACGGAGAACTTGACAGACTCGAGCCCGACGGACGGACGGACGGTCTAGCAGACAGTGAGACAGTCGTTTATATTGCTATACATACATATATATATGATATATAATATATACATATATTCTATCTGTGACTGATGTGCTGATGTGACATAGTGAATCACGCCCGACAGTGACGAGCGACAAGACAAGGGAGATTGTCGGTACAACCGAGGGGGAATTTGTTAAAAAATATATACACACTACTCATCCGCGATATCACACGACGGTATATTTGAGAAATTTATCGTGTCTATACGAATGTATTTTAGAGCTCTTTCGATTTTTGAGGGATTCAATTTTTGTACTCTATATCCGCCGGCATTCGTGTAATAACGTGATATGGTGACCTGGTTTAGAAATCCGAGAGGAATTTCCTCCTCGCAATAGTAGCCCCCTGCGTTATTACATTGTTACTTCCTACCGATTTTAGAGTGAAACTTAATGTCGTTGGGTGCTTCATATCCGAAGAGTGTGGTGCTGAGACTTATGATAGAGTGGAGGCCCCGATTTATCGATTAGAGCGGTGCCGAAGCAGCGATCCAATCACTGCGAAAGGAAAATGAGCCACTTGCCATCGAATTGCCAAAGTTTAAACAAGTTCAAGCCATCCGATTCTCCTTTTATACGAGATTTCGAGTCGCGTGGACGCGTCCCTCAAGGAGTTGACTTGTATCCAAACCATCGGATTCCGGCTCCTACATAGTGCGAGGCTCCTTTTCTTCCTATCGAAGTGGATCTACTAATTGTGAATAGACGCAGGATACAATTAGCTAGTGTGTTAAGAGGACGACGACCGCCGCTACAATCCGACGATACTACGTCGTTGTACATACAAAAGTCGATCGAAGAAATAAAGAAAGGTATATAAAGCAGCCTGCATTGCTCCTCCTTACTCATTAGTCGGAGATTGGCGAGAGGCTCTTCCTCGAGAATAGTCGAGCCAAGCACTGGTTTACTCGAGGAAAATGGTCCCCGGCTCGACTCTACTATACCAGGAGACAGGGCGTTAACGAATGACTCGGTACTCGGATGAAGGTCTATGCAAACTTGATTGCTCGCCTGAACGAACTCGAAGGAAACACACCCAGGGATAGAGTTTCCCATCGCCGCCGGATACTCGGAGCAATCTGTTGCTTAGTTCCTATTCACTCGTAGAGTTCGTATACGCGGCATCGAGGCTTGAAATAAATATCGTCCATCTGTGCCAACTTGTAGAGCAAGAGCCATTAGTGCAGCATTGTACATCCATACAAATGAGAGTTACAGACTCTAACTACTTGAACTTCAGGCCCAACTTCCAATTGAGCTCGGCGCACTAAAACTCGGCGGTTTAGCCTCGCAACTCGGAAAGAACAATTGGAACGCGATTCCGTTGATAGCTAATACGAGAGAATCGATTGCCGCGGCTTTTTACGCGTTTCCGATAGATTCATTAGTAGATGGCGGCGGTTTCGTATTCGGCCGAGTTACTTTGACGTAATTCCGAGGGCCGTCCGCCGGGACGCCCGACGTATTTCGTGGTGCTGATCCTATTTCTCATCTGGTTCTCCGGATCGATCGTGCCAGATAATTATAACGGGCGAGCGGTCGCTGTGGTTTAAAGGACGATTAGCCGAGTGAGAATTTCCACCGAACGCCTATTACAGGATGCCGAGCATAACTCGAATGATGCCGGCGCGCCCGAGCTCGCCGCACACACAACCGAGCCTATTCAGGAATCCCCGCTAACGACGGATGCGAGGCTAGCTATGCCCGGAAATTTCTCGATTGCCCATTGAGGAAAAAGCCCCGGGAATAGTTCTGCCGCGATTCCAATTATCGAGAGAGAGAAAGAGAGGGGAGGGAGGGAGAGAGAGAGCTCTCCTCCTCGTTCACTCTGGTTTGCGCTTCGCTCTGTTCAGAAACGACCTCCCGGAAAGAAGGGACGAAGGCCTGTCCTGTATTGGAATTGAAAGTACGATTGGAATTGAAAGTAAGGGATGGCCAGTCGTTTGCCGGCAATACCGGTACAAAGGTAATCGTATTGGAGTTGGCCTGATCCGCTTGGTTCGATGGCTCAAATCCGACTGAATATTCGTTCACCTTGATCAATAAAAGTAAAACACGCGGGCGAGCGGGCGAGCGCGCGCGCGCAGCCGGTGACCGTCGCCTTGCTGCCCCACGTGAATCCTCTGGCAGCATCGGCAAGGATCGCCAAGGCGGCGGTGAAGTCCTTTACCGCACCACTTACTGACACTCCGAAACATCTGATGGTCTCTGTTATTTATAGCCGACTTTAGCCTTGGCATCTCACGATCCCTCCCATGTGGGTGCGACCTTTCCGCCGTCGCCACCCTCCCGTCGCGCCCTGCCAGGGGGATATCGAATTTTTCCGTTCCAATGAAGGCTGATTCCTTCAAAGTAAACGGCCCTCTCGGAACCTAAAGTCCGACATGCTTTCATTCCCCGGAATAACTGGCCGAGCAGCAACTCGCCCGCGTGACCCAATGTCCCAGGTTTAGGTGGGTGTGTGGGGTGGCTCGCTGCTGCCGGCGGCTCCTTCCTTGCAGAGCGCGGTGCACATTGATCTTCCCTGCGATGCCGTGAAAGACATTCTCCCTAAAGCCGGCTGCCACCGGCAAAGGAAGGGAATACGCCCGCGGCAAACCCCACCGTCAAATTGGACCTCCAAACCACCATCGGGATAATGAGTATTGGACTATTTCCGGGGAGCAACAAAGAGGGTAGTAGCGACGAGCCGCGACGGTGAGCCAGC
Organism: Crossocerus cetratus; assembly: GCA_963675795.1. Classification (NCBI taxonomy): domain Eukaryota; kingdom Metazoa; phylum Arthropoda; class Insecta; order Hymenoptera; family Crabronidae; genus Crossocerus; species Crossocerus cetratus. The sequence continues at coordinate 20,650,935 of OY776665.1, read as the reverse complement.
TGGGCCTTCATTGAAATAAACAGCGGCCGAGGAAAAGGAGGACAAGTACCACAAAGAAGATAAAAGTAAAGGAGTGCCCGGGAAAGGAGGCAGAGGCTGGAGAAGGAGCGCGCGCTCGAGTGCAGCCGTGTACGAGAAATAATGTAGAAGCTAGCTTTCTTTACATTTTACATGGATGCATGTGCCAGGTACATTTACGAGCCCCCACTTGCCGCTGTACCTCTTCCCGAGAGCCTCTTTAATATTCGATCATCCGTGCCTCGGGAAAAAGTTTCGATATTCAATAGAGCCAATAACTTCTAATCGGTCGCCGAAGGAATTGGCGAAAGTGGATTAGACGGGCTCACCGCAGGAAAAGGTAGTTGGCAATTGGAGCGAGTTTACGTAGAACATCGCATTGCTCGGCCAACTCGATGTGACTGCGCGACAATATCATCACCTATTGAAGAGTCATTGTCAGGCCGCCGTAGGGCCCGAGGGAAATCGACTTTCGTAAGTGGCTGCAATTGTCCTCTGCCAGAAGCGAACGTCGGGTTATTAATCAATTGAAGGGTAAATGAATATTTCATATATCCGGGCAGGAATCTAAGTCTAACGAACTTAGCCTTGGGGCTTTTAGCCGAGTTCCACTTTTTCTCTGTGAGGCTAGGATCGCCGAGGCATGTTGACATTGTGTTGAAGGGCCGTTTAACAAGTTTGCTCGTTATCTCTTGCGGATGTCGAGAGCCCAGTCAAGTGAGCCAGCCTAACTTTGCATCACTGGAAACACTCGTGTCAAGTCCGCCCTCCCGTAAGGGATGCCTCCATTAGATGAAAGAATTGTTCTTTTCATTAGCGCGGCCCGGCAGCGCGGTCTTCGTTGCTTTAATTTGCCGGCCTCGCAATTAACGCTCGCTCGATTCAATCCTAGCCCTAAGGCTTCTACTTGCCGAGTGGAGAATAGGACTCTTTCGGCAATCCCACTCCCGACAAACTTTTCTCGGTCTTCCATCTTGACCCGCTTTCCAACTGGGAGAGCTCTCGAGAGCCCATTATACGCCGCTCGGAGAGTTTAGGGAGATTTTCGAAATATCGGGGAAACACTGAGCGGGACCGATTGAAATTATGTATTATGCGAGGCGGAAGCGCACGGAATGGGGGGAGGAGATGAAACTCGAGCATCTCCGCGTGCGTCGTTGTCAGACGATAAGCACGAGGGATCGATCGCTCCTAGCGCTTTGCTTTGCTCTAGCTCTCCTCTTCGCGCGGCCAACAATGTAGGGAACTCCTGAGTTTGTATTTGCCAAATATCCTGGCGCGACGGGGGAGAACTGGGAGCAAGTTACTCGGGTGGGTTCTCCAAGTCACAGGCTTCTTCTCGGCTCTCGGCCCAATTTATTTATTAGAGAAGTGTGTCGTGTCGTACACCTTGAGAGTCGAGCCTCGCGTCTCTTACATAGGTAGACATAAGTAATGTTGGTAATAATTAAGTATATCAATAAGACAGTAATGTACTGCACCTCGTATATAGTATACGCGATGGTTTAGGCACTTTTGAACGTATGTAAGTAATACTAAACTCACTGGCCGCCCACTTCTAGCGCCTCCTCACCGAGATAAGAGACTTTATCTAACTTTATCGTGCACTATCGTCCTCTCGTGATTCTCAGCTGTACCCGCCTAGCAATTCGCACCACTCGCCTCATGGAAGCTCGGAAACTCTCGATGAGTCTTAGTGACCTCTGAAATGGTGAAGCTAACTTTGCCTGGCACACCGCCCACTCACACCGAATCCACACGACCCAACATATTTTACACGACTCAACTAGAAAATGCTGCGCCTTTCGCCTCTCCCCGATAAGGTCCCCTAGAAAATCAGGCGTGACGTGGATGAAGCATAGCAATTAATTATCACAGATATTAGCTGTAGCCCTAGGACGTTTATCGTGTTACGAGACAGGTCTGACACTAGTATGTACTTATCACTCTGATAGTTAAACGATCGTTTCTTCATTAGTAAGAACGTGGAATTAAAGGTATGAGACTCTCAGTGATCCTCCAAGGAACTACACATTATTCGATTGCTTTCTGTTACTGTATCTAGTTAGGTTTAACTCTCGGACACTACGTTCTGTTCAATTAGGTGCTTCCACATTCGAGATCTGTATGTGTGTGTGAGATGTTCTAGGACTACGATTCGCTCGGGAAAATCTAAGGTTTTAACGCGTCGATAAAAAATACACGAACGTCCCTAAAGCGGAAGTAAGGTAGACGTATAAATACGTAACGAGTCGTATATGTGTAACAAAGTCTCCCTCTACGGGAGTGCGACGAAAAGTACATGCGATTCTTATGATATATCGTTGATTCTTGGGGTGATGTTGATCGAGGACGTCATTGTTATTCTATACTTTATACTAGGTAAAAATGGATCATGCCGGGCAACAGTCCTTCCCGAGGCGTGTCGGAGTTTTATTGCAGTAAACTGTTCCGATCGTAGCTGACGGACCTGAACGCGTCTTCGACGAGGTCCGTCAGGCACCTGACTGCTTGCAGCAAAGCTGCCAGAAGCAGAGACAAGGACAGCGATATCAGTTTACCAGGTACGATCGCATCGTCCGACGAACTCTGTAGTCTAGTCGCGATCTTTTTTCGCTTCTTCTTCTCAAAAGTCCTACCACCACCACACGAGTCCTTTTCCTTCTCCTGTGACTTCTCGAGAGTCCGTCTCGACCTCGTCGGCGACTTTTCCCGAGATCGCGGGATGATTTCTTCGACGGACTCCTTGGAGCACCTTGTCGCTCGGTTCTTACCCTCCTCCGTCGAGATAATCGGCGTCCGATTAAGGGCGGACCTCGCGATTATCTTCCGACAGTCCTTCAACTCCGCTTCGATGGTGTTGTAAAGGTTTTCGCCGGAAGGTTTTTTGGTCCGCGACTTCCTCAGCTTCCTGCTACGAGGACTCTCCAGTGTACCCTCGGACTTGGCTTTGCCACAACTGTCCAGGTTCACGGAAGTCTGCTCGATTAGATTCCGCAGGGAGGTTTTCACGATCTCGTGCTTGTCGACGAAGTCCAAGTTCTGGAAGGTCGGATTCTCATCGAGGGAAGTTGTCCTGGTGTGACACTTGTCGCGGAAGAGCAGTGACTTCTCCCCGTACACGCAGTTGAGATTGTAATCGATGGTGGTGTGTTCACCGGGTTCCGAGTAGCAGACTCTGATGTTCTCCTTGGCTTCGTCGAGTATGATCTTCCTGGGGATGGTCTTGTTCAAACTATTGGGAATGAAATTGATCGGCTTGCCCGAATCCAGGGTGAAAACAGAGTCGACAGCTTTGTCCCGGAGAACCGACGTGTTCTGTCCCGAATCGAAATTGGTCGTATCGCCGATTCCGTCTGGCGGGTCGGATGGATTGCGTTCCTCTTGATTCGCAGTGTCGGATGAATCATCATTCGAGCCATCGGCTGGTCCAGCACCACCGTTGCCTCCCTTATCATCGTCGTTCTCTCTAACTGTTAAATCGTGTTTCAGCCAAACATCTTCTTCCTCCTCCTCCTCCTCGTCTTCTTCCTCCCCTTCCTCCTCCTCGTCAGCCTCCGATTCCAAAGATTTGCTTCTCTTAAGCACAGGCGCGACGCTTTCCGTATAAAGAAGATCCTGCACCTCATAAAGACTCCTCTCAATACTCGGGCTTTTGTATAACAAGTTTCGCAGTTCCGGTATATCCAAATCTTGCACATGCAATAAGTTCTGCTCAATATTCAGAAGACTCTCTTCAATCTGCACCAAGCACTGTTCTATATCACAGTTCGGCTCGGCTTCCTCCTCCTCATTCTCCGTCTTCTCTTTGGGTCGCGCTGTCACAATCGGCGGTTGCAGACCACCTTCGCCTTTCATTTCACTCCCCTGCCCGCGGGCACTCGTATCCGCCGAGAACCCCGGAAAGAGATGGTCTCCCCACCGAGTCGGCGGCCACCCCGACGCTTGTATCAAATCCTCCTGCTGCATCTGACTATCATAATAAACTCGATAATTACTGTGACTATTAGCCACCTCATAATTGGTGTTCGATCTGCTCTCCCAAGTGAACTGATCCGAGTCCCCGTCTCCCTGGCAGAATTGTCTCCGACACGCGGGGGACATTCCGGCGTGGCTGCCGCGGGAGTCCGCCGGCGAGTGATCCTCCGAGTATCCCCGGGAATCGCGCAAGTGATTCCGCGCGAGGATTTCGGTGCGCAGATCCGCGTATTTATTATGACTGCTCCACTCGAGATATGAATTGCCGTGGCTGTTGGCGAGGGGGTAGGTGTTGCTCAAATCAATATCGCTGCGCGGCCGGCGGGAAGACTTGAGAGGGTTGTACATGAGGTATTCGCCGTGACCGTGACTGTCGGTGTCCTCGTCGTCGCGGCCATTGTCATCGTCGGCGTCATTCTCGTCGTCGTCGGCCTCGACCGCCCTCTCGTACGGGCTGGCTTCCAGCAGGCCTGGAAGAGTGCCAGGCTCGTAGTAGCTGTCGTCGAGGAATATATGCCCGTCGAGGACATTGTCCTCGAGATCGATCCACTTCCTCTTGCTGCGTCCCGCGGAACTTCGCCGGTGGTGCTTGTACTTCCGGTCGCAGCTCGACCTGTCGATAGTGCGCGCTTCCTCGCGATTCGGCGGCTCGGGGTTAAAGGGCATGTGCACTTGGACCGGGCAGAGGGTATCGGCTCTCCCCTCAATGTTGCGTACCGCCGGGGGTGTGCTGCTTACGAGGGGAGCTACTTCGTCGAGTAACGCTTCCCTCGACTCGGAATAGCGAAAAGCAGGACACGGCGTGTCTAGCGGCGAGTGCGAGAGGAGATTCACGTAACCTCTGCCTACAAGAGATCATGTGACGCTCGGGCTCTCCCGTCCGTGAGCGATCCTCACGTCCTGGCTACCATTCAGCGACTCGTTACTCGATCTTGATCGGGAGCGCGCCCTTGTTCGACTCAGATTGCAAGCCACCTAGGCAGACCAAGCAATTCCACGCGTTTTAATGCAGAACCTGTACTAGGACCTTTTGCGATGCAACTGGAACGAGGCGTACTTTCGGATGGCTGATTTTGATCTCCCCGAACTCCTGGGTGAATGTGAGAATGTAAACGCAAAAGGCCATCGCGCACAGCCACTCGGTCACGGTGCTGGCCACGTGAAGCTCCCACCCGCCGTCCTCTTTATACCACTTGCGAGGATTTGACCCTGAAAGAGGAAGAAAGTTATTTGGTTGTTTAAGATGGTAGGGGTGAGTGTTGCCAGGGAGAGACGGACCCTTGTAAGCCAGATGTGCGAGGAAACCAGTGATGAGAATCAGGAAGAAGCAAACCGTGCAGAAAGTGGAGAGAGCTGTTCGTAGGTGGGCCAGCCTCAGAGAGCATCCCAAAGGATGCAAGTAGAATGAGCACACGGCCTGAAATGAGTACAAGTGTTGTATTAATATTAATAAGAGATTCAGCGGATCAAAGATATCGCGATAGACCGACAGTTTTTTGTTGGGTTAACAAATGGTAAACCGAGACAGAGAGCGCGACAGTGACCTAGCACTTCGAGATCCAATTAACCACTCAGCTAAATCCCTCCTAGCTACACAACATTTTCCCCTTACCTGCGTCCAGAAGTACGCTGTGCCGCCGCCAAAGCATAAAACTGCGCCGATCAGGTGTACAACGATAACTGAAGTCTCTTGAAAATTAGCGACCAACGATAGGCCGGCGGTTGACGTTAGGCCCAAAATTAGAGCCCAATGATTCCATTTGGGTAGTGAGGCCTGCAGACGGAAGGTGCTCGAGCACTCCTTCACTTGAGAGTATCTTAGGTAGATTACGAAGCACACTGTAATCAAAATAACGCGATAGTATTCGAGTGAGTGGCAGAGAGCAGTACTCTGAATGATATCGTGCTTGGAAACCCGAGAGACTCACTCAGCATTGCGATCATGTTGATGGACTGGGCGAAAATGCAACTCTCAGGAGCGGTCGTCGCCACATCGGAAATGTAGGGGAAGCCTGGCTCCACGTGTCCCAATACAACCGCTATGATATACCTGGGGATTAATCGGACGACCAATTAGCACTGATTCCGTAAAGGATATTGTTAAAAAAAGAAATGACAACTCACGTTAGGATGAATACAGTTGGTAGAGAAACGAAGAGAACTATTGGCAGGTAGTGGAGGTTGCCGTGGAACTCGTCCCTGTCCATGATGCGGGCGTGAGTGGCCGTTGTCCAGGAGAGGTTGGATTGCGAGGGGATTTAGGCGTCGAGGTGCGTGATCGACGCCGCTATCGGAGAGATCTGGGCGCCGATGCACACCCCGACATAGACCGGATGATGCACCAACAGGCATTCATGCTCTGCTCAAGCTCTTCTTTACTCTCGATTACCCTTTTTCTTCGGAGATCAGCCACCGCACTGTCTAGCCCGACTGCTCTGCACTCCAAGTGCCATGAATGCCTTTTGCGAGTTGACTGCCTCAGCAGAAAGGCCTCTCGTCACGTGGCACTTTATCGTGATAGCAGTCGTCCACTGGCTGACCACACTGCTGATAGACACAACTGTTCAGATCCAACCGCTTGCACATTTCGCGCCGACAGGAATTCCAATTAAACAATTTCAGTGCAATCATCGTCAACTGAGTACATAAAACATTTATGAACATTGCAAAGCCCGTTGGAGGAAATTGAAAGCAATCAAGTAGCAGGTGTTGGTCATGCGATGGAAACCATCTCGAGTTGATGGAATGTCATATAAGGAAAGATTAGTTTGTAATTGCTTATATAAGTCAGCATGTTGCGTGCCGCGTGATTTCATATTCAAGGCGTTGGCTATTATCGGAGAAGGCTCACGGTTAACCGAGCCCCAATGCGCAATGTTTCTCGGCTCGTGATTTATTGGGATATAGTTGAAATCGAGGGGGAGGGGTTTATGATTGTACCTTTATCAGCCGTGTGTCCGGCTCGGTGTGGCCTGTCTCGGTTGTTTCCACCTTGGTCGGAGTCCAGCCGGAAGAGCCGTAGGGGTAGATCCGGTGGGGGGTTGAGTGTCTGCCTCGATGTCGGTGAAATGAATGAGGAATCCTGCTCGAAAATATCCTCGACACTTGTTTAATGTGATGTCGCAGGAGGCACGAATTGTCGGGGAGGAATTGACACGACGCTCACTGGTTGTTCCTCGAGGAAAGCTTTAACGCGGCCACGGGGATGAAAGCACGGAGGTGCTGAGGTTATGGCTGGTGGCGATCGATGTTATTGCGTCAGAGGGAAGTCGGGCGCTCTTGGCAGCTGCGCGCTCGCGCTCCCACACAGGCTTGATTTCAATCTGCTCGACAGCTTCATTAGTTTTTTTACCTCTCCAAATTAAAAAGAGAACTCACCCACACGAATTACGCTCGCGGTTAAATTGACTTAAACCTGTGAGCGTAACCGAATTCGGGGATTACGTGTCCTGGGAAGTAAAGGAGGGGATTTTCGTGGGAGATTTTTTTTATTAATTATACGCAGAGGAACTAGAGTCTTTTTAATATGTACAAGTAATTGTTGAAGGCGCCACTACGTTTCCTTACGGGGGTCTTCGATTTTACTTGCTCTCCTTGTATTGTTCTCCTCATCCAAGTACGTTAACTGAAACAAGGGTAGACAGACTTTAATTAGATTTCAATACAAAGCTTGAAATAAAGAAAATATGTTTCACGTACGGTGACTGCGGGTTCCTCGAAATTAATTATTCGAAAGTCTTCGACGAAAGTCAAGAGGAAAGCACAATAGACAATAGCAAGCATCCATTCGGAAATTGCACTAGCCACGTGCCAGCCCCAACCACCGTCACTCGGCAGCCACTTTCTGTAATCGGTACCTGCGCGACAAACGGATTGATCGATCAAACCCTTCATTTCCGGGCCCTTAAAGCCGATAAGCATCGATCACGCACCTCGAAACTCGAGCATCGAGACGTAACCCGCGACGATAGTCGATATCGTCAGCATCACCACCAGAATGGAGAGACTCGCGCGAAGATATACGGTGTTTCTCCCGCTTATCGCTGGTAGCATCTTGTAGCTGAGATAAGTCTGCGAGGCGGAAGGAAGGTGAGAAAAACCCCGGAAAGAGTACCAGTGCGGGATTTCGGGAAGAAGCAAAGTACCTGGAGGCAAAAGTAGGTGGTGCCAGCTAGGAAGCAAACCATAGCTCCCAGCATGTGCGCGACGGCGACTCTCGCGTCTTGGAAATTAGCTAGAATGTCCAGGCCGAAGCAGGAGAGGCCACCGCACCAGGCGGTCGCATTGATAGTGATTCTGCTCACTAATTTACTGCCCTTCTCGGCTTGCCACTGCAACACTTGGCGGTGCCTGATGTAAACGCAGCAGCCCACTAAAAGCCAACGTTCCACTGCTCGGGAGCCTGCTCAATGAACTTTACGGGAGTTTAGCAAACTTACGCAATACCGCAGCTATGTTAAGGAGTTGCGCGAATATACAGGATTCCGGAGATAAAGTTCCCGTCTCGGAAATGTACGGGAACCCCGGCACTACATGGTTCCAGTGCACCGACATGCTGTATCTAAAATAGCAGTCATACCTAGAGTCTTGTTATTGCTTTGGCTCGGGCGGCCTTGATGGCACCGATGTTCTTAAACTATTGACGTCAGTTTTCAATGTCCCGATTACCAACACTCGGCCGTACTGATTGGGAGCCAGTGGCCATTGTTCCTGGCCGCATTTCAGATTCAATAGGACTGAGCACTGATTTCGGAGGTTTCTTCGGGGAAACTTACGTTATCAAAAATGTCACGGGGATCAAGACAAATAGACTTAGAGGGAGGACGTGTAGTCTTCTGTACGGCATTCTTCTTTCGACTCCTGAGAAAAGTATTGATTGATGATATTATCGTGAATGCCGATCGCTTATATCGGATTACCTTTCTTCCCTCGATGGTATCAATTACAAGTGATCACCGAACAAAGTCAGCCTCAATTTCCGCGACTCACTGGGAATGTGTCATTATGCAACAAGTGTCCGATGAGAAAAGCTGCGTTAATTCAATTCGGTTTTGGAATGCACGCACTGTCTAAGGGAAGTCTCACTTACTTCGGATTCTAGATCGACCAAGGCGATTCGCTTTGCCAAACCGAGCCCACTGACAGTGATGAGTATGCTTTGTGAACGCTATCGTCATAGGCCGTCGTGATGCTTGTGTTCATCGGCGCTACTAACAATGCGTCTTGCCAGTGACTACTTAAGCGCACTAATTAATGAACCGACTTTTTCTTACCCGCGAACGGTTACCCTTTCTTCGATCCATTAGCATATGACCCCTCGGTGGCAAAATGATCGGTCGGATAGACTTACGATATTATCGTGATTACCAATCACTCGATGGCATCTGATGTCGGCCGGGTGTCGCTTTACCTTCGAATAATCGGCCGAGTCGGAATTAATGCTAATCGAAGGGGTCTTGGGTGAAAAGACTCGTGCGACAGGTTTCTTATCAATCGTACACTGCAAGTTGGCCAGTTTATTCAGCGTAACGCTGCTACATAATAAATACAGCCGATGCATAAGGCGTAATACTTTGAAAAGTTCTTTTTACTTGACAACAATGTATACGAGAGAGGGAGAGAGAGCGCGCACACTCTGCTTTTTTCGACTAGTTTTACGAATCCTCTTATCGACCGCTACTTGAACATTAACATTTCTTAATCCACTGCTGAGCTAGAGATGGCATTTTATTGACAGACTGAGAGTTGGAGGATTCCCGGGAGATTAACAGTTTCCAAGAACCCAGGAATCATCCAACTCCTCACGCTTGTTGTGCCTGGCAGTGACTTAGCGAAGAGTTTAAATAAAAACGGCGACGCGAGTCAAGGTTTTCTCCCTTGTGGACGGATCACCTTACCGTGGTTCCTCTCGTCTCGAAAGCTGACTTGTTATTGTCCTTATTTGCGCCGCGAATCCAACGATCCACCCGAAAGAGGACTATTCGCATCTTACTACTTAAGAGGAAGATAAATAGCTCGTCTATCACGATTAAAAGAGACAATACCTCCATATTTCCCCTGACCCGGCGGACTTATGACCTATACAATTACGGGCGATGGCACTGTACCACTGTAATAAATAATCGAAAATATCCTCGGGGTCTGTCCCGCTCGAAGGGAATCGCGCAGTCGCACACAGAAAGGTGTAAGATAGAAATAGAGAAGAAGAAGAAGAAGAAGAAGGAGAAGAAGAAGCGTGAAAATCCCTCCATTCCAAGGCAAGTTTCACCGAGCGCGACCCTCTACGCGCTGGTCTCATCGATGACAGTGATCATTCTTTTATTATGCGGATTGGAATTCGAAGCGGGATTAGAGGATACATTGGCAAGTCGCGCTGTCGCTTTCGAATCGTCCTCCTCATTGGCGATAGTGGCAGTGGGCGGGTGACCCGAACCCTTGGGTCGAGCGACCGACCACCTTCGGCCCCGGCGGTCCATGACGATCGGCATTTCCGCAATCAGATTGTTCTCGAACTCGGAGAGCATCAGGTAGTTCTCGACTTTGTTGCAGGAGGTGATGCAATCGCCGATGTAGTCGAGGTCCTCGAGCAAGTTGTCCGGAAGATCCATGTCGGCGATACCCTCCTCGGAAATGCACGTCAGCTCCGGCTTATCTGGCCCCATGGCGTCCACACCCTCACCTACGAGAGATACCACTCTTGTACTCCCAACTATCCTGGTTAATTGATTTCGCGAGATAGGAGCGGAGAGCTTACCCGACTGGGGTGGCACTTCGGCGCCCAATACGAGAGCGGCAGCAGCCGCACCGGCCGCGGCCAAATGGGGCCCGTCGTTCTCTGGTTCCTGGCTGAAGGAGAGACGTCTACGTTGAGGACAATTGTCCGCGATGCAGAGGTGCTTCGTCCCGTTGGATCTGGTGTGCTTGTGCCGCGAGAGATTCCTCCGGTGGAGGTCTATGAAGAAGAGGGCGAAGCTCCCGACGAGGACGCACGTCGAGCTGAAATAGTAGCCGGCCTTCCCGCCGCAGCCGACATTCATGTAACCTGGAGAAGAGAGAGGAGTTGATGATGAGATAGAGAGAGAGAGAGATCCTCGGAGTCCCATTAATTTTTCAGGAATCTGATGAAAGCTGCCGGGTGGTTGGTTCATTACCTGAAATGGGGACCCCGATGGCAATTGGTATGGCCTGCGAGCACTGCACGAAGCCCCAGGTCCTCGCGAAGTTCCTCGCTCGCACACGCTCGTACGTGTACATTTTCAGGCTATAATGATAGCCCCCGCAAAAGATGCCTGAAACAACAGAAATCATCTTTTATTGCTGGTAATTCTACGTTGCAAGCGCGCGAGCCGCGGGAATGATTCCGAGAAGACGGCTCGGCGCGGCGGAAATAAAAGCAGTGAAAAGGAGTGGAAGAAGAGGTGGCTGCGGAGAGGAAGCACTCTCGAGCGGGAAGAGGAAGGACAGGGGTGGGCCGGTGGCTCGACTTTATTTCGCGAGTGCGTAAAGGGAAGAGTGGTCGTCTGTTACTCATTTGAGGATGCTGTTAATGTACCATAAATCCAGGCGAACATGACGTAGCCGTGATAATTCCCTTGAACGGCGGTGAGGGCGAGGATACAGAGTCCGCATACAAAGACTGCCGCTTGCGTGAGATATTGCCGAGCTATTCTGCACTCGACATTACGATGAACGACTAGCAGACCAAAGGCCACGCAACCGACGGTCCAGGCCAAGCCAAGGTACGCTTGGAGCAAGACAACCGTGTCACCGAGACCCTCCTCCTCTGCTTGATGAGCCTGAATCAGAGAGCGAGAGATTTCAAGGACCAGCTCCCCGAGCAACAGCTATACATGCCGTCTTTACACCGCACCGCTCTCACCAAGTAAAATATCGGGGTGTTGATTCCGAAGGCAGATATTCCCGTCGACACCAGCAATATCCTGACGGTCTTGCTCTTGAGCGTGCTGAAGTCGAAGAAAGGGGGCTTGTCGTCGCTCTTGTTCTTATCCTTGATTTTGCGCTTCTGATTCTTCAAGTGCAGGATCGCGCGCCGCTGCGGGTGATAGAGAGAGGCGCTCCGATAGAATGTCCCGAGGATAAAGGTGAGGAAGACCACGCCTGTCACTGCCTGGAGTCCGAGCCGCCAGCCGATCTTGCTGGAATGAAAGAAGCGGATACCCTTGTTCCATGATAATTACCGTCAATCAAGGAAAGAGCGCTCGGACCTCTTTTACATACCTAATAGCCCCTTTTATAAAAGCGGACATGACGGCAATACCGAGCCCACTTCCCGAGACGATGAAGATCTCGACGAGCTCTCGTCTCCGTTTAAAGTACTGCGCCACCATCAGTGTGCTGCAGTCCCTCGTCATGCCGACGCCAATTCCTGCGGTTATAATTATTCACGAGACACCGTGGAAAATCCGCTTTGTATTATAATACAGAGTGAGCCCTCGGTGATTCGCCTCGAGAGATCTCCCGGCGAGCATAGGGCGGACGGGGGAGGAGAGCCGGCTGCGGTAATTGTCGGCGCGGGAGGAAAGCGAGTGGGCCGATACCACGGGGATAAGAAAGAAAGAGCTATCCCGGGACATTGGTTAAACTGTTATTGGACATTAGAAATTCCGAGATATCGCGCATTAACTTTCGAAAGCTTCCTCGCCAGCCTCTCCGCTCTTGTCGCCAACGACTCCCTATCTCTGCGGGCGAGTCGATCGATAATCGCTGCCATTATCAGCGGCTTGTTTACTGACTCACCAACAACGGTGCCGTAGCTGAAGAACAGTTGGTGAAACTGCGAGGCGAAGGACGTGAAGAGGCATCCGAGTGCGGTGACGAGGCCGCCGAGAACTGCTGTCACTCGCGTGCTCTTCCTCCGGCAGAACGCTATTGTGACCGGCGAGACCAGCAGTGCCACCCCCGTCGACATTGCACCGAGCCATCCTGGAAATAAGCAATTACTCTCAACTGTTGAATGCATATATCTCGACGATTTCTACCCCTCGGAATCATCAAGACCGAGAGTGCAGTTGAATGCCAGTTGAACGCGGGCGACCCTGAAAGGTAGAACGATGCCAAGCGCGCGTCAGGTGCTGCCTTGCGAAATGATTGACTGATTTCCTCGAAGACAGTCCGCGCCGCTTGATTGATTCAACGAGAGGGAAGCCATCGGGACTTTGATCGATTCGTCGCGAGTTCTTTTTTCTGGGACGGGCATGAGCGAGAGCCCGCAGGCGTAGCCCCGAGGCTCACCGCCCTAGAGATACTAATTAAATCTCGAAGCGGCTGTTCCACGATAAATCAGACGATCCGCCGGGACTCGCGCCGATAGGATTCAGGGCTTTCGCTGTCGTAATTATACCGCGAATGGTGTTTAGGCCTGGATGTCATCCGCCGGTTACAATGTAGGTTGTACGTGTAGTAACGGACGATCGTATTAGGCTCGGGCGGAATATGCTTTGTGTCCGAGAAATGGCGGATTAGTTAGCCGGACAGCGAAATCTCCGTATGATAAAAGAGCCGGTTATTAATCCTGCTATAACTCTGAGCGAATGATGGACGCACGATGTTCTTCTTAACGCCGCGCAGAATGCCTTTTTTCCCTTATATACTACTCGACGTCTTCGCCCGCGCTAAGCCGCCGAGTGATAGATGTTTACACGTGGCTTGCCAGCGAAGCATTTGGCCGACAATGCTCGCCAAGTGTCCGCTGACCAGGAGTAAAGCCGGAAAAGAAATCCCACGCGCGTGTGTACCCCGGTGACGAGAGGAGGAGAGGAATTTTCGAGAGTAACTCGTAACGCGGAAGTGAGAGCGCATGCATTAGGCGACGGCGGTGACGACAAGCCGCAGCCCCTTCAGCTGCGTGATCGGTCAAGATGACGGTACTTTATCAAGAATCGTAAAGGATGCGAATACCGAGGAGTCCTCTTATCGCCCCAGGATTCCCCCTCTCTCCCCGTCTCTCTCTCTCTCTCTCTCCTCTCAAAAGTGACGAAGGAACGAACGAGAGGGGACGCGAATTGTGGGAAGTAGCCAGGATCAGGGTCAATGGCCCGCAGGATCGTCAAGCGTTTTCTTGGCAAGTGTATCATCAGCTCGGAATGGACGGCTCTCCAAGGACCTCTCAGCAAGTTCTCGCGAGCCGTCTACTTATCGAACGAAGAACACGCATTGACAGCACCCGTTTATACGAATTCCTCCTCTCTCGCCCCGTCCCTCCAACGCGTCCCGCGTGGGAGGGAGAAAAAATGCGCGCAAAACACGAGAAAGTTGGAGGGGTGGAATTTTGCGGGAATGTAGGTCGGTCCGCAAGTTTTCGCGGACTTGTCGCATAACATACCTACGTTGAGGAGAGACTGTCGATATCGTTTGCTCGCATCCGGAAGTAACCAGGCACCAGCAGCACCCTGGATGCCGGTTGTAAGAATTTGCACCATAACACCAGTTACCACGATTACCCAACCCCAACCGCTCTCGGGATAGTAATGCTGCCTTATGGTGCACCGTGCGATATACCTAAAGCCCCGCCAAGGGATAGCACAATAGCAAAGTAGAGAAGGCCATCTCCCTTTCCTATCTTATTCTACATGGACGCTCGATCCCCTAATACCCCCACCCCCGCCTCCGCCTCCTCCCCCTTCTTTGATGCGCCCCATGTAAATTGAACAGGCGGCCAAGAGCCGAGAAGAAGAGTTAAAGTGAAAAGTATTCGGGGGAAGAAGGGAATCTCGCGATGCAATTAGGATTGCAGGGGAGAAGACGACTGGGGGAGAAAGCGGGGCGGGCGATCTGACCTAGGATCTCGATTTCCGTCTTCGTAGTCGTCCTCGTCGTGCTCGTTGTCATTCCTCTTTTGCTCCGCTCCGGACTCCTGGAGGCAGGCGATGCCCTCGCACTCGCCGCCCGAGAAGGAATGCTCCCCGAGCTCGCCGGAAGTCGCAACCCCGCTGTCCTCGTAAGCAGGACTCTGCACGACATCCCTATCTCGTTTCCCCTCCTCCCGACTCTTCATCCCTTGATCGCGAACCTGTTATCCCCGCCTCTACCAACAACTACCACCACTTGCTCCGCCTAATTGGTTTCTCCTCCGCATTTTACGCTCGCGACTCTTTTCTCACAACTACACCTGCACCAACCACGCCGCGCCGAGAGTCTTTCGCATTGGGAGTCGGGAGCCTCGGAACCAATTCCTCAACGGGATGCATGTACTCTGATACAATCCCACTTACTCCACTCGATCCCACCCCCTCTCTCTCCGTGGGGATGAACTAGTAATCGGGCAAGTTACGGGAACCCGTGGATCAAAAGTCCGGGGCTAAGCTCGCCTTAAGTGCATTCATAAAATTCGGATGGCTCCGATATAGATCCCGGCATCCTCGTATACTTAGCGGCGATTCTATTAACGCGAAAATACGATGGAACCTTTATTCCGGTGCGCTCGCAGATTAAATTCCGTGGCAGATGCGCTGCCTAGCGAGGTGGTTAAACTTTTGCCGAAAGAAAGTCACGACAACCGACTCTTGCCACTAGTGTTCTGCCCTTTTTTTCTCCCTTTTGTTTTTCTTTGCCCGTTCGCCACTCCGTCGAACTTTCCTCGGGAAGCTACGAGTTCTCTCTGATTCTTGGCCCGGGGAATCGCCGGGAACTAAAGGAAATGGGAAAGGTCCCGGTAATGTACGGTGTCGGAGACGCGTCTCGATGCGACAGTCACTCTCGCCAACTATCCTCTCTCCGCTTATGCTCGTTCGCGCATTATGGTAAAAGCTGGGCAAACAGATCCGAGGAGAACGATGGGAGGGTGTGTGCTAGCCAGACTATACAACGAGCCTCTCGAGAGGAAGGAAAGCACGTAAACTAGAGTGCCCGCTACGCAACTTACATAACTAACGAATTTTTCTACAACGCCTTCTTCTACGCCTTAGACATTTTTTTAAATCGACCCCACGCCAAGATGTGATTCTCTTCCGAAAATTATCTTGTTCCTCTTTTCCTCACTCAATCTCACTTGTACGCACTACTGACATGTCAAACCGAGAATGAAAAGGGTGTGCGGTGTGTATGTATAATTTCCCGATATGAAATACTGCCCGAGCGACAGGGGTTCACGCCAGCCGAGATTCCCCGGCATATTTTTCGTTCTCTTCCTTGGCCGCTTTCGGGAAAATCTAGTTTAATGCAATGCAATACGGAGGAGCATTACACGACTCTCTCGGAGGTAGATCCGTTTTTGCGCGCGGGTTCCATCGTGAGTTAATGTTAAAACACTTACGAGCCAGCCCCGGTACTTTTATTTGTCCTACCCAGAGTCTATGTACTTAAAACGCCGCAAAGAGAATCGAGGCTTTCAGTCGTCCGAATTAACAATCGGCAGGAGTGTTGGTTAGTGACGAAACACCGAGGAAAGCGCGATCGCAAGATTCTCCGCGGCTTTTCACAATTAATCTCAGCACATTCGCGCGGCACTGAACACGATGTTTCCAAGTGGTACACTCCGACAATAGTTTCAGTGATCGAAGGACGTGCACTGGGAGGATTTGTCGGGCGATTTAGCGAGCGGAGGGAATCGCCGGGCGGTAAATAAGCGCGAGGACATTTTTAAGAGATAAAAGAAGGGTCGGATAGAACGTTGGTCGAACACGGACTGGATTCGGCGAGGTGGTTTGCCTGAGAACCGCGCAGAGCACGAGTCGAGCTTGCGTAGGGGAAACCGCTGGACCAATCCCATGGACCTTCGTAAACACCACGTGCTTTTACGGATATACCAGCCAGTCACTGAGATATATATTCGCACGCACTCTCCTCTCGCCGCCGACTCGGAATAGTCAACTAACAAACTTTTTCACTTGGCCTCTGCTTTCTCCGAGTGGCTCGATTGATCGGGCGAGCTAGATCGCAACGGAGAGCCGGACAATTACCTCCCGATTCCCCGAGAGCAATGACAACTGGTTCCTTCTGGGAAGCAGCGGCGCGAGAAAAAGGGACGGGAGGAGAGGCGAGTTAATGGGAGGTGCGCGTGCAAGAACTCCGAGAGTCATTACGGCTGATCGGCAGCGATAAAATTTCAAATGTTATCGCGCATAATCGATCTCCCCCCGATCGGCCGTGCACAAAGTGGCTCGTCGATGTGCGCCGCATTATGATCGGCTACTTTGCTCTCATAACAGTCGCTTCAACACTGTGTTCACCGACACTTTGCGAATTATGTAAAACAGCTCGCCCAGCCTTCAAAGATCGAGCCAACTCCATACAAACTCTGTCACAAAATCATAAAATCCAGTACGAATTTAAATATAATCCCTCGACGATTTAACGACTGTGTGGCGGAGGCTCGTGGGGGGAAAGCTCTCGGAAACTTAACGGCAGCAGGGGGTTGCAATAAATCGAGGGAAGCGGAACTATTATCGTGAGAACACTCTCGTAAACTAGAGCGCGATGTCAGCCTGAAAGGGGACAAGTTTCGCGAGGCTGTTGAGTGCACAAGAAATGATCGCTAATCCCAGAAATCCGATCAGCTAATTTAATGAATACAGCCAACAAACTACCGACAGCGACGCGGCTGAAAGAAATAACTAACGAGGAGGCTTCCGGGCCAAGTAGTTGCAGGTGTCGGGAAAGTATCGAGCGGCAAATGAGCTGATGAAAGCGGATATTCATATATCCCGGTAATATCGTGTCGGGGTGGACATAAAGCGTCTAAAATACTTGCGGCGCAGGGCGGCGGCATTGAATGGAGTGGTCGGGCGGTCTTAAAGCGCTTACGATGAGATTAAGATAGTTCCGGCGAGTGCATAAATATCGCGCTGAATCTCGGAGAATGCTCGGGGCATCGTTGTATCGTTAGCCGGAGGACGTCGGCATCGAGGCCGGCCCCTATTTTTATCGTCTTACCACGTTGCAGCTGTCGAATCGTCGGCTATCGTAAATCTTGCGGGCGTCCGCCCGTTAGCCGTACTTGCCGCTCACGCGGGAAGAACTCGTGAATAATCACGAGAGCCGATGCACCTAGAGCAGCCAGCCACCTACATGCCAAGTAGTGTGTACTAGTGGCCACTCGAGGAAGAAGCTCTGTGTCTCGGCCCTTTATGGTACTGCGCGGTTAATCGCAGGAGATTGTTATATTGCCGGAATAAGTATACACCGAGGGCGAGGAGGAGCGCAACTGCGGAAGCGGTAGCTAGTGGAATTACCGAAACTCCTCGGTCCCTTTGGACAAATAGCCCTGGCTAATGGGCGCGTTTCTCCTTCGGCCGGGCAATCTCGTTGAATTCGTTAGGAGCCTCGCCGAGACACTAACGGTGATCTATGATCGCTGACAATTGCCTTAACGGTGCGGAGGCCAACTAGCAATGTCAAGGTTTCCGGGCCGGAAAAGGCGAACCTCAATCATATCTCGCCGATCCTCCAGCCAATGAATTTCCATTCAATTATAAAGCAGATTAAGCTCCACCTCTCTCTCTATCTCTCTGGTCGCTCGCATTTAAATGGGCCTGCTTTAAGTTGAGATTAGAAATGCGCATTTTGGGAGGAAGGGCGGAGGAAGGCAGAACAACTCGAAGGTAGTATTTCCAGACGGTCAGAGCTATATACGCGCGCGCTCAGAACACCCAAGTCGTAAAAGAACGGCTCTTTAAACTGAAATCTAGAATAATGCGCGCGCGGGCGCGCGCGTGGATCTGATTTGGGCGCATTTGAAAGTTTACTGCACACGCTCCTCCGAAGGAAAAGTCATTAGTCCCCGGGAAAGTTGGGCTATCCGCGATTTTCACCGGGAAACTAATTAACCGAGGGGACACACAAGGCGATCGCTCCCAACGTATCGCACGCGGGCGACATTTCATGACTCACCGGGGGAATCTTTCCGGATATTTATATATCTATTTGTTTGGCTTGCCAAAGTGGCCCACTCGCCGCTTCCTTCTGCTTCTCATATACGCCGATATCGATTGGCTCGCACCACCATTTCGGAGATGATGTATTGCCTAAGTACTGAATCCCCCGCTCGCCTCGGACAGCGCCCTGCCCTCGCCCTCTTCTATTATTGAACAGTCTTCGAGGAAATGTCGAAACCGGTTCCAATAATTGATCTAATCTCTTTGGCGAGATATGGCCGGATATTTGGCTGGCTGAATCGGAAAGTTCAAAGAATTTGCTTTGCAAAAACGGGATAGCTAGATTGAATACAACACTAGATTGACTGTAGAGTAAAGGAGGAATGGAGAAGTGCTCTCGCTCGGATGATCCTGACGCACTCCTGTGTTCCAGAGTGAAGATGTGCCTTCCACTCCGAGCTCTTACGGCCAAATGAGTTGGAACGAGAGACTTGCGCTTCTTTTATACCTGTTCCTCTTAGGGGTCAGTGACCCGGGCACCTGTGACCCCAACTCACTTCTACCACAATAAACCATTAAATCTTCAATAGCTCTTCACAACTTTTCATCTATCGCTCCAGTCACTAATAATAAAGTTCCCATCAGCCGCGGCAGCGGTCCAGCCGAAAAGAATCCTTTATCGCAGATGGTTTGCTACATTACCGTCCCGTTGGTATTTCAGAGAAGCGGCTTTCCGAGAGGGTAAAACAGACTTCCGACAATCTCTTCTCCGCGCAGTTTCCTCTTATCCAGTTCAGGTAAGATTCACTTCCCCGGCTTCCACGTGTCACGTGCGACTGTCGCCGCGGGCCCAGTAAAATGTGACACGAAAAACGTTAAGAACAGACGTAGTCGAGAGAAATGGTCAGGACCATAATTTCCAGCGAAGATAGGTGGAAATGAAATATTTCACCGGGTGTTTTTTGGCGAACGAGAGCGGATCCCTGGCGCGGAGGGTAGGCGCGATATGATTTTTTGCCGGGGTGGTTTTTGTATGGGGCGGCGAGGGGTTCGCGTCCGATGTCTTTGGCAGAAGATGACAGAATAGCTCGAGGGTCGACCATCAGCTACGATAGCAGAACATGTCATCGTGATGCGTGTCCCCGGAGCTAACGAGAAAAAAAGTTGTCGAGCGATATTAATACCGCAGCGAGCGATAAGCAGCCGCCCGAAGCGAACCCCTTGCAAAGTTTCCGGCAACCCCCGCCGGCGAGTGCCGATGGTTCCTGCTGATACCATGTAATAAACGCTCAATTAAGAGAGCTATCCATCTTTGAGTACTCGGCTTTTAAGATTGTACAGTTTCATAAACGCCGCGGTAGCGGCCACTTCTATAGAAAAGCACCTTGAAAAGACGTGCTTTACGCTCCTTACAATACTTGGAAAGCTTCTCTCGTGAAAGTTAAACCGCGGGAGTTCCATGACAATGGAAAATATGGTCCGCGCAATACAATGTCAGTCTCGGACCACTAATTTTCGAATGTAAATTTTAATACCCGAACTTTTGAATTATGAAGGATTCGAGCGATACGGGGAAGCTTTGAAAAATCAAAAGTGGTTCGATTCTTCCTTTCTATTTGAAACCTTAAGAAATGAAGGCTAAAAAAGCAATGGGAACGGGTCCTCGAGCTAGTTATACTAATTGCCTCGCGACGGCCGGCTGCGTTGGATGCAATTTCATAAAAGTGTGCGCGTCTGGCTCATAATTGTCGGGAAGAAATGATGCAGGGCGGCCACATGAGAAAATATAGCGGCCGCCACGGCGTTGCCATGTGCGCATAAACTTGACGAATACCAGCCGGAGAAGAATTTGTGACTTCCGCGACGAATGTCGCTCTCGAAATATATTCCCGTATTTACACGAGCGCGGCGACGGCGGCGGCGGCGACTGAGTTTCGCGCAATTTTTATGCGGTCGCGTCGCGCCCGCCCGCCAGATAAATCCGCCACTTTTTTTCGACAGTGTTGCGTGGCCACGCGCGCCATCGAGAATGCGTCAGAGTAGGACTCATGCACGCGCGTGCACGCAACGGCCGGTATTTCTGCGCGAGTCGTATCTCCGATTATTTTATGAGCGGGCAATTTGCGGCTGCGAAGAGCGGAGGGTGTCCTGATATTTTATAACTCCAACGTACCCAGCCACCCTCATTCCCTTCTGCTCTTTTTTTTTATTTTTCCCCGCGCCGGCCTACAATAATCCTCTCCTGCCGAGAACGGAAAGTTTTTCAAGGTGCGCGCGGCTGGGCGCGGTCCTCGTTGCCGAGGGGCCTCCGCTCAGGAAGTGCAGGTTGTTTGCGCCGCGGGTGGCATCCCCGCCGTCTCGAGTCCCGACAGTACACACCTTGCGAAAAACTTGAGGCGTATGCTGAGAAATGGCTGATCCCTGACCCCCCCGCTCGGGAGACAACGCGCTCGGATTTGCGGCGGAGCTCGACCGCAGATTTTCATCGGAACGCGATCGGGGCTTTTTCGAGTGGCTGGAAATCGGAAATCCGACGCGTTTCTCAGCGCCGAGGGTGAATATATGATTAGGGGCCTCGGAATAATATATCGCGACAAGCACCGCGACACTAAATCTGAAATGTAAAGGAGCTCGGCTACCGGCGGAGAGATCTCCGGAGATAGTAGACTCTGATAGGTTCTTCCGTGGACTATACAGTTTATTATAATTGAGTCCTCTCCTCCCCGAGGAAGCAACGTATGCCCGAGCGAGGGAATTGGCTGCTCGATAAAACTTGATTTGCTAGTGGCATCGACGCCCCGTGTCAATGGATCTCTACAAATGAAAGAATTCCTCAATGAGTGGCCTCGTACCTCGGGGCTATCTAATTAGGATTGGAATTCGAGCCGCTCGTAATTGCGTTCTATTTCCTGAAGCCTGCATTAGGCAGAAACCTGGCAGGCTTCATAACAGGCTATATATATGCGAATTCATAACTGGTCCCGAATGCTTGTTTCGCCTCGGCGATCTCGAAGTTTAGACTGGCACTGTCGCTTAGAAGAGAGCCTGGCCCACCTAAGGAGAGAATCAACTTACGGATAAGGGGCTCACCAAGCGCACCTGTTTCTAATCGTACAGGCCGCTTCACAAAAGAAGAATAAACCCCTCATTTTTAATAACTCAACCCGAATCTCCAATGTCATCACCGATTCTCCTGATCACTGCAGATTCACCTCAAAGAGCAAAAGGAGCTCAAGTTCCGGGAAGCGCGAGCTGTGCTTCCTGCCGATACCGAATGACGAATGTATCTCTCGACATATACCTTTCTCCAGGCGGCTCGACAGAGCAGAGCCGCTCGGGCCAGATCTGCCGCTCCAATTATGATCGATCGATGACTTATGAAAAGGCGAGTATGGAGAGGCCCAATGCTCGGCGAAGAGAGCGCTTTCTCGAGCTAGCTCTCGAACGGGAATGAGAACGGGATCAACAGTTCTCAGGTTCGATGACGTCAGACCGAGGTGCTAGCTAGTATAAATTCTTCTAGCCCGGCTTCTTTCTCTCACCCGGCGCGAACTTCTTCTCGCCGAGGTGTACCAACAGAACTCGATCTTATAAGGACTCCACTATATACATTGTTGCGGCAACACTCTCGCTCCTTACGGTTCAAGCATCTTTCGAGTGGCAAAGAAAACTTTTCGAGCACGCCGCCCGGCACACTAGGACTTAGAGGCATTTGCATTTCGAGCATACCACCTCCTCCATTATTTCCCCCGAGCTCCCTCTTGAATAGACGACTACACGTGTGCGTGCGGAGGGCTAGTAGTCCCATTCCCCTAATAGCTTACAACCTTTTCTACTTTGAGCCTAGGGAAACCTATCGTGTACAATCGACGCAATTTTCAGCTTGTTTACAAATCGTGAATGTAAGAATACCCGACGACAACGGGGATGGTTGGCGAACCGCCAGAACTCGCAATACCTGCAGGATTCGCATACGCGTTTTGTCGGAAAAACGCGCGACAGCCCAGCGAACAAAGTGCCTGGAGTAATGTGGCCGCTAATGAAAGCGGATTAAATGGGAGGAAAATCGATGGGCGGCGGTCGAGCCGGTTGCTTTATCGAGCCGCTCGTTATGCAAACCAGCGGCTGATCAAATTCGAGCCCGAGTGCTCGATAGGCTCGAAATACAAATGGACAGAGGCGCGCGCGGATCGATTGGTTTACGATCGACGCGTACTCGTGGACAACCGGCTACTTTTCCTCGCGCCCTGTTTGGCGAGCGCGATCAGAATTTAGCGTAGGATCCCGAGGTAATTCGACGATCGAACGGCTCCGCGAGAATCACACTAACCTGATTGGACTTGTGCATGTGAGCCGAATTTCCCGACGACCTGGCCGAGGAAGACACCGGCGGCTCCGTGCAAACCGTGAGACAAGATCTGCACGAGGACACCGACAAAGAGTATGACCCATCCCCATCCGCCCTCCGGGTAATAGTGTTGCTTGAGGGTGAGCAGTTGCTTGAGATCGGCGACGAGCTGCCGGGAGGAAGTCTGAGTGTTTCCTGGCCCAGGTGTCTGCTCGTTGCCGCTGCACGCGACGCCGCTATCGTGGACGGATAATCGCGGCAGTGATCTACTCCGATAGAGGAGCGCGGAGCCGACTGGACTGCTCTCGGGCTTGGCGTCGGTTCCACGTCGGTTGGCCAACTTGCTCGCATTGTTCTCGTCGAGGAGGCCGAGCTCGCACTCCAAGTAGCCCGAGTACTTGTTCAGATAGGGATATCGCTCGGAAGGGATGTGCGGCTCGCCGCAATTCTCGCACCTCTTCGCCCCGCGCTCGCTCTTCTTCTTGTCCTCTTGCTCCTTGTCGCCGGGCTCGATGCCCTTTGCAGATCCGACTTGGATCGGTTCAATAGTTTCTTGATTTATCGGCGATCCGGCGGATCCGGTGGTCCTCGGCCCGGCGATCTGGCACTTTTTTCTCGGGGAACTCTTGGCCGAGTCCTTTGAGCGGTGCTCCTCTTGGCAGGGAGTAGTGTCCTCTCGAGAGGGGCCAAGGCTATCCGGGGGATCTTGAGCGCGGCAGTTCTCAGTTCCGCCGATAGTAAGATCCACATGATTTATTGAATGAAACGGCGGGGCTGCCGGTCGTGAATTACACGCCGCGTCTCTTTGGGACGTGTGTCTTTTATCGGCCGTCTCTTTGGTGTCACAGTGCGCCTGCGACTCGAGTCCTTTGCGGATGAGGTCCTTGGTTAAGGGCGCGTCGCTTAAAGCTCGAATCATTAGGCTTCTCTTCTCCTTCGCCTTGCCCTGCATCTGCTCCACGCGGACCTGCCAATAGTCCGCTGAATAATTCCCCGGCGACATGAGCGTCAAACTTTTCGGGATGTAGGGATCGGGCAGGTCGCGGCTCACGAGGATGCCGTCCGCAAATTCAATAATGTCGCCGCTCTCGTACGAGTTCTTGGCCGATATCACAGCTGCCACTGATGACACTTGATCATCCACGCAGGAGGCAGCCATATCGTCAGGGATACTGCACCTTTCTTCAAACTCGAGTTTCTCCTTCTCTCAAGTATCCTCGCCCGCGACGCCTTCGACGTCGTCCTCCTCGTTGTTCCGTCTCTTCTGCTTCTTCCATTTCCCCTTAGCCGCTACTCCTCCTTTGGTCCTTGTTATATCACCAACCGGTAATCCAACTCAATGGCAAAATCATCTTTCAAACGCCACACCAATTATCCGCTCACTCCTCCAGGTTTTGACAGTGGAAAGCCCGTGTTGTCCGCATGGTTGGCGGATAAATGAACGCCGCTGGGAATTATGTTGCGAGAGTGGTAATGAAGAGCCGACTGTCTGGGGCCAAGTTACATGGACTCGCTGAGAGTGGAAGGCAAAAAGTGCGGAAGTGTTGACTACAGAAAGCGCAGGAGAAGCGTGGAGTTGTGACCAAACGCGGCACGCTCGGCGCGCAGACTGACTGACTATGATGCTTCTACTCAGCCCTGTATACTACTGAAGCCGGGAGGCAAACCTCCGCATCCGCACAGCTTTCTCTCCCTCCCTATCTCCCTCTCCTTCTCTTTGTCTCTCACTCACTCTCTCTCTCTGTCTCTCTCTCTCTCTTGTTCTCTCCCTCAGTCTTTTTTCTTAATATTTATATTGATTATCGAGAGAAAGAAATGCGGCTTTATTTGCGCGTTTAATTAAAGGTGGCAAGCTGCGTCCAAAGACAAATACAGTGGTAGCTGCTCCCCCGGGCCCGTTCGAGCGGGGCTTCGTTACACTTTCCAAATTCCACTTCCCCATTATTACACTCAATCTATTGCTGTCTGAGTTCAAGGGCTGTTCAAACAAAACTCCACCTCACCAAATGAAATTAGCGAAGCGCGTCAGAGATATCGGGCAACCCGATATGCCCCCCTGACAAATGGCGCCTGCTCTCTTCGGCGCTTCCTTTTCAGCGCTTAAATGGGATTACGGGGCTTGCCAGGTCGAATTAATTGCGCGGTGTAATTTTCTTATATCGACATAAATCCTTCATCGGGGTGGTTAAGGTACCCTCGCCAACAGGGGGAATTCTCTGCATAATTTACTGGCTTACCAAGCCACTCTCCCTCGACTAACAGTCGGTCCAGTTTCGGCCGGCTATGTGTCTCGAATTTAATCTACCGATACTTCCCTACATCGGGCAAACTTCTCCCTGCCCCCTCCCCACTTTTCTCGTCCGAGTGTAATTATTAAAATTCCCCGTTGGGATTTATTCTTAAACGGGCGGGGGGTGAGGCCCCGGCTGACAGTGATAATTCTAACTAGGCCATTTCCCCCGGAGAAGCTCTATCTGGAAGGATGGGGAGGAATCCCTAGGTCCTTTGACGCTTTTCTTATCCTAAATCTCCGGCCATTGTGGTTATATTCTATCGGTAAGACTATCCCCCTGCTGGGACGGATTTATGGATGTGCAAAGTTACGATTAAGTTGTAGCGTTCGACTTATCTCGGTATCGACGTTCTTCGTGAATGAGGGAGAAAGAAAGAGAGAAGAGCCACGTCATTATGTATGTAGTACGCTTCAATGAAGCAGGAAAATATAAGAAATGTTTCATAAAGGGATAAAGCCGGCACGACCTTTCGTAACAGAAGCTTAAGGCGATAATGCACTTTATTATCGCATAAAGATTTCTTTACTTGACACGTATTGCTCGGGCAATATCGCGCCTTCCCGTAATGATCTCGCATGGTGATCGCCGCATGAATTAGTAGGTGCCATTGGGCACTCTCCTAGAAGCAAAGTTCCGAACTCCGACCGACTGGACCAAGTCCTGCCGGGGATAAAGCTTTTTTTCTCGGACTCTGTTCTACTATGTTCTTCCTGCTCTCCAAGGATACATGGAGCCGCCCATCCTCGCGGAGAACGGAAGGCAGAGAGCGCCAAGAGATTTTGCCGGCTCCCGGTTGTCGGCAAGGCAGAAGCCTCCGAGATCCTTTCGAGCAGTTTTCCTCCGAAGAGGCGCTCGTTATTTTTTCATCTCGCACTACCACCAGGCCTTTTTCCCGACTGGACATTTCTGGCCATGCGAACGAAACGAATGGTTGGCGGACCGCGGCTCTAATGAAGATCTATTTGGCGAGGTCGACATGGAAATGCGACGGCTAACACGGGGCTATAAATCCTCAAAGATCGGAGAAGAATTCAGTAGGGGTAATGTAAACATGAACTCGCTTGGAAGAAGAATAGCCGGAGTTGAGTAAGATGCATTTGTATCCCAAGTTTTCGAGAAGGGTAATCTTGAGTTTCCAAGTGTTAGAGGAAACTTGTGTGTCAGGTGGATAGGATTGCGGTTCGTCAGACTGCGCCAGCTTTCCATTCAATCGCGCTCTGTTTGGAATCCTCCGGCGAAAAGTATGAGACACTCGAGGGAGATCGAGGATTTATAAATCGAAGAGCAGCGAGATGGAAAGAAACCCTTCCGCGGGCTCAACAGGCCGAGACTAGGTCAGATGCCAAAATCGATGAATACCCAATGCTACGAATTATCTATTTTCCGTGCCAAATAGTCCACAATCCGCCAAATCCCCTCTCCGAGCGGCCAATATCAGCAAACCCTCGATACTACTTTGAATCCGCGCGTAATTGGAGCCGACGTCTCGTTATTAGTCCAATGCCAGACGAGAATACAGGGACGGTGAATTCAAGCGATCAAGATGGAATGATTTAAACCGCGTGCAACTATAAGACCATCTGCTTCGCGTAAATTGCCGACAGTCATACACGCGAGACGCAGGTTCCTTTACAAAGAAATATCGTCCCCTTTGATCTTTCGCCAGCAAACACTCCCCCCCTCCCCCCTCTACACCCAGATAAATTACAGCGTACCCCATAAATCGTACGAATCGGAGGGCCGCGCTTAATCCCGTGTGTTATTGCGCACGCAATGCAAACCCGTTCGCGTTCTTGCGTAACGCAGACCATTACTGATTACCTTGCACGCGTTCGGAAGGACGGTTTTTCGCCGCTGGAAGCAACTAACGAGAGGGATCTCGGTGAAATGGCGCGAGTGGCGACACTCGGATCATCTTACCAGCAGTGTGCAAGGGTTGATGGTAGAATTTGAGGGCGGCCGGCGGTGCGAGAGTGGCCGGGGCGGAGAATTGAAGACCAGGTCCCAAGAGGTGGACGAGGGTCCCGACAACGGTAACGACCCAGCCCCAGCCACCCTCGGGGTAGTAGTGCCGGCAGAGAAGTCGCCTCGCTTGCACCTGCGGGCTACCCCTCTGCTGCTGGGAGTTCTTCTCGCTGACGTTCGACTTCCTCTTGTCGCCGGTGCTGCAACAGTTCTCCACGGAAGAGGCCCCGTTTCTTTTGCTCTCGGAGTCGAGGAGCGGCCACGATCTCGCCCGCGGTATCGGCATCGCGCGACTCTTTCGCCCCGAGCATACTAGGTACCTGTGTCGATTGTGCTCCTTGCGATCGCAGCTCCCGCGGCCGGCGACGATGGGGAGTCTGGTCGGTGCGCTCTTGTCAGGAGCATCGTGGCTCACCGCCCGCGTGCAACTCGCGCTCTTGTTCTCGGACGTGACTCGGCCAGACGCGCCCGATATCAACGATATTTGTATGCGCTCGTCGGACAAATCGGGCAGGGTCTCCGATCGCCGGCCGCCGGCTCTTTTCACTCGAGCATGCCAGTAGTTGGAGTTGCGGGCTGGCGCGACGTCTACCGATCCCGACTGCCACCTTTCACCCAAGACACGTGCATCCCTCAGGATGCTTTCGCCGCTTTCAACGATCTACCTTTAATAGCAGTATAATGCGCGCCGCGAGTGATTGACGATCGGGCCGGAGCAGCGCGATTCTAGTGGATGATTGAATTTGAATGGAGGAAGAGCGTGAAAGCGAGCGAGAGCGGAGAGTGGCTGCTTTCAAAGCGTAGAGTTTCGCGCGGCACCACCGACTGATGCCGCTCCGAAGAGAGATCCTGCCTCTTCCCCCTCGGATTCCTCTGACCCCTTCCCCACAAGTACAACCATGTGACTGCTACTGCCACTGCGTACATCCTTCCACATTCGTGAATTCCACCCGACACTTTTTTCACCCCGCGCCCGCGCACTCTCCCCCCACCCCCTCTCTCTCTCTCTCTCTCTCTCTTTCTCTCGCTCTTTCTCGTCGCGATGTCCACCTACAACTTAAATCAGAACCGTCAAACTTAGAATGGGAGTATCCGACACGTGTTTGACCCTATTCAATTTAAACGGGGGGACTCTACGACCAAACCCCTTGGAGGCACATCCCCTTCTACCGGCGAGCTTGTCCCCACTTAAACGTGCCTTTTTCATTTTTCCCCCGGTAAACCGAGGCTCGTACTCCGAGAAAGTTTCACGCAGCCACGTGGGCGGGGAGTTGTTTTAGAGGCAGCAATCAATATAGGTGTCACGCGAATGAAAAGAGGGTGGTTAGCCCGGTGACGATCAAGGGCGTTGATAGGCTCGGACAGGGATGAAGGCGAAGCCTTAGGGTTAACGAACAACTGACCTGATTCTCCCCTTTTAATCGCGCGAAATCGAAAAATATCCTCCTGTAATCCTATAGCCGCGGCCTCGGGGACGTGTGCAGCCGACAGGAAACGGCCGCTGACGAAAGAGTCGCGAGCGACACACCATATATTATATCTTTGGCGCCTCGTCGAGCGACTCCAGAGCGGCCGACCCAGCGCGGATCCCCCGCGCGAAAAAGCCCGCAAAAACGAGCGCGCGGCCATCCCCGTGTCGCCCTTCGCCTAGGTCGGCCCTCGCCTATGCCCGCCAGTTTAAGAAGCGACTCGCCAGTCGCCATTCGGCTTTTACGACTCGGGAGCTTTATGACAGCCGCGACAGGAAGTCCGCAATCTCCGGCGAATATCCGGCCAACTTGCACGCTTCGACAGAGTAGGAGTGCAATGCACTGGCCGGGAGGGGAGGCTGTCTTTAAGGGAAGCAGCGAGATCCCGGGAGGTATTCGGCGAGAGGAGGCACGTTCTACCGGCGGCGGGTCTAATTTATGCGGTGGAATCGCATTATCCGTGTAAGTCGCGCGCGGCGAATCCACGAAACGCCAAAGAGTGTCGAGCGCCGAGAGTGTCCAGCCGGTTTGAGCGCTCCGGGCCCCGATGCTTTCTTGGTAGAAGCTCTCAGGTAGGATCGCCGGCTCCGAGAGTGTCACCACCGCTGCCTCTCCGTGACTCATCCTCCTATTCCCGTAAAGAGCAGATTCGCTCAATTAGGGCAGGTCTCCGCGAGCAGCCTCAAAGAAACTCCGGAGGTGCGAAGCAAAGCCGAGCCTTCCAAACCCGCGCGCCGCGTCGCGCCGCGGTACGCGGCTGATAGATGAGAGTTCGATCTCTGGCGAATAGCTAAGGGAATTCGAGGGACAAGAGAGGCTCGTTGAGAGGGGACGGAAACAATCCTATTCGTTTCGTCTGGCTACCCGCGATACAATTCCGGATCCGCCTAAAGGAAAGTTCAACCCCTCGGAGCAAAGTTCCAGCAAGTTACACAAGCCGTAAGTGAGGACGATGTCGGCGAACGTGTAGGCGGCTACGGGGTAGTTGAAAGAAATGAAGTTTCCCTCTCGCAAGAATTCGCTGGGTGGCTTCATCTAAAATCAAATGAGCCTGGGATTAAATGCGTTGCGTTCTGCACAATAGCGAGTAGGACGCGTTCAGTTGTGCATGGACGGACGTGCTCCCCCTTTCTTTCCCCCGGTCATTTGGGAAAGTACGGCTGGCCAGAGTGGAGTGGGTATGTCCCAAACCGCCCTCCCTCCCTGGCTTTTCCCAATCATATCATATGTAGATAAATCCTTCAATAAAGACCACTGGGCCCTCCGACGACCCTTGGGTCTCCTCACGACGCTTGACTCTCCGGGACACTTAGTTTTTCCCAACGGCATCCCAATTAAATGATCACCGGGTAAATGAGAGTAATAGAGGAGGAAATCCATCAATGAGAGGTAGAGTGGTGGTTAAAGTTGGAGCGAGGGATCCAAGAGAAAGAGGTGGCAGAGGTGGCCGGCTCTCGGTCGATGTTACGTGGAGGAGTGGGCATGGGAGGAAGGAGGAGGGAAGATGTTAGTCTGATAAGGTGGAGCGGGCGAAACCGGGGGTACCACTTTCACCGAATGAAAGTAAAACTCGATTCGACGAGCAGCGGCGGTGGCGGCGACCACCGGCAGCATCAGACTCAGACCTATACTACAAGCTCTCGGTCCCAATGTCACCGCGAATCCAGCATGCTTTTATAGATGTCATTAAGCAAGCTTCTCCTTTCTATTCGTCTCTCGGCGACATAGCCGCACAATAAACTTTCCTAACCGGTAGCCTTTGCTTCGGATAAACTTTTACGACGCCTGAATCCGGACAAGAAAGGTTTCTGCGATTCGCAGCTGCGTATCCGCGGAGGATGCATCGTAAGCCGGCGGCGCGCACATCCCATGGTATTCCCTCGGATTTATGAGGCAAACGCGCGCGCGCAGCGACGTTGTTTCTACAGTCTACAGCCAAGCACCTTATATCGTTATTTCTTTTCTATAAAGTTTCTTTACGAGGCCCCGGACTCCGTATCGGCCGCGTCCCTGAGAAATGCCGGGGAGGAAGGAGACTAGCCGCTGAGATATTTTTGGCGAATTTTACAGATAGACCGCGATAGCTCCGCTGGGGCGTATGAGGAAGCCTCGCTTGTTCTCCTAGGAGGAGTTTCAGGACATCTTGCTTGTACGGACACGCTCTAAGGAGCGCGTCGCACTTTCCTCGTAAAATGTATTTTTATGGCCCGCGCACCTTGCGCGCATCAAGTAAAAGTTCACCGGCCCCCTGCTGCCGGAGCGGTCATCATCTAACGCGGAGAGTCCAGCGTCGAGTTACCTCACGGACGCCCTCGCCGCAGAGTTCTCGCGCTCGAGCCGGATATTTTACATGCAGATTCGCCGCGACAGATTTGTCAGCGGACTTTTTTCCTTACTCTTAGACCCGTAAAGTCAAGGGACTTATCGATCCCGGGGCGGATCGAGAGTCTCACGCGCGGTCCCATTAGTCACCTTTGCAATAAGGTTTTCGCGAACCTCCCTCAGCCTCCCGACCTTTAAAACCCTTCTAACAAGCTGTCCTTAGATTCGACGCATTCAAATTGATCGCCGTCCTGACTCCGCGCTGATTGTTTTCTTCGGGGAGTTTTTCGCCGCGCCGACAAAAGCCCTCGGAAATTAATGACACGTCCATGCGAGAACGCTCTCGGCTACGCTCTGCGGTCCCGCAGTTCCCTCTCGGGCAAAGTGTCTGTTCAGCACTGAGGCGAGTGGCGGATGCAATCTTACGAATTTGAATGCATGGAGCTCGGGATTCGGCCAGATTGCAAGCCCGTTTGCGAATATCTGCCGGCTATTACAACGAAACCCCCGCCAATGGGATAGAACAGAGGCGTTTCCCGTTGCTTCTGGATGTCACCCCTTCGTAAACTGAACTTCCGTCCTCCCGTTTTTCAAGCCTTTGCCGAGCAGATTGTCCGGGAGATTTTATGGACATGATACACCTGGTCGGTTTCATTAGCGAGTTTTGTTGCTCGCTTTACGAAATCCTCCAATCAACACTCCACTCCAGCCGACTTTCGCTCGATCCTGTGCCGAGTGCTCCTCTCGGCCGATGTTTTATCGCTTTGTAATCGCGTATATGTTTCTTTGATTTTCCTCAATGGGCCTTTAAGATTTTACCATCGCCGTTAGTAGCTCATATAATAGCAATCCCGGAGATTGAGCCGTGCCTTTTATTATCGAAAGAAAGGCTCCCGATAGGATTCCTTCTTCCCACCCGCATATCCCTCCCGGCCCTGCGATTGGACGTTAAACATTCAGCCGCGCAATTACTCCGCGCCATTCCTATTTTACTACAAGCTGATAAACGGGCCGCGCGATACCGTTCGCGGAAAGTAGCCGCGCGCTTTTTTGCCGAGTCCTTTCGCTCTTAAGGCCGCCGGCCTCTGACAGAGTGCGCCTGTCTCAAGTTGCCGGGCGAGAGCCTCGACGGTTCTACCGGCAAAACAGTTGGATGCGCGCGGAGGAGATACGTCTGGCAAGCGATGTAGCCCACTTTTCCGGCGAACCCTTCCAATCGATAAGATCGATCACCAGGAGAAAGGGAAATGATAGCTCCGGCACATACACGCTCGAGAGGAAAGCAGACTACCGAAATGTGTTTGGGGCCGGGGTGCAACACGGCTCTCTCATTCCAGCCGCAATGTAATAAGAACCGATAGAGCAATGCAGGCGCATTCTCGTTCCGTGTGCGATTCTATGTAGCCCGCGCAGCATCATGTGGGTTAACAGTGCACGAACCAGCACAATATAGAACAGGATTCGTGCTAGCTGCGAGTGCAAGTTACGGTAGGTAAGTACCGTTGCCGGCTCGACAGTTGCAGGGCAGGTGTATCGAATCGCATGTACTACGTAACCCACACGTTACAGTAACTCCTCTTCCCACTCGCAACTTGGACCTCTTATCGAGCAATACTTGCCCAACGAATCACCGGGCTCTCTATTCGCATAACTGTTCTTGTAGACGGAGCTCGGAGCTCGAGGTGATGGAGTGTTAGCGCGTCATCCCGCTCGGAGGTTAGATGGGCGAAAGATAGATCGTACCTGCATTTCCCGGGCTCTGATGGAATCGGCTTAGAATCGAGGGAAGCAAAACACCCGAGGCTAATAGAAGCCCGTGGGAGATGAGTTGGATGAGAATGGAGACGCATGCAACCACGTGACCCCATCCGCCCTCGGGGTAATAGTGTTTCTTGAGTCTGACTCGTTTCCTCGCGTTTATCGCCGTGAAGGACTCTTCGTCCTCCGCTTCTCCGACCTCGTCGATGATGTCCTCCGGGTCGGGCAGGCTTCCCAGTCCAGCCTCGAGTATCAATTGCTCGGAGAATCGTCTCTTCATCATCTTCGGGGTGATCTGCACGCTGCTCTTCCGACGAGGCTCCGCGCGCTCTTTGTACGCTGGTGCGGCCGCGGTGTTGGTATCGTCGATCTGCGGGTTCTCCGGATAGTCGGTGGTCTCCGAGTGGCTCCTGGAGGGCCAGGATCGCTTGGCTATTCTGTGAGTGTTCATCGTTTCCGGTAGGAGAGCGAGGCAGCCTCTCGCGACGATCGCTCCCATGGGATTGGGCTCGAGTGACCTACTGATTTTCCCGGGGCATTCGGTGGCATCGGAGAGTCCCGCTTGTTCGGGGAACCAGCCGCTATCTCGACGGCCGATCTTCCAGCCGTACGGAGGCTGCGTTTGAGCCGAGTGCCGACGCTGGATCACCTCGGCTATCACCTCGCGAACATCGGCGCGATCTTCCCGGGCGTCGTTCCCGCGAAAGAGACTCACCACGGAGTTCCTGCCGGAAGAGGGTGGCAGGCTGCTCTGGCAGGTCGACACCGAGTAACTAGAGTCCTTTCTCCGGCGCTGGATGCTGCTCGCCAGTGCACTCTCCCTTACCGAGCACGAGGAGATCTTGCGCCGGTGATACTGGCACTGGCTGCAACGACACTGGCAGTAGCATTGACAGTAACACTGACAGTCGCCCGATATCGCGAAGGTCGTCGCGAGGAAGCATCGGCATCGCGCTATCCTCGAGAGGACTTCCGGGTGCGAGAGCAAGACCTCGGGGACTTCGATTTCGGCGTACGATCGCCGGCTCTCGATCGACGCGCTTCTACTCAACTCGCGTTTTAGAAGACCGTGGCTCTCCGAGGAGCAGAATTCGGACTCGAGGCTCTGATTCTCCGCAAAGTTGCCTCTACGCCGAATAAGAAGGGAGCTCGCTGGCTCGACGGATGCTTCGCCGCCCGGCTGACACAGTTTCACACTTTCGTCCGCCGGTATCTCGACGGCGACTGCCGCGCTATAGGAATTGCGCCGCTTTTGGAAGAGTTGGCCCACTGGGCCCGACGGCCCGTTTCGCCGATCCATTATCGAGTTTCTTTTTTCCGGTTTCGGGGACTAATTAGCGCGGTGGCCGATAGGTAATCGCGATTGCAGGGAGGCGAGGGCCGCTCGTCGCTTACATTGCCGAAGTTCACTTTGGACTGTCGTCGCCGGGGGAGATTGATGTGCCCCGGGGTTTCTGGCTGTTAGCGAGGGACTATCTAGCCGCTCGCCGTCAACGCACTGCATCACAATGCCCCGCACGCTTTGACTCGGTACGTGAGAGCCTGCGACACGCATCGACTCACGATGTACCGTGGCCCGATTTTTCTTGCGCGCATATCTTACATCACGACCGACTGATCGGGAATCCGCAGTGGCCGCAGGCCAATCGGACTCCCAATGAATTGAATTAGCGGCCGCGTCTTTTTTTTCGTGGAACCCCAGCAGCACCTTCTTTCTCGCGATCGCGCCGCAGCGGCCCTTCCGAAAAGCGAGAAAAACTAGATCCTCGACGCGAGAGCTCCGCTAAGGAAACGCGAGAACAAGGGCCCCGGGACTTTCAGAGTAGGAAGGAAGCTACTTGGACGATCACCTCGCCGTCAGAAGAACTTGTACTACAGCTATCCTCACCTGCACTATGAAGAGGCGGATGGTGGAACTTAAGTTCGGCGGTAATGTGCCAGCTTCCCGGAGCCGCCAGTTGCAAACCAATTCCGAGGAAGTGGACGAGCACCGAGCACGTGACAATGACATAGCCCCAGCCTCCCTCGGGATAGTAGTGTCGCCTAAGGGTTGCCTCCTTTTTAACGTCCGGGATGTTACAGTGGTAGGGATGGTGCTCGCATCTCCGTCTCTCTCGATCCTTCCTTCTAATGTTCTCGATGAGACTCTTCGTCCCGATCCGGTGCCAATTGCCTCTCGATCTCCACTCGGCCGGTTCGGCTTTCGCCAAATTCGGAGCGCGCTCGGCCTCCCGTACCTCCTGCGAGGAGTCACATTTCTTTCTGGCCAGCGGCGAACCGAGAGCCCCGATTTCTGCCTCTAGCGTGTCCGCGGAAGTGCACTTGGTGCAAGAGCGCTGACCTTTTTCCCGCGCGCCATCGCTCCCCGTGATGTAATCGTAATCCACCACTTCGATATGTGGCGGCGGTGGCGGAGCCTTTTTTGGCGTTGCGACTTCACTCGGCGCTTCGTCGATTGCATCGGCTTCTCGGTTTACTTGGACGATTGATTTGGTCAGCGTGTTAGTATCGCCAGTCGCATTTTTGCCGGCGTCTCCGCCCTCGGATAGAGTCGTCTCGCGTCTCGGTGGTATCTCGGGCAAATCCACTTTGTTTACGTAAGTGTCCTGGTGCTCGCGCGCTGGCCGAGGATTGC
Organism: Crossocerus cetratus; assembly: GCA_963675795.1. Taxonomy (NCBI): domain Eukaryota; kingdom Metazoa; phylum Arthropoda; class Insecta; order Hymenoptera; family Crabronidae; genus Crossocerus; species Crossocerus cetratus. Next base: position 20,615,317 of record OY776665.1, on the reverse strand, counting down.
GCTCGGCCGGCTCTAATTCCTCTTTGGAATCGCTAATATCAGTGGGCCGGGAGGCCGGGGATTTTTCACTCGAGCGAAAGAATTCCAATTTAGCCGCTCGCGCGAGGATTGCCGCGTTCTTTCCCATGCCATTCTGTGTCAGCTCGGCTGACAAGCCGCCGGATAGCGCGGAGTGACGGGTTTCCGCTTGGCCGCGGTCCTCCGGCCGATCCGAACTTTTCCCCGTGACATCGCCCTCGTCACCCCGGCATCCGAGCCGCGTCGCCGACTCCGAGTACTTGCTCTCCTTCGAGAGACTTTCCCCGCGCGAGAGGAGAATTACTTCGTCGATCCAAGTGCACTTGCTGGTGGTGAGGAGCGGGTGCAGGGACTCCCGCATGCTGGGGACGATCGTGAAGGCACGGGACAACGGGTCCAGTCGAACTTTGACCGTTTGCGCGGCGCGTTCCGGCCAGGAACTGCTGTGCCTCATGTTCCTCCGCTCGTCGTTCGGCACTGTCATCCTCTCAGACTCGGAGCTCCCGGGAGCGATGGGTCGAGCGGGCGGACGAACTCCCGCGATTGTCACCGGTGGCCGTTGCCGGGAATAATTGAGAAAAGATCGGGGCGATTTGCGAGGAACGAGCGGCTCTCGGAGCTGGCTGCTGCGAGCTGGCGAGGCGATCAGCGAAAAATGACGAGCACTCGAGATTGCTCGTGAAGGATCTCATGGTTGAAGCGACGACAGCCTTCCCCAGGACACTGAAACTTCCACTTAGGGCCTCTCGATCGGAGTAGATGAGTTCGAAAAGAGGAAACGGCCCTGGCGAGTGCGCCAGGATGACTGCTACGCACGTGCTGCTCACTTGTGAGCAACCCTCTCTCCCGGTTCACTTGCTCCTACGCTCCGGCTCTCCCTCGCGCTCGCTCTCGCCGTTCGGGAAAGCAGGCGCATGCCTGTGATATCCGAGCACTTGTGAATCTTCAGTTTGGGGGCCGCTTCCCGGCAAAATCGTCGGATTTCGCGCGATTAAACCTTAATGAAAATGGACAAAAAACATTCGGGATATTCTGGCGGTGCTAAAGTCTCTGACAATCTACCCCCTCACCGCAGATGAGATCGTCGCGATTAGAAGACAACAAATCTTGTCTTTTAGACTCGAAGGAATTATGTATTTTTTGAAAACTGAATCGGAACTTTAATCAGAAGAGCGAGGGGGTGGAGGGGCGGATTTGTTTTTTTACGGAATGCTGGGGAGGCTGACCTACCCCCAGGGACACGTGAGAGCGGCAGGCCGTCCGGCGTACACATCAATTCAGGAGAAGCGGAGTTCGGGCGAAGACAATGAGTTACGAGAGGATACGCTCTCGTCAGAGGACAAACGAGGCGCGAGTGAGAGCGAGCGGCGGCGGGAAAGGCGTCGAAAAGATATAGCAGAAGCTTGACATCGAGCGACCTGGATTTTAGGGAGGGGAAAATGAGTCGCGAAGATGCGCCCGCCCTGGAGGATCTGCCGTGATGACACTGGCGCAACTGGAGTCCTGGCCCTATGGCTACCTGGCTTTTGTTAATTGAATTGGAGTGTAAATTGAAGGGGGTGGGGCGCCCGCGGGGGATTATACCATGTAATTAATGCTGCTGCCGTAGCCGCCATCTGCAGAATCTGTTATTCAGAGGAATCATTTTTTACTTAACCCAGATTTCCCCTTGAATTATGAACATCGAGCGGACGATGCACGGCCACTGGCAGCCCCGCGGAATCGCAATCTCTGATATTGTCGGGATTTGACTTGTGGCTCTGTTTTCGTGGTCAGCGCACAACCGAATGCCGTCGCGCTTGATCTATAGTTATTCCAGGTGGACGCTTATAACAGAAAATGAAGTTCCTCGCTCGCTCGCTCGAGGAGAAGTGCTCGATAAATTCACGCCGCTCGGCTCTCGCAGAATCTTCGTAATTGAAGCACAAAGTTCCATACTTACGAGTTTCCCGGGTTCCAGCCTCGATGACTTATTAGTGTATCAATTTAAGTAGAGGCCCGCCGGCCGCGAAGATGAATGGCCGACGCGCCAGCCTTTTAGCGGGGAAATGATTTACACAATCGACGATACCAGCCGGAGAAGCTCGCGTCGAGTCCCCGACGAGAGAGGAAGTCAAGTTAAAAGAGCGCTCTTGTCTTCCTGGGAAAGTCGAGCATTTCCGAGGCGACGGGCAGCGCGTGTGCCTCGGGGATGTAGAATTGTTTGTAACTCAAAGTGCACTTGACGCCGAGTTAAGCCGAGAGTCAAAGTAGTAGGACTGGAAAGTCTGGATTCGTCGAGAAGCGAGGGAAAAAATGAAGAACGGGTCTCCGCGAGGCACCTTGTGTGCGTGTGCTGCCGGGCAGCCCGGGCGGATAAGGGAGGAGGCAGGACACTTAACTCGTTCCTCGGCGATATGTTATCCGCTCGATCCGTCCTACTTGCAGGACTTATTATTACGTGGAACTGGGACGATCTTGATGCGCGTGCCCCGCTCACATATCTACCCGCATGGGGGGGGAATGCACTTTTTCCCCCGGCCCTCGAATATTATTGCCGGGGGGGAGCTTTTTACGGGGGCGCCTTTGATAGGGGGAATTGTCTCGCGCCACGCAGTCCCGATTCCGCCGAGGGAGCAAGGACGAGCCGCGAGCCCTGCTCCTCTCGTTAGTTTGCGGGCTAGCATTTCGCCGAGGAGAATTTACTTAACTCCCTTCTCGAACTTGAATGCCCGCGCGGTGCTAGCCGAGTGTCGCCGGCACGACGTACTCCGGAATTCCGACGGCATTCTGCAATACTATCCTCCGGAGCTAGAACTTTTCGCCCGTGTCCCCAACTTAGTTATCTTTCCCCTAAATGTCATTTCGCCCTTATCTGCCCGCCCCGCCAACTCCGGGGGGCCGCTGTATACTTACGGGATATTAAATTCCCTTACAACCTTGCCGCCGGTTCTCCATCGGTTTATATGCATCGTAAAAGTTATCAGAGTGTTCGGTCGAATTACTCGAATCTCCCAATGAATAGAGGGAAGGTGGGGGGAAGGGTGTTGGCAAACAATCTCGAGAGAGGAGCGGCTCGGGGGATGATTTCCTTTTATTATACATACGATTAATCAATCAATCGATCAGTCAATCACACTTAAGCAAATGCCTCCAAGTCCGCGGCGACAAGGTCCATTCTGGTTTTGAGCTCGGTGGCGTACCTCAGGGCAGAATGGTCGAGCTCGCTCTCCTCCATAAGAAGATCGCAGTCGAGATGTCTGGTGTCGCATGCTCTGTGGTGGTGCTTGAGGACGTCCTCCGCACTGAAATGATGAGCTCGTCTGGTGGAGGGGTTCAACGTTGTCAGTGCATAATGATTGTGCACTGTCAGTGCCCGGCGCGTCGAGACAAAGCTCTTTACCGAATCACCCTCCGGCGAGATGGAAGCGGACTTGATTGTGTCCAGATAATCGAACCCCTCGCACCAAGAGCCCCTGCTCTTGTTCTGCAACTCCGGGAAGAAGTACGCGTTGCGCACCGAGTACGAGGCGAAGTCTTTGAAGCCCCTGCCGAGCTTGAGCCTCTCGTCGAGCAGCAGCTCCTTCCAGCTCGTCCGTTTAACTGGGACGATGGTCTCGTCGACGTCCAGCGGTATAATGTACTCCGATCGGTGGAGATTCTCGTAGAAGCAATGATTGTACGGTATCAACTCCATCCGCCTCTTGGTCCAAATGTCTTCACTGAGGAACCGTCGCCGGTTCGATCTTTCGTTGGGCAAATCACCGGGTAGCGTGAGATTGAACCACCTAATAACGTTCGAGGCCTCGTAGAGCCGCAGGACCTTCAGTACATTCTCATGGACGTTGAAGACATAGAAGTAAAAGAGCTCCGCCCCCAAAATCCGATGGAACTCGATGAAGGCTATCACCTTCCGCGATATGTCCTCATCGAAATCTAATCCTTTGATGCAGAGGGTGAACTGGCGCTGCCGCGCCGCACTGCTCTCTCCCCCGCTCTCTCGGTCTATTACTAAACTATGACTAGCATTCTTGTAACAGGGAACAGTGCCCACGTGCACCCTCGACGGCTCGATCGAGCCGTCCAAAGGCAATTGACAGCTGACAAGGATCCCGGTGTAACTGTCCACTGTCTCACCCCACTCCTCGAGCCAAATACTCGAAACTAAAGCTTCCATGCTCAGAGATCGCAGTTGCCTTTCGTTCTCGTGCCTGAAACATAGATCGGGAGATAGAGGTTCGAGGTGAGATTCTCTCGTGGGAAGATGCTTGTTTGAATAATCGCTCACCAGACGGTGCAGAAGAGTGCGGAGCTCGGTAGCGGTCCTCGTTTCACGGCGATCACCCTGAGACTGGGATAGCCGGTAACTCTGAGGTCCAAGTGGGCGCTGTATAGGAAGAGCCGTCCAGGGATTGTCTCGAGCCACTTGGTGCCGAGTAATGTGAACGCATTTAACGCCATTCCGTACGTTCCATTACCGTCGCACTCCTTGGAGGGCCTGTAATCGAGTGCCAATCTCCTCGCCCACGAGTAAGCAACGATGCTCCTCGTACCTGGTGGTTCGCCACCTGGAACCCATGCCGGCCCCGGCATCGTTTCACTTATCTGCCAGTTAAACCCACACGCGTCTCTTTCCCTAGAATCTTCCCATCTAGGCAGAGCCGTTGCATATCTACCTTCCGCTCCTCGGAGTTCGGGGGGAGCGGGTCGCCGCTGAGATTAGAATTCTGTCGGCGAGCGGAAGCGGATACGTTAGCCTATGAATCGACTCGTACGGATCCAGCATGCAATGGCAATTTCTCTCGGCGGAAAGGCCGTCGAACCTTTATTGAGAGGCTCGAGCCGATCGGTCGCTCGAACGGCGAATAATTAGAATTTCACGGGCGGGGATGAGACGCGCGCGGTTCAAGACGCTCAAGACGCTCAAGACGTTCAAGACGTTCGAGTCGGCGTGTCGGGGACGGGAAGGGAAATAAGCTGCTCGCATGATGGCCGAGTGTTACACGGCCCGATAGAAATACGCAAATGGAGTGGCTGCAGGTGCCTCTTGGGAAATCGCGCGGACGATATCCTCGGCTGCAAGTATAGCGCGCGCTGGGCCGCCTCGGTCAATTACCTGTCATAATTCTCACGAAATGTTTGCGCCCTAGGAACGAAACGACCTATTACGTGGCCGGCTGGCCGCAACCCACCGCAACCCGCCGCAACCCGCCTGCCGGGGCGGTCACTCGATGAATCGGCCCGGTAAATTACGCCGCCTAATGAAGTCGCTACCACCAAAGAACCGTGTCTAAAGATTTACATCGTTGATAAACGTGTCCGCCAATGCACCGCGCCGGTTATTTATACATGCTAATACCGCGTGTACCACTTTTTGCGGAGGCGCGTCAGCCCAGATTTGCTCCGCTCGCACTCTTTTCTCCCGACTCCTTTCTCTCCCTCCCTCTTCCTTCAGGCGAGCATGATCTTAGGCCGGTGCACTCGCGCGCGCGCACCACTTCCAGCCGCTCGCCTCTTTTTTGTCAATCGGCGAGATTCTCCCGCGAGTTAATGGATGCGGGAGCCGTAAGGATGCGGACGCGGACGCGTGCACTCGCCGCCGAGGCGAAAAATGCGGGGAATCCCACTTTTCTTTGCGGCGGCCTAGCCTCTAATGCTGGGAAAATATTCCTAAGTAGGAAATACTCCCGGAGTTACGGGGCATGTGTTCGCGGGTATAGGTGGATTGGCAAATACTCGCCGGCGGAATACGTAGAGCACGTGGGAATAGAGACCGCGCGGTTGTACGCTTCTTGCCCCCGGGGCCTCCTCCGGCGGTGAGGCGCGGATGCCGGCGGAATGAATGATTCCACGAGGAACAGCCCATTTTCATGGAGGCCGTAGTGTGCGTCTACGTCTAGTGTGTTATTCGTGCATGCTGGACCCGTGCGCTAGCCAGGTGGCGTAGAGAGGGAGAGGGGGCCCGGCTTGAGATCGGATAGGAAATATCTCGAGGGACAAATGCAGCGTGTCAAGCTTATCTAATCCGGCGATTGGAAAAGAGGGGTATTGTTAGGTGGGAAAGGTGGACGGCGCGGCTCGGCGGTGTGGAGGCTGTACCCCCTTCGGCACTTTGGTTCTCGAGCTCCTCGGGGCTGAGAGAAGCATTCGCCGATAACGAAAGGGCATAGGTCGCGCGCTGCTGGAGGCGAGGGAGCCCGGCAACCGAGAAAATTGCTTACCAGGCGTGGGAGGAGGATCCGCCGGAGGATCCGGGAGCTGAGGTGGCGAATCGAGCAGGGTCAGCACGCACAACGCGGTGACCAGAACTGCAACCAGGCCTATTCTGCATAGTCTTCTCGTTCCGGCGAGCGACATGCCCCCCGCCCTTCTTTCCCCAATGGGCGCGCGATCCTCTTTCTTCGCGAGCTCTTCCTAGCCGCACATCCACACGATCCGCACCCACGAGTCTCCGCCTCCTGCCGATTCCCAAAGATCTTCAGCCAGTCCTCGCTTCGATCTTCTTGCGGCAGATTGGCCAGGGGATCAAGATTTCCACATGGAAATGTCGATGGCCTACCTGGGCGATGTTGCGCTCGGATAGCATTGCACTCGCCCGGATGATAATCTCGGCTTCCTCGGGATTGCTGCTGCTCTCTATCAATCTCGGAATTGGAGCTCCCGGGCTCTCACTCTTTTCTTTTGCATAAGGTCCCCTCTATACTTTCCGTCCGATTATCGCCACGCCGCTTCTGCGGATGTGCCTTAACGATCTTAGTCGAGGAGTACGCTGCGTGCATTTCCCTTGGAAGACTGGTTTCCTCGGCGGATCGGGAGAGCCTTGATTTCCAATCGACGCCCAAGGGTTCAATACGCTCCGACACCCGACTATCGAACGACTGCGCCGACGAAATCGAAAGTCGCCGCTCCGGCGACCGCTGCGAGCATACCAGTCGCGTCCACCTGCTAATTTCCCGGGCGGATCGACTACCGTGTCAAATGAGCGAGCGCGTACAGATCGATTGGAATTACAGGAGCGCGGTAAGACAACTAACGCGACGCCCGGTTATTACGGCGTTTAATAGCGGCTGGTTCGCGTGTGGGTTTCAAGGTGAGCACACCAATCACTCTTCCCAAGTCCCACGTAAAAAACTACTGCTGGAAAGGCGCACGACCTCCCACGCTACGCTCCCGCTTCTTCCTCCTCGGCTTCGTGTGCCGCTGGACCATGTATGGTCGTCCTACTCGGCCCTCGATTAGTTCCCTCGACTTTCGATTATTTAATTAAAGCCCTATCTCACTCCCTTTGCTCTCCCCCTGCTCCCCCACTGCCCCTTAAAACCGCGCTATTACAGCCGATCGCGAGTACCCACAATTAGCGGCGAGTCGATCGATATTAACGGTGAATCAAAGTCGAATTTTCATTATCCAGCGCGCGTGTCGCCGCGGCCGCTTCTCAGTCGACTCACGTGCGATCCGTGTCACACCATTATCGTCCGCACTGTTAATTATTAGCGGCACGCTCGAAAATGCCATTCTCCCGGCATTGCGGCACCGACTGCTAGCCGCCCGGTGCCAATTTGACTGATTGGCGGTCGAGCCTTGCTGATTAATGAAGTTCACTGGGTGGTGGGTAGCTCGAGTGAGTGATGGGTCCCTGCGACTGGGTTTGCTTGGAAAAGTACCAGATTCCCTATGATCGTTGGGGGCGGCGCCCTTCGGGAGGGCCAGGATCCGTTTGGAGGAAAATGGCCCTTTGAAGTTCACTGGTGATTCCACTGGGAGAATGGGAGGATTGTGAGGTGGAAAATGCGCGGCGTGTCGTGGCCGAATATATACGTAGATAAAAGAAAGCCAGGCGGTTTGGCGCGATGACAAGACGCACGTGGTCGGTGGTTGGAGAGGTCGTATTGGCGCAATCTCGCCTGCGCGCGAGTCCCGAGCAGACTGCGAAGAAGCCTGGAGGTGGACGCGCGAGGCGCACTGAGAGAGGACGAGGAGAGACTTGGTTGCTTTGGAGCCGTTGGCTTAGCATGCCTTGCCTTACCTTGCCGTGGCTCTGTGCTCGGCTGCTCGGCTGCTCGGCTGCTCGGCTGCTCGGCTGCTCGGCTGTTGGTGCTAGCCTCGTAGCTGGCCGTTTCACCGTGCCTCACCTCGACCTAGCTCTTCCTGGCTCGGCTCTCTTTGACTCAACACACTCGCCAGAGCTAGAGCTCCTCTCCATTCGAACCAGCTCTCTTTTCCTCTCGGTGTCAGTTGACTTCGCCTTGTCGCAGCATCCTGCGCGAGCCTTCCTCCCTGCCCTCCAATATCGCGCCTTTCCTCTGCTCCTGTTTTCCTTTCATATTCACGAGACGTCCTCCGCCCCACCTCTCTCCCTCTCTCGAACCGCCGGAGGCCGATTGCGGCGCGCTCGGCACATTCTTCTCCTTCAAGTTCAAGTTCAAGCTAAAGTTCACGCTCCAGGAGGACTCTTTCCATCTTCTCAGCCTCGCGCTCGTCTCTCCTCCAGGAAGCTTCGGCTACTAGTCCCTGTCAAAGTCCATCGTCCGTTGACCGATGAGCCGGCGCGGCCGCCGCGCGGGGCAACCTCGAACGAGCTCATCTAAATTGCACTGACGGCCATTAGCCATCGCGAGCGTTGGGAGCGGGAGATATCGCGCTGCCCCGGGATTCTTCCGTCCAAGTGATTTCTCCGGGCGGAACGGAGCGCGCGCGCGCGCGTCCTTCAGCCTAGGGGCATAAAATCGGAGCGCGGATCCCTGCCAGCCCCGCGACTGGCTCCTGCGGGAGACAGCCGGGGCCCGGGGGGGCTCGGCCGGTGCGCGGCGTAGTCTGTTGGTGGCGAGAGGGAAAAAAGCGGGAGTGCAGCTGAGAATAATGCAGTGCCGGCTATTCGTCCGATAAGAGGAAGAGAGGGATAAGAAGCCAAGGCACACAAGCGGCAATCATTCCAAACTTATTATCGCGAGTAAGAAACTCATAAATGCTTATGACCGGAGTGCCTCGCCGCTTTTTGCAGACGCGGGCCCCTTGGCGATCGAGGGAGAGCGGTGGGGGCAGAAGTGTTTCGTGCAGGGATTGACTGGAGCCGAGCCCGCCGGCTGGAAAAGCGAAACGACGGAAAGGCGAGAGGAGGCTGCGAAAGAGAGCGGAACCAAGTGACCGGGCGCAGGGGGCGAGGAAAGAGAGAGTGAGAGAGAGGGAGAGAGAAAGGAGATGAGGAGACAGAGCGGTGGGCTGAAGAGGAAGGATAGGACAAAGAGGGGAAGGTACGGAGTTAGGAGTCCCTTCGACGTCATTTGTAATACCGGATGGCCTAATGATGCGACTGGTCGTGACAGGACGGGGATAAAAGCGGAATCGTGCGATTGCCGGGACGCGCAGCTCTCTTTCTCTCTCTCTCTCTCTCTCTTGCTTACTCTCTTCCTATCTGGAGTACGTACCTACTGGCCGCAGTGGCCTGCTGCTCCTGCCGTACGGCCGGCGCGCTCAATTGTTACGGACTCACAATCAGTTCTGCAAAATACATTTCTGATGTGTAATGGTGATTTGCTCGATCGGACTAAAAGGCCTGCCGAGAGATCTGGCTCTCTCTCTTGAATAATTCCGCATAGCTCGGCGCGTCCTCTCCTCTCCCTCGCTCTCCTCCTCTACCGGACAGGGTATCGCGATTTCAGCCGGAGCCAGCTTGAAAAATCGAGAACGAGCGATAACTTTTACGAGCGAGGCGCGCGCGCAAGCGAGCGCTCGCGCCCTGGAAACATTTTAACGCGCAGCGTCTCGCGACGCCTCGTAAATTGCTCGGAGTAATTTAAATATAAACTGGCGCTGCCCGTTCCATTTATCAGCGAGTGCTATTCGTCCGGGAGTGTGCGGCACTCGCCGTGAAATCGTCATGCCAGCCAGCCGTCGCCTCTTCCGCTAGAGTGGCGTTTTGCTCACTCGGCCGCTCCGATCTGAGAGCATCTCCGGACCGCGCGCCATCAGAGGCCTTCGTGAGGAATCGGCATGATTTTCAGCTAAGCTAAGCCGGCAATTTCGCAATTCGCGGCTATAGCCGCGGCCGGCACGTCCGGCCGCTGATTCACCACGTGGCTTCGCATCGCTAATTAAGTAATTAGAGGTCGAGCCGAATGGTCCCGAGGTAACTACCCTGAATTACAGCGGTGGCAATAGACGCGAGCACTTCCTGGATCGGCTGGACAGAATACGCCGATTCTACGGAAAGGAGATCCCCCGCCGGCGAGCCTCGAGCGGGACGAGGAGAGAAAGCGAGATCGATTCAACCGCGGCGGGATTCCTTGAAAGTACCGAGGACTTTTTTTCCCCGGCGAGCAATTTCCTCGGGTTATTATCAAGTTGGAAGTTTTAGCTCTCGGCGATTCCTACTCTTCGACTGCTCGGAGGAGTTGCGTAAGGAAGACGACAGCAGGCAATTAACGGCCGCGGCCGTTTCAGGTGTAATCCATCGTCCGTGCTCGCGTGTTTTCAATTAACCGAGCCCTCGTAAAGTGGACGTAGCTGCGGTACATGGCAGGGGAATGTCGGAGCTCCGGGGAAAAAAGTGGGGGCATCCGTTTGCGTCGCTGGGATAGAGGTAGTCTGGAAGTCTATCGAGTGGCGACGGGAGGTGACCGATAGGCAGAGATGGCAAAGGATTGTCCGGCGAAGGAAGGAAGGGAAGCGGCCGGAGGACTAGGAAAAATGCTCGCCGGGGCCCGAGAGCAGGGAATTAACGAGTGTAGCACTCGCCGTTATCTGAGGAAGAACAAGTCGTGGAGAGAGAGAGGAGGGAAGCCTGCCGGGAGAAGAAGAAGAAGCCTCGTCAGCTGGCTAGTGAAGGAAGCCAGTGCAAGGTGGACGTGGCAGTGGCTTCTTCGTAGCTACATTTGGACCAGCATTCCCAGCAATCTAAAATCGTGATAGCGATGCAGGAGACGGTGGTACGGAACGGGGGCCGATTAGTAGTCCGCGATTCTCCGGCGCCCTCCTTTCTTCCAAGGGATCTCCCAGTCAAACGGTATTCCCTTATGGCGCCCATTCGCACTGCCTACGATAAGCCGATATAGAAATCCTTCCATTCCTCTCCTTTAACAGCGACTGCTCCGCAATGCGATTAGTGTTCGCCGGCTAAAAGCTCCGGATTCGCCGGGACGCAGCAGCGAGAGCCACCAGCAAGATCTCTCTTCTCCTCCAGGACGAGGAGGGAGGCCACGCTGCGTAATCGCTGCGCCTCCGCAGCGAACTCGTAAATTCCGTTTCTTCGAGAGCGAGCACCGCGGCCGCTTTGGAGGTCTAACAACACGCGCGGGCCTCGACTCCACTCGGCGAAAGAAGCGTGGAAATCGAGGGAGTCCGCTTCCACGCTAAATTGGCCGAGCCGCTCGGCAATTTGCGCTCGCCGGAGTGAACTGCCCTTAGATTCGGTCGATTTGAATGCAAGGCTATATATTGAGTTTGATGCGAAGCCTCGGGGGAGAGAGAGAGAGAGGGGGCTCGCTAGGTAAAGCCGGAGCGGAAAGGGAGACGGAGAAACATTCGTGGCGTGCAGAAGAAAGGAGAGCTCGGGCAAGGTCCAGCCAGCGCACGGAGGCCTTAATGCATGTAAAATGCGAGGAGTACCTACCTCGAGAAAGATGGGGCAGAGCGAGAGAAAGAGAGAGAGAGGGAAAGGAGAAGAGACACTGTAGGGACAGGAACACTCTAGAACTAACAAAACCGCTAAATTATCGGCTTGTCCCGCTTACTCGCGAGCTCGACAGCTTGAGGATATCCGTGAGGACGAAGGGTGGACAGGGTTACTCGCAAACGAAGATATCGGCGTGACAAGGCCGTCACGGGTGTCGGCTTGTTTCCGCATGAGCCATGATCAAAGAGCGTATTCAGTAGCGTGCTAAGCCTTTAATTGGATTCGGCATCTCCCCGGGGCTCCCGATCCCCCGACATTTTCCAACCGCGGGATTCTTTCTCAATTATCTAGCGGCGGCCGTCGTGCCCGCGCTCCATGGCACTCCGAACGATAGAACGCCGGACTAGAATCCCCCCTGTATACTCTATGACGGCCCTGGCTCTCGACGGAGGCCTCCTAGTGGATCTCGCGTGCGCTTCACCCTGGTCACGACACGGCTTCTCCTCAGCTGCTTTCTGACGGAACGTGACTTCTGACCGCGCGCGTCCACGTAATATCCTCGCCCCGGGACAGACACAGGAAATTGTTATTACAAGTGGAAAAAGTCGCGGCTGCGTGTATGTAAGTAGATATAGCGTGCGCGCGCGATAAAGCCGGCCCCGCAGAAATGTAAGAGGTAAGGATGTTGACGAGCGCGGGCCGGCTCTCTTCGCCGCTGCTTATTGGAGCCGTTTGACTTCAAGGCTTCTCGAAATGGATATAATTAGAGGAGGAAGGTCATGGCTTGATATGTGTATCGCTCGGCGCGTTTCGCACTAATAAACCGAGAAGAGTGGCGCCGGTAGGAGGTGCTCGCGCCGCGAGCGCCCGTCCCGCGCACCCAAGGGGAAAAGACTGACGGGATACACGCTGGCTCTCGATTAATTGGAGGATAACCTCCTTACAGTCCGGTCAATGTCATTTGCATGCGATTGCAGCATGCCACTCTCCGGGAGGGGGAAAGAGAGAAAGAGAGAGAGATCTCTATAATTCCTCTCGCGCGTTGCCAATCCTCCGGACGTACTCTCGCGGCGGACGTTATGACTCTCGTATCCCTCGGGAAGTTTTAGCCCCCTGGTCGTCCCCCTTCGCTCCCATTGGTGGTGGCGGCAAGGTCATGAGAGTAAAAATTTCGAAGGCGAGGCAGAACGAGGCCATTAAAGTACAGAGTTCAGGTAGGTGCGCCCGCAGGAGCAAAATGTCGGGACGTCACCCTCGGACACGTTTATACCGGCTCCCTCTCTCTCCCTCTCTCTTTCTCCCGGCGAGCTAATAATATATGTAAGTTCGCTCACGGACTTTATAGTCGGCATCACGATCCTGCTCGCCTTTCCCGTTGGCGTTCTCGGGCGGCCGCGATGCCTGCGAGCAAGCATCGTTTTTACTATTCGTCAAGCGCACCGAGACGGAGCTTTTTCTCCGGGCGCGGCCGCGCGAGGAGCATCTCCACGGTTCGAGGTGCTCCGCTCGGTTTTTTGAGTTTTTCCGAGCGGCGAGAGAGTCGCTGATCGCGCGGCGCTCACTCTTTGCCGGAGCATCGGATCCGATCAAGGGCGTAGCGGGCTGTCCGAGTCTCCTCGGCGGAGCGCCCTCGACAACCTTCGTTCCAGCGCGCCGGTGCATCTTCGAAAGTGCGTCCTTGCCGCGTCACCATTAATCTCACGCTTGCTCTCCTTTTCCCCGGCGAGAGCCAGCTGAGTTTCAAATAATTCATTGCTGGCCTCACTGCCACTCGGCCTACCTACACCGGGCTCCACGTGTGATATGCCACTTTCTTATCCGAACGGCTCATCTGTCCCGAGCGAGCGCGCGCCCGCTGGACCCCGAGCACTTGTACCCCGAGAGCTCGGACCTTGCCGCTACAACTTATGGGGAGATATCTACCGCCGAACTTGTAGACAATATGTACTGCTCCCCCTTACAAACCCGCGTCGGGTTTATTCCCTTTTTAACAAGCGGATCGTCGATCCCCGCCTCGTGAATTTGTACCGAGTGACCGGCTCGATATCAATTGCGTGTCGGCGCCGCGAGCACCCGAGTCAGAGAGAGAGAGAGAGAGAGAGAGGGGGCTCGAAGGCCGGACGTTTCTTAGTGCGGTGTTCTCCGGCAAAAAGCGCGAGTATCCTCCGCAGGAAACACGTGGGATTAGCGTGCAATGACGCATCCTGCCAGGATCGATCGATCTTTCGATCCATTTCATCGCTCGCTCCTCTCAATGAAGCATGACGTGTCCGCGGCCGGCGATGAAGCACGGAGAGCACTTTACAAGCGGCGCCTTGGCACTGACGGACATCGACAATCGTACAATCGATAAGGTTTCGCCCGCCATTTCTAGCACGACCGTCCCACTTGATGCGCCCCCATTCATCAGAAGAATTCCAGTTTCCCCGCCACGAACGCTCGACTTAATCTACCGAATCTCTATCGATCTCTCTCCCCACGGCGCCGAGCTATCGGCCTGCAATAATTGTGGAACGCGGTCCTCTAATAAGAGGGTAGCGGGGAAAAAAGTCCCCGGCAAACATAAATCCCGACGATAATGAGATGGGTAAATATTGGTTGCCACGCACGTTTAACCGGAATACCTTGGTCGTGCTTTAGCCTGGGCTGGTACGCAGAGTTATTGAATCCGGTCGCACTCCAGTGCCTCTTTTCTGGTGTGTTGCCCCTTCCACCTGGTTTCCCTCTTTTTGGTCCACTTGACCAATCCTCCGCGATCCATAAGGAGGCTCCGATCGCTTTCATGCCCGACAGTTTCATTACTCAATTAACAACCCACGCGGAGGCTTGTCGTCGAAATTGCCTGCGCAAATCGAGCGCAACCCGATCGACCTTTCATTCTCCTCGAGTGCCGAGCGAGCTGGCCGGCGTGTTTGCGCCGGTCATGGGAAACATTGAAATTACCGGTGTTGCGCGCGGATGATTCGGCTCGTTAGTGACGACCTTTCTTGCCCGGCTACGCGGTGTCATTACCCCGCCGGGACTTGGACATTGACGCAATCACTGATGACAGTCGGCGAACGCCTCGGTGACTGTCATCGGACCGTGTACACTTCCGTATTCCCACTTCCGTCCCCTTTTTACACACTCTTTTGCCTCCAAGGTTTCGAACCTCCTCCCCAAGATACTTTTGCCTCGAGGAAACTCACCACTGAAAGCTTTACTTTACCTAATTAAGAGGCGCGTGTAATATCAGGGTGGTGTCGACGCCCGGGTGCTTGGAACTTTCCAAGTGCAACTCGCGCGAGTTCCAGCGACAATTAACTGTTTCTGGTTATAGCTAGCGGAAACTGGCGCGTGTCGTAATATCGTAACTCGCGTCTCGTCAGGTTGCCGTTGGGCCGGGGAAGGGAAGGAGCGGCCGCGAGCAGCGGAGGACGACGAGCACGACGACGACGACGACAAGTAAATTGTCGCGGTCACGGGACAAGTTTTATGGACGGCGTGCCGCGATGCGTTAAGTTCGAGGGACTTTAGAGAGTGGTGAAGCCGTTTTAACGACGACGCCGTGACACTGCGCCGCCAGCCACTGGTTAACGGGTCTTCATTATTGCCCTCTTCTCCAGCCAGTCCGCCAGTTGCCACCGAAAATAAGGGTACCTCGCTATTTGTGGATTAAGCGCGTAATCCCAATCGCCTCGAGTCCCTCTCGAGGAGTCTCGAGACGGACAGTGCATGTGCATGTAACTGGTGAACCGTGAGATCGAAGAGTGAATGAGGGAGAGAGAGGAAGAGAGAGAGCCACTCGAAGGGATAGGTATTGGCGGTTGCTAATGCGCTTTCGATGTAGGTCCTCTGTCTAATCGACACGTGCCTTGCCTTGGGTAAGCAGTTGGAGTAACAGTTTGCACTGGATCGGCTTGTTTTCGGTGCTGGCGACTGGACTGTCCGGGCAGACTCCGGCCACGGGGAAACTAAAAATGAGAAACACGATATCCCACTTGGCAGCGAGTCATCCGGAGCGATGGCGCGAGCGAGTTAAGAGATTGAAATCGATCTGGCGCGCGCGCCCCCGGCACGCCGAGGCCCCCCCGATTCCGCTAGATGAGTTGTCGCTAATTGAGATTAATGCGGCGCGCAAATTTCCCCGGCTAAACGGAAAGTTTCGCGCTAGACGGAATAATTACGGAGAGATAGGGATCTGGGTACAACGGCTCCGCGGTGGAAGCCCTGTATCTCCAGTATTCTCCGGGATGAGACGAGTACTGATAACCGGCTTGAACCCGCTGTGCGCGCCGGTTGTATATCTGCCTACCTGCATTGCCAAGGGACTCGCCGAGGAGAGAGAGAGTAAGAGGGCGAGAGAGAGGGCCCTCTCTCCTTTAACCCTTGAAAACCAATCTGGCGGGATTTCTTTAACTTCTTAACATATACTTTATTGCCCCCACTCGCGCTACTCGTGGTAGCTTCCCTACTCTCTCGAGATGATCATCTGCCCCAACGACCATGTTCTTCCTCGACTAGCTTCACCAAGAAGAAATGGGGAAAAAGAATGCTGGAAGCCTTGGAATTCCCTTTCATTAACGCTATTTGAAAGGCCGGGTTTCAGAATGTAAATTGAGTTGCTGCCTCTTACGGTACAGAGTTGAACCCGCAGGGACTGCCGAGTGTCAGTTTCAGTGTCGAGTAGTTTCTATGGTAATTAGCGTGGCAGGTCGAGTCGCGGGAGAAAAACTATCTTATTAATACGGGAAGCACGTGCAGTGCAATCTGCGTATTTCACCTCTCTTGGCAGACTCGATCGGGACTGAGTACGCAGACCAACTGGATTGGCGATTAGTCGGTTCGCTCCAAACCGAGCCGCGATTCTTTAACATTCCCAGCGCGTCCGGATGCTCGTGCGCGAATTAAGGTGCTCCCGACTAATAAGGCACTGCTAACCTCATGCTAATTGGGACTTTCTTTCGATCCGCGAAAGCTAGAAGCGTCCCCGCGCGTTCTGACTCGAGAGGCCGTTCCACGGGGTGGCTAGTGGCGACGGTGTTCTTTCGGGCCGCGGGGCTCATTATTAAATCGGAGGATTGAGTTCTTGGACTAAAATAATGGAACGGGTGGAGGCCGTACAGGGTGTGGACTCGGGCCGAGAGAGGAAACTGACACGGATCGCTGCCGTACGTCTCGAATGAGATCCTAATAAAGAAAGAGCAATTTGTCTGCGGGCGAGACACGCTGGCAAGCAAGAGACTCGGTGGCCTCAGGAATGGAGTGAGGCATCGATTAATCTGTAAGGGTGACGTGCGATTCGCCCGTGGAAAATACATAGAGGTAATAAAAGGAGGGAGCAGCTTCCGATAAACGGGAAGCCAGCTCCTCCAGAAAGAGAGAGAGAAGGAATAAGAGGAGGAGGAGGAGTGCAGCTGCTCCGCGAGTTGCTCCTCCGACTGGCGAGTGCTCTCACGCCAATAAATGCTTTGACGGCTACTGCACTCCCTGTTACACTCTGACAGTCCACCTTGCCTCGCGCGCGCGCTTTTTCACCGCTAAAACGGCACCGCGTTAATGTGAAACTGGAGCCCGCCACCCATGGCATTCCCCCCCGATCTTTTGTTCCCTGCGGCGGATACATCTCGACTGGCGCGCACCGGAAAAAGTCGTCTGCCCTGTCAGACGTCGCCCCCCTCTCTCGCCCCCCTCGCTGTCTATGTCGATGGAGCACATAGAGGCAATATTTGCAAAGCTAATTGGCCAATTCTTCGTCTCGCGGCTCGCGTCCCGCTTGTTCCTTTTTTCGCTTTCAAGACACCCTTTTATCGCGCGCTCTCCGCGACTACAAATATTTGAAGGGGCTTGACAACCGATAGACGCACGCGGTGTCTTCCCGGAGATGTTCTTTATGCCGCGTCCCATGGAGGAATGCGAGACTAAGAGACGAAAAGGCGTAACTGTAATACAGAGAGGACAATGTCCCGGAAGCTTTTTTCCTTCTCCTTGAGGCTGCGAGTCACGTGCGGGCGCGCGCGCGCGCGCTCTCTCGGCCGCGGGAGGTTCTTGCAACATTACAATTGCCCGATCTCCCTGGACCACCTATCGTTAGACCTTCATGCGAGCTCGATATCAGTGCGTGTGAAGTCGGCTCTGCCCGGGGTTCTCGACGCTGGAGTCCTTTCATCTCTTTATGCATACCACGTCCTGTGATTATGTTCTTCCTCACTGCGCCGTCGATCTCTCATCTTGATCCTCCATTTTTCGGATCGATCGATCAAGTTCAATTCCTCTCCTCCTTCCTCCCCCGTGCTTTCCCGCTTCGCGCGACTTTTACCCCTCTATCGGAGCTTGTCTATCGGGCCCTTCCGTTCGTCCGCTCATCAGGAAATTAAAGAGGAGGAAGGCATGCTGGGGAACTAGTTAAATGTGATTATATCGGGGCACGGTAGCCCCCGCGGGAAAAATTCAATAACTCGAGAGGATGAACAGCTATTACGGGTGGTCCGCCGTTACTCGGCGTTGTCCATCTCCTCGGATTCGGAGCGAGCGAGACGGCCGATCTTAGGTCGTCGGGGGAAACAGAGGTGGTACCTAGGCCGCGCGCTATGAAGCTGTGACCGTTATGTGCGATGCAATCTACGCTTTCCGTAAAGTGCGCTGGAAAAGGTCGGATAAATCATTTGGCGCGCGGATCCTTCTCTGTACACACAAGCGCGCGCCAGCACAGACCCAGAGAGAGAGAGAGAGAGAGAGAGAGAGAGAGAGAGAGAGAGAGAGAGGGAGGGAGAGAAAGCCCTTCGCCTTCCAGTTCGAATTTACGATTCTTCTCGGGCTAAGATAACCGGTGATAAAGTGTATTGCGGAGTCGCAAAGCGAGCCTGGCCAAGGTTGATACCTCGCGAGAGATACACTTATAGTTTCATGCGTAGGAAGAAGGTCAACGTGCCCCGCGCGCGATTCCATGCCGGTGGACGCGCCGAGCGAGCGAGCGGGAGAGAAAGAGAGAGAGAGAATCACTTTCAGAAATCGAACGGCCAAGTTTAAAGAAGCCGTTCTGCCTACGAGTGTATCTATCGGGGAGGCAGGGAGAGCCGGCAATCCGGGCAGCAGTGCTCCCTGAAATAATCGCGCGCGGGCGCGCAAGATGAGAGATATGACAGGGAACCTCCGGTAATAGCCAAGTAACGGTACATTGTTGCGGGAAATAACAGTGCAAATCATCGAGGGAGGCGAGATGTGCCTCGAAGAATTCTTTGATGGAAGTGCACTCCCGACAAGCGTTACTGCCGTCTCGGCGTGGTATCGAGCCTCGAGTAATAGAGAGCCTTCCAACAGGCTGACCTCGGATCACGACTTACGAATAATAGCTGAGTGAGTGCGGTTCGTGCATCCACGGGCATACATCGATCTTATACGTACCGAGGGGCCAGAGCTGATTGGCGCATCCTTATAAGTCGCATACCAATATCCTATGCTCTAGGAACTCATTATCCTCTGTCTAACTTGAATCGACGCGCACCCAGACGCACCCAGACGCACCCAGTCCCCTCCCGCGCCAACCACCAGACGCGTCGCAGAGGTCGCACCTCGCAGACCAAGTGTCTCTCTACTTAGTTAGGAAACACATCTAACGAGACCCACGACATACATAATGTTCCCTACACAGCTCCTCGGCGAGCCAGCCTCCAACCTACACAGAGAGAAAAAGGTCAAGTGTCGGGGACTAGTTTCGGTGGGGATGGTTTGTTGGGAGAGATAGTGGAAGAGTGTACGGGAAGACTTGAAAAATCGGGGAGGAAGGTAGAGTTGACTGGGAGCAAAAGATAAACCGATGCCTTTGCTCGGCTGGCTGGCCGATGGTATGTAGGAGGGTGGGTGGGTCGTTAAAACGCTCTTATGGTGTCGTCCCGTAGCAAAGGTTAACGAGGGTCACACTCTGGGATAAGTTCCCCATAGACTTCGCTTCGGTAGCATGCTCGCAAAAGGTGAATCGGCACCTCGCAGCCGCGCCGCGCATCCTCGGGCCCGACGTCGGCTGTCCGGAGGTTCCTCGCAACATTTACGCGCTCCAGCGCGGAATTTCACGATTTTACGCTCGAGTGCGGAATCCCGGTCGTTATGCGTCCACCGAGAGCTGAATAATACCTGGGAGCAGATATCGTTCTCAGGGCGAGCGCGCCGCTGCACCGCCGCGCCCCCGGAATAAAGAGCGTAGTTACGCGCAATGAATGTCCCGGCTAAGGATAAAATATATATTCCCTTATCGTACTCCTGCCGATCCTCTGTCCAGTTAGCGGGGCCCGCGGCTTCCTCGCGCCTTCCTGCTCCATATTATTCCGCGGCCAATCACGCGCTTTTCCACCGAGGGCCTAGCCGCGCGCGCGCTCTCCTCCGCCTATTTCATCTGCGAATTCCAGTACATATCGTTGAGAGAGTGTAGCGGTGGTTTGCGGTCGCTTCGGTCAGCAATACGGATACTTTGTCTGCGGTTGATCTTCCTGCGAGCCTAGTGTCTATTTACACGTCTCCCGGGGGAATAAGTCTAGCCCTCACCGCAGAAATGTTCCTCGTTAGAGCGCGGTGCGATCACTCTAGCCGAGTGATACTCGCCAGCTCAGTCCTCCGATCCTCTAAAACTAACTCCTCCGACCACTCATTTCTCGGAGAGAGTTAGTTAAGATTAAAACTGTCAATTTATGAAAAATCCAACGGGGTTGGGGAAAGTCGAAAAAATCGTAAGCGGCAGAGAATCGAGACTCCTGGGCCCGAGCGTCGGAGCCTGCTGATCAACCCGCATCAGCCTCCACGGACTATACTTTCGATCGGTTATTAAAGTGTTACGAAAAGTGTTAAATCGGGTGGGTGTTCATACGGGCACGACACATGAGTCTATAATTCTCGGAGGAGCTACTGATGATTTCGAGATAATTTCAGGGCGAACCCACTCATTTGCATGACTAAGGCTAACAGCCTGCGGCGCTCTTGGTGGTAATGATACAGCGTTAAAGAAGACTGGATCGAGGGTGCAATCGCGCTCTAATTGCGTACATGCTGGCCAAGGCTCTCAAATAATACGTGCGGGCACATTGATGTTGGCCGAGTTCAGATTTCACTCGACATTCCCTAGCGTCAATTACTCCTCCGTCAAGTGGCTGCAATCGAACGACTTAATCATCCCTTTTATGACTGCCAATTGTTTTTCATCACACACTCCCCAAACCTGCTCATCTGCTACTCAGAAGTAGGTCTGGCGCATGTGCACCTTGCGCGCAGAATGCCTTGGCTCCGGGAGATGCAAGAGAGAGTGAGAGGGCCAGTGGAGAAACTGGCCGGAGATTTTTCACGGTAAATCCAACAGGATGCAAGAGCGTCGCGGAGATCTGTAGGTGGCCGGTATACCGACCCGATGATATAGAGTCTTGCGCCAATGCTATCTACTTGTCTTGTATGCTGTTATCGTTAAATGCTGTTCCCTGCGGTGACCGGACTCGAGAGCGATATCGCTCGTCCCAAGGCCAGCGTCTGCTCGAGATACCCGAGGACGCGAGGCCCTCAGGATCGCCGGAATATCTTGTCCTGAATTAAGCGACGATAATATGTGACTCGAGGTCCCGTCCTCCCACCCACTCTCCGCGCAACTGGTGATTTACCGGCGGCTCGCCGAAAATTCCAGGGAGCGCGTGAAAGTAGGGGAACGACCGCCTTGGAAATCTAGCGGTTCCGCACTTCGATCTCGAGTGTTTCAGCCGCAAAAAGAGAGCGAGGGATCCTTTCTCTCGGATATTGACTCATCGGCGAACGAACCTCCCGAGACAAAGAATCGAGCGAGGAGCCTCGAGGATTTCTACCGCGAAACTGTCGGCTCTCTCTGTGCCCTCCGCGGCCGGGCTCGGTGAGCTACCGCTGGGAGATCACAGGCGAACTGGAAAATTGCAATAATAACGGTGATTTTGCCTCCATCTGTCCGCAATAGCCGCGCACTGCGGATAACCGGGCGGCAGGGCAACCTATTCTTCCGCGAGGATCGGCAGACTTTAGCTGCTCCTCGCGGCTTCCTTCTCCCCTTTCCGCCGCTCTAGCCTTTGTCTCGGCCGATTTTTCAGCGGAGGAGAGAGAACTAGCCCTTAGGTTTGCATATCGATGCATGTTCCAGCCGATCGCTGTCTCGCTATAGGGAAACAATAACATAAATCCGTACAGGGCGCGTGTTTGTGCAGCGCGCGCTCGCGCGCGTGTGTATACTGGCTCTGTTCGAGCGAGAGAGCATCGGGACATTGGGCCCTCCATTCCCGTATTCGTCGGATTCCAATTCCATTTGTATTCCAGCCACGTCCGCGTGGCTGCCGCTGGCTTCTCCCATTGGACATATTCCGACTTGCACTGATTGTTTCTGAAGCATCGCCCTTATAAGCGAGCCCGAGTAACACTGTCCTCTCATCCGCGAGCATCGCTCGCCCGTGTCCGCCCGTGTAAAACACGCCGCTTTTTACGTGTCATCTCGTTATGATAATTAGACTTTCGGAATTTGCGTAAAAAGCTCCCTGCCCCTCCCCACCCCCCAGCCGGGCGCCGGCCCATTTATCAATCACCTATGAAACCCGAGACGAGACCCACATTTCATCGAGGTCGGCCTCGCAATACTTCGATTCTCATCTGATGGCAGCAACGTGCCGCGGGTGTACCTCTCACTTTTACAGCTTTGCATTACAGTGGGCCCGCGTGCAAATTGCCAGAGCTATCTGCTACCAGTTTGCATGTACGCGCGACAGATACACGCTGTCGAGGTCCATTGCGTCAGTGGAGTGAGCCCGAAAGATTCTATCGGCTCTCCCGCAGCCACTATGCGATGCATCCCATTGAACCGCTTGCAAATTGCTTATCCATTATCGCCGAGGACACCGCGCACTCTCGGAAAACTTGTCGCCCGCATCTCCTCCCCTCCGCCCCCGCTCCATCCTCCTTTTCCAATTATTGCTTAAGGACTTTCATAATCAGAGGCGGGTGTGCGTGCGCGTCGTATCGGTTTTAACTCGGGCCACGTCAACATCATTCGAGCGAGAGCAATTAAGGTAATTGAAGCAGGGTAGCACGCGAGATCCGATTAACATGATGAGGTAATTCATCGCGCCAAGAGGCGAAGGGCCCGAGCCCTAGCCCTCTCCTCCATGTAGACATAATTCTTCCCTTCCTCTTTCCCTTCTGGGGCCGATTCAGGCCGCCGGGGAGAGTTTCGCGGGGCTCGTTAGGTATTCTGTAGATCACTATCAATTCCCGAGGCAAAAGCTTTTCTCACTGGCCTCGTCCGGCGCGGCCAATGTAGAACACAGTAGGAGGGAGCACGGGCTAGTTGTTACACGGCCCATGCCTGACACTGTAAATAAAAGTCTCTCTCCCCCCTCCCCCCTCTCTCTCTCTCGCTCTTTGTTGCAGCGGCGGTGCATAGCTCGTCTCGCCGACGTAAATTATGGATTTAACAATTGAAGAGAGCCAGGGCAAAAAGAGGCCCGCGGCTTTACAGGTTTCCCGGTGTTGGTCCGCGTGACGCGGCCCTTCCACGTAAGCAATTAGCTGCCCTTTTAACCCTGCGCCAAAGAAACTCCGGGCGCCGATGCACAGGGCAAATAACAATGAAGCTGGCTGGCCCCTCTGCCGCCTTGAAGAGTCGTATATCATAGGCGGGATCGCGTTGACAGTCGTAAAAATCAGTTGAAAGCTTGGCGCGAGTCTGTTTGTCCCGGGCTCCGTCTATCTCCGCTCTCTCGGCGTGTGTGTGCCGGCCTGGAACGAGGAATCTATGATCGGCTCTCCTCGAGCGCACGATGAAAGGAAAGAGCGAATGACATCGCGTTATTTATGGCGCAGGGGACATTCATTAGCGCGGTCGTTAAGTGATCGGGGAGACGGCGACGATAGTCCAAGGCGCACGGCGACGGGTCAGAGTTTCCTGTCCGAGGAGAGCTGTCACCGCTAACAGTCGCCGTCGTTCCTTCTGCCTCGATTCTCTTTCATCCTTTTTTCAACACTATTTCTTCCCCTCTTCCCAAAGAGATTTCGAGCTCGGGCGCGCTCTCCCCCTGAGCGCCCGGCCATTCATAAATCACACTGCCGATATTAAGTTTCCCTCATAAACGCGGGAGTGACGCGATAGCCTGACTGCATTTGTCCCTCTAATTAAGTCTCGCGGGGAAAACAGGCCGCGGAGGAATGACATTAGCCGCCGGTGCACGGACCAAAGGAATAAGACTTGGCGGGAAGATGACCTCGCGGCTAATTGAATCCGCGTTGATTAATCCCGGGCTCGTCTAATCCCCATTTAATCTGAGACCGAAGCCGGGAGAATGTCGCCGCTGGAATGTAATTCTCCGCGAAATACCAGTGGAAAAGAGTGGTCTGGAGATTAGCTTGTTCTCCTGACTAATCGAGTGAGGAGGATAGGAGGACGATCTGAAATGGAGAGTGTGGCTCGGACGCGAGATCGCGCGAAAGGGTGCATTTAATTTTACTAGGAAGGATTGCCGGTCTCGCCGGGAGAGGATTGTGAGATGTGTTGGGGTCCGAATATTTTATTGCCGCGCGGCGAACGCGTTCTTTCAGGCGCGAACCGGCACGACGGTTTCGCCAAGCAGAACGACGTTATCGCACGGAATCGCTCGGCGACACGCTCCTCCTCCTTCCCTCGGCGACCTTCCTCTCCTTTATCCTGGCAGTGGTCCGTTCTCTCAAGGAGATACCTCTCCTGCGGCCGCCTATCGGCCGCGACACTGAGCGCACTGGCCACTCGGCAAGGACACGTTAATCCTCCCGGAGCATTCGACACTAAAGTGATCATCTCCTGGCAGCAGGGACGCGCACCTCCTATCTTCAGATCATTCCCTCCTGGACACGTGTATATGCGGCGAACAGGATTTCTGACTGATCTGCAGATCGCTCCTCTCCGGCGCTCGCATTCTTCTCTTCTCTTCTCGTCCCTCGCTGCAGCCGGCCCGCGATCCTCCTCTTCTTCATTCTCGACTGGCGCTCTCGCGGCCTCAGGCCTGATGAAAAGGCAATGATGTTGTAAGGCCGTACCTAATTTCGGTTAATTATATGCTATTACTACTCCCTGGGTGCTCGCTATCCACGGAAATTTGCGCCGCTCGTAGGAGAGAGCGCAGCGCGCGCGCGGTTATGCACATAAGTATTTTTACCGCACTATTTTCCTCGGCGATGCTCGTGCCTTAATTGAAAGCCGAAATCGACTCTACGTGACCGGCTATGTTCGATGTATGTTGGTCCGATGATCGCACATTCTCGCCGCGCGGCGGAATATGCTCGTTTGCTGCTCGCCGTTGGAAGGAGCGACGAAATGCGCGGAAAGATCACTCGCTGCTCGATATCAATGACGCGTCATTTGGCTGAAACGGCTCGGTCCGTGGACTAGTTTACGACGCCGATTCCACTGGCAGAATTATTTCGCCCGGTTCTTCTAAGGCGTTAACGAATGCTCGGCGCCGCCCTCAAAGGTGACAGAAATAAACTTCCGGTAGTTAAATGCTCGGCGAGAGCACCGGGGGAAGGAGGTCCCCCGAGAAGTAGTGGAGCGGGCCCTAACGAGAGGCCTGAATGACTCTCAAAAGGCGCGAGAGCGCGTAATTTATTTGGGTAGTCCTTAAGGCGAGCGCGCGCACGCGGTTTCATGGCGAAGAAATGCGGACGCGCGCTCCTTCTCTCCTCCAGCTGGTGTTGCCGAAAGAGTTTAGAAACAAGTTTCGCGCCGACGCGACTCGTCGTCAACAAGTTTATCGCCGACACGCTGCCAGATACGCCAATCCTCAGCCTCTACTTAGCACGGCACTCTTACCGCGGAAGTGCGCTTTAATATCGCATTTATATGCGTTCCATCGATAAACTCCTGCAATTTCGCCAGTAGGACTTGGGTGCGTGGGAGCGTCCACGGGGGCAGATGCATTTCTCTACATGTATGCGCATTCGCTCGAGCCTTGGCCGACGATTACCTCAGCCACTTTTCTATGTCGATCGCCCGAGTTTCGAGGATTCGAAGGATTGTCCAGCTCCGAAGATATCGACCCGTTTGCCCAAAGTGACCAACTGCGAAGCAGTGCAGCTTTATGCCCATTTGCTGATAACTTCCTCCTTATTACCGTTCTCAACTCATTGAAACTGAATTATTGAGCAGATAGGAATCGATGAATAATTCATAATGAATTTATCTGGTAATTGCAGGATATACCCGAGGGAGCGGAGAGCTGGCCGATGCGAAGGAGCAGGAATGTGCGCTTAACTGTGGAAGGTAAGTTAGAGACTGCGAACACCAGGAACTTGGTTTGAGATTCCTGTTTTATTGATGCGCGCCAATGAGATCTTGGGATATTGAGAGAAATCCTGGTACAAAGAGATCGTGGGTTATTTGTCGTCGTCAGCGGAAGTCCTAATTACTGTCGGTACAAAGCCGTACGGTGGGGTGCAGTCCCTGGTACTGTCGCCACCACTCCTGTTCGACGATCCCTTCCTCCTCCTCACGGGCTTAGGAGCACTGCTGCATTTCGTTATGAACTTTATCTCCTCCATCAGTTCTTCTTGGAAGGATATCTGAAAATATGATTGTTCGAGATATTGCCCATGCACTCGGAGAGGAATTGTTCGAGCGGTAAATTGGGTTTTATTTACATTTTCCCTTAGAGAAGTGCAGCCGACGCTCCACAGTAGTTCAATGAGTGTATAGACGGTGGAAAGAGCTACACCGACGCTCAGAACTAGGAAAACACCGCCGACATTATCGAGATCGAGTTCTTCAGCCTGACTAGCCGATCCGTCTTCCTATAAGATCATTGAAAGCCTTTAGAGTCACTCGACTAACTATTTAGATATCTCAGAAGAAGTTGACTTACCCGACATTTTCCACCGCCTCGTTTTTGCGTCCACCACTTCTTCTTGAGCTCGGTTATTAAACCACTTTGCTGGAGCTTCAGCACAGCAGTGTTGAGTGCGTGTCGATAAGGGGAATCTGCGGGAGCCAATGTATTAACATCTTTCAAGTGTCTTGAATGGAAAATGAATTCATGTGAAACTCACTCTTCTTCATGGCAATCCCGTAACCCTTGGCATCAAGCAAACCACCAATTTGCGTCAAGTTGCACTCCCTCTCGGTGATGTACTCGATCGAGCTCGACTCCATCAGGAAGGCGTAGTCGTCTCGGAGGACTTTCTTTATACCGGATTCATTGTCAGAGGGCAAGACGTCCTCCGCGTTGTTCACCATGAAGTCGTACATGTCCTTGTACGTCGTGTAGTTGGAATCCTTGGAAGTTCCATAAGACTTTCAAAAAGCTGAGTTAGAGCGAACGCTTCCAATTTTCGTGTTCCTAGCACGATCAAACTTACAGCTACTCAGCCAGCGAATGTTAACGAGATTGAATTAACTAACAGTGGCTCGGGGGAAAACGTGGTTAATAGCAACTACTTGGAAACGCTCATTAGAGATTAGCTGCTAATTCATCTAGGTCAAGTGGAACTACTGACTATTCCATCGGGTAATCATTCGAGTTAAGCTGTCTGTCACGCTATTTTCACTACCTTTCTACTGTGTGCGTGTGTGTGTGTTTATTATACGTCATTATACACAGAGGGAGATTACCAGGGATCTAGATTCGTAAAGTTCAAACCTTTCTCGTTTTGTAATCGCCCTACTTAACAGTCGAATCGCCCGGAAAAGGGGGATGAAAGAAATCTTTGGACCTCTTTTTTCGCCAGGAGATTATTCGTTCTATAGTGCGAGGGCACTTAATGGCTTGGAGGAACTAAACTTACTTTGAAGAAGGTGAAAGTCGAGCCACCCGATTTCGCACCGTACTTAATTGTCTTTTTCCTGGCCAACTCCTCGACATTGGAGAATGGTGGAATGACTGTCTCGACTGTTAAGAAAGCCGCCAAATTGGCAGTGTAAGACGACACCATGATCAGGCAAAAGAACCACCAGGACCCAGCCATCATCCTCGTGGAGATGCCACTGAAGAAGAAGTCGTGCTTAGCCAAAGTCTGATTCTTACCGGGCGGCTTTCGCAATAGAACTTACATTGGCGCTATCTCAGATCCCTGCTGCATGATGGCCCCGATAGTGAACCAAAGGGAATTCTTCAAAGTAAATTGATTCTCCAGCACCTCTGGCTCCTCGATGCAAGGATAAGGATTATTCCACTCGGCTGGGCATATCCGCCCAATCACAAACATCAATAGCGACACGAATATGAATGATCCGATCAGATACAACCAAACGGCCGATGAGAATGGAGATAAGAATGAGAATAGACTCGGTGGTGTCTTTGTTGGCTTTCGATATAAGATACTGATGCCTGAAAGAGGAGGGAGAAATTGAATTCTTCGTTCTAATAAGTGTCGTAAGAATAATGACTTGGAGCGAAATCCTACCCAGATTCATGAAGGGCATAGTGAAATCCACCGCGCTTTCGCGTTCAGCTGTGATGGTTAAGTCAGTAATAGCCAAGTCTGCTTCCTACGAAAGAGACAGACGTCAGAGGAAAATCAACATTGGATTGAACTAAAGATCTTAGCACTGAGCGCACATCTGCTATTATTCTCCCCAGCATCCCAGTCCATCTTCCACTCTTCGGAGAAAGCGCGCCGTAAACATTGTCCGCTTGAAGCTCAAAGGTATAATTGAAGCTGAGCATTTTGCTTAATTCCTGGATGATGTCGATGCCGAATCCTTCATAGCGCTCGTTTCCCGTCATCATGTCGGACGATTCCTTCAGCATACCGTAAGGGTGACTCTGGAAGTAAAAGACATCATGCAATAGTACGAACTTCCTCGCGACATATCACTGATTTAGACATCAAGGACATACTATAGCGATGAGAACGACAAACGTCTTATTCTGTAGACTAAACTCGACATCCGACTTCTGATTATTATTTTCCTGCAACCACTCGATGCCATTGGTACTATTCCATATGCCGATCTTCTTCAAGCCATTCTCACTGACCCGCACGACGTCCAGATTGAAATTACTCCGGAATCCTGCGGTATCGAACTTAATCAGTCCAGTGAGGCCTCTCATTTCACTCTGAAAAGCAGGGCTCGCATTTAATCAGACTGAACTCAAGGCTAATTCAGCCTCCGTGAAATAGAGTGACGGGGGAGAATCTTTCCGTACCAGTCTCATGAAGTTACTCAAGCTCTCGCCGTGCTCCCAGCTGGTCGATCCGTTGCAGGGCAGCTGCTTCACGTCGCCTTTACTAGCGTCTTTTAATTGCTTGAACGCCCTCGTAAAAAGCTGCACCGCGTCGTACATCAAGGCAGGCTCGACGCGCAGTTGGGTCGGACTGTCGAGGCCCCACTCATTCTTGTGCATCTCGAGCACTTGATTTACGTATGGATCTTCGGGATCGATCAATCGTATTCCAGTGAAGTTGACCCCCGAGTACTGGTAGGGCTCGATGTCTATGGCTTGGAGGTCCTGCATCGTCGATAATTCGATTAGCACGCGCGAGTGATTGGCGGATTCTTGAAAAGAGGAGATATCACGAGAGTCCGACGTACTAGGGAGGTGACGACGACCCTATTCTTCTCGGAGAGTATTCCGACTTGTTGAGCCTGTTTAAGGACCTCTTCGAGAATCTCGAAACTGCAGTCGATCACAATGTTCTCGGTCTCGGCTTCCTTAATTTCACGCATCACCTCGCTGAAGGATCGTCCAGTGGAGATTAATTCGAGTGGAATTGTCAGGGCAGGTCAGGGCTTCGATTAGCGTCGATTAAAACTACTCACCGATAATTCGGGCCCTTCCCCAGGTGATACACAAAGACCGATTGGCGACGAGCGTCCCACTGCTCGAGCAAGCGGTGCGTGCGAATCAGACTATCGGTGTTCTCGTAGAGTATCGTAAAGGACTTCCACTCGAAGTCCGCCACAATCTGCTCGAAGACCTGATGGAGAAAGGGGCGTGTTTAATTGCTCGTTGGCTTCCGCTCGGGACTCGTGTGTGTTAGCAGTAATTCGTACCTTTGAAAGTGTCTCTGCGTGAGGATACATGTTGACACCTATGCCACGTGCCTGGGCTGGATCCCACCTGGTGTATACGTGCGGTATCTCCAAAGTGTCGCACATACTTTGCACGTGCTCCGAAGTAATTTTGTTTTGCGGTCCGAAAATAGCCGCGACCCCCGTGGCGACCAGTTCGCAGACTGTGCATGAAAAAGCGATGAGGAAGAGGAGCTACGGAATGGACGACACGTATCGATGGGAATTGGCTGAGGCTCACCCTTGGTAGACACTTCAAACGGGTCGGTTGAAACTTGGTACGATTCCGGCACGAGATACACGTTCGAGAATTCCTCATTCTCGTGGCGCTCTTTGTTGACCGTACTTATTGAAGTTTCGAAGGAACGCTGGATTGCCTCGTCGTGATCAAAGAGCCCACCTACCGATCAATGACAAGTGGAGCCAATGTGTATGATGATTTCGACTGGCGCAGTCATGCGCTCGCGAGCACTCGAGTCAACGAGGGAGAAGCTCCAATTATCAAGCGAGTCATTATTTCTCAACCTCCCGAACTCACCTATGTGAACCTTCTTTGAAAGGACAAGCCCGCAGGGCACCAAGACGACGAGAATCAATTTGGCCAACATTCTGCCGGCATCCTACGAGCAGGAGTGTATTAATAAGGACATCGCACTGCCGTTGCCCTCTGCAGGAGTAGTTGAACACGCTTTCAAAATAGTTGTCTATTTCGGAGCCTCTAAAACTGGCGCGTATTAAAAGCTGCATGGACTCTATGGCCATTCGACTTGCCACTATTTGCCCCGGGGCTTCCAATGGAATAATGCTATATTCAGAGGATTAAAGTAGTTTATCTGCGATGGAACATGCTGCTGCGCGTCCAACAGGAGCATGTACTGCGAGGTCGTGTACCCATCGGAGCAAGCAAACGGTCAAACAAGCTGGCATGGTACGAGCACTTAGTGATGCGACGTTATGTAAACTAACTAGAAGGCATTACACGACTACCCGGTCGACCTCTCTAAATATTTAGTTCCCTGTAAACTTGATCTTCCAATATCGACTGGTCCAGTTTGTTTGGCGTGCGTCCCGCCGGGGAGAGCTTTATTTCCGAGCAACACTTCCACCACCTGGCTCGCACTCTGTTCACTTGGTGCTTTCCACCCGGGACACATCCACGGCCAGAAAACAATAACCCGCGGGAAAGTATTGGAACTTGGTTCCGACGGCTCGATTCGATCTTGAAGAGCGTCATCGACGCTCTAACTCTAACTACTGTCACCCTGCCAAGTTCACTCACTTTGCCAGACGATCCTCTCCATTCATACCGGGACACGCGACGCCACTTAGACTGACTTGTCACGCACTTTACATTTTTTCAATACGGATCTGCTTTATTCACCGGCGATCGATGCCTTTCGGTCGAGAGAATACTTTCGAACGGAGCAACGCGCCGGCAAGCGTCGAATCGGCGAGAAAAAACTTGCTGAGGTCTCGACGACGCCGATATATTTAGACGTCGAGCGTCGCCGACCACTGCGGCGTGTCGCCTCAATACTGTGACACACTTTTCGCCGAAGAATGAATCGAAATCCTAATCGTGATGTCTCTTGGCTATAATACACCACCGAGTTATTTATCTCTTACCCAAGTATTTGGACGTTGGAGAATAAACTCCTCTCGGTAAGTCTGACGCGACAGTTTTCGTGGAACTCGAAGAAAGCTGGGACTCGCGTAGTGCAGAAAGATGCCGAGAAATCCGGAGGAAGTTAAGTGGGAAAATGATGGTACTTACCTCAATTCAGGCGAGCAAGCGTTGATATCTGCAAGTGATGTTTGAGAAACGTGCTTTTTCGACCGATCCCCGCGGCGTGCACTCTAAATCGGAGCACGACATCGCTAGAAGCTTTATCTGCGCAATCGCGTCCATCCCTTCCAAAGAGTCTACAGCTTGAACGCGAGTCAAAAGGTGGCAGGCAGCGTCGCTGGACTTTATTCCCGAGTAACACTTTTCCGCAGCCGCTGTGTAAGCCGAGATGGAAAATGCGTTAAAAGTGAATGGGAAATGAAAGAGTTCAAGTGGCGGCGGGGCTGGCTGCGTTTATAGCAAGAAAAAAAGACTTTACAGACGATTAATTTATTCACGTTTAATATGATATTCGTAGTACACTTGATGTAAGAAGTATCGTCAATAGCGCCTCTTAACAAATTCATACGACATTACGTAAACGCAGTGTGTAACAAGTATGTATGTATTATGGTTCGATATTTACAATATGCTAGTCAAGTACTCGACGTGAGTATGGGTCGCGTATTTGTACGTAGGGCTACACTTGCTTTCTTACGACCACTCGACAAGTAGATCCAGCAATAAAAATCTCGGCCAACTTTTCTTTCGCCAGAGGGGAAAAGGAAGATCGAACATTGAGGAAAGTTGTTGATCTCCGCTGCTGATACGTACATCTACAGCTGTTCTCTCCTTGGAGGTTCGCTCGTAGAGAAAAACAGGCGTGCGCACACACACGCAAACACACCGACAGACCATACGCACACTCGCACGCACGCACGCACCCACCGAGCGAGGAAAATGTGGAAGTCGATCGCCACCCGCGTTGCATCTCTCATGCATGTCCTTCTTGCCTAGGATATTCATGTTAACGGTGCCTTGCCGACGAAGTGCCTGTACTTATTGCACCTAGGGTACTCGCCCTCCTCAGACACGATCGACAGATTCGAGTGCTGTCGCTCTCGCTGACAGAGGGTTCTCTCTGTCGGCCGTTTCCTCCCGTTCCCGCAATCCAGTGCGTGACGCAGCTCGCTGGCCATCTCGGAGCACATGAACTTCTGCAATGTTTCGTCATCATCGGAAGATCTTTATTAGAAATGTCTACTGTCGCCCTCCGGGGGTTGGTGAAGCTAGATAGACAGAGCGGGATTCTAAGGGGGAGGGTGGGAGATTGAAAGTCGAGGGTCTGGCAAGGCAACGAAATAAAAGGAGGATATACGACTACGTGAACCGGGATATATATATATATGTATATATCTGGCATGCACGCGTCTTTGAGTTGACTACGAATGACGGGGAAGCAATGAATGCACTGAATAAAATACATATGTAAAGTGCTCACCTCCTGTGGATCCGTGGCGAGAGAGGGAGAGGGAGGCAAGAAACATTGCGACACAACTAACAATGTCATACTAAACTGTCAGAGAGGGTGAGCATGTGTGCCCTTGCAACATGGCTGACTTGAGACTAACACTTTAGTGCAATGAGTCAGAAATTGGTATGATACAATGTTACAAGTCGAGACACAAAGCCACGTAGACCGTGGAGTGACCCAGCTTCTCTTGGAATCCATCGGCTTCGCTCGGTGTCGGGGCTCTCTCTTTCAATATCAAGCCGTGCGGACTTGGAGTCGCATCGACTCCGGATTGTGAAGCAGAGGGATTCCGTATCTACGATTCGATCGACCACTGAATAATGATGAGTATTTACAGTCGAATGCGTACAACGTGTGAGAGATGCTATACACTCATTATCTAGACGGTATAAAATCGTGATTGTTCGTAAACATCAGCTAGCCATTTGCACGCAATTCAGTCGCGACGTTAAACCTCGGGATTCGTCGATGGGCGATCGGATTTAGTGAGTCAAGTGCCTCGTCTGCACTCTCGGGCTCGACTTTCATCGATGACTAATCTACCTTCTGATATGAGCAATTGGCAAACGCGTTGACCTTTCCAATTTCGGCGAGAGGAAATATCGGGAGACTCTTCGAGGCGAGGAGTAAATCGATCTGTGTCTGTGTGTGTGTGTGTGTGATGTGTGCTCTGTTAGTGTGTGGCGGGGGAAAAGTGTGGAGCCCTCGTGGAAAACTGGAAAGGTCGAGGATCGTTGCTCCCTTTTGATTATACATCGTCGTCCCGCTACAGGTGCGACTTTGGCCTCTCTCTCTCGTTAAAAGTTCTCGATTTTCCGCTCTTTTCACACACAAGTATACAATACACGATATATGTATATCACTTTATGATGGAGTTCTTCCTTAGGTCCATCGGAATCGGGTCGGATTGTTTGTGGAACGGCTTAGGAATCAGTTTTCGATCAGTGTGCCGCGCGATACCGCCCGCTAGTGTAGGTCGGTGAAACCCTCGCAGATCGGTTTCCCCGAGGATTTCTGCTTCTAGAACAGAAGACACCAAAAGACCCCAGTGAGACTTGGGTAAATGATAGACAACGCCGATCAGATGACGAAGCAGGCGAAGCCGTATAGGAAGGAGCCTCGAAAGCGGCTGAAAAATTCAGCACGGCATTTGCGCGACTCTCGAGACCTCCGAGAGCAAAGGATGACGGGCGGGAAAGGGTGTGTTCGGGGTTCGGGGGGGTGCGGGGGGTGCGGGGGGAGGAGGAGGGAGGAAAAGTCCAGGGCTCCCGATAGTGGGCCCGGCGGCGGCACACGGTCCTCCTCCTTTTTCTCCTCGATGAAAGCCCGCTCTCTATCGAGGCTATCAAGCCGATTAGCAATTTCCCATTTCAAAGGGCCAGGGCGCGTGCGCGCGCGCCTTGCCCACCGATCTGAAGCAGCACCTTCTCAACGGGCCGAGTAGCAATACTGACGTTTGCCGGCTCTCCGGGAGGATTGTTTGCTCTCTCTCGTCGGTAGACGAGGTCACCGGCGCAAAGCTGCATATCCCTATTTGTGGACGAGCCCTCCTCAAATACTTGCCTGTTTGCTTACCGCTTGAATGTGCGCAAACGGTAGCTCGAATACATATCGTAGACACGCGAGCCGAACGCGCTAGGCTTGATCCCTCGGAAATTCCGCCTGGCACATCCTAATTTCATCCCTACACCGCCGTCGATGCCATTCGCGATCCTCGCTTTTCAGCAGCCGGCATCTCTCCACCGGATGGATATACATCTCTCTCTCGCGTCGGGCTTTTTCGAAAGGCCAAACCGCCGGGACGATCGATCGGACTTTTAGCCGGGCCGACTACTCCCGCCTCAGATGTCACGGGAGGAAAGCCGGCTTACATAATCAGTGGCAAAAGGACGCCGAGGGAACGCGACTGCTTTTTGCCCGACGGCACACAAAGGGTCGGGCGCACGCCTGGTAAAGTAGTGTTAGCCGAATGTTCCGCGG
Source organism: Crossocerus cetratus (assembly GCA_963675795.1). Classification (NCBI taxonomy): domain Eukaryota; kingdom Metazoa; phylum Arthropoda; class Insecta; order Hymenoptera; family Crabronidae; genus Crossocerus; species Crossocerus cetratus. Next base: position 20,580,588 of record OY776665.1, on the reverse strand, counting down.
AGAGGAGAGCGCGCGACGCGAACGCGAACGCGCTCAGCAAGAAGGAAAGCCGGCGATTGTTTCGCTGGTGGAAATAGCGGGCGTTTCGCCTAGCACCTCGTTACTTGCTCCGCGTTCTTCGTGCATTTGATACAGCATTGAATCCCATTGTGAGGTGGGTTGAAAGGGGGTTTGGGGGTTGGGGGGGTTGGGAGGAGCGCGCATACTATCAGACCCGAGTGCTCCTGTATCCATGGGCTGACCATTAAAGAGGAACTCCACCATCGTGCGAGCATCAACTGATATATTCGCGCGGTATGTCGGGGTAAATGGCGTCGGGATCGAGACGCGTGTTCGTCGAGGCTACTTCTGACACGTTCGCGCCTTCCTCCGCGTGCTAGCTGACCTCACTCACCCGTTCCTCGATGGCGACTTTCCGACTCTTCCAGACGAACTCGCAGACCGCTATCACGCAGGCGACACCCATGCCGCCCATCAGCACCACGAACACGCCGCCGACGTTCGCCAGGCCCAGCTCGTTCGCCGCCGAGCTGCTCTTCGACGTGTCGTCCTGTAACAACCGGAATCAAACGAGTCCCTCACCCTCCGGCCAATTCCCACTCAGTCTTAATCCCGCGGATTGATCTGCCTACCCTGCACGATCCGCCGCCCCGCTTCTCCTTCCACCAGCGGGTCTTGAGTAAGTGGAGCTTCCCTTCTTCCTGGAGTTTGAGGATCGCTCCGCTTATGGCAGTCCTGTACGGCGAATCTAAAGTTGGAGATTCGTTGTGAGAGCGCGACCTCTACGCAACTTCTCCAAACTGTCATCGGGAAGGTCATGCGCCCTCAAGTTTCTTTCCGAGCTTTCGCGAGGGAAATAGTATTTGCGCGGGCAAGTTCGCCCGACGACGTTTGCTTTTGGCAGGGGAACAAGTATTCCCAAGAGTGGGTATGCTGTTACCGGATGTATTACAGTGATTGTGTCGTGCGGAGTGTGTGTGTGCGCGGTGGTTGGAGTTGGCGAATGTAAGTTATGGAGGAGTGTGGTGTATGAGTTGATGAAAGAGGAAGAAGACTTACTCGGCGGCATGGCGATTCCGTATCCCTTCGAGTCGAGCAGGCCGCCGACTTGAGTGAGGTCGCAGTTTCTCTCGATTACGTATTCGATGGAAGTGGATTCCATTAGGAATGCGTAGTTACCTTTCCCCTTGATCACTCGATCGACACCCTCGACGTTGCTCGTCGTAAATACCGGGGGCTTGGCCGAATCCATGAAGGACCACATGCGCTGGTACGTCGAGAAATTGGAGTCCTGCAGTCACGCGAGGAATTTCATGCTTGGGTGAAACCGGCGTCGAAGGAACGATTGGTGCGGCTGCCGCCGCAGGTTGAGCGACTATGCGCTCGAAAGAGTGCGGCAATGTTTCTCTTTCATCGGGGCTCGTTATTATGATAGATGGAATCTCGCGCTTTTGCATAAGGAGATGAGAGAGAAGCAATGGAGAGAAGAATCAGCTGTTTTCCTAGGGAAAGGTGGGACGCACTTTGGGACGGCGGGAGAGAAAGTAGACAGTAGAGTAGACGAATGTCAATAAAACGATTGCGCGGGCTGTTTGCAGGGAACTCGAGGGGATATTCATGGGGTAGTCCTGGTGGGGCTTGAGTGTCTTACTCTGAAAAACGCGGCGGTACTGCCTCCTTTGAGAGCGCCGTATTTGATTTTGGTCTGCTTGGCAAGATCCTCCGCGCTCTCGATTGGAGAATCCATCCTCTCGACCGTAAGGAAAGCTGCGAGGTTCGCAGTGTAGGAGGAGATCATGATCAAAGTGAAGAACCACCACATACCGGCCACCATGCGAGTCGACACGGCCCTGCGGAAAGAAGTTTAAAGAGTGCAGCGAAACGCTCTTAACTCCTTTCAATTGCTGGCGCACGCTCTCTTCTCTCATATCGTCGTCAAAGGATTATTTTTCTCTCCGATTTCGAGAGAAGGGAGCCAGCTAGCCCTCACAGCACGCGCGCGCGCTCGCGCTCTAAAAGCAGAGCGGCGCGAATAAGTAAAAGGAATCTCCTCGACAAGGTACATTGCTACTCAATTCGGGGGAAAACTCCTCCTAAGAAATACAATGGTGGCCTCCTCGCTCCGCACACTGATACGCCAAAAGTCAGCATGGAAATTCGAGCAAGTTGCGCAAAAACGGCGGGCACACGCGTCCGCCCTTCGATTTACCGTGAACAAAGTTCTGGGCGTGTATCCGCTGCCGGTATTTCGGGCCCGAATGAATTTAATTTCCTGCGCTCCCGGACTTGTGTCGGCCAGCGTTGTATTCCGCGGGCGCACGAGTTTCCAGCTGAAGGCACTCAGCCGCCCGCTCTCTAGTTGCCGTGTAAATCGGCTATGTGATACGAGGGAGCAGCTCCGATTATCCGTATGCATCAAACAAAAGTTACTAACTGTTTGCCCAGCGACATTCCAAGCTTCTATGGTACACAAGTACACGAACACACACGCCCGCCATCCAACACGGCCAGCAGACAGCCAAGTTTCATGCATTGTTAGCATTCTGCGTTTGCCGGCCAGATGCTTTATCCGATAAAACGCAAAGTACACATTGACACTGGAGAAGCTATGCTAAGGTGGCGAGCTAACAGCGGGATGCCGATCCAACCAAGTCATTTAATAAATGCTAGCAGTAGAACGAGAAACTAGTCGCTAGGTTATCTCCTAGTCAAACAGTGTCAATCGATTCACGTGCACGTATTACGGGAGATGGAGATGCCTGGAACGGTGATACGTGATCTCAAAGGAATCGTCCTAGAGTTTTTCTGGACAATGCGATACGTCTATCGGTCTAGCTACTGGCTATGTCTATATGGCCAATGGAAGTGATGAGTAAGTGAGAAAGACAGAGAGAGAGACAGTGAGAGAAAGAGAGAGAGCAAGAGAGAGAGAGAGAGAGAGAGAGAGAGAGAGCGGTGTAGCAAAGCACGCGGTCGAACACGCGGGCAGCGTAACGCGATTAGTTGCAGCAAGCCTACGATATAGCATATATATCCAGGCTGTGGTTAGATAGGACACAATAGTGTAGTAGCACCTACATCCCGGCACCCCAATCTCTAAATTCTATCGCTCGATGCGTATTGCACTTCGATTGACCGGTGAGAATCGAGATCAGTGCGAGAGTTACTCCTGTCAATTGGATAGAGAGATAGAGAGAAAGAGATAGAGGGGGAGAGAGAGAGAGAGAGAGAGAGAGAGAGACATTTTGGCACTAGTCGAGTGGCCCGTCGAGGGAGAGAGAGAGAGTGAGAGAAAGAGAGAAAGAGAGAGACCTCGCGCGGGATCATCGTGTCTGTCACACACGGGCACGTGTATTTGTGTGTTAATGTCGTCGATGACTTACTTCGGCGCTATATCAGAGCCTTGCTGCATGAGCGAGCCTATGGTGAACCAGAGCGAGTTCAGCAGGGTGAACTCATTCTCGAGGACCTCGGACTGCCCGTTGCACGGATGGGGATTCTCCCACTCGTAGGGGCTGAACCTGCAGACACGTGAAAGGACATGGCACGGGATTAGCCCTTTGCACCGGAGAACTCCGCTCTCTTCCGCCGATATAGTAGTTTCTCCTCCTCGGATTCTACATCTCGCGCCGCCGCGCCCTTCGATTTCCACCGTACTCTTTTCGGCTTTATCATCTGCGCGATACGTCCCTAATAGTCGCCCTGCCGCCCTGCCGCCCTGCCGCCCTGCCGCCCCTGGTCCCGCCAGGGCAAACCGTTTGCCAATCCGAGATTACATGGATCGCAGGAGGGTGTGGCCGGTGGTCGCCGGGCTATCGTGAATATTCATTCGGCATGCAGTCTGCGGCTACGCACGTGCCAACGGGGAGTAAGATTGCAAAGGAGAACTCGTATTACCACTCCAAGTATGTCTTTCTAATAGGATGTTTTGCGAGAGAGAGAGAGAAAGATAGAGAGGAAGAGAGAGATAGAGAGAGAGATAGAGATAGAGAGAGAGAGCGAGGGCTATTAGTCGAGTAGAAGGAAGGCTAGTCGTTTGGCACGAGGGTGTCGCGCGCTCGCAAGAGGGAAAGAAGCGTGGGAAGAAGAAATGGCCGCGCTTGATATCGATGGGATTGGCCGGTCGGGGTGAGTCCCCGCGACATCGGCATTGGTGAATTATTCATCGGGAGTTCATTTGCCGGACTACTAAATAGGGATCCTGGAGTGCGTACTTGCTTGGACGTCGGACGTAAACAGGTCGATCCATCCTGCGAGATGTATCGTCCCTTTTGATTTGCATGCATCTCTGGCGCAAGATCAATCGACATTACATTACGAGTGTACGAGACATAACACTGTGTGCCGAGGACAAATAAAATACGAGAAGAGAGAACAAGGGTGATATGAGAATAAATGAGAGAAAGCGACCGTGGTGGTGCCAATCTAATGGCTTACTTGGGCAGAATGTCACAACCCTGCCGCATTAAGGAACCGATGGTGAACCACATGCAGTTCAGCAGCTTGAAGCGATTCTCCAGGTGGTCCGGATTTTTGTTGCACGGATGAGGATTGTACCACTCGTACGGCGTGAATCTAAACCGATCAGCTCTAAAGAAAACCTTCCATTTCCGCAGACGCGCGGCGCCTGGGCGCATCGTCATTTTAACTTTCAGAACGCTCAAGAGGGGGCTGGGGGAGGGGGGGTTGGTCGAAAAGGGGGCGCATCATTGGACTGCAAGAGGGTAGAGGGAGGGCTCTCGAAATGTTGACCGTCGAAATCGGGGCCAAGCTTTTTTCGCCAGAGCAGCGCCCGGCCACCGATAAACGGACTTTCTAAATGGCTGGCGAAATGTATTCACTTGCCTGGCGAGTATGAAAAGTAGTACGGAAACTCCGAGGTAAGCCGTCGCCATATAGATCCAGACGTCCAGACTGAGAGGACTCAGAAACGAGAACAGATTCGGCGGCTGCTTTATGGGCTTCCGGTAGAGTATGCTGATCCCTGCAAATCAAACGTCTTCATTTCACAGCCGGCCACCAGTGGGGAGGGGCCGCCGCCATTGGCCCGCGTAATCATCTTCCCACGCACGCGATGGAGAAAGCGGGGGTTAATCACTGCCAGTGGAATTATCTCGGGAAATTGGCCTTCCTTTCATTAGCAAGAACGAGGAGCGCGCGAGCTCTCGTCCCCTCCGCTGCGTGCCGGTGCAATATGTAGCAGTCGCCCGGTGGCGAAAGAACGTGTTCCACATTTGAGCAGGCTGGATACGCGGGAGGCGTAAATTTTTCATGCAATTAGTTAATCTCTTTATTTCGCGACGCGAAGCGCGAACTACCTAGGTACACAGCGGAGCGGGCGGGGGCTTTTGTTTAGCTTTGCAATTCCCCTCATAATAAAAAGGGAGGCTATACGAGGGAATGTTTGGAATGCGAAGGCAAACAGAGAACCAAACAGCAGGAGTCGAGCGGCATTCGCTCGGCGAGAAGCGAGAACGTGCCTCGCTGCCGCGCCGGCAGGGAATAGATGCTTTTACCTAAGTTCATGAAGGGCATGGTAAAGTCGACCGCTTGCTCGCGGTCGTAGGTGATGGTCAAGTCCGCGATGGCCAAGTCCGCCTTCTGATCGAGGAGCTCCTTCATCATACCGTCCCACTCTTTGGTGAGCTTGTTGAACGAGCCGTAGCGGCCATCGGGCACCAGCCGAAACGTATAATTGAAGCCGAGAATCCGCGATATCTCGTAAATCAAGTCGACGCTGTAGCCCTCGAACTGCGCGTTCCCCGTCAGCTTCTCGCTCGAGTCCTTCCGCATGCAGTACGGCGCACTCTGCAGCACGTAATGGCCTGACGTCACACCACTCGCTTATACATAGATCTTCCTATGCTTGGTTATACATAAGATATACGGGAAGGGGAGCCGCCGGTGGATATCGATGTCTAATGTATCCGCGCGCGGCCGCACCGAGTGCATCGTTTCCATTCTACTCTAAGGATTATGTATTGCAGCTATGCTAAGCGCCGAGACGAGCGGCAGGCATTGCATCACTGCGCCCGGTGCACATGCACCCCAACCGCCGATGCATCTTACTTCCCGCGGTTCCCGCGGTCAATGTCTTCTTCGTGATTGTTCAAACTGCGCCTCGAAGAATCTTAAGAGTTGGAGGATAGAAACGCGCGCGCCCCTCCGAACCCTTCTATTCCGAAGCGGGAAGTGCTGCCGAGTGACGCGGACTACAGCTCGCGCAACTGCCAGTACTCTGCCACGTTCCGCCAATGATACAATAAATCCTATTGTCAGTCTGACAATTGTCCCCGCAGCACTCGGCTCGAGTAGTCTCGGGGCGTTTCCGCGCTCTGGCTGGTAGAGGCCCTCGGAAGATACTGGAAAACTAGATTCTCTCGGGCCGAGCACTCGCGGCCAAGATCACATGTGCAATTATCCAACGCGGCTAAGAAGACAGTTGTTTGGATCTGAATCCCCGCGACATTCATCCCCGTAGTTTCGTCGCGAGCCGCGTGCATTTAGATGTTTAAGTTCCGAGCGCTAGTGCAACTTGGCTAAGTATCCACTTTTCTTATCTCGCGGTCTTTCATCGCTGAAACTCGTCTCACTCGGCCGCTTCCGGCTGGCTGCCGCTCTCGCAAACTTTCCAGCTAGTTAATACGTTAGCAGCTACATTACTTGTCGCCGCAGTTACAGCCAGAATAAGTAATGCGAGTCGAGCTCGCCGGCGAAAACTTCAATTAAGCCGTGCGAGCCTTTAGCCGACCCCCCCGTCGGCCCGTGCCGCCCTCCTACAAAGGACTTTCTTTCCGCATTCTTTGCAGTCGGGCCCGGACGAGTCGAGTTGAAAGTAACGAGCCTAGCTCGCGTTAATGAAGAGAAAGACATTTTTCCTCTCCCCGTCTGGCCGTCTTGAATTAATTGGATGAGTGTCCTCATTCATCGCCGCGCCGGGGAGATCCCCTACCCTTATCGGCGATGCACTCGCCTAGGGAATTAAGGGTAAGGGCGCTCCTCGAATACCCTGTCACCGTAAGCTTTACGCACCAGAATCGTCGTGACGATGAACGTCTTGTTCTGAAGGTTCTCGACGATCTGTGTGTAGACGTCGCCGTAGCTGCGCGTGAAATTGATCCCACTCGTGCTGTTCCACGTGCCGATCTTCTTGAGACCGTCCTTGTTGTTCAGCTCGATGATGTCCAGGATGAAGTCCGAGCGGAAGCCTTGGTGATCGAACTTTATGATGCCCGTCAGCCCAGTTATCTCGACCTGCGATCACCCAAAGCCATTTCTCCCCCTTGTTCTCCCTCTGCGACCTCCACTAATTAATGAATAGGCCAGCCGAACTAGCGGATAATTAGACGCGCCCCGCAAGAAGTCCTAGCGTTGAAATACCTCTGGGCTAACAAGGTATTTTAATAAATGCCTAACGAGTGTGAATTCTGGCGAACAAGCGAGGCTGAATGTGCACCCTCTGCTTTTCAAATGGGCTGCGTGGTCCCCCCTTGCCCCCCATCCCCCCCTTTATTTGGAAGTGGAATACTACGCGGTCTCCGTTCAATATTTACAGGGGCCGGTAACTTGTCGGCGCCGAATTGGAGCTGCTTGCACACTCGGCGCCGGGCTAATTTCCAAGGTACTCTTATTGCGCGGCGTTGCTTTTCCGCCGCTGAATTTACCGGCAAAATCGCTTAGCAGGTATACGATTCTGCAGGGCAATTTCATCGGGCGCGCGCCGAGGTTCGATTGAAGTCGCGCGGAGCCGGAAGGTAGTTACGGGGTAGGAACTGCAGTCGAAATTCACCGGTGACTGCTTCTAATCAGCGGCTCATGAATATTAGGAAATTAAATTCTACCCCGACGTGCGAGGCTAATATTACTAGGTATACGCGGGCGCCTCCTTCCCGGCGGCAATGGTCCGCGTATGTGCTGGGATTTCACTAAAACGTTGCCGTATGTCTTCATTAAAATCCGCAGCTGGTTACACGGCGAGAAAAAATTCGCATATTCCCAGGCCGCGCTCACGTCCACCGTCGCGATGATATCACTGACGAAACAATCCCCTCGCGGAAAAGTAGGCAGCGCGCGTCGCGCGAAATAGTGGAATATCAGGGGACTCGTTAGATATCGCACCTGAGAAAATTGCCAAGCATAACCATTACGCGATACATAATTATAGTTCTGGCTGTCCTTTGATCCTGCCGATGGGTGTTCCGCTCAGTAATTATCCCGGTTCCCTCGCGCAAGGCATGCGTGAAAATCGGCTTACATTAAACCTGCGAGAATTTAAATATATCTCCGCGGCGGCTTTTTGTTGGACGCAATCTCGAGGAGATCGAGTTCCAGGAGAGTGCTGACTCGATTTCTTTGTCGCTTGCGCCGAGGTGGAGATGATAGCGGCTGGCCGTGCTCGATGTCGCCGTCAGCCTGGATGCAGCTTCGGTGCAAAACCGCGAACAACAATTTGTCAACGGAGCCGACGGCTTCGTTTAACCCGCGAGTAACTTCCCATTGTTCTGAGGAACAATCGCCTGGAACCACCACCGGAGGAAGGAACCGACGTCGACGCGACGGTTCCGCACCGGCTGTGTTGTTCTAAGCGGCGCTGACTCCTCGACTTTTAGTGTGAGTGGTGGTATTCTGCCCAATATGAGGACCGCAGTCGGGGATGAGGAGGAGGAGGATGAGGAGGAGAAGAATGATGATGGTCTCGCGCGAGACGCCAGGGAAACTATCTTTCCAACCTCGCTGATCTATGAAGAGTCACGTCGCAGTAACAGGATATTGGTCGCTACTAACAAGTCGAACTAAAAGTTCCCCACCGCTTGTGAGGCCCGGCGTGTCTCGCTGCCAGCCACTACGTGCTTCCCTTTGATGCATTGTATACTTAGGCTTCCCGGCCGAAAGTTAAGTTCATGTTTGCCTCGGGAATACGTGTCATCCTTACCCCCCTCCACTTTACACGCGATACCCCAGCCCAAAGCCCAACTCCAAAGAGTCTTTCGTTTGGCAAGTCGCTCGCCGGCTTATTCGCCCTCCACACTTTCGCGGCTTTCGCGCCGCGCGAAACTCACTTTCTCCACGGATCCAAGTACAGAGGAGTCTGTTGTTTTACTCACGATCTTCATGTAATTGATGAGAGAGTATCCATGCGGCCAGGTGTCCGTCGACTCGCAGGAGAGAGGCTTGATGTCGATCTGCTGCGACTTATCGAGGTCGTGCAAGGCCTTGGCGAAGAGATGCACCGCGTCGTACATGAGGGATGTTTCAGTCTGCAAGGAAAACTCGGGCTGTCAGTGGAGGGCAGACACGCGCAGTAAAGTAATCGGACATTTCCATTCTAGCGTGGCAATAGACGCGCACCGAGGGGGATTACTATCGGGCGATGTTCACCGAGCGAACTTTCGCTGGAGGGAGCGCCACTGGAATAAAAGGAAGGATGGAAGGGAGGCTACACACGGAGAGACAGATAAATTCGAGTCGGCGATCACAAGGTGGAATTGTATCAGGAGGAGAATTTTCCTCGGGCCCGGAGGAGAACTCGGGGGCCATCGGGGGAAAGAAAGGTCCGGCTGGGGGCGAGTTTCACGGCAAATTGACACCTCCGCTGGCCGGGCATTTATATTTTGTAACGGGTGGAGGGCATTCCAGCGCGCGGCAGCCGAGAACAGGGCCATCGGCGTAAAAGCTGTATCGTCCTTCCGGTATATTCGTCGCCATGCTCGAGACAGCCAATATCCTTAGAGGCTTTACGAGGCCTGCCGGAAAGTGTGCTCACCGAGAAAGAGAGTTCGTGGCCCGATTCGAGCGTTGCCCACGATATTATCTCCCCTGCTACTCTCCACCTATGTCGCCTAATACATATATATCAGTGGCGCTCGGGCACATGTCTCTAGGTCTCGCTCCAGCCAAATGAACAATCGGGATGACCTGTCGATTTTTGGCCGATCCCTTCGGTAACACACACTCTCCGTTGTCAGCCCAATGACTTGTTACTGACAGTGTCCTGACAGGGAGACCGACAAGTCATCCGGAAACATGGCGCAGCCCCGCGGCCGTCGAATGACAAGCTATAATTATTGCATCGTGTAATTTTGAGTCGGTGTTTCGGACGCGCCGCTACGGCTTTTCATACACGAGTCGCTTGACACCGGAGTACGCTCGTAATAATTCATTTGTGATAAAACAGCAGGGACATTCGCCGAACCGTCCCAACAGTGCCGCGCCAATCAATAATTGATTATCAACTGGGACGTTATTTAAACTGGTGCGTTTCCACGCCCTTTCAGGGAATTAAGCGCCGGGCATTCGGCATCCTGGCTAACAATTAGCAGGATTGCATGACGAATGTCCGCCGCCGGTCCTGATCCAACTCACCTTTATGCACGTGAGATTATTCTGATCCAGGAAGCCATGAAACAGAGATATTAGTTAGAGCGGATATACTATTTTTCTTATTAAATCTATGTCGGCATATCGAGCCGCGCCGATATCGGTCATAGCCGGTCCCTCACCTCCCGGCGAATAGTGCTGCGTAACAATAAGTTGTAGGCCGCCCGTTATGATTGCAAATTAGCGTGTACACTTGCCGCGCGCCGAATAATACGCATTCGGCCGATACCGGCGCGTACATTAGTAATGCTAATAATAACAATAGCAGTCGTGTGCCCTAGTCGACCTCTGTGCAATTAAAGTAACGCATGGCCCGTTCGTTTGCCAGGCGCATACGATCCAATTAATTGGTTTGCCTTTGGCGCATCGGTAATCCTACTTTTAACATCCTGCGAATTATGCGATCGAGCGAATACAGATACACTGAATATGTAATCGGCGTAGCGCTCGATGAATATCCCGAAACTCCGCACCGGAGGCTCACCGCGCAGTCCCGGCAATCAAGGACTTCCTTCCCCTCGGCACGAAAGTCGGATCTGTTTTCGAGATGCCACTTAGATTCTAGACGCATCGCGATTAGATATCGGCGGGGATTCGCCCCGAGGTTTATCCGGATTTGTCGTTTTATTTGTATCTTGCCGGGAGCGGGGGGGCTCGATATAAAAATTTAAGTCCCGGGAAAAGTGGCCATAACTGGCGTATCCAGTTTATTCTTTAGTTCCGTGTCGCCTTGGGAATTGGGAGGAACTATAGTATCCGCCAGTGGATATAACTTCCCGAGTCGAGCACTTCCCCGAGAAAGGGGGAGAACTATAAAGTCTCTTCTTAATTTCTCGTGCTTTTCTATTTGCGCCGGATTCGATAACGATTGAAAAGTGAGCCATTGCTTGGAGACTGCAGGGCGGCGGCGATGGCTAGAGGGAAACCAGAAAAGTTTTTATTGGCATGTCCAGTGCGTGCTGGGAATCGATAGTTAGCCCCATTTAAGTCGAAATCGAGCGAGAGAGAAAGGGGGTGGGTGGGCGGGGGGGAAGATGGCCCGTTGAAAGGGGCGAGTGAAGGGGGCGTGAAAAGGGGGCGAGAGAATAAATGTAAATCGAAAGGGAGAAATCAGGGTCAGTGGGAGTTGGGGGGGATGTAGCCCTGCATCTTATTCGGAGGAGACGCTCTCTCGGAGGCGGGTGAGCGGAGTCGTTTTCCCCGCGTTATGAACGGGTCAGGAGTCAAACGAGCGAACGTGGCTTCTCAAGGAGAGGAATGAATGGAGGTATAGGAAAGATAAAAAGAGATAAAGGAAAAGAGATATAAAGCTCTGGCCGAGCGGCTAAACGCCCCGGGCCACCATCCACCCAGTTGAAGCTTCATTATTTAACTCCTGGCCGATCTCTCTCAATTGTTTGTGACTTTTAGTTCAGCCCGATCATACTTTCCACCGTCCCCATCTTGGGAACACCGCGGCCTCACCTCCGCTAGATAAATCCGTTTAATAAAGAAAGGAAATCAAACGCGAAAGTCGATTAAAACTGATTCCTCCCGGGCTGCTCTGTGTAAGTTTGATCGAGCGGGGATTAGCGTGAGCGAAAAAGGCCCCTGAAAACACAAGGATCCTTTGCCAGGTAATTCGTAAGGTAACGTTTGAGTAAGCGGTTCCAGCGAATGTTGCGGGAAATCCGTCAGGCAGGGCGCACGTGCCGCCGTCCGGTAACGACCGCACCGCCGTGTACCATTCGGTAAAAACTTGTTCGGGAGTTCGCACTCTCCGCATGGAGCAATTTGGCTTTTTAAGGATCGAAAGTGGCAGATGTTGCTGCCGCGTCCAAGTACCCCGAACCGGCGCCGCCGCGTTCCACGACATTGGCTCCTCAACTTTTCCGCAGTTGATTTTGCGCCAGATGCGCGCGACGACATAATAATCTCTGCTTCGATGAGCCCCGATCATTCACCGGAACTACTTATTAAAGTGCCAGCGTCTCCTACGCGGATGCTCCCAAGGAATATCGCGTAGCGATGGTTTGTCAAAAAGTTGGGAGCGTCGAGGGTCGCAGACGCTCCCTATGGGCCGCTATAACGAACTTTGGCTGGATCCGGCGTATTTTTATTAGAGGGAGAGCGGCTGTGTCGCCCGAGTTAAGCATGCAGAAATGTGTGATTCCGGTACATTGCCGCGGCACACGGCGTGCGCCAACTACTCAAGTAGTTCGGGCCCTTTCATCTGCCGGGCGACGAGGAGCCTTTTATTCAAATAAAGAGGTGCCAGCCTCGGGCATACGAGCACATGTTAAACGCGTCCGCTCGCCGTCCGATCCGACATTTTCGCGCATGCACTACTTCTCCCGCGCGATTCCCGCCGATGTTCTTCCCTCGAGAAATAATAAAGCGAGACGTCCCGTCCTCGCTCGCTACGTTACCTTGTTTGTGCTTTGGCCCATGTCGAGCTCCCGGTTATAACGCTTCTCGCCGTAGATCCAGTCCTGCACGACCTTCTGGATCTCCGGCTTCTCCGGGTCGACTAATCGAAAGGCAGTGATATTGGTCCCGCCGTGCTTGAACTCCTCGAGGTCGACGCTATGCAGGTCCTGCGAAGAATTCGGATCGTTTTATCAATTTCCGCCAACTGCCCCGAGCGCTTCCTCCACATGCTCCCTGGGAGCGAATTTCATTGCGGTCGTCCCGCCGAATGTTAAGTGGGACCTTTTCCTCTCTTATGCTGATTACATCTCGACTCCTCCGTACTCTAGTACAGCCCATTCTTCCGACACCATGAATACCTCATGCCCACTCCGGCAATATTGCCGAGTCCATTAACCACCGGAGCGACAAGCTAATTCAAGTTATCCCCCGAGCTAATGGATCTACTCCCCAGACACGATATCGCGCTTACAAAAATCCTGCAGGACCTTCGCTCGATCTAGCAGTGGCGCCGCGCAGCAAGCATACACAGATAAGGAGGAGCTTTCCCGATACTTGAACGGCTAAGTGTGTTCGCAGTAAGCTTCGGCTAGAAAAGTAAGCTCGAACTTAAGCTCCCCTTAACACTCGCAAGATCCCCCAAGCCGAGCTGCCAGTCTGAGAGATATTGTTTCAGAGGAGAGCGACGGTAACCGTGAAGAGGAATGGAGGTATCAGCGGGCGAGGATATGGAGGCCGGGGGAGAACAGGGGATGGTATCCGTTCTATGAAACTATCTATAGCGCCCTGCCAAGGGACGTGATTTAAAGATGTGCCCCGATTCAAAGCGCAACTCCGTCCACCTTTCGGAATCCTCAAGCAGCTCGGCCCCGCCGCCATTTATTATCCTTTGTCCCCGAGTCCGGACTCCTGAGCATGATGGAGAAGTATCGTATTCTCGCTCTCCTGCCTTCGGAAGTTGTCGATACACCCGCGGCACTTCCACCGAATGATCGATCATCCGGCGGGCCGCTCGCTCCTCTTGCAAAATGACCCTCCGATCATCTTAACTCCCGCCAGCAGCTCTCTACGTCCCTTCGCATTCACTCCACTTTTCCCCCCCATCATCATCATCGGACATTGTCTCGTAAATGAAGACCGTTCTCGGCAATGAAGCGCGCGACTGGTGGCCGAGTTCCCAGGGCGGCCGGTCGCCCGCGCTGGCCATTCCTTTGAAAAGGGGCGAGATCCGCTAGTAGGCGGTGTCGGGGGACCGAAGGGGCTTCCGCGAAACAAGTGGAAATTATGTATGGGAATCCAGCGGAATAGCGCAAATCACGCGCGAACAAGCGATTCCTATCGATCCTACCTCGGCCTCGCCAGTCACATATCTCGAATGCTGCTCTCTGCTCCGGCTGGCACATACTTTTCATGCGTGAGATCTGTCCCGAGGGAAAGCTTCCACCGGCGGCGGTGGGATTTCGCGCGCGCGCTCGCGGCATATACGCCAGGGTTTTTGTTCGGTGCGCCCCAATGAAGCGACCTGAGTGCGAGTCATATTTCCCTCGACTGCGTCGCGGCTAGCAGCAAAGGCGCCCACCCTTTCCCCTGGCATTCTCCAGGCAGTAACACACCGCGCGTCACCGGCACACTTGTGCGCCAGCTCGAAATATCGATATGCCGGCGCGCCGGTAAATCAACAAAACTTTCAAAAGAGCCCGTAATTGTTTCGATGAATAGACTCTGGTTGGCGGGGTGGGCGGGGGGTGAAGGGCGGCTCCTCTCACGCGAATATTGTTTCCCGGACCTCACAGTTGGCTCGTAATGCCCCGCTGATATCGAGTAGGTAGTTATTAAAGCCCCGCCGGCGCTGAATTTATTTGGCAGCCCGGGGGAAAAAACGCATAAATGCAGCTAGGCGAAATTGAATATAGGGCGCGGCGAAAGCAGTGTGTATCTGACACCGGGGGTAATACGCTCGGCTCCCTCTCTATGGGGCGAAAGGAGGTCAGCCAGCCCACCGATCCTGCCGTCCGTGATCATCCCCCTCCTTCCCCCGAACGAGCTTTTCACCTAGACTGAAGAGTGTTTATTTATTGTCCCGCAAATATACTACCAACCCGCTGGAGAACACTTGGGGTCGAGGCCCTCGCCACTGGCCAATCGGAAATTAACCTGCTAAGGAAAATACCTGCCGCATTGAATACAACTTTCCCGAATCCGAGGAGATTGTTGAAGACCGATCTCGAAATGGAAATCTAGCTTGGTTTAATAAACATTCAGTATTATAGGCGAAAGGATGATATCCAGATGGAGGATTATGCCTGCGCTGCGGAAATGGGCGGATCTGGCGCGTTTCCTTAACAAGAAAGGCCGTCTCTGTTTCTGCCATTAAATGCTGTTAATAAGAACGTTAATGGGGACGGAGGGTGTAACGACGGTAACAATCATCATAACCGTAACGGGCATAATAACCGTAATGACCGCAGGCTAGTGATAACATGTCGGTGTGCGTTGGCGGCCGCGGCGCTGAATTCGGAGGATGCGCCGAAATTTGTGACCGCGAGTGCGAGCGACATAATTTCCTGCCGGAATCACTGCTTTATGGGCCGAGCTTAATCCGATGAAAGGCAATTCGTCGAGAACGGGAACCCGTACGACCTCCGCCAATTCATTAATGTTCCTCGGCCTAATGAAAGGACCTGCCTATGAATACTGTATTGCGGCCCGAGCGGATTTTCCGATTGTTTCACCGTGAGGTCTGCTTGATTGATGAAGCTCGATTTCTCCAACAAAGTAGCCGCTGCCGACGTCGGCGACATAAATGAAAACAAATAGCCCTTCCTTCGGAGCCAACCTCACCCCTATCCTCCTCAGTACCCTTTCTCACTCGTTAAATCATCCCCCGAATTCCCGCTTTCATACCTCATACAGAACCCGTCGGAAACCAGTAGAATGAGCGACATTCTCACATTCAAGAAAGTCTCTCACTCTTTCTCGAGCTAACCACTTGCTTCGACCAACTTTCCGTTCGCCGCCGCTGTAAGAACGTTTGAAAAGAGTTCCGAGCTACTCTTTATCGGCCGGGCACTGCCACTCGCGCGATCCAATTCGGCCGGGAATTGATATTACTGCTAATGGTTACGCTCGACACTTGTACCAGTAGATACCAGGCCGTAACGAGGGCCGGCTCCTTATTTTACGTAATTTATAAAGTCCGCCTGGTTCCGCCGGCATTAATTAAAGCGGCAGCCGCTGATCCGTGTTCAATTAGTTGTGCCGCGGGATCTTACGTAACCACGTGGAAGGGCGGCCAGCACGTATTCGGTTTGCTCTGCTTATTGCGATGCGAGTGATTGCTTTGTTTCCGTGGACGCGTGATGAATGTAACGACCGTTGTTCCCGGGGTGGGACGAGTTGAACCAGTAACAGGCCGCTGGGCCCTGGCAATTAAGGGCGGCACCCCGGGAGAATTGTTACTTAACGATTCATCAAATCGACAATTCTTTCTCCCCGCGTCAGATGCATTCAGCCCCTCGATGATAAACTGGACGGGATCGCGCTTTTATCTTTATTTGGATCCAGGCATCTTATGGACTGTCCCTAATATTCTCATATTCGTAGGCTCGACAAGAATTTATAGCTCGATCTTGTGGACCATTTGCTACAGATATTATCGATCCTCGCTCCGAGCAATGGGGGGGTAAGCCTCTTGGGCAGGAAAAGCCGGTAAGCCGGATGGCGAACTAGTTGAACGGCGGTGACGCCGACGGATATTAACTTATACATATAAGGTAGGCGGCTCAATAATTAAGCGCCCGGGGTGGAAATCACTTTTGAGCAATCAACGATCCCATCGACAGGTCCGATCAGGGTGGGCTGCCACGCTGGGTGAGCAGTGTGCGCCCTGGAAGAGTGGCCCGGGTCGACGGTGTACATAGGTTGCTTATACACGAGGAGAAAGCTACTTATCTCGGATTCACATTTTATGAGAGCACTTACGAGAGACGTGATGAGGTAACTGTGGTAGTCGCTCATCATCCCAATCTGCTGGGCTTGTTTCAGCACGTCGTAGATCCTCTCCGTCGAGCAGTCCAGAACAATGTGCGACTCCGCCGAGTTTTTAATCTGCTTCAGCAACGGCCTGAAAGAAGAAAGATATCCCCGTGTTTGCTGCGGTCAAAGTGGTGGGAGCGCGTCCTTTAAACAGTCCTTAAGCACCACTCGCGCGTCCTGTCACGAGAACGCTGCCGGCAGCCGCCTTTTCCCTCCTTGGTGTTCGCCCTCTGTTAAAAAGCACGCAGAGACTCTCTGCCGCGGCTCTTTTTCCCGGAGGTTCCCGGAGGTTCCCGGAGGTTCCCGGAGGGTAATTCCGCCCGGAGCCCGGCGTCATTTGCTACAGGCTTTTTTAGCCGGTGCCAACTCGTCGACGGCGGCGCGCAAATAAGCCCGGGCTGCCTCCTGGCTAGATGGCAAATTAGTAAGCCGGTGTATTGAGCGATTGCCGGTGAAATCGGAGCAGGAGGCGGGAGATCGCGGCGTTAATCACAGTTCGGAAGGCAAAGCCGCGGAGCGCGGGCGCGTGTAGAGCCGGGGCTCGGGATACCATCATGAATAATTGAGCTGGTCTTTTTGCAAAGCTGTCGGCACGCATTCCCACGGGGCCCGGGAAACGGGAGGCGGAGGCGCAGGGGTTGTGATTCCGAGCATGCCTGGTGTAGTTCTGATCAAAATTTCATATTACGCCGTAGTTCGGTGTGGCCTCGAGGCCGTCGCGTCCATCGGATTCGCCCTCGCCTCCGGGCCATCTAACATGCACGATAATGCGAATCTCCTTATTCAGCTGGTGGAAGTTGGAGTCGGAGCCTGCTGCTGCAGCTCATTCCTCGAATTTTTCATACCACATGCATTATTTCCCTCAAGTCCCTCTTACGTGCACACGCGCGCATTCTTCCCCACACTCGTATTCCACGCCACCACCCACGGTCGGGAGAGACTGCTCCGCCTCGCGGCGAATCCGTGGTCCGAGCGATGCACCAGCTCGACTGGCCAGCTCGAAAATTTACATTTGTAGTCCGTAGGTTGCCCGATAGTACACGCGCGCGAGCACGCGACCCTTTAACTTTTATATCGGCGAAAGCTTCGTCTCGCGTGAATTCTTTATGATTGGTTGGATTTACGGCGGACGCTCGACGCGCCATCACGATTTATGGGCCGGCCCACTCACCCTCTGTCCTCGCTCCAAGTCGAATTTATGTACGCCAACGCACCCAGTGAGGAACTTATTAATACCCCGGCCAAGTGACACCAGAAATACAGGCGAGACTCGAAAGATTCCCCGTCGGAATAAATCGCGAATAAATCCCGCAGCCCGGTAAGAAATTAGAAAACGCTGAGTAAATGGAAGAGAAAGCCGAGAGGAGAATGGGAGGCCGAGGCGCGGTCCAGGTGCGCCAATTTCCCACGGTAGCAGGAAACAAGAAGCGAAAACTTTGCATTGCGAATGACGTTCGATCGATAGTTCTTTTCGGGAGAGGGAGTTGGCTTCTGCGAAGGTGTCTTGGTAGCAGCCCTATCCTACAAAGTCCGCAGCGGCCTAGGGTAAGCCGCATAAACGTCCGCTCCTCTCTGACTCTCCGTCGGATACTTTCGCTTTATCCGGCTTCCATTTCTCCCGAGCTGGAGAAGGCTCCTTCGCTCGTCAGCGTCCCGCTAGCTTTTTAAGATATCTTTCGAGATAGTCATCCTCGAGGGAGGGTCGGCTACTAGCAGAAGATGCTCGGAAGGGAATCCCACTCGAGAATGGCACCCACTCCCGGAATTTTTTAATCCCCCCAAAGCCGTCGGGAGTTGTGCATTTTCCACTTTTCTGAAGGGAGCCACCTTGAAGGCCCTCAGAGGGGAAAGTCTCGCCGGAGGATGGATAGATCGCCCGGCAATCTCACGCTATTCAGATAATGAGTGCATTCTTCGTAATCCGCCAATCCGCCCTCTTGAACGCGAGATACTCGACGGATTGTAACGAGATCATTTCATAAACGCGGGGCTTTCGGTGTAAAGAATTTTTTAAATACCAAGAGCCGAGGGATATTGGACGGCGGAAGTTCCGGGGCGCATCACTTTCAACAATGTAGCTAGGAAACCAAATGGATGGTGCAATTTTAGTTAATGGAGAGGGTGATAGGTCGAGCCAAAACAGAGGCCGATCGCTTTCGATTTCGGGGAAATATGGCGTGCCAGGAACCTTAAACCCCTTTCATCTTTATTCCCGAAATGGATTTTGGATCCCGGCCATATGTAGGCCCGGCGGCGATACCGAAACTATGAGGTCGCCCGCATCGGCGAAATTGAAAGAAGATTACTACTGCGCCGCGACACAACCGGAGCTTTTTCCTAGGGGCTCCCTCGTGGATTAGACTAGTTTCTTGGGTAATAAACGTTTTAACACTTCATCCTGCAGCCAATTTTCCACGGTGTGCACTGCAATCGCTTCGGGCTTCACTCTTCTAGTATAACTAGAACAAATAACAGTCTCGCGCTCCGCGTATGTGTGTATGTATCCGGGCGTGTGTGCACTTAGAACGATGTTCAAATGAATACTAAACTCGCATAGAAAGCGGGGGCGATGCTTGCTCGAGAATCGCAGTATTAGTATTCCGATATTAAACGCCGAGTATATTTGCACTTAGCGCGGCGCTTCTATATTAATTAATTGCGGTCTACGCCAACTCCAGCTGAAAGCCACCGCAGCATGTATTTAACTTATTGACTGGACGACCATTTCAAGATGAGTACCGAGTAATACACAATCGACCTCGATCTCTAATGTAATTTCATCATGACGCTTCAACCAATAAGATACACACCGAGCGAGCTTTTCCTCGTGAAAAAGCGAGGGTCCCCAGTGGATTCTTTACTCTCGGTTTAATTGTGCGAGCGATTAAATATAGGAGGGACGAACGGTTGATAATTGCTTATCGGGGCACGTAATTGTCACGATCACGGAGCTCTTGGCAAACAGATTAAGTTCTTTCTCGAGACGAGCGCTATTCCAGCGGGTGGAACTTTGCCGGAAGCTCGAGAGCATTCGAAGCGAAAGTGCACTTGGTGGCTAGTGTCCACCCTCCCCCTTCCCGTCGACGGCTCATCAAAGGAGTTATGAATTTAATATAAAAAGAAAGTCATAACGCCAAGCAAAGACGGAAAGTCCGGTGGGGGATGAGCGATGGGGGAGGGGGAGATGAGGTTGGAAAGCGGCGGGAAATAAATTGGTTTGGTATTGCGAGCGCGTTATCCGATTGCGCGAATCGTCAGGAAAGCACAACTAGCTAAAGGTCGGAATTGCCGAGTTGGTGTGTGAGGTCGGCCGTGGAAACTTAATTTCCGGCTGGGGAGACTCGCTAAATATGAAGGGAAGTAGCCGTAGCACATTCGGGGCCACATGTGTTATCTGTTGGCTAACACACGCGCTGACGGATGCCAGCGCGTCTAGGAGCACCGACGTGGACTAATTTCGTGGTCCAGCCGGTGACACGAGCCCCAGAGATTCGAGAAGCAATTGCCTCGCGCTTTGTAGCTACCTACCGGAAGCCAAGAGGGAAAGTGGAGCGGAGATTAACGCTATTTATCCGAGCGACACCATGCCGAGGCATAACTCGGCCCGAGCCGCACAATCCTCCGACTCCGATCTTTCTGCCTCGCTGGGAATCGACGGGCGAAAGGCCTCTGGCAAATCGGCCGATTAGGAGTTACAGTCCGAGTGCGAGGGAACAGCTAGGAATGCGCGGCATAACTTTCTCAATCAGAATTCCCCCACTGAATGCCGTTCAATTGGATCAATGGGCTTAACTCGGCGCGAGGGAACTTAGGAAAGTTGGTTGCACGAGAGCGGCGGACAAACAGGTAAACGACGCGTCGCCGATGTTTCGACAGATTGGAGCCGCACGTTTACCTGTCGGCATGAACCCTTTCATCAGGGAAGCTATTCCATTCGAAGGGAAGCCAATTTATCCCGAATTCCATTCCCCTAACTCGATAGTCTTCAGTCCCTTTTTCCCAAAGAATCCGACAGCTACGTGGTACGAATGCTCGGGCGCGTTCATGTCGGCTGCAATTCATTCCGGCCGCCTCCACCTACTCCACCTACTCCACCCCCACCTGGAATTCAGGTGCAAATTTTCGGCGACTATTTCGAAAGGCATTCGCCAAGAGAAGTGGAAGAGCGGGAAAAGTCTATCGGGGGTTGCGAGGGATGTGAAAGTAGCGAAGTAAGCGATGGAAGCCAGCCAGGATAAGGGGTCCTCCCTCGCTTCTCCGTACTCTCGTTAGCTACCCTTAGCTCGCCCCCGGGGAGAATCACTGCGCCAGATAGGGGGGTGGAAGCCTCGGCGAAGCGTCCTACGCCTGCCCGGGCCCCTCCTGCTCCTTCCTCGAGTCCCAGGGGGGTCCTCCGACAGTAAGCCAGCTGAATTTTTCCAACGTCAAACCACCGACGACGTATTTTCTTTCGGCGGAGCCCGACCTCACCCGCACCCACCCTTCCACGGCGAGAGCGCATGAAACACGAGCAGCCAGTACTTCTTGCTTCACGGCTCGCAATATCCGGAGCGTGTGCGGGAATTTTCCTCACTCCCCCTGCGGTGGAATCGCAATTTTCACATTTCTCCGAAGGCCCCGCCGCTCTCGGGCTTATCGCCAGGTATTCGCGCGATTTCTTCCGGGAAAGGAGCTCCTTCCGCCCGCGAACTATCAATGTTTCAGGTGGGTGCGTGCACCCATGAGATTTCTAGGAATGCCTCTGTAACGAATGTACAAACAGCCACTGCCGAGGAAGGCGAGACTTGAAACTTCAATGCACCACGCAGAGGGACTTCGTTTTATCTCCAATTCCTGGAAAAGGCGAGGAAACCCCTTGGTAGGATGAATGACTTTGTCTCGATTTCATCGCGAGATTCCGCCGGATCTAATTAGCGGTTGCGATGAGACACTTAATCAGAGAGAAAGAGCGCCCTGTAAGGCGGCAGACTTAGCCGTAAGTTTCGCCGTTACAAAGTTACTCCATAAATTCTATTAGCAGAAATAACTTGTAATAATCGGAGTACCTTCTTTGGCCGGGGGATGCTTTGAGAGCGTCCGCTGGAACCACGGTATTTCCCTAATTACATCAACCTCGTCCCTCCTCCACCGAGGAACTCTACTTAAACGAGCCTTACTCTCACGTCCTTACGAGCGGCAAACTACTTTATTGTCAGTGGCTGACTCGCAAGTAAACCTCGCTTGCGGCGGCTCCCGGCTGATACGTTACCGCCCCCGCCGCTTGAATCATTGACTACGACTGCAAAGCTCCCCCCACCCCCTCGCCCCTCGCTCCGCCCGGGGGAAATGAATCGGGCGAGAATCAAGCGGCAACAAGTTCGGCAGGCCAGTCGAGAGCGCTCGGCCGAAATGGGAGCGCAGCCTGCAGAATAATAGGCAAGAAAAGTTGAAATGGAAAGAGGCGGCCTCCGCATACGTAGTAGGTCGGATCTGCATAGGTGGAGAGGAGGATTAGCAGTTTTAACGAGGCAGGAAAAATTCAAAGTTCCGCCGGCAGCCCGAATGTAGATCACTCTCACACGAATGCCAAGTTACGAGGCTGTAAGCCGACATTCTGAGATTCTCTGGGACGGGGAAAATGCAGGAGGGCGAGGGGTGGCGGGGAGTTGAGACGGATCGAGACGAGACGCTTCAGATTAAGGACGGAGAAATGATATTTTCCGGTGGCAGTTGCGCAACGTTGTTCGGAGTTTTCATCGTTAGTCGCGTTTTATGACAAGTATACGACTTGGAAGAGGACGGCTTTAGCTTTAACTGGACCTTCTGCCTCCTCCTCCCCCCTTTCTCATGGGAGCGCGAGTCTGTGTGTTCACACGCGCACCTGTCGGCGTGGCTAGAAATGGAATGAATAATTTATCCGGGGCCGTCGCGCGGGATGTTTTAATCTAATCGGAGTAAGTCCCTCGCGGACTGGAAAGAGGCTGAAAATCATATAAAAGCGATTGCGAGCTTATCCACCTTCCGAGGCTTGATCTCGCTCTTCTCGATTTTCCCGGCGGGAAGTGACGGCCACACTTGTGGTAAATGTCCACTTTTAGATTGTCGGCCTGAATTCCCCGGGAACAAAAGCAGAAAAAACGGGGCCCCCTCGATCATCGAGTGCCATTGGGATTGGAGGCCTAGTCGATAATGTATATTACGTGCCGCGGGCTTCTCTCGAACCTTCCCCCTCGATCGCACGAGCAATTCGTTCGACGCGATCATCAGATCGCCAAGTTTCGACCGAATTAAAATAAACATTGGGTCGGGAAGTTTGGAGGGCCGCCCCACGCGGTAGGGATTCTCCCCCGGGATTCATCGACGGGAAGGGAACATTTTCATTGAGGAGTCCGACTTTGTATAACTTGGAGAGAAATCCTGCTTTACTTATAACATCCCCGAGATTCATGATAAAGTTCGGCCGCTGCAGATTACCCGGAACACGCAGGAGAAATTCCAGGCGCAGTTTCACTCGGCGAAACTTATGATAACGAAAGTTTTAACTTGAGTTTAAGTTCCGGAGACTCGAGCCGCGCAGAAAGCTAAATCGCATTAGCTGCCGGGGAAATTCGTGTGAAGAAATCGGAAGGGAGCGAGGTCTGGCCATGTCGGATCAGGTCGGAGCCAACTGGCAGGGGCCGCCAGCCGAGAAGTGAGTGGATTAAAGCAACGCCAATGCCCGGAGAGATAGAAACCTTCTGCCTTTTTCGCGGAGGAAATTTCGGCCCATTGTTAGCGCGACGCCGAGATATATATCTCTCGGGCCGGGGGAACATTCCGCGGATAACCGCGCGAGAAGTTGTTCGAATTAGAGCAGAAACAGCATTTCCGAGTAAGCCGAGTAATTTATTCCCCTTGTCTAGTTTGCCGCGCGGCTCCGCCGAGCGCGCTCCCTAGGACGCGCGGTTTATTCGTCTCTGCGGCAGGTGGTTATCTTCGGGCAAGTTCCAAGTCCGCTTGAGAAAAAACTACGGCTGGCATTCCCTTCTTCTTCGCTTTAGTAAACTTTACTGGGCCAGCCGCTATACTTCTTTCGCGTGCGCCCTGCTGTCCCGCTGTATTAACTTTATCAGGCCTCCTCCTCCTATCTGTTTCCTCCGAAAACTACTTTTCCCGGAGGGAGTCGCTCCTTCGAGCAACAACTCTCTCGACAACTCCCCTCTAATCTCTTATTAATCGGCCGCGTTAAACTACACCACCGAATGCTCGATCAACCCATTCTTCCTCTCTATCAGTTCCCCGCAAATCCTTTTCCCACCAACCAATCTATATTTTTATCAGCGCAGCCGCACTCGCCGCCTACAAAGTGCAAGCTCGCCCGATCGTGTAAAGGGACTTAATCTTCTTTCGCAGTGCGAGCGAATGCTCCTGTTACTCTCGTCAAAGGGCGCCGTAATTGTCTCGTATATCCAGCGGCGGAAGAATTGAAATAGTGGATAGCGTGGATGGCGCGCGGTACAATTGAAATTATGGCCTGGAACGAGGGGGTCGAAAGCGGTGGTTGTAACTTTCCATTCAAGCCGGCAGGATTCGCAGGCTGGCCTGAAAGCTCACGCTCTCCCAGCAATATCGCACTCGCTAGCCGGGCAGATTCTCGAGAGATTTACACATATTTCGAATGTGTCGAGGGTTGCGCGAGGGTGTGCCGGCGATTAAGACACGTGTGTAGGAAGACCGCCTTTCGCAAAGCCCCACTTTACTCCAGCTTTATGCCCGGCATCCTAGGAGGATATTGCCTAGGCTGCCGTGATGCTTAAACATTCATTAGTTTCAACATCGCTTCGCCGATCCCCGCAACACATTTACCGAAGCCGCCCCCCTTCTCCTCTCCGCGAATCTTCATTAGGCTTCCTTAAGTATCGTACTTGCCGTGGCGGGCCGTGTTACAAAGTAGAGAAAGTTGGAGCTGTCGGCCTGTGTTATTGCTGCCCGGGGCGCATTCCGGCGCGCGCGAAAGGTGCTCGGGTCCGCTCGGAATATGCGGAATAAACGGAATAAACAGAGCGTGGAGTGAACGGGCCACGAGTGGATGCCAAGCTGGATGACAGCTCGACAAATATCAAGACTCTCATGATATTTATGGAAGGCCGCGTAATACTCTTTGATCTAGTTTTCGCGATCGTTTGTGCGCTTCCCAGAGGGAGCCCGGCCGATCGGCCACGAGGGGAACTGCTGATGGGCAGTTGATGCTAACATTTTATTGGCTTAAGGGTGACTACGCAATAAAGTATAATGGGAAGCGATGTGAGGAGCATAGCGCGCAATGTACCAGTGGCAATTCGACATTGCGCCACGCACACGGCTTCCCTATAGAAATTCGTTAAGGGAAAAGTTTCGCGTTTCACATCGGTGCGCCTGCTATTCCTCGGCGCAGCGGCGCAGGGTCGGGCGCAAAGTTTCAGTGGTCGTTTGTATATTGTAATTTTCGCGGAGAGTTCTCCTTAGTTTCTCCGGCTCTCTCTCCCTCTCTCTCTCACTTTTTCTCCCTCTCTTTCTTTCACTGTGGTGGAGGAGGTATACGCAGGTCGCGTAATCCCTGGAAGAAATTCGAGGCCGTTCCGCCCTGGCAAGAAGGAGCCGGCTCGTTCGCAGCGAGACGGGAACTTTTCACTTTTTCCACCGAGTCCGAGATAACCGGGCGGGCCGGAGAAAAAGGGTCCCTCGGGTGGCCTTAGCCGGGGACGTAACAACAATAGTCCGATAACAAGGAGGGAGTAATTAATCCGAGGACGTCCCCTTAGGCGAGGAGGACCGTGTGTCCGGTATACTCCAATCGACTGGCAGCCCGGCCAGAGCGCCCAGGCCACAGACGAAAGGTTGCGCCGAAAATGGCTCGTGTGAAATGAGGTTTCCATCAGTTAGTTCCGAATTTCCGGAAGTTACTCCTCTCCATGCCGGCCGAGTTTCCATCGAAACTGCAGCCCATAGTCATGCTCAAACTCGCGTTAGTGCGATCGGGCTGCTGCATACTAAACTTTTCCCCCGAGTTCCTCTCATCTTCGAACTCCCACGACCAGGGCATCCATTCTTACACCCCTGCCACCCCTGCACTTGCATTCTTTCACTCTACACTCTCGCTAAATCGGCTGGGATATTAAACCGAGCTTTTTCGGACCTCACGTGCGACTCTGACAAATTTCACCAGGCAGAAAACCGAGTGATCTAATTGGAGGCGAACCCTGGGAGTCTCTTTGATTCATCCCAGATACCATTGAAAGAGTTGAAAAAGCCAAGCGACGCATGACCGTCTCGCGTACTTTCCGCAGTGGTGTGCGCAGTGTGCACCCATGGAAATGGTGATGTATCGTCGACGACGAACGCTTCCTCTATTGCTTTCTGTCTTCCACGCGGACGTGAGAACGTCGGAACTCGCTTCTTGTTGCGTCGCAAAACAATGCCTCTGGCTCCGGTGTCTCCTTGGTCACGTAAGGTATATCGAAATGGCCGGGATAGAGTAACGGGCCGTTTTGATGAGAAATTCTTGGTAGACGGACTCCCTCTCTGGAGGAGGAAGGCCTGAGGATGTTGATCGAAACGCTATTCGAGGGAAGATTGCAGGCTATATGAGCGAGAATAGGCCACGGGTCCCCCTAAATCGTACGGTTCATGCGCTAAATCAGACCTTCCTTCGGGTGAGTCGCACATTTTCCGGGAGCTATCGGGACCTCGTTAAAAAGAAATTGGCCCATTATCGATACTCCAGAACACGAGGAATCCTGTTCGAGGACCTCGGGAAGGTAGGTAGCATGCGATGGAAAACCTATATAAATTAAGGTGCCACTACACCTACGTTATTGAACGGTGCGGCGGCGAGCAGGAGAATTCGATGGGAAAGCCAAGGAAATTGAGACGCCTTATCTGTCGCTGCCAGCAATACTTTATCGGCAAGTCGATTTCTCATTCGACAATTACAATTGGCTCGAGAAGGAATATCCGCAAATGCGTGGGAGAGTACATCGGAGCGGGATGGCGGAAAGTAGATGTGGCTTTAGCTTCGACGCGACTTATCGCGAGATTCCCGGGAAATCTCTCCCGCGGGAGTGTCGTCGTGCCGGGGGAAGTTCTTGATTTAACAAAGTGCTCCCCGCGAACGAAATTACTCGGCCGGGCGAAAAGGAGCATCATGACAATGTTCCCGGGGAGTTTCAGCAGTGAGTCGCGCGCGGTAGCTCGAGGTGTTGAAATCATTCTAAATTAGAATGGGATGCTTGGCGAGAAGCGGCACACACACCGGATGCTTTCTCTATCTTCCTGTATTCACCCTCCAGCCCCTGAATCTTGGTCGGCCCGCTCCCGGCAAAAAGACACATCGACAAAGTTCAAGAGACACCGGGGACTCCGAGAGCAACATTCGAGAGTTGGCCCGCGCGCGCACTCCCAAGTCGAGATTCGCGACGTGCCTACACATAAATGCCGCTGCTTTCATCGATGTCACTTTTATTACCCAAGGGGGAAATTACCGTACTATCGCGACGGTAAAGCACCGAGAAGCCGCTGTCGTCCTGTTTGCGCGAGTGGGAAAGGGCTGCCGGGCGAGCGCGTCCTCTCGCGATCCGAACTGGTTGCCGCTGCGAAATATGGAAGGACGTCCCATAAAATTCTACAATTTTACGAGGGAATTATCTCGCCGCGAATGGGCTCCGCATATCTTCGCTGGAAAATCGTCTGGATGAAGTCGCGCTTGGTATGAGTGAAGACCGGACGAGCAGTTTCGATACTGGTTGGCTCCCTCCAGTCGGATGACGGTGTAATGAGGATATATGCGGAGTGGACCCTTCCGACGGAAAAGTAGAAACGTGCGTTTCCTGGAGGAAAAAACTTATTTCTCCGCGGACGAGCGTAATGGATGAGATGGGGCGGGCGGGCAAAAAAAAGTATGCTGGGTTAGTTACTCATTTGAGGGGCTTCCCTTTGATCAATCAGAACGCGGTTTTCAGGACGTGACGTAACATCTGCGGCGGACGAATGCGCGCTCTCTCTCCCTCTCTCTCTCTCTCGCTCTCTCTCGAGTCTCGTAAGTATCCGCGGTAGCACGCCTCGAACTTCCGAGCCGTCCAACTTGGACGAATGCGTTTGAAGTCTTTGAGCGGGGCTTCTTGTCATGCTCGAAGCGAATACCTCAAGCCCAACCCGAAGCCTGTTCTAACTCGACCAGAATCGAACGCTTCTGCTCCTCGGACTTCGAAACATTTCAATTACTTATGCTCTGCCCGTCCGCCTCCTTCCCTTTACTTCCTTGAATTGGCGGAGATCGACTTACCAAGAGGAGCCAGTTAGCCGCGCTTTTACTGCCTTGACCTACCATGAAAGTCCTGCGTTTATTTTGCCATTGGTTTCCCGTTGGCCCTCGAGATTAGTCGATCTCGTTCTCGAGTAACAAACAGGCGGCGATCGATGCGGTAATGAAATTCCTATCGAAAAAAGTTCGGAGGCAAGTTGCGCCTTGACGTCGCCGGCGAATCGGTCAGGTGATCCGATAATTAGACTTTCATTAAGATACGTGTTTTTCAAAGGACTGACTTTCCATCCCGGCGACCCCTCAGCCTCGCTCCGTCACCGAGCACTTGCCTCGGTTTCAAGTGAAACTTGGAAGCTCTCATCCTTCAAAGTTAGTAGCGCGTGCCCGCCCGGTGGTATCGCTTGCACTTTGCGAACTGCCGTTATCGGTTTACGATGAGACGTGGCTTAGTCGCAAACCTCAGTCGGGAAACTCTCGGTCTAGGTTCGGTCTGCTGCCCGGAATGTTTCGGCTTGACAAGCAATTTTATCGACTACTCCGCGCAGGAAATGCGTCCGATGGATCGCAGATCGTCCCCGTGCTATTATCGGCCCCGCCTTTCGATCAAGTGCACGCCCCTCCCCCTCGCGCTGCGAGCACTCTCCAAATCACCGATTCCGAATGTCAGGAAGAGCCGGAGCCGACTTGACGTCACTCGGAAGAAGGAGCATCAATCGGGCCCGAGAGCCGAGAGGTATAGCCCTCGGAAAAATCTGCGAGGCCAACCCAGTCGGGAGCACGAAACTTCCTCGACCCCGAACTTCCACAACGGACGGGGCGAGGCTAAAAAATTATTCAATTCTAAAATAACCGTCGGGCCAACAGGAAGCAAGGGGAAAACAATGAGTCCCTCTACACCAGACTGGTTTTGCGCCGCTCCAGTTTCCTGGGGTGGGTGGACGTTTTACTTGGGAGCGCGTATAAGCAAGGGCTTTCGCCTCGAGTACTGAAATTAATAGTGGCGTTGCGACGCCTCACGGGAGAATGGCCGACCGCTTTAACTAAATAGCAAATGAGAGATAGAATAAGAGAAAGGTTTTTCGGCAAGCTAACTCCCTAGCTCGCCACCCCTCCCTCTCATTTCCACTGTCGTTACTCGAGGGATCGTGTAACTTATTCATTCAAAAGTCTTTTGTCACGGGGGGCGCAGGGGTGGGGGGTGGGGTGGCGTGCCTGTCAAGTCAGGTGGAGCAAGTAGACGGAGTTTGGAGCTCG
Organism: Crossocerus cetratus; assembly: GCA_963675795.1. Taxonomy (NCBI): domain Eukaryota; kingdom Metazoa; phylum Arthropoda; class Insecta; order Hymenoptera; family Crabronidae; genus Crossocerus; species Crossocerus cetratus. The sequence continues at coordinate 20,551,256 of OY776665.1, read as the reverse complement.
CAGAGGCAACATCCGGAAGATTCATTTAATATTAGAGGACTGGAGGCAGTATGTTGTAAGGAGCAATGAATTTTAAGGGAAAGAATGGATACGTCGACCTGGCAGGCGGCACGAAATCTAACTGAATTTATTCAAATCCCTATCGTTTCGGCCTTCAAGCTAGCAGGCCAACCGCAATAAGTCACTGTCGCGCTGTGCTCACCTTTATGAATAATGCAACGTACGAGAGACAGAGAGCAATAGATGGGTCGAGGTGGGGGGGCGGAGTGGGAGGGACCGGGGGGGGGGGGGTTGGTATGAGAACGAAAAAGAAGAGGAGCTCCCAGAGAAACGGACAAGGCAGGAGGCGAGACACAGCGTGCGGCATCGGTTCACCTCTAGAGGAGACAATCGTTACCAGTATATTCTCCGAAGAGGAGGTACGCCGGTGGTTCTATCAGGAGAGAATGCCAAGGAAGATGAAGATTCACCCATTCCATACGTGAAGCGCAGTTGACACAGTTTCTCTCGGGGATCGATACGAATGCCCGCCACCATGGACCGAGCTAAGAAGATCATTCTGCTCGGAGAGAGTGTCTTGAGCTTGGCGCCGCTTCATTCGTAATGCCATGCTCTTCACCCTCTCCTTCCAACTCATCCATTCGCACTCTGTTAAGTTGCACGCCCAACAATTCTCCCCCTTTCCCGTTGGTTTAGCGCGACAGTTACCCGGCCGACCTGCGCCGGAAACCAAAATTGCACTTGATTCCCTTTGTCATTAACAAAGCGATGGCATCGATCCCTCCGCCGGGCAGGTCTGGCCGGCTGGCTGGAGGGCCGAATTTCGCATGGGCGGGCTTGGTTCTTCCGGATCTTCAATTGGGCTTTGTCCTCGTTATATCGAGCTATTGGAGTACCCGCTTAAAAGAGGAGCAATCGCTCGGTTTCCGTGCGGCCGCAGTGCGATTGTGTTCTCCACTCTCGATACTATACTGAATAGCCAGTGAATATTTGCGCTCATGCTCGCCCCCCCTCTCTCTCAGTTCCCCCATCGTATAGCTCAATCCCGTGCTCGAGCAATTCGATTTCATAAGCAGCCTGCAGCCGCCCTCATTGTTCACCTGCAAGCTCATTCGGCCTGGGACAGTACCCCCCTCCCCCCCTCCCCCTGTCCCCGCATTCCCCGGCGCGTATTCACTTGGGGGGATCTTATGAAAAAAGGCAGACACCTATTGACAGAGCCGCCAGCCGGCCAAGTGAACTGTTTCCGAGACAATACGGCGAAGCACTATCGTGTGCGTTACTTGGCAAGTGGAATACAAAGTTTGTTCGACAATGCCCCGGTGCTTTTGTGAGGCTGTGCAGCGCCCCGACGTTATCTCAATGTCGCAAACGACTGAAATGGAAGATTCCGCCAAGAGCGGCAAGCTTTCCGCGAATGCCGGGGGATGATAACACTGGCGTTAACAAAGCTACATTGACAGGAGAACATTCGCTGCTTGCTGGGCCGAAGCACTGCCGAGCAGTGAGCTTACAGCAATGATGGATTAACTATGTCCTCACTAATGACCGTGGTTTGTCACTGGCTGTCGATTCGAATAGCCCGGGCGACATTGTCCTCTGCCAATCATCTCATCGGAGGGTCTTTATAATTGAGCTCTCCCTCGACCAAGAATTCCGGCTTGATTCCACTAATTAAGCATTACACTTCAACGGGGTCACGCGTCGCCGAGTTTTACAGGCGCCGCCCGGATGAACCCTGGGAAATTCCTCTCGAGATTTGATGTAACAGTCGGAGAAAACTCACCGGTACTCGGAGCCCTCGCTCAGCTGCCTGACCGTGATGGGGAATTCACTGGGTCCGTGCGCCTTGAGAAGCTCCTGCAGTCGTACCAGGCCCTCATTGTTCTCGTAAATGATGGTGAAGCTTTTCCAGCCCCAAGCCTTCACGAGATCGACGTACGCCTGGAATATAAGTCATCAGTCATTACCGGTGATCCCGGAAGGAGCAGTTGCTCGACTCTAAGTCCTACATTTAAAGGATCTCTTTGGCCCTTGCTCCGGCCGGGAAAGGAGGGCACGCCCGCAGAACGTGCAGCAGTCCTGGCGAGCGCTGGTCATTTGAAATTCTGCGGACTACTTGGCGAGGATACCCCGGCCACGTCATTCGGCCAATCGGCTTCGAATTCCAGTTAAAGTGTTAGATCGCAATCTGTCCCGCTGAAATATCCGAATGAAATGCCGGGGACGTCACTCATAAATCGAGGCTGTCCCGGAAATTGTACGGCCAGCAGCATTATCGCCGACATGAAGACCCGTAAAATATCGCGGCCGCGCAGTCTATTTTCATGTTACTGATATTTTAGTCATATTTCTCTGCACACCTCGTTTCTTCCATTACCAGCGCGGCTCCTGATAACAATGCCGGCGATGCTCCATTTTCCCGCACGCTCCTTTCTTTCCCCTTCATAGCTCGGTCTTCGCTCAATTTTTGAGAATCTCATGCGCGCTCTCCCCCCTCTTCCCAACCCACATGTCCGCCTGGCGAAATGCCGCCAGCACAGCAACATTTGAAAGCCGTCAACGTCCTCAGACACGCGAGGAACGCGTCAACGGATCACATTGCCAGGCCTGCATTTCCACTGAGAAACAACGCGCGCGAGTGAGTCATTAATTTCGGGCGGACACTCGGCCGGAGGAGGACCGCACTGGCCGGCGGAGCCGGAGACTGGCCCGCACCATTTCTCACGGCTATCTTTCGCGCTCGACCTTCCGCTGCGATCGGAAACATTTCCCCATGGAGGGAGAGCTATACATTCGGCCTCTGCTTGGGAAATCTGAAATGGTGAAGAGTCTCGGCGAATTCAAAGTTAATGAACCAGCCGTGAAGTATTTGATCGCTCGAGGTGGAGATTGGGTGGCGGTGCGAGGTCAGAAGCGAGCGGAAAGGAATTTTGGAGAGCTGTCCGTTGCATTCGTGACAAACACTGGGCTTGCTAAATCAAACGGTTTAACCGCGCTTTCGGAGTATGCTGTGACGTGGCATTCATAACGTCAAATCTGTAGGGGGAGCAAGCTCGGGAATCGGCCGGAGCGGAGGCAGCGTCGGGCCGCAGCGTGTTGTAGGAAGAACGCGTCGGGACGCGCGGCTAGGAGCGCGCGAGTAAGGGCAGAGGAGAGAGCGTGCTTAGCCGGGCGTATAGCCTTTTCTATAGGCGAAGCTTTTACCCTCGAAACGACTATTACAGGCACCCGCTCTCGAATGGCCGAATCGGTCCGAGGGAGCGAGAGAGAGGCAACTTCGCGGCTGAGTTTTCACAAGGATCCGCCTTCCCGGTAACTCGCATTTCGAAGCCGCTTTTCCGATAATCCGAACTTCCTGAAAGCGCGCCTGTATATTTTCCGGCGAGTAACTTTCGTTACACTCCGCCCTCCACTTTTATCCACCCACTTCCCCCGTCTGCGGCCCCTGCCCACCCCCCCAGCCCCCCGGAGATCCACTCCAGTACGACCACCCCCTCGGCTTTTCACCCTTGCCTTCAGCGCGGTTACACTTTCCGCCCTTCATCCTGCCACCCTTCGTGTCCTCATTTTTCTCGTTGGCCGCGACGTCCTAAGTTCACCGATTTCACCTCACCCTTACCCGTCGAAGTTCGAAGCCTCGAGGATCCCGCGAGCGAAAGATCAAATTCCCTTTAATTATCCGTCGCCGAGGATTCCAGCCTTATAATACGGCGCGCGCGAGCCTGTTCATTGCATGCGTACAAGCCCCTCGAGGGTGTAAGCTGCGTTTAGTGGGGCGCGCGTGTATTATCGCGGGGAGTCGGTAGCCCGCACGAAGCGAGGACTTATGCATATTTCCGTGGAGCGCGCGGGCGCGCGGGATTAATATCGAGCGGGCGAGGAAAATCGCGACGGGCAAGGCTGGCTTGCGCGGCAGCGATACCGCATGACAAATGCGCCCGCTCGCCCTTCGGGGAAGCTCTATGCAAATCACGGCCGGACCGTGCGCCCACCGAATCTCATCTGGTCTCGCCCGGCGAATAAATCGGCAAGTATCACGAGCATTCAAGGACACACATGCCCCGCTCGACTCGCGCTCCCGGCCCGTAATCGTAGAAAATGCCCGTGCAAATCTGATATCTGGCCGAACTATGCCCGGCATTCCTCTGCCGGCTCTGCGTCGCCGGCGAGCCGAGCGCATTTGCCCGGCTGTCCCCTTTCTGTTTGCTCGGAAGGTGCACGATGTGCGATGTCCGTGAGCGCGCGGAGTCACGTTTTCCCCGTAACAACACACGTTTCGCCGGCCGGGCTTACGTCGCTTCTCCCCGATATAGCACGCCGTGGTTAATTCAGCAGCTCCTGCCGCCTTAAATACGAACACGCCTCGCCCTATTACGTAAAGAGACGCCGGCTGGAGGTTCGCTCGAGAGGCTTTTACCCGGTGAATTCGGAAAGGCAGTGGCCGAGCGATGTTGAAAGGCGCGCGGCAATCGAGGTGGGATCCTCTGGCCAGGAGCCGCTAATTGTCCGCCCTATAAATCCAATTCATCTTTGGCCGGCGGCGAGTCTTTCGCGCGGAGGCTCGGCCGCTGCTAATCTTACTAATCCGCGCTTGCTGCGATCTCGGTAATCCGCGTAACACCAGCTCTCCTATCCGGCTTCGGCCAGTCCGAGCCGTTGAAAACATTCCTCTCTCCCTACCCGGGAATCATAAACGGCCTCGCTAATACCCTTATAAATTACCGCGACCCCGCTTGCGAGAACGCATCTCCTCCTCTCTCTCTCTCTCTGTCTTAGTGTTATCTAGTTCGAAATGCGAGCGCCGTGACGCGGCGTCGCCTTCCCGTGAGGAGTGGCCACCTCTTATCGGCTATTATGAATTCTTGATAGAGATTCTCGGCGGAGTTTAAGCCAAGGAGGAGAGGGAGAGAGAGAGAGAGAGAGAGTAAAGACGGTTGGACGGACCTGCGGGAGAATGTAAATCGCGTGGAAATATTTCAGGGCCGCCGCACGAGCGACGAAACCAGGCCAGGTGGCTTTATCACAGTATCGGTGAAATTCAAGTTGGCGGAGTTGTGCGCGCGCCGAGGGGCCGGGGGTAGACGAAATTTATCATGCCCATAACGTTACCATTTCAAGCACGTTTGTGACCGAGTACCTTATACTTCAGAAAGAGGGAGAGCGCCGCACCGCACCGCTGTGGTTACGTGGTACGATGCACCGACGTACAGGGGCGGCGCGCGCCCTTCTTTAATCCGCGGGAGAGAAACTTGGGGAATCTTGGAAAGACTTTGATCGCCCACGGCTGATCTGATGCACTTAATGGCTATCATCGGATTGGCAATATGTTAATCCTGGCAAGTGGTTGCTGTGTCGAGGGAGTAAAGGCTACAGATAGCAAGGAAAGTTTGGGACGTGACTCGGGTGCGCCTACATCAAAGACACGGCTCACAGTCATTTAGTTTAGTTAAGTACTCGTGAAATTAGTTACTTGTGCAGGGAATTTCTCCGGTGACAATGCGCGCGAGTTGGCTGGAAAGGCTAAAGCGATTTCGAGGAAGCGACGGGAGCCTCTCGGGAGTGGCAAACTCATTTAGCTGCTTCTTCAATGTGTCTTCGGCGCGCAAAGTGCCACTTCTTTCCGATGCGGCCCTTCGCGAAACTAACAACTTCGCCAGTCAGACAGAGTCGCCCGGCCGGCCCGGCATTCTGTTATGGGCACAGTGGAAAAGCCCTTCCATTCAAATGCGGCAGGCGAAAATTGCTTATTTACTTGGCGGCGCCGCGTCCCGATTGTCCGCATTTCCAATTTCCTCGATATTCAATTACCCTCCATCGAGGAAAAGTTGCCGCAATTTCTGCTCGAGGGGAAATCATTAATTGCAGAGAAAATTTCGCAACGCAAACTCCGCGGTATCGGAGTTCCCGCGGTCTGATCGGCATTGTGATTTCGTGAAAAGTTAGCTAATATGCTTTCGCCGATAGGATACATTCGCCTTCGATAAAAATAGCCGGCCGCCGCGCGCTCCGCCGATTCATAATATTCGCTGAGCACGTAGCGAGACAAACCGTTTGCGCGCAGTTGATTCGATTAGTCGATCGCGGCGCGGCTCGCGCATTTTGATCGCTGAGCGCCGGGATTCCTTGCGAGCTGTACGATTAGAGGAAAGTTCCTCTCGGCGCCAAAGTTCCTTTATGGCAAAGTTATTGGGGAGAGGGCGAGGGCGCCCGCGAGGGAGGCGAGAGAGTTGAAGGCCCTTATCGCATCTTCCTGGAGGAGCGCACATGCTCGACAGTTCCTTCGCGCCGTCGGAAGTAACAAGTTACTGCCAGTTGCCCTTGCCGATTATAATTTCCTGCCTTCTGCCGAACTCTGACCTACTACTTCCACCGGTGATACATTGTCCTCTTCTCGCACTGGGCTCCGTGCCCGCAGCCGGCACCATTCCCCCCTCCCCGGAGGAAAAACTAGCCGATAAACGCCACATAATCAAAGCGGGTCCAGGAGAAAAATTCGGAGCGGCGCTCGAACTTCTCATTCGGCGGAATTCCGAGCATTAATTCCAATTTATCGGGGCCCGGAGCACAGTGCGGCGGGGCGGCGACCGCTTAAAAAGTTGTTGGACGTAAATCAAACTCTTTTTCGCCATGTCAGATGCACCGCTCGTATTCTGAAACAATACCTTCCGGGTAGTGTCCTCCCATTCGCCCGCGCAGGAATTCACTTTGCATTTTTCCACCGGCGCATTTCTCGCATTTCTTTCCCGAATTGACGTTTCCCTCGTTCCGCGCCGGCCGAGCAAACTTTCCCGCCAGCATTACCACCTATACGGGAGAGGAATCCATGCCAAAAAAGCCCCCGCGTTTGTAATCCTCGTCCCAATAAAATTCTCCCGTCTCTTCCTATCAATGTACCACTAATAAATAATGGATTTTACCTCGCACTCCTTGTTCCACTGATACCTCCGCTCAGCGACATTAAAATCCGGACTTTATGAAATTCGAGCAAGAACGAGAGCCGGGTATCTCTCAGTCGAGGCACGACTCCTCCGAGAACAGAAAGGAGAACCGAGAGGAAGAAAGCGGAAAGCTACAGGATGCGCGCTATGTAGTACATTGCATCGACATAGACGTTTCAAGAGTCCCTGAATAAAGAAGAGCAACTGCGCTGCGCGATCCTTCAAAGTAATCTCCGCTAGCTTTTACAAATGTTTTGCCCAAGTATCGGAGTAAAGGACAGAGCTGCCGCCGACAGGAGCGTGCTCGCTCCCGGGTTTGCTATCTGGCGGTTGAAATTTTTCGCGTCAAAGTAACAAGAGGAGAGAACATTGGAGGGAAAGGAGCGCGGCATGGCAGGGAGCAGGGAGTTGGGAGGCAGCGAAGGGAGCGAAGGGAACGGGGAGCGCGCAGCTAGTGATTGGGAACTCGGCGGAGCTGGAAACCGTAACGAGGAAAGGTTCGAAGGCGCAGGAAGTGGTACAAATTGAATTCCGACAGCAAGCTACCGGCTGATTCAAGCGATCGCACATTGGACCCCTGTACTACGTACAGTGAGCAGATCGGGGCTAGATTGTCTATTATCTGGCGGCGAAGGATCGTTAAATCATTGGCGTGGCAGCAGCAATTGCAGCTATCGCGCTTCATTAAACCCCGGCCGACATCCAGCTCCGTCACCTCACCGTGATTCCTTCCCACCACCGCTCCTGATAATCCAATTGACACATCTCCAACCCCCACCCAACCCCCCACCCCGCCCCTCCTGCTCATCTAACAATTATTCCCGCGTCAATATTGACAGGCGTCCGCGGCTCCCGCGAAATCTATAACTAAACCAGATCAGTCGGGATCATTGGATTATACGCGCGCTCTCATTTCTAGGTTCCTCTATGGGAATTTTTGTCGGGACCGCGCGGCTCGACAACACGAGCCACGCCATTCAATTTCACAGTTACGCTCACGCACACCCAACTATTTCATGGGCTGCCAGTAGCCGAGCGCTTCTCACTGAAAAACCTAATTAAATGTAAACTTCGAACTCGCAAGTGGAAACGGCGAAACACGACCGTTGCCCGTGGCAAACCGAAACAGTTGGTTTAATGGAAAATTGGACGGGCCGCTTCATACTGAAGCTTCGCTCAATGCAATCATCGGCCGTTCCGGCCCGATGAACATTCAAACTTCTACTTTCATGCCCGCCCACCCCACATTTCCTCGCGAGGCCTTTGACTTTTGCGACATCGCCCGCGGCGACCTGTACACGCGGCAGCGGCGACGGCGACGGAAATGCACGACGGGGAATTTAAACAGCTCGTTAGCAAAGTGTTGCAAATCCACGCGGCACTGGAGTGGCGTGTTTTTGCCGGGGCAGGCGGAATATGACGATTGGCTGGAGAACCACATCAAAGGGAGGAGTCTGCCCACTCCAATCTTTGGAGGGAAGCTAGTTGCCGATCTAGTAGGAAGGTAAAGCTGATTGGGAGAAGGTCTAAGGACTTCATAGGTCAGCATTAGGGCCTTAGCAAGAAGCAGGAAGTTTAATAACCTGCATGTCCGAAAGGCAAATAGCTTTGTTCCGAGGCGAGTGACTCTGATAAAGAATCTAAGATCGGGCCGCAGGGCCTGCACATACTTGGCGGGGTTGCTGGTTGCTCGAATAACTTAATGACGCCGGGCGTCCATAATCTGGCGAGGCATTTCGCCGAGATGCCAGCATTACTGTTAATTGCGCTCGAGCACTTCCCAGTAGCCGGGGCGAAGTGTAATGAAGAATGGTCATTTTGTGGAAGCAAACGCGCCGGGAGCGACGGGCTTTCCCTCCGCGCGGAAAGTGATTCTCATGATAATGAGCGTTCGGGACTTTTGTTTGAACTATCGAGCGGGCTGCGACAATGTTACGAAAGCCCCTGCGGAAAAAGGGAGGGAAGTTGTTCACGTGTAACTCAATCTGCTCGAGTCAAAGGTCGTGATCTTTCGGTGGAGGGAGTTAAGTAAGACAGTGGTTTTTAGCCGCGCTGGTTCTTGGGGTTCTTTGATCCCCTGGCAGATGAGTCGGGATTCTAAAGGGATCCCCGCCATCTCCGTGGCACTGACTGAGTGAATGAAACTGCCGGCTGCCGCGCCAGGAATCGACGAGCTTTTTTCCCCTCTTCGCCGTTCCTCTCCTCTCCTCGCCGGCGTATGTAATCGCAAATCCACTTGGTCCTGCTGAATTTTGTATTTCCGTTGCAAATAGTGGCTGCTCCGGCAAAGCGCCGCTGAGAAAACATCGGGCGTCGGAAAGAGGCGCACCGAGAGGCAGAGGAATTAAGGGAGTAAGAGAGAGAGAGAGAGTGGAGGAGGGAGGGCATGGAGGGCAAAGTAGTCAAAGGAAGCAAGGTTGCCCCAAGCTGGCAAGCGACTGACGTACCACGAACTACCTCCACTTTGCCCGTAGAGCTGTGCTTACGAGGGTCTAACGAAAATGCGAGCTACCCGACATTCCCTCGAAATTGGGATATGAATAAATTCTTCAATTTACTTGTCCCTCCTTTACCAGATCTTCTCATTTGGGGCCGCGGTTTACTTCCTCGCCGTATAAACGTTCGATTATATACTCCCACCCCTACACACATCACAGTCGACTGTCAGAACTTTTCCCTCTGTCCCATAGATCTCTCCGCCGAAAATTCATTGAATCCCGATTGAAGTGTGACTTACGAACCCTCTGGATAGCCAGGAATGGACCGAGGTGCCTTTTCCGGCGTGGCAAAGGGAACACGTTTAACGGGGTCAGAGCCCGGCGGGCGGAATTTGGAGCACGCAAGCGGCAATATCGGTGATACGCGCCCGAATGTCCCCGGAACTTGCTCTGATGATTCGGTTTAGAATGTAATTGAAATTCTTACTCTGTCAGACTGGAGAGAGCGGCGCACGGCCGCGGCGACATGCGCTTTAATTCGTGGCCCTTTGTACAGCAGCGCCGTCCCAGCCGCCTTTTGTTACCAAAATTCATGGGACAACGGTAACAACGCGCCCGATCGATTTTTCACCGCAGCAACAATTCAGCCCCAGATATTGGATAAGGTTCGATCCCGAGAAGAGTTTAGTAATGGAAAGGCCGGCAGGGATCGATCCAAGGCGAGGATCCCTTTGTTCGGGGACTCTTCTGAGACCATATAATTCCGCTGGAATTTCGAAAGCAGCGTCGAGTGGGCGGGCGGTTTACATTCTCGGATGATGGAGCTGAGTACACGCTGTTAATTGAAATTCTGATAAGATTGAAGCGCGTATCATAGCGGCAGCTAATTTCCGATGCATACATATGCTAAGAGTGGCTCGTATGCATACATGCATGTGTACAGCTAGTCGTTCAATTAGGCTGAAAATAAACACCTCTCCGCCATTGGTTAGCCGGTGGGTAAGTACTGAAACAGAATCTCGAATAATGCGCAGTCCACCGAGTACCTGCTAGCTGGAAAACTTTCCCTTTGTACTCTCATTGTTCAATGGGGAGAATGGTTTCATTCTAAGAACAAGCCCGAGCTCTTTCTCTCTCTCTCCCTCTCTCTCTCTTTCCTTCCTTTTTGCATCACACTTTCGCCCAAGCAGATATTTGCAGCGCGAGATATTAGAGGCGAAGTTTCCCGGATTATCAAGAGCGTAAGATGGCTCTTAAGTGGAAAGGAAGGCGTGTTGGGAGGATGATCTTTCCCAGGCTTCCGAGGGAAGAAATGCGCGACGCGGCGACTGTTACGGAAAGTTTGGGAAATTCGTGGAAATAAAGAGATTCAACCCGGCAAATAAGTATGCAGGGGAGGCATATTTGAGCTGTAAATATTGGGATAGACGTTCGAGTGGGTAATGTCGCAGGATGCACCGCGGCAGGGGGGAAGGGAGGAACGGGGGGAAGGGGGTGAGGCGGTGCTAGCAAATATTGGAGGAGGAGACCGGGGGTGTCCTTGCGAAACGCCGAAAGAGGATTCTCGTTAACCCAGAAGCTTGCGAGGCAGCCACAGTCGCTGCTGCACCGTCGCCGTCACCGCTGCTCCGCATCCAGCCACTTCCCTCGCCAAACTTCTCGTTTATTAAGAGAAATTTCGAAACTTCCTTCTCCCTTTTGTTATAACTTTTGACTGGAGCCGCCGCGCCGGATTCGCGCCGCCTGGATATCCACCGAGAAGAATCACCGACGGACATTCGTTTGGCCGAGAGACGCCACGCGGATTCCCCCCTCCCCCTCCTCCTTCACCCCCCAAAGAAATAAGAGAACCGTCCGAGGGTGGGAAAAAAGACGGGTTGGCTAACTCTTGGATTCGGCTAGCACTCTCTTGGCATTCTCCTTCCTGTCCTTTTTGAGCCCGCATTCCGGCAGTGTTGCTGCGGGCAAACACTTGCCCCGAAACTTCTGCCGAACGTTTCGTCAGGGATTGCACACACGCGCGTCCCACCCACCCCTAAGCTGCGGCCAATTTCCGCCTCTGGCAAGAGATACCTAACTTTGCCGAGGTACCTACACATGCCTGGTTAGTTGAGGCTCTCGTCAGCAAGATCAGGGGAAATCACTGCGCCGCCCGAGGAAAATGAACGGGTGTTACCTTGGCCGGATGCGAGGAGGAGGAGGAGGGGAGGGGGTCGGTGTGACATAAGGGGAGCTTTTCGACATTGAATGGTACTTTAATGGGGGGTATTATTCGCCAAGTTTGAACGTACCTTCGAGAGGGTGGTCGGGTGTGGATAGAGGTTGACGAGGCAGCTCTGCCGCCTGAGTCGATAGTCCCATCGTGTCTCCAGATGCGGGATTTCCATGGTGTCGCAAATACTCTGCACATGGGAAGCCGTGTGGGCGCTCTGCGGCCCGAAAATGGCAGCCACCCCGCTCCGGAGTAGGTGGCATACTGTAATCAAAGCCGTTGAAACCGTCATCGTTAGCACGCTTCGACCAACCGGCCATTTCTCCTAAGACCTAAGACAATGTTCAGCCGGCCCGAAGGCTAATCCTGCGAAGCTCCATTTCTTCGAGATAATGGGGAAAAAAGTAGAAATCTGCTGCCGCAATGCTCGCGTCGGCCTCGATTCGCTGATCGGATTTATGATTTCCGGCCGGGTGGATTTGTCACGACTAAATCATTCTGGCGCGAAGCTCCATGGAGCTTCGCGCGCGGCCCTACCGCGCTGCTATGTGCAGCTTTAATGAATTTACTTTCGAACAAAGCCATTCCTGCCTGCCGTTGAGTTACAACGCCCAAGTTATTCGCTTAATCTATCGTGCAACCCCATATAAAATACAGCCCACCGAGTGAAACAATGTTGCCTCGCCACGCTAATGAGGCATCATGATTCATCGGTTAAAAAATTATTCGGCCAATATGCGTTTGTCCCATCCACAATTAATCTTGATGAATAATAGCTCCTAATTGAATTTACCTCGGCGGTCTTTGTTTCCACTTGTGTTCCCATTCACTAATTAAACTTAATTAAAACCCGCGTCAATTTGCCCTGTTTAATTTCCATCACTTTCGGGGGTTCCTGGACAACTCCCCGCGACGAGTTTCAGTCTACTAGCGCAATGCCGCGATCCTCCCGATACCTTGGCCCAAAGGCCGAATACTTGCGCGAAACGAATACCCAGCCGTGACTCGGCGGGGGCTGGCGGAAATTCAGCTAGTATCAGCTGTGAGCTTGGTTTTCCTCTGACAAAAGGATCGATCAGAGGTTTCACGGCTCCCAGGAGTAGGCGCGCATACGTAGCCTCAATCGGAGTCTCTATAATCGGTGGGCAAAGTCAGCTTCCACAGACGCAAACCTCAAAGTAATACCGGACAACGCTGCAGGCGCTTCAGGGTTTGAAATATGATATGCTCCATATTGAAATTCCAGATGCAATTTCGCTCGACGGCTTCGAGCAAATAGGATGGTGGGTATCAAGATTTCCCATCTCCTCTTTTTTTCTCCCACGGCCGGCGAGCTATATGCCGGCGACTTCGACGTTCCCGCACTCTTTTGAGCCAGTTTCCCGCGGTGCGGCAGATGCATTCCGATGAAATTACCACTGAATATCGAGCGAGGGCCATTATTTTCATCGGAGTGTTCTCGAGCCGACAGGACTACCAATTGGGTAGAGGGGGGAGAGAGCGTCGGGAGTATCGCTCGGTCCAAAAGAGTGTACACGCCCCCAAGCTGGCCGATATCTTGCTGGGACAACTCTCGAGATGGAATATACGCCGGCATAGAAAGAGATACTGGCTGGGCATTCTATGTGGCTGGCTGTAGAGTGCTGTTGTCTGGCAGAGCGACCGGTTGCACGATAACGTTCTGGCTTTCGCGGCAGATAGGATTATCGGCTGGTAATATATCAAAGCCAGTTGGCAAGCGCTGCCTACCGCCGAGAACACATACACCCCCCGGGCTTTGCCTTGTGTCTACCAGCCATCCCATGCTTAATTCAAGTCCGCTCACCTTTATATTCTACTTGGCCTGAATATAGATCTCTATCACGTATATTTGCGAGTGCGGCTGCTATTGCCGGTTTGACCCGATGGCTCCCATCGGGACCGATGTGCAAATGCTGCCGATCACACTTAGTAGCTGAAACCTTAGCCCAGCTGTTTGTACAGTCGAGATGCTATTCGATAGCTCCTCGATCCCGAATCCTCTTATCCGGTTTCCTCAATATCCTATCTTCGACGGGGAATATTCCGGCGTTAAACGAAATCGGAGACAAATCATCGGGGAGTGGGCGCGGGAAAAGCTTTAGTTTCATAGAATAACGTCTGGCTCGCCGAGAGGATATCACGGGACGGTGGACATAGTTGCTCGCGTGACACGCAGTTATACTAGGAGTAAGATTATTATTTCTCCTAGTGCGGAGGGACGAGTGAGAGTAGTCGGAGAGCGGCGCTCTCCCTTCGCGAAAGTAATATGTTTCCATCCTCTCGGGGCTTCCTTCTCTCCGGCGAACCTATTCCAGTGCTTCAGAATGTCTGCTGGCCGGCTCGTACTTTTTCCGTACTTTACTCCGCGCGCGGGCCAACCACTCTTCCCTGCAGGTCGTTCCTTATTCAAGATTAGAGCGGACCACGTATGTGTATGCACACGCTTTCCTGCCTCCGCCCTAAGCCTTTCAGCCCATGAATTTTTGTGAATACCACGAGTGCACTTTCGGCCTGCATCTCCGCTTGTTCTCGCTGAAGAAGAGGCGCAAGACTGCTGGATTTCAAACAACGATTCTCTACAGAAAGAGTAATGGCGGGCGGTGGAGCTCTACAGCTGCTAACAGAGACAAGGGACCTTCTGCTTTTTCGCTCTTACCGAGTTAAGCAGGGACGCGGGCCATCCGATCGGCTCCCCGTTAATCGCGCATTATGCTGAACCCTTATTTAGGAAGGCTCCCAGTCGTCCCGAGAATAAGATCGGGCTAAGGCGCAGGGAAAATTAGAAAGAGATTACCAGGATGCAAGGGGGAGATCTGCGAGTGATTTTAATGCTCTCTCAACGAGAGAATTGAACTGTACCTTAATCTTCCTAATGCCGTCTTACGAGGCGCGAGCTGTTACTCGTCTCTAGAGAAACTGGGAGAATTACTGAATAACCTACTCTGTTTCCCTCCGAGCCGTTTAAATACGCCCTTCCCTCGCGCCCTGCGAGACGTTCTTAGTCAGGATTTAAGACAGCGGCTTCAGTACATCTCACTCGAGAAGTGAATCGAAGGCAGTAGTGCGCGTCTGCAACTTCCCTGGAAGCATCAACCTCGGCCCCGCCGCGAGCCAAAACATCTTTCACTTTACCACGAGTGAGAGAAGCCGAGTATACCAGAGACCGAATGAATTTTTCCCATTCCCGCAGTCTCAGCGCAGAGGCACCGGCGCTGGCGACGTCGAGGGCGGTCTCGCCCGTTCCAAAAACCGAGTACCAATATAATTACAATAAAAATCGCGTTAAGCACCGATTGGGGGGGTTGAGGGGCGAGGGCGGCGAGGGCGGCGAGGGCGGCGAGCGTTGCCAGAAAGGGTTGAACGAGAACATTGGGGAGTTGATAGACAAAGGCAATTGCGGGCTCCCAGTGGAGCGGCTATTTTCACTGGAAGCCTGCAATCCACTTGAGGAAGAATATCGCGGCATTTTCCCCCGCCGTTTCGGGAAAACGCAGGTGGTCGGCCGGGAGGGGCGTGTGCCCGGGCTGGCCACCGTCTTATACACGGCGTGCCGTGAACTAGCCGGAGGGAACTTGGTAACAGATCCCGCCGATCGTAAAAGCAAACAATTGTCAGATAGACGCATGCCCGGCACACGTTTCAGCCGCGTTCCCGGCCGCACGTATACGTGTGTTACGTGTGGCTGCGGGAATGCTCGACTGTAAAGTCCGAAACGCAAGTCCAAGAAGAGCCCGGGGGGTGCGCGCACCACCTCGTACGAACCAGGAATAACGAGCACTCGAGGCTACCTCCTATTCTTAGGATAAACTCCCTCGCATCCAGACTATCTCTTTCCACTCGGCTGCGCCTTCCCTGCGATCCGCTCATGCCCTGCTTTCCCTATTGCTTCGCTGCATCCACCTCTTACAAATAGACACTTAATGCGAATACACGCGCATCCTCCTGTCATGAGCAGCGAAGCCCCAGCCCCCTCCCCCCCGACATTTTCATAACGCCCTTTGCTCTCGATGCTTCCCATCGCTAGCCGCTTCCTCCCAACAAAATCCAGCGAATCTCGATCGAGTGCTCGTTCCCGGTGCAGTTATTCGAGCGAGTAATAAAACTCAAACTACTAGTCGACTGGCAGTACGGTGGCTTGTAAGCCGAAGGCAGAGGAAGCCCTTGGCAAGGAAGGCCCGGCCAGCCGATTCGAGTGATCGAACACGGCATTTTGTCTGTTTATCCGCGAGTGATAGAGAGCGCTGGCTAGCCAATGGCCAGGGGTCTATCCGCTCGGTAGATACGATGCCGTTAGAGCCAGCCTGATATACTATTATGTGCATACACCGACACACTGACCGTTTTATGATCGCCTTAGCCACCATTACCAGCGTTCCTGCCCCCCGTTCGATATCATATGCGCTTCCGGCAGTTTTTCATTCGACCTGTAATGACTTCCAGTCGTAAACAGCCGATGGGAACTCGGTCGCGCGTTCTTTTAAATCGTATTACGCCGGAAAGGAATCGAGCGGAGCCGCGGAGAACACATGTCCGTGGGTGGAAGTGGCCTCATCTTCCCGGGAGTACCTTGTTTACGAAGGGAAATCCCGGGGTAAACGAGGAGCCTCGGCGCATCTTTATAAATGTACCGTAATAACATACATATAACTATAAGTATACACGTGGGGGGCGGGGGGGTACGTGTATTCTTCCACGAAATTGAGTAGCTAACTCCTTATTCCGCGGCGAGCTCGTACTTCCACCGCACCGGCGGCATCTTACGTGCACATGCATGCGCATACCTGTGAAAGAAGCTTATCACAGAGCCACGCACACGTCGGACAAGCTATACGTATGCGGCTTGCTCTTGCATAACGTATGGGAGTCTGTTGCGAGGCTGCTGCTGGTGAAGCATCAAAATCGAGAAAGGACTCTCTCTCTCTCTCTCTCTCTCTCCCGCTCTCGCTAAGTTAAAGTCGAGTGAATCGGCGGGCACGAGGTTAAGGGGAAAGCGCCCGAGAGACTTCTATCTCTGCGGTATGATAATTGTTGCCCGGGGGACGTGGCGCAGGTTGGGGGTCCACCGGGAGGTCTGCGAGAACGAGAAGCACGAGTGCAGGAGAGAAAGGTGTGTAGGTATAGGATGGCGTAAGGGACGGAAGCACAGAGGACTGGGGCTTGCGGAATTTTCACATGGCTAGGGTTTCCGCGTGGAGCGTGGTTTATGGATTTTATGAGCCGCGACTCGTATAACACTGGGCCGTGCATCGTAAGCAAAGTGCTTATTTACCCCATGGCTCGTTAATTCTCGTTGAAGTGAAATACGCTGGGGCCACCTCTTCCCCGTACGTCCATGCCCGGCTGTCTACAGGATTCCGCCCGGTGGCTTGGGATTACGCGGCTTATTGTCCGTTATAGATAATCTTCTGGCTCGTAATAGACTCATATTGTTTCACGGATTTTCTCGCGAGCGCAGAGTCCTCGGAGGCGTCGGCGACGTTGCGTGGTATCACATCGGCGACGTCGTTGCTCGGGCAAAAAAGGGGGCTCCATGTGGCTGGTTCCCTCGGAATTTGTTGGTTTTGACGGAATATGATCGAGGAACGGACGATAAAAAAGCAAGCGAGCCGCAACCACCGGCTCCGTGGAAACCAGGCGGCCGTGTGAATGCAAAAGGTTATCCTGAAATTACGCATTCAAAATGTCGCCCCTGTTTTCGAGTGCCCGTCCGATCACAGCTCGCTTTTCAAGTGGAATCCGCGCGCTATGCAAATGTAAGCGCGCTCAGCGCGCTCAGCGCTTACATTTGCATATGCCGAACGCTGCCCTCCCTGTCCCCGAATTCCAGCATACCTCAGGCTGCCCGGCAACTTTCTGCTAGCTTTTTCAAAAGGATCTGCCCAGAGCTTAAGTAAGGGCAGGCGCTCCGTCACGACTTTTCTAATTAAAGTGTCACTAGTCTTTCCCGGGATTCTGCTTGTCCATCTAGCCGGGCTTCGCTCAACATACGTATGGGCCTGCCCATTTACTCTTCTTCTTCCTTCAGGAAACTCCATTAAAATAAACTTTTAGTGTTACCATTTTCATGAACCACTTAGACCTTGTTAACTTTATTACATCAACGCGAGAATTTGCACGCACTTGCTACGAAAGATCTCGGACCTTCCGCCACTGCTTTCCCACTTTTTCCTCTCAAGGGGTGAAAACGCCAGTTTTTCACCCCGGCGAAGAAGAGCCCCGAGGATTACGGATGCATAAATGTAAATATTTTAGAATGCCCTCGACGAATAAAAATGTCGCACTGGACAACGAAATAAAAGGACTAGTGGCCTCGATCGACACCTTTTTTCATCAGCGTGTGCGGCGCAGTAAGCTCGTGCAT
The DNA here is from genome assembly GCA_963675795.1 of Crossocerus cetratus. Lineage (NCBI taxonomy): Eukaryota > Metazoa > Arthropoda > Insecta > Hymenoptera > Crabronidae > Crossocerus > Crossocerus cetratus. Next base: position 20,533,283 of record OY776665.1, on the reverse strand, counting down.
TTTCCCGCATTAACCTTCATTCGAGTTGGATCAGTGCCGATTTTACGCTGCGGATTACGTCTGCAGTAATTTGCAAAGCGGATACTTGATCAAAAAGCGCTGAAGCATTGCGTGTACTGTAACCGCATGGTTCGCCCTTTATTTATTAGGATAACAGTATCCGGCTATAATTAGGTCACGCCGAACAAATAGCCAGATATTATCGAAGTGATTAGAGGCATTACCTCCGCAGGAAAACAAGAGCCTTCCGCCGATACATTTACCCAGTCGGCGGTGTACCATCGATAGCTAACTAATAAAGTTCAGGGCGTTGGATACTTTGGCATTAAAGTGCTCCGGCGCCAAATAGTCCGGCCAAGGCAAAGATTATTCAATTTTCTGCCAAGCTCCCTCCCAGGAGACTCGGCTGAAAGATGTATAAAGAGGAGTATAGTGTAAGACACTTTCAAACTTTATTAGTGAAGATCTGAAGGGACGAGGCTGGTGCGTTTGATGATTATAAATTAAGTTTCAGTTTGGAGAAGACGAGGGACCATTTAAATGGGCCTTGGTACCTCCCTCATTTTCAGAGAGTGAGAATATGACAGAATACTTTAATGATGTCAGACGGGCACTTGGTCTTTTTAATTTTACGACCACCCATACACCGCCGGCATTCCATTACCTCGCCGAGTGTTATTTACGCCCGCACTTTTTCCACCCTCCACTCCATAAGGCTAATACGACACAGCCGATACTGAAAGCTACCCCAGGCTCGCGCTTTGTATCCCCGATGAGAAAAATCTCGTCGATTTGTATCGGCTGACATGAGCGGCTGAATACATTGCCGAGTGGCGGCGGCTTCCTGAGAATGCCGATCCTTCACAATGACATTCTCTCTCTCTCCCTCTCTCTCTCTCTCTGGAGAGAGAGGACGCTTCCTAAATGTACATGCCACTACGAGCTCCCGCTAATGTAATCAAATCTGTTTGCCCGTCTTGGCCCAGACAACCAGATCCCCGCAAGATCAGGAGAAGAAGTCTAGATGCCAAAGTGGTAAAGCAGCTGTACACGCGGTCTGAATCGCGGCCGCTCCTGGATTCGCCATTTGCCAATTAGGGTTGGAAAAAGTGCCCGAAATTGGGAAATGATGTCGGTGCTGGTGGAGCGAGTAGTCATTAGTAGGAGGGCGGGCGCACTATTGGCGCACTGCCATACGGGGAATTATTATTCGCTAAACTGTCGTGGGAGAATTGGCGCGGGTGGCGGAGAGTAGCGGTGGTGTTCGGGCGGCTAAACAAGTGAATAGGCGGAGGTCAGCGTCCAAGTATCGACAATTTCGGCGGGGTCTAGACAAGCTGGAGCTACCGCATAGAGACTACCGCGCACTGTAATTAAGCGTCCTCCTATAGGTACAAGCCGGTTCAAGTGTGCTTCAACGGCGTACACACACGTGAGCCCGATGCCAGCGCACCGCGTAGATTGTTATGTGCCCGGCGAGATAGCGGTTGCGGAACACCGGCGTCGTTTTCTCGAGATTCAGAGTAGCCCAACTTGACAATAGTCGGTTTCCTTCCTCCGGAAAAAGTCCCGGCCCTCGTCGTTCGCCGTCTGCGCGAGATAGGAGCGAACTGCGCGCGCTCCATTTTAAATGGCACAAAGGCCCCTCCAAGTATGAGTTGTTTCGACAAGGAGGACACCTCGTAGAACACAATGCAATAAACGGGAGGAACAAGACCGTCGCCACTGCCGCCGCCGCCGCCGCCGCCTTGAAATTACTATCTGGCTGACCTATCGTTAGTATCGGCTGGGGTGGCGAGGTCACCGGAACAAATACATGTGTTGGAAGAGTAGGTAGATGGGAAAGTGCGATTGTGTATTTGCGGTCTCGCGCGCGCGATCTCGTGAAACAGTTATTGCAACTCGTAACCCAGATACAGCTCTCTCTCCCACTCGGCCCCCGCCCTGGGCTCGGGCTCGGGGCTGGGGGCTGGGGGCTTGGCTCCGCGCATTTCCTGGGCGTGCAAATTAACATTGATATTCGCAAAGCCCCCATCAATGTGTGAGAGTGCGATTAATTAGTGGCAGCGGCTCGCATAATTTCGCGAGTGGCTTGATAAGTGATTCCCCAAGTGATTGTTGGACTTTCCGGATCGGGGGAGGGGGAGGGAGGGTCAGTGTTAATTGCGGGATGATTAAACGGAAAGGGCGCCTTTGAAGCTAGTGCGCGAATGGCCGAAAGGCACCTTAGTGCGGATAAGTGAAGGCACGAATGCCCGATTACCCGGCCGGCAGAAAATCGATTTCGCAGCGAGCCGGGGAGAACCCTGCTAATGTTGTTGTGCGTATAATTAGTAAACATGACGGTGCCATTGACCAAGAGTCGTTAAGCGTAATTATCGGCGACGACGGGACGGATCTTGGGCGAGCATTTCACTCAGCGTTAATTAACGTCTATCCTCGAGAACATCCTCTCCCCTCCCCCTGCCACCGCCTGCTTGTTCGCTCCCTCTCAGCTTCTATCGCGGACTGTTGCTTTTCCGCCAACTTACCGCTGCTTGACACTTACTCCGCTCTGAATACACCCGACACCCTATCAACCCTAACATGTCCAAGGTGTACACCACCTCCACCTCCACCTCTCTCCCCCCTGGCCCCGTCTGCCGATGCTCTTGTCTAGGAACTTCTCAAACTACCTCCTAGTCAAGCCCGGCTTTATCAATACTCGAGCCTCTGCCGCTCGTTCCGCAAATTAATGGCTACGTCAAACAGTCAAACATTGATTTACGCACTCGAGTTCCAAGTCGGAATGGCCGAAGACCACTACTAAACAGACGCGATCTATACGGCTCTGATTTTCCCAGCCGGTTTATTTTCCCAAGCCACCGCACGGCATACGCTTGATTTCCCATACCGTCCAGCCGTTTATCCTCGACTTTACGCCTCGGTCCCGGGGAAACAGCCGGCCTGATTTTATCGCTTTAATAAAGTTTACGTCCGCGACAGACGCGAGTGCATCCACGATTGAACTCGCCTTATCGATCTCGGCGTAGGGCGCGCTATCTTAAAGAAAGGTGGCCTCCTCCCTCAAGGCGCTGAAATTATTAAGCGCTCCTGACCATCGACTTTTCCTGCCAGCGCCGTCGCTGCCGGCGGCGGCTATCTGGAATCGCGGCAATTTCCAATCTATATTCATGCGCTTCGTTATCGTAAAACTGCTGTCCGGCGTGTCGTCGCAGGGGACGGGCGCGATAACTGTAGCTCGCATCGTGCCTCGAAAATAGAGCGTCTCTTGCCAAGATGCGGTGCACTCTCTTCCGCTGAAAACTTCCCAGCGATTCACTCCTTTTCAACCACACGCCCTACCAGCCAAAGTCTCCCCTTTCACAGCCCCCAAACGAAATTTCGTCGATCAGCTAATTCTCACGAATGTGTCGTTCCCTCGTCGCCCTGGGGCTGCAGGCAAGCTGATATATGCGCACTCACCAACCGGAGATACTGCTCAGGTATCAACCAGGCAAACGAATATTCCGTGCGTGAGCTACGAAGGATTATGCCAGACACTATCGCAATACGCTTCGTCTGTTCCCTAATATTATCTTCAAACCGAGATGCATCTTTCGGAGTAGGTGGGCGTCTAACTGAATCCATCAACAGCCCGCGGCAAACGGGAGGGAGTTTGCATTCGCCAACTTATCCGGCGCGGTGTGCGCATCATATACACACTCCAATTAATCCCGCCTGCTTATTATTGCCGCGTTTGCCCCGGCTGACAATGAAGCCGCGCCTACCGCTAATCCAACGGGAAGGAGCTGGCGTAGTATCAGGAAGGAGTAATTAGGGAATTAAAAGAATAGGGAGTGGGTGGGTGCGATGGGGGGTAGCTCGAGTAATTCATTGAAGGGAGTTTTGTAATGCAGAGCAGGGGCCACCGAGTGGAATGCCTTTTCAGGCTTTAAGTGATACAGAGCGACCACTATAAATTTTGCGGTGCAAACAGCGCGTCGGCCGTGCCGCGTGTCCCGATAATTAAACGAGAGACGCGTGTTAATTGCCGCTCAAAATGCATTCGGAATCGCTCGGCTACAGCGACAAAATTCCAGCCGGGCGCAGGGCCTCGACCCGATGCCGCATTAATTCGAGCCGAGCAAGTATACAAGCCTGATGTCCTTCTGGTTCACATCACCAGTACGAGCAGGCTGAACGCTCATTTGCGTCGGTATCTCGCGCGATTCGCCAATGTCCGGCCGAGGTTAAACATGCCCATCGAAACTTCCCAGCGGGGAAAAAGTTGCCCGCTCTATCAGTGATCTCTTTCGACGAACGCGCGCCCGTCATTGACAAGTTTTGACGACCCACTCTCGAGGACATATCACGTGAGAGAGATGATGGCGTGTTCAGAAGATGGATATCTATGGAAATGATGATCCCCCGTCGTGCGGGAATTTCGGCAGATACCGCCAGGGTGGGCCAAGTTTCGGATTATTTTTCACTGCGCCTGACACTCCCGGTCAAACTTTCTTCACTCCTGATATTAAGCTGAGGGAGCTTAATCTTAATATTATATGTCCCCCAAGGCACCCAAGTTTCATATCTCCGATGTACGCCCTCCTACCTTTAAACTCCAGGTAATCGGAGCACTCCGCTCTTTATAATCGATCGGGAATACTTCGAACTAGGAGCAGGACGGAGGGAATGAGCTTCACTCGTCTGATGCACCTCTGAAACTTTAATAATAATCGAGTAATCCCATGCATTCCAAGTTTCACATCCCCTCCCTTCAAAGAAACACCATTTAACCAGAGTGCTGAGGATCGGAGTCTTGGTAATTTCGAGAGGTTGTCACACACAGTGGTGCGTTATACAGTATGGGTGAATTAGGTAATTGCTAGGCCGCTATTTAGGGCAATTCACTTTTAACTTAAAGATTAAACGTGTGCGGATTTCATGTAACCGAAGCCTCTCAGAATCAAAGCTGTAGGAAAGTGATTAAATTTTTATGGTATAAAATAAGGAACTGAAATGTTTTTCTGACTATAACTCCTAATGATCGTAATGCGCCGCTGGCCACAGAGAGTAATAACCTTTTAGGAGTTTCCAGGTCAGGTTGAATTTATAGGGCGTCAAGATCGACATATCGCCAGCGCCGGGTAAATTGAGCCGGAATTGGTGTGAATTACCCTCGTCGCATACTAAGATATCCCGCGGCCGAGAGAGCCCGTGTTTAAAATTTGGACGCTCCGAGGACAGCGGCGTTCCATTGGCCGCCTTCCAGAATTTCCCTCGCCGCGTTAAGTAGACTCGTGGAGGTTCGGCGACCGGGGATTCTTGCGGAATAAATTCTCGAATCTCGTTAGGGGGCTTGCCGGAACGCCCCCCCGGACGGGAAAAAGACTGACGAGTTTGCAGCGCGAGCGCATAATCAGGGGACGAGACACACATCGGACTAAACGAGGAAAAACGCGCGCTGGGCAACCAGAATTTGCGATATGACTCTGCCCCCGGGGAACATCGAAGAAGCGTGTATGAAAACTAGCGACGAGGATGGGGTTGCTGCTTAATGAAAAATCGATGTCCACTCCCTTTCATGGTATCCTGGCTCGAGGAAAGATCAGTATTCCGTTGGAACTAGCCGAAACTCTGCTATCCCTAATCCTCCCATCAAAGGTCAACTACGTCTTTACTGCCGATGACTGCTTACCAGGGAAAACACGGCTTTGGAGCGCTCGGTTCCGGGAGCATTTTCGCAAAAAAGCCGGCGAAAAGTTTGTGGTGCAGCTGTTTTTTTCGGCGTAGGACTATGCCAGCGAGAGCGGCGGGGGGTTGTCGGCGGTTGGCAGAAGGGCCAGGTGGAAGGTGGAAGGCAGTGTGTCGAGGAGGAGGAGGAGGAGGAGGAAGGACCGTGGGTGGTTGGATGGCCTTTTTCGCGATAAAAACCCACAGCTATGCAAATTCCGTGGCGTTGAAATCCCGTGGAAGATTAACAGGGCGAGAGCCTCGGTAGATCCCCCGCTTCTCTTTCTATTTGCCCTCTTTCCTTTGCACTCTGTTTCGTCCCAACTCGTTCAACACTTTTAATCCTGCCGACTGTATGCGTCTGCCGGCGCATACTAACTTGAGAGTGTAAGTGCGAGTGCGAGTGCGCTCATGATATAAAGTGTGTCATTAAATCAGCGGACTCTTCTATGTCGGGCAGCGCGGCATTCTCATAAATGGAGAGCGAGGGAGAGTGCGTTATCCCAGTGGAAGCGCTAACAACGAAAACTAATGCTATCGGCGCTCACTCACTTCCAAACTCAATCTGGCCATTGCTCCCCTCGGTGAGCAAATATGTTGGTTAGCGGGAAAAGCCCGTGCTTCCAATCTCTTCCGGCCCTCTTTTGCCCGGGAAAGCTTAGTTTGGTTATGGTTCGTTCGGTCAACATTTACATCGGAAAATTGCGGATTAATACCACGCCGCTTGGCGCGGACTTCATCCGTCCACTCGATACTTACATCTCGCGGGCGGTTTTAGAAAAATAAATGCTTCGATATTCGCGCATTCATCAAAGATTCAGACACGTGGCCGAGCGAAGAGAGCGGCCCAAGTTTTAATGAATCGGGCTAGGACATGCCGAATTAGTCGATACTTTATAGAGTCGCGAGCTCCAGCGAAACTTGGAGTTTTCTGGCTAACGAGGTATTGAAAAAAGTGAACGGTGTCGCTGCTCGCCGGCAATGCCTCGCGGGCTTATTATTACTCGATAACTTGAGTTGACCCCGAGGGTGCTGGCTCTGCGGCACATTCGACGAGGAAGTCTCATTGCTAAGCTTTCCATGCTCCCTGCTAACAACCCGATTAACATTCCCGGCGGCCCGTCGCCTTGGCGAAATTGTAATTTATTATTCACCTTAGGAGAATACCGGCCGCGAGAAAAGTTTCTTCCTGTCGCCTCTGACTGTGAAAACTCTAGGACGCTATCCGAAAGTAAACCCAGCCTCTCGCCATCTGCCTACTGCAGGGCCGGCCGGCTTCCCAGCCTCCGAGCAATTAATCATTTCCTTTTTCCCGCGAAACAGACGAAAAGTACTTTGTTACGGCGAACGCTTTCCTCCCGGATAACAAAGCTCCGAGCTGTCTAATTATGCGCGGCACCAATAAATAAGGCCGTTATAAAAGTCGCTTTATTAAACTGTACCGAGTGTCCGAGTGGCAGCGGGGCGAACTCTGCGGATTTTCTCCTTAAATTAATAGCGAGCTCCAGTCCAACACAGAGGCCGAGTGACATCCACCCTCCTCCATTAGCAATTCTAATTAAACCCGCAACCCCTGGCCATTGTCTTCGGAAACGACTTCGTTTTCGATATGTTCGCCGCAGCTATTTCCGCTCGGCTCTCGCCTAACTCCTTCAATCGGCCACTTTAAACGAGAAAGCGTTCGGCCGGTTTCTTATGCAAATCCTGGATATGCTGAATGATTGATACTCGAGCGCGCACTCTCTGGCGCTACTCTAAACCGAACTCCATATTGGTGATCTCTGACTTGTGACACATATGCTTTTTCGACTACCAATATTGTTCCAGGTCAGTAATTTCGAGAGGGAATCTGGTCGGTGGACATGTCGTTGTAATTTCACAACATTTGTAGCCAGCCGAGTGCAGGATGCTTTATCGGAGGCTAACACGCTTTTTCGGGGCGGCGGGACGCCGGGGAGGGAATGCATAGTTTGGCCTCGGGCGTCGATGTATAGATGGACGAACATTTGCATCCACATGTCAATGCACCCATCTACCTCGCGCGTGCGGCGCCTCGTTCGTTTTTGTATATATTGTCAACAAAAATTCCTCTGTCGGGAGATCGTGTCGATTTCAGCCTGGCGCCCGGCGATACGGGAGACGCGAGCGATTTCAATATCAGCCCCGGCCTTCATTCTCATCCCTTTTTTTCGGCCTTTTTTCCCAACGAAAACGATAATCACACCTTCCTCGCCGACTGTTAGCGTCAGTTATACGTCGCGGCATTTTTCAATCGAAGCGCGCGTTTTATTGGAAATGGTCCTGGAGGAGGATTTGTCAGGCGAAGGGAAATCAGTGGGCGAGAGAGAGGGAGAGGGGGGGAAGTGTTCGGTGACATAGATTGGCTGCCGCGCCACCGGAGCAAGAGCCAAAGCCCAATCCTAATTGAATTCCATTAATTCTTCTATTAGTTTTATCTAGCACTCTTAACCAGAGCGTGATATGCTATTTCTCTCATCACCGCAGATCTCGACGGGCGGGCGTGCGCTACATTTCTCCTGGGAGGAGCATCAATCGAATTTTGGCTGCCATTCCGGGAGTGCCGGGCCGGATTAAACTTCCGCGCGGCTCGAGGTATTTTCGATCATTTACACCGAAAGTGGACTCGATTGAATTCATTAGATGGATGGTCACGTTTTGTTAAGAGTGCCGCGGGCCATTCCGACCGCTCGGTTCCCCGGATTGAGAATTATCAGTGCGGAAAATTTCTAGCGATTCGTGCGCCGGAATAAATCATCGGAATATCTACGAACATTCGACTAACTACCTAAGATCGATCAATCGACGTAACCTTACCGTCTCGACCACAAATTCCAGTTGGGACGTCGGCACTTTCTACCAGCCATGCTACATACTCCACTGCCGGTAGAACGAACTCGCATCTCGGATTGAATTTCGCTCGAGCGCACGAGCCTTTTACCGAGGGGGGAAGTTAATCAACGAGATTACGGCCCGCTGTAGATATAACTTCCGGCCTGAATTATTAATAATGACGGCTGACGATTATTAGACGGGCGATTGAAATAAATTGACGCGAAAGGGGATAGCCGGGAAGATTGATCCTCATTAAAATTTCTAGCCGCGCGTTCTCTGAAACGGGCCGGCCCGTCCCTGCGAGGCTTGCCGGGGCTCCGGTGACTACAGGCTATCATCGGGAAGGGCGTTAAACGGTTACCTAAGCACGAAATAACGCGACGCGATTGCACAGGCTGCGAAGCCTAAGTGGTCCTGGTAGCAGCGCGTTAATGCTTTAGATCACAGTTGGCCTCCTCCGTCTCAGCCGGATTCCCCTAAGCGGCTTTGTAACGACGCTCTTTGAACTTCCACGGGAAGTTCGTCCCGGCCCTCCAACCCACCGACATATTCATTTTTCCTTCGACACTAAATGCCACAGGTCCCGCGACCTCGATATTCCGTTAATCGAGCTCAAATTACTAGTCTTTAAAACGGCAGACTTTAGTTTACCCACACTTTCTACTGACGCGATATCATCTAAGTTGCAAGTGGAACGTATCTCCCCGCCGAGCCATTACTCTACATTACTTTGCACTCTACATTAAGTCCGAGCGCATCATTAATCTGTGGGAGTATTAAAGTTCGCGAGGGAATGATCTATGGAGGTAAGAGCACTGCTTCCATTCAAGTTCGCGCGCTCGTACGATTCCTTCTCTTGCACGACTTTCAACTACACATCGGCCCCCGGGGGAAAGTCAATACGGGGTTATACCATCGCAAAATCCAGCGGCTCCGAGCCGAGCGAGTCTCGGGCGGCTGAAAAACATTCGGGTTTTTTGAAACAACAACCGAGAGACCGAGTGCCCGGCCAATGTAGCCGACTGATAGGTAAACACAGACAGAGGATACGCTTCCTCAAGAAAAATAGTGCAAACCGCTGCCTTCAGCGGTTTAAACCGATACACGCGAGCTCCACTCGAGGAATACTTTGGAAGCAAAGGTAATTCGAATTAAATGTACCGAGCGAATCGCGACTGCTCTTAACTCGACTCGTGTTGGAGTAGGAGATTCGGGGGAATCTCGCGGTAGATTGGCTCGGAAAGGGGCAACTTGCGGGGCAACTGGGAGGAACTTTGGAAGCGGAGTGTTGCTTTTTAGGGCGCAAAGCGAAGGAGCGAGGAACAAAGCCGAGGGTGTCTCGTGTCCGATGGAATAAGGAGTGTCGCCGCTATCGCGAGAACCGCTTACATTATTCATAGCCGGCGCGTTACGACACAACTTTGTTGCCCTCCTTTCCCTATGGCTGCGCCATCAAAGGGCCAGCATGGGAGAGTGTCGGGGCGGGCGCGTTCGCTCGCTGGCTCGCGGGGCCTTTCACGAGAAAGCAGAGAGAAGCCCCGCTGGAATACCTTTTTCACAATTGTGTCCAGCAACAGCCGAGGGACGGGGGGGGGGGGGGGGGACCAGCGCGGACGGCAGAGAGCCGCCGACAATTGAAAAGGCCGGGCGAAAACAAATCGCCGCGCGTTTAAGCCGCGCGTTGTGTTTGCGCGCTTGCTAATGAGCGCACGGCACCGGGCCACCTGGTTACCGTGTAATTACTCACGGCATTGGCCGTGCCCCGGGTTTAATCGTCCCCCGCAAATCGACGAGCTGTTAATGGAGAATAGCGCGAGCCGGCCGGGTAAATGTTGCGCGATATTTCTCCTATGATTCCAGTTAGCCGGGGCAACGTTACAGCCCCCCCCCCCCCCCCCGAAATCCCTCCAGTCAGCTCCCGAGGATTTCCATTCGAGCACACCCTTGCACTACCCACCCAACACCACGCGCGGATTATCGCCCCCGCTCTACCAAATTGTCCCGTTTATTCTTCCCGCATGACTGATCTTCCCTGGCCCGGTCCGTTTCGACCTGCTAATTACCGGAGATTGAAGCTTTCTCCTATTGGCCATTCTCGTCGCGCGCGCGCGCGCACCCTCCTAGCGCGTTAAATCTTGTTTAAGTTTCATTGGTAGGGGCAAGTTTTCCTGGCGCGTCGAGCGAGACAGCTTCCCAGTTTCTTGGAGGAATTTCTCCTGCAACTTTCAACTGCAGCTTGTCTAGCCTCGCTCTGTTAGGGTGAAGTATCAAGCTGCGGGGAATGCAGCGGGCGATGCTCTGTTGCTTTTGCATAAGAGAGCCTGTGTTTTCACGGCGGAAATCGGATCATATACCTTCGTTAACTCTACTCCTGTCTCGCGCATGTTCCGCCCTCGAAAGACGGATGAGTAGCCGTGGAAAGGTGCGGATACCATTTACGTACTGTCCTCGTAAAACTGTGTTACGCAAATCCGGGAAACGAACCAACCTGAACGGGGCTCTTCGCCCGTATTTTCGCCCTCTCTATTGCAAAAGCGTGTTAAACTGGAAGCAGAAGCTTCGACTTTCCACGTGGACTGCGCACTCGGAAAAGGGGAAATATCCTTCGATCGGGCGCCGAATGGAGATACTGGGTGGCGCGCGATACATTTTCAAATGGTAACAACCTAATTTCCTTCGGGCGGAAAGTGTAAACCGTGCTGGTCGTTAAATGGCAAGGCGACCTTGTCAGGCCGAGGCGAGTGAAGGAAATGGAGGCGAGTGAAGAGGACAGGCAGGCACACACGCACTATTAGATTAGGGGGAAAGTAAAACAGAGAAGGCGTTAGGCCGTGGCGCCCGTCGAGTTTGCAGAAGGGAAATGCAGTTTGATTCCGGCATCGATAGGGGACGCGAACTTTGGAAATAGTTTCCGGCGTCTCGGGCGCATGTTCTTCGCTGGGATATACTTGAGAATCGAAGCTCGCCGACGAGGAACGGAAAATTCAGCGAAAGTTCAATCACGTACACGATATTCCTGCCTGGGGGAACTCTCGCCGGGCTATTCCTATTGAAAGTACCGACTGAATCCAACTGATTCCCAGCATGCAGATACGGGAGCAATATCGAATTGGTTTCTTTGTAGCCATTCGAGCTCCTCCATTACTTAAGGGAGACTTGATTTCCTTGGACGCGCATGTAGACCTCGACTGGATCGCGCTCCCCCGGCGCGAGTCCTTAATTGCTAAGAAGGCGAAAGTGCTGGACTCACCTCTTTTCGAGGCGTGAAAACTGTCCTGCGGCTTTATCTGCTCAATCTGGGCACTCAGCCGAGACTTGGGCAGGATGTCCCGGTTTGCGTTGATCTTTTCCACAGCATAGCGAAAGGCCACTTCCTGCTTGTCGTCCGACGGATGAAACAGCCCACCTGGGAAATCATGTATCCATACTGCAAACTGCTACTTTGACTCCGGAACCTCTTCTGCATCCTCTCTCCTACTTTTTCCCCTTGGCCATTAGAGCGCGCGCGCTAGTGCACGGCTAACCCGCGGATCGATTCTCTTTTTCATAAATTTTCCAAGATCACCACCCACTGTTCCCCGCTGGCGGCACACTTGCCCGATTAAAGTTTCATGGAATCATCAAGCCTCTCCTTTTTTAATCAATATTGCAACGCCAGCGAGCGTCCGCGTGGAGTATTAACTATTACACGACACCCGCCCCTTTATTAAGCGCCCGCTCCCCGATGAATCCGATGAATAATTTTGACGAGTTAAACGATTGGCCGAATTGGAATATCAATTTGGAAGCTCGCGCCTCGGCTCACTAATAGACAGCCGATTGGTTTTGATAGCCGGATAGCTGACTTGGAACGATGCTTTTGTTCCCGGCTCGATGAGCGACTGTGATTTAAAAGCGTGGAATTCCTCGACCTGCGTGAACCATGGCCGCGGCCTTTTTTCGACTTTTTATAGCAGAGAGCACCGAGAGAAAGAGGGAGGGAGGAGGCGGTACTTTATTAAATCTCCAACTATTCGCGATCGCCGGAAAGTAGGTTATTGTTCAACTTCGCCGGTGCTGTAGCAACTTTAGTCAATTGACCATTGTGCCCCCACCTATGTCCGAATGTGCGCCAGTCTCGCAGCCGAGCTATGCTATCACCGCGCCATTGCCGAGGGAAATCAGGCCAGAACCTAGTTTTCAAATTGTAGATTCCAAATCCATCGCGCGTGACTTTCGCGAAAAAGATATCTCTCCCAATGAGACAGTTGGTCCGAGTAAGAGTCGCGTGTTTGTAACAGCTTTTCCCGACGCGACATTACTTTTTTTCCAATTGTTTGGTGATTTTTCGCTTGGCGATTCGTTTTTTAAAACGTTTCACCGTTCCAATTGAACACGATTCGAGCTGCACTGTCGCTCGCTGGAATTTCGACGGTGGGTTCATTATTCGAATTTTTAATTGGTTTAATATACAGAGCTTTCACCAAACCGGTGTCGAAATTTGCATGCCCGGCGAACTGTGACTCTCGTTTCTGATACGTTTGACCTTTCGCGTTCGCCCTTCCGCTCCGACGACCACTGTGGACTTGGGATGTGTTTTGCTCAAAGATATCGGCTGACGATATCGGATTCACGCAGACGTTTAGCTAATTGAATCTTTGGAGGAGTTGGCGCGCTCTTCTCGTGGGATATCGATTACATACTGCACTCTCAGATCTTCCTCTCTCTGCCGCTCTATTGGGCGAAGGAAGGAATTGGCTCCATAAATTGATTTTAATCTCGCACATGTCATAAAGTAACTGAGCGAACAGCTGCGCCAGCTTGACTCCACGATTTATAGAATTTACGAGATAAATTTACGTCTCTCGTTAGAGCCGGGCATCGATTTATTCCCAGGCTCGGGCTACCGATTCGCGTGTAACCGGCTAATAGGTTTGTTAAACTTGCTATTTTAATTTACAATAATCGGACGCCAGCGAACGTGAAAAAAAAAACATTTCGACCCGCGCGAGCGAGAGAAATGTTTTCCCCATCGCCATGTCAGTAATGCAATAAACAATTCGCCAGTTTGCTCGAACAGGGGAAAATAACAACCTTGATTGGCAGTCAGTATTTGCGTAACATACATATATATCCCGCTTTTTCCCCGGCAATGTGTTAGGGATTACTCATTAGGATCTGGCTAAAACAAATGAGAGCAATCTAGCATGAGTAATATCCTTCTCTGAGAAAACAACTATGCTCTCTTCCGTCTCTCGAAGTGTCTCGAGCAGTGTACCACCTGGAGAGTTGATGTATCATGTTTCGCATTAAAAAGACATATTAAATTAGATCGAGATAGCTCTGTGCACTGGGCGAATGGATCGGTTCAACCGAGATTTTCCGTTGTAATCAAGGTAATCCGGAAAAGCGGCGCACGGGAGATCTCAGAGAAAGCGAGACGAGACACACGCGTAGACAGGTTATCGCAAAGCAAAGGCTTCTGGAAAGCTGCCGGTGAGGAAGACAAATCTTTTTCTACGCTTGATCCCGATGCGCGCGCGCGCCCTGTTTCTGCCGGGGGGAAATAAAGTTGACTTCCATAAAGCTTTCGAGCGTAGCGTGTTTCGTTGACGGCTCGAGCCATATAACGTTTATGCGCCGGGCGCCACTCGCATCGACGATCCATCAAAAATTTGTTGCTGGGAAACAGTTAATCGTCCTGCAATCAAGTTATCGCCCGATATAAAACGGCCCCGGTTTTATCTGCCGCCGCCCGTAAAAACATCACGAACGCGGTCGGCTTACACAGTTGGACGAAAAAAAAGGGAGGGTCCGCCCTCGAAAAGCGAGCGCAATTTCGGTAGTTCGTGCCGGCTAGAGCAGCCCTCCCTCAACGAGTGTTTGTCGAGTGGATGTTGAATGAGCGAATGTTGAACACAGGGCAAACTAATTTGGCCTTTCAACGATCTTTATCAGCCAGTTTCGCCCTTTTTTACGAGAGCGCGTACCTTTGGAATTGCGCGAAATAAAAATGCCCGTATGTTTTCCTCTAATGCGATTTCAGTGAGAGGATAAAAGGTATAGTTGGCCGATAAATAATTGCCGGAGGTAGAATGGAAGTTGCATCGATTGCGATATACGATTGGATTCTTTCGCCGTCGAGTAGTATACGGCTCGGACTCGATATTTCATCGTTAGCCGCGGCCTGCAGGCGGTCACCCTTTACGCGCACGTTTCCGAATTAATGGAGCTTGAATATGCATTGATTGTTAATGAATTATTTCGTCCCGGACACTCTCATCTCGGCCGGTTGGCTGATATGCCGGCAGCGAACGAAGGCTGCCGCTGGCACAGGCATCGCCTGCTCAGTAAAAACAGTAAATTGATACCGGTTCGATGCATGCATCGCTCGGCTCTGTGTCGCGGCCCACGGTAATGTCGTATATAAAGCGCCGCTTTAATTACTCGCGCGAGAAATTTCCATCGGACGCCGCCGCCGCCGCCGTCGCCGTCGCCCGCGTGGAATTACGCTCGGTACAGCCGTTCCAGCAGCTCTTACAGGACATAACGGGCTTTCAATGCCGCATGCAACGGATATCCAGAGGTTCGCCCGACAATCAGGCACCCGCGCGCCCCGTCCAAAGAGAAGATAAAGCAGCCGAATCTCGACGGCAATCATAATTTACCACCGCACACGATCTCCCTCTGACCCACCCTCGCTGCGGCAGCCCGATGCCCTTTATATTCCAGCCGATTCATTCGTGGAGCGCTGCGAAGGGACTTAATATCGCGCGATAGCCGGATATAAATGGTACAAAAGCCAACGAAGGTGGATTAACGCCGCGCAGCCAACTCGATTACCGTCGCCAAGCGTTCCTCTAAATACCACATGCACCCGAGAACGAACCCAGTAACTCGGCTCTTTCCCCGCTCGCTTCTATTCTCCAGCAGTGGAGCTCCGGTTCTAGCGTACGCGCGCGCGCGCACGCCGATAGCTTATTCATAGGGTGTATAAGAGCAAGGATAAAAATACCGGAGGAGCAGGTCGCCCGACACGGCCAAAGGGACGTTTTCACTCTGCGGGCTATTCATTAGTGAATAACTCGTATAATACACGCTTCTTCTCGCTCGGCCGATTCCCGGCCACCGAATTAATAATTCGCGACCGAACACTCGCTCATTTCATCCAATTACAATATGCGACATATTGTATTCCAATAATACTATTCGCTTATCTGGCGCCGGCCTCATTCGCCGCTGGTCACACGGATCGAGTTACTTTGTTCCGGTTCCCCGTGTGCACATGCTGTCTGAGTATCGTCTCGCTCCAGTGCGCGCGCGTCCGACGCGTATGCCAGCGCCGGCGAGGGGCGAACTAGTAAACAAGGCATGGGTTCGACGGGTGTTACTGTTCCGTTGGCCCTCAAAGCAACCTTTCGTCCAGTCCTCTCTGGGAGTAGTCGTTTGCTGCCATTGGCCCAGTGCTGAGAGCGCGATCGCGAAATAAAGTAAATCTGTGAAGTGGATGCGAGTGGGAACGGTTGACCAGGAACTGGTTAACTGGGAGCGGGGATTTTCAGGCGCATACTTAGTGGATGTCGTTTGGCGATAGGTTCGCAGTGGAGGGGCGGTAGAGGGAGGGGGCGGGTGTGGAGGGTTGGAGTGCGGAAAGGGTAAAAAGTAGAGAAAGGCTTTTAGTCGCGAGAGGAAACTGGGAAGATACTCACCTATCCTAATGATATCAGGAAGAGCCGCGGCGTGGGCGGCGAGGAGCGCCAGCAGGAGCCACCTCGCAGCCATTTCCGGTTCCGGTCCACCCCACCGTCTTCTCCCTCACCACCTGCCGCGCCACTGCCGCTCTCCTTTCCCCCTTGCCCCACGCCCGTGCCTACTTGTGCTCCCTTTCAACCCCTTCTGCCCTCCGCTCTCCTCTCCTTCTCTCTCCCTCTCTCCCTCTCGGCCCTCGGTCCTCTCAACCCTCAACCCTCCGGCTGCTCGACTGGTACGTTGCCTCCGCTTCGCTCCACGCCGCGCTCCGGCTCGCGCCCCTGGAAAACAGGATGAGATGCCGAGTTCATTAAAATGCACCGCGCAAACCTCCGCGTCCGCCCTGAATTTACCAGCCGCCTGCGCTCCTCCTTTCCTCCGCGCACCATCTCCCAACCCTCCGCTCCCTCCGCGCTTCAGTAAAACCTCAACAGATTAGACGAAAGAAATCACACTCCACTCAGCCGAGTGCACACCCACCCTCTGTTTCTCTCCCCTGCATATGTTCCGATACACCGTCCCTGCAAAGCGTACAATAGGCCATGCAGGATGCACGTGTGAATCTCGAGTATCTCTGCTTCCGGAAAAATGAGGTGTTGTGTTGCTACAGAGAGAAATACAGGGAGAAATAACGCGAGGCTGTCAAGGCGAGTCGTTAAGATTCAGTTGGTATCTTCGATCTTCGTTCACACTTCCTCTCTCTCCCTCGCACCACTCGAGACAGTGGCGAGCGTGCGGTCTGTTGGCTTGGAAAAGTTGGCGCTGCTTCCCCAATTGAACGGAGGAGTTCGAGTAGTGGAGTGCGATTATGAATATTAATTATGAGGCGGGTAGGATGTATAGCGGGTGGCAGGTATACGCGTCGGGCGACTGGCAGTTTATTGCCCCCAGCGCGCGCGCGACTTATTGACCTGAAAGTTAGGAGGGCGCGGTACACGTGCGGATTGGTCTGGTAACTGAACTAAAGCCCCGGTACTTTAAAGCTCGCGGGGACGCACCTAAGTGGGAGAGGAGGTCGACTATCTATCGGAGGGAGAGAGAGAGAGAGTGCGCGGGAATATCTAAGCTCGTCGGGGTTTCGCCGTCCTGGAAAATCGATGGGGATTGCGTGCCGCTGAGAGATCGTGGCTCCTCTCCCGCGCACCTCCGCGCCGCTCTGAGCGAGTACACATGCATATCGGGGAGAGCGGGCCGTCTCCGATATCCGAACGTCTTAGATACATGCGCATGTATATCGGAAATCTCACGGATGTCTGGCTTGACTAGGATCCCCCATGATTTGTAGAGGATACGTATGACAGCACGAAATGGTAGATCATAACAAGGGAGGCTTCCCAGCCCTGGAGAGGGTGGACGGTGAAATATTAAGTAGATTGAAATCTCACGAGATATCCTCGGTAAAATGATGTGTATCCTCTCCCCGACCTGGTTATCCCCAGACGCCGATTTTACCAGGACGCTTTGACGAGCTGGAATTCGGCCGAGCGGAAGACGCGGAAGTAGTAATCAGTCGGGAGAATTTAAGAGTTGGTGGTGGGAAGATGCCACTGTCGCTCGAATTTCTCTAATGGTACCTGAAGTTGGCGACAATGGGAAAGAGAGTAACTTGGAAAATACTGCGGCTGATGCTCTAGGATGCTGGCGGCGGCGCCGACGCCTTCGCCTCGTCGTCCTGAATATTTATGAATCCCGAACTCGGCGTTGCGCGAGGTGATCTATACTTTGATCTTGATGTTAAGTAGACAAGCTCCTCGGAGATTCGGGCGCGCTGCATCCGGAAAACGTCACTCTCAATTACCTCATGATTTCGAGGGAAGCACAAAGTCTAGTCGGCCGCGCTCGCTCCTCGGCAAAAAGGGAGCTGGGAGCGACGGCAAGAAATGCAAGTATGCTCCGGCGCATCGTTACTAATGGCAGGGAAGATGCACTCTCTGTTTTCGACGAGTGGCGCCCGATCGCGGATAGAAGTCGCGAAGGGTGGAGCGATTGGAGGAAGGGGAAATGGAGGGTTGTTAGTGGTGGGATTTGATAAGAGAGCCTGGGTAAATGACCGCGCGTCCCTGGGGCAATGATTCGAAAAGGAGGCGAAATCGGTCTGGTAGACGAATATATTGAGTTGGCTGAGGAGCGCAGGAACTTTGGGCATTAAGCCCCGCCGCCTAGCTAGTGGCAATGACGCATGAGGCAAACCCCTTGCGCAATTTTTACGCCCGCGCACACTTGGACTTGCCGGCGCCGCGGAGCTTTATTCTCCCGAATCTTGAATCCCTGACTAGTGCCAGCCAGCCAATAGTCTGCGCCGAGTGCTTCTCTATCCTCGAGCTACGTTCACGTCTCGTAAAAGCTCGGCGGAACTTGCGAGCTTATTCCTGCTTTTTCCACCCAACTAAATGCCCGGGCAACGATATTCCAATCACTCTGGAAGTACGACTCTTCTATTAGCGCCGGTATCAGCAGTGTTTGCTCTCCTGGCTTTGGTGGCGTGGGCGGAGTGGCCATTTTCACCAACGTTTATGCAGAAGCTCAATCGATTAATAACAGTTTCCATTTGCACTCAAGCGTGTAAGTGATCTTTTGTAATTATTTTTCGGGAAACCACGGGTTTCAAAATTCACGATTACGGAATCGTATTGTTGACACAAATGTGCACGAATTGGATAGATAAACAAAAAGATTTCGGGCGAAAACAAGAGTATAAACCGAGCGACGAGGGAGATATGATCCGAATGGTCCTGATGGTTTGGTCTTCTCTGATTTCAGACTGAAACATTGCGCGTATATTGAAAGCCAGTCGACCTGTTCCGTGAATATTAAAAGTCTGTTTCAGCAAGTGGACAGAATTAAACTTTTCGAAACGCGAGCTTTATAACCATCCTAATGCACGTATTTTGTTAACTCGTAAAAAAAAACAGGTAATTCATACCGGTTTTGCAAAGCCGCCGCCCTTTAAATGTCGGCCGAGCGTATAATTCGCCGATATAATAAAATTCACCACGAGATTTCTGCCGATATGAAAGTTGGGCGGAGTTGCAGCTTGCAAAAAGAGGAAAGTTGTTCGGGGGGTGAAGGTGCAGAGTTCGTATCGAGTCGGTGTCAAAAGTTTCCTATTTTAGCGTGTACATTACTTCTCGGCTTCGGGCAGGTGTGGACGAAGGATTTAAATGGAGCTTCAGCGCGGGAAGATTTTATTAGGAAACTTTGATGCGTTCGAAATTAAATTCCACTCGGCCGTACTTAACTTCTTCTCTGCTTCCCCGTCCCCGCTTAATTGCCGTTAATTTCGAAGGTTGCTTTGGGCGCCAGTTCCCGCCGAGTATTTCATTGAGTATCAGCACCATTAGGGAGCAAGGCTTCCCTCAGCACCCTGGCGTTAGTCGTACAGCTCAGAATCATTTGTTCCCATAAATTGTCGCGGCGAAAAACAAGCGGGCGACGTCGGCGTTTTCCCCAGTTTCGCCTGATTGATATTAATAGATGGAGAGAGGAATAGGTCGGTCTGTCTGGCGAGCGATTGATGATACTTAAATGGCTGGAGGTGTGAGAGAGCATTTAGCAGGACGTCGGGCAGCGACAAAGTAACAAGCAAGCCATGAAATGTTCTCGCTTTCGGCTAAGGTGCCATAAACACCGCGCCCGAGTTAAGTGGCGAATGAATTTACAATAGGGCTTAAGGTGTTAAACGTCCGTGGCGCTAACTTCGTTCCCTGTTTTCTTTGATAAGCGTGACCGCGTGGGAAGTTGAAGACAGCCCTCGGTGTGCGCAAAGTGAATGTGGAAGCGTGATCCCCGGGGAATACTGGATTAGAGTTGGGTCGAGAAAAGTGGCAAGGGCTCGGCGATGCTCCGCGGAAAATAGAAAACGCGCCGGCGA
The DNA here is from genome assembly GCA_963675795.1 of Crossocerus cetratus. Taxonomy (NCBI): domain Eukaryota; kingdom Metazoa; phylum Arthropoda; class Insecta; order Hymenoptera; family Crabronidae; genus Crossocerus; species Crossocerus cetratus. The sequence continues at coordinate 20,513,116 of OY776665.1, read as the reverse complement.
AAAGAATGGCTCTCCCTTAACCTCAAGTGGATAATTGGAACTATACATTATTCCGAGTAACATTGCACAGGGAATTACTTGTAAACAACCGGCCGTAAACAATTCCAACTGTCATAGCAGATGTGCATGTCCCAATTTATTTTTGAGCACAGGGTCGCTTGTTCGATCGAGGTACATTAGATTCAGCAATATCACAGGCAAATACAGTTCTTTTTTCGAGCATAGAGTAGATTGTGTACTGATGTTACGACAATTGGCCGGGACAGTGCAGTGTTTCGGTACAGTTAGAGCGAACCAATTACCGGCAGCGACACGGCGCGAATAAAAATTGTACAACGCCGTTGGCAACAGCTTGCTATTGGCCAACTCAACTAATTAAATCCCTCTAAATTAAAGGCTCTTCCAGCCGTTCGCAGCCAGTGTAAAACACCCATCAGATTTCGCCGATTTCTCGATTCCTCCGGCGGCAATATAATCCGCGTTACGATTGATCTATGAATGAACCAAAGTCCACACGATAAGTGAGATATTTGTCCCCTCTGTCGTTATGTGTGTCGTAGGGCTTTTTGAAAAACGGAAAAAAATTGTTCAAAAACCCGGTACACGTGCCCTACTGTAGGAGTGGCACGCGCGCGAGATTTTCCGAGGACCTGGGCACAATGGTCATATGTAGTAGAGTGAAAGCTATGTAAACGAGAGTTTCGAAAAGCTATTAAGCATTCGGGCAATTCAACTGGGGCATATGTGGCAAGCGGATATTCTACGACAGCGTGATCGCCGGCACAGTCATCAATTGAGGGGGTTTTCGATCGACAAATAATTCAGCAGGATTGCACAATGTTCCATTCTATCGGCGAACAATAATTGGCTGTAAAACGCGCGCCGGCAGGTATTTGCTTAAGTATCCGTTTCAGTAGGCATTCGCGAGGGCTAAAGTTGCTCCGCCTATTTCTAGGGGCCAATTCCTTTTTCAGCCTCTGGGCTCAATTGAATCAAAGGTGAATGGAGGAGAATCCATTGTCATGGTGCGATGACTATTCGCGAGAAACATATCGCCGAGCAAACAGGAGGGAAACTCTATTGAAAGAGGTTCATGATCTAGCATCTAGCCTCTGGGCCGCGTTGATCTCCTGACCTATTTCCCTTTCATAAATTATCGGCCATTCAGCTTCCTCTGGAGGAGGCCACTGATAAAATCCCTCAATGCTCTCCCGGTCAGTGAGAAAAGGACTATCGGTCGATCGACTTCGATGGAAGTTGCGTCCTATAAATCAGCCTGGATCTCTTCCCGCTGAGATTTAGTCTGGCGAGATTCCGCTTATCTTGGCGCGTGCGGTGAGAAAAGAAGTACGGAAACCTTGTCCCGATCGGAGTATGTATCTCGAGCTCGACGAGGTTAAAAGTCGGTAGAATAGCAGACGGCTCGGATGTTAGCCATCGAGAACAGAAACATGTTCTTGCCCTGACATTCGGGTGGACAGGGTCTACGAAGCTCCCGTGACGTACGGCCATTATAAATTAAAAAGAAATCCCTCTCCCTGAAATACAAATCTGACAGAAGTAATTTGTTAGAGGTAGAACGGGGTGGAGTCGGGCAAGAGGTCGGATTCACGCAGCGACCGCGCACCATAAATTACCAAGAATATTCCGTATAAAGCTTCATGAGATCGGAATGGTCGCCTCGTCTATTTGCATTCAGTCGGGCAAAAATCCTCTTTGGGACATGCGATATCTCGATCTCGAGGGAAAACTTGGTGCGTTCTAACAGCATTAAACTCATCTGGCTTGCTTTTCATATTAATTCCCATCACTCATCGTTAAACGAAAAGCCCCGCCAGTGCTTGCCGACCGGTTGGCGATTCGCACTTAGAAAACAATCAGACTGAAAGAGTTTGCGGATGCGGCGGGCGAATAAACTGGAGAGTCCCCCGGGCAGTTTTAATTAGGAGCAGACCACTTGGATTGGTCGATAAGCATCGAGAGGGAAGCGGCTGGTTAATATGGAAAGCGAGCCAAATATTTAGCAAGCCCCGTCGGGTTAATGGTGCGAGTAAACAGAGAATACTTGTTAACACGCGCCAAGAGGAATGAAGGGCGGGAGTGGCGCCCGACTAATTCTCTAAGATTGATTAGCAGTGATGGGAGCAAGTATACCATTAGGAAAGGGCGGGGGGTTGAGCTTCATTTCCAGCAAGTAGAAGAGCCGGGGATTACTCGTATTATTTAGCGAGTAACGTGTACTACCATACAATCAATATATCTCCAACGGCCCCGACGCTGGAGGCGTGCGAAAGCGTAAATTTCCGTTCCGAGCTGGCAAGTTCAGGGAGCGCGCGCCACCGACGAAAGTCCCGTCCTTGTTTATCTGGCGCGAACTCGGTGTCGAATAAATTGATAGACGGTCAGGTAGACAGGCAGACATCCCTGTAGAGGCAGAGGAAGAAAAAGGATTGACGGCCTGTCGTGCGAAAGCTTGGCGCGCGAGCTCGAGCGAGCATCCCCCCCGGCGGAATTCGAGCTTTAAAACGAAGGTAAAGACAGGAATAGTGCGGGAAAAAAATGTGAATCATACCGGAGACCATTAGTCCGCTGGTCCGACAGCCGAGTTTCGCGGAGGTAGCTTCGAACGGGATAAATAACTTATACACTCGACACGGTGAGGAATTAATGAAGCCCCAGGATTAAAAGGCAGCTTTGGATCGTCACGGTCATAGGAGGGATTTCGAGTAATTGTGGAGATGAGACGAAATCCTGAGAGGAATGAGCGCCCAGCGGCCTCTTTAACGATCGGGGTACTTAGTGGGGCGGTTCCGGCTGATATATTAGCGATTCAATTACGGATAATATTTCGTCACGGGCCATGAAAGTCGCGGCAGCAATAAAAGGCGCTCTGCGAAATCGAGCGGCAGCACGTTCTTTCGCGCTGCTTCAACGTCCCGAACACGTGCGGAACGTGCCACTGGCAAACGAACGGCCCTCTGACTTTTAGTGTTCCCTTAGAATCGCTCGCTTCTCCTCCCCCCCCCCCAGGCCCCTTCCGCTTTCTCTCACCCCTTTGATATCGATATTCGATATGTCCTTGCGTACAAATTGCACCGCGCCCCAATAAATACATAATTCGTCGCGTCTACCTGCTCTGCACTTTCTTCATATGGGCGCCAAAGCGATGCTTGCGTCCCCCCGGTAATGTCGACGAAATCCTTCTGCTTCTGGTGAAGACGGGTGCGCGCGCGCGCTTGCATTCAAAATGGGCTTCTCCGAGGCAAAGGGAATTCGGGAAGGTGGAGCCAGTTATCTCGGCCATTACGCGCCACCGCAAATCGCTATTGGCAATCGCACGAAAGATGTGAACTCGTCCGTCCAACAGGTATTTATTGCATCCCCGGCGCTGTGAGTGGCAATTCCAACGCGTGACATATCCGTCCCGCATACTATCTACGTCAGTCAATTTTCCGACTGGCAATCGGGCCCGACTGGGACTCGAATTCGTGCGCGGAAGCATTCGCATGTATATCCGCGCGCGAATCCGGCCGCGCTGCCGAGCCGATTCGCCGATTCGCCGATGAAAACATGTCGGCTTTTCGGACACGGCGTGATTCAGATTTCGCGAGGGACGTCGCCGACAGCGAGGCTGCACCAACAATTAGAGAATTGCTCGGCCGGGGGGAAAAAGGAAGCGGTTACTAACGCACGCCTGCTCCATTTTTTCCCTCTCTCCTCTTGGTACCCACATAAAACTCGGCCTGAAGGTTAGCACTGATAACTCGGGAGCGCGCGGTATATATCTGGGGGAGATAAAAAAGAAATATGAAGGTGAGAGAGCGTGTCTTCGTACGTATAACTCCTTCGGAGGTTGTATTTATTTTTCCGGCTTCCCCGAGTGTCTCCTCCTCGAGTTCCTCGAGTGCGCGCGCCCCACGAAACACACTCGACCAAACTTATTTTCCTCGTAACCCGGCCCGTATTTTCCACGATATCCCAAATTCGCGCCGCTTTCGGGATATGTCGAGATAAAAAAAAAGGAATCTCACTTTCCTCACGGCGATATCTACCCTGAGAAATATCGGGCTGCCGATGAAGTGCGGCCAATAGAAGTGAAGCATATTCTTCCCTCTATAAAAGGGAAACCGTGACTCTCTCTGTGTGTGTATGTGTGTGTGGTGGTAATTAAAAGTTTAGGGAACAATGACGGAAGGTTGAGAATGAGCTCGATGCGACTATCCGTCCAAAAGAGATAAAAGGGGGTGTGGGTGGTGTGGGTGAGGCCGGGGCGACGGTAGATTTATGTATATATGTCCGTCGCGAGAGCGGGATCAAAGTTTTAATGAATTTGCCGGGATAAGAAATCAGCTGGCGGCCGGGAATCCCGCGACTTTACGGCCGACCACTCATCGTGTACAAAATCTGGCTTTTTTCCCCTCTCTCGCGATTGTCCTGCGCCCGGGATTACCCATCCCATTAAGCTTTCTTTGCCGAGGGAATAAGGCCGTGAATTGAATTCGAAAGTTTCGAAACCCCCGTTCTTCTGGTGGAGAGCGGAAAGTTCCACCGGTAAATTCGAGCTAACGATGGCGCACTCGATTCGCTCGTTAGTTTGCCATTGCGATGGACAATGTGTAAGTACTCTCATCATTGTTAATTGATGAGCGCCGCGCGTATATAGGACAGAGACGTCTGCAAACACACGCCGGGAACGTGTTGAGAGCGGCCACTTCATCATTCCGATTTATCCCCGATAACCAGGGTGGGAAAGGGAGAAACGGAGGGAAAGAGAGGGACCGCGCGCGCGCGCGCCCGCGAGTGTGTGTGCGTCGAAGGCTGAAGCCGCTTCTTTCATCGACGAGATTGCCAGGCTGGCGAGCGATGAATTTCTTATTAATTCGAGGAGGCGAATTACGTGTCAATCAAGTCCTTCCTGCACTCATCTGCCATTGTTGGACGAAGCAACTCCCTCCCTCTCTCTCTCTCCCTCTCTCCCTCTCTCCGCTCGGCGCCAGGTTTATTGCGATCGGCATTGTCCCCTCTAGGAATGTCTTCCTGCATTCCACTCGAGTGCGATACCATTAATATTATCGAGGCCCCTCTTTTACTGCCGCTTTTGCCTAGAAGTCACCAAGTAACGACCCGTGGCCGACCTACTTCAAAGAAGGTCGGATCGTTTCGGGCCGAAACTCCATGGCACACAGCCCACTCCTTCGATCGGATATGGACAGGAGGAAAAAAGGAGGATCGGCTAATCCCGCAGAACCAAAGAACGGGAAAGGCTCTCTATCCCCCCCCCTGCCCCCCTGCCTCCCTACCTCTTTCTTTCTATCGCTCTATTCTATCCTCACTTCCCCCGGCCATCTCCTTCCCCGTGCAATCTTTATATCCCCCAGTAGTCTTTCTTTGATTTCACGAAAGGGAATTTTGCTTCCTGCAGCGGCCAGTCACCCCGGCCCTCACTCCTCTGCTGCTTTTCTTTATTTCAGAATCCCTCGGAGGATCCTCGAGTCTTCCGCCAGTCGAATACCTACACCCTCCAGGATTCCCTTCAGCGTTTAATTGACGTTTTTAGCGGGGCAGCGTGAGCGCGCGCGCGGCCGAGTATTTCGTCGTAATTTATTCTGGCCGAGTTGCCGTGGTAACGAGAGTTTAATTGCTTGAACGAAAATAAGTCTAGTCACACCCGGGGCTCTGTGTTTCTTCCAGCGTATTCGCCAGCGGCGTCGGCGGCCGCGGTGGTCAGTCATTCTGAAGTTCGCAATACCTGGCCGAGCTAAATGACCGAGCAATCAATCAACGCTGTTTTACACACTCTCTTAACGAAGCATCCTCCGGGGCGGGGTAGCTCGACGAGTTGGCTTTTTCAGCGTTCGGCGATCCAGTGGTCCGAAGAATCGGATAGAATTAGACGCGCGGCGCAGTGTGCGGTGTGGCGCACTGCCGCCGCGCCGGGGCAAAGGCGGGTCGGTGAAATCGGACAGCTCGAAGAATGGCTCGAAATTACGGTGCGTTCTATCTTTTGGCAGAAGTCTCGGGGATACGGGGCTATTCTTTTCCCTTCAGCTTTCTTCGGCCCAACCCCGCCGGATCCTCCTCCATCCTCCTCCATCCTCCTCCGTCCTGCCGATGCTTCGGAACTTCGGCCAACCACTGCCATTCCCCCGGGAATTACTGTCGCGTGAACCCGCGGGAATTATCTATCATTCTTTCTTAATTCTTTAATTTCATTTACTCCCGCGCGGCGAAACTCTTGGTTGGTAGTGTTCTGACACGAGGTTTTCTTCACCCGCAGGTGCAAATGACTACTGGGTATATATGTCGTGCGGAAAATGTGTCTGCTCTCTTGTCTGATTTTATTATCGTGCTCTGATGGTAGATCTTTTAATTCGGTCGCGAACAAACATTATTGGAACGGTGTGTCCAGTGAATTATAGCAGCACGGTTGAATATGTACAGCCAATGACTCGCGGTAGATTATAAAACTCGTAATCAAATTCGCGGCGGATGCTTGAAACAGTAATTACAAATAAACCGAGCGATCGCGAGGCTTTGTATAATTAGCCGCGGTTATTAAGCAATTAGGGAAATTTATTAAGGGGATTATCAGTTGATTATGGGTTAGCAAATGCTTCGAAAATAATTACCAGCACGTGGAATAAAAGTGGCGAGAGCGAAATGAGCGACTACATATAGCAGAGAGCGGGATAAATGGTCGGGCCGGGCAGAAAAGTATTATTCGGTGGGAAGAACAAGTGCATGACAGTGGCGGTGAAAAAACCATTCTCTCTTTCCCGCCAGTTTCAAAGCCCCGGGCAATTTCCTGACTGCGAATAAATACCGCAACCAAGCGGAATCAAGATTTGCAATCGTGGGCGCGCTCGTGCAAGCTTTATCTCCGCTTGCTCTCTGCATTACAGGCTTTCATTTGGATCAAGTGCTGCCAGATAAACTTGCTGCCCCGGCGGCTGAAGCGCGCGCGAACGCCCGCGCGCGTGTGCGCCCTGCTTCTAAACAAGCCGAAAACCAAATCTCTCATGACTAATCGGGCCCTTGCATTAGGTTCTCTCAAAGAGACAAAGGAGCGTGTTATCAGGGATGTCCAAAGAGGTTAATTCTCGTGGGTCGAGAAGGGAATCCGGCCGAGTGAAAGCCGCCTTTCCAATTCACAGCTCGAGTAGATAATCGCATCGGATCGCCATCGGGAAAGTGCGAGATTCCCCTCGTTATTTTGACCGCTAATTAAAAGTTGAAGAATCCCTGTCAAGGCTTGAGTGAACATTTGCTTTGGCGTGATGGAGTCGCTCGTCAGAATGAGCCGCTAGCCGCAAACCCAGACTTAATCTAGCCGAAGCCTCATCGATCTATAAGGGATCCTGTCCCCGCCGGAGAGAACTCCGTCGGCATAAGTTATAATTGCGCGCTACTGATTTATCTGCGCCGGGGCTTTTAATCGGGCGCGCGCACGCGCGCGGGCGCGTCACGCTCTCGTCGCGAGGGAGTTCGACTTCTCGAGCTCTCTAAGCAAGATTCGACGCGCTTAACTTTGCCCGAACTTGATTGGAGTGCGAGGGAGCGCGATCGGTAGATGATGCATCCTTCTCCGGTATTATTTGATGGATGCTGGCGCGGCTAGTAATCTTAGTTTGGCTGTGCAACCTAGATCGATCCTTCTCTAATCAAAGCTCAAGCAATTAACGTAAACAGTTGGAGATTGAGGGTACTCAATCAGATCGGATCGGATCAAATAGTGGGTAATGCATCATTTAACAGTGACGCATCCTACTAATTCTGACCATTGCGATATTTCTCGTGCCTCCCTCACTATTCCCAATTAGTTGCGATATATTCCCATCGATTATATTGATACGGCGAGCCAGGGCGAATAGATATTCCCTGGCTCGTTTCTGTACAGTATTGCCAACACTTTTAGTCCGCAGAGAGTGCGTTCGGAATTTCCGTAAATTGTTCGCGAAGCTTTGGAGATTTCGGTCGGAAGCTGCAATCAGATTGCAAGCTGGATTTTACAGGTGGTTCAAGGGGTGATAACGCCGTATGTGTACGGCGGCATACGTGTGAATGCGGGATTGAGGCCAAAGAGAGGAGAGCAGCGAACGATTCCCAAAGCGCACGGCGGCGACAAAGTCCATTGGAGAAAGGATGAAAGAACGGCGGGGGCGAGTTACTTCCCCGCGACCTTTATTATCCCGTGACCCGTTTCGAAATTGCATTTACAGTCGGTCGGCGATAATTGTTCGTACCATTTAGCCGGTCTATCCCGCGGGTAGGGCGCGGTGGTGGCTCCCTCTCTCATCGAGCTACTCGGATCGTCGATCCTCTGCGGAAAGTTTTCCCGTGTACGCGCCCCCGCGCCCGCACGCCACCGCCCACTTGGAACGAGCGAGAGCGAGCTGGCTCACGTCGCCGCTTTTAGAGGGTGACCGACACCATTCTTCCCAAATTAGCGAGAAAAAAGTTTGGAGGAGGAAAGGTTCGAGTTGTGCGACATGAGGGCATAATGGGGGAGAAACCCGGGGAAAGGTAGCTCGGAGCTGTCGATGGTATATAAGTGGCGGGAGGGTTACGAGGAGCCTACTTTCCCCGAGTACTTCTATCTGTTCCTTTCGGTGGAGCTGGCGCCACGCGGCCAGGAGGCAGCCGTCACAATTCTGCGAGAATTTATCGCTGGCACATCCGCTCCTAGGGGCGGCTTCCATTCTAGCGGAGCTCTACGCCTCGTTTCCTGAAGGGAGTGCCCGTACCTTTCCCGAACCCTCGCGACAAACGTGGAAACGCGACCGCATCCGACGTCCCTCTCGCCTTCTGGCGGCGAGAACACCCTTGCGTGTCTTATCTCGCCCTGGCAAACGAATTTGTCGATTGGCCGCGCGCGCCGCCGGATGATTTCTCGATCGTTAATTCGTTCCACGGCATATCCGGCGAGTATTAATTCCGGCGGACGGAGCCTGCCTCGGTATATATGTATACTGGAAGGGTGAGATTTCCGAGATGGCTGGGTACGAAAGCAGCTTTTCCAGGGAAGCGCGCGCTCGCTCGCTTTATTATTCATTCGCACGAAATTAACGATAAAGCTGATTATCCTCTCCATGGCGGCGGCGGAGTGGGAGGGAAAAGGGCCGGAAGGGTGAACCGCGCGCAACTATTTCAGAGTCAGTTGAGGACGGAGGACGGAGGCGGAATGCTCCTGCTGTCGCTAAATTGCAGTAAAGCGCGTTACTCTCGAGTATCCGCAGCCATCTGCCAAACAATCCCGGCGATACGAAACATCACTTTACTCGGAAAATTTACCGCGTCGCCGTCGCGCCCCCCAACCGGCGCGTCAATATTCGCTATATGGGCCAAGTGAGACTATCTCGCTTTTTCGCATCTCGTTCTTTTTAATCCCGCGCCACTTTTTGTTTCAGCGGGGACGAGCGCGCGCTCCCCCGACGGTCGAGCAGTGAAAGCGCGCTGCTTTCAGATCCGAGCGACATTTCCGCGAATTTCAATTTCCACGGGAGCCAGCCGGTTACGTGGGCGCGCGCGCGCCCCGGAAAATAAACGAAATGACTGCTCGCGCGAGAGGAGTCGAGCGACTCTGTTCGCAGCTTCTTACAAAACAGTCAGTTATCTGGCACGATTGGATAAGCACGAGGGCGGTGGGCCGCGTCGATCGGGAAAGCGGCGTATCACTTTCAAACGCGGCGGCGGAGGAAAACCTCGCGAAACTTTTCATGCGTCTGTCGCTCGCGAGCGCAGGAGAGTGCGTTCGGTATTCGCGGGCGAGAGAATAGATGAACTCGGCCGGACTCGGCAGGGAATTAACATAGTAAAGCGGCGGAGTAAGGAGACGGTTTTACCAGCAGTATTTTATGCCGAGGTACACGAACGACTGAGCCAGTGTTATCGCGGCAGATACTTAATTCCACAAGCCGACACGATGTGGTAAAGTATAGAGGCACGATAAATCAGTCGTAACGGTCTTAAGCAGCTTCCCAGAAAAATCTCAGTACTCCCGCACTCGAGTTATGTCCAGGAGACTCCCTTCCACCGCGCGACCTCGAGACATTTTCCAATTTCCGATCGACCTGGAAATCGAGTGAGAGAAAACATCCTTGTCACGGCTGTTCGTTTGGGTGCGGTTGCTTAATGGGAACATCCCTCGGGTCAGCTTTCGCATTGGACTTAGCTAGTCTTTATTCGATGTATTTATGTATAAAAGGGGGAGGGTGGTGGTGCGATAGGGGTATTTCATGAAACGTTGAACCTTTCACGACAGTCGTTCTTGGGCGTTCAATTAGCGCGGGGTGCTCAGCGGAAACGTCGTCAACTTTTAATTAACGCGCTCGGCTGTACCCAACCATTCCGGTCTGATTTTCGTGCTTCGTCAACCTTTCAAATCTTGCTGGGAACCCACGCAACGCGTACCGCCCCGAGAACAGCCTGCGCTGCGAAAATCATTTTGCAGCCAGAGTGCGCGTTTGCTGGGTAATGCGGTCGCCACTGAACGAGATTAGCACACGGGGGCTGGATGATCTAATTGCCACTAACTATGGAATCGGCGAGTTAAAAAATATACGCGCGTATATTACCTGGAAATGTCCCGCTTATCGCAGTGAACGCTCGGGGCTTTCCGCTCTAATCAAGTTGCCCGAGTGTCTAGCGGCTCTCATTACGGGGCCTCGGAGATGCGTTTTGCTCGCTGCAAAACAAGCTGCTTGAACTCGCGGCAATTGCATTAAAAGTAGCCGTGTTATTAAGGAGGAAGAAAGTTGGGGCTCGCTGCCGGGGAGGAGTGCTCGGTCGCATCGGGTACATTTGGAATTATCGCAGAAATTAAGTTACAAAATGACGAAGACTGGTGCGCGCGCGAGCCCGGGGCCGGGAGGGAGTGGCGGGCGGTAGGTAAGCCCTGAAATGGGGATCTGTCCCTCGGGTGTAACTAGTAATTACTGTCGACTGATCCTCCGTGCCAGCCGCAATTCGTGCGCGGATTATACGGTCTTATACACTCGCCCACACGGCTACAAACAGGTAAAAGCGGAGGCACCGCCGCGTTAAAGAAGCGCAGCTAACCTGCCGGACTCGGTGGAACTGACGATTGAATATCGCGGAAAACCACCGCGGCAGCTCGGCTCGGCTCGCTTTGACTCGCGGCGAGATGTGAAAATAGAATAATTACTCGCTTGCGATATGCCCGGCTCTCTCGACGTTCGCTCATTGCGCGCTGCTCTTCCATAGCTCTGTTGCGTGCATACTAATCGGCCCGGCTAAAAATCCCAGGGCCGCTCCCAGCCGCCGGCTCCGTGCAAATATCATAACCATTAATGAAATTAAAAGGTAATTCCTAGTTCATGCATAAAATTAACAACGTATTCTACGTCGCTTCGGAGCACATTACAATGTGCGTTGGGAATGCTCGAATTGCACTGGCACGTGTGGCTGATTCCCCTGTTATTTGAACGCGTAATGAGAAGCTATTCTCGCTAGCGTTAACGACGAGGCTGCTTCAAGCCGTTCCCTTCGTCTCACCGGTGGAGATAGCTCGACAAGAAATTTTGCAAGTTTTACTTCTCCCCCAGCACTGTATTCGAGCGCAGGCCTTCCTGCAGTTTCCCGGCTCTACGGAACTAGTTGTTCGCTGCCATTCCCTCGGCATCGAATACTCCATAGGAGGGAGATCGCCTTGGCACAGATTCCTCTGCCAGTTTGAATCGGCGGGATGAGCGCGAGGGATCTGGCTACTTGGAGTTTCGACATCCTTAATTCAGTCATTCGAGCGTAACAGTTCCCGCGGTAGTCGCCCCCGGGGCGAGCTAGTTGGAGCTCTCCGTGAAAATCCCGCGAAAATTACGAGTGGACATTGTTATTGCGCTTCCGTAACAAAAGTGCGGATGAACGGTAGGCGAGCGCGGGGGTGCTCGCGAGCTGGCAGCTCTTTACTAAATTTTTACGCAAATGGCCGCGGTGCGCGGGCCAGCATGACTCGCAGCTCGATAGATATTTGAGGATATACCCAGTAGCTCGTGGATAATGGCCATGCTGACACAGCTCTCTCTCTCTCTCTCTCTCTCTCTTTCTCTCTCTCCCGCTCTCGGCCTGACACTGTGTACGTGCTTCCATGTTTCTACTTCACGGTTTCCACTCATCGATTTATGGTCCCTGACAATAGAGCTCGTTCCACGGCATTGTTTCTCCTCTCTTGTAACATCGCTGCAAAATATTGTGCCACTCCAATGGCATTTTGGATCGCCGCTCTAAGATAGCCTCGATTACATCAGCCGGCGAGGAGATTGTGGTTCTTTAGTAGCGTTCGGCATGCCGCGCCGCGCGCTGTTCTCGATCTGTCTGGAGCTCGCACCACCGGCACGCGGCATAATATTTCGAATAGGTGCGGTTAATTAGAGTGCCGACGCATGCCGACTGGTTGATACTAGTATGATTCGTTACTCGGGCTAGAATTATCCAAGAACGCGAAGAATTTAATATATCCGATCAAATGGTGGTTGAAAGTTATGGTATTCCAGTTATGATTCTCATATTTCGAATTATAACCCGCTACGCTGATTCCTGTTGGCGGAGCTATGATGCCGGAGGAACGAAAGCCGCAATGATGGAATTAAATCCCGACGCAATTTAACCAATGATTGATCGAGCATTTGCGCGGAATTTTTCATCCGGCGAGATGATACAGTCAGAGGATAGACGGAGAGTCAAGGGAGTTATTTTTTGGTCGGTTGTAAAAATATCGTTGGGTATCTGGGCTTCGCTCTCTCGGTCTCCCTTCAATTCCTTCCTCGGCAGAGGACGGATAGGAAGAGTAAAATTGGCCGGCGGCGATGGTGATCCTCTGTGGTAGATTGGCGATTAACGGACAATGGGTTTGTTGCTATGGAAGTGGCCTGCGGGTGAATCGAGGTTTGTTTAAATTGGCCGCCGGCTAGCTATAGAGAGCCATAACACATAGAGTTGTTCTTCACGGGTGGATCTTTCCCCGAGGCTTCCGGGCGAGACTAGTCGAGTTCTCTTGTTAGCCTCGAAGGCGTTTCTTCTACGGGGAAGTGTCTGCTCTTGCGTCGGGTCATCCTCAAACGGAAGTTCTTGGCCCCGGGGTAAAAAGCATCAGCGGTAAGTAAATCTAGCTGATGAAGCTCTCTCCGGGGCGCGTAACTGGTCCGGCAGGATTAATCTTGGTGGACCACCGGCGGCACCTTGTTGGCTTCCTTGGTAGGCATGTAATCAGTGGGACGACTCTGAAAGGAAGCTAGGAAGGAAGCGGGTTGCGAGGCAACTTGGCCGGGAGAAAACCGCCAAGACAAAAGCGGAGAATTTTGCGGGAGTTGCGCCGAGCGACGGGGACGTAGTCGTGTCTCCTTGAGAACAATTCGAGTTGTTCCTTCTCGGCCGCGCGCGCTCCTTCTCCGCGCACAGTTCGCTACTGCACTCTTCCCACTGTCTTTCAGTTCACTCTATTTAAAATGTATGCTCCTGCGCCCGTGGCTCTCTGTAGCCTCTTCTTGAGAGAACTCTCCCTTTAAATGCAATCCTAGTCGAAGCTTTTCTTCCCGGATTGCGCAGCTCCGCTTCGACAACATTTCATCTCTCTGACCTAAACGAAACTCCCCCCCGGCCGACGGCCACGCGCCTCATAGGGAATTCCGGTAAACGAGCGTCGAGAAACAATCAGCCGTCTCTCGGAGTGTCGGCTAGTTCGAATGCCGCGCGTGTCCCTCGTTTCACGTGTACAGTTTTTACAATGAGAGAGAGAGAGAGCGAGAGAGAAAGGCACTTTTTTCCCTCGGGCGTTTTATTTATTTGGCGCGTTTTATTTACTACGCTTTTGCAACAGTGTTAATTCGTAGCCGCACGTGCTTGTCTATCCGGGCTATTGCCCTCTTTGTAGAGATTGGCCGGGGTGTCGGGCTGCTCTCGGGTGCGAATGGCGCGGGCGCGGCGGCGGAGGTGGCTCGGGCAGTGCTTCTCCGTTGTTGGTGGGACCTCATTGAATTTAGCTGGTGCTTTATTTCGCCGAGATAGACCGCTGGCGCTATGTATGTACCTCGGCGTTGTCCGCGTCAGGCTGCATGTACACTCGCTTCTGCACCCGTTAGCTCGAAAAGGGGAAAACAGGCCGGTGTGCCGCCGCGCTGGTAATTCATGTACTCTCCTCGGCGATCGTTATCGGCTGCAGATTCGTCTCGCCTCTTTATTTGCCATTTGGAGCTAGCGGCCGCGGCAGCGCCCGCACCCACCAGCTTTGTCGGCGAATCCCTTGTTTTTCAGCGGCGCCTGCACACCGCTCGCGCGCGCGCGCTCCGCTTTCAAGTGCCTCTCCCACCACTGTCGTTAATTTAGTTTCGTCGGGACATATGCTCGGCAGTAGAACCCCTAAGCAAGCTTTTTCACCGGGCGGAACACGCCGCGGAATTTGCCGCGGCAAATTTGTAGAACGCTCGATGGATGCCGCCAGGTATTTTTAAGCTTCCGAGCGGAAAGCGGAAATAGGAAAACGCGGCGGCGGGTCACGCGTGTGATTTAGGTAAACCTCTAAATAGCAGCCGCGCACGCGGTGCCCAAACACGCGGCGGATGATTCCGTATTCCGGATATGCTAGCTTTCCACCCCATGCAAATGAATGCTCGACGACGACAAGTACTAAAGCGGCGCACCCGCTTGCTCGCACTCGTATAAAAGGGGGATGGGGGAGAAAAAGTTGCGCGGCGTGTTATATCTGAAAAATGAACTATTCAAATGTACGTATGACAGGGCGGCGCGCGTGAAACGTCTCGTGGCGCGGCGGGCGTGGTACGATTGCAATCGGACCATGAATTACGCGTCAGCTACATTGTTTACGTTAATAATGCCGGACATACCGCGTATATTCGGCGGGAATGGCATTCAGTTATGTTACAATAACCCCCGGATGCATTCAAAGAAACAGGAATTATACGCTCGTTGGGCTGGCGGCGCACGAACAGCGCGATGCGCAAAAATAAAAAAAAAGAACTGGACGCAATATTTGATATTTGATACTTTCGTCGTGAAATAATGAGAAATGATCTTCCACCGCGTGAAGCTGTTGAATGAATGTTCTCGTTGAGCCCGGCATTGTCCGCCGGGAGTAGTTTTGTTAAAGTCAGTGGTGTAGGTGTCATTGAGCCGAATGGCCGCTCCACCAAAGTCAGAAATAATAGTCAAATCTTGCCATAGTAGTAGACCCCGGTTATTGCATAGGAAGTATGTCGGATCGGGCGAAATTGTATTATGAAAGTTTCCGTACGCAAGCGTGGGGACTTGGGCGAGGGAATATTTCATAGCGCGGAGAATGGGACTTTCCCCTTCCCGGCGAATGCTATCCATTCCCGCGGGCGTAATCGGGCGGGGATGTAGGAGAATATTCAAAGTAATGTCGGGAATCTTTAATATCTCGTATCTCTTCCTGGACCGGGGAATCGGACTTCCGCGCCCGACGATGATGTTGCACTGGCGGAGCCGCGCCGATATCGGGAAAGCGTTTCATGCAGGGCTTAAGAGAATCCTGGAGTCGCAAAGTCGCTTTCAATGGGCCAAGCTTTCGAAAGGATCCGACGAAAAGGCGCGCCGGATATTCGTCACATGTCAGGCACGACAGTGCCACCTCCCCACCCTCCCCCTGGATGACTCCGTAAATATTTTCGGAGCGCGCGCTATACGCTTGAGCGCCGTGACGCGTCAATTTCCCTGCTCACAGCAAATATCCTGCCGAGTCCCATCCCTTCCCTCCACTTCCGACTATCGTCCGGTCTTCCAAGGTACGCATCGCATTCCGATAAGGAATCAATACTCCATTTATTATAAATTTCTGTTTGTCCTCGCACGCCTTCCCAGTAATTCTCGGCGAGCGACGAGCGGCCAGTTGTTGCGAGGAAATTGCGAAGGCTAATAAATGGCGTGTGTCGTTAGTGGAGTGAAAAGCAGGAAGTCTCCCTAACGTCGGTGGACACATCACGTCACGCAGGAGTCGAAAAAAGTGACGGAGGCCTCGGTAGGCGATGACGAGCGGTAAATGGAGTAGGGAACTGATAGCATAAACTCCTCCTATCTATCCATATCGGCTAGCAAAGCGACACACGCGCGCGCGCGTGACGCCCCATTTGAAAAAAGTCCTTTGCTAAATAATGCAGGACCGGTTAATGAACATCCCCGGCGCAAATGAGGCGGCGCGCACTTGCTTTCCGGCGTCCGCGACGTTTGCTCGGCCCTCCCTTGGAATGACACTTGAGTGTGAAATAGAATATATCGTCTGTCGGGCGGAACACTTGCCTACGTCTGTGCAAAGTCTGGCCCTCGTTAAGCGACTGTAACTTTCTTTAGAATGTGCAATTCGAACAAAGGGTGAGAAGTTGCTCGTGCTCAGTCGGAAAGTTGGATGCGCGTACACACACGCCTACCTCGAGATCTCCGCCGCCTCTCCCCCTCGGCGAAACGGCAAAAAATCCGCTTTTAGCGGTGCCCCGGCCATTTTTCAAAAGCAACATCTCTGCTTCCCGTCGGCATTTTCGAGGCGTCGGTCGTTATTTTCAATCGTGTCTTAATGGTCGCGCGTCGCGCACCCCGCAAAAAATTGAGAGGAGCGTGGAGTGCGGATATTTATTACTCTTTCGTTCCAGCATCCGATCAGTCCAGTCTGCTCTCCGCCCACTCGCCACCCCCTCCCCTCGTGCGTTGAACAAAAAGGCCGGGCGGACAAGGCCGCGAATTATTGTGGGCCAGGATGACGGTCCTATTTATGATTCATATAAATCGCGACGCGCGTACCCAGAAGTGTAGGTGGTTATACGCGTCGGTCCATTATCTCTCGTGTGTAACGTGAATACGGTTTCCGTAGCTCGGCATAACCGGCGGACGGCGGCGCCGCGCTGGATAAAGCGTGCCATGAATATTTATCTCTAGATATTGCAAAATGAATGGCCGTGCCCCCTCCAAGTACCGGCGCGTCTCCTCGTCACGCGGCAATAACGCCGGAAATCCTGGCCTATCGGCCTCCCTACACACGCCAGACGGCACTATTTACATTAGCTCTCAATCGCCCTCTAGATTAAAGCGACTTTTTTACAACACTCGCGGAAAATTCCGAGTTCTTTGAGCAGCGTGCGCGCTCTTTCTCATGCTCCCGACAATCCCCCAGTGGGTTTCTCCGGCTTCATCGCCGCCGAACACATTCCCTCTGTATTTCACTCCTCCGCTTTCTCCTCTGCCTGCCGCGCATAGAGTATGCCGTACTCTACTGCTTTAATGTTTATCGCCAATCGCATTAGCAGTGTACGCCGCCGCCGCCGCCGCCGCCGTCGCTCCCCCAACGCGTCCCGCTCTGACGGAACCACCACGCTGGGAATTCAGCGCATTTGATGCTCTCGAAGAGATCTCTGATCTGTCTCAGGTGTGCTCTGCTCTTCGTGTACGCGAGAGACGTAATGTCTCAGACTACCAAGGTATCACATCAGCGGGAAAAAGCGAGAGCGCGCAATGAACCTAAGATGCAAGATGGGACGCGGCTAGTAGTACTATAAGTTGACTCAAGAAATGTTAGATTGAGATTCCTCGTGCGATCGTCGGGCAAGTTGGGCTTTCAGGATGAGTTCAACAGCTGAACATATCTCCGGGTCGTCCAAGAACAATCAAGCTTCCAGTGATTTCAGTGGAGCGCAGACCAGTCTGAGGACATGCTCGGGCATTGCTTTAATCATTGACAAGTGCGCGACAGTGGTCCTAGTCGGCACCCGGTAGTTGCTCAAGTAAACTTTCACGGTAAACATGCAAGCTCCCTTTAGCGAGTATGGCGTTGACATTTGGGAACGAAGTGCTGGAGGGGAATGCGTGAAATTTCGAGTTGGCATGCTCCTCGTCTCGCGGAAGTCATGCTCCCCGCAGTCCCCACCACCACACACACACACTGTCCTACTTCAATAGATTCAGTCGCTTTGTCTCACTTCATAAATCAAGGATCCACTGAGGACGCGTGGCGTCGGCATTGTCTTCGCCGCGGGAATTGATAAGCATCGCCAGAGGCGGTGTCCAAGATTTATAGCCTTCTGCCTAGCCCTAAGGTCCTCGAGAGCGCGCAGCACCCACTGTCGCCTCAAACAGGTCCAATTCAATCCGAGCGTACCTTACTGCGCCTCTCGACGGAAGAATCAGTCGGTGCCACCGAGCGATTCTGGGGAACATTGGGTCAATGACCTTGGAGATGAAAGCCTTGGTATCTCGATGGGTATAAATAGGGGTCAACTAGGGGAGAGTCCGCGTATCTGGCGAGGGGAGGGTGGCGAGGGGGCGGAAGTGTAAGAGACAGTCAGCGGGAACGGATGGTGCCTTGATACTGCCCGGACAAATAAGGGACGTGTACAGTTTTGAGAGAGATATATACCGGGACGTGGCTGTAGACGGGCAGCGAAATGATGATGTACCTCGCAAAAAGCCTCGACTTATTTGTCGCCCGTCGAGGGCCGAGGTGGCGCGATACGTTCAGCGAGGTTGGCTCCATGTTACCCACCGAGCATAGAAGCCTTCCAGTTCCAGTCTCGCGCCAACAACCCCGTCGTGAAAAGGCATTCGGCGCCCTCCACAATTTATACCCCACCTCCGTCGGAGCACCGTCGTAAAGCAGCGCGCCAGTCGGCTCCAGCGGTGGATCATCGATTTTTCGGATAGCAGATTAATGAGCTCGGGACTCCTCCACATTTCGGTGGTCCGATTAATTCAACGAGTGCTGGTAATTACCATTAGCGGAGAAGCTCCCATAAGCCTTTCTGACAGATAGGCCGCCATTGGGACACCGCCAATACGAGACCCACCGGTATAATTAACACTTGGTACGTCAGCGGCTTATAGCACGTAAACGGTAACATCGCCCGCCCGGAGTACTCCGTGATAGCTTGCCCACTGAATTTCATTATTACGCGAGTGCCCGGGTATTCCAAGTATCACTGTACTAGGGCGATTATGTAAGTCATCTGGTAACCGGGCTGCTAGCTGCTAGCTTGTTGAGTAGAGACAGAGAGAGATGTCTTATCTCAATTTATAAAGTACACTTCCAAATTCGGGCGGAGAGTAAGACGTTTACGTCCAGACGATGGGCGGAGAATTCCTGCTGAATTTCGGGAGACAGATGGAACTCGCGGGATGCGAAAAAGCTTTGACACACAAGCGGCAGTCCGTCGAGAAATTGGAAGAAATAAAAAGGTCCGGCGTACACTCGTCATATCTTAGATAAAGTGCGCCAAGCTTAATTTCAGCCCGACTGGGCTCCAACCGAGCATGCCTGGCTGCTGTCCTGCATATTGCGGGTAGTTGGACTCCTCGGGAAAGTTGGCGGGTCGCGATGCCTGTCGCATTAATATAGCGACGGACTTTGATCCCGATAGGGAACCTCTGTTGAGCCATTGTTCGTAATGACCGTCCGTCGGATAAAAAGGTCGGAGCGGGCTATGAGGAAGGTACGGGCGGAGAAGAGAGTATCAGTGCGGCACGGGTCATCGATCAGACGCCTATCATCTGCAAAAGTTGGAGGACGCGCCTGTCCTATGCAGAGCGGATCCGATGTCGATATCCCTGGTGACCCAATAGTATTATTCTCATATCCACTCGTTGTACGAAATGATAGTATCAGTCGAGCTCATTCGTTCTCCCGATCGCGCCAGATTGACAATGACGGATGAGCGTTATTAGCAGCCGGGACTCGTCACTCGGTTGGCAGGGCCGGTGGTTAATCATAGCGTGGGAGTGATGGTTTAAGATTAACCCGATACATTTTTCCGCGTGTGTAATCCGGCTCAAGTGGAATCGGGCCGAGATCAGTGGAAAGCCCTCTTTACATTAAGGGCGTCGCGATGCGAGGCCGAGATAAAAGTTGCAATTTTCCCGAATTCTCCGGAGCCTCGGCTATGGAGTATGGAGGGAGATATTTCGCGGAAGGGAAATCCCCTGAAAAGGACATCGATTTCGCGTTAAGCGTGCTGGCCTGATGAGACGCAATCGAAGCAATCCCTTGTCGGCCGTAACAATGATCCGATCAGCCTCCATCGGCTTGGGCCGGAGTCTTGCTTAGCTGGCCATTCCGCAAGCGGCGCCGCAACACGACCGTCATCGTGTGTAATCTAACGACAGGATATATGACGGCTAGGACACGCGTAATTCCCGGGAATTTCGTATTAGCCGGGCGGCGGCCCCGTTGTATCAGCCTGGACGTATCGATGTCCTTCCATAGAGGCGCACTCAGCAACAATCCCAGGAGGTGCGTAATTCGACGTCTCTATTTATCAGCTTCGCCCCCAGTTAGTCCGGCTAACTGCACTGCATTAGCCCTCGAACGTCCCCGGGCTTAATTGAAATTATCGCTCCGATCACCGGCTCTCTATCGCATAGCGACGCACCGAAAAATCCCCAATTAGACCGCGCCGCTCATCGGCTATCAATTCCAAGGCAGTCGCTAGAGTTCTCTAGTCTCTGTAACAATAGGGCTGTCCCGGCTAGAGTCGCAGTCGCGCTCGCGCTCGCGCCCGGCTGCGCGCGTACTCGCAACGACCTATTGTCCGAACGGGGCCAATCAAATTATGCAGAATCGAATTGGAGGGCGAGTCGCGCGAGTACATAAAATACTTGGGGCTTATTTGATGGGATGCCATCCAATTCGGTGTCGCGGCCTCGGACACACAGCAGCGAGCGCGCGCGCGCGCGCTTACTTCCGCCAACTAGGCGCGGCCCTTGTCGGATAATTAATTTCCATCGGACTAGTGTGTGACGGGCGGCCGCCTCCTCCCTCGTGGATAAACAAATGACTAATCAAAGCAGTGTAGACACAGCCGACGATTCGATTCTAGCCGGAGCATCCACTCGGATAAAATTCTATTGTCCGTCGTCGACACGTACGGGGGAGATTAAGAGAGAACCCGATTACCGGCGAGGCGTACACAAGCTCTGCCAGCACCAACTTGCCGGAAGCTTGCTCTTCCCACTGGGCACACTCGGATTTCTTCGCGTACCGGCGCCGCGCGCGCCCGGTTCCCGGCTGCCGGCTGCGCTAGTTAAATCGTTTAGCGGTGTGTGTATAAATCGCGAGCGGGGGAATTGTCGCGGAAACAGGAAATTTTTCGAGGGCGACGAACCCGCCGAGTGTGGTTGGCGGCCGGGCGGGGGTGCACTGTATCAAGGGAAGATAAGAAGCTTAATTTCGAACGAGATTACTTCGGACGTTCAATCTTCCACATCGCCTTCCCTTTTGGCACGTAACGCTGCCAGTATTCTCGGCCAGGGTTAATCTTTGAGATTAATACTGGAGCGAACTTTTGCACCCGCCGCGCTTTCCCGGCCGCGGCCTTTCATATTTCTAGTTTATTATAATATTGGGGAGATTCGAGTTGGCAGCATACACGCCCGCTTAGATAAATGGATGGTGCGATGGTGCGGCTTCCTCGGGATTTCATTACTTTTAATTGGGAAGATGGAAGGTTCGTCGCATCGAAATCAGAGTTGCTCGCGCGCACCTCTGTCTTCCGTTCTTGAATGATTTTATGTGCGATTCTGTTCCGACTTCGATAAGCCGATAACTGCACGGCTTGCTGAGTCCATAAATTAGACTGAAAGTTCGATTTGTGCACTCCCGTAATCCCCTCATTGCCATACGAGAGCCTTGGTCGTTATAACTTTCTCTTGCATTTGCACAGAGTATTGAACTGGCGGGGTATCTCGTAACGAACGCCTGAAGGCTCAAGCCTCTTCATCCTCACGCCAATATCCTGTTAACCACTGAAGATATTACAATATATCTCGCCTATAATAAGCGATTTACTACCTCGACTGATAAAAGAATTCCTTTTTTCCTTTCAGTTTCGCCGGGAGATTTCGGTAGGGCGGTTACCGGGAACGTCGCGAGCCACAGGAGCTTTCATCTCCCATCTTTTCGAGGAAACCTCGAGCCGCCCGGATTTCCGCCGAAAATATTAGACACGTATTTCTTTATAAGAGCCGGAAGAATGGTTCATAGGAGGAACCATCCAAGGAAGTCATCTAATATGAAGGCACCGCCTCGATATTACGATATTACCGAGGCGGGGGCGATGCATACTCGTGGAAAAAATATTCAGCCCGAAGCAATAAAGCCGGGCCAAGAGTTTTGTGCGGCCAGCTACCAGATATTTCGAGAGCGGAGAGGCGCGAAATCCCCGGCCTAATTCATTAAAGCCCGGGGTGCCCGGGCGTTTTACAAAGTGCATTTCTTAACAGTCGCGCGGGCGTCTGTCTCCCGTCCTTTGACGGCGGGCCTTTCGCAAATCATTTCCGCGGAGTCACGTAAAGCTGTCACAAAGGGGACTTATACCTAAATAGCGAACGCTTTGTATCCGCCCGGGGGAGAAAAACAAAAGCCGAGGGAGGTTCCGTGCCGAAAGAGCGCAAACGAGAACAAATCGCCGAAGAGGAGCGTGGTTGACTGTCGCAGCACGGAAGTTCCGCACGGCAAGAAGAGAATCTGCCGGACAGAGATGGAAAGCCGCCAACGATTTCCTCGATTACGTGTCTCGACTTCCCTTTCCCCCGAGCGTTACCGCCGCCGGTCCACGCGATCCCATGGAAACTGACGCATAGCAGACCTCCTCGGGATCTGGGGTGAGTGTGTCCTCGTACTTTTTCGCCCTCGTGACCCAGAGTGAAAGTAGTAATATAGATGCGTGTAATCGATAATGTACATGCGTATCACGGAGGGGATGTGGTCCAGCGCAGGGCTGAGCCTTGAAAGGGGCGGCCGGGCGGTGGTATCCCCCGGAGTATCGACTGCTCGGATTAATATTCATTCACATATATCCCGGTGTGTATACATAATTTAAGCCGGCATTGTGCGGCCGGCGAATCGGGACGACATGATGAGCACAGGACGCCCGTAGAAATGGAAGACGGAAGTAGCGGCATAGCGCGTACACGCAAGCAACGCAGTGATTTCGCGCCAATCGATATCGGCGATGTTTCAACCCGTTGACAGGGCAGAGGTACACCGGGCAGAATAGATGCGTGTCGAGGGCATCCAGCTGGATGCGGAGAGTCACGTTCAGAGATCGCACCCTCTTCAGGGAGTACTAAATCGGACGCGAATGAATGGTGTGATGAATGCGTGAGTCTACCGCCCGGTTGAGCCCCCGCTAAATTTGTCCATTTCCTAACGACCCACACGTCGTGTGCCCTCGATCCCTCCACTTTTTCTCCTTGGTACGATGTCGCCAAGTATCCCGAACTCTCATCGATCGCCGCTCTGTGCCACTAAGCCCAATGACTTGGCGCACTGCCGGCGGGCAAGATTGATCGTATGTTAATTGAGAAAAAGTAGATTTGCCGCTCTTAATTGTCAGTCTTTTGCACGATCACCGCCCCATGACAGATGATCCCATTTTCCCGCCCGCCTCTAATGGAACTGTATCACTGTCAGAGGGGATTCGCCGGCAGTTCTTCGCGCTCCAGCTTCGCCGAGTCCGGCTGCTCTAGGCGCAATTGATCGGTGTTAACGAGTAAATATACTCGGGGCGGCCGGTCTCCACATAACTAACTGCGACGCGCAGTCGAGCGCTCGCAAGAGAAAATCGGCGAGGGCGCCGTGTGTGTACAGATTGCCTCCGAGGGAATCGAACGCATTCGCAATCGAGTGTTGCACGCGGAGCCGCACCAGGGCTTGTAGAATCGAGCGCACTTTGCCGTCCGTCACGAGTGCACCTTCCTGAACGACAACAGCGACGATAGCCACCAGCTACGGACGTGTAGCCGCTGCTGCCGCTGTTCGCCATCAAACCTACACGGAGACCGCGAGCACTCTCGCTGATGTATCTGGTAAAGGCCGGCTCACACGGCAGGCACCTGCTGCGCCGGGCCAAGACCTTCCTTCCAAATTGAAATATGCGGGAGATTCAAAGGGAAGTTGGCCGACCGGCAGATAGCCGTGATACAGGCATTTTAGCGCTGTTAAATTAAACGCCCCCCCCCCCCCCCCCCTCCTACCCCTTCCTCGTCTTCTGGCATAAGTTGAATTGCAGCCGACATAACAGTCTCAACCAGCGGGTTCTGGAAACGGGGGATTAGGCGGTGGAGAGGCTGGGTAAGCAGGGCAGTGGGCAGGGGGGTAGGATGATCCGTGTGAGGAGAGCTTAAATCTAGCGGCAAGCGAGTGTACAAGTGGTAGGGCGCGAGTAACAGAGTACTAAGTGCACACGGTGCAGTTGCTCGCCTACAAACCGGGAACCGCGGCTCCCTGCTCCCTGCTCGATGCCCCGAAGGTATACCAGAACCAGCCTACCAACCTGCTCGCTCTCTCGCTCTGTCTCGCTGTCTCTCTCGCCCTCTGCCTCTCGCCGAGCGTTTCGGTTAGGCGTGGAACATCGACGGCATTGTTTCAGCCGCCACTGTAAGCCGAGCACACGGATCCGAATCCTCGTGGGAACGCTTAAATGTGCTTAACGAGTACGCCTGAGCCAGTGCGACCATTATCTAGTGCTCGCTCTTCCCCGTCCAGTGAGAGAGAGAGAGAGAGAGGGAGAGGGAGTGAGATTCACCGCTCACTTGGCCGGAACATAGCGACAGCAAGTCAGAAAGCGGCCTGCACTTGAAATAATTACTTGATTAACAACTGGTTTAGTGGGTCGTGGCGGCTAGTCTGGAGTGCCAGTTGGCTGCGGGCTCGAGATGACCGGGGCCGGCCACTTTTCCCAAGTTTCGCGGCATTTTGAGTACGTCGACGTCCAGTCGGCGACAGTTTGCCGGCTGCCGGGATGTACTCTCTCTCGGTTAGCGGTGAACCGATGTATGTGCTAGCTTTATCGGACATCTGTTTTTGGTGCGGTGAGAGGTCGAACGCGAGCCCACCGCAGATCCGTCATTTCTGTCGGCAAAAACGGTGGCGGCCCACCCGCTCCCTCACCCGCCCGCTCATCGAAATCTGTCCCGATAGGATTCTAATCCGATAAGCCGCGTGATATAGGATAACATGGTAGTCTCGGCTCCGAAGGAGAAACATGCACGGAATATGCAAATGGTCCCCGCCCGCTTTTTGGCCGTCGCGCCCGGAAGAGCAACTGACAGGCGTGGCGCGCGGCCGTGTTTGCATTTTTACGAGTCACGTTACTCTTCAATGCATTCCTCCTGCCGGCTCTGTATTGTCCAAGTATTCGCCGAAAACCTCCGAGCACCGGGGGATACGCGATAGGCGGGGGAGGGGGCTTGAGCGTCGAGCGCATCGACCTTTTTGCGATCCGCACTTGAGGAAGAGACGCCGCCGCGTTCCGCCGCTGAAAAGAGGCCGTCGAGCATGAACGCGAATGCATATTCATTTGTCAAAATGAAACGGGACGGATACGTGGACTGGCTTCCCGTTCGAAACCAATTTCACTGAAACCCCAACCACTTTTATCTCGCGCAAGAAATCACCGCGCGCTGGTTAATCAACAGGAGCGGCGACACTGGAAACGATCTGGTAATATATAGCTCAACTATTTCCACTTTGCTCGTGAAAAAAACGCCCGGGCTTTTGGCGTTGCCCCTTTTGCGCCCGCGTAGGAGAGATCGTTTCGATAGTGAGCCTGATGTAGAGTCAAGCGGAGTGTTTGTGCTTGCGCTGGTAGAACACGCCGAGCAAATTCCCACCTAATAAAACATGAGAGGAGCCACAAACAAGTTAGTCCTGTAGATTGAAGGAGACTATATGCGGCAGTGAAGCCGGTATATCCAGTATCGGCCGCACGATTACCGCTGGCTTTGGCTGCTAGGAGAGAGAGAATACAGGTGTTGATCCAGTAGAAGGGTTGGCTTCATCATCTGAAGAAGGCCGCCCTCAAGCTGCCCGAGAGGCAGAGGTATCGGGGAAGCTTTCACCGCTACAAACAACGCAAGCATGCCAGATAGTCGGGCAAAGCGGAGGCAGCACGGACCACGATTAATAGTCGTGTAATATACTCCCCGACAGGAGCGCAATAAACTCGGCTCGTGGAGGCGTCCAGGCGTATTAAATTTAATTCCACCGACGGAAGATGAGGATTAAAGGGCTCCGGGCAAACGAGCCGCTTATCATGAACGCAAAGAGAATACGACGCGACGCGGCTGCATTGTCAGAGATATGATGGTGATCGGCGATATCATGACGGAGGAGCCTGTCCCTGTGGCCGCGTATCAGGTTTCAGGCTCGCGCCAAGACGAAGAGTTGCGCGGTGTCGGGCATCCATTTCGCTTATTCTGTCTGGCGGGCGACGGGATCGCCGGCGAAATGATAGTTAATAGAGTAGAATGGGAGGGTGGGAGAGGAGCGGCAATTTCACGCCGCTGGCGGAGCTGAATCAAAGCCCGCTGGGAACACTTAAACGGGCATGTCGAGGGAAGCCGGAGCCAGTAGTGGAGATAGGTAGGCCGGGCCGCGGCAATATGGCACACGCAGCACACCAGCAGCCCGCCACCAGACGATTGTGTACACACCGCGAACCTTGGCAATCCGCTGAATAATTACCCAATTCAATACGTAATCACGCTACTTCCCGTTCGGTACCCTCCATCCGTAGCCGGCCTGACCCCCAATGGGGACATAATCCCGTTTAAGCTGCCCTGGTAAGCACACTCCTCCACCCGACTAGATACATTATGCTGATGGACCTAACGCCACTGCGATTGAACACTTTGGATTTCCTTAGCCCGAGGCCCAGCCACCATCTTACCGATGGCCAGATGTCGAATTCCTCGGGATATGAATTGCAGGCTTACCGGGATTTCGCCACCCGAGCGTGCGGATATCTCGCGGCATCAATTTTCGGGGAGAAATCGCCCCGCGATAAGCTTTTTCCCAGCGAGTTTAAACTCTATTCGTCTAGCCGATCAGGCGGCAAGTCGCCTCCCGTTATCTCCTTCGAGCTTGATTACAGCTTCCCTCGGACCCGCCCGTAAAGGATCGGCTTAATGGAATCGCGTCATTTGTAAGTTTCCACCTCGAGTGGTTTTAAGGAGCCGGTGGCGCGTGGGATCCTCAAAAATTTACTGGCTTCCCATTTTGAAGGGCTGTCGGGAAGCTCTAATCGCTCCCGCGGGGGAAACTTATGCTCTCGTACATTGAATACAGAGAACTGGGTCGCAGTAGATAAATCCTAGTGGTCGTTCGGAACTCGGTAGCCGGCGAGGAGGCGGCCGGGAGTTTTTCGAAGGTCCTCTGTAGATTGAACGAGCAGTATTTAGAGATGTTATGGCCTCCCTCTCCTCTTTGTCCGATGCCCACCCCGTATTCCCGGGGAATGTGGTGTACTCAGCTCTCGCCGGAATGTCTCAGTCTCCAGGGCAGGATGGCCGCAGAAGCGGTCGTTTGCCGCTTTGAGAAACGACACTACGGCAAAGGGAGCGGACGCACATATCGCGCGCGGCCGCTTACCCATTTCGACTTACTATTAAAGTGTCTGTAACACACGCGCCGAGTGGCTACAGTGCAACGTTATTGCCGAGTAACGTCGCTCTGTTTTTCTTGGCCGCAAAAACATGCCTGGGATTTATTGGCATCCTGGCTGTCGGAGCTCTTCTCTCCCCGGAGTGGGGTTACGTATTCCGCGGTATATCATTCGCCAGTCACAAGACAGAGTTTAAGGGTGTAACTGTCGGGAGAGGTGGCTCTGTGATAAACAAGGGCCGCCCGATGGATTTGGATCTTGGAGGCCTAAACCTAAAGGGATAAGTTGGAGCAGGATCGGTGCTTATAGCTCGACAGCTCTAGCGCCCCTCGCCCGGCCAGTTACTGCTAACAACCGACGGATTCGATTTACAAACAGGTACAGTGTACCGTGTTATTGGACACGTTCCTATCTGTAGCCATTATTCGTCAGGCGTGCGCGGACCCGCTGTCCGCCTTGTGAATTATGCGAGGGGCTATAATGTCAAACTGAATCCGTAAATCGAATCAAAATCACGCGGCTAGAGAGGAGAGCGATGGCCGGGCTGGCCGGCCAGTTGGGGTCGCCCGGCCGCGCGCTCGCCCCAACAAATATTTGCCCACCTTCCCGTCCGTGAATCGAGCCCGCTCACTGTCATCGTCCCTCAAGCGATGTTTAACATCGGCGAGTAGTTAAAGTCGCCGCATATTTCCGAACGACCCGTCGCGCTCCGGCCAACGAGACTAAATCCCGGGGAAATTCCACGTCGCCTCGGCTCCCGGGAGCGCAGTTTTGATGTCCTCCGCGGAGCCGGAACTGTCTTTGCAAGTACGCAAGACTACTTTTTCGCCACTCTTCTCTGGAGGGGCTGCTTCGCGAAAGTCGGCGAGTTGAAGGGCCCTCGGCGAGAGCTGCCGCGCTGCTCTTTCGTGCGCGGGCGAAATCTTATTGTAAGCGGGACGATAATGAGCAGCGGTGCGTGCGGGAGTACATAATCGGCAGTCCTCGGGATTACCCTTATTCCTGAGCCGTGATACCTTTCCCCCGGCGAGCCACTCGTCCCATTCGCCGACCCGCCAGGTCGTTAATTATATATATTATTATTCCCGGATCGCGCCACTGAAAGCGGAGATAATGCCGATCGGAAGTGCGAGGGACAGAATAAATAGTAAGACGTCGCATCGAAGGATGAGAAAGGGGGCCGGGAAATCGTGGCACGGCCTTTTTTATCCGGCGCATTGCCCCTCCCCATCTCAGTCCATTAGCTGATAGTTGACTTAATGCCCGATCATTCGATTACCAAGCGCGCGCTCTCCGGACTTTCCCGCCGTTTTCCCGATAAAAGTTTCGACTTCCTCTTGCCGATTAAGTTAAAATGCAATTTTCCTCTCTCGACTTTACCACTCTCTCTCTTTCTCTCTCTCTCTCCCTGCCCCCACGCAGATCTTGCCTATCCACTTACCTTCGACTCACCCCCGACCACCATTTCGGAGAGCACCTAGTTAAAAGGGCCGATGGATTAGGAAGGATCAGTCTTACGTCGGCTGTGAGTCAAGCCTGAACTCACTGCGATTCTCGCTCAGCGAAATCCACTAATGTCCAAAGTAAGTCCGAGAGAGAGAGAGAGTGGCTTCGTTCTCGTAGTGTTACCACGTCTCGCCCCACAGCTTGTTATTCCTTTATTTGGCGGAAAGAGGCCACCGGAGCAGCACCACCAGCACCAGCACTGGGGGAGCTGCTTTCAGTTCACCGGCGGATGAGAGGACAATCAAGCGCTGTCACCGCGGCAACTGAAAGCGCTGAATCACTCGGTGTAGAGGGAAGGAGGCGGCCGAGTCACTGGGACGCGCTACAAGATTAACAGGTCGCGTGCAAATTTAATGCCCCTCCACTTTCGATTACCGATTTATTCATCGAGTCAGCGCACCTTGACGCGTGCTAACTCAGCCGCGTGACGCGTTAAAAGAATCGGACCACTCGACGCCAATTTAAGTATTTCTCTCCCTAATACCTGAAACTCTTGTTTCTCGACATTCTGGGGGACCTATCGAAAATGAAGACTCGAGAAATCAATAAGACGCATTCATCCTCTCCGTCTCGCGCGTTCAACGGCCGAGAATCCCGCGCGGATAAGAAGGCTCTTTCGGCTAAGATGGGATAAGGAAGGCCTGACCGAGACAAAGAGTGGGCAATAATGTGGTGAGACTTTTCATCGCACGCAGCCAGTTGAAATAAAATAATGAGCAGTAGAGAAATGAAAGCAGAGCGGGAAACGGCGCGGCGAGATACTGGAAACGTGCAGATCTTCGCCGGTATTATTCAGCGGGCGGTGTTGGGCTTGGCCGGACTCAGCGCGCTATTATACTCGCAGATACGTCAATGGCCGAGTCACCATTGTATATTTGCTGAAAGGATATCTCGCGATATCATCCGTTGCGATATCATGTCGGCGGTATATATGTATATAAGGGCGGTCTTAAGTAGGATATAATAGGAAATGAAATTTGGGATTGTACTATAGGTTTCATTAAAGGCATGCTCGCGCGCTGGAACTAATGGAAGCTCCGGCGCTTCGCGGTTGAAGGTTGAACTTGTGGGCTCCGCTCTGGCATTAGGTAGATTTCGTTTGACAGTCGCTATAACTTTATATTCGACGATTAATTCCAATGCGAATGGGTAACTGTAAATTAGTTTAGATTTGCGCCAAGTAGGATTTGAGTGGGAAGTTGTCTCGTTAGCGAGGGCTGTTGAGGGAAATTTGACAAATGGAAAGGGCGACTGGGCGAGTGTGTGGTTGGCGGCAAGTGGAATTGGTGGGAGGGTAGTGGAAAATAGTTAAGGGAGAGTGTAGTTTTATCGGACGGCGACGAGCGATCCTGCCTCTTTAACCCGGAGATCGAAACAGTAGTCGAGAGTTGAGAAGCTGCGGTCCAATTGGAAATTCAATATATCGAGTGGTCCAGTTGTATTCGGGCCGGCTCTTGCGCCCTCGAGTGGTTCCGCTCGGTTCTTCAGCCCCTTCACCTCTTGGGGGTTTACCCTTTCCGCGACCTGATATTCGAGTGGCGGTGGCCTCTGCGATCGGCGCTTGCAGTTCGCCGGGGATATAGGCCGGCGGCCACGCACCCACGTCATTGTCCGAAAGTCACGCTTCCCTTTATTGGAAACCGCTTTCTCCCTCGCAAATGGACTACAACGCGTCGCAAACTGCACACGAAAATGCCCCTGGTTCAACCGGCCCGGCCTTTTATCACTCGGCCCCGCCACACCGAGCCGCTGGCAGAAAAAGTCTTGTGTATTTGATAGAGTGGTTGCGCGCCCCGCCGCGCCGCGCGGCACCTCCTTCCTCTGAATAGGGCTTTCAAATGGATGTGTCAACTTGCCAATGTTTCCTCTTTCCCTCAGGATCCCCCCCACCATTAAAACTCCGATCTTCTCTGATACACCATTTCATAAAAAGCATTTTTATGCACCACCTCCACCAATAACAACAAGGCGCATGGATTATTGCGCACCTGATCGGAATACCGGCGCCACTCCCCTGCGCGCCTTCTAGAGGCGCCAATAAAAGCTAATCCTTTTCATTAAATTGGCCAGCCCTCACGAAGGTGCGCTAGGTGGCGGCTGGCGGGTGCGGCGGGCTATCCTTATATATCAAAGGGAACTATGAGATATCGCACGAGCAATATTCTTTGGTTCGCAATCGCGATGGGCCTTTGCTTTCTTTAATGAAACCGTATACCTTCTTTAATATCCCCTTTGAACCTACCGCCACGCAGATGAAAGACCACCGACCCACATTCCCCGCTATCTTGACGGGGCTGTTTTTCAAAGCGCCGAATCATGCAAAATTATCTCCTCCAGCTTTAAGGGACTGCCGCTTTAACGCGGTGATACGATCGCGCCCCGGCCTGGGACTTAAAATAAAGCGAATGAATCTAGAAAAGGTCGACCGAGGAATGTTGTACTCGAATGATAATGTACACAAGAGGGGCGGGAGGAAAGCAAAGTGGATGGAAGGGTGGAGTCCGCGGTACTCACAAGGAAGAGAAAAGACTAGTGGAGGCAGCGGTGACGGCGGTGCGGAGAGTAGCCGCCGCGCGCAGGAGCAGAAAAAAGGAAGGAATTTCAAATTTAATATTCCACTCCCTCGGGGAACAGGTTAGCTTTGTCAAGACAGGGAGATAAAACGCAGGGGACGGCTCTCTGTGTGCCACGGCTCATTCCACTTCATTTTATATGCAAAACACTTTTTAATTAATCTGCGAAATATGCAGTTTAGAGAGTGGCGGCGCGTTGGCCGTGCGGGCGCACCCGCCACCTAACCCCAGCATCCCTCGCGCCCCTTTATCAGGCCCTGACACGCCTAATCGAAATGGAATTCCAATTAGGCTCTGCATTTTTATGGGCAAACGACGTAGCAACTGGCAACCAGCTTCTCTCGGTTAATCGTTAAATCGAAATTGATACAGAGCCCTTTAATTAGTCCGGTTTCCTGCCAACTTTTCGAACGCACCTCTGCACCAAAGTATAGATGTTTACACAGTTTAGGGCACGGGCGAGGCTGACGTTTGCCCGCGCCGCGGAATATTTGCCCGGGGAAAAAGCTCGGCTGTAATTCCACTCGTAAATTAAGGCAGCTAAAATTCCCGTGGCCAATGCGATACCGCTAGGTGTGTTTTCGCGGGATTCCGATGGGCGGCACTCGAATCATCACGCGCCTATCGCCTTGCGCGAGTGCGCGAGCGAGCGAGGTCAAAATTTCGTCAGATTCATGATAATCCGAGGGGTAATTCGGCGAGGGCGATCGTAGCGGCGCGTGTTACTCGATTAATTATCACCTGGGCCACAAGTATAAATTATATCTATCAATTTCGCATTAACGATTCGGCCGCCCGTTGTTCGTGTCCCTCCAATTACCTGTGCGCGGTGTGTAATATGCGTCAAGCAAGCGAGGGACATGGCCCGATCATCGATTTCCAGCAAGATACCATTGTAATATCTCACCAACCGAGGCTAACAGCAACGAGTGCGGCCAAATTGCCGGAATATCGCTGGATTTTCCCGATCAGCTCGCTTTTTATTGTACTCGCACTCGCACTCCCGCTCTACCGATGCTCATTGCACATATTTATTTCGCGCTGCAGCGCCCGACCACTGGTTAAGCACCGCTGTTAATGCATATTTTCAATGTCGATCAGCGCGCTGTGTCGTAATTTACTTACACGCAAAGAGTCTTTTACATAATTAACTTAACAAACTCGTTAATTCCCACGAATTATCCACCGTCGGGTGCACAAGTAGCGTCGATTACATTGGACGTGATATGCCATTGCAAGTATTAAACGCGCCAATTATGCATCGAGCGGCCTGTCGAAAAGTTGGCCGTTCGGCAGTTGGAAAGTTGCTGCCGCAAATGTCGGGGTCATTCGGGCGTCTTTTGAGGGTCACGGCGATTGCCGGAAGAAATGCGAAGGCGCCCCAGTGCGCGAAGCTTCAACTCCGACTGGTATATTTGCATAGTCGGTCTTGTCGCCGGAGGATTGGAGGTTCGGCAGCGGGTTCCCAGGGAGTTCTTGCAAGCGTGCCCCGAGGACGCGCGACGTTCCTGGAAACGGGTGAGAATAGTTTCGGGGCTTTTTTCGCCTCGCGGCGAGTTACTACGTGGCGCACAATTCCTGCGGCCTCATAAATCTTTCGCTTCCTGTCGGCTATGGAGCGCCCGGTGTAATCGTCCATTACCTACTACACTCGGCCCGAATGCCACTTCTTCTATTTGTTCTCCGGCGGAGTATATCGAGTGTATCGAGGGGGGCGGAGGGGGGGGGGGGCTCGGTCCAAGCCTCGTTCTCTCGAGCTCGAGAGATCCGCGGCCCATTTGGCTGACGAGACACGCCATCGACGGGCAGACTTTTCTTCGCCGCACGGCCAAGTGGTCAATACAAGATCAGGAGGCAGGAGTTGAGCGAAGGACTTTAGTCGATCCTCTTACGCGCGTCTCGAGTGGAGCGCGCCCGACAGAGACGAGGGACTGTTATATGTAGTCCAAGACGGAGATATCCCGATCTCATCTGAATAGCCCGGGAGCTTGTGACTCTCAAGGATTATGACAGGAATCAGGTAAACGTCAGCGAAAATTCCCCGAGAAAATTTAATCTGCCGGGCGGGCCGAGGCCGCCTAGTAGTACAGCCGGACTACATTAATTAGAGCCACAATTACGGTAATGGGGGAGTTCGTGCATTGCAATTATCGCAGCGCCGCGAAGGCAGTTAATTAAGAGAAATTCAATTAAGCTCTTTCGGCGTGCATGCCGAGCAACGAGCGTAAAGGGCTGGCGAACGGGGAGGGTAGTTGCGGGCCGCGCCGGTATCGCTCTTCAATATTATTCGCTTTTTAGCAGCGGGAACTTTTAGCATCGACGGTTGGGGGGAGCTGGTCGCTCGGAACACCTTATTAATGGCGCGACGCGCCCACCCCCCCGACACTTAAGACAACCCCGCCGATATTCCGCAAACACCTAAGGTTCTCTCCAACAACGAGAAGTGCGTCTTGACAAAGAAGTTTCTCTTTCTTGTTTGCCGCGGTGCATTTTCAGCTTCTGCTACTGCAACGCGCAACGCGCACCAACTTACAGTTCTGGCTCCGCTCCGAATTGCAACCGCGCTATACACCGAGGTGTACATAGTTTCCAAATAATTTTCTAACTAAAAGTGGCAGCTTACCAAAAAGAACTGGTTTATGCGAGCAGCAACATTCATGAAAGCCTTTCCTCGCCCAGGGAGCTTTGCCTCTCTGCGGCTCACGAGCGGTAACACGCCCGCACCCGCACGCAAAATGTAGATTCGTGCTCTTATCGTCCCCCAGCTAGATTTTTACGACTAGCGGCGGCGAAATCCCCGCTCGATTCCTCGCTGAAAGAAATGGCCCTCATTTTCGCCGGAGGCAGCTTTTCCCCCAAGCCGGGTATTTAATTAATAGGGGATTCGGTTCCAAGACATTAGTCCGTTCAAGAATCGCCCTGGCGCGACTTAACTTGCCCCAACTTTTTAGCCGGAAACTTGCGCCGACCCCCAGCTGTGTTCTCCGAATAAGTTTCGCCTGTCCGCGCAGCTTTTTTTCTCTCTCTTTCGGGCGTCGGAGTCCGTGTTGTTCGCGCGATTCGATTGATTAGTTATTGGTACTTTTAATGGAGCTTATAGGATGCCTCGGGATCGATTGTGTCACAAGTTTTAATAAGCGCGCCACTTTCAAGAGCGTTTCACAGCCGATTCAGCTGCTCGCCGAGCGGAGACTCTTTATTGCCATTAAAAGGACATTAGATATTTTATTAACGCCGCTCGCTCGCCCCATGCAAAAGCCAGCGAGAGAGCGAGAGAGCGAGAGGAGCGCGTCGGCGAAGTACAGCCGCACAGCATTATTCGCGCATAATATAACGCGCAGGAGAATTAATACTTATATGTATAGAGCAGTGACCGACTACAGAAACATTTACGTCCGCTCGCGACATTTCCACAAAGGATTTGGAATAAAGGGAGTGCGAGAGAGCGAGCCACCCTTTACTTCATATCCAATTTAAAATGACAAAACTCTCGGCGCAATAGTAAAGAGAAAGAAGGGTCGACACACGCTCTCCAGTTTCCTCTCGCATATTTACGGCGATAACACCCCGCTCATAATTGCCTGGTGGCCGACTTGGGTGCAGAAGTAATTTCTCCCTAATGACAGGCTCGACGGGGAAAGTCCCCGGGGGGCGACACGTCAGCTTGCGGAAGGAAATTGCCGGGCTGCCGCGAAATCGAGAGGAGGGTTGTAAATGGCTTGTTAATATCGGGTATGACGACGAATAATCGAGGCACGACCTCCTCTACGAAAGGCAGGGACGCGACTGGAATCTTTCGATGCCGCGGGAGGCTCGGCGCTCCACCGACTGTTTAGATACACCGGCAGATGGACCACTGGCTCTAAACGAGGCGACGCAATACTAATTTCACTGACACGTACTCCCCTGTAATTTGCGGCGGGTGGGTGGCTCGACTACGACTAACCAGCCAGCATTTAGTCCCCTCGCTAATTTCCAAAGCCTCCCTCTCCCTCTCTCTCTCTCTCTCTCTCTCTCTCTGGCTGTATCACCGACTGTATCGACACTTTGCAAAGCTTGGACCACTTGCTATGGCTGTTGCGTGAAACGTGAAACAAAAACTAGCCGACTGGCAGCGACGCATATGCCAAGCAGCTCACACCGTGAAAGGGCACCTGCCAGTTTTAACATGTTTAAAACTCGAGCTACGCAGCTTATTTAGCGAGCGGGAACGGCCAGTGCTCTCGACTGCTCCGCAATTAGATTCACTCAAAACTGTGTAAAACAAGCTGCAATTAAATTCGCTCGGACCACTGTTTCCCCTCGGCGAGTGAATTATCGCGCGGCATCAACGGCGAGATGGGAGAGATCGTAACGAGCGCTCCAATCTTATTTATGAATTTCATGGCTTTAACCGGAGCGGCGGCGGCGACGTCGACGACGACGTGGGCTGCGCGTCCCGACGGATCCGAATTTAAGAGCACAGCGTCGCCCGCCTTCAGCTGTATTTATGAAGCCGAGATTAATAGATAATATTCGATCGGGCGGCGAATTCATTAGAGGGACCTTGCCGACACGTGTTTCGAGTGGGCTCGACTAGCCGTTAACAAGGAGAGTGTCAAATCTGTCACGGCAGGTAACTTGACCCGATTTTTCTCGCCAGTCGCCGCTGGTGGGGATTGCGTATCTCGGGCAGAAGGGTAACAGCGAGTCCCCGCTGGCCTGGAACTCTCAGACCAAGGGGAACCGCGGCCGCAGTGAGTTCGGCCCTTGCTCGCCAGTCTTCACGTAAGTTTAATGCGAAAGGCGAAGCCTCTCTTCTTGTTAACACGTAGAGAGGGGAGAATAATAAGACAGTACGAGGGGTGACCCAGTCTGATATATTATAAACGCGAAGGCGGTCGTAAAAGCAAATGCGGCGAGCGCGAATCTCCAGCGAGAAGAGCGAGAGAGAGAGAGAGAAAGAGAGAGAGAGCGTGTCTTTCGACCTAGAAAATCCCGATAAGACCGGAAAGCCCCTGCAGGAGCACTCGGCGAAATACAGAGGCAGATTTTCAAAAGGAGGTTGCGCCAAGCCGGGGCTAGAGGGAATGCACTAAGATTCGCGGTTTACACTTTGAACATGCATATACACCGGTGAGAATATGCATTATAGTGTTAGCTAGACGTGCTTTCACAAGTCGGCTCTTTTCGAAACGGGAGCCCGAGAATGCTTTACTTCGCCAGTGCACACTTCCTAAGATTCCTAATGGCCGCGCTGTGTGTATAATCATCCTCCTTGCACCTCCACCTGCCGATAAAAACTGACTCCCTCCCTCTCTCTCTCTCACGGACGCGCCACAACTTTAACACTTGAACTTTAATTGGGAAAACTATGGCTTTGCGCGTTCTAGTGCTTAATATTTAGTTGGCCGAGTGGCAGACAGGAGAACTTGAAGTTTGAATCAACAGCCCTGCCGAGGCGTCGTATACCTATGGATGTAGTACG
This sequence comes from Crossocerus cetratus, assembly GCA_963675795.1. Classification (NCBI taxonomy): domain Eukaryota; kingdom Metazoa; phylum Arthropoda; class Insecta; order Hymenoptera; family Crabronidae; genus Crossocerus; species Crossocerus cetratus. The sequence goes on along the minus strand of OY776665.1, from coordinate 20,476,163 downwards.
AGTGGAGGGGTAGGTCTGACAATTGTTCGACTAGCAGAACCGGGGAAGCAGCGGCTCGCCGGAATGGGGGGCCGGGAGGGGGCGGCTGTTTGAGTTCCAATTTGCGTTTAATAATTGCATTTGATTAATATTCATTGGAATGCAAAGTGGAGGCGTAAAACGTTAAATCCGGCGGGCAGCGAGAGTGGCCGAGGCGGCTCGCGGCTCGCGGCGCGCGTATAAAGCGGCGAAGGAAAATGGAAATTTTTCGGCCCTCTAATGGAACTTCTTTCAGCGGGCGAATTGCCGTCGCTGACCTACCGCCCGCGCGTATCCACCGACACCGGAGACAATGGCTGCCGCGAAAATTCTCACCCCCCCCCCTCCCTCTCCTCCTTTTTTTCATTAACTCCGCGGCAAGAGCAGTACCGCGGAAGTCAGAGTGGTGCAACACTCCACGTGATAAATTCCCCGCTATTTGTATTGGTGCGCGGTTACCGCCAATTCTCGGCGTGCATCTCGACGCATATTGTTTCGAATCGCGACGGCGGCGGCAGCGGTTGGGAGGTGCTCGAATCGGGGAGGATTCTATGCCGGCGAAATCATGAATGAAGACATGCATCAGTGGCAGGGGATGGCAGCTGTCGAAGTGAAAGTGTGAATGTCCCTCAGTTTGGTGGAGCAAGTTCCGATGACAAAAGACGCATTTGCGCGACGGCTGAGTTCCGATAGATTGTCGGTGCCCCAGGAGAATAGTATCGCGGCTGACGAAAGCGTTGAGCCGTCGGTCGGCAAAGGGTTCTATGGTGCGTGTTTCTCGATCGGTGGTAGCGGAGGGAGCGAGGCATTTATGTATGAGACAGTAAGAAGTGAAGCACCGGTGCGGATGATGCGTCAAGTGTAGAGCGCCTGCGATGACAACACACTCGGAAATTGGAGTGAATTGGTCTACCTGTCTGGACGAGCTCGATCTGAGGGTGATCCTGGTATGAATCAGGGTCGTTGAAGATCCATCCTTCCTCGAGGAGACTCGTCCCCTTGTCCGGGCGTGTGAGTGGTCGCTCGTTGGTCGAACAAAAACACCGCAGTTAAGATCACGCTGTCAACGAGTGAACATCTTCCTCGACGCACGGGAGTGCCGATCGGCGGGCAGGCCGAGGGGGAGAAGCAGTTTGTCGAACGCGGGGGATCGGAGCTCTCGCAGCCATGCACCTCGTGTTTAATCCGCACGAGTGAACGCGACACGGGGTCGTCGCATCGGCAGCGGAGGGAGAAGATGGAGCGAGCGAGAGGCAGAGGGATGAATGCGCGCGCGGCGACAATTGCTCGTGGAACTGTGCCGAGCAACGGCGGAGGGCTAACTGGACCGAACCGCGGAGTCTGGCCCCGGCAGCTGCGTGCTCGGTGCTCTGCTGGCGTTATCACCGGCAGCAGGCAACGAGGAGGGTAGCGTGAACCACGCCGACGCCGACGCCGACGCCGACGCCAACGCCAACGCGAGCTCTCCGCCGTAGCAACGTAGCAGGCAGGGGCCGTTGGCTCCAGCGCCACCATCTCATCAGACTCCCCAGCTATCCACCCCTGTAACTACTTCTTTCTGCCTCCTATTTTCCCCGGGCCTCCCTTTGTCTCTGCCTCTTGAACCCTTTCCGTTTCTTGGCACTGACTTTTCTTTTGTCACCCTCTTCTCCTTCGGCTTCCTTCTCCGCGGCTGCAGTTTATCCCTTCTTCAGCAGGGCCTTCTCCCTTCTTCCTTTTTAGCCCCGTTCCTGCATCCGTACGCGCTTCGTCCGGCGGGGGTGTCCTAGGTCGTTGCGCTCTCTCTCGCTCTCCTCCTTCCGCCCTCCCACTGCTTCCCTCTCTCTCTCTTCCTCTCGCCCTGGTGCCCTCTCGCCCTCTCCGCTGGAGCACTGGCCCTCGCACTGTTGCTCTCCCGCCACCCCACTACCATATCGATCCTACGGGAAAAGCCCTCCGCCGCGCGTTCCATTTGCTCCAGCGGAGGCTGCGAATCGCTCTCGTACCACCTATCTTCTCCAGCTCCTGACTAGGTGGGCGCCTCTAAAAAGAGGCAACCTGTCGCCTCACGATGCACCCTCAATGGACTGTCGTACTCGTCCGCAAGACCGGCATATCCCCTCCCCTCGGCCGCCGGGTTTTCATAGAACGTTGGCACGATTTTAATTGCAAGCGCCCCGCGCGCGCGCGCTCTCTCTCTCTCTATCCCTCGCTTGCTAACTTCCCGCCGCACCTACGTCGCCCTGGAGAAGCTTCGCTCGCTCTCGGATCGTAGCCGGAGATGATCGCATCGGCAACGAAATCTCGTTTACTATAAGTTCATCTGGCAGAAGGCCTGCGGCCCTGGTCGTCCTGGTTATCCCGACGAGGGAAAATCGTTTTCGATTGCACCATCGCACATTCAGGCCAGCCAAAGCCCTTATTAATGCTACATCGGATATATCCCCATGGCAAAAATCGGCCCGGAATACGGTTTCGACTGCGTGCGAGGGCTCTGCGGGGAAATTAGAGCACGGCATCGATTTCGGTTTCTATATCGCGGCCGCATGAACTCGCTCGTCCATTTTCGCAGTAGGACAGTACAATTTTCGGGGCTCCCGCAAGAAGCTGAATGGTATTCGTGCAAGCTTCTTTCGGGGCGGTTGGAGCACATTTCGTGTGGGAATTTGAGGGCCCCCGGTTGAATTCTCTTTTTCGAGTGGCGACCTCGTCAAAGGCTGAAAGAAGAGAGAGAGTAGCCGGAAGATTTAAAGGCTTTCCACTCTGAGCGTGGAAATGGGAAGTATAATCCAGACACCAGGCTCCATTGCGCGGCTACGAGTGACCAAAAATGAAAGAAGCAGTTGAAGCCAAATCGCGCCGTGCTTTGCGCTTTTCTTCCCTTGCAGTTCCCCAGGGATCTCCGAGTAGAAGCGCGGGATCCTCAAGCAATCTGTCGCTCCTCTCGAATGAACACTTTAATAGAACAGGACAAATAAGAAGCGCATTGACGGAAAATCGAAAGTGAGGGAAAAGGGAACACCTTGCGGAATGGGGGGCCGACGAGGTTGCACGCAATAAATCTCGAAAGAGTCGTCGAAAAGATAAGGGTATATTGGCCCAAGCTTCGGAGGATCACGCGTCATCAAGTGAAAACGAGGGAAGTGACGCGTGGAAGAGAGAGAGTCCCGGGGGGTGATGGTGGGATCAGCTGCGTCTTCAAAAACTGGATTCGATTTTTAGTCGAGTTGCGAAGGGGTCGAAGGCCCGTGCTACAGATGCCGTAAAATTTTTACTGTACGATCGCGCCCCACGTTATTCATGAGAATGCAGAAAAAGTTGAGGCCGCCGCCAGAAACTGGGCAACTTTGAAGCCAATTTTACGGTAGAAGTTTGAAAGTTGCCGACAAATTATCACGGGAAAGTCATGGCGATCGAAGGACGAATTTTCATTTCGCCAATTCTACACTATTCCATACGGAAGTTGGCAGAGAGAATAAACTTGGCAAGTTAACCGCAGGAATGGCAAGATTTTTGTAGTGGTCCGGCTGCTAGGCTGCGACGAAACCGATTTCGTGACGATTCAATTCCGGGAGAAGAAAGAAGAAGTTGGGAAGATATAACGGTGGCTCGTCGGGTGGATAGACCTGGATTCACACAACAAATGAAGGACAATAAGATAGAGGGAGCGAGGGGGCGAGAATGAAGGAGTGGGGGCCGGTAGAAAAGTTTCGCCAGAGTAGAAAGTTGGGTGATCGCGCGGTCGTGGACCCAGCGTAACATCAAGCCGGAGATTCAGCTTATTTCTGACAATTTGATTCCCCTCGTCGGCACCGACCTGCTACCAGCAGCCGCCTCGCACATTTGACACATCCTGCATTTCTCACCTTTTTTCCCGTCCATCCGGATGGTCGGCCAGTCCGTCCGAAGCAGAGGGTTCTGTCCATGTGAAAACCTCGGCCATATGCCCGATTTCCATGGGAATTCTATCGTGTAAAAATACAGAAACTGATAGGAGATCTGGCCCGAAGGGGGGAGGCTGGGGTGAAGCTCTAGGAAGATTCGGGCTAGGAGTTTCGGGCCAAGATCGAAGGAGTTCAGTGGTCCCAAGCGAAGTTGGCTCAACCCTGAGAATACGACCACTTGCTGCTCCACTTCGGGTTTCGTCGCGGTGAACTTTTGCCTTCGTACCGTCGACATTACCTTATCTGCCGAGGGCCTCCAACTTTCCTCCGCTCTTTGTCCTCGAACTCGCCAATACTCAGTCGCAATTACGAGATCTCAACGAGCAGATCGACTCCCCACCACGCGTGCATCCGCCTGTGGCCACTTCCACCCCCTCGGCCGCACTTAAAAACCGGCTGATCCCCGTTGCGTGAAATAACAATTTGCCAAGTTCAATGGAAAAGTTTGCCGCGTTTATGCAGCGGCTCACTCCAACTTTAGTTAGATGCCGTTTAACGAGATCTCCCCGATATTAATCTGCCCCGGGCCATTTTCTTCGACTCGGCGCGGCGGTCGGCCAGTATTAAGCGCAGCTCAATTATCGCCCGCTCACTGTGTAATCTTTTTGATCTAATAATCGCTTCCATCACTTTTTACTCCCGCTGGAACTTCCCTTCATTGGATCTAGAAAGTTCCTCGGCAGTATTGTTCATACTCGAACTAGAATTGGGACTTTATTACTGCACTTCTCCACCGTTAAAACAATGTCTGACCAGCGACCGATCTATACTACTGAAACTCTGAAAAACGCATTATTCGACTTATCTCCGAGGATTGATTTAACTGCCAATCATCGCTGGTGTGTCCAGTACTCACATTACATTGTGCAGCCAGTGCACCGAATGACAGTGGGCGGAAAGCCAGCGGGAAAAATGTGGGTGGGCCGGAACGGTGGCAGTGGGGAAATAAAAGTATGACGTTTTGTCGAGACGTAATTCCCCACTTAGGAGCATATAGGCTTTCCATGTTTCCACGGCGGTGTAACATTTATACTGGCCATAAATCGCGCGGCGCGGGGCTGCAGTGATCGCGCGGAGTAAAACTTCGCCAGCTGTTTCGCGTGGCGATAAAAATTTTAGCCCCGCGTTAAAGATCACCGCTCTCGCATAGAGAGCCGTCCGGGGTAGGTGGCAGACGCTGCTAGGCTTCAATTTGTCTGGCAACTAGAGCTTTGCCAGATTGTGTCTGGTACGGCTGGCTCTCGTGATTCCCGCCGGTTTTATCACGGGCGAATGATAGCGTGGGAATCTTGATGGAAAGGGAGTAGTCGGTTCGCGCTTCTAACCCCGAAAGTTATGGGCGGCAGGGTAAATATACGTCCCGGGATGGGAAGATGAACCGGATCCGGACGATTTCCGCGCACGTGCCGGGCGGCGCACTTGCTCGAGTTTAATGCGAGCTTTAGATTATCCGGCGCGAGCTATATCGCGGTAGCTGCAAAAGCCATCACGGCTACACGCGTGACATTTCAGCATAATGAAAGCGAACCGCCAACAGGGCTCCCACACCGCCGTTGACGCCGCGCGCGCGGCGGCCAGCTTTCCGCGCGATGGCATCGATGGGATCGCAGCAGCTCTCAGCCAAATGGTTTTCGTCAAAGCATCTCCACGGCTAGTAATCATCGTGCGGGCTGACCCCTCTGCCTCCCGGCCCCTTAACCCGTTAACAGGCCGCGCCCTCCAATGTTGAAAATACGTCTGGCAGTTCGTCCCTTTCTCTAGCTCTCGAGTGTCAGCAAATTGCCACTCGGCTGGTGACAGCGTATGCTCGCCAAGGCGTAGTCTGTTGTTCTTGGGGAAATTGGCGAGAAAGTTTCGTCCGGCGGACTGAGGTGCTCGGTTTTTCTTGAGCCATGCGCGCCACGCCGAGCTGCGCCGCCTTCACGTAGCCGCTGTATCTCATTGCCAAGAGACGTCTTGGATTTGCTCTACCACTCCCCCTCGCCCATTCTAAGCGACGGCCTCCTTTTTCCTCATTTTACAATGTAAAGTCAACGAGGCCGGCCACCACTGCAGGGCCCACTCCACCCACGGAAAGAAAGAGCCATTATGGCTCAGTCTCCGCGGAAATGTCTCCGAGACATCGGGCGCATAATGTATCGTTTGCTTCAATCATCCGTACTCTCCACTTCTCTACATTTTTCACCGGAATTCTCTACTCTGCTTATGCAGCTTTACAACACTTACGTTTACGCTTCTGCTCGATGAGTATGTCTATTAACTATTATGTAATAGCATCTATTCCGTAAGCGAATCAATCTGTCCAGACCTCGAGCTTTGGTAATTGTTGAAGTTTGTCCAACTCCTTGGGATTCTTCTTAATTCTACATTTCCAACGGTCCTTTGGTGTAACTGACTTCCTGACAGTCCCTAGACTGTAGGACAAAGTCCTTTGCCGAGCTCGCATACCAGGATAGAGATCTCTGTGGAACTTGGCAACAGTTTATTGCCTTCGACTTCTCGCGATATTACATTCTTCACCCCTGAAGGTAAGAGGGACCATCTCGAGGCTGTCTTTATATAATGTCAACGAGAATTCGTCCGGCTGCTCTCCGAGTCTTTCGTCCCTTTGAAACGGCAATCACTTCCCTTTCAATTACAGTTATCCTCGAGCTATTTGATCTCAATCAATAGGAAATCCCTACCTTTTGTCATTTGCACGGGAGGATAGGAATCGTTGGCTAATACTATTTCCTTTTAGTTTAATTCCTCTTTCCGCCTGTTATATCGCGCTCGACTTGCCTTCCTAGCAGGAATTTAAGTAATGTACGTAGGGTAATGTACACGGCGCATTATTCACGAGTACTTTACCTACCCGGATATATTCCACCTCCCACGATACATCCCATCCGCTACCCACCAGCCGTGATTTAACTGGGACTTGTTTATCATTTCATTCACCGTCCTGATTAATCGTCGGCGTCCTAGATATAAAGCCACCAGGTGGCTTTCGCCACTTGTTCCCCGATGTTTTATCGAATTATGAAATCGACGAGCTGGCTGGCTTATTCGAGGTTGGATGACTGGTGGGTCGGAAAATCATCCAAGGGAAAAATAAACTCAATCGGTCTCTGATGAACCGAGCGCGTCGATAGTCCCTCGCTACCATTGGCACCGCGGCGGCAGCGGTGGCGTCGGCGGCACCACAATCGATCCTTCGAAATCCCCTATAGCGCAGTCTGCGGGCGAGCAAATCGGGAATAGGACGATTTTCCATTCCATCTTGAATACACGATAATCTCGTTTGGCCCTATATAACGATCGCGCACTGCAGACTATGAGGAGGCGGTGAGTTCCATATCTGACTCGGGGAGGTGAGCTCGAATCCGCAGAGTGGGGAGTGAATGGACTTAAAATACTCGGAGGAGCAGGAAGACGCCCGGATGGATGGACGGACGTCTGGTAGTAAGCAAACAGCTAGAACACTAACGAACGGCGCGGCTACCGTCGTCGAGAAAGAAGAAAAACATTTGCGTAAAATTAAGATAAGAGGCCGAACATCCCTTCCAATTTCCCCCCGGGCGGCCGACTTCATCCTAGCCATCAACGCTTTTTCATATAACCGGAGCTTAAAGCGCAAGTGGAGAACCGCTCGGCTATTGTGCCTCGGTAGTTGGCCTTCGGAAATTTAAAAAAGTGAAACAAACTCCTGCAGTTTTTCCTAGAGACGGCTGGGCTTACCTTGAGCGTGTATTGACTGCCACTTCCAGCTGACGCGCTCTTATGACAAAGTCTCAAGAGCAATATCGAGTATCGCCACTCGATCTGACTGACTGACAGGCTCTGTGCTCTGCAGATTAGTCGACTAAAGTCAAGCTCCCACCCCGAGCCTTTGCCGACGTACCCTTTTCATTAAGGCTCATTGGGTAGCCGTCTTTTGTCCCTTTCGAAATGCAGAAGGAAGGGGCGTAATAGAATCAGGTCTTCATTTGGTAATATGACACGGAGTGACGTCTGGTGTTACGCTATTTCAAGCGGCCATAAAAGTTGCCCTCCAACTCTCGGAGACAGCTCGAGAGAGAATACGCTGGTGAACGATGAGAAGGATTTTTAATAAAACTTTCTCCCCCCACTGGCCGGGGTAAGCGCTTCTCTTTTTCTGCAAGTTCTACGGAAGATTCTTACCTCGGCTGGCGAGGATCCTTCCTGCAACCGTGAACACGAGTTATTACGTCGACACCTGCTTCGAGAGGAAATCTTCGATGCTTATCGAACACTTTGCATTTCGCAGGAGGTACGACCGGCCCAGATCGAGAGCCCGAACGATCCCCCGAGACATTCGACCGGCTAGACGGACTCTTTATTAAGAAAGATTTATGTTGTCCAGTCTATTAATCTGTTGTAAGTCTTCACGGAACTCTGATGCTTGACGCCACTTTAGAATCGATCGGCGAGAGATGCTCGCCCGATTGTATCGCTGGGAACGTTCGACCAATCAATCCATAAGATTTATGTACTCGAGTGTTTCGGTAAAGGAGAGTTTGAAGTGTGAAATATCGTCGGAAGCAATTTTTTTCCCCTCTTCCCGTGCGAATTCCCGCGGGCGATGTATTAATTTCTAGTCTCTCTCAATCTCTCGATTGACAAAGGAATTTCGGTGCAAGCATTGGTGCGCTCGCCGCTTCTCCGGTGGCAACTGTATTAATTTTCATTACCGAATATTACGAGCGGCGTACTCTTTTCTACTTCGCACACGGTCCGCTGGTGGGTTGCGCGCGAGCGGGAGAAGTACCGGGGAAAAATGAGCGGCTCAACATGCAACAGGGGATTTTAATTAAAGATAAAATCGTTTTTCTGTTTGGCCGGGCGGCGCGCGCGCGGAAATCGCCCGGCTCGTTATTCAGCGCGGACTGTCGACACACAGTCGGGCGGGCGCGGCTTCGGACGCATTTCTTTCAGGACTTTTTATCCTGGAATTCGCCGCTGATCGTCGCCGCGGGCGACGTTTATCAATCGGCGCTTTCTCACTTGGCTTGACGCGACGAGAATGTTAACCGAAAGTCGGAGGAAAGTTTTATTGCCGGCCTGGCAACTGCGGCGCTCGGCCGCCGTTAAATTCAGCGCCGGAGTGTCACTTTTAGCCGAGGGAAAAAAGCCCCCGGCCCGCCCTCGATTGTTTCTACCTAAATGCACCGGGTTCCTGGGAAAAATCCGGGCATTAATGGCGAGCCTGGCAGCCTGAATTATGTTCACTTGCCGAGAGTAATGAGACTTGCATTAAACCATCATACCTCGCTCGGGAGTTTCGCCCGGTTTCAACACTAATTTCTCCTTAATTTAGCGCAGCCTACTTGGAGGGTGTGCGAGGACACCAAGTGTTCCTCCACTTCAGGACTGGATCGCGCCAGCGAACCAACCGCCATGACTTTTTTCCAGCCAGAGCTAGCAGCAGGCTGGTGCGCGAGGTATATATCCGCGAGAGGAAAAGCGTGCCGGTTGAGAATGACCCGGTAATATCGAACAAGCGCGCGAGCTTGTCGGTTCGCGCGGTTCCACCGCACCACTAATTGGCTCGCCCGGCGCCTGATCGATTATAATGCATTACGAGGATGTAATACGCTACTGGCGCGACGCCGTGAATGCTTGCAACGCCGGTGTACAAGTCGCCGGAGAAAATTCGCGCCGATGATTGATAGTCAAAAATGCACGCCGGCTACCGGGATCCTCGGCCGCTTGCACGTGGGAAGGGCATTAGAGCGGGCAGCTTAACGGCCGAGCCCGTTACGGGACCAAACAAAAAGTCCCTTCCACGCCTCCTGCCACCCATCAATAAGACGTTACGGCCAATATAGGCGGAGAGGGAGAGTTGTCCAATTATTTTCCAACTCGACGACTGCCTCTCCGAATGGAGCATTAAACTCGAGGAAGCTACTCCGCGGAAATAAGAGGCTATAGTGCGTGGGAGGGGAATGCGGGAACGATGTGTGAGTCCGTGCGCACTGCTAATTCTCGATACTGAATGGGCTTGAGCTTGAGCACGCGGCTCGCAAAGTTCAAGTAGAAACGGATCTCCATAGATAGCCAGGCTGGAGTAACCCTTGCGATTCTGTATCGACTGCGGAGCCGCGGCCGCGTCGAGCTTTTCATCGGCTCAATGCGAATGCGGGAACGTTGAAATATTTATGGTTAGTCGGGAGAAATTCCGCGTCGGATTCAATCATGTTTACCGACATGATTAATCAATAGATAAGTACCGCTGTGAAAGCGGCTCAACTAGTTTCAATAGCGTGAATCGGTGATGCCTTTTGTCCTCTTCAAGTTTCCCGGTGGTTTAACAGGATGAAAATGGCGGGCGCCGCTCTGCGCGCGGTTCCCGACGTTTCGCTGAAACGCGTGCTCCCCTTTTAACAAAGTTGAATAAAATGTAACTCTGCGCAATGCGCTGTGTCCGGCTCTTGAGCGTTCGGTAGGAGACGAGCGAGCAAATACGAGCCGGAAACTTGCAACGAAGAATTTTCATTCATTTGTACAATGCTGCATAATAGGCTTTAATTATAGAGCCCCGGCTTGTTCAAGATTTCTATCAAAGTTTCGGTATTCAACTGCCGCCTTAAGCTCGTAGCGAAAGGCCGAGTGGGCCCGACGGAGCGGAGCAAAACAATCGGAAAGCTTGCAACTGCAGGCGGAGCTGCCGTCGAGAAAGTTGAATGTTTAGGAGAAAACATTAAACTACGATCATTTCAAAGATGTCGAGTCACTGCAGTGCCATTTATCCCTTTTAATTGCGTATTTCGATGAAAAGAAGCTATCGCTGCAACTGTATTTTCCTTCGGCGGGCGCGCGCGCGCGCCCACCTGGGCGCCTCCCCCAAGAAACACCGGCGAAAGACTTCCACTTCTTCTGCCTTGGTAATTAACACGCGGCGAAAGCTCGAAAAAAATTCACACCTCGAATGTGCATTTTCCGCGAAAATAATTCGTGCCGTTCCTCAAACGGCAAGATTTTTTTGCCCACCGCGGCACAAAGACAAATTTCAGGTGGGACAAAAAGTACTCTCCGGCGCGCCGCCGCACGAGTAATTGCTTTTGGAGTCGCTTGAAAAAATATGACTTGCCGCGAAACTCTATTTCGTCTATTATTTAAGTGGCTTCCCCCGGAGGGCCGCGCCCCGGCCCCGCGCTCTATCTATTAATTAAACACGCTAATGCATTAACAGCTGGATAATAAACATTATGTCGTAATTATAAGAAAGAAGTTGACGTCAAGCCTCCAGTCTGCTTTATGAAAAGGCTAAAGTATTTTTCCCGAGCGTCGAGAGCCGGAACTGTCAAGTGCCCCGGCTCTCTGCTATAAAAATGTAATTCTCATTAAATTACATCCGTGCAAACTTCCGCCGACGTGCATCAAAGTAGTACCGCCGACATTTCAGGAGGGGAGGATTGTAATAAACCGGTGCGGTGGCGCGTGTTCGATGTGGATAGGCCGATCGAGTTAATACTGTTGCCGCACCGAGATTAAAAAACGGATGCACGCACGAGCATGGTAAAGTTCCACGATGGGGGCGTAAAGTATACGGTGGAGGAGAACTCGTTGGCTCAAGCAGTAAAAAAGAGTGGCTCGAACGGCGAAATTTATAACTGAATAAGTTCTCAATTTCAAGTTTAATAACCAGGAGCACTTTGGCCCCATGACAGTTTCACAACTGGCCGCTCGAGCGGATAGGGCGGATAGGGAATTTTTAATTGACTTACCTAATGAAAGTCTAATGCACGGATTTCATTCGAAAGTCGATCGCGCGGTATGCGCCCACGGCAACTTCCGCTGGATGTGCGTTGCTTAATATGAGATTCCCTTCTGCCTCATTGAGTAGAGCTCTCTGCGTCTCTCGAGCGCTAAAAGCACAAACTTTGAACGGAGTGTATTTAGAGCGGGCCGAACTAAATTTAGATCAGTTGGTGGCGAGCCCACGGAGCGTGGAGCTTGACGGAGGAGTCTCTTCTTCCCATTGATTGCGAGAGGCTGCCGCGTCGAGATTCGAGAAGATTCTTACCTAAAGAACCGACCAGCGACAACCGACGACCAGTCCTTGCCGAGTGTTGCTAGCTGGACCCTCGGCGATGGAGTGAAGGGCGTCCTCGACTTTCCTGACCTTTCGTCAAATGTCTGGGTGTCGGCCGATGTTCTTCGACGTGATTTCCCCGACCGCTCGAGTGCCCAGAAAGTGTCGTGCACTTGTGAACTGAACTCCAAGTAATTTTGCCAATTCAGCCTCGCCAGACTCCGATTACTCGGTGAGTTACGCTAACCAATGGCCATCTGGCCGTGAACTACACCTGAATTCCAACTATTTCGGTCTCCCCGTGTTTGGCCGAGCTCCTCACATACTCAGACTCCGCTCTGAGAAAGTGTAATGCCGTCGTTCGCATGGAATAAAAGCGGCGAGGGGCGAAATCCCCGGTGAAGTGTGCGCTTCATTGGCAAAAGCTCTCGGGACAGGTTTACCAGGACGGAGTTCAAGTCGAGAAAAGTGAGCGGCGGTTGAAAGTTTCGCTGATTTATCGGGAGGAATCGACTACCCCACTTGTGAACGCACTCGGTTTTCGCAGGCGCAGCTCGCCGCCGGAGTGGGAGGCGGCGGTTTCGAGCTTTTCATAACAACACCGGCACGCTGCTGCTTCTGCTTTTTAACGAGCGGCCGGCTGCGATCCCCGTAATTCCACTGAAATAACGCCGCTTTACTATAGCCAGATTCGCTCGACGAACCTCTCTCACCCTCTCCTTCCCTCCCTCCCTCTCTCGCCCCGCTAATTGTCTCGGCCTCCGCTGCAATTAAGTCCTAGTTTGGCCCGCACCCGGTGCGCACCGTTTAAACCTTCCAGGACTTTGGACACCCCCGTCGCCGCCTCTTTCGAAGCCAGAAATAAGTACTATCACTGTGAAACGACTCTTTTAAACCGGCGCGTGAAAAAGCGCGATCCCTCGTGTTTCAGACTGCGCCAGTACTCTCCAACACATTGTTTCTCGAAAGTGGTTTGGCCGCCAGGATACATATCTTTCGCTGCGGTGCCCTGCGAAATTCCTCGCGTTCTTCTAAAGCCGCGTCTCGCCTTCCCATAAAGAGGCCAAAATCAATTTCTCCTCCGCGGCCGACCGCCCCCCCCCCCCCCCTCATTCCACCGCCGCTAATTTCTCGAGTGGAAACTTTTCCCTTTCTTAATTATGAAGCGAGGCGAAAGTTGGCCGCCGGCCGAGCAACAGACTGCGCGTTGGATTCTTGGGATTCTGAGAGAGCCAATATGAGGATGCCGCGGGTGAAGTCGAGCCTCGGCGATCCTCGGTTCCCCGATGTGTCAGTTTCTCCATTCACGGCGCACTTTTGAAAAGTACTCTCTCCGGGCCCATTGAATGTTGCGATCGGCTGAAGTCGTGATATTCATAATCGCGACAAGTTCGCCGGTGCGCCGCCGGGGGAGAGGCCAACTGGAAATTCCAGCGGGGGCAGCGTTATCCGGGAGGCGGGCGAGGAGGAGGCCGATATTCAATTTCTGCGGACGCCACGAGTGGCTAAAGTGCCGTTCCTACGATCGGCGCGCGGTGCAATGCCCGTCAGGCAACCTCGCTTTTCAAGTTCGAGCCGAACCCCGATGGAGAAATTGGCCGGCCCCTGCAGCGAAAAAACACGCTCATTCCGAGGCTATCGGATGTGTTGCAGTGTGTTCCAATTTCGCCGGGCCGATGTTCGATATGTTAATGCCGATGCGCCTCGTATAAAAGCCAAACAAAACGGAAGTGTATGCCTGCTATGTTAGTTGCTCGGCTCCCCTATCTTAGCGATCGAGAGAATTCTTCGAACAACGTACAGATACCGCACTGACCTGGATTTTAATATACGAGCGCAGCGACCCGGAGGGAATCGAACCTGGAAGCGAAACAAGTATACCGATCGAGAATCAATTGCGGGCAGAATAATTAGCCGAGTGTTTGTCAATGATCTGTAGGAAGTTGGGGCCGGACCGGAGGGCTAAACTTTAAACTGGAGCAAAAGTGATCACGCGAATGGGGCCTTAACTACGCCGACCTTCTTAGTAACAACGACCCGAGTCGGCAGGAATGTGTTAACCACAAAGACCGATAATCTTTAACTGCCAATTTAAACTTTCGCCGAATGCTATTTCAGCGCCGGGCTTTCCCGTAACTCTCGTAATTGAGCCGGCCGCTGCTCCTCGAGTACAAAGGAGTGCCGGCGCACGCTTCAACTTCTAATTGAAATGTGAAGAAAGATAAATCAGCCGGCAGATAACTCGGTTGAGCGGTGCGGCGCTTATTAACGATTAATGCTGATTAAGTGAGGAAAGTCGCGCGCCGATTGCGCGGAATGGAGAATCGCGCTAAATACTCGGTGACAAATGATAGCTTGTGCAGAAGAAATCCGAGATTTAACCGGGAGCGAGTACTTAATACGGCTTCTGAAGTGGCAACGACCTGGAAGGAGAAGAAGCGTGCTGGGTCGTGCTGCTCCTCGACGCCTCGTCGCTGACTTGATTCAATGCTCGTGAATCATTAAAGACCCTTACTAGTCCGAATCTCGAGAGCTTTAATGAAGCTTGACACACATTTTCAACGGAGCCGAGGGTGATCCCCAGTGTTTCTGTATTCGATATAAACCACCTCGATTCCCCACCCTTTTATGGGGCTTCCCTCATCTTGACCTTCTTTCCTCCGCTTCGAATCAATTCTTCCCTTTGCAATCGACATTCCGCCACTTTCCCTCCATCACACTTCACTCCCTTCACACTTATTACAACTGATCTGCTACGAATCACCAAAATCGAGTAACTTACCTCGAGTCCACGTCTTCCGATCCAAACTCCTTCTATCCTGATTTCATTGAACAGGGTTCGATAGAATTACCGTTGGCTTTGAAACGTTAGTCGGTATGAGTCCACTGTCGCGCACTCAACCGCACAGCTCGCGCGGGAATAATGTAATAACATATATTGCATTCCGAGGGGATTGTTCGTCGCAAAAGAATGCGCGTCGCTAGGTCCCTTTGTTTCTCAGTTGGGTTAGACCCGTTCAACCTGCATTGTCCCAGTGTGCCGTTTGGTTAAGCGCACGGGTTCGCTTCACGAACCAAACCCAGGATAATACTGGCTCGCGGGTTCGAACGTCACTGTCATCTCGGAGTGACGCTCTCCCTCGTAAATGGGGTAGAGAGAGGGTCTTACCCGGCGAGCAACTGCAACGACACTCGTAAAGATTCACGATATTGGGAGTGGCGACATTTCCAGTAGTTCGGCCTCGTACTTCTACGATTTCAGACGGAGAAATGAACGGTACTGGCTGTGCTGTAACGCGCACTGACAAAACACCACTGATTCGTGTGGCCAGCACTCAATGTGGACCGAGAGGATGTTGAAAATGGAAATGGGGAGCGACGGGTCACTTGGGGTGAAAATCACATGTGCTCGCCAAGTAGTAACAGTCAGCCTTCACCGGCGCGTGCCACTGTTCTCCGCGGCGTTCGGCGCCGATGATCGAAATCGCGTGATAGCATCGAACTGGAGCGAGAGAGTGTGCGATCCACCTGACCGGCAGGCCGCTCGACTGTCCGTTCAAGGGAAATTGGCAGAGGCCGAGAGAGAGGGAGAGAAGGACGGAGAGAGGAGCTCGGGGATAAGCGAGTGGCAAATGCCGTGAGCGAATGCACCCGTACGCATGCATTCACGTAATCGTTGCAATGCCTGCCCGATTCAACAACTGTCGCCGGCCGAGCTGGAACTGCCGTCGACAATGCCGGAAATCCACTTTGAGATGGACTGGTGTCGCAACTGATCAACGTCGCCAGTTAATCCTATTAGAAAAGACACGAGCAGTCCTCGGGGCGCGTGCGCCCGCTAATGTCATTTCGAAATATACTTCCCCCCCATAGTCGTCGGAAGGGAAGACGAGCGTGTCGCGTGAGACGCACACGCGGGATAACGCTCCAGCCGCCTCCTCGTCTACGCCCGGAGCCCTGTACTAGTAATGCCAGCCAGGCTAAAGGGTTCCGCACGCTCAATTGGATTTTTCCATTTGCGCGAACTAGAATACGCCGCCCTCCTTCCCACCCCCGGCATTTCAAGCCCAAGCACTAGCTTCCGATAGACTGAATCGACTCCGGCAAACTTGCCTTACGACGATACCCAACTATCTGACTTTTTTCCCCCCAGGTTTTGCCAAACTCGCGATGGAGCCGAGGAGTAAGAGAGCTTATCTTTGCCTCCTGGCTCTGGTAGCTGTTCTTCCGTGCATCGAGGCGGCGTCCAGGCCCATCAAAATTGGTGAGTACATAACGACACGTTCTAAGTATGAATACGCCGTGATGAAGGAGCAGCAACAGCATAGAACCCCCGGGCCTTGCTAGATCCCGGAGTAATTAGTTCCCGCCACTGAATATCCCTGATCCAACTTAATTATTGCTGCGAGCGAAATTGCTCTTAATTAGAGAATAGCTAGTCGCTGAGGGGGTGAGGCGGGGTCCCTCCCTCCTTCTCTTTCACTGGGAGAGAGCGGGGCCTCTTTGCTCTTGCCTGAGAACACACCTTTCGGTTATGGCACTCCGTCGAGCAAGGAGAGTCGGCTGTCTTTGCACGCCCCTCGGAAAATGCCAATAAAAGCGCATCGTCTGAAGGTTGCAGTAACGCAATGCCAGGACGCGTATACGCCAACTAGTTATACCGGTGAAAAGGAAGTAATCACTTAGCAGAGGCGGAAGGGAACATTCGTGACCATTGAACGAGTCCAACGTACAGATTGAAACAGTAGCTTCCTACAAAGTTGTGCGCGCTCTGTGATTCCTGGCGTTGGAAAGAAAATCGTCGCCACCGCAGTCCCACTCTATCATTACTTTTCACCGGGGAGAGCGAGAGAGAGGGAGAACTGTGCAAAGCCGGAAAACTCCGGAATCACTGATCTGACAGATGCGTGACAAAGAGTTAGCCGAACGATAGCGATCACCTGCCGCCAATGGTGAATTGGCCGGTGCTTCTCTGTCGCCCCGATGTTTTTCCAAGAGCGCCGCCGCGTCCGCCGCGTCCGCCGAGCTTTGCCGCGCTTACCCCGGCTAGACAAGTTTTATCGAGAGCAGGCTAATTGGAGAGACAAGTAAAGGAAAGCAGGAGGAGAGTTTTCATGGGAACGCGCCGCCGGGAGAGATCCATTAGGACCTGTTGAGTCCGCCGATGTCTGGTGAGATTTCGCGGTGGCCGGGTGTGCCTTCCGGCCGAATACCCATCACGTCCGGTGCATCGATTTCCCATATCATTTCGTCGGCGCGCCAGAAACTTTTGTTTCAACCTCCCGCCGAATGGGAAATAAAAGTTTCCCCGACAACGCGAGCACAAGATAGACGAGATGGATCGATCACGCCTCGCTCGCTAGGGCTTCGATCAGACTACTGGCACCCGCCAACTTCGGCCAACAAGTTTTGCTGTTAAGTTTCTCAGTCTGCCAGCTCTCTCTCCTCTCTTTCCTTGCCACTCTCCTCTCCAAGATCACTCTAGTTCGCCGCCTTTTAAACCAAGCGAGCATGCCGGCGCGGACTGTTCGCTCCCTTTTCCAAAGTCGGCTGATTCCTTCCTGCTTCACCGCTCCAGATGCATTCCTGGCCCTTCGCTGTCCGAGGAGTTGACGCGTAGCACGTGCTAGTCCGCAGTGTCAGCACCGCCAACACATTGGCACAGCGGACCTCCAGGCTCCTAACTTTCGGGCGAACGTTCGTGCCAACTAATCCAGCGAGTTTCGCGATTATCGTCGTCGACCGAGAGTAACCGAGAGAGCGAGAGAGAGAGAGAGAGAGAGAGGGCGAGGGCGAGAGTTGTGTGCATTGGCGATGAATATGGAACAGGCAAAACGGAAACGTACTAATTCCCCGTCACTCGATTGCGGCTAATGCTTTATCTATGATCGCAATAAGTGCACTCGTTTAGCATGTCATTCAAGTGGCACTTGATTGCGCCGCGCGCGCGTAGACAAAGCTGACGTCCAATCCATTATTGGCCGGAGCGGCGTCCACGACGAGGGTGAGAGGTGAGAGGTCGAGGGCTGGGGGATGATTTCGTTCGGAACGGGGTTCTTCATTTCGGCAAAGGCAATATCAAAGCCGAAATAAAAGGAAGGATGATCGATCGTTCAAGGGGACACCTCTTTAAACAATATACGAAGCGACCTGTACTACCCGCTATTTAATTTATGGACGTTAATTTGATAGCTGTATAAAAAATGATCGCTGCAGGAGGCGTCCTACCATTTTTCTCCGACGCGCGAGTTACGATCTGATGAGTCGCGCGCGCCAGCGATACTAAACCATTCTCCGATGGCTTGTGCCAGTCTAACTAATAAATAACGACGTCCCCGTCGATGCTGCTGTGACAGCAGCTCGTCGACGGCATTTGTCCAAGTCCCCGTTCCCTCCTCGCCGCTCTCTGATTCGCCACTCGGACGCGACATCACCCTGAAATAACACTATCTGCCCGACGGCGGCTTGGCCCGCGTAAACGTCCATACTATTCTGCGACTTCTGCCGAGGGGGAATATTGAGCCTGGAGGTGTCAAGCGGCGGCAAAGTGGGTCGGCAGATTCATCGGGAGGATTTTTCAGGCGCGATCTTCCACGACGGCGACGAGGAGTACATGGCTGCCTTTCTGAAAGCCGTCTACGAGGCCAGATTCCAGGAAATCGCGCCGACGTTCGAGCTCGTGCCGATCATTAAGAAGGTCGAAATGAGCACGGACAGCTTTCAGGCGCGCGCAGCTGGTTAGTAGACAAGTTAGAGCTTAAGGGAGTGCGGCAGATCTTACAAAGCACTACACAATCACATTGCAGCGTGCCAGTTGGTCGAGGAGGGTGTAGCAGCGATCTTCGGTCCAGTTAGCGCTCACACGCGAAATATCGTTGCTAGCACAGCCGCTCGATACGGCATTCCTCACATCGACTACGTCTGGAGGCAGAATGAAGAGGCGGAGGGCAACGAGGAGCCTAGTAACTCAGCGCCCATGACTATAAACGTCTTCCCCGACAGCGAGATGATCAGTCAGGTATGACGATACTCTCGTAAAAAATCTTATGGCTCTCTCTCTGGGAGAGTGGTGGCAGGAACATTCTTCGCCAAGCTCCATCACTCCCAACCCGTACCACCCTAAAGAGATGAGAGCTTGTCCGCGTGACCGTGTGACCGTGCGAAAGGAGAGTCTCGCGCCCCGCAGCCAGGTCCATTCCTTTATTGCAACAGCTTATCTTCAATGTCCAAAGGCGATCGCCGACGTGGTGGACTCGATGAAGTGGCACACTTTCGCCGTCATCTACGAGACGCCGGAGAGTCTCTCTCGCATCCAGAAGGTGTTGACGCTCAAGAGGACGAAAGATCACGTGGTGACAATTCGTCACATAGGCGAGGGGCCCGATTATCGGCCGGTCCTCAAGGAGCTGCGCGCTCTCTCTATCTGCAACATCGTCGTCGACGTCCAGCCGAAAAACATCATCGAGGTCCTCTACCAAGCGAAGGAAGTCAAGCTACTGGCGGACTACTGTAATTTCTTTATTACCTATCTGGTATTGTGCATTCTACTCTATACAGGTCACGAACACTTTCCAAGCATGACAACGCGCGTCCTGCTCCCAATAAAGCTATACTGGCGACACGCTTCTTGAACCGTTTAAATGGCCGGCTCCTAATTAGCGGCGGTGCTACTAGCATCGAAATTCGCCAGCGGCCTCTCTCCCTGTCGCGGCCGGCGGAGACACACGAAAAATTTTAATTAACCCCCGCAGAGGGAAATTTCTGTTCGCGTATTCCCGTTCCGGCCCGCTTATTTGTCCGAGGTAGTAGCTGCAGGCGGTGGAACGGGGTGGCCGGCGTGGGTGGCGCACACTTTATAATGAAAAGGTCCAGCTACTTTCCGCGATAATGGCGAAATACACACCTATTATGGCGCAGTAATAAGAAATGATCTGGTCGTGCGCGGAATAGCGCGCATACCATGAAAGCAAATGACCGTTTTACCAAGAAAGTTGCGAGCTTTTACGGCCTCGGCTGGACTATACTCATCTCGGTGGAAGCCTACGCGACTAACTAAGATCGGCGCGAGAGAGTCGAGATAGAGGATAGAGGCTATATGAGCGAAACAGGAGAAGCGTGTTGGTAGGTTACATTTTGAGGGCTTGAGGGCTTGAGCAGACGCGCGTGCGCGCGAGCACATCAGAGAGAATTCGAGCGTGTGGCACTTGGCAGTGACTGCCTTTGAAATAATATCTCCTTTGGCCCGATAGGATTCGACCGAGCTGCCCATTTCCGATGTGCGGAACGGCACCGCCGCCAACATGACCGGCATGAGCATCCGACAGAACCACGTCGAGGGAGTCAATTGGGTAGCGATCTCCTTCTGTGACCTCCCGATCAACACACAAATGCCTCATCTAATCACACCGAGAATCCACGAATTCCCGCTAGAATGCCAATGCTGCTGGTTTTATTCTTCCATCCGCGCCGGGTTGAGAGAAAGCATCATCTTGGCTCATCTTCTCCGCGGGCGCAAATAAACGTGCTCGAGCGCTACGCCCGGCTCGCCGTGCGGTTTAATCATGAGCTTTTTACGATACGCATAATAAAGCCGTTTACGTCGTCAGTTGCGGAAGAATTGTCTAAATGCACTGGTCCGGCTTCTGGGATTCGGGCTAATTTCTTCATTAACCCTGCGGGGAACAATGGAGGGTGCGCGCTGTTGTGCGCCGTGCGGCGTAGAGGGTCAGCAGCCTTTCCCTCTTGGAAAATCTAGCCGCGACACGGTACTTACCAGCAGCTGACGGTCTGCCTTAATTCTCCTTTCATTAGCCCCGACCGATCTTTCTCTTGTCCGCCGGCCCATCTGCCTACTCACGCTCCTCTCAAATAACTAGTTCTCTTTGATCCCGCGCTCCTCTCTCTCTCTTTAGGTAGAATCGGCCGTTCTCTACGACTCTGTCTTTCTCTTGTACAACGCCCTCGAGGCTCTGGACGCCCGGAATAAACAGGAAGAGGAACCCTTAGCTATCGACCCCGAACCCCTTTCTTGCGACGAGACCGAGAAGTATGTCGCCGGGCTAAATATCACTAGTGCTATGAGAGAGGTAACCGTTATTTAGATTTTCATGCCCTAAAGGGAGGAATGCGAGCTAATAATTATTCCGAATATTCGCTCAGCTGTCGAAAGAGGGCATAATCACTGGACCAATGACCATCGACGAGAATGGGAAACGGCAGTACTTTAAAATTCGCATGTTGGATATTCGCGCACCCAGCGTTGAGACTGGTTATTGGGATCCTGAAGGATTACATTTCACCAGTAGCGACAAGGAACGCGAGAGCTATCTCTACAAATCTATTGAGCAAAAGAGATTCAAGATTACAACTAAATTGGTATAATGGGGATGAAAGTAGTGGTGCTTTTCACTAGGTGGTGCGACAATTAAAGGTATTAAATTCCCAGGGTGCGCCATACGTGATGGAAGTCACGGACAGTGGCACGCGAGGTATTCTCATAGATCAGAAAAGATACGAGGGTTATTGCATCGATCTTATCGAGGAAATATCCAAGTTACTCAGGTTTAAGTATGAATTCGAATTGGTACCTGATGGAAGCTATGGCAATTACAATCCAGAAACGAAGCAGTGGAATGGATTGATTAGACGACTGCTAGATCGAGTCAGTACGACAGTTCTCACATGATTTCGCTACTTTTTAGTGGTCGCTCTTGAAATTAAATGATCTTTTTTTATAGGATGCTGATCTGGCTATATGCGACTTGACAATAACTTATGAGCGAGAGAGTGCTGTTGATTTTACTATGCCGTTTATGAATTTAGGTATGATGAAGAAAGAACTTTTGAGTGTGGTATGCTGTTAATTTTGTAACTGTTCTCCCACTAGGAATCAGTATTTTATTCAGTAAGCCGGAAAAAAAGGATCCGAACTTGTTCTCATTCTTGTCCCCGCTCTCCGCTGATGTCTGGATTTACATGGCGACGGCTTATTTAGCCGTCTCGTTAATGTTATTCTTACAGGCAAGGTAGTTAATTAATTCATTATGTAAACCCTCTTATTTTCAATGACATCATTTCTAATTGACAACAATGATCGAAGAATGGCACCCGATGAGTGGGATAACCCACATCCCTGCAACCCGGATCCCGAGGAGTTGGAAAACAATTTCAACTTGAAAAATTCCCTCTGGCTTACCGTCGGCTCTCTTATGCAACAAGGTTCCGACATACTTCCCAAGTGGGTGGCGAGACTATTCAGTTTTGTTGTGAAATAGTGCCACACTGATTTTTTCTCTTCCAGAGCACCCTCTATTCGGATGGTGGCGGGGATGTGGTGGTTTTTCGTGTTAATTATGGTCTCCTCGTACACAGCCAATTTGGCTGCGTTCCTGACAGTCGCCAACATGGATACTCCAATCAAGGGTGCCGAGGACCTTGCCAAGCAAACGAAAATTAAGTACGGTGCCATCAAAGGTGGATCCACGGGCTCCTTTTTCAGAGTACGCGCCAACCATTCAGCCCAATGAAATACTAAAGGTTAAATTAAGGACTCTTTTCTATAACCTGTGTCTTCTTTCTAGGACTCCAACTACTCTACTTATCAACGTATGTGGGCTGCCATGGTTGAAGCTCGACCGAGTGTCTTCACCTTAACTAACGACGAGGGGGTCGATCGTGTGACGAAAATGAAGAGGACCTACGCTTTTCTCATGGAGTCAACCACCATCGAGTACAAAATGGAGAGGAACTGCGACATTGAGAAAATCGGAGGCCTCATCGATAACAAAGGATACGGGATCGCATTGCCGCGAAGTTTGTGAAATATTCTCGGAGCTTAGTAAAAATTCCAAAGGATATAAATATCGAATCAACGTTATCGTCTTTCTCTTCTAGATTCCCCCTACAGAACGCCGATAAGCGGTGCCATACTGACCCTGCAGGAAAAGGGAATTCTGTCGGATTTGAAAACGAAATGGTGGCAGGAGCAAGGGGGTGGGTTATGCAAAAAGGATGACCAGGATTCGTCGGCGAACTCCAGCGAACTTGGGCTGGCCAATGTCGGTGGCGTTTTCCTCGTACTCCTCATCGGGTGCTGTGCCTCCTTCGTCATCGGGATCTGCGAATTTCTATGGAACATTCGAAAGGTTGCTGTCAAAGAGAAGGTGCGGGAGACAATATCCTAGCTTACACATCTCGCAGACTGGCGCAGGTGCCAATTTCAAATTGTTCCAGGTCACACCGTGGGAAGCACTGGTGGCAGAGCTGAGGTTCGCCGTGAACATCTGGGAGGAGACGAAGCCAGTGAAGATTTCGAAGAGCAGCGCTTCCAATTCCTCGGAAAGCGGACTTGGGAGGGCAGCGTCGACAGCGAGATCGATGGTCGGCTCTTTCCTGCGTCTCGATATACTCGACAAAATCGAGAAGGAGAATAATGCCAATAATCGTACCAATGGTCGCAAGCTAAATTGAACTCTTCATTCTGCACTTTGCTTTCTATTGCTGTACAATTTTTAGACTGATTTTAATAGCCGCTCTTCTATGATTTTTAACGAAACGAGAAATAAAGTGAAATAAAGTGGACTCTCGACTTCATTCCTGCTTTATGAAACCCTCAGCATTGTCCTTTCACCACCACGACGTTCCATTTTCAATCACCATCGATTCCAGAGACCTATGTACGGTACTGCAATGCAGTTACCGATGGGGAGAGTCTGAACGCCTCCAAACCGAGGGTTGGTTTCACCACCGAGTACCGACGAGAGGTCACCGGTGCTTTCAGCCCCCACTGATACCGACTCACGCTCAAGACTGGTGAGGAACCTTTTTTGCCTGATTTCCTCCCAGTAAAGCCAACCCCAGGGTGAAAAGCGCAAAGCTCGTGACCGACTCCTAAACGAATGGGGTGTAAAAGCTTCGGCAGGCTAGAATGAGATGTCAGCATGCGCGTTCGAAGGTTTGCTCTTCCTATAGACACTCAGCACGATGTCCAAGAACTAATTAGAACATAATTCGTCTGTGATACAATTCAATTCGAAAATATAATTCCTTAATTCCAGCAACCCCTCTGGCCCTTTCAACGTATTCGCCAAGATTCTCAATACTCCGTCAATGTTAATTGTTATCGCAGCCCGCGAATTGTTATTGCAATCAGGGCAGAGTTAACAATCGGGACAACAGGTTGAGTATCCAGGGGTTAATTCCCTTTATCGAGATCGAGGATATGTTCGCGCGGACGGAAGGTGGACTGTGGAGAAGGATTGTGAACGTGCCGTCTCGCTGGGACGGCTCGGCTGGTTTCAGCTCCGTTTCAAGCATTGTTATTCAGTCTACGTTCGCGCCTATGTAAATGTTGGTTAACCCCACGCAGGATGGGCTATGTAGGGTGTCCCTAGACTCGTCCTACATCCTCGCCGTCGTCGCGGCAACGTATAATCCCGCTAGCCCCAACCCGTTCATCCTCATCCTCGCCACGTTTAAGGTGGCAGCTTGCAAAGCCAGCACGCTCGCCTCACTGGAAAATCAATTTGCACGCTGCAACCAGCAAAGTCTCTGCTCGCTGCTCTCTGTTTCTTCGTCTTGATTTCATGCGTGATTCCATTCCATCTGCATTTTAATCCCAACCCTCCGCCACCTCCGCGCCATCCAAGTTCTCCTCGGCTTTCTCGAGCAATCGTCCTCATTGTTGAGGTATACACGTATCTACCTACACGTGACATTGGCGAAGAGGAGGTTCACCACGCTGGCGAGGATGCCGCTAAACTCGGCGTTAACTGGTACTTGCAATCAAAGCCGAGTTTGCAATACCGCTAGCAGGTATTCTCCACTGGAGACAGCGCGTGCGCCTGGATCTTTAATGAAATTGGTCCTTCCACCGGTGCTGGTGAGAGTTGAGAGCATACTGGCCGGATAGGAATGCGATGGAGCTTGCTCTATTAAATATTAAAAAAAAAAAAAAGAAATTAAGGGAAGTTGCCGGGTGAGCTCTAACTGACTGCTCTTTTGGTGCCGCTCCAGTATGACGTACTGCAGTCTGTTACAGGTACTGCTGCTGCGCCTTGTACACCAGGGACCCAAGCGTGCTCGTCTCGCTGCAGAATCCACCCTTTGAGAAGAGTTAATTTAAGTGGAAACTCCATTTTCAGTGTCTCTGCCGGTGGAGGAAGCCCCCGGGGCTCACCCTATCCCAAAAGGCAAAAAGGCAAGAATCGAGGAGTTTTATTCCCCCTTTAGAATACGGGCGGCGGACACTCAGGACTTTGACCAGGCCGATTTCACCCCTGGAATTAGATTAGAACCGGAGTCTCTGCCGAGATATACCACGCGGGTTGTTTTATTTAGAGACTGAAGGTGTCGGTAGGCTAGGCGATCGAGATTAATTCCATTAATTAATCGGCGAAGACTGGTGAAAACGAATCGGGTCCATTACTGCGGGCATGACTGTGTTGTCGGCGGACGGGCCGAGGGTTTGCGCACCCTCGCACCCTTCTACTCGAGGAGGAGGAGGAGCGAGAAACTTCATCGGGGCTTCATTCATCTCGGCAGATCCCTCCGAAGTGGCCCTCTTTAAATTGAAACTCAAATACGCAGCTCTCGAAGCGGCGCGAGGCGACGACGAGAAGGCCGACGACTCTCGAGTCCATTTCACTCGGTTATTTTTCACGGTTGCTTTGGCTCTCGATCGCTCGATCTGCTATTTAAATTCTGATCGTTGACGGTGTAAAAGAGTTTTGTTAATTCTTGGCGAATGCACGTACTACTGGAGAAGGCGGGGCCTCGAGAATAATCGGGCGAAGCATAAATTCATACATAAAGCAAACATGCGGATGAAAAGCAGGGCCAGCTTGTTTTCACGGGAACACATTTCTCGCGTAGTTGGCGCGCGCGGCCCTGGGCCGCTGAAAAGAATGTTCCGGGCCAAACAATTCACTCGGACAGAGCGCAAAACGTATCCGGCTTGTCTGAAGCGTGTTCCGTTTGCCGGCCACTTATCCAAGCACTGTTGAATCCAGGGATTATCTCCTTAATGGCGATATACGTGCGGGCGGGGGTTAAGTTTACGGGTATGTTGGCTGGAAAAATATAATTTCGTAGGGTCTCTGCACTTCCTTACTCGTTCTCGGCGGGCTAGTCTGGCGCGAGCAAATTCCGTCCAACTGATGTTACCACTTAAGTGACTTACGCCCGACACAACTTTCCGTCTCTTCTCTTTTTCCCGCTGCCCTCTCCGCGCCTTGTATCTTTATTTATCCTTGGCGAGTGCTACTGGCCGTAAGGGCAACGTCCACCGGAGCAGCTCGCATTTTCAGCTTTCGCGCGGCTGTGAACGCTCGCCGCGCCGCGCGGCGCCGTCCACCACCGGTGCATAATGCCCCATTTGAATTTTAAATCTCGGCCGGCCGTCGTTTGTCCATAAAATGTTTTTCTCCTTACACCCGACCGCCGCCGACCATTTCGCTGAGTGTTCGCCCTCTAATATAACCGCATTCTCACGGTGCCGCGCCACGCTAGAATCCCGAGCATTGTAATTTCTCCAATTTCAGAAGGAACGAGAACCAACCTACCTCGCCAACCACGCCCCCACCCCCTCCACCCTGGCAGCGAAACTATAAGACGGGAATTCGGCCGAAAAATAACCGGCAGCTAGACGAGATTTTTCACCCCTGCTGTCGCTAGTCGAGCGTATAATCTAGCGAGCATTGTTCACGTCTTTCGTCGATTTATCCGATTGCCAAGGTGGGAAGGAAGGTGTTGGCCCCCCCGACAATTGCCGTGAGAATGGGAAGGCCGGCAACACCGGGAAAACACATCTGCCAGTTTTTAGCGACGACACCATATATCATAAATGCGCGTGAAACGGCGAGGGTGGGGGTGGACCCACCACCGGCTGGACCATCTATCTTATACGGCTTAACTCGAGAGACATCCGATATATACACGTACACGCAGATGGAAGGGGTGCGCTACACACGATACGCTATCATTCGATACCTACGAGTGAGTGTACTGTACCCACCGCTCTCAC
This sequence comes from Crossocerus cetratus, assembly GCA_963675795.1. Taxonomy (NCBI): domain Eukaryota; kingdom Metazoa; phylum Arthropoda; class Insecta; order Hymenoptera; family Crabronidae; genus Crossocerus; species Crossocerus cetratus. Next base: position 20,449,162 of record OY776665.1, on the reverse strand, counting down.
TCTCCAGCCCGTCTACAATTTCTCCGAGGATATAAAGTACTGATCAAAAAAGTTTGCCGCCCGAAAAACTTCGCCAGCAAGTGCATGCCCGGCTGGCGTCGAGAGCTGGAATACACTCGGACTGCGCGCGCTCTCGAGTAAACTGATCGACGGGAGTTCGCGATCGGACTTTCTATCGCCAACTTTCCCGGCTCACACTTATTTCGGTGTTGCGAGAGGAGATAATTGCCGGGGGGATGAGCGAGTGGAAATTAACCGAGGCGTGAAGGGTGCAAAGCCGGATAAAGGGGCTTCGGTATATTGGTAAATCGAGAAGTTCCGCTCGGGATCAAGTGGAATCCGCGACATTTACATCTTATGATATTTCACCAGTCCTTCGAGCCTTCTCCCTTCGAGGGTGGCGGCCGCTTTAAGCCTCGACATTCCCGCGTTCCCACACAAATATTCCTCTCTTTCTCCGCTCCCCCTTTCCTTTCGCGCGCTTCTTCTACTATTCCAGGGTATATATTGCTCGCGTGATATATACCCTCAAGGAAACGAGGAAGCAACCACTCATTATCCAGGCAAAGGTCGCGCGAAGAGCAGTCTCGAAATCCGCAGTTTTAAACTGGCTCGGGTTGCTTCGAGGGATACACCCGGCCGGGACAAATTTTATTTATCGCACCCACTCGACGATTTATCTCCCAGCCCGCTTTTCTTATGCTCGGAGACTTTAAGGAGAAGATATGGATCTCGAAGCACTTGTTTCTCTGCAAGCACAATGCTCCTCGAGAGCACCGGCGGAAAACTTGGTCGACTTATATTCTCCCGGAGCCGCCGAGAGTACCTACCTACGCTCGTTCGAAATAATATATAGGTCGCCACGTGGTGAGCAGTGATTAAATATTTCTCGCATACTTGAAATAATAATCGGAATAATAATTTAAACGATTCATACGTCAAGCTGCGCCGCGCATGGAATGTCCAAATGAATGTGACAAATTTCCATTCCAGCTGACAAGTCAAATAGGACTGGACGCTTTTAACCGGAAGATTGGGGATGCCCCGGTTTTTGTCGCGGCGGCGCTAGGCGTATCTCGCGAATGACTCTATATCCCCATTAATCCCGAAATAATTACGGGAGCGCGCGCTTGCGTACACGATAGGGAGTAGGAACCGGTCGTTATTGTCCCGCTGATATCTGGATCGCATAAATACCGGTATATCCGTTGCATTCATTCGGCCCCGTTATCGTTACAGCTTACGAACATTTATTACGCGCCGTGCTGACCGAGAGGAGAGCGGCACCCTTTCGCCTTGTTAATTCCATAATTGAACGACAAAGTTACGCTCTCGATAAACTCACTGTCGCGGATCCCCCCTCCGGGCCCGTGCGCCTTCTTCGCAGCGGCCGAGTCTTGCAAAACTAGCTGCGCGCACCGGAGCTCTCCCCGACCATCTCTCATAAAATAGGGCGTTTAACATCCTCCCGGGCGATCGCCGATAAATATCGCCTTGGCATTACGCTCACGTAGCTAGGTACTTAGAGCAGTACTTCTGAAATACAGAGCCCGGCCGGCATATATTTCCTTCCCGCGGTCCCAGGAATAGGAGCGCGAAGAATTTGCCCGGGACATGCGCCTCGCCGGATTCCCCGAGATATACATACCTGCGTACATAGAGGCGGATCCATCTCGGTTCCGGGTTAATAATCATAGCCGAATTATTGGGAATAAACCGGCTGCGCCGTTTCCGTGGCTGTCCTGAGCGATTGGAACATTTGCGCACGGCAATGTTAATTAGCCTGGGCAAAGACTGAACGTCGGAGGTTGCCGGGAATTGATATTATTCGCTGCTTGTTTAGCTCGTGGCAGATATCCGATGCCACCCGCTCGACATACGCACCCCGCGCGCGCTCGCGCGCGCTTTACCACAATTCCTATTCATCTCAGGCCCCGTAAGAGGCAGCCTTTTAATGTGCCGCTGCCGGATTAGCTTTGGAGTTTCATATCCGAGTCCGATCCTAATTAGAGCCCGGGGAGGCTCGGCCGATTCATCGCTCGGCTTCCGATTAGATGAACTTTGGAAAATCTATGCGCCCGAACAACGGAGACCTGCCGGCGCTTGTGTTACTCGACCCTGCCGCGTTCGCCTTATCATACGATAATTAGCTATGCGCTATAATAATTCGGCATTTCGACAGGAGGTCGAGCGGGTATCAAACTGTCGAGTAATACTCGGCAGGAAATCAATTACGTTGATGTGTTCCCGGGGAGGGCAAGCGCGGCTGTGTGCCAAGCATGTTATATCTCACTGAATGCATTCGTAATTAGATTGGGCCAAGTAGAGGCCTTCGGGAAAACAATAAGAATGACGGAGGAATCCTATCGGCTGTTTGTTCAGCCTCCGCAATGCAGTAATGGGGGATGTTAATTATATTCCGCGGAGGATCCACCTCTCACAGAAAGATCATTGCATTATGCCCCCTTGCCGCGCGGTCTTAGCCGCCCACTCTGCTTTCCTACACTACCAGCCTCATAATTAGCTGTGCGATGCGTTAATTAGACTATGCTAACTGTCCCGCTAATACCTCGTACTGCCGCGATTCTCAAGGCCTGTTTTCTGCGGCTTGGCGTCTCGCCTGTGAACCTTGATACTCGCTCCTCCATGAAAGCCGACGAGAGCCATATATATATATATACGCGCGCATGCATGTATGCTGGCCTGTTAAATAGATGATTCTACCGAGATAATAATTGGATCGCGAGCGAATTAATAATTCGCACATACACCGCGCGATTGCCACTCCAACTTTTCGCCCACCTTCGCCCCCCGTCAAATTCGAGGGGTGAGATTATCGAGTGACTAATGAAGGATAATGCGGTGATTTCCGGATGTTAGGGATAGTTGAAATAGTAGAGCGATCCGCTAATTTGACAGCGGCTGGTAGGCTAAATTCGCGGAAACAGCCGCGGAAAGCGGTGGCAGGTAGAGGATAGCGAGGCTCGCGGCTGACACTATTTCCTCGGCTCTAAGCAGAATCAAATTATCGCTGCACACGTGACAAAACACACTCGATGGCCCCTTGCCTCGGCAAAACATCGCGGCGGCCCATCATCCGCGCTCCCCGCCTGAATTAATTACTTAATTAAGCAACCGGCAGTTGGTTATGCAATTACCCCGTTGCCTAATTTATACGATACGTCGGCCGGGTATGATACTTCGCGCCACCCTCACTCTAATTCTAACTTCCGCCCGGCTTCACGGCGCCAAGACGTCACGATGATCGAGTTCCTCCCGCTGTTCCCAAGAGCGAAACACACTCCACCGGGTACACTGGAATAATTTTCGAATTTAAGGAGGACGCTCGCGAGGGATTACGCCGCCAGCCTGTACACAAGTAATAAAAACCGAGGCTTCTTCCAGAGCCTCTTGGAAGAAGTTTTCACGCTTTCCCACGGGTATTGCGAGCAGACTAAAATGATCCCTCAGGGTTCCGTCGTATTTAAAGTGCTGCCTGGATGAACCCATTCCCTCCCGCCTCCCCTTCCTTTCTCTTGTCTAAGACGTAGCCAATGGAAATGGCTCTGTCTTAAACAACCGAACTCTTGTTTGTTCGACAGAGCTAATAAGACGCTTTCACGATATCATTACATCGCAAGGACCACTGGCGGCCTCGCGAAAAGTGCCAACTCAGTTATATATTTATAACTTTACGTTTCTCTTTCTCCCTCTCCCTCTCCCTCTCCCTCAGCCGAGATGTTATATCCACGATCCAAGCGGTGAGATACTCCCCTGTAACAGATATAAGTCGCACGGGTCGCACATGTCTCGCATACACGGTGCAGCTATATGCTTCCGCCGCACCCGCACACCCACCCTTCCACACCACTCTCTTTTCCTTCTACCAGGGAGGCTACTTAATATTGCAGCATATTACTTCTGCCTGCAGCCTCGCGCCACCTGAACCGAGACCCATTCGCCGCCAACTGCGCGCCTAGGCTTCTCCACCCACTAGGAACGGGGCATCGCGAAAAATGATTCGCCCCAATATCTATTAACGCACATTGTTGACCGACCACGAGGAATAGTTGGCTATCGATATTGACGGTGCACTAGCAGTGCACGCCGGACGCTTCCCGGCCAGTATTGTCGAGGCTGCAATATCGCGAGGTACGTCACAGGATTATCGGTGACCGAATTTCTTCGCGATTCAGCGAATCCGACGGAGTAATTCGATACGTCGCGGGCTATTCACTTCGTTAGGCATTGCTCGCAGCAATCCCCCATTGTTTCCCCGTGCGAGTGCTCTTGAATCCGGACGAATCTCGGACACGACTTGCCGAGTATATTCCCACTGATTTCCACGAGGCGCGCCGATGTGTCGGCTGATGTCAGATCTCACGGCTTACGCGTCTTTCAAGGAAGCCGATGCGTCCCAAGTATATAATATCGCGCCGATATTTGCCGAGCGCTATGACGAGGGGTCGTTGGTATATTTGGCGAGATCTTAGGCCGCGAGGAGCGGCTCGCTCCAGGGAGAGTGAATCTATACACGCTGTCTCCATCGACAGCCTATCTATGTCAACCACAGGCACATGCATCCTGGATACACAGTGCCGAGGGTAGAAAAATTCATACGGCCGGCATACATCCATATTTCCATCGACTCGGAACACTTCTCCCGCTTCATGCTTCATGCTTCTACGTCGGTTCAAATAAATCCCCGGCTGTAAAACGTCCTGCTTATCATTCCGTTGGATTAATTACCATCGACCGGAGGGCCCGATTCGCAACTGGTACGAGAGACGGACGACGAATCAGGTCACATGTTAAACGGTACGGGCGAAGGACGGGGAAGCGATGGTTCGCCCGGTGGTTTGCGGGTGCGGAGAGAAGAGCGGGTGTCATATGCCCTGTATGTTTGCCTTGGCGTGGCGTCGCGGGCGCATCGTGCAACGTCGAGTTATTACTCCATAACCCGTTGCTTTCGCAGCCCCAGCCGCAGCCGGAGATACTCGCCCGACGCGCCTTACCATTTACCCTGCAAGCAACAACAGCCAGCTGCATTGTAAACGCAGATAATTCCGTGGAACTATTACGCCCGCTAATGTCGCTGTCGCTTGCATCGCGACCGGGACAGAGGGCACGATTGAAAAGTGCTTGGAGTAAATCACTTGATCCCAGAACACTTGGAAAACGATAGGGTGGATATATATCTGAAGGACGATGTGCTCGGCTTACTGGCATGGCCAGGTAAAGAGGAGGGCCAGTGATGTGGATCCACGATCTAGAAGTAACTTGCGGCATAATACCATAGCAGTATGTTTCGCGGGGCCCTCGCCCTCGTTAAGCTACTACGTGTTCGCGCTTCTCAATCGACTGATTCCGCCGTGCCCGCATTACTTTCGGCCATTTGATCGGCCGCACCTTCGCCCGGACACCTTTAATCCACTCGATCTTTCCCCCCGTTCGGGGATGGTAGTTCTTTTTTTGCCGGGGGAAATTAGGGACGCAGACATAACGGGAGGAGGCTGAGAAGGCCGATTGAATATAATGAAATCAAGGATGCAGGGATTCGGTCAAACAATCCGGCCCGCTCGCCTCTAAGCAGCTCGAGTGCAATGCCGGATGATATCTTAACACACTTTCCGCGCGTATCACGCACGCAGCTGCAACTGCCATTAATGTCGAGCGCACGCTTGAAAACCGCACTCGGGCGTCCCGGATTTCAGCGCGTCCTCTCGCACCCTCTCTCTCTCTCTCCCTAGCCAGGTGAATGGCAGTCTCTGGCACTGCGGCAGGAGAGGCCGAAGGAGACGAGACGGCGCGCGTCATTGTTAATGGGAATCCGAAGGAGCTGGAAAAACTGTCTAGCGATACGCGTGGCTTCGATGGGGAAGGCGCAGAGGGCGCGAAGGAAGACTGGTGTGTGTATCCTGCAGGAGTCAGCCGACAGGCGAGAGTTTCCTTGCTCGCGAGAGCGAACGGAAGCCGAGCATTCTCGCTGGGCGCTATATGTATGTCACGTCTGGCTTCTGGATTACATTTATATCCCCCCCACCCCCACCCCACCCCACCGTCGGAAGCTATAGCGCCACCCAGAACCCAGGGGGCCGATGCGCCAATACGTGCCTATAATCTTCCCGCACGTCCTCTTTCACTCATTCTCGGCCGCACATCTCGCCACTCGGCACCCTCAGACCCCATTAGACGTATCGAGAGAGGCAAATAAACGCGGGGACACTTGGCTCCGGCGATGCGAGAAATGATTCGGAGGGGGACGGCAAAAATCGGGAATTCCGCGGGAGAATCGGCCCGGCACATATTTGCGATCCTCGTGGACGAGCGCGCGTGGCGTGGTCCTTTCACATTTCTCTCAAGTTTTTCCATCAGCCTCTTACGGCGACCCCGTTCTACCGGCTCTCTATGCGCGCACTCTCCTCTCTCCTCGTTTTTTCCCCGATAGCACACACCGCGCGCCACACCACCAGTCGCCCGCCCGGACGACCGCGCTTCTATTTATTTCTATGCCCGCTCTTCCCCGCCGCTCCTGTTTGTTTGTTCTCTTTGTCCTGGGGCGCGCGACTGTGTGCGGGAGAATGTGCCCGCCCGCGCCCGCAAGAGAGACCTGCTGCTGCTTATGTATACAGGGAGAGAGAGAGAGAGAGAGATTCGCGAGGAAGAAGGTGAGTATCTGTGGGAGTAAAGCCGGAGTAACCTTGGCTGGGGCCAGGGCGGATGGTGACTACGTTCCAAGTACTAGATCTCCTTGGTTAACGCTATTACTCCTACGGGACACCTTACGCCTGAACGATGTCCCGGTCATGACTCGAAAGCCTTTACCCGCCGATCCCGTCCTCCCTCGACTTACGGAACTCCCGGAATTCCAGCGATGCACTTGGAATTCTTTAATCCCCGTGCCCGAGACTGGCTGCTTGGTGGTTATATCGGAATATATGCCGATGAGAGTCCCACTGGTCGAACTCGATGCCTGGCGTAAGCGGGAGCGGCGCCGGAGGCTGGGAATCCAAGAGTGCGGAAGATGAGCGGGGGTCACGAAAGGCTCTGATTTACGGGAAAGGCTTAACGCGCGGTGCTCCTCCGGTTTGTTTTTATCAATAGTTAATTCGCAATTTACATCCGCTTAAATATTCATACGGCCATCGTCGCGGAAAGCCCGGGCTTTCGGTCCTCGGCATACTTATTCGAGAGCCTCTTCTGCAGCCTGCTGTCTGCATCCCTCTATTTCTCTCCCGCCTAGATACTGGCTCCCGCTTAGTCCCCTTTTGTCATCCTCTCTATTTCTACATTCTCTCTCGGTAGCCTATAATGATCTCGGTCTCGCTCGCACGACGAAACCCTGCCGGGCCATGGCTTCGAATATACCTAGCTGCAGCCGAAACCTCTCACGCATTAAATTCTAAAGCCGCTTTCTAGTTTCAGAGGCTGCGACACCCTCATACCTGCCTGTCTGCTCGACCGCCCAAATGATTCTGCGAGCAAGTTGCCCGCCCGCCACCGGGAACTTTGCCCCGGGAAAATGCCGCATTCTGCTTAACAACATCCGGCCCTCTCAGCGTCAAAATGTGTTTATGATTGGATAAGTGGCGGCAAACGCACGATGTTACGACCATTTCATGAAGGAAATTATCGAATTAGCCGCGCAAAAAGAAAAGGAACGAGATGCGCCGCACGGTGTTTCGCTCGCTGCTCGGTTTATACCTAGCCGACCGTGTGTGTAATCGATTTATTAATTGGAGGAGTCGATTATTATGGGCCGGCCGCAAAGAAAAAGTGAGTAATGAGCTCGAGGGACAGATCGCCCGACAAGACTGCTTAACCGCAAGCAATTAAATTTAATTGTCGGGCGACAACGGCTTTATTAATTAGCAAAATTAACCGCGAGAGCGGGCGACTGGGTTTCGCGAGACGACCGTTAATCGTTCCGGTTAATTCAATTTGCGCGCTTACGCAACGGTCCTTTATCGCGACCTTCATTTTCTAATTGCATTCGGCTGTTTTGGATCCGCCGGCTATTCCAATTAATTATCGGGATAGTTTCTGTGGCCGGGCGGATGCAATCGGGCTGGACACAGAGATCGGGCCCGTGTGTGCGCCGATGAAAAGTCGCCTCCACTCATTGCACACCGGGACCGCTGACATTTTCAAAGTTTCCAGCGAGACTCCTCTTATTTTCTAAGGAAACGACGCCGGTGCCGCGCACGTAGATATCACCCGACTACTCCTCCCCATTCACCCTGCTACAGGACTCTCTCTCTCTCTCTCTCTCTTTTTCCCCGTCTCGAAGTTGTCAGCTCGCGCGAATATTTGCCTGTTTTATTCATGAATACACCGCCCTCTCGGCCCGCCTGTCCTATCTCCCTGCCGAATAAGATTCCCACGGATGAGTGTGTTGCTCCTCGATCTTGTTGCACCCTTGGCGATCGCGAGACTTATTCACCCAAATAGGAAAAAAGGGAAGGCAAAGTGCACGATAGGGAGGGGATCAATGGACTATGACTAACTATTCCCGCCTCTTCCTCGAGCTTCATATTTCCTGGATGGGAAGCCGAGCATTGGCAGGGGCTTGCAAATTTTTGCCGGAACGAGCCGCAAGCGCGAAATCCTGCGGGCTTACTCCGCAATCCGGTGAGATCGGGCGAGCGGGCGAGCGCTTCGATTATTATGGTTATCGCGTGTGTTCATTCGCGTCAGAATGCGCAATGCTCCCAGTGCACGGCGCACACGTGCACTGTAAACACCGGCTCTACGACTGCCGCAGGTGCAAAGTTGAATATGCACTATTCCGCACGATTTCGGTTTAGTGAGCGCGCGAGCCGATATCGCCGCCACTCGAGAAACCTCCACGAGCTTCACATTTTTCCGCGGCGACTTCCGCCCTGTATGCGGCCATCAGCCTTCCATGCTGTTCCCGGACGTCCTTCGCGTCCTATATGAGCGATCGGAGCGATCTCGGCCATTGGAAACACGAGTAATTCGCCGGCGATACTGCTCGACTGTAATTGAAGCGATGGGATTACTCTGGTGAGGCGCGCACTTGCTTCACGGACGCACGGCCTGCTCTTGATCGTCTTGCACCGATGAATCTACTGTTCAACCTCGGCTTCGTTGTTCACGCCGATTCGCCCGCAATGCTACGTTGCAACTGGTAGATTAGCGGCAAACCCTCGATAATATCATCTCTAAACGGCGTAAATTTAGCTCGACAATTTACCCAGAGTCTGTTACACTGGAACGATTACGCTCCTCGTGAACCTCGAACCTTTTTTCATCGGCCGCTGAGAGAGGGGAGGTTGGAGAATGGAGGTGCAAAAGAAAAAGCAGCGGGGGAGAAGCGCTCGAGCGCGCCGCTGAAGGTAAGAAGTAAATTGTGCACATTAATGTCATCCGCGTGATCCGGGCGTCGAGGGGCGAGTAACTCTAATGAAATTCACGAGCGTTTTGAAAGACAGAGGGAAGGCGAGAGTGGGCCGAGGAGCTTTATTAAACCTGGATTAAATAGCTGGAATTATTCAAAAGCTCAATTATCAGCTTATTGTCGGTCTAGCTGGCACTACTGGCTGAAAGCGTGAGAAGAGCACAGATGGTGCGCAACCAGGCTGCTCCCTACCCTCTTTGCCGCGTGGTGCTACTGGCCCACCCGCCCTCCCCGTCCCGGCTGCCGGCTGTGAGCAGGCCAGAAATAAAGGATTTTTAGTAGCCAGACTACAAGCTCGAGATATATCAGCCGCACCGTGCCCCGGGAGTCCGCCGCTTCACAGAGGCGACTTCCCCCTTTAATCCCCTCGAAAAACCGGGCGCACAACCTTATTTTCGCCCAAGGTTTTTCCAAGCACGAACTCCGAGTCGATTCGTCCCTCTAAGATACGACTGTGGAAGCCCGGCGCGAGCACGCGGTTGCTTGCCGCTTCTGAACCTACTTTTAAGTATAACCGTTTGCCCGGCTACCCCGGGGAATGCCTGACCCTGGCTTTCCCTCTGCCACTGCGGCTCCGGCTACGGCTCCGACTCTCTCTCTAGCTCCAGCTATGGCTACCTATGAGAATTTATCGCGCGAATTCCACGAGTTACCCGGCACACGCGATACGCCGGCGGAATTATTCTCGGGCCGCTGCTCCCCCGCCAAGATTTACAGGGACTTTATCTGTCTACGAACTTTCTATCTTTTTCAAGCCGCACTGGAAACACCTTGTACCTACCAACAGCTACATTGGCCAGTATATCGTTCAAGGATCGATCAAGCCCGCGTAAATTCATTCTCCTTTCATTAGCCAACCTCCCGGCCCCTCCCGGCCCTGCCACCAGCTAATCTTCCGACAGGATTTGGTCCATTCGAGCGCGGCTTATTGCAGGGCCATTTACCGATTTCGCGGATTGTACCGCCGTGGAGAACGGAAGAGGATGCGTGCTGCTTGTGCACACCGATATTCCGGGATGCCGTTCCTGCTTAGCCGTATCCGAGCACGTTTTCCTTGCGGCGGGATTGGCCCCTGCCGGTGTTTGGATATTCGGCAACGAAAGCTCTGCGCCCCGGCGATACGAGAGTGTAAGTGTGTGTGGAGCCCGGCCGGGCGGTGGAGCGCGCGTTTAGTGCACTCGGTTCTTTCATCGGTAGATTAGTTAATTTCGCTCCAGCCATAGCTAGTCCCTGGATCCCCGATGTAATTAGCTACACAATAGGAAACAGCTGGCCCCACCAGCCACTCGGCCAACACCCCCTTCCTATCGCACGGTCGATGTAACGTCTAAACCAATCTCCAGCTAGAGACAATTATTACACCTCTATTTCATACCTTCGCCACTTTTCTACTGATCGGACAAACTATTCCTCCGGGAGAATCGGCCGCGAGCCTTTACAATCCCGATTAGATCTATAATCTACTCTAGATTAATCACGAGGTCCTCCATTGTTGTAACTTTAACTTTTCGCCGCGCTAAAAAGCCGCGCTCGAAAGCTCCCGGTGGTTTAATTCAAATACCCGCGCGCGCCTTTCTCCCCGCCTTCTCTCCGCGGATATCAATCTGGACTTCGAGTTCAAAGTGAGCTAATGCGAGTACTAATTGGTTAAGTGGCTATTATGGGGCCCGCTGCACACGGAGCTATTAATGCGAAACTACTTTCCTGATAGTTATTAACTGGTTTACTGCCTGCTTTCACCGAAGAGGGAGGGAGTTTCGTGGAGGGCGCGAGCGAGCGAGCGAGCGACTGTTGCATTGAACAGGCTGGAAAATTAAGCGGGCGCCACCCTGCTCGGCCGGCGATACCAATTAATCGACAGGCTGACGTTATCAACGTTACATATCCGCGAATATTTCCTCGTGGACTTAGCGGCCGCTTTTAATTAGGGACAGCTAATAATATCTACGAGCTAGTGCCGGGCACGAGTTCCCGCTAGTTGGAAACGGCGTGGCAAACTCCTCTTCCTACCGACGGATATAATGACGCGCCGCACTAGCTGCGGCCAAAATTGAACGCGCCTCTCTCGGCTGCCTCGTCGCCGTCAAGTTACAAGCGAGGCTTTAATGAAATCAACGAGAGAGAAATAACGAAACTCCGAATCAACTCGAGAGAGAGAGAGAGAGAGAGAGAGAGAGAGAGAGAGAGAGGCGGAAAGTGCGACGGGGCATGTGACCTGGGCTCGTTCGCGGAGACGAAATGCGTCGGGTGTTTGCCGTCTTGCGCGAGCGTTACTTAAGTGCGGTTGGCGAGGAGAGAGCATTCTACGGGGCTAATTCAAACTACTCCTGGAGTAGTTACTGGTCAGTTTATGCAGAGTTCATGAGCTGGTAACAGAGCCGAGACGTACGGCCCGCACACACACACACACACACAGAGCCGAGCAGAGAAAGGGTGCGAGCGGTAGGGAGGGTGGGAGGTAGGACGAGGGATAGAGAATGCGAACAGTGTGCATATAAATAGGATATACATGGCAATTTCATGTGGACGTGTATTGGCTCGCACGACTGGTTAACGGAATGGGGCCTAATACCTGTACCATTGTATCAAAGAGAATTCCTACCCTGTGATACACACTCGATAACGCGCGCCGGCTCCTCGACTGTTGGCGTAATTAAAATGTCATTGCAGTCTACTCCCTCGGCCACGCCGGCGCGCTGACCGCTTTTGATCTTCGCCTTTGTCCGCTCGAATTGCGGACGCCGCCACCCGTGGATAACATCTATATTGCTTAGCACACGATTCCCCCTCCCCCCCGTGTCCCGTGAGAAGCGCTGCCAAGTAGAAGGCACAAGGCCCCCTCCCAACGCCGAGTTCTGACCTGCTCGAAAGGAGATACCTAAATGACCAAGTCATCCCCAGAGCTTCCTTCAACCGACGTCGTCCACCTTCGCCTGCAACTTACCTTCCAGATCGGAGGACGAGACGCGGCGAGACGCGTCGATGGAGACGCGTTGCCACCGAAAGTCCCCGGTTGTCAAGGAATCCCCGGGTTTCTACGAGGTGGCAAGTGGGGCGAAAAAATGACGCGAGAAACTCCTCGTCAGGCTGCTGCGACACGGATATGCCTCGCGTGGAAGGGGCACATCCCTTGGCGATAGCGAATTCATGAGGGCTGTGCCCCTTGGATGCAACTTTTATGTGTAAGCTCGGAGGAGGGTCATTGCATTTATAGTAACATTCGCTCCCTCTCTTTCCCACGCGGGGCTCACGTAGCCCCTTAATCGGACGTTCACGTACGAATAATTGATGCTGGGGTCCCGGACGCCGCCGGGCTCTCGCCAGTGATCTACTATCAGATCGAAGATTGAACTCCGCGAATGAGCAACGATTTTTCTTCCAGCCAAGTTTACTCGGCGCGAGCGCGTCCCTTCGATAGGCTCCGTTTCAGCGAGGGCTGGAATTCGCAGCGAATTGCGAGGTGCATAGTGGAACATTTGGAACTTTTCATAAAATAGTACCGTGAGGGCGCGTGCACTTGATGCGAGCGGAGCTTCCCCCTTTAATCTCGCGCGACGGATTTCCTTGTAATTACTTTTTGCCACGCCTTCTGGAAATAGATTAGTCGATGCGGAAAATAGGTGGGTTGCTCTTGTTGCTCCGGCGATACTGGCAAGATTCCCGATGTCTCTTTTGCGTGGGAACATGGTTTCCATCCTTGGCCCTTGCTCTCTCTAGCGGGCCAGATATTTCGGTGGATCCCGAGGGTTTGCAGAATGTGAATAACTTGGCCTCATGAAACTTCGCGACGGCAAGCAGCCGGTATTAAAGCCGGTTTATATTACGGAGCTTGTATCGGTGTGCATTACTTAGTTAGGGTATATTTTATCGGGTTAGTGAACGCATATGTCAGCCCACCAGTGCACACACGGCTTCTCACACTCCCCGAGTCTGCACTTGCAACCCCCCTAACCGCCCCGTACTGTTTAATTCCCCGTAATATCTTGGGCATACTATCCCCAAAGCTGCTGGCATTCGGGTTTAATAGAACGCACCGGAGGACACTCGAAAATCGTTCCGCTCTCTCTCGAAACGATTAGTTGGCTCTCAGCTCGGTGGTCGATGGGTGTCGAAATCGATGGTGTCATTTTGCTCAAGAGTCTTTGCGTGCTTTCGAAGCGGCCTCGGCGTTTAGTGGGAACAGCTAGTAACACAAGGATTATCAATCTCATAAAACACTAGTTGGCCGCTTGCGCGGCATCGATTGGAGCCGGTCCTTTTGGGAATTAAAACTGATTAGCCGGTATTCGAAGGGGCGGAAGGGGGATATCGCTCGTTAATCTGCGGCGATTATTAATTCCGATTTCCCAGGGCGGGAGATTGCTCTTCTTCTCTGTAACTGTACTTTGTCCAATTATCACGCGCTCGAGGGTCCTCACCTAACGCGAGATGATCCTTAATCCGCTTTCGCCGGCTGTCCCAATTCCGCTTTTATTTGCATTGATCCTCGGCGAGATTAGCACTTGCTGCTGCCGGCAGCTCGCGCGCGCACGCGTGTCGCACGGCCGAGAGATATTAATTGTCCCGGGCGAGCGAGAGATCATCGATGACCGACAACTCGAATCGAATGAAGTTGGCCTGAAAAGAAACTGCTCCTGACTGGCAGCTCCCGCGATGTAGATAAGATAGACATAAATGGGGAGGGCGGGGGTGGGAGCGATCTATGGGAGGCTGCCTTTCAAGGCTTTTCAAAGGGGATGGATTGGAGGGAGGTTACCGCTACGTTTTATGTCCGACCTTATGAATATGTTATCAGGATGTCTTTTGACGGCTTCCACTGGCTCCGGTCACGTATCGACAAATTTTTTATCGCTATTTATCGGCCTGATCGGAAACCGCAAGAAAGCACCCCCGGCTAGTTCACTCGAGGGGCAAGAAACCCACGCGTACCTTTCCACGAGGGTGTAAAGATTTATCCCGCTGGCACCCGAAACACCTTGAATTCTAAGTATGATCCGTGACTCTCACGTACCTATGCATACGTCTCGACGCCGCGCCGGCCAACTTTTCCCCAGAATTCCAAATAAGCCGATATAACCAGGCTATAAATAATCGAAGTACGCAGCTTTACTTGCGTTGCGTGTCATTTACAAATACCGACGCTCTACAGGGGAGGAGGTGTGGGGGGCGACCGCAAGTCAGACACACATATTAGTTTCACGAAAGTACCACTAGAGCCTGCGGTTTCCCCGCCGCGTGTTTAGCGGCAGGAAATCCAAACCGTTGCATTTGACACTCCCCGTCCCAGTTCGGAGATTTTCGCACCCACTTCTCGGTGCCGCGCGGCTTTGTTGTTTCTTTTCACCTTTAATCGGAAATCCCCTCTGAACTATACCACTATCGGCGCCCGTTCGCCCGGCCGCGAATTTCATTAGAATTAGTTAGGACTTCATTAAGCTCGGAAAACTTTTTCCCCCAAGAGCTCGTAACCACATTTACTCTGGGCCCGATCCAAGTGGAGTGTGGGGGCCGCTCGAATCTGAAGTACTCGCACCCCTTTGCACTTTACTCCCGTTTCACGGAACAGAGGTGAAAAATTGCGCGACGCCCTCTGCGGAAAGCGTTTGAGGAGTGCGCCACTTTGAAAACGAACGACTCCGGAGTACAAGTTAAACGTCAACCTTCATACAAACGCTGTTCCTGGCGGCGATGTTTGGTCGGTTGAAGGCCGAGCGGGGAATGGTGCAGTTGACAGTCGAATGCTGACCTGACCTGCTACGATTTCCCAATTTTCTTTCCCCACCTTTGATTTATCGCGCGCCGACCAATTTTCTTGATTGCTCAAACTAACATTTCCCAAATGCTGTATAAATTACTTTCACGATCGATTGGACTCGATAAGCCCATTGTTAGTCTATCCCGCTCTTGTTTATTTACGAATAGCTCATCGACTTTGAGTTAAGCCGCTAAACATAAGCCGCGATAGAGCCTGCGGCGTACGAGAGGCCGGCGCCGGTGTCCGCCAGTAGTATTGGTCAGCCATAAGTCAGACCGAGCACGAAATCCGTTATTACGTGGCATCCTGCGGGGAAAATTGACCCGCAGGATGACAGATTTTTTAATTACACATACCGGCCGCACCGGGGAGTATTAATCGAAAGAAATTCCAACCGTGGCCGCCCTGCTATCGACATTGTCCGTTCAGGGATTGGCAAACAGAGTTAAAGCTAAAACCGAAGGAGCGGGCGCAGAGGTTCCGATGACGGAATACACAATATTGCCTGCCGTTTGCAGCTCCGAAACCCCACGTTACGCCAGTCAATAGGGCGAATTCGATAATTGCCTTCAATTTCGATAGTCAAAATCCCATTAGTAAGAGCCTGTCTCCGAACTCTCTCCCTCTCTCCCTCGTTTCCTCTCTAGGAGAAAGATTTTCGAGAGGCAGAAGCTCGTTGAAAAGGTCGGCGCGCTTGCGATGCGGCAGGTTGGGGGCGAGCTGGATCGAAGCTGAAAGGAGCGTCGAGATAAGCTGTGAAAGAATGAGATTCGTGATGGTAGCGTCACGATAAGCGAGCTAGCAGGTTGACGTGGCCGTTAATCCGGCCATTATCGGGCCGACGCTTGTCTCATTATTCGACCGTGTTGCACGGGGAATGTAAATACTCCGAGAGAGCAATGTTAAACGGAAGCACGAACGTCCAATATCCCACACGCTCTATCGACATAGGAGCAAAAATAAAGCGAAATATGACGCCCTCTCGGAAAAACTGGCTTCCCTAACAGTCACTGCAGTTCTATAATAAAACCAAGTATCTGTCAGCGATTCTCGTGCCGTATGTTTCAATTAAGAGAGTTCCGGTTACATCCCGAGACACCGGTCTACGAGAGCTAGCTGCACCGATGTCGCCATGGCATATAGGGCACATTCTCAGTCATTACGAATACTGGCGAAACCCCGACGAAAGTACTATTCGTTTCCATTAAATGTACGGAGATATGATCGCCCCGAGAGGATCGTTCCGCGCTTCCGTGTGTCTACCGAATTAAGTTGTTATATTGCCAAGTGTCTCGGACCACCCTCTGCCGGGCGGTCTACAACGCCGGCAAGTTTCGCCTAACTTTGATTACGTACACAGGAAACTAGACCTACCACCCGATTCTCCTTGGCTCCTACACGAGTATAATACAAGCTGGTTTGCTTGGTTTTCTCGACGCCGGATTGGGAGATGATTCGGGGAGTGCGCGTTTTTAAATGTATCTTTCATGCGACCTATTTTGGGCGCATTGAAATTTGTAATTCCTTTGAGGCCGAGGGCACCTGGCCCGGCGAAAGGAGCACCAGCAGCGCCAGAAGCATTATCATTTATATGAAATCCTTTGCGCGTCCTTATGCATAGTCATTATCCGGTCGCTTTTTCCTGCCCGGTAAGATAACAAGGGGTAGTTCAATACAAGCTCCCTCGTGCTAAGGAAGGTGACAATCTTAATTAAGGAGGGCGAGCGGTTCACGCTCCCCTCACTTGACTTTGCCACTTTGTGCCTTCTTCTGATCGCCAACTTCATTTGCAGGGCGATTACACTAGCTATACTCCACCTAACAGCAAACTGAGCGTCCACTTGTGTCCACGGATGAAAGAAATTCGTCGAATTTTCTTTAGTCTGTCGATTGGCAGGAGGAAGGGAGAAGGAAGCTAAGCCATAGAGAGACTTGATCGATGTTGCTCACTAGCTGCAAATTGCTCCTGACGTTAAATTGCGAGGCTGGCCATTCGCACTGACGCACAGAAGGAGGAGCAATTTTTCGCAATTATCAGGCGAGGATATCTGTTATCGTTACAGGCTGCTCGATGCCAACTTTCATCTTGGCCTCGAGAGCCATAGATTCTCGACGGGGCAGGACAAACTGCCGTCGCGAAATCCGAATATTTCAAGGTAGCACGGGCAAGCATAACGTTATACTCGTTGAACGTGGCCTTATGCATATATGAGGAATATGCGGTACGCTTCATCATTCCCGATCTCATATGTAGAGCACATGTACCAGCCAAGCCGTACTCACACGGAATAGCGTGTGTGGCGTCGAAATGCCACACGGCAAAGCGTATAAAGCTGTCGTGCGCGCACATGAGACATTTTCCTTCGACGTCTTGGAAAGGGCCGAGGGGTGGAGGTAAGGCGGGAACGATCGGAAATCGCGCGTCCGGACTTTAACTATTCAAGGGAATATCGGCTACACCTAGCTCGGCTTGATCCTCGGCCTCTCGTCTGCGGAGCGCGCACTTAATCATTTCGAAGCCCGATCAATTTATCCGAGCGAGGAATTCCGCTTCTGGCCAAGAAGCGAGCTAGCTAGCTAGCACGACCTCAGAGGCCAGGAAGTAATTTGTCTGGTTGGTGGCTGTGATCCCGTGGCCCCTGGTTCCCGGCGAGGAGAAGGCGCGCCGAGAGATAATCGTGGCTGAGTAAAATCAATCGGCCTTGGCTCCGAGGGCCCCGATAAAGATAGGGGCGGCAAGAGTCAAGAAAACAAGGAGAGAGATGGAGAATTATTCAAATCCTCGGTGGACGCTTCCCTCGAGAATACCGCGAGCCACTTTAAAAGCGGAGCCTCTCCGAGGAAGGCTCTCTTCTCTCTCCTCGAATCCTCAAAAGGCAAAAGGGCCGCTGCTCCTTCTCGGAAATAAGAGATCGCGCCCCGGAAAATAGGGAAAGGGAGAGAAGGAGAGTACTCGATAGGCAAATAGCTTGATAGCGATGGGACCGATATCCCTTTTTACCGGCGTCAGCTCCAGTCAGCTATTAATTCCACGCGCATACGCGTATATTCTCCCCTCGGGGCCCAACTAATCCCGAGCGAAAAGCAAAAGAATGGGAGAATTCCGGCCACTTCTGGCGCCAGAGCTTCTTTCAGATTAAACTCTAAAAGCTTCCCGACATACGTACGCGTATCACAACACGATTCAGCGTAATTACGCGAGCCAGCTCTATGTCCAATTGTAATGCAGCACTCGCCGCCCGTTTCCAAAGCTAGCAGTGTAACTTGGCGGGATTCATGTCTTGTTTTCCGCTGGTTATCAGCGAAATAACTTGCTCTAATTCGCGGCGACAATAAAAGTTCACGGCGCAGTTTGCGCTGGCTGCCAGCCGCGTAAAGTATCACTGCGGATGTGGTCGGTGTATCGATAATAATTGCATTAAATGCGCGTTGCGTAACATAAATTCCTAGGGAGTCGGTGAAATATCGCGCGTGTGCCGCGCGCTACCCTCAGCGTACACAACAATTTATGTAATAACAATAATTCCTCGCCTCCACGCTGCGCCCTATAAACTCACTCCCATTTGCTCGAATCTCGCTGCTACTGCGCGCTGCCAGCCATTTTCCCCTGGAATTATGCTCCTCGAAAAATTCCTAGTGCCACGAGAATACTTACGTTCAGGAGCGGCCTCGCGCGCCCTCTCGTCTCCCCCGTCGCCCGTCGCCCGTCGCATCACTGTTTTTCGCGCAGGAAATGAAAGGACCACTGTCGTTCACTCTTTTTATTCGTATAGTCCTAGATTATCACAATAAGGGAATCATGAAAAATGTACAACAATTCTCGGGAAAAAACAGATCACCGCAAATAATGGTAGAAGAGGAGGATCGGGGGGGCTGTGGAGGATCGGGTGTCCATGATGACCATTCAGTGGACTTTATTCTTAATTGACAACATCCTTCCCGTGATGATGAATGGACGACTCGTGTCATGTTCTCTCGTTTCGTCGATACTCTCAAACACAATCTAGACTTACGTGGTAAATGCAGCAACATTGAGATTTAACACTACGCAGCGAGTTTACGATGCACATTAAAAGCGACTCCCACTTCGCACCCTCTTTCTCTCTCGTTCCAGACACGTACCATATACTCTACTCTCTCTCTCTTGCTCTCCTTTTGACTATAGCGCAGGCTTTCCCGTCTCGAAGACAGATCCACCTTTTCACCCTCCATTTTCGACTACTCACGCGCTCCTCTCACGCATTCATACCTTCGAATACATTCCGTCTGTTATTCCAGTGCCACTCGCGCCGAATTCCCCGCTGAAAGGGTGAATCGGTAATGTCCGGCGAGAAATCGATTAACGAAACAACCCCGATTAGAACGGAGACGGGAATGCCTTCTCATTGGAAATCGCATGTGTCGGATCATTCTTTCGAAGAGGATGATTGGGGAGGAATAAGGAAGGAACGAGATGGGAGGAGATGAAGGGTGACAATGAGCGAGGAGAAAATAGGGATACACTCGCTCTCCAATCTCGCTTAGTTGCCTCACCCACTGCCAATCGGTTTACGACCATGCGGTACGCACTGTAACTTGTATTCTAAGCCGGTTACACCTCGGTGTTATGTATATGTATTTACAGAAGTCCCTCGCTCACTGCAAGCCCGAGCCTTCGTTCAGCTACGTACTTGACCGAATCGCCTTGCCGCCAACGAGTCGTGGAAATAGCTAAGAGATACCTGACTTATAGTCGTACATTTTATTATCCTCGAGTCTCTTACCACTAGATCCATCGGGTTCTCGCTCGCCCATTTTTGGCACGTCACGCTCGGGGCACCGCTCCGAGGACTAAATTGAACTAAATCGAGTTGACGGTATCCCCAAAAATCCGAGAGACATCTCGAATTCCGGGGGAGTCGAATTCGAGTGGGATGCGGCCTTCAGTAAGCATCGCACCGCCCGGCCGCGGGTGCTTGAGGCCCGCTCGAAAAACAGTCGGGAATCGAAAGGGGTTCATCAAAAATGAATCAGCTGTTGGCTGGATCTTCGGCCTCGACGCTGGCGACGGAGAGCGCGCGGCCGCGCGCGCGCGCACCTGGGATAGAGTTCTTTGCTGGAAACTGCCTGAGTTTCAGATGAAAGGATACGATGTTACGTCCCGAGCGTGACGGCACTGCCAACTAAATTCGCCTAGAAGAGATGGCTGCTGCTCGCGAGTTTCTCTACTACTACCCTTCCAGCTTTGCGATCGATTACGTGGAAGGGATTATGCTAGCGCGAGCGAGCAATGTCTCCTCTCTCTCTCTCTCTCTCTCCCTCTCTCTCTGGGCTTGAGAGAGAGAAATCATCTCCTTTATGTCCTTCGCTCTACTACTTCGCCAACCGCAAGCTTGAGACTTGAGACTACCTTCCCCGTCGAATTCTAATGGTTATCTTGAAAATATGGATTTCCTGGAAGAGTACCGAGCGCCGGCTTGCAAAAGCGAAATGACCTTTTTTAATTTCCAGTGTCACCAGGTGGTCTCAAACTCCCGCGCCGGCAACTAATGCGAGCTCACCGCTTACGCACATATATTTGTATCTATATTTCCTCGTATGATATATATATATATATATATATGTATGTATATATTTATAGGCTATACTTATCGTTATGCCGCACTCGTGCGCGTGTATATGCGTATATGAGTTCACGTATGTACTTTGGCACTTCTTATGTAGTGTTACGACAAATCTTATGTACACGGAGGAGAGCCACGCTAATTCGTATCGAAGCACTTCGGAAAAGAGGTGGATCAATGCCGGCCTATTGCTGCACCAGAAGCCACGAGGGGCGGAGCGAGAGCTCCCACCCTTGTATTTATAATATTTTATACAAATAACCCAAGAGCGAGATTTATACATTGAGCTATGTACAATTCTCTTACAGCTTAGGGTCCCAGTTTGTAATGAGAGCCAGCGGGGCAAGCGGGACTTGTTTCACTGGGGCTCGCGGGGGGGCCCGGCCCGACAGTGTATTGGTCTCTCGGCCGCGCCGCTGGTCCGAGAAGAACGCGGGACCCAAGTACCACGGGTTAATATTAAAATTTATAAATTCTTCTCTTACTTCCCTTGAGCACCGAAACTGGTATTAATCTCATGCAATCCTTACGTAAACATTTGATATAATAATACATTAAAGTATAAGCAATAATACTTTCAACTTGTTTTTCACAACTTCGTCTAGCGGCATTCCCGGCGGCTGCGCACCAGGTCCTCCTCCCCCTCTCGTCAGTCGTCGCCTCGGGAGCCTAGGGAAATCTGGGGAGGGGTGGATGGATGGATGTCGCGCGGATCAATTTTTTGTTGCACTAATTGTAACTTCCGATGTGAATATCTGTCAGCGGCGCTGTCGAGCGGCGCGGTTTAATTTATCGTCTCTCGCTGCGAGCGGGAGCGGGAGCGCGCAACTTCGTTATTCCGCTTTTTAACTGTAAAGCGTCCCTTCGTTTCTACTCTGCCGAGAGCCTGTTTTGCGCTCTGAAGGTTGAATTAATTAACGAGAGATTAAATGAACTCGCGGTTCCGTGCGAGCGGAGAACTTTTCCGGGGCGCGCGCGCGTCGTGTCCAATGGGAGTTTGCCCGTTGTCGAGTGATTTTCGGATTCGCTGCCTCATTATTGTCGAGCTCTGTTATCCCGAGCATCGGCATAAACGATGCTTCAACCGAGCGACGCATGCCGGCCATTAAATATATGTATGATATCGGGCTACCCCTGGCGAACCCGCCACCTTCGCCCACTGCTCTTCAGCTATTTATCGCGCGACTTTTCAATTAAGCGAATGAATAAAGGATTAGCGTGGAGCGAGCTAGCAGGCCAGTATTACATCACTGTCAAACTAGTTTCATCAGTTACCCTCGCACGAAAGGCGCGCGCGGCGCGTTAACACCAGCCAGTTCCAGGCCGAACTTTCCGAATAAACCGACGATCGCCGAGGCACACTTATCAGCCGCGCGAGTATTTCTAACAGCGATTATTTAAGGCCGCCCGATACATTTAGCAGGAAAAGGGGAAAGAGCCCTGCTGCCGGCGGGGATGTTCGCCGGCGAGGGCGACACGCCGCGAGATTTATCGGGATATTTTCCAATAGTTGTGTCGAAAGCGGCCAGTTTTCTAGCGCCGGCGGTCTAGCAATTATGAGGCGGCGGTGGCGGCGCAGGACGCCGGCACCAGCCGCCGGTAAAAGTGTCGACCTTTCCCCTAGCAGCCGCCGCCGCCGCCGCCGCCGCCGCCACAATGTGGCAAGGGACAATGGGTGAACTCGCTCGTGCTGCTCTCGAGAGGACTTGCTGAATCGCGCGCGGCTGCTTCGGGCAAGGTTTGGTCGCCGGTGTGCTGCACACACCACGATAACCGACAATACTTTCACGGCCGTCACCCTATTATGAATGGGCCGTGTTAAACGAGCCGGGAAAAGCTCGCAAGTACATCGCAAAGTGATGATACAGACTGTGTATAACAGGATATCAACCCCTCACCTCCTTCTCTCCTTTGCGCGCCCTTCTCTCCTCGAAGGCCGCGTGCTTCGCCCCCCATTTCTCATGCTCTTTCGTCTAATCTCCTAGAGCATCCTTGCCCGCGGCCGCCCATCAACAATTAATGACTCGATGACTTCCCCGCCAGGTGGACCATCGATTGTCGCAGTCCAACCTCTCAGATTTCCATCCCTGTGCGCGCACGTTAACTCGATAATCGGCCGTGGGATTACGACAAATTATAGACGCTCACTTTACAATGTAAAAACGCGCTCCGCTGTCAATGGTGTAATGGACGCAGCTCCTGCCATTAATTCTACTTTTTCATGGACGCGAGTGATGAAAGTTTAAAGCAACAGCCGAAGGCCCTCGGAATTCCGGCGGAAAGCTTTGAAATAATTCGTCCGATTAATCCAGTAATCCGCCATTCCCGATAACTGTCCATCGCCGGTTGCAAAGCCCTTTGAAATGTTGGTGCATTATTCGGCGCAACTAAAATCGCAAGAGCGCGCGCGGAGGCTGTATCCGGGAATATCGGATATCTTGTACGAGGGGCTTACGATTTGCAAGGGGCTCGGCGTGCTTGCACGGCAAGATGCAACAGATTGGATGCGTCTGAGGACAATAGTTTGCCGCGGAATATCCTATTATAAATGGTACGTGTTAAACCGGATGAGAAAAGCTCGCAGCTCGTAGTGGAGATTACGTGGTATAACAGGATCTGCCTTGGGCCACTCTCTCGCCCTCCTTCCCTCTGCTATGTATCCTCGGACTTTTGATTCCACGAATTCGCAGGGCGGCACTCTATCTAGGATTGGGCGGCTGGCGGAAAATGTCGTGTCGGCAACATCACGGCCGTCGAATAAATGCGACGACGGCGACGGCGGGCGAGGATCGAGGGAACTCTTTGCATCAAACTATTAAATAGCCCCAGTATAATCTATTCGGCGAGCATGCTGTACGCGATGTATCATAACTGGGAAAAGCTCGTGCGAGCGGAAGCTCATTGTTCCCGCGGCGCTCGCCACAATTTTCTGCTTATTAATCGCGGCTCTTGTCACGCACAGGCACGCACGGCTTATCCTTTTCATGGCACGAACACACGCAGGCGGCGGCCACCCCGCGATAAATGCCATTTGGCATTTCCGCGCCGGCGGAGCAGAGTTTTCCGGGCCCGATCTACACGTAATTACCGGGATCTAGTAGAATCTCGTGACCGAATCGAGAATGGAAGGCGGCTCTCGATACAGCCCGAGCGGCGCCATTGTCTTTTTCGGCGCATTTCAGTAACTGCGCTTCTCTCCCATCAACTACCCACACGCGCCCACTCACACTCGCAAACACCTGCTGCCGCCTAATGCATTACACGCTGCGCCGGCCGCATTGTGGCAGCGAATTATGCGCGTATCACCAGGGCATTAAACGAATATCGGATTAGCTGTTGCATTAACGCTCCGGCACATCTCGCCCCGGCAGCCCCACTCTTCTCCCATTCGAGAAAGACAAGCCGCGTTTGCCGCATCACAAGAGCCATTCGAAGACTCGCTCGAGCCACCGCGAAAAATCCTTCGAGCCCCGTCGAACAGGCC
This sequence comes from Crossocerus cetratus, assembly GCA_963675795.1. Taxonomy (NCBI): domain Eukaryota; kingdom Metazoa; phylum Arthropoda; class Insecta; order Hymenoptera; family Crabronidae; genus Crossocerus; species Crossocerus cetratus. The sequence goes on along the minus strand of OY776665.1, from coordinate 20,424,899 downwards.
TGTAAAGTCCGAGGGGCGAAATGTTGCGCGGCCCGAGAATTGGCTGGTCACCGCGAATTGTAAAGGGTGGAATTGCGTAGGTAGAAGTAACAGAGTGGGTCGGCGCGAGTGTAGGTGGTAGGTGTAACGACGTCAGCCAGCAGTATCTCTGTTACGCCTGGGTTCCCGTGGACTGTGGCCGCTCACACATCGCTTAACATAATCCCCGAGCCCGCCCGGCACTACATAGATTACGGAATGATACCTCCGAAACGCGTACAATTATATTGACGTGAGATATTTCGGGCGGCCATTGGCCGAGCTGTTTCGTGGCTCGAATCTGAATGCGGCCGGAGCGCCGGCCCCGGCCGCGTTTACATGTAGAGCCGGCCGGAGCGGCCGGCGGGCCGCGCGCACGGCGCGCACACAGCCCGACAAGCATCGCCAGAAAGATAAAAGCGAAACTGACGGGCGAAATCACGCTCTTCCGAATGCTTCGCACGCGGCTTCCGCTCGAGCCCCGATAACGTTTATTAGGTTTGCCCTGCTGCTGCTCCGCTCGGAATTAGTTATTTCGCCATCGCCGCCATTGTTTTGCGGTGACGCTAGACCGACGCTGCTCCAGTAAACCAGACATGCTCGGCTATGAGGAAGCCTGTGCGCGAGCAAACTCGCAATGACGTCTGCTCTTCCATCTAACCCCGAAACAATACTCCCCGACAATGAAACCATCGGATTTGTTATGATTCGGGAAGTCTGATTCACCGAACAGCCGCGGGGCTAACTTGGATTCCAGTTCGCGGCCTGTCTATAAATTAAAAGCGATATAAAACGCGAAATAAAACATCCCGCCCAGGAGATTTATGGACGGCGCGTGTTCTGTCGGTGGTTTGCGTTAACAATCGCTTTAGCGTAAATCCCGACGCGCGCGCGAGCCGCGATATAAAAGTGCACTGCGTTAAACTAGAAGCCGATAAATATCGTTGGCCCCAAATACTCCGGCGAGCTTCTGGATCACGGGACCGTTTAATTTCGATATGTGTCGGCGAGCTTGTCTTGTTTACCGAGGAGTGAGCGGGACAGCGTATGCGCGAGCCACGAAAAGAGGAGGACGAAGGGGAAAAGGAGGAGGGCCAGGTCGGTTTGGGCACCCTCGCGCGATTCCGCGAAAGCTCGGACCATTTTTCACGTGCCCGAGGCATTAATCAAATTCTCCCCTGTTCTCCATCGTCTCCTTCCCTCCGCTTCCCGCCCGGGGAAGAAGAGTCCACTTGGCCGGCTGCTTGCGCCATTCAAACCAGTCCTCGTACGAAGTCTACGCACGTTAGCGCCTTGGTGTCCTGGGAGCATCCGCTTGCTCTCGCTATCTTTGCCCTTTCAGCCGGCAGCCTTGAATACTAGCGAGCGCCGGTCCACTCCGCTCCTCTGCCCGCTCTCCCCACAGTCTTTCTCGCCGCGAGAATTTATCGGTCACTACGCGGGAATTCCTCATCGCTGAAAAGCCGCCTGACGGAAGTGTCACTGCGCGGCTTCCTTTAATCTTCGAGACGCCGGCCCCCATTCACTATGATTTCCCCCAAGGATATGCCGCGGGAGAGAATCCGCCGGGGCCGCTGCCCAGAAATTCCACGTATTAGAAACTAGAGAGCACCTCGCGTGAATACCGAAGAAGGGACGCCTCGGTTATACGATCCCGAGGTGATGGGAATCCTCGCAGGAGGGAAAAAAAACGAACCATCTCGCGCATTTAGCTAAAAGAAAGTGAAGGTTGCCCAGTGGCATCGACAGCGTGAACACGTCATTGCTTGCCGCCAATAATTCCGTAGCAAGATAATTCGGGCCGCAATAAATGTCTCATGCTAATTAAGCTCGTAATCCGACGACGGGCCATACATAATTCAATTACTCTAATTAATGCTCCAGTGCGATTAACAATCCAATTAAAGGCGCGTGCACGGCTGGCAAATAATTTTCGGCCGCTTCCGCTAGAACAGTCGCACCTATTAACTGTCTATCTAAATCGCGCGATGCCTTTATCTAGTCGCGCGTCCCAGCGCATATAATTCCCCTATTAATCACGCGGCCCGAGCTGATCTTCTGACCAATGTTAATCAGTCGCCGCGCAACGAGCTATTCCCATCGAACACACATCCCAACAGAAATACTTTCTCTCCAATTCCATTCAGCCGACGCGAAAATATACACGTGAATATCAACTATATCGAAATAAGGTGAGCTTGGCTCTCGAATTTCGGGCGAACTATTTACCAAAAGGATATCGACTCACTGTGTTACATTTGGCGGACGATGTGCACTGGTGGGAGGATCGAAAGGAAATGGCCGGAAAGGTAGAGGTCAGGGAGTAGCTAGGTATCGGGCCAGGTGTAAGGGCTCCCTCGGCGTCGACAGATTTCGCTGGACGTAGAGCGCCGGGTGCGACGCTATTTTTGCCCACGACAGCTTAATTCGCCGTCTGGGGCACGTACGGCGGCATATACGGCCCCGTAAGAATGTACTGCACCGCCACGACCATCAGCTGCGGCGCGCTCCACCTTATGATGTATGCACTGCCTGGAACAGAAATGCATTTCGCTCCTTAGTATACTCTCTTCTACGGACGCTCCCTTGTGATACACCTTCCTAAGTAATGCAGCGACCAGGGAGAAAGCCACTCGGCCAGACGCCGGAGACGCAAACTTCTTTGCAAGCTTCCCTTGTGCCAGACTGTGAGAAAGTCGAGTGCGACAAAGTAGAGTATGTCACCGGTTGGGACAGTAATGCGCGGATACTGCGCAGATTGACTGGGCGGTGTCTCTAATTTTCAAAGCTTATTAGCATGCTAATTGCCTGTCAAAATGGATTGCCTCCCACAGCCGCCAACAACTGGTTAACAATGACGACCTCTGGACCACTGGTTCTTTAGAGGATGCTAGTTTTAATGCTAAAACTGTCGAAATATTATGAATTCGAGCGAATCAGCTTTTCGAAAATTTGAAAAAATAGGAAAATTAAGATTTTTTCAGAATTTGACCCAAATCACCTAGATTCTTGATACTTCAAAAATTCGAGCATTAAATTAAGATTCCGCAACGAGTTAATAATCCAAAAGTCGTCCATAGATTACCCTAAAAGATTTCTTTCGACATGTCATCCTGCTATCTTGGCACCGCACGATATTGTACTGGAGAACTTAGGTAACAGTAATCGCTTGTGTAGTCCCCGGCAGCAAGGTGCATTAGGTGTTCTGGAAGCTGCATATTGCAGGGAATTACAGCACAGATGCGCACACTACCTCCGCCAACAGTCTCTCCCACTGCTGCGACACGGCAGCCTTCCGACTTTCGGACTTTAAGTGCGCGAAGCACCGTGGAAGGACAAATTGTAGGCCGATCCACCGCCATCACTACTAACTACCGTCCCCGGAATTTCGACCCAAGTACTTACTTCCCCGGCTAAATGTCTTTCGCACTTTGCGCATGCAGGAATTATGTCGAGACCCTCCCTCCAGTTTCTCGCGTCGAAAGGATCCAAGCACGGTGGTTCGCCAGGGGCGGAGGGGGGAGGGAACTTTTCATCCGAATCCAGGCTTGTCTCGGATAAGATTCGCGGAATCAAAGTTAGGAAGGGCGAGGTGGGTGTATGGGTGAAGGGGTGTGCTGCAGTAGCAGCAGCAGCGGCAGCCGCGTGAATTACCTGTCAGGCTGACAGGGAGTCTCGCGGATTTCTGTTTATACGGGAGAGCTCGGGTGTACGTGTGCGGCGTCAGCGGCGGCGGCCGAATCGAGAATACTCTCGGAAAAGGAAGGTGGAAGGGACTCTGGCACCCCTTTAACTCTCCAAGATTGCAGGGTGTCTCATTTGCCCGGGCGGCGAATCGCGATACGAAATTGGAAAGTTTATTGCTCCTCCCTGTGCCGTCAGTCTCGGCCTTATCGAGCCGGGGAATCGCGATGAGAAGAAGGGATCGCCAGTCGCTGGACTGCAACGGTAATCGTAAGGGCTTTCCTCCTCCGGCGTCTAATGCTACTAGAATTAGAGAACTAGAACCTTCCCAAGCGAAGCCTCGTCCATCTTTCGCGGCTTTATATTCGCTTTCGTTCGATATTGAGATATATATCCGCAGGACATTGACCACACTAGTCTCATCCGCATTCAGATTCGCCATTGCCCCCCACCCCCCAGGAAATCACATATCGCATCGCGTCGACAATCCCGCGATGAAAAATGTCAAATTGGATATCGCCGGTGGAAGGCGCACCCTTTTACCCGAAGATCCCATAAGATTTTATTTACATCTCGCTGTGATTTATTCGCCAGCCGTGTACTAGCACTCCCGCCCGGAAACTATCCGCCGATTCTGCCCGGAATCCTCGTTCGCCCGGCCGAGAGTACAATGTCGGGAATATATTGCCGGCTACTCGGATGGCTATCATGATGTATTTCTGTCCGGCTGGAAAGTAATGAAGAGGACCGAAACTAGCGTGCTTCTAAACAGTAGGCTTCGTGATGAATCCGCGCCGAGTAAAGGGGAGATTTCAAATATCGCTGCGCCGGGGAAAGAATGGGAATGCATGAGGAGAAAAGAAAAGAAAAGGCAGGGTAAAGGGTAGGTAGGGTGCAAAGTGCAGAGTAGGTGGGAGGATTACCCGGTATCACGCGCAATATGTCAAGCGCCGCAGGAACGACGAGGAGTCAAGCATTATATTGCAAAATAAAATGGCCGGTGGCCGTTGCTCCATGGAGAGGACGCATAGTCGCGTACCACTGTCCGCCTGAAATATCGCCTCCCGCGATACAGGTATTATTGGCAGCCGGCTGCCCGGAGAATTATGTATTTTTCATATTGCACGCTGGCAGGAGCCGCGCGCGCGCGCACGATCCCATCTCCCCCGAATGCAGAGCGAGCCTGATCCTCTGCAATCGGGAGTCAGTCCGTCGTCTTCGATGTTCGACGTCGCTTCCGCTTAATCGAGACACGCGATGCTGAATTTTAATGCGACCACCAGACCATATTGATGGACGCCTGGTGCCCCGGCGAAAATAGGAAAACTCTCGTGTTTTCGACGTGTAACCGAACATTTTTCCGAGGGTATTTTCCAATCGAGGAATTCACTTCTAGATCTTCTCAAATGTCCGGGCATTCTCCAAGTGAGTAAGGAGGGAATTAGAAGAAAGGGGAATGTGTGGACGAACGTGTCGATCGGCCAATCAATCGCCAGCAAATTTGTTTTATCAGCGCACGTCCTTTAAAACCATCCCGAGTGTCTCCCGCGCGCGCCGATGCACCCTGATCGATAATCGCGACAATAAACCTGCATACCGGCGCTTTTCCGGCGACGAAAAATTTCACTCGCCCGGACACATCGACACCTGTCGATATCCTGACGATGCGTTAAAATTCACCGGCGTGTATTGCGATTCGCGAAAGCCCGGCCGCCCCCGCCCCCGCCCTCCCGTCGCTCGGCCGAATTATGTTAAAAGTAAGAAGAGGGCGCCGCCCGGATTGGGCATTAAAGTGATCTAATGAAAATGCACGTGCCACTTTGCCTTTGTCCTACGGGATAGGGTGGGGCGGGGGATAATCAAATTCCGGCCGACGGAACCAATCTCCTTTGAGCGATATTCTATTAAGAATACTTTGTACTAATTCGCCGAGGACAGCACGCCTTTGCTTCGAGCGCGAGCTCTGCCTGACAAGGTATTTCACAGTCTTCCATTCCTAATGCAATCAATCTCCGTGCGAGAGACTCCGAGTTTGGAAAGTCGGGGACGCGCGCCGCCTCCTTCCGCGGGGAAAGACTCGGCCGAGTAAGGAGAGCGAGGCTGACATAAACAATTGAAGAAATAGGAGGAGCGCGGTGCCGGGTATCAGGAGTCGGGGCGGAATTCGTGATGGGAGGCTTCGTTCCAGGCCGCTGAATGTACTTAGGATCAAGATGTATTCGAGCGAGCGGGCTCTTTTCCCTTTCGGCATCCCCCAAGGTGTCTTTAGTCTTTTCCCTCGGAAGAGCACGAGACGAGGATCCACACCAGCTAGGTTCCTTCTCACGTATCAGCCACGCATTCATTTATCACCACCGGCTCAACTGGCCGTTCTCGCCCTCTGGCCCCTGGACCTCCGACTCCCACCCGCTATCGTCGGTTAAACATGCCACTTGTACCACATGCCTGCTTCCTCCTTCCTCCTTCCTCCCCATCTATGTACTCCGGCTGAGATGCAAGGAAACAGCCCCGGCACCCCACTAATTTCCCGCCAATGAATTAGATCTTCCTTTCTGGCTTATCGGACCAGCCGTAAGTGAGATTAATTGCTATCACTCTGACTTCGGCCAGCCATTCAAGACCTTCCCCGATCCCTTTATGAATCCCACCCTAAAAGAGCAGAAGCCTGCCATGTTTTTATCATGAGGAAAATACTGTTGATTTTCCGCTCGACTGACGATTCCCCGTGTTTTTGTGAGGTTTAATTAATTCTGCTCGCTCACGATATGCTAGTGCACGCTCACCTAAACACTGATCTCCGATCATTTGATTATTCGAGTCGCGACGGGAAAATGCGAGTTACGGGCTGTACGGCCGGCTCGGCAGAGGAGACACGAGCTTTTATTATCCCGGACACGCTTTCGGTCTCCAAGTCTCATTTAAGAAAGATATTTGTCTCAATTCGCGCGAGGCGTGAGAGAGCCGAGTCCATTTGCAACAACGTCGTCGCCGTAAATACCGAGGCCACTGCAAATTCTTGTTTCTTGCCCGGGCGCCTCGAAGCCACTCGGCCCCGAAAGCGGAGGCGAAGGCTCTTAAAGCAATTTGGTGGAAGTAAGCAAAAGCGGCTAAACAATTCCGTCGCAGCGAACGATCAAACTGAGACAGCCAGTCGACAATCTCCCGGGCCGGAGACTCTACTGCGCGCCGAGCAACTTGCCAAATGGCAGATCCCCTCGTATAATAGTTGTATATATTTCATTGTCAAAATGGACAAGGGGGAACTTATGTTTCATGGATCAGCGGGTGATGGCCGAGGAAAATGCTCTTTGTGGCCGGCGGGGCACTCAGGACCCGAGGGAAAATGATGTACAACACATCAACATATGGTCCGTGGATAATCTACGGGCGGGCCGAGACATATTTCTCTCTCCCATTCGCTAGTAAAACCCGGCCGGAAAACTCACATGTGTGGGAGCGTGTGAAGTAAAAGAGGTGGCTATCGTGTACGGGCCGTTTAGTTGGCTGGGCTGGGCTCGCGAGTCATATCGAGAAGGCGGCCTCCGTAAAATCGGGCAGAAGGGCTCGCGACTCGGTCCCCTCGATCGCATTGCCGAGCGTAAGAACGTTCTTCCGAGCTGTTGGCGTCAAACTAGCCCGCTCCGCCGCCGCCGTTGGAGAGCAGGCGCGTCGCGAGGAAAAGCGGCATGCTGAACGAACGAAGAAATTAAACGGTGGCGCGTTTCGGCGCTCGCCGCTTTCACGGTGCGGTTATTCGCCGAGTGCACTCGACATCGCAGCGCGGCGAGGGCGAGCGGACAGGAGGAGGCCGAGTCGAGAGTCGGCTGCTCGGGTTGCTGTGCCCGCCGGATGCTGTGAGAGACGTCAGCCACTTGCGACCTCGCGAAATCTACACCGCCCGCTCTCGTCCACCCTCTGTCTTATCCCTCTGATCCTCGGGGGTCTCGTTTTTGGGAGGAGGCTTCTTCCAGCCCCGATTCACCCAGGCGAATTAGCCATCTCCTCGCGCGATGCGGCCTCGCTCTTAATTCCCAAGTCTTCACTTATGCCACGGCACAAGATTAACCCACCACGGAATTAAACCTCTTCAGTGGGGTTTTTCTGTCGGCTGGAATCCGCACGCTGATACACTAACGCGCCGCTGGCTATATGACTGACTCATGTATACTCAGGCGAGGGCCCAAGGGCCGCAGGTATGCGACATTACGCTCGGGCGGCATATCAGTTAGTGCTGATTATTTAAATGAAATCGCGTTGACTGGCTCGTCATCGAACGAGTTAGTGTGCCCGCTCGCGCGCGTCAGAGAGAGAGAGCCCGAACCGCATTGTGACCGGGAATGATTTGTCCTGGTAATGGGATTCAGCTGCTTCAGCAATGACCGCATCGCGAGCTGCGGCCACGGAATAGTCATCAGGGATGCAGCTCACGCCATTGCGAACATCATTGTCGCCCGGCGCGGATCGGCTCTGCGTCATTCTACGCTCGATGCGCCGCGCCGTAATGCTTCAGCATTTCTGCGAGTTATCGCGATCGACTTGAGTAATCCGCCAACAAGCCGCCGCCCCCACTTGATTACCGGCTCGCTGCCGCCGGTAAGAGACGCTTTATTGGCAGTTTCCTCGCTTACAATTTGCAATCAAAACGTCAGAGTCGTCAGGAGTTCTTGTTCCCGAAAGTTGTTGCCTGCTCTCTTTCGCTCGGCACATAAACAGGTGGCGGAGAAGTTGGCTTCCTTCGGGATCCCCTCGTAAGTAAGGACATTAGCATACTGCTCGTAATTCACTGCATTAAGCTGCAGAGCCATGAAGAAAACCGCTCGACTGTGGCGCAACTTTACAACCATCCCAGCTAGATTCACTCGTGTTTTAGGTGCCAGAGCCCCGAGCAGCCGCGCGCAAAATGTATCTAATGGAAACGTGAAAGTCAATTCGAAGAATGAAATTGGAAAAGCAATCGTCAAACATATGCCGCCGTAAATATTGGTAGTTGTTAATAAAGGCAATATCAATTGCACGTATGTTTGTCTCTCTGGTTACCTGCTCCAGTCGATACCCCACTTTCAGAGGGGATACTGTTTATCGGTATTGCGAGCTCGATGTTGCTATCCCGCGCGACGGAAATGCCACGGGGAGCGGGTGGGCTTTTAATTAATCAACACCCTCTTTAAATGAATCCTCCGTTATTTCCAGCCGCAACATTAGCATGACTGGTCAACCCGGCGGAAGAACGCGCCGAGTTGAATTAAATAATGACATTATCGAGGCGAACACTGCCGCGCGAGCTCGCAGGGCAAACTTTTTCATCAGACCTTGGCCGAAGTGTGTCGGGTTGTCTCGGAGAATGGAATGGAACTGCTCGAGGCCCGCAGCTGTGAAACCGCAGTGCAGACACCCACATCTGCCGGTTTATCTGGCGCCTTCTAAACTTTGCCGGCTCTAGCTGTGAAACTAGCTCGGTCAGTCGACCTCGGACGCTCGGACACTCCGTTCCACGGCTAGCAGAGTCCAATTTTTGGGGGCGAACTTTCGCCCGAGTGCGCCGAGTGCTTTGAGCGGCTGCGCTAATTCGAGTCCCCCAGGCAAACGAGACATCGACTAGAAGCCAGGGAAGAGTGAGCTCTAAGGAAGAAGCGAGGCTGAAAAAAATCAAGCCGGCGACATTCGACTGGATAGACTTTGAGAGGAAAGGATGTTCCGTGCGGGGCCGGGTCGACTGGAAGGAAGGAAAATAAGCTCGGGTGGTATGGCCGTATGGTTTTCTACTACATTTACCCGACGGCGGAGAGGCTGCCCCTTCGATTCTCCCCGGTTCGCCTATTCCCTTTATACGTCGCATATTCGCCGGAACAAACCGGGAGCCGGTCTCGCGGTGGAAATTTCGCGGTGATCGGGAAATCCTGTTGGTTCGCCTTCCAAGGTAATCCCGAGACGAGGGCGCCAGGAGAGAGGGAGAAGGAGCGCGAAAAAAGGCACGGGGGGGAACCGGAGAGGAAAAGAGAATGAGAGAACGCCAGGGGGATGATGAAGTCCTCGTTTATACTTTATATCCTATGCATGAAAATTTCGGATCCTGAGAGTCACTGTTATTGCGCCGGAGGGAAGCTACCCTGCAAGAGTGTCCTCGGCCTCGAAGCTTACATTCTTTATGGCCACGGATAGCACACGCCGACTGCCGAAACCAGGATACGTGTCCCTTGCACGCGGCTTACATCGTCTTAAGCCTGGCCGAGTTCCTTCCCACCACCTCACGGAGTAGAGCAATGTTTTCTCCCGGCCGGCCGCGAAAAAACTCCCTCTCGCCCCGGAGCGTATTTTCCAATCAACGGGGGAGTGCGTTTTACCGAGTGAAAAGGCAAACAGTGTTACGCGGCTGCCTTTACATCCGATATTGATAAATCACCGAATATTTTGGAAACAGCAAGGTGTTTAAACCGTGTGTGTCGGGCGGCAGGGGTTGGGAGAGGAGGACGCATTCACCACGGCACGTTCGATAACTCTGTCGCGCAACAGGTCTGGCATTCTTCCACTCTTTCCGTTCGAATCTTGTTTCGCCATCGACCACAATGCAGAATGATTGATCATCGATACCCGCCGCGCGGCTAAAGGCTTAATACTTCACCGGGGGAAATGTGTGGGAAGAAAGGATCGCGTTGCATTGGCCATGGAAAAAGGCGAGGATGTGGAGAAAAATTGTTGGGCTGTCTCTCTGTGTGCCCGGTCGTTCTGAAATCGCGCACGTCATCATTGGAGCGCGAAGCGGCGAGAATGATTTTCGAGAATGCTTCTCTACAATTCGCCGATCGGCAGGAAATAATGCCTGCCGGTCTCGTAAAGCCTCGTGTGTGTAGAGAGAGAGGGAGAGGAGCGTGCTGACGAGCAGACGTGGTGGGGCAGATTTGATCCGTTAAATATTCCATTACGCGTCTATCAATGAGCATTTTCATCTGCGCTCGAAGGGTAAAATTCCGCTCGGAAGGGAACAAGCGCGGAATCAGTGTCAGCACTGGCCAGCGTTCACGCGTTATAATCGATATTTGTTTGGCGCAGCAGCCGCCCGGTTCTCTCTCTCCCTCTCTCTCTCTTTCCATTTGCATATGCATAATTTCGTGTTAAGCTACTGCGAGAAAAAAACGGCCGGGATTTACAGGGCGGCGTGTAAAGTTTAACGATAAAAATTGGTTTCGCCCCCCACGCGATAGCTTAATCTGACTAACATAAAGCTTGAAATATCGACGAGTCCTATCACCCGGACGCGGCCGACTCGACTCTCTCGGCCGAAATAAATTCCGCCGAGGATTATCCGGTGCTCGCTCTTCTTCTCCGAGTTGGACTATTGGCCAATGTATCGGCCGAGATTTTTCCACGAGATAATTAAGTAAATGGCCGGAAACCCACTGGCAAGCTGACTGGGGAGAGGAAGGCCGAGAGCCGATGGGTATTAATCTCGCGATAAGTCTCGCCAATTAGAAACTAGAAACCCCGAGGAAACTAATTCTAAGTTAGCGGGAAGCTTCAATTCCCTCCTCATGCGAGCCGCGACTTTAGCGATGGATGTTGCGTGCGCGCGCCAGACGAAGGATAATATTTCGACTCGGTTAGCGTAATTTCCTGCCGCTTCATTTCCTATTATTTCCCGGTCTCCGGGGGAGAAGAATCGACGCGGGGTTTACTTGGCTCGGAACTGAGAGCGTCGCTCGTTTGTTTCCCGAGCGATTGCTCCGTTAGCTCAGCCATTCGATGGCTGCACCGCGTATTTCTTTTCGGTCTCGCGTCCCTCTACCTAAACCATTCTACCTTGGGACTACCTCGCTCTTCTTCTTCGTGCACTAATGTCAAGCTGCCACACAGAACCACGTTACTCAGAGGGAAAGAGAGTAGGGTTGGATTATGACTTTGGCGAATCAGTACGCAGTCCTTCCGTCAGGATATCTTACAAGCATGCCTACCGCTATCTCCGATCCAGGGGGATAATGCCCCGGCCGGGTGCAGTTAATATTAATGGCGATGCTATAGCCGAAGCGCGTGTTGTTCCTACGTAATTTCCTACTAAATGTACTAAAGGATTCCCATGCATATTTCAAGGTAGACCCTGTTCCGCCTCCAGAACCCTCCTCCCCCTTTCCACCGGCCAAGAAGGCGAACAGCCCTACCAGCTCAAACTGGATGATCGATCTGGCGAAGTTTGCTTGGGAGAAATTAAAATGTGCCCTGGCCACCAGGGGTCGGCGAGATGCTAGCTAAGTATCTGCCGGGGATAATTGCGATTTAGATGCATAATTGAAATGCAGATTAACCGGCATTATTGGCCGCGGAATATGGATGATAGCTGGGATTATAACGAGGCCGCTGGTATCGACATCGGTTCGCAGGCTGTGGTTGCGCGTTGTCTACAAAATTCCTGAAAGTCCCGCCAAATCTCCGGGCTCCCGGTAATTATGCTGATGATACATGATTGATCAGAGTGATCCCGCGCACCCACGGCCATTTATTAATAGCGGGAGGCCGGGCATATTTGTCAAGCGCACAGCATGCCGCGGGAGAATAATGCCGATAGCACTCGAAATGCCGCCACATCTTTCACTGCCAATCCGGCGCATTAACTGCCGTACACTTTTTCTCACCCCGAAACTCTGCCTCGACCGCCGCGTCGGTGAAAGTAAAAAGTAAACTTTCCCGCTCGTGTCACGCGGGCGCAATCTCCATTTCACTATTTCATTAGATTAGACATTCGGCCAGGCCGCGCAAGAACGCTGCGAACCGGCGAAGGAATGACGTTAAACTGGGACAATGGTGAGCGCGTCTCTTGTTTGTGGACTAAGGAAGCGACGTTAATGCGTTCTAGCCGACCAATAAATAGTGAGACGTCAGTTTAACTTGCGAGCGCACTGCGGGAAAGTTATGCCCCCACTTATTTCACTTCCTCCCCTTTTACTTCCTCTTTCACGGCGACATACAGACTAGTTTTACTACTTTTCCCGTACAACGAATCTCTTCGGACTTGGGAGGGAAAGTCTCGGCGATATCACAAGGCCGTTGCTTCGGTCTATTGTTCCAGCTGCTAAATGAGATCTCGACTGCATAGAGTGGACCGAGTTTTTCCGTGGTTTACGCGATCCGAGCCGTGGAACGATGCACGTCGACAAGTGGTAGTTGGAGGCTTCACGCGATCGCGCGCCTACACTTCTTCGAGTGTAGTACGTGCCTGGCGAGTGCCGCGCAAGCTTCCGCCGCTGGACTCGATTTTCCAGGCCGGAATATCGCGAATTCCTTGTAAAACGTCCTCCTGTATTTTCCCGGCTAAATGTAGTCCAAACGCGATACATTTAGTCACGTTCCTCCGCTTAGCGGGCAGAGGGCGCCGGCCCGCGGCGAAATAAGCCCTTAACGATCAAACACAAGCCTCTCCACCCTCCCGCTATCGAGGCCAATAAACGTACTCGCTCACATAACTCTAGTTTAGTGGGGGCCGGTGAAATTCTATGAGCGCAGCGACCACCATCATCCAGGAGGTTTCCCACTAATTGACAGATTCCCCAGGAAAGGCGATGCCGATTTTTCCGCGGGCCGAAACAAAGTATCATTGGGCCAACCGGCTGCTAATGAATGAGAACGAATGGGGAAGCGGCACGAGCGATGCTACCGAGTGTGTGCCCCGACACACATCTCCCCGGGCGCGATAACACCGGCCCCGGAATACTATCTATGTATGGCGTGCGCTGACCCATTTGTATAGTGACAGCGAAACGGTAAATGTTAGCGAACGAACGACCCTTTACCTTTTCACCCCTCGGCCTAGGGAGCCGGCTGCCGCTTCTTTACATTAGTACACGCGCGAGAGGGCGCGAATCCTCCTCCGCCGAGTCCGATTCAGCCGAGATGTGATGTAAGAGCCGAGTGAAATAAAAGGGGAGCTCTGCCGCCCGACAGAAGGGGCGTAAAGATTCATCAGCTACTGAGATATCTACTGAATCCTACATCGCTCATTAAAGTTAGAGCGTTTTCTTAAAGGCTTTAACCGCGTGGCTGCGCTCTCTACTCTCTACTGGCTTCACGCTTCCCCCCCAAGCCTCCCGAGCGAGGTTCGTTAGCCCACTAACGATCGGCATGCCCATTCCTCAATCGCCGAGGTCCGTCGTAACGACCGAGCCATGCTATGATTGGTAATTTGACAGAGGCCTCGCCTAACTCTAGTCCTCTCGGCTGGGGAAGTCTATATCTCCTAGAGAATATGATAGTGGGCTCGAGTTGGTCTTCTCGCGGGCTCTCCTTGGCAACAAGAAACGGAAAGATTCGAGCGATCGGACCGAGAGGGGGAAGGTGGTGTAGAGAGAGTGTGTGCGTGTGAGGGTGGATGCGGTGCATGGTGCAGAATAGCGATCGGCATCGACATCGGACGAACGGCATTCCCTGAGAGAAGGGGGGCTGCTGCTAGCCCGAGCTCGAAATCAGAACGAGAACGAACGTGACGATATAATGAGAAACGAGAAAAGGAGAGAGCGGGAGAAGGAAGTCCAACGAGAGAATGCAAGGCTCACCTGTGCTCTCACCACCGCGGAGCTTCTGCTCGGGCCTCTCTACTTTCTCGACACTCGGGGGAGGCTTCTCGGTCCTCTCCGAATATGGCTTGTACGAGGATGGCCACACGGTGCTCGGCCTTTTTGTCGGCGGTGGCGTGCTCGTTCGTCCTGAAAATAGATTAGGACCTTTCTCATCTAACCCAGCCACTCTCTCTCGCGCTCTCGCTCTCACTCTCTCGCTCTTTCTCTTTCTCTTTCTCTCGCTCTCCCTTTTTCTAAGCACACCGCTCCTCCGCCAGCACGGCCGCCGCGCCGCGTATACCCCTGAGCACTATTCCGCACCATACCAAGCAGCGTACACGAGAACACGGAGGAGGCTTCTCCGTGAAAACGGCCTCTCTAGTCTCTACCGGCCCGAGAGCCCAGGGTGACTTAGGGGATGAGCGTTGCTTCTGTCCGAGTCCTCGGAGGGCGTAGAAAGTCGACCGACGCCTTTCTAAGGTACGCGACTACGCGCACGTTCAATCATGTCCCTTAAAACACGAGGCTCTCTCGCCTCCGACTATATCTTAGCTTTCTACGTCGTCAACGGAAAAAGTCACTGGCTACCGGAGATATCAGAAGAGGATGCGTGGCGCGCGTCTATCGCGGGATTCATTCTTCGCGATACTAATGAGATGAAAAATGCAGGAGAAGCCCGGGGGTAGTTTCTTTCACGGCTCGCTGGGATGTGAAGACTTTGAAAGGCTTTCTTGGCCAGGGAAACTTTATAAAAATGTGTTAAGAGAGCTATCATCATCGGGCGCCACTTGCCGGCTGTTTCAACGAGAGCTAAACTTTTAAAAGTACGAGGCTGCGGAATGAAGTCGATGTAAAAGATGAGACACTTTATATCTCGCGTCGGGTGGGGGGGAGCTGGCGAGAGGAAGTGCGCAGCTCTGCGAATGAAATGGACGGGCGAGGGGGCCGAGTGTAAAAGGAAACTCCGGCCAAGTGGCTTCGATCCTTCTAGTCTGTCGCATTCAGCAGCCCCGAATCACTATTTCGTGGAGCAGATGCGTCGGATCAGGGTCACAACACTCTCTCCCCCGGTGAACGGCGCTGCCGGCTTGATGAATTCCGGCAGCTTCTTTGAAAACGAGCCAAGTTCAACTTGTTGCATTCGATACCGAGGGGAGAGAGAGAGAGAGGGAGAGAGAGAGAGAGAGAGCTTTCAGCAGGAAGCTAGCTGTGTGAGGCGAGGCCGGCCGATACGGGAAAAAAGCTCGTTACGGAAAACCTGATTCGGTCTACTTGAAATACATGCGGTTCCTGTCTATCGAGTGTATCGAGTGTCTGTGTAGCAGCTTTTCAATTGGATGCTTTAGACTACACCGTACTCCGCCGATAGTGCTTGATGAAATATAACGATGAATACCCCAACCACTTCTTCATCATCATCTCTCCCTCCCTCTCTCTTTCTCCTCCAGCCTCTCGCTCTCTCGCACTCTATTCTATCCTGTGACCTTTAGAAACTCCCCGACCGATGCCGGTTGCTCCAAAATACCGCGTGCTTCCTTCGGGAAATCTCTACAGCTTACGTCTGGCATTTTTTCATCAGCGAAATTGAATCATTCCGAAAGCGATAGGAACTCCCTCAATCGAGCGGTTTTGCGCCCTTTTATTTGCAGAAGGCCCACCGGGAATCGCCGCTTGCCAGCGCAGTTACCGACGTAGATTGAAACTTTGCCTGGAAGATAATTCTGGGGCAGGTGGGACTGTAGTTCGACTTGATGCTCGGCATGGGGCCTGTATACTTCCATATACAGCCGGCGACCAAGATCGTCCGACACTTATTTCCCCGGTACCATAATCGTGCTGATTATTCAAACTACCCCCTGTACCCCCCACCCGGTCCCACGGGTATTGTTCAATCGTGGAAGTGGAAGTGGAAGAGACTCCCGGCACTCGAGGAACTCAAGCCGAATATCGAGCTACACTATTTTCTCATCTGAATAAGAATCTACCCAACTCTGTCTATTAACTACTTTCAAACTACGTCTGCAACGTTACACTGTCGTGCAGCTAACGCTAGGAATAAGAGAGCCACTGGATGGTAGAAGGTGTGGGGGTCTAGCTAGGGGAGGCGGCTCGCGGAGACAAGTACCTTTGCACTCACCCCCTGGCGACTAGTTACCACTTACGACATAGTAAATTGCATTGAAACTGAAATGAAATTAACGCGATGGGAGTTACGCCGAGCCGGCAAGTAGAAATACCAGCTCGGCGGGAGCCGGCTCGCTAGAAATCCGAACGAGTCAGGCGCCCGACTAATTTCAATTCCCTTTCACGTCGATCAAACCGCGTGCCACAAAAGCTCCATTCCCCAGATTAATTTCAAAGCATGCCGATCTGTTATCCGCCGATCAATATCACCCAATTTCCCGAGGCGGCGACTCTAATTAATGGCGAGAGCCGGTAGTTGGACATCGCAAAGTCGATGTCAATCGCGATCGATGGACTTGGCAAGTTTCTTGAGAAGGAGGCCGGCCTTGACGATATTATAATAATAATCAACGGAGAACGATGAAGGTAGGAACCGAGGTCAGATTTATCCGAAGCTAATCCCGGCGATATTTCAAGTGCACATAAATCATTCATTAGCGCGCTCCCCTCGGAAAGGTGGCGCGCGGTGTGTGTTATGAAGTATAGGGCGGGAGGTCGAAATATCCGAAACTAAGCTGCGAGAGTACACTAACGAGCGTATACTCAATTAGCTCCCCTCCGCCGGAGACCAAGTGACTGAAATCTGTCGAGATCACGCTCGGTTCTACCAACTATACGTCCACGTCAAAGCTCGGATACATATATCTCTACACACTCTGTAGAGAATGTTGCGTGTTCCCAAAGCAGAGCAGAGCCGGCTCTGCCTTAAAAATTCTATATTCCGCCCGTGGTCAAATGGCTCTCTGGCTAAAACTATGCTCTCTCCTCCCCCTCCGCGGGGAGGTCGCTGGGGCTCCGCTCGTTCTCCGGTTTGCAAACAAGCGAGCCTCTAAACCTCCCAACGAGCCAGCGACGCGGAGAACGGTGGCAGCTAGAGTACTAAAAAGTTTTCGAATAAAAGTTTAAATACGCCGGACAAACTTCGTTTCGCAACCTTCGCGCTGTCCCTCGCTCGCCCTGCTTCGCCCCGTCGTCTACACCGTTGTCTGCCGGTAACAATGTAACCGTGGCTCGGGCCACCTGCCTTTATACAGCGCGCTCCACTCCGGCCCGTCTACTCAAGATCGAAATTATAATTGCCTCCATGGAAAAAGCATTCCGGCCTACCCGCTTTCTCGCACTATCCACCAACAGGCCGGCGAGTCGTCTCCGGCGACACTGTGTCCTCCGCTTCACTAGCTCGCAGTAATTGAATTCTAAATGGCCTCAATTAGAGCGGTGGCCGTGCGGCCGTGCAGTCGTGCAGCCGCGCCGGCACGTGAGATTAAAAGGAGCGAGATTCCTATTGGCACATTGCGATTGGTCCCGCCGCGATCAGACACACGCTATCAATCGGTGGGAGGGCGAGAACGGCGACATAAACTGGCAACTACCGTCTGATAAAATTGATAGAAGGAGAGAAAAGGATGGGAGGGAGGGAGGGATGGAGTTGCGCTCGGTAAAATTGTGAGGCTTAATGGCTGTAATACCGTCGTGGCCGCGGCTTCGTGTGCAGTTAATAATGCAAGGTATTGAGATTGGTTTCGCGGGGCCAGAGCCACCGGGACCTGACCTAGGCATCCGCCCAAGTTATTCGCCCTGCTTTAATAATACAGCTCCACCCAGTGTGCACACACGCCGGCTCCGCTGGCCCCCAACCTAATGCAAAGATTACTTTTCAAAGGCGAGCCGCTGCCTTCCGGCCACGTGAAATCCTGCGTGACTCTCTCGCCAAAGACTTCTTTTTCCCGGCTGCGCGCTTCCTCCCTTTGCCTACCTCCCTGCGACTGTGAGGCTCTGAGTCTGTGAGCCGCGATCGGAAAGGGACGCGCTCATTGGAAACTAGCAGTCGCAAGCTTTAACGCTCTCCCGACGTCGATCGAGTCTTCCGTCGGCCTTAATTCACGCCTTTCCAATCGTCCGTTTAATTTCGCCTTGTTTTTCTGTGGGAAGCCGCAGCTGGGAGCGCCGGCTTTCGCCCTTCCGCCCTTCCGCCCTTCCGCCCTTCCGCCCGAGATAGAGCAGATTCGAGGGAGTAAAGAGCCACTTCAGGTCGAGTGGCGATTTGAAAATAAAATGCGGATAATGAATCCGAGCTGAGGAGGATAGGTGGCTCGGTGTGGGGCAACTATCGATTTGGCAGGTGGTCGCAATTGCATATATTCAATGGTGCTCTCTCTCACCTTCATTGTTGGCGCTGCTCTTGATCTCCGTGGCCTTCGGTGTCGCTGACGGCTTCGCAATTTCTGAAATCAAAATTATCCCTCTTCAACCAACCATTCTAGCTTCCTCCCGCGCCCGGCTTCGGGCTTCCTAGCATTCTCGCTTCTAAGGTAATATCGAGTGAAGCTCTCGTGTAACGGACCTGACGACTCTCAGCGTCGAGCGAATGCTCTTATAAAGGATACTGCGTTCAAACAGCCCTGGATCGGCCATTTCAATCTACAGTCTAGTGTCTCTAGTACGGAGAGGGGGGACAGGAGGAGGGGGGTTGCTACTAGGCAGTACAGTGGATGCTCAGAAGATTTCAGGGTCCATCGGGAAACATCTTACCGTACAATCTCACGGAGCCCTCCGTCTCGCCGAGGGAGTTCTTGCTGATGCAACGGTAACTGCCGAAGTCGCCAGCCTGCACATTCATTATGACGAGTTTCATGTTCGCCCTGTAGCTGTTCTCCATGATGATCGTGCTGTACTTCTCGTTGGAGAGTATCATCTCCTTGTCGAGGAACCAGTAGCTCATCGCACGGGGAAAGGCCTCGGTCTGGCACTCGATCGTTACGTTGGTACCAGCTGGTGCCCCGACCAGTTGATTCGGCACGAAGATCATCGGCGGGACTTTAATGTTAATGGAGATCGGTTATATCCTCGGCCTCGCGAGGCCGCGTCCCCGTAATCACCCGGCCAATAAATTATATGTATATATATGTATACGTATATATCCGGTAATCGGAATAATGGTGCGACTGGGGAGCTCGCCGTAGGAAGATATCAAAGTAATTTTCAAGCTGAATAAAAGGGGAACGAGCTGGCAAGCAGGCGAGCACGCAATTGCGCGGCCAGTCACTCCGGAATTCGCAACGCGATCTCACCGTTAACTTCTTTCTCCGCGGCAGCGAGGACGCGACGTCGCGTCGTCGCGCGACGCGACTTCGAATCAAGTTTGTATTTCTCTCAAATGACTTTTACACGGGAGGACGTACGTATCGTGAGATACCATGGGAAACGAGTTGAGAACAAAGTCAATTATTGTTAGCTGACGACGTTAGCGCGCGCGCTGCGCTACGGAGAGTCAAACTCCGCTGCCGGATGTGATATCCAGTTAAACCTACACCTTTATTCCCCCGCCACCGTCGCCGGACTACCAAGTACCCTTCTCCGCCAGATTAACAACTTTTCGACCAGCTCGCAAAGTCTCCGTTCGCCGCTCGATTTCATCCAAGGCGTGTGTAACTGGCTGCTCGACTAGAGAAAATTAGCCTCCGCGCCGCTCCCGGGACTTATAATGCCATCAGCAAGGGCGAGGAAATTCGTGAGCTCACTGCCAAGAGCGGAGCGAAGGCTGCGAGAGCGCGCGATGCATGAGACGATGTGTACTCGAGTTAATTCTCTTTTCTCTTCCCCGGATAAATGAGCAGTGCAGTCGATTGAACGATGAATCGGGAAAAACATCCGGATGAGAATCATTCCGGCTCGTGTGAGCCTGGCGGAAGGAACTGCTCGTGAAAAATAAAGAGCGCCGGCGAGGACGCAGCAGTGGAGAGTTGCATCGATTAACTCAATCGCGTCCCCGTACAAGTTGCACCGAGCAGTACCTCCGGCAAAATGGGTTTGCCTCGAAACAACTTTCCGACTCACGATCCCGAGACGTCCCATTCTCGTGACGGTCGAACATCGACTACCAACTAGGTTCCAGGTGAAAAACTTCCGAGCGAAACTTTCCTCCCCAAGACGCGCTCGGGGACAGAACACGACTCCTTCCTCCGGCGTCCTCCCTTCTGCCGGTCCGCCTCTCCCTCGTCTGGAATTGATGAAATGTAAATACATCCTTTCTGTCGGAGCCACGGAAAATTACTGAGGGCGGTTGGATAGTTTAATTCGAGCGACGAATGAATGGGACTTGGAAAGTTGTTTCGTGGCGCGTGAAGCCCCAACCGGAAAGCAAAGCGGCAGAGCCGCGGGAATAAAGTCCAATTGGACGATACCCCTGCCGATCTTTCTCTACACCTTTCCCCTGTCTTCGCAACACACGCCGCTGAGAAATCCAGCTTCGATTAGACCCAGCCGCGCGGGAGCATCCAGCGAGCGAGCCCTCTCGCGTTCCGCGCGGAATTCGGCTCGTTCTCTAACTAGACCAAATTGCCGAAACTCGCCCAACTAATTACCGGCTGGCTAATTTTCGCGCCGTCTACCGCGCCCTGTAATTTACTCGAGGCGCCCGAAATATCTCGGCTAGCAGCCGTCGGAATCTTCTAATAAAGAATGGGGGGAGTTAGAGAATGATTCTACAGGGGTGAAAGCGATGCTAACGGGGGGAGTATCGTATCGGGCGGAATACTGTCAGTTTTGGTTTGCCAGAGTGCTGCCGGTTGATTTGGCGAGAGCGCGCTGGTAACAAGCTTCCATTTGTGGTCAAAGGCGGGCCAGGAATTCTATTGCTCAATGAAACAGAAAAATGGGGGGTTTCGGTTAACGAGCAAAGCTCAACACACAGACGAATGGCTAGCCGCGATACACAACGATCTATGTGCCCTCGTACACTTGGTTAACCAGCGGGAGCGAGCGAGAGAGGGAGACTTGGAC
Source organism: Crossocerus cetratus (assembly GCA_963675795.1). Classification (NCBI taxonomy): domain Eukaryota; kingdom Metazoa; phylum Arthropoda; class Insecta; order Hymenoptera; family Crabronidae; genus Crossocerus; species Crossocerus cetratus. The sequence goes on along the minus strand of OY776665.1, from coordinate 20,403,693 downwards.
CGGTATGCAGGAGGCTCGCCACAAATCCGCAAATTGCCAGTGCTGACCCTAATTAACGCATACTTCTCCCGATTTCCCGGTGCATCGAGTGCAGTTAAGCCAGAGCCACCCTCCATCCTCCCCTCCGCCACCGCCTTCGCTCCCTCGCTCCATATCTAACAACCCTAGACTCGCCTTCTTCCACACTGCGAATTCTCCGCGAAGTTATTAACGCGCCCGCTAAATTATTCCCGACCACGGGAACGTCTAATCTCCCTCCCTCTCTAGCTTCAAACACTTGGCTCCAAACGAAACTATTCCGAATCTCCAAGTTCCTTCGTCTTGCGCTGATATTCGCTGACGGATTCTTTCGGCCTCCTCATCCGCCGACAAACTAGCGCGAGCTCTTCCGGCTCTCCTCGAAACCGGAAATCCAGGCCACTTGGCCGCGGTAATAAAATGTGGCTGGCGCGCGCGCTGGGAGGACGCCGGGGGTGAGAGCGCCCTCGCTTCCTTTCCTATGGTAATTGACCGCCGGCGAGTCAATGGGGAGCTAGATCTTCTTACTCGTGTTTCGCGAGGAAGAAACTACAACTGGGTTAAGTGCTGGGGCTCCCGTTAGCGTAGGGATTCAATGAAATCGTATTTAAATCATCGTCCAACAAGAACCACCGCCACCGCTGCCGCCGCCTCGAGGAGGCCTTCATTCAAGGCGCGCGCGTTACACTTTCATTTATGGGATAGGGTTTTGAAAGAAAGGAGACAGGGCTTACGAGCCGCGCGCGCTCCTGATTGAAACCAAGAGGATACCAGTCTTTGTTCCCAGTCCTTTTTGTCGCCCGTAAGCGGCCGGCGGTAACTCGAACGGGCGCAGTATGGAGGGAAGGATGCCGAGAGGGAATGGCTTAATGTAAAAAGTCCACTCGCTAAATTGTGCACGACTCATCAACATTCTTGATGAACTGCTCCGGCGGCGTTACGAGGACGTCGGCACTCACATAACGAATAATTCCTCTTCTCCTTCTCGCCCCGAGTCTCTATTACCACGGTTATTCTGTTTGTATGCGCCGGCATATCGCTCGTACAGCCGCTCGGATAATGAGAATAACTTTCTGACCCACTTACCGCCGCCGGGGAGAACCGGTGGCTGTAGAAAACGCTTGGTTACCGAACTCGCTAGTCTGTAAAATGACTTGGAAGATCCGCCAGCGGCCTCGAGCAATTCTACGCATTTCGAGATCAAAAAAGGGTTGAGTCTGTCCAGCTGTCGCGCTAGGAGTTTGGTGAGCACGAGGCGAGGGAAAGTGTGGCAAGTATTTTACGAAATTTCTCTCGAAAAACGAATTGACAAGACAAACACGAGGAGCAGGTAGTTGGCACGTATCGCCTCGGGATTGCATCGCGTGAATCAAAGGAGCAGAAAGCATGCGGGGGTGTGGTGGCTCGTAACGCGGTGAGCATTTCAGACGACATGCAGAAATGCCTGAGGTGGCGAGCAATGTTTCCACGTTCCTCTAAATAAAATATATATTCCTACCGCGCGCGTTCGGGGAACAAAGCCCTTCTATTCCCGCCATTTCCTTATCCGAGCGTTTTCCCGCGAACGCCTCATCCTCTTCGCCGAGGAAATTCTCCCGGCGGAAGAAACTGACGAAACCGAGTGGCAGTAAATAGAATTCGGCGGAATATATAAGTCGCGCTGGTTAGGGTGGAGTGCGCCCTCTAAATGTCAAGTCCGCTTCCGGGGAAATCAGAGCGAGCGCGCCCTAGTGCGGGGATGCCAATTTTGATTAGAACTTAATCTGTGTTTTTGGGGAGACCGACAGCGGGCCCGGAGTGCCGCAATCGCATTTGTCCCGGCTCGCGAATCGAATTACTGACATTAACGCCGATTTGTACAACAATGGAATCACGGCTCCCCATTATACATCGTATTATCCACACGGAGGCACCGACACACAGCCACCGTGAAAATCGAATGCCCTCCGGAACGGTAAACCAGCTTCCGGCATGCCGGATAAATGTTTTCGCTCGAGTTTTAGCGTTTTCGAACCGCGACACTTCGTTTCGCCAGTTAAAGGTCGAGTACACAACTCTCGGCAGGTGATAGATGCTCGAGTTGGCTCGAGGAACTTGGAGTAGAGATGTGAACTTACTCGCGCGGCCGATGAGACGAGAGTGAGAAATTGACGGTATGAAAAAAGCTTAAGCCTAACAAGGGGAAAAGAGAGTGGGCAGGGGCCAGGGTGGGACAGCATGTTGTGGGAGCATACGAAGTGACAGAAACGAATGGAAGGCATAAAAGGGAAAAATGAGCAGGACCAAAGGGACGCTTGTGCGGGCCTCCCGGTATTTCCCAGGGGCTCTCCTAACGGTGTCTCCCGTCTCTCGTGCTTCTTGTTGGAAGCTACATCGACCCTACCTACCTGCCTGCTGAATGCACGTATGCAATTCGTGAAATGAAATTTAAACAATACACAGCCACCGGCGGATCTCGCCGTGCGGGATTTCGAGCGCCGGCCTCGTCCCCGCCGTTTCATGCCCTGTGTTTGATTCGACCCTGCTCTATGTTACCAGCAGCGCGTCGCCAGCTAACCGGTCTCTCATATCACCACGAATAGCCCATCTTCCCAACTCCATTCCCACTAATATCCGCCGGCTCTCTCCCTCGGCCGCATTTCTTGTTGCTCATTGTTCCAGATCCAGCGCAGAGCCCTCTGGTTACTAGCACCGGCGTACAAGTAAAATGGGCGGCCGGTGGGATGTTTGGCCGGATGCGATAATGCGCGCTCGCAGATCAACTCACATTCGACACCGACGGTGATCCTCTTGCTGACCGTTGGCGGTACACCGTTGGACGCGATGCAGAGGTAGGCGCCCATTTCACTGCGCGTGATCCTCGTCAGGTTTAATTGCTCGCCCTCGTAGTATGTCACTGAAACCAGAAGCAGAAATTGATTCAGGCCGCGCGGGCGTGAAAATCTAGCACAACACCGCCGAAGCGAGTGGGCCGGCCAACAAACGGGGCCGCCGGCATATTCGATATAAACGGACAAACAGTATCCCGGCAAAGGGGAGAGGTATAGCGTTTCGCGAGGAGCGCTGCCTGCGCAAATGCCCGCGCGCTGCCCCGAATCCCGCCGGCGAATGCCCGAGAAAACACAAATATCCATAAAATAAGCGGCGCCTCTATATCTATTTTCGCCGGGCCGCGCTCGGCTTCTGTGTTCGGGTCGAATCGAGCGAGGTATTAAAATAGAGCGGCGTGGGCACTAACATTTTTAAGGAGCTGCAGCGCGCAGATATACAGCTTAAAAGGTTTATCAGTGACGATACGCCGCGGTCCGCGCTTCTCCCGCTAAATCCAGTTTACGAATGACGCGAGAATGCCGAAATCGCGGCTGCGGACGTCTGGAAATAGGGCGGCAGAGCGCGCGAAAGAAATCCTTAAAGGCACTTGCCGCGCTGTGTGTGTGTATACTGATTTTAGGAGCATTAACGGCTGCCGGCTAAGCGTCAAGTAAATCGGCTTCGTGCCAGTTTCACCGGCGATTTACGGGAAGACTTCCACTAGCCTTCTTACGATCGGCCGAGTAAAACTCCACTCTGAATAGGCTTCCCTCGATAAATGACGGCCAGTCTATGTACCAGCTAAACGAACGTATAAGACGCGCTGGTATAGCCCGAGTGCAAAAGCCAACACTCCGCTGTGTTGCAGTTCGCAGCGAGACTTCAATTATTATTCGAATAACAGGGAACAGCTGGAGGGATATCAGGAGAAATGGAAAGGGCGTTTTTGCCGCGTAATATACTGCTAAGGGTGGAACTGTCCTCCGAGGTGCGCGCGGACGGCCCGTTGCAAGAAATTGCCGCACTAAAGCCGCTCGTAATTATTATTATCATTGCAGCTGTGGGCAAATGGATTTTTTTTCACCCCATTCTACCTTCGCCGAGAGCGGAGAGACGTCTCCCTTCCATAACACTCTCTTTTTACTCAACGCTAATGTTAATGCACGCGCCAACCCCGCAGACGGCTTTTTCTCACCCGCAGCCTCCTGGAAACCTTAAAGCGCCTAAAAATCGCGATACTCCAAATAGGCGTGCGACTGGCGTCAGCCAAATCTTCTTTCTCGGATGATTAATCCGGCGACTAGAAAAATTGTATCCTCGTGTAAATTCCGGGGTTACTTCGCCCGGGGGAAACGGTGGTATTATCAAGCGGCCGTGGGCTATCTTCCCTTTCACGAGCGCGCCGTTCGTAAATCTCTCGCTCGGTTTATTCGAGGTTTAGCGGGATTCTAGTCGCGATTAACCCGAGCGACCATTAGAACCAACGAACGGCAGAAGCGCGATGTTTCTTTCAGGAGACACATGCCCCAGCAAACTACCTTTCCGCGTGTTCCATCCCAGCGAGCCTGAGCGCGGAAGGACCGATCGATCTTGAGGAATAATTGAGGGCACGCGTTGAATTTCGACCGATACATTGAACGCGCGCGCGGTGGAAGACACCGGGCTCAAACGGGGATATCCGAGGTGGGGTTGGCGCGTTACTTATGGAGGTTTGTCGGGCGCAGTTGATTACTTTGATCTAGTTGGAGGTGAACGGTGAGCGCAGTGGCCGGGCAGCCGGTGCGGCGCGCCGAGGAGTTTTGAGTGCCCTCGGCCCGAGCGCACGCCATGCAACTTCATTTTGCCATTGCTTCATCCGGCATTAATGTATTCGTCTATAGCCGGCGGAGTGTGCAGGTAGATCGTCCGCCCGTTCAAAGACCGGATGCAAATCGATACATCGACGGCGAGCGGCACTAATAGCCATTTTCACGGGAGGAGCGGCAGCCGGTTTCATTGGATTTTTCACTCTGACGCGTAGCGTGTGTCCCTTGAGCTTCGGGAGCTAGTCTATTAAAGGAATATCAATATGTCAGAGGAGATGAATCACCGATAGCTCTGTTGGCCCCCACGGTTACCACGGCTTTATTTTAAAATGCTGCCCTCCCGCATACCAATCGGCCGACGAGTCGGCCCCGTCCTGCCCTCCTCCTGCTCTCTTCACGTACCGCTGGCTCTCACTGCCAGCCAGTCGATGTGCCGCCGAAGATATCAGTTCCGCGCGCACGAATATTGATTCCACGGCTCATTTCAATTTATAATTAAATCAAGCGCCGCGACGCTAACACAAAAAAAGCCACGCTCTGGATTATATTAATCCGCTGTACGCGTGACTGATCGGGTTTCGTTTCCCTCCAGTTGAATTAGCGGCACGTCCGCATTGTATCGGCCGCGTCGAGAACGCCAGCGAAGCCACGGTTCTATAAACTCGATGCGCTGCGTTTGATGACAAATAATTCGAACGAGCGCGCTTCTGTCGCGCATATCTGGATTCTGGGCCTTGTTCCAATGGGCCCCCGGAAGAATTAGATGGATGTTTGCGTGGAATGGTGGTTCTGCGACAGGCCGTCGGGAAAAAGGGAGAAAATAACCGGAGAGTCTACGAGGTGGGGAGGAGCGTAATCACGATTAATTCCGACGGCTTTAAAGTGTCACGATCCACTCTAACAAGCGCGTCCACGGGGGGGCTTTAAATAATATTACGGAGGCAAGTGTAGTGGCGAGAGAGGAGAGGAGAGAGGGGCAGAGTGTGTGGACGAGTTAAGACCATTATGCATGTACGTAGACGGAGGTTGTAGTGGTGGTGAGGGTGGTGGTGGTTGGTAGGCGCCGCCGCCGAAAACTTAAGGAGAGCAGGGACGCCGACGGTCAGAGGCAGACCGTCATGAATTTGTATGAAGCTTTAGAGAGAGGCTCGGCTGCCGCAGGGTGCGGCTTTGCAGATGTTTCAACAGAAATTCCGGCCTTTTGCGATCCCGATGCTAGCCAAGCGCGTGGAAGGGAGAAAAAGAGGGGGGAAAGGGTGGAGAAACAGAGGGAGAGAGGGAGAGAGAGAGACGAAGGTTGGCCTCGCTCTTGGAGGAGAAGCTGCCGGCTGAAAGGCTCAAAAGAGGCGCTGAAGACGCTTGAATCGCGGTGAAACTGGCCGTCGGTGAAATAGTTTCGTCGGAAGAGAAAACTGTATGGGCCACGTGCTGCGATTATGAATGGGGCCCTGCTTAATAGGCATTTGCTCGGGCGGTTTTAGCGGCTAACGAGCTGTTAGCCCCGAAGTTTGGTAAAGGCCACGGCAATCTACTTACAAAACATGACCGGGTTGCATAATGCCCAACAAGCTGTGAAATATCGCGCGCGGGCGCGCACCCGCCACCACTTGGCCCGCAACTTTTTCTCGCCCGCCACTACTTTCACGCCTGCGGCCCCGCCGAACGGCTCACGAACGCGATGACCGTCCGATAGAATTTCAAGTTCGGGCCGCGTGCTTCCTCGCTAGCCAGCATCCGGCTATTCACTTTCCACCAATGATAATGAGTGGAATGCAACGGGGATTTTGGCCGGGGCCATGAAATATTGATTGGACACTCTCGGCGGCGTCGGCGAGCACCGATCGACACAATTCATCCCGAGAGCGCCGGCCGCCTATCGGATTGTCGCTCCCGGCAAAATTAACTATCGTTTGAGCACATCTTCTGATCATGGGATGCTTCCAATTCGCGGTAATCTTCTATTTGAACAAATGCGAGGGCGATTAATCAGTGGGAATATACGCTTCGTCTCTATATCATTGGGATGGTTAGGGCATCATCTCTGTACCAATCAGCGGCGGTATTAATACCGCGAATGTTAGGCGACTAATCGAACGTGAAACTGCGTGAAATGCGGGACGCACCGCCGACGGATGTAAACAAATTAGCGGACCTTTCACTGGAAATTTTAATCCCCCGCCCCTCGCCCCTCACTCTTCCTCCCTATCGTTTTTGCGCGCACGCGCTCCCGGAAATCCGCTTGCAACTTTGCCGATAATCACGCGACATTTAATCAGGTTCGGTGAATGCGAGCCGCGAGCCGCTGGGGCATTACTAACACCGAGCGTATAAAATCTGCCCTTTTTAACCGGGCATCCTTTGCCATGATTACCGAAATTCGCGGACCAAAGCCAATTCCATTTTTAGCCCCCGGTCGCGCTCGCGCGCCGAATCTGGGGGAGGGTAAACACGCGCATGCATATATGTATAGGCGCGGGCTCTCTCAATGCTTGTCCAGCGTGCGCGCCGGTAGTTTCGGTGTCAGGATGCGTTCTGTGACATAGACAGCGGATGATTAGCATCCGGGAGCGATTAATTTTCGCGCTTAGCCCTAATTGACTTAGGCACCTCTCGGCCTCAATGAAGCAACGATACACGCTCGCTGCGCCGCCACCTACACAAATACTCGGCGAGCGCGCGGATTACGCCCTGTCAAAGATGATTGCCGCGACAAGGACAACTCTCTCTCCGCTCCCTGCGCCGCTGCTTCGGCACTTGATGAGCTTTAAGTGCGCGCGGGCCCCGTTTACCCGCCCAATTACCCGGCCAAACTTGCGTTCGACTTGATTGGAGGTAAAAGTCCGCGGGACTTGTATTGGCCTATAAATTGGCAGACGCGTACGTCGAGAAAGATCGACAACGTGCCGGAAGCTCATGTGGCGGCATAAGCTCAGTGATAAACCGGCCGACGGCGGAAGGAGAGGGATGATAAAACTTTTATGGATGCACTGGTAGTTAAGATCGGCATCGTATAAATTCACCTTTAACCGGCGCGGACACACACTCTCTCTCTCTCTCTCTCTCTCTCCGCTTGAATCCCCGTCGGAAAGAAGTGCGAGCCGAGTTTCGGGGGCGTCGCGGCGCCCGCCTCTTAGAATAAGGCGTATCGCCGTGTCCCGGTGTCGATAACTTTTAACGAGCGCGTGCAACTTGAGTTCGACGCGGCGGTGATGCATCCCTCAGTCTGCGTGGAAAGGGGTGTGTACGAGTGTATCTGCGATCGAGGGAGATATCCCTCGCCAGCCGCGTTCGGCAGCTGAGTTGCGAGCTTGCGAGGCTCGTTTTCGCCTTCACCGGTTGGGTACATATAATACGTGACTCGGGAGCGGCGCGATATTAGACGAGAGCGAGGTTGTCGCTCGTTACCCATCCCGACGTGGATTTCCACGTCGTCGAACGATGCCAAAGTGGCAGCAGCCGCGGTAGGGCTCCGGCTACGCCGGCACTTTGTCCGGCTTCTGCCAAGACGAACTTTCGAAGGCAGCAACCTCTCCGCCCCTCCGTCACTCCCACGTACCACCTCCTCCACGAGCACCGTCACCGGGCCACCGGGATGCGGAATCTTGCTAATGGGCTTGTTAAGGCTAGACTCCATTCTGAATTCCGCGCTACGCGAGCCGGTTCCAACCAACATGACAATATCATGTCTAAAAGAAGAAAGCTTCAAGAATCCTTCTCCCCCGAATTCTCGATAATTCGGGAGTTTGAGCATAGAAACAACCATTCCCCGAGGATTGGTCGGTATAATGACCGGACGGTAACACCGACTCGACTAATCTCATTATATGCCGAGCAATCAGATGATTGGATTGGAAAGCCGACGGTGGTTCGTTACTGGCGGGCGTTTTTCCTGTTTACAGGCGCCTCGAAAATCGAAGCGCAAGACTGGCTGAGCGCACGATCTTCTCCCCGGTGTTTCCTATAATTCAATTAAATCCGTGATACAGCGCTTGCAGTTTCCTTGAAGCGAGCGATGCAGCTTCCTGTATTATCCGGAGCGCTCAAGCGGCAGGAAGCGGGTGGAGCAATGGATGCTGCGAGGTGGACGAGCCCGGGATTCCAGCAACGATCTGATCGGACCGATGTAATCTACCGGATGGACAATTCTACTCAAGGGTGTGTACTCGCTTGCGGTCGGTTGACGCGCAACTTCCGATAATTCCCCGCCGTCGCCCTCGCCGGCCCCGTCTTTGCGTACCAGCGCCAGAGGAATTCCGAGGCGTCTTTGCCGCTTCGCTTTAAAATCCAAGATTTAGCGATCGGAAGCTGACTATCGCGCTCGAGAATTCCTCGGAGGGAAATCCAAAAAGTAACACGGCAAACGTGCAAGTACCGGTTGCATCGGTGGCTGTACTCGACAGAAGGACATTTCGGTCGGCGGAGCCAAACCGCAGAGCAACCTCGCAACCCTAAATGTGGCGGTGGAGGAGAGACGGCACACGTACACACGTATTTCGTGGGTTAATGTCCCAACCATCTGGGACGCGCTGACATTTCGAGGACTCTCCGTCTATCCCCCTCGAAAGCCTAGCGTTCGTACAAGGCTGTGATGCGCCGCAGATAAAATCCCATTGCTTCAAGCCGAGGAAGAAGTCTACGGGTAGGAGAGGAGGTTTGCGACCCAGCCAGCATTCCCTACCGAGGGAAGAGCACTATCCTATTTTTGCCGGTTCCTGCATATTTGACGAATTCCCGACCGTACACGAGAATAATTCGCGCGATACTTGCCGCTCCCTTTCTCCTCGCAGACTCCGGCTCCACGAGCCGAGGCCGGACCGATGTTAGGAGCCGCGGAACAAGAGCACGTTGCTCGCCTCAGAGTTGATTAATCTCTACAATATTTAAGAAGCAACCAGGCCCGAGCAAAAACCCTCTCGACTCTACCTTACGAGGATGCGCTTCCCCCTTATAAATCCCCCCGGCTAATCCGCTGTTTGCATCGGCACGGCAGCCTCGAGCCCCACGGCCTGCTTCCCCAATCCTGCATTTTCTCGCCCCCGACTTTCCACCGCGCAGACTCGCCTTCTCCTCTTCTTGAGTATATCGCGTGCTCGCGAGAATCTTTCAACTCTAACCGAGTGTAATTGCTACCAATGGCGGCCGGGTGGGTGGAGACTCTTTTCCTCGAGGAACAATCGCGGTTTGCGGATGAAAGGGCTCGTTAGGAAGATTTCACGGATATATAGTTGAACGTCGGATGGTGCAGATAGTGGGGGGATTGGACGAGTTGAGGAGGGCAAAGTCGAATGAGGACTAGACGAAGGATGGGGGTTCTGGGAACGCACGCAATTGCATTATTAATAACGCGACAATGCCGGGGACGGGAGGACTCGAGCGAGCAGTTTATCGCGCACCATTGCATTAACCCGTCGGGGATTCTGCGTGCAATTTCGCACAGCGGTGGCTGCTCAAAGCACGTTTGCACCGGCGGCAGCGGGAGCGGGCGGTGGGCGGCGGGGCCAGGCAAGTCGATAGCGACGACGTCGAGAGAGCTCACGCGAACAATGTAGACGCCGGGATTTCCGGGGGCCCGTGATTTCTATTAAGATCTCCGCCGCGCGAATCGGAAACCGCTTCATCAGGAGCCGGCCGCGCTCGTGCGTTAAATTATAACGTTCCTTCGGTGCTGGCTGCAATTCGCACAGGCGCGAGGCCAGACGAGACGGGCGAGGCGAGGCGGAGCGGCCACCCTGGATAATTGGATCCGTGAGAAAATGCGCCCGAGAGCTTTTTCGGTATTGCCGAGAGCCAGGGAAAGAGATAGGGAGGGAGGGAGGGAGAGAGACCGCGCGCAACTTCCTTCCAATTATTATTTTAACCGACTACTCCATCGAGCATCCACTCTAATCCGGAGAAGCGAGGCTTCAAGAACATTCCTACAGAAACAGCAACTTGTTCTCCGGCGGCTTCCGCAGCCGCGATTCCAACGCCTAGTGAGACGAGTCGTTAGAGAAATCTGTTCGGATTAGCCCTTTCGCTCATGTTCCAGACGCCCTGCTCTTAACAGCAGCTTAGCCTCGGAGCGAAGTGCGCACGCACCGGCCTAACAATTAGCGGAATCATAAGGTCGTAATACGAGAAGCAACACTTAATGAAGGAGCCGATTAAAGTGAGAAACGCGAGGCTCTAATAATTTTTATCGACGCGCGTTACGCCGGGGCATAAACAAGGGGAATTCGCTTGAAATGGTAATGGCGGTGTTGCCGAGGAAGGAGTCTGCGGGAGCGGCTAATTGCATTCCTAATAATGCGCCGCTAGAGGAGGACTTATGTAGTTTATCGTACTTTATTAGCCGACCGACTGGAACCGGCTGGGAATTTTCCTAGGCGCCTTTGCTCCCTCGGGCTTCCTTCCCAGGCTCCCGTCAGTGTCGCCGCGTGTAGCCGGGCGAGTTTATCGGCGAGTCGATAACGACATAACACCAGACATAATGCCGCGGGAGAACAATCGGCGGCGGCGGTGGCGGCGGCGGGAACTTTACGAGCTGCTATGTACATTAAATCGGGAGGTGCTCGGGCGAAGTGGCTCAATCGAATGCCGCCCTGTATTTCCTATAATTCGATAACTATCTTCGAGACTGGGGCGGCGCGATCCCCTCGCGGATTAGCCTGTCCGGCGCCCACTGTTCACTGATATCGTCCGAGCAATTCATCGCGCTGTAATCACCCGGGGGAAATGTATGGCTCAGCCACTCGTGAAAATGTTTCAGAGCCGGCAGCGGCGGCGATGGCCTGCCGGTGGCGCATGCAGCAGGGCTCTGCCCTGCTCTGCCCTGCTCGGCCCTGGGAGGGTAAGTAACGGCACGAGGGGGATAACGAGGGCCACTTTCCCCGGGAAAGAGTCATCACTGCATTTCTAATATTACACTGGCGAGAGCGGAGAGAATTTGTCGGATTCTCGGGCGACGCGGGCCGCGCGTAACGTAGGAGTCGGCGGGTCCCTTTAAAAATGAATGCGGCCCGCGCGAGACACGTCGGGAACGCGCTGCAATAAACAACGGATGCGCTGGGCTAATGCAATGGTTTGCATACCGCGGGATCATGATGTATTAAGTACAATTTCGCGTCGAGCCCACCGCTGAAAGTTTGCCCGGCGACTAGTTGCTCGCTTTTTTTTCCCCACCGACTCGCCCACTCTCGCTCTGTCTCCCGGCAAAAGAACGGCGGCGCGTCGGAGAGCTTTTCAGGCGCCTCAATTTTTCACCGGCTGCCAGGATTAAACTGCTGCTTACGCGTGAGGGACCGACGCAACTGGCACGAGCCGAGAGGAATGCCGTGTACTTGTATTTTTAATGGGATTTTTGCTCGCTTTTCTTGTCGAGGGCCGACTCACCCTTATTGTGCCGGTTGATGCTGATGCTCTCGCCGTCCTCGCGCTTCCACTTTAACTTGGGCGCGGGATAGCCGTCCGCTTTGCAGATGAGGGTGACGTTTTGGTGCTCCCGCACTGCCACTGTGCTCACGGAAGTCTGGTCGTCCAATATGTTCGGTGGCACTGTGAACAGGAGTAAGGTGCCCCGAAACCCCGATGAAATCGCTCGCATCAATGGATGGAATAGAGCGCGTGGTAGACTCACCGACTACTTGCAGGAAGCCGACTTGACTCATCATCGGCTTCGTATTCACTTGGCACATGTAGTAACCCCGGTCGTCCGGCTGGACGCTGCTTATGTGAAGCAGCCAGGTTTTCTGATTGTCGTGGGACACCGAGAACCTTTTCACTGCGACGTGCCTGTGCACCGTTAGCACCATGTTCCTGCGTATGTGCACCCAGGCCACCTGTAACAGCAGTCGAGTGGAACAACTGATTATCCCGAGTGAAACTCAATCGACAATTAATACTTAAGGCCGGCCCACTCCCCCCGGCGATATCAATGTCGAGGTAGAGGCGGCTGCGAATAAAATTACTCGCGAGCGGTTATCCGTGAACGCAAACGAGCCACTTACATAAATTCTTAGGGCCGATGCGCCCCCGCTCTCGCTCTCGCTCTTGGCAAGGGGCTGGTTCATCTTACGATGGCTTTTAGCCCAGGGATTTTACGATCGATCGGGGAAGACATCGCCGTCGGGAAAGGGTGCTCGCGTCAATGGAGCGAGAGTCATTGGACACTTTGAAAGTACCGGAATGTAATACTCCTTCTTGTTATCGGTGAAAGAAGGCAGCCATGGGAGACGGAGTCTGCCAAGACGAGTAAAAGGAGGCCCCTCAGACGATCAAGATTACTTGGAGGAGAAACTTAATCCAATAATAAGTAATCTTCTCATATTGTAGTTCCGGTAAGTCCCGTGTCCATAAGCAAATAGGTATTGTTCGAGAGAGAAAGAACTTGGGGTAGTTCATTACTCCGCCCGGCGTTCTCTTTGAGTTCAACCCAACTTTCTCACGTCACAATGCCGGGTGAAAAAAAGGTGGGGAGGGGGCGACGATTACGGAAAGAAAGAGTGGAAAGAAGGGGGAGCCCGCGCGCGGAAGGAAGTCTGAGAGCCGAGAAAGATGGAGTGAGAAGGAGGGAGAGCGGCGTGCATCAGAAATTCTATGAACAAACATTATTACGAGCGTATTTTACGCTCCAGCTGCCTAACGTCCCCTAACTAAGCTCATTTCACGACAAAGCTTATGCACTTTCAAGGATTTCAGCGTTAACTTTCCGACCTCTGGCGGGCGCCGGGGGTCTTGCCGCTTCTACCTGCTGCTCGCCACTTCTTCGTTTTCATTTCCTTGGCGAGCCTCGAGGATGCACGGCTGCACGCAACCGCCGCCACTTCTCTCTATTTTTCCTTCCCACAGCCATTCGCCGATGTAACACACTAACGACCACCCAGTCTGCTTGTTCAACCGCATTATGAGCAGCTCTCCCCTCGCCCCCTGCCCGCCCCGCCTCTTTACGAGTCTTTAAATCCCTTCTCACAATATCCGTCGAATTCAATGATCGTCTCGCGCCGAGCGACATGTCCTAGCGCGAGCGTCTAAGTAAGTGTGGTCTGCCACTCATTCTTCGTTACTAATGGACTTTAGGGGTGAGGGGGGGGGGGGGGGGGCGGGGGGCAAGGGTCGACAAGAAAAGGCGGAGGGGCCATCGGTAACGAAGATTTTATGTCCAATTAATTCGAGAACCTGTTTAATTGCTCCTTTCAGCGCGCGTCTCGAGTGCGCTCGCCCTTTCCAGACTCGTTATTGCTCGGCTTCTCCCACTTCCTTTTTTCACCCCGGCCGCTCTCTCTCTCTCTTGGACAAAGTCATTTGTAAAATCGTGATTATCCGCGGCAAGAATCTCCTGCATGCTATGTCCAGATTTGCCTCGGTCCTTCTTTCAATTGCGAGACGTTAATGGAGATATACGTCGGTTGAAGTTTATTAAGGTATAGCTCTCCGCGAAGGCTTATACTCCTAGCTCATTATCACGGCTGCAGGCTGCCCTCAAAGACTCGGACTCTGTCTAGTTTCACCTTTTCTCCTGCTTCCCCTTCGAGATAGCGCCCAAGTTGCTTGGATTACACGCCACCATTTGCTTATTCCGCGCTCTCTCTCTCTCTCGCTCGCTCCCGCATAATTGCGAAGCGACGAACAACAGAACATCAAGAAAAATGAAAGATAACCTCGCGCCGCTGGGTATTTCTTTCGGTAAAACCGCGGCCGCTTAAGCAGATAAGTTGCGCGAGAGGTTGGTGAAAGAAATCTCTGTAACGAATTGCTCGTTTACTCGGCAAACTTTCCCAAGGAAATCGCAGCTCGCGCGTATGCCTGGCCAGAGGAAAGTTGTCTAAACAACCGAGGCGGAGGCGGACTCCTAATGAACAGGTGAAAAGATGGACAGGGGAGAAGACGGGAGCTGTCGCAGCTCTCATCAAGCCCTTCTTCCTTCCTTTCGAAATGCCGCTAGTCAGCCTCCGCTCAACTGCAGCTATTTTGCAAGCCGCGTACTTTTCCATGCGCCTTGTCAAGAAGAAAGCCAAGAAAAGGGGTGGAAGTTATTCCCAAGAGGTCGGAGTTCGCGGCCGGGATTTCCGGGCGCGAGCGTGAACTTTCCGCCCTGATGACTTATTTGCATTCGGACATTTTTTCCTGCTGGCCGCGCCTCCTCGAGAGAAACGCCGCTCTGGATGACATCGGCGTTGAAAAGTGGACGGCGCCGCTCTCGCCGCTCTAACTAACGCAACGAGGTCCCCTCGAAATTCCTGGAATTTCGGCCGGGCATTTCGCCCTAACGAACTTCCAGAAGGCAGAGCGGAGTCCAGAAAGGGTAGGAGGGGCCTAGAATGTGGCCGGTTCAGAGGGAAGGATTAACCGAGTTATAGTGCAGTTTAATCTTGGCTGATATGACATCGCAGCCAAGTGGGTAACGCGCGGGTCCAGCAGGAAACGTTCCTTTGACGCCGCGGCTGGGAATCGATCGAAGGAAAGGCTCTCCGTCGGCGTCCACCTCCGCATGTGGAGCATCGCCGGGGCCGGGCCGCAATTCCCCTCGCCTATCATCGGGACAGACGTCACACGCCGCTTGTAATTGAAGGGCTGCCAGCCGGATGAATTCAGCCCGGAATTATTTTAATTAAATCCTTTGATTCCGAAGGCACCGCCTGTACTCGCGGTGGTATTTTCATATTTGCGGCGCCGAGTCCCTCTGCATGCCGGCGGCCTGCCGCGCGATTTACGGCCGGTATGTGTGTAATACGATAGAATTAATACAAATTGTAACACGCGCACGCGGATTAATTGTTTTCGATTCGAAGCTATCGGACGGCTTCATCTCGCCGGCTGCGAGAGCCCACAATAACCTCCTCTCTGGTGCGGCTGGTGCTCTCTGCTGGTGCGCAGAGTTTGTCGCCGACTCTGGAACTCCCAGGCCGCGCGCCGCGCCGCTGCTTTTTCGGGCTTACCGGGATTGCGATATTGGGTCGTCGATTTACGAGATTGTAATCTGATACAGTCTTTTCGGGGCTTAATTATTCTGTAGGATTAATTAGCCGGGGCGATCGCGCGATAAACTTCAATATGCAGCCTCTCGCCTCTACCATTACGCCAGCTAGTGCGGAGGACCACTCCCTGCTCTACATCGCGTTTACAAATTCCTCCGTGTGCGAGAACACCAATTCCGAAGCGTATTTCGCCGGGTTCCGCTCGTCGAGAGCCTTCTAATTAATCGAGGCCGAATGCAAGGCTAATATATTCGAGCCGCCGGTTTCTTACGCGGGGATGCAAGAGGCTGGAATAAAAAGCCCTCGAGAGAAACTCTGTCCATTTTAATCAAACTGGCAAAAATATATGCGTACCTTGCTGGCCGTAGGTCATTAGGCCCTGGCCGGCTCTCCGCAAGATCGCGGCTTATGGCCCCCTGTTTAGTTATCAGCTTCCTGTTTTACGAGCGAGCGACCGCGACAGCTGGCACACCCCATGAAAAAAGCAGAAGCCTCCCTCCGCGCGCTAGCACCGAATTTTTCCCCAAGTTATGCGTCGCCGATAAAGTAGCGAAAGGGGGAGGGAATTTCTTTGGGAATCGGGTAGAGCTAATTATCGGAGATTTTCGGATATTCGTTCGGGGAGATATTGGCCGGGCAATAGATTCGAGGGAACAATAGGCCACTCGGGAACTTTTGCATTAGCTGCACTCGGTTCCATCGCCGAACGCGGTGAGAAGCTGGGGAATAAATTTCGCTGGCCTGCCTGGTACGTTCTAGATCTAAAAATGGGGAGCGGGACGTGGGTAAAAGGGTTGGGGGGCGGGGGCTGGAAGTTGCGGCGAGAAGTGCACGACACGGGCGTTCTAAGGCAGGGATTTATTGGCTCGGTAATTAAAAATAAATTTCATCATTGCGATTTTGCCGGGCGTCCTCTACTCGCCTGGCGCCCTGGCACTTGACGCATTCCCTGTAATCGGGTTAGCGAATTAATTATTAAATTCATTTCCTAATTAGGCAATTACTGCGAGCACTCGAGCGTGCGGCCTCAACTTTCAGGCCCGAAACGGGGTCTCCTGACAGCCTCCCTCTCTCTCTCTCGCTCACCTTCCGCGACCTCCCTCCTTCATCTCCAAGTACCAAACCAACAGCACACATCCCCCCCTGGCGCCTATGCCTAACGCTGTTAATTTTCTTCTCCTACCGCGGAAATTTCCAGTTAGCCTCGAATAAAGCTGCGGATTAAAGTGGTGGAACGATAATGGACGCGTTCTCTCTTTCGTGATGGAAAGTCGGCCGGTCGAAACTTTGAAAAGTTCAAACGAATTCGAATGAGCGACTGTGAACACTCGCGTTTAATCGCCTACCGAAATACACAATGTATACACCGAGCGAACGTTTTCCCCATGGTGGATTCCTGAATTTATCGCTTGCCGCCGGTGTCAAAGAGTGTCGGTTTCATTCCCGGCGCTCGTGGCTTCCCGAGATAATTAAATCCGGCCGAAATTGCCAAAGTCCTATGGTTTCCTCGAGGCTTCAACGAAAGGGAAATATGCGAATGGAATGGCAGGGCTCTGCCTTGCCAAATCGGCAGCCATCGAAATTTTCGGCCGCTCTGATCAAAGAACAGAGGGCCTCTGTAGTCGGGAAACGACAACACTAATGAGCCTGATACTCTAGACTGCGTCTACGTGTTGCGAATCCGAACGAAAGTAATCGCCAAAGCCCATTCCTCCTCTGCCCGACGACGACACTGGTCATTTGCTGTTGAAGAAAAAGCTGCTGATGCTGAAAGAAACTTATTAACGATACTTTGTGTTCATCTGCTGCGCCGGGACCTTGTCTCGAGCGAAGATTATACCGGTTCTACCTCAGCCAATATTTACCGGACGTCTACTGCGCTCTCAATTGCAATAGTGGGCTAAACCTAATTACGCAAAATTGCCAATTAGTCTCCTGGTATCCGATTCAGGAAACCTGTGCCAAGAGATATTTCGCGGGATTACAAATAACTCTCGTACCTGGTACGAGTTGAAGTCAACCAGTGATTCTGCCAACAAGAATTAACTCTATTTCTCCCTCTTAAGTAATAAACTCTGGCATACATAACTGAGCAGATTAATGACTGTTACGATCTGGACCTTATGAAATGTGAATGGATCCCCCGGAATATTTCAACCCAGATAAAGCGATCAATCCAAAAGAACCAAATTCGTGCTGCTCTACTTAAAGGATTGCATCCACAGAGCGAGGCTAAAATCAGAGGAAAAGTTAATTTTATTGTACTAGATAAAGTACCGAAGAAGATCAGCTATAAACTTCGCGTTAATCAAACCATCAGTCTTCAAACAACCGTGTCAATCCTTTTTAAAAATCAAGTTTCAAGACAAATGCATGCGGATCCTGTTTAACAGGCGACAGAGAAGTCACTCAATCACGCGAGAGCGTTATAATTGCAGGAGATTCTTTGCAATAACGGAATACACTGCGGCTTGGCGCCTTTCTCACTCCACTTTACCGAGCATTCGCGGCACGCTCTTCTTTTCCCTCTAACCACCAGGCTACTGCCAGTTCTCATTCAAGTTTTTCAAGCAGTCGACTAGTACGACAGGCGAAACAACTTCCGTGGAATGTCCTACCGTGGAATGTTCCCATCGCTCGCGCGCGGTTCTTAGAAAAACAATGCGGATACTTATTGCAGAAATACAGAGTTCGAAACGGATCAATGGGTCGCGGGTCTGGCGAAGGTGGGACGCAACAAGAGGAGACATTATACTTAGCAAAAGTCCAATAAAGTCGAGCGGGGGATCGCGGAATAGCCGGCGTGGGGGTTGGGGTGGTTCGCGGTGGAAAAGTGCATCACTCGTTACAGAGACCGATATGTTTGTCCGTGTGTAACGGTGATCGCCATCGCCTCCGGGCATCGTATTCGCCTCCCTTACGGGATAACTGATGCGTTTCCAATACCGGTTATGTAACAGTGGTCCTCCCTGCCGAATGATACGCGACCCGTGATCTTCCGATCGCCGGGCTGCCATGTGACTGCTTTAACCTGACGCGCACTGCACACACTGTCGACAGTCGAGTCGTGCCACCAATTCCAAGAACCGGGGGATACTCAAGTTTCCACGCTCGAAGGCAAGGACCCTTTTGATTTAGAGCCTTGAAACTAAAGTCCGCCTCAACAATTCACCGAGTCCACGCACGCCCGCGATCCCACGGAATTTATCGTAATGGAATTTTTAACGCCCGCTATTTTCAGTCCAGATATCCGCTCACTAATTTCTGCTTTTTTAAACTGACCATCGCTGAATGTTTCACTACATACGCGATTCATTATTTCGACACTGCATTCTGTACACTGGTGTCGACAGCTTCTATTTTTCACGGGCCAATTCCCCGTCAATATTTGCATCCCCGTCTAATGTTGCCTCGGCAATCATATATTTACTGACGCACGCGACACGTAAATCAGCTATTTGACACTCGAGGGAGATAGGAAATGTCGTAGGAAGGTAAGCTGCACGTGAGGGTGCGGAAAAAGTCTGGCAACCAGCTGGCGAGGCGGTGAGAAATCGAGCGCGGAAACGATAGTGCTGAATAGTTGATGACGACAGTGCTATCGCGGCAGTGACAACCTGGCGCGATAATGCCTGCATGCAGGCACATTCATTATTTAGTAGCGTTATTGCATAATAATAGATTCCCGGCTTACATAAGAGCGGAGAGTCCGGACTGCATACTGCATTTTGCTGCAGTGCGCAGGCCGCGATGCAGAAATTCCCCGGTACTTGAAGGAGGACACGCGATAGCGAGGAGCGAGGAGCGAGGAGCGAGCTAAGCGAAACCCTCCTGGAATCGCCCTCTAACCTCCAGCGCGGTGATGAATATCTCTCTCACAAGGAGTTTACCACATTTGTGCTTATATCATTAGCCGAGAGAAAGGAGCTTGGAGAAACTGTTGTTGCCCTGCTACACACTACAGCATCCCATTCCACTTCTCGCGCCTTGGAGGGTGAAGCTCCATTCACATTCCAGTCACTCTCACGTCATATTCGTGATTAATAGAAAAATGGATCCATCTCGAACTGAATTGAAAGCGTACTGGAAATGACACTCGCATCGCATCCAGCAGTGAACACACGAGTGAAAGGCTGAACAGGAATTGTAGGTGAGTGGTGCGTGAGGGTAGGCATAATGTGAGTCAGGCTTTAAAGAGGAAGACTGGTTTCGTACACGATAAGGAATGTTTGCGTTGGCGGAATACGCGTATCTCGTAGATTATACTATAGATAATAGATTGTCTTACCTTGAAAGTGCCAAGATTCTCGATTACGCATGGCAGGCTGACGTCTCTGCCGACTGTCACGGTGACATTGGGAATCGGCTCGGCGAACATCGGGGCGTCCGAGAGGGCTGGAAAACGAAAGAAAGAGACGTGTGAAAACTTAGCCACCGGCACACTTGAATTATTCCTACTGCAAGTACCAGAGTGGATTAGTCGCGCTACGATATATGTGGAGTGGTGATGCCGATTCCATCGGTGATTTGGCCGAAAGGAAAATCGGTTCGGCCTGGATGAATCTTTCAGAAGTTGCCAGATGGGAAGCCGCGATGGCAGAGGGAGCGGTGGGCTCGTTCGCAGAGACTTTGATTAGCACATGAAAGTATTATGGGCAAAGGGTATCAGCGAATCGATAATTGTTGCTGATCAAGTAGCGAGAGAAAGGAAGGTAGGAGCGTGAGGGGGGTGGGAGTCAGAGAAGTGGCTGCTGGAGTCGTGAATTTTTCATGGGCAAGCGAGCAAGCATAGTAGCTGCATAGGATCGCGGTCGCCGGCAAACGGTTGCTCCAGATAAATTAATGAAAGTCCTGATCAGATCCACTCGGCTAAAGCGACGAATCCCCTCTGGCAAGGGAAACGCACAACTTTGACAATTTTCCAGCGAGATATGTCAACGCCCGAGCGGCCCTTTGACCACTTATTAGACATGACAGGGTTCGCCTCGTTGAAAACACTGCTCGATGCAACTGTACCGACAAGTCCCTTTTCACACCGGTCACCGCAAAAAGAGCGCGAGTCCTTTCGGAAAAATCTCTCCTGTAACATGAAGCGCTTTTGGTGGGCGGTGCTCCACTTTCGGCAGCAGTGAGTGGGTGTACTGTTATATTGCGAGATCAAGAGTTTACAGGCCACCATCGGGGGTGTATACATGCCGTTCGTCTAGGATATCACAAAGCTATCCGCTCCCCCTGAATTTTCCTATCCTCCGAATGTCCTGCCGCCGTCTGGTACAATTGATATCCCAACAAGCTGCTCGCAGCAAGAAATAGAGGAACGCAGTGCTCCTCTGTATTAGCGCACAATGTATCATCGGCGAATCAACCGGCAGCTAGTATTCCGGGGGACGGGCCGTTAAAATTCAGACAGGGCTATCCGTTTCGTGGGGGAAAAAGGCAAAAAATCGAGACCGCGCCGTGCAGGTGATATTATATTCGGCGGGCGGTGTGGGCGCGCGCGCGTTTGAAATTTAAATGTCACGGGAAATCGTCATGCAGGTTTTGTCCGCCGGAAGAGGAGCGCGCGGGTGCGTCCGCCTGAAAAATATCCCGTGTATCTGATTTCCCGGCCGAGCCACTGCGGAAGTGATCACAGTTATTTCAGGAGATGCGACGCCCGAAGGTAGGCGGCCGTCAAAGAGAAAGAAGAGCGCGCGTGCTCAAAGAAGCAGAAGACGAGGTTGAAGACTGGAGTATGAGTAAGGCAAACAGGTTCGAGAGGGCGAGCGAAAGGTGGGCGGGGGAGCAGGACGAGAGAGTAGCTTGCGAGCCGGAGGGTGAATAAGGAAAGGAGAGAGAAAGGGAGAGGAGGAAAATAGAAGGAAAGTTAGTGCGATTCGAAGGAGTGGAGGAATCCAACGGGCCAAGTTTTTGAGGTGCTGCACTCGAGGGTGAAGCAGCAAGGTAGTCGGTTGATCGCCGGACCGGAAGAGGCTAGCCATCCATTCCGGTCCAAGACTTTGCACCAGCCGGAAGTATAACGCGCAAGCTGAGAGAGTGAGCGGGACCGAGAGGCTTCCCTAGACATTTTCGATCAAACTCCCGATATTTCGGGGATGGCCATTGTGTTTCCTAGCATACCTCTAGGCCAACCCCTTCGCAATATACCTTTTTTACCAGCTTGTTACGCGTCCCAATTTGATGAGTGCAGCAACGTAAATCGAAAAGCCTCCGCGAACACTCTTAATCGAGGAGGTTAATTAATTCACGCAAATCCTCGGTTAATAAGCTTAATACGAAAGTGCGAATTCCGCTAATTGTTAAAATTGCCAACTTCAGGCAGATTTGCCGGGAATTTAATATGAATATTTCGGAAAATCCCATCAAAACAGCCGTGCATTCCCCTGGTAATTGCACTTAAAAGCACGCCCTCGGAGCAATGGCTAATTCGTTTTCAAGAAGTGTCCGGGAAAACTGATTTCTCTAAAATTATGCAATGTGAATGACAGCAGCGGAGATACACAAGAGGGCAGAGGAAAATCCTGGGAAAAAAGTTTCAATGATGCAAAGAGAGAGAAAGAGAGAGAGAGAGAGAGAGAGGGTGGAAAGAGCGCGAGCGTAGAACGAAAGAAGCATTAGTTGCATGTACAGGTGATTGATGTAGACACTCGGGCGAGCTCACTTTCACAGCCTCCTGGCCATTTCCTTTATTTTTCTCCAACTTCCTCTCGCAACTCTCGCGATATTGAGTGTACGGAATTCCAGTGGCAGCTTTATCTCGCTATAAGGCCGGATCCCTCTCGGCTTCCGACCCACCTCTCACCCCCCCGACTTTCTCTTCTCTCTTTGCCGGCTGTAAAGCCTGAAGTTTTACGATTGAATGATAGAAGTGCCGAAGTTATACGCTGCCAGCTCGTTGCCAGGCTGCTCTTTCCCAAAGAGAGAGAGAGAGTCCCTTAATCGCAGAGGTGCGTACTTTCCCGATGCACTCTGTAAATTCCACTCGTTCCAACAGGCCTCCTCCTCCGCCTCCTCCTCTCGGCCTCCTTCTCGCGCGCGCACCAGAGCCTGTCGATAAAATCTGGACGCCCCGATAATAAACTGGGGGCGCATCGAGTGCCTCCCGGGGCGAATTATTGTCGGCCACTTATTGGCAACCTTTACTGCCCCTTCGCCTCCGCCGACGCTGCCAGTCAAAAAACCGACTGCCCGCCAGCCGAGCGATGCGCGCTTTATTGGAACCGAAACGATCGGAAAATGAACCGTGGCCACGAGGAAAACTCCCACTCTAGTGGATGTCGCGCTGACTAATGGCCAGTTGGATAAAGCGCTGGCAAATGAGCAGCGAAGGACATAGTCCACCGAGCTTCGCGAACTATTATTGCAGTTGCCAGGCAAGGCAATAGTCGTGATGGAACTGTTGCACCAACTGGACGATCCGATGTCAATTCGCACAATCTTAGCGCCAAGTTTATTGTCAAACTGTGATGAATGAAACGCTGCGAGTTAATTACCTGCCGCGTAATAAAGTGTGCAGCTACTGAAAGTGGATGAAAGTTGTTGGAAAAAGTGATCGTGCACGTTCTGATGGCTCAAGGCTACTTAACGAAGTGTGTTATAGGTTGACTCACACTATGGAACTTCTAGAGACTGAATTAATTAAGGATGCTCGAATGGGCGCTGACGCAATATTCGCGCAAATACCTCAATTTCCAGCATGCAATGCATTCTATTGAATTAATTCATGTGCGTCCATGTGTATAGGACGGTAACATATTCGAAGGCTCCGATCAAATCAGAATCTATACATCACCGCAATAAAACAATAAGACGATGAGAAAATATTTCACCTCGAAGGTTCTATGTATATTTTATTTAAAAAATCGCCAAGTAGCTTAATCCCCCGTAAAAGATATAATTTCTTGAACCACATTGTCCGACGATAAAATAGATTGGCATGCTCGCTCGCAGACTGAGCGTGGAATCTGAAAGAGTTATCATAGAAATCCGAAGTGGTTTTCCCGGAGGATGGCGTTTGCAGGAGAGGAAGAGAGAGGGCGAGATTTCGGTAGGATTCATGCAGGGTATGAATGAGCCGCGCGCGGGCAGGGGCGAGGGGCGAGGGGCGAGGGGCGAGGGAATTCTTCTGAAATTTGTCTTGTCAGGGCCGGTGTAGAGGCGGAATTTCATCGGGAGGAGCGTGGCTTGAAAGCGGCTATTGAAACAGTATCCAACTTGTTAAGGGAAGGAGGGGAGTGCCGCCGTTGTCAACGACTCCGCGTGGTCGTCGTTTGACAGAGAGACATTTTGAAGGATCCATTCAGGTTGCATCTCAATTGTTAAAGGAAGAGCACGAAGAAGGAAGGACCCATAATCCGTCTTGTCGCCCTCCCACTCGCTGGTTTCTCGGGAATTTCAAGAATCCTTTGCGCGATCTGTTCTCGCCAGTCTGCATTCATTCAGCCCCCGCTCAACCCTGCCACCCTATATTTTGACTTCCCGATCCGACAAAACTCCAATCCACTTCTCTTCGTGTCAATCTGCCTTCGATATGATTCTACGAGCTCCATCCTGCCAACATTAATCATTCGACTCGCCGGCCTCTCGAGACAGCACGTGTCGCCCCCTTTCGTATAACTCGAACCTAACAATTCTACAAATATGAAGCGACGTTCGCAGAAAATGTTTATTCTGATCGCGATCATCTGCTGCATCTGCTTTAACACTTTCTCACTTTACATGCACCACCAAATCTGGCATGTCCATCGAAAGCGTAGTAACACAACGAAAACGATCCTCTTCTGGAACACGATGTTCGAAAACAAGCATTTCTACTTCGGCGAGGGAGATCTTTTCGCCAAGTGTCCTGTCAATGATTGTTACGCGACCAGTGATAGATCGTACTTGGACATGCTCGATTTCGACGCAGTGCTCTTCCACGGAAACGACATACTAGGCGATCTACCGAGAGGTCGAAGTTCAAGGCAGTGGTATGTCTATACAAATTTAGAGAGTCCCGAGAACACAAAACTCCCAGTGTACATCAGTCGAGATTATTTTAATCTCACCATGACGTATAGACTGGACAGTGACATCATCTGGTCGTACGCGATAATTCGAGATACCCGGACCAATGAGATCATAGCTCCGCTCGCCAACACCACCTGGCAACTCCACGTGAATCACCCGGGTGAGTAGACTAAGAGTTTTCATCAGACGACCGTCCACTACATCCGCGTCTTGCATTGCTCCAGATGATCGGCCATTAAAAGAAGCAGAAGCTCCGAAGTTGTCGGAGATAATTGGAGGGAAGGAGAAGGCAGTGAGCTGGCTGGTCAGTAATTGCGGGGCGACGAGCGGTCGACAGGCGTACGTGCAGGAATTGTCGAGGCACATAGAGGTTGACATCTACGGGAAATGCGGGACGCTCGAGTGCAGCAGGTCGTCCGACTGCTTCGGAAGGCTGGTAGAGCCCCGCTACTTTTTCTACCTGTCGTTCGAGAACTCCCTCTGCCGGGATTACGTAACCGAGAAGCTCTATGATATGCTCAGGTAAAACAATGCCCGCGCGTTCACAACGATGAAATTGTCAGTCGCAGCGACTAGCGGCGCTCTGCTTCCGCAGTTTGCCGGCCAATGACAAGCGCGCCGCGCACTGCATCGCTCTAGGACACTTGCAGCCCTGAAAGCGATGCACAATGCGTTCCGCCACCTGAAATTGTTGTTTCGATACGTGCGCGCACGCTACCCACCTATTTCCACCGCTCTGATAAATTCCCACTCTGAAGCATGTTATTCTCCCTCCTCTCTTTTTTTTACGCGCAACGCGCGTCGTCAACCATTGTTTTTATGTCCGGAGAACCGGGCCCCTTTTCCCGAATACCTTACCATACAAAAAACACAGCAGAGCAAATAAATAGCTAACTAGCAACGGACTACGAAAGAATTGGCCGCGTTTGTTTTAGGTACCACGTGATACCGATCGTCTATGGCGGAGGCAATTATTCCGTCTTCGCGCCACCGAGGTCCTACATTAACGCCCTGGACTTCGACTCGCCGGCGGAGCTAGCGAGATACCTCAAATTTCTTATTCGCAATCCGGAGGAGTACGGCAAGTACTTCGCGTGGAAAAAGCACTATTACGTGGACGAAGGTATGAGAAGGGCAAAGTGTCGGCTCTGCGAGCTTTTGCACGAGAAGACCCCACCGAAGTCGTACAAGGTCCTCTCGGATTGGTACGTGAAAGACGCCTGCCCTCTCCAGAGAATACTCTCTGATTATAAATACGCGACGAAAGCCAGTCTTCTGGATATCAATTAATAGAGACTTGACATACAAACTGATTTTTATCGATAAGATCACAAGCCAAAGAAACCACTAGCGGTTAATTTAGTGAATAAGCCTGCAATGCGGCGGAAATATCGTCTCGGTGAAAATGGAGTCGATGAGTGAATGGAAAGTAGGAAGAATAATCGAGGAAAATCGCCAATCAGATTAGCTGGAAATGCGTGGTAGGAGGGCGGAAGGATCGATTGCAAATGAGTAATCGAGTGTTACCTACAAACGGGGGATTGGAAGAGAGCGATGGCGGGAGAGAGCTTTCTCCCGAGCGTTATCGATAACTGCGAGACCGCATTATTCCATCCTCAAGATGATGTGCAATCGCGCGAAATGCAATTTCCAGGCCGCAATAGCGCGCCCCGGGCGATCTGTTAGTGGCGGGTAAATGCGCCCGGTACGACTTAAACAGTGCTCCCTACTGTTTTTCCTAATTGAATTACTTGGGACTTTGTGCGCCGGGATATTGCCTCTCCTCTCGCCAAGCGATCCGCTCCACAATGAAAAGGAATACCGAGAGAAATCTCTATGGGCCGCGTATATTCCCCATCTTTTATGTACGTTGCTTGTTATGCGAGCGTTTATTGCACGAGGATTTTAAGCAAGGAGCAGCTGACCAGCCACCCAACCAATCGGCGGAAAGCCCCAGCGAATTTTGTCACTCAAAAGCCCACCCCTACCGCGCGCTCGCGAACCCGTGGGAATTGGGCTCTCGCACTTAAAAACGCGGTCAAGTATAAATGTAAAGCGGAAGCGTGGACTTTGTAAGTGAGTCGAATTTCCCGAAGAGCAAGGGACTCGAGAGATCGATAGTCGACTCTGGCCGGCTAGCGAGCGCACCGTAGGAGAGGTGTTAATTAGCGCATAAAAGTTTAATTAAATTTCTCCGCCGAGCATGCCAACGCGGGCGAGCATTAAACCGCACTTTTCTCGCGGCCTCCGTTTATTAATAAAGCGATATCACTCGAAAATCTAAGAGCTAAAAAAACAGATATAACCGCGAGAATTTCCACCACCTCGATGCGTCATGTCAGCAGCAAAGCATTTCAGTCGTTTGGACGTTTGTAGGCCGCTGGTTAAACTGCGTTCAAAGAGGGCAACCAGTGAGCGAGGACTGGAAGAGCAAAAATAGAGAGAAGCGTGGCAGTGTGCGCCCAAAAGATCCAGATCAGAATAGCAAACGCTGATTAATCACTGCTAAAACGGATACATATCAGATGCGACTGATTACTCGCAAACTAAGCAACCTGCATTGTTTGACAGCGCGAGAACCACCCGACAACTATACCACTGTGGGCGCATCTGTGTGGGCGCGTGCCTCTACACTCAGCGGCCCAGTGATATTTATACCGAAAATTACATAGGCGTGTCGTCAATTATTAGAACGCAAAGTATGGCCCCAGGCTCCTCCCACTCCTAGCGCGCTCGCTCACTGATGGAATATTGGAAATGGCTGAAATCCTATTGACACGTGTACTGCGAGGGGTAGTACAAGTTCGAAAACGATGAGCAACTGCGAGAGTATACGCGTTCGCCGGGTGCGAGGATGAGAGAGCGAACAAGTGGGAGTACGCTT
Organism: Crossocerus cetratus; assembly: GCA_963675795.1. Classification (NCBI taxonomy): domain Eukaryota; kingdom Metazoa; phylum Arthropoda; class Insecta; order Hymenoptera; family Crabronidae; genus Crossocerus; species Crossocerus cetratus. Next base: position 20,376,214 of record OY776665.1, on the reverse strand, counting down.
GATGAGGATAGCTCGAAAAATTGTGTGCGCAGCACACAGCATGTGTTCCGCGCTACTCAAATCCCGCGTCCCGGCGACCGCCGGCCGCGCTGCACGAAACCCACTAACGGGCCGAAATTAAAATATAATTCTAATGGGATAGCAGACGCGACAGCCGTCACGGATGCGAAACACGTCGCGCTGACAATTTTCATGATATCAGTCTGACAGTAGCGAAAGATTCCCCATTGGTCGCGCTGGTATATATTGGGGAACGGGCCTCCGCCAGTCCCGGCCACTTAACCGAGAAAAATGAAGAGTGCGGCTCATTTCTATAGGTATAAGGGGGAAAACGCACGTGTACCGTACTTATTTATGAAGGAGCGAGGGTGGATGATGCTGGCAGGATTCTCGGGGGCTGCCGCGAGCAGATTGTTTTTGCCCTCCGACGCTCTTTCCGAAGCGAAACTACCGCGACGGAGGTCCGAGCGGAGGGTCCCAAGCCATAACCAATAAATACTCGCTCGAAACTGTGAAAGTAGCGGCTCGAATCGCACCCGATGGATATAAAAAGAAATGGACTGCCTCTCGGACACACTCGGAGCAGCCCGACACCCACGAGCCTCTACCGAACTAGCCGAGGGGCTACTTAAGAGGTGAGAGCGAATCGGTCAATCACGCCGAATCGATCGTCGGAGTTTAACACTAGCGCGGCATAAGTACACTTGCCGTCGAATATTTCGCCCGGAAATTGACATGAATCGACGGATGCTGGATCGCGGGCCGAGAGAGAGTCGGCGCGCAAATGCCGACAAATTTCGGCTCGCTTCCAATTTCCTGGCTATCGAGCGCGCCTCCAACGTGGCGGGCATTCGCACGCCGATTCTCCCCCGCTCGCGCGGAAAAGGGGTCCGCGCGGAAGTAGAGAGCGGGTCCGCGGGGGGCGCTCGGGGGTTCAGGGGGGTAGTTGTAATGCGCGGCCGCGAGCGAAGCGGGGGAAAAAAGAGAATCGAATGAGGGACGGCTGACAGTAAGCTGTTGAAGGAGCGACTTGAAACGAGCGAAATTGGCGAAGGAAGCAGCTCTCGAGAGCGGAGAGTGGCGGCGTGCCTGCAGCCGGCGCATGTTGCATCTGCAACAGATAGGAGACACTTTAGCCGATACCCCGAGCCAACTCCCTGACACTCACTCAGCGCCGCCGTTCCCCCCGCAGTCGATTCCTCCTCGCGATAATTCGTCGAAATGCATTGCCGGGCTCTCGCGCCCGCGCCGACACCAGCCTCGCCGATATTATTTACTTCATCTGGCGGCCTCTCGCCAGACCCGGAAACCTCCCTGCTCCAAATGGAAAAGCAAATCCCCCGGAGCGTCGCCAGTATGTGTGTGTGTGTGTGTGTGTGTGCGTGACATCGGCTGGAGTAAAGTGCAAGGTAAACTCTTTCGACGATCCGCCAGCGAGTGCGCCGAGTGCACTCCGACTAAAGGCTGCCGCTGACAGCGGCGAGTATCAACAGCGAACGATGCGAGATAGATGCGCGTTAGTTCTAGCATGAAACAGTCAGTCAACAGCCCGTTAATTATTCCAACAGTCCCGATCCCCTCGTCGCTCCCGAAGGAATCGGCTAAAACAGAGAGTTCGAACTCCCATCAAAGCCTCGTTATCGTCTACAAGTGGTCGAGCGGCGGATATATCGAAAGTGGCTCGCAAGATTTACATGGCCTCGATCCCCAGGATCGACCTCGCGCCCGAGGAAGCCGCCCACCCCCCGGCCAACTGCGGAAAGAACTTCCCTGGCCGCGGAAGTGTCTGCAGCGGCGCATAAATTCCCGGCCAAACAGAGATTGTTCGTAGACAGCGCGAGCGGACTCGGTAAGGCGCTGCTCGGTTTATCAGCAATAACTCGACCACTCTCATATCGCGGCAATAATTCGATGCCCTTTCCTCCGAGAGCGTCCTCCTCGCACTCGACGGAATCCGAGAAATTTATCTGCCGGATAAAAATGTCCCCGGGAGTTTATGGAGGAGCGGCGAGATTTCAATAAAAGCCCGATTGTAAAGCACAGAGAGAGACTCGGCCGCCCGGACGTTACACGGGTCAGTGAAGTTCAAAGTCGAACCTCAGCCTCTTCCAAGTGTCCCATCAACCCTTATCCCAAGCCTCCCGCGTGATCCCCCCAAGAACTTCCTCGCCCCCTACACCCTGCCTCGCAACTGCATCCTTGCAAGGATACACCCACTCCGTTATTGATACGTCTACTTTGCCGCGACGCTCGAGCTTCGGGAGCAATCTTTCACGAGAGTTACGAGCGAGGATTTCCAACTCCCGGCGCTGCCCTACCCTGATTCGGGATGTGTTCTTCTTTTCTACATGAGAGGCAACCTACCGCTAAAGAGCCCGCAGGCTTCCAGTACATCGTGGCCAAAGGAAGCCAGAGGTAATGCTTCCCTCTGATGCAGAGATGGAGAGAGCTGGACTGTGATGGCGAAGATAGAGTGGCATCCGGGGGTGGGGAAGAATGATAATCCAATGAGTGATATAGGGTGTGCCGTTCTAATGGCATTGGAACACGTGGTCCTTTAGCCGAATGCGGAACCTTGAATCAGTCTCGGCGTCCTATCAATCCTCCTTGCACGCCGGCTTTAAGACCAGCCATAAAGTCTGCGTCGCACGATTTAACCGAGTAGCCCATTCCGCTCTAGCTCCGATTCGATACCAGAGATTCGCAATGCAATGGCTATATACTGGCGAGGGAGTACGAACCGGCGATAAAAAGGATATTTAACCAAAGTAAAGGAGCCGCAGGCGCGCGACACCGAAACCCGGGTATAGGGTCCATTGTAAATGGAGTAAGAAGAAACGCGCGAGGATTCGTGAAAGCTACTCGGCACACTGGCCGCGGTGAGGAGGTCACAATGAGGGAAGAGGTTGGTCGGGCGGCGTTCATGGATGCATTTATAATAGAGCCGCAAATGTTGGCGCAACGAACCTTAGCTAGCTTCGGCACCTCGTGCGCGGAGAGAGCGTGCGGTCGAGCGCGAGAAGTGGGTAATTAGTACTAGGCTAGTCGGAATAGTCCCCAGGATTAATTAGCTAGGCAGCGATGTAGCCGGAGCGAGCCGCGTGGCACCTGGGCGCATAAATATTGCAGCTCGGGAGCGGCGTGCGCACACGTGCTCGCTCTCGGTGCGTCCATCCATCTGTCGATAGACACGGCCGTGTGTCGATTGGTGAGCGTGTAGGCCGTCGGGCGCCGGCTGTACGCAGCATCCACCGGGAAACCGATCTACAAGGGAGCAACCCACAATCCCTCGACACACGGCCTGATGAGATACTCCGCAGCCTCCACTCCGCTCCGAAAGATTCACCGTCCATCCGCGCAGAATGAAGAAGAAATTGCGCCGCTGGAATATCCGGAAAGATCGTATGCAGCTGCACGGCTTGTGCTGGCTTAGCACGTACGAGTCCCTTACGGGCCAGCTGGCTGACTCCGTGGCGTGTTGTACACGCGTTTTCCTAAGGTGCGCTGTTCCTACGGGCTACAGGCAACGGCGGAGAGCCGGCTATAGCCGGGAGTCCGTATGGCTTTGCTGGACCAGCACTTTGCGGCACGATTTATGGAGCATTAAACCAACGCGCGACTGAGCAACCGCCACTTCGGCCCGCCACCGCCGCTCGTTTCGTCCTCCTGAAACGCGCCCCTTGGAAATATGTTTGTTTCCGGTAGCCCTTCCGCCGAGGAAACCCGGAACAAATCGATCTGCATTGTTTTGGCGATTTTAACCGGACGCGGTGAGATCCCGCGGAAGTGAATGCGAGGATATCAGGGTGAGAGGACATAGTCTCCAGCGGAGCAAGTGTATCGCCAAGTGGCGCATTAGTCGGCAGGGAAAGCGCGTATTTTTCCTAGCCCTGTATTTTTTACCAGGCGAGAGCATTCCGAGAGGATTTCCATGGCGCGGGTCAGAGACTCACACGGACACAGACACACACTGTGTTCCCGTCGCAGCTGTGTTATTTTTGCCATGGCCAAAATTTGACCACGGACACGTACTTTCCTGTGGATTTTGCCGCGCGTGCTGGTTCCATCCGACTGGATCCGTTGCGGAATTTTTCCGAGCCACGCGAAACCCTTCGAGCCACACGCTCCCCCACGTGGAACGGGACGAATTTTGACGCACCGGGTATTCCTACATTGGAACGATCCTCGAAACGAGCCACGGCCCGATCGGCTGGTCGCGCGAAATGAAAATCTGACCGGCGGCGAATCGGAGCGCATCCTCGAGAGCTCCGAGCGCAATTACCAAGTCTGGGAGAAAGCCCCACCTTTTTATTCATCGGTCGATTCCAATTGCAATTGGGTAAATTCGCATTCTTACGAGGGCCGAGTTTCCCTTACACTTCTTCTCCTCGGATCCTTATCGATTTCATCTCCCTTGCCTCTTTATGGCCGATCCCCCGCCCCTCATATCGAACCAACTGGCTCCCCCTGACATCAACGACACTTGCGATAGATTAGAATTTTCACAGCGCCGCGATGGAACTCCCTTCTACCGCCGGGGAAAATTGGATCCATTAACAAAGGTGTCTCGATCGGCAAAAATGCTGGAATACACAATTGGATGACAATCTCCGACGGTACAATGCTATTATAATCGGGGAGGGAGGGGCTGTCAAATAGACCAACCACAATGCGAGCGGTCATGCTCCACTTTTTTCACAACGGTTACATCAGTTGCATGCTGGTGCAATTACGAGGATGTAAACAGACGATGGCACTGCTTGAGGAGGGAGCTTTTATTTTCACTAGACAACGAGCGTATTCGAGTGGGCGGAGGACGCGAGCCGGACACTCCTGTTTGCGTTGGACCACTCGCGCACTCGTCTTCCAAACAGATTTTCAATCTACCATCTATTCATTCGAGCCTCCGACAACCGCCGCTTCAGAATTCCTCGAGAAGAACTCGACGGACCATCCGACATTTTTTACTAATGCACGCACCCAGCCCCAAGAAATACTGGCGGCACTTGCGCCGCTAAACATACGACGGCACGAGAGCTCCCCGCGCCGATGGCGAGGAAAGTTGGATCAATTTTAAAACAATCGGAGAACTCCCCGGAGCAATGTCCCCCGAGTGATCGGGGAAAAACTTTCCGCGAAGTAACCCGCTGCGATCGCTTCCCCTGGAAACACGTAGCCGAGCACAGCCCGAGCGTATTTCGCCCGGGGAAGCACGAGTTAACCGAGTGTCGAAGTCTCTCGATTATGCTCCGAGCAAATGACAATATTAAATCATGTCCCCGGTTGCAATTGGGACGGCGGCCAATATGGTTGGGAAAGCTCCGGCAAATTTGGACAAGTTACTTAAACGGAGTCGAGTATATAAACGTGGCGCATAGTGGAAAGACCAAGACGCAAAGCGAACGAGCGGGAGGAAAGGCGCGAAGGAGGAAGAGGAGCGAAGGGTGAGAGTGGCAAGACTGAAGTGGAAAGGCCGTCTAGCGGAGCTACAGAGGGAAGAGATGGAGTGTCGGTGGAATGTTTCAGACTCCATTACTCGAATTGGAGTGGGAATAGCAGGTGGTCCCTACACACCCCCTCATATTTCGGACAAACGCTCGCGCGCCCATCGGCCACCGTCGTCGTCTCCCGGGCATATCCACGCTTCAACTAGTTCCTCCTCCTCGCGATGGGGATATATCCGCTCCTCTATTTTCCATGGGCCCGGCACTTTTCTCCCGCTGCGAATGTCAGCCTCCCCTCCGTCAAACTAAGACCGGATCCTCTCCGGACGTATGAAATGCCTCTTAAGTTTCCCGGCATAGATCACTAGTTTGACGTGAGTTCGAGTTGGAGCGCGGTCCTCCAACCCGCTACACTGCCCGATTCTTTAATGGGCAAGCAAGCAGAATTGAAGAGGACGGTCCGAAAAAGATTGGAGCTTTATAAGTGTGTAAAGAATGAAGCCGAGAAATCCAGGATAAGTAGTTAGAAATCTGTTCGTTACCATATTTCAAAGTAGTTACAGTCATGGATAGCCTGGCACTGCACCCGGCCGAGCTCTGGGTGCGTTCATTCTTCAGGGAGAAGAAACGAGCCGCGCAGATCCGGGCTCGCGTAATCCAAAAGTTAATCTGAAAGTCGGCTGCGAGCCACAGAGCCAGCGGCGGAGCTAACGTAATTTTCAAAAGCGGAGATCTCCACCGGCAGCGCGCGCGCGAGAGAGAGAGTTAATATAAAACCTTGCTGGAAAGGTGGAAGGTGGCCAGCGGGCTAATTACTGCCGCTCATTGACCATATGCCTCCTTCAATTGCGCGGGTTGCCCTTGCGAAAATACCTGTGTTCGCTACTCGAACAAAAGCCGGAACTTGGCCGAACTTGAGCAACGGCAACGCTGCTAACTCCCCAAGGTACCCACTGTCGACTAACGACATCGAGCCCCAAAGACGTAATGCCCGAAAGTGCATATTTCATTTCCACCCCCTCTCCGAGAGCCGCACGGGATAATTACACAACGCTATCTGTCGCCCGGCAAACAAACGAGCCGGCCACCTTCTGTAGAACAGAACCCATTTATCTCGCGAGGACCTTTTCTACGGAATTTAATTCCGTAAGTAGCGAGAGGAGCATGTTTTTCCCCTAACCAACCACCTACCGCGCGCATTACCTCCTCGCCGGTTACACTATCGCGGGACTTAACTTTCTTACGTTTAATCGCGGGAGGATCGCACTATAAATTAACTCGAAAGTAAATGTACTATTCCGCCTGAATCGGAGGGATATCGTCCGGCTAACCCGCGGACGAATTAAGAGCCGAGATTTGACACGGGCTAGTCATGTAACTGGATCCGGAATTAATTCGATTTGACACGCGGCTCGATTATAATGACAATTTCATTGGGGGGCCCTGGTGGCATTCGGCCGATCGAATCTGCCGATATCAGGTTTATCTGACCGGCGCAGTTGGAGCGTCCTCCTTATACCGTGCACTACTTACGAGGATATTGCGCAAGGATGTCGAGCGCAAATGAAACGGCGGGCAGGATTGCTCTAAGAAATATCCGAGTATACAGAGGGCACATCCCGCACACTACTCCCCCACGTATTCCTCCGCTCGGGAATGTGGCCGGAGGTACACCAACCAGTTCCAATTTCTGCCTCAGCCCGACTACTCCTCCCTCACCCTCTCGTACCGAAGGATGCTGCTATTGGGATGGTAGGGAATTCAGGAGAACGAGGGAAAAGATCGGGAGAAAGAACGTGCTATCGAATCGTCGGTCTGTTGATCAACTGGGAGCCAAGGCTCATTGTGGCACTCGTAATAGGTGTACCCCTGGAATATTGATAAATCTCCGAAAGCAATCGATATTTGGCCGTGTACCACGGATTTTACACATTTCCTAGTCGGACAATAGCGATCCCTGAAATCCGGGAACATCTGTACCACTGAATGTTTGACATGTGCGATTCAGCACATCAGCTAGCCCGTTGTATCCGCTCGAAAGAAAATAATGGCCCCGCGATGGGCGATATTTGTTATTGTTGAGCGACTACGTGTTGCCAGATCTCACTTGCTTGTTACAATTAGCGTTTACCAACTGCAAAGCCAAATTGGCGCTCAGTGCTCGAGCAAGAGTTCCCCCAGCCCCAACAAAAGATTATCCACCCCCCTCCCCTGGGATTTAATATCTGCCGGCGCGGCCTACAGATCATCGAATAATAATACAGGGGTAATAGCACCTGAATATTCAATAGAGACATTAGCATTTGTAGAATGCAATTGATTAACGCCCGAAATTATATAACGAGGATAATATCACAAATAATGGATCTAACGCCGAAGGAAATTGCATTCGCTTTCGGGATTCCTCGCACGCCAGTTCGCCAGCGAATAATGTAACAGCGGCTGCTTTTACCGCCAGCTCTCAAGGCAGAATCGAGGGGTGGAAAGCGAAAAAGGGAAAATGAAGTTAATAAAGCGGGACCTTTGACTATGTCCGGACATTAATGGTCCGAGGATTCCGTAGCGATTTAGCTAACATTTCATTCTGCATCCTGAAAGCACCGCTCTCCAGTCAGCGTGCAATCCGCCCGAGGGAGAAATGCAGGTGGTACGCTCGTGACGGGATCGTCAGGACCCCGGACGGCACGAAATTCCCGGGAAATAAATCAGAGAAAAAATTATGATGTCTCCGGGACGTGAGGGGCTCACGACGTACCGCACAGATGTTACATAATCACGTACAAAATAAATAACAGCCGGCTTGAATTATATCGGGGCCGGGGCCATTCTTGTCGCGAGGCTTTTCATCCGAGATTGGATCCCTCCGAGAGAGCGATTCCCCGCGTCTGCTCGAGCAGGAGAGAATTTGGTGAAGGATGAAGTTATTTCGAGGATCCGCCGTAAATACGGGGAGCGCGCCCGACGACAATGTAACCGTCTTCTTGTATCCCCCTCCTATCGACGTGTCTATCAGACCACATAATACATTATGTACTCGTTCATCTCTCACCAAAAAGACACCTGGAACTCGGATAAACGGCACTCGCCAATACACACCGCCCGAGATTACTTATCTGATGGAATTATCTTTCCGGAGTTCTCGAAACAAAAACTCCCACACACTCTCTTGATATGTGGCCGTTTCTTTGGGGAGAGACTGACTTTCTCTGTCTCGAGAGAGAGAAGTGAATACGATTGCGCGATTTCGAGCGAGTGAACGAGCGACGCGCTCGGTTGGCTCGTTTTAGGAGATCTCGATCGAGGGAATAGCTCCTGCCATTTTTCTCGTGGATTATCGGTGCTCGGTTTACCGGTTCTAATTCGTATCTGGGATGCGGTAGAATGGGAGCGCCGCTACATCGAAAATATCTAGGAAACATCGTCTGAGAAGGAGGGATGGAGCGGAGGGTGGAGGGTGGAAGACTCGGGGGAGGAAGAAATAGCTGGAGGAGCGTCGCCGACGGTTACGGACTAAGGCAGAAGGCTTTCCTGCGGGTGGATTGTCATTGCCTGAATCTCCGATGGAAATTCGCATGACTGATAAGCCGGCATGGGTTATTCGAGTACTCGAAATCGATGGGAGGCACGAGGCAAACTGCACGCATATTCCCTGTATATCCCAAGTCGGCCTCCCCCCCTGATAGCTTTAGATTCTCCCGTACCAAGCGCGCATTATCAATCCTACCATTCCGTCTCCCCCCTTTTCCCACTACCGACAAGCTTCCCAGATCGCATTCACTGCTACTATCAGCCAAGAATATTTTTCTCATCCCGCACAAGCCCGCCGGAAATACCTCGCGATCCTCGCCAAGGTTTTAAAATGATGATGGCCAGCCTTCGACGTGTATGCCTCCTATACTTTGTGCCCACGCGGGAGAGAGATATGGATGGAATAATTAAAAGTATCTCCTCGGAGGGATGAACACGAGCCCGGCGAATTTCCCTCTCTCTTTGAGATAACCAGACGATGGGACGCGAAATTCGAGAGGTTCGGGTGCGTCGAGCGCATTCATGCAATTCCACGAAATTCTGCATTCCTTTTTGGGCCGATGCGCCGCCGATTTGAATATCAAAGATTACGCGGCGGCAGCCTTTTTGCGCGATCGGGCCGGCCCTTTAAAATTTCACCGGCGCAGAGTGCAACAGAAAGGGAACGGAATTTAGCTCTGTCGGCCGGGACTAACGAAATATCCGCCAGAGACAATACCGCCATTTCGTTCGGCCGCGGTCTGCCGGTCTTAATACGAGTAGGAAAAATCCCGAAAGCCTGATAAGTCGACTCGCAATTAAGCTTATGGACATAGTACCGAGCGAGCTATTTCCGAAACTGACCGACTTTCCAGCAAATTTGATTAAAAGTCACTGTGTGTGTGGAGGGCCGAGTCTCCTCGTGAAAACGCATTCGTTTCTCCATCCCCGCAAACTTTTTATGCCTTGGCACAATGTCCCCGTGCCAGCTAGTGCTGGCCAATAAGCCACTATCATTTCTAGGACTGAGTTGTTGAAGAGCCCTGCCACTCTGCTATCCATCCCCATTTAAAGGCTAGTGTCCTAGTCGCGTCCGACGTCAGCAGTTTCGCCCTGCATGGAAAATGAAAATAGGAGAACGTCTAGCCTCTCGAGTCCCCGCCGCTCCGGATTCGTATGTGACTGCGCTTTCGGGCAAGTTTAATATCCATCATTCGATATGTCCTTGGAAGAAGCGGTTAAATCCGGGAGATAGCCCCTGCCATACATATCCTTCGGCTATTAAATTGACCCCAGTTATTAATCGTACTCCGGCTACTGTCGATATTTAACAATGCATGGAAATTACCAAGCAATATTAAATTGACGTTCGACGTGCAGGTGGAGCGCGGCGCTGAATGTATTTAAAGAAGCTGGGAGATGGAAAAAAATTCCCGCGAAATGGAAGTACCATAATAAAAGTAAACGAAAGCGGAATTGCGGTTCGTTACAGTGGTTAAACCACAACCAGCCGTGGACGAAATTGATTTTGCGGATTGCAATACGCGACAGAGTGTATCTCGTCGGTATTAACTAAAGGGGGACTAGTAGAGGACGAGGGCTTGCGCGGGCAGCCCCGCTTCTTCCTGGGACAAAGCACTGATTTCTTTGCTATCTCTAGGATATCAGTTGAAAGCTGGACGAACTTATGGAAAGGGTGGAGGTGAAGCAGGTCGAATTGGGGATCGAAAGTGTCGGGCAGCAGAAACATAATAGCTCGTAATAGGATATTTCGAGTGGGCCGTGACGCTTTCTTTTATCGGTGCTCGCATTTAAATGCAAAGTATTATTCAAATCGTACCCTCTACTTTCTCGCAGCCTCTCGATCTACCTCCTCACACTCTCCTCTCTCCTGCCCTCTTTCACTCTGTCCCCTTCTTTCACTCTCTGTGCAGTGAGTGCTGTCTCTCCCTTACATCTATACCCCTTTGCCACCCTCGGCGCTCCTGGCATTCTACTGGCTGGCTGGATAAGAGTCTTTTTCTAGCTGATACCGCTATCTCCGTCAGTCGGCCTGTTCTCTCTACTTCATTCTCTCTGCTTTGCGTCGGTGCTCTCGATCCGGCGATCTCTTTCTGGCTGCCGCTGGCTTCTCACCGGCGGCGCGGGGGTGCGGGGGCGGCCGGGCCACCCCAGGGACAAGAGGCTTCATTTCCTGATATTCAAATGCGCTCAAACATCATACCCGGCCATCCTGCGGCCCACGGAGGTGCTACGCCGCGGTTTCCGCGCGGATAACCTCGCACCCAACCCCTTTTACATCGCTCCGATGCAACTAACCCCTTCAACTCCAACACCCCTCCACCCTTCCCCGACCTTTCTCTCTCCGTCACTCTTCCTCCATCGCTCCCTCTCTCTGGGACCTTCCGCGCCATGGATTCGGAGATCATGGCGAAAAATGCAAATTTCCACTCTGGAAAAAATGGCGAATAAGCTCGCTCGAGAGAGGGGAACGAGGGAGCGGGACAGAAATAGCGCAGCGGAGCCCAGGGAATTTTCTTTGGAAGAGCAGCGCTGTCGCGAATCCAACGAAATCTCGAGTATTGGAACTTCGTAATTCTCCCCGTCGCACACATTTCAATGGCCGGCTACTTTATACTTGGAGAACCGCAACGCCAAAAGTGCATCAAAGTGGATCCCCTCGGAACTCGATACCGGGTTTCTTCGAACCTTTCAAAGGAAGAGCGCCGCACCTTTCTCTCCTCGGGCCTGGGAGCTTGATGTGCACTGGCAAGAAACACGTGAATTAGAGATGATCCCGAGGAGTTTCCGAGGGCGGGCAGGGAAGTGCAGTACGCTGGTTTCCGGCTCGCCGCCGTGCATGTCCTCAAGACCCGATAAAGAAGGGAAAGACGAAGGAATCCCGTGGCGGCGGGGGGTAGGTCGTCGCCGAGTGGAAGAGACGAGACACACAAGGAACAAATAAGATGAAATTCAAGGGAGGAGGGGCACACTGAATCTTGGATGAGGGCGACTACAAATTGAAGGATCAAAGTTACTCTGACAACTCCTGCCTCCCATCGCCCTCCTCCTCCTCGCTCCTGGATTATTGTTAAGCACAGCCCACTGGCTTCAGCGAACAGATAGAAGCCAGTCGGATAGTCAAAAAGATTCTCCCCGGACTCTCCTGGCCTGGCTATCTGCCACACCCCCGATAATCTCACGTCGCATTGAATCGCATCGAGCCTATATCCTCCTTCCGGCCTAATCGAATTCCGCGGGCCCAGCCTGCTCGAGCTATTATTTACAATTACGTGCCTCACATTATTTGCCGTTATCCCTCGGCGCGCACTGTGCATCCATCAAAAATACTATCAGTACGAGCCATCCATTAACTTGTCAGAACTCCAGCTCCCGGTTATTACTCCGAAGACGAAGTAGTACGAGTCGAGCTTTAGGCAGACGGCAGGATCCAGGCACAAACAGAGCGCTCGCGGGGGCCACAATGAGTGCCGAGAGATGCTTTTCGCTCGGTTTTCCCGCACCGATCGCCGACACGCCTCGCCGCACCCAGCACTATTATAATCGTTCCGATTCTCCTAGGAAAGTGTCGCCGTCCGATAAACCTGCCATTTTTCCCCAAATTACACCGAGCAATTTAGCCTCCACTGCCTCGGCTGTGACGCGGTGGCAGCAGTTTTTTCGGCGCATCCTGCCCGAGCCTGCGCTCGCTTCCATTCATTCCAGCACGAGAGGCCAAGATGGAGGCAGGCTTTCCACCTCCGAAATTTCCAGGGCCACCGGAAGATAACAGGCCGCGATATTTCACGCGGGGACAAAAGTTTTTCTCGCCAAGACATAATTAATAATGCCGAGCGTACACGCGCGCAGTGCGCGCTAACTCCACGGCGCCGGGCGTTCCCGACGCGGCACGACGCCCTGGTGTTGCTCGAGCGTCAACCTAATGGGGCCCAGCCAGAAAACACTGAGTACTTGTCACACTACTCTTCCCTCTATGCGCACTCGCACCCCCTCCCCCTGCTCCCTGAGCTTTTACGCAAATTGCCGCAATATTCGCACTAGCTTTAAACCAAATTCATAACGCCGGACAAACTGCCTGCCGTCCCTCGTGCCCCGCCCTGCGAAGTATAATGGCACTGAAGTAATTGTTTGCACTGCCGGCTAATACGAATAAACCGGTTAAAAGCGTGAACGGTTAATTAATGATGCCGTAAATAACTGGGCCGCGATACCGAACCCGCCCCCTTTCCCCTCTGACCCAGCATCTATCACAGGCAAAGTACACTTGCCTTTGCTACATCGAGTTTCCGAAAGGGTCACACCATCCCGCGAATCCCTTTGGACCACTAATTCCATGGAGATTCTTCGTTTAAGTACTCAATTTGTCCAAGTGTCATCAATTTAGACAACTTGGTATACTTTGGAAACTCGAAAAAATTGTCTTTGTATTTTTGGAACGTTTCCTTCTTTTCCAACTTGTTTGGATTCTTCGTAGTTCGACAGTTTTGAAGTTGACACTGATATTCTTCGCAGAATTAGTGGTCTAAAGCCCATTATTATATACTAATACGGTTAAGCGAGACTAGTCAATAATGGTTGAAGAGCTCCCAGTGTTTGAGGAGCGGCGGGAGTAGCCCGATTAATGGTAACGTCCATCCAATTAAGTTCATTGAATCTCATAGCGCCGGAGAAGCGGCTGACCGATAAAGGTCCCCTCCTCCACCTGTGCTCCGCAGCTCCGTTCAGCATTCATGCGAGCATAGTGCTAGAGATTAGTTTCGCACGCGAGCCTCGGAGGACAGAAGTTAAGAGGGGGAGGGGGAGAGAGACTGGAGTTCATTTCGCCTGGAAGAAATAAAGGAGTGGAAGAAGGGCTGATCTCGTCTGGTGGCCAAAGAAGGTTCCTCGCGACTGAGATAGCGGAACAAGGGAGGGAGGGGAACTCTAGAGGGTGGATGAGTCTGTTAGCGATGAAAATAATAGCCCGGGCAAGAAAGAAAGAAGCAAAGCAGTGGCTGGCGGAAAGTGCACGACGAAAAGGCCGGACGGGGAGGGGGGCTCGAAAGTGGCTCTGTAAAGTGGGAGAAAGAGCCATAACGGAAGCGGCCAGAAGAAAAGGAGACCAGCAGTCTGACAGTGAAGGGTAAGGCGCTGCTCACAGCCCTCCCTTGCCCCGGCCTTCGCCGAGAGTCGACTGTCAGCGGACGAACTGGCCTACATAATAGATGTAAAAGACTCGCGGAACGACGGCCGAATGAAAAGAATCTCCCGATGAACTGCGAGTAACAAAGTAGTAATGCGTGTCGAGCCGGGCCGGTGGCGAGCGGGAATATCAGAAAGGTGTCGGATATGAACATGCCTTAAAAAAGAGACTGCCTCGAGGAGAAAAAACGGAGCACTGGCAGCGAAAGGCGACAAGGTGCGGGGTGGGGGTGGGAAGTGGTGGGGGGAGTGCGCCAGGACGTTGAGAGGCGAGAAATAAGTTGGGGTGATAAATCGGCGAGAGAGTCTCGCGAAAAGTGAGAACACGCTTGGTGTACGTGTACCGAGCGGGACTCGGCCCCGGATAAAGTGCACGTCGAGATACAAGGCGATTCCCTAGAAGCTACGAGGAAACCTGCGCGTTCAGCGATGAAATTCCGACTATCCGCCGCATGAGCGTCAGCATCAACACACTGTTTGCTCGAAGAGGAAGCCGGCTGGTCCGATATTTTCATAATTAAATAAACAACCGTAAAAATCTAAATAAATCTCAATAATACCAACTTGCACAATATTGTGATTCCCTAATTGCATAAGAAAATCCAATCTATTATGATGATTCTCATTATGTAAGCAGAATACCGAAGTAGCGGGAGGGAAAAGTATTGTTAAGGGAGTTCCAACTTTCACCGAAAAGGGGGCGACGGCCGTCCGAGGGAAGGAGGGAGTCCCTCACAAATAAATTACGCAAGGGCTTTGGCGTATTTGCGCGAGGCCTTAATTATAGGATTCTCAAACTCGTCGTCGAGAGTGAGGATAAAATTAATTAGCTTAATTAGCGTCTTTGGTCGCACCATAATTCTCGTTCATTAACGGAGTAAACTAGAATACCACCTCCCCCGCCCGCCATTCCGGGCCCACCTCGCCCTGTTGGTACATCTAGAGATTACATCGCTCGGTTTCCAACGGGAGGCCAGAAATGCGAGAAATTTTTCCTGCGGGATTATTTTTACAAAGGCACCACCTCGCCCTACCCCCGTCAACCCCTGCGTGTTGTCCCTTACCATCTCACTCGCAAGCTTTTCTCCCTCATTCGCCTGCTCTCTTCTCTGTGGCTTGCTGGCGCTCGGCAACTCGTCTCATCAGCGCGAAATGCGAGGCGCCCGCCAGCCACCGCGAGCATCGACCAAGGAAACGGGGCAAAAATCGCCGGCGATATTGAAACTTCGAAATTCCTACTTGGCTCCTGCATGCGCGCCAGCAGTTCGGAAAAATCCGATTGCCAACCGGGATTATCCCGCTCGAATATCTCCGGCGATGAGTTTTCTAATGGCGAGCTTGTCCGTCCAAACATTTCCATACCGAAACTCCCTCTCTCACAGGCTCTGTGATCAGTGACACGCTGACCGAGGCGATTATGCACATCAGTTTTGGTACATCACTCCTGCACCTCCAATCGACTGGTCGCAATAGACGCTAGAGATGAAACGCCGCGCGAGAGAGAAGCGCCGTGCGAGCAATAGGGTGGGAAATGTAGCCGCGCGGTCGGATTCATGATACACGGAGGTCCCTCGCTTGAAATTGGCTGGGCGCGGAAAGCAAAAAAAAAAAAGAGCGCGTGGGCTGGGCGTTGGAAAGGGACGTGAGATTCATCGATGATCACGCTCGCGTCTGTGAAAATCATTGTTCGTGATCGACGATGGACAGATGAAAAGACAAAAAGGATAGCGGCGGCGGTGGCGGGGGGGTTGTAGGGTGGAGGGTGGAATGTTTGACGAATGTCGAGGAGGGTCGCGGCCGTGGGCGATGGTATGCGTGTAGGTGTGGGTGTTGGGCCGAATACACTCCAATTGCGGGGGTCGAATGCGGTGCAATCGCGGTTACCATCGGGCATGAGCGGATTTTTCTCACGTACGAATGAACATACGGCCCCTGTATGCAGGGGCAGGCTCGATTTCAAAAAGATCGGTCGCACGTATGCGGAATATCAACCGCGCCCGCCCAAATCCTTGCACGAGCGACGAATCACGATTTTCAGCCTGCCGTAATCTGATTCATTAATCATTCGCATCCGTCGGCAGCCGCGTCCGCTAGTTTATAGAGGCTCGCACCAGCCGAGTCAAGAGTAAACAGGATAAAAATTCAGCCGGAAAGTCCTTCGTCTCGGCTCGAAGGACTTTGCCGGCGAAAAGGTGGCCAGTCAACGTTCGAATTATCCTTTCAGCGTCGCGAAACGCCGAGGCGTCGCGTCCTGTCTCTCGACACTCGTCTCGGCGAGCCCCGTCTCTGCCGTCGCCCCGAAGAATCGAGCGGAGCCAAGGCAAATGTAAAACGGGGCCGGAAAGTGCATAATACGCATATGCATGGAAAGGCAGAAAATAAGAAAAGCAGCTCGTGGCTGGAGCGGACGAAGGAACTACGGGAAAATGCCTCGCGAGCGGTGTGTGACGCCGCTGCGGAGCACATTTGAATTATGAGATTCAAATGTGGAATAGACGTGGTTAGCGTGAAGGAAAGAGTGCGGTCCTCTGCGTGCGTGCGTGAATGCGCCCACGTATGTCTAGTCTGGCGGCTCTCAATTTCGTAACATTTTTACTGCCGCCATTATGTGGGGTAGAACGATTAAAGGACGACGCGGACGAGTGAATGCGCTCGGCGAAGCTGGTGGTGCGGCGCGTTATTAAAAGGGGCTAAAACATTTTACCCTTAAGAAGACCGCGTGCTCCCGCAGTGTGCGACGACATGGTTGCGTTAGTCTATGAAGATTTGAAAAGGTTGCGTGATTGGTATGAAGCGCCAGTGGGCCGGCAGGGTGGAAGTAGAGCTGGAAATGGATGGGGCGGCCAGGGGTCAGCCAAGCTACCTCCAGGAGAATCGGTAGGGCGCGCGCTCCTTAAGCCAGCTAAAATTTATACGCAGTCAGAGTAGAAAACCGCTATCTTTTAATTTATGCGCCACCCTGGGAATTTAATATTCTCCGAGCGTCTGGAGCGCGTGCCGGTAGCTTCCTCCGGCGAAGTCAAGTGCGCCAACCCCGAGTGGGAGAGGGGGCGCAGGAAGAAAGCGCAGGAAGAGCAAAGAAGTAACAACGAAATAAGAAGAACCGGCTGCGGAAAGCTCTCGAGGGCCCTTTTCTACAAGGTCTCAGTCGTGCATCCCAAGAAGGGTTAAGGGCACGCTTGAGTGACTCACAAATTAGGCATTCCAAGCCTCAATTTCCTGCGCGCGGAATCCCATTGACTCTTTTCGGCACATATCCCTGATATTCCGGGGTCATAACGCGTAGAATCAGTTAGATAAGCCGGCCCGGCCCCTGCTCCTTGGAGCTCGTCCAACGGCGGATGCCATCCGCTCATTCGATTATCAAGTAATTTAACGACTGTTGAACACGAGCGAAATTACCTGATTAAAGTCCGGGCTAAGCGGCAGATATATATGTCGTTTATTAGCCCGGCGAAAATCCCATTGAAGCTTGATCGTTAACTTAATGAACAGCAACAGCCTAGCCCGTCGTTGCCCTCCCGAGAAATTTCCCGTCGTCCTGCTGCGAGCCACGAGGAACCCTGAATCACCGAACAAAAGAATTCCCCGGCAATTCGCGAAGGCAAGCCCGTAATTTGAATGAATATCTTTTTTCCATGCACGCCGCGCAAGAGCGGTGGCATCCTTTTGATATTTCGAGCACCCCGGTGGCAGAGGGCACTCCTGATTAAATTGCGAAAGCCCTTTCGGTCCGAGGGGAATAATTTCTGTTTCCCGAGAAATTCCATACGGAACAGGTTCGACGAAAAGTTTCGTCATTTATGAATATAATCGAGACCCAAAAAAAGGATCGGTGGATTAACAAAGCGAAGATAGGAAGGATTTCTGGCTCGCCTTGATATTACTCTTGTCATTCGGTATCTTTCCACTTTAGCCAGCACTTAGGTGCCAGGTGGAGGGCTAAAAGGCATGCATTCCCATGCAAGTTGTAGGCCAGTGGTAGGGCCGTTAAGCCAACAGCAAGTGAGCTTCGACTTCCAGGCTTCTCCCATTGTCCCCGCACTTCCACGCCCGAACAATGCCTCCCAGCGCGGTAATAATAAGAACAAGAACAATAATAATGTGTAGCGGTGGCAGTGGAGGCCGGCCGGAATGGCCCCGGCGACTAAGAACTGCAGAATGAATCTGCTTCGGAATTCCAGGCCGATCTCGAGACTCGTAGCCGTGTAATCTGGTCTATGTACGCGAGGGCGACGGCGCCGTCGCCGGGAAGGGAAAGAGAGAAAAGGAACTGATCTGCAGGAGTATCACGCCCGAGGCATAACTGACTGACTTCTCGCGCGCTGGCCATTCCCCGGCCATCACCCTAAACCAGCAGCCATCTGCCGGGAGGGTCCGACATTCCTTATCAGTAATTTATACTTTCAATTTACTCGAGAAGATTTCAGGTCTTCGATCCGCTACTGTGCCAAAGATCGGACTAGCCGGCGACCTCGTCGCCTTAATGGTTTTGTCCGAAAGGACCGCCCTCTTTCAATTTCACAGCCCGTCGAAGTCATTATCGTCGCGCTCTACCCCATCCCCCACCCCACCGCCCCGTCCGGACGATATTTATCGCACATAATTTTGAGCAGAACTCACTGTCGACTTCGATTTCCACTGGCGAGATTGCCACCGAGGCAGCTAACTAGCCGGACCATTAATTCTGTAGTCCTGTAACGGGCGGTGCGATCGGGGAGCGTAGTGGGGTGTATACGTGATCGCGGCGATCGGTGCCGTTAGTGAAGCAGGATGCGAGAGGAGAAAGTTCAGGGCCGATAAAATATTCAGGCCGCACCATCAGCTTCGAGCTGGAAAATTAGATTTAGCCGCACTCCCGCAGCCTCTATTACTATTAGAGGAAACAGCGGTCCGAGAATGAAGCGCCTATAAGAAGAGAAAAGTGTCTGAGGCTCGTGCTCTATCCTCCCATGCTCCCGCTTCTTTCAGATTGCGTCCTAAACTCCTCAGAATTTTCCCTCAATTCGAACAACAAGTCCATTAAGACAAGCCCAATGGGTATTTAGGGCTTGCAAATCGCACGAATGCTCGAGAAAAATCAAAGGGAAACGGGAGACATTGACAGGGCATGATGCCATTTGGAGGCGGCGTAACTATCCGGCCGGTCATCGGAGATGCAGCTGGCATTCTATTTCGCAATAGCTTCCCATGAGACACCGGCCGTCTGCGGCTCTAGCGTACAAAGGAGCTTCAGGCACCGGGAAGCCCCGAGACCGGTAGGAATACATTCAGATTCAATCAACTGCGATCGAGACTGATTCCGTCCGCAATCTGCCAATTGTGGGAGCAATACTAAACAGGACTAAAGACGCAGAGATCAAAAGACCGAGGTTCTGCCTCCGCCCATGCCCTGCGAGCCGGCCTCCCGCCGGTCGGCCGATCGATCGAAATCGGGAATGAAGCAAGAACCCGAGAGCGCTATTTGGCATTTCTTGCAGAACGGATGTCCCTCGGACGGTCCAATGGGGGCGTCGGAGTGACTCGGGAAAGTTCACGGCGAGAATGACAAATTACCAGAGGCTCCCATTGAGAATGCGGGACAACGGTTTCCCCTGGAGTTCGACGTGCCGCTTATCTCATAGTTTTCACTCTGTTGGCCGTGATACCCTGGTCACCTTACGCGCTACTCTCTATTAATTTTCCCCGGCGCACACCCTCCATCCATTTCCATACGCACCGCGCGCCCGCGCTCATTATTCCTCGCCCTCGACGGCCCGCGAGCTGAATTCGCTCTTCCTCCAACTATGCCGAAATTCGCCGACATATTTTCCCGATTCATCGAGCTTAATTTATGATCGCGTCGGAGTTGGGAACCGCTCGCCTTTTGAGGCACTGGACGATCCCCCCTTTCACGTGGGACCCTCGTCGAAGCAACTATATTCATCTAATAAACATTATGGAAAGTTCCCGTGGATGATACACGAGCCCGGCTAAATTACTTTAATCCGTTACGTCGCCGACGAAGAGCGTGGAAGCCGGCGCCTAAGAACGCGGCAAAGAGCGATTGCCTTCCTCCACCCGGGGAATTCTGCTCGGCCAAACTATTCTCTTGCCCTGTACCCTTGTAATTTAAGGCGGTGGATCTAGATCTTCCTCCAGACTGGCTCGATAAAAAGGGGTCCTGGCTGGGCCAGTCATCCCACAAGAACACCACCCGGAATCTCAAGTATCTTCGGCTATCTTGTACAGTGGACTTTGTTTTCGACTGGAACAACTCGCTAATTACGATTTGGATGGATGCGAGTGAGGTGGATGGGGATCTCTTGAAGCGCGCGAGTGGCGCTTTTTGCGTGGGCTACGCAAGCGGCCGCTTTCGCCTTCTGCCTCGCGAGAATATTACGACGATGTATCATGAGATGAATAAGGGGTTGCGGTGCAACTCCGCTGCCATGCATCAGTGTGCTCCGGGTTCCCGAGCGTTTAGGTGTAACCCCATCCTATTTAGCTAACAAAGTGGGCGGCTAAAGTTGACGGGGGGGCTTGGCGTCGTTAAAAAGTGGGCCCTCGAGCGGGGCGTCGTGTGTGTGTGTGCCGGAGGGATATCCGTCGAGGGAAAAGGAATTATCGCGCGCGCGGCACGCGGTCGGTCCACGCGGCATAAATGAATCGAATAAGTTTCGAGGGCTATTAAACTTGAAATTTGATTTACGCCCCGACGTCGATTACCGTCCCAGCTGCTGCTGCTGCTGCTGCTGCTGCTGGTGATGGTGGTGGTGGTGCTCGGGGTAGCTGCCCCACTCGGATAAGTGAATCGACGAACTTCCTCTGGACCGCGCCGCCGGAGGAACTTCTCTCCCTCTCTCTTTCTCTCTCCAACCCACCTTTCACCCGATCCCTTTACCTGCGCCGGGGACGCGACAAAATTCCGCGAGTCTTCCCTGGTAATTCAGTTGCGACAATACGTTTGTAAATTTTGTTGCTCCACTGAAACTGAGAGAGGAGAAACAGCCCGGAGGAACATCGAACTTCGTCCCGCAACAGCGTCAACCGGGGCTCTCGGCCTGATATTCACTAGAGAGAAGTTACAAGTAGCGAGGCGGCTTCACTTGACTGGCGCGCGCGAGGGGAAATTAGGCTGGCAAACACCGACTGGCCGAGCGCATCAAGTAAAGAGGAGAGCGATGCATATTACGCCTCATGAAACATTCAGTAATTCATTTTAATTCCCCACACTTTTACCGCCCCGGACACAAAGATTCTCTCTCTCTCTCCCGCTCTCTTCCGCGGCGAGATAATTCGGCCGAGGGGAGAAGTCGCGATTAATACGCTCACATTTAATTTTGCATTATGATGGGGGCCAGCGCAGAAATGGTAACGGGGCCGCAAGCAGCGCGCCAGAAGCACGGCCGACAGAGGAGAGAGGTCCAGTTAACGCGATAAATCACAGGCATTTATCCGTAAAATATGGCGAGCCGCATCGAAATGTGCATTTCACCGAGGAGATGCGCCGGGTGAGCTCTGCCTCGAATTTACAAGGCTCGCTCGTTTTACATAAAAATATAATGCACGGCCAACGAGGCTGAAGCCAGCTGCATTAATTTGTATCGTATTACGCACTGTTTACCCCCCATAACGCGATACACCGGGGGAGCAGAGCCCGCGAGCCCATTAAACATCGACAAGGACACAACTGCGCCGCCCCTTCGGGACTATTATCATTCGCGATCCAAATACTTTCGCGTAAATATTTGTGATCAACAGCCGAAGGAGAACACAGCAAGAGAATCCGGCTAGTTCGCCGGGAACGGTGTGTGTGTGCGCTCGGCATCGCACTGTAACAATTATTTGATCAGCCAGCCCGAGCCAAGGAGAGAACCAAGGAGCCGAGTCGGCCGAGGAGGAAAAGCGGGAAATCGGAGCTGAGAGCTCGGTACAATAAGGGAGAAAGCCCCTTGGTGCATTCCTCGTTTCAGCGGGAGCAGTCAAGTGCCAGGGAAATCGAAAAGCTGCCGCTGCCGACGCCGCCGACGCTGCCGCCTCGAGAAATCGGGCACGGAACTCCTCGCGCGCGCGCGGGTACACTAGATCGAATGCCTCAAAGTTTTCCCTGGCCGAGAGATGCCACGAAATATTTCCAAGTCGTGCGCCCGAGGAAAAGGCTGATCTCTCGTTTGCCTCTTCGGCGCCCGCCCGCTCTCGCGAGTCCCCGTCCCGTCGAGAGAGCTGCATTTTCTCAAATTTCCTTAATCTCTCGAGGAGAGCGCCGGCGAGGCAGAACGCGATAAAGAAAGCAAAAGGAGGTGGCGCAAAATAAGCAGCACTTTATCCGCTATTCTCTGGAGCTTGAGAGAGTGAGAGCGTGAGAGAGTGAGAGAGAGAAGAAGAAGTAGGTATAGTAAGGTAGAGGCGGGGGTGTTGGATTAAGGGTGGAAAACCGGATGGAAATCCGGATCGAGCGGTACGAAGAGAACAATAAACGCGGCCGGTCGCCGCCTCTGGAAGCTCTGGCTCTCTCTCGGGCCCCCTCCGCGCCACCCTCACCAGTCACCCTTACAAGAGGAGTAGAATAGTACAGGAATCGCGAAAACGCTGTTCCGGCGAGCATTCATCGTCGACGGCCTCATTTTTTTGATCCTTTGCGCGTAAAAGCGAGTCGTGATCATTGCAACCCGCTTACGCTTCCCGCTCGGGGGTAAATACTTCCCGACATCGACGTCGACATTGACGCGCCTCTTTCCCGACGACCTCGGGGTTCTCATTCCCTCTATTCTACACTTATTCCCCCGCCCCTCTAACGGATGTACTTCACTAGCAGCACACCAGAGCGCCGGCACCATTTTACGTCCCTTGCAAAGCAGACACTACACACTCTCTCGACCTTGTAAACACTCTTCCGCGCAACTATTTGCCGTTTAAACGGAAGCCCCATTAAAAGTTCATCTCCCCTCTTTAGAATAATGTGCGAATGCCCGGCCGCTTGTTTGCCATAAACAATGCTGCGCGCCCGCGACCCCTTTAAGCCGGCCACAATAATTGTGAACCAGGGCTACAATGCCGGCGACACAGCGGAACATAGTGTGCGCAACAGCGGGGAAACATTGCCAATCGCTCTACACACGCGCGCGCTGCGGTTGCCGGCAAATTGGGAGTTTTATCGAGCCGCTGCCTTCGGTGATTAAGGTGAACATGATATCCAGTTAGGCGCGAGGCAAGCTTCCGTATAATTATTACGCTCTAGCATTACCAGCCGCCTTGCGCAACACGAGCCTCCGCGGGAAGGTGCGGGGGACCGTTCAACGTTCAACGGTTGAGAGGGGCCTAGCGTCTCTCCTTCAAGATACTTGGGAATGAGGGGCGCCGGATTCGCAGATTAAATTTGACATTCGCCTGTCGAGTTCTTAGGTAAACGGGGGGGAAAAAGTGTCGCTGCCAAAGTAGAATATCCGAACTAGGAGGAATCCTAGGGGGGCCCGGGCGCGCGCGGCTGGGCATCTGTGTTCGTCTCGTTATGAGGAAAAGTCTGGGCCGTCGGCGTCTAGAGGCGGTGGCGTCGGGGAGATTGACTTTGCGCGAACTTCTTCTTCCCCTGCTACTGCTCGCTCGTCCGCACACTTTTTGGAGAAATTACTTTCGCCGCTGGGAGTAGTCCCGGCCCCCTCCCGTCTCATCCTTCGAGAAGGACAGAGGGAACTTTCTGATGAGAGTGCTCGCCGAAAGCAGAGCGAACCCTCGCCGATATCTCAGCATCGGATATTATCTGCTCGTTAAGGAGCTCCTTATCTTATTAATGGCCCGTTTCCCACACCCGAGATTATTATGACACGTCGGCGAACTTTATTTTCCGACAAGGAATCCGCCGTGTAGCCCCGGGGGGAGAGAGAGGGGTTACACTCTTAACGCGACCCGTGTCCTTAGCGGCATTGACAGGGCGATAGTAGGCGAGATAAGCTTTCGGAAAGTAACCCTCGACTTTGTGTAGCGAGGCGGCAAGTGTACGGTGAATATACGCCCCCTCGAGGCAGTTGAGCCATTGGGGCTTCTCGGATAATTGAAAAATCAATTTCCTCGTGATATAAGCCTTTACAGGCGGGCGCAGGCTTCTTTCAGCTTTTTAAAATTCAGTTCACGCTGCCACTCGCATTAACGCGATGTGGCCCCTTTATGTGCTGCTCGCGCGCATGTTACTTTCCGCCGCGTAAATTCACTCGCCTCTAAACCAGGCCTCCATTGTTCTAAGCATCATGCGCCGCGATGTGCCGCGGCCGGGAAATAAATTCCCCCTAACGGGATTGACGGGCCGCGCGTGTCAAGATGTAGAGCCTAGTTTGCCGAGAGCTTTCGCACCGCCCGTGCTATACGCGCACTGGACGTGGGGGGGGATGGGGGGCTTGTAGCAATTTTGCACGGGACAACCGAGGGCCCCCGAACTCGAACAGTAGCTGCTAATTAAGGGAAGAAGAAATCGAAAATCGACAGGAGAATGAAAGGTGCGGGCGAGAGGGGGGGTAGGGGGGTAGGGGCCCTGTGTTCTGGGGCATTGAAATTTTTGGCATCGGGCGCAGCAGTCCGTGCGCTGCTAGGGAGAATCGCTGCCGCGATAACGATGTTGCGTCGTTTCCGGTGAGAACGAGGCTTTGTTCGACGGCCCGGAAGCGGATACCGCTCATCAAGGCCGCTCGGTCCGGTCGACAATGCGCGTTTTTCGTTGCCAGACTCGAAGCGAGCGTGGAAAAAGAGCTCGGCCCCCGGGACAAAAAGTAGAGAGACGAGCGGACGGAAAGGGAGAACCTCTGTTCTTCGGAAGCTCCGCTCTCCGCGCCGCTAGGCACCGCCAGCGATTCCGGTATCAGCCGAGCGATTAATACCAGCCAAGACCATTTGCCTAGCCTCTTTCACCCTTTGCAAAGACCTCCTTTTTCAAAAATGCCCGCCATTATTGCAGCCGTCCCCGAAAGATCGCGCACGCTTCACCCCCTACGATTACGCCTACATCCTCCTCCCTTTCGCTACAGCTTCTTTCCTCCCTCGCAGCTCTCCTCCTTTTTTTTTATTAAAGCCGGATCGTCGGGTCAATCCTACTCGGGCGAGCATCAACAGGGGTATGAGGACCGGAGGGCCAATGGACTTTGGGGCAACTCCGCGTGCCAGGGACAGTCCGCACCGGCATTTGAGGAGGCGGGCGGGCCGGATTTAATTAAAATTTAATTCGGGGTTTTACTAATCCGCAAGTCGCACGGGCTGTGCTCGAATGTGTATGCACTGTCTCTGCCGGCTGATCCAGCCGGTGCGCGCCCTTCGTCTCAGAGAGAGCGAAGTCGTCGCCGGGGCTTGAACAGTGATTCGGTCCCTGCGAGAGGGTTACTGCAAGCAATACGACCCCCGCTGACACACCGGCCCCGGAGCCGGGGGCGGAGGGGGAGACTCGGGGACAGGAGGCACGGGATTACCACTAAAAGCGTACAAATCCTTGCCGGAACGTTGGCTCGGTGAGAGTGCGCTTTCGGATGAACGGAGGGGTGGCTCGTGGCCGGGGTTAGGTGTAACCCCGGCCTCGAACGGAGTTGCTAGTTTAGGCCGTCCTCGCAAGCCGCGAAAACTTTGCGCCACTTCCATGTCCCCGTCGCCTCACCAGCGAGATTCCTGCGGGCTTCCCCCTTCAACTTCACAGACACCCTTTCCTATCGGGAGACCAACAGTTTTCTGAACACCCTGCCGCTGACTGTTCACGGTGTCGGATGCCCCCGGGTGTCCTACCACCAGGGCGATCCTGATGCCAGTGAGATTTCGCCTTTCTTCGCTGCCAATTATCAAAAGACAAATCACTCGAGAGAGAGAGGCGGGCGACCCACCGCCGGGGGGGATATTTCCTACGATGAAAGAATGATCCCCCGGCACGCAAGATTGCCAGTGGAGTTAACAGGGCAACAAGTCGACCGCGATATATCCAGGAAAGTGATGGATGGCGATTTGTCGCCGAGCATATTTGCTCCCCCGACATGACGAAGACGAAGTTCACTCGGGAAGAACGACGAGCGCCTTCGCCGAGCTGGTAACACAGGAGCTTCGATGCAAATTGAATTCGATTGGCAGCGATGGTATAGGCGTCGGTGTTAATAGCGGCGTGAAAATGCCCATTCACGCTCGACTTTTAAGCAGCCGCTGCCGGGGAGAAGCGACCCAGTGCAATGTGGAAAGTGGGAAGAATCACTAGCAGGAAGGCTCTCGTGAATCTTTTCCAATTTCAATATCGGTCTACTCGCCGGGAAATACACGGCTCGCCCCGGTATATAACTGACCCAAAACGATGCAGGCTACCTTCAATAAGATCTCAGGCAATAATAGCCGTACCAGTAGCGGCAGCAGCAGTGGAACGTCATTGGTCAATATCTCGTACACGTGCCACCGTAATGTATCGGCGCCGGTGCTGTTCCATATTGAAAACTTCCAATATAGCCTCGGCCCACTGCCACAGGTAACTTCGTTCATCGTTATTGCACTTGGCTCGGAAAAAATTGCCCGGGATTCCCGCTTTTCTTTTCTCTCCTATTTTTTTTTGTCGGACCACATCGGCAATTATTCCCTGAGAAGGCTTCTACCGGACCACGCAAATCGAACGGAGACTAAAGAAAGAAGCAGGGAAAGATACTAGAGAGCATGTAAGAGAGATCAATTGTTCCCGGCTTTCGAGTGAAAAGACAGAAGACAGTCTTTATTCCCATTCTGCATCCCCGGAGTACGTCTCTCATCACTTGTTCTCCTTTCTTTCTCTGGATTCTCGGTCGTCCTCGATGCCAGTGGGTAGAGGAGAAAATGGAAAATATGGCGTTGTCTGGCGAGATGCTTTATGAAATTTAATAAATACGAAATGAATCTGCCCGCCGCCGCCGCCGCCGCCAACGGCCGGGAGGAAGTGGAAGAAGCTGCGAGGTCGAGGGCACTGGGGATACTAAGCGAATCCCAGGTAAAAAGCTCTCTCTTATAAGGACGAATGTCTTGTTGACCCGGTTTCCTTCCGACGACTTCTTCTTCTCTTGCTAAATGCTGAAATTCCTTTAACTCATTTATTATTGCCGCGGTCAAAGATATTGGCCTCTCGATTTTCCCCTGATAAGAACGCCTGTTAGTCGCCTATTGCATCAAACAGGAATTACCCCTGGCCTGATTTGTCCTCCGCGCCCTCGCGCGACGATGGTTTTAAACTAGAATAATCGAGGGGGAGAAAATCAATTGAAACCAATGAGTTGAATGGTGCTAAGTTCTGACTGAATCCGACTAAATCTGACAGTTCGCCAATAATCGGTTATGATATGTGGAACACGGAAAGACGTTGGTACCTTACCTATTCTCAATTATCCGTCACTCAACCCTTGATACAATGAAAACTACCATCACTAGATTAAGTTGCCTAATTTTCACATTCCACTTATTGCAATTTAAGAGGACGAGCAGCAAAACATTCCTCCTTGCAGACGAACGAGGATATTTCTGCTCCTCGGAGGTAAATATTTGACGAGGCGAGGCTGGCTTGCCTTCCTTGCGCCATTACGTTCCTCGAAAAGTTCCCGGGGAGTTCTTGGACCGGCTGTGTCCGCCGGAAGTAATGCGCGTTTAAGTCGCATAAATAAGATCGCACTCACGGATTCTGCGCGACGAGCTGCCCAAGAGACTTTCCCAGCGCGAGGTCTTCGAGAAATTTATTGTCCCTATTCGCAAGGACGTCGCGCTAAATAATTTTTCCACCAACTTCCAGCTGTTCGCCGAGGAAAGCCTGCTCCTGCTTTCGGCTCTAACGCTGGCTAATATTTTCTAATCGAAACGACCGTTAAAACATTCAGAGGCTCTTCGCGATGCCCGGGGGTGGACTGTTAGAACACTCGAGCACGAACTTCTCGGAGGAGCGCGGCTCCGAAAGAAACTCGTGAAATGCGTCTGAAGGAAAAACCGGCGGAGCAGAGCGGCAATGGAGTGTGGCGCGGGCGCTCGAGGGGCTTTATAATATTTTAGCACAACACTCGTGGAAAGTGTTAAGAGAGGGCGACCACCGCGGGCAATCCTCAACGAGCTCCCGACCATTCTGCATAGAGACACTGGCAAGTAGAATCCGCCATGCGGGCCCGGCCAAGAGGAACCAGAGAGACGGAAACAGAGGCAACCAGCCACCGCCGCATCCTCCCAGTGCCTCGAGCACATGTTCTCCAGACACTTGAGTTATTTAGTGACACTTAGGCGACGCACATGCATTTTCACTCAGCGAGCCGCGTCATCGTGATCAATCGGCCGAAATGAGTGTGCGCACATACAGAAATTCCGCCTCGCTCGCCGTGGATTCAATTATCAAAGGGCGCACAATTAACCCTCGGCTCTCTGTCCTTGCTCCCGAGCGCGCGCGGTCGCCGGATGAGCAAGCGCCGCCGCGGCCACCCTGCGCCAGAACTCGAGCTAATTGCGTGATTCTCGCTGCCGCGATATGCAAGACTTATTCGACCTGGTGAACAGTGGAAGGAAGTTTTTAGGAGGAGAGCGAGAGGCTCGGCTGGAAAGGGAGGAGAACCGCAGGAAGCACCGCGCAAAACCGGGCCAACTACGGAACAATACTTCATGGAAATAAGAAGGGGAATTCGTTAGGGAATAACACGGTGTAAGCCTCTTTCCAGGTTAAATGCACTCGTGAAGCTGCAGGAGCTATCCCGGCGAAGAAGCCGTGGTGCAGAGGGGGCGGGGGTGGGGGGCGTGGTTCTGAAATGCTCTAAGTCCGAGTGCATACAACTGAGCCTCTAATTTAACCGTTGGCCGCCGCCGGAACTTCTGCAATGAAATTGCAACCCATGCATTCCGCCGCGTCAAGTAGAACACGGACTTTAACTTCGAGACAAGTACAAAGCCTAATTGAAGCCGGTGCAATTCATTCGCCGCAGCACTTTTTCCCGGGGGAGCATGAGAGCCCGGAATTAGGGCAATACCTATTTAAAGGAGTTATTGTTATTTCCGCGAGTACCGACCCACCGCCAATTTCCCCGAAAGATCTTCAAGTGCCATTGAGATAATTCGGTGGACATGACGTAGTCCTCCTGCCGTACTAGTTCTCTTCCGAGAGGGAAGGAGGAATCTGCAATATTCACTAAGCCGATGACACTCGAATTACCAGTTGATTCTCAGCAGTATTAGACGCCCACTCGATATCTCCCTCAATTGAGAGCGACGTCGGGTATCACCTCTTCCACTCTCGCCTCTCGCCTTTCGCACGCCCCGCCAGTTATACGCGCGAGTACCGTGAATGCCATTTGCGGCAGGCCACCGCAAACATTTCTTCGTTACTCGGGAGCTCTCCGGCTGCGTCTTTCCCCGCCGGAAAGTTTTAATCAAGTTACGTTCTTACGCGCGACAAAGATATTCCAGGGCCCCCGGCGGCGGCGCGCGCGCCCCGCTAATTTGACGCCGGCGTCTAGATGAAGATAAAGAGGCCAATAGGAGAGACGGAGAGAGAGAGAGAGAGAGAGAGAGAGAGAGAGAGAGAGAGCGGGAGAAGTTTGCCGGCAGTGCGTGTATCCAGAAGAAAGCTCGTTTAACCGAACATACAGCGTCTATCCGCCCTCACCCTCCGCCCCCGGCATCCAATGTTTAGCTCGGTGTCTACTTTGGTTTTTCCCCGGCGCACCTGGAAATCATTTCGCCGGGCGGGCCGAGCCACAGTTAAGGAGACACTAACGTGGCCCCGAGAAAAGAGTGAGCAGGCGAGCCGAGGCCGTAAAGAATTTACGGGGGAGGAATTGCGTTGGGGGGTCGGGCGTACATGAAGTTAGGATGGGACTCTTTTTAGGGGTGGGGCGGGAGGTGGTTTCGCTTAAAGGCCACCTGGCCCCGTGGTTATTGCGACCTCCCTCGCGCAGAGACACCTATGAACAGACTAAGGTACACAGGCACGAATGTCCGCCCTGGCTCGTAAAGGGTGAGCCGACGCGTGTTTTATATATGCGGAAATCCGATCGGAACTCGCCGAGTTACGGATCGATTGACTTTCATCGACACCAAGTACACACTTTCCAAGTAGAACGCGCGTCGGAATATATATCCCTCTCTCTCTATGGCGAGAACTCTGGCAGAAGTGGCCAGCCTCATTAAATACTATCAGGACACAAAGGGAGCGCGCGGGGGAACTTAGCGCGACAATTGTTTCGCAGATCGCACGGCAAGGAAACTCGCGTACACTGCTTTCAGCTCGCGAGCTCAGACGCTGCAGCTGAGAGCCGAGAGACGCGAGTTCATTCAGCGCCGGGGAGGCGAGGTGACAGCCTCATTCACGCTCCTCATCTCTTCAAACTATGCCATTATGGTAAGCGTGCGTCTTCTCGCATACTTAGCATACCTCGAGGAGACGAGCGTATCACGAACCAGCCAAGCCAGTCGTGAAATACTTGCACCTCCGATCAGGAATTCGAGACAGGCTGTGAACGCGTGTCCCCGGGAAATTCGTTACCCTCCGAGGATCTCTGCTGCTGCTAATCGCGGTTTCATGCTAAAATCGTATTATCTCGTCGCGAGGACTTTTCTCCATTTTCCCGGGGAGGATTCAATGAAGACGACGGACGCGAGCGCGCCGGGTCAACTTTTGCGCGGGAGGCCAGTGTCGGCGAGCGCGAGTAATTAAAATGCATCGATTGCGCGGGCCGGTGTGAGTGAGGGGAACGATAGCAAGGGAATAAAAGGGTAGCTGCGAAAAGTCGTGTATCCGTGGACAGGCTCTCCTCGTTCATTTGCAATTCGCGATTCGCTCTCACGCACGTCACCACACGTTCAAAACGATTTCGGGGTCGTTCAGCCTGGTTTACGTTGCGGAACCGGCCGCGTTTTATACCACTGGCTCGCCGTGTGCCCCCAGTTTTATTGCCTACTGGTTTTCGAACCTCCCCAACCTCGATCCACCCGTTCGCGCCCCCCACCGCGCGCGCGCGCGCTACTCTTTTTCTCCCGACACACTACCAGTTTTTCTGCTTTGAGGGTCCCTTCATATCGAGAGCACTTGCCGTAGCGAATTTCATTGTTTCGCCGAGTCACTGTTTATCCTGGATTCGCTGCCACCGACACTATTTTAACTGTTGAAGAGAGCGCGCTACTCCCACCCGTAACCAATCCAGCGCGGCAACACCGTTCCCTTTTCAGTTGGCCGGCTTCGAAAAAGCTATATCGCTCTAATCATTGAAAGGTACGCTCGATCGATCCTCCGCTCGGCTTTCCAGTGCGTTTAAACTTCTATCTGTCTGGGAAGGATCGCGCGCCCTAAACGAGTTAGGTACACGTGCATGTGCACGGACGAGCGGGACACATTCCGAAGTGACTTCGATCGAATCTCTCGGTTTGACGACGTTCAATTGGAATTACCGTGGACGAGTGCGGGGGGGGGGCGGGGGCGGGGGGGATTGAAAGAACGTTCGCCCGGATCGCTCCGAGATACGCCGCCTGCCCCCCTGCCCCATTCCCCCCCTTAAACCCGCCGCCCAGAACCACCGACAATCGCGAAAAACTACTGCGAATCCTGTGTACCTCCAGCACGGTATTACCGTTGTACCTGATATCTGAATATCGACGAAAGTTCCGCGGGAGAGGGAATTCGATTGGCCGAGAGTCAATAAAAATTCTCTGATTTTTCAAACACCCCTCGGATTCCCTCGATCCGCATAGTTTCGAGAGAAGTTGCCTTCGAACTTTAAGTACGAATCGCCCGGCTCCTGTAACATGACTTTAGCTCTGCCCCGACATAGGTAGAACTCTGCCCCCCGGAATTCACTGTGTGTGCGCGCGTCTGCGTCAGATTTACTAGTAAGTTACAGGCCATCCGGAGTTCCTCGAAGTAATTTAATCTTTGATGGGGAAAAACTATTCGGATCCGAGGAGGTTCGAGAAGCCGGAGAAAAGTCGGGCCCCGCCAAGTAAAAGGGGGGTGCGGGTGAGACGTATACAAGATGCGAGACTAAAATGAAGAAAAGCGTGGCGAAAGAGGATAAATGAGCTCGCTCGGTGGTATTAAATGGAGGCGAGGTGGCGGGACAATTCGTTAACGAGAGAGGATCGCGAAATAAAGGGGGTCGATCGGCCGTAGCTCAGGCGGCTATCGGGAGTGAAATCTAGGCGGGTGGGATGGGGGTGTCGGTTTCTGGGTTGAGGGCGGCGCGGCGGGTAACAGCGGCACTTGTTGTGCGAGGCGCAACACCAGGGGGGGCGGGGGGAACGAGCCACGAGGAAATTTCCTCTCTCGAGATCGTAGCTGTTGGCCGTGCTGAAGAAACGGCCGCCGATACGGCGTTTATGGCCGAAGAAGCGTTTTCTTCGCCCCGACGCTGGAGGCTGGCTGGCAATGTTAGTAGCTGGAACTACCGCTTCCTGGGTGCCGAGCCATCAACTGATCCTGGAACGCCCTGCATTTTCAATTTATGGGTTGATACTCCGCGAAATTTACGGCCCCGGCCATTTTCGGGCTGAGATACCTCGCCCAGAGAGAATCGGGACTCGATACACTACTGGGAACTGGGGGCCCTTGCCAGACCGCTTGCCTTCTCTACACAAGTTGGACCGATCGCCACAAGCCTCACACGCTACTTGACGAACTTTCAATTAATTCTCCGCCCATCCGCCTCTGTCTACATGCTGACCATGGATCCACGCTACACAGCGGAGAATAGCTGTTTCAACGCAAAAGCACGTACCGACGATTTCGACTCCTCCTAAAGGACGAACCTTCTCTACCCGTAGAGAGAGGGCCAGAGAGAGAGAGAGAGACCGAGAGGAGAACTCGATAATACTGGCTGGCTTCTCTTCGGACGTATCTAGGTGTGCATCCTAGTTCGACCGATTATACGCTTCACTCTTTGGAATTGACAGTGCTCTGCGCGCCAGAGAATTTCCCTCTCTCGTATTCGCGGATATTAGACTGACAATAACATTGACAGTTCGTAAATTAATTCGCCTCCGAGCGCAATGTCAAACAAGCGATGATAACCGCACGGTCCGTTACTCCGTTGTTAATATCACCAGCGGCGCCGTGCGAGCGGCAGATCGAATATTTGAAAAAATGATTATTCAATGAAAATCACCGCGGCGAGCGCCGGGCGTGGAAAAATTACAAGCGGCTGCCTGCAAATGGAAGCCCGCCGCCATAATGTTTAAACGCTTTCAATCATTCACTGCACGCTACAATGAAACTGTTTGAAATGTCGCTGCTTTTGAAATCTGCCTGCCAGCGCTCGTTACACGAGCGATCTAATAAAATGGAAAGGTGGTATAAAACATTTTCCCTCCGTTTTATAAAGCGAATTTTTTCACGCATTTCGTCAAACTGATATTTCCTTGCCGGCGAATTATATATTCGGCAGAAATGTGCCGGTCCCGCGACACGCAGGAATCGCTCGGGAGATAGAGTGGGGGAAAATAATCTGGGAGAATTGGAGGGAATTCGTTAGAGCCGGGCCACTGTCAGACTCGGACTCTAAAAGCGGAATAATTCAAAAACCGCTGACGGCACTCTGTGTCTCCGGCCATTTTTCCTACATCTTATATCCCAGGGCGAACCGCAGGGGAGGATTGGCCCTCCCGAATCAGAAGACGAACCGAGACTCGTCTCTGTGTGTTGCAGGTGATGGAAAAGGGTGGGGTTCATATCGCAGCCGTCTCAAGTAGCGACGCACATCGTCGCTCCTCGCTCATATCTCACATTATTAGAATTTAAGCTGCATCACCCCCTAGAACTTGGCGACCCCTCGATGCCTCTCGACCTTCAATCGAGGACATCGCCGCCGTCGAGATATCACGATAGAGCAAGCGTACCCAGAGATATTCGCGTATAAGACCCACCGCCCTCCCGTCAGCCTCCCTCCCAGAATCGGCCCGGCCAGACAAGAAGTCTAATCGATTGCCGAGCACTCCGGAAAGATATTCATGAACCAAGGCCATTCATCGATAAGCCTTTTATACCTCGGCATAATATTTTCACGGGAAACTGTTCCTATTGACTGAAATAACTAAGGCCTTTTTCCGCCGGACCAACAGGAAACCAATTATGAGCCGGACCAGCCGACCGAACATTGTATCCAGGGTAGAGGGGAGGGGATCAACTACCTCGAAGACAGTAATATCCCGAGGTTCACGACTGTTTCGGATGCCTCTCATTGAAATGCCAGTGCGGCTGTGGGGAAAAAAGGGTTTTAATTATAGCTGACTTTGTCGGCAGGCGAAACGGATCCTGATGCATTTTGCATGGACCGACTAATCGATGCGGCCTCGCGCAGGAAAGAAGGAGCCGGAAGTCCGGCTCGTACCTCGAAATAATTTTCCATTTACTTTCATAATGACCGCTTTCCCGCCGGGGCAATTTTTCGATTCAGCAATAACCCGACTTGTACAGTCGTAGACGGGGACGGGTAGAAGAGACGCGGTGGGAGGGGTGGCGCGCAGACAGGAATTCCGCTGGATCTGTGGTAGTAAATTAAATCTGACGGATTATGAAACGGGAGGGAAGGCGCATATATGCACGCGAGCCGTTTACATTCGATTCGCCGGGAACATGTACCCGGCTGTTTGTATCGTTAACCTCCTCTCCTCTGTGAAAACAAACGATTTCATAATGGAAATTCGCGGTTGATATTTCGGATGAGCCGCGATGCCTATCTTCGAAATGGATTCCGCGCGCTCCGCGGACACGAGAAATCTATATGTTTGCGGATGGTAATCGGAAGCTACCCTCCTACCTTTGGGTTGATGGCCCCTCCGGCTCCGACTCCTGCTCCAACTACCAACTGTATAACTCAACGCATATAATGGCCAATCTCCTTACTCTCTCCCCTCTCGCCGCGCACTAGACATCCCTTACTTCCTCGCCGTTCAAGATCACAGCTCACCTCGGAGAAAAATGTTTTCATTCAACTGCCACTCGCCCAGGGAATCCCGAAGGGATGCTACAAGCTATCGCACTCCAAGGAGACTCGAAATTATAGCTTCTTCCTAACGACCGGCCTCCCGCCGATTGCACCGACGGGAGAAGATACCTCCCAATGACGTATCGGAAAGATGGTCGTCCAGGGCGTACGTACTGTTATAGAAGTGTCGCGATGATAAAGTGCTTTGTCAAGCGAGGATTAATTGCTATCGTACTTTCGCCCCTGACAGTCCAGCCAACCCGCACACTTCGATTCCCCAGGAATTTTCCTCCGATCGCCAAAGATTTTAACAAGTATGTAATATTCTTATCAAGCTTTTCCGCCCAATTCGCCGTGCGCACTTACTCGCGACGCGGCGGCTGTCAATGCCGTTTCGAGATGGCAAACACTCGTGCAGAGAATGTGCAGCCAAGATAGCTTTACCCACCGAATTCGTCGAGTGCACCGGCAATACGAGAAGACATAATATATCATAGTGCAAAATATCGGAACCCTCTTGGAAATCGTCATGAGGCGGACATTAGAGGGAATGGGAGGGCGTGCGAGAGGTGGGTGCCGAGGTAAGGCGGAGAAGAGGACCTATAAGGACTGGTGCTGATCCAGGCATCGGCGGACGGAGAAACGGAAGGAGCAGCCAGCCGATTTCCAATTCCAGTTATTAGGTCCTAAAATCCCTCCCCATAACCGGGTTCCGATCGTAATAGTAGTAGGATGGAGGGAAGGAACGTGGAAGCAAACACAGAGGGAGGAAGTAAGAAGAGGAAATAAGACGTCGGGGAATAGGGGCAGCAAGTTGGTAGAGGCGAGGAAAGGCCGAAAAACGAGTGGAACATGGCTGAGTCTACCGGCTTTTTCAGTCCCACCTTACTGGTACAGCTAGTACGTACTCAAGAGTTTCCGCTTCAATCTGATTCCGAGGAATTGGATACAATGGCCTGCTTTCGTCACGAGCAGGCTTCGAAAGGTCCGACAATATCGACTCGTCCCTTCAGCCATGGTTTGCATTTACCAGCCCGCCGGACTTCCACACATTTTTACTTGACCCTTTGGCCCAGGCCCCCGGCCCGAGAGCATTGCTCATTGTACACCTGAACGTCTGATGAAAGACTCGTATGGAATTTTCGAGGCCGCGCTCTTTTGAAAATCGAATTGGTTCGCTCGGCGCATTCAGACGCGGCGTCGAGGACTCGCCGAGCCCCCACTGAAATCATTCCATACAGCCCGTCAATCTGAACGGGAGGCGCACGGTGTGTTACGAGATGATTAATTATTGCGGTCGTTTCCCTGGGACAGATCGATTCGTGCCTTGACTCGTTTGTCGGGGCCGGAATTATCCCGGACTAAATCCGAAGTGTGGATATGGACAGATGTCAGCTGGTGTTAGTGCATTAAGTCGGAGCGAACTAATTGTGCGGCTAGACGAAGCCGAAACAGGAGGAGGCCTCAGCTGTAATGGAAGCAGCTCGGCCTCACTGCCGGAGGATTCCACGAATTAATTCAATGAGAAACAGTCCGCCAATCGCACTGCCTTTTCGCAGAGGCGGGCCTCTCGTTGATTAAAAGAGGCCGAAAAAGTGGGGTCATCCATCGCGATCGGGTCTTACACTTGTGACGAGGAAGTGCGCGCTCGAAGGGCGGAATTGCCATCGCCGTTAAACCGTGACACAATATTTCACGCGTGCACCTCAGTGCGAAACGCGCTCGCTCGCGCGGTAGACTCGCGTGACAGCTCTTGTCAAAAGGACGAATTACACGCCGCTGGCCTCTATTTTCCCGTTCGAAGCCGCTAGCGCAATCCTGACATGGCCGGCCCGAAATTTCATCTATTCGACTGTGCGGCGCCTCCCGGCAAATAATTGCCCTGGCCCCCGCGGCCGAGCCCGCGCCTAATCTAAATCAGAGCGAAAACAATCGGGCAGAGTGACGGGAAACGGAAGGCTTCGCGTATCGTCGGAGCCGCGATCCGAAATGTCCGATTGTCCGGCGACGAGTGGAGCCAGCATTCTCGCTCCCATTATCGCCGGCATGCAACATACGAGAGGTTGAATCTGCGGGAAAATAGACGAGCGCGGCCAAGAACGTGGCGAAAGGCACACCGGCCGAGGAGAGAGAGAGGGAGAGAGAGTCAACAACGAGGAGGAACGAGAGAGATTGAAAGAAGGGAAGAGCTCGCGCTCGATAAACCGCAAACAGAGGAATACCGGGAGGACACAGTGCATAATGTAAATGAAACCAGCGAGAGCTCGCTCTCGCTCTTTTTCATCCGGCGGAGTTGAATATTTTCTATCCGCATCGGCGGAATACAGATATTCAAGGGGCGCATCTGCCGCGAGAGGGAAGAACCGAGGGAAAGAGTCGCCCTAGTGAGAGAGAGAAAGAGAGAGACGGGAAGAGCGGCTGCTCTCTTTATAAAGCCGAACTTCGACAGTTCCGCTCTCTTCTTCCCCGACATTCTCCCTCCTTTCCCAGCTCCGCGCAGACTTCGGGAAAGTGGTACGTGGGCGAAATTTCGACGTGCCGAGCATACAGTGTGCTCGCTCTCCCGGCGGCTCGGCGAGCCAGCGATCTTCCCGGCGGAAAAGCAGCCGGTGCATCGTGCGAGAACAGACTAGCGCAGCGCCGCGCTCATATGGAGGACGATATGGAAATTCCCCGCGACCAGCCCGATTAGGGACGAGCCGAGGACTATCCTCCTGTCATCGGGAAAACTCGCCGGCACTCTCGCCGGTCTATGCATTAAAGATTACATTGCGCGGCGCATAAGAGGAGAAATACTCAGTCGCGAGGAAGACTAACTCGCGAAAAAGGTTGATACGACTATCGCCGATCGAGCCGCATCTCCATTCGCTAACTAGCCTAACGACCCACAAAGCGACCACTGGGAAAATGGAAAGGGACGGGAAAAGCGCTTATATGACGCTTGCGCCCTAACGAATTCCGGGAAAGCCGGACTGCGCGGCTCTGATTCTCCGGTGCAGTTTACGACGGCGGTTTAGCGTTCGGTTTTATGGTAGGCTGTATAACTGGCCGATGTATGTTTCATGAGAGACGTCTGAGCTCTCGGCGGCGCGCAAGTACGCAACACACGCCGGCACCGGGTGTCGGGGGGAAAATATCAGAACGCTCCTGGTGGCGCGCGGCCCGCCGGGGACGGGAGGCGGAATCAGAGCTGCTCTCTAATTAAAATCAATGAAACAGCCCGCGCGCGCCATAAGTAAACACGGGATTTCCACATGCAAATGAACATCACTCCGTGATGAGACTACTGCACGAACCCCAGTGCCTAGCGGTGCTACTCGCAAAGTAGGAGAGGGGGCGCTCGCTCATCGCGCAACGTGTCGTTCCTCTAACGCAACTGGGACTCTCTCTTCACCCGGTCCCTTTCACCTGGGATTTCCTATCGATTTAGTTAACCAAGCGACAAGCCGACGGAACGTAATGTCCCGTCCTTTTAAATGAATCGGCGAGCGCGCGCGCGCGCGTGCGCGCAAGAGGAAACTGGAGCATGTTCCTTTGTGCCGGTGGTGGTATACAATCGGTACAAAGGCCCGGCCGATCATGCGCCAGTTGAATCGCGAGTGAAAAAGATAGACGAGCTCGAAATCCAGTTGGGAATGGCCGGGGGAGATTTGGCAGTCGAATCGATAGCGTTAATTGGCAGAGGACAGCTCGAGGAGAATCGCGCGGCAGGAGCTTTCCGTTTTGATTAGTTCTGCTGTGGCAGCGTGTGCGCCGAAAGAAACTGCAAAAGAGGTGGAACGGGACTCGGGAGGGCTCGCTCGTCAGATGTGAAAGGGCGAGAATCGGGGAGACTAAAGGGAAGTCGGAAACGTGTTGAGGACGAGGGGGTAGTCGGCTGTTCTCGCTCTCTCGACGTCGTGATTTTGCGATGGTCATCGTTTTCCAGCCGTCGTTTTACACCCCCCGAATGCCCGAATAGCTGGCGAGATTAGCGAAGTGCTCGACAGCCCGGCGCTTCTGAATCGAAGATTAATTGCGCGATTCACCGAACCGGCTCGCTCGCACTTCTGCTGCGTTCGAGGATCCCAGCCGCGGCTTAAGCAGACATGACGAAACACTTTGCGAGCCGCGTCAGAAAGGGAGCGAGGAGACCGCGCAGTTTAACAACAGGTGCGAGGAGCGCAGCCCTCGTAATTCGTCAACCGAAATAGCCATCATTTCCGGCCGCCCGGCGATGTTAATTATTGGCCTATCTTCCCCACTTCCCTGATTGCGCATTCTCGAACCGCTTAAACACGCCTTCGAGATGTAGAGAGCGGACGAGCCAAGGACTCTGTGCACTGCGACGTGCCGGATGGAGTCGGGGAAACTCTCCGGGAGCGCCGCGAAGTGGCTAGCGAGGGAGAGTTTTCGGAGCCCCGGGGATGCCAACGAAGGGCATGAATTATTTCCGAGCCCTCGCAGTGGCTCGTTAAATTTTCGCGTTAAGTATCAAAGTTGGCCGACCGCCGCGCGAAAGAAAGCGCAACACCTGTTAGCTACTTGCCGCTGCTTATGGCATTAAGAAGTTACTTTAAAATGCTATGCATACGGAAGCCAATCCCGGGGCGTATATTCGCGCCGGACCCTTCCTCACTAGTATGCTTCACTTTACCTTCCATCTTTTTCCTCCTCCCTCGCCCACGCGACCAGCCCTTCCACCCTATTCCACCCCCTCTCCGCAGCGACCAACTATCAACTTCTCCCCAGAGCAATGTCTCCCGTCCCTTACTTTTAGCCATACGGGTTTATCATTTCGTGGATACCGAAAGTTGGCAAGGGAAGTCGGCCAAGAAAAGCTATTAACACTGGGAAACAGGCTGGTCGCTTTTATCGAGAGGCATCGGGCGCTATCGATGGCAGCTAAATATAGTACCCGAGCGATATTAATAGAGCGAGAGTGGCCACGATGCGGCCAAGGAGGTCTTTCTTATAAAAAGTTCAATCCGAGAGGAGGCCGCGCGCGCGCGCGCGCGGTTTAATCGAGTGCGAACCGGAGAGATAACTTTGAACTTTGAAGAGACACATAGTGGGAGTAAGGGAGAAGGTGGAGAGGGTGGGGGGTGGATAGGTGGACGATACACAGGGTCAATGGGTGGGCAGCGTTCGTCGAAGCGGACACCAAGAGAGTTGGGGAACAGAGGACCCAGAGAACGGTGAAGGGTGCAAGCCCTGGAAGAGGAAGCCGGCTGGGCGGCACAGCGAGAGTAAACACCAGGATCAATTTAAACTCAGATCTCTGTAATCAAGGGAGGGCGGTCGGACCAGCAGCTACTTTGCCGCGGTGGCCCCGAAAAGGGAATAGGAAAGTTTCACTGCCGCGGCAGCAGCGCGCCACTAGTTATGTAGCCAGCCAGCCAGCTAAAGACGGAAGAAGTAACGAGCGACATTGATCTTTGCTCGAGCCCTGCATTGGCTACACGCTCACGCTTCTCTCCTCGTTGCGCGTTTAACGAATGCCTCGCTCTCCGAAACTACTGGCCCGCCTCCGACTGGCCCGGCAATTTTATTAGAGATCGATGCACCCCTAACGAGACGGACATTCGAGCACGAGTTCCAATAAACTCGCGTTATATTCGCGCCAGCCCTCAAGAATGAGATACCAGTGCGAGGCAGGGAATTCACTCGCGCGCGCGCGCACCTCCCGACATCAATATTTATGGGGAACAATGCGAAACGCGAGCCCGCCTTTGCCGCGTGTGAAAGGGGATAAGGTTGGAACGACATTTTTACGGCAGCTTTTTTTTAATCAAGCGCCAGCCGAGCCTTTCCTCCCGCTTTCTGCCGTATTATCGCGTGCTTGAAAGCCGAGAGTGCTCAGGGCCTTTGAGAGCCGGCGTCAACTACGATTGTCGAAGAGAGCCACCGCTCCAGACGTCGATCGTTCCGACCTCACAAATGCAAAACTCCCGCCAGTCCGCGCTATGAAAACTCATCCGACCCTCCCGACGGCCCAAAGAAGCTGCCGATGATTCCGCTGTCGATTTGCCGAAAGATATGCCGCGCGCAAATACTTCCAGCTGGAATCCGGGCTAGGCGCGAGCACTGGCTTCCAGGGCAGAAATAAATGCGACACGAGTTTCGGGATAGATGAAGACGGACTTTCGCCGGGAGCCGAGCTATGAATGCCCTGTCAAATGAAGTCGCGGCACAAATTCCTAACAAGCATCCACCACTTGGAGAATTCTTGTTTCGCCTTCTACTTTAACAACCGCCGAGTTCTTACCGCGGGCGGACGGCATTCCCTGGATGAATTTAAAAATAGGTATCCAGCCTCGTTACAAACTTCGCTCTCCGTCATCTCGCTGCTCGAAGGAATCGTGTAATCGGCCGAACCATTTGCACGGAGTAGGCTGCATTTGCGGCCCCTGCTAAATCTATACTTGTATAAAAGTGCGCGGTGTCTGCTAATGACACTCGCTAACTGTCCCCCGACATAAAGATAATTCACGGAGGTACATGAGTTACCGTCGACACTTGGCGAGTAGCGAAAGAGCCATAAATTACCGTAGCAGCTGGAATTCACTCCATTAGCCTAGATCGTCCTGAAGCCGTATCGATTGGCCGAGCTGTAAACAGCTATTTTAAGGGTGTCCCGGTGTGTTGATGCAAAATAGAGGCGAGACAAGACCGGCGCGCTCTGATATCTCGGTGCAGCGAGTGCCGGCTCGACGGGCCAAGACTCATACGCCTCCATCTCGCCAAGAGAAACATTGGCATTATAAATATGTCGGCGATAAATCTCGCCATTTACTGCCGAGCGGTACACGTATCGAGGGGAGTGTGTGTGCGTTGCGGGCCACTTGGAGGGAGAGGATACCTTGAGAATCGATAGCTCGGCCGGCTAGACGTGGACACAGGAGGATCCGCCGATGCACGTACGAATGGCAAGGTACACTGGACCATTCACTGGTCTTCTCGGTAGCGACATAAATAACTATTATACAGCGATCCCCCTTTGGCTTTCGGTCCACGTAGAGGCGTCGGGAGTCGAGGGCGGCCGGGCGGGGCTAATCTAGGGCCCAGGGATCGCGCGCGCGCGCGGCCCAGTGACGACGACACTTAGCACGTGGCCGGGAATTTCTGATCGCGGGTCCGACTGACGTGCCTGAACGATTTATGTTATTATATTTTCTCTCGCCTCGATCGCCCGGCTACACCCACTCACTCCGGCACGTAGCTAGCTGGCGTCCGCGTGATAAACTGCGCGAGTGAAGATGCCGTGGAAACCCTGTCAGGTTATCATTCGACGTCTACCTACGTGAGGAATTTCCTGCCTCCCCGGACGTATCTATTTTAGAAGCTGGAATTGCGCGAAATCGCTTCCATCGCGCACGCTACTCTCCGGCCCGACGGACGCAGAGCGCGCGGAGTCGGCGCGGACTCGGCGACGGGTGGTGCGCGCGGAGGGTGAAAGGGGCCGAGGGCAGAGGGGGTGGAGATCTATTGCTTTTAAGGGAAGGCAATGGGAGACCGCCGCCGCCGGAGGATGAAGTGTTTTAATTCATCACTTCTACTTAAGGGGACAACAAATAATAGCCGAAGGGATGCGAAGAAAGGGAGGGCGAGCGGTCGGCAAGAAAGCCAGACGAGTCAAATGAGACTCCGAGGACCTTGGGCATCGAAGAAAATGCGAAAGGGAAGCGGAAGCGTGGTGTGGGCTAAGGAAAAGTTAGTGGGAAACGCTTCGAGTCTACCTGCGGAGGTTCGAGGGCAGACTCTACTAGGGGGACCTCTCGCTTCTGCCACAATCGTTAGCGCGTTCCTGATAGCGCGCGCGGCCGAGGAATAAAAGTTGCCGGGAAACTCGGGCCGAGGGGCCAACGGCTCCTCTACGGGTATCCAGGGGGGTGTATTTTTTACAGTGCTATCTAGTGCACTTGCCGGCTGTTTGCAGTACGGCGAACTAAAGCCAGTTCTTCCTACCGTCAGCATGAACCTCTCGCGAGTAAGTAGAAAAAGCCCCGGAAGAAGAGAATTGACGCTCCGCTGATGAAGTTAGAGCTTGTTAGAGGGTAGCTATTAAATGTCGCTGCGGTTATGGTACCGAAGACTGTTTCACGACGCTTTTTCCCCCGCGGCATCCCACATTCCTCCCCCGCAGTAAGTTGCCCGGCGCTTCGCTTGTTTCTTTGGCCCGGCGGAGCGAAGAAGGTTCCGGTATTCGGAGAACGCGCATTGACGATGCGCGTTCTCACTCGATGAAGCGAATCTCCCCGGGAGATAGACATGTGTGTTAGGGACATGTTCCATTCGCGACAGAACATTCATTTCCCATGTGAACCATGGCTCACCTAACGCATTCCCTGCACCGCTCAGTTTGACCTCCGACCCGATGTAGGTGTCCCCTTCCGCATACATATATGTATGCCACCCAGCCCTCGGCACCCCCGGCACCCCCGGCACCCCCGCCAGCTTGCCTCGCAACGTCGCGATAAATCATAACTCGTCCTGGTTTCTTTTTAAACCAGCACGGAAAAGAGTCCCGCCCGGCTGGAAGGAGTCTCGGAAAAAGAGGCAATGACGAAGAGGATCGTATATCTCCGGCAAGGGAGAGACTCCCGAAAATCATCTACCCCGAGCTGACCTCAGGCGGCCAGTCAATGAATTCATAGTGAACAGGGTAACACGGCTCCTCTCCAATCACCTCCAAGAGCCGACTCGAGCCGACAAAGCGCGCGCAACGTGAATTCGGCTTGAGATAGCGGCTCGAAATTACCGGCGCCAGTGTAGTCGAGAGAGGA
The DNA here is from genome assembly GCA_963675795.1 of Crossocerus cetratus. Taxonomy (NCBI): domain Eukaryota; kingdom Metazoa; phylum Arthropoda; class Insecta; order Hymenoptera; family Crabronidae; genus Crossocerus; species Crossocerus cetratus. The sequence continues at coordinate 20,332,411 of OY776665.1, read as the reverse complement.
AGGCCAGGTAGCGCAGGCAGGTAGGAGGGTAATTCTCGATTTAGAATTTACGTGCGTATCCCAAGGGGCGGGGGGAACGCTTTCGAACATATCGGATATAATGACGAACACGCGAGCTGGTGCTAGTGGATCGTGGCTGGCAGAGCCTCGGCCTGGCTCGCCCTGGGAGAGCAGCATATACGCGCCTCGTTGCATAATGGCATGCAGACGCGTGCGATCACGGACAGCGGAGCTTCTGGTGCGTGCCAAACGTGCACAGTGCACACACGCGAGGCCCCCCCCCCCCCGCTATAAGGAGCCGGCAGCCTTCCGGCGGGAATTGACACACGATTCGAGTCCCCCGACGAGTGCTCACTGGAATAGGCCAATAACGAACTTAATGACGCGCACGCGACTCCTGCAAACTGATTCTCCTGACAATCCTAACAAACCGTTTATCAGAATCGGAGATGATTAGGGTGGTCGGTGGATGCGCGAGGAGAGAGTAGAGATTCGAGAGGAAAGTTTTTTCTATTTCGAGGATGATCTCGGGATGAATCGAGGGGATTGGCGGCGCCTTAGGTTTCTGCGATCGGGATGGCAGAGGGTAGGTAGGACGCGAGCGGGAGTGCAGTAGAAGCGGGGAGATAGACAGGCCGCTTTTCATTCCGCGCTCGTTCGTACTGGCCGTAGGAATCCAATAATTGATCGAGCGGGCTATACGCCACGATTTAGCCTCCGGCTGCAGAGCGCGTCACATCGCCGGCACCTATGTATTATATATTACGAGTACATGCGGCCGTGCGTGACTTTTATATGCCTTTTATGGAGCAGGCCGCGACCAGAATTCCTATTCCGAATAGTTGAGCACACTCCTGCCGACGACGACGTCGACGTCGATGTCGACGTCGACTCTGGCCGCGTCCTCCGGCGCGACGGTTCTTTGAGTCTGCTGGAAAGGCAGCCGCACTCGAGCGCCGCTGCGGAAGTAGTTAAGCCACGACGCTATCAGTCGGAGATTTCACACACTATTTCGCGTCAATAAGAGGGTACGGCTCAAGCCTTCCGCATCGATCTCGAGCACGCGCCTGGAAGCCTGGAAGCGTAAGTCATGCGAGCTCGAGCGGCTGTAAATCTTGCGTGAACACAGCGCCCCGTACACCGCCGACACTGCCGGCGGAGAAAGCGCGATAGAAAGCGGGAACACGGATGAATGCCTCTTTCAGGAGTTTGCACTTGGAGATGACGTCTTAACCGGAAAATCTGCCGGATGAATTTCGGAGATAGTGGGGCCCGATCGCATGAAATGGGAGCGGAAAGTGGAGGGAAATCGGGCTTGATGAAGGAATTTCGAGGGAGTGCGGATTCGGAGAATAGCTCATCTAAGGACGCCGCGCGCCATCATTGGGATTCGAAATAGATTTGAATTCTCTCGGGGCCATGGTTAAAACATGAGGGCCGGGCTGATCTTTGCATAGTAAGAGTTTGATCGATATCGAGGTGTTAGGAGATTGCCGCGATATTGCAAGAGCAAATGGACTCCGAGTGCCACTCGAGAGATGTACTCGAGTGCTGTTATACCTACTTGGTTCATCCACAAATGAGCCCAAGTCTTCCGCGGCAAACAATTCTCCTCCCTCTCCCAGATTCGGCCTGGCTATATCCCCTTTCAATCGAAGAAGCGTCAACTGACGATCGACCTGATAAGCGTCTTCTCGGCGCGCCTGGCCCATGAATTCCAATTGGGTGTGTTGCGCGCCGCTTTTGGGATTAACATTGATTTAAATTACAAATTTAACTACCCTCAAGACCTGGCGCGGTGAGAGGGTGCCGGCTCCCCGAGAGAGAGGGGGGGAAAGAGTGAGAGGAGGATAGTTAACACGAGGAGCAAACGGGAGGGAGCGAGAGGGAGAAAACGAAGGGTCTCGCAACAGGAGGAGAGGCATTCTGGGTCAACTGGCATGAAGAGGGTGGTAGGTGAGACGGTTAAAACGGGCGAACTACTTAAAACACTCTCTCTCCTGGCGGAGAAGTAGCAGTAAGTCTGCTTCGTGGCGAGATTGTTCGGATAACTTCTCCCGGAGCCGGCCACCGCCGCCACCATCATTGCGCCCCCTTGGAACATTAATTTCGATAATGGTATTAGCTGCATTCCTCCCCGACACCGCATCCAAACGCACTTTTCCCACCGCGCCCGACTCTATTTCACTTTTCATATCAAACCACCCGACTCCACCGCGATTGTAATGATTCCTCGTGCACGCCGAGATCTCTCTATCCACGATTCCCAGTGAATTCTTCGATGCCCCTTGGAGAAGGGAGGGCGCCGGCTTCATTAGCGAGGGACGTCCTCTCGACGATATCCTTCGTAGATGCTGAAGGCACAATTATTTCTCTATCAGAAGCATGCCGGGCGTCCGTGTCGAGCTTGGGAGCACGTCGCGGCGGCATTCGGCACCGAGACACCCTCATAATTACATCGCCAGACCCCCGACCCTGCCGTTCGCCCCCTCGGCGACTACTGGCAGACGTGACACTACCATTATTATTGCGAAATTCACTTAAGCTAAAGCGTCTCTTCCCGGAGAATAATGTCAACGATTCGTAAGCCGAGTAGGTCGGGCTGCGATTGTCGAATCGCGGTCGATAAGGGAAAGTCAGCGGCGCGACGGCGTCAGTCTTCATCTGTTGCGCGGCCGCCTCGGCTGATCGAGTTGCCATTGCAGCCACGTATGAGACAGTGGTAAAGCTAAGAGAAACCCAGTACGAATGAGCCTTTAGATCACCGGGCGGAGCGCTCTCCTTCCACGGGATCTGTCTGGCGGGAGATTAGGGGTGAGATTAGGAGGCGACCTCGCACCCCGCTCGGCCCGTGATAAATTCTCCTTTGACTTTATCGATGCTTCCGCCCTGCGGTCAGAGTCGACTCACGAAAATGCCGTTAAAAGGCAACATCGTCCCGGGGATTAGCTGTGTATTCGATCGATGTAATCGCGGCTAAGGCGATTATTCGTCTTAGCAACGATTACGCGGAGAATACGGGGCCGCGGCCGCCCTCTTATAAAATCCTCTCTATAAGCCTGCCATCTCCTCCCGCCCTAAGGAACTCCCCTCTCATCACTGTCCCCGTATGCTTGACCTAATTTAGATTGCCCTCCCAGTCCTCGCACAAACTTTCGCGTATATTTCGCTACTCGAAGACGCGGGAATGGCGGGAAAAAGTGATAGCCGGATTCTTCGTGGAAATGAACAATGGGTTCTGTTGAAAAAAGAGCGAGAGAGAGGGGGAGGGAAGAAGGTCGACAATGCAGGGAGAGTCGTATGAAGTCGAGCAAACGGCCATATTCAGAAGCCGTGCACGTATCGTGCCCTTTGAATGCGAATACAAAGAGGAGACGAAAAATGGAGCCCGGTGGATTTGTCTCTGTGTAACCTTGAGGACACAATCACTCAACAGTATATAAGCGATTATTAATCCGCGAGCCGTGCGACCCCCTGCGCCGAGTGCTCGCGCGCTATTCTTTCCGTTCCGGCCGATTTTTCGCCGGCAGACAATGCCTGTCCCAGTGTAGCTTTGCAATCTAAAAGTGCGAAGGGTGGCAGCTTCGAAATAACAGCACGCGCGCACCGATGCAACGAATAGTCGAAACGGGTTGGGAGTTGGGGGGGGGGGCGCTGGGTGGCAGGCGGGATGTAGTCGGCAGAAGCCATGCCGAGAGCAGATCCATCCCTCGCGAAATATTCGGCCCATGCTAAATCACCGCTGGCACGCGGAAATTTATTAGAACGATAAAAGATTGGAAGATAAACGGCCCGCTGACGAACAGTAAAAAAGAGGATTACCGTCCTCGTGACAAATGACGGCTCCCTGTCTTCGAGGGTCAGGGGGGATCCGTGGGGCCGGCAGGGGGGCGAAGGGGGGGAGGAGTGTCGGGCATCGACTTCATAAAATTGCAACGGGCGAAAATTGCTCTTGCGAATCGCGCGCGCGCTCCCGTAATTCCCGACGGAGGGATGCTGCGATCACAAGGGTTTATGTGCGCGCGATGCACAGATGAACACCGGGATACAAAATCGGTTTTATGGGCCGCGCCACCGCCGTCGCGCCGCTCGGAAACTGTCTGCATGCGTCCGTGTGTAATCGATGGAATCACAGCAAACTGAGATTGCAACCGAGTGTTTAATTGCCGAAGACTATGCTGCTTCGTTTGGCGAGGCGGCCGCGCAAACACTTGCGCCAGTTGCGCGCGCGCGCGCGCGCGATCGTCGAGCGGGAATCGAGCCGATTTAACTAATGTTTCCCGATGGCTCGCAGTCGATCGGGTATCCAGTGGGGTTAATATCTAAATCAGAGTTACCGGCAATGGCCGAGGAGCTTGGCCATGAAACGATATTGTATTCGGTCGGCCGATTCTCGAGCGGGTTGAAAATTACGAAAGCGATCGCCTCGCCCGCGCGCCGGCTCGCCCGGCTAAAATCGAAAGCGCGTAATTCCTTTCTGCCGACGAATATTCATGGGGCGCACGCCACTTCAAAAAGCCCCACGCGCCCGATGCAAATTAATCCGATTGCTTCGATTATTTTTATTAATTAATCCGCCGGATGGAAAGTAAATCCTGCCGCGACTTGATTCAATATTTAAGTTTAATTTAATCATACTGTCGCGGCTATCGTTTGGGTTTCGGTTTCCAATGGGAGTGCGCGCCGGTAATGCCGCCCGGTCTACCGCGAACAATCGGAAATTTATTCTTCCCTAAGCGGCGCAATGTTATTTCGGCAACATGATTAGTCCAGTAAATTCTTATTACAAGTATACGCGAATCTAATTAGAGTAGAAATAGCACATGACATCCTGGGACAAAGAGAAACAAACTCACCGCACGCAACCGTGCCACCCAGCCATTATCGACCACTCGTCCCAGCCGAGCAACGAGCTTGCGATTCGTCTTCGATCTTTTCGGATTTCCTAAACAACGTCCATTTCCCCGGGAAATCCTGCCCTTTTACGTGAGCGCACCTCCTGGGAAATCGTGCGGTGAATCGACGACTCTAACGAGCGATCGCGCTTCGCCGATTCTCCATAAAGTGCGTTATTCTGCTCTCCATGGCCGAGCGCGTTCCATATAGAACGTTCGGCCAGCTTGACCGTTTGCGCCGATGAGGCGCAGGCCAACTTTTTCCAATATGTCTAGCAATTTCGCGCTATGCGCCTCTACCTATGCCCGGTAACTGCATGTTCCACGCGGGATGCGTCCGAAAAAAAATCACCGCTCCCCCCTGACCCCATCAAAACCGCTCGCGCAACTTAGGTGCAACTACTCGAGTTTAATAAATCGGAATATGCCACCAGCTAATTTCGAGAATCGACCCCTGAGAGTGCGACCAGCGAGCTTCACCCGCGCGAGTATAAAACACTACGCCCTCGGCAGATCGAGGCAGTGGAGAATTCGATAGCGCGTTTCCCGGCACGTAACGAACGTAATCATACAATAAACTAGAGGTTGGCAGTGTGTGCTCGGCGGCAAAGGGGATGGCGCAGCTAGCAGTCGAAATCTGGGGTATCGTTATTATAGGAACTCGACGTAGGAAACGAGATGGGTCCGCAGGGTCGCGTAATGAAGAGAATTAATGAAGCTCCAGTGGAGTAAGAGCGAAGAGAGTGAGCGAACCCGAATAACTGTCGACTTCGACATTGATGTGTTCCGACTAAACGCATCGCCCCACAGCCATTAGATACTTTAAGCATATCAAGAAGAATAGTACGAGTGGATCTGGAGGGGTGGGACGGGATGCGCGCGAGTCCCCGGGTATAAAGGGGAATGGAGAAACATTGTGGCGGGAGGTAAAGGTGGTGCGATAAGCAGAGCGGCGGCTGCGGGGCCAGATGAGATAGAGAATAGTCGGGTTATACGTGACTATGGTGAGCCCGGTATGTCTATGGGAGGTCGGTGTACCACAGCCGGGCGCCCACTACTCGGAAAGTACAGTGGCAGTAATGGTCCCCTAAATCACATTATATTGTTTCTTGAGGGGAATGCCGCGACCACAGTAAAAGGCACATTGTCTGCGAACCGGCAGAAAACACCCGCCACACCTACGTCCACGGTGCTAAATACTCGTTAGCCAATCCGACCGACACTGGCTGCGTCGCCGGGTAATACAGACAAATATTAAATCCGATCCCGCGACCGGTACAACCGCGCGGGATTACTGGAATTGTGACGAAAGGTCGAAAAGCGTGTCGGACAACGGGGCGAAACAAGTGGTTATGGGGCCGAGAGAAGATTCGGGATGAGGAATGGCGCGATGACTGGGGAGTTTGGTCTCCGCGGGAGAAGAAGAATACGAGCCGCGCGCCAATGGATCGGGATGAGGAGGAGAAAGGAGGAGTGAAATTCTTTCGGGGATGCAGGGTCCGAATGAAAGGGGGCTGTACGATTGGGCGTGCACGCGGTTCAAGTGTCTGAGGCCGACGACTCCTTAATGCAACTAGCAATCGTAAACGTTTACCGGGAGTGAAGGCGTCCTCCTCCTCCTCCTCTTCCTCCTCCTATGGATGCCCGGTAGCACTCTACGAGTGCTCATGGCTGAAAAGTGGCGAGCAGATTGCAACGAAAGGGGACAGTGCGCCCACCCGGCCGCGAGTACGGCCATTGACTGCGATAGGAAGAAAAAGGGAGAAAAAGCGCGCGGGCGCGCGGCCCTGAAAGCGGGCCAGATAAGGAGCAGGGAAAATGTCTCGCGAACAGCATCGAAGAAGGAAACGTCGAGAGGCGTGGGATGGTGCGAGGGAGAGCCCTGGGAAAAGACAGGGCCCGGAAGCGGGCGAGAGCGCGAGGGAAAGAAAGGGAGACAAGGTCTCTGCGGCGAGTGATGGAAAGCGAGGCAGAGCGGAGACACCGCGATATTTTCGCCGGCCTTCCGGCGAGACTCTTATTTCATAAAAAGGAAAATATGCTCGCCAGCATTACCACGATATCGCTCCCGCAGGAAAAACGGCCAAGCCCTTTGAGAGTGGCGCCCCCCTTCACTCTCACCCTTACCTCTTTCTCTCTCTCGCTCTCTCTTTCGCTACTTTTATTCCCAGCGCCTGATTCGCACTAAGGACCATTTCTCCGCGGTGGACGTCGAGCGTAAACGTTCCTCCCGCTGAAACGCTCCTTCTACTTGGCTTCTCCTAAAGCCCGCGCCCTTTCCCCGTCCCATCCAAAGTGTCCTGCGCTGGATTACGCCAAGACCACGTACCACCAATCCCCCCGAATCCCATTGAGATATTAACAATTCTCGAGTACACGCCGTAACCTATCCCTCGATGCGCAGCTAAAGCGGGCGGGCATTCGCGAGGAGGCGAATGCGATGTCGCGGTGGAAGAAGAATTAGCAGAAAAAGGACGGGGTCCATCGAGATTGTGTCGACGGAGGACGTAACAACAAGGAAAAGAGTCCTGGCAGCGAGAGGAAAAGCCGCGTGGTAATAGGTGAGAGGGAAAAAGCCGGAGACGTTCCTCCAGTGCTCTAAAGGAGGATAGCCCGGGAAAAGCCGGGAAAGCGGTAAAAGAAGCCCGGAGTAATGGCAATCTCGCCGAAAATTGAGGCGCGCCCTTAACTGCCCTCTTTCGCCAGGCCTGGGCCCCCTTGCTTACCACCTTATTACATAAAGTGTGTAACGTCTGTCTCAATGCGATATATGGGACAGATATCTAGCCATAGAACAAATCCTCCCCTTTTTCACACCCGGACATATCTAGCCGGAAGGTCTCTCATTGTCAGTTCGGCCGGTGGATGCTCTCGGTAAGTTCGAAGGGCGATCGTCTTACCGGCCGAAGCACCGCCACGGTGGTTAACTGCGGTTTGCTAGGATCAGCTAAATTCGAGGGAGCCGAGCTCGGCTCCCTAGAATAAACTCGAGTGAGAACACAGCCGATGGAACGGCTACTTCCTCGGAATAACCGACGATTTATGTCACTGTGACGAGGATTTGAAAGACGTTAATTAAGAGAAAGCTTGGAAATCACCGTCTCGAAAGGGAACGCTACCTTTAATATCCTCAAGTCGAATATGCCCTTGGCAACCGGATACAATGTCACCAGTACAGCGTATCACTTGTGCGGTTTCCATAAGTTGGAGAGATACTGTTTTTCTGCCGAACCGCCAGCAAAGCTGATAGTACTCGGTTGGGCTTGGTTGAGAGTCGGAGTATTTGGGAGTTACGACTGGCGAGGCTCGTGGAAAGCCGTATGACCGCGAACTTGCAGCCGCCAGGAACACCTCCGACAGACAAGTTTGCCCCGAGTGTTTTTAACAGCGGGAGAAACCTGCCAGCTGGAACCAGCGAGACTAGCTCCTCCGCCGCGCTGCAGGTAAGACACCAGATGCGGTATGGATTTTCGCTACTCTCGCCACGTGTTCCACTGTCTGCATAAATCCTCCACCTACCGCAGCGTATCTTGCCCTAGAAAACAGTGGCCGGTTCTTAAACGAGTTAGTTAGCATGCCCGAGACTACACTAATTCACCTCGCAGGAGAAAAAGAGAGAGAGAGAGGCGCGCGCGGCTGGGTCTGTACATATCCGCAGCTTCCAGTTGGCTGGAGCCGACTGGATTACTGATTAACGGCCTTAACGAAACATATCCGTGCCGCTGGAACTACCTTTCGGGATGCAATTTCAACGGGATTTCATTCCGGTATAAAAGGGGATTTTCGCTCGCGGAACAAGTCGCGACAAATGATCAAGGATCCTCTTTTAAGTTCCATATCTGGTTTGTACTGGAGAAAAGTGGCGGTTTCCCCATCGGCTATTGTGCCGTGTGTCGACTTTTTTCCCCGGGCGATTCACGTTTAATTTATTCCGCATTCTCCTCTGCTCGGCGAGCGCTCCCGCGGCTGTTCCTTCGATCCTATTCCGAATGTCAGCCAGTATCAACGCGCCCTGCTTCCCACTCATTACGGGAGTTTTAATTAAAAAGCCGCGACGCGACTGCCCCTCGCGCCTCAGTGGAACTGCTAAATACCCTCATGTCCAAAGTCCCCCGCTAAAGAAAGAAGAGCGTAAAAGGAAGAGGCGAGGTACCATTACCCAGCAACTTTCCTAGATATCTCCCGAGCGCAATCCCACTCTCTGCTATCTAGCTCCCACTGTACGATTCTCTTTGCATGCAATCTTTGGAAGGTTCGATTTTTATTTCTGACTTATCTCTCCGAGGGCAGCTTCCTTCGAGTGGAAGATGGAGCGATGGCCTCTCACAGCCAGACGCTGAAAAGGGCACTGGCTGAGAGACAGAGCCGAGTCACCTAAGGGAGAAGAAATTCACCTTCCCCATTCCTGTCTCGTATTCTCATCCTTTATCGAAAGGGGAGGAGGGAGCCAACCTATTATTACATTGGCGGTTCGAGCGCCGGTTTTATGAACACGCCGACAAAGCGGTAGCGCCGTGTTCTATTTACTCGGGCCGTTCAAGTTTTTTCCTCTCGCGCGGCGCCGAGCGACCTTTTATTGCCTCGGTCCCATCGTGTTTCGCTCGTAATTTTGTTGACGTCGGCCTCGAATATGGGAAACCGAGTGTAATCGAGTCGGCCTCTGTCTGGCTGGGCCGGCTGGCTGCGGTTAAGGGAAAATTTCCCGGAATATCGTGCCCGATTCCCCGAAAAATTCCCGGTAATTTCCCGAGCACGCGTAGAGTCGCGCTAAAGAGAGCGGCCGATTGGCGCAGTCGAAAAGAAAGTCGGCGCGGCGGGGCTGAGTACCCGGCGTTTGAAGGAAATGCGCGGGGGCCTAGGGGATTTCGGGCGAGATCATAGATGGGCTGGATATTGGTATCAAAGAATGGCCGATGGAAGGGATGGAAGTTTTGCGCGGTGGTGTGCGACTGCGATCGCAGGGGCGGTTGAAGCATTCTCGAAATTCCTGGCTGCTTCGGGATCGTTCGACGGGTATTTGACGGACCGCTCCGTACGGTGGAATGGCTCAACCATCGCGATCATCATTCACCAGTCCCGATAATTCTCGTAATTGGAGCCGAGGAAATTCGACGGAAATCCGGAGGACGCCCGGGTTGACAGTGGTATTGGCACACGTTAATTGCATTACCGCGCGGCGACCGATCGATTTGTACACGATGCGAGCAACTTTTAACCGGCCCTTCCACCAATCGGCCCCCATTCCTCCAATCCTCTCTCCAGTAAACAGCAGCCAGCGCGCCCACTGCATTTAAATGTAACGCCCGATACTTTGCCCTCGCCCGAGCAACGAGCCTTGATCGACAGGTAGCCACACTCCCAGGGCGCTGGCTACGTATATTGCTACCGCCGCGGCCTAATAGCAATATTGGTCGTTGTTAACTGTATCCTCGTAATTAGAGCCGCAGCTATTGGTATTCTGAGGGATTCCTCGGCCTAAACCCCTGCAGCAGCGCCGGCCGCGCGACATAATTTACCGAAATAGCAGGACGATCGCGGTTAGCATACCTTTGATAACGTCATTAAACGCACATTCTGCGGCCCGAGCATGGCCGCGATACTATTTCACCCCGGCAAGATGCGTATACCGCGGATCTTTATTGCTATCGCATCCACACCCCATTTGCGCTTCCCCCTCCCGCAACTCGTTAGTACCTACTGGCCAGTAATCCTTAACCGGCTCTCACCCCCTCGCAACCGTTCATAACGAAAACTACGAATGCCCAATCTGATCCGGCGGCAATCCACGCCGCCGGTTGCGGGGGAGAAATAATCGGGATCTTGCATAAAGAAGCGGAGGAGCGAGGGAGGGAGAGCGCCGAGCTCTCGAACACGATAAGGGCGATAAGCCTTAGAACAGTTCCCCGCGAATTTTCGACCTCTCGTACAATCTAACGAGCCCCGACGAGCCGTTCGCCGTTATCGTCGACGATTTGCAAAGAGGGCAGAGCGCGCGAGTCGAAGGTGTTTGCGCGGCCGATGCCGGAGACAGTGTACGAGACAGTGCGCGCCGCCTAAATGCGCGCCGCTTCAAGGAAATGAAACCTTCATGGCCAAGTGAAGCTCAGCCCTATTGAGGGCCCCTTCCCCCTTTCGAGGTTCGCCCTTTCATGCCGCGGTTAGGGGCCACGAATTGAGCTTTAGAGCCCGAAGACCGCCGCGATCTTAGTCGAGGAGGGAAGCTCCGATATAGAGAAATCGAGAGCGGTCAGAGAGAGATTTGGATGAAATTAAAGATAAGCACGGGCGGAGTGGGCGGAGGAGGATACGAGATGGTGGAGGTGCGCTGGTCGGGAGGAGGGAAGCCGGCAGTTGCTCTCTGGCTCAGCTTACGGAGCACGTAGTGTCGCAGTCAAGACTGACCTACATATGGCCTGCACCACTGTCTGATCCCATGTAGAGCCATTCGGCTGCCTGCGCCAGCTTAGGCGTCGACAGCCAGGAGAGGAGTGTTGCGCGCACACGTGAAATGCCCTCGCGCTCCTCGCTGTTTTCACGCCTCCCGTCTCGAATATCCTTTCAACGAGCATCGGAGGATCGAACTGAGCCCTTCTCCCTCCCGCTCGCCCTCTCCTCCCGGGAAAGCCAAGCAGAAACTCGTTCCGGCAAATCGTCGGATTATGCGAAACGAGCCGCGCGCGCGCCACTACCCGCCTTCCCGAACACTCAGTTTTCCCTGGCAACTTTACGCCCGCGCCGGAGCGCGGCTTCCTCCAATTTTCTGTTTGGCCATTGGGAGAAATCGGATGTGGGGGGATCGGAGTCGGTAGGCTCGCGCCTGGTAAGAGATTAGATCCGATTCGACGACGGCGGCGGCGTCTGTCGGTTCGGAGACACCGAGGATTTGAGTAGCTATTATTCGGGAGTATCTGTCACCGGGGTTTGCCGGGTTTAGCAGGATTGGCGGGCGTGGGGTGGCCGATCGATCGAAACCTTGCTTTTTTCTCTCCTCATCGTAAATCGGAGCGGAGGAACTGCTCCCAAGTGGCTCGCTCGATGATCGAGAAAGTTCCGCACAGATTGTTCTCTCGCGCGTTTCTCTGTTCTCGCCCCAATCGTTGATCGCGCCATTCCTCAAATAAAGCCTCCCCCCGTCCCGTCGCCCGGCATCCGTTCGCTCCTGATGTATTTCTGACAAGCCGAGCCATTCTCCCTAACGACATTATTTCCCTCTCGGCTTTCATCTTCCTCGGCGCCCGACATATTCGAGGGCTGCCCGATTCTTTTCCTATATTAGCTCCATTGAAGGGTTCTGTCCTGTCCTAAGTGACTGGTCTCTCTCGTTATTAATGCGCCGGTCGCACTCTCCTCGAGGGCGTTGCTGCTCCCTCAGGATCCAAGCAAGTTGAGCGCGCAGAAGGCACTAACGAGCCGAGCGGCCGAGAGGACACGCGATGCAGCGCAGTTGGACCAAGCCGCGCACGACAATAACGTAAATCGTCAGAACTATCGTAATCCCCATACGCGGAAGAACTTTAACAATTATATTTAATATGATATAGGTCCGGGAGTGCGCGAGCTTGAAAGTGAGAAGGGGCCTGGTGTAATAGAGTAACAAGGTTAGAGGAGAGCGTGAGGGAAGAAGGTCATAAGCCGTAGATACCCGAGGCACCCATACCAGTTCGAAACTCATAGCGCCGATGTCGCGAGAGTGCGGCCAGCAAGCCCAGGTGAAATCCAGCCGTGCTCCTCTGCGGCTCCATTCTCGCCCTCTACTCACGAGCAGCCCTCTTCTCCGCTCTGGAGCCAGTCTATCCTCCTTCTGCGCCACTATGCGCCCGGAGTCTAATCAAATTTAATAACTTTTGTGCTGCCCGCGCAACTCCCTCCCCCATACACTCTCTCTCTCTCTCTCTCTCTCTCTCTCTCTCTCTCTCTCTCTCTCTCTCTCTCGGCTGCGTGGCTGCCCTCTCCTTGCCCTTGCAGGCTTCGCTCCCTCTGCCGCATTCAGGCTCTATCGTGCGCCCCGGCGCTGATTCTGCGGGCTTCCGCGCCCTCTTCCTGCTGGTCTATTTCTCTTGGCTCGAGCCCCTTCGTCTCCCGGTCTCGCCGTCACGTTATAAACTTGGGCCTCCCGCGCAACCCACCGTTAGCATTCAGCCGCGCTGAGTACCGCAGATTTATGACGGAGACATGTCAGCGTCGCCAGTCGGCCTGGAGGACTCCGCCACCAGATACGAGTGCGGCAGAGAGTCGGGTCGGCCAGCTGCTCTCGCCTCCGGCTCCAGCTGCGAGCGGGATTGTGCATCTGAGGATTAATAAAAGTTCGGCCCGCGCGGGAAGCGCAGCGGGGAAAAATAGCGATAGGGTGAAACTCGGAGTCCTCGCAGCCGCAGTGGCGATGGTGGGTGGCGGTAGTGATTCGGGCGTAGCTTTGCCGGGGGATAGGGCAAACATTAAACTGGGGGAGGAGGCGGGATGGCCGTATCCGGATTTCAAACGCGACCACACGCCTATTTTGTAGCAGTTAGAACGGTGGTCAATCCCCGTCCACCTGTCCCCGCGCGGCCCCCCCGAAAGCAAACCCGCTCGCTCTCTCCGGACTCTGTTTTCCCCGGTAGGATCGACGGCGCGCGCGCGGGCGCACGCTCGACTCTGTCACGGATTTACCGATAATGTTGCGAGGCCGTCCTCTACACGGCGACAGAGTAGAACAGGGGGGAACGCCCGGGCCCGGGCTACCGGCTAGGATATAGGACACGCGAGCACCCACACGTGGAAGCCTGGTTCAGACGACCACACACCGCACCAGCCAAAGGGAGTTGGATGGGTATATCGACCGGCCAGTAACTACAGATTAGTGTTATCAGAGCGTAACAACGCGAAAGCGTGGTTTACCTTGACACTGGCGAAATGCAAGATCGATGGCTAGTAGGGGGAGAGCGGCGGCCGCTCCCGAAAGTCGACGATAAATTGCCGAGTTATTTAATGGCCGGAGAGCAGCAGTCTCCCCTCCACCCCCTTCTCTCCCTCTCTCGCTCTCTTTCACGCCCTCCTGGACCACTGCCGCTTCAATTACCCGCGCGCTCTCTCCCTCATTTTCAACGACCTTTATTAGAACGGACGTGCCTCGCACTGGAAAATCGAGCACTCAACCTCCGGCGATAGTCTTGATTCTTAACGCCTACTCCCCCGATCCTCCTTCAGGCCGCGATAAATTACTTAGGAAGTTCTAGAAGAACAGTAGATTATACCCGTCGCGCTTAGACTAACTGTCCGACGCCATTAGCCGGGAACGCGGGCATAGGGAATTTGTAGGTTTCGCTAAATTTGCCGATAAGTTCCATGGGCCGAGAGCGCATCCATTGGAAAGCGGACTGTAGCGTTTACGTGGGGGGGAAGCGAGTGGGGAGGGTGGGGGGGATTTTACGCGCTCTCGACCAGACATAGATTGTTGCGGGAGACCGAGGTTTAATTACTATGCTAGGGTAATGGACGAACATTGAGCGGGCGCGGTGCGAGTTACTTTGGCGCCGCGCGCGATACCCGGTCATTATTGCGAATTGTCGGCTTAATAGTTTTAAAATATCCGGCCGAGCCCCCCGGCGACGTCTGCACCGACGCGTCTCGTTTGGACGCATTTGCCGCTAGCCCAATCCCCGAGGCTCCCGGAAGCTTACAAACGGCGAGGAATTAAATCGCGCGGCCGGGCCCGCCTGTTTAAATGTGCGGGGAAAAAGCTGCGAAGAATTTCGCCGGGCGTTAATTGATTCGAATATGACACTGCCCGCTGGAAAAAGACTTGTTGCATTTGCCTGCCGCGCGAACCCACACACACGTGCACCTGGACGCTTAGCTGTGGTGGTGCGGCGGCGATAATTCGGCCCGGGGAAAACTGACACGTGAGCTAGAAAATTGAAGATTTTTCGGGAGCAGTCAAGGAGGAAAGAGAATCCCACGTGCGGGGCCGCGCTCGAGTAGGAGCCGCAGTTCTCCGGGGAACTAATCGTCCTGGGAGTGACTGCGGGATTGAAACGAGATCGGCGCCAAGCCCTCACTCCCGAATTCGACTTCGAATTGCCACTTGGAAGGACGGCGCGCACTGGTGTACGCAAATCGACGATAAATCTGTCCCGGCGAAGCGTTGATGGCATTCGAAATGAAGGTCATAAATTCATTAGGGCCCCGCATCCGATATCCCGAGATGATCGGGGAGAGGGAATCCCTTTTCTCGCAGGCCGGCGAGCGGGCGCGCCTCGAAAGATATCTCCCTTAATTGGAAACTGAAGAGGGGCTTCTCGCCGGCTAACTCAGAGGCTCGACGTCAAATTACTAGTAAAATTTGTCTCGGCGAGCGTGTACCGGTGGCGCGCGAGTGCGCCGCGAAAACGAGGGCGAAAGTTGCTAAGAGCGAGTATTAGCGGAGAACTAAGCTCGCGGCAATCAATGGGGAAGAGCTAAGCAGAAGGGATAAGCCTTTGCGCAAAGTGTTAATAGCTGCTATCCTTACGCGACATTTCCTCCCCCCCGGCCGTTTTGGTTTTCGCCGGCTTAACCGAGACTCGCTCCAACTCCGATTAAACTTATCCCGCGGCTGATTTAACTGGCATCATTGCCGATTCTACGATGCGACCCAGTTACACAAGTATCATCAGCGTTACAGCCGAGGAGGAATCGAACCGAGTCCCAAGAAATCGAGAGGGTTTTTCTTCCGGGGGAAGGAAGAAAGGTTAATGAAGAGAGGAGCGGCTGGGTCCCGGCTGGTATCGTAGAGTGAAACGTTTCGTTTTTCACGGTGCAGCGGCTCGATGCGCGCCAAAGGAAATATAACAATTAGGTATAGTTGGCACATAACCATTAGCCCGCCCGAGGGCAGAGTCCCTAGCGCAGGGCTCCAATGGAAACGACTGGGGTGTTATGCAAAAGCGAAACCAGGAAGTAATTCGATTTCTCGTTTACGAGGGCGCATTCTTCGATCGTTAGCATTATACAAGCAGTCGTTGGGAGTGCGCACCGGCGATTCGATAATTAACTAATTATTCCAAGCGGCGTCGGAGCGACAGCGCCCGCGCGCGCGCGCGTGCGTTTTGGCCCCGATGGAAACCAGAAACCTCGGGATGGTTGGCCGCGGGCCAAATTAGCTTATTAAATTAACACGTTCACTCGAGACTTGGCAAAGCCTTTCCGGCCGCTCCGAGAAAAGAGCTGTATCTTGGAGTCTCCGGCGACCTTCCACCTATCCAGCCCGAGCAGACGTTTCAATTCCGAGGTATTTGCAAAAACGCGGCATCCGCGATTTTCCCCCAGCCCTCTGCCAATCGATTCTCCACTTCTCCCACTTCTCCCGTCGCCCTCACCCTCTAATCTCAGTCATCCGGCCCGCTCGGAATCTTTGACTACGGCTTCCTTCGAGAAGCAAACTAGAGCCGCTGCTAGCCTCGGACGATTTAACTAAGCGGCGGCGAAAGAGGGTTCATACGTGCACTCGCACACTGCCGGATGATCCGAGCGGCGCGCGATTCCCGAGTGGGTTCAATCAATTTGCAATAGGTACGCTCGAGAAGCATCGCATTTACCGAATTACAAGAATATCGGCGGTTCGGCCTCCGCGCTCGGATATTGGGCATAACAAACGGTAACACAGAAACCGGGGAAAAAAGGGGGACCGGTGCAACAGTGGCGCGATACCTCAAATAGGTTTTTGATTTCCACGCGATTGCCTGGCTAGCGGCGGGAAACGCGGCGGCGCGGCCGAGCCGGTGTAGAGCTCTCTGTTGGCTCGTGTGAGAGCAATAATCCGAAATAAAAGTCGCGGGTTCAGGCCATTCCGTAAATACCACGGGGGCGCGGATGCCGGGCATACCCGGACGCGCATCTACTGTTGTTTGGCCAACGTGTTGCTGGGACGCCAGAGGAGAAAAGCCCGCAGGTCATAGCGCATACCGAGCGATTGGAAATAAAAGAGAGGAAGCCGGCCAAGTTGCAGCGGCCGATGTCAACAGTGTAACTAAGAGGAATAGCTTGAGGAATTGGAGCCGGCGGGCTCTGTGCTCACCAGCTGCCACCTCCTGCTTTTCTCCTGTCTCCGCCCGCAAAGTCACTCGCGCTGCAACACACACGTCTTCCGCCCGCCCGCCAAGACAGACAGAGCTTGAGCACTTTGAAGCACGCAACTCGAGCATAACCACGTAATGCGTTAAGTGGAGGTCGCGTAACTTTCCACTTGGCAAACAGCTTGAATACCGACAAGTTGCCCTGTCGGCGAGGGCGCGCGCCTGCTAATCGAATCGCGGCGGCAACTTTGAGAAATTCGTTGCGCCGAGGAGTTATCGCCCGAAGGACAACGGCGGCGAAAGTCACCTGGTGGTATCAGACGCGCGAAATGAAAGCCGAGTCGACAGAACGCAACAAGACCCATTGGCTCGTGTGGAATTAAACAAAGCGGGACTTGACAGCGTAAGCGCCACCTTTGATCCGGTGAAGCTCGCTAGCTGCTCGCTCGGCGCAAAACAGACGCGAAAGGCATCGAGGTACATTTTTAATCTGAGAATAAATCAAGCTGAAGAATATGATGAATGCGAGCCTCGACGAACCTCGGCATTGCGTAATGCATAATTAATGCTCGTTCTCTGCCGACGAGGGAGCTCTCGAGGAAGCGGAACGCGAGTGCATTTCATTGCCGGGGTGAAGCGTCAAAAACATATCTGATTCGAGGGTGTAAAAGAAGGTAAGAGGACACCCGGCCGCTCGCAGGCTTTCTCGAGGCGAGAGATACCGGCTGCTTATTTAATTCGTTTAGCAGTCATTACGAGTGCGAGGTGAGCCGGCCTGAAACTTTTCCATTTCATTACGCCGTCGTCCTCCACGTCCTCTCCCCTTGGCGTCTTGCTCATGCACTCGGCATCCGAGCGCTGCTTCTTTCTTGTTGCCATCAACTTTATTACTTTGTCCTCCTTCGATGCTGCAGCGCAAGTCTCGCGACGCCCTCCGACGCCCTCCGACGCCCTGCGCCACTCGGTCGGCTCGAGTGCT
Organism: Crossocerus cetratus; assembly: GCA_963675795.1. Lineage (NCBI taxonomy): Eukaryota > Metazoa > Arthropoda > Insecta > Hymenoptera > Crabronidae > Crossocerus > Crossocerus cetratus. The sequence goes on along the minus strand of OY776665.1, from coordinate 20,314,505 downwards.
CCTTAACTTCGGCCTTAAATCTTTTTCTTGCCGGTTCTGCCCTCGCCAGCTCGGCTTCCACGCGGCCAGCACCCAGACCGAATCCCACTGCCGAATCCGCGAGGAGTTGCTTTCTTTCGTTGTTTAATAATCAACTTTACTATGTCACTGGGAAGTGAGGCGAACGAGAAGAATGAGAAGAGGCAGATAATTCGGGAGGATGCCGATATCCCGTTTCAAAGATCAACGTCGACGCCGTCACAAAGATGGATCTCAACGGTTTCGGGTGGCCGAAATTAAGGATTAAAGTTACGACTGCTGGCCGTTTCAGGCGCACGTAGCCGAGGCGTACGTGTAATAGAGCGCCGGGTGGGATAGGTGTGTTTGCGCTTTCGAGGATGGCGCCGGGCATAAAATATTCAAAGGCCAGCACGATAATGGTGGTGCGTCCAAGCATATTAAACATTCAGTCACGTAGCCGGTCCATCGTTGAGGGCCGTGGTGGCCCAAGTGCACGCGGTAATTCAACTCCCGAAGCAAAGTTTCAGGCCACGAGATATATCCCGTGGTATAAACTTCGCTGAATTACACTATATCAAACTCCCCTATACATATTTATAATTCAACGCCCGCCGACACCCTCGCGCGAAACCTCTCGGCCCTCAGGCCGCGCGCTCGCTCGCGGAGAGCGAGCAAAAGCAAAAGCTCCCTACTTTCGTCTGGCATTTGTCTCTGGCGGAATCAACATTGCCGAGCGGCGAAAGCTCCTGGCCAACTCCGGGCGGCCAGGTTCGCCAAGCTTTGCCCGTTCACGGCTAATCTGAGCCGGCGTTAACTCGCGCGATACCCGATTTTCCCATAAATCCGCCCGGCCGCGCCCGCCCGATCGCCGAGGGGGATCGCCGGCGTGGAGCGATAGTTGATAAAGCGAATTCACTGGCCAGAGGGATAAGCCTGGTGAAAGAGTGCGCGCGAGAGCCGGCGCGGACTCCCCGGCAAAAGCAGCCATTTCGCATTTTACAAAAAGACCGGCATGTCAAAGCTCTTGATCCGCCGGCGAGCCAAATTTGTCCTGCAAAAGGCCGGCCAGACGAATGAAAAGGACTCTCATCTGACGGCCGGCCGGCCGGCCGGCTCGGATGAAAGTCAAGCGAGATAGTTTCGGCCGCGCGCGCGCGCGCGCGGACCAATCTTGTTTTTACCGTGCGTCGTCCAGGGAAAGTTAAACGATGCGGCCAAGAAAAGTAATCAAATATTCCATTAGGATTGAACGGGCGTGCGGGAGAGAGTAGAAGCGCACGCTCGCGCGCGGTCCTGCCAGCCCCGCCGGATTAGTTGATAAATAGTTAATAAATCGAGTGTAATTTATGAAATTCCGGGGATGCGCGCCATCAGTACTGGAAGAAGAATGCGCCCATAAAACTAGCGTGCAAGTGGCAAGCAGGCAGTAACCTTAACGAGCCAGATATTCAAAAGTAATTAGACGCGATCTCTCTCCCTTTTCCCTCTCGCTCGCGCTTTCCTCCCTTTTTCCTCGGCCACTTCTCTTGCATCTGGCTGGTTCTTGCTCCCTTTTTTCCTGGCCGCCGGGCCAGGCGGCCAGCAGTAACCATGAGCATAACCATTAGAATCTGTTACACTCAACGGAGATGCCATTGGCTTCTGGCCGAGCGGCAAAGCGATTCCACGTAGAACCGCGTTATAACTGCTACTGGCGCATAAGCGCGCCTTTAATTCCCCCTGAAATCCGCTTTAATATTTCCCTCGCTCGATCGTTAGCATAATGTCCTGCTCCGCCCGCAAAGCCTAATACCCGATATCGCGTATATTTCCTCGCGCCCATCGCCCGCCCTGATTGACATCGACGCGACCAATAAGAAGAGAGCTGCAATCAAATTGGCCACTCGCGCGCGCGCCGCCGCCGTCCGAGCTTAATTTCGTTGCGAAAGTTTGCCGCGTTCGCCCTTAATTCCGACCCCCACCACCCCCCGCCATATTAGCAATGTAAAGCGAACGGGGTTTCTCGAGGAAAAAAGGCCAGCGAACGCGAGCCAACCGCCAGAAAGTTGGCGAGTTTTATCCAAGTAATTGCTGAGCGCTCGGCTCCGATCGGACTTGAAACAATGTCAATCGGCAAGATTGCAGAGCTCCCGTGGAAAGCCGAGCATTCAGCGCGCTGCGCTCATTCACCGGGAGCACACGCGGGAGTCTTTACTTTCGATACATCGGCTCAAATGCTCAATGCTACAAAGCGCACCCTCGGCGGTTCTTCCTATTGGCAGAGCCGAAATCTACGCGACGTAAAGGGCTCCGGGAGATATACGGAGCGGCTCTTTATCAGGCGTACTTGTTGGCGCTCGCCAGGAGAGAGGAGTCTGGAAAAAGGTCGGCCGGCGACTCGGCTCGCAGATATCGTTTCATCCCACGGGAGCCGCTCCTATTTTTCAGAATGATTTCACAACCTATTAAACTTGTCGGCGAGAACGGCGGAGGGGCCACTCGAGCACAATTTGTCGCGCGCGCGGCTCGCCTGTCGATAATTCGAAAATATATGTCCATATGAACGGCTCCGGGCCGAATCGACCGCCGGCGCCTAAAAAAATCCCCCGCCCGCGCGCTCGCTACATTCCCGCAAACTTTATCGAATTTATGTCGGCTCGGCCACGCCGCGCTTCGAATTCGCTCGACTTTAAATTGTTATTTGTCCCCGACTCTCTCCCTCCCGCTCGGCATTCTCCCGCTGGTGTCTCTGCTCGGCGGGAAGCGTGCGGAAAAAGTGCTCGCTTTCCGAGAGCGAGGAGAACAATCCCGCCAAATCACGCGGAACTGCGCGTCCGAGGAGCGACGCGATCGCACCTCACCTTTTTCCGCCGCGCACCGGAAAAACTCGACTTATCCCATCAAGAGCCGCACCAGAGACTCCTCGGGAACAATCGGCCGCGGTAACAATGCGCCAAGATACAGGATGACAAACACAGCTGATATAATCCGAGTCGGCGAACTCGAGAAAGCGACGCGCGCGCGCGCGCGCTCGAGTTAAGTCTGGTAAATCTAGCGAAACACCGGCTAAAGTAGTCCTAATTGCGTTAGAGGAGTTGAACGCGCGAAGGATATTTGTCATAACCACAACAGCTTCCGGGGGATTACTCTCGCCCGCCTATTAAATAATCCGGGGCCAAGTTCTTCGGCAGGGACGAGCGTCCTAATGAAAATCTAACGATTAAAGGGCCCCACTCGATCTTCCCTCCCGCAACCAGCCAACACTCTTCAATAGCCCGTCGATTCTATCAGCGGCTTTTCAATAATCCAGAGAATATAGACCATAGACTATGAATGTAAATAGAATACCGGCAAGAGTCCGATACACTTAGATCCCGGTGACCGGGTGCAGTCGAGTAAACGTCATTTATATTCATTTACCTCGTTCTAAGCCCGCTCGCGCTACCCATCCAACTCCTATCGGACAGATACACTCCCGGTGTATTTAGCTCGTGACTGCGCCTCGGAGGCGGGCTTTTCTCCGACTGCGATGTTGTGTTGGCTGGCGGTGTAACGCCGGAGACAGAAGCCGGGGGCCACGGCAAGTAGGCGCACGCCTCGAGAGGAAAACTTTGGCTTGGCTGGCGCGCGGAGCTCGGTAACAGAGGCACCAGATTAATCTGAGACTCCTGGTGCTCGGCGGCGGCGCGACGGCGCGAGAGTGAGAGGGCGAGGGAGCTTTCTCCGCGGATTCGCGGAGACATCGGGCGAGCTGCCTAGACTCTAATTAGTATTAGAGCTCTACTGTTATTCAAATTAGCGGCGGGGATCCCGCGGTATTCTCGACGGTGCTCCTCCGAGCGCTGCTTCTTTCGCGAGACTAAAGTCCCGGGCGCATGGTGAGCAGTCTCCCGAGGGCGCGCGCTGTGAATGCGAGGTATTAGTTAAGACGGAGACACGATCGGGATCGGCAGCGGCTCCTTTAATCTCTTTCCCGTCTATTTCCGCGGCGGAGACTCCGGAGCTGCTGGTATGACGCGGTTAGTAGCAAGATTGATTGTCCTGCATTATTAAAGCTGTTCTCTCTCGTCCGGCAAGCCAATAACTGTCATGCGAAAGTCATCTATTTCACTCGTTTGGTGCTGGCTGCTCGGCCGTTTTATTAAAGGCGGCCTGCTTCCAGCGTGGCGGGCGAGGTCGCTTTCGGTGCGCCGTCCAAACTTAAACTCGCCTCTGCCAATATGGTCAGGTTAGTCCGCGCGCCAAATAGTTGGATTGCCCGTAGGGAAGAGCTAGGGCGAGATAGTGGCTCGGCTCGCAATAGTCCAAGATGGCAGTAATGCCCGGGAATATTCACCCACCAGGAGTCGAGTGATCCGATAAACGTAGCAGCAATCTCGCCAACGATCCCAACTTCTATCCCGTCGCGATGTCGAAACAAACAGCGAGCCTTCAATATCAACAGGTGAGCGGATCCGAGGAGAGCGGCCTGATTACTCATCAATTTCCCATCCGCCGCTCGAAGGTGGATACTCTCTTTCTCTCCCTCTCTCCCTCTCTCCCTCTCTCTCTCTCTCTCTTTCTCTCTCTATTCGCGCGTATCGCATACGGAACACGCCGGAATCCGGCGGCATAAATCTTTCGCGGCAGCTACCACTCGGCTTCTTCGGGAAATCGATTTAATTTCGTTTTCACGCCAACTTGCACTCTGGCCGGCTGCGCTGCCGAATGCCGGGGCGCCGGAGTTCCGGGCATCCTTCACGCAATTAGAGTTCTTGCCCCCTCGCGGAAATATCGGCGTGAACCTCGCCGGTTGGACGGGGGAGAATATTAACGGGGGAAGAAGAGAGTCCCTGGAAGGTGGGTTTGCCCGAGGGTGCAGAGGACACCCGGCTAAGCCAGAAGAAATGGCGAGGCGCCGGCTTAGCCCCGGTGGATAATAGCCAAGATAGGAGTGTTCCAGGAGCAAAAAACCAATCTGTCCTGTGGTGTTATCGGGTGGCAGGCTCCCCCTAAAGTTTTAATAAGGCGGCCTTTTTTTCCTGTGAAATGGCTAAAAGACGATCAATATTTATCAGAAATGGCGGAAATGATGAAAATAAAAGGCCGCATTAGGAGCGGGAGAATGGAAGCGGTGTTATCGGGCGGCAAAGCTGCGAAGCACGAATGAAGATAGAAGTTCTAATTAGTAGCACTCATCCGGTGGGATGTCACTGCTCGCACGCTCGAGCGGGCGAGTCCGGCATTCGACATTTTCGGGGAATAATTCGCGATTATAATTTCTGTTTCGTTAGGTATTCCGCGCGCATTGACTAATTAACGCTTTAACGGCCGCTCCACTGATATCATTAGTGCCGGCTGGGAAGGCACGCGAGCACTCTTGGCAACGCGAAATTATTTTTCCTGCCAAAGTGGGCCCCGGCCGGGCTCGGCGCGCGCGCCCGACACCGGCAAGAGGAGTCCGAATCGTAAATTGTAACTCGGCGTCGAACAATTTCGAGCTCTCGCTCGCGCTCGCCTCGCGTTTCAAAGTTTTAATTGTAACTAATTGCGCTGCAAAATCTGCGAGAGGGCCGCTGTGCGTTAAAATAATTACGGGCGGGGAAGCAAATAATTATTGTTTAATATATAAATCAGCGCGCCAACTTTAATCCTACGCGCGCGCGTGCCCCGCGCCGAGTTTCCGCCAGTTTCATTTCTCACGCGGGTCCGGAAAATCCGCCGCTCCAGAGATGAGAGTCCAATGTATTTCATTTTCATCACCGGCCGCTCGTCAACGGCGACGCGAAAGGTCGTGCGAGGATCCTGATCGCGCCACCAATTTCCCGAGGCTCAGTATGCGCGCACACACACGACCCTAATCCAGACGTTGCGCCAAACATATCAAAGAGCGTGCTCGGTGTTCCTCGCATTGTTGACCAGTTATATTCTATGCAAAAGCTGCCACGTGTCAGCGGCCACGCAGAGAATGTGCGACTCGGCGGCGTTATGTGTCTGGCGGGAAAGGGACGCGTTAAACGATCAAGGCCTATTGCCCGAGGGGCCGAGAAAAGCGCAGATAGTCGCGCGTACAAGTGGCTGGAGAAAAAGGCCGGAGCAAAGGGACACAGCAATTAAGCATTTTGTTCTCCGGGAAGCGCTCGCTGCAACCACTGCCACTTGACCCACATTCGCGCGCCCCCGCGTGCACTTTCCCTCTCGGCTCTTTTGCAATTATGCGCCCGTAATTTATCATCGTGCGGCGGCGGCAGCCGCCGCCGCACCCAAGAAGCTCTCGCGCTATGAATAATGCGAGAGCATTCTTGATTCATGAGGACACCTTTCAAAAGCCAGTCTCGATCCTTTCGAATTCGGGCGCGCCAGTGCGCGTCAGACTTTATATTAACCGGCGAAAGAATCAAGCGACCGGCAGAGTGCGAGGAGAGCGAAGGAATGAAAGCAGTGGGTTCTTGATGCGCGGATGCCGAAACAAAACGAATGATTGATCGCCGGCGGAATCCGGTCGGAATTCGACTTAGATTTCCGAGACACGCGAAAAGGGTTGATGTGGGAGAGTGAGAGAGGGGGGGGGGGGAGGATCCGGCGTAGAAGAAATCCGTCTTAGAAATAGTTTGGAAACCTCGGGAATACTTGCCGCAGCATCCGGGAGCCGCGGCGATATTGCATTTCGATCTTGGCGGCGGCTGCAAAGGCGAAATTAGAGTGCTCCCCCGTGCATTAAGCCGGATCACTCGCCCTTCCCCCCTGCCCTCGTCATTTCAAGCATCCGCAATCGACGATAACTGTCGCCAGGATTCCTTCACCTGACCGGAGACTCTCAAAGGGCGGATTTTTCCAACTCCCTCATATCCACTCGGATATAGAGCTCAGCTGAGCCCTCTCCCGAGCTCCATCCGACTATTCCAACTCGGAGTCAAGGAGAAATCGTCGGGCTAACTTGCCAGATATTTTAACTTCGACTACTCTCCCGGCGGGTTTTCCTGGTTGGCGCTGTTGGCCGCTTCCTGCCGCGGCGAAGCGTCTTACCGGAGAAATGTTGCATTGTAAATAACGGGGCCGAGACCGGATGGAAGAGCGTGTGTGCACGGCCGCCCGCCGATAACCCGGCGAAACGAGCTCCACTTTACGACTTTCCGCTCCATCCAGCCCACTAATAATTCCCGAGCTTACTTAAGGAAACGAAGGAAACATTCGCCGAGAGAAGATGAATTACTAGGGGGCTTGGTACATTAGGCGCATGCGCCTCGTAAAATTACCTTTCCTTCCGAAAGTACCTAGGACCTTTTTGAGGCAAGGCGAGAGTGGTCTCAATGCCCGCCACGTATCAACGAGGAACGGACGTGAGGAAGCCGACGCACCAGGAGATCGTTTAAGATATTTGCGGCGCTCGCCGCGATGATATTACAGGAGACACCTAAATCCACTCACTTTGTCGAGTACTTCATTCGCCTTAAGTCCCTAGTCTCCTCATAATAGCCAAGCTGCTCCCGACAGACTAGATATCTACGTCAAGTCCCGACAAAGCAGCAGCACGCCGGCAAACTCCGCTCGGAACTCCTCGGCACACATGGGATCCTCTCTCGCTCCCGCTCCGGCTCTCTTTCCCTTTTCCCTGCGGCTGGACAATAACTGAGGGAGCAGCTCGTCATGTAAAAGTGCTATGTGCCTGAGACATTGGCCGGAAAAGGTACGCGCGCCGCGGTAGCCGAGCAATTCTTCCGGGGTCTCTCCCGCTGGCCCGAGACAAGCTCTCGCTTCTCCGAGGGGATCCAGTGGGCTCTGAAGAGTTGAAGAATAGGGCTGTCGCTTAAAAGTGGGCCAGCCGGCCTCAAAGCCTAGGACGGGGCTTTCGAGGCTGCGAATTCCCCGGGCCGAAATTTAATATTTCCCCTCCTCGGCGGAAGCACGGAAATGCCATTAAACGGCCGTCGCGAACACTCTCATTCTCCCTGGGCTCTTTCTCTCGGGCTCCCTCTCGCCGCTCGGCTCTCTATCTTTCACTCATCGAATCGAGTTTGCAAAGGCATCTCGGCCCGACAGACGCGTCCCGAATGCCAGCTCAAAGTTACTGGCTCCGACTGGAGGAGCTTTCGGCCGCCCACACCGACTACTACGTGCCCCCCCGACTCTTCTCCGTCGCGCACACACGTGTGCGTCTGGGCCGGGGCACACACGTCCGTTACCTCGCGATTGCATTCGTATGGGTGAGGGGAGAGAGGAGGGAAAGAGGCTTGCTCCAGCAAGCAAGGATATCGTTTCAGGGGGGCTTAAACACTCGGCGAGCGCGAAAGAAGTGGCGGCGGAAAAGCTGCCACTTTCGGAGATTCGGTTTGAAGTAGTGTGCGGTTCCATCCATCCCGGGCGCGCACCGCTATTTCAGAAAGTGGCTCTCGCGCACCCAGCAGCCGAGGAGCACCGGCCCCCAGCCAGCCGTTGTGTTTCGAATCTCCGACGCTGGCTAGACTCAATGCAAAACTTGGGAAGACCGGGAGGAAACTGGCGCGAGCGTTCTCCCGCTAATACGCTCCTATTGCTCCGTTTCGAATTGGGCGAAAGCATTGGGTATACGCGCGCGCGCGCGCCGGCCCGGGCATTTACCCACTCTCGTGTTACACGAGAGCGCAACATGTCTATCGCGTATCCCATTTCGCAGCTCTATCGGGCCAGATGTACAGCTGCGTGAGATGAAACGACAATGACGATAATGCTTGCACCGAAATTGCGATGCTCCTGTTACAGCGCATTACGTATTCAGCCGCGGGCGGGGTGAAATAAATCTACATTCATTAATCGACCGCCTCTACAATTGGCTCCTTCCTAACAATCAGCCGAACGCGAGCGCGCGCGCCACTAAACTTGGTCGCTTTCTTTGTCGCGGTCGCATAAACAGTGGAAAAAAGCTGGACGAGCCTCAGCCCACTACAGAAGATGGAATAAAAAGCGAGCGGCGAGCAAGAGAGACCATACCGAATTTATATCTCTCTATCCCGGGGAGCAGTTCTTCTTTTAGGGGATCGCGGTGGGAACGAGACAGAATTTCGAGAGAATTCACCGGCGGCGATTTCACGGGGCCAAAAAGTCGTTCGCTCGTTAACGAACGAAGCAGCCCGCAATCGCGGAAAGAACGCTTCCTGTACGTGTTCAATGTAGAGGAAGGTTAAGCCGGATGTTTCTTATTTTAACGCCCCATCCGACTAATCCTCCTCGCCCACCCCCTTAGCCGGATCGATCGCGCGTCCGACGTACGTGCACCGCCCGATACCACCGGCCATTCCTATAAACATTATCAATACAGCTACCAATAAAACATCCTCACCGAACGCCCCAAAGAGGAGGCCTCCAACTTGAAGTGAGCTATCTTCATTACCAGAATCCCTAAAAAAAACCTGTCTAGAAACGACGAGTTCCGAGCTCTCTGAGTAGGTTTAGTCCGGGAGGGGTTAAGTAGTGAGTGGAGCGTAGCGCAGGGTGTGCCGGCAGTAATGTACATTTAATGTCTTAACTTTGAATGCACCGAGAAAGAGAGCGGGGGAGGGAAAGCGTACGACGAGATAACATCTTAAATATGTTTTTGCTGTTACCCGGCCAACCGAGCACACACCGCGCCGCCGACGCCAGAGGAGGCAAAAGGGGAGAGAGCGAGGAAAAAAGGAAAGTTCTTAACGCGACGAGTGCACCAGCAGCAGCAGCAGCAGCAGCAGTCGCCCGCTGCCAGTGCCACTGTACCCGGGCCCAGTGTCAGGTGAGCTTGCTTGCCTTTTCCACGGGATTTTCAAGCCACTTCCACCGACCACCCTCTCCGTCTGGAGCGCACCGCGCGCCGCGCTGCGTCTCTATCTCTCACAGCCGTACTATTTCTCCGGCCGGGGCACAAAGGCCGCATCAAGAATCTACGATCTCAGCGGCGCAGCGGCGGCCAGGGAACACGAGAACTTTCTCCATTCGGTAAAACGAGCCGCGCCAAAGGTCCTGGACGAGCGAGCCTTATTCTACTTGGGGACACCGCGCTCTTTATTTCTCTCCCTCGTTAAAACCGAACATCTCATTGATCATCGGCTCGCTTTCTTCGCTGGGCTCCGGCGCAGCATAGTCGTCGACGCCCGGAGCTTTCAGCTCTCAGGATTTTGGGGATGCTGGCGCGGACGTATGTGCGCTAGGAGATTCCTAGAGGAGAGGGCAGGCCACTTGCAGGTGGAACAGCAAGCCCTGTTGTTTCAAAGCCTCTCATCATCCCTCTTCCTGAGAAATCCGAGTAGACGGGCGGTTTCCTAGCGGCGCGCGCGCGGCCGAGGGCTGCGCGCGCTCGTTCCAGCGCGGTTTCCAAGCTTTTATTACACCAAGTAGCTCGAGAGTTCGCGTACGAACCTACCAACTTCCTTGCCGAATGGCGGTATTGCGGGCCGGAGGGTTCGAGGAAAAGTCGACTGCCATTAGTGGCTTGAAAGCGATACAAAGCCTTATAGGGCCCTGGAATGTTCCGTTATTGTGCCGAATGATTGAGACGCCAACATATCGGCCGCTTTAAGGTCCCTGAGTGTTTTCAGGGCTTACAACTTACAACTAATGAGCGCGACTTCCACGGAGCTCTATTCAAGGGAGCCGAATTTTCGTTCCGCGCTGGTAGCCTTCGGTGGGTTCGTTGGTATGCATATAGCTGGGCTATGTTGATTGGCTGGCACGGAAAGTCGTGGGTTCCCGGAGGCACCGACAAAGTCTGCTGCCTCTTGCTGTCTACCTGAGATACGACCCACCACACAACCACTCCACCACTCTCATTCGCCCAACGCGTCACTCGCGCTCTATTAATATGTATTTAAATTAATCCTTCGGAGCAATCCCGAATAAACCCTCGCGTGCTTTCCTATCAGCCGGCCGCCTCCCAAATACGACCAACTTTGACCGGCAACTTGGGCCGAAAGTGCGAGCAAGCAGTATAGAAATTAGAAATGGGCGAATATACGGACTCTAGTCGATACAGCAATTTTTGGCGGGTTCCGGCGGTCTGTAGCCGTGAAGGACTGCAGCTGAATCCGCTCCGGATGGAGGAGGACTCTCCGTGGCAAGTGAGGAGGAGAGAGCACGCCCGCTCCGATTGCGGCGACAGCTGATGTCCGTGCAGAAATTGGAAAATGGCTGGGCAAACGGGGATCCGACAGTGGACACGTGCCGTCGCTGCACTTGACACCTCGAGACTAAAATGTTTACCATGGCACTTTCTTTCGAGAGGGAGAGAGAGAGGGTGGGGAGGGTGGAGAGACGAAAGGGGGGTTTGGTATAACGAGAGTTACGTGACTTTATGTGCTGCTGGGATCAGCAGGAGCGCTCAGAAATACGCGTTCGCCGCCGGATGATTGCTGGAAGAAAGGATGCCGGGGGCTTGTACATGTAAGTTGATTGCGAGTATAAGGCCGGCAAACAATATTCCGGCTTTGCATCGGTGACAGTAAAGCCAGCGGCAAGAATGGCGCACATAAATCACCGGCGGAATATAAGCGAGAGCTTTCTTATTTCTTGGAGGGAGCCGGGCCGCAGTCGCTCGATTGCGCAAGAACTCGTTAAACATTAGCCCGAGGAATCGAGGTACAGATCGACAAAAGCGATCGTGTTGCATGCGCGCAATAACCTCGCGCACTGTCGACCCGAATCACGCCGCTCTCGAGAGAGCCGCGCGCGAGCTTTTATTTCCATGCCTGTAAACTGCGAAGTGTGTCACACGCGAGATAAGTGGCTAAGCCGAGCGACAGGAAAGCCGAGACGAACTTTTACGAGGGAAAAGAGAGTCCAGGGGAGATCCTGGGAGGGGGGGGCTGGAGGGGAGGGGGGCGGATGAACCCGCAGGCATCAGTCGGGAAACTGTGTCTTTTAGCGGGAATACTGCCAAGTTATACGCAAAGTTCCATCCCACCTTTGCGAGATCGCGTTTCACCCTATAGCCCTCCCCGGGCTCCCCTCCCCTCCGAAACGCGCGCCTACCAGATATCTACTGAAACATGAATTTTCGATACGACGACGGCCAACTCTTCTCTTTCGACTTTCGAGTGACACCGATGAACTTTCCAGCGCACACTGCTTACAGGAGTAATGCCAAGAGCATCCTGTGTGCTCCAGTTTCATGGAACTCGTGAAATTTTCAGCAACTCCCTATTTTCCTTCATACCCCAGACCAGCCCCCCCACCCTCTCCTTCTTACTTTCCCCCTGTCACCGGTCCAGAGAATCATAAAGCCAATCTCTCTGCATATGGAGAAAGATAACCTCGGATTTATTAGGGGGCCTGTATCATTCACTGTTTGGATTATACTTGGCAAGAGGGTGGAAGGTGCTAATGATCGCGATTTGGAAGTATAGAGGATTGGAGATACGGCCGGATGGCGAAGCGCGAAAGCACTTAAAGCGAAGAAGATAGCCGACGAGGCTCGGCGAAGTTGAGCTCGGTAGCTCTTTAATATATCTTGTTAGAAGGAAGGAAGGCACCTCAGCGAGAGGCTACTTTCTTATTTAGCGATAATTACGAGCTCCTACCCGCTCGGTTGGCTCGTCTCAACGAACGATCTTAAGACCCCTGCATCGGCTTTTCTCTATTGAACGGGCGGCGAGCGATATCACCGGAAGATATTGCCCGGTGCGCGCTGAAAGGAAAATTGATTAACACTATCGACTCGCCCGATATATTTTATCAGCGTTTAGTGACGCGTACACCCGGAGACCCAATTTCAAAGTGCTCGCTGACGTCGGACACCCTATTAAAGGTGCCAGGGCATCCTTCACGAAAAACTGCCGGGCCCACCTCCTTCATAAAGCAACCGAAACTTCCAGCCCGCCGAGGGGAAAAACCGAGAAGGTAACAGTAAACGCGCGCAGTTTCATCAGCAATCGCCGGCGGGAGGTTTCGGGGAGCGTGGAATGAAAAATATTATTGAAAAGGCATTAGAGCAAATGTTTCTCTGCCTCGCGGGCTAACGAGCGAAATTTACTAGAAGCGAAACAGTCCGGTCAACAACAAATTTCTCGCCCTCCGCTCTCTCGCCGGATCTCGACGAAAAATTGTTTGCCCATTGAAAACCAAACAGCGCGGCAGCGAGTGGCGGGCGCGGAAAGTGGCGCGTGGCGTGTGTGTGAAAGGGGCTGCGATAATGGAAATATCAAGGGAGTACGTGTGCACGCGCGTGTAACTCAAAGCGGGCCGAGAGGCCGAGAGTCTGCCGACAGCGCGCGGCGCAACTCCGCCGCGCCAACTTAAGACAGACGCGCAACTTCATCCAACAATAATTTCCGCCATGCGGGGCCAGAAATTTATCGGGCGACCCTCGCTAAAGTCCGCGGCGAGTTCGCCGAGTTATTAGAGGGCGATTCATTTCGCCGGCTGCGAATCGGCTCTCGCTCGGCGAGAGAGTCATTGAGTGGTATAAAATTCTAATCATACCTTGGCACATTATCGTGACTATATGCAGGATGCTGAGGGTGAGGTATCTGCTCCTTCTCCGAGTGTCCGCCATTTCCTTGGGTGCGCTGCCCGCTTTATCCCACGAGTCTCACCTGCATCAGAGTAACCCACTGATCAGTGAAATACGTCGAGTGAAAAGTAACGAGGAAGGAGAGAGAGAGAGAGGGGGGGGAGAGAGTGCGAGCCACTGAAAGGGCAGAGGGATGCTTGAAAGAGAAAAGACGAATCCGAAGAAAGGAAAGGGGCCAGAGAGAGAACTGAAGAGGAGCCAGCGGTGAATTGGGGTGGAGGGGATCGCAGCGGCTAGAAAGACATGGGAAGGTGAGTCTTCATAAATAACCAAGCTCCATCATTAAGGGCGCGATATCAATTTAGCAGGGCGGGGTGGGAGGCGAGCTGCCACCGCGAATGCACCGATCGACTACTCTAGGATACGTATCCGAATGCATATTGCAATAGCACGAATCGCGTGCACGTCGGAAATCCATGGAGCCGTGAAATCATTAACGCATGGCTAAGTCAGCGCAATGGACGGACGCTGTAATTAACGAACATCCAATGTTAATCAGGGTTATTGGGCTGTAATGTATGTACGAGCGGGCGCCCGTCGTCTAAACTACCACTCGGCACACAAGATGCACTTGGGCAGCTCTGGCAGCGGCTCTGCCAGCAGCCCGCCCGATTCCTATGCTGGCAGCGTGAATTCGCTGCCCGGCCACTGAATGAACTCTAATCGAAGAAGAGCCCAATCGAGGACTCCTCACTCCTCGCATTCACCTTCCCGCCGGTCTCACCACAAGTGGCTCCTGCCACTTGAGAATTTCCCACATCTCGATTATCACCTGCTGCCCTCCACTCCTCCAGAAATGGATCCAGCACTGTCCTCGTTATTTCCCCCGCTGGATGCTGCTCGATGCTGCTCGTTGCTGCTCGAGCCTCCGCCCCGTCGACGAAGATACGCGAGATTTTAATTGAGCTTGCGAGTCGAATAGTCGAGGGCGATCTGCGATAGGCGCTTTCCGCCTCGAATCCTCAGGGCGATAACGTCGGGAAGAGCCAGTCTCACGAGCCAAGGACAATATCATCTTTATGGGGGGCATCATCAAGCTATAAAGAGAGCACGACAGCTTCGCTTCTTTATCCGACTGGCTTTTTCCGCGCGGCGGAATCCACTTTCCAGGCCGGCTGCGCCATTGTTCTCGCTCTCGCAATAGACAGCCAGGCTATGTGTGCCGCGGGAGAGCAGCGCAAACAGAATAATTGTTCGATACCTTCACACAAAGTGGAAGCCGCGCGGCGTCGCGGCGATAAATATTTCCCGCGGCAAAGTCGCCTTTAATGCACACGCTTAACACTGTCTCCCGAGATTCAGGGTATAAACGCGATTCCCCGCGGCTTTGACGCGCGCCCGCGCGCCGGGGCATTTTTAAACGGAATCAGAAATAGCTCCGAAGACGGGCGAACGCTGCGGAGCGGGGAGTGAAAAAGCTTTCCTGTCATTTAAACGCGAAACGCGCCAATCAAAGCGGAGGCGAGCACCGTGGACTTGGCGAAATTTCGCCTAAAATACCGAGGAGACACACACAGACATAGGGAAAGGGAGAGAGAGAGAGGGAGAGTCGGCGGGAGATGGAGCTCCGTACAAAGTGAAGCGAAATTTGCATGCTTGACATTCTAAAGTCGGAATCATAGTAGCACTGGGGGAATCCGGGGGAGAAAACTGCTAAAACGGGCGGCGGCGGAAAGTAGGATGCTCAATTTCAGGATGAGCAAGAGGCTCGCGGGAGAGGTGGGCGTGAAAGAGGGCGAGAGATCTACTAGTAGTCGGACACAAAGGATGCCACTAAAACCAAGTCGGAGGAGAGAGAGCTTGTTCCGACAGGAGCATTAGTCGGCTGATTTTTAACTTGCAAACCCAGTTGGCGCGGTCGCTCGGCCGACGCAAGGGCGCGCGGCCGCGCGCGGCTCAAACGACAAGGACCGCGGCGTAACTTGATTCATTACGTCGCGGGCGGGGAGAGTTTTACGAGTTAATTAACGGAGATTTTTAGCCCACCATCGGAGGGGGGGCCGCTCGAGTAAAGCGGCTCTTGTTATTACATCACGCTTCTGCGCATCCGCCGCGTCGAAATTACCGCGGTAACTCCGGCTATCGTACTTCTCCTACTACTACTACTAGTACTAGTACTACTACTACTCCTGCTCCTCCCCCCATAATTAGTAAACTCGGTTAACAACGTGACGCCCGCTCACCAACGTTAAACCAACACCCACCCACTCCAGCCCCCTCCCCCTTCCTCCCCCTCCTCTGGCTGGTTCGCACCGCCTTATCCAACTTTTTCTGTCAACTCCTTTTGCTCGACCCCCTTCGGGCTATCCATACTGCTTGCCATTATTCATCAGGGCAGCGACCCCCGCGCTCGGCCTGCCCATTAATAAGCGTCCGCCAACTTTCCGATGCCACTGCTAAACTTTATGCCATTATCCTTGCGATCCGACACTCGGGCGATCTCTCGCCAGCAGAGTGAGGAGAGAGCGCGCGCGTTCCCTGTCTGGCTCTCGGTATTTTTTGCGCGATATCGAGAAGTATCGGTCGAGGGCAGTATATCTCGAGGGGGATAGAGCCCCAGTCATAAAATTTAATTTCGCCGGTGCCGTGGATGCGCAGATAGCGACGACGTCGGGGCCCGTCAATTCTTAATCTGCGGAATATACGAGAGAGCGACGGATCGAGGCCAGCCACCGAGCCATCCGTAACCCCTTAACCCGATGTATCCGTGAATCGCGATTATGACGTTCGCCGGGAGAACGGCGCGCTGTTTACCGGTGTCCCATGGCGTCGTCTCTTTTGGCGCCGATCGTTTAATCCAATCGCAATCGGACAAATGGTCGTTTCAGGCCATCCGAGAGGGAGCGGGAGGAACAAGAGGGAGAATACGAGCGCGCCGCCGCGACGCGGCCAGATTTACGAGCCGATTTACAAATTGGCGGTTATTCCGCCTCTGCCGAGAATCAAACTGTCCCCGTAAATCAAAACGGCTGCCAGCGTTCATTAAACGTCAGTCCGGCCTTTCTGAAATCGGGCGTGAAAAACTCCCGGCTAATCATATATAGTTCTCCGACGACTCCGACGCCGACGCTACAAGCCAGCCACCGACGCCGCCAACGCCGCCAACGCCGCCGACGCAAACGCTTGTCTGACTACTCAGCGCTCGACGGCCCGTTCTACTTACGCACCACACAATACCCCTCGGCCCATGTCTATCGAGTTAGCCCCGCTAGTTTTCCGACAATAAAAAAAAAAGAAGGAACAATTGCTGCGCCGCACTCTGCGCCGTGTATGCTATAGACAGCGGCGGCTCCCTCTCGCTTTTTCTCCAGACTTGTCCATTACCGCGATGCAGAAGCACTTTCGGCCAGCGCCGCGGATAATTGCACCATCCAGATTGCAATGGGGCTGCATTTGTTCGAGGGACGCCGGCTTATTTCAGGCGCCGCCGGCGGAGACGTCCGTCGAGTTCCGGGGTGTCATAAAGAAGGGTGAGACTTCAAAGCATCGGGAAACGTTTTATCCGAGAGCTTGCAGCTCATGGGCTACGGTAATTTAACTCAATGCTTGGAGAGCAGCCCCGATGCCGCGGCGAACGTAATATTGATCTACCGCAAAGTTACTCGTTCCTGATAAAAGGAGCGGGCGAGAGATCGTTAAAGGGAGTTATGTACCGCGGAAAGTAAAATGTAACCGCATTTATCTTGCCGCGCGCTTCTTGTTCTCGCTTCTTCTCCCATCGTAACTGATTACTTTTTCCATTAATCTCCGGCTTTCAGCTCGCGAGGGCGAGCGACTCGACACCGTCACTATCTTATGGCTATCGGATCGCGCCGAAATTCATAAAATCGATCAAAGATTCCCCGGGCTGAAGGAGAGAGGGGGGCGAAGAATGCGGGGGCGCCAGATTGCCCTAATGAAACCAAAGTTAGTTGCGGACTTCTCCACGCTCTTGCTCTCTATCAGCTTCCGATTTTCCAAAGGCTGGCTTCTCTCGCGCCTGACCTAATAACTCCGTTTATTTTTATGGTACGCACTCTCTCTCTCTCTCTCTTTTTCTCTCCCACTCTGGCCATTCCTCTCTGCGCTGATACAGAGAGCTCGGCGAGCCATGAACGGGAGAAAAAGCTGGTCCACCTCGAACCGACACTTTAACCATCGAGCACAAACACCCGCACTCGGCCTGTGTTCGGGATGATCGCGTGTCGGCCATTATCCAACGGACAAAACGGGAGCTCGCGCCAGTATAGTGCGAGAACACGTCGCTGCTCGCAAGTGTACACGCTCCGAGTCGCTTTTCGAGGTGCATTCTCTTCCGGAATGTAATTACGGCTCGCGTTTTGTCGCGATCACTCCGAGTGTTTGCTCTCCGAT
Organism: Crossocerus cetratus; assembly: GCA_963675795.1. NCBI lineage: Eukaryota > Metazoa > Arthropoda > Insecta > Hymenoptera > Crabronidae > Crossocerus > Crossocerus cetratus. The sequence continues at coordinate 20,296,681 of OY776665.1, read as the reverse complement.
TTATCCCCGAGTTTTCCCGCGAACCGCAGAGTCCCGGACGACGGCGAAAGCACTGCCGGCCGAAATTTATGATCGCATTCTCGCGATGGCTTTCTGCGCGCCGATGGAACGCTCTGCCCTGGGAGAAGGTGAGTTTCGGGGAGTTCGGAATTGGCGGATCGAGCACGATCGGCGTTCGGCTCGCGAGCATAGCGCGCGCCGCACGCCGCTTTTCCGACAGGCATCACTGACGAGGGTTCGGGAGAACGGAAGGACTTTCGCTGCGGGCTGCAGCAACTTCCAATCGACTCGGTGCCGTTCTTTCTTCGAGCTCGATCGGCCGGCCCTGACGAACGCTACGGAATACGAGAGGCAGGAAAGCGCAGAGTCACCGCTCGTGTCATCTCGCCTGACCCAAATAGGAGAATCGCCAAGCAGAAGAATACAGAGTTGAGCGGCCAACTGACAGGGCGATTCGAATGATCGCCGCTTTTTTCTCCTCCTTCAAACTAGTGCGCAACACACTCGGACGCCGCTATATTTGTCGGGGAAACTCTCCTCGGCAAATTTCATCGGGCATGAATTTCGTATTCCGCCGACTGCACTTTTGACCCGGCCCGCGACACCGGCGCTCACTGATACAACTTTTATCGCGTTACTCCTGGGGAAAGAGTGTTTAGAAACATATCGATTTTCCTCGCGAGATACTTGGCGGGAAGTTTCAGGGGCTCATAGAGCGGCGCCGCGCCGCCAACTTTCCAAGTTTTTTCCCCCGCGGTGGATTACGAGCTAAATGGCCGCGAGTGTTCGCGCCTCGGAGCCCCATTGGCCGGCGCTGCTCGCCGATCTTCAAATAGACAAAGTTGTAGTCTACCTCATTTATCTAATATTAAAAGTTTTTAACTACCAACAGGGCCGCCGCGCCGAGGCCACAACGGGCTGGCCGAGGTGGCCGAGGTGCCCTCGGACCGGTCGCTCGGCTCAGCCAGGAGGATAGCGGGGCGAGCCGAGATAAGGAGGGTGGAAAAAAGGGCAGGTGGAGGAAGATGAGACCCTTTCGCGAGCGCGGCTCTTTGGAATTCGGAGGAACGAACCGGAGAATGGGCTCATTCAGATCAACGTTTCTTAACGAGGAAAGTTGTGCTTACAGCTCGGCTTTGTGTACGCTCAAACAACACTGACGCAACGAATCAGTCGAATCCCTGTCGACCGGGCTTCGGCCAACTTCTCACCGAGCCCGATGACTTTTTCTCCTGGCCTTAACAATTATCCCCCGAGTATACGGCCCACCCTCGCCGACACAATGTCACTATCAGTCAGCCCTCTCCCGCCGATCCTCCACTCCCGACAGCCAAGTAACAAGGCACCGTCCAGCCAAAGTTCAGCCAACTCTCAGTAATTAGCGAGCAACTATCGAACTTGTACTCGGAAGAATCCGGCCCGATTGTTGGGACCTCGGGGGAGTGAATCACAGTGGTATACATATACTCTTTGGGAAGAGGACGGGAGGAACTATAGCTGTGAGTGTTACACACCGGTGGGCTCGCTCGACTTGCAGGTAAAATGCCCTGGCGGCGGCAGCGCCGGCGAAACTTGGCCCTCCTTTGTAAGAGACGGTTGGCAGTTTTACGATAATTATAGGGATTTTAACGAAGTTTCACGCATCAAAGGGGAGGGGCCCTGGCGGCGCAGGAGGAGTGCTCTTTACTTTGTAGCACGACAAATGTTTCCCGATTGCTGTGCGTACCGAGTGTGTTTGGCCAGCAGCCGCTGCGGCCACCCGGATAATCTCTTTTGTGGATAATCGTCCTTTGTCGCGCGCAAAAATGTGCATCAGCAGCAGCAGCGCCGCCAGCAGCAGCACTCGCTCGAGCATTCTTTAACGGCTAAGCCTGTGCAGAGCGCGGCGTCGCCGCCTCTCAGAGAACGAGAGGAATACCACGGTACACTTTTCGATCTGCAGCGTGTATCTTTGTAACTGCAAGAGCACTTCGGCTCGAGCGTGCTCCAGGAACCGTTTGAAGTCATCGAGAGAAAGGTAGAGGCGCGGCGAGGGAGGCTGCCGGGGAAATGGAAAGGAAAGGGAAAGGGAGATCGAGAGTAAGCAAAAGGGAGTGAGAAAGGGACGCTCGTGAGTGGAAGGGGCGGTGCAGCCCCCGAGTTCTTCATGTTTGCCACGAAACGGCTCAAAGAGCATGCTCGGCGACAGTTTTCTACTGAATGAAACACTAAACGAAATACAACCCGCTGCCATTAGGCGTCTGATTAAAACTGCGAAAATCCCGGCAGATGCATTGACTATTGGGAGGAGGATATTTGAGAAAAGACGAGGCGAATTGAAAGGATCTCATAGATTGGAGGGTTGACTACGATACCTACTCTTTCACGACGATCGACGGATATATCCGGGGACGTATCATCGAGGATTCCCCGGCACCTCCAGTCGCACTTTAAGTCCAGAAGGTCCTCTATTACGTGGCGCAGGATGCTGCCCGGCTGCGAAACATTTATCCCACTGCACTGCGCGAATGTCCCGTCGCGTCGATTCACTTCTCGATCACCAAAAACGATCCAAGCGGCTCAAAGAGATCGGCGACACCGATCGGCACTCTTTGACTGGGATCCCTCGACGGGAACCTGCACGTGAAAATCCTTGCGTCAAATCACCGCCGATGACTGGCGTCCCCGTTTTTCACAGGGCTCGCCGGGAGTCTTCGTATATCAGAGTTTATCGAGAGATCTGTACAGCTAGCGCGGCTCTAATCGACGCCGATAATCGGGAACTTGGCGATGAGCGATTACTACCAATTCCCGATATGCTAGATAAATCTGCCCGGTTATTTATTGGCCGGGGCTAATGCATACGCGCGGCGCAAGCACGCGGGGAGGCCTGGGACAGATTGCAGAGGGTACGTGTATACACTGACGATTCGCGGGAGGCATTGCGAGTCCCGATCAGAGAGGATCGATACGGAAATATTATACTTCCGCAAACGACGTCGCCGGGCAAACGATCGCTGATGATCCCCATAAATCCCAGAAGCGATTTGCGGCCCGTCGCCGGATTCCTCGCAAAGAGCCGGCGAGGACCTTCTATTCAGAGTTACTCGTAAAGTCCCTCGGTGATAAATCTGTTTACGCGGCCAACCCCAGACTTTTTTTTTAGAAACCACCGCACACTCTCTCTCTCTCTCACTCTTTCTCCCGGGAAAGGTCTCCGCAACGATATAGACCCGGCGGATTAGCAAAGCCGATTAGGCTGCGCGAAAAATAAGAAGCTTCTAATGGCGTTGAGGGTTACTCGCGTCGAGACCGCTAATTCGCCGAGCAACACTTCGGCACGTTTGCCGGCCCTCGATGCGAGAGGAGCGGCGTGTTCCGGCGATACGAGCCACGATAGAGCTCGACGTCGACGCGGAGATACCAGCAGGCTCGATCCAAGGGGAGATGATCGCATCAACGACACGATACCTATCGAAAAGAAGGCCCCCGCCCGCGATCCTATCACTGCCAGAGATCCAGCCACATAATCCGCAAACTCTAATCATCAGCCGCCACCAGAAGATCGCACGCTGCCCGAATCGCGCGCAGCGGCGCCGGCGGTCAGGCTACTCGTAAACTAAAAGCCATCCCAATTTTACGAGAGCTATTTATCCGTCTTTCCGCCGAGCGTCGAACTACGGGAAAACAAACGTAAAGCCTCGCGTGGAAAGGGGCGGGCGCCAGGTAACCAGAAGAGAACTTGGGAAATAAGAAGCGAGGAATTGGAGGGATCAAACACCTTTTGCTCGGTGAGTATCCTCCTTAGGGGACGATCAGGCACAGCTTCCTCGGTGCCGTTAGTTAAAAACTCGGCAGGCCCGGCTGCGGGGACACCAGTCAGCGATGCTCGCGATAGTCAATGAGTATTGGCTGAGGCCCGATGAACGAAGGAGGATGAAATTGGCACGGATGTGTAACACCGGACGAGATTACTAGATGGATTGTCGTCGAGTGTGGGTTAGTTAACAACAGGAGGACGCGGCGCGAAGAACTGCGAAGAGCCGGTGGCACAACATCCCGAGGCCCCTTGAGCCAGCACGACCAGGCTACTGCTGCTGAATGCTGGCTGCGGTGCTCGCTCGTGCTGCTGATCGTGGTGCGGGTGCTGGTGCTACTGCTCTAGCCGCGCGTATATTCTATATACGGGGAAAAGACGGACACGCGCTCGCGCCGGCATTGGCCTGCGCGAGCGCAATGCCGCGCGGCATTCCGGTGGCGGGGGTTGCGCGTTTGATGCCTGCCTCCTTCGAAAATGCTTTTTCTACCCTCTTTTCCTCCTCGACGCGCCGCGCCACGCCGAGGAGACCACCAACCAACACGTTCTCTCTCACTCTCCCCCTCTCACTCACTGACACACTCTGCCAAATGTCGCGAATCCATTAGATCTGGATTAAAATGCTCCCGGGACCAACGACTATGCCGCTGAAGACTCGACCCCGTGGAAATCGAAGCGATTCTGATGGAAAGCTTGTTTTCTATTGCCGGATGGATGAAAATTCCCACTGACACGAAGAAACATGGCCCGACAGGCTTGATTTAGCTCGAGTCAACTGACAGCCGCGAAGGGAGAAGATTCGGAGGAGATCGGCTGGATCGATCGCGCCGATCATTTGATACGTGTCCCTCCGAGAGAGAAGGCTTTCCCTGTCATCTTATCGCGCATCACCGAGACCTTTAAATTTCTATTGCGCCAGATATATATCCGATCGCTCGGCCGGAGATATGAGATAAGACAGAACCCTCTACTCCATCAATATCCCCGGGCCCAAGTATCCCTTCATTATCCGAACACCGAGTCGATTTCCCTGCGACACACATATCGCTCGCCGGCGAATCCGCTCTCCTTCCTACAGTCGGCAATGCTCCACTTAAGCTATTGCAATTGTGGCCCCCGTCCCCATCCCCAGCCCCCGGAGGGAGGGGGCGAAATCATGCCCGGGCAAAGAAATGGAGAAATTTTCAAACGATCGGCCAGGCCACTGCCGCGCGCCGCCGACTTTATATTGGAAGAGGTGTTGGAGCAAGACAAATGCGATGTGATTGAATCTGGATAGATCGAGATTGACTCGGCGCGCAAGGGTTCACGAAGTTAAATATACGCCCATTTACCAAGTGCTCCCCCTCTTTCTCCCGGAGAAAGTGGCTCCGACTATCTCGAGAAGCGATCCCCTCGGCGAATCGATGATTACGAGAAAACTTGTAGTTACCCTCCGCGATTCCAGATCGTATTTCCCCGGCATTGTTTCATTGCCAACACCCACCACGTCCTACTCTCTTCCTCTCTGCTTGCACGAGGAAGCAAAGAGTCAGAGACAGCGAGGGGGCGCAACGTAAACCTGTGCTACCGGCCGGAAAATGGAAGGGGCAAGGGTGATCGGGAGGGGGAGGGAACGAATTCACATTGTAAAAGATCGTTTGACGTCCATTCTCTGGAAAATGCCTTAGCATCGGCCGCAGCGGAATCCATGAATCCGACCTCCTCTTCAAGGAGGTGCAATATCTCCGAGCGTAACTCGCGTGTACAGCCGCCTGCTACCATAACATTGTCGGACACACGCTCCTTGAGCTTGCGCTCCCACATCCTCGATACACTACGTATCCTCCCACCCTCCGTGTACGTGTACGTGGATCGCGATCGGGCGCAACCCAGTTGCATGGAATTCTTTGATATCCACGGGCAAAGAAAACGCTTCGCCAGCAACCACCCTCCGCGCCCGCACACACACGCGCGCGCGGGTGGGCGCACACATCTACACGCGATATTCCCTCAGCCAAGAGCCCGAGTGCCGTGAGATATCCTCGAGACGTATCTGCGATAGAGACACATCGAGAGGGGGTTGGGGGTTGGGGGGAGGAAACTAGAGCTCGAGCATCAAGGATGCAAATGTGTCTAAAATTTTCTCTAAGCAGAAACGGTGTCGGCAAACAGGGCCGAGTCCGAGGAGACAAGTTGAAACCCTCGCTTAATATTTACCGAGGGCTATTTCCCCTCGTACATTAGCGTCGCCTAACGTCGAGTGTAACACGGGGGATTAGTATTATGATATGACAGATGGAAATGTGTACGCTGGGTCGCTGCAAAACCCGGCCCGGGCTCGGAATCGCGATACGAGATGCAAAAAGTTTGACAGAGGAGTTTACGTTGAAGCGGAGCGGGTGCCGGGCTGAATCTGACACCCGCTGAAAAACAGACGTCGCCTTCGACAACGTATATCGGTATTCTCCCTCGGAGAGTATTGCATTACACAGCCCTGTTATACATTCTGCGATAAAGTCACTTTCTAGTAATGAATAATCAGTCCAATTCAAAGCCCCTTTTTTAGCGCTCGACTCCTGCAACTCGTCGGTTCCCGTCGACGATACTATTGGAACTACGACGATTTCCCTCTCACCGAAAAGGGTCCCCGGAAGCGTTCTAGCCGCGCGAGTTTATCCGGCGGATCGGGACACGCGACAGATTTCTTAAAAATGGTTCCCAGGCCTCGGGGTCCCGCGGCGGGGCGCCGCAGGCGGTTTCGGCAGGTCGATATCGGGCTTTCTTGAGTGCCAGCATTCTCGCCGGATTCCGCCTCGTTTCGGCATGTAGAACCGCGCGCGCGCTACCCAGGCGGACCTAAGCATCCGCTCTCGCTCGTCCTTCGAAATGCGCCCTTTCGGGCAAAAAATCGCACGACTAACCCCGTTCGCGAGGGCGCTCTGAGGGGCCCGGGGGGGAAAGTTGCCCGGAGAAATTCGAGGGAATTCTCAACTTTAATTGGAGGAAGAGAGGATCCAACTTGTTCCTGCTACCTATACGAAAATGCATTACACTTTTTTCAACCGGCCTTCTAACTAGTTGAATCCTCGTTTCCGGCTCTCTCGTTGGCCCGGAACGGTCCGGGGGTGCGGCGTCTCCCTCATCTTCGAACAACAATCAATGGGGCTCGGCTCCGCACTCGGGAACTCGGTCAGGCACTCGCGCCATAACCACCTCTAACCTCCCCTTCAAATCGAGCCCGCACTCGGCCGAGAGGAATAAGATGCTCCGCTGCCAAATTAATCAGAAGGATATCTAATTCGATTTTTGAGATCGGCTCGGCAACCGGCCCCCTCCGAGCGCCCGCGATGATTCCGCTCGAGTGCAAATTGGCTCGGAGAGATTCGCAAGGGCCGTGTATACTCGTGTGTGTATATGGGGGATGTATACGTGTACGCCAGCGGATAGAATCGCATCAGGTATGCTGGCAGCACTTGGAAGCACTTGCCTGAGAGATGCAGTCTGCGCACACCTGTCTCGCTGAGCTATAGACGCGTGTATCCGCTCGTCGTGGTGAGTAATACCAATTTGTGACACGTAATCCCTGGGTGGAGCGTGCGTAGGCCCGCGCGCTATCGCGCCCGGCGAGAGATAGAAAAGCAGCAAGTAGACCTCGTTCCTCTCTAACAGGGCGATACGTCGCGCCGCGGCACTGGCAGCCTCCAATTGGCCGCGTGTCTCTCTGCATACCCTATCTAGGCTAGGCAACGCTAGGCGAACGGCTGGCGAAGCTTTCAATTCCGCGTAGGAGAACGTACACCAGCCGTAACGAAGGCAGGCTTCGTCACCGGGCTTCAATTAAATCCCGAAAGTGCATCATACTACGCTACGGGGAGAGTAAGAGTGAGAGAGAGAGAGAGGGGGGGAAGAGAGAGGGGGGAAATGCACCTTGCCTACAGCGAGGAGAGAACTATCGAGCGCACCAGCCAAGAAAGCAATGCCACCGGAGAATCCGCTTGCGCTGCTCGCTTTAACAAAGTTATTGAAACGCCGCAAAGACATCGCGCCACGACAGCCTCTTACTTTCGTAATTGAAAGTAAACGTGAACATCGATGTTAATGAATTTCACTAGACGCAGCTTGCCAACTCTATTGTTCCCCGGGCGGAAAATGAATGTACTGTTAGAAAGCGGCCTCCACCCCACTGATCTACTCTGCTCGTGACAGAATCATAATTGGTAATTAGTCGGTGGATGGTACACGCGAGTGAAGTCAATCTCGAATTAGAGATGGCCGCGGCGAGCGAAAGATGTTGTAACAGTGAGGGATGCGAGGGAGCCGCGGTATATAATTCGGTCCATTGTCGAGGCCCGTGTAACCCGATCAGCTGTCTCCGTAGCGGACAATAATGGCCTGCCGAGGGATAATTGGCCGATATCATCTAGTCAGATACGCCCAGACAAAAGAATGTTAATCGGCCGGTTATCTGCCATTTTTCTGCACGAACAACTCCTTTTGCGTCATGCCGCTCGATCATTACAGCTTTAGAGGGAACAATCGGGCGCAAGCGGACGTTTCGCTGGAAGATTAAAACCTGCGAGGTACACCGCGATATTAAAACAAGCTTAGGAACAAGTTCCGGTGTAACAAGGGAGGCCGGGAGAGAGAAAGGGATGGAGGAAGCGCGAGCGACTCGATCTACTAGCGGGAGAATGGTGGCAGGGGCAGGGCATAGTTAGTTAAAGGTAATAAAGCGAATTAAGATTCAAAGCGCATGCGTTCGGAGTTGAAGCACGGGCATATACTCGGCTCACCCTGAGCATAACACCAGCCAGCGTGCTACGATGAAACCTGACACCCCTACTAAAATCCAGGGCTAATTTGAGACGGCCCTTTAGCCCCTACCTGTCTCCGGGAAACAGCATCCCCGCAACCAGCAACCAGCCAGCTCTGATCTGGCCCGTGCGCTCCCGCCGAAAATTTCCAAAGTGATAACCAGCGACGAGCTATGGATCAAAGGCGGTCTATGCATACTTGCGAGCAACTTCCTTTATGGAGGATCCTCTGTCCCGTTGAGACCTGAGGGTGACTTCGCCCATTAATAACACAGCCAATACACCTCTTAGCACATTGTTAATCCGCTCTTGTCAGGCAAAAAACAACGCGTCCAGTCATCGAGTAAAAAATGATCGGGACCAAGTCGATGGCGCTAATTAAGAAGCGTCACTTTCTAGATAAGTTGATAAAAAGGTGGCGTGTTCGTCGGGGGTTCTTAACGAGAGGCGACTTCCGAAAAGGGCGGCCGTGGCGACTTGAAGGTTTTAATTGAAAAAGGCTGCCGGCCATTTGACCACTCGAGTAATTCCGGCATTCTCGAGAAAGAGGAGCGGAGAACCTAGGCGAGGGAAGGTCGGCGGGCGGGGCGGGAGCGGAAGTTAAAACGGCAAGTTGTTAACGGGGCGCTGGCGCTCGCAATCGATAATCCGGATATTCGCGATGTATAACAAGATGTAAGTTTTAATAAGCGCGAGCCAACTTCGGCGTCCGCTCGAAAAAAGTCTCGCATGCTAGCCGGCGTATCAATATCGACGATGCACGCCCAGAGGGTGAGAGGGGGCGGGGGGTAGAGAGAGAGAGAGAGTGGGTGCACGAGAGCGGCCTGAACATATAACGAATTTTGAACGTGATCCCCGGCAATGTCGCCTAATAGGAAGCTCCAATAACGGGTAGGATGTTAACGATGGAAGGAGTAGCGTGCGTTAATTATTTACAAGTTTATCGATGCATCGCGTGCAACCTCGCGTGAAGCAAAATTGACAGGGGAGCCCGGCATGGAAAATGAGCGCGGGCATCTGGAACAGGCCAATTTCTTCGTTCCGCGGTGATAAATTTGCGCACCACGCGCGCGCGTCCAATAAATATAAAAATCCACGCTCCCAAACATTCGCGCCTCTGTCACAACAATCCACCGATATTTAGTTGCCCCTATTGATCACTCTTTCGTTCACTCCCCCTCCTCCTCCCCTCTCTCACTGCTGCCGGCCAATGAGGGCTTCCAGAGGACTAATTCTATACGGAATCTCCATTCCTAAGCTCAAACTCAAGAAATACCAGGCATTCGAACCATCGGGAAAATCTCAAAAAATCAAAAAAATGTCAAGACCTTTCCGATTTTTCGAAGGCTCTTCTCTCAAATTCCACATATTTCCACAGCTTTCACCGTAGAACGGACATTCTTCGGAGAATTAATGGTGCCGCGACCGTCTGTGAATTCTTCAAGACTCCCTTTAGACAGGATATTGCTATCGGCGAGGAATCACGGGAAGCAGCAGGCGGTACGAAAGGGAGAAGGGTGAGAATGGGGCAGCGTCGGTAAAAATGCAGATGGCTGCAGGTTGTGACGTAGCGTCGAGGCGGTCTTCAAAACTAAAAGGCTGTGGTGGCTGCTGACGGTGTTGTAAGTAACAGATAGGGCCGGGTAATTGCTTCACTTAACGAGAAACACGTTCGAGGCTATGCCTCTACCACCAGTGCGCTCTCCTCGGCTCGGAGATCCAATATTAACCGTCGTGCTGTTTGATATAGTTTCGGAGTATTCGAGGGGGCTCTGCGTGCATTTTGCAGGCCCTCTTTCCTCGGCCTCTCGTTTGTCTCTCCCGTCCGCTCTCTGCGGAGCACGAGCGCGTCGATGTTCAACGGCCAGTCTAACGAGTCGCTCAAGGAAATCCTCTAGGAACGTGCCGCCCCCATCGCTACCAGCCATCTGAATTCTGCATCTCGCAATTTTTTGCGCCCCCTCGCCCCCGACGCCCACCACGGCCGATGGCTCGCCGTTCTCGTTAATTCATCTGGCCTCGATGAGCATCCCTCTCGCGCCCACCCTCCACTACCACCTCGTCCCGACGATGCCCCGACGATGCCCCGGCGATGCCCTGGGAGCATCGGGTGGACCAAGTAAAAAAGGCGAGCGTCGAAAGATCGTGCAGAATTCACGAGGCCGACTGATGAAACATTTATGTAACCGGTGTGCTGCGAGTCCGACGAATCAAATAAAGTCTTCCGAGGGCGGAAGAAATTAATCGTCCCATTGACTCAATCCTCTCGCCCTGGCCCGGTTTCCGCCGAGGCAGCTGGGCAAGAATCTATTACCACAAAGAATCCGATAAAACCTCCGCGTTCCAATAATGCAGGTGTGCAAGCGGATGCCGGCGAGCCAGCTCGGCGGCAGCTCCAATTAACTAAGAGCACGCCTCACTCCCAAGATTGTTCGCGGCCGTGTGAGCAACGATGATACATAATTCTACTCAACGCCTAGGAAATAGTTGAGGGGCGAGGGTGGGAGGGGGTGGAATTCCCGGCGTAGAAGAAAAAGCGGCAGGCACCTGTTCTCAAGCGCGAGCGCACACTTCTTTTTCCACGGCGCTGTGGCAAACACTAAAAGTGGAGGCGACCTCGGGGACTTTGCCCCGCGCACTCTTGCGAGTTTACAAACCCTTCCAAGCAGCCCTTTCTCTTACACCCCATCCCTCTTTCCTCGCTCTCTGTGTCGGGCACGCTTCTGCGGCCTGGGCCGATAAGGAGTCAAGGAAAGATTTCACACTCGGACGGAGGGTAAAAAGCGGCGAGCGCGCCTCGGTATACGGTGGAGGCAGCCTTCTTGTTGAACCAACGGAATCCTTTTGTTAGCACGACTCCCATCGCCTTCCGCCGACACCGCCGCCGCTACGTGTTCCCCACGTAGTTCACCGGGAGCGGGCGAAACCTTCATCGAAATGTTCGAGTGTACGAGCGTTTCCGAGAGGCCGCTTTCGACATGCTTACCCTTTAAGCTAGCCGAGTGCTCCGAGTAACGAGAAAGCCCCGCTAAGAAAATAAAACTGGAGCATGCCTCCATAATCAACAAGCCGGCGGCCCGGGCTATCCTCCTCTCGCCTAATGCAACTGTTGGAGGAGCCGGCTATGTACGAAAGTGTTCTCTTACGAGCAGATAAACAAAGGAAAAGACCTTCTCTCCTGGTATGTCGTTGAGACGGCGCTCGCCGGCGGCTGGAAATTTGTTTGATTTCCGATGTCAGCGTCGCGCAGGAGGGAGCGATGCGTGCGAAGGTGGATTGAGACGCAGGTGTCAGGCAGGACTGGGGGGTTGGCTGGGTTGAGGAAAGGATCAGATGTGGGATGGGTCGCGGTGCGTGTATTGTGGGCGCGTCTGAGCGCGGCGAACAGCTCTGGCGAAGTGAGGGCTGAAGAGGGTGGAAACGAGGCTGAGGCTGAGGGAAACAGTGCCCTTAATACGGGGCGGGAGTTCAAAGGTGGGGCCCGCAACAACGCATCTAATTACTTGCTTCCTCCGTGGTCCATGGCGCGGCGAATTTACATCTTGTTTGTTCAAGCACCTGTAGCGAGCTACGAGGCCCCAACCCCTTCTGCCAATGTAGATTGGATACTGCCTATAAACAAGCAATTGCCTTTGACTCCCTCACCCTCCTCGCGAATACCCGCCCGGAAAGTCTGGCCGCACAAGCTAGCAATATCTTGCGCACACTCCTGTCCATCCCTCCGGTCCACCAGCCCTGATAATACTCTCTTTCCAGCATCGGCGCCAAACTCCGGCCGACCCCCACCGCCGATATTCCGGAAGCCGCACGCCTTTTCACACCTTTCGATCTACATACGATTTACCGCGGCCCGCTAATAGGCAGCGCAACTAAAACCTGCCAGCGCCAACTGCGCGGCCGGCACTATCAGAGTCTAGTTACGGTTCTGACGGCACGTGACACCGCGCGGGAGCCGGCGAACTTTGCGCATTTGCGAGAGTCGCATAATCACACGGCGCGGAATTAGCGGGGATGAGACGTAATCAGCGAGCAGAAGAACTAATGAGAGCGGAATAATCCCGTGCGCGCATCGTATCAATCTCAATTATATCGCTAATGCTTTCGAACGAGCATCTTCCGAAACCGCCTGCTAGCTACACTCACACGCCTTTCGCACTCTAGTTCTCTCTCCGCTCTGACTCGCGACAGCTTATTCCCTTTTCCATCCTCGGTCTACCACACGCTCTCTGCCTCTCCCGCTCTCTCTCTCTCTCTCTTTGCTCTTTCTGCCGTTTCAGGCTCCCACCTGGAGAACCGACGGACGCTCTTAGCAGATGCAACGTCAGTCGAATTGCACGCTCGAGTACCAGAGCGCCTTGCATATATCCTTTACTTTTGCCTCCTTTTTACCCCGGCGTCTGGCGAAGAGACGCTCTCTTCTCTCCTCGGAGGGAACCTACATCACACTCCCTACGTCGTCTCACCAGATTGCCGCGTTACCCGCTGGATCTGCAGTATTTCCGAAAAACTACACCTAACTTCTGTCAGAAATCTGCGAAAGATATGATTAATGCTAACACCGCTGTGAACACTCGCTCCCTCGGTGCTCTACGCCCGGTTTAATAAGGGGAAAACAGTTTTTCGAGGGCGAGAGGAGGAAAGTCGAGAGCAAGAGAGAGAGAGAGGGAGAGAGAGAGGATTGCTGACGAGCGACTGTTGGCGCAGATCAGAAGGGCAGACCAACAGAGGATGGCACTCGGAGACAGAGTGTAATCAGCGTGAAATGTTTCTTTCACCGAGAGATCTCGGCTACACATTCGACGCGCGGCAACGTGCACTTTTATCTGCCTCGGTGCACTCGCCCGCGCAATACCGCCGCTGTATTAAAACATTCCACTCCCACTCGGGGCCGGCTCTCGAGGCCATCAGCCGAATTCTCAATACCTGTCTCCTTTCAGGCGCCAATCCCGCCGTCGGGGACGTCGGGGCGCGTCGCATCGAGGAATCGCCCGTTAACAATGATCGGAGGAGAGATTGAAGCAGCGATCGCTCCCGCGCTCCTCGAATCACAGCCGCCAGGAGTGAAACACTTTACGAACGGCTCGATCCATAAGCCGGACAAATTCATGAAGCGCGTCGAGCTTCTGGAATGGCCGATCGATCGCCGAGCGAGCGCGCGCCGAGCCCGCGATTTATGAGCTACACGTCTAATGGGAAGGCGCGCACCAGTACGGCTTCAATAATGTTATGAGCGTTTATCAACAGTGCGACACTTGTACATTGTCCACTGTCGGACGCCGCGAGAGCTAATGGCACTTTGTCCCGGATTTCTTGCGAGTCACCCGCCCGGCACCGCGCGAGAGAGCTAGTTTTCCCGCGCGGCCCGCAAATGACGGGGCCATCGATCGGAAATCAAGAGGACGGGATTATCGCTCGCAGATAACGACCTTTGACACGGAAAGGCCGCAATGACCGGCGGTGTAATCGGCCTCTGAAAGCGGATCGCGGAATTAAAATAAATTCGAGAGAGATAGCGGGAGAGAGATCTTTCTCTCTCTTCAGGTGGAGGTGGCGCGGGAGAGGATGCTAAATTCGCGAGCGGTATTTATCACTGTTAATTAAAAAGCGTATTGATCGGTGTTGGCCCTTTCATTGGCGCTGTTGTTTTTCAGGCGCGCGCTTTACAAGCGGGGCGCATTCAAGCCCCGCTATTTGTAGAGCTTAATCCGTCGGCGTTCAATATACACAGGACTTTCGAGTGCTCGGACAAGTACTTAATAACACGGCCCGCACTGACAAAGCCCTGTTGTACAAACGTTTTGCCATCGCACCGCGGTGAATTAATCTATCAATCTGATGCCGGGAGTTCTTAGGGCGGGGGCGGCGCGATGCAACGTTAATAAGTATGGTCGGTGGTAAGAAGGTATTTCCGGGCGGGCAGAGGATTGCCGATATGTAGGGTGGAATGGACTCGCTAATGAAGAGTCTGCCGAAGAAGAGAATGACGTATCGATCGCGGCAGAGGTTGGCAAGTTCCTTGGACGCCGATCGACGCCGGCGGGGGGTTAACCGAGACGGAGGCAAAGAAAGAAATTAATTAATTTCAGACAGTCGGAACGAGATTAACGCGATCTCTCTCGCGATAAGCCACTGTCGGCTTAAATATAAGCGATCATCCGAAATAGTCCCCGGGGCCCGGGCGAGGGCTCCTCCGCTCGCTCTCCACCACCGACAACAAACACGCCCGCGCTATTCTAAATATCTTTCCAAGGCGATAGCGCCGCTGCCGGATCGATCGCGCTGTAATCCGGTCTCCGCTTAAAACGATATTTCATTTTCCGAACGGCTGCTTCCCCCGCGCGATTCATTCGCGTGATTCCAGTTTTCATTCGGCGCGGCCCGGCGGGGGTGCACCCCCTCGATTCCAACGCGGAACACACCGGCCGGGCCCCCGTCCCACCGCGGAGAGGAGCAGAGCGCAGCTATGCTCAACTTACTTCGCCCGCCGACGAGGAACCCGGGAATTTCGAGGCCGAGTGAGAGAGAAAGAGAGGAAACGGAATTAAGACGCTATAGAAATGGATTAAGGAGTTTAATTAAGTTGATTCAGCGTCCGCGCCACAAAATTCCGCGGCCCGCCCTCCTGGCCGCCGATATTCCCCCTGTCGGCGATTCCTCGATCGCTCTCCTCAACGGATATTCCATTCCCCGCGATCGTAACACTCCTAATTTAACAGTTCGCTTAACCAGGGATTTTCCGCTCGCCAGGCTCACTCCCGATCGACCCTCCCTCCCAACAAAAATCGCCTTACTCCGCGCCGACTTCCAATTGATAATTGGCCGTGTGAGCTGGAACCCCGGCGAGGTGTTTGCCGGGGGAGTTCGGTATCCATCAGGCAATCCGAACGATTACACCTCATGTTCCCGATTGGAGAGCAACTCCTTCCTGTGTGTGTCTCGAATCCGTTTCAGTCGCCGCGTGCCACTACGTGCGCGAGCACAATGCGCTCGTTCCGTTTACAGCAGCAGCGCACTCCTCTCGCTCGGGTACGCCGGGGCCTTTGCATTCGCCGGCTCCTTTTTGTCCGGAGCCGGCGGCGTCTGACTCGCGCTCTCCTCCCGGAGCTGGGTCGCACGTGCCGCGCGCACCTCTCGCAATATTGTAATGCGCGCGGCACAATGCCCGCCCCGACGACACGCACGCGTCTTTGCCAAACGACGCGCGACCTCGCCAAAGCGCAGAGAGACACACACCGCGAGAGAAAGAGGAGTGCGCCGAGGAAGATTAAAAGGACGGGGAGGGGGAGAGGTCGCGTCTTGCGGGAGATCTCGCCTGGAATGAACTCCAGAGCGACTGGATGCCGCGACGACGACGGCAACTCCAGCGGGGCCTAATTGATCGCTTTAAGCCCCCGAATCCACGCTGATAGAGAGGACTCGTGCCGCGAGAGACGAGAGGACGGGAGGATTGGTGGGTGAGTCTCGAGAGAAGTTAGCGGCGCGCGGAGGGCAGGAAATTACGAGAAGATCATACGTGTCGTGGGCGGCTGAAAAATGCCGCGGAGCGTGATAGAGGGCTGACAAGTGTTTATCTTGAGGGTGAAAGGTGGGCTCTGATGGCAGCCGGTGGAAAGAGAGAAGAGAAAGCCTCGGGAGAAGCCTGAGGATCACGGGCGGAGCGGGTGGAGGGTGCGCGCGGCGGCGGTGGGGCCCTCGTCGCGGTACAGAAATGCGCAAAGTTCTCCTGACACGATTATACCGCCCGGTGACCAGAAGTAATTTCATTAGCTGCTCCGCAAACTCTCATCCGGCGCCGCGGCCGCTCTCGCAAAGAAACCATACGCGTGGGAAATATGTACTTGGGCATGTATAATCGCGCGCGCGCGGCTGCCTGGCGCGGCGAGCGCCTTAAGCTCTCTCCAACCATCATCTCCCGGGAGCGCTAATCACGCTACTTAAGTTCCTGTTGCATCGACGTCTTCAACATTAGCTTACAGTCCTCTTCGCCCCATCCCACCCGTCACACTCAACTATCCCTCAAAAGCCCACCGGTTCATCCTACTTTGCTCGGGTGTTTCCCAATTTCAAGTCGCGTCCGGTCCATCTCCCCTCGGAGCTGCCGTCCGAAATCTTAGGATTTCCCTAATAATACCAATTCTCGCGCCAGCCCTCACGGAGTGGCAGTCGAAGCGGAGAGTAAGGCTGGAAATTTGAGAGGCTCTGTAGAGGTTGGAAGCTAGTGCGATGGGCGAGGTAGGTGAATGGAATGATTCGCGCCGGCGAACACGCTTGTTAATGAGCGAAACGTTCGTTTACACGGCTCGACGGCCCTCGGCCGAACTTAATGGACGTACATACATCGATGGGATCCTCGGGAGCCTCGAGGAGCGTCGTCTCGTACCTTACAGCGCGTGCAGTTAATCGCAAAGAGGCGAGAGTACATGGCCGTCGCCTATAGTGGAAGGCCACTTTCACGAGGAGTTGCAGCTCGCCCTGACAGGAGCATCCTCCTGCATCCTCCGCCAACCGCACTGACGCTACTAATGACACCTTAGCATCCTCCACCGACCACCTAACAACCTGCTCGTCAATGCACCTTTAAACCTGATTCATATTAGAAGCACTCCCGCACAGCTTTAATCTCGACAACAAAAAATAATCCCATTTCCTAAGAACCGGCCGGAGAGCTATGGGATATTGCCGAAATTAGCTCGGGATATCCTGGCTCCGCGCGAGCAACGCGCACTCCTCGCAAAAACTCTCGACGCCCCGCTGGAATCTGGAAAGGACGTGCGCAAGGGCTTATAGCTGGAGGATCCGGCAAGTGGCTGTTGTACAGTGCCGCCACTGGCGTAATCGGCGGGTTACTCGCCGAAAACCGAGCGTCGCTATTCATCAGCTATCTATCGCGGCGAGGCCAAGTCTGATGGACAATGGGAAGTCTGTGCTCTGCTGGAATCGCGCGAGTTTAGCGGCGACTGTCGAGAAATTCGTTTCCAGAGCGTTTCAAGGGGGGTTTTTTAGTGGCGAGCGCATTCGTGAGCTACGCCATTGAATCACACACCGGAAACAGAGTGCAAGGAACAAAGAGGAATTGGGGAAGCAAAGGTAGAGGAAGGCGAGAGAGAGAGAGGGGGAGTGCAGGGTGGGTGGTTGGAAGGAAGGGTGGAAGCATAAGGAGCGGGCAAACCGAGGAGGGATCTCGTAAAACATACGCGGCTGAACCTGACACATCCTCCGCCGTCTGTTGGCTTTCGAGGCGGGAGGAGGAGAAGGACGAGCAAATCTAAACGCTTACTTACTGACACACGCAGCATTTTGCTGTTGGTCCAGCTTTCTCGCTCCGGCCCGTGGACTCTCGTCGGCTCTTACCTATCGTCCTCCAAGATTCTCTCTCCCGCTCGGCCCTTCGCCAGTATTGTGTCAAAGTCATGGCTTCTCTTGCAGCTCGGCACAAAAGCACCACCTTCCCCCCTCCCGGCCCCCTCCGGACTTATCCTCGCTCGGCATGTGGAACAATTTTCCTAGCCCCTAATCCTCCTGCTTCGGACCTTCCCGTACAGCCAGCCGGACACCTCTCGACAAGTAGGATAGCTCGAGCGTCGTTTAAAGCGCAAGTGACAGCCGGACTCTCTCCGGATCGTTTGCCGGCAAATCGATTATTTTTCTTCCTCTGATATACCTCGCTCGTCCTTCCTATGTATCTACTAGTCGCTACTTGCTACACCGTTGGCCGGCTACTCGCTAAACATCTCGCTATTTATCCAGGGCTACTCCTTCGTCCGTATGTTCTTAGCCGGCACCCCAGCGGCCAAGAGTTTCCTTCCCCTCGCTACGGAACTTCACCCTCTCGGTGTTCCTTGTCGTGTCCCTGTCGCGACAACTTAATAGTGCCACCACAAACACTGGGGGGGACCCCGGCTTCCCCGGCTGTTTGGTCTCTAAATCATTCGCGGTGATTCGAAAGCGATCGGTAAAGATTCGAAGGGGGAGAGTCTGCTCGTCAGACAAGGTTTATTCAAGAGTGGCTCCGCCCCGGGGATTCGAATTTGTTTTCAAAGCGTCGTCAAGTTTTGGGTCGGGCAAGCGGATGAACGTAAGAAGAGCAAGTATGAAATGGCATTTTCCCTGCGCGATGCAAGGAAGTCGCGATTTTTCTTCGGTTTCGCAGACCACGTCACTCTGCACACTCGACTCGGCCATTCTCCTCTCAACGATAGCTCTCCTCTCCCTCTCTCCATCTCTCTCTTGGAGAGACGTAGATCGAAGCTAATGGCGCGATGCTCGGCGATTCGTCTCTGGCTAACGGTCTCCACGCTGCCAGTTTTTCCTGTTCCCGTGAGCTTTTCATCTTCCTCTCATAACGCGCACATATTTCTTTTGGCGGGGATCGGGCGGCCACTTGCGCGCGGAATTATGTGGGTAAAATCCAGATCGATCCTTTCTTCTTCCTCTCCCCGCCCGGGAGCCGAGTGATATACAAGAGCGAGAGATGCGCCGTGAAAAGGGTGGGAAAAAAGTAGGCTCCACGCGGCCCAGATTATTCCGTCTAGTCAATGGGAAGCTTTTTAACGGGGCAGCCGCTCGCGCGCGGCTTATCAAGCGCGAGATAAGGGGAATAGTTTCGAGGAAATTATGGGGCCGGCTCCTCTGAATGCTAACTCTGTGTTTAGAGTATACGGGATAGTGTGTGCGTTATAAAAATATCTGTCACTGTTCCGACGGTGCGGTGTGCCGGAGCCTTGAATTATTTGAGCGGCGAGTCTCGGGGAGAAGGAGCGCCGCGCCAGCCGAGCGATGGACAAGCTGCTCACTTATTTAGAGTAGCCCCGGGTGAACTGATCGTGAAACACGCTCTGAATCTTTCACGCGCTCGCCGATCGTTCTTGCCTTTTTTCATTGGCCGGTCGGATCTTCCCTCGAAAATTCCTCGACAAAGAACCTAACGCCGGGGAAGGAAGCTCGATTCCTTTTCTAAAAAATTGAAAGTGCCTTTCGTGCGCGTCTCGAGTCTTGTATCCTCGGCGAACCAGAGAAAGGAAGAGAAAGAGAGAGAAAGAGAGAGAGAGAGAGTCCAGTGGCCGGCAGAGAGATGGCCTGCAGGACCTTGCCGATCGTAACGCTCTCCTGCCTCTTCTCCCTGGTGTTTCTCGGGCAGGCTTGGAGCGGCGGCGCCTTTCGCATTCTGGGAATTTGTCCTAGCGCGAGCTACAGCCACCAGCAGCCTTTTCAAGCATTAATGAAAGCTTTGGCAGCACGTGGCCACAGTGTTACGATGCTCTCGACCATCCCTCTCAAGGTATGTACGTGATTCAGGGCCCCCAATCTTTCCTAGTTTACACCCCCGGCGAAATACGATATCCGCCCCTCGTAATTCCCGCCACTCCTCTTTCACTCACTCTCCTCTTCCCATTCCTTCGGGCGGCCGAGGCTGGCGGAAAATATTTGAGCGGAGCGCGGCCGCGGCCGTGAGAATACACCGGGGCTAACTTCTAAGGAGGCTTTAATAATTCAATAATATCTTGGTCCGCGGAGGAAACTTTAAAAGATATTTCAAATAGACGTTTGAATCGACCCGCTTCGCCCTCGCGGCCTCTTACACTCCTAGCACCACTCCATTTTTACTTTTCCCATCCCCGCTCCCTCTCTCTTTCTCTCCTACATTTACTACTCACGGCTCTGCCACTCTGCTATGCCTCTCGCGCCATACCACTCTCACCCGCCGCTCTCTCTCTCTCTCTCTCTCTCTATAAACTTGAGCTCAAAGTTACGCAAACTTCGTCCAGCTTCAATTTACCCCCGCTAACATTTCTCCTGGCTAAATGCGACCCTTCCTGACCTAATGGACCTCTTTCTTTCGGCGCCCGAGTAAAGGTTAAATTGTACATGCAAATCGAGAAGAAACATGGGGAAGCGTCCCTAGGGTGGCCGGAGCGCCGTCCCCCCCGTCAATCCTACTCCTCACTGAGAAGCAGCAATTTCGACTTGTTTTTTTCTTCTTCTTCCAGAAACCAATCGACAATTACGAGGACATTGATCTGTCCTTCAGTTATCGGAAGAATGATTGTTCGGGACTGAGGTAGGAAATATCGAGTTTCTCAGTTACTGTGTAGCGGAGACAGCTAACAAATAGGCAATCTATCTCTCTCTCTTTTTCTCTCTCCGTCAGACATATGAACGCCTTTACCATTTTGCACAAGAACATGAGGGAGGCAAACGAGTTATGCGAGGAGCAGCTCTTCAGCCCGGCGATCGAGGACCTAATCTCGTAATACACGCATTTTCGCCCGCTCGTTTCGAGCGCAGTAGTATCGCGCGCAAGCGAGCGAAAGCTCATTTTCTCCGGAGATCTTGCAAAAGCGCAATATCATCCGGTTTCTGCGATTGCTGCGCGCGAAAGAAGCAGAGTGCAGTTGGCGCGGCGGGAAAAACGCTGGCGGTAATTTAATTGGCCTGGACGTCTGTTGCAGGCGGAACCGAACTTTCGACGCGGTGATCATAGAGCAATTATGGTTCCAGTCCTATTACAGTCTGGTCAAACATTACGATTGGCCGGTGCTGATAGGGTTTTTGAGTGTCGGCAACTTGCCCTACGCCATGGATTCCGTAGGTAAGCCCCGCGTGAAACAGAACGCACACAAGGATATCGGCCACTGTGTGAAAAGAGGTTTCCGCGAGATCGAATAGCCGTACGCGCGCGGCTCGGCGTCCGCTGGACTACTCATGCAGTTTGCCAAATGGATGATAGTCCGACGAGCTATTTTATGAGTGCAATCAGTGTGAAAGGTATTTCTGCTCCCGGGCCCCGGGAACAAATGACATTCCGAATTAGAGGGTTGTACGCGCTCGTGCAGAGCGATTACGATGAAATATTTAAAAAGGCGTTGCCGCTCCCCTCAAATATTTACGCCCTCCATCCTAAATTCCACGGCAATTTCGAGGGTCGAGCATTCTCCTCTTTTCTCTCCCGAGTATCATTTCCAATCTCTATTTTTCTATTTCACCGGGCGGCCCGGCCCGGCGCACTTCTCCCCTGAAATGTCGCCGGGGCTATTATCTCATTTCGCAATTAGGCCCCCTAAAAGAGCGGGGCCCCGCTCCGAAGGCGAGGTGCTATTCCGCTGGCGGCAGCGGCGGCGAGAAAAAAAGTAGTTGATGAGAAGTCTCGAGGTCTCTTAAAGGAGCGAGACTCTCGGCACGCTCTCGTCCCTCGGTGACTCCGTGGCGAGGAGCGTTTGCCCAAAGGTAGTTACCGGGGAGCGGAAATTGACGTAAATTGTCGGCAAAGCAGAAGGTGCGAGCAATCGGAGAGCGAGCGTGCCCTCGCCGAAAAGGATGGATTACTCGGTAGTGCTTTAACTTGTAGCACCGTTTCCCCCCGGTCCACACCCCGGCCAAATGGAATAGCGGAGGAGTCCTCCTCTCGACTTCCTTGTCACAGTTTGGCTAACTGGGCCCGGCGAGCGAGCCGCCTTCTGATATCACTGGCATTGCATCTATCTAGGAAATCCGGACGACCCCATCATGAATCCCGATATGGCTTTTCCCTTCACGAATAAAATGACTGTGAGCCAGCGGATTTGGACCGTTCTCTACACCGGCTGGACAAGGATGTATTACAGATATTGGCATTTGCCGAGGGCGCAGCAAATTGCCGAGAGACGCTCGCCGGGCACTTCGGTTTACGACATCGACAGGAACTTCAGCCTTGTCATCCTGGGGAACAACCATGTCTTTGGCTATCCGAAGCCCCTTCTGCCCAACGTCATCGAGATTCACAGTTTACAAATCGCCCACCACCTCGATCCACTGCCCAAGGTATATATACTTCCCCCTTTTCCAACTTCCCTCATAGATATATCCGCGCGTTGTCCCCCTAATTAAATTTAGTTAATAATCCCAATTGCCTCGCGTCTGTGTATTCGGCATGATTCCGTCTTGGCAAGGGCTGCCCCTCCACAGATATAACTCGCGCGCGTGTGTGTCCAGGGGTAGTGATTTCTCTCGGGGAAAATACGTACCCCACTCTATCTGTCCCTCTCCCTCTCCCTTTCTCCCTTTCCGTGACGGGTGGCGGTTGCAGGGTAAAGTTTACCCAGGGCTCAGCAGTGCGACGCGAAAGTAAAGGTCATTGCTATTTACCGCTCCTCGTTGTAGCTTTCCCCGCTGGCTGAAAGGAAAAATATTTTTCGAGGGCTCCCGCGCCCCCGGCCCCAATGAAAGCAACCGACGCCAACGACGGATCCACTTGCATTTCCTCCGGCTCATTGATATCGGAAATTAGTATTAACGTGGCCTCGTGCTCTCCCGGGCTTCGAGCTCTCCGCTCGCGTATATTCCGCGCGCGCGCTGACGGCAAATAGACGAGGACATATCCAGGGCGGCGAGTGCGATCGACGGCGGATACTTCTTCTAGCGGGAATTTCTCCGGCCCTCGTAATCCGGTAGGGTGGTAGCGCGCGGCTTACGGTTTACCTCCGACCCGAAGTATGCTCTTCGGCTAACACTTGGCAGGGCGTTATCTCGGAGATATAATTCTGCGAGTGTTGCGCTCGGCGGTGCGAGCGCGCGCGCGCGTCTGCACACGGGAATTAACAGGAAGCACGGGCCTGCAAAATGCGATGGTTACCCGCGTGAATGTAAATTCACTGGAAATGTACGGTGCGCGCGTCCCTATTAACAGGAGGGTAAGTTCCCTCGCCGCGCGATGCACACGCGTCATCGTTTGAACACGCCGTCGGCGGGAGAGGGCGAAGGAGATTGTAATGGCATACATATTTGGACAATTGTCGCGCAAATGCTCTTACATGCTCCCCCAATTACGCCGTCGTTCTGCGAGACTCTACACTTAATACTTTAGCTCATTATCTCCCCCTGAAAGTCCAGGCACCCCCCCCCCCCCGCGCGGGAGGGTCCACGGAATTAGTGTGCTCGCGCCAGGAGAAAGGGAAGTGAGAGGGTTAAAGAAGCAAGGAGAATTCTTTATTTCCCAGGAAATTCAAGAGTTCCTAGACAATGCGGAGGACGGCGCGATCTACTTCTCCTTGGGCTCGAATCTTCAGAGCCACCAGCTACCCAGAGCACCTTTGAATGCGTTGTGCAAAGCCCTGAGCTCACTGGGACAGAGAGTTTTATGGAAAGACAGCGGAGACGCGCCACCCATTTACTCGAGTAATATCAAATTCGTCAAGTGGGCGCCTCAGCAAGCGGTCTTGGGTGAGTTCAAAGAAGTTCATTAGACAATGACCAGTTGAGCCGGGAAAGCGCGACGCCGCAAAAGGAAACATTCGAAAACATAATTATCGTCGACGGGGGTTGGTGGTGCGGACTCGTATTCTATCCGGGACAGAGCGGATACATCAATGTGCTTTCAAACTACGTCGAGGGTCTATCGAGTTCCCTGATATTTTTTAAAAATGTCAGTCTTAATGCCAAAACTGTCGAAATATGAAGAATACATATAGGCAAGTTGGGGAAAGTCGAAAAAATCGGAAATTTGTCAAGGGATTCCACCCTTCCTATTTTTTCGATTTTTTCAAGGTTTTCGAACTCGTCCATATTCATGATTTTTCATCAGTTTTAACTGTAAAACAAGGATTCTCCACAGAATTATTAGTCTTGAGTCCGCCACTATAGGGAACTGGCGAGATTCTCTACGATGCCAGCTGAATGGCAGCTTTAAACCGCGATAGTCTGAGTATTACATGAAATCGATCGGCATGTATAACCGAACCGAGATATTTCTCCCATCTCAATGTATCCTGCGGGAGAGTTGAGCAAGAAAAAAAAGAAGCACGAGGAGCAGGTTGTAAAGAAAACCAATGACCGTGGCCGCGGGCAATGTGCGCCAGTCGCCCGAGACCGGCTGGTAGACGGGCGCTATTGTTTTCCGGGAAAACTGGCCGAGACTAAGTGGCCGGGAAAGGCGCAAGGTGGAGAGGCTATGACCTGGGTGAATGCCGGGGCCAAAGCGGAAAGATAATTCGTCGACGCGCCGGCGAAATTCTAACGCTGAATTCTAACAAACGAGCATCTCGCGTTCGCATCCCGATGCGATGGCCTGGCGAGCACGCACCATGCAAATGCGAGCGCGCGCCAACTTTCGAGTGTACACACAAAGGCAGACTTGCCGCGGAAAATCGGTAAGGTGAAACTGCAAGCTGGGCTGCCGCCGGTAGACATTAACCACGACGAAACTGAATTAGCGCACTGAGGAATCCCAGTGATGGAATATAAATGTTGGGGGGTAAAATATTGCTGGAAGCGGAAGAGAATAGAGCGCGTGTAATCTATAAAGCGGATGTTTTACTCGGCGTCGGCCAATGTTATATCTGTTCCCCCGTAGCCCATCCGAAGGTGATGGCCTACGTGATGCAAGGTGGATTACAGTCGTTGCAAGAGGCGGTACACTATTCGGTGCCGGTGGTTGCCATACCCTTTTTCGGAGATCAACTTTTCAACGCTCGTAAAATCTTGGATGCCGGCATCGGGCTTACTTTAGACATCGACGCTATCACCGAGGAGTCTGTTGCGTTCACCCTCCGCCAAATCGTACAGAACAAAACGTGAGCTCATACTGCGCCCCGCCTTCCCAGAAGCGAGTGAAATTTACCAGAGTCGTCTGCCCGTCGTTTCCAGGTACCGCGAGAATATCGAGCTGATGTCGAGGATCGTCAAGGACGAATTAGTGAAGCCGATTGATCGAGCAGTCTGGAATGTCGAGCACGTAATAAAGTTCGCAGGATCCAGCCACTTGAAGTACCATGGCCACGAGATGTCATTGTTTGATTATTACTCAACTATAATAATCCTGGCACTCGGCTTTCTTCTCGCATTATTCGTCTGTTTTCTCACTCTTTACGTTCTCATTAAGGTTATATTCAACAACAAATTGGGGGTTTTAAGAAGCAAATTAGTAAAATTTATCAAGTCGAAATATGAATAGCATTCCAGATAGTGAATTCCTCGCTCGATCCTTTCTGCTTTGTGGACGATTCGTTTTCATTAATGAAAAGTCAATATTTAACCAGTCAGAGAACAAGTGGAATTTCATAGTAAATGTATAATGCGCAGGTTCACTGGGCGTGGACGCACAATCGCATTGAAAGCTTCCAAGTGTTTGCCAGAAGCGAAATAAATATTCGAATGAAATGATCGTAAATGGAGCAATTGCTTAACAATTCCCCTCTCGCTTCCTCTCCCGCATGACTCACGAATCCGGCACATTTCCTTTACACTCCACTTGCACTTCGCACTCGTTCAGAACAATACCTAGTCACATCTACTGTTGGAACTAAGAGGTTAAACAACGATTAAACTGAGCACTGTCGCGGAGCAAAGGGGATAACATATCCGCAATAGAGAAGAACGCGCACCCGTTAACGATTGTAAGTATCGAAGTACCGGAATATTAAAGTATTAACACTAGAACATTCCGTGTTCTAGTTTCCCAGTAGTCGGAGACTTATCTGCTACGCACAAGCCCGAAGCACAATACACTTTATACTGGCAACCGAAAGGACTGCTCGCCCGCCATCGACGACTGCACAGGCGCAGTGGCGCATCCTAGCGGTCACTTACTGCGCCTCCAGCGCCACCGTCAACGCTTTCGACCGACAGCGCTCCCTCTGAATACCTTCAGTCGAAAGAGAAGCTTGCTTCGTCTTTAGTACACAGAGACAATCGGTCACGCAGGCCGTTCATCGTTCAATCGAACAATAATCTCGTGTGGCGAATATAAATCAAATCGTGATTCCGCCGTCAGGATGTTAACTCGCATCATTCGATCGCAGAGTGCGATCGACACGCGCTAGTTAAACTCAAATGTCCGCTAAGTGGAAGCACGATCGGTGGAAGCGTCCCTAGGAAGCCACGGTTTTCTCTGCTACACGCACATCTGCCTGTAGCCCTCGACCAACAGAGCTCGGATACGGAAAGTGACAAATGTGTGCGGAATGATCAGTCAACTTAGCGAGTCATACTTACACCCATGCAAGGCGTCTGTTAACCTCATTCCGCGGTGTGAATTAACGGCAACATGAGTGGCTTTCTGGGGGATGAAGCAGGAAGAAGGAAAATTGGTGAGTCTTATTCCTAGTGCTGCTGCCATATATTCCGATGTCCTGCAGCAAGTCTCCCGTTCCCCCCATGGCCTCTCCGGCCCGGTGGCTCATTGTAACAGCGGGCCCTTCCTCTCGGGGAGCAAGCGTTCGTTTCGCCTCTCGGCTCTGGCCGTAGCCGGGGCCGGGGCCGGCTGGCGTGGATCCTTAGATCCTGGCAAGGAGCTCAACGAGATGACTGGGTTGGCGCGCGCGCTGGCGATGTTCGGTCGAGGCGGCGAGGAGGACGGTGCCATTGCGCGAACAAGGTGGACGGGAGAAAGGAAAGGGGATCCGAAGAGCGAGAGCGAGAGCAAGGTAGCCTCGACGGAGGAGGAAGACGGGCCTGCGGCTTCCCCGCACAAAGAGAGCCTCCTCTCTAAAGCCCGGTCCATACGCAACCACGGCAACGCGCGGCTCGGAATCGTTTTGCGCCGCTGTAAATTGCGAGCCACCCTCCTCTTGGTGCCCCCTCCCCACGCCTTATTCGTCCGCGTTCTGCATCGGCCTGACGTGTCGCCTTTTTCACAGCTTCCCTGAGATCTGCAGTCAAAGGCAGCGGGCACTGATGCACTCGGATCTTTCATCTTACCTTTCCCAGGGTGAGAAGAAATGTCCCTCTGCGAATGAACTCTCGGGAGCCCAGTCCCCCCCAGCAATGTACGTATCTATCTACCTCTGTCTTAATCAACCATCCCCCCACCGAGTACCATGTAGTACAGAATTCGGCTCGATTCAAGTTGAGCCGATCTTTTAGGAATGGATTTCGATCGGAAATGATTCTTTTGGTGCTCAATGAGGATGAAGTCCATGCTCGGCGATGCAGGTGGGTGCGCAGGCTCCCGATGGACGGGAGTCGGCAGTGTCTGCACATATGTAACTGGGCAGATCCATTAGAGTTATCATGGAAATCCTTTTCTTCCGGGCTACGGGAGTGTTCCGCTTGGCACCCTTGAGCCTCGGAAGATTATGAGTCGGTGGCGCGGTGCTCGGTGCAGGAGCCATTACGGGACATTATCTCTCTCCCGCAGGTGTTTCTCTCTGGGGATGAGGAGTGCGAGGGAGCTAGCGTGCGAGCGCGCGACGGGCTAAATTCACGTAGCCGGTGAGAGGAGCGGCGTTGGTTGGTTCGTTCGTTCGTTAGGCTTTCACGAGTTAAGCTAGATAGCCACGGGCATTGCGTACGATCTCCGGCGCGTATCGCATCCACTCGGACGACGCGCGCCTTTTTTACGTCCCTCTCTCGTTCTTCCTCCGCCGACTGCCGGCGGATCCCTTCGCTTCGCCAGTCTCGCTGGTCCTCTCTCTCTGTCTCTCGCTCACTCTCCTCGCTCCTTTCCCCCTCGGCCGCGCGCTCACCCTCGCCCTCGATCCGTGTAGGCTGTAGGCTCCTGTCTCTTGCTTGCTCCCCCTTTCCTTTTCTTCTTTCTTTACGCGTCGTACCGTGCCATGCCATGCCATCCAGTGCCGAGTGCCGAGCTCACCGACCGGCCGAACCAACCAGCGCGTACGACCGAGAGAGAAAGAGAGAGCACGCGCTCTCCTCTCTTTCGATGGGAAACGGCCGTCCTCCGATTCCGATGGCTGCGAGGCCGGCGCGCAACGCCCTTCAAGGCGAAATAGCGCACTCGCGAGCGGAAAATCGCAGGAAATCTCCCGGTTAATTGTACATTGTATCCGCGATCAATAGTCCCCTTAATTAAGTGAGCCGATCGGGCGAGCTAGTCGAAAATGAACGGCTACCATTCAGCGCTATTATAAGTCCCTCCTCGCCGAGAAAGGCGGATTCTAAGGACGCGTCCTGCCGGATATTGGCAACGCGGCTCCCGCTCGAAGGGAACGCTTTCTTTCCACCGATGAGAAACGAGCATCCGCCAGCGGCTGCCGAGCCGCCGCGCGCAACGTCTTCTCTCTCTCCTCTCTCTCTTCTCTCCTCTCCTCCGCCGCCGCCGCTCCCGAGTCGACGACAAAGTGCGAGCACTCGTAATGAGTTTCCCCGGTCCTCCCCCTCGCGCCTCCGAGATTACATTGAACCAGAGCCATACTCGAATTCATTGTGCAAACTATCCTCCGCACACACGGCGGCGACGAGCAGCAAAAAAGGCGAGTGCATCGCGGTGTTGTACGTCATCCTCGAATGACTCGTAGGTCTTGTTTCCCGGCGCGGAGTGGAAGTCAAGCAGGTTTTCGGGGGTTGCCGGCTAACTAGCCGCAGTCCTCGCGTACGGCTACGCTCGCAGTGGGATTGCAGCTCGAGGCTCTCGGCCGACGGGGGAGAGCCGACGATGAAACTCTAGTTGGGACACCCGTTATAACGCGATGGCAAGGGGAGTAGTGCGGTAGGGCCAGGTGGTCGGTCGGCGCGCGAATATCCATTATAGATTCGGCGGAGTGTAGCTGTCGCGCTTGTACAGTGCAGGATCCCCGCGCTCGCCTTTCGGAGTATTGGTGGAGGCGCGCGTATTTCCGTCGTCTCCGAGGGATCGCCGAGCGGAGAGCGAGCGAACGAGCGAGAGAGAGAGAGAGAGAGAGAGAGAGAGAGTGAGAGAAAGAGAGAGAGCGGAGCAGCTCCCTCCCTCTCTTTCTACTCTACCTCGTTGTGTGCATCTGTGCAAGCGTTGCCCTCGGTGTGGGTAGAGAGGGGGCTGGTGTTGGTGCGAGGCCGGGAGTGGTGTGGGTGCGCGCACATAGCCACGATCTCGGAGGGCGCCTTTGTCGGCATCGCGGCGCCACAAGTTCATTCCGTCATCGGCACCCGCGACGTACGGACGTACGTAGACGCCGCGCGAGCTCGAGACTGCCTCTTGGGCGGACTGCGTGAGAGGAGGGCCGTATCTTCCCCCCCGGGAAAGCTCGCTCGCTCGCTCGTTCGCTCGCGAAACGGGATTTATCTGTTCGCCGCGTGTTTGTTGTACTACGCACCGTTCGTGCCAGACACCGGTCAGCTGTGAAAAGTGCTGCGACTTGCAGAAGTGCGCGAGGGAGGGCGGGAGAGGGAGAGAGAGCGCGAGAGAACGGGAGCTATAGCAGGACAGAGAGAGAGAGAGAGGGACAGAGAGAGACAGAGAGAAGGCGATCAAAGATATAGGAGTCGCGCGGAGTAGGAGGAGGAGGAGCGATCGAGCGGTCGGTCTCCTGTCCTTTGTGTGATCGTGGACGCCGCCGCCGCTCGGCCGAAGCCGAGACGTGTCGTGCCCAAGTACAGTGAGGCTCACTCGATCGCCCTGTACACCTATCGTTCCCACGTTTCGCCTCCCAAGCTCTACCTTGCCGCGCGGCCAAACCTGGAGTACCAGTCGTCCGCTCTAGCGAGACGAGCGCTCGAGAGACCGCGAGAGCGTCTTCGCTGGCGAATCTGTTGTTGTGAGACCGGAGGAAAGCCTGCTGCCCGGCCGCCTGCCTGCCTGCCTACCATCCGATCATCAGAGCCGGTGTTTCTTTCGGGGCTTTCAGTGACACGCACCGTGTGCTCCGCTGGATATATCGAGATCGATAGATCCCTCGGCGAGATAGCGGCGATACTGCTCGTACACCAGTGTGAGAGCGCGGACGAAGACGACACTACGACACGACGCGCGGCGCGTCTCTCTTTCTCTCTCTCTCTCTTTGAATGTATGTGGACGCCGTGTGCTGAAAAGGGAGCCCGCTCGCCTCGTCTCTGCCGCTTGGGAGCCTGCGGTGCCTCTCAGCCTACCTGCACGCCTAGGATTGCCGGCTACAACGATTCTCGGGAGGACGACACCTTTCGTTAGGTAAGTCTCCTTCGAGATATTCTCCCTCTCATAGCTAGCCTTACGGCGCGCGTCCCCTGTCCCCAACTCTATCTATCTATATACATAGACCAGATCCTCTCGCTTCCTCCCACGACTCACTCGCCGCGCTCCGAGTCTATTGCTCTACACATACCGAGCACCGGAGAGTAATGCGATATGCATGTCGCGCAGATAAGACGAGCGCTGCTCGCCAGACTTTCCGAACTCCATAAATCTCTCGGCGGGGAAAGTGATCGCCGGCATGATTGGCGGTGGCTCGCGGTGATAGAGGATTAGTAATCGGCCGGATCGAACGAGAGATGGATTGGAAAGCAGTGGGATTGTCGGGAGTGGTTGAAAAGTGTCCCGAGGTCGCAGAGGCCCAGGGTCATCGTCCAAGGTAAACAGGCTCGAAAGGTAGAAGCTCCCAACCCCCGCGAGCTCCGGCGAAGGAGCGCGTCGGTGATTTCGGTTGGGAAAAGCGCGGCAAAGCCGGCAATTGGGTCGGAATCGAGCGGCGATCGCGCGGGTGATGCCGAGTGGCCAAGGAAGCGGTGACGCAATTTTCGTGCAGGTGCAATTACGCGGAGAGCGGCCGGAGCCGGGCCGGCGTGTCGCTCGAGCGGGTATCGCCGCCGAGATAGGTAAGAGAAGCCAGCCGAGTCTCGGGGAAAATCGAGAGGCAGCGTCGAGTCGGGGGGGCCGGCGTGGTTGGTTGGTAACGGGTCTCTTCTTTGCTTTCGCGAGCGAAGCGACGAGCAGGTAAACCTTCCTCCCCGCCGCGCGCTTTACCGTTAACGACCTAAATCGAGCGGCGAGGAAACGAGATGCACGCTCTTTCGCGCGAGTGCCCGAGAGAGCACTTCTTCGCCTCGGAGCTGAGAGCGCCTCGAGAGTCGGCCGCTCTACGAACGAGCCCTCTCCCCCTCCCCCTCCCGCTCCCCCTGCTTCTGCTGCCTCGCTCGCTGCAGCGTCCACTTTTCTCTGCCTGTCTGCCTGCCTGCTTGCCCGGTTCGGCTCCCTGCCTGCCTGCCTGACGCGCTCCGACTCTCGTCCGATCTGATTCGAAGGGCGCCCGACAAAATCGCCTGACAGCAGCAGCAGCAGCCTCTAGCTCTCCTCGGCCTGGTGGCTCTGTGTCTCGGTGCCGGTGGACGTGGGCCCGGCAACCGGCACTCGCCTGGCAACTCCCGGACGAGCCCGGCAATTCTTGGGAGTCGTGCATGACTTATCGCGCGCTCTGATGGGTGGAGGGGCTCAAGGAAACGATAACGCAATGAAAAGCCGAGTTCCGGAGTAGTCACCCATTCATCCGCGCGCGCGCTCACTCTGACTTGTTTTCTTTTTTGGGGGGCGACCTGGGAGCTCTTTCTCTATTTACCGGCGACATGGAAAGGGACTTTGCCGGAGGTAGCATGTAGATCGATGTGTATCGGGGGAACCGGCTTATCGTACCTTGGGCTAGCTCTCCGTCGGACTTGAGTTTCACGCAACGGCGCTCTGCTTTGTTTTCCGCATTTCGTTGCGGCACCGGTGTTTTTCCCCTCCGCTCTCCCTCTCGGCCCCCCTCGCCCGCCTCGTGGCTCTCTTACGGCCAGACACGGAGCGTGACGAATCGCCGTGGATCTTTGTGTTGCACCGTTTCCTACGTTACGAGATAAAAGTGCGCTCGCCATCGCCGTCGCCGCCGCCGCCGCACCGATAAACTGTCCGCACTCGCCGCGATAGCACGGTGGTCGTGCTCGCTTTATTGAGAGAGTGGACGCACAATTGAATAATCGTCTCGGGCGGAGGCTAGATCCGATAGTAATTTGTAATCTCGGCGGATAGCTGGAGGAATTAACCGGTTAACAAAGGAAACAGGGAGGGGGGTGGGGGGTGGACGCGTGCTCCATTTGGGAGAAAGTTTTGGGTAGCGTGCACTCGAAAGTGGCGGCGAGGAATGCGTCGACGTCGGAAGATGGTAGGCCGAGAATTCGGGCCGCTCGGTGTCAGTTGGGATGGAAGGAATTAAGAAAAGACACACGCGCCTCTCCTTGCTGCAACGATCAATCCTCTTATGAAATCCAGACGTGACTAATCGAGAGGGACGAGCGCGATGGCCGACAGTGAAACCACAGGTTTCGATCGGCGGGCTCCTTGCGAGCTCTACTCGAGCAGAGCCAACACGCATCGCTCCTACTCAGGGAATCCCAAGCCAATCCTCCTCGGATTCTTCGATCGCGCTCCTAGTAGAAATGGGATCGCCGAGAGAGAGAGAGAGAGAGAGAGAGCCGCTTTGTTGAACGCGCGCGCGCGCGCGCTAACGTGTTTTAGCGGCGCGAGTCTCGTGACTAAGCGTCGTATAATCTGTGCAAGCGCAATTAGCATACATGAATAAAGAATCCATGGATCCTTTAAGTCCACCACCGACGAACGCGCTCCCGTGAATGAACGACTATTCGGAAGTCGGCTCGTGCCAAGATGAATAGTCTCGCCCTCGCGATTTTCAGCTCACTCCAAAAATGGACTGTCTTTTCGGCGGCGTGCTCTCAGCGAGTTGGAGTAGATACACACATAGTAGCGCGAGCGGGAGCAGCGAGCTATAGATTTAATGAAGGCGAAAGAAAGGTGTGCGACTTGCGAGGTGTTTGCGAGTGAAGGGGGAAGTAGGAAAAGGAGTAGGTGGCGGTGGGGGACGCTGGGGTCGGGTATGCCAGGGCACAGGTATAGCGAGGGGCAATTTTCTATCTTGGTAGGACGGGCCATAAATTGGTCGAGGTTACTTGGAGCGTATTCGTCGCCGTGGCTCGGCGTGCGGCGTGCGGCGTGCGGCGTGCGGCGTGCGGCGTGCGGCGTGCGCGCAGAAAGAGAGTAGAGTAGAGTAGAGCGTCGTGTACGGCTCGAGCGATTCTCAGCCGCTTATTACGAGGCTTCGCTCGCTGGCTGCTCGGTCACGCAACTCTCCCCGTGTATACATATATATCGTGGGACTGGCGTCGAATGAACTCGTTCACGAAGGGAAGAAGGACCGTGGGCACTCGGCCGCCCGTCTGCCCGTCCGCTCGCTCTCCTCGTCGCCGTAGTGGCGTAGTGGCTCGTGCGGTCGTAGGTCCGCGCGTTTTCGATGAAAATCGATCGTAGCTGGAAAACTCTGGTGCACGCTCGCTCTGCGAGACGTTACGTGCTCGCTCGACCTTTTCCGAGCCTCTTGCAGCCTTCGTTCCAGGGGTGAAAAGGGTCTCCTCGTCCATCCCCATTCCCTCTCGCTCGCTCCGCACGATTCTCCCCGACTCTCCCGCTCGCACTCGTCCGTTCCCTTTCTCTCTCTCTCCAGTCCACCAGATCTACTGGCCTCTCTCTCGCTCTCTGCTCCCTTTCTTTCTACCTACTTTCCCGTCCCTCTCCTTCTTTCAGCGGGCACCTCCGCTCTCTTCCACCCGGCTGCCTCTTTCATCCCTGTCGCGTCTCCCTTGCTCTCTCGCTCGCTCCCTCGCGCCACACTGCTCCCTCTCGTTCTCTCGGCCTGCAACTCTCTTTCGGCCGGCCGTGCTTCCTCGTCCTCGTCCTCGTCCTCGCCAGGCTAGCGGCCAGGCAGCCGGCAGGCAGGCAGGCACAGCCACAGACACGGACGCACGGACACGCTCGTTCTCTCGACTCGAACGGGGCGAGTTCCCGAAATAATCGTGCGTATCGATCCCCACGCGGACCCGAGCGGGGTGAATTTATTCCCGTGCGCGCGGGGCGAGCGAACGAGCGAGAGAGAGAGAGGGACGGAGAAAGAGAGAGAGGACGCGACGCGGACCGTTGAAGAGAGTGGGAGAGGGAGAGGAGGCGAGCATAGATGAGAGACAGAAAGAGATGAGCCTGAGCAAGCAGGCGGCTGCTCGAGCCTCGGCTCTCGTCGTTACTTAATCGTTGCGCGTTAGAAGCGAGAAGGGTATCCAGCGTCAGTTCCTGTGCGCTCCGAGTCGTCGTCGGCGTCGTCGTCTCCCGGTCTTCCATCTCCTTCTCCTTCGCTCGTTCCTCCTCTATCTTTCCCAGCACTCGGCACGCCGGAAATACTGGCTTTGCCAGCGCGACTCCACTTCAGGGACACCAGGACAACGCTTGCTTGCCCCCTCGTTCACTCGCTAGAGAACTTTCCGGATAATTGCGGGGAGAGCGTGCCCCCGCCACTCGAGTCACATGCGTCAGATCGTGCCGGCTCAATATCTACTTTAATATCGCGGCACCGTAGCGCGCGCGACACACGCGCAAATTTCTACCGGCAAGCATTTCTCTCTCTCTCCCTCTCCCTCTCTCTTACGCTCCCCGCGGCCATCGTCGCCCCGGAATGCTCTCCCCGTATTTCTCCTCGCTAAGCTGCACCGGAGATACGCGCGCAATGATCCTCTCATAGAAG
Source organism: Crossocerus cetratus (assembly GCA_963675795.1). NCBI lineage: Eukaryota > Metazoa > Arthropoda > Insecta > Hymenoptera > Crabronidae > Crossocerus > Crossocerus cetratus. The sequence continues at coordinate 20,261,876 of OY776665.1, read as the reverse complement.
CTCGCTCTCCTCCGCTCTCCTCCGCTCTCCTCCGCTCCGCGCGCGGCGCGCTCTCGACTCCAAGTCAAAAGGGATCCTGCAATAGCTCGACGATCCCCGGCCATATTCGAGCTCGCGATCCGCCGCTTCGGGAATTTCACAAAAGGATTCTCGCGCATTCGCCGGGCAAGTCCCACCGAAGACGACGGAGAATTTCTCTGATTCTGCTGCACGGCTTTCCGTCCCACAGGCTCCATCGCGCGGGGGGGACATCCAGTCACTTTCGTTTTTTCGCGTACTTTTTCCGCCAGGCCGGACTTTTTCTTTTCCGGCGAGATGATTGTCGGGGGGAGGAGGCTGGCACTCGCGTTTTGTCCTGCCGTCAGGCATCCCCGACGCATTGTCTTCATTGTTTAGAGGCCGTCAGCCAGTAAGAAAGGCCCGACCGCGCGCGCTATCATACTCCCCGAGCGAAAGAGAAAACGCGCTGATACCTTTTCAAGACAAGTAGGTGAATCCCTGCGCTCCAGCCGGCCCGCGATCCGCGTCGCGAGCTCCGCGCTATTGTTTCCCCGCCGATCATTATCAGGCGCGCGCTAGCGGTTAATTATGCGGCAATTATTGGCTGGTTAGTGTAATTGGTAATCGGTGCATAATTAGCTAGCCGGCTGAGCGAGAAAGAGCGAGCGCAGGAGTGAGCGCAGGATAGCGCGGAGGGCAGAGGAGTAGTTAATCGAACGGATCAAGCCGGCCCGACTGTCCAAGGCCTCGGGAACAAACAGCTGCGAATGAATTTCGATGTCGATTTCGTATGATCGAGCGACATATCCACGCACTCCCCAAGACCGAGAAGCATCGGCCGGCACAAAGAGTGGAAAAGGCCGAGGCACGGGGAGGAGCTCGAGCTACAGATAGTTATATGGTTAACGGGGATTGAAAGGTTTTCCATTTGCCATTGGTAATCCCGGGGAGTGTGTCCCTGTCCCCGTTAGGGTCGTTCCGACGCCAAGTGACCGTGGGCAGTTTCACTGGGAGCCATTAGCTCTTGCAATCTGTCCCTCCTAGTTCCGCAACTATGAAATACCGAATGGCACCGGGCATTATTTAGACGGACAGTGGTCTCGAAAGTGTAGGCGTCTGATTGATACCCTTAAATCCTGGCGGACCCAACCTTCGCCGATCGACGACTCCGCCAGCAGGAGTCATTGCAATTGTCCGCGAGTATCGGTGAGTTTAGGAGGCCGTAAAAATGAAGCGGAGGATCGAATGAGTGGAAAGCGAGTGGAATAATGATGAGAGGGATGGGGATGGGAGTGAGAAGTGAGAAGTGTTGACTGAAACGTTAGCCAGTCTCAGGCGGGAATCGGAATGATTTAAATGACAATGACCGTGCGCCGGGCTACTAGAGAGGAGTGGAGGCATAGTGCACGAGCACTCGATGGCTCCGAGTTCTCGCCATTATGGTAATAGGAGGGATCGCCGGCTATGTTCGTCACTCTACATCTGCCCTTCATCCAGCAGAGCCGATCGAAGCGCGCGCGGCTCTCTCTCCAGCGCCGAAAATTGCCCTCGGCTTACTGATCCCCGTGCAAACGGTGTACCGGCTGATATTTGTCCTGCAATTACACGCGTTTTCGCTCGCCTGGAATTGATTGTTCTAATAGCACCGGTTCCCTAATGTTGTATGCGTGCGCGCGTTGAAAAGGTTTCTGGCTCCGCGCTCGCCGCGCTGTTTACTACTTTTTTTGCTCTCTCTCCTTTTACACGCGCACTCGTAGCGAAGGCCCTCTTGATCGCACTTCCTCTTGCTCGATTGGCTCGGCTGTTGATTTGCGAGCGCCGATTTTTTAGTGGATTCAACATTTTCGCTATTAAGTTGAAGCGTGCGATGGAAAGTGCGCGAGGGAGCATCGGGTGTGAGTGCGGGGGCGCTTGGTTCCCGGCGATAATCGAATTGCTCTGTTGGTTAACGATGTCTATCGAGAATCGTTATGACATTAGACGTCCGCCGTTACACCGAAAGGGGGCGAACGCGTTTACACCGAAGCTGTCGAGCGCGGCCGATACGCTGCCGGTTAAAGTTGATCACGCATGCCTCGAGAGTTGCCTCGACTGGAATGGTGTTGGCGGAAAGTTTTGGGATTCGAAGACCGAGGGAAACAGTCGCAGCTGGTTGCCTGGTTGTCGCTGCAACCAAGGGCATTGTTCTGTTTAGAGTTGCGAAAAAAATCGGCTCGGCCAAGTTTGCGCGGTGCACGCACGCGCTGAGAACAACACGGGATATTCGCACTTCTGCTGAGCCCGGCAGAAGTCTGATTTAGCAATTTCGTAAGTCGACTGACGAGCGGATGAATGAGACGGAGAATTATTAATTCCCGGTGTTGAATTAATTGGGAAGGGAGCTACGTTAACTAGGGCCCCGTCCTGCCGGCGTGATCTATTTTCATTAAGTCTGATTAATCGATTATCTTGGGAATTAGCAAGCTCCACCGGCGACAATCAGCAGTGCTCGAAATTCGTGCTGCGTCCAGTGGCAATATGCCCGCAGCGAACTACGATTGGGGTCGCCATTTTTTGGCAGGTGAAATTCGTTGGCGTTCGTACTATAATTTGAGCGCTCCTCTCTGCGGAAGGCGAGGATTTCCCTCGGTTAATCCGTTTCTGTCCGCTGTACCAATTTCGCAACATGTGCTCCCTTTTTTATTCGGCCGGCTTTTTCGCGTAGTGGGAACAGCGCGCTTTGTGTTACGATTTCGCGGCCAGCCGCTAATTGCCAAAGTGTGCGGTAGGCTTCGCCGTTTCCAGCAAAGACGCCTCCTGCTACAATTCTCCGCATTTCGCAATTCCTCTCGCAGTATATACGGAACAAGCCATAATGTATCTCCAACTTTCCACGCAACGGCACGTATTGTTTCGCGACGCGGCGATGTAAACGGCGAGGTTGGGAAAAGCGGCTATGGACATGACAACTTCTTTCGCGTCTACATGTCCCTCGCTGACACACCGAGAATCCCGCGAACAAGAAGCCCGCGAGCAATTAACGCGGAATAATTAGCGCGAGCCCACTCGCCCACGTTTTAACATGTCGCGCCCGTAAAGAACAAGTTTTTTAATCCCCTTAAAGCCGCGCGCACGAATTATTTACCACGCGCGAAAATCCTCCCGCGGCAGCGGGAGAGGGCGCGCGTATTTCCGTCGCGCTTCTACATCCAGAGCCGGCTTTCATACAAATATTTGCTGGGAGCCACGTGGCTGAGAAGCACGTGGCTGCCGCCGCTCTAATCGAAAGGTACTATTCACTCTTGAAGCGGCCGGCAGCTTTACTCCAAGATGCTCTAGTTAACAGCCAGAGATTCAAGCCGATGGCAGAGTCTTCGGTGCTGTAAAGGGTAATGTTTCCTGGTGCTCGGAGCCGGTAGCTCGGTTGGTCCGTTAGCCGGCAGGGGTGATACACGCGTCAGATTACGGGGAAAGCAGCGTCGGCCAATTATTCGTCGGGTGACACGTACAAACGCATACACTCGCCATTGATTTCCTCAGGCCGTTTTTCAGCCGGCAGTCTTCTCCTTCCCGCGGGCCCCCCGATCTCCCCCCCTAGCTGGGATACACTGCCACCGGCAGCACGCGATCCCATATAAGAAGTATGGGCGGCGAGAGCGTACGCGCCTAACGCACCTTCTGAAACTCGATCTACGTGTGCGGAGTGCACACTGCTACATAGCAGCTATTGTGCGGCTTTTCTCCCTTGGCTCGACGCGCGCGCGACCGACGCACCACTCGGGGGCCTAGTATGTGTAAGTGTGCGTACAATGATCCCGATTCGCTAGCAGCTGCCTCGGGGGAAAAAAGCCCCGGTGATCGTTGCGGCGGCCCTCGAAAAAATTTCGGTACCGCTCTCCTGCGGTGTACACGTTGCACACTCTTCGCATCTCTCTCTCTCTCTCGCGAGCGCGCTCTCTCTCTCTGGATCGGGCGGGATGTCGGGAGGGATGCAAGAGGAGCCGTCGAGAGCGCTCGCCGGGGAAGGGTGTAATCGATATGAAACGCTTTTCGGATTGAGTTATGGCTCGGGAGCCGGCGAACTGATTTAAACTTGTTTTTATTGTCGCGCTGATCTACGGCTTCCCGACTCGCGCTGCTTAGGCATCGAACATCCACCGCCTCTCTCGTCTTGGAGCTCTCTTTCTCGCTCTCCGCCTACGAATCGGCGCTCCGGGCGAGTTTTGACGAGTCGCCGGGGTAGGAGTGGAGGAAAAACATTGAACGAGGAGAAGGGAAGTGTGAGGGGGCCTGTATTAATTATGACATGGCGAGCATTGAATGTCTAGGAAACGGGGCCGACTAATGCCACTATTCAAGCCTTCGATGTTATACGTATCCCGCTCTCGGCGTCTCTCCATTGAAATCCCTCGGTTTTCCCGTTCCCGTTTTATTGGAGAAGCGGCCGGCCTCCTCTTGTTATTGATTAATGTATTCGGTATTCCGGATCAACGATGCGCTGACTTCCTCTTTATTCCGTTTCCGCCGCGGCTCGGCGAATCTCTCTTGCACACTCCGTATATTCCTCTTTCGCCCCCCCCCTCTCTCTGTCACTCTCTCTCCCTCGCTCGGTCTCTCCCTTGCAGCGGCGTCGCGCGCGCGGACTTATCGATTCTGTTTTATTTTAACTGGCGGTTATCTCCTCGCCTTGACTGCGCGCCGTACCTACTACTCCAACGTTGACTGCCGTTCCCTTAATGACGCCTGTAATTTCGCGGTCTATATTTATGATCGGAGATTATCCAGCGATACACGCGGCTTTCGCTTCCTCCCGTCCTCGATCTTGCCTTTTCCGCTAATGTTGCCGAGCTCTCTGCGCGCGCGGGCGTGCGCGCAAGTGTATACGGGAATTGCGCGCGATCTCTCGACGTACACGCCCTGCGCGCCGTTCAACCGACCCGGGCGATCCAGATTAACACCTTGGGCCATTCTTTCCCGCATTATCGTATCCCGCTCATTCATTAGCCCCCGCGCCGATCCCGTCCCTGCAGCTCCACAGTGGAAAGGCACTGGCGGCACCGCGGAAACTGAAAGTTGCGTCCCCCTACTTTCGACATTCATCGAAACTCCCTGCTCTCCGGCGCGGCGAGATGATCGCGCGTACTTAGTGGGTACGTGTGTACACATACCTTTCGCGCGAGCAAGCGGCCACGCATTCATCGCGCGCGTGCACACGCTCCCGCCTTGCTGTACGTGCAGCATTCACTCGTCATTGCATAAGAACCGTGACAATGCCAGGGCGGCGATATCGTGGCCTGGCACACTTAAACTGTCAGCCGATCATCGATCGCACTTTATCGGTGCACGGATTCTTGCGGATCCCCTCTCCCCCGCTCGGCTCGAGTTAACTCTCGCAACCCTCTCTCCCGGGTGCTTGTTAATCGTGATTTTTGCATCGGAGCAACCTATGGTTAGAGGCGAGTCGAGTCGGCGTTGGTCGGAGCGAAGGGGTGAGAAATGTCGTGACGCATTCGAGCCGAGGAACTGGCGTTCTCTGTTGCATGCGTCAGTCCTTATGACGTGGTGGTCTGCACTCGCGGAGTGCTCCCTCGGACTTGGGCTCTCGGCTCTCGGTTCGTTCCGTAATCCGTAGAGGACGGAGCCCGTCGATTGGAGTGCCTTGCCGGCTGGTGGAAAGCTAGGTGACGGAGGTCTCGAGGACGGAAAAGGGAGGGTCGAGTCGCGTAGGGCAGCTGAGCGGAGCGGATCGCGCGAGGATGAGATGAGGTCGGTCCGGGCGCGGGCCAACAAGATGCACGGCCGTGTAGAGAGACGCGGCGGTGTTGGAGGTGGCGGGTGTTACCGTCGCGTTTGAGAGAGGACTTTAGCGTACTCGGGATGGAGGTAGGTTAGCTGGCGGCGAGCGGAGCGGAGAAGGAGAAAGCTCGACGCGGAGCGCGGCGAGGTTGGAAGGATAGAGGGCGAGTGAAAGAGGGCTGGTGTTAGAGGGAGAAAGAGGGGCGAAGGAGCGCGGGGATCTACAGAGGCAACACGTCTCTCTGGCTATGCTGTATGCCGGCAGGCTACCCTGCTTCGCATTGCCTGCGTCTTTCCCCGTGGTGGACTCTCGGCCCCCGTGCCCCTCTCCCCCTCTCCCTCTTTCCCTCTTTCCATCTCGGTCTCTCGGCGTCTACCGCTCGTTGGAGTACGTTCATAGCCTCCTTCTCGCGCTCCTCGCTCTTCCTGGCTTCTGCTCTCTTTCGGTCTCGCTCGCGCTCTCGGCTGCCGCGCGCGGACCGTCCTCGCTCGATCTCTGTTGGTCGGTCGCGCAGCGTCGGTCTCTCCGTGGCTCCGGTCTCTCTCCTGGTTCCTCTGCCAGCGCGCGCGCTCGTTCGTTCAATACTCCGTGAACGAGAGAGAGGTAGGGGCTCGTCGGCGCCGCGCGGTGCGAGGAGAGCGAGAGCGCGCGCGGCCGAAGGGAGCCGGAGGCCAGAGGGAGAGACCGCGCCGCGCCGCGGCATCGCTCTCTCTGCTGCAAACCCGACTCGACGGACTCACGGAACACGATTCCACCGTTGGTTGGTTGGCTCGCTCGCTCGTTCGTTGGTTCGTTGGCGGAGTACGGATGGTTCGTTCGCACGATCGAAACCAGCCCGGCTCTCTGAAGGAGCGTGCCCCCCTCGGGGGAGGGAGGGAGGGAGAGAGAGCCGTCAGAGGACCGACTGGGAGAAAGAGGACTGCGGAACGCGATCCCCCGATACACGCCGAATGAGCGGCGATCGCGTCGCTCGGCGAGCGCGCGTCCTCTCCTGCCTGGACACCCAGACTCTCTTTCTCTCTCCGGGATATATCCGCTCGAAATAGCTCGCCAGCGCCGATTATCAGCTGCTAATGCTATCTAGTGTCTCTGGGTCGATGCTCCCGAGACCGCCTGCCGAATCGAGAGCCCCTGATTGATCTATGCTCTACCTAGATATCTCTTGACCCGATATATATATCACCTTCCCTCCAGTTAAACTCGACTGCTCTCCTCGCGAGGGGGTGGCGACTCCCCCTTCCCACCGAGGCCCCCCCGGCGCACTGTACCAGCTCTATTTTCGTATTCGTAGGAGCGGTTGCGTTGAGGAGGGTCAGGTCAAGAAAAGCGAGGTCTTCGGGATAAGTAGCGACTGCTAAATAAGAGTAAAGGCCCCTCGGCCGCTGCTAGCCCTTGCCCTTTGAACTTACTTCCTTCGCCACTCGGACTATAAACGAGTAGTGGTACCTCGCGGAGAGTCATCGGGCTGGCTTCCGAGTTCTCCACAGTTGGATCCTTTCACTCTCCCCGGCGGACTAGCGATTCTCGCGGCTCTCGGTGTGTGCGGGGCCTCTGCTACACCTAAGAGAGGCCGGGATCGCGCAGCATCTATGTATGCATGCACATATCTACACGTTTACCTATCTCTGGAGTCGTGACCTCCGCTGATCGATACAGAGTGCCGCTCATTTGCCACGGCCTGGAACCTCCAACTACTCTACTGCTTACCTACCGGCCCTCCCCCTTCTCCGCCGCCCATGCCTTCGACCCTTCAACCCCTGCTTCCTTTTTCACGTCCTCCTCCTCCCCCGCCTCCTCATCTCGGCCCATCCCTACCCCGGTAACTCTCTTTTTCGCCGCGGTGACGATCTTCCTACCGACACTCGAGGAATAATTAGGACGGGTTCGTTGTTAGCATGGAGATTCGTCGGCGGAGCCACTCGCTCTCCCACAACCCCTCTCCTCCCTCCTCTCCCGCCGGTCTTGCTCTCGCTCCCTCGCGCTGGCTTCCTTTTTCTTGGCCGCTCGAGTAAGTTATGCCGCTCGACAAAAAGAGAGGAGAGCGCGCCGGTGGGACGGAGCGACGGAGCGCGCGAGGAACGGTAGAGAGACAAAATGAAAGGTTGAGGAGAGATGGCTGGCTCCTCCGAAAGAGGAGAGGCGAGCCGAGCCGAGCCGAGGAAAGGAAAGGGTGCGGACCAAGAGCGAGGCGGCGGGTCGCACCGAGTTTCGGATAAAATTCACCGTTTCCTCTCTTTCTCCCTCGCTCGCGCCTCTCGCACTCCTTTCTCCTCGTCCGATCAACGGCTTCCTCCTCGCGCGCGGTACGTGTGCAGAGAGCGCGCAAGCCGCTTTCTCCGTCTCGATTGCCGAGGCTCTCCCTCGCTCTTTCCTCTGGCGGTCTGGCGGCTGGCCGGTCGCTCGGCTGGTTGGCGCATCTCGTGAAACGTTGGCTGGCTCTCCTCTCGCGCGGCACAAGGGACTCCGCTGCACCCGTTCCTTCACCTCAGGAGTGCGCGTTTTTTTCCAACTCGTTCCTCAGGTATTCCGCCGAGGCTCTTAACGGCCGGCGAGGCTCCGCTCGGCGCTCTCGGCGCTCTCCCGCCTCCGCCCGCTCGAGAGGAGAGGAGACTCCGCTCGGGCACCGGAGACGCTTCTTCTCCCTGCGCCTCCTAACAACGAGATCCGTCCTCCTCTGCGCGCGGCCCGCTGCCTCCTATTAATTTCCCGCAAATCGTCCGCTTTTTGACGAGCACTCGTGAGAAAGAGAGCCGGCTCTAACGGAGCGCGCGGCGATCGCGCTTCTTATCGCCGCCGAGTAAGTACACTGACCGCCGGTTCTTCGAATCGTCGCGTTCAAGCCTCGCTTATGAATCCCCTCGTACTTGGCGACGACTCACTCGCCGATCGAACGCTCCACGTCCGGCGGCGGCCGCGCTCCCGCGAGAGGGTATTAATCAGATTGCATCGCCGCTTAAGCAGAGATTAACCGAGCAACGAGATAAGATGGAGCGGGCGAGGATCTGATTAATGAGGAAGCGATAGGAACTCTCGTAATAGATAGAAACGCGAGTGTATTACTCTACGGCTGTACGCCGAGAGGCGCGCGCGAGTGCGCCGAATACGTGTCAAGTGTTTTCCGCTATGACCCACTTTTCCCTAGAGTCGCCGAGGAATCTAGTTATTTACCCATCACAGTTATAATTGCTTGCTTTGGCATGACTCCCACTGTTTGCGCCGATGCCGTGAGTGGCTCTTTCCGTATCAGTGGGAATCAGCCGCTGGCAAAATCATCCGATAGACCAGCGGCGAGTGCACACACCTGCCTCTGTCCGCGCATTCTCGTTTTTCCCGGTACTGATCGGAAAGCTCTCTCTCTCTCTCCCTCTCGCTCTCTGCCTCTCGAATTTCGCATCGACGGTGTCGGCAATTGGAACGTATCGTTGCCTAGGACACATTAACGGCGGCCGAGCAGGTCGTAGCAGGGAGCGGGCGCCGCTATTTACAAACGGTCCGGGCGCGCGGGGGCATTCGTTTATTTGTTCGGTAATAAATCCAGGAAAATAATTCGCGCGCGCCGGTGTGTTGTTGCCGGGCAACCTGCTCGCGGAATAATTCACCGGGCGGAATACTCCGGCGAGCGAGGGCTGGGGAGATGTGCCTGCCGTTGGGTGGGAGCGAGAGAGAGGGAGAGAGAAGCAGAGAGCAAGCGATTAATCATGGAAGAAAAATCATAACTAATATTATTCGCGCTCGCGCACCAGAGAGAGAATGCTCGCCGAGTCAGGTGGCATAAAGGGCGGCGGCCGAAGGGAGAAGGGGGAGGAAGGCCCTCGCGCGCGCACAGAGGACGGGGTGTACGAACGATAAAAACTTACGCGAAGGTAGAAGCCGACAGCGCGGGAGATAGCCAGCCTCCCGAGAGATTTATGGGCCGATATCGTGAATTTATTACGGGTGTCATCGATTATGCACTTGCACGTGAAATAGTAACGTGCGGGGAATCGGGTCAGCCGTCCTGCCGACCGGCAAAAACTCTCCGCCGCGGACCTCGGCGACGAGAGGGCTCGAGTATTCCTGTTCACTCGTTAGCCGCAGTCTTTCCCCGAGCGCAGCGCGCCAGCTGCCACGAAGAATTCCCAATCGCCTGAGACGCGCAGTACATAATGCCTGACGTCTCTGTAGAGCTGGGCGCGTCGGGTTATTTCGGAGCTATTGGTAGGATTCGATCGGCGAGATAGGTCGCGGCGGCGGAAGTGCGATAAACGAGTGCTCGTCCGTGAAGTTACGTCGCGTGCGCGCGCTCCGAGTTATGAATCACTGGAACAATGAACCCGCCTATAGTAAACATATCCCACCCCGACATAATTTATTTTCATGAGCGAGCAATATAACTCGGCTCTTTCTTTCCCGAACGCAGACCGCGCTCCACTCGATAGATTACATCGACGTGGAATGCCCGAGCGAGGGGAGTCGCGCTCGATGAGGTTGACGCGGCCAACGAATTCATTAACGCGCGATATTCCTTGATACATACAGGCCAGGTGACCGAGTGTTTAGGTTAACGGTGGCGTGTCGGAGTACAAGTGTTCTGGATCGGCGATGTCGACGCGTGCTCGGGACGCCGGGCGAGTGTATAAGTAGAAGCGGCTAGCGGAAGCCAGCCAGGCAGAGGAGAATCGGGCGGGCGTGCACGGCTGAATCCGGCGGGCTCTTAACCGATTCATTGTGTGTATTTTGGTGCGCGTCGCCCCGGCCGAGCATGCTCATAATTATCGATCAAATTCGCCGGCGACGCGAGAAAGCGAGAGCCGATCCGTAACTTCGGGGACCACCCCGGCTCGGATTCCGCGCGACTCGTCCCTGCCCGCCCTTCCCTCCCACCGTCGACGCTTTGCCAGCTCTCTCTCTCCTACCCCTCGGCCCCGGTCGCGGCCCCCTCGTTCTCTCAGCGACAGGAACACTTATCGCGTTCGTGCCGGTATGACCTAAGTTAGGTATGTACCCGGCTCACCGCTTCAGAGTAACCAGCGCGGCGCACACACCGGGAGACGGCGAACGAGGGAAGAGGCGCGCGCCCGAGAAAGAGAGAGAGAGCCATAACTACGTGGAGGAGGAGGATGCCAGAGAGAACATCGCCAACTCCTCCCTCTCTCCCCTCGCTCGCCGTCTGTCTCTTGTATACCACGCTCTAGCGAGCCCGTCTCCGTTTCTCCCGGCCTCCCCTTCCCTCCCTTCCGCTCTCGCTCTCCGCCGGGCTCTCTGGCTTCGCGTGTGTGTTTGCTCGTCGCAGCCGACGTCGCTTCTGCTCTTTATACCAGCGCGCGGGCTACATATGCGAGCGAGAAACCCCGACGACACACGCGTAGCTCTCTCGAACCGTGCGCGCATAGCAGCAGAGCCAGCCAGTCAGCCAGCCCGCGGAGAAAGAGAGATTCCCCGTCCGGATGAGGTGCCGGCTCCGCAGGAGAAAAATGCTTTCGCCCAGACCGCCAGCTAAGGAAGCCCCTCGCGAGACTATCCGCTCCCGCCACACCCTCCATCTCCTCTCTCTAACCAGCAGTTTTCCGGCCAAGTCTTCGTTATGCGCTCTCGGGAAATTAGAGTCGGGTTAACCGTAAATCGCTGCCGAACTCTTGGCACAAGTACATCCGAGCGCTTCTCGGCGCAGTCAGCGTAGACTTGCTCTCCGGGGGATAAACCGGCCAACTTATACTTATACGCGGCTGCGAGCGGAAGCCGCGTTTATTTGCACTCGTGCGTACGAGCAGCACTAGATGGAAGGAAGTACAGGTGATTAGTAAACACCGGTGGTTTCCTGGTGCGGTCTCGTTTTTTTTTTTCTATGCGATCGCGTACGAGCGGTACACGCACGCAGGAGGTGGAGGCTTGTGCTGACCAAGGAGATCGGAGCATAGCTTCTCTGCGTGAAAGAGAAGCGCGGTGCTAAATAGACGGGCGATTTCAAAGAAGAGAGAGAGAGGGAGAGGCGAGCGCGGTTGTGCGCGCTGGTGGTACATAGCCGGCGGTGTACGTGTTTCTCTAAGAGGATCGCCGAGAGACCCGACACCCACACGCGTGTTTCGCGCAGAGACCGTGTGTCGTTTGAGGCTACGTGCTCCTTCCACCACCGAGAAAGTTATCTGGCATGGAGAGCGCGCGCGGGCGAGTGCGCGAGTGCCGCTGCCGCGCTGGCATGGACGGAGTGGCGCGAGCGCGAGCCTCTGCTATAGAATGCGTGAGGTCATGTGTGAGAAATCGACGTTTCCATATGCGAGGGCCGCGCTCTCGGCAATGGCCTCTTGCGAGAGCGAATCCGGAGTTAGCTCCGCTTAAATAGGCCGCTCGCCGCGGGAAGACAAAGAAATATGCTTCTTCAGCAGGCCCTCCCGAAACCCATCGAAAGAGAAAGAGAGAGAGAGAGAAGAATCGCCCCCGCGCGCGTGTTCCTTCTCGGCCGACAGGTAGCTCGGCGCGAGAATGATCGACCTTGAGCAAGGTGATCAGAGATCGATGGTACTCGGATCCTGGATAGCGGCGTGTCTCTAGATGCGGCTCGGATGGAAATTTGCCGGGAGTCGTGACTGCTTTTTTGCGGTTCGTCTGGCCTGCTCTCCGGCCTGTATGCGTTACGTGTTACTTTGCGCTCCTCCGACTTGTTTTTCGGCGCGCGCGCTCTCCGCAGACGCGACATCGGTCACTTGTTCGAGCGAGTAGCCAGCCGGGTGCCAAAGTCTCGTCCAAGTCGCTGCCCTCGTTGCTCCCGAGACCTCGAGTCACTAATGATTCCCAATTAGGCCAGCGGCGATATCTCGATTGCGAGTTGAGGGATCGGCGCTTACTCGAGCAGGTTTGCCCGACAGTCTTCTCGCTGGACTATGCGAGCGGCGAGGATTTTTCTCGCGATGGTCCAACGCCGTTGGATCCCGACGAACGTTTCTCGAGCCGCTGAGTGGGAAACTCACCTGGCCGCCGAGTAATTCCCTATAAATGGTTATGGCTGCGATTCCTCGAACAAATCGGTTAATTGGAGAAGCGGTGGATGTATCGACGTTGAGAAAGGCTTGACAGTACATCTGGGAGGATTCAGCCATTGGCGGGAGTAGTGTTGCCCGGACGTATGAAGGCGAGCGCGCGCATCCCCACGGTTTTACCTGCGGGTTAACCTGGACATCCCGGGTTAATTATACCGCTGCCGGGGGAAATATTTCATCCTGTGCCGCGGGATCTCGAGAGAGCGTCGACGCAGAGAGACGGAGCGAGAGAGCGAGAGAGCATGAGAGGGGGGAGAGGGGAAGAGGACGGTGAAGAGGGATCGAGAAGAAAGGTAGAAAAGTCCCGGTTAGCATTCGCTGGAAGTTGCAGCGCTCCTCGGCTTGGAGTGCCGCATAGCCACTCTCTCCCTCTTTCTCCGCTGGAGAAGGGAGAGCATCATGATTCATGATCACCGGCGATGATTCACTGTTCTGTCGGTGGTGCCGTGACGTTTCCTCGTTCGACGCGCAGAAACTGCGTGTGGGGCTCCTCTCTCCCTCCGGGAAACTGTCGCCTCCGCGTCCATTTTTTTATTGGACCGTCTAGCGCGTCGCGTCGGCCTACCGTCATCGCCGCGAATTATTCCCCCCGGCGCGCGTTCCGCACCGCGGCAGGCATTCCACGTGTAACAAGCACTTGCAATCGAACGGGAGAGGGCGAGTCCATCTTGGCTGGCTGGAATTCCGGGCGAACGTCCAGCAATAATAATGCAAATGTCGCGACTGATAGAATCTGTCGGTAGGAAGGAGATTGAGTGTGAGAGATCGATTGGAGTAACGGCGGCGGGCGGGGGGCTGGGGGTGGGAGTGTTGTTGGCATCGGAGGAGTTAAAAGAGGGTTGAAAAGGGCCATTGGGGTGGGGAGTTGCATCGGACGCGTGCAAGCTGCTGGCAGTAATGAAATGGCAGTAAATAAGGGAGGAGTTGGTCGGCTTTCTCGGTAATCTCGCCTCGCAACTGGCGAGAGTCCCTGGCGGTGTCGCCGCCAGTTCGGGAGCCATTTTCGCGTGGCTTGGTTTCGTCGTCTCTCCGGCATTGCCTTTTGGTCCTCGCAGCAGCAGTCGCCTCTCTCGCTCCCTCCTCCTCTCTCTCCTGCTCGCTCTGGGCTCCATGCAAGCCGCCCGGACGCCTCTCCCTTCCCGTCCCGGCCGTATCTCTCTTCTTCTCGAAAGCACGACCTTTTTAGCTCTCCGTCTGCGCGTCTCCTGGCTTCCAGCTCTCGTTCGGAGCACTTCTTGCCTCGGTTTTCCGTCCTGCTCCCTCGCGCCCGTTTCCTTTGGCCGGAGAGCAGAGCCCGCGCTGGATGAGGAGGAGAAGGAGGCGGCTGCAGGTGCTGCGGATCTCTATCGCCGTCCTCCTCGGTGCTGTTGAACTGAACTCGGGCCGAGCTGAGAGCGCGCGATAGCTCGTCGGATCGGGGGCCGCGCGCCTCAGAGAGAGAGAGAGAGAGAGCGAGTGAGGGGAGAGGGGCAGGAGAGAGCGAGTGGGACGGTGAATGATGAGGGTTGCCGGGGGTGAGAGGGAAGCTCGGGGAGAAGGCGCGCTTCGGGCAAAAACGTAGCGCGGTGTCGTTGCTCGTGGACCGTGGCCGAAGAACGCCGAGTCGACTCCTCCGCGGCCCTTCGTCCTTGTTCCTCCCTTGATCCTCGCGCGAAAACACACCCACCACGGAAAGAACCGACTGAATTTATTTGGCTCCTTTCGATAAGCCCCGGCTCCCGTCGCCAGAACTTCTCGCCCCGATAACAACTCTCCCACCCGAGCCCCGCGGCCGCCGCCAACTTGCCCGCTAGCCCAGAGAAATTCCACGCGGAAATGAATATCGCCGCGGACACACTGCCTGTGCGGCCGCTATCAATTCCACTCAACGGCGCACGCTCACTCGTCACGTAGAGAGCGAGAGATTCGGCCCGAAAGAATGCCGCACTCGACTCGAACCCGTCCAGCATCCGCGCGCGCTCCTTTCTTTCCTCTCGACTTATTATTGCCGGGGCGAGCTAACGAACGGCGCGGGAATCAGAAACGCGGCCCGAAAAAACATCGCCGACCGCGCATTCTTACCTCACCGTTCTCGGAAGTGTTGTTCCTCCTGGCGAGGCGATCGCCTCTCCCTTAAATCGCTTATTGCTACATCTCCGCGGACTTGTCCCCCCTCCACCCCTCTGCCCACTCGGCGCGCAATGATCCCGCGGAATGCGTCCTTCGCTTCAAGTCCATGCTCCGCCGAATTTTTACGAGGGCACCTCGAGCGCTGAATCAATCATCCCTAAAGGAGCTAATTGATTCGGAATCGTACTCTCGATCCGGCGAGTCCAATTGGAGCGGGGACGCTCTCTCGTTATGTATAAGAGGAGGCGCAGGGATGAGATATCAGAAGGAAATACTCTTTGTGGTGGGTTGGCCCCTTTCGGTTTTTGGGGAGCTGCCGGGGAGAAGTGCGAGGGCGGGGGGACGAGGTTGGTAAAGCCAGAGAGGAAAGACGAAGTGCCTCTTATTGAGCGGGGACATTCTCTCTTTGTCTCGGCTTCTCTCTCCCTCGCCCCCGGCGAAACGCGCACTTGCTGTCCCTTCTCGGCTCTCCTCCATTTGATTCCTTCGCCTTCTCCATCCTTGATGAGTCGACGTTATCACACCAGGCCAGCGCCACGCTGATTTCGTAGGAGCGCGCGCGCGCGCGAGCCTGCCCCGCCGGGTACCGGTTTTTAACGGGGGAAATAATTCTCATCCTCGGCGAGCAGGGAGCAATTAACGAAGGTACTTTTTAAGATCGCCACGCTTAACGAACGCTGCTTCATAGAATAGAGACGGATAGGCGAGAGAGCCTGGCGAGCTCTGACAATTGCGAGCCTATTCTCTACCGCTCGCTTCTCTCTCTCTCTCTCTCTCTCTCTATCCCCCTCTCGCCATTCCCACCGATTTGCCAGGCCTTCATATCTCTTAACTCGGCGTACATCCATCGCGCGCGCGGTTTACGCTGCAATATCTCCCCGAGTGCTTTACACTGCCCCCCTCTGTTTGTTAGAGGCCATAGAGTCGGGCGCGTAAAAAAGTCGTAAGCTCTCCAAACACAATTTGCAACATCATACCGCGTCGGCTGGAACACTCGACTAGCAATTACCGGCGAACCCCCCCCCCCCCCCCCCCTCCACCTTGTAACTTGTAACTTAGCCGAATTTCAATCGGCCACCGCTGGAATCAATCACGGGGCCAGGTCGGCCGAAAATCCAAACCGAGGGGAGAGAGAGAGATCATTCACATCATCGGAGCGCAATTCCCATCGCGGCGTGCATTTCGAGGAAGAGTCAATCGAGTAGTATGCAAGCCCGAATGCCGAATTCGCGTTTAGCCATTGGAAGCAGGGTGGGTGGGTGGTTGGGTGGTTGGGGTGGTGCGGCCGCTCGGGCTGGCGGTGCGAGAGACAGAAATGGCGAGAGGGAGATGAGATGGCCGCAGAGCGAATATGCACTCTGGCTCTGTGTAGGTGGTGTAGGAGGCCGGGTGTGCGAGGGGCGCTGAATCCGAGGAGAGAGTAGGAGAACGAAGAGAGAATCGCGCGGTTCACGCGGTGCGCGGCTCCGTATCGCGGCGGTTCGCGGTGCTCTTAGCCGCGATGGGTCATTCGGTTATTTATGGCCGGGTAGCAGCGAGGCTGTCGGCTGCGGGGTTCGAGCATAGACACACACTCGCGCGCGCCTATACAGATCCGCACACATCCGCACACATCCGCACACATCGGCACTCTCCGCTCGTCCCTGTCCCTCGGGCGGGGGTTGCTCCGCGGGCCAAAGGGGTGCGAGAGAGAGTGTGTGCTTGGGTTGGCTGGGTGGCTGGCTGCGCCCGTGCCTTTGTGGCGATGGGGTGGCTCGGGGCCGAGAGAGGATCGAGCGAGACTCGCAGGAAGGTAGGAACGGGAACGGGAACGGGAACGGGAACGAGTACGAGGAGAACGATGCGCGATGTCGGCTTGGCGATTTCAGGGAGGTGCCAGAAGCTGCCTGCGGATCTCCGTCTCTCTGTGGCTCGGCCACGGCTACACACACCTATCTCGCTATCGCCGTCTCCCTCCGCGGCTACGTGCGGACGTAGGTGCAGGCGCAAGAGAGCGGGAAAGAGCGCCCGACGACGACGAGCTAGCTCTCCGCTGCCGGCCGTCGGGAGAGGAGGGAGAGTTGGCCAAGCTTGTACAGCGTGTGTAGTGAAGTCTATAAAGGAGCGCTTTATTGATCTCAGTTTGAACGCGCGCTAGGATACCGATATAGTCGCCCCGCGCCTTCTATAACTCGACGCCGAGTCTCTCTGAATAAGGGGAGCTCTTCATCTACAGGGTGTGTCCGAAGCGGCTTCTTTGCGCAAGCCGCAAACACAGAGTCCCACTGCTCCCCCGACTTCCGAAGCTCCGCTCGCCTCCTCATCGCGCGTCCCCCGCCGAGTTCTACTTCAACTAGTCAGCCGTAGCCCGAGAGTGTCTAATCGGCCCATGGCGTGCCGGCCGCCAGGAATTCCAGTCATTTTTCCTTGATTACTCGAGATCTCTCGGCCGGCAAGATTGGGAGTGCGGGAGAGGCTGAGCCAAAGGCGAGAGTCGTTAAGGCCGGGAGCAACTGCTACACATCGTGGGACGATGCGTGCCTCGCTGTAGGCGAGCCGCGTGTTTCCCTCATTATTTCCACGATCGCGCGCCAGCGGGAACAGAAAGTCTTAATCTAATCTGTGCCGCTCCGGCTTTAAAGGCGCATCACGTACGCGCGCCGCCCTGAGAAATAGCCTCTACTTGACGAATCCGCCACTGTGGGAAAGGGACGCCGTCGGCGAATTTTGCGAAACTGGCCACTCGAAGGGCGCGCGTATGCTGAGGACATTGGCGGCGCTTCGGCATCAGAAATAATTGTGTGTCAGTCGGTTGAGTGGATGGAAGGGAAGAGGCACATTGTCGCATTTATCGCCGTTAATCTGGCTGATATCTACGGCTCGATAACGCATGTCCGATGATACCATCACGCGCGAAAGCATAAACGCTCGCCCGACAAATGGATCCCAGATTCTCATTGACAGTAGGCGTCATCTGCTTATAATGACCCGTTCAGTTTCACTCGCGTAAATCCTTTATCGTGGATTCTAGCTTGCTCGTCGCCACGCGAGTAGGTACTTGCATTCTACTGAAAGCGGCCACTGTCAATTTTACCGAGTGGCGACAAACGTTTTTTCTAGCAATAGGCGATCGATGTCGAATTGCCAGCTGGTGTCGGGCTAGATCGCAGGATATTCAGGTTGATTGGGAACGGTGTCGTCAGCAGCGTTACGACGCAGAACGAGCAGCTACGTGCAACGATAATAAGAGCTGACCGCTCCGGCTCGTATAGGTATATCGTGTCATGGTCAAAGCCTGAGGGGGTCAAAGACACCCGACAGATCCAACGTGTACACACTAGGCTCTACCGCTCGCTTGACAGAACGCAACTTGGAAACAAAGGTGGAGCGCGTGTCTAGCCACCCCCTCAGCTGCCGCTCGCATCATTCAACATCTCCACCAAAAGACGCGCGAACAGCCAAGTCGAAGACAACATCCTCCCCTCGCCCCTTCATTCAGCCCTTAACTAACGCGCTGACTCTAAAAAGGGTTAACGAATCCTTGCTCCTATCAAGGTCAATCAGGATCAAGCCAACACGAATCCAAAAGAAAACAGGTTGCACTCGCTTCGAAAACAGCCGAGCAGGAAAAACACCGAGGTTTCGACGAGTGACGGCGGCGGACAGATCTCGCTCGCAATGAATACCAGCCGAAATGCAGGATACACAGCGTGCGCGCGCGCGCGTCGGGAAGGACGGCGTTATAGTCCTGTTTGCACGCATGACAAATCGCCCGGCGCTAGTAATAAATTGGGCCGCGACGCGGAATCGGCGCAAACGATCTCGGCGAAACACGCGTACATACCCTCGTAGATTCTCGTTCGGCCAAGAGTGGAGGATGAAATAAACAAAATCGGCGCGAGCACCAATTATTATTCGTTGCTCCGGGATTGGATGGGGGCGGCGCGCGAGCGGCGGGCGACGCTGCTGCTGCTGCTTGCGATAGGGAAATATTTAGGAGCTTTTTAAAAACGACAACCGCGCGAGCACCGCCGACGACGATTCCGGCGACGACGATTACTTTATTGCGGCCATTATCATATATTAATACGGCATGCTAACGGCCGCGGAGAGCGCTCGGCGAGAATCGATGCTCATGATTATACACTCATGAAAGTGATATACGCCAGGCGTGTTCCCAGACACACGGCATCGATCTATGTATACGCACGTGTAAAACGTGATTACCGCCCCGGCGAACAACAAGCGATCCGAGCGATATTGCCGCGCTTACCCCCCCGCGCTATCTCCCCGACAGTGTGTGTGCATGCGAGTCCGCTGGAATAAGCATGATTACGCATACGCGGCCGCGGCTCCCAGTCATTCACCAGTGGGCTTTTCGTAAGAGGGCTGATGTATCGCCGCGGCATAATAATGCCACTGGCACCGCCTTCTCCGATCCAGAAGGCTCTCGCTGATGACGACCTGTGTGTTAGAGCGCTCGGCACTCGACGCGGGTCCTCGCTATCATCGCGAAATGCCTTTGGAACCGGATTGCCGAGGGACGTTCCTCGGAGAGAACGTGTCGGAGGGTTAAGGGAGGCTAGGTTCCCTCCTTCCCAAGCTCGCTCGTATGCGAGAGCCGATATATGCCGATTCCAAGGATCGAGCGGCTCCAAACAGTGAACTCCGCCGAGTTCTCTCACGTAGTCTCTCTACTGGAGACGGCCAACGCGTCCGCTATAGCTCTCCCCGGCTATGCGTGGATACATAACTCTCGTCGAGTCAGCGTCCAGACCGAGAGAACCTCTCGGAAGATTGAGTCGGCGGAGAAGGGGAGAAGGAGGCCGATTCGTATATCCTCGGAGTGGAGGAGAGCGCGATGCGTAACGCGGCGCGGAGTCGAGCGGAGCCGAGCAGGGCAAAGCGCAGAGGTGAGGCGGAGGCGGCAGTGGCGAGGCGTTCGCGGAGTGTCAGGAACGCGAAGCGGCGAGCGAGCCAACGAGCCAGCCAGCCGACATCCAGCAAATTGGAGAGAGCGAGAGAGCGAGAGAGCGAGAAGAGCAGGAAAGGCAGCCGCATAGTCGGAGGAAGACCGAGGGAGAAGAGGACGGGAATTGGGAGAGTCCGCTGGAGCGAGGGAGAGAAAGGGGACTAGCGTGAGAGAGGATCGGGAGTACGTGCACCCTCGACGTTACTCCGGTGGCGCGGGGAGCGGGGAACCGGGCGGCGGCGGCAGCGGCAGCGGGTACACACCTAACCAGGGAAGGGGCGAACGAGAACGAGAGAGGAGAGGCAGAAAGAAGAAAGCGAGGGAGCGAGAGAGGACACGGAACGAATCCATCGCCCGGTCGAAGAGGACCGAGGGAAAGAGAGGGAATTACATAGAACCGAGGGACACGAACGGCCAGATAGAACTCGAAGAGTAGTAGCGCGTGCTCACAAACTCGGCAGCGGTAGCGGCGTCGGCGGCGGCGGCGGGCGGCTCGCAACGTCGTCGTCGTCGTCGTCCCCCGTCCCTCCTCGCCCTTGCTCCTCGCTGCGGCCGCGTCGCCTCGCGATCGCGCTCCTGCGTCTCTTCGTGTCCTCCGCACCCCCTGGCAGCGCGAGCCAGCCAGCCATCAGAGCGCCCGACTTCACCCCCAGCCTCCTGCACGCCCGTACACCCGCACCCGAGGCCCCTCGTGCATCCTCCTCCTTTCTATCTGCACGTCGTGCCACGGCTCGAGGCAGCAGCACCCCTTCGTCGCGCAGAGCAGCCTCCCATACTTCCCCGGTCCACCCGGCGACCCACGAAACCGCCGCTCGTTCCCGCTTTCCGTCTCTTTCTCTTTCTCTCATCTCGCTCTGCGCCCAAGCCCCCCCACCTCCTCCTCGTATCTCGCATCCACCTAGCCTCGCTCGCTCTCCCTATTACCCGGAGCGCTCGCCGCTTCCTCTTTCCAGCGTGCAAGGCTCTCCTACAGCCGCCGCCACTGCTGCCGCTGCTTGTACGGCGATGGCTACGGCTCGCTCTCTGATTTTCCTCTCACCCTCGCGCGACGCCCAGCGCCTGCCGTTTTTACCTCGGCTGCCTCCTCGGCTAGCTTTTTCAGCGGATCTGGAGCGATCGCTATTAAGCCAGTGTCCTATCTTTCCCACTCCTTCCGGATTTAGGCTTCTGGGAATCGCGGCACCCGCGCGCGCGGATCCCTTTCGGTCCCTGTCGTCTTTCTCCCGGGGAGTAGTCTCGGGACTGTTGTAGTCAGCCTCGAAGCCAGTCCGAGCTTATCCCCGAGCGAGCGGAATGGTCGCGCGCCAGTTTTTCTCGGGATTTTTTCCGCCCGGCGTGTTTCGATCGGGTAGACGCTGCCGCGGTGGCGGCATAGCAGCTTCACGCCGAGCTTTATATTATCGTCGCTCGCGGCACTCTCGGGGATCGAGAGGGAGGGAGATGGAAAGAGAGAGAGATAGAGAGAGCGGGGCTAGCCTGGGTGCGCCAGGAATTTCGCACGGTTCCACGAATCCCGATGGGCGGGAGTATGGGTTTTATCGATGAGATGGTTTTCCAAACTGTAGCCCGCACTCCCTCTCCCTCTCTCTCCTTCTCTCCCATTCCCCCTTCTCCGCCCCTCTCTCTCTCTCTCTCTCTCTCTCCGTCACCCTTTGTCCCGCAGGATTCGAGCACCGCTGCTCGCTCGCTTCTTCTCCCGTTTTCTCTCTTTCTCCCAGCGCAGGCAGGCCCCGGCTCGTAATTATTTGTGTCCGTAGGCGCGCACTGCTACTGTCCGGAGTGGTGGCTGCCGCTGGTGCTGGTGCCGGTGTGCCATGGCCGCGATCGATGCATCCGAGAATTGTAAGGAGCGGCGATACTTGCTTTTATTATCCATTATACCGGCGCTGCCTGCCGCGCCATTAGTTAGTCATTGGCTTCGACATGTGGAAATGGGGTGGGACAGTTCGCGGCCTACGCGCTATTTATTCGCGTAGCTTGCGCAGTGTGACGCGATCATTGCTCGAAAGGCCCTTCCTCGGGTTTTATCGCGACAAGAAACTTGGAATAATTGGCCGAGATGTAATCTCCCTAATGGACACAATTAGTAGACTGCCGTGGAACTCTCTATCTCTCTTTCTGTGTAACGAATATCCACGGTTCGTTTATTAAGCGCGCATCAGAGGGATACGCGTAACTCATCGGGTACCTTGGTCCCTCTGTGCTCCAGAATCCATGTGGGCGCGTGATCGATCGATCTCGATATTCCGCGCGAGTAGTCGCGAGAGGAGTGCGCCTCGATGATCAGCGGCGGCACGAGGGGGCCGGCGATGATCGCGCGATGACGATAGTGTGCGATTGGAAAATAAGGGAGGCCCTTTCGAAAAGTTCTATCGGTGTCAATTGGCGAAGTAGGTTGACTCGTCGCGCGGCTAACGCATTGTTGAGCTCGCGCGGAGCGGGAGTTGGCCGCTCGAGGACTGAAATCCCCCTTTGGAGTCGAGTGAGGTTCTATCGATAGGCAGGAGTGACTGGATGGATGATGCCGGGGATATAAAGCGAGAGGCCAGGAGCGCGGAGAGCGAAGAGCGAAGAGATTCGAGTCACATAGCGGATGAAGGAAAGGAGCTGGAAAGAATCGAGGAAAGGCAGTGCTGCCGTGAGCGGTCGGACGGCGCGACCGCCGTTAGAGCCTGGCACGCCACCGTCTCCACCGGAAATTATGCCAGCTCTCTCGGTTTCTACATTCTCGGTGCAAACGAAGCGAGAGGTAACGCCGGCCACCGGGTCGACCACGCCAGTGTGGAAACGCCCCCAGGAACTGCGTTTCTCGTGGGCGACGGCCTGAAATATCGAGCGCCTTGCCCACGTATACACGCGAAAACGATGAAGCCCGGCTCTCTTCGCCCTCTCTCTCTCGCCTCTGTCTCCCTCTAGGGCCGAGCCAGCCGGGGGAGAAGGAGCCCCGAACAAACACACACGCACACAGTCGCTGAGTGGATTTTCGGTTCGGCTCGGAGAAAGAGCGAGCGAGAGAGAGAGAGAAAGAGAGAGGCCCCTGCTTGTAAACGGATGATTTCCCTGCGTCAGCCGAGCACCGTTCCCCATTGAGAGCTCTAGTAGTCGTAGGCGCATCTGCCCTTGGCTGCTACCGGTGGGGACTCCTGCCGGGGTGTAAGCAGCGGAGCACACTCGCAAAAACATTCCAGTTCCCTCGGCTGGTGTCCACTCAGGTATGTTGGCATTCCCCGGATAATGAACGGGCATTATCTAACTGCGGACTCGCTCTTACTCGTTTTAGAGCGAGACTGCGAGCTCCTGTTACATCTTGTTACTACGCCTGTAGCGCACGCGTTGCCTAGTCACGGCGGACTAGCTCTTACAACCCAATCTCTCCAACGCGACGTCTCCCAGTGTAAATGGCTGATCTCGACCGGCCGTCTCCTCGCGGCTTGGAATAGTAACAATGCGCCGCGCCGGCTGATTCCCCGCTTTTCACCAAAAGCAGCGAATTTCGCTGAATTATTTTAATGCACCTCGTTCCAATGAGATGATTTACCGGCGGGATTTATAGGACGGCAGCGATTCAACGATATATCTCCCCCTCGAACAATAATTTGTCTCTGAATTATGTAATTGTTTTGGTGGAGGTTGTACGCCGCGCGATTGTCGATTGTTCTTTCGGATTAATTCTGCAAGGAGGGTGGAGTAGCAGCGCGCGTGCATTTCCATTTTAATGGGCCACTCGAAATCGGCGCGATTTTCCCCCCCAATTCGTTAACGCGTTCTCCACGAAGGAAAAAACCCGACAGATAGCGAGAGTGTGAGAGAGAGAGAGGGACGGCAGAGAATCGTAGAGTGGATTTTGGCGGGGTCGGAGAGGCGCAGAATTTCGGTAATTTTAGAGCGATGCCTGGGCACATCTCGTTGGCGATACCAACGGAGAGAGGCAGCTCTCGGATCCTCTGCTCCCCGGAGGGCCATCAAAGGGGGGGAGTGGCGGCGGTCTTAAGCAGTAATTCGACGGTGCAGAATGCAAACGCCATGGACAGCCGGGGCCGGGTGTGGGGGGCGAGAGGGGGCCTCGCGGGGCATGGGCCGAAAAAGCGAGGCACGAGGTGTGCGCAGCTGAGAAGAGGAAAGAGACAGAGAGGAAACGGCAGAAGCCCGAGAAGAAAAAGAGGCTTCGCCGGGAGGGAACGGCGCTGCTCCCGGGGAGAAAGAGAGAGAGGATATCACGACGAGGCATAGGAAGGCAAGGCAAGACAGGGCTCGGCTCTCGGCGCACGGCAAGGGATCGTGTCAGCCCGGCACGGCAGGGCGAACGCGCGCGCGCGCGCGCGCCTCAGGGAGAGAGAGAGGAAAATATTGGAGGCAGAAATGACGAGAAGGAGGGGACGACGATTCTTTTGAGCAGCGGCCAAGTTTTGTGGCCTGCTGGCCGGCTCGTGGAATCCAGTCGCCACGGCGATTTCTCGTCTCCGCGCCTTTTAACCGTAGTACACACTACACACACCGGCTCCTCTCCTCGTCGCATGCGACGTATGCGTCGTCCTCTCCGCTCCTCCCCGCGCCGGCGGTCCTCTCCTACAAGAGGCAGACGGACGGAGAAGGAGACCTCGAAGAGAGATGGAGAGAAGCATGCAAGGTGCAGAGGAGGAGGAGGAGGCGGCGGCGGAGGCCAGAGAGGAGGCCACGAGAAACCGTACACGTTTATTACACGCTGCTGTCCCTTGCTGCCTCCGTGCTCTCCACTCGCACGTCTCTGCCAAGACGTTCCATTAACGTCGCCTCGTACCTACGCAATTATTATACTTCCTTGTACAGAGCACTCGCGCTCCTCTAATCGCGGACAACTCGGCTTCTATCTCCGCTCCAGCGACAATGAACGCACAGAGATATTACGTTTCGCCTAGGCCGCCGTCGACGCCGCCGTCGCCGCCGCCGCCTTCTTCTAGGTCGCGCGCGTCGATCTTTCATAGAGGATTCGTGTCAGCCGAGACGACGTTCCTACTAGGTTTCTGATAGCGGGAGAATAGGGACATGTCGAGTGCGCGCTCGGTGGGTGGAGCGCCCGTTCTCCCTCGTATACGCTAAAGGCCCCGCATATCTCCGCTTCCCCGATCGACGTTGCACTAGAGTGCGGCTTTTCAGCCGGCGCGCTATTCCGCTTCGTTTTCGAGGGAAGTCGGTCAGTGGCCAGTCTCCGCCGGTGGACAAATGCCCGGCTACTTAGAGGCCGATAGAGTCGTCCCGGTTGCAGTCCGATTGGTCGATGCGGCCGATTTCGGGCCCGGTCGAGATTGGAATTGGAGTAAGTGGGGTTGGTGGGCCGCGGCAATGCTCGTTACGAAACTTCGTTACTGTTGAGTATTTTCAACCCCGAAGATGTGCGATTCAGGCCCGGGGTGAATCCATTAAAGGTAAAAGCTTCTCGTTTACATCTGCCGTGCCCGATCCTGGCCCCGCGCGCTCCCCCTCCGACTTCCTCTTCCACCACTGGCGTACGTATTCCCCTCTGGCCTCTAGCTTCGCCTCCCGGTCTAGCTCGATTTCTCTCCAACGGTGTCTCCTTCTCGCTCGCAGGTTTCTCCTCTGGCAGCGTTACGATTCTCCCAATGCGCGCCAGGTGGTTAGCGCGGAGTTGCTCGCTTGTAATATCGTTCGATATACTCGGCCCACTATCTGATCGCTCGGCGCACTCTCCCACTCCCCCCCCCCCCCCCCGGGGGGGGAAGGCCGCGAGGGTTGCTCGGGAATTTGGAAGTGGAACAGACGCATCTGGCCGCGCGGTCGACTCTTACTTGGCAAGGACCTTTTCCGGAGGATTCCGGGAAAAAGGCTGCGACGCCGATGACGCAGTCGACAGCACTCGATATGACCGGCTCGATGCTCGCGCCGCGCCGCGAGAAACTCTTTATGCAATTAGACTCGAGAAACTCGAGGTATCGCGCGACCGGCAGGTGAGTCATGCGCCCAGCTAAGCGCTCGCTCCGCAATACCGAGGCACTAAGAAGCCTGGCATTTAGATAGTACGTGCGTAGCAGCAGGATTACGCGCTGGCTCTCGAGTTGAGGCGGTCCAAAGCTCGGCTGGAAATCAGAGTAGAATTACCCGTCTCCACGCGGCCAGCGGGAGAGGTCGGGGTCGCTCGAGGAAATTCAGATCGCGGTGGCTCCTCTTTCGGCCTGGCTCAGCCTCAATTGACAGCGAGGAGCACGCGCGATCGTTATCGGCCCTAATGATCGCCGAGCGGAGAAAGAGAGCGGCACAGCCCAGTCGAATCGAGGAAAGATACCAGAGCGACGCGTCAGTCAGTAGCGTTTCAATTTCCACGAAGTCGATAGGCAAGATTCCCATGCAAATGCATCGGCCCGCTGTCATCGCTCGATCCGTGAGAGAACGCCGGGGAAAGTCCCCCATTCCACCCGCGAGAACGCCGCCTCTCTTGTAGTATGTAATCGTTTCCCATATCTGCTGATTTTCCGACCCGAGCAACCTATAGGCGAGCTCGCGGCCTCGATCGATCGGGTTACGCTATAATTATTTCATAATGGCGCGTTCATCTTTCCAGTGGATTTCCGGCGATTTTGTTGCCAATTCATTAGAGTCTAAGTATAAGTGGCGAGAATGCCGGCAGTATTTAATGGCATTGCAGAGAGAGAACGCACGGCCAGTGAAGCTCGCGTGGGATTCTCCTGGTATGATAATTAAAATAGACGTCGCCTGCGCCCGTTCGCTTTAATTCTTTTGCTCTTTAAGCCTCCCCCCACCCCCCAGCCCCCCCCGCACTCGCTTGGCCGCCGAAAAGGAGTTGAACTTTTGTTTAATTACCCCGCGGTGGAAACTCTCCGCACCTCTCACTGACGAAATCTTCCTCTGTCATGCAGGTGCACCGAAGCACAGAGCCACGTTGCCAGTGAATTACGGGGGCATGGACGAGAGCATCATATGAAGTATCAATTTTCACGGGGTTAACATGCGCACAAACTGTTTGCGGATTTTGAGGTAAATACAAATTTGTTCAAGCTACGCAAATATTGGAGCCTACGTATATGGGATTTCCATGTGTGTGTGTGTGAGAGTGTGCGTGCGCGAGCGCGCGCGCGAGTTCGTGTATATTGTATATTTGTCGAATATCCCGTGCATTTTACACGCACCCATTCGCTCGAGTATATTAATATTTGCCTTCGAATTCGGATTTATACGGCGCCGTGGGGATCGAGCTATATTCTAATTGAACTCGCATCAATCGTTCGCTTATATTTCCCGTCATTCAATTTTCACCGGCGAAACCGTCGGCCGGCGCGTTTCGAAGGCTTCGCCATTAATTATCAATTACGCCGAGATGGGAGAGATGCGGCCGGTCGCGGTACCAAGCCTAGCTTACCTCTCCGCGGCCCATCAGTTAATTCGGCAAGCAATTCATTAGTTAACAGCCGCGGGGAATAATCGCCGAGAGTTTTAATTAAACAGGAACAAAAACAACCGAGAAATCCTGGTTGAAAAAAAAGGAGAGAAAAATTGGGCTGTAGATTTGTTGGAGGGTACACGCGCGCGTTGGGAAGTAATTTTTGGAGAGGCCGACCGAGTAAGCCAAGAGGGCAGGTGAAGTTCTCTCGGCAGCGGAGCTTGTTAAAAAAGCGACGCGCGCGCGCGCGCGACGAAATTACGCTTCAAGTCCTCTCTCGCGGTTATTAACCAGCGTTTAAGTGGTCTTTGTCGAGTCGCTGGCGGGCGGCGTTAACGGCGCACCGAAAGAAACGATCGGACGGAAGTGTCGGATATATCTCTGGTCTCCTTCCTCCATTCCCGAGGGCCGCACTACCGCTAGGAGGACAAGGCGACGCGCTCCGTCGACTCCGCGTTACGCCTCGTGATCTCACCTCCTCCTCCGAGGACGAGCGATCGTATTTGAGTCTCCTCGGCCTCCTCGGCCTCCTCGGGCTAGCAACGCAATCGATTTCCGTGGGGCGCGCGGAGCTGCACCCGCAGAACTGCCAGCCGGAGAACTTGCCCGTGGGGGTGGCGACGCCAGCCCGGTTTAAGGCCGATCCACATTAGAGGAACGGCCGGGCCGGACCGGCCCTAGAATTCGCGTGGCAATATCCTCGGGTGCGCGAGGCCTGCAAGTCGAATCTCCATATTTATGGAGGAATTAATGGCGAGGAATCGGGCTGGAATAGCGGAGAGTGAGCTGTAATGAGAGTGGCGGTGGCTGCAAGAGCGCGGTCTACGTGTGTCTCTCAGTGGGAGGGAGAATGCGTGGAAGGAGCGGGAGCGGGTAATCGCGCGATAATTTTGTCACACCGCGTACATGCGGAGCGGAGGCACACGATGGCCGGCAGGCTCGGTTTTAAAAGCGCCTGACGTCAGTGATCCGGCGTGGGTAGGGTCGTCTGGTCTGGTCTCTCTTTCTCTCGGCCGCTCGGCCGGCTTCTCCCTCGGCCTCTGCGCCTGCAGAGCGAGCGGAGCGCGCCACAGAGCCAGAGAGCCAGAGAGCCAGAGAGGTTCGATCGAGAGGAGAGGACTGGATCCGTCCGAGTGGCCCCCGGGGCGACTGTCGCCTCGCTCGCCGTCCTTTCCATATACACTGATCTTTCCCTCGATTCAGCCATTTTTCATTCCGCATCCACTTTCTACCCGAGCACCGCAGTCCCACGTCCGAGCCACTCGCTTCCACCTTCGCCGGCGGCTGCTCCTTCTGCGTATCATCGATTGGCCGCTGCTCCCGAGACAGTCAATTGCCTCCTCCGACTAATTCCCCGTCGCTCTGATATAGATACGCCGCTCGCGGGAAAGATAGCGCTAGATAGAGGGCGGCTGGGAAATCCGGAAAGCTTACGCGTCGCGTGTGGCCGGGATTGTAGGTGGTCGCGAGTCGCAGCCGAGTTTCCACGTATTAGCGGAACACGCTCTGTCGAGCCGCCTTGCGGCAGAGGCTCACGTGAAATCAACGTGCGTCCACGTTCCCACGGACGAGCCACGGGACGAGCCACGGGACGAGCCACGGGACGTGAAGGGGAGAGGACTCGGCAGCACACACGCTCGGAAATCCGATCGTGCGTCGGATGGATGCAGCCTCACTGCCACGGAAAATCAGGCCCGAGCTCTCCCTCAAACGCCCGTTACACCGTCCATGTCCTCGACTCTCCTAAGTGATGGATCTGCCGCAGTTCCCGAGCAAGCGTTCGCGTTTATTGATCGCCCGCCTCTTTACGGATCATCTCGTCACTCGCCATTCTACTAATGTGGGGGGGATCGAGTTGTATTGTAGATCGTAGAGTACATTTTGGGTAGGTTCTCGTTGGTGGTTCTAAAGAGACAGTTGGGAGGGTGGGAGGAAGAACCGCTTGTTTCTCGAGTGCGCAATACTGATGGACGATAATAGGGCGGCGAAAAAACACTCACGAAAGTAGCGCTCGCCACGATATTCATGTATTCCGTGGAAACTCGGCGGCGCGAGCGTGTACGTCGGGCCCAGGGACTTCCGTGTAGAAGACGTACATTGGCGAGAATGTAAGCCCGATGTAATCAATGGTTTTCCACTCGGACGTTTTTTCCCGTCTCTCGCCTCGCAGCGTAAATATCCCCGGCTCTTCGTGAGCCGCTCGATCCTTCGCTAATAATACATTACTGAATCGCCGTGCGCCGCGGACTATACTCGCGATCTTCGAGCGTCGAGACAACAGGAGCGAAGTAGAAGCCGTAAAGTGTATTGCAATTACTCAAAAGATAATCGGCGGGCAATACGCGAGAGCGACTCGTCACGCTAAGAGGAGAGGATCGAGGCTGGCCGCGACTTGAGAAGTCGTTTACCGCTTTCAGCCGCTAATTTCCCGCTGGCGCGCGTAAATAACGATGCACCGGAGATATCTGTCAGCGATCGCCGGCATGTTTCCTGCTAGCAATTGGCCCGAACCCGCCGAGGAAACAGAGTACATAGCGTGGAGCGTGTGTGTGTGTGTGTTTGCGTCTAGAGTGGCAACTCTTTTTCTCTCGCGGGAAGTTAGTTTTTCGATCGAAACTCGTCGGCGGCGCGGACCTTTGGCCAGCGAGCGCCGGTTTGTTTTGGATTTGCACTGTTAAAGGAGGCGAGCGACTCTGGCCGTATACGAGGACACGACGCCGCGGCGGCGGTCGGCGGCTTTTGCCAGAGGAAAACCGTCGCAGTATCGACCCGCGGCAACCCAGCCGATATTTGGGACGAGGCTGACCGGCTGTTGCCAAATTTTTTTTCTTCCGCCTCCCCCCCCCTGTCTGCGGAATTCCCGAGCGGGAACGTATGTGCCATTACCGGGGCCGATCGGCGCTCTAGAAAACATCCGGAATCCGCACTATTCCGCCTGGGTTCGCTGCTGCCCGGACGATGCTTCGCGCGATCGCGTTCCTCCTTCCTCATCGGCGGCGAGTTTCCTCGAATTTCGAAAGAGCCTCGAGTGGCCGGAGCGGAGTGGTCGGGAGCGTAGGAAGCGTCCCAATTACGCGAAAGGTATAGGATTATTGCGCAAGAGCGGAAACAGGGTGGCCGCTTTCGCGTGCGAGCGGTAGGCGCAAATTATTTTCGGAAGAGCGAGATACGCTTCGCCTCGGTCAGCCGTGCGAGACTACAAGTCTCGGCGAGGTTCTTCCTCGAGAGGAACCGGGAAGAAAACTCTCCAACTTGGTACATAGTTCCAGAGGCCTGTTTAATTCTTCTCGGGAAAGTTGCCGGAGCCCTGGCCGAGGGAATGAAACTGCGAGGAAGCGTGCACCCATATCGATCTCCAGTGACGGCCGCCGCGGAGGACGGGGATATATTTTTGCACGGGATCTCGCTGGGAGTGACACTCTGTCAGAGGGCGCACCGGTAATTTGCCGACGAGAATATTCAGGACGCCCCGGCGTCACTCGGCGTGCGCCTAGAAGTTTAAACGTCGCCGGACCTCCAGCGACAGAAACATCTCCCCGGGGTCTTTGACCCGCACCAGCAGCCACCGTTGAATCCCGCCGGAGAGAGAGAGAGAGAGAGAAGGTGGGGGGAGAAGGAGAGAGGAGAGGCGCAGCCAGTTCTATCTGAACTGAAAGGACCGGCCGACAAAGCCGGCTCCGCCTGCAATTAGACAGCGTCTTTTCCCTGCAATTTAATAGTGGCGATCAAACGAAATTACGCGCAACTATCGGGATGCCCTCGCGCTCGCCCACGCGATGCATATCGCCGGGGCATTAACTACGAGGAAGCGCAATCCGACTCTCCAAGTCGCGATGCCACCAGCGACTTTTACCCGGTCGCCCCTGACCCCCAACTTCCCCGCCACGAAGTAGCTTCTTTCCAGATGAAATACTGCTCATTTGCATCGTTTTCATTACTACTCGGCTCACCTCTGCCTCGGGACAGGCGCGCGCCTGCAATCATGCAAACTAAGAGAAGCACAACCGACGCGATCCGCGAATACTAAACTTATAGTCGTTCACGCGAGACTTTCTGACGGCTCACTTCCGCTTACGGCTGGTCTCCAATTCGTCCGATATCCTGGCGAGTATTTAATGCTTCCTTGCTGAAACTCTGTCCTAGGGAGGTTGGGGGGTTGGGGGGTAGCTGGCATTCGATTGTCAGGAGTGTCAAGTCGTTAGTGGAGGTCTCCTGGGCCAGGGCTATCGATCTTCATCTCCGATTCTCGGAGATATCAGCGACAGCCGTAGCGCGGGGGTGACGGAGGTGGCTCGGGGAAGCTAGAGTCGGGCGGGGCTTCGACGGACGTGCTCGAAACGACATTTAGAAGCCTTAGCGGTTCCCACCCCCGCCGATAGCCTAGGAACAAACGCCGCTTGTTGTTTTTACCTGCGCACTGCGGCGGCTCCTCTTTTTTCCCGGCGCACACACCTGCTTCCCAGCGGAAAGCGAGCGCGCCAAGTGCCTTCTCGAGACTTTGGAGGAGCAAGAGGGATTCGGGGCGGAGGAACTTGTTAATAACTCCGGGCGAGTCGTTTTCATTGAAGCTGGCGATGTGTTGTGGGACGACGGGACGAGGAGGCGGCGAGAAATATAGAGCGATTGTAGCCGAATAGCGCGAAGGGGGGTGGACGTACATGAGCGTCAGGACCCTCGTCGGCGTCGTCCTCGTGGGTAGGAGCCGCGGGGAGGAGGCTGCGAGAGAGAAGGCGCGCAGGGGGTTGAGGGTCGAGGGGCACGACAATGGCCCCACCCCGGCTTTCTCGTATCGATCTGTCGCAACGAAAGTCGAGATACTCGCCTCGGAGTTATCGCTTGGTCGGCTAAAGCCTGAATTATATTCGGTACACACGTACCAACCCCCTCGAGCGCGCGCGCGCGTCCGCTCTTTTCCGCTGCTCGGCGACAGGCTTAGGTTTCAGGCCCGCGGCCGCGCGCGCGCGTCAATCGATTGGTATCGTCGCTTTGCAGGCAGACACCTTTTGTCCGATCTCCTCGCTTTTAATATCGTTGTAGGATCCGCGATCCGAGGCAGAGCAGCAGAGGAATGGTTTCAGTGCGGTTGCATCATTGAGCGGAGCTGGCCGAAAGCGTAGCCGGTCACACTTGCATCGGAGCCGACAGCTGCAACTGCCGGCCTCTCCCCCGGCTTTCTCCTTCCCGTTTCAAGCGATATCGGCGGCACACATGGGCTCGGGAAATCGTTCCTCCTCTCTTCCTTTGCATCCACGCGTCGCTCTCTCGGCCCTCCTCTCTGGATACACAAGCGCGCAATGTGGATTGCGCGGCTTACCCTTTGTGCACGTGCAGCAGCCGCACCGGCACACGCGCGCACGCACCCACACAGAGCAAGAGAACAGCCCTCGGGGTGGCTAGCGTGAGCGGAGCGCCAGATAGGAGCCAGATATGACACACGCCCCGAGTCCCCGTTTAATATCGGCCCTATTCTCCCCGTGGATATCGCGTGTACGTGTTTTTTCATGGAAATGCGTGAAGCAGACCGCGTGCGCGCCCCCCGAGTGCCGAGGGTGGTCCGGCCAACAGCAGCACCAGCCTCCCGAGGGTGCGGACCGCAGATGATCCAGTTAACACACTCGAACCACTAACAGCGTTTGTTGTCTGCGTCGGTTTGCGTAAAGACAGCTTTGAGCGCGGCCGGAATCGAATTTCGAGCCGCAGATAGCTAGCAAAGCTTGATTAATTTAAGGGGCCGGCTTTCCGTTGCCCGTTCCCCGATAGAATTCACCGAGAAGAATGCGGCTGTTGCGAAGGGACTCGCCAGTCTGTCGTCACTGATATAATCGATAGAGCTGACCTTCTGCGCTTAATACGCTTTAAGAAAGGGTGCACTGGCACACACACACGGCATACTCGTCGCCTTTCCTCCAACACTCTCACGCTCGCCGTAAAAAAGCAGCGTAATCGCCCTTAGACTGCACGGCCTATTTCCCCGTGGCGGCGGGAAGTTTGGTTTTATGTTGGACTCGAATCGGCCGACTATCAGTCGAGGGATTCCCCCGGGGGGAAGTTGGTGCGCGGGGAGAGTTGGCTCGGTGATGCACAGTCTGACTATTCCCGGGAAGTAAAGAGTAAGCTGCGGTTGAAGTGGTTACTGAAAGCTAGGGAGGGCTAAAGTGGCCGCGTCGGGGAAAGAGTGTGCCGGTTGCGTGATATAACTGCGCTTTATTCACGCGCCCTCTTCGAAACTCGTCGCTCCTTAAATATTGTTTGCCAAGTAGTTGGCCCTGTGTACCGCGCGTAATATCACGAAGTTGGCCAAACTAGTGCGGCAACTTTCCGTACCACGGATTCTCGCCAGTTGGCGAAACGCAGCCGCGCGCGCGCCTGCATTCCCCGTATATGGCCAGACAGTGGAATGGGGTGGCTGGACTGTTTCCGACTGGTGGAAACATTCCTCAGACGTATGATTTTATACGAAATCTCTTGGTAAGAGTAGATAGTCGAGTTGTAGCTGATAGCTGTCGAGGTAGCTCGCAGAGCGCAGTCCTTGAACGGCGGTTTCAAGTTTTCAGTGATCAGCTCGAGAGTAGTCTTCTTTGTCTGGCGCGCGGGATTGGCTGCTACTCGACTTCCATGTAATCTCCCGTGATGTGATGCAATCATATGTTGCTCCACATACTCGGGCCATTCTCCTTTCCAACTGCGCGATCCTTGAGACATCCGAAAGCGTGCGATCACGCTCGGTGATTAGCGTTGGACACTGGAGCATCATAAAGCCATTCTCTCTCTCGCCGCGTAATCCAATGCAGTCCCCTTTTTCTAAGCCTCTGGAATACTCTTCTCGCCGTAACGCTATCTAAACACACGGGTTATTCGCTCTGCGGTTGACGCTCTTTGCCGCTCTCGCCGCGACCGCAAATCGATCGTGCTGCTCTCGAAAATGTGGGACGAGGAGAATTTTACAGCTGGGAAGACAGGGCTCCCTCGCTCTACATGAAGGGGAGCCAGCCAAAGGGAGAGAGAGAGAGGAGAAGGCACGAGCCTCGAGATGGGTGGAGGCCTGATTTACGAGCAATAGCGCGCAACCGTTTTCACTGCGCAACTTCCGCAAATCTCATTCCGCCATGACACCTCGCGAGCGGAACCGCTGGCCGTTTATCGTACAAGCCGATCGCTCTTTCAGCTATATTTTTCCTGCGCCGCCGAGATACGCTCGATCCGACTTGATTTTAAGTATGCGACACCCAGAGCAAATGGCAGTGCGATGCGAGCGGCGCAAGTAGCCGGAGCGGACAAAGTCCAAGAGCCGGCGATTGCAGCGACGGAAAATCTGGGCCGTGAGACTCACTGCGAAGTGGAACGTGTGCAGGTGCGAAACCTCGTTGCAGTTGATCCGGGGACACAGCTTTTCCTCCGAATGCAACTCATTAGAACTGTGCTCTCTACCGTCAGGATTCTCTCCCCCGATCTATCCAACACCTGACGCAAGAAGAACTACTCTACCAATTCACCCAAAGGAGATCTCCACGCACACTTCCTGTGTTCCGGTGGAGCGCGCGTTCGACCTTGGCAGCGAAATAAAAGAAAAGGTGGCATTTGCAAAATGAAGGAAATTCGAGCGGCTCGTCGAGTCGAATGGAGCCAGTGCGAAAAGCCCCTGCCGAGGAAGACACTGACCCAGATATAGCCGTGTGTGCCGGGGGAAGGTCGTGTGTAAGCGGCGGACATGTGTGCGGGCGCTCGCGCGCGCATACGGGTCCGAGCTATGTACACGTATACACACATGGCGCATACACACGCCCGGCTGAGTAACGCACCCGACCTACGTGGCACGTGCGTTTCAGACACGCGCGTGTGGTGGCGCACCCACACAATGGCTCTCGGCTGCGCACGCTTGCCACATAAAATAGAGGGCTATGTATTTTCTTCGGTCTCTCGCTCACGAGAGCCCATTTACTTTACTACTTCGTCCCTGTATTCGTCAGTCAGTCTCCCCTCTCTCTCCCTCTCTCTCTCTACGCGTGCACACGTGCACACTGTGCACGCGATGTACATTGCCGCGCAGAAATGTCGTGAGCAACCCTTTGCCACCGGCATCTGCCACCGCACTTGAGAACTTGTTTCAACTATTTACACTCCCTCTCTTTTACAATCCTCCAGCGCCCTCCGAAAAAGAGAGCCTTATTTTTCCGCAATGTGCAGACTCTGCGGATAAATCCGAGCGATTTACAGAGCGGTGAGTTGGAGTGGCGCGTCTTTCCTCTATTTACGCGGAAGAGTGGAAAAGTATCGCGGGGGATATGTGTGTCGGGCTATTTCTGTGGCCGACTGTACCCATAGTGTGTTGGCTGCTCCCCCATAACGTGTCGATGGGGGTGGCTTGGTGAGAGTGGAGTGCGAGGGAGCAGGCGAGCGTGGTGGGTTCGACAGTGCGGAGACTGGTGCGCGCAGAAAACGGCCGGGGTGATGGTGTGCGTGTGTGCCTGTGTGTGTGTGCGCACCGATTTACATAGAGTCCTGTAATGGGAGCACGTGGGTGCGCGGAGGTGTGTTTGTGTGTGCGAGAGCCGAGCTTATGAATGGGGGGCAGTGTGGTGGTGGCGGTGGTGGCGGGTGCACGTACGTGCGTAAAGTTATATTGATGACTCAGCCGCTGTCTCTCGTTGCACTCGCGCCGATATATTATACTTGTGCCATCGGAACATCGAGCCTCTCACTTTCTCTCTATTGCTCATTCCCTTTCCCCCGGAAACTGGCCCGGCGTCCTTGTCTAGCGTGGAATTTTCGAAATACCGTTCGCTGTAACCTTGATCTCTCCGAGGCCGGCTCGTCAGTTTCCGATCAATCGCCCGGTCAATCGGTCGTCGCTCTCCAATCGCTACACCTCTTTGAGGAAAATGGATTCACCCTCCCTCCCGCGATTATCATTCGACAATGAATCAGCAAGCTAATCGGAATCGGTACACGGATCGACAAGGGCGTAATCGTATTTGGTACACGTGGAGTGGGCGCGGGCGAGTTCGAATGTTACAAATGTAGCGATTAAAATTTGCATAGCGCATGAATAACTGCGCGATATCAGAGTGGCGCAGTGTGCCGGGTGAAAATTATCGGCGCTCTACGTGCCGGAGACATGGTTTAATCGTGGACTCTGCCGAGTCCGAGAGTAGTTTGTTGCGCGGCGGCGCGACGGCTCGCCCTTATCACTCGTTAGTCGAGCGAGCGAGAGAGAAAGAGCGCCGGCGAGAGTTACGCATTTATGTGTGTAATGATGAGGAGATAGGTGGCTCTCGCATTATTCATGAATTATTGATATATTTGAAGAGGCCGATATCGCCGGAGCAGGCACGCGTGTCCCGAGACTTTTCTAAGCTGGTAGTTGCGCCAGGTCAGGATTCACCGGCTTTATCAGGCCTCCTCGTCGCAGATAAGAGCCACCCTCGTTAATTAATGAATTAACTGCTCTCGTCGCCAGATAGCCGCTCGAGGTCGTCGTGCGTCGTCGACGGCTCTTTAATCCTCCCGCTAGAAAACAACTATTTTCCTCTATCGATTTCCTTATCGCGAGATTAAAGTTCCTCCCAATTAATTAAAATCCCATTTGTGCCGGGTGAATTGATTTGTTGTCGGATCAAGTATTCCAACTATCGCGGTTGCTTTAATGTTACTTGTCGCGTAAATCGCCCGGAAATCCCTTCCTGATCTCCGCTGAAAGTTCCGGGGGGCTGCCAGTCGAAAATGTGTCGGCGAGATTCTCGGGGATTTCTTGCTGGCTCGAGCCAGAAATTAGAGCACTCCCCTCTCTTTCTCCCGCAGTGGCTTTACGCGCGAGCGAGAAGGAGAGAGAAAGCGAGAGAGCCGAGAGGCTGTGCATAGCATTTCGATCCAAAGCCTCTCGGGGTAATTTAGTTAATGCGACCAACTTTGGATTATGTCCAGGAGCTCGTGGCGCTTTCAGAGCCTTCGGATCCTAACGTCCGGGATCGCAACGTCCAAACTGAAAGGGAAATGTTTCATAATTGGCGAATTCGCGAGTGAATAAGTAGTGCTGTCGACTCTGCGCTTTAAAGTTCTCGGGGATAAAATGCGCTGGAACAAAAGGCGAGGGAAAATTGCTCTCTCGCGGGACGGGGGGGAGAAAGACCGATGTAAATCGCGCAGCAATAAATTGCCAGGGTTTATTATGGGTATTTATTAGCCATTTGGCCGAATGTAATGTACACCAGTGCCGATAAAAGAGCTATTTATCTCCACGACCATTGAATTTTTGCCTTCTTTCTCTCTCTCCTCCATGCAGCTCCCTTTGCCCGGTTTCGCGCTATTGGTGAGTTTAACACCTCGCGGTTTAACGTATTGCCGTAGTCGGATGTGCACTCGCATATGCTAAACCATTATCGCACCACTGTTTTCCAGCGATTTTTCGTCGCTTTCATATCCCGAGCGTAGTCACTTTAGCGCTTAGGTCGGATTGTCATGATTTCCTTCAGAAAATTGGAAAAATGCTCCGCATGACTCAATGATGGTTTCTGGTCCACTGATACCTCCAAGAATGTTACTTTTAATACCGAAGCTGTCGAAATATGTCGAATCCAAGAGAATTGGGAAAACCATAGAAAATTTTTCGATTTTTCGAAGGTCTCCCAATTCTCCCGAATCCTTCATAAATCAACGGTTTAGGCATCGAAACTAAGGTTCTACCCATAATTGGTGAAGCAGAGGCTGTCACGCCACCTATAAATTCTATCTCCCAGTCTGCTCTCGCACCCGCCCAGCATTCGATTTAGTAGACGAGAATTTCTCGATAAAATACGATAAAGGGTCGTTTGTCTGTTTCAGGTGTGATGGAGCCTCGTGGATCCGGCTTTTACTATGAGTTGAGGCCTCGTAATTAATTGTAAGTTTCGCTGGTCACTCATAAATTTGTTAAGGAATCGCGCAATTCCGCTTAGATTTGCACAACTAGGTGGCAAATATTGGCGTTTGGTGTAGTCGGAGAGGGGTCGCTCGCAGTTGATAGGGAGTTGCTGATTTCGTGACATTACATAGAGATTTGAACTGGGACTGGTTACCCAGTGTGACTTGTGAAACGCGGCCGAGTAAGTCGTGACTTAGTTTCGAGATGGGAGTGGGTTTTAATGGGTTTAAAGGGCCGTGGTTGAAGGAACTTGCTCGGTGTTAGTCGAGTCGGCATGGATCAAGAGACACTCACCGCAGACGTCCAGAATTTTTCTTCCTGCCCTTGAACCAGATAGCTCCAAGTTGAAGCATTATCGACCTGAGTACATACACATCATCGCTCTCCACTGATATAACGCATTACGCTGCCAGCCGTAAAACCGATCCTCTTGTCATTAAAAGTTCGCCCCACAAGCCAGTCGGCATTAGCCCGGGGCAAACACCCCGGGCTAATTTCAACTTGGCTTTCTTTCAAGAGGAAGCCTTCCTCCGATCGGCGATATTCCGCAAGGAAAAACTTTTTTCCACACAGCGCGGGAAAGTGGCCCGAAAAAAATCGACTTTTCCTTTCGCCGGCGAGAAGTCAGCGAAAACCGGCCGCCGGCCGCCGCAAGCCCGCGGAACAATGTTGCCGGGCGAATGTCAGAGAGGAAAATCCGCCGGCTAACAAACACCCGAGGACTTTTCCCGAGGGAGAAACTTTTCCGCGCCGCCGCCGCCGCCGCCGCAGCCGTCGCGGAGACTGGCCGGGCGTATTATCGCCGGCAAATCCGTCTATCTCATTTAAAACTTTTTCACTCGTTCCGTCCGCGCTCCGTACAATTTATCAAATATTCATTATGCCGCGCCTAGTGGTCCAATTAAGAGATTAGCATCCGGAGGAGCTCGCGTCGCTAATCTACCTTTTAGTTGGGCGCGAGCGTCTACCTCGGGCAGGAAGCGTTGCGGGTGTGGGGGCGGCGGGGCGGGGGTGTTCCGAAAACGTCGGAATAAGCGTTTTCCACGAGATTGGCCCCGCCACTTTCGGAATCCCCTGGGAAAAAACGGCTCCCCTCCCTGGCGCTGCCGGCCCGCGTATTCGGGCGTAATGACACGCATAGGTTTGCACGCGCACGATCGCTCATAATCGCAGGTAACCCGATCCGTGGGTGAGCATGCGTGCGCGGGGGTGTGTGCACCCACCGAGTGCGAGAGAGAGAGAGAGAGAGAGAGAGAGAGAGAAAGAGAGAAAAAGAGATAGAGAGTGCTCGCAGGAAAGTTGCAGTTAGCGAGAGGCCTCTGTGCTCTCGTATAGCATCCATACAAGCGCCGTGCTCGTGGCTGTTACGAGACGAGGCTGCTAGTGGAACGAAGAGAGAAGGAGGACGAAGAGGAACGCGCGCGGCGAGGGAGACAGGGCGAAAGAGAGAACACACGAGAGCGAGGGACCAGTCGAGGGATGGTTTTGCTCTGGTGGCTCTGTATTGATTGCTACTCCTCCACCTCCTGCTCGCTTTCCACCCCCTTCGCGAGCATCTCTGTCTCTCAGCCCCCTTTCTCTCTGGCTCTCTTTATATACGAGTCCCTCTACCTCTTGCTCTGCTCCTCGATATACGTGGCGCGAGAGAGAGAAAGAGAGAGATCGAGGAATCCACCTCTCTCTCCCTCTCTCTCTTTCTCTCTGGCTGCGGCCCCGGCCTCTCCGGCGCTTCTCGCTTTTTCTGCCCGTGTCCGCCCGCCATCCATCTCCTCTCTTTCTCTCCCTCGCTCGCTCTCTCGGCCGCCGCTATCTCTCCCGTCGTCGTTCTCCGGAGGCTTTCTCCCGAGCACGGCACATTCTCTCGCTCTCGCGCTCCCTGCGACGTGCCGCGCGGTGCAACGGCTTCGCCAGGCGAAATGGAGAATTGCGGTGGGACGTCGGCCCGGAGGTGGAGGAGGAGGAGGAGGAGGGGGAGGTAGGGCGAGCGAGCTCGAGAGCCATAATGTCGGTTCGCTCTGCGAAACCATCAAGATCCGTGGTCCTCGTTGGCGTATCTTGGCTGGCTGGCTGTTGCGAGGAGGAGAAGCGCACCTCGCGCCCGGAGGAGCGGCTCGTAATTGACGCAGATAGCAGGAGAGCAGTATACGTATGCACGTCTCCTCTATCCGGCGCGCGCCCTGCCAGCCATGCCGGCCCCGGCTACGTGCGAAACGTGCATGTAATTCCGACGTGTCCCGCCTCGAAATTGATCGAACTCGGCGCGGCACGACACCAACAGCTAGAAAGCGGATCGGATTCCGGCCGCAGTGCGCTCCTGCGGGACGAACCCAGCTAGGCGAGACGCGAGACGTCGAGACGTCGAGCGGAGGCCGTCGCGGCTCTCGTCATCAACGCGCGCTCGCGACAAGTGCGCGGAGTGCAGACTCTGCCTTTCGAGAGAAGATTCGCCGGG
Source organism: Crossocerus cetratus (assembly GCA_963675795.1). Lineage (NCBI taxonomy): Eukaryota > Metazoa > Arthropoda > Insecta > Hymenoptera > Crabronidae > Crossocerus > Crossocerus cetratus. The sequence goes on along the minus strand of OY776665.1, from coordinate 20,221,288 downwards.
GTGCGGCGTCGTAAGTCATGCGGGAGAGATTCGAAAGGTCGTTTGTATGATAACGGTGCCACTGGCACCGTAGACCGTCTAGCCTAGAAACCAGCCCAACCTGACTCAACGTTGTAACGATGTATATTTATACAACACAGCTGATGCCCGCGGTAGGGGAGTCTGCCAGTCAGCTGATTGAAGCGCTGGAGGGGAATCGGTGGAGGGGAGAACGACCTTTATTTAAAGCGCTCGAAGAGAAGCCTTTCTTCGACTGGTAAACACACAGTCGTCGAATGAACATGCGAGCACACCGCGCCGGCTCTCTCTTTTTCTCTCCTTCTCTCTCTCCGTCTCGCTCGCCCATATTTATACGCGTGAATGAAATGTTAATGCGTATTATTCTACACTCACCCAGGGAGTAATTTTCTGTCGAACCACAGGCGCCTTCGTTCCCGTTCGCCTCCTATCGAACTCTTTCGCATTCTCTCTCTCCCTCCGTGTCTCCTCTATGTATATGCGCGGCCCGGCTGATTAACATAATTACTCGCCGGTCAGACGACACCGCAGACGGCGTTTATTTTTCCGATTTGCACTCGCCCGGCTCGATAATGGCCGAGGTCGATAGTGCCGCTTTTAAAATAAATAACCAGTCGGGAAACAAGCGCCACGGGAGTCGCCCTGAATACAGAAGGGACTGCCGGTCCACGTGGGCCGGGGGGTTGAAAAATCTTATCAGGTGCAGAGGGATTGTGTTGGAGGGTAAGAGTCGGAGGAGTTTCCTCCCGCGGTGATACATATGCCCTTGCCCGCCCTTCCGCCGGCGGCGAAGCCCGCGGAAGAGGAGCCGGAGAATTAAGGGGAAAACGCCCGGAGTCATTTTATCCGGGGATCTTGGCGAATATCCTTCTTTCCAGACGGCTCCCGTCAGTTTCAGTTGGGCCGGAGCGCTCCAATTGAAGGGGAGAGAGGCGAAAGCCTCGCTGCGGGCAAATGTATTGGCTCGGTCGATCGGTGGTTTAGGACGAAGCTTAGCGGAGAGCGGGCCCGCGATAGGCAAAGATATATGCAAAGAGTCGAATTCTGGTGGGATGTTACTAAAGGTGGACTGGTTGTTTCAGGGAAACTGGCATGGAGAAGGAGAACTCCGCATCGGGCGGAGGTGGCGGAGGCGGCGGAGGCGGCGGAGGTGAAGCGGCAACGACGGCGACCCCAGGCGCCACCTCCGCCTCCGAGAAACTTCAGGCGGACCAGGCCAACCCCTTGCTCGATCCGACTGCACTCTTCGGTGGTAAGACAATTTCTCGCCTTTATTTTCACTCGGGCCATCTTCCCATCTGCACTTTGCCAGGTTGATTGCAACTTCAACCCCTTTTTCGTTTGGCGCGCCCGAGCCGCCGTCGCTTTTGACAGTATTTTGTTTGCCCTCCCGTCAAACTCCGAGTATTCTTAGTCATTTGGACAGGTTGATGGCGGTTGTGTCTCATGGTGGGTTAAAGTGGACGACCAGCATTCCAGCACGGGGTGGTTTAAAGGGGTTGCCGGAGAGCGCCGGGCGACGGTGAACTTTATGGATTGTCTTTGCATAGCTGCTTCCCGGGTTTTTCCCCGGCCGTTAATTACTTTATATTGGACAAGTAATGACCAGATAGCGCCCGGGGGATAAAAGAATAATGATTAATAACAGTGTGCGAGCGGTACTCCCGGGATAGTGGAGGTCGAATATCGAATGAGCTTATCGGCGCAATCCCTTTTACCTGCCGATAAAGCGTAGCACTTCATTAATCAAACCGCTCTCTCGCTCTCTCTCTCTCCATCTCTCTGTCTCTCGACGATATGAAGCAGCGCGGCGCACGGTTCTCCGAGTTTGCCGGGAACACGTTACTCTCGAGACGGGCGGGTGTGTGCGGACGCGCGCATTGTCTCACTCGCAGAGGTCGGTGAAGTGGACGCGCAGCGTAATTAAAAGAAAAGGGGTTAGTTACTGGTTGTTGGGCGAGGTTTGGTGTATTCGGCAGAGACTCGGCTTTGACCCGCGCGATTCCCCAGGCCAGCGCCGCGAGGATTACGGCGGCCGGCGGTTCTGCAGGTTCCTTTCGAATACCCCGTAGTTTCTCGAGCGATCTCCCGCGAGTTCTTTGGCCGGGTATCGCGAGCTCATCCCAAGCCTCCTTGAGTGCTGTCCGGTCGGTGAGGGATGGGAAGTTTGGGGACGCAAGAACGGCCGGCGGGAGCCGGGGCAGACGCGACGATCTTCTCTTTAGCCTCTCATCCTCATCCTCTCTCCGCCCTGCACGCTCTCTCGCTCGAAGGGCCTCCGGCTCCCTCCGCCCTCCACCCGTCCGCCGCCTCGTTCTCGTTTTCGCGATGCGGTTCCTCTCTCTCCGGGGCTCTCCCTCTCGCCCGGCCGCTCGCTCCCTCGCTCTTTGCCGGTTCTGTATATTTATTGATTGCCACCTCACCTCGCCTACCATGGCCTCGGTCTGCGGCAGTTTCCCCTCCCTTCGCCGGTCCCTCGTTTCCAGGCTCGTTCTGCAGCGGCAAGCGGCAGCATCTCGCTACGAGCGGAGAGAGAGAGAGAGAGAGAGAGAGAGATCCCTCTCCGTACTCCGGCTATATCCAGCCTTCTTCCACCCGAGTCCTCTCCTTTGCTCGCCGGGAGAGCAGAGCGCGGCCTCTCTGCCCTCTCTTTCCGCCGTGGATATCTCCCTTTGCCGCCGCGATCCTCACCCTCTCGCTCCGCCGGCCTCTCTGTCACTCTCGCAGCTCGAGACGCCGCGCGTTCTCCGCTGCTGGCCTGTCTTCTCGCTGTTAGGATCGCCCTCCCTTGCTCTCCGGGCTTGGGGGTCCCCTTCAGGCCCTCTATCCCTCTCTCTCTCTTTCTCTCTCGCCGTCGCCCGCTCGCCACGCTTTTCTAGCCGCCTCGCCTCCGACCCTCCGGTGCTTTTACCTCCTACGCTCGATACAAACTCGTCGGACTCGACGCCGCGCCGAGTTTTCGTTTGAAGCTACCAGCAGAGCTACGATGCGGATGAGACCACCATTCGCCGCGGCCCGTTCCTCTCACTCTCACTCGATGCTCGCCGCTCGCGAGCTTCCTTTTCTTCCTCGCCTAGTTTCCAGGCGAATCTCCTCTGTCTTCTCTATCTCGTCCTCGTGACTCTCTCTCTCTCTCTCTCTCTGTCGCCGCGACTTCCTCGTCAATTTCGAGGAACGTACTTTCCTCCGGCCCTCGGGTGAAGCACGATCTCCTCTGGTGGGGGGATGAGGGGGAGTTTCCTCCAAGACGACGGAAAATGAGAAACGTGGATATGCATAAAATGGAGGCTCTTCTCCGCATTCTTATCGGCTCGATCGTAATTCTTATTTGTTTCCGGGGTGTCTCGCGGAGAGAGGCAGCCGCGGTGCTCGGAGGCAAGGGCTGCCTCGTAATCTCACGCGGGGGTGTAAAATGCGAGGCGATGCTCGAGTATCTCGTACTAGCGTGTAACGCTCGGACTACGAGCTATCCTTTTTATTGATCGTAAGTCGATTATTTAAAAAGGCCGCGAGTTTATCAAGTGTCAGGGCGAAATGTCGACAGGACGGCGTTACAAGGCTGGCGTGAAAAAGGAAGGGGGACGGAAGGCGGTTCTCGCTTGGCGCCCGGAGAAATGGGCGCCTTTCAACCCCTTTACTTTTTCGCCACCCTCCCTTTCTAATTCCGCCTGCACTCTCTGATGCGCCCCTTTTATCTCCGGCGATCGATGCAAACTCGCCTCTCGCCAGATGTGGGTGTGTGTCGGTGCTTCTTTCCTCTGAGTGTACCAAGCTCCTTCGGCTTCTCTCGCAACAGCCGCCACGCCGACTCATCCCACCATGGACCCGCGTTTTTCCTCATAGTTGTCGCGACGCGTCCTCCAGTTTCGCGATCAACTCGAAATTTCCTTATTCGAATTCTCGCCTATGTAAAACAATATCCCCGGGTTCGATTTCTCGCATTGTCGCGGCGCGAGAGGTTCGCGAGGAGCTCCAAGTTCTCGAGTCCGATTGGGCTCTTACCTCGGTGGTTTCCATGGGCGCGGCGCGATCGTGTGGGTGAGTGTGCCGCTTGATAAATGCGTTTAGCGTGCCTGGAATTCGATCGGGGCCGGGGTGGCGAAGATGCCCGATAAAGGAAGACAGTGCTCGCGCGATAATAAAAGCGGCGGAGGGAGGAGAGAGAGAGGGGAGAGAGGGTCGTTGCCGCGAGGAGAGGGATGTGCTCGCGCACGGAAAGCCGATGCATCGATCGGGCCGCCGAAAAAAATATCAATCGCAGCTCCCGGGGATCGAGAGAAGCCGATGCTCCTCCCGCTGCCGCTTTCCGTGAAATATTAAAGCCCTGAATTATGCAGCCACCGGCACGCAGGCCGAAATTTCCACGGCGAGATTACGTGGCCGAGAGCGATCTCTGTTTCTCCCGGTTGCTCCACTTTGGCTGCGCCCTGTATAATGCACCATCGCACCTCCAACTATCGGGGAATAGTTGGCTCGGACACGATATCCACGCAACCCTTTGCGAATTTATCAAATTAGCCGCCCCGGAACTTGATAGCCGGCTCTCAGCTCGACTAGCCGGTTTCCTCGCTGGCTCGAGACCGGAGCCCCCTGAATATCATAGAAGCAGCGCCCAGTCCAGACAATCATTCGTTGTAGGAACCAAGTGGTAGTCTGTGTCCCGAGCGCTTTTCCCGGCGCGTAAACGAAATTAAACCGATTTGGAGAGGAGCCAGCCGCACCGCGTCGACACTCCCGAGCTACAGCCCTCTCGCATTCCGATCCCTCTCGATCGATTGTCCGTCTTCCCTTGGCCCTTCGAGAAGGGCTCGCCTTTTTCCCACTCTCTTCCATCGCGAGTCAAATTTCTTTCTCAAACTCTCTCTCAAACGCTTGCTATCTCCAAATGATTTCGGCTCGCGCAGAATCATGAGCAAGATGCATGGGCTCTTGCCAGCCTCGGACACTACCTCCCGAGCGACTATGCGACTCTTTCTCTGGCGCGGCCGATGAATACGATGAATGAACGCAGCCGGCGGATCTCTCGCGGTGGAGATTCGCGGCCGGGTTTCGTGCCGCCGCGCTGGTCCGGGCTATTTTCCTCCCGGCACGTTCTCCCGTCGCCGAGACACACACACACACACAGACACACAGCGGCCCGGCAAAGAAAAGATTTCCCGCCGATATATTCCGCGCGCCGCCGAAAATAGCGGCTGGTTCGCGCGTCGTCCTCCGCTTCCGCAATGGCTCGCCGCCGATTCCGAAAGAGCGAGAGCGAGAGCGAGAGCTCGAAGAAAGGACGAGTCCATGAGACGACCCGCGCATCAGACGACTTAACAATCTCGGGATCCGAAAGACTGGGAATATGTTGGCGCGTTTGCCCTCTCGAGGCGTAGGGTCCTCGTGGGCGGGGGAATTGGGCTAATTGCTAATTAGCGGCTCGAGGGAAGTTAGAGCGCGTGTAGCCGAATTCATTGGGCCTCCTCGAGCCGCCCTGTCTAGGAGGAGATTTTCAGTTTCCCGGACGAAACAGCCGTTGATAGCCAGCACTCGCTCGCCGGAATGAAAATTCCAGGCGGAAAGGTAAGCCACGGCTTTCCATTGCGTTCTCTCGTCGCGATCCCCCGAGCGCTCGTCTATACGTGATTCAGGACGTCTCTGTTGCTCTCTCAGTCCGGTGTCGCCGGCGTTGAGACCCCTGGCCCAGCTCCAACCCCCACGTACTGGCCAGAGTACGCCGATCGATTTAATAACACGGCCATTTTCCCAGCTCTCGCAGAGTGAACACACTCTCTCCCTCGAACGGCGCTGGCCCTCCCGTAATGCTCTCTTCTCCACCTACGACCCCGTTCTTTCCTCCCTTTCTTAGCTTCCACTCGCATAATCCGCGCCCCCTCGTTACCCCTACACTTCGCCCCGATTATATTTCCTCCTCCCGTTCTCCGCTCCTAGTCATCGTCCATTCTCCCCGGCAACTCGACCATTTCGATTTGACATTACTTCCTTAAGTAGCCACTGATCCCGGCCACGGAATTTTCGGTAATTCTCCGTTTGCGTGGTTGCTTGTTAGTTCTGTCGGTGGTTCTTCAACGCTGACGATTTCGTGCTCGTTACGAAACGTGGCATCACTCGTAGCAACCCCTGCTCGCCGGATTCCACCCCTCCAGCGACGCTCTGCTTGGCCAAAAGCTTAATCATAAATCGATAAGTGTGACGCATCGCGCTTGAGATACGCTAACCGGTGCGCTAGAGCCGATTCCCTGTCCTATTACTATTAAAGTATCGCAGTTAAAGAGGAAAGGACGAAAACCCCCGCGTTCCCTCGTTAACCCCCCAAAGTCTCGGTAAACTGTAAAAATCATCTATCAACAACATGCAGGGGGCTGAAACGCGAATGAAAGTCAGCCGGCTATTAAAGCGTTTAATCAAACATTCAACAAACCCTGCGATCCCACAAAGCTCTCGCGGGGGCTTTTCTAGGTCATGAAAAAAAAAGCGGCTGTACTCTGGCCCCGATCATCCATCAAACTCTTTGAAGTGGCGCCCGCGGCATCGGATAAATGGAAACAAACATAGCCGGCCGACGATGCTCATGCACATTGTAATGAGGATCCGCGCGTCCCGCCGGATCATGAATAATTCGGCACTTGGGCAGCATAAACAGAATTTTGCCGCATTAAAAGTATCGCCGGGCGACCGCGCGGCGGGCACCGTTAACTTGATGATTCGTGTGATGCCGGGTTAGAGGAAACACGGCGGAGAGGAGTCGGAGTCGGGAAAGGTGTGTATTGCAAAGAGGAGTCGGCCGGGGGGGTGGGGGAGAAAGCAGCTTTGTTTTGGAGAGTCGGCATAATGCTATCGGTTTTTAAAGTAACTCGCGGAAACACGGGAGAGCAAGCGCGGGGCGGCGAGGGGTCGGGAAGGGCGGTAGCCTTGAGAAAGTGGATGGAATAAAATTTCAATCGCGCATAGCTGAATGGCCGATGACTGCGGCGGAAACTCGCGCGTACTCCATACGGGCGCGTGGATGTGTGCGTGTGTATGGCGCTGGGCATATACGCATGCAGTAAAAGCATTATGCGGCTGGTGCTTGCCCGACGGAGGTAGTAGTCGTGTAAGCACCGGCGAGGGGGGGTTCAACGACCGGTATAAATTAAAGCGCCGCTTGGATTTCAATGCCACGGCCTTACTCAAGGCCGCCGCACTCGTAGAAAATCAACGGTACATTTGAGAAGGTCGCTCCTAACAATAAATTGTACAAATACATCGCCCCAGCCATACGCGAGCCTTCTCGTCCCTGGCTGCTCCCCTTTCTCCCTCTCCCATTTCCCTGCCACTCCCGCGCGGTTTTATTCTTTCTCGAATTATGCAAGTACTTGCCTCCGGAGCGCATTTCTTTCGGCGGCTCATATTCGGTAATGAGCGCGCATCTCCCCAATATAGTCTGGACGCGCCATTTTCATACAGCGGCGCGTTACGGTCACTGGCATTCCATTTTCGCCGCCGCTGAATCAATTGGCTATCGCGCGCGCCCCGATAATTGATTAATTAATTCCGATCGCTATAACGGACTTGATTTTAATGATACGCGCGCCCAACTGAATCGCGCTCGCCGGCCGCCAATTAGGGAGGAGGGATGAAGCGCGTTGATTGGCAATTCGACGGGAAGCGGAGGATGTAAGGATTGGATCTTTGGTTTTCAGCGTACTGGCCAAGGGGTGACAGTGCAGCGTCCTCGCTGTTCGGCGGAATGCCGAGTGGGTATGGCTTGGGGGCACATCATTTGCCGTCGGCTTACGCGATCCTCGGCCGAGGGGGTACCGCCCCCGGATTCGGGGGTCACACACCGGCCTCCGCACCACCGCCGCCACCCTATTCTCACAGCAGCCTTGGTACTTTGAGCGTGGCCGCCAGTCAGGCTGCCAGTCTAGGTAAGAGCACTTCGAACATCCCAGAACTATGTTTCTCTTGGGCAACGTGCCCGGTTCTCGCAGACTTGTGCCTTCCGCACTCGGCGTGTCTCTGCCCTTCAACGGCCTTCAACTTCGTCTTCAAGCGGCGTTTCCTCCGCGGCTAATTGGAACAGTATGTGAGATGACATTCTCTTCTTTCCCGATAGGTATCAATCCTGCCAGTGCAGCATGGTGGACGATGGCGTCCCACCTGGCCGCACAGGACTACCTCGCGAGGCTACAAGGGGCAGCAGGACTCCCAGGCTTCCCTCCGGGCGCCGAGAGCCTCCTGCCGCCGTATCCCGCCTCGCTTCTAAATCCCCCGTCCCACTCGTCCCACAAGTCCAGTAAGTGTAAGTATCTCGACGCATGTCGACACAATTTCGGCGAATCGTCCAAGGGTTTTAATAACAGTGGCATGATCGTTCTGGATCCGCAGCTAAGTCAAGCAAGAGTCACAAGACTCCAGCGAGCAGTAGTAGCTCGACGGCGCCGAGTATGACCAGCAGCAGCCTGCCCGTGAGTACTCAAGCACCGATGGCGTCCTCGCATCACAATACCTCGGCTAGCAGCACGCCAAATTCCCAGCCGAATGTCGTCAGGTAATTCACGCGGGATTTTAAATGATTGTCGTGTCGGTACTTGGGCTCGTAACTCACGTCCCTCTTAACTATGCTTTCACGCCTCGCAACGCGAACAGCTCGGCGAAAGAGGGAAGGTGAGGAAACAGTTGTTCCGCTATTCTTCGAGATATGTTTAAGGAGTTTGTAATCGAGCACTTGTCAGGATTGATTTCTTAAGTTTAGTAGTAGTTGAGGGAGCGGATAAAGCACTCGGACTTTGTTTAGCGACCCCAGCAGTATATTGGGGGGTGTTCGGCTACCACCTGACACTGAAATCATCAAGTATACGTCGAGCATCGTCGGCCCGAAGGTTCCTGGCACGACGAATCGCGGTAGGAAGAAGACGATATCACTGGACACGCCGAGTGTCAGCGTCCACCCACCGCCGGTACCAGCTATTAGCGCTCATCAAACTAATACCGCCCCCTCGTCCCACATGATGGACCAGAGAAAGTACAATCGTACGGCGCCGGTGAGTCTCCCAGCCGATTAATCGAAGCGGCTAGGGATTCGTTTAGGGACGCGTCTCATGCCTGGCATTTCATTTCCTCGCAGCCGCCGGAGTCGAACGAGTACAGGGAGTCGGTGGATCGCGTGGAGGTGATAAAACTCCCGGCGCACTCGACGAATGGCTCGGTTTTGACCGCGCCTTCGGCATACACCACCAGCAGTAATACCAACAGCTCCAACGACGCCGACGCCCCTTTGAATCTCTCCCTGAAGCCGGCGACGACGAGCAGCAGCTCGCCGATCTCCGGCAGTCAGCCGCTCAGTCAGCTCAGTAATTTAAGCCAGTCGTTACTTGCCTCCGATCGAACGTGTGAGTGCCCCAACTCTCAAGCGACAGCCTCGCACAAAGCTTTGAGAAAGCCACATATATGAATATCACATTCTATTCCCACGACAGCGAGGCGAAAACCGGGGCCGAAGCCGCGAAGAGTTCCGCAGAACTCGGTGCCGGTCCCAGCATCCCCGAGTCCATCGCTGGCGCAGCTCTTTGCCGCCGCGGATTCCCCGCAAAGGCCGAGCAGTGGTAGCGAAGAGAGCGAGAGTGCCAGTTCGACGCACCATAAGGACGGCCGACCGAGGAATCTCGGTCGCGGCGTCTCCAAGCCGAAGAAGAACACGGTAGCTTCGTTGCTTGCACAGAGCAGAGCCTTAGGGATGAAACCCACCCCTACAGTGGATCCCAATGTGCCATTGTCCCATCAAGTCTCACTGTTGAGGTCCAATATACTGGCCGCTGCTCAGTTACATGCCAGTGGACAGTCCGACGACAAGAGCCAGGTAAGAAAGATTAACGTTGTACCAACACATTGTTTCATCCACCGTCATTCGTTTATTAGATCTTTTCCTCTTCAATTTCGTTGATGACTTTATGAGTTTGCGTATCAATTGCTTCGGTTTCACTTTAAACTCAAAACTCAGCAGATGGGGCGACTGTTCCCGAAGCCGCTGGACCCGTCAGGCTTTAGTTCGTTTTTCACTTATGATTTCCCACTAAAACCCTGCTCCCTATATAGCGCTCTTTGCAGGAGAAGATGAAGAACAAATTGATGGAGGTGTCGGGCGAAGAGAGCAATATGGACGTGACCAGCGAGAGTGGTAGCAACACCGACGTTGTGACTGACACTGACGAAGATAATATCGAGGGTACACCGAGTGCGAAGAGAAGAAAGATCAGACCTAGTGAGAGAGACCTGCAAGTGCCCCTGGAGAGAGGCTGGAAGCGAGAGACAGTGATTAAGGGACTAGGGAAAACGGGGGTGATAAAAGGAGATGTATCTTATTACAGTCCGTGCGGCAAGACCTTCCGAAGTAGCCCGGACCTCGCAAAAGTAAGAGAGGACTTTTTAATATTTCCTACAGTGATCACTTGATTCCAAGGAGATCAGGCTTCCCAGCCCTCTTCCGCGTTATTTGAGTGGAATGTCAATGATTTTTCACAGTTCTTGGAACAGCAAAATCCCGCTGAGCTGACGTCGGCAAACTTTTCTTTCTCGTCTCGACCCCTGGTCGGTGAATTCCTGCAGCCGACGATGGGCTTGGCGGAGGCGGAATTCGTGAGGCTCGGAGCTCAAGAGGTCGCAAGGAGGCTCGAAGAACTTAGAGCGGCCGGCGGTTTCCGCGACGTGCGGACAAACAACCAGTACGAGCGGGAGAAGTTGGCTTACGCGAAGAAGCTCGCGAAGGAGGAAGCGCAGCGGCACAAAGAACAAGCCAGGTGAGTCCTCAGCGGATCCTGGAAAAACCTGCCTTCGAAAACTAGCACCTTCCGTGCTCGAGCTTTTCCATACTACTCGTAGAGGCGGCTGTACATGTTTGCTTAAGTCCAGGACGACTTACATTCCTGACACTGAACTCGGAGATTTACACGTCGACGCTAACACCGTTTAGGAGCTAATTGAGGCTATTGGTGCTTGCAGGCTCATCAAGGAGCAGGAGAAGTCCGAGAGGCAGGAAGCTGTCAGACGAGAGCGAGAGATCAGGAACCAGCAGTTACTTGAGGTAAGTCGAGCTTCTCGTCGTCGTATCTTCCTCTTCACGTTTTGTCTCGATCTCTCGTTGTTTCATTCACAAGAAACTGTTCTTCTTACTCTATTTGGGATTCCTACATTTTTCGTATTTTGTCCACCTGTCGTGCGTGTCGCATGCTCTCTGTGTGTGCCGTATTTATATACATATATATATATCTCTATCTCTATATACGTATATATTATACATATATCTCTTTGTACATTATTATTATATATATACATATACATACGATCCTCCAATGGATATTCTTGTATAAGTCTGGAGATTTGATACTCGCATATTATACCCCCTTGTACCCTATTACGATCCGAGACCCATCGTCCCAGGACACACGAGACAACCAAGCATACCGCTAGCAATAGTGACAGGAGAACCCAGCATGTCCTCCCGAGACACTCTTTTTTTCTATTTCGATCCGTAACCGACCCGATTTTCTGTTCTGATTCTCTCTCTCTTTCTCTCTCTTTCTCTCTGTCTCTCTCTCTCTCTCTCTTTCTCTGACTTTTCGTTTATCCCAGTTATTCGTTTGACGAACAATATTCTTTGTGGCTGTATCCCGCTTTCTAGGACCTCGGCTCGGCGAGAATCGACACGGCCGAGTGAGGCTTTGATTATTGGGTATCTCGAATCAATTGAATGCATACTATTTCCTAAGAGATCATACTGATTTCGATGTCGGTGCTGCTGCTCCTTGAGTCGGTCAATTGTGGAGGATTGGGTGTTGACGCTTTTGGAAGACATCGAGATCGGTACGTCTCAACTTGGAATTGGGCCTCCCCACTCCGAGGATGTTTAGTTTCCTTACTGTGTCGCTCGTGGCTCAAAGCATAAACCGAAAGAAATTGGTGGGAAGATTATTCGCGGGCGATTATTAAGCGGAATATGTAATGCATCGTGCATCCAAAAGTGGTTTCTGTGCAAGGCAAAATCGAGGGTGTAGATACACGCGTATGTAGAGTACTTTAATAGTGCGTCCATTGTTACTAGTTTGTCAAAGCACCTCCGATCGGACTTTCCCCCTGTGACCGAACCAGCCCCCGTTCAATCACTGTCACTCATGTTCGTTCATTCATTCCCCCGCATTCACAACACGCCATCCACAGTCACACACGCATAAACACTGACACACACATTGCACAAATATCACCGCCTCCAGAAATATCGAGACAGTATGAGCCGCATTAAGAGTCAGACTCAGAGACAAAAAAAGCAAAAAAAAACAAAAAAAAAGAAGCGTGTCCTAGCCGAGATTTGTAGTCTCTAATCGCTGAGAGCTTTGTAGGGATGCCCAGTGATATCCATAGCCGATATCCCTAGCCTCTCATATAATCCGAACGCTAATTGGGCATCCCTAAACGATCCGACGACAAACGCAGGGTCGGAAGCGGCTAGCGTTCACGATCAAGCAGAAAATGAAGATCATCCAAGAGATCGAGCGCGGTAAGAGCAAGAGCGACGTGGCTCGCGAGCTGGGTCTGGCGAGCAGCACGGTGGCCACCATCTGGAAGAACCGCGAGAGCATAGCGGAGAGCTGGCGAAATCGGGATATGATGCAACAACACCAACAGCAGCAACAGCATCACTCGGACGCCGAGGATGCGCCGGTGAAGAAGGCCAGTCTAATGGGTTCCGGGCAGCTGGTTCCTGGGATGGTGGGGCCCCTCCAGCAAACGGGACCAACGACGACCAGCGGTGCTTCGGTCTCGGTGACACCGGCTGTCGTCTCGGTGGTGGCCCAATCATCCTCCCAACAACCCCTCGCGCTATCCGCGACCGGTGCACCAGTGGCAGTGGGCCCAAACTCCCAGCACATCCCGCGTACGGCCTCGCCAGCTTTGGGCACTGCCTCCGCGGCCATCACCACCCTCAATCACGCCCTGGACAATACCCAGCAGGCCCAGACCCAGACGCAAAGTCAGGAACTCCTGGAGGTAAGATGTCGTATGAGCCTACACCCTCGCCAGAGCTCTCCTAGACGTGACCCGACCAACCAAGTAGAGCAACGCTGAGAGCAACATTTTGAGAGGAGTCATTCCATTCCGAGCAGACTCCTGCCCGAGAAAGGAATTCGGAGCGCAGAGTTCTACCATTTTCGAGGTAGTACGTGCCGAAGATAGGATTCGCTCGGACTTTTCCGATAATTACTCTCGAATAATTGCTCTCAACGAGCGACTATCGAGCTTGCTCCTACGGTGAACCCCTTCCGGGATGGAAGCTCGCCTCCCACATCGCCACTAACCCTTCATCGACCTCGTCATCTTCACTAATAACTGTTACTGTCATCCTTTCTCGCAATTCGTCACTCCAGACCCTTTCCCGCCCGCCTTCTCACCCTCACCCTCCCTTTCCTCCTCCTCCTACCATTTCACGAGGCCTTCCTGAGGGACTTCTCGAGGTAAGATTACGATTATCTGGATTCTATGTTGTCTCCACCCAAAGCCCCCTTCCCACCCCTGCTCATTGTCGCATTCATTGGCAGTAAATGAAATTCCGATGCGGACCAACTCGTGATTAATCCGGTCACATGCCTTTCTCACGACCATGACACATAGTCATCCTCCCATTCAAACCATATTCACTTAGGACGAACTCTTCTTCACGAGCCAGCCCTCCAGCCCCCCCAGCCCACCCCCTCCCCCCTCACAGCTGTACACCTCGTACTTTTTCGACCCAGGGCCTTAGGATCTTGAACTCTCGAGTAGCCGTAGAAGTGCTCTCCGCGTTTTTCCACGACGGTGACACCAGAGAACCGGGCGTCCTCGTAAATACGGAAGTAGGAAACACCAGTACACCACACGTACATGCATACTTAGATGCACACCCCGTGCTTTTGTAGGGAACGATCTTGCGAGTGACGACAATATCGATGCCTGCGCTCCGAACTTGAACTTGGCACGGGAGCTCCGCCGAGTTCCCGATCAGCGTCGGACGAAGAACGGAGTCGATATTGTGGTCAAGTGCTGGCACTCTTTACGTAGGCACGACAAACATCATATGAGAGATAATGATATACCGACTGTCGCAATTGCTATCCTGTGCCTAGCTTCTCCTGTCACTATACAAAATAACAGCTAGCCAATATGATTATCCAGCATGCCGTACTTTTTTCACGAACTGCGTGTTCTACCGAGTTCGCCGAGTTGCGCTATTCAGAGTACACACGAGCTTTCTCCTTATACTTTTTTCTCTCTTTCTCTCACTCTCACTCTATCTCTCTCTCTTTCTCTCACTCTTTCTCTCATTCTTTCTCTCTCTCTCTGAATTAATCGTATGAGACGTCAGTCACACCTGATCGATGTGCGCCCTTTTATTATTCATACTTATTATTATCGCCAGTGTTATTATGATTACACATAGTCTGATATTATACCGTATTTATACCTCCGCCTATTGAAGTTTTGTATTTATAAGCGATACGACGTATTAACCGATTTATTATGCGCTTAAGCGATTAGTATAATGATGATTATAATCTGTGCATAGATAGGCGAGTATATTGCTTGGCTCCTGCATGTGCATTGGTACGCCGAGGTTCAGGGGATGTGGAGGAGCGAGAAAGCCGCCGGGATAGATTTCTCATCCTGGATGGCCCACTTGTTTGAACCTCGGTGGACATCTCGTTGACACTTGTTCCTCTTTACTCACCGACACTTGTTCTTATTCTGTCGGGCCTGGGCCTAAACCGGGACCCTTTGCTCACGTTTATTCGTGTGAATCTGGTGTTGGCATATCTCAGACTAGTCGATATATCTTGGTACTTGGTAGCACTTCTTTCTCCTCGTTTCTTTATGGCCATTCGTATATATATCTTTGTTTTTGGACTCGGGATACCTCGCTCGCGGGATTGACCTCGCAATCAGTATAGTGTCGCACCTCGCGCGACAGCCCACGTTTGCCCACTCTGCTTGGCTGATGTATTTTACCACCTTTCTCACCCTTTTACTCAGATTTCTTTCATGGCATGCCACTTTCGCTAGTTACCTCGATTCTCGGCCGGTGGATTTGATTATTTCGTACGATCCATGGTTTACGTGGGAGTTGCACTGTTCCCCGTAGACGAGAGATATCTCGCAGCCACGTGCGAGGGCTTCCGAGCAAGGGGGAAGGAAAGATCGGAATCCTCGGGGTTGAATTTGTCTAGCCAGAACATATTAGGCTTAGAGTTTAGAGTGTAGTGCTTTACCTCCCTTCACTGATTTGTGCTACATAGACGCGACCGCTTGTTACACGTAGACCTCGAATCACGAAGACACTTAGATTCCGAGTGAAAAGGGGATGCAGACTCTCGCGGGATAGACGCACAAAACGACTACACACCATTAGACTCGAACAATATCTAGAGCAAAATTGGGAGGAGTCGCGACGCTGGGAAAACTAATGTCCATCGGATAGCGCGTCTCTAGCCTGTGCAGTCGGCTCTCGCTTATCCGCGATATATAATTGACCCGATTCATGTCGAGGTAATTGGGTCGGAACTACGGGCGATTCCTGGGGGAAGGGAAATGATTGTTTAAGACTCATTAGGGGGCTAATTAGGGATGAGAGTGACGTGTGTATGGCATGTGCGCAGGCCCGGAAAAAACGGCAGGAAGAGGTGGAGAAGATTCGACTGGAGGAGCAACAACGGAAGCAACAGGTAATCCCAAAATCGTTATTACATCGTGCTCTCCCAACTAGTCTGCCACGGTTCAACCCTCTTCATTCTCCCCCGTCTGAAATCGACTGCCCCCTCATATCATTTGCGACCACTCGATTCTACATTATTCTACCAAGTACAAAGAATGTCAGGGGTGGTTGTTGGGATGCCGAAGAAAGGTTTCGCGCCCGCGCGCGCGTGCGATCGATGTTCCTCACGATCTTTTTAATTCCCCAGGAACGAGAGCTGAAGCGGCAGCAAGCTGTCATGCTGAAGGAGCAGGTGAGTGAAGGATCAGAGCAGCTACAAGACACCATCGATCATGTCATCTCAGTAGATTAGACTGTGTGCGTGTGTGCGTTTCGTAGAAGTTAGCTCGTGCTCCGTTTCATTCTGCTCGTTGCTTAAGTTTGCCGTATTACACTCATACGAGGAGCGGACTATTAGTTTCTCATGGACATTTTTCAGTATGTTATCTGTCAGTTCTGTTAATCATCATTGTGCAGTAGAAAGAGAAAGAGACAGGCTACATTTTCGTTGGACACTGTGTTGTCGCTACGGTGTCTCATATAAAGGCCTATTACGAATAACTCAATACGACGGTGGAGAGATAACAGATTCAGTTCCGACGAGTGCTTTTCTTGCCGGTTCAAGCTTGTGTTAATGTCCGCTTAGTGTTCGGTTCTCGATGGCAAGTCATTGCTCGCGAAGACCATCAAAGCCTAGTACACGCGTTTTCCCCGTCAAAGGAACGCTCGGTCGCACAAAGCCAAGTACGAGAAAGACTGTTAGTTTTCTTTTTGAGAAGTAGTCGTAGCTCGAGCACTGGTGGACTGTGGATGTGTTTTGTGCCGCAGATGTACATGCAGGAGCTCACCAAGCAGCGCGAGATGCTCTACACCGTCGAGCTGGTATGTCTCGTACCTAATCTAGTTTTATAAAGTCACATCTCACCCTCCCGCCACCGTTTCGATCGAATCTCCACGGGCTACTCTACTCGCAACTCAATCCCTTCCCAACAAGTTTCTCGATAACCTCGGTTAGGAATCACTGTTGCATCCTCCTTCCTCCTCGAACCCGCTCCACCCAGCAGCCTCCACTCTCAATAAAATTAATCCCGGGCATTCTTCACCCGTGAACTTTTAATAAGGAGGCCCCCGCGCGTGTTCTCCGAGGCTGCTAGTCGTCGCCAGTGAATCACTCGCATCGGGAAGAGCTTTCTCTCAGCTTCGTTTATGTCTCATGTCCTCCGAGCTCATTCATTTAAAGCAGGAACTCCCATTGAAAGTGTGCACTCCAAAGCGCGCGCGCGTGTGTGAGAAAGAGAGAAAGAGAGAAAGAGAGGGGAGAGAGAGAGAGCAAGAGAACGCAGGGGTAGTTTAGCCGCTTTGCTAGTGGCGTAGAATAAAGTCAGTACGGCAGCACCCAGCGAAATCGAGGGAACCCCCGTTTTTTTTATATTGAATCCATCGTAGCGCGAGGGGTAAAAAGAAGTCCTATACAGATATGGTTTGGTAAAAGAGAGTGCACGGTTTTCCAAGAGCTAAGGACTCCGCGGCCTGAGTTCTCCAACTCCACGTGGTTTATGTTTCTTTCATGCATCCCGTTACCATTGCGTTATGGTAATATGTAGCGTTTGAGAGAGTATCTCTGGGACGGTTGTAGAGTTTGTCGTTGCCCGTGCGTGTTACACTGTGCTTTCGCCGAGATCCAGAAAGTACCGTACCATCTTCTTTTTCTCTCTGTTTCCTTTTTTTCTTCCGTTTCGTTTTCGACCGAGCCGGTGCATGCGAAGGAGGAGGAGAGGATGCACACGGCATTTCTCGCGATGTTACCATGTGATTATCTGGCAATCGTAGGAGCGAGAGCGAAGGAGGCAGCACATGGCTCTCGTCAGGGCACTGGAGAATCGTAGGAAGATGGAAGAGCGGGAGAAAAAGCGACTGGAAGCGCGAGCCGAGAGAATTGCGTCGAAGGAGAAGCGTGCCGAGCAGAGGAAGGTTGAGATGGAATTGATCGAGCAAATAAGAAAGCCCGTCGAAGACATGGAGCTTACAGGTACACTTTGGGCCGGATATTATGGTTTTATTTTAATGCGGGGATCACTCGATCACAGATTGGCTTTTATTTCCTGTGTACAGACCACAGAGCACTGCCAGAGGTAAAACGACTACCGGGATTGAAGCTCCCAGGGCAAGCTTTCGCGGATATCGTTATGGTCTTCGAGTTCCTGCACAATTTCGGCGAGACCTTAGGCTTTGGTATGCAATTCTACCAATTCCAACGTTTTTTTCAAATCCTTTCACTCGAGTAGCAGATAAAACTTGAATAACATTGCAGACATGGACTCACTGCCGAGTCTAAAGAGCCTCCAGTTGGCTCTGCTCAACGACGAGGAGGCGGAAGAGGAGTTGCTCTCTGTGATGACCCATTTATTAGTGTGTGCCATCGAGGATCCAGGCATTCCCCAGCCAGCCAGACACACAACAGGTCTGGGTCAGAGCTTAAGACAAGCGGACATTACCCACGCAAATATTAGCGAGGTCTTACGCATTTACCTGTACGCCAATGCGACCGGGGAAATAAAAGCGTTGACTGGAGTCTGCCTCGAGCGGGAACGCGACAAGAGGTTCGCCGATCACCATCAGAACGGCGGCGATTATGCCTCGACCGGCTCGGGAAAGAATGCCACGTTCTATGAGCACTTGCACAATAACGAGACGTGGAGGATGTCCGAAAGATTGAGGGACAAGCCCTTCCTAGCTCTCAATCCAACGCACAAGGCGCAGATGCTCGCATTCCTCTGCAATGAGCTTCTGCAGAACAAGGCTGTGACCAGGCAGATTGAAGGAAGCCTGGAGACCGTGGCTCAACTTAGGAAAGAAAGATTCGTTCTCGATACGAAGATTAGGAAGTACGTATCTACTCATATTTCATGCTTGGCGCAAGGCTTCGCGTTTCTCTTACCAAAAATCGGACTTTTCAGATTGAGGCAACTACATAGTCGAAAAGTGAGAATGGAAGCTGTTGGAGTGATAGTTAATAAGACAGGTGACACGATCACCATTGAGAAGAAGGAGGTCGACGAGGAAGGGAATACTACCTCTACCGCTGTGGGCACGACACCCACCCCTGACGAAATCCATCACGAGGATGAAGTAGAAGATATGTCTGAGAACGAGAGCGAGGGAACTCAGCCTGAAGAAGTATGGATCGATTTCCTCACTTTAAAGAGTATCTTTTCTCTGACGGGAGGTGTTAATATCGCATTTTTTCTAATTTTTAGGAGGAAGATAAAAATCTTTCGGGTGAAGAACTCGGCAAGAAGTTGGACAAACTACTGAAACAGTCGGAAGAGCAGTTGCAGAAATTGAACAGCTCGTCGAAGCAACTTCGAGCTCACATTTTCGGGCAGGACAGGTATTGGCGAAGATATTGGGAGTTGGCATGTGCGGGTGGCATTTTTGTCGAAGCGATGGAAAGTGCTGAGCCCGAGGTACTCGAACTCCAAGCCGAATTGGATGAAAAGTACAAAAACATGCCAGTCGAGGAGACGGTGGAGACGCAGCAGGAGGAAACCAAAGTGAATACTGAAAATCGTGAGAACGAAGCACCGAACGAAGTCAAGGAAGAAAAGAAGAATGTAACCAGTGACAAGAATGGAGACGTGAAGCCCCACGTAGAAAACATCAAGTCCGAGGGCGAAGAACTCAATGGCAAGAAGGAACCCCTGCAAAACTGTGACTTGGAGAATGTCGCAAACATGAAGGAAGAGAGGAAGAGTGAAGTGGATGGCATGGCGGATGCAAAGACGAACGTTACATCCGAGGAAATCAAGCAGGAGACGGAAGAGAAAATGGACATCGATGTAAAGACTGAAGAAAGTAAAAAGGAAGGCGAAGAAACAGACGAGGAATCAACGAAGCCCCCCGTGAAAATGATGGAAGACAAAATAGTCGAGACGATACCAAACGGCGACAAGTTTAATCACATCAACAGTCTTCATAACGGCAAGGAACTTAATGGTACTTTCATTTCGTGTAAGCATTCCGTTGGGCGATTAAATCGTACTTGGACCCTATGTTTTAACAATAAACTTTCTTTTTCTTGTAGATTGCAACAGTGAGCCGAACTGGTTCTCCATTCTACCCCGCGAGACGTGTGACACGCCGGGGCCGAGTACCAAGCAAATTTTCGGCATTGCTGAGCCCACTGAATTAAGAATACCCGTTTTCCCTCCCCCCGCTAGTCCAAATTACGATAGGTGCGATAGTCCAGCGCCTCTTATATTAACTCAGGATGAAGCAGCACAATTAGAGTACTTGAAGGTACATGGATTGCCACCACCTGGTGAAGCAAAACCGGTTCCAAAAGACTTACGGCATGGATGGTGGAGAATAACAGACGTGGACACGTTTCAAGAGCTACTGGAGCACCTTCACTCTCGCGGTGTGCGAGAGAAGGAATTGAAGCGCACGACATGGGCAACCATGGAGTCATTCTTGGCTGTGACCGGCAAGATCAATGTTGACCCTGGCAATCTCACTGCGACAGAGCTACAATCGACACCAGACGAACCTGACACACCCATTCCAGAGCCAGACAATCCGGAGGATTGGAGCGAACAGGTAGCACTGCGAGTAGATGCCCAACTCCTCGAGCAAGTTGAAGCTCTCGAGGACAAAGTGGCGAATGCCAGCATGCAGGTCAAAGGTTGGAAGCTTCCTCCGCGTGCGGGCACCGAGGAGGCCGAGGAAATCGAGAAGTTGAACGAAATGGAGAAGATCAGTGCCGTGGAGCAGGCTCGGCAAAGGTTACTCTCCCTCGAAGCCGCTATAGAGAGGAGATACTTAAAGCCGCCCTTGGGAGTATGGTAAGTTCCATGGAATTGGACCTGAAACTGTAATCGAAGGATGTGTATTTAATGCTCAAAGGTGTTTCATAATTCTTACTACAGTACTGGTGACCCGAACTTGGCTGCATTGAAGGCGGAGCAGGCAGCAGCCGCTAATGCAAGCTCAAATAACTCCGATCAGAACAGTCAGGCACAGATGGCCCAAGAGGAAACAACACCGAGAGGGTTGAACAATTGGCGAGAGGCAACGGCTCGTGCACACACGTCCGCACAGCTCGCTATGGCACTCTATATGCTGGAAGCCAGCATCGCCTGGGATAAGAGCATCATGAAGGCTGTGAGTCTTACACCAGCTAGAAACTCGGTCTGCGTCAAGCTACGAAACCGCTGCGTCTCACTCAAAGCTACCACTCAATACAATCAGCTATTGACTACTTCTCAGGCCTCTGTGGGTATTCGCACTAACTTACTAACCGAATCATCCTGAGCTTCCTGCCTAAGCCTAGTCCTTCCTACGTGATCGTGAAATTAAGACCAATAAATTCACGAGCGGCTCACTGACCTAGTTCTCAATGTCGGATTCTTCATAATCGGTCACTAAGATTACACTTGTCCTTCGAATACTAACGCAGCTCTTGCAAAATTCACGGCTACTGCAGCCCGGCGCAATCGCAAATGGAATATTCCATGGTGGTCAGAGTCTAACGTAACGGTAGCATGCATAATTATGCCGCTTGTTGTCTAGCAGTTTTGTTTTTCATTGATGCTTCACTCTTCCCTTTCTTAGCCTGCTACCTGCAATTATGATTTCACATCCCCACTCCTGCATCGTATGCATCTTCCTGAGCAACTCTCCCTGCCGTGCTAATGTTATATTCCTCCTGATTAATTTTACTTAAGTATGCCATTGATAATACTGGAATATGTTTGCCAGATTTTCATAATAATTATTTCAAGCAAGTTTTCAACCTCCATTGCATTAATGTGGCAATTAATTTCAAATGCTTTGCTGGAAATTGCCGTAGAATATCGGGGGATAGTCTCGTGGGCCTGTGTTTAAACAGCGGAGCGTTTCTGTTACAGAATTGCCAGTTCTGTCACAGCGGTGATAACGAGGATAAATTGCTGCTGTGCGATGGCTGTGACCGCGGCTACCATACTTATTGTTTCCGTCCAAAAATGGAAAACATTCCTGATGGTGACTGGTGAGTAATCGAGATCATATTGTTGCCCTGCTCCCCTGTCCTCCTCCAATGTCAACGAGGCGATATCACCATCCTCTTTCCCGACTTTTTCTAGGTATTGTCACGAATGTATGAATAAGGCAACAGGCGAGAGAAACTGTTTAGTGTGTGGAAAAAGGGTCGGGAAGAACTTAGTGCTATGTGAGCTTTGTCCGAGGGCTTATCACACTGACTGCCATAGTCCTGTTATGCCAAAAGTGAGTGTCACTCTCCGTCCGAGGGACAGTTGTAACGAGTTTCGTCGAAACCTATAAGTTCCCCTTCTTTTTGTCACGCAGATGCCGAGAGGAAAATGGTATTGCTCTAATTGTCACAGTAAGCAACCAAAGAAGCGAAATAGTAGTCGAAGGAGTCATACCAAAGGGGGAGGCACCAGAGAAAGCGAAAGTTCTGATCATCCACCAGCTAGGTGATTACGTTAAAACCAACCAAACATTGTCAACTCGCTGCTAAACAAAACAAAACTATGGAAGCATCTAATATTCAGCGAGCGCAAATGATGCAACCAAGTATTTCCAATTGAATAAAAAAGTTTCGAAACGAATAAAACAATATACACTGCTCTCATGCGATTCTACCGACTCGTATCCCCGGCCCGTGTCACACGCACCCTTTGAGAATATTTCGAATCAGGAGGGAACTTTCACTCTACAGGGTGTTCCACGCTAGGATTCATTGAATTCGACTTGGCAGAGACAGAGCACGAAAAGCAGCAGCGATAAATAGAGTTTTCCACGTAGCTACCGAACTGAGATCACGTGTCAGGGCCCTAGGTCGGGACACCCTGTAATTCATACGACGTAACTATCATTATTGACTAGCCGATGAGCGACTATGGGATGGGTATAGACTCCGAAAATTCCTCATTGTACCGAGAGCAACCCGCGGGTTGCACGATTACTTGAGCAAAAACCGAGACAACGTGCAAAAAGGCGAGAGAGACAAAGTGAAATGAAAAAAGAGAGAGAAAGAGTCCGAGAGACGAAGTAGTCCATCGAGAGCAACGTACCCGTCTCAAGCAGAAAAGACACGGTCGAATCTCTATGGATTCGTCCAGAAGCTTTAATGATGGAAAAAGCCTTCTGCCAAAAAGGGGAAAGCTTATCGTGCAAATAATTTCTCTGTTGTTTTACGTCGCAGTCCAACGCCGTCAACGGCATCGAACACGCACGTTGAGGACGTCAGTTCATCGGAACCGGCAACGCCAACCGCCTCACCTAGGAAGGAGGGTAACAATAGGACACTGACGAAGAAGCAGCAACGAGAGCTGGCTCCTTGTAAGGTGCTTCTCGAACAGTTGGAGCAACAGGACGAAGCCTGGCCCTTCCTCTTACCGGTGAACACCAAACAGTTCCCGACTTACAAGAAAATCATTAAAACCCCCATGGATCTCAGTACAATCAAGAAGAAACTGCAGGACTCCGTGTAAGTTGCACGTGTACCAACGACTAGATAATTCAGCCTACTATTTCCTAAAGTGCCTTTATTAGAAAAAAACAAACAAACCAAAAAAAAAACAATAACAAATCAACAGTCCAGTCCAAAAAAGAAAACACACAAAACACAGTCTGTTCGAGCGAGTCTCAAGCAGTAGATCTAGCCAGCTCTAACAAGCCGCTTCGATCGAACACACTCTGGATGTGCTCATTTTCCAACGAGTACTTCTCGATGCAGGTACAAGTCTCGCGATGAGTTTTGCGCCGATGTCAGGCAGATGTTCATCAACTGCGAGGTATTCAACGAGGACGACAGTCCAGTCGGAAAAGCTGGACACGGGATGCGCAGTTTCTTTGAGATGCGCTGGACCGAGATCACTGGTGCCCCGCCGCCTCATCCACAAACCCATAGCTGAGGCTCGGTTCGATCTCGGAACACCTGCAACAGCTTTGCCCACTTCTACTACTAGAGGTAGTAGGATTCATCACTGGACATCTTTTCCCAGAGAATTTGAAGTCAAGGGGATACGAAAACAAACAAAAAAAGAGACAAAAACGAATACGGAAAGGAGAAGGGACTCTTGTGCCTCGGCCTCGTTCTAGCGGTCGGAGGAACCTCTTACACATTAATAAAACAATCCTACGAACATGCGGTTATGCCATCGCGCTTTTCCTTTCGCGGGCGCGTTCTCCCCCCATCACCTTCCTAGCAATTCACATTCGTCAGGGCCTTTCTCGCGTGTGTTATCGCACCTCCCTCTAATACTCATGTACACACACACACCGAAATATGGGACGGTCGATCTTTCCAAAGGCTCGTTCGCCTTTCTCCCTTCCAGACACGCGACACATTCTCTACAGGTAGGGCTCGTACATTTTCGACGATCATCTCGTGGTGGGCTTGAGGCTGGCCAGAGGAATCTCAGCGGTAAAGAGATTTCTCCCTAAACTCCATCTACTATTTGGCCCTCAGGCACGTAGGGATATATGCAGATGGTCACTGTACTTACGCGTAACAAATGAATGTTTGCCTAAGCGAGTCAGCTGTCGTTCGCGAATTGTATTATACAGGCTTAGTGCCGAGACGTCGGCAAAAGAAATATTTTGCAAAGTAATAAATGTGAAAAAGAGAGGTATATAAAAGTCTATATATATATATATAAATATAAATACAAATATAAATATAAATATATAAATATGAATATAGTGTACATGTACGCTGAAGTAAGAATCATACGCCACGATGGAACGGATAAGAGACACACCTCTGCCCGCGAAACACTCGAGCACGACAAGGGTAACATTTGCTCTAGGATAAGATAGCACGGAATGACAGATAAGTCAATCTTCCAGTTTAAGGACGAAGTCAATGCCATTCCACGGATTTAATTTACGTCAGCGAAGCTCGTCTATCCCCTTAAGTTTCCTTCTACTCAGGCCGTATTCTCATTAGTTCGTGGATTAAAGAATCGTACTGTTTATTTCGCCGGATTAAACAACTCCCTCATTCTTCGACACCGAAAGGAATCTCGTAAGTAACTGACGAGACTATATCTATTGTGAGATGGAGAACGCGAGGGACTTAGGCAGTCCACGTATGGACACGCTGGTGTTGTCGGTCGCTAGTAATTCTTCGACTTGTAATAAGCCGCGAGACGAGAGTGATTAACGATTACTTGTTTTTTATGTAATTGATGTACATTACTGCTCGTAATAGCAACTAGTTGTAATAAAAAGAAATTCGCGAAAGGGCGAGAGCGAGAGGGGAGTAAATGATTGACGCCGTAGTGATGTGTTAACGAGGAAGTACGGTCATTCATTGGTAGCGTGTAAAAGTATTAGTTAGATTATAAAGGTCACGCGGGGAGAGTTGATTACGAACTCAATGAAATCCGCGTGACCCCCCCAGTGGATCTTGCGATAGGGAAGGGAAATCCATTGGACAGTCGGGCGAAATCGGCGGATCCTCGAAAGATAGTACGGCAAGATCGTCCAAAAGAAACGCGCGCACGCTTCTCCTACGGACACGTATGATTTCGGTCTCCTAATTTGCCGATGCAACGAGCGCGGAAACGAAGCTATTTTTTCTATGTGCATTACCTCAATGACCCAAATGACTCTCGAACCATTTTTCTTCGTGGCAGTGATCGGAGGACGAGTCGAGCGGAGTCGACGGTGGCTTTGATTCGCGGGCGCGATATACAAGTCGGGGCATTTCGCGATCTTACCGTACCGTCTTCAAAGCTCGCTACTAAGAATGTCTGTGACATTTGATGCTCACGCCTTGCACTCCCTATTGTATAGACATACCTTTAGGGCTCTCCCGAAGTCAGCTTCTTCCGCTGACGAGAGACCCGCGGGTGAAACTGTAAAGGAAGGGCAGAGGAGGAGGCGAGAACGCGGTAGAACACGAGCCATACACTCACGCATCATCGGTACCATGATGACGGGAAAAGATAATTTTTTAAGATTCAATTATTATTTAACTAGAACACGGTTATATTGTTAGTACGAGAATAACGACGCTTTTTATACGAATTTTAGTTTTTAACGTCGGTCTTACGAGTATATATATATATATATATATAAACAAAATGAATGAATATATATATATATACATAGATGGTATAACGATAATGACAATGGTAATAACAATAAACGGTGAACGAAGTGCGTGATTGCGAGTACGTGAGAGATACTCAAATGTGAGCAAGAGATAAGACGAGTTCTCGAGTGAAGACGATACAGGATAAAGGGGGTGAGAAGAGGTCGGACGAGATCAGTGCAAGAGAGACTGGGCGAATGGAAGAAGAGTTGAATGAATGTCTCTGGAGGAATGGCTGGGAATTTAAGCTAGATGATTGTCTATAGTCTAAAACGAAGGCGTACTTTAGGTAGCCTGCGATGCTATTTAAACAGACTTAATTAATGTATTGCAAATGAATTAATAAAGTGTAAGGGAAAGCGTGTATCTCTACAGTCGAGATCTTTTCTTTCCAGATCGCGGATCGCCAAAACTGCCAGGAGCGCATTGTAAAAAACAAAACGAGACATACCAGAGGCCGCTCATTGTATATACCATTAAGATCTATCGACTTTATAGCGACTGTCGTGAGATACTAGACGTTTACGTTGCTCGGTGTGCTTTTATCAGTTTACTTTATACACGATTTTGTATTTATGCCGATATGACGATCTCCTCGCGCGCACTATTGTTTTTATCTCGCTCCTCGAGACGGGCATATTTATATAACGACTGTCTCCTGCGATCGAACCATGTGAATGGACGACAGAGATTTGATTTTAATTAAAGAGCACATGCCATTTGTCTGGGAATTTTAAATCGAACATTTCTCCACACATTTCTCCCAACATCCACACAGGCAGAGTGAGAGAGCGAGGAAGAGAGCGAGCGAGAGAACCAATCCTGAATGGCGCTGTTGCACAGTAGCAACGACACACAAGTGTGCTGCAATCACTGTCAGCCAGCATCTTTCAAACTGGTGTGTATGTACAAAGGTTAGAGGCATCAGACTTCTGATTCAGTGTTTCCACGGCTCCCCCGTTCCTCGTAGCCAGATCGGACGAGCAGTATGCAATGACGGCACACAGCTCTATTCGCAGTAAGTCTGTCAGTAAGTAAAATTCGAGATTCGGCTGCTATCGTCAGCTGTTCGAGCACTCGCGAGCAGCACTCGTTTGAAGATTCCTGATCTGTCAGCTGATCCTGCGATTTTAATCGACAACGAAGTTGCCCAATACCCGAAAACAGTAGAATTTTGCATTCAATATGATTGACGCAAGGTTGTGGTTAAATAATTCTATGGAAATAAATTGGATTCTCACTCTGATAAAGGCGGCCGGCTCGCTCGCAAAGTTGCATCACAGCGGCCACCGGACCGCCCGGGAGCAGATTATCTTTTCACCAAAATTCCTGTCGTAGCGAAACTTTGCCTTTATGCGTGCAGATGACATCATTCCACCATCACACGTGTACTTGTGAGAGAAGTAAGTGTGTAGGGATACTGTCGTGTCGGTGAAAATTCTTTGATTTCTCATCCAATTACCGTCGCTCGTGTGCAGACACAAATTTCTCATGATTCAGCAGCTTCCAAACGCAGTTAGACGAGTGTTTCGATAGATCTCTAATCTCGTCAGTCTTCGCAAATTCGATTTATTGTGCCCTGAATTCTAATGCAGTTAGAGTAATTCCCTTTGTATGAATAGGAGTACTCCAGCGTCTACACGTCCCAGACAGGAATGCCTGTAGGGACTTGCGAATAGTCACAAGAAGGGCCTCAAGCTTTGTACCAAAACGTGTTCTTATAGTGAGCAAGCTCTCACGTTATGTCTTTGAGAAATTGAGAGACCCCACTTTAAATGAGGAACAGTTGAAATCACAATTGGAGAGGCGAGGAGCCGACTATCATGCTATGGTACAGAGTCATCATGCCACGAAGGTCATAGAGGATGAAGTAATTGTGAACTTAAAGAAACTTCGGGTGGAATATAGAGTAGTAGATAGGTAAGAACTCTTGCATACTCTTTTACATTACACTGATAATTATTTGTTGTAACATGATGGTTTTGCTTTTAGGAGCAAGTTGGATAAAAAGAACTTTGAGTGGGCAGACTTGATACTGCCAATCGGGGGTGATGGTACATTTCTATTCGCTTCAAATGTGATTTTCAATAATCAGAAGCCGATTTTGGGCATTAATTCTTATCCTGGAATGTCGGAGGGCTTCCTCATGCTCCGTCCAAAGTATACCACTAACATAGCCGAGGTTTTTGAGAAGCTCAGAGCTGGTCATTATGGTACGGTAATGCGAACAAGAATCAGGACCACCTTGATTGGCGAGAATATATGGAATGCATCTTTTCATGTAAATGAAAAGGCTCGTATTTCTGGCGGTGACAGGTGAGCAAAGGCCTAGACACACAAGGAGAACTACTATTTTCTTATCCACCTTATTACAAAGTCTTACCTTCACAGGTATTATGAGTACCACAACTTAGAGGAGGGGGTAAGGCCAAAGGAAAGGCGTTTGCCTTGGCTAGCATTGAATGAAGTGAGCCTTATTTTTTATCCCAAATAAATCGCGATCTCGATGTACTTAGAAAATCTGGCCTCACATACATTTCAGCCTGTTGGTCAACTTGCAGGTGTACATGGGTGAATCATTGTCAGCAAGGACAAGCACATTGCACGTCAACTTGGATGACAATGAGCAGACGTACAGGATTAGGAGTTCAGGCATTTGTGCATGCACAGGTACTGGCTCAACGTCTTGGTTCAGGTCAATGAACATTATGACTCCCCAAACAGTGAAGGAAGTCCTGACTCTTGCCGACACCAATAAAGATTTTCCGGATGACGAAGTGGACCGTATATGCAAAACCTTCAATCGGAACCTTCAGTTCAGTCCAGGTAGGACTTGTAAATATAAAGGTTGGCCTGAACTGCTCTTCAAGTACATCTTTTATTTTTCAGAGGAAGCGAAGATGTGCTATTCCGTGAGGGATATGATTATCATGAATGTTTGGCCGACACCCAAGGGACTAGC
Source organism: Crossocerus cetratus (assembly GCA_963675795.1). Taxonomy (NCBI): domain Eukaryota; kingdom Metazoa; phylum Arthropoda; class Insecta; order Hymenoptera; family Crabronidae; genus Crossocerus; species Crossocerus cetratus. The sequence continues at coordinate 20,192,440 of OY776665.1, read as the reverse complement.
CCCTCGAGGCCATTGCAAGAAACTAACTGTGAAATCAAATTGCTATGATGCTGGTTTGATATTAGATGGTGGGATAGCTGTTCCTTTCACCTATGGGACGACGGCAGTTTTGGAGACGCATCCTGAAGATGCTTTACGAACTATTACTCTTCCGGATTGAATAGAATACTCTCACTGTCTCCTCATTTCCCAAAGAGTTCTCAAGAGTCAAACATACTATTAAAGATAGGGGACCGGATTATATTGTATACAAGGGTGAGCAACGAGTTTTGTAATGATTTAGCAAAGACATCTACCGCACCAAGAAGCAGTAGAATAGGGGTTTTAAGAGCTATCAACATAATATATTAAGAAATATGGGCTAGCATAAGAAAACATAGCCTTGATTATACAACAAAACGTACAAAGTTTTATCTACCATACATTTTTACACAGAACCAATCCTGTATCTAATAAAAGACCTTGTTTTCTATACGCTTATTTTTTTTTTCTCTAGTTATGATTCTTTTATCCAGCAGTACCAACAGATACTGAAATCTGTATTACCTAGAAAATTGTAGGAAATGACATGTGGCGCCCCGCTCCTTTCGTATCGGAAAATCGCGAAGGTGGTGCGATGGCAGGAGGAGTGCGTGTGTGTACACTTTAATTCATTTACTTGTGTTTTTAACCCGAGAATCAGTGACAAAGTTCTTCGCTTTTTGGGGGACTTTGGAGAAATTGGTAACACACGCAATGTGCATCTTCGACAGTGCAAAATGTAATTGGTTAACAACGCGACCGTATTTATGAAGGGAGATTCGAGACATAACTGGTAAGTCCAGCTAACCATAATACGGACGGTTTTCCTCATCTGCCAGGACCATCCTGTCAATTTGACGTGATGCGTCACTTTTGGACGAAGAGCCTTCTTCGAGGCGGACTACACTATCAATTATTGGCAAATTGTGCCTACAATGACTCCAGTTTATCCAGTCAGATGGAAGGTTAGGGAATAGTGGGATTGATAAGAACACAAAGAGGGTTCCTCAATGTTACTGAGACCATCCTTGCATTCGTAACTAGCACTGCTTTTATCTAGTTGACACACGTATCTCTCCATTATCAGGCATTTTACATACGATTTTTCGACTTCATTCTTGTCTGTCGATTTTTTTGGCCACTCTGGGACATGACGTTTGTATACTTTGATAAGGGACGGCGGACGGCCAGTCAGACAGTATGCGACTGCACGAGAGAGAGATGGACGAATCTAACAGAGTACGGTCGTCGACCGCGTCAACTGTTGCGTCGCCATTCATTTTAGACTTTAGAGTGCTCACGGGGTTCTAGAGTATACATACTTTTACTAAACAGTCATGGCAATTTTTCTCAGAGTATCTTTAAGTACTTGCAATCAGAGATCAACCGAGCGTATCTCTGACCTTAGTTACATGGTCAAGAGAGATCGCGTGCGCTGTATCTTTGTCTTCGATTAATCGGCAATCAAATGATCGGACACCACCTTGAGTCATTCTTCAACTTGCATTCTTGTCTCTCTTTGAACTTATTATGATTATTCCATCCGGTATTAGTCGAATGCTGACTGGACATACAAGAGAATATGTTTATCAGTCATGCATGTCAAGTGACCTAGTAATACTTGTGCATAAGATTAAGGTGGATCGTATTAATGAAATGGGCCACGCGCAACAAACTCACTTATAGATTACTTAAACTGTCGAGTGCCTGGTCTTCCTTTATATGTTAATGACGATTTTACTTTGGAAGTTATTATACGAGATTATGTGATTACTTAAGTGGATACAAGGCGCACGACGTGTTATCACTTCACGATATCCGACGAGCTATTTTATTTTATCGAGTATTTTAATCGCGGTTGTTGTCAACTACATTTGAAGTTGATCGGCGATATAAATGCAGGATATGCACCAGTTTTTTATTATCAATGCTCTTTGCATCCGGGAATCGCATTCTGCTATGTAAGGAAACATGTCAATTTAAGTTTTTACGGAGGAGTTTTAAAGATGATTTCTGAATCACCAATTCTGTGAAAAATCAATGGATTTTTCACGTTTTTGGCCTTTACATAAAACATTTTCAAGGAATTCGTTGTCAAGAGACAAATTTTCCCCATTTTTTTAACAATGTTCATTATAGTTTAATGACAATGTCGCTGTGTTCACATCATCACCAGACTGTTAAATTTCAGTGCATCATTGAAAGTATCAGGTGCAGCAGCCGTGGCATGGCGGAAGAAGAAAGGCAAATTCGCTTGGTAGCGGAGAACTTGCTGAGCGCCTCCATAAACTCCCAAAGGAGTTCATGTTCTCAGCCGGGTGTTCCAAGACTTCCCGATATCGTGTCGAGCGAGGATCTCGTTGCCGGAGCGATGCCGAATGATCGCATGTCCAACGTGAGGCGGTTCTTCTGCCTCTTCATCACCTTCGATCTTCTTCTAACATTCCTCATGTGGCTCATTTGCACTATGGTAAAATAGATTTTTTTACTACGAAAACCCCGTCTATAGATTTCTTGACGATTAATTATTATTTTGAACAATTAATAAAGATCGCAGGTGAAAGCCTGAAGACGGCCTTCGTGAACCAAGTGATCCACTATCATATAAAAACGTCTTTGTTCGATATTGTGGTGAGTTCATGTTTTTCCACGATTTTCTTTCGTTCTACCACGGATCACGTGCCTAGAATGAAATTCCATTGGTTGCAATGTTTGCTTATTCGTTGGGCACAGAGATTTTAAGGATTTCATCTTCTTAGATGGCAGCCATTTGCCGGTTCATCGTGTTGCTGCTTTTCTATGCGATGTTGTACTTGAATCATTGGATAATTGTTGCGGTGAGTGTGCGAGTCATATTTCTAATTGGAAACTGTCGGAGTTTTTGGGTGAGTGAGTGATGCAATGCTGCACTGTCTAAAATAGAACACTGCTCTTTGTGAATTCTAGATATCCACAGCCGTCACGAGTGCCTTTTTATTAGCGAAAGTATTCCTCTTTGACGTAAGTGTTTACTATCGTAATTATCGACAGTCTTTTAAGGCGAAATCACTGTTCATACTAAATTGGAATTTCTTTCCAGTGGTCCATATGGAATCAACCAGTATTTCTAGTCCTCCTCATTCTCTCATCTTTCGTACTAGCGTGGGCTGAAGCTTGGTTTTTCGATTTCCGAGTACTGCCACAGGAAACACAAGCGAGACATTGGTTCAGAGGTGTGTGTTCCCTTCCTAATAGACATTTCCTTCATGAAATCAAATCTGGAATGAAACTAAAGTGGAGCATCATACTATGTTTATTGTAGACTACGTAGACCGTTCAGAACGGGCGCCTCTTTTGTCAAATAGGATGCCAGATCCGCGGCAATATAATAGCATCGAACCCTCTGGTACCTTTTTCACACCCATGGACTCGCCAGATCATTCAGATGGGGAGGATGATATTAGTAGGAGAGTAGGCAACACGAGAAGGTTGTCGAAAAGCAGCGAACCCTTTATATCCAAACCTTTGCCAAAGCTGGGTGCGCACAAGGTGAGTAAGTATTCGTTTTGCGCGTAGAAATGTCTTTGCTGTTTTCGATGAACAATTGTGATTAGTCTCGCTCGCTAGCAGCAAGTGCATGATCACACCATTGTTTTGTAGTTGTTAGCAAGCATGCACTCATTATCTCAGTCTGGTGCACCAAGTCACGTTGCACCAACAAATCCGGTGCACTCTTTCTCACGCGTTATATTCCGCAAGATATTGAGCATGCATTTCCCTCAGTTCCTTACTCTCGAGAAAAATAGATTCTGAAACATGTACATGCTATGGTATGAGTGCAGCAAAGTGCTACACGTCTCTGTGATTGGTAGTCATTAATTCAGGCGCACGAAAACTACTGATAAGTCTATCATACTAGTACCGCAGGCTGCTGCGTACACATAATCATGTATCTCACTATCTCACCAAGTAATTGGTGGCCACTGGGGAGGGTATATAAACCACTGCCAAACAACCGAACTCTTAGTTAACTACCAGAACTCTATGCAAGAGTATCGTACTTTTCTTGTGAGCCTCTCGCAGTGTACTATTTGTTTTCTATTAATAAATAACGAGAGACCGTAATGGCATCTGTCATTTTGAACGCGTGCGACGGGAAATTCGTTCGCGAATTCTTCTTCACCGATCGGCACCTTAAAAAATCCGCTGAAACTGATTGCCGTAGGAAAGAATTGCAGATAGAAAATGTCAAGAACGGTTCCCAAACAACAGTGAGCTCTCTTTTCACTTTCACTTCTGTAGAGTATCGTACGATCGATATCTGGGAATAATAATTCCGTAGTGCATCAATACCGAGTTCATTTCAATTTCCATATTTCGAATAATTCCTCAATAGAGTTCTGAAGGTGTGCGTTTTTGGTTTCTAGATAGAGGAGTACAAAACGCAAGCTTCTAGTTTGGTGCAAAAGTGTCACGAGTTGCTAGTGTCGAGTGAATGGAAATTACACAGTCGAGGGTCAAACGGTGACATGGTTCTCTACATGGACCGTCCAAAGCCTGAAGGAAGGATCGTTAAGATCGTTGTAAGTTAAGATTCATCCTATTCAGAAGACTCCCTTGTAACATAAGGCCAATCAAAGTACTACGCAGATGTTTAATTACGTTTCAGGGAGTAATTGATGCACCCGCCGATTTCTTGGTGAGCCGACTGTTCGAAGACATCGAGGCATCTCCCACGTGGAATAAACTTGTTACAGAATCCTTGAAGTTACAAGTAAGACTTCGAGTTTCAGTATATCCGTACGCCAATGAGTCTCCGCTAAAGTCAGTTGATTTCTTGTATCTTTGAACTAGGAAATCGATGAAAACACAGATATTGTTTATCAAGCCACCGGTGCTATCGCCGGAGGTCTCATTGGTGCCCGGGACTTCATCATCCTCAGACATCGCAATAAGCGTGGTGCTTTCCACATAAGTAGCGGGGTATCTGTGCCCGTGTCGTTATTACCACGTCGCGAAAGCTTCATCAGGTACTGAAATTGCTGCTTATTGTGGTTGGAATAATTTTGTTGGAGCTGTTTAACAAACCAAATCTTTTTTACTTTCATTAAAGGGGTGAGAATGGAGTCGGTTGCTGGGCAGCCGAAGAATTGCCCGATGACATGAGCAAGTGTCGATTCACGTGGATCCTCAACACCAACCTAAACGGCTGGTTACCGCGAAAGATCGTGGACAATACCATGACTGGTTGTTTAAAAGAATTTATGTGTTGCTTAAGGAAGCAGATCGAGTCAAATCGATGGCTTGCTTAGTACTCTGTTTATCCGGTGGGGTAAACCACCATGGTCTTTCATCGTCGGTCTCAACAATTACGTGAACAATGAGTTCCCAAAGTGGTCGATTCTCATACTGTCGAAGATGCTCTCCATTATCGGACACCGTTGTCCAAGCAACAGTACACTGATTTAGCCGTTTGTATGATACATCGAGCAGGATGATGATCCAGCTCTATTCGCGTCCGATTCACATGCATTTTCTATCTTTTTAGGGTTTCTAGGATTAAGTACTTGCTTGTATATATTCCATCGACGACGAGTTTCCCTTTGAAATGTGCAGTGTGTACGCGTATGAGTCCCAAGTATATAATGCACCCGAAGTACCGGACTCGAGTTCATCACCTCATTCTAATCGCCAAGACTAAACGAAAGCTTGCAGCATTTTCATCCCAGTCTGTCATCATTCGAACACAGACGCATTGATTTGGCCATCTGTTTGAGAGAGCATCGTCAGTGCAGTCAGATAAATGAGCGGCTCAAGCGACATCAACCTGTACTGCTAGAAAATAACATAAAGAAACTTCAGATTCAAGAGTCATTATTAGTATTATCGCAGATCTCGGGTGGGCTGTTGCTGCAGTGTGCAATAATGAGCTGGCATGGGTAAATTTGTGATTCGATTGTTACCCACCTAAGATCACCCCAGTCATAATTGGGTCGGCGATCCCTCGTAGCTAGATACGTGTGATCAAGTGCAAGTGCACTAAGCCACGCGAAATCGTTTACAAGAGTGTTTACAAACCGTCGAGAATATGGGGACCTATCTGGTACATACTAACGTGATGCAATGCGGGATTCGTTAGCGAGGCTTGAGTACTCGTAATCAGCAGTCAACGGTCGGGATGCGTCAGGGATCAATTAGAACGGGCAGACCTTGGTAAGAGTTCACGAGGCGAATCAAAAGTTTATGTTAAGTTAGGATATACCGTTGCTCTTACTTTCATCCGGTAATCGTACACGGCGTCTTACTCCCATCGGACTACACGTTCCCATCTTGTACGTATGTCGTGCCGGTCCTCGCTAGTTTTCTTTCACGGTTTGTTGAGTGTATTATAGCATGTTTTGCACCTTGTAGTAATATGAAGACATAGGTATTGTCATGTGAATCTCGCGTGCCACCCATTAAGATCTGTGTTGCTGCAGGCGTATGTGTCAACGAAGAGAATCAGAGAAAGCTGCGGTAATCGGAGCTGTAATTCTATGTGATTTTTTTAAATCGGCCTACACTGGCTGGTAAATGTACGAAAGAAACAATAAAGTCAAGATAATACTATCAACTGTCCCCATCGTTGAATTTCCCGCAACCTTTTTCCTTAAAATCTTAAAACCCTGAAGTAAATTAGCAATAATTGTATCGTATGCTATTGAACAGCATACAGATGAGTCACAGTACAAAAGAAAATAATCTGCCGATGTAGACTCGTGAAACTATTGAATTTTCGATATAAAAGCCTCCCGCGAAGTGTAGCCATTACATCCTTTACCGGAGAGATAGTATTAATATTATAAAATGTCATTTAAAACTACAAACATGATTAGGATCACTTCGAGAGTATTGCGAACTATGAGACAGGCATACAAACGTAGGATAAAGTTAAGCCGGAAGAAGGAAAAATACTGATTTTCAATAGCAGGATATTGGGGCGCGAGTAGGTGGCGGTGGGGATAGCGGGGATTCGGGTGGGGAGCGCGCGCCGGCCCGCTCAGTCGGCTCCGCGCCGCAGAGCAGTGTGCACGAATCTTATAGCTCTCGAGCTGATCATTTATCGGAGCGGTTTATCCTTACGAGAACTACCCGGTGCTACAAGATACAACCCTCCGCTACCCTGAAATACTGCATCCCGCCAAAATCACGGATAGCAGTCCGAAGCCCGAGCACCAGGATACGCCGAGATCCAGTGAGGACTGCCAGGACCACGCCGCAATGTGAGAGGAGGGTGGCTCGAGGCGGCTACCGAAGGATGAAGGTGCAATGGCAAGTTTCCGCATTTAATTTATTAATTATTTAATTAATTACGCGATTTTCAACAATTTTATTACTGGCGTATTACTTAATTAGGCTTGTGTAATTTTATCTGATTTACTTGTTTAATATTTTCCTTTTTTCCATTTTTAATAATTTACGACTGATTTTCATCGAATGTTTGGGGGATTGATTTTGCATTTTTCGGAATTATTATTTGGTTCTACTGTTGGGATTATTCTTAATTAGTTATTGCGTATGAAAATTCGATTGCGGCCACCGTCAACGTCATTCACCGTGTGCCAAGGCAGAGGAAGTTTGATAGTTGGTAAAAAGGGATCGTAAAAGCAGATTATATGTTTGTGCGCACATTGTGTTTTGGTTTCGAGCGTGTTTACGCTACCTGTGCTCAGCCTCCCGAAACTCATAGGGCACGAAAGATTTATGAGCACAGGCCGGAGGCATACCTGCGAAATGGTTTATGGGAGCATACACCAGTTTGCATGTATAATTGAATTAAAATCTTTTTTACTCGCGAGCGTCCTTGCTCGGCTGGATGTTGGCGTTGCGCGAAATAAGTAAACGAACTCGGTGCGCGACAGCGCGCTGCCTTTCGTTTACAATCGGAGCGTAGACGTTGACCTTTGGCAAAGTATAACTTTCACGGTGTCTGGCCGGGCCAGACCACCAAGACGAATCGATCTCTTAGGAGTACACAGCGCGAGATCATATCCCCTATGCAAATTTGGAGCGGCGAAATATCGCACAATTGACGTGGTGCTCGCTTTTAAAGGGCGATGGGCTTGATGACGTACGGCACAGCTCGTTCGATCTTGGCTTCGGTGCTCTTTGACGGTACCGTTGATGCTGGGACAAGTTGACGATTAATTTAGTGCCCGTTGGTAGTGGCTGTTTAGTCCTAGTCGCGAATAGACGAACATTTGTTCGTGAAACGCCCTTGGCGTTGCCTGCTCGACGAAGCAGGCTATCAATCTCAAGTTGGCTTTACCTCAAATCCGAGATATCTGCTGCTTAGTCGCCAGGCCCGATAACTGAACGCACGCTTTCTATGAATTTCCCGGTAAACACTACATTGACTTTACCTCCGGATCCCTCGCTCAGTCGTGGAAAATTGATGGCAATATTTGCGAGGAGCGAACTCCCCCGCCGATGAGGTTTATCGAGTTTCACGTTTCCCGACAAGATTAGAAGCGAATTTCACCCGATCACGCGCAGATTCGGCTGCACACGGGTGGGCTGAACGGCGGCATATTGCTAAACGCTTTTTCCCCCGTATTTTTGACACCCTTTCGATAAATGATGGCCTAAACATACCGCGAGCCAACTCGAATATTTTCTGCCCCCGCGGCAGATTTAGATGCATCGTAACTGCGGTCATTTACATGCATAGTTTCGCCGCGAGAAGTCTAATTCCAGCCCGCGCGGCATTCCCGGCACATCCTAATTCATAGGAATGGCCGGGGCTTTCTCGCCTCGTCGATAAATTAGACGGGAAATTCGTTTTTATTAGCCCCCGTTCGCCGGGGACCCGGCCGGGCGAACACAAGTTTACGAGCAATGAATACTTTTAGTAATCTCGGAATATCGTACACTAAATCTTTTCTGGACGTTTGACTAAGATGCTTCTGGCGAAACAGAACGGCATTAATTGGAGGAGAGCGGGCCCGCTCTGGGCGAGAAACTATCTTGCTTTTATTCACGTACTCTTTGTAAAGTGCGTTTCAACAGGTTGTTGATTTAGCAGTTTATTTTTTCACCTAAATCATCCAGAGAAAGAGAGAGAGATATATATATACACATAAAGCTGTGTCTGCCATTAAGCATTGTCGCCCGTATTGTTTCCTATCTTGCAGACTCATTGGAGCAAATTTCTTTTGAGGCGTCAGTTACACGTCCACTGGCGGCCAAACGTTTGGCGTTTCTCTCGTGTTCGCCTCAACGAATCTCGCAGAATAATGGAAAAGGTACATTTACATCATTCCTCTTTGAATGAGTACTTCTTTTATTACACGCTTCTTCCAATGCAACACTAGTAAACACTAGTCGAAGCTTTTCTTGACTGGCCAGGTATTGACATGTGCGATCCACTGAACTGGAATGTACGTTTGCCGATGGAAGTTTGGTGCGAAGTGCGAATCAATAAACGTCTCGGTGAATGCACATGGTCCCTCGGGATTTGGTCCCTTTTTACTCGACTGGAGGATGTGTTGACGATATTGGAGCCAAGAGCAATTAATCGTAGTGGGAATCAATTAGCATACTCCCGTGCAATAGCCATTGAATCCCAAGCAAAAAGGGGCAGCCCTTACTCCCCGAGGGTAGTTATACGCCCTGGGAGGAAGGGAGGAATTTTTTCCTGTACTTCTTCCGTACGTTTCCTCTGTCATTCCCCCGGTAGACCTCGATTCCTCGGGCCGTGTTACCTCCTTCCTCCCTCGTCGACGGCATCCCCTCGCCAAGGTCAGCCGACGGCGGAGGTTACGTTTCCATGGCGACGTGGGAGCCCAGGTTGACGTGACGCCCATTTCCATTCGTTTTCCGCGTGCTGAGCGTACCTTTGCGCAGTTCGCGCGAAGACGTCCGACGAAGCTCGCCATAATTTCGAGGGTGTCTTGCCAGCCTCGTCCTTCGCCCTTCGCGTCTCCCCTTTCTTCGCACCCGTCGCACTTCCGCAAGCTCGCTTCTTATCTCGCCGGCGAGCTGCGCGCTTTGAACAAGTCTCCCCCCGTTAAGCGCGCGCGAACCGCTCGACGCCGCGGGCCGACCGGGGCGAGGGTGGCTTTCCTCGCGAGGTGTGGTCCATTTTTAGATGCATTGATGCCGAGAGTAGCCTTGAACCTCGCTCTCTCGGTATTGGCGGCAATTGGCCGGCGCCGGGAATTATTCATTAAGTCGGGAGATGCGCGCGTTTACAGCATCTGGCAGCTTTAATTCGAGGCTCTCTCGTCTCCTGACTTATTCGCCCGGAGAGAGCCCCCTCCGCCACCCACCCAAGCGTTTCTCGTGGAGGATTGCCAAGAGTTTCGTAATTCAGATGGCCGCTGCCATGCAGCTTCGGCAGGGTGGTGCCATTGACACCGAAAACGTGAAGCGAAGCGACCACCTGTGGCGAAGGTCATGGGAGCCTGCCTCTACTCTGTCGTCACTACTGACCACAATGACTTACACTTGGTTGTCTCCTCGCATCCTCGGCTCGTCACTCCTCGTCCCCTGTCAGCGATCCCAGTCGATCTAGCGCATCTCACTCGACACATTTTCGAAGCCCTCTTTTCTCAGAAAACAGTCTATCCTCCTAATTGAATAGGAGTTGAGTGAAAAAGTGCATCAACGCGCTTCGTATTGCAGTAAGAAAATGCGAGGAGTTTCGGACCGGTTGGCGTGCTCAGCCGGTTTTGCTGGGGGATGCGTTGAACAATAAAGATGCTTCTTGTTTCGTCGACGATATATCGTGATTATCTGGACCGGCCAGTAGTAGAGTTCGAGCACTGGTCGGACAAAGCTTGGCAAGCCCATCCATCTTGTTTGAGCTCCTTTCGCAACTCGACCATTCTACCAGCAACACTTTCCCACCCGGCTATCATAGTTTAGACCCAGTGCATCGCCCATTTCGCCTTTCCTCCGCCTTTTCCGCCGCATAAAGCACAATGGAAAGGCTTTTCTGCGAGAGTGTTCCGTGCACTGGCCGCTCCTTTGATTTAACGAGGACTCTCCCGGAAATGATGAGCTTTAAAACTGTTGTAGCCGAGGCTCCCGCGGTATTCCAGTACAAATGCGGGCAAGGCGGGGCCTCTCCGTGGCTAAGGCGCACTCGTCTTTTAAGTCACGTACGATGCAAAGGCGCATTTTGATTTTTATGTTGCGCGGTAAAGTGTTATGACAAACCTGACGGGGCAGGTATTTGCGGGAGTATCTACGGTGGCATCGGGATCGTCGTGTAGCTAATAAAATCCAGCGTCATACGAGCCGCGCTCGTGAATGGCAGCTTTATTTCCGCCGCGCGAGACGCCCGACTAGTCCGAGCGAGTAAGAGTTGGCCGATGCATTAGCCGGCCCACATAGCTGATGTCATTCGGACGTACTCTCCTCGATCTCGGAGGTTTAACTCTACTTTAGCGAGGCTTGCGCTCCCAATTTATTGGACAAACGCGTTGCTACGCCAGAGAGCAGCCAGTTAAACCTGCTAAGAGGCGCTAGACATAATTCAGCTCGATCTTGCCCGCTTGAAACTTGCGCCGAGCCGCCGCGCGTTATCGTAACTTTAGGCACTCGAGCGGTTCTCGAGGCGAAACTCTATCCCTTACCAGCCGAAATCGGCCTCAGAATTCCCTCCCGACGAACGTTTCTACTCTAAGTCTGGCCGCAGTAGTATCGGTCGAACCCTCGTCGGACCAGCCTCATCGTCCGCCTCTCACTAAGCTTGTACATATGTATACTTGCCATCGCGTATTCCATCTAATGAGAGAGAGAGAGAGAGAGAGAGGGAGAGACGCGCTTGACTATACATTGGGTTTTTGCAGGAGGGAAGTACGGTGAATTCATCAGTTTTAATTGTCCGGCACACTCGCTTTTACGGCCAAGGGAAATTTATGGCGATTCGAGGGACGCATCCCGCTGCGAGCGCCGGCGGAGAGACTCTCCCGTAAAGAGGACTCGTGCCAAATAATTACTAGCCTCCCTCAATGCGAGAGAACATTTATCTTGCGCTTGAGCTTGGTGGAAAGTGTCGTTCTTATCCGATCTTGGATCTTTATGTTTTCAGCCATTTAAGCCCCAATGCAGAATTCAATGTATTTATTTCTGGTCGGTTGGCGCGTGCCACTGTTGATTGCAATTCTCCCCGCGAAGCTCGCAATGGCTGTGAATGTCGGAATGGCTAGTAATTATTCGTTGGCTGGCTCGCGAGGCAAAAAGAGGGAAAGAGAGAGAGAGAGAGAGAGAGAGAGTGGCTGATGTCCGCCGATTTACGAGGAGCGTCGAGGAGCATCATCGTAAGGTTTTAAGCGGCCACTCAACGCGACACTTTGCCAGCACTTGGCCATCGATTGCCAGTCAAGCTCCACTGTTCTCTCTCTCTATTTTCCAGAGCTCGTTGATCCGCCGGAAAAATGTTGAAGCCGAACACTCGAGGCTCACACGAGCGGCGATGACGATGTTACCGCGAGCGAGACAAACAGCGCTGCTCGATTTAGCAGTTTAGCCTGACAAACTATCGCGAGTAGCTAGTTGGCCCGATCCTTTCGCCTTAAACGAACCCTGAAATCCGTCGCCGTAAGACGACGTTCCCCGGGAAATCGACTTATTTTCTGCCACCCATCTTCCACCGGCGAGGAGAAGAGAGATTCATAGTCTCAGCTCCGCTAGATTGAGCCTTGTTAACTCACTAGGCAAGCCAGCCCGAGCTGTTGAACGAACCTTCGTTCCTCCTCCCGCTGGCATTAAGCTCGTCCCGCTTGCCAGATTATGTCGGCCCTAATTAATTACCCTGTAATAATTAACGCGGCAGGCGTGCGCGCGCGCGCACTCGGCTTATCCGCCGCGTGTACGCGCGCGCGCTCCCATTACAATCCGAGTGATGACCGCGCGTCCCGATTTTATCCCGATTTAGTGGCGATTTAATGGGGAAAAATCGTTGCCGTCCGAATTTCCCGGCCGGGCAGATTTTCCCTCGAAAAGGCATACGGAAGGGATGAAGCACCGGGCGGTTCTCCCGAAGGAAATTCATGCTCGGCGTAACTTTGAATATTTATTGCCGGCGCTTATAGGGAACGCTTGCGCCTCCCATCCTTCGCGCCTTCCTATTTATCCGGAAAGTATCGATTTCCCGCCAGAGCGCTAGAATAACATTCAAGGCTATTAGGCGTAAATCGTTTTTATATTTAATTGGACGCCGGGAAAGGTGGGGGGGGGGGGGGGGGGCTGAGTTGTTTATTTTAGATTAAGTTTTTCAGCGGCGTGACGAACTGCGGCCGAGAAAGTTACTTTGTATCGGATCTAAAAAGATATTATGTGAGGGGGTAACGAGATTGGAGGGTTGGGTAACGAGAGCTCCATGGGGATATCGCGCAGCGGAGACAGAGAGGTATAACTAGCTATCCCCGGGATAATAATTTGACACCGTGTCGATCTCCGATATCGTTTGACACAGATTCCCGTCGCTCTGGGAGTTCCCGCGCCCTCCTAGATACACCGGGAATATCTGTTTTGCTCCAATCGCCGGAGAAGTACATGCTCTCCTCGCCACGGAGACTCGGCAATACTCTTCCGGGCGATTAACCAAGCTCCAATCACGATTCTTCATTGAGTAAGAAGCGCGCGGAGAAAGGCGCGCCGAAAGTCGGGCCGGGTAGATCCGAGAAATTTGTAGCACTTGTTAGGATTGGTCGTCGCCGATCGGGAAATGGAACGTGCGGTCAAGACACTCGATTTCCGGGCAGGAAGTCAATCCCCGCTCGCTCGGCGGAACCTCGGCCGCGCGAGCGATATGTGATTCGGTTTTGGAACGGGCGACGTGAATCGCCCCGTCAAGAGACGTCTTCTCATCGGCCGAGCTCGACTTTCCCTCGGTTTATTTGTCACGTGCGACGTCCGAGCACTTTATTTTCATTGACCCGGCCGCTCTTAAGCTCGTGTCCAGCGAAATGGCCCAGAAATCGTATCCAACCTACCACGATCTTTCCCTCCTCGACATAACTCCCTCTGGCCTCTATCCGCCGTCCATAATCAATCAGTCAGGCTTAACTTCTTTCGCCTCGCAAACAATCCCACTATCAAATCTACACTACAGCAATTCACGGCTCGGCAGGGATTACGTGCTCCAGTCCGAATTGCTTTAGCAGTCTCTCTACTTATAGCCGGCGGTGCCGTTTCCTAGTTGTTCCCGTCAAGAATAAGCGGTACGGTGTATACAGGGCCTGTTTGCAATCTGGCCGGCATCCGTGCTGGCCGACGTTCAACAAGAACACAATGCGGTTTCACATGCGGTTTCGTGTGCATGCTGCCATGGCCAGGCTCGCTGCAGTGATATCCTCGGGGTATTGCGTACATCGTTTTTAATGATATCAGCGTGCCGGGGAAGGCTCCATTAGTCTGATGCGAGTTGGCCGGGGAATCCTTACTCTCCAGTTGCGAGACCGTGCACCTGTTAGAGAGGGATTCTGGGAGCAAGGGAAGACCAAGTCTGCTTGGAACGAGGGAAAAAGGCAGTCTTATATTGCGAGTTTAAATCAAATTATCCGCAAAGAGAAAGAGACGGGATGAAACTCCCCCTCCTCTCTCTCCCTGGCGCGGGGACACGTAGTTGCTTTATTTTGCGCGCGAAGTTAGTAGTCGTAAACTGAGGAGATACACGGGAGCTTTTAGCGGAGAGTACAGTCTCGGTCCGGCCAGCGTGGTGGCGGGGCCGATTCGCAATGCCCTCGTCACGGATGTTTGTTCCATAAGCAATATCTGCGAAAAGAGGAGCTCTCTGGGTGCAATTAGGGTTGAGTGCTTCCACGAAAGTGCGAGGATTGTTAGCGCTCATTTAAACCCGGGCTAACACGGACAATACACGCGTTCCGGCGCGTTTAAGGCTGCCGCGCGCGCGCTCAAGAGTAATTAGCGAGGGTGGTGGGTAGGCCGGCGGCGCTTCTTAGTCGGCTGATTGAATTGGCCTAGGCAGCAGTTTTATCGGCTGGTTTCATATAATGGGAAAGTTTCGCCGGCGAGGGTGATTAATTAAGATGTGTTATTGCGCCTAACGATGGAACGAACGCGAGGGCAGGTCGAGTGGTGTCGAAGTAGTTGGGAAAAATTCATAAGCGCCGTCCACTTCTTAAACTGTTCCCGCTCGCGGCGGCAAAAGTTTGCTTAGTTATTCGGTAGAGTGTCTTCCTCCTCCCTTGAATATCCCTCGGGAACTTGGGGACATCGCTTTATTAACACGTCGCTTGACCGCTCCGAAGTAGACTAGAGCTTGCGCACACCCTCAACTTCTCCAGTTATCAAAGTACGGAAGTGTGCGAGTTGTCATTGTACTGGCTCGTTGTTTCTCATCTTTGGGGAGGTTTAAAAAAGGTGTGCGGGCCTGGGCGATGCTGGTGGAACTCGTTCCAGGTCGCGCGAGTGTCCATTGGCGGTTTGGCAGGGGGGAATAAATTCCGGCGGGCCGGCAACGACATCCGCGAGAGGCCCACACCCTTCCTTTTTAATTAAATGCTCGCTACCCCGAGCGGCATCCACCCTCTTTACCCGCTATATCCTTCTCCAGCTCACTTTCATCCCCTTGCTGCCACCCGTACGCCCTTTCATGGCTTTTTTTTCTCGCTCGGCCATTCGCCAGCTTATCTCGCCCCAAAGTTCTCTATCTGTACGCCACTATCTCTCTCTCTCTCTCTCTCCCGTATCCCTCGCTCCTTTTTCGACGTCCTGCACCAACACCCGCCCTGGTCTCTCTCCCTCTCCCTCTTCTGCCCGCTCTCATTATCGACCAGCGGGTGTAATCAAGAGCAACGAGAGCGGAAAAAGCGACTGGCTTGTTTGACTCGTGTGTGCGTGTGTGCGCGCGCGCGCGCGCGCGCGCGCGCGCTCGTGAAAGGGAGGAGAGTGGGAGCGCGTGAATTTATTGGGGATAATGATGCGGTTTTACAGGACTAGCCGACAGAAGCGGCTCTCGGTAGCCAATGAAATCGCCGCCGCGATCCCAATAGATTAGGGAAGTTTTTCGCCAGCGGGGAATCATGGCGCGGAAAGTTTATTGGGCCAAGGGAATGTAGGGTTCATACTTCTGGACAGTGGCGCATGATTTGCTCGGGCGGAACTTTGGTCACCAAGGCCGCGCCAGTGGAGCGCGGGCAACTTTTTAATCGAGTTTCCCAATCGGCCCGAGTTTAATTCGAGCCCGCACCTATCCGGGATAAGTGCGGTCCGCGCGTGTGTATGTATATTTGCGAAACGGCTGCACTCTCTGGCCGCTCGCGTGGGAAGTCGGCTGGAAGCAGCAGGTGAAATTCGTTTGGGGGCTCGGGGCGTAAAAATCGGCGGCGTGTGCGGGCGCGGTCTCTCGCACCCTAAGACCGAGAGCGTATATTAACCCACGTGTTATATCGGGCGCGTGTTCTTCCCGGTGCGTGAGGAAATTTACGAGGTGTTTGCTCTGCGCTAAATCCCCGGCCTTTGTGCGCCGTGTCTCGGCGACGCCGCGAATCCCCTGATTTACGGCCAGCCACCTTTGAAGTGCGCGCTCGCGCAGTTGCCATCAAACTGCCGTCGAGGATTATATAAATTCGGGCTATTGTTTCTCTCAGGGAAGAGAGAGAGAGAGAGAGGGGGGGGAGGCATGGATGATTTGTTAGCAGGGGACTCGTCGGAGCATTCGCCGCTCTTACAAATGAATTGTTTGGGAAAAGCGGCGCTCGCGAGCGTCGCCGCCGGGCTAGCCAGGACACTCGACAATGGGACACTTTAATTTTAGTGAGCGCCGCTGTGTGCAGTTGTCCGGCAGAATTCACTCGGCACACTCCTCCAGAGTATCGTCCGTAATGAAACCGCTAAACAAAGCCGATCGCACTGAAAGTGGCCGCAATCTCGGCGAACTCTGCGCGAGTAATTTAAAATTACGTTCCGCCTGGATCGAGCGAAATTAAACCGCCCGAGTATCCCATCGGCGAAATGTATTTCTACCGATTTCGATCGGTAAGAAAAAGACGAATTGAGAATCTCCGCCTTTTACGAAGTCGGTTAAAAAGGACCTTTCTTCCCGAACTACGTTCGCTGGTGATTTGGCTTCTTATATGCTGCGTTAAAGGGTCAAGGAAGCAGTCGATTCTCCGCTCGAAGGGCTCGGAATTCCTCGCGCGGCGATTTACCACTCCCGGCACGTGCATGCAGTCGGATTAATGAAGTGATTTACTCGGTGTGCGATTCGGTTAACCCGAAATGCCGGGCTCACTGGACGCACTTGCACTCTCGCTACGAGCCATTTCGTCCTGACGGCGAAAACTAATAGCATTATCCCTTTCGGCGCCATGAAATCTCGAGTATATCCTCGATTCCGCCGAGCTTCCACCAAACCACCATCGCTTTACTTCACAGTTAACCTTTTTGCGTGAAATATCGGCTCGCCCATGCACTAATCGACGACATTAGCAGTTTATCTTAGCTACTACTCGCAATTCGCAATTAGCAATATTCGCGTACCCACTAGGAACCTTGCGACGGTCTAATTGCTCCCTTGGGCTTGCGCCATGCACGGCGAATTACAAATGCTTTAATCAAGTGGTAATTCAGTAATGGGTCTGGGTAGCCCTTGCAACCCTACCCGAACATTATTACCAAGTCCCCCGGACTTGGCTCATTCTTTCCCGCGACTATATTTGTTCTCAGCGCGTTTAGCAATTAATCTGTGGAAAATACGCGTGGCTGGAGCATCATCGATTCTGGCTGCTCGACATATCGCCGTGCATTTGCATGCTAATGCCGGGCGGCCGCGCTCCCCCTAATACCTAGTAGGCAATAGCCGCTTGAATTATGAAGCAGCCTTTCGAACGGCCGGCAGCGCGGCATACGCGTGTCCATTAGAATTAAAACGATATGCCGCCTCGTTGTCCGCGCCGATTAAGCTCGTTATCAAGCGCGAGTGCGCGCTCTCGCAGATTAGCCGACTCGGCCAGCTCTCGCTCGATGATTAATCGGAAGGCTCGAATCGAGAAAGGAGAAACGATTCGTCGAGCAGTGACGGCTGGTATCCGCTGGGCGGACGCTCGGATCGGCATGAGCGTAAATCTCTCGCGGGAGACATTGCGCTCTCTGCTCCTTAAAGGCGGGGAATATGTGAGCCTGGTACACTTGAGAGTTGAAGGAGAGCTTGGCTCGGTGCTCCGGGTGAAGGGCTCGCTGCCGCCGGTGTTTCCGGATTGCAGTAGGCCGCCGCCTCTCGCAAATCCTGGGGGAGAGCGATGCTCTCGGGCATTTGACGCGAAACAGTGGGACATAAAGGAGAGCCTAGGCAGTTTGAGAGGGCCAGCCAAAGAGGATAGCTCCGAGCGAAATCCCATAAGGGACGGCAGGCCCCCCTGAAATTCGGGGAATACCCTCGTAGATAAAGCTCCACCGGTAAACCTGCCGGGCAGAGAAGGCACACGCTCACGCCCAGCCTCCGCTGGGAAGTTGCGTCTCTACTACGAAAGCTTTGTTAAATATCTCCGTAGAGCTTCGCCAGGATTCTCATTAGGAATGTCGTGTACGACCTTTCGAAACCACATGAGAAGGATAGTTGTCACATTTTTCTTCACTCGTCGGACTTATGTCTCTCTAGCAGAGTAATTAGGAACGATACCCAAGTCACACAAAAGTCTGTTACTTATGCAGACTTGAGGGCCGAGGGGGGAACTTGTTCTCAACTTTATGTCCCGCTTCTCGGGCGAGCTTTCGAACTCGGGGGCGTTTCTCGGTTTACTCTCTCGATCGCAGCGCGGAGTTTGTAATACAAATAGGAACTGTAATGAAACCTCGCGTTATGAATGGACAATTGGAGTGGAGGGAAGTTTGCTGAGCGCGGCTGGTATTGCTCTCTGTGCAGGTGACGACTTTCGAGGGGCGAGGAGGATCCGGGCGAACGTTCTCTCGCAGATAGAGACCAGCACCAACGATGGCCTTTCACTGGGATAAGCTCTCGCCGGCTGAATTCCAGCAGCTGCAGGATTTGGCAGCTTGTAAGTAAAAGAGTATCGCCCGGGAGAACCTTCCCAATGTCCTCCCACTCCCGTTCACTTCCGATCCTAGTTCTACGCTCCTCCTGCCAGGATTTACGATATTTCCCATGTCGGATCGTTCGATTGGAATATTTATTTAAATCGTTCACAAACTTCAAAGACGAACTGGAATCAAGTGGATTAAGAGGCAGATCGAAAAGTCAGGGGTGCATTTGCTGTTCTCCTTAAACCGATATGTCTGACCATGACCGTTCGTTTCTACTTCGCGCCTCCGCCGCCGCAGATCAATAGGTTTACGGATACTACACAGCTTCCCTATTGATCTCGGCTACTAATGCCCTAGGATCAAGTGTATTTTTCTCCCAAAGACATATTCCTTCGCCCTCGGTTTGTCCATTGGACGAGGAGGAGGAGGAAAATGTACCTGGCGGCGGGGAATCTTCTTAGTGTCGTAACATTCTCAAGCGAGCCATGCGAGCGGCGCAAAGCTCGTCCCCCTATTAATACTTTTCCCTGGCTGAACTCGGCCTTTCAGCCAACTCTCCATATGGCTCTTTCCTTTCAAAGTATGCGGGCCGCATTAGCGGCTCCGCCTTACGAACTTTAACCACTGCTCCAATTAGGACTGGGCACATTGAATAGTTAATTGCCCGCGCGTTAATGGGGCAAGCCAGCTTGGCGAGAAGCGCGGAAGAAATCTCGCCGGGATTAACGCTCATACAAGCTTTCGGCTTACGCGCTGGGCTGTTGTGCCTTATCAGCATAGTTCTCGAGTATCGTTCATCATCGGGGAATTACGAGCTCACGGGGAAGATGTGAAGTTGGCCCCCATAACTTTGGAGAGCCTGGCAAATGGGGGGTTGGGGGGAGGCAGGCCGTTATTAGAGCGGAGAGAAGCGCGGATTTGGGAAAAGTGGGGGAGCTTTTGCAAACGGCGCGAATCGGCCCGATCGAAATGCCAATGCGTCAAATTCGCAGCAGCCGCCCTTGGAAAGTTGCGAGCGGGGGATGCTTATCGCTCGGATAAAGTTTAATGAATATTCCCGAGGAGCGCGGAGTGCGGAAGGTACTCCCGGTGCGTTAATCATGTGGCGGTCGAACGCGATCCATCATCGGAGGCCTCCCGTCAATCGCTCCGAAAATAGTCGGCTGCCAAAAATACCTCCTCCGTTAAGTGCATTATGACGTAGACGCGCGCGCGGTAGATTAGGCCAATGGTCTCCTATTATTAGTCAATTTATCGGGCTTGTTTCCTCTGCAAACAACTGAATCCCAGATGTTCGATCGATCGGCCTTCCTATACTCATTTTCTTCCTTATTCTCGGCCCAGACCTACCTGCACTGCTACTCCACTCGAATCTCCTTTCCCGCACTAACTATTTCCATAGCCAGAGTCACCGACTGTACTAACAGACTAGACACGGTTGGTTGCAGATTCGACGCGAAAGCTTCAGGATGTCCTCGCGGAATTTTGCGGCAGCATCGTCACGGCCAGCGGTCAGCCCAAGTACCATCCCGACGGGGTAAGTTGTGCCTGTTTCCTCTGGCCAAGTACCGTTCGAGGGCGATCTACTCCGCGTAGAAGTAGAGTTCTCGCTCGGTTTATCAATATCTGGCCGGAGGTCTTTTATGCGGCAATTTGTGGCCGGCGGGTCCCTTCCTGAATCGAAATACGCCTCGCGCGCAGATAGATATCGGGGAATTAATAACGCCGGCGCACGGATAGGCGGTCGGGTGATACCCGGAATAATAGGTGGATCCTAGATCAACAGAGGAGGAGGAGACGCGCTGGGCCCTGAGAAACGTGACCAGAGCCTCGAAATCCAGATAAGACGGGGCGGACGAAGCAACCAGCGAATTCTCCTCGACCATGGACCAGCTTGGATAACTGAATCCTCCGCGGTAGAAAGGAGCGCCGCACTCGAGAGGAGTATTATATTTCCGTCGATGGCGTGTCGTCGAGCAAAGGGCTTACTAAAAGCTCGGCTGCATCCTGGCTCCAGTGGCGTGTGTGTACTGTGTAGGCCTGCCTGGTCAAAAGATGAGCGTGAAAGGCGTGGAGATGATCGGACCGATCGATCGGGCCACTTTGAAAAGGATCACTTGAGCGAATTCTCGTTTAACCGCGCATTCGAGGCCACTAATCGGACGGATACGTAGGCACGCCCGATCGAGTATTGACTGGCAGACGGCTCGAACGAGGAAGGCTCGCGCCCGTGGGAGAACCCCGCCACTGTCACACGCCTTCCAAACCCAATTCCACTCTTGGCCGGCTTACAATTAGAAGCGCCGCTGCTCGCGCAGCCCAGCACCGTCCTAATCAGCTTTGTCCTCGGATACTCGCTCAATCCCGCGGGTATTGGACCCGCCGGATGGAATCCGCGAGACTTGGACGCGCGTTCGATGCATATCGGCAAGTAGCAATGAAAAGATTAACTAAATCGCTCGTAAAAGTGCGCCGGCGTTCTGGCCGCGCGCCGAGGACTCGAGCGGCTAATTCTCCGTTTCGCTGGCGGTGCGGGCTTATCTGCCGCTCGCCAGATATTTGGCGACGGGTTCATAAAGCGCGCAGAATGAGAGCCCTCTGTGTACCCTCGCTCTCGCACTCGCCCCGGAATTGTTCCGTGTTCCGCGGCCGGGGGGAAAAATTGTCAAGCCAGGGCGACGCTTGTATCGAGCGTGGTAGCGGCAGCCGCGCGGTATATATGTCGACTCCCTTTTAATTGATTCCGTAGAAATTGTTGTGCCTGGACAAAGGGACAGGCGGCGGGGACTCGGCGGCAAAAAATCTGCTCTTGACCTCTCACTCTGCTCGCGCGCTCCATTCCCTTCCATCCTACCCGGCAATTAAGGCCCAAGCACATACTTTGTGTCCGCCGGACTATAATCCGCCAGCTGGGATCAATTTATTAAGCCCTTTATTTCCCTTTGCCGGCCACGCGTACTTTCCCTCGCTCACACCTCCGCCGAATAATCTAATAACCGGCTAATTGTGAAAAAGCGCGTCGCAGCTTTTCCGCTACCGGGAATTATTGCTACTCCGAGTTTCCGTGTCCTCTCGAGGATCTTGTGGAGCATTTACTCAGCGCAAGCTCCTCGATCCTAAAGGCAAAATCTCTGCGGTGAAAAGCTGAATTTTCCTCGGACAAAGGACCCGCAGCTTACGCCTTCATTCTCTCTAATCCTGTTGCCTCGTGAACACAACTGACCAGAAAGGGAGAGAGAGAGAGACAGAGTGTAGAAGGCGGGTGGGGTCGAAGAAATCTGAGGTACAGTGGTCGGGTTAAATAGCTGCTCGAGTTAGTCCTGGTTTACCTTTCGGGCAAATTAGAGTGAGCGTGCGTGGCGGCGAGGAAAAGGGATCGGATCCCTTTCGGGGCCGCGTCCGGGGGAGGGCAGTTTGGAGGGAAAAGCATGTGTGCGCCGGCGAGAGAGGGAGGATGCAGTGCACGCGGGGCGAGCGTCGGTGGTTGTGTGTCGGCCGCGTGTTTTCGAAGGACACCCCCGCTGTGCCGAAGGTGGAAAAAGGGGTCTTGGCGGACCGCAAGGGTGCGGTTGCCTAGCTACGTGACGTCATCTCTGACGCAGTGAAACTGGAGAGAGAGGGAGGAGCAGTCGGCATCGACGAAGAAACGAGATGGAGAGCGAGGTCACTGCGTTATCTCCTCGCCGCAAAACGCGCCCGATCCCCGAGAGGTGCTTGAACCGCACATGCATAAAGTCGAGTCCCCCACTCGCAAGAACCATGCCACAATAGCGCAGCAACCCCGCGCGACTACTGCTATTATTCGCCCGCGCGCCCGCGCGCCCCCGCGCGGATAGTCGCTCCGGTGGGAATATTGCCAAAAAAAGCAGGATCCGCCCTCGAGATATAACTCTCGCCCGCCCGGCGAAAGAAGAGGCTGGATCTTGTCTGGCAGTGCTATCGTCGTGCTTGCCGACACTTTGGAAGCTCGTAACTCTCCCGGGGAGAATATGTCGCCGGCGAGAAGAGCGTCGCGGGAAGATCATGGGAATGGCGCTATTGCGGATCCTAGCCGAAGGGGATGACGGGAGGAATAACTGGCTCGCTGCTCGTTCGCGTCCCGGTCTCGACAATAAGTCGAGGTGTAGCGGCACATCAGACATTCCCGAGCGTCATCGCGGCAGGACACACTCGGCATTTTCTCGAAAGGCTCTCCGGCCCGAAGCCTGGAAAAACGGGGTCGAGTGGTGCAGGTGGGAGATGCGTCTTGCTTAAGTGCATAAGTCAGCGAGACGCGTCTCCCCGGCTGCGCATAATGCGATCTGGGTAAACGGTTTAGCGGCCGGCCGCACTAGCTCCCATCCGTAAAAACATTTCCGCCGAAAGTGACGAATGGCGGTGGAGCCGCGGTTCGGATGAATAATGGCGGTGTTATAGAATTTCGCGGCGAGCCCTCTTTAAAAACTCGCCCTCTCCCGTCTCGGTGTAGCTCGACCTTCCGATGGATTTCGCTCGCGAGCCTCGCCGGAGAGCTTATTGAATCGGCGCGTTATACATTTACGCACCGTTAATGGCCAGGCGCGGGACACTCGCCCTCATAAATATGAATCAGCCGGAACACATTTCGCCTCCGACACGATTCCCCGTGTTCCCGCGGAATACCGGACGCGGTGACGCTCCGCTGTTAGATAAGAGCCAGAGGAGGGGAGTGAATTCTCGTCTTCAAATTTCCGGCAAGTCCGATGGAACGGGGGCCACAACTAACGAGGCACGAGGAACAGGTCAAATTGGAAGAAGCCGCGAGAGCAAACTTATTAGAAGCGAACAAGTTGGCAAGTAGAAAGAGTCGGACACGAAAGCCGAGCTCCGGTGTCCAAGGCGTCCAAGTGCATGGTTGGCGGGCGGAGAGGGTATTGCGAAGATGGTCGATTATCAAAGGAAGGAAGTGGAGCACAGTTGGTAAGAAATGCCGTCGGGGTTCGCGAGCGACGTTCTTCTCCTCGTCGTGCGGCGTTCGCAGTTTCGGATATTTCCTCAGACTCCTCCTCGCTCAGCCTCTCTTCAAGTAGAAATCCTCCTGTCGAGACTCGAGAGCCAGGTGGAAGTGGAAGAGTCTAGCTAAAAAGGCTCGCCAGCCAAGGAAAGAGGGACAGGCGAGTTCCTCGCGGGAGCGGCGGCATTGCACGGATTTACCATGCAGCTTCTTGTAGCAAGAAAATATTTTTCTCCAGCTGGAGCACACTTCTCCAGACAGATAGTAAGAGATAAGCTGAGAAGGAGAGAGAGACTTCTCTGGCCGCGTAAATTCCTAGCACGAGCCCCGGCACATTCCTTTGAACCCTCCCCGGACAGATTTACTGGCCGGAAGTAAGTGTTACACGCTTTTTCGCCGCTTGAATATTAAAATCCCTCCGGATACCGCCGATTCCTTAAGCTCGCTTACCCCTCGAGTGGCTTCTTAATCTCGGCTAATTGAAACTCTGATTCTCTGGAAACCTAAAGAATTCAGTTTCTCCAATCCGATCGCCGTCTAATCCCCTTTTTCCCCAGGACAATCCGCACCTTTATCTTATTCTTCAATAGCCGGACTTGCGCGTGGCCCTCTGCTGATAAGTCTCGGCAAATCCCTCGGACGATTCTAGTTAGACGCATCATTCGAACGGCAACACGGAGCTTTCATTCCTCGAGGAAAGCGCTCGTGGGGACTTGGCCGGGGAGAACTGGCGAGCAGAGAGAGGCCGCGAATAGCAAAAGCAACGAGGCGCACGCTTTTATCGTTTCCATGGACGCGCATAAATGTCGTAAGCGGCGTGCGTGACGTCATGGCACAGATGCAGACCAGATGCAGTGAAATCGGAGGGTGCACCGACCTCCGCGCACCCCGTTCGCCACCCACTCGGCCTCTCACCGGCCTCTCCTCGGCCTCCTCCTCACAATGACGTCACGCTTCTCTCGCCCTTCCGTTGCCATGGCTGCTCTGACGTCATTGTTCTCTCTCTCGCGCCGCGACAGCCAGGACTTTCCTTCTTCAGTCCTTTTCCTTTCCACGGCGATTTACGGTGATCCAGTTAAAGCTCCGGGGCCCCCGATGCCGCCCCCGCCCCCGCCACCGCCTGAAATTGTGAGCGATACGCTAGATTGATCCTAGCAGGGCGCGATCTCTCCCCCCCACCGGAAAGAATGCCACTCGATCAAAACGCTCGCACCTACCCCGGATCCATAAGTTACCGACATTTTTCTTCCTCGAGGCCCAACCGTCCTCTTCATTGATTACCCGCCGTCACTCGCGCGGCGGCGAGCACCGGCGCTATTTCCTCGCCAACTTTAATTAACTTGCAGCGGGAGAATGCGGCCGAAAGTCGTGTTTCCTCGGGGAGTCCTTTCGGAAATTGCACCGGCGGGATCTTGTAGATCGCGCCGAGTGTGGGAAGTGCAAGCTGATAACGAGTTGATGGGGAGAGAGATAGGGGCTGACTCTGCTCGGGGTAAGACTGAAAGTATGGCTGTTGGATGCGATAAAACCGGAATACCAAATGGTCGCTTACTCTCTCCCCCTCCGCAGGCGCTCGTCGATGTATGTGTTCGCGTTCGAGGAACAAACGTACACGCGGGGCTATTTCGGGTGCATCAAGTTTCTCTGACGTACGGTTCGGGGAGTGTGTTGTGTGTAGCGGAGTAGAGCGGAGATCTGCGAGCGAGAGTGCGTGCCCGAGACGAGCGAGGCAGTACACCGAGAATCGCGCCGGCTGTGCTTGCAATTAGAGGGGTATTGTTCGAACTCTGTCTCTCGCTGCGGGACTAGCTACATTATTCCATTACGGCGGGCGGTACCCGATGGAACAGAATATCCAAGCTGATGCACGGTTCTGCCGGAGCGGAGAGCTTTATGCCCGAGATATGAGCGGCGCTCGATCAGCCAGCCGGTAACTCCGCCGCCGCCGGCTGCAAGAGCTTGCGGCTGCCGCGGATCATTCTTTCTCGCGGCGCGATCGGCAAGCAGACATCATTTATTCTCGGTTGGGAGATGCTCTCGTCTATCAAGCGAGCGATGATGTAACTTTAGAGCCGGAGCCGCAATCGGAATCGGCCGATCTTCCACGGGCACCGTGTCCGACTGGATGTTCGTGGGGGAGAGCTTTTTCCGCCGGACGGCTAACTTTCATCCGGCTCCTCGTAGGTCGAACCACTCCTCTCTCCCTCTCTCTACTTCTCTCCGGGCGGAGGTAATTCCGGAGCTATCGAGTTAGAGTTTAATACCGGCCCTGGAAGCTGGAGGTGCTCTCTTCTCGCGTGCCGATACTACATCTCCGTGGCATCCCCTCGTTTGGCTCGGGATTCGTGACGATATTGAATTTCCAGGAGATTCTGCTTCCTCCTCCTGCCGGTTCTGCCAAATGGGAATCCTCTTACCCGTTGGCTGCGCCGCTAAACTACTATTCCACGCTTCGTTTCGGCGAACGTGCTAATTGCTCTTATTCAAGGCTCGAAAGTCTCCAAGAATTTCTGCGCGTCTCTGGCCCGCCGCTTGTCCGCTTGAATTTCTTTCGGAGCCTCGAGGAAGTCAGACATGTTGGATTGAGAAGCTTATTATGTTTGATCAGGGTGTGGAT
This sequence comes from Crossocerus cetratus, assembly GCA_963675795.1. Taxonomy (NCBI): domain Eukaryota; kingdom Metazoa; phylum Arthropoda; class Insecta; order Hymenoptera; family Crabronidae; genus Crossocerus; species Crossocerus cetratus. The sequence goes on along the minus strand of OY776665.1, from coordinate 20,165,855 downwards.
TCCAGGGTGGTAAGAGCTTTAATTGGAGCGAGTTGGTCCCGGCGGCGAGGAGGAGGAGGCACCTTTAAGGCACCACGCGAACAACCGAGCTATTCTTAGGCCCTAAATTGTTGACACTCTGCTCCACCCCCTTATCGAGTGATAGCGGCTAGGCGATCGTGTGTGTTCGCTCGCTAGCATTCGAGCGCTCGAGCCTTAAGCACCTCTCTTCTACGTTTGTCCGATGAGAAGTGCCCTGTCACCGAAGCCTCTCGTTATTTCGGCGCCGGGCTTGGATTTGATCCTCGCGCAACTCCAATCTTCTCCGAGCCTCTGGCTACATCCCCTTCAACAGGGATTCCCTGCTTAATGGACAGATCTTCTGTTCCAAAGGGAATGGCGAATGTACACGGGCCGCTCGAGTTAGTCCGCACGTTTCCTCTTTGCTCGGAGACCCAGAGAGAGAGAGAGAGGAGGGGAAAGGCCGCTTTAAAAAGTTATGAAGACTCTCGTGCTCCAAGACGGACGAATGGCCCAGTCATACTTGGGACGATGTTTGCGCCCGTAATAATGTATACTCCCTTGTACTTCTCGAGACCCGCTCGACTGGGCCGGATTTGCCGCGAGGGAGAAAAAGGAGAAGTGGAGGACTCGAGCTCGAGCGCGAGAGTTCGCCCGGGCATAATTGAGTAGCCATTCAGTGCAGTTAATTAGGAAAAGCGCGGGAGGGGGGGGGGGTGGCTCGTTATGCCGAGTTAATTCCCTGTAGTTTTCGCTCGGCGCTCTCGGATCAAAGCTCGATCCAACTCCCCCTCGATTGACCCGTCGCAATTACGTGTGTACACGCGAGCTAATACCTCGCTGCACAAACGTTCCCTTAATTCGGGGCTTTCCTCGTAATCCCTTTGATTGATTCCAACTTGTACCGGGGGCGACGTGAGAATAGATATCGGGGCCCCCGACGGGCATCGATCAAAAACCTACAGCGGCGAGGCCGTGACAGCTCGGTCATAGACTCGCCGCGGCCACGTTGCCAGAGTAAATAATTGTCGGTGTTCATCATTCACCCGAGGAAATCATATCCCCCGCGCCCGCGCTTGAGAAATAGTCCGGTGTTGCCCGGGAGATCTCGGAGGATAAGGTGATCGTGATCGCTTCTTCCCTAAACGTTGTATCCGCCGAGGTTCCCCCATCGCCCCAATAACACCGCGATCGCCCAATACCAGACCTAGTGCGATCGGTAATCGGGTCAATTGCTATTTCCAGAAGAAGCACCGCCGCTAAACTATGCTCCCGATTTCGATTCCCCCTAACCGATTCTCGGAGCGGCCGCGAGGCCCGCTCGCTCGCTCGCTCTTTCGCTGCGGCGTTTATTTTTATTGCCCGGCGTTTTGCGCAAATAAATCTGTCCGGGCATCGAACACCCGCGAGCATAACGACGATTTATGGATTATACATTACACTCTCGGAGCGAGAGAAAAAGCGCGGCCGCGCGTTATATCGCCTGAATGGTTTTGGCAGCGGCGATGTCTGATTTAGTGACGTCGATCGGCGAATTGCTGAATGACGATAGAACCCGGGATGGGATGAAAGGGTGAAACGATTTTTTGGCGCGGTCAAGTGTCGTGCGCTCAGGACCGGAAGTATCCGTTACGAGATCTTTCGGATAAAGGGGAGTAGTGGGGGGGTCGCAGGTACAAGTCCTTTCTTATTGCCTGGCGACCTAGATTTTCCGGAGGACCGCAGCACAGTGACGAGCTAGCTCGCTGGCGGTGATGTCATCGGACTCGCTGACGTCACGAGCACTCCCTTACGTGACCATTGAGAGTAACCCCGTTTCCAAGTGGCCCCCTTGCCCTCCACCCTGCCTCCCAGCACCCTCCCACGAGGAGCTTAATGGCGGCGTCCTGTCTCATTCATGTGGATATTCCTTGTGGCCCACTTTCCGCTAGCATCCACAATATCCTCCCCGTCCACCAGCCCCCCAACCCACCCCCGTTCAACATCTCCATCGAGTCGCCTCATCGAAATAGGTCTCCAGCCCCTGCACCCGGCAGCCTTTTCCACATTTCGGACACCGAGCGGACACCCACCCGTATCGCCAGTGTTGTCAGCCAGCATTCTTCCCGATAGTTTCTCACGTAACGCGACTTCGCAGTCGGTTCAAACATCGTTCCAGGGTTGGCTCGGCTCCTAGTGAGCCGACAGTCAAAGTTCCAAGTCGATCTGCGAAAGCGGGAGGGAAGTGCGCGCGGAGAAACGCTCGCGGGGCCGCCGTCTGACTTATCGTTGAGCTGAACTACTGAAATCTGCTATTTGTCGAATTCCAAGCCATTTCCCGGCACTTTTCGCGGTCCCTCGATGTCGGAATGGAGTTGGCTTGGAGTCTATGCTATTTTAGTATAATTTAATCATTAGTTGGGAAAGTGTCGGCCTCGGGTAAAGGCTAGAACCGAGAGAGAGAGATTGGCTGGGCCGGGCGATAACGCATGCATAAAAGGGTCGAATTAAAGTCGGGCCTTGGGAAAAGTATTCAGGGACTATCGTGGCAGAGGCAGACGGTCGGGATACCGCGCCCCTTTACTTTGTAACCGGTTTCCACCCTGTAGTATCACCGTGCCTCTGCTTTAATGGGGTTAAAAAAAGACAAAAGCCGACGCCCTTGGCGGCGAACGCGAGCGAGCGCGCGCGCGCCTACCACCGGCTTCGATAAATGTCGGCCCCGGACTGGCTGCCGGTCGGCACTGCTCAAATAAAACTCAAAACTGGGTTGCCCTTTCGCCGAGAAGCGATCCTGACTCATCCTCTCATTAAGTCCCTGCCTAATTAAATGGCTGATTGACGGCTCGCCCTGGTAATACGAAACGCTCTCGCGCTAATTAACGAACTCGCTCGATCCGCCTGCCACAATATCGCCAACAATGGCCGCGGGACTGATGTGTGTCGGAGGAATTCTCCCTTAATGTGGAAGACGGACAGGCTGTAGATTTTCTCATATCGAGAACACCGGGAGAAACAGGTGTAGCCGATAATTCGTTTAATCGAATCTCTTGCTATATCCGTGGAAAGTGACGGGGGAACGTGTTTCCCTCGCTCAACAGGTACGGGGCGCGAGAAAGTAGCTTGATAATGAAAATAATTCGACAATTAGCGCGCGCTAATGAAGTTTCGGCCGAGCCTCCGGGTGCACTTAGCATCGACATCGTTGAACTCGATCAATGCCGGCGCTCTGTACAGCTAAGCCAAGTACTCTCGTCTCTATCTTCACGAACGAACGCTCGTCGCCAGCCGATAAATCGAGCATCTTTATAATTGGATGAATAACTTTCGCGTTGAATAGAGTTTTAAGGATCTGGAAGAAATCGTGGAAATCTCGTTGATGCGGCACTGTAGCAGCCTGTGGACCACCAAGTCTTCGTAGAATCTTCATTTTAATGCTCCAACTGTTGGATTATGAACGATTCATAAAGAGTAGGAAAACTTTAAAAAATCGAACAATGATTATTTATTAACTTTCATTCCATTTGGCCGAATGCGTCATATTTCGACTGTTTTATCAAAACTCGAAGACATGGTATATTTCATTACCAACTCTGGTTGTTCCAGGACATCGATTACGATGGCTTTCGGAAATTCCTGGACACCTACCTTGAGGTCGCAAGCCCTGACGAGCTATCTCGACATCTATTTCTATCATTCGTGAAGAGGGGCCCCCGAGGAGTCGATGGGAAAGCTTTCAAGGTAAAGTTTCCTTGGTACTTACACTTCCACTCCCACTTTACACGTCGAGCGTATCATACCCGGTTGTTTCGCGAGCCTGCAATGTTTCAAATGCGAGGTAGACGATATTATTCTAACCAGTGAGACAATGATTTCTAGGAGATGGCAGTGCTGTCCTCGACAACAGCCTGCGCCGCAATTACCTCGCACACCACGTCGAGCAGCAACGTAAACAGCAGCGGTTTGCCTTGCGGCACGTCAACAGAAAGCCACGGTGGCTCCTCGTTGGCCGACAAGATACATGGACTCACGGAGAAGCTCCAGGCTCTGGGACACCATAGATCGGAGAGCGAGGCATCGACACGAGCTCGGACTGGTAAGTGCAATCACTCCATATTTTCGTTCGATACAAAGCTTTTGTCTTGATTTCTGAAAAAGTTATAGCTCCAAACATTTATTTGTGAATTTTGTATTTCATCGTCTAGTTTTTTGGATCCAATGACCCAAGAATGAAATTAATGGGTTCAGTCATTCAGGAGATATGACTGTCTCCTGCTATTTTTACGTGTGCATCTTTTTCCTCTCCTTTTTTTACAGAGTTTCCTTTATTTTTGAAAGTCTCGTCTCCGCTCTCGGACACTTACTTCTCTTTGTGACGTGTCATTCCCCTCGCGCATTCCCGCGCTCATTCCACAAATAATAATAATACCCGATTCACCAATCTTGGCTTGAAAAGGCGTCGGGCGAAATTCGTCGATCGGATAAAGTGGGTCAGGCATCCCGGCGTCATAACAAAAGCGGAGATCGGCCGCGTTATCCGCGCGAATCTCTCTCGTTACGAGCCACCGGCGGTGCTTTCAATTTTTCTCTGTATCGCCGAGCGGATCTCGAGCCATTGTTCTACAGCAATGGCCCGGCAATGGTAATCGGCTGAGGACGAGCTCGACCTGCAAAAGGCCGCCTCACTCGCAATCACCAGGCCGCATGAAAAAGAACCCACCCACTTTGTCTGGCGGCCTCTCTCGCGCGCGCACACACTTTCTCCATTCATTGGATTCCTCGATCCTTTCAGGAAGTGTCCACCCGATGCTGACGGTGACGCACACCTCCTACAGCTGCCACGACGTCCTCGAGAAGAAGAGCACCGACAGCAGTCCGAGCCACAGCCAAATGTCGCGGAATTCCTCGAGGAAGTCGAACAATTCGCTTCTCGTCAACAACGGGAAATTGGAAGGTAGGCCTGGCAATCCTGGCATGCGATATTAACCGTCCGCCAACTCCCCTCGCATTCGCGAGAGGGTAGGCGAGGCTTGGGGGGTACTGGATCGAATGCATCGAGGGTATACCTCCGAATAAAATAATCCCCGCCGATCGCATTATTGCTTTCGGAGCTCATCGCCAGGATTTCCACGGATCCACCGGTTCTAGTTTATCAGTAGAAAAGGTCTTTTAAACGAATCTTTGGTAATGAGAAGGAGATGTTGATCCAGTTGGCCGAGCCGACGGAATTAAAAGCGAAATTACTCGTAATCCTGATCGACTGACATTCGCCCGACTAAATGGCTGGCATCACGAGACACTCGTAACGCCAGAGCCCTTTACGGTCGTCACGGAATCCTTTATGACGAGTTATTACGTATAGTTCGCAAACAAATCGATGCCATAAAACGAATCGCCCGGCACCATAAAGCTTTTCTGGGTCGCCATTACGAGATAATGGCTGTGTGGCAGCCTGACAATGCCTTAATCGATCTCGAGATGTCACGGTAGCCAGCGATGTAAGTCTTTATCGCGAAGAAACGTCTGGCTGGTAATCTCGCATGTTTCCAACTGGAGAATTTTCTATTGGATAGTTTTTACTGTTCCGCTGCTACCACGCGTGTGTCGGTGTAATGGAAGGTGGTACACGCCTGGCAGAGTGATTTACAAGGTTCTTGTTGCGAGCAATTAAGGGGAAGGTAGTCTGCAATAAAAGCGAGTGGAAGAGACACAGTGACGGAGACGTAGGGTGGAAGAGCCGTCGCGTATTCGTTTTCTCGTGAGATCGCATTACGACATGCCGTGATGAAGCATCCGCGGCACGTGTCATCAATCTCTCAATGATCCATTATCCAGAAACAGGCATCCTCGCGGAAAGCAGCTCGCGAGCTCGGATGATTTGTAACTGTCTACGCGCGACGAATAATTAAATAAACCTGAAAACCAGCTACAAATCAATAATGAAACCGGCAAGAGTGTATACAGTTTGACCGATTTTCTGTTTCGCCAGAAGGAAATGTTTCTCACTCCGACAGGACTTTAGCGGGTTTCCTGGAAAAAGGAAGTGGACGCGTCCCGGTGCGGCAAAGCGGGATGTCGTCGGGCACGGAAGTCAATGCCAGGGAGTGCGGCCGCTGCGGTACGCGGCTATTTCCGGAAGTCTGTTTAAAGTTGAGCCTCCGATCTTATCGCGGCCGGCAGTGGAAGCCGAGCGAAACACGTGCGTCAATTCGTACGCGTCACTCATCTCTCGTGGCCAAACGGATATCAGGATGAAAATGTCGCCGATTTCTTTTGCCCTCCCGCCGAGTCCTCCTGGCTTTCCACCTCGGGCCGTAGGTCTTTTTTCGGCTGCTCGGCTTGCGTAACAGGATACTAATGGCCGGGCGGGTATAGGGCAGAAGTCGAAGTCGAGGGAGGGCCCCGGCCGACTGCTCTTTACGAGTCGGACTTTAATGCGGAAATAAAGAAGAGCTTTTAGTGTTTGACACGCGGACGATGCTCCGCCGGAATACGAAACTCTGACATTTATGTCGGAGGACGATGAAAGAGCCTTGAATTATGGAGTGCCGGGGGAACGCTCCCCTGTGCTCGTTGTTCCACCAGACACTGACTCACGGCAACTTTCATTTTTCCGCCCGGAGCTAATCGAGTTATTTCCTTGCCGAGAGGGCCGCGCCAGTGAATTTCCTCCGCGGGAACGTCAACACTCGATTCGCGACCGGCTGTACCGGCCAAACAATGATCGGTTAATCGAGTAATTAAGTAAACTGGGACACCCAGCATAAACAAACCTTCCTGGAAATTACACAACCGCGGCGGGCCAGCGTGGATGTGCCGCTTCTTCGTACGATCGTTTAGTCTGATGCTCCAGTATTTACGCCATTCCCAGAATAAGTAATCAGAGTGCGGCGCACGCTCGCACGCGACAGCGAGCCTCTCCTAAGCTCGACTCCCGGACAAGAAAACTCCTCGGACAATCCACCTTCATCTTGGCGAAGCCCAAGGCTCGGCCGGTTCGGGCGCAGCCGGTGACAAGAGATGACGTCGGGGAAAAATTCCCGAAAGCCCATTCGATTGTTCGCGCTCGAGCGCGGAGTTTGCGCGTCACGTGCGCTCGGACGTGCGCTCGAAAATAGCCCGGCACCGATGTCATCCGGTACCGATGACGTCAAGAAAACCGTCCTCACGAGCACTTGGCCGAGGCGAGTGGGCGGCCGCGAGGGGCAGGTCGCAATGGAGAGAGGAAGAAGCGACGAGAGTTACAGGCACTAGCAGTATTTCGCGAGTCACGCGGCGAGCAACAAGTGCTACCGGCATTTCACACTTAAACGTGATCGCGTTTCTTGCGATTCGCCACGAGGGCCACCCTTGGGAGCGCATGTCTCACTCGCGCTCTATCTCGCCTCGCCGAGTCTCGGATGTTGGACAGTGCCGATCGGAATTCCGAGGGAAGAATGCTCCCGAAGGATCACGTTCTCCGGCTGCAGCAAGTATCCGGTGTCCTCTTGAAGGAAGGTGCGTGAAAACCGGCCCGCAAATCATAGAGGCCGCAGTCCATGACTCGCCGATATAATGAACGTGTAGTCTTACGCGAGACAATGTGGCTACGCGATATCGCGATCATGAGTAATGGTTTCGTCCGAGAATAGCCCTCGCTTGTACACCGACTCGGCTAATTCCACCCGAGCCGCCTCTCTTCAATAGGGACTCGGAACGAGGCTCCGAGTGTGTGTGCGAGTGTGTCGCTTGCTCCGATGGAGCTTGCAGTTTCGGTTAGTTCGCGTAATAGTTGCTCGAATTTGCTGCTGCCAGTCATTGTCGGCCGTCCGTGAGATTAATTGCCCAATCGGGAGGAATCGATCAATCGACCAGAGCCATTTGCCTGCTGGTCGCCCTCGCTCAAAAGCCTTTACCTTCCACTCTGCTCCATTTTAAAAGCGAAAGCTCAGCTGCTGGCCAAGCGCGTTCGAGCTCATTGAAAGATCGTAAATCTCACTGTGAATTCGACACTTCTAATCCAGCATGAACACGTATACGTCTGATAGTACCTGAACACATTGAGCTTCGTTCTTCAACCAACGCTATTTTTGTCCGATACACCGCAAGCACAGCGAGACCGAAACTTTCTCCTCGGTCTCCCGCTCTCCGGGGAGGATCTTGGATCGTAAAGCGCAAGGAACACTTATTTATTATGTAGAATCCCGCGGGACCGACTGCTCGCAAGTGCATTCGGAGAGGACGTAAATCAGGGTGTGGAGAAGAAGGATTGGAAAATCGTGTGTTACTTAAGAGTTATAATTAGCGAGCTCGTGCATGCGAGAGGGCATCGATACTTAGCTTCGGATTACTTAGGAGCAACAGGTTACCTTTTATACATTCTTACTCCCACTCCTGGCAGGTGTTACGGTAATCAAAGAATGCCACGTACCAGCTTAACAGCAACTCTTTAACTCTCTAAAAGATCACTCTATCTACATTCTTACATGAGACTTATCAGAATAGCGAACTGCAATCAGCAGTTTCTGCAATGTCACTCGAAGTGTGGCGAGATTGAGAAATAGCACACGTGTTGAGGAGAGTTGTGTAATGTTGCAGAGATGAGGCACCTCGTGAGAAAGCAGAGCACGATAGACGTCCACGCGGTTAAAGTCAGCCTCAAGGATATCGTGTGTTATCTCTCGCTCCTGGAGGCCGGCAGACCAGAAGATAAACTCGAGTGTGAGTCTCCTCTGACTTAGATATCCTCAGGTATTCACCGCTCAAAAGTGCCACTGACAACTTTCCCTGTCAAAGCGCGACACTCTCTCTCTCGGTCTCTCTCTCCCGCTTCCTCGAGTCATACTCATTTTCGAGATTGCTCCGCCGTGTAAAGATCACCGGGACTCTTAGATCAACTGCGACACTTGTTGCACGCACCAATTTCTCACCAGGGATTAATCCTTTTTCCAGTCATGTTCCGGCTGTACGACACTGACGGCAACGGTGTCCTCGACACAAACGTGAGTACCAATTGGACGGGAGCCTCGTAGACGAGGTAACCAGTGTAAATCGGAGACACGGCCCGTTTTTCCCCCCCGATCGAAGTGGAATGCTTGGTAAATTAGCTTCCCGTCATGGTAGAAATCGATGGGGAGCCCTTGATCTCAATTTCCACCTGGAAGCCGGCACGTAGTCTCGCCCGCATATCCACGAAATTCTTGGCGGAACGTGTGCCGTGTCTCCACGGGCTTGACAATGAGCACTCGGACGACTGTAAAATACCCAATTGTTCCGCGACTCGTATCCGTCATTCCAAAAGCTTCTTTTATCTTTCCACTAGACACTCCTCGTATAATGAATCCCATATACTTGTAGGAGATGGATTGCATTGTCAATCAGATGATGAACGTCGCCGAGTATCTCGGCTGGGATGTCAGCGAATTGAAGCCGGTACGTTTCTAATTGGAGCTAGTATCCATCAGTTGAGAGTTGTGATCTGAACGCGACTGCTCGTCCTATTAGATTCTCCAGGACATGATGATAGAGATCGACTACGACGCGGACGGGACGGTCTCCTTGGAAGAGTGGAAAAGGGGCGGTCTCACCACCATTCCCCTGCTGGTCCTTCTCGGCTTGGACTCCCACGTGAAGGAGGACGGCAACCACCTTTGGAGGCTGAAGCACTTTAGCAAACCCGCCTACTGCAACCTTTGTTTAAACATGCTGGTCGGGCTCGGGAAGAAAGGACTCTGTTGCGTCTGTGAGTAAAGCTCGGCTGGTCCCGGCGTAACTCGATCCAACCTGCCATTTAAATCCTCTGTTATTCCTCGTAGTTTGCAAATACACGGTCCACGAGAGGTGCGTGCAAAGGGCGCCGGCATCCTGCATCGCGACGTACGTGAAGAGTAAAAAGACCTCGCAAACGATGGTCCACCACTGGGTCGAAGGCAATTGCCACGGGAAGTGCTCCAAGTGCAGAAAGACGATAAAGAGCTACAACGGCATAACGGGCCTCCACTGCAGATGGTGCCAGATAACGGTGAATAATCATGAAGTAGAGAACGATTTTAGGGCAGGCGTGCCCGCCGTGCGGTGACTACAATGTTGCTCACATAGCAATTTTGTAGCTGCACAACAGGTGCGTGTCGCAAGTGCGAGCGGAGTGCGCGCTCGGCGAGTTCGCCGTCCACATTCTTCCGCCGACAGCAATCTGCCCTGTCGTGCTCGACAGGCAGAGATCCTTGTCGAGGGATAGTAAACGCGGCAGCAAACATGGCCAGGACACGTCGTCCGTCAGTTCGGTAAGTAAGAGAGTCGCGCGCGGCCCGCAAAGTTGTTGAGCAAACCTGCTCGAGCATCTCCCGTCGGAATATTCATGAGCAAGCGTGCTCTCTGCCAACATAGGGAATTAATCGAGTGTCATTAGAAAGCACTGATGGCAAGGGTGTGTGGCAGGGGGGATTCCTCACGTCCGGCAATCCGTCGAACCAGCAGCCTGCCATGTCATTCCAAATCTCGACCCCGCCCGGCACGATGCCACTGCTCGTCTTCATAAACCCGAAATCCGGAGGGCGGCAGGGCGAGCGTATGCTCCGCAAGTTCCAGTATATCCTCAATCCCCGGCAAGTACACAATTTGGCGACCGGCGGCCCGATGCAGGGTCTCCAGATGTTCAAGGACGTGGAGAACTTTCGAGTGATTTGTTGCGGAGGTGATGGCACCATCGGATGGGTCTTGGAAACGATGGGTGAGTCTCTGAAAGTTGGAAGCTCTCTCATTAGAGCTGGGATTGGGTTGGTAAAACATTCGGTAAGATCATTTGAACGTCGATTATTTAGATCGAGTGCAATTCGAGCATCAGCCAGCGGTCGGCGTGATACCGTTGGGCACCGGGAACGACTTGGCCAGGTGTTTGCGATGGGGTGGCGGATACGAGGGCGAAGCTATCCAGAAAGTTCTGAAAGTAAGCTTCCCAAGTGCTCTTCCCATAATTGCCCTCATCGTTCGTCTAACGATTGCTGGAACGACCCTGTTCCAGAAAATAGAGAAAGCCACTCCCGTGATGATGGACCGGTGGCAGATCGAAGTGTCGGATCAGAAGGAAGAGAAAAAGCCGAACCAGGACAGTATACCTTACAATATCATCAATAATTACTTCTCCGTCGGCGTGGACGCCGCGATATGCGTCAAGTTCCACGTGGAAAGGGAAAAGAATCCCGAGAAGTTCAACAGTAGAATGAAGAACAAACTCTGGTACTTCGAGTACGCCACCACCGAGCAGTTCGCCGCGAGCTGCAAGAATCTCCACGAGGATCTCGAAATAGTTGTAAGTGGGGATAATTACTGGTATTCCATAGAAGGAGAAATACGAGCAGGGGGTGGGGGGAGGAAGAATTTCAGTGACAATAAGATCTCTCCTTTACTCGGGGCTTGCAGTGCGACGGTACTCCTTTGGACTTGGCTCATGGGCCTTCGCTTCAAGGCGTCGCGTTATTAAACATTCCTTTTACTCACGGAGGCTCGAACCTCTGGGGCGAACATCACGTGAGGCACCGCCTTGGAAAACGAAAAAAGCGCCCTGACAAAGAGCTTAGCACCAGTAGCTTTAATTCCGTGGATCTCACAGCGGCGATACAAGGCAAGTTCCCTCATATAAAAATTAAGATTACTCGTATTCGGCTGTTGACGAAAGATGATATATTTGTAGACATCGGTGACAACCTGATCGAGGTAATTGGGTTGGAGAACTGTCTACATATGGGTCAGGTGAAGACAGGCCTGCGTCATTCCGGCAGAAGACTCGCTCAGTGTAGCAGTGTCACTATCACCACCAGTAAACGCTTCCCGATGCAGATAGACGGGGAGCCGTGGATGCAAGCTCCTTGCACTGTAATTTCATCCGCCCTGATCCTTTCCCGCAGGATTGCTCAAGGAAAATACTAAAGGTTTGCCTTGGCATCGCTCGGTTTCAGATCCACATAACTCACAAGAACCAAGTACCAATGCTAATGGCTCCACCGCCCGACAAGAGCAAAGGGTTCTTCCGTTTCCTCAGGAGATGAAAATCCGCTCGCACGACGCGAGGAATCCGGGAAGGGGCGAAAGATCGAGCGTAGAGTGACACCCTGAAGGAAGGCCAGCTGATCGATCCTCACAAGCGTGTCCTAGCCGTTTGATCTTGTTGTAATCAATGCAGGGTGGGAAAGGGAACAAAAGGGGGTGGATCGATTCAGTCGTGCGAAACTCCTCGAGGATGTCGGGGAGCTTGCCTCGTGCAAGTCCCCGGTCGCGGACTCGCGCGCGTTACTCTCTCGTGTACAGTATTTTTGAAAACAACAAAAAAATTATCTTCCGTCTTAGCGATAGGCGAGCGATCGGGAATCAAACGGAGTCCTCGGTATTTCGGCGGCTTTGAGCTACTTTTTCTTGTTAAATGCTCGTAGCTACTTGGGACTTTCTAGTCGCGGATACATCCAGCATTTCTCTACGGGACGCGAGACCACATTCACGGACGAATCCATGACAGTACGCACATCACGGATCGCAGAGTTTCACCGTACAACTTTTTCCAAGCTTCTCCTCTTTCGTGCACGACTCCGTCCAGTGATCAGAGCTCTCATACTTTTCCCTAATTATTGTTAAGGTTTTTTACCGACGCGTGTAGTCTTAAACGCTTAGACGTAAATCGAGCTCTTTATTTATTTATTTATTCGACCAGCGATTTGGTGTATTATATTTATTTCGTTGACTGCTTCGAAGTCAAAGCAATATATCGCGAGCATATCAGAAGGGTAGAAGAGTTTAGTTGGAGTGTGCGACATAGGTACACCGTAGTCGACGATCTCGCAGAGCGTTTATTCATCGATTTCGAGGTTTCGCACTAGCCTCCCGCTCTTTTATCATCCAAGAACCTCTGACAGACTTGATCGATTTATTATTGTATAACGCGGCCAAACGCAAACTATGAGACTTCTCGGCCTTTCACCTACACAAAGTCTTTCACGCAGCCTTCCGATGACTCCATTCGTACACAGAGTCTCCCGTTCAAGATCCATCTCACAATCAGACTTACTTTTGTCAAGGGTGCTTGAGAATAGACACTTTAAAGAAATCCTTTTCCTCCGCGCGGTATCCTTTTCTAATATATGAGTATGACATCGTCTATGCATTTCAACAGCTTCCGTCCGGCAAACGATGCTTAGAGCATTCCTCATCAATCTTCGCTTCCAGTTCTACTAGAAAGAGACGACTTTCAGGCACCCATTGCTTGGTAATAGATCTTTCAAACGCGTCAATTGCAGTGCAGCAAGCAAATGATAGACTCTAGAAAGTATTCCTCGCTTCAAGGGATCAGCTAAAATCCGCGCAACTCTGAAGTCAATGTGAGAGTAAGAGGCCGCACTCGTGTAAAGGAGAATTGTGTCCGTTTCATTCGTGTACGACGAATCTCATGCTTTTATATAATGTATAATAAATCTATACACACACACAGACAGACACACACACATACGCGTGCGCGCACACACTACATATGTATATTTAAGTATACAGACGAAATAGTTGGAGGAATATAACTTTGATCTACATCCCGCAGGGACCATCACACGGTAGCTGTCCATATAGCGGAAGAATATTTTGCTCCTTAGGCGTAGAAAGCGGACTTTCTTCTAGCATTTGCTAAATGATCGCCGATTCGTATTCGATTCCAGTAAGGATATAGCTTCAGGTCCAGTTCGACTCTCATAAGCGGACGCGTGGATTTTTCCTTTTTATCACTCATTCTTCATACTCCTCACTTAAACGATCGTACGGTTGAGACTAGACACTCTCTCGTTAGGCAAGTCGAGATATTACGCTTATATACTACGATTGAACCGAGAAGGTTTTAATCTTTAAGTCGTTAGTCATTAGCCAGACTCCTCGCTCGAAGGAGTCCGATATGTGATGTAAGGATCGGATGGTGTAAAAGAAATCAAAGGATCATCGTCGCTCTCCTTCCTCGGAGATTGTGAATACTATACCGGCACAATAATTAAAATATTGGTTTTCTATTGGATTGGCGCAGTGTCTCAGTGTGCTTGTCGTTGTGTACCATTTGCGATATAAAGAGACCCAGAGCAGAGAGTAAACTTAATCCCAGACTGCGGCGGTGCGATATGTGTACACTGTAAGTTTAATCAACCAAATTCGAAATCGATGCTCGAATATCTTAAGTTTCCTTCAGACTTTGATTGTCTCTCCATGCGCGGTGGGAAGGATTCTCGTCGAGGGAAATGAGAGGTGTGTAGTTTACAGTTGGTGTCGAAATCATTCTCGGGATACTTTTCGATCCACGCCGTTCACCTCTGGGTGTAAAAGGGATACTTGGTATTAACTGCATTTACTGCCAGTATTGGGTCTACGTACGTATTGAGCACTACTGCCATTTTCCAAGGATTAAACACGAGCGTAAAGAGAAGCCTGTCTATAGTGTAACATATATTAAGAAATAAAGTTTAAATTTACTGCGATCTATCGAACACCTCTTCTCCACTCGTCCCGTGCGTTCAGTAGAACACTCCTCTGCGCAGCAGTTCGGCTACTTCAGCTAACGGCATCGCTGACTTTATAATTTGCTCAGCAGTCGCTATTTCCGGCAGCGCTTCACTACGTTATCCGCGCTATCGGCTCGCTCCCATTGGTTTACAGCAAAATTCCGGAACACTGATTGGACCAGAATCGTACTCCACCTCAGCAGAAACTCGTGAGGGCCAGCGAGCGCTGCGCAGCATAGTGTTATGCTGAACCCATCAGATATTGATACACCAAATAAATCAAATCGCTGAACGTCTGTGTCGTCTGCTATAGTTTACGTTCGACTGCTATCGATACTAAGCGACATCCGTCTATTTGGATTCTTGCTCCCTTCGTGCATTTAACAATCCATTGTTGTATTGTTCAGTATTATTGACCAACTAGCCAGACGGCTTGAAATTGCAACTGGTAAGTTAGGTATAGACTGGATTCCTGGTGCAGTAGTGTTTCAGCTGGTAACACTACCTGACACATTTAAAAACTTTACTTCTCCGCAGTGACTTGTGCCGAGTCTACGTCAAAATGCGACTGGGACAGAAACACCTTGAAATTGCCATGAGATGGTTAGTCCATGCGTATAATATATGTTTAAACTACTCTCAGAATGTATTCATTCATGCATGGTTCACATATCGTTGTCGTTTTTGACGAGGCGAGAGTGCCACTGCGTCATTATGTAACCGACGTACCCGAGGATTCGTATCGAAGTTCTTCGGCATATTTACTTGATTTACTTGCATTCATTGCACATAGTTCTTTAGCTACCTAACATGAAATGTCATTTTCCAGGCTACCGTCTGCAGCGACTTTCGGCGCAGCAGGTACTGTCGGAGTGTTTTACTTCACTGACTGGAGGGTTATAGTAGATTACATCCCATATTATAATGGGAAGTTCCAAGACAGTTAATAAACTCTTCCAGTATATTGTGCAACAATCATATATTAGAGATGTAAAGTAATTGTAAGATACAAATTGTTCACTATATAAAGAGTATCAACATATAAGAAATGTGTATTCCTTTCACTATCCCCAAATAATGCTATCGATCTGAGAAGACTGGTTCTAGCCTCCGTCCAACTGGAATTCCAGCATTTTGTTCTTGTTTATAAATTTCATATATTGCGTCAGCTTGATTCGCTGCCCTTTGTATGCCTCTATCTCCTTGAAACTTAAAGCCATACATCCTACAATACAATACAAAAACCCATAATTAAACGTCTAAGAACTAGTTCTCCCCGTGTTTCAACACCAAACTTGACGAGGCTGGTTGCATAAGTGGAGTAAAGAGAGCTATTTACTTGGATGTGAAAAGGGCCAACATAAGTCCAGTTGGGACACCAAACATTATAAATGTTCTCAATTTAGGGTTTTCCAGGAGACTCCTGTAAAACAGCACGCAAAATTCATGAGATTGTTGGGTGTAAGTTGCAAGCCGATTGGTTGGCATGGATGATTATTCACCACATTCTGAATTTGATTCTTCTCTATGTCTTCAAAGTACAGTTTTATAGGCTCCTTCCAAATGTAATAACCCCCGAAAACACCGGCAGCTACTGCGATGAAAATTTGATCCAGCGGAAGCCTTCCAGGAACAGGAAGACGGAGCATATCTAAGGCTATGTTTGCCGGGTACACTACTGCACGTAATACATAACAGTAGCCGGGACACTTGGAGATTGCGACTATCTTTTGTACAAGCAATGAAACATTATTCAAATCTGTTGCGAAATAGTTCAAATCTTTTGAAATTGCAAAGTACTCGAGATTCGAGCAATTTACGGATCAGTGTGCAAAGAATGGAGTATTATGGTTCAAAGTTTCGAGAATGACTGAAAATAACCAATCACTAAACAGAGATGTAATCAGACAGTGTTTGCGAGTGTTTGCAAAGACATGACTGGATATCACCCTACCTCTCTGATGTTACCACAAGCACAGAGTGGTGCACTGTTGTCAATTTAAGTAGGACGGTGAGACAGGGCTTTGGATATTTATTTCCTTAACTGGAGAGTGTCTCTAACGCGCGATATTATTTGATAGTTATATTATTTCGAATTGTCGACACCGTTAGTCAGTACCAGTTACCATATTAGTCCATTTATTGTACATTTTAGTAGTCTGTCAGATAAGTTTTTTTTTTTTCACTCGAAATGACTCTTTTACTCGGAAGAAACGCGAAATTCGTGCAAAAACTGCGAATTCCAATATCGCAGTATGGAAGAACATTATGCGTGGGCGTACAAACTATCAGGTAATGGATATATTCTACCCTCTATTTATCTCGTTTGTTGAGTTTAATAGTACCACGTTTTACTGCAGGAATAAGTCAACCGTGGATATTCAATCAAAGGATTATCAATTTATCAAAAAAGGGATATGGCCTACAATGTTTTATCAAGACTCTCTGCTACACTTGGCCATACCTAAATTACAAGAATCCCTTCAAAAGTATTTGAATGCACAAAAGCCTATTCTGACTGCCCCGGAGTTTGAAAGAACTCAGGGATTTGTAGCCAAGTTCCAAGAAGGAGTGGGAGCAGAGTTACAGAAAGAACTAGTTCAGTCGGACAAAGCAAATCCAGATGGCAATTACATTAGTCCACATTGGTTCAAAATGTACTTGTCAGACAGAAAACCTTTACCTATCAATTATAATCCAATGTTAATTATGGCTATGGAAGATAATCCTAAGTATAATGCACAGTTGGTGAAAGCAACAAATATTGTTATATCATCACTAAGATTCATGAGATCGTTAAGAGATGAAACTCTTGATCCAGAAGTATATTACATGGATCCGAAAGTGGTTGAGAGCAAATTTTTCCAAATGATCACATCCGTAGCTCCAAAGAAATACAGAGCATATGCCGCAATATCATACAAAGTAGGTCTTGGTGATTCTTGTAACATTATACCTAATTGAAATTTTCTGATGTTTTTCCTCTTTCAGGCTTTTCCATTAGACATGTCACAGTATCATAATTTATTTTCTACTACGAGATTACCGTGTGAAGGACTGGATGTCATATACGAAGATACTTCTGCAAGGCACATAATTGTAATGAGAAATGGTCACTTTTATGCCTTTAATGTGCTAGATGAGGATGGATACATTATTTCTCCAAAGGAAATAGCATCTAATATAAAAGCCATACTAAATGAGAATACACCACCCAATCAAGTACCTCTTGGTATATTAACCACATCTGAACGAGATACATGGGCAAAGACACGGAAACATTTGGAAAATATTGGAAATAAGGAGCTTTTAAAATGCATTGATTCATCAATATTGCTACTCAACCTCGACGACAATGTTATGGAAGGAAACTATAGAACACTACTCAGAAATTATTTGCATGCGGATGGGACCAACAGGTGGTTTGACAAGTCTCTTTCAATAATTGTCACCAAAGATGGCTATGCAGGAATTAACTTTGAACATTCTTGGGGAGACGGTGTGGCAGTCTTACGATTTGCAAAAGTAAGAGATCAAAGTATTAAATATTCCACAAGCTCAGACTCACCAGTAAAATTACTTCTAGGATGTGAAGGAAGATATATCAAAAAAACCTCAGTTCCACCCAGAGGATGTTGAGGAGCTTTCAGAGGAAGGTGGTAATATCATGAAGTTAGAATTTACGATAGACGATACAGTCAAACAGGCAGTCAGTACGGAAAAGAAAAAGTATGATGATTGGACAAGAAGTTTGGGTATTGACTATCTTATATATGATGGGTTTGGAAAGGATCAATGCAAGAAATTCCAAGTTAGTCCTGATGCCATTATGCAGCTAGCATTTCAGCTAGCCATGTATAATTTATCCCAAAAATGTGTACCCACATATGAGTCTTGCAGTACTGCAGTATTTAAATTAGGCCGAACAGAAACTATAAGGCCTTGCACAATGCAAACGAAAGCTGCTTGTATCGCGATGTCTGGACAAGACAACATGTCGATATCAGAACTAAAGAAATTAATAGGGGACTGTAGTAAGTCTCATACAAATCTGATGAGAGATGCCGCTACAGGTATGTGGAAAAACCTTGCGATATATTTTAAATCAAGAGCAGATCAACAAAGTATACCTTTACATATGCACACAGGAAAAGGATTTGATAGACATTTATTCGCATTGCGAAAACTAGCCGAGGAGTCACATAACCCACTGCCTGAAATCTTCACCGACCCTGCATACGAATATTTGAACAAAAACATATTGTCCACATCCACTTTATCAAGTCCAGCTATAGCGGCGGGCGGATTTGGTCCCACGTCAGATGATGGATATGGACTTGGGTAATTACTACTTCCTTCTACCATTAATCAATAACTCGTGAAGGGAGTAATAATGTAAAATTCTATATCTAGGTACATGATCCAAGACCAGAAACTGGGAACTGTAGTAACAACTTATAGACAAGACCATAATGCAAGTGATTTCGTGCAAAGTTTAGGCGAAGCATTTAAAACTATCCATAAGGTGCTAACACATAAATAGAACAAGTTTTATTTACACTGAATCTAAGATGGTTCCATATCTCTTTTGGGACAAATTATATTGTGTACTATGTCATATGCGATTATAGGGATTCTTAAGATACTCGTTGATACAGAATGAAGACATATATATGTATATTTTCTAAAGTTTACGCGCGATGAACTGTTGTAACAATTGTTGATCATATTGTTTTTATAAATAATACACTACATATATTTTATTAGTATATGCGTGTAGTATAACCCATGAACAACTATTCTATGGCAGAGTGACATCTTATTATTTAATACAACATTGCATCCAAAAGAAATATATACACATAACTTTAAGTTCAAAGTGAGCGCTATAACGCACCCGAAGTACTGTGACGGGAAGTGATATTGAATTATAAAATTAACGGATCATATACGCGGATCATACACGATTTTTATCGAAATCTAATTACAATACCAATGACGACTTGAACAGCTGCATTGGTACAACAATGTAGCGAATGCCGTGATCCACGATCTACTGGATAGTGACATTCGCGATAAATCATCGATATTTTACACGTTCTTATATCTTTTCTAAATTACGAGGGTAACTAAAATATGGAATGGAACATTGTGATTCCACACAAAAGAATACTTTTCAGTATGATAACATCCACGTCACGTTTAAATCTTATTCCCCATTTTCACTTTCGATGTCTGAAAAAATAGATTTTATTAGTGATAAGTCAGAGGACAGTAAACACACAAGACCGATTGTGGTAGCCTTGCAACTTACCATATAGATGCCAACAATCAATCCAAACAAACCAATAGCAGAGCCAAAGATTTCTACTATGAGGATTTTGACAAACAGTGCTGAGTTAGCAGCATCGCAAAGAGCAGCTCCTGAGCCTACGATACCCACAGCAATACCACAGAACAAATTTACAAGGCCTACTGCTAAACCAGCACCGAACATCAGATATCCTGCCAACCAGTTGGAATTTCTCACATCGGGGTCTTTTTCTGCCGCGGCAAAGTTAAATTCATCCAACATTCCAGAAAGGACAATAGCAGTAATCAATCCATAAATAGCTACTGCCTCGCAGAAGATGACAGAAATCAAATTCTTTGTCTTTATCCTTGGGGCTTTGACACCTCCACCCACAATTGATACACCAGTGGTGTGAATTCCTCTGTAGAAATATTATACAATTATAACTATCTATTCAGTTTTGCGTTACATTACGTATTCCATATCAAGAACTTACAAGGCGGCTCCTACTACTGACAATGCAACCGCAAGACCAATACCAAGAGTGGCCCACATGTACGGCGAGGTTTCCTCCAAAAACCTTATGAAAATGAAGAATTACTGTTAGATCCAACGAAGACTATGAGACGAGTCTGACTAGGCCGAACCATATCAGGTTAAACCCAAGTATGAAACATTGTGAAAAAGAACAATCATATTTACCATCCAATACTAACTCGTTCTCCTTTCCCCGTAAATACATGGTAGAGAACTATAAAGAGAAAGGACAATAGTTAAGAAACGTCCTTCTGAAAATCCAGTCCACCCACCACTGGGTGTACTGGGTTAACACATACTGAACTGCTTCGGAAAGCGAGCAGTTCGTAGAAAGACGAACACGATTTAATAGTAAAATTAACAAGAAACGTGAGATAGAAGTAAAGGCATACCTAAGATTAATATTGTTACAGAGGCAGTTATTGAGAAAGTGGTTCCCAAGATGTATCTCATTTTTGCGGCTTTCTTCCCGTTACTTCTATGAAACTAATGTATTTGCGGTGCGACGGTGACACGTATGCTTGATACTAGTCGATCGAAAACACTACTGTACTATTATAATTCGGATACTATTGACTATTTCTTCCTTTACGGAAAGAACTTCGGAGACAACCACTCACACCCGTCGGTATCATGTGACGTCTAGATCATCCTGCAATCATCTGGTTAGGGACAATCGGCGCACGTGATGCTAGTGTTAAACCAAAAGGTCTACAATATCTTTGAATGTCGATTTATTACAAGTACTGATATTGCTAAACGTAAGAGAAACTTCTTTATTTAATGTTCCGTACGTGCCTCGACTCTGCCTGAACTATTTATTACTATCTCATTGATATTTAGAAATCGTTAAAGTCATTGGCGAATTTTTGCACGCG
Organism: Crossocerus cetratus; assembly: GCA_963675795.1. Lineage (NCBI taxonomy): Eukaryota > Metazoa > Arthropoda > Insecta > Hymenoptera > Crabronidae > Crossocerus > Crossocerus cetratus. Next base: position 20,144,673 of record OY776665.1, on the reverse strand, counting down.
CACCCAGCGCGACGTTTGAATTGTTCTACCTGTGTTTTGTAGGAGGTCCGATGCACAGCTATAGATTCTTATAAAAGCATTGTGGAATTGTGTTATGTTAAATAAAAACAATAGTATACGATTATACTATACTTCACTGATATATGAAAACTGTATCACTACCCCCCGCGATTAACTAACAATGAAGCATTGCATGGAAGGATCAAAAACGACATGGGATTTATTAAAATGCAGTATATTTAGAAGAATTTTTAATATTTGTACGAACGAAATATAATTTTTTGTACTAGATCTGACAATGTGTGATCTCATGCGCCCAACATCACGAAATATATTCGATTATCTAATTTTAGACTGCGTCACGCTCATTCTCTTGGAGGTCTGCTCTTATGAAGAAAAGTATCAAGCTCTGCCTTGGACTGATCCACGATACTGTTATTAAATATCACGGAAATAAAGAATATGTTTCGATCGAGGGGGTAAGTCGACAGACTCTCATTATAAATAATATTCTTTTGTTGTACGCATATCATCTGGTATCAAAGAATTAAAAGGCCAAAAAACTCCATCGTGATGTTACACGGAAATTAATACACACGCTATTTGCCCGATAATATTTAAGGAACGAACACGTAAATCGCTAAAGCCTGGGTCCAACTATTCTGAACTTCGATTAAATTACACTTTCTAAACTTAGAGCAATTCTAAAATGTTCCGGCTGGCTCATACTAAATTAACCCTCGGTCGGCGAAAGCTGGGTCATAACTAACTTCGATTCCGCTGTCTCCCAACTGCAAGCATGCACGCGCGGAGTTAGAAGTAAAAGTTAATATATATAATACTGTTTGTTTTCAGTTATGTCTCCTTCAACGATTTTTTTACCAAATGCTACGATGCTGCATCCGAGGAGCCATTCATTAGTCGTTTTAGAGAGGAATCCAAGAGAGGAGATTGGGAAGGGATGATAAATATCCTAATGAGCATACCAGGCCTAGATAGTGTAAAGATAAGCGAGAAGTTTAGCGGTAAGGACGATGTTAAAGCCGCGAAGCTTTACAGTCAATTTTGCGGTATGTCAGGGGAAAGAAAAGACGAGTCTGCCGAGGAGAGTAATAAAGCATGTAATATCCTTGTCGAAGCATTGTTTACGGCCAGTGCAAGTAGTAGGATGTTTCTGAATGCGCTTTTCGATTGCGCGAAATTTTCGTACAATGCGAGGGCTTTCGTAAAGTGTCTGAAATATTGCGAATGCATGTTGGGGCTTCCTGGGAGCTTTTACGATAAGACCGTAGGGAATGCTGACTATTTCTTGGAATGCAAAAAGGAGTGTACACGCTTCGGGCACGAGTGTTCCAAGCAATTGAAAACAGCTAAATCTTCTGCGACAAAGAAGAGGCACGGAAGTAGCAACAAGGTGTGCTCTTTTGAGAGAAGCTTGGTCGGAAAGCATGTCAGCACGCCTGTGGTTGATGGAAGGCAACATCGTTTCCTCGAGAGTTGCTCGGATGCGGTTGCTTTGCAATTCGACGATGAAAAGGGTCGTCACCTTGTAGCGACTCGAAATATCAAAGTAGGCAGTGTGCTCATTGTGGACAGACCCTTTTCCTTCAGCACGGAAGAAGAAGCACTTACAAGGAATTGCTTACACTGCCACACGACACTTAAAGTATATGACAGCGTTAGAATACCCTGTCGGGAATGCCAAAGAGTTAGTAGTGCGAATGTTTTTCTATACCCGCACGTTTGGACCCTCTCGCAAATCTTCCGCTTATATCTACCACGCGTTTTTTCTATCTGAATATAAATATAGTACCTGGTATTTTAATTTCATTGTATTAACAGAGCGGTATTCCCGCAGGTGTCCTTTTGTTCAGAAAAATGTCGTAGAGAGGCATGGTGCCAGTACCATCAATATGAATGCTCGATTTTAGATGTATTTTACGAGAACGATCGGACCAAACACCACCGGCAAGCGTCTCACTTACTGCTAGCGTACAGGACAACTGTTACAGAAGCTTTGAACCATGGAAAACCGAAAAATGATTCCGAAGATTTTGTAGGTCCAACTATTAACGAAGATTTTCTCCAATATTACACGGAAAGCCCTGATATTAAACTGACGGGTAAGAAAGTCGCTGAGGGTACTAAAGGAAACCGCGAGAAACTGGGCCTAACTCAAGTGTACAGTTCCCGGCACTACCACACTTTACGACAGCTGGAGACACACTGCCGAGATGTAGAGCCTTCTATAAATCTTATTAACGCAATTGACGCTATATTTCTTGCGAAATGCTTCATTTTTGTCTTGGGTAAAATGGATGTGATTTGCTCGAAGGATGTGCTCCTTCCGGTAGCAATCGCGATGTTCCGGCACTTGCAGGCGATCAACTGCAATGCGTACGAAATTGTAGAAAACGTTCGCGATGAAACATCACACGTTTGGGAGCCAAGAAGCGTTGGCGGTGCAATTTATCCGAGCGTCAGCCTTACTAATCACAGCTGCTGCCCTAATGTCGTCCGACATAGCTATTCGTGTGGTACGACATACATCCTGAAAAATATCAAGCAGCCTCTTAGATTCTTTCTCAGATAATACGTTAATTATTCTAGGAATGGTTGTGGTACGAGCTGTACGTTTCATCAATAAAGGCGCTGAGATACTTGACTGCTACGGTCCACAATTCCTAATTGACGGCTGTCTCGCGCGCCGCGAATATTTATGGAAGAAGTACCGGTTCCTGTGTGCCTGCGAAGCGTGTGTGCAAAATTGGTCATTGCAGTCTGCTGAGAAGATTAATTACAAATGCAGGACATGTCCAGGCTCTATAAATATAGACTTGAGTAGGTGCGAGAAATGTGGCGAACAAATTAACCGTAAGAAACTCGAACAACAGCTTCGCAGATCGGTCGAGAAGAGACTGGCCGCTACAAGTAAAATGTACGATGGATACTACGACGAAGCGCTGCCCCTACTCCTTGAACACATACAGTTTATTGAAAAGCTCTTTGTGGCGCCTAATATTGAAACTATCAAAACACAACAATGTATTATCCAATGTTATAATTATTTCGGTTGTACGTCCCAATAACAATCAACAGATATTTCCTGCGTAGAAATACGCGTACATATATACACCACCTGCAGCTTTTACAAAGTTTTAGAAAATGCGGAAATTTTATGCTGCGACCATTCTCGCATTATACGTTGTTTACTTTCACCTGTATAAATCATGACTCTCAAATAATAAATTCACTCTTGTCTCGAATAACACATATCAGTAAAAGGATAATCGGGACACAGCAAAATGCGGTTTGATTGTTGCTTGTAAATGCCTGACCACAGTGTTTGACATGCCTGTTCTGCGTTCGAGTAAGTACGTGAAGACGACAAGCGTGACTGCGATCGTTGAAGTGGTAACAGAAACAGTTCTCCTTAGATGAAAATTAAGTTATGTACAGTGGTTTAATATATTCATAAGTAAGTTATACGCTAAACATGAAAGTACCTATATTAAACTATAATGCGATAGTACGAATGGCAACATGGTGCTGGTTACCACATGTGCGTTTCTCTAATTTCACTAATGATGTGGCCAGCTTGAGTTAATGCCTGTGAGCAGAAAATGTTGTTATTAATAAATATTAATGATTATCCTACAATATCAGTGAGAAATCGGAAATATACCTTGAGCATGTCTCCCGCTTCTTTACGTCTGACAGCAATATGTTCGCTTTCATTCAAAAGAGCTTCAGCGTGATCGGACTTGTACAAATGCGTAACAAGTTCGCTTTGAAGATTATCCTTCACGTAGTTAACTAGGAAATGCATAACGGCTTTCGGTACGCTATCTTGAATGGATTTGCGTACGATGTAAAAGTACGATTTAATGAGTCGCTCTGTAAAATGATACAAACACGGTCAGTCGAGATAAGCGAATTGTTATTGAATTGATATACCCATGTTTTATGCTTATTATTACCGATAACATCACAATCCCGTTGTTCTCGGTCGCTGAGTTTCCGCGACGTCTGCATTGGCACCTCTGGTAGCAAGTTGATTGGTTTCTGTTGAGGGGACGATTTCTGAATTTCGATGGTGGGATTGGGGCTCGAGTTCGGATGAGGAGAAGTACTGAATTCGCGATTTCGAATGGGCGAGCCATCCGTACTACTCGCGTCTCCTTTCGAGTGTGGCAATAGATTGCTTAGTATCCAATGATTTTGATGGCCCTGTTCCTTATTCTGATCGGAAACAGACGTCACCTCATCTTGACTATTCACCGATTTTGCATTCTGCTAGGGGGACATGGTCTATGATTAGCACGAGAATGCTGTACACGTGTATAATAAGTGTACAGTGTCATAAAGTACATTGAGCGTCAAGTGCCGTGTATACTACTCTTGTTACAAACACTGAACAATGATTCAACATTTCGGACTCCTATATACACCTGCATAATTCTGGGCTACTTACCATATCATTTGGAATAATGGTGCTACCAGTACTCGACGTAGAGGGAATTCTCCTGTTATGTTTCAAATTCTCTATGTCAGTATTTTTCAATAAAGATGACACGAGAGCCGCATCTTTATGGAAGTCGGGATGTTTTGTATTAATGTATGCAAGTTCGATGGCAACCAAATTTTCAACCTTTAAAAGACGAAACGACCGTGAATTCCATATCAACGAGATTACAACGAATTAAATTTGAATTACTGTTGTACCATAGAATTGGTAGTTGGTAACCGTCTGCGTAATAAGTGCGTAACCACATCGACGATACGTTCATGTAACTTAGGAAACCGAAGCATTTCTTGTTGGACTTCAGTGCCACAATGTTGGATGATTCTTTGCATCTCTTCGTGCACTAGTTCAACGCACCTTAACGATGGCTCCTCCAATCTACGGATTTGTCTTTTGACTAGAAGTTCGAATGATACCTCTGGCACAAAGAGAGCTGGTCTTGGACCAGTAGCATTACGAATGGCTGTTAATATATCCATTTTGGTAAGTCCCGCCAGCGGGTGAATAGAGTCAAGCGTTCTACCAAACGTCTCGTGGAATATATAACAAATTCGAGCACCACCACACAATTCTGTGGTCTCTATGTTTCTAGCAGTTCCCTCGATCGTGGAACAATAACTGCTCGCAAACTTCGTGATGATTTGTAGCAATGTTTGACTTTTATCGCCGACGTCTTCGCCATACGAGTTAAGCAACGTTTGGAATTGTGAAACCATCACATTGACTCTTGTCTGGTAAGAAAAAAATCATCATCAATTAAATATTTTTGCATCTGTTTCCCTTGTACCAATTATCTTACCTTCAACTCAGGCAGACAATCGCGAATATGGTGCATGAGCAAGCGGTTCAATGTTTTAGCTAAATAAGGAGTCCCATTCCTATTTGCCAAAGTGGGATACTTCCTCTGCAAAAATGCAGCCTCATCTTTCAATGCGTCAGTAATACTTTTATTGTTCATTATATCTTGTTGTGACCTATTCACAACTCCAATGATTCCCAGCTTAACAGGAATCACTCTCCCACATAATATGTCTATGGCATCAGTGCCTGGAAACAGAAGGAAAGTTTTATGACCAATTGTTACTGGTGTTTACCACTGATGGATTTGAATATTGAAAATTACCAGCATCCATGAGATCAAGCTTTGTTACTACAGCTAGAGTACGTCTCCCATCGGGGTCTACATCTTTACTCAACTTCAAACTCTCACTCGTCGCCATATCAGTATTGGCAGTGACAACAGCTAGGATAATTGAATTAGGATTGCATATGTACTTTAATACAAGCTGGCGTATCTGGGACTCTATGTCTTCTGGTTGATCACCGACGGGAACTTTGGTAATGCCAGGCAAGTCTATGAGAGTGAGATTAACAACCGCCGTAGAAAAAATCTTAAGATTTATGGGCTCCGGACAGATTCCCTTATTGGATCCAGCCATGCGGTCAGTCTCGTTCTCAATCTCTTTACGAATTTCTGAGAAATCCGTGAAAATTCTACCCCTCGTGTGCAAGAATGTACCCCATTCGTCCAGAGTGAGTGTCCCATTTTCGGCGCTTCTGTGCTCGCGATCCTCTTTTGGAGTATATATCAGTTGCAAAACCAAAGGCCGTCTGGTAACTATGCCGGTTCCCCTCGGCAAAAATGATCGACCGACCAGACTCTCAATTACAGATGATTTGCCAGAGCTCTGCAAAAGTAATAAAATCGGAAATTACGATGCGTGACTCGAAACAAATAACTGACGAATCTTCCATTAAAGGCCAAGAACACTCCGCTACAATTTCGATGATTCAACTGCATCGACGTAACATGCAGTGCTGTACCAGTTAAATGACAAAAAAAATTCAAATTCATTGTCAGTGCAATGGACAAAAGACAAACGAATGCAATGCGTTCTCGATGGCAATTCGAAATGATCCGCACGAACCTGTGTACCCAGCACGACTATTTGCGGCAGCTGAATGGCATCAGCACCGACGGTGTTGAACACGTCTTGCAATTTGTTTATTACAGGTATCAATGCTTCCATCGTGGAATAAGTGAACGACAAATCGATTCGACAGTTATTCCGCGACAGTCAGAGCCGGTGGGGATTGCCTGCTATTTCGATTAAACAGCCTCCTCTTTACTGTTGTGCATGCGTCCAATGTGATGCAGTGTCTCCCAAGTAATCTTTCTCTTTCACTGTGCTCCGTCAAGTTCGAAACAACTGGCTTGCGACGAAAGCCCCGTAGAAATCACTGGCACGAGCTCTCTCACACCTGGTGCTCGGAGTCACCCTTTACTCCATAATCCACACGCGTGCGCGTGCACGGTCAGTATGCCTCTTTACACACACATCGAAAGATTGCCTGCGCTTTATGATCCGCACGTAGAGAGTATATAACGTATTATAGAAGTGTATGCGAATTAACCGTTCGAGCACGCGTTACTCCAGCCAAGTCTGTCGGGGCGTATCGCCCGGTGACAATGCGGTAAGACGCAAATTGTTCCTGGCGTTGAGAGAATCGAGAGCGGAGACCGGTCGATCCTATAGCAGCCGTGTAACCACAAAAAGTATGCTACAGCAAAACGGATAGGTTCAAGGTTCAATCCACGCGACTTGCATAGAATCGGTAAAGAGAAATATATATATCTATAAAAACCGGCTGCCAAGCTGCCAAGTTTTTCGGCTCGACCGCAGTGAGCGCACACATGAGAACAAACCTGGCTGCTGATAAAACAGCGCGCGAATCGAAGCAATAAAGTGACAGTAGCGCCCGGCTCAATTCTGCAGGGGGAGGCTCTCGCTCGCGAAACCATTGTGTCGCGCGGTGGATATATAGTTGTGATCTATGCCTTTGGCGGCGAGCGACAGCGGGCGAGGATCGCTCGAGCTGTTAGGTTGTCCTCGGTGATTTGTGATCAACCTCCAGCTAGTAGATAGACATCACGATTCTCGACTCTGGCAGTTCCTAACGGAGCGGGGATCGCGTGATCACCCGCTCGAGGCGGCAGGATAACTCATCGTTATTCTGTCCTCGAGACCACCATCGAAGATCCTTGATAATAGAGTTATCGCGGCGGGATGGGTGACTCCTTGGACGGCTCCGGGGAACCGTCCCCGGAGTCCCAAAACGTTGCCCTGGTGGATTACACGCAGTTCGCCAATTATCTGCGAAAGGCCGTCACGATTTTATTCCCCGACGAGGATGTGGTGTCACCCGCGTTCAACCTGGCCCTTGAGGATAAGAACAATCAGGATTCCATACGAAAGTTCTTGTCGGACTCGCAAGTCTGGGCTCTCTACCTTCAGAGGAGCTCGAGCAAAGGTACATCTGCCGAGTTTCGGCAGCAGCCCCTCTCGCCCGCTTCTTATCTCTCATATCCAACTCTCCTCGCTATCTCACGATTGTCTGTCTCCTACTTCTTTCTTCGCTCGGCCCTCATCCTCCATTGCGCTCCCAGGCTACAACGGTACATTCAACGCGGCTCCGAGCACGTTCTTCATATCAATTCGCTATTCACGCCCACGACATTTCCATTTCGGCCAAATATGACTCACGCACCGTTCGCGATCGATACATGCAGGTGTTGATCGAATGCCCGTGCCACGGCTCTTATCGTCGGCTAGACAATGTTATCATTGCCTACCGGCTTGTAATCACGCCGATCTATGCGTGAGCATGCCACTTTTGCTCCGATACTAGCGGGCCCGGGCCCCCGCCGAAATAGTAATAATAACAGCCTTTCCGCCAAAGACGATCTGCCACGTAATGACTGCATTGCGAGAAAAAAACCGCCACATCAGATTGTCGGTCTTGTTGCTAATGAAGTCATCGCGGCCGCGAGCTTTCGAATGTATGCTTGGGAGACTGACAAATTTGTATGACAGCTTGTTTTGGATTGGGCAATTCTAACAGGACCATTGCATCACATTTTTCAGAAGAAGACAGCGGCGAAGGAGATGAAGAGAAAGAAAGTACAACGTATTTCATATCGAATGAAATACATTTTACAAACCCGAGAATGGCCGCCTTAGTTCTGACTAAGCGTGGGGCTGTTGTCGAAGCGGATAAATCTATTCATGCCCAACTCAGAGTGGTCACTTTCTCCGATGGACCACCGTACGAAACCTTGCATGCCATCAGTAAAACGATGGCTCCTTACTTTAAGAGTTACGTGAAGGGAACAGGGAAGGCAGATAGGGATGGGGATAAAATGGCTCCATCCGTTGAAAAAAAAATAGCTGAACTCGAAATGGGCTTACTACACTTACAACAGAACATTGATATCCCAGAGATCTCTTTGCCCGTTCATCCGCTTGTCTCTCAAGTGGTAAAGCAATGCTTGGAGGAGAATAGAAAGCCCAAAGTGGCTGATTTTGGAGACAAAGTTGAGGATTCCACGTTTCTGAATCAACTCCAAAATGGGGTGAATAAGTGGATCAAAGAAATTCAGAAGGTATAGCTTGAAGCAGAATAAGTATAGAAATACATATATGTGATATGTGCAAATATGCTTATTCTACTTTTATGTGTTTTATAGGTGACTAAATTAAATAGGGATCCAGAATCAGGTACTGCTTTGCAAGAGATATCTTTCTGGTTGAATCTTGAGAGAGCTCTCCATAGAATTCAGGAGACTAGGGAAAGTATTGAAATCTCTTTAACACTAGACATTCTAAAGCATGGAAAAAGGTTTCATGCGACAGTTAGCTTTGATACTGACACTGGCCTGAAACAAGCACTAATTACAGTAAATGATTACAATATTGTCATGAAGGATTTCCCAATAAATGATTTGCTCTCCGTAACTGAACTAGAACGAATAAGAGCTAGTGTACAGCAAATATTTATGCACTTACGGAAGATACGAAATACTAAATATCCAATCCAAAGAGCATTGAGATTAGTAGAAGCTATCTCTCGAGACTTGGGACAGCAATTACTCAAGGTGTTAGGCACAAGAAGATTAATGCATATTCCGTTTGATGAATTTGAGAAAGTCATGGGACAATGTTTTGATGTGTTCAACACGTGGGACGATGAGTACGAAAAACTCACGGGATTATTGCGAGATATAATAAAAAGAAAACGAGAAGATCATGTGAAAATGGTTTGGAGAGTTTCAGCCGCGCATAAAAAGTTGCAACAACGAATGAAACAGATGCGACAGTTCCGCCGGCAGCACGAACAACTCAGGACGGTGATTGTTCGCGTACTAAGGCCAACAGCTAGACAAACTAATAACGCTGCTTCCGAAAATGCAGATAATGACAATGTCAAAGTCGAATTTACTCTCGACGCGGCAGACGCGAACGCTATTAGCGAAGTGAATCTCGCGTATGAGAATGTGAAGGAAATCGACTGCCTTGATATTACCAAGGAAGGAACCGAGTCTTGGAATGCTGCTGTGTCGAGATACGAAGAACGTATTGAACGGGTTGAAACTAGAATCACAGCGCATCTAAGGGAACAGCTTGGAACTGCTAAAAATGCAAATGAGATGTTTAGGATCTTTTCCCGTTTCAACGCACTCTTCGTAAGACCGCATATTCGTGGTGCCATTAGAGAGTATCAAACTCAATTGATTCAAAGAGTGAAGGATGACATAGAAGCTTTGCATGAGAAATTTAAGGTACATAAATTGAAACTTGGGCAGTAACATTTCTATCTTAATTCACAATGATTTCTCTTGTAGGTGCAATACGCTCAAAGCAAGTGCTGCAGAATGAGTACTGTAAGAGATCTGCCACCAGTAGCTGGTTCTATAATCTGGGTGAAGCAGATTGACTATGAACTCACAACTTACCTAAAGCGGGTTGAGGATGTTTTAGGTACAGTGTTACACTTCCACAAGATACCCATAGTGTTTTAACATTTAGTACATGTATATGCTTTGTCTCTTACATTAGGAAAAGGATGGGAAAATCATGTAGAGGGTCAAAAGTTAAAAGCAGATGGTGATAGTTTCCGTATGAAGCTGTCGACTCAAGAGATCTTTGACGAATGGGCACGGAAAGTTCAGCAAAGAAATTTCGGTGTTATTGGGAGAATCTTTACGATAGAGAGTGTGCGTGCAAGGAGTGGGCGCGGCAATGTACTCAAACTCAAAGTGAATTTCCTACCTGAGATCATCACACTCTCGAAGGAAGTGCGGAATCTGCGAAATCTTGGCTTCCGCGTGCCATTCCCGATTGTGAACAAAGCGCACCAAGCAAATCAGCTCTATCCGTTCGCTATCAGCTTAATCGAGAGTATTAAAACATACGAGCGGACCCTTGAAAAGGTAAGTTGTTGCTTAATTTGATTCATTCGCAGCACAACATCAAAAACCATTTCGCCGCGTGTGGATAGTTGTCCCTATGTAACTCTGGGTGTTCTTTACGTCTCGACTGTCGTTGTGATATTAACATAGGTAACATAAGATGTCCAATATATAACTACAGAATTAGGACATAGTATAGGGTAGGACACATGTATATAACGCTAGGACATAGTACCAGGGTGAAGTTACATATTAGTATTACTGATATCTCTAATCCCTTGGATCTCCAATATTTTTAGCTTACCAATCGGAGTCCCCACTCTCCCGCATTAAAGGTAGTCATATATGACGCTTCCAGGATCTATGCATCTTGCCTATCTTTGCAAATATTACTGTATGCCTGCTTAGCTATCGTAGACAGATTTGTACTGCAACAATGGTATATTTTTGTTTAACTTGAAATTCGCGGGTAACTAGACGTCACTTGTCTCCAGTTAGAAATGTGCGTGGATCACAAGCATATGTGGGGATCAGATTAATTCGTTATCACGCAGTAATTAATCCAAACCCAGAGTCCGAACTTTGCATCATTCTGCACCCACCATGTTTGTGAAGCCAGAAACTTGTGAGATTGAATATGTATATTGAAAATATAAGGTATACGCGGATAGTGCGTCGCATAGAGTATGAGGAGTCTTGCTTAATTTGGATTGAACTTGAGAATATTGCTACTGCATACCCCAGAGGCTGCTTGAAATCAATATAATAGCCATAATGTTTATGACTTTGATAGTAATGATCAGGCGACATTGCTGTACTAATTTTAAGTATCATGAAAGTGTAAAACATTTGTTTATATTTTGTTACAAATTATTGTATGGTAAAGTGTATATGTCGTAAAAGTATGGTACTACTATTGAGAATTGAAAGTCTATTCTAACGTGCTACATGAGTAAATTTCTTTCGCAGATCGAAGACAAAGCCAGCATAGTTCCCTTAGTTGCTGGAATGCGAAATGACGTCTTGGCGTTGATATCGGAAGTAAGTTTCGTAATTTAATTGTTTAAAAAAATATGTTAAATTACATTTTAAATATGTACTCTACACGCGTTTCCTTGTATTTTGTTTTAGGGTATTGCGTTAGTTTGGGAGAGTTACAAATTAGACCCGTTCGTCCATCGTCTCTCGGATGCTGTAGTATGCTTCCAAGAGAAGGTGGAGGATCTTGTGGCAGTGGAAGAACAACTCGACGTCGACGTACGCTCGTTGGAGACTTGCCCATACTCCGCGAATACATTTGCCGACATCCTCTCCAAAATTCAGAAAGCTGTCGACGAATTATCTTTGAAGAACTACTCCAATCTAAACATTTGGGTGTCGAGATTGAATGAGGAAGTCGAGAAGAACTTGGCTGCTCGATTGGAAGCCGGTGTCAAAGCATGGACACAAGCCCTGACTGGTCAAACGAAAGAAGTGGACTTGAGCATGGATACCGATGCACCATCCCAGCCGACTCATAAGCCGGGCGGTGATCCGAAAATACAAAATCAAATTCACGAAGTTCGCATTACAAATCAGACTATGTACTTATATCCCAGCATCGAAGATGCTAGGTTCCAAATAATGCAGCAACTCTTTGCCTGGCAAGCGATTGTAACATCCCAAGTGCGCCTTCAAAGCTCCAGATATCAAGTGGGTTTGGATAAATCCGAGTCGGGTACTTATAGGAATCTTCTCACCAAATTACCAGCTGGCAAACAGCCTCTGGAGGCAGCATATGAAGCCATCGACTATAAAATGAAAGATGTCGCCGAATACGTAGATCAATGGTTACGTTACCAAGCTCTCTGGGACTTGCAACCTGATAATCTTTATGGAAAATTGGGAGATAACATTAATCTATGGATGAAATGTTTGAATGACATCAAGAAAACTAGAACTACATTCGATACGTCTGATACTCGACGCGAATTCGGCCCGGTTATTATTGACTTCGCTAAAGTACAGAGCAAGGTTTCTTTGAAATACGATTCGTGGCATAAGGAAACCCTGGGCAAATTTGGAACTCTCCTTGGTAATGAGATGGTAAGCTTCCATGCGCAAGTTTCCAAATCAAGAAGTGAATTGGAACAGCAATCCATTGAGGCGGCCAGCACTTCCGATGCCGTAGGAATTATCACCTATGTACAATCTCTGAAGCGAAAGATGAAAGCGTGGGAGAAACAAGTGGACATTTATCGCGAGGGGCAGCGGATACTGGAACGCCAGCGGTTCCAATTTGCGTCTACCTGGTTACATGTTGACAATATAGAAGGCGAATGGGGAGCATTCAATGAAATAATAAAGAGAAAGGATAGGAGTATACAGACACAAGTTGCATCACTGCAAATGAAGATTGTTGCTGAAGATAAGGCGGTTGAAGTCAGAACTACGGACTTCTTGAGTGAATGGGAACGCGGGAAGCCCGTCGAGGGCCATCTGCGGCCCGATGATGCGTTGCAACAACTCCAGCTCTTCGAGAGTAAGTTTGCCAGACTCAAGGAAGAACGAGATAATGTCGCGAAAGCCAAGGAAGCTTTGGAACTCCAAGAACCAGGTGGCATATCTACGAGCGAAGATAGAATGCAAGTTGTATTCGAGGAATTGCAAGACTTGCGTGGTGTTTGGTCTGAATTGTCGCGTATCTGGGCTCAAATTGATGAGACTAGAGAGAAACCGTGGTTATCCGTCCAGCCACGTAAATTACGTCAACAGTTGGATACTATGAGATCACAGTTGTTGGAGTTGCCAGCCAGGCTGCGGCAGTACTCGTCGTACGAGTACATTAAGAAAATGCTCCAGAGTTATATGAAAGTTAATATGCTGATTGTTGAATTGAAATCCGATGCTCTCAAGGAGAGGCATTGGAAGCAACTAACTAAGCAACTCCGAGTAAACTGGGTTTTGAGTGAGCTCACCCTTGGTCAAGTGTGGGATGTAAACCTTCAGAAGAATGAAAGTATCGTAAAAGATATTATTCTTGTCGCCCAAGGTGAAATGGCTCTGGAAGAGTTCTTAAAACAAGTTAGGGAATCATGGCAAACGTACGAATTAGACCTGATCAATTATCAGAGCAAATGTAGATTGATTCGCGGTTGGGATGATTTATTCAATAAAGTCAAGGAACATATCAATTCAGTGGCTGCTATGAAACTCTCCCCATATTATAAAGTATTCGAGGAGGAGGCATTGACTTGGGAAGAGAAATTAAATAGAATCAACGCTCTTTTCGACGTCTGGATAGACGTGCAACGTCGCTGGGTCTATCTGGAAGGAATCTTTTCGGGAAGTGCAGATATCAAGACTCTATTACCAGTTGAAACATCTCGATTCCAAAGTATCAGCTCTGAGTTCCTTGGGTTAATGAAAAAGGTTTCGAAGTCGCCAATGGTCATGGACGTTTTAAATATACCCGGCGTTCAGCGAGCTCTTGAACGTCTGGCAGATCTTCTTGGTAAAATCCAGAAAGCACTGGGAGAATATTTGGAACGTGAACGAACATCTTTCCCGCGATTCTACTTTGTCGGTGACGAGGACTTGTTGGAAATCATTGGCAACAGCAAAAATGTCGCGAGATTACAAAAGCACTTTAAGAAGATGTTTGCCGGAGTGGCCGCGATTCTATTAAACGAAGATAATACTGTCATCACTGGAATAGCATCCCGCGAAGGAGAAGAAGTTATTTTCCAGACTCCCGTTTCGACAGTGGAGCACCCGAAAATCAATGAATGGCTGACACTGGTGGAAAAAGAAATGAGAGTAACTCTGGCGTCAAGTCTAGCCAGGGCGGTTCAAGATATAAAACAATTCAAAGACGGAAATATCAATGCACAGGCATTCATGACTTGGTGTGATAATTATCAGGCACAGATAATTGTTCTAGCAGCACAAATCCTTTGGTCGGAAGATGTGGAAGCAGCTCTACACGAAGCGCAGAATGACTCTAGCAAGAGCCCGCTGGAGCGAGTTCTCCTTCAAGTTGAAGGGACACTTAATGTATTGGCTGACTCTGTTCTCCAAGAACAACCACCACTGAGACGGAAGAAACTGGAACACTTGATCAATGAATTTGTTCACAAACGCACCGTAACAAGACGATTGGTAGCTAACAAAGTATCGAATCCAAAAGCCTTTGAATGGTTGTGCGAAATGAGATTCTATTTCGACCCGCGCCAAACTGAGGTTCTCCAGCAACTGACCATTCACATGGCAAATGCCAAGTTCTTCTATGGATTCGAGTACCTCGGTGTTCAAGATAGACTGGTACAAACACCTCTAACTGACAGATGTTACCTGACTATGACCCAAGCACTGGAAGCTCGACTTGGTGGGTCACCATTCGGACCTGCGGGTACAGGAAAAACAGAGTCGGTCAAAGCCTTGGGTCACCAACTCGGCAGATTTGTACTTGTTTTCAATTGTGACGAAACGTTCGACTTCCAGGTAGGTCGCTGCCTATAATTAATATCCCGTACCCTTTTATACTTTTATGCCGTATACATGTAGTGTATCTGGAATACTGAATTATTATTATTTCCACAGGCGATGGGTCGAATCTTCGTCGGTCTTTGCCAAGTGGGCGCATGGGGTTGCTTCGATGAGTTCAATCGTTTGGAAGAACGTATGTTATCTGCTGTATCCCAACAAGTTCAAACGATACAGGAAGCACTTAAGAGTCAAATGGAAGGAAAGCGAGAGGGAATGCTATGTGTCGAATTAGTAGGAAAACAAGTCAAAGTATCTACAGACATGGCCATTTTCATTACGATGAATCCAGGATATGCAGGTCGATCGAATTTGCCTGACAATTTGAAGAAACTCTTTAGATCGCTGGCTATGACTACGCCCGATAGACAACTCATAGCAGAAGTTATGCTCTTCAGCCAAGGTTTCCGATCAGCTGAAAAACTGGCATGCAAAATTGTGCCATTCTTTAAGTAGGTTTAAATAATTCATAATGTAATGTATGCGTATAGAAAACATAAGTAACGCAATTTTATCTTTTTAGATTGTGCGATGAACAACTCTCTAACCAGTCTCACTACGACTTTGGTCTACGTGCATTGAAATCTGTACTGATCTCAGCCGGAAACGTAAAGCGAGATCGTATTCAAAAGATTAAAGAAGGCATGCATAGTCGTGGAGAAACTAATATTGATGAGGCCTCGATTGCTGAAAATCTACCTGAACAAGAAATTCTCATTCAGTCTGTGTGCGAAACCATGGTACCAAAATTGGTGGCGGAAGATATTCCATTGTTGTTCAGCTTATTAAATGACGTATTCCCGAACGTCAATTACACTCGTGCCGAAATGAAGGGTAAAATTGAACTTATTATGACTCCAACCTGATAGATAAATCGGATCTAATTTCCAATCGTTACTTCAAGGTTTGAAGGACCAGATTCGAAAAGTATGTATGGAGGAGTATCTTGTCTGTGGAGAGGGCGATGAGCAAGGAGGAGCCTGGCAAGAAAAGGTAAGAAAGATTCATAATATCCAGCACTGTACATAACATGAACAATGTCATACTGGATCGTCATCACACCTTAGCGACGTCTAGAAGCATGTTACATAGTATTAATAACAACATTTAGAATCTCTCCTCGACCCATGAACACAAATTACTTATTTGTTTGTGAGGCCCATCTTGCAAAAATTACGAACTATTAACAATACTCTAAATACCCTAACTATTTAACTGTTTGTCATGTGGGTGCTCAGGAGATGGTCAGTGAGGGCTGGATTGACAAAGTGAGATCAACATCTATATATGCTTATTGCCCCTATTGTTAACATTATGTTGATTAAATTGGTACACCCTGTATTTACCCTGTAGCTACTCGATCCGTTTGTCCTCCCGCATGAGTGTCGTCACTATATCAGTATTAACTATCCAGTCTTGTCCACACCTTTAACTCCGATCTTTATTTAGGTTCTTCAACTCTACCAAATTTGCAACTTGAACCATGGCTTAATGATGGTCGGCCCCAGCGGTTCCGGTAAAAGCACGGCGTGGAAAGTACTTCTCAAAGCTTTGGAGCGCTTCGAGGGAGTGGAAGGAGTTGCTCACGTGATTGATCCGAAAGCAATCAGCAAGGAGACGCTGTATGGTGTGTTAGATCCAAATACCCGAGAATGGACGGATGGTCTCTTTACTCATATCTTGAGAAAGATTATCGACAACGTAAGAGGAGAAATTAATAAACGTCAATGGATTATATTTGACGGTGATGTCGATCCAGAATGGGTTGAGAATTTGAACTCTGTACTCGACGACAACAAATTACTGACGTTGCCAAATGGAGAACGTTTGAGCTTACCGCCAAACGTTCGCGTAATGTTCGAAGTGCAAGATCTCAAGTATGCTACTCTTGCTACCGTGTCCCGTTGCGGTATGGTATGGTTCTCCGAGGATGTATTGTCTACGGAAATGATTTTCGAGAATTATATGCTTCGGCTGAAAAATATTCCATTGGAAGATGGAGAAGAAGATAATATTGGGAAAAAGACTACCGAAAAAGAGGATACTCTATCACCTGCATTATCAGTACAAAGGGAAGTCGGTAGTATTTTACAGAGCTACTTTGCACCTGATGGCCTAGTTGTGAGGTGTCTCGAGTATGCCATGAAACAGGAACACATTATGGATTTCACACGATTGCGAGCTTTGAGTTCCCTGTTCTCGATGCTTAATCAGGCTGTTCGAAACGTTCTGCAATACAATCATACTCACATCGATTTCCCTCTCCCAAGCGAGCAGCTCGAGCGTTACATGCCCAAATGCTTGGTATATGCACTTTTATGGAGTTTCGCGGGTGATGCTAAATTAAAAGTTAGATCCGATCTCGGAGACTTTGTACGATCGATTACAACCGTACCATTACCAACTCAAAGTAACATCTCAATCATTGACTTCGAAGTAAACATTCACGGAGAGTGGCTACCATGGAGTAATAAGGTTCCGCAGATTGAAGTTGAAACACACAAAGTTGCAAGTCCAGACATTGTAGTACCCACACTGGATACAGTTCGACATGAGAGCTTGTTGTATACTTGGTTGGCAGAGCATAAACCAATAGGTAAAGTACAAAGGATTTGGTTTAACTCTATTGCAATTTATGCTTGGTATAATAATATGCATTTTTCTTAAATAGTACTCTGCGGTCCTCCTGGTTCGGGAAAAACTATGACTCTCTTCTCGGCGCTGAGAGCTTTGCCGGATATGGAAGTAGTAGGCTTGAACTTCTCTTCCGCCACCACTCCAGAATTGTTATTAAAAACGTTCGACCATTATTGCGAGTATAGAAAAACTCCAAATGGTGTGATACTCTCGCCAGTACAGCTTGGAAAGTGGCTTATACTTTTCTGCGATGAGATCAATTTACCGGATATGGATAACTATGGCACTCAACGCGTCATTTCATTCCTGCGACAGCTCGTCGAACACAGAGGGTTCTATCGAACGAGTGACCAAGCCTGGGTTAGTCTCGAAAGGATACAGTTTGTGGGTGCTTGCAATCCACCAACTGACCCTGGCAGAAAACCACTGAGTCACAGATTCTTAAGACACGTGCCAGTAATATATGTAGATTATCCAGGTGAAACGTCGTTGAAACAAATCTATGGTACATTTACCAGAGCTATACTCAGGTGGGGATCAAACGTTATTTTCAATGTTCTAACTTTGGTAAATTTACATTCGACTATATCAAGTTTTATGTCTAAATTGTAGATTGATTCCGCCTCTACGTGGTTACGCCGAAGCGCTTACCAATGCAATGGTAGAATTCTATCTATCGTCTCAAGAAAGATTCACCCAAGATATGCAACCACACTATGTCTACTCCCCTCGTGAAATGACACGCTGGGTTCGCGGAATCTGTGAAGCTATCCGCCCTCTGGATAATCTCTCTGTGGAAGGTTTGGTACGACTCTGGGCACACGAAGCTCTGCGTCTCTTCCAAGATCGTTTGGTAGAAGATTCCGAGAGAGCCTGGACAAACAAGAATATCGATGTGGTGGCAATGAAACACTTCATGGGTGTTGATAAGGAGAAAGCACTTTCTCGTCCTATCTTGTACAGTAATTGGCTTAGCAAGGACTATGTGCCAGTAAATAGAAATGAATTGAGGGAGTATGTTAGAGCTAGGCTAAAGATCTTCTACGAGGAAGAACTAGATGTTCCACTCGTGCTCTTTGACGAGGTACTGGAGCACGTTCTACGAATTGACAGAATTTTCCGCCAGCCTCAGGGACATTTATTACTTATTGGTGTCTCTGGTGCTGGTAAGACGACTCTGTCTAGATTCGTAGCATGGATGAACGGCTTATCCATATTCCAAATCAAGGCACGTATCACACTCCCGCGCTTTCGGCCAAGATAATATTGACTAATTAATAAAACCACAATTTTCCGAGCAGGTTCACAACAAATACACTGGAGAAGATTTTGACGAAGACTTGCGTCAAGTATTGAGGAGATCTGGTTGTAAAGATGAAAAGATTGCCTTCCTTCTCGATGAGTCGAATGTCTTGGATTCAGGTTTCCTAGAGCGTATGAACACTCTGCTGGCCAACGGAGAGGTGCCAGGATTATTCGAGGGAGACGAGTATACTACTCTCATGACTCAGTGCAAGGAAGGAGCACAGAGGGAGGGGCTTATGCTCGACTCCAACGAGGAATTATACAAATGGTTCACAGGCCAAGTCATGAAGAACTTGCATGTTGTCTTTACAATGAACCCAAGCACAGATGGTCTGAAAGATCGGGCTGCTACCTCACCCGCACTGTTTAATCGTTGCGTACTTAATTGGTTCGGAGACTGGTCGGATAATGCACTCTTCCAAGTCGGCAAAGAATTCACAATTCATGTCGACTTGGAAAGACCAAGCTGGAAGTGCCCAGATTTCTTCCCATCTGTCTGCTCACAAATACCGCCTCAACCTACGCACAGAGATGCGGTAATAAATGCATGTGTCTACGTGCATCAAACCTTACATAAAGCAAACGGTAGGCTGGCGAAGCGTGGTGCCCGTACTATGGCAATTACTCCCCGGCACTATTTGGACTTCATTAATCACTTCGTGAAGCTTTACCAAGAGAAGAGGAGCGACTTGGAAGAGCAACAATTGCACTTGAATGTCGGACTTAGTAAAATTGCCGAAACGGTGGAGCAGGTCGAAGAGATGCAAAAGAGCTTAGCTATTAAGTCGCAGGAATTGCAAGCCAAGAATGAGGCAGCCAATGCTAAACTTCGACAAATGATTAAAGATCAACAGGAAGCTGAGAAGAAGAAGGTTCAGAGTCAAGAGATTCAGCAACAACTCGCAATACAAACTGTCGCTATCCATGAAAAGAGGGATGATGTAATGGTTGACCTTGCACAGGTTGAGCCTGCTGTTATTGATGCACAAAACGGTAAGTACTTTTCTGTAAAATACTATGTTCGAATTCCCAATGCTGGACTGCAGAATGTTCTTCAACAATTCTCGATGTCGCCAACTGTCGGTTGTTTAATGCGCGATTTCGAAAATATCAGGATACTGAATTTTTTTTTATAACGAGTATAGCCGTCAAGGGAATTAAGCGTCAACATCTTGTCGAAATTCGATCGATGGCAAACCCACCGGCGATAGTAAAGGTGGCATTAGAGTCAATCTGCCTATTACTTGGTGAAAATGCCACCGATTGGAAACAAATTCGTGCCGTTACAATGAAGGATAGCTTTATCCCAACGATTGTGAGCTTCAGGACCGAGGACCTCACGTAAGAGACCAATTACGGGCCTGCTGAATGTTCAACACTGACGACCAATTATAATCTCAACGTGCCAGCTATTCTATAACTGCTTGATACATGTTATTTTAAATCGTTTATTAATTCACGACCGTGCACTCACAAGAACGTTCTTTCTAAGCGGCAGAATGCCTTTAAAAAGGACTTACGTATTTTGTAAATAGTTCAATCTTGGTCTCTTTCGGTATCTAACTCTACTGTAGGAAGGATCCAACTCGACTGCAGCCTATTCCGAAGCTTCTTTGTTAACTGTAGCATTACTAATGATAGATGCCTAAATGGTTCGCCATCACTACAAAGAAACTATTTCATTTTTCGTATAGCGGTCAAATCAATAAAGAAACAGCATTTGGTGGAGGTTCGTTCCATGGCGAACCCACCAGCAATCGTGAAGGTTGCACTGGAGTCTATCTGCTTATTGCTCGGTGAAAATGCCAGTGACTGGAAATCTATACGCGCGGTCATCATGAGGGACAACTTTATCAATACTATTGTCTCTAATTTCAGTACTGAGGATATAACGTAAGCATGCTTTTACTGTCCGGTTGTTTTTAGGAATAATTTCTAGAAATATTATCCCGAGGGATCAGCAGACACGGTAGACGAAAAAGTATGATCTCGATGCATTATTGCTCTCATTCGAAATGGTGCTAAAATCGTTGTTCAAATACTAATGTTGTACATAACTAAACTCTGTGCTCGCTGATCTCACTGAGCTTCTAAAAATCACGTATTACATATATCACGAATTCTTTCTACGTTGCATGTTATCAGTGACACAAAAACTGTTACTAACAAAAGTACAATACGCTAAAATTGAGTTGCATTTAAAAACATTAACAACTAACTTTGCGGAAGGATAAGGTATTTTAAATGAAATGTTCTTTAGCGACGAGGTGAGAGAAAAAATGAAGAGCCGCTACTTGAGCAATCCCGATTATAACTTTGAAAAAGTCAATCGTGCTAGTATGGCTTGCGGCCCCCTGGTCAAATGGGCTACTGCACAGGTATTTCTTGTTTTTATCAATAGCTGGCGAGGAGCAGAAACACTGATTGTATTACAAATATATGCACAATTATCTTAGATCGAATACGCGGATATGTTGAAACGCGTGGAACCACTGCGTGAGGAATTGCACTCTCTCGAGCGTCAAGCAGAAACTAATAAGCATAGGGGCGAAGAAGTGAAGAACTTGATTGCTCAGTTGGAACAAAGTATAGCATCTTACAAGGAGGAGTATGCCCAACTGATTTCACAAGCTCAGGCCATCAAGACGGACTTAGAGAGTGTACAGGCGAAGGTTGACCGTTCTATCGCATTATTGAAATCATTGGTTATTGAGAGGGAACGTTGGGAAGCGACAAGTGAGACATTTAAGAGTCAAATGTCTACTATTATTGGTGACGTACTCCTGTCCTCGGCTTTCCTAGCTTACGCAGGCTACTTTGACCAGCATGTGAGTACCAATGAGTTATGAAGAACTTTATCTAATAATCCAGATGTTATATGGATATTCTTTCTTTTAGTATCGTCAAAACTTATTCAGTACGTGGTGCCAACACTTGCAACATGCAAACCTGCAGTTCCGAGGGGATATCGCAAGAACGGAATATCTTTCGAATCCAGACGAGCGTCTCAGATGGCAAGCCAATGCACTACCAACTGATGACCTCTGCACTGAAAATGCTATTATGTTGAAGCGATTCAACAGATATCCTCTGATAATCGATCCTTCCGGTCAAGCAACAGAATTTATAATGAATGAGTTTAAAGATCGCAAGATTACGAAGACCAGCTTCCTGGACGACTCGTTTAGAAAGAATCTGGAAAGTGCCCTACGTTTCGGAAACCCGCTACTGGTCCAAGATGTCGAGAATTATGATCCAATATTGAATCCTGTCCTGAACAGAGAACTAAGGAGAACTGGTGGACGTGTGTTGATCACACTGGGAGATCAAGATATTGACTTGTCGCCCTCGTTCGTAATATTCTTGTCTACGAGAGATCCGACTGTTGAATTCCCACCGGACATTTGTTCTCGTGTGACGTTCGTCAACTTTACCGTAACAAGAAGCTCTCTGCAGAGTCAATGCTTAAACCAAGTACTGAAGGCCGAACGGTCGGATATAGACGAGAAGAGATCCGATTTATTGAAGCTGCAAGGCGAATTCCATTTGCGGTTGAGGCAGCTTGAAAAGTCCTTGTTGCAAGCGTTGAATGATGCCAAAGGCAAAATCCTGGACGACGACTCTGTGATAACCACTCTGGAAACTCTGAAACAAGAAGCCGCAGAAATTAGCAAGAAGGTGGAGGAAACCGATAAAGTCATTGCGGAGATTGAAACAGTGTCACAACAGTACATGCCGCTATCTCAATCCTGTTCAAACATATACTTCACAATGGACAGTTTGAATCAAGTCCATTTCTTGTATCAGTATTCCCTAAAGATGTTCTTGGATATCTTCACATCTGTACTATCGCAGAATCCAAATCTAACGGGAGTGACAGACTACACACAAAGACTTTCTCTGATCACGAGCGATCTCTTCTCCAGATGTTATGAGCGTGTTGCTCGTGGTATGCTACACACAGATAGGCTGACTTTTGCTCTCCTCCTATGCAAAATCCACCTCAAAGGCATTGTTGCTGAGTCGACGTACGACAGTGAATTTACATTCTTCCTTCGCGGTAAAGAAGGTGTAATGAATATTAGAGGACCAATTGTACCAGCCTTGAGCTCGGAACAGCAGGAAGCAATGATACGTCTTAGCCTTCGACTGCCGGCTTTCAAGAAACTCGCTGAGAAGATCCAAGAAAATGCTGAGTTCAACTCGTGGCTGCAGTCTCCAGCGCCAGAGACCTGTGTGCCGAAACTTTGGGACGAAGAAAAGCCTTTGTCGCCAACTGGCACTGCTATGCACCAACTTCTAATCATTCAGGCATTCCGGCCAGATCGTGTAATTGCTGCTGCCTCTCTGGTAGTCATCTCCGCACTAGGTGAATCATTTATGGCTGCAGCGGAAGCAGAATTGGACTTCGCCTTCGTTGTTGAAAATCAACTGAAGGCAAATGTGCCAGCTTTGCTTTGTTCTGTACCTGGATTTGATGCATCCGGCAGGGTTGACGACTTGGCTGCTGAGTCGAATAAACCAATTGCCAGTATTGCGATAGGATCAGCGGAAGGCTTCAATCAAGCCGATCGTGCCATTAATATGGCAGTGAAGGCTGGTAGATGGGTACTGCTGAAGAATGTACATCTGGCACCACAATGGCTGGTACAACTTGAGAAGAAATTACACAGCTTACAACCGCATGCCAACTTCCGCCTATTCTTAACTATGGAAATTAATCCGAAAGTACCAGTGAATCTACTCAGAGCTGGTAGGATATTTGTATTCGAACCACCACCGGGCATTCGAGCAAACTTACTGCGTACGTTCAGTACGGTGCCTGCATCAAGAATGATGAAGGCGCCAAATGAAAGGGCTAGATTGTACTTCCTTCTGGCCTGGTTCCATGCAATTGTGCAGGAACGACTTCGCTACGCGCCACTAGGATGGGCAAAACACTACGAATTCAATGAAAGCGATCTGAGAGTGGCCTGTGACACACTTGATACATGGATAGAAACCACAGCAATGGGTAGGACTAATCTACCACCCGAAAAAGTACCTTGGGATGCCCTGGTGACTTTGTTCTCGCAGTGTATTTATGGTGGCAAGATCGATAATGACTTTGATCAACGTTTGCTCGCCTCTTTCCTTCGAAAACTTTTCACTCCGCGATCGTTCGAGGCTGACTTTGCTCTGGTAGCGAATATCGACGGCACCCAGGGTGGTCAGAGACACATCACAATGCCTGATGGAACGCGGCGGGACCACTTCCTCAAATGGATCGAAGCATTATCCGATAGGCAGACGCCATCCTGGCTTGGTCTGCCGAATAACGCGGAGAAAGTACTTCTCACGACAAGGGGAACAGATTTGGTATCCAAATTATTGAAAATGCAACAACTAGAAGATGAGGACGAACTGGCGTATTCGAACGAGGAATCATTGGACGCTCCGAGAGAAGCTGAGGCCGACGGGCGGCCTTCGTGGATGAGGACCCTCCATAATTCGGCTTCAACGTGGTTACAATTATTACCGAAGAACTTACCAACACTCAAGAGAACCGTGGAGAATATTAAAGACCCACTCTACCGCTATTTCGAAAGAGAAGTCAATAGTGGAGCCAAACTATTGCAGGATGTCATTCACGATTTGGAGGATGTAGTCCTGATCTGCCAGGTAAGAAATTGAGTTATGGGAGGATTATAATTACTAAAATGTTGGCAAGTTGCTACGTAATTCTTTGTGTATGTATACAGGGCGAGAAGAAACAAACCAATTATCATCGAATTATGTTGTCGGAGTTGGTCAAGGGTATTTTACCACGTGGATGGACAAGGTATACCGTACCACGGGGATGTACAGTGATACAATGGATCACAGACTTCAGCCACCGAGTCTCGCAATTACAAGAAGTATCTCGACTTGTCTATCAAGGCGGAGCAAAAGAAATTAAGGTATACCGCGCTCTTTCTTAGTATGCCCAGTATTGTGTGTGCTATTTCCAGTTTCTCTAAATCAAACCTGGTTACAGAGTTTCCCTGTGTGGTTGGGTGGACTGCTCAATCCAGAGGCATACATCACGGCAACGAGACAGTGCATAGCGCAAGCCAACAGCTGGTCTCTGGAAGAACTCCAACTGGTCGTAACTATCGGCGACGGCGACAATATCGCCACGGATGACTGTTCGTTCGCTGTGACAGGCTTGAAACTCCAAGGGGCGCAATGCAAGGACAATCAGCTCTATCTGACGTCCACTATCATGACAGACTTACCAGTAACGATGCTGCGATGGGTGCGTTCTTCCGCTGAGGAATCACCGAAGGGCAAGCTGTCTCTACCTGTGTACTTGAACAGTACCAGAACAGAATTGTTGTTCACAGTCGACTTAAATATTGCACCTAATCAAGATCCACATAGCTTCTACGAGCGAGGCGTAGCGGTCCTGACATCTACCGCTTTGAATTAATAATTTAATGTACGTAGCTAATGTAACGCCTCCGTAACCAATGATATCAATTTTCCAACTAAGTATATATATCATGCCGTGATGTTTGGTATTGTGATAATGAAGACGAAACGTAGTAGCACAAAACTGCGGCTGCACACTAATACTCTGTATAATTTAGGAGCGGCTTAATAGTGAGCACATGCGGCTTTGAGCGAGATATTTTTTAAAGAATATTTATTTGCTTACGTATCTTTACCTATACTTTCAACATAGGAGATGTAGGAAAGCCGTACTAGGGTAACTACGATAGAGCCATTTTTGCATAATACCTCGCTCAAACGAATGCAGTCGTCACTGCTCCTATAGTGATTACCTAAGTGGTAAAAGAAATCTGTATTTACCTCCTCAAAATATCTTGCATTCTACATCCAGTGCAACTGAAAGGAACGTTACTGAATGCGTAGCATAATTGTATTGAGTCGACACCCGATTCCAAACTCGGCGTGTGTCGGTCGGGAGTTGTAATATATACATAGTTTATTTAATTTTGTATACGTTTCAATTTGAAAGCTAGCTTCGTGTAATAAAACAAATTGCGTTTGTGTAGTTACGAGTACTAAAGTACTATAAACTTTATAATACTATCTGGATGGCAACTGATAATAAAGCAGTAAGGAAATGACAATTAGTGTACAGGAGCATAAAAATTCCCCACCAATGCCCCAAATCCAAAATAATTGAAAGTGAAACAAACTTATACGGCCTAGTAGAGTGAGAGATGCCTGACGGGAATCAAGAAGAAAGAAGACCACCACCTTTATAAGTAAAACATATTAATCATATGCAAATATAAATGGTTTTACATGGTAGTACTACCAAATAAACGGTACAGTATGAGGATGACCGTTGCGCAAAAAAGCGATTAAACATTCACTGAAACGCCGCTGCTCTCCGTGCGCTCGCGAGGGAATGCGAATACGCATGCATCCCTTTTTTCCTCTTCTCAGGCAAACGAAATGATCCCTAATTAAAAGCAGCCTATACAAAATTAACACGATACAATAAAATATTCTCTGAAGCTCTCAATAAAATTCTGCTGGTCACTGGGTACCCGATAAAGATCTCATCCGACCCCTCGGGCGTCGGAACTACCAAAAGACTTTGGCATAAAATTTGGAGGGCACGTTTCGTTAGCCGATAAAATTTCCATCAAAAACGCAAGATATCATTTATATGTATAATCGCCGTGAACGATTGATACTCGTCGCGCTCGCGCTCGATCCCCTCGGAGTGCACCGAGACGGGCTGATTCCTAATTAAAATTTGTATTCTTTATCGTGGCGTGCACTTCTCTCCTGTGCACACGCTCAATCACAATGTATATGTATGCTCGCACATGTATGGAGTCCCGTTCACGTGTGTTCTCCGTGTGTCTACGTGTGTTCCATTCGTGCATGGATGTGTCCACGTGTACTCGCGTATGCCTGCACATATATAGATATATAGGTACACAGATCGATCTAAGATCGCACATGCCTCGGCGCATACATCTATATATATGCACCGTATAATATAATTCCTTTCGTAATTATGACAATAGTAGTATATTTTACATGCAAAAACAAATGTTTTATCACAGTGGGACAGCATACATTTGTTAATAATGTAATATTGTGTGGATAAGTTCATCTCGCGCCTGTCCCCTCTTTCTCGACATTCATCGCCTTCGAACATATTGAAATTCAAGCCCCCTCTTTCTCTCCTCATTTCAACCCTCTACCACACAGTAGTATCTCGCACACTCACTTATCGTCTGCTACCTTGGACCATCGTCTTGCGACTCTCCCTCACGACTCCTCTCACTCGAACGAATTTCTCAAGAACGGTCATTCTACCCCACATTAATAAATGATTCGCGATTATCTTGCCTTGCAGCAAACGTACAACGTCCACCCTCTCTCACACATGCAAACAGGCCTCTTGGTGGCCACTGTGTTACCAGGACCAAAGGATTATCTTGAAAACGATCAGTAGCCAATATCTTCGTTCCCTTACGAGAAGTAATCCGTCCGGGCTTTGGTCCTGACAGCACCCACGTCCGAGGACCAGGCGAAACACATGCCACGCGGCCTATCAGTTACAAAACAACTGGCAAGGATTCAAATGGACGCAGACAAATTTCCAGACGTCGAGTACCAGTTCAGGGTGCCAGTGTGATTCCTCTCAGGACTTTACAAACGATTTCTAATATCTGTAGCGTCGTATCCAATTGTTGGCTTTCGACACCCCGAACTGACACTGGCGTGTACGTTATTCAAAGGTAGATGTACAGAGTTCTCGAATCCCGGGGGATTCTCTCGCGAGTACCATTGAATACTGAAGAGAAACGAACCTAGGGATGGCAAGCCACTCACTAATAGATGCCCTACCCCTTCGCCATGAGATTTCAGTCGGCGACAGGGCAAATTGCGCAGAGTATTATGAGACTTTCTTATTGTAAGGTTCTTTTAGAGCCTCTCTCGCTCTCCCTCCCACTCATTCGGCGCTCCATCCACTCATCAGTCTTTGCAGCACACACGCGTACATACCGCATCGTCTTCTAGAAATTTTTTCTCATTTTCTGTTTTTTTCCTTTTTTGGCTGTCTTGCGTAGAGGACCTGTGGTTACGATTACACGGTTACTTCTAATATAATAGTAATATCGGGCTACGGTATTTCTCCCATTGTTCCGGACCTTGGTTCCCAGTGATCTACGCGACGCTTCGCCCTCCCCTGCCTTTCATCCCTGAAATCCCACCACTAGGGCGTAAAGCGAGCGATTCAGTGCGATCGGATTTGCGCCCGGCTCTTGCGCAACAACAACCAGCCAAAGAACAGTCATATTGCTGCCAATACTATAAAAGTGCATACGACGAGGATTGGTATCGATAAGCGATTCGCCTAAGGTCTATTGATTAAACGTCTCGTGGACTGCTGGTCCGCTGCACCGAGAGATTTTGATTAGATCGGCGGAGGGACCAGCGTGGAAATACAAGTGACACGAGTCAATCGTGGTCAGGTAAATTCATCGCATAGTATGTACTTCATAGAAGTCTGCTCGCGCAGAAACTAAGACGCCCTTCCATACACGTATTCTGTCTCTCTCTTTCTCTCTTTCGTGCTACCTTTCATTCCGCGTATGCTTATAATTATAATTACGATGATGATAACATTATCGATATTCGCACAATTTGATTATCAGTGTATTCGCACAAAATCTTGCTGCAAGGCGATCCCTCCACATGCTTTGCGAGCGCACCGCAATAGCCTACTAGATTAGATGTCTCATATATCACTGTTTATCCTCTCAGATACCGCAGAGTCGGGCGCCTCAGGCCGTTCGACATATCGCACCACTTTTTATTTATTATGTATGTAATGTCTTGCTCCTCGGTCTCCCACCCTTCCATCAACCCCCTCCCCTTTCTTTCTCCCTCCCTTCGTTACAAGATACACCTGGGTAATTCGCACCTCGTCGACTTGTACAAAAGCTAAGGCAACTTTACTCACTAGTCTCCTTCGTCCCGTATCAAACTCCCCCGTCTAAATTTCCGTCTGTCCCTTCCTCTCCGTCAGTTATACATACACCCACCCGCCTTCCTCTTTTCTCGCGCACGTTCTCTCAGTCGCATTCTCTCCGTCCTCTCATTCTCGCTCTCATGTATCCTCCTCCGTCGAATGTTGGATCACAAAAATGCAGCGACCACTCGAGAGTATACCTGTGACTTGGCGGCGAGTAGCCCCGGCCAGCTAGTCTACTCTTGCTCTCCCTGGTCGGGAGAGAGTAAAAGAAGGATAATTGCACGGGCCACGACCCCCTTTCTTTTTCTGCACGGAGCTCGCCAACGAAGAAATGCTTCTATCGAAGCGACCCTGCCGGGAAAGCCACGTTAATTCTCCATCTGTTTCCCCCTGCCGCCAGACTTCTACGCGTTTTCCACGTTTCCTCCCCCTGTTATCGCGCGCTCGCTTCCGCCGTCCCCCTTTTGTTCTCTTTATACAAATGAGCTTCCGCGCGGCTCTCTCCATTCTGCATGTACTATGTACAGTAGTGTGTAATGTGACGCGCAGGTTCGACGGGAGTGGCTCCCGGCGTTCCTCGATTATTATGCGATAGGATCACTTGGGGGGTGGAGAGAGCGTCCTCGTTTCTCCACCCCGGCGACAAGAAAATTCGGGGAAAGAATGATGCACGCGAGGTCACGTCCCCCAATAATAATGCCTCGCTTAGTTTTGTTTCGTTTTTTTTACTCTTTCTCTCTCCCTCTCTTCGGACCACTGATCCCTCGTGCCCTTTCGTCTCATGGGCCACCCCTTCTTATGTCGGTGGTGTCGGCTCTCGCCGCGGCAACGATTACAATTGTACCTTGCGCGTGCATACACCAGGCCACGTACTCGTCCGAGAAAAAGTTAGGCTGGTGGAACCGAAATACTGAAGGAACACCTACTGAAAGAGGCGGGATTTCAGAGTATGATCAAACTTATGCTTTAGAGATGAGAACTGAAAGTGATGCACGAGTAGCGTGGGTGTATGCACGTCTCCACTGTATGCACTCAATTGTCCGGACAGTGGCCAAGCACTGCTTTGTCCAGATAGAGTGCGACACAGCGATGATACAGAAACATATATCTTTATAATGTGAACGTACGCACGTATATATTATAATAATCAATTAAAGACATCTTTTCACGAAAATAAGTAAAAATATATAGATATATATGTATGAATGTATATATATGTGTATAGTGTGTGAATGTGTGTGTGTGTGTGTGATGTGTTTAAATATATTTTTTTCCATTTTCCTTCGCGTTTTCGTGGTTCCATTGATTTCGAACCGAAGCAACAAGTCTGGCTTGTATGTGTGCCGTGTGTAACCACCGCTCCAACATTTCAATGGGTAAACTAAGTATGATTGATAATAGACAATTGTTCAATGGCAGTTTCAGCGGATTCGGGCGGTGGTTGGAAAGCCGAATTTCATGCGGTTCGCGATGAGAAAGGAACCACTGGGAACCTGGTGTAGTGTGTGGTGGCATCGCCGTCATGGGAGACTTCGAAATTTTGCTCTGCTCTTCGAGGGCGGAAATCCAGAAATTTTATTGTTATTATTTCATCCATCCTCTTTCATATGAAAATGCATGTAGCGTTTCAAGCATCGCCTCTTCTCCTCCACTCCTCGGGCACAAACGTAAAACTCGCGTTTCCGTCTTCGAAGCGTTCGCTCCCCTTTAAACCCTCTTTAATGAAGTGAATGTGTCAACTGGAAATTCAAGAACGTAAGGCTCCCAAAATATGATTTTTAGCTCGTGGCTGATTCTTATGTAATTGAAAGGGTGTCCGAAAGAAATTTCCGAGAGCGAACGCTTTAAGGACACGGCAAACGGAGATCGAGCATGATTGGTACTGGCACGCGATTAGACAATCACGAAATACAAGCCTATCGGTGCCAGGGCACTTATTCTTCTTTCGTATAAAAAACCTAAGCTACCTAAACCTACGTAATTCGAAGCCTTCGTAGGATGAGCAACGAACCTACTCTCTCGCATACCTCGCATCTTTTTAGTACATCACAATGTACTTCCACATATATTTATATATATCTCGAGATATATATACATATCTCGCTCTCTCTCTTTCTCTCTCTCTGTCTCTTTGTTCTTCCTGCCTCGCATTCGTCATCCTGCTGCGCGAAAGTAAAATTGAAAGGAAGAAAGGAAAGAAAGTCTAAGTGGCGAACCCTCCATTCTTTCGTCATGAGATTCGATTCTCATTTTTAATGCAATTCAACTTTCGCCTGACTTATCCGGACACCTCGTATCCCACAACCCTTTCCACCACCAATTTCTTTCGCACACTCACTACACTGTTGCTGCACGGCTCCGAAGGTGCGAGTCCCTGCCCAAAACTAAAGGCTGGTAAAATGATGAAAACTTGCGGAGGCCATTGCCGGTACACTCTTGCGATTACCAACCGCTATATAATACACAAGATTTCTCGGCAACCCTCTACATATTAGAAAGGCGGGGAGGGACTCGCGCCAACTGAGCCGCTACCTCTGAGATCATTGAAACTATACCTGCTTCAACCCCAAGTGGAAAGGGTGGGGGGAAATAGTGTGTGACAAGGAAAGAGAAAAGAGTGCGACACATGAAGGTTCGATTGGTTGTCTCGTGATGTAATTTGTGAAGGTGAGTTGACTTGTGAATGAAAATGAAAGCATGGTTATCGGTTGCGTGTATGGTACGGGATGGAATGCGGGGGATATTCGATGAGATATATAACATTAAGGAAAGAGAAAGGTAATAGCAATTAATGGAAACAATAAACACGATACAACTCGTCCGCGGCTATCCGAAATCACAGACAATCAGACGCGCACCCACTTGGTACGCCGACAGCTTACACGGCTCTGGCACAGCACTTAAAATCTAACGTATAAAAAAGCTCCTGCACCTTCGCAAAAATTTCGTTGTAACCAACTACGAGATGCAATGGGTCACATACACGCGTCAGTGGCGATTCAACCACAATAGAAAGGTGCACTGGTGATGAGCGCTTCGTCGAGCTCTTTGACACTGATATTACATAAATTCGTCGCGAATCATTACAAAGACACCTCAGAAATGTTCCGAGACTTGCTCGACAATGGGACTATCTTCTAATATCACTATATGTCGCGTCGCTTCTACGAAGCAATGTTTTGAAAAGTATCCGCAAAGACAGAAGCGTCGGAGTAGTCAGAAGTACAGTAGTCTACAAAAAATGTTTGCTCTTCCATCTTTTTCCCTTTTTAACCGAGGTAGTCAGAGAAAGCGTCGTGGCTAACCTTCCCCAAAATGCAAGACTACCCTGATGACCAATCGAGAGCCCGATTAGTTTGAGCGAAATGAGCCTTATTTTCATAGATTACCCATTAATCTAGGAACGTGCCTCTGTTATCCCCACGTGTCCAACAGAGTGCAATCGATCATTAAAAACTTCCAACACTCCGAAAAATTGTTCTCCTGGACAATAATCTGTTGTATGCAACTGCCAATTAGTCGTTACTGCCAAATGCATACCAACAGTTCTTATGTAGATAAAAACCGATTGTCGACAGGACCCTGCGAAAGGCTCCCATACCCTGAGAATCTTAACTTATAATGTCGTTGGTCCTGCCGACGAAAGCAACCATCACTGCGCCACAACAACCCTCTAAGTTTTTAATTCGATGAACACTACTGCTACAACTATTCACGTTCTCTTGCCACTGTACTTCATAAACATTGCAAAAGTTTAAACCCCCTCTTCCAATAGGAGTGATAAGTTATCGAACGTTACCTTTCATTCGGGAACATTAAAACACCAAAACATCATACCGATGGATTGACAGTAAATTGCGTGTCATCCGAAAGTCCTCCGGATCAGGGACAAAAGTTCATACTCCTTAAATAACAGCCTAATCCCCAGCTAAATCATCCAGTTCGCGAATATTACGTGTGCGGGATGAAGTGCTGATTTTCAAGGGGACGCGTGAACTGCAACTGATTTTGAGCATGCATTTGCATTTGTAATTGCATTTGCTGGTCTTGAAGTTGCGCTAGTGTTGCGGACGCCGCGAATGCTGGATAAGCCAAAGTCGTGTGGAGGCTGTCATTATGTTCTTCCAAGGAGTTCTGGGCATAGTGTAGCACCAAGTGTTTCAAACTTTTATGGATATTGTATGGTTCCGCAAAACCGAAACCTCGCTCAGTAGCGTATATTATACAATGGTTCACTGTGCCATTACACCTGAAACAGAAACATAGAATGTGCATTCGGTAAGTGTTTTCCCAGAAGACATCACCCGTTGTCGCAGAAATCATAATATTTATTCGCTCTGTAGCAGAAGAAATGGTTGTGCTTACATAATGGAAAGTGCGTATTGGCCGGTCCTCGACTTCCTCACCAAGAAGGTACCGTCAGGACGATCCGCCAGAATATTGTCGGCATGCGATCGAGAACAGTCAAGATACAGCCACGTGTTTTCATCGTTATGGACCTCCAAATCAACTTCTTGAAGATCACGATAAGCCAGATCGCCCACGGCAGGAATTGCATTTGAT
Source organism: Crossocerus cetratus (assembly GCA_963675795.1). Lineage (NCBI taxonomy): Eukaryota > Metazoa > Arthropoda > Insecta > Hymenoptera > Crabronidae > Crossocerus > Crossocerus cetratus. The sequence goes on along the minus strand of OY776665.1, from coordinate 20,110,875 downwards.
TGATTCAGGACCAGTTGATTAATTCTATTTTGCGTCATGCCATTCTTCTTCAACCATCTGTAACATAATTAAGGTATGATTGATGGCCCCCAGAATTTGCGATAAGCCAACAGGAATATAAATGCAATCAAACAATACATACGTAAAGTGTTTCTCCCTTTGGCGAACAAGCTGTATGATCTCCGGCTTCAGCTTGTGCATTTCCCTTTCTAATGTTCTATTATAAGCGATCTGTTGTTTCAAGCTGACATCTAATTGTTCTCTACTATCTTCTAGTGCTTTTAATTTTTGCCTCAACAGCTCTGCGTTGTCTGTTAAACTGTATAAAGAATGCGTCATTTAATCTATGAATGAAACTTTTGTATCGAGAAACATACGAGCTATTAATGATTCGGCAAGAGAACACTTACGCTGAGATCTCGTGTGGTTGAGCCTCCTTCTGAAACTTATCCTGCAGTTTTGCTTGGTCCTCGAACATCTTAATGGCTTCAGAGAAAGCTTCAAGTGCTTGCCGCTTTAATTGCACTTCGTATGCTGTCTTGCTATATGATTCCGATTGGCCTTTGTACTGTCTTAATGTGTCATTCACTTCTCTATCAAGCTCGCGGAATCTCTGTACGACTTTCGCCATATCTGTTGTATTTGCAATTTCATCATCCTGTTGAAACCGGGACACAGGATACAGAAGTTTTACGTCTAGCGAAGAGTTGTACTGCGCCAAAGAGCAATTTCTGTAGTGGTCGACCAGGTCGATGACCGAATGAAAATTGTACGGTTCCGAGAAACCGTACTTCCCATTACGTTGGGAGATCTTAATTAGCTTGTTGGTCCCATCTTTCCGTAATGTTAGAGTGTACTCTCCACCTTTGGAAGACGCGTCTCGAACAAGGAAAGTGCCATCGGGCGAGTCTATCATCTTTTCATTCACTTCATCCCTCGTGATATCCCCCCAATACCACTCGGCTTCTTGGAGTGTGCGTGGCCTATGAAAGAACAAACTTCAATTAGCAAATGCACCGCAAAAAATGACAGAGTACGCTCGATTACGGTGATACCTGTGCTGTTGTTGCTGATCCTTGCAAATCTCGGTGGCTGATGCAGCTCGTTCCATTTCTTCATCGAGAACTGGGAATGGATCTAAGACGGGAAACTGTGGCCTTGAAACTTTCCTCGGGGGCAGCTGTGGTGGACTCGCGAATTCGGGCAATCTTTCCTTCCAATCACCATGCAGCAAGAGTATCTCCATTATCCGTATGTGTGCCTCTACATTATGGACGATTTGGCTGCAAGATTGATAAGATACTCAAGAGATAATCCGGTGGGCTGATATGCTGTCGTATCATTCTGCTCCGACAGATTGAGTTAGCTTACATGATCCGTTCCCATGGTGGCCTGAGGAATATGTGACAGAGTACTTGGACCAGTATGGTAGGCGGTTCCGTGTATCCGCGGGTATGCTGGAGTTGACAAATTCGGCAAAAGTGAGCCATTAAATGGTAGACAGTAGTACGGTGGTGATCTGGAAGCTCGGCCACTAACTGGCGAAGATGAGCTGCGCACTGCTCGTCATTTCTCATGCCTATAACGAGAAATTCAAAGGTCCTCACACTTGTTGGCCTCATAACAGATACAATTAAAATACATCCGGATTATTTCCAGCAGTCTACTCACCGGAAGCTTCAATGAACCTGTCATAAAACTGAACTGGAATCACGGGGTCTGGTAGTTCCCTCAAAAACTTCTTTAACACGCTCGCTATGCATTGAGGAGTGTACGGGCTCAAGTCCGCCTTGCACACGTCTGCAATCATGTATTCAGAGGGAATGAATGCGGGAGCACGAGCCGAGGAAGGTAAGGAGTGTGTTAAGGGAGAAATGATGAGGTGCTCTACCTTCGTTCAGCTTCTGTCGCAATTCCAGAGTCTGCTCATTATTGGGAGTGCTATGGTAGACCTTATACAAATCCAATGTGCTGTCGGCAAAAGCCTTCTCTTCTAAGGCACGAGTGCATCGTTCCACCAAGATTGGAGCGGAGCGTGTGGTGATGTCGAATTGCGAGCAGAGGCCGAGTCCGAATACTGCAAAACATAATGCAGCACCTTCGCTATCGCCACTGATAAAAGATTACCGGGCTCCATCATCGCCATATTAAAAATTACTTCTTCCTCCCGCTACGACCGCATCCTTCGCCGAGCGCGACAGCATACCACAGAGCGCTCTTTAAAAATCCTACTTCCATAATAGCTCCTCCCAGCACACACACCATAAAATCTTATGTCCCGAGAACTTGAGGGGAAAAAGAAGCGCGGAGGAGGCTCTACCTTTCACTGTTCTATTTATTGCTGCGACCTCCAAATCTAAGCACTGCGATGCTGCTGCTTTTCCCTCTCTCTTTCTCGCTCTCGAGCCCAGTGCAGCACAGCTTCCAAGACAGACGGACAAGACGGCGGAGGGACACGCGTGAGAATTCTCTGAGCGAGCCTCGTTAATAAGAACTTTATTTACGCCCGCTACACCGAACAACCTGCGCGCGTTCGCTTTGCACACTGCAACGTGCCAGAGAAGCTATGACGACCAAGTGTTCGCACATGCGACGTCTCTCGATCGCGACAGCTGTGAAAATTACAAGAGGCACACACCAGCGTCGCCGCCGTCCCCATGGAAGCGAGCCTCAGCCCCTGTCGCAACTTGCCTTGGCAAGCATAACAAAAACCAATGTATGAGCAAACAAGCGCTCGCGCGAAAAAGCTGCTCGGTGTCGTTGACCCGGGTGAAAAATCCCCGCGCTGAATTAATTGATTACGTAAAGTCTCTCCGGTTGGGGAGATGTATAACGCGATCCCTCGCTTGTCAAAAAACACCGGCATCTGTCTACCAGTGATTATTCCGGGGGCGAAGGGCCCGAAAAACTCTCTATGCCACAAATGTGTTCCAGACCCTCAAAGAGACAGGAGACCGATGAACGTGACAGGCTACTTGACGAAATATTTTCCCTGGTAATTTGTGCGCCGCTACGCTCCCCTTTGATCATTCCAATTAAACGTAAAGTGAGGAGGAACAAGAGCAGGATGAGTGTACTGCTGTCTCTACGGTAACAAGATTAGGAGTGATCGCACAGCCGAGCGCCAAGTAGCGTCTATAGAGGATAGCCAGCCGGAGGTGTCGAGTCAAGACGTCCTTTACTAGGCACATTCCCGCAGCCTCTTTTTTTACGAGCGACGAGCCTCAGACTTTATTTTCGAGCGGGCACATAACTGCCAGGACGCGATCATATTTTCAAGCGTCGCGTCGACCGAGCAGGCCGATACTACGGCGACGAGCGGGGGCCTCCTTCTCGCACTCGGGAATCCCGCGTTCGTATGCCACTTGTACAATCAAAGGCGTGTACGCATGCATAACGAGTGTTCGCGCGAGAAAAGCGGAGCCGCGCCGGAGAAAGAGATTGTAAGAGCAATGTTACAAGCGCGCTCCTCCCGCTGGACGAGGAGAGGAAGAAATTTATTTTTACGATCCCGCGACGCCGTCGGTGAGTCCCTCGATAGTTCGCGCGTTCTCGTGAAATGTCCCGTGACGAGTCGAGGAGGTTTCGCGTGCTCTGCCGGCTTGGTGGACGCCTACGTCTGATGGAGGTCAGTGCAAAACTTTGATATGTATTCCCGGAGAACCTTCTGCTCACAACAGGTCGACCTAGACAACTCTCGGCGATGGTACGCCCTCGGCATTCCCTCCCTTTCTCGCAGCTCCTCTGGACAAAGTAACAATATCGTTTAAATATAGATGGAACGGCATCGCGCGCCGCAGAATTCGAAATGAGCATATACCGATTTTGTTGGCCGCACGTGACCGAAATACGCGCCTTCCTTATGGAACGCGTGAGCTAAATGCCCCGGCGAGAGATGGTACGCGAACCTCGCCTCGCCTCCCCTCGCGATTATACGAGCCATTTCAGCGCGATCCCTTCGACGGCCCCCCTTTCTTCCGGAGAAAATAGCAAACTTTCGACTCTTTCCCACGCGGCCCGTCACGGGCGCGGGAGAGCCTCGCTCTCCGCGAGAAAACCTGCGGGAGTTGTATCATTATCAATTAACACAATCGCGAATGTCAACTGCGACGCAACTCTAAGTGGCGCCATGCCCATACACAAACGCGGCCTTTCGTCATCTCCGCGCACTACACGCACAAGTTAATTAATGCTCGGCCCGAGCCTCGAGATAATGTTGCAGCGCGAGCGGGGCCAGAGCTCGGCTCCGTTGCGTGGCAATCGCCGTGGCCGGGGCAGCCGCGCGACGATTCCACGATGACCAGCGCACTTTCCCAGAAAATCGTCTACCGCCGCGCCGGTGCACGCGTAGGAGATAACTATCGACGGCAAAGCTCCGCCGATTACGGGATCGCTCAAAGCCGCCCGCGGAGCAGCCGTTCGACACTCGGTGACGACATGCCGCCGCCGTCGCTCGATCGGCGCGTGTCTTACTAAAAGATAGCGAGAGCGAGAGAGAGAGGGAGTCCCTCTAATTTCCTGGTGAAAAATGCTACAATGCTCGCCGCGTTGGCCAATCGCCGCTGGCCAACTAAAAACTTTGCAAGAACTTCGCTCGCCAAGTGGCTGCGGAGCGCGAACACGTTTCTGATGCAATCGGGCGCGCGCCGTACCAGCGGATATCTACGAGTGATACTGAATTTCCAAGCGATTTCCGTGTTCTATCCATTAGCGACGTAATGAAGAGGTAATATGGGCGTGTTGCGGTCGAGCGGCACCAATGTCGCATTGCGAAATCGGCTGGATGGAGGCCGGGGGATAAGATATAAGATCGTGGGCGGGAGAGCGCACTTACCAGGCGTGAATCTGTGGATGCCGTTTTCCGAGTCGACCGGCACGCAGTTCGACGGCAAGCCTGTCGCGGAGCATGTCCTGTGCGCCACCAAGCCGCAATCTGCACAGGGAAAACGTAAAACGATCAGTCGACATAAATGAATCCCTCGCTCCAATCACCATCGAACCCCGAGAGCAAGTACTTGAGAGTGTTCCACTGTAACAATCCCTCCAAGCCAATCTCCACAGTCAATTAAATTCAGATCTCCAGGCGTAAGATTGTCCAAGGTAAATGCTTGCCTAGACAGAGGAATCCTTGATGCAGCAGACCCCTGAGGTACTTATGGCACTTGTCGCACTTCTCCAGCACACTGAAGCTCTGGGGCATAAGGTTGTGCGGGCTGCCGGAGCTTGCGACATTGCTACCGCCCGGAGAAAGAGGACAACTGGCCTCGACGGAGTTGTTCACCGGGGACGGCAGGGCGCCGCTCGGTGGTGGGACCACCTCCGTCGGTGCCGGTAGCGGGGACTGGCAGAGTTCCTCGATGCATGCTAAAATGTTCTTCTGGTGGAACTCATCCTTGATGCCCATGTTCTGCGAAGGAAAAAGCAGAGACGCCGGTCTAGCCACCGAGTGAACTATAGATTTGACAGGGGCGATAGCATGATTCATTGAACCATTGTCTACCGAGGAAAAGGCATTATTTAACAGGTAAAAGGCACGAGAACCTCACGTGTTCTCCCGGCGTATTATGCGCGCTCCTTGAATCACCACTGACATAACACACACGGTAGAAAGAGCCACTCCACCGCGCCCAGCTCGTAAAAGGGTGCGATGCCGAAGGTATCGTAATTCATAGAGTGGTAACGACTCTCCGCCCTCTCCCGCTATGACTGATACCTCGTCCTCTCGATCCTCTCGAGTCAACAGGTGTCAGTTATACACCGCGGGCCACCTGTACCGGACGCACAATGTGGCAGAGTCGACGAAAGCTCGAAACGGAGAGCGCACAAAGCACAACCCCGTAACTTTGTAGATAATGACTTTCCCACTGTCGACACGCTCGAGGGGCTTTCCGCAGGACCGATAGGTCGGCCAAAGACAGTAGGCGGCTGTTTCGAAAGTCTAGGCGAAGTGTGTGAGAACTCAACATTGTTCTGCACTTTAAAGGAAAGGAGGCTGACCTGACAATAGCCGAAGAATTATACTTTCCCCTCGAGCACAGAATTGCGCCAGGACGTGAATGCCCAGCACCGAAAACTCGGCTGCCGATAGCTGCTGGTATAAATTGGAAGTTTAAATGTTAATCTCGGGGAAAATGGAGGGAAACCGTTCAATAGAGAACTCTGGGAGTGCGGGGCCGGAAGTCCAGCCGAAACGAACGCGACGGCAGAGTGGTGGCTCAAACGAGCGTGGTTCCGCCGGGCAACACCATGGAATCATAAAACAAACGGATCCAGAGTATCCCCGGGAATTAAAGATAGGCGATCAGACGCAGTAGCGAGCGGCGGCGCTGAATTTACACAAGGGGCAATAAAGTCTCGCCTGGCGTATCTCGGGTCCGTCGGCGATTATACCTCGGGCTGCGCGACTCGAAAGTGCGAAACTTATTTTTAGGGGGAATCCGGCCCAACGGCGGAGCCGCGCGCTTCCGGCAATTCCGCGGCTGGCACACATTTCTTTCCAGATTATGGTATTCCCGATACACGTGGGCTATTTTAAAGTCGGCCCGACTCTTTCTGCGGCGAGCGTCGGGCGAATACTGGGCCATCGACGACTATTATTAACCGGTCGCGGCGTAGGCGGTCGACGGGGGTGGCGCGGAGAAAAATTTGGGCAGCAAGTCCCAGTGGAATAGGAACTGGCGAGCGGCGTGCATTTGTCGAAACACCTTGCAACGCGCATACCGGAGATGCGTATCTTATCGGGCAAGCGAAATCTGCCGGGGCGAGCCCACTAAGTATATTCAAGGCACTGTTAAGAAAGCAAGCGCGCGGTGCATGTGTACCTTGCAATCTTTCCAATCGATGCTGCTATTTTCAGTGCTGAGAGATAAGAGGAAAGAGCGAGTCTCATTCGTCCTGTGCGATCCGACTCGAGAGCCGTCAGCTTTCTCGACCGCCGCCGCCGCCGCCGCCGCCGCCGCTACTGGCCCGATCAATTGCCGGAGATTCTCACGGAAGGAAGATACGCATCGCTGGTACGATGCTATTAAATTCTTACGGTCGAGCACTCGCGAAAAGCGTGCAGCCAGAACCCGAGGCACGTCTGTCCCTAATTTCTTTTCGATACCGCAGATGCGGCCAATCGTTTTCCTATCGACATCAATCACCCGAGCGCTATCGGCCCCGCTAGAAATCCGCTGGGCGTTAAAGTTGAATCGGGCGAGAGAGAGGGAGAGGCGCCCCGAATAACCAAAGGAGGGATCATGCAAATTTCAGGACGAATTCTTATCCCTTTCGCGTTGTCCAGAAAGGAATTAGCGGGACGCAGCATGCGCGGCAAAAGGATTCTGCCGATTTACGGGTCGATTAGTATGGTAATAGGCGATTTACGCTAGGGACGCGCCTTAACCGAGCCAGGACTTTTTCTCGGTTTCTGTCTGGATGCGATACATGGACCAAATCTGTGGGTCCCTTAACCGATTCGATTGGATGGCGCCCTAATCGTCGGGATTTAAATTCAGAAACGATAGCCCGAACTTGAACCACCAGCCGGGACTGCCGTCTGACCATCGCCGTCCTAATCTCCTTGCCAAGTATACTATTCAGTTTCGCGATACGTGACACTCGTATTTATTATTATATTCTTTCCGACACGCTCGTAAAGAGGACTCTCCTAATAAAGGTAGAAAATAGTTTACATACAACGCGCAAAAACTTTTCCCGGGCACGATCGCTGTGTGGATGCGAGGCAGCCCGGCTGATTTACGACTGGAATCACGATAGCCCGCGGCGGGAGAAAGGGAAGAAAAAAACACGCGCTCTTTTACGGGAAACGCATGCAAAGTGCTGACGATCGGCGAAAAGAAATTGGAAAAGGCGAGAAGCGCGAAGAAGCAGGAGAGGAAGAGTCGATAAAGAGGCGGCTGTAGCATACAGCGGCCGCTACAGGGCAATTACAGGGGTCAACGGGCCAAGGAAAACGTCGTTCGGATACTTCTTGACTCGAGGTCATCGGCTTTGAGTACCAGCCAAAAAATTTTCGATCTCTCCCCCGCGACCGATCTCCTTCCCCATCATGACCGGCCAGATCTTGCACACTGGTTCCCAAGCCAAAACGAACGAGGGCCCGATCCATCATCCGACTCGATTTCCCCGGAAAATCGAGCAAACAATCGAGCAGCCGAGCTCTCCTGCGAGAAAGTCACGCAGTGCTCGAAATAGAAGGGGAAGAACGTGTGCGAATGACTCACCATCAGCTTCTCCCGATCGAGGTGAAGCAGGTCGCTACCCTTGATGTCCTTTGACTTGAAGACGTCCGCATAGCGGTAGAGATTTAGCGCAGCCATCCATTCAACGACATTTAGTGATGTCCACTCGCTGACCGGCTGTCGAACACAACACGTGAGAGCATCAAGTGAACATGCCCCGATCGAATGCAAGTGGCCGCTGCTGGTGCTGCTCGCTCGCTCTCCTCGGTGCACCGCTTACATCACCCGCTGGCGAGTGCATCCGAGGAAAAAGCGAGTGGCGAGCGCGAGACACGCTGGAAATGTCATCGGGCGAATATCGGCGGGCATGATTAATTAGGAGCTCCCTATCTCCCGGGCACGCGCGCGATCATCTAGCGGCGGGGAAAAACGATCCCCCCCCGGGGGAATATCAGTGCATCGATAATGGGATGCGCGCTGCATCGACTGACAGCTCGCGGCTGTGCGATCGCCGGTTAATCGTCCGGGGCTCCGGAGAACGTGACTACTAGTGGGCTCCGACTGTTGAATACATATTGATAATCGGGGTAATCGGTAAACAAACACGGGCTCAGACTGCAGCTCTTGTTCGCGCACGATTGGCACGAGAGCCTGGCGAGCGTGGCTTACATATTGGACCACGCGACCAGCGCCGTCGCCGATTAGATAGGAGCGGCCTGTGCCGAGCGACCCGAGGAGGAGGAGCAGAAGAAGCCCGACGCGCCGCGACGCGAGAGTACGTCTCTATCGAGGTGGCACTCGATAAAACGAAAGCGTAAAAAGACCGGGCGAAAGAAAACGTAACCTTCTCTCGTAACCTTAAGTCTACGATCGTGACGACACGCCGCCCGATAAGGCTATCGTCCGCGCTCGCTCTCGAGAGAAGCAGCCTCCTCCTTCACCACCTCCGCCTCCCCCGCAGACGACCGATCTCCTGCGAATATTCGCGACGATATATACGCTTCCGGCGAGAGCACGATCCGCCCAGCCTGATTCCCCAAGCCGTAACCGCCTGATAATTCCGAGATTGCAATGAGGAAGAGATCTCCCGGCTCATTGCAAAACTCTAATACCCTCGCGCGAGAGTATCGTAATGTGTATCGCGTGGAACCCCGGCGATCCCATGGGACCCCGATAATTGAAAGTCTCGCAAGATTAAACCGCGCAAGTGAATTCCGAAAATCAGCTTTCCCAGGGTCTAGACGAACCCAGTCGCGCGTGATACTGTAGGCAAATTAGGCAATTGCTTGGGGCTCCTATTTTTGGGCAATTTTCTTTTAACTAAGAGATTTTGTGTGAACGACGGGTTTAAGAAAAAAAACATGAAGATCCAAGGGTTTCAGCATGGAAACTTTAAGAGCCAAAGATCTTAGAATCGAAGCTCCAAGAAAATGGTTACATTTTTGATAGAAAATAAGGGCCCCAATTAACCTCCTGCCTAAAATCCCTAATGCTCGGAACGCGCCATTGCCCGGCTCCATTATACTCCGGGAACTCCAAGGCGAATTTTCAGATAGGCACCGTGTACACATCAAGTCCGCGAGATAAGGGTTCGGCGATCCTACATCAAAAGAACTCGCCCGGCAAATATTTGGATGTTGATCTTCGATTAGGCCGCGCCGAGGGTACTCCTTTTTCGTGAAATCTTATGCAGACTACCGGCGCGGATTTAGGTCGTTACGGCATCGGATCTCGAGCAGGTTTCGCTCTGATAACGAAGCGCGGTGCCTTGTGTTTGTGTACAAACTCGCCTCGCCACCGGATCCGGCGCGGTTGCCTTGCCGTTGCGGGAAAACGTGTTCCGAGAGATTTTCCATTTACCGATTAAGTTCGAGTGACAATGTAAGCCCGATTTACGCGAGGCACAAGTGCCATTACGAGTACGGGGGTCAGGATGATCAACTTCTTTTTCCACGGTGGAGCACCAGTTCAAGCGGGTCGCGTAATTAACCGCAAGATCGCGCCGAACATACTATTAAGAAACTGGTTAGCTCCATTATGGCTCCTTCTTATACTTGGACTGGCTTACTGCTAATAAAGCCAATCCCGATAGTTCGCCAGCAGTGTCTCGCGTCCAGCTTTCTCAGCGGGCTTCTAAATCGAGGATGCAGTCTCGCAGGATTAATCTAAGAGATATGCAATACTGACCTTGTCCTTATCGAGAACCTGGCCCGGTAGCGCGTGACCCTTGGTACTCCATTGGCACAGGTGCTGGCCGCTGTACTCCGAGCACACCACGTGGAAGCACACGTGGCATTCTGCAGGACATAGAGAACCGCACATACAGCAGCAAGAAAAACTGCGCGGACCGTGCGAGCCGTCGTTCGCAGCCCTTCGGAAAGGTACCGAGAGGTTGGTGGTGTCGCGGTGAGCGGAGTCAGTGTTAGGAGTAGAAGCGGTCTCGGCGGCGATCCGTCGAGCCGGCTCGCAACTGCCCGGTGCATCTCTCGGCTCGATCTGTTGCTGCGCGCTCGCCGCACGCGCTTGCAGTTGCAGCTGCGCGCCGCTCTCGCAACGGCACATGTACCGGTGGAAGGACAACGGCCTCGCGCAGCTCGAAAGTCCGCTCTCGTCGTCGTCGTCGTCGGCGTCGTCCTCGCGAGTAGGAACTTGGTGTTCGCCGTGCGAGGAGTCGACGAGTTTCCCCGGAATGGCGTGCAACTGCAGCTGGGCATAGTGCAACTGGTCGTTGACGGTGCCGTTGGTTAAATTGGAAGTGGCCGGTGGACTGGCGCTGTAGACCAAGCCCTGGGGATTGTCGGCCGATATCCAGCGTATGGTGCTGTAGGTGAGGATGGTCGGTGAGGTCGCACTGCTCGCTGCTGCCAGCGGGTGCATCTGCAGGTCGCCGTAAGTGCCATTGGCGGTGGTGGCCGCCGCTAGGAAGTTCCTGGCGGCCGCCCGATCGCGGTGCAGCTGAGGAGGATTGCCGGCGCTGCTAGTGGTGGTGACTCCGGGACTCCCGGCGGACGGCGGACTCGAGGATGAGACAGCACCACCAGCTACGGCGACCCCGTTGCTCGCACTGCCGGCGCCTTTTCGCAGCATGTAATTGTCGGCGTCGACGGCTAACAGCCGTGAGATCGCCTTAGTGTCATCGGTGCTCGGGCTGGCCTTCGGCGACACCTTCGGCTCGCTCTTCGCTTTCGGCCCGGCCACCTCTTTCTCCTTGTCGAGGGTTGGCAGCGGCGGCGCGCCCGTTATCGAGCTAAGCAGATCTTGTATCCTGCCCTGTAAGCAGACTGCGGCCTGCACCTGCGAGCCGCCGGCCGGTGCAGCTGCAGCGGATGCACTCGACGTCCGCTTCATCCTTGCGAACCACCTCGCTCATCAAGGCCCCCGAGACACGACTAGGTTTTCTGGAGTGAGTTTGGCGCGCAGCTCGTCCTCTTGCCCGGCGTGTCTCGATCTTCCCTGGGCCCGCTCGAGTCGCCCATCGTCGTCGCCCTCGGCCACTCGCCCCTCGCGACGGTCCCTCTTCCCGATCAGCTGACTCGTCCGCTAATGCTCGCGCGGCTCCCGCCGTTCTCCGGGCATTCCTCTATCGATCCTCATTCACTGCCGATCGCCGTCGATCGCCCTCGCCAAGGCGCCCGGTGAATCGCGTGTGATAAGTGGCGAGTGTTTCGGAAGTGTGAGTGTAGACGAGTCTCGTCACTGCCGAGAGTAATCGGGAATCGTTAATTGGCTGGGGACCGGCAGAAATGTACTAAATGTTTTGGCCTCGATAGTGTGCTATCGCTCGTTGCACCGATATCGTCTTCTCCCCGGAGGAGGACCGGCGAGATTGTACGGGCGCTCCGAGTGCCGTGGAAACTTTCTTGAGGCTCGTGTCTGCGCTCTCCTCCGACGGGCGATGTCCCAGGGATTTCGTCGTGGTTGCGCGATCCTTCGGTCGTTATTATTAATAGAAGGGAGGTGAACATAGACAATCAGTCAGTGGTACGTGGACGTGAAGGAGAACCGAGAGAAAGAAAGATCGAGACAGAGAGAGGGACACCAAGAGAGGCACTCCCGTGGGTGTGACCTCGTGTAAATTCGTTTTCCATAAATCTCACTCCTACCACACAGACGCGAGCGCGCGCGCGCACACACTCACACACATACGCTCTCTCTCTCTCCTTCTCTCTCGTGGTAGCGCGGGCACACACGACCTTTGTATGAACGCCGAGATTCGCCGAGCCGAACGAAACCGGTTTTCGTCAAGCAACGACACCGAACGATTTTCAATGTGGACCCGCGTGCCGCGTGTAGTCCCGAGGGGTCCCCGTGCCGCTTCTGTCGAGAGTAATTCCAGGTGACCTTAAAACGATTTCCTTCGTCAATCAGATCGGATTGTATCACATCAGTGCGGGCAGCCGAACACGCGCGCTCTCCTCCTCGAGAATACGCCGTGCAGCTCTCGCCGATTCAGCTGGCGGCAGCGTTCTCCAATTCCGGCTGGCGCTCACCACGCACAATGTATATATGTACCGCGTACATATAATATATGTATATATATATATATATATATATATATCTATCTCTGCACAGGGTTCGCCGAGCGCAAAGCGGATCGGCTGGCCACGAGTGTCGAGTGGAGACACGCGTGTCTGTTGGTACGCCGAGAGTTATCCAGTGTGTCCAGGGAAACGAGGGCCGGCTGCCGTCCGGTTCATTCGGTGGGGCACGTTCACCAGAGATGTTGGCCGCCGGTTAAATATCGTCGCTGGCCGGAGCGAGTGGAAGAGCGGCAGCAGGAGCCAGGAGCCGTGGTGCGATCCTCGTGGACGGGCAGAAAAACGTGGTCGCCGCGCCAGTCCCGATCAATCAGGGAGGCAGTGGAGCGCGCGCGAGGAGCGGGCGAACTCAAGCAGCAGCGATAAGCGAGCGAGCGAGCGAGCGCGCGCTCGATCGTCGATCACCGTGCGAGACACACACGCGGCCGCAGAGCCGATCAAGGACGTCCTCGGTGGTCGAGCGGTGGAGCTGGTGGAGAGCTGGTGGCCCAGTTGGTCCGGCGGTCAGGAGAGCCGAGTGCGATCGAGCGATCGAGCCTCGCCGTTGCCGATCCGACGAACGCACCCACCGCGCGCTCTCTGAGCCCTCTCTCTCTCTCTATCTCTCTTCTATATGTCTCTCTCTCGTCGCCGCCGCCGCTTATCAGCTCCGCGGGAATATTCGCCACTAGATAATAGTGCGGCGCCGCGACGCACCGAGCGACGACTGCTCTCTTCTCTCGGGCGACGACGTGCCTGGCCGCCGTCGCCGCCGCCGTCGCGATGGATCGCCTCCGCGCGCTCTCGCTCGAGTTACCAACCGCGAGCCACCCGGAGATATTTCAGGCTTGCCTGCTCGTCGGTACGGCAGTACCGCGGGCGATCCTATTACCACCTCGTACACACTCTCTTCCCGGCCCTCTGCTCGCCGCTCCTCTCCACGTATAATCGTAATCCTCCTCCTCTTTCTTCCCTGGCGCATCCACACGTACAGCCGGTGCGCGCCCAGTCCTCCTCGTCCGTGGCCGTGTCGCTCTCTCTCGCTCTCTCGGCCGTTACTAGTTACTCGAGTCGCGCTCTCGGCTCTCGGCTCTCTACCTTTCCCTCATTCAACTTGCCTCGGCAAGCTGCTGCTGGTACCGACTACATGCGAGAGAAGTGTCTCTCTTCCGGATGAAAAATCCTTTGCGGCTTTTCCACTGACTGGCCCTCGGAGCATTCGCTCCTGCCAAGGCCCCGTGTGTCTGTTGGAGAGCAGGTCTCCGATTTCCGACGGGCGATCGCGCGCCTCCTCCTGGTCGCCGGTGCGAGTCCTGTGATGAGGTGATATCGGGTGCACCGAGTGTTCCTCCCGGCCCTTCGCTCCTCGGCCGTCTCTTGGCCTCCTCGGCTCCTCGGCGGAGACTCGGGGAAATCGCGATATATCGTCGAGTGGCGGCGGCGCACGCACCTCGGGCCACGAGATGGAAAAGTCCACTGGGCACTGCACTTTTTGCACAGGCCGCCTGCACCACGCGCACACCTGCACACACGTCACTACGTGCACATATGTGCACGCTACGACACCTATCTATCGGTCTATCTCTCTCTCCGGCTCTATGCAACTCTTTGCCACGGTCTCTCCCTCGCTCTCGCGGGCCTCTGTCTCTCTTTCTCTGGTGGGCTCCTCCGTTCTCAGACACTCCTTGCCTCTCGTTTCTACTTGGCCAGTGTCGTTCCTCGGCTCGCTCGCTCTATTCGCTTGGACTCGGCCTCTCCTTCCGACTTTGCTCGCTCCCACTGGCTGCCAGGCCTCTCTCTATCATACCGGTCTCCTCTCTTTCGCTCACTTCTGACCGTGCACAGCCGGTCTGTCTCTCATGCACGCCGCGAGACTCCAATCCGTGGGCCAAGTCTCTCGAGAACTCCTCTCTACTGGGCACACACTCTCTCTTCTCTCGGCGTATCCCTTCTTTCCTCTTCCTCGAGCGGCTCCTGTTCCTCGGCGTATCGTCGTCGGGCGCCGAGTGCTCCTCGTTCTGGCAGCTTCTCTCGCTTGGTTCTCGCGGACAAGTTCCCACTGTCCCACGCCGATCGAGAAAGAGCACTGCCGAGAGAGTTCCTGCTTTCGGCGTTTAATCGCCGCTTCCTCCGGAGCAGGACGCTTTCCACTGCTTTCGTTCGGCCACCTACACCAAGGGCACACAGTCTTGAGCAGCTCCGAGCGGAGCGAGCACTCGAACGAAGCCGGCTGTCTCCGACCGGTCTGTCTCTACTTCTCTTCCGACTGGCTTCGGCCTCCAAATCACCAAGCCACCGAGAATCGCCGTTCCAGCCGCACTCGGGGTGTTCTCACTAGGTTTCCCTGGGTTCGCCGGTGCCCAGGATGAGGCCCGTCTACACGGACGGTCTCCGGTACAAGAAATCCTCGCTGGCAGCTCGATGCACAGCTGACCGGCCGGTCCGCCGAGTACGGTCAATAGCCATAGCAGTCGCAGCCTGCTGCCGAGGGTTGCTCGTGCTCAACACACTCGGCGCTGCACTTCGGCCCTATCCGCCACGATTCGGCCTCTCCCGTGGCCTTTAGTAAGCCATCTCCGTGCCTACCGACTCCTGGTTCCCCGAGCTTCCAGCCCGATCGAAACTCCAGCCCGGCGAAATTTCTCCGGCCGCTCCCCCGGACCCCTCAGCACACCATTTTTATCCCCCCGCTCGCCACCGTTACGGCTAGTCGATCCTCTCTTCCTCTGCTTTAACTTGTGGAAGTAGCCGCCGCCGCCGCCGCCGCTGCCACTTACATCAGACACACTCTCTTCGATCTTCCTCGGCGGCGTCTATTCTTTCCAAGTTCGGGCTAGGAAAGCCGCTGCCGAAAACACACTGGGAACTTGGGCGCCGACCGAGCGGCGAGAGCGGACTTTCTTTGCGAGGTGCATTCCTTATACTCCGAGACCGCTTTACTCTTACACGAGTCGAACGAAAGGCTTAGTCTAATAGTACTGCTAATGACAGTGATTATTCAATCGCAATCGTCGGTTAAGGGGCATTCTTATCAAGGGCCATCTACACCTGACGAACCCGTAAGTGCGCCGGAGTCGGGTGACTAATCCACTACCCCCCTAATGAAATCAAGTCGCTTCACACGCATCGGGCGACACTGCATAAACCAGCCGAGCGAGTGGACTAATGCCAATCCATGCTCGCGCCCCGCTATCGCGCGCGCGAGCACGCACGCGGCTGCTCGCCCTCGCGCTAAATCGCATAAAAAATTCGAAGTGGCGTGAATCTCATTTCAAACAGGCGAGGCACACGTTTCGAGAATCGAGAGGAAACCCTTCTGGCGCGCGCTCCATGGTAATCCCTCGTCAAGAGAATCCCCTTTGATTTAACAAGAGCAAAGAAAACAAGAGAACAAGAGACCGAGGGAGCGAGAGCGTGCGGGGGATGCGCGGCTTGCACACATGCCATGCCTGTGGATCTGTGTGTGTGTGTGCCTAACGCCCTGTCCTCGTCGTAAATTTTAACGCTGACGCAGACAGAATCGGATTTCGCTCTTTACGATCGAGCTTTATTCTCGCTGTTATCATGCCAGCACCCGAATGCGCTCCAGCCGGGACGAGCTTTAAGTGCGAGGGCACGTGCACTCCCGCATACATGTATAGAGGCGAAGGGCTGCCAGTGCCGGAATCAGACGGAAGGGCTCCGATACTAGCTACACTTGCCGGCGCGCAGGAAGGGACGGCTGCGTGAAAGTGAAAAGTGCCTTTCCGTAGTCAGCCAGAGCAGCCGCCAGCCAGCGCCGGCTGAGGGCCACCGCGCGGAGGGGAAGGGAGGTTCGGTAGGAGGACGTGGCAAGGATCCCCGGATGTAGGATGATCGAATATATGTGGAGAGGTGCGCAAGCGCCCTTACGCCCAGCGTCCTGTTCAAGGTCACAGTACCGCAGACGCACACGCCTTGCACCCTCGGCCCCGGCCCACCCCTTCGTCCCGCTCGCGCGAGTTAAAGCTCCCTCAACGACAGCAGACGATCAATTTCGCGACACGACACATGCACACTGTGTGTCCCCCACGCCTTCTCACTCTCATCCTCTCGCACTCTCTCTCTCTCTCTCTCTCTCTCTCTCTCTCTCTCTCTCTCTCTCTGTCCCTATCTATCCCTCGCCCCTTACCAGCCGAGTGCTCTCCCCCTTGTGCCTAACACCGCAAGCTCTTCACTACGGTACACACTTACACTTGGCGTAGAAGACCACCAACTGCAAGCTCGAGCCATTAAGCAGCGGGCTTGCAGCCGGGAGACAGAGGGAATAAGTTGGCGTCGGGATAGCCCCGATGCACGGGGATGCGCGGAGTTTAGATACTCGATCGGCGAGGAAAGCCAGCCCTGGCACCGACACATAGGAGATCGTCTTCGTCGGGCGCGTGCACGTGCGCCAGCACCGAGCCTCGACTACAAAGGAGTGCTTGTCGCCATCTCTCATTTTCTGCATACAAATCTTATCAGCCGGCGCGCAGCCCAGCCTATCGAACAATAAATAGATATGCCGATTTTTGCGCACCGGCGAGCGCGAGCGCAGCCGCAGCCGCCAAACCGAGCGTTATGGGCCGATGGCACTCGGAGCGTACGCGGTTTAAATGGACATCGCCGCGATTGTAAATAGTATTGTGGCCGGGCGGATCTATCTGGAATAGGCGCGCTGGATGCGCTGGATGCGCTGGTGGGAAAAGAGGCAGGAAGTCGGCGATGCCGGGAGGCGCGGGAGAGAGAGAGAGAGTTGCACACTCTCGGAGAGCTCTCCGGAGCGCAGAATGTCTCGTGGAGAGTGGCCCCGCGCCTCTCGCTGCGCCTCCCCTCGTTTCCGTCAATATTTAAATACGACAACTCGCGCCGAGGCACGCTCTGCTGCGCCCGTATAATGTGAGCGCGGCCCTGTCTTTTTATTCGTCCGTCCAACGCGCCGAGGGAGCGCGACGGGATTCCGAGAGAGAAAGAGCGAGAGAGAGGAGGTTTGTGTGTCCCAAAATGACACCGGCGAGCGCTACCGAGCGACCGGTTACACGTGCCGCTGAAATGCGAGAGCGCGCGCAATGTTCGCCAGATATTCTAGGAAGATACTCTCGATGCGGATTACGTGATTAGCGCGGCGTCCCTAGCCGAGCTCGCGCGTCCGATTCGAGCACGAAAGAGCGCCGGTGCTTTGTCTCCGGGAAAAAAGGGTCGCGGGCGAAACTCTATCCGCAGTTCGTACTGGAGGGACCACGCGGACTCGGGCGAAAACTGTCCTCGCCGCCCGGTGGATGGAGAGCGCGATGAATAATGAGCGGGTCCCCCGCGCGCGTAGGAGGCGGGGCCTCTCGTTAATGAGTCAAGTTGCACTGCAACCTTACGTAATCGACGAAATTGCGGCCGCCTCGACGCTAATAATTGCAGCGGCTGCGTGTGTAATTGCCGGCTGAAAACTCGCCGGTGCGATGATGTGCAGACGCGTGGAGCACTGCGAGACCGCGGGCAAGCGAGCGAGTGTGTGCCGAGTTCGAGAAGCATGTCGATGCGTCCTTCGGCTTATGCATCCAGGCGCGCTCGCGCTCGCGACTAGATCTCGACATATATTTGTCCAACTAAAAATATCCCCGCGAGCATATCTAGCGAACAATGCCTTTTCCCGATAGCGTTTGACACGCGGCCACTTGCACACACTTAGATAGAGAGAGAGAGAGAGAGAGAGAGAGGGGGGGGGTATGCGAGTACTCAGCTGAGAGAGCGTCGAAGCTGGTCGTTGAGTGCGGTCATAAATTAAATGGAATCGACTGGCGAGTCTAGCTGCCATTTGTCCCGGCACTTCGCCCCGAGCCCTCGAAATCTTTCCAACAGTACGGCCTTAATTGAATGGACACGGACAAGGAGGTGCACGCCGAGCCCCCGGCGATAGTGCACCAGCACCCCACGAGAATTGGACACCACCCTCGATTGAAACTACCCCCGAAACCAGCCGGAGCCCGGAATTGTCACACGTACACGTATAGACCCATCCACGACAATGAAAGAAGAACTAGACCGACTTTACTGCCCCGGCCATTCACTATGCTTCCAATGGCAAGGTAGCACGTGCTCTATTAATAAGGATGATGCACTCCCCGGATCTTTTTCTCCAACACCGGCGAACAACCGTCTCTCAACCTATTATCCCCTGTCATTAAGTAAAATTCCTTACGCAATTAACCTTCCGGTTAATTCTTACTCCGCGTCATTCCTCCGATTATCGCGAATTTCCCGTAGCTCCCGCGAGGATGCACTCGATTACCCGCGGCCTCCGCCCTCAGCCTGGCGCGGTCCACGTGTGCGAATCAATGCAGCCCCAAGCCGAAAACGCAGCCGTGGGCTAATGGGGAGCGAGGCCTGTGCTCGCCGATTGCCGGCGATCCCAGCCGAGAGAGCGATCGCCGCGGAAATCGAGCTCTCGCGCAAGGCCGCACGCAGAAAGCCGGCCGGACAGATGAAGACGTCGGCGTGCGAGTCGCGAGTTACGGGGACAGAGTCATGAGTCACGAGCCGAGCTCTCTCGGACGGTGCGCGCGTGTATTGAGAGATACACTCGAGTTTCTTGCAAGTTCATCCCCGTTGCCTAGCAGTCAGTCGTCTCTCCCTGTCTGGGCAGATATGTTAATCCCAGCCGCATCTACTGGCCGAGCGCGATCGCGACTGGGACTCTCATCGCTCTTGGAGGATGACCCGCTCACCCTGGCGGGTGGCGGGCCGCGCGGGGCATCAGTGAAAATGATTTCCTCTCCGCGGGGCATTCGACGTGCGCCTAATGCGATAAAGATGTTCGCTTAGCATGGAATCGCGGCACGTACTCTCGGTGGCCGGCGATGATTCGTTATTCACGGCGCGCGGCCGATAGGGCTGCTCGCATGTGCGCTAATCCCGCGAGCCCTACTGATACCTGCATACGTATACTATATTCCCCTGTACACACACACACACGGGCGCGCGCGAGGAATAAAATGCCGTCTCTTCGATATGGCTCGGCGATATTTCAACGGGAATCGCTCGGGATAGCTGCATCCAGGCCGAATAAAGTGCTTCTCGGCCGCGCTGCAACTAGATCTAATAACTCCCGGGCCCTCTCTGCCCCCCACCCTCTTTTATCGAGGAAAATCGGGCGCACGAATTTCCGCGGCGAGTATTTCATCCGGGGAAGGAAAAAAGGCCGCACGAATTCGACGTCGAATGGTTTACCCTCCGGCCCCTTTCCCCCTTCTTTTTTCCCCGGGAAGAGATCCGCCCGTGGTGATAGGAGGTCCACTTTTATCTACGACTTCCGCGAATCACTGGAACATTGCCTGGATATCTCCTGGACGCTCCGTTCCACTCGTACGAGAGTGTCCTTCTCATAAATATGTATGCGCCGTGAATCAGTTATGTATGGAACTGGCAGCGCGTGCAAAGTTGCATGGAAATCGAGATTGAGTTGTGAAAATCCGACGTTTTCAGCGGTCGACGCTCCGCTGGTTGTAGTACACGCGGTTTTATACTACTGCCGGCCCTTTTTCTACGTCTCTCTCTCCTGCGGCCGGGTAACGCAAGGAGCGGCTGTTTATCCAGTCGTATATAATCCCTACGATTTTTCCGAACACGGTAAATATACACGTTACACCTATGTGCAGACGGCTCTCGAGGGCAAAGGTAGCGGAGAGCACGATGAAATGCAAACAGGGGATAATAAAAAGCGACTTTGGAGCGGCGAGTGCGACGACAAAGGCAGCCGGCGTCCTCTCAAAGTGCTCTGGAAAAATGCTCACTCTATCTCGATAGTGAAAAGAGATAAGGGAGCGGGGCTCGAAAGAGCCGGGAACGAAGGCAAAGCGGAGAGGCGGCGGGCGCCGGATGACTGAAATTAGAGTGAGCGGGAAAAGCGTAAGGACGTGTGTCGAGCACGTTGGCACGAGCGTATGTACGCGCGAAGGTGTTCCGAAAGAGGGAACCCGCTTGCTCGAAGTGGACGAGTTAATTTTAGTTTAATCGACCGACCTGATATGAAGAGAGCTCGCACACCGACGCATCCCCAGTGTGCGTAAGCGCACACACCTATTGCACTTACGTGCACACAGCGATGCATCACTCTAGAATCGCACGGTGCACCCACACAGGCCGCCAGTGGAAACCAGTGCCGAGTTTTCGAACCTCCCCCCTGGCTAATAGACGCACCGCCACCAGTCGCCCTGGAGAACCTCCACCCCTATCAACCCCATCAAATTTCCGAGCAGAGATATCTGCAATCTCCAAGTTCGCGGGCAACTTGGCCGGCAACTAACAGGCTAAATCCAATTGGTCCCTGAACTTGAGTGGTCCGGGGAAGTTGGCCGGCCGACTGTCAACCGACGTTGCGAGCGCGAGACTGAAAGAAATTCCGGTAAACTGTGAACCCGCTGGTTTCGGCGAGAGCTACGTGACCGAGGACTCTAGGCGGCAGAGCAGGCGATCGCGTGACGAATGGCTTACGTGATGCAAAAATCGCGCGGTGCACGGGGCTCCGAACGTGAATTTCGAGACAAATTGCTCCAGCCGGTGACGCAAGTCGTGCATGCGCCGATATAAAAGACGCCCCGCCTCCGACGCTCCCCCTCGCCCCCCCTCGATCGGCACAGATTGACGAAGGTTTCGCGTGAACCGGCTATTACGTGGGATCCTTTGTCTCCCTCTTGCCGAGCCGGCTGCTCGCTCATCCGAACTGGTAAATCGGTGAACTATGCACCATAACTCGAGTGCTCGCCAGAGGCTTCCCTTTCAGAGTCAAAGTGCACACGGATCGCGCTCTCCTGGTGCAAATGAAACGACGCCGGCCGGGAGGCGCAGGGGGGGAGCGAGCTCTCTGGAGGTCGTTCGGATCGAAATCGCTCAATTAAGGTCACGCACTCTACAACAACTATTGGGGCAAGTATCGGCTGACAAATGCATAAAAGATCGGCCGAGCGAGCTATACCTGTGACTATTAAATTTTATATCCTTCGATGTCCAACTCTCGCCGGCTAGTTTGGAACCGACCTATCCTAACGCTTGCGAAGGTCAGCGAGCATCTCCGATGCTCAGCGGGGAGAATGGCTCGTTCAATTAATCATAATCGCAATGAACTCTGCGGCTCTCGGCAAGGTGAAAGTATACTCGGTTCGATTAATAGGGAAATGAAGTGTCGGGGGCAAAGTTGCCAGCGAGAAATACGGAAGGTAATGTCCTGCCGGCACTAAGAATGCACGGGCGCGCTCCCTGGAGGCGCGCCGCGACTCGAATACAAATTGCCCCAACCGGAGGGAACGTGAATCCAGCACCGGCGAATGATGAGCTATAAATGTTTCGTTAAGCTCTTCTCGGAGTGAATTCGCAAACGATATTTCCGAGGCTGGCCGAGATACTTCTGCTTTCTGGTTCGCTTGGCTCTCCCGGGCCGCCTCTTCCTCTCTCCCTCGCGGTCGTTTAGCATGCCGGTGGCTCTGCCTTTTCCGGCCGCGGCTCGGCCGGACTGTTGCCACGGTGCAACAAAGTTGCTCTCGAAAGTGGGAAAGCTCGTGGGTGTACTCGCCTCCCCCGGCCGCGGCATACCTCAAGGAGGGAAGCCAGAAATCGTGGAAAAAAAGGGGGGAAAGCCCGAACGGAAGGGCGAGGCGCTTGCGCGCCGGGCACGTTTCCATGGCTTCGTTCATTTCACGTAGCAACAGGAGGACATTTGACCCCGTTCGATTGTCCTTCGAAACTGGCGTTGCTACTGGTACTCTGCTGTTGCTGCCCTGTGCCGACTCCTCCTCATTTTCTCCTTCGGCGTTCGCTTCTGCCGGCTCGCGGCCCGCGCCCTCCGCACGGTGAAACGCATCGCCGTTCAACTGCACTTACTTACTCCCATTACACAGCCAGCCACTTCTCTCCTTTTTACGCTCCCGCATGTGTGTAACGCGCGCGCGTTTACTGCCTCGCGCGCTCTATCGCCGCTGAATGCTCTCTCGCTCTCACAGCGAGCTCTCCCGAGTCCAGCGGTACTCTAGGCTCGACGATATCTTTATCATTGAGAGGAAGCCGATGACGATTGAGAGGGCGGAGCGGCGCACGTGCACATGATCTTGGGCACGTTATCCGCTTTGGCCTAGAGCACGGCTCTCGCACGGGAGAGAATTTCGAAAGCGGATGACGTCCGGGTTTAATTTTGTAAACTGATCGATGCACCGCCCGAGAGAGAGAGAGAGAGCGAGGGGGGGAGGGGGCTTGGCATGCGGGCGCACGATTACCCAAAAATGCTGGCTGATGCACGACCGGTACACGGTTTACTTCTTGCATTGGCATGCCACCGAGTAATAAGGCGGATCTCACGCGGCTCGCGCGAACAGAGCCATCATCGCCTGGCTATTACTCCGCGGGAGAATCCGGCTTTTTCCCTCGGGCCTCCGTGAAAAACGGACAATGCGCGGCTGCTCGCGTGCCAGACGACGCGAAAAAACCTCGCCTCTTACAACATTCATCCCCCGGCGAGCGCACGCGACGCTTATTTCGGACGGAGTCGATTTTCCCAGGAGTTCCGCGCGCGCTTTCCGTCGTACGCGCTACTCCCTTTGCCAAATTGCAATCAGCTGTTTCGACATAAATCCCCCCGCCGCTCCCCTCCCGCGCCCGCGTCGACGAAATTCCTCGGTCGAATAGCCGGCCGTGGTGTAAGGGGGAGCGGATTTTTCGAGTTCCTTGACATCCGTCCCTGAGCGGTACAAATAGAGTGCGTACTTCTTTTCAAGTACAAATGAAGGTGCCGGTGCGCGAGCGGGCGCGAGCGGGCGCGCGCGTGCTGGAAAAGAGTGGATGACACCTCGCCAAGTCAAGGAGGGTCATGCACGAGCGCTCGCAGCGAGTGCAAATTAATTTTTCTCTTCGCCGCGCTACCAATGAGAAGCACAAATGTTGGGATTGGGAGATACTTCGCCCGGGGATTAGTCACGCGTCTTCTTACCGAGGCTGGAGGATGATTGACGGCGAGAATTATAGGGAAGAAGGAAGGATCGACGACGGTGCTCTATTAAATGATCATCGGCCGACTATCGGCCGAAGAATCGGAGCCGCTCGTGCTCGCGGTTTATAGCAGAGTGTGTGTGTGTGTGTGGGAGCATGCTGCTCTCCGCGGGAGGAGAGCAGGGACGTATTAGGTCAGGCGAGTGCAGAGGTGGCGAGCGTGTCCAAAAGCGTGTCTTAAGGACAAAAGAAACTCGTCTTATTATGCCGGCGCGGCCTTTTTGCCGCGCCACACGGCGCAATCATCGATTCCGGCGCGATACCAACGCAGCCCACGTAGGCGTATCTCGTTCTCGCGTTTGCACGTGCACGCGCGTAATTGAATGCACCGATTTTCAAGGATTACCTCTGCTCCTTCCTCGCGATTCTGTCCCAGTACTCTCGAATGGCCAACCCAAAGGGGAGAGCGAGTGAGAGACCGAGAGAGAGGGAGAGAGATGGAAACAACTCGAGCGTATAAAATGACCACCATTCACGTACGCCAAGTTACACTAAGTTGTACTGAGCGTATCGCGTTCCCCGACTTTCATAAGAACCATTACCGTAATCGAATTGGTAAAGCTAGTATCGAGAATGTATTCATCGATATTGAATACTTTGTAGAAATCGATTCTTCGAAAAATGTTCAAAGGCCGATAGGAATTGAAGTTCCAGATGCGAGTGGTAAAGTGGTTTAACAGTAAGACATGGTTGAAACTGTAGTCGAATGTAAGTCAGGAGGTGGAGAGAAAAAAATGATCGAAACAAGTAAGATAGGTGGGATTCTAACTATCTACGTTCCTGGCTCGTACGATGTTAAGCTCCAGAGTGGGGAAGAAGAGGAGGGCAGGAGAGGGTTGTGGAGTTTCAGAAAAGAAACTGCCGGCCGAGCTGGAGAACACGAGCACGAAGGTGAAGGGGGACACACAGCGCACACAGCTGCACGGCCACTCGAAATCAGTGCGAGAGCTGCATGTGTTACTATGCTACAGTGCCGCCCTCGCCAGTATTGCAACGAAGGCCAATGCACAGCCGATGCACTTTGTCTGATACGACCCGAAGAGAGGGCGATCCGGTAGCTGCATCTCTCAGCTGACTCGTCACGCGGTCGGTATTCATTGAAATTCGACGCGATGACTGGGCAGTGCGCGAAATTTAAATCCGACACTTGCCGGCGGATATCGAGCGAGTACACAAACTCCCGAAATCGCATAACATTAAAACGGCGAATTATAAAACCAACGCATTACATGTCCCATCGCGCCTGGGTTTTAGATAAGAATGCCTAATTGACGATTGCGCTTGAAGAATAATGTGATGATTGTCGAGCTTCTTACCTTTGCACTTGACCCCCACGTTACCAGTGCCCCAGACATAATCTTCGCCTGTAACAATCAATAAGTATTATCGATCGTATACCAATAAACGCGTACGATAGTATGTACTTGGATATTAGAATGCCGATCTGCGTTTATACTTACAATGCTTGCAGAGAACAGGAGTTACAAAATATACATCTACGAGGATGTGGCTATTGTTAGGTTTAGAACTAGCTGAGTCAGCTACATACACTGCAACAATAAAGCCACTTGTTAGAGACACAATAATGCGAATTATCTAGTTCGTTCGTGGAGTATGTAACATTCTGCATACCATAGGGTCCATTGCTGAGCGTTACATAAGACGACTCTTCTTCATTGTGAGTGTCTAAGTACGGTGATAAGCTTCCTTTCAGCATTAGGACTTCCTCTGATGTACCCTTGCAGACTAGAAGCAGAACAAGCACACTCTTATTAATACAATGCAACTGGGATGAAGTGAAAATACAAAGTGCAAACTTTTTCTTACCAGGTACAAACCCTTCCTCTTATGCCTCCCACTTCTTAAGAGGACTGCTCTCAATTATTCCGATTAGGAGAAATCTTTGTAGTTCATTGAGAAACGATTATATCAACAAATTATGTTTCCCATGGAAAAATATACTAAAGCCAACTTGTTTGTCAGTCATACATTGTCTTTGAAGACAAACTATCCTGTACAACACTGTGATCACAGAGCATAATCGTTTTTGAGAGTTTTGCATCCTCTTTTCACAGGCTTAATAAATCTTCCATTGGCTTGTCCACTTGTTCCGTGATAGTTGTCAATTTTTAATTAACAGTTGTAGTACAGTAGTTGATGTGACTTGAAATTGCTTGAGCATCATATGGAAAGTGAATTTTCCTCTTGTTTCTCCTTCACTATATAGGACTGTTATATAGCTCCTTGCTGAGTAATTTGATTATTTCTCTTGTTGATTTTCTACCCGGTAGGACAATCTTCACGAATATCAAGGACTTTCGATAACTTTCTTCGTGTAAAAAGAGTAACTGTGACGTATATATTTGTATATATAGAATTATTCTTTAAAATCTGAACATAAAGCCGAGTGCGCAGATGGGAACTTTAAAGTTTCATGGTGAGTGGGTGTGCTGGCCAGTTATCTGTACCAATCATATAAAATCTTTCGGTGATATAGGATATGAACACAACGAGAACTATTTGCGTATGACAAATGCTGTGTGCATTATCATATCATCATTCTGCTTTGCATTTCTTTCTGGAGAATGCACCCTTCAAAAGCACTGCTTCTGTGTTCTCGGTAGTTATCTCATAAAGTTTCATATCCACCGCACTGTTCTGAGCCTGGTTCGATTCCTGCAACACAGAGCACATCAAAGTTGTACTATTTCCATGGAAAAAATCAACTCGGGACGTGTAGAGTTCAACGTATTGCCCCCCGCTCCCGAAACTACATCGGCCGCGGACTAATCCCTCCAGATTTCCGGTCCTCGAGATTTCCCCGGATCGAAGCCGCGGGGGGAATTGCCGATAAAACGCGAATAGTATCGTTCGCCTATTTTTAAAATCTCGCACCACCAGGGAAGGAAGTGCCACTGCGATCGACAGGATTGCTGCGCTCCACTTGTCACGCACCCACTGCGAACGTTCGCGAGAGCCGCGATCCCCTTTCCAGCCGCGAAACTATGGAAATTCCTCGCGGCTTCTTCTGGACGGCAGCGAACAGAAAAAGCCTACGAGCTCTGGACATTAGACTCGATCACATGGCGACGTATACACGCGTTAAATTAGAGACGGCGCACGCCTTCGCAAGGTAGACGTGCCGTCGAGGTTTACGTGCTCGACGCAGCCAGGGAAAGTCTGGCCAGCCAGGGTGCCCCGCGACTCGAGCGCGGAATTGCCAGTTCCGATCAAAGAAATAATGCTCGTCCTCGCGAAGCTGAGGGCTCGGAGGAATAATAGAATTTTTTCGAGATTACGCTTGCCAGTGAACGAGAGAAGAAACTCAAACACAGCGAGCGGTCGGTGGGGATGCGAGGCCGAGGGAGCCCTGACAATACGTGATCCTCGGCACCGAATTTATCCGGACAAGCACTACCTTTCCACTTCAGCACTGCGAATCCTCGGTACTTCGAGCTGTGCTTTTGCCGCACCGCCGAAATCTCGAGGGGCCGAACAAACGACGACAAAGAATCGTGTATTTGCCGTGATCGCAGCACGAACGAACACGGTTAGGCCAGGCTCGAGGCTCGGGCTGCTGAGGGCGCTCGTCACGCTGCCTGCTCGCTCTATCCTCTTCGAGATCCATCGAGATGGGAAACTTCATCCAGAAAACCCACGCACCTTTTTTCACTATCTCTCGCGCCGGATATTTATCTCTCCCTCTCATCCTTCCCGTCAAGGATACCGGAAAGTCCGCCGAAAATGATTAAAGTCCGAATTCTCGAGAATTCCTTTCAGGAATTCCCAGCAGGGACATTTGAATCTGTCCCTTTGTCACTAGCGCCATCGGCGGTGTTCTCACGCGGCTCGCATCTGGAGTCGTCGCCACCAGGTTGCCCAGTGTATATAATTCGCTCTCGATCAGTGAGTTGGGGAACGCGATCGGCTTGACATTTGTCGTTTTATTCTCACGTGGATGAGGAGCATACGCCGAAGAGACTCGGTGAAGACGACATTCATTCCCTTATATAGAGAGATTTGCTCGAGCGGGGCCAACTAGCGCGATCATGGTGCGTGTAATAAGCCAGGAGACCTACGATGAAGTCGTCAAAGAGAATATCCAGCAATTCGACATGACACCGAAGGAGGCGATCGCCGACGCAATTAAACAGTTCGAGGCGCAGGTATGCTACCTTTGTTTACTAGCGCTTTCACGATCGCTCTGATCAATGAAAGATTGGCGAGGCCACTTGCTCCCGGCCGTTCCAGCCTCTTCTCTAACGGGTTCGTTCTCTCGAACGCGCCAACTCGTACTCCCTGACGAGGTAAAGCAACATTTTCGAGCTATAGTACTGAAAACAGCTGACCCCCCACCTTAAACAATCGTGTATTCCACCTTGTTGTTTTAACGAATAAATAATTCACCCTTTGACTCTATTCCAATCTGTTAAATCATTGGCATCAGATTGTCCCTGAAGAAGAAAGTTGCCTCACTCATCACCTACATAAATTATTAATAAACGGATTGGGTGATGAGGGGGTGGGTGGTATTGCCACAAGAACATAATTGCAACAGCAAGAGATGCAAGACTAAAAAATTAGGGCACATTATGCAACTGTGTGCTCTGGCATGGTAACTCCCATTGTTGTCTCTCTATTTTTATAGGGAGTAGACTTGAGTAACATAGTGAAAGACTTTGCGCTCAATGATGGTAACGATGTTATAACGCAGAAATTAGATCTGATTAAGAAAGCCATACAAGATGACAATTACGTGGGCATACCCAGAGTGCTGGACAAGTTGAGGATGGAGCTAGATAAAGATATAGCCAGGAGGGTGTACGCAGGCAATAAGGGCGCGTACAAACTCCTGATTAAGCTCATGAGAGAGTGTAGAATTAACGCTGTATTAAAGGCTGCACTGAAAACAATGACCTCTCTGATGACCAACAATCCAGACTTATTGAACGACGATGGGGTGTTCCTTCAAATGGAGTAAGTGATACTAGCTCGTTGGGATTACAATACAGAGGTAATGCTTGACTTCTTGGCAGCATATTAGAGAAGCAAAAGGATGTACCAACTCTGCAATGCCTCTTGCACTGGATCAGAGAGTGCTGCATAAGACATGAGTTGAATAGACAGGCTCTCTTTAACGCCGACATTTTTTCCAAGCTGAAAAAGATTCTCGTTAGGGAGAACACCACGGGCCCGGAAATTCGTGACGCCTGTGCCGTGATCAGGTCTTTGGTTTTAGACGACGATATTCGACACGAATACGGCAAGGCTCACGAGCACGCCAGCGTAATTGCAAGGAGTGCTCTCAGCGTAATTACTAATCTAATGCCAAGTAACTATCCACCAAGTTCACGCAATTGTTGGAACGAGGCGGTTTGCAGAACTGAAATTGACCTTTTTAATTGAACCCAGGATTTAAAAAAGACAAAGCGGTGGTTGGCGACCTAATGATAACGCTGGCTGCCCTCATCGTTCGAAATGAATTCTGCCAGGAGGTCGAGTGCGCCGGCGGCTTGAGATTTATCATTGACGTAATGATCGATTTCCCCGAGTCCGAAAAACTCAACTGGCAGGCGTTGAAATTACTGAAGGCACTCGCCGGCAATGACGACGTCAAGTCCCAAATCATCATTGCCGGCTGCGGTCCTCTCATCGTCTCGGCCATAAGTAGGATGAAAGTAAGTTGAAGACGCAGTCTACTGCACCCTCTAACTTCTAGCTGGCTTTACGGTGCGCGGGATTTGCCATGGGAAGTATATCTCGAAGTGTGGCAGTCGACTTCCCGTAGTGTTTGTTAGCAGCAATGAAATTTTGATAACGTAAATGTGCAAGGTAAGACGAGACCCAGGAGAAGAGGGGCGAGGCATTTCAGGAAGAGCTGCGCCGCAGCTCCAACTCGGTTGGAGTGCGCAATGCAACTGATTCGGCTCGCACCACCCACCACCGCTGGTGGCTCTTTACGTCTTGCGTACCATTGGCATTTGTGGCTTTGACCGCGACCTTGTTCGGAATTTGCTATAGATCAGGATCGAAAAGGTTGAAGTAGGTCAGTCAGCCAAGGTAGGCTAAACTGGTCAAGTTGGGGGTCAATTGACTTTCTTATCCATTTATTCACGTGCGGTGCACCGAGATCTACATGATTTCGTATCTCCTCTCACTTGATCAAAAGGAAAATATATTATTGCACACTGTTAACACTATTGGAAATCGAGCGCCACGCAACGTCGTACTTTTTCGCTATGCTCCAAACTTGGCTCTAAACTGATGAGTGGCAATGGGATTGCCGGCCTTCTTCTCCCACGTTGGCACTAAACCGATCTATCCTTCAATTCCACCATAGGAGTCCGAGTGCGTAGTCACCGCTGGACTTGCATGCATTTCCGCTTTAACGCTGCGATGCCCCTCAAACGCTGGTGTGTTTTACGATTGTGGCGCGCCGCAAATAATCGTTGACTCAATGAAAGCTTATCCCAAGAACGTGAACCTACTAAAACAAGCCGCTTGGGCTATCAGAAACATGTCGGTGCGCAATAAGGCCGAGTGTAAAGAGTTTGTTACCTACGGCGTAGAGGACGTCTTGGTCGGAGCGATGAAAATGCACGGCCCGGACATCGAGAGCGACGTGAAAGCGGCTCTCCGTGATTTGGGACTTAAAGTCGATCTCAAGGAAGAGTGGACCGGGAAAGGTGTTCATATGAGCAACAGGGCTGACTAAATGATTGTAGAAAGACCTTCACACCCTTGATTTTGTCTCATGCCTTTATGATGTACACCCCCTTGAACTGATTAGCCATCGGAGAACAACGTCACATCGAACAAGAATATTGTACATCGGTACCCAGCGTAGAGGAATGTCCCAAGTACCTACATTATATACATATATATATACGTATATATATATATATATATATATTGATTGTTTTTTATAATTTCATTTTTATGTATATCACCGAATTGGTATACTGTATATAATAATTTGTAATAAACTTTCACCCTTTATGCGTTAAAACGTTTAACATCAAATGGAACATCGATATATCAACGATAGTATCTTATCCGGTGGCCGGCGATTAGACTCTCCCCTTAACTTTATGAGTTCGATTGAGCAAGAACGTGTTGAAGAACAGCTTGCGACGATTACGCCTATGTGATTTTTAATTGATACAGATAAGCTCGACACTTCCAGTATTATTGAGCAAGCTCTCAGGTGTTTTATGGATTCAGAAAGACACGTGTAATATTTGAGGATCACACCCATGAACGTCGAACACCTAGATACAGTGAATTTATGTCGCAGAGGTTTCTTCATCAGTCTGTCCTCTCCATTTTCAACTAGGACCAAGTGTGTTTCTCGAACATTCATTCTACCTTAACGTCTCGGAGACATTTCTCGGCTTCCCGCGAGTGTGCCGGGGAGCTCCGGGATCGTGGAAGACAATATGTACTAGAACATCGTACACCAAGATACATGTGCTTATGATAGAATAGAGGAACTGTGCGCCCGAGGGAGCGACAGTTCGTACTCTCTATCTAATTGTGGCTCGTTGTACTTCATTCCTGCAATAGACTACGAGTGTATCACAGCCTTTGACGACGTCACATTTACAGCTCGAGCGAGTTTGCTCGGTTGGCCCGATGTGACACAGGCGGGAGAGAATATGTCCTAATTATAGAGATTATATGCAAAGACTTTCATCAGTGGATAGAGAATGCTGATACAAAAATAATGCAGATCCGAAGGAGGGAAATGTAGTTGCACTCAATGAGCGATTGGATTGCGTCTCTGCCAGAACGGAGTCTACCAGGTATGTTGGTTGCCAAGTGCGAGAGTGGCCAGGAAAACTAAGAAGCACCGTACCTAATTTTCAACGGCGGTTATTTTCTTTCATGCCGAAGAATCGGTCTCAATATCTAAGCGAATGCAACTAAAGTGGGAGATATGTACATATCTATAAAAATATATACCTGAAAATATCATATACATATAGCCAACGACCAACATAACTGGCGCACTCTGTACACTTGGGATTCTCCGTGCAAATTAACTCAAAGGCGCTGTAATGCTTAGGAGTCTGTAGAAATGTCAGTGTACAGTTCACAGCCAGAACTATTGATGAGACAGTAATTAGCAAGACATAGCGATAGCCCAGACACTTACGCAACTATTGTAAAACTTGATCCGAAACTCATTAATGATTACTGTGCTGGTAGTTTACGAAAAATCGAAGATTTCGGTGGCTAAGCGTGCTGCGACAATGAATTGTACCGGCGAGGATTTAACATTCCATGCAAAAGCTTCTCTATCGGGTGCGCTTCGAAATGATTTGTGGAGCTATTGCAACATAAACAGCAAAGAAATGTATACAAGTCAGCGAACTGAATCCCACCACTGTATTTCGGCGGGAACGAAAGATGTACAACTGAACCGAGGAAATAAAATAAAAAACCATC
This sequence comes from Crossocerus cetratus, assembly GCA_963675795.1. Lineage (NCBI taxonomy): Eukaryota > Metazoa > Arthropoda > Insecta > Hymenoptera > Crabronidae > Crossocerus > Crossocerus cetratus. Next base: position 20,078,699 of record OY776665.1, on the reverse strand, counting down.
ACTTACCTCGAGGAAACTTAGGAGCCGATTACTTTTAGAGAACCCATGATACACCGATAATGAACTCGAACTCAAAAATAGAGGAAAATTGTTGAGGAAGGGGAAACGCATTCGCCGGGTGCACTTGGGATGCGAAGGAGAATCTTAACGAAGCTTTAATTGACATTGAAGATTGACTGGCCGCGCAAGGAAAGCGCACGGTTCGCACTACGTAGTCTATCTACTTAAACGTCTATACGTTGACACTGACCTATCGTAAGGAAAGCTACCACCTCAGTAGACCTATAATTTTATCCCTAAAGTGCGATCCAGTACTTGTAACAATCCCGCTCCGATAAGCCGTTCCTTAGGTCCAGACTTACTCCAGACTTATTCCTTCGACACGCCTCTTTATTATCATTAATAATTATTAATATTACTTTCTCATGCTTAAGACGTAAGCGGATTAGTCGACGCTAATCGGCGTGGAGTACGACGTACAAGTGTAGGCATATTAAGGACTATCGGGACGTCGGATGCTGCTAGCACCCTAGTAATACTAGACCCGTTCCCGCACGTGTACACTCAAATATTGAATTCTTTTCCTAGGTACTGTTGCGCCGTGGCCCTCTTATTTCGCACGATCCCTTTGAGATAAGACATCCGGAGCGCCGCGCGCTTGTTCGCCGCGCAGTAAGAACTCGGGGATTTATGCGAGGCGGCCGACAAAGGTAGCCGTGCCAAACACGATTGGCTCTGCCCGGCGATCCAATAACTCGGATCCGATAAATCAAGAGCGGCGGATCCGTAGGGGCCGCGATATGTTAATTAAATGGCCGATGGTGGAAATTACTCGGGGCTCGCACTCGTTCGCGTCCGGTCGGTCGGTAATACGCTCGGACGTATGCCGGCGCGCTTGTTCGTTTTCGTCCCGATACACAGGCTACCTATCGAGGGATCGCGATTACTTTGTCCCTTTTATTTCTGCCACTTCAATTGCCGCCACGCTATGTCTCGCATCGGACTGGTCTCGTTTTATCGTACTTGTGATATCGAGCTTTATGCAAATCGTCCGCGCTTACCGGCCATGCGAATACAGAACCTTCCGTGTCTCCCCGCACCCCCGAGCCCTATTTCTTTTCACTCGGCAGACCCGCCCAACTCTGGCGAGCCCTTTATTGTTTCGCCGACTCTAAAATTCACTCGCGTTTCATCATTGGAGACAGAAAGATCGCGTTGAGTCGTCTTGTTCTGGCTCGCGTGACGATCGAGAGGGCCAAGGCCGGCGATAGACTAAACGCCCTTTCACCTATCAATCTACTAGAAATTGATACGGCAACGAAATACACACATTCGTGCACACATGCTCTGCTGCGGAGATGCGGATACGTTACGCATCGAACGAAGGGCACATCCTTGCCCGTGTAGGTACATGCGCACGTATGGGGGAGGCGGGAGTGGACACATGCTCTGGCTAACGGGGAGAAGAATAATACTCGGGAATGCGGGATGCGTGCGACTCTAATACATCCAAGTTCTAAAGCCCCCTATCCTCGCTCGTCCCTCCAAGTATAAAGTCAAATCAAAAATGGAAGAAGGGAAGCGTCGATTAAAACGATTGGGACGACTAGCAGATTTGTCGAAGTTCCTCTCAGTGTCCAATTGCTATCTCCTCCGTCGTCAGCCTCGAGAGCGAGAGGAATCAAGTTAAAACTAGGCGAGTCACTCGCACTTTCTCTATCTCCCTCTCGCGTGCCTATTAAATAAATGAAGTCTACATGCTCGTCGTCTGCGCCTTTTTCTCTTTCTCTCCCCCTCTCGACAGAACAGTCTTGTACATGCTCGGCGTCCTCACCTAGCAGAGAACACCGCGCGTTCTAATCTAGGCGAGGTGGCGCGAGCTGGAAGAACACAAACGGCTGAAATCGTGGAGGGTGAACCTGCCTGGTGCGAAAACGATAAGGACCCCTCGTCCTCGGGACAGCCTCGCTCTTGTCACTCGCGACAACGACAGCAGGAGTGCTTGTAATACTTTATTCGGCAGAGGCCGTTCTTCACGACGAGCGGGCAATTGGGATGCTTGTCGACGCATTCCGAGCTTGCGCGGGACTCTGAAACGTTGCAAGTAAATACTTTAGAAAGTGCTAAGACACATGAATACTAATATCCTGCTGTTATCCTCCCACATTTCAGGACTTTGCATTAGCGGTTCACTAACTTTTCAACGGCTTGACAGCAGGTGCCACTTCGTTCTCGCAGGCCTCCAAATGGCAGGGCTGTTGCTCCATCGGTTTGCTAGCTACGGGGCAATCGGCGCTGCCCACTCCCTCGAGAATGCACCGCACGAGTCTGGTCTGCATGCCTCCGCCGCACGACGCCGAGCACTGCGGAAGAAGTACCGAGAGAATTTTTCCAGCTCCCAGCCAGTTACCGGCTCCCCATATACCTATCGGAACTGGTACTCAGTAGCATCGGTAATTTTACCTTAGACCAATCGGAGGTGAACCATCCGGGCGCGCAGCCGGGCCCGGTGCACATTTGCTCCCTCGGCGGCTTCGTGTCGTTGCAACTCTTGGCCGGCAGCACGTGGAGCTCCCTCGAGACGCAGAGGATCTCCCGGCGCTGAATGCCCATGCCGCACGAGACGGAGCACTGGAATCGAGAGACAGAGATTCACGGTATGGAGAATGTAAAAATAGTTGTAATTAATTAGCGGGGTCTTATCAATTTACTGACGGAAGTCCAGGGACCGGTGAACCATTTGGCACTATCGCATGTGCTTCCAGTGCCGAAACACTGTCGCTCCGTTTCCGGCCGCTCTTTGGGATTGCAGAATAGCTCGCTGCCGTCGGCGCAAGCGACTCTTCTGGTCTCCGTGCCGCTTCCACACTCTGCGGAACACTGATAATTCCCCTCGAGTTAGTCTGAGTGTCCCCGTTAATATAGCGGTGACGAGAGAATAGCCATTTCGGAAGTATTCTACTTCCAAGCGGACTACTGTCAAGTCCGACTATAGCGGGACATTAATCACTTAAGTCTCCACGGGTTCAAAGGTCTTTTCCCGGCAGCTCCTTGCGCCCCCTCCTCAATATTCATCTAGCCGGCGGTCAATTAGCAGCGATAAGATGCAAATTAGCGCCGGCCTCCTCTAATTTGGCGCCGAGACAGCGGGCGCTAGCGTTGCGGAAGGAGGTCAGGGGTAATAGAGGCATAGTAGCGTGCATAAAGGCGGGCTTTCAGGAGTGAAAAAATGAGAGCGATGCCGAGCGCAATTAGTCAAGAGCGCGTTAGACCGAAGCTTCACAAAGTGATGACTGGTCCGAGTGACACACACGAATTCCCTCGTTTTTCATTCGACTCTCCTCTCCGCCCTCTCCCTTTTCCCACGTAAGAGAAACACTCCGAGCTGTTTGGACAGTTGGCCAGTTATGTCACTCGGCGGCCGAGTGCGATGATCAGTGAAAACCTTGCTCCGACAGCCAGAGCTTTTGTCATTCTCGCCGCGACCCTTTGTCACCCCGGCTGACTGATCGACAAATAGTCATTTGCATGAGAGAAACGAGTCGGCCTTCCCACACGCGCGCGTCGTCGACGAGGAGATAGAGATTACCGGCGACGGCTCTTGTCACGACGAGGCATTAATCTCTCGATGATTCGTTTGCCGGCGCTCTTCTCCCGATTGCTCTTACCTTCGAAGACCACTGCGAGTGGAGCCAAGGGGCACGCTGCCCGCTGCTGGCGGTGCTGCTGCCGACCGCGTTGCACTCGCCTTCCTCGCAGACCTTTTGCGACTCCGGCTTGCTCGACGCCGGACAGGACTCGCCGGACGTGATGCAAGTAACCGTCCGATTGCGAACTCCTCGGCCGCAGCTCGCCGAGCACTGGGAAAATTTACCGAATGCATTTATCAATATTCCACTGCCTCCTGGCCTCGGTTCCACCGACGGAGGAGTGCGAACTTCCTGATACCGGAGGCAGGCGACTTTATAGATTTATACGCCTAGCTTCCTCGTATCTCGCTACTACTTTCATTTGACTATCGACTTGTCGCTTAAGTACAGCTACGCTATTTTTCCGTCTGCCTCCTTGAGAGATGAGACTCTTCCCGGCGATGTTTTAGTCCAACACTTTTCCATCGAGCAATCGATGAATATGGGAGACTTACGGGAGACCAGGGACCAACGTCCCATCGCGGAGTGTTGTACTGCGAGTGCATGTGCCTTAATTCCGGACTGGTGATCGGGCAAGCCGGTTTCGTGCAGCTCTCGACTGTCCGCAGGTCCGGTGGCTGGACGCAGGCACCGGCGGCCACTCGCATTGTCAACTTTGCATTGAGTTCCTGCACGCATTCCAGCTTTCTCGTCCTCGTGCCCGTCCCGCAGCTCACCGAGCACTCGCCCCATGCTTCCGCTCGCCACCTGCCATTCGAGAATCAACCTTTTTTAATACAAATCTGCCGGACTTCCAAAATTTGCAATTTTTCAAAGTAGATAAGAGTTGTTGAAACATACCTCGCTGGACAGGGATTATCGTTGCATCTGAGCGGTGGTGGATGCTGGAGTCTCTCCGCGTTCCGACATCGCTTCTCGTTGACGCTCAGCTGATTGCTCTCGCGCACGCACTTAATGACGGCGGACTGAATGCCTGCAAGTAACGTTAAACTGTTCTTCCGATGCGCACGTTCGCCGATGGAATTAGGGTAATCTTGGCTCTCCTCGAGAATCGAGGCTGCCGGGAATTGGTCGTCGTGACACGCTCAACTAACTGCCGCGAGTCTCCAGCGCGTCTCCGCGGCGGGAGAGAAGAGTGAGTTTTGACAACTTGATTTACGCGCCCCTATGACTGTCACTCTAACTCAGGAGAGGAGTGCGGATCCTTTCGGCGCCGGATTGAATTCTTAGCTGCACTTCGCTAATATACCGCTGGAAGGATGAGGCGAAGGATGCGGGGCATCGCGGTAATAAATATCGTGAATTAGACTTCCGCGATGCCAATGAACGGACAAATCGACCCTCGTAATCTCCGCTCTTTCGAGAGAGCCACGATAATGCCGGGACGAACGTGTCCCTTTCGCCCGACAGCTTCCCACGCGGCCCACGATTACAAGAGAGCCAGAGCAAGAAAGGAAGACAGAGAGAGAGAGACTCCCTCGGTTACCCAGTGTCTGTTCAATTATCTCCCGACAGTTTTTCCCTAATTGCCCGCTTAATCAGCCGCCCAAAAAACGCAAGAATCTCACGCGCACCATCCCGTCGGAGTTACATTAACTCTCCCCGAGGCTTAATGAAACCGAGTGGCGTCGCAGTGCGATCTCGAAAACATTCTTCTCGCGTGGCTAATGCCCACATCGAGATAAGCCCGGGTTATAAAGCTCTCCGATCTGTTATCGATATATTCTTCCTGGTTCTCGAATCGAGGAACGCGCGTCGGGAGGTGGCGGAGGAGAAGGAGGTGGAGGATTCTCGCCGGGACATACGTAAGTGGGTACATTCGATATACCCGGCGCCGGGTATATACCGTTAAGCCACGTCAATTGTCAGGGATTATCAGGAAGCTTGTCAACGATTGCGCGAGCGCGCGCGCATCAGGGCTATCACTTACCGCCTCCGCATTCCTTGGTGCAGGGGGTCAGGCCGACTACTTTCCACGCGAACCTGGCCCGCCTCTTCTTTTTCGCCCGGGACTTTGGCTGATCGCCGGCCATCACCGTCGTCGGCGGATGCTTCATCTCTTCCTTCCGTCCTCGGCCGCGGGTGCGAGCGGTGCGATCCTCCACGCGATTCCCCACAGATAAATCGTTGCCCCGATCGGATCTGGAAGAACCGGCGAACGGCTGCTCTAGCAACGAAGACAAATCGCGGCGCGTTTCTGCCCCGGCGCGCAGCCGGCTCTATAGATTTCCTTCTTCCTCTTGGCCGAGCCGCGCGAGAGAGTCGAGGGGAACTCTAACGAGCCTCTTAGAAATCTATCCAGCTGGCTGCCCGGTGTAATTGGGCAGCATTGACTGCGCTTAAAAGCTAAATTAACATATTGACCGGTCGCGCGGGTATGCTCGATTTTTCACGCGGGATTCCTCGAAATGATGAAATAACCGGTCAAAGATGTGTTTAGTTGAATCGAGTGGAAAGGGGTCTACTTACATCCTTTTAGCCGGAAGGCTCGCCGGTAACTGTGACGGCGGCTCGACGTCCGGGATCTCATTGCCGCGCTCGATCGTTCCTGCGGAATTCGCCGAGAGTAATTACACTGTAATCCCCCAATGCAGCGACTTCAAAACCTCCCTACCTTCCAGGGCTGAATCAGCTGTGACAATGACTGGCGGTGCAATTACCGCTCGACCGTCCGGCGTCTCTTTGAGCGGTAGCATGTACTTGTAGAGGACGCCCGGGTTCAATTCTTGCGCGAGGATCTGAAGGAAGGAGGGCGAGAAGAAAAGTAGTGAGCCGCTCGCTCTGTTGGAGGGCGAGATCGCGGGGATTTGTCAAGGAGGTGGTGTGGTACCTCGAGATGCAACGAGTCATTGAGGGGTCCGGTGGCCAAGATGCACTCGATGCGGTTTCTGTCGCCTCTCTGGTATGTTAATGTCGTGCCAGCCGCCTTGTAAGTGCCACTGGGACTGTACGCCCAGGGTCCGTTCAGTATGTAGCTGCCGTTCCCGTCTCTCAGCGCTGCCCAAGCGAGATATGCCACATTAGAAAAGAGCGTTCTTTCGCGATAGAGATTCATGGGCGATCGACGGATACCTAAGAAGTTGCTACTGTAGCGCAGCTCGGAGATGTTGAGGGACATGGCACCCTTCGGTATCGTGGTGACCGGTTGATGGCCCTTCGGTAGCATCGGCTCCATGAAAATGCCCTCGTAAAGCCGGCAACCTTTGCCCCGGCCGCCGCACACCCCGCACCCGTCAGTCATCACGCCGGAGCCTATTACCCCATCGCAGCCTACGGGCTGCAGGGGGAAAAAGAAATCTCCGGCTAAGCGACTCCGTCGTCAGTGCGATAGCAACGCGTCTGGCACAAGTGCCGCTCCAAATTACGCAATGAATTAAAAGGGCGGCGGATAAAGAGTGCGATCCTATCTCCAGAGGAACCGGTCTCATTTCCTGCCCGCTCGCTGAGATAATTGCGCGCGTACCTTGCATTGTCCGGCGACGCAGAGCCACCGATCGGCGCGTTCCACGGAAATTCCGCTGGTGTGTTGTCCACGAAGATTCGGCCCGTCGCAGGGAGTGCCGTCGATCACTGCCGGCTCGAGCGTTGCGTAAAACCGCTCGCCCACCGCTCGGCAATTGAGCGCGCACAAGTTCGGCGCTGAAGAAAAATAATCAATCGACGCGGGATAATAAAGGGAATACAAAGCCAAAGGGTGGAAAGTAGTGGAGAACGTAAAGTGGGAGTTTTCAATCTAGGAAATCAATTGGAAGTGGTTGAACGCTACCATCGAGAAAGGGAACCCAAACGTAACTGTGGCCCTTGTAGTTCCTTCCATTGTACTTGGCACACTGCTCCGCTCGCAGCTCCTCGGGGAAGTTCGGGCATTCCTGCGAATCATTTTAACGTGAGTGCGCCGAGAATCCCCCACACATCTCCCGGCCCTGTAGGGACACGCCAGCGAATTCCGACGCGTGCTTCGAGCCACTGCTGCAATTTCCGGGTGGAAGATTAATTAGCGAATGGAGAGGAGCTGGCTGGATAATCCGGCGCGTCAGCGGGACACTATTTCATGGTTAAAACCGTCGGGAATTAAAGCGGCGAAAGATCTCGAGAAGAGAACGTCTTGATAATTGACGAACATTAACAATACAATTATGGAGCGTCCGAGGTAAAAGTGTCCCTAGGAGTTGGAGGATCGAAGAGCCGGGCAAACAGGAGCGAAGTGTCGCAAGGTCCATTAAGGTTTAAGCACGGCGGCGAGAGGTCGGGACCGGGCGAGGAAAGCCTTCCATTACAAGGCGATCCTTACCGGCCCGTAGCCCGGCGATTATTCTTATGAATTTTAAACAACTGGCGCCGAGAGTGCAGGTACACCCACATAAATCGCGCTGCCTTAATTGGTGCCCGAGAGATGATTTGTTCGCCGGCTGCTCGAAAGGTGCTCCTCTCCGCGATGTACTTCCAGATGTACGTGCGCGAGTCGTACAATGCCTATAATACACGTGTCCCACGCGCGCACGTCTCCCCCGAAGTCCTGATGGATGCAGCCGGTTCTCCCGGCAATGGGAATTCCTTGTACTCGAATCGGAGTGCGGCCGCTCTGCCAAATCGAAATCTCTAAGGAAGCGCGTGTAGCGTGTCCGCGTGCGCTCGCGTGTCCCCTCAATAACCGGGCGTTTCTCCTTATACGACGAGAGCAGTCGTCGCCGGGTCGACTAAAGGGCTGGACAGCAGGGTGGTGCGCTCGGCTTGGGATTAATTTACCTGCGTGTTGCACGTGTGGTACCGCTTGTAAGTGCCAATGCAAATGGGACGCGGCAACGTGCTCGTGCCGTTCTCCGGGATAATGCTCCGTTTCCTTAAAAGTCTCCTGGAACGAATCGCTCGCATTAGCGGGACACCCATTCACTCCGCACGTACCTACTCCCAAAGAGAGAGAGAGAACGAGAGAAAAAGGAGGCAAAAGCGGGAGAGAGAGAGGGATCTATCGCAGTGCCACAATGGAACTCGAATAACTTTGGCATTGCGATTCAGCAGAGCCGTTTTTTCCGCGTTCTCTCTCCTCTATTGAAGCGTCCGTCTCTCCGTCATGCGGAAGATGCTAATGTTGTTATGCCTCGGGTACACGCGAGTTGGACCTCGCGCGGATCCTGTATCAGCGCTCAATTAATATCATCTGCTCGGGGCCGACCTTATGACACGGCAATAATGTGTCCGCCGCTATAGCAGGCCCTCGGCCAACTGATTGTCGACGCGAGCACTGGGCGCGCGCGCCCTTGTGGCGCGAGGTATATTTTATTAGTATTATTCCGGGCTGGAGCGGGCGTAAAGAGCCGAGACGGCAACCGAGGCGACTCGATAATCCCCGGAATTTATCGGCACTCGTCAATGAGACTGACTTCATTCCCGGAGGATTCCGGTTCTCCCGGGGCGGCGAGCGCCGCTGTCCGCTCTTTCCGCAGAGCCAACTAAATCACGGCCGATAGCGAAGGGCGTGACTGGCCCAGCTTCTAATGACTCGAGCGCCATTTGCCGACTGGTTTCTCGTTTAGCACTTTAGCAGTAACCGGGAGTACTGTGATCTGTGAGCTTCGGCTATGTACTTGGAGTTAAACGGCGGCGAGCAGCAGCCTCGGCTAATCCGAGCGACTCTCGACGGTCTCGACTAACGGCGATTTACATGGCGAGGGAGGATATGTTAACCAGCGATCGGGCGTAAAGAGGGTGTCGCGGATGAGCTCGCCGCTCGGATGTAACGGGGCCGGGCTGCCGATCGTTAGAAAGGTGTAAATGTCAGTGGCAATAGCTGGTCCGGCTCTCGGCGGCATGACCGAGGGATTCCCGATCGGCGGCGAGAGCGGTCGGCACGCGAGCGTGTAATCTTGCCGCGGCTACCGATCCGCAATTTGCTCTCGACACTTACGAGCGATCGGCTTTGTGCCCGAGCAGATGGTACGAGCGTGACCAAGGGGATCGCCCGGGAACGGCTCGACTCCATCATGGGATACATCTCTTCTCCGAATGCGCCGGCACGAACGAGCAAAGGAGCCCTCGCGTGCTCGCACGACAATGCTCGCTCTTTCCTCTCGCCACGTATTCTAGTAGTGGAAACTCCCGCGGAAACCACCGGGTAGACTAAGTAACGGTCAACAGAGCCTGTCATTATTGTCACGAAGCGCGGCCGCTTACTCGCGAGAGGCTTACCCGCGCCGAGCTCTAATCATTTCCCCGACCGATTGCCCGACCGATTGCCCGACCTCCGCGCGGTTCTTTATCTAATTCTCCAATTTTCTCCGGCGCTCACCCTTGAACGCGGCCAATGCCTGATAATGACCGCTCGAGCAAGGTAACAAGTTGTGAAAGCGTCGATCCGATTGCCGCTCGGCTATCGCCAGCGAATTAGCCGAGGGAATTGCGCGCGGCAGTGATTAACAATGATATGCGATAGGTCTGTTGCAAGTGTAATCACTATTAGTGTCATTGGACATGCCGGACTTACTGGTGGGCCACGCATTCTCGTGACTGCGACTGTATGCCGGTGCCACAGGATCTCGAGCACTCGCTCCAGGCACTCCACGGACCCCAACTACCTCTCACACGATTGTCTCTGCCAATCGCGTACTGCGTCCTCTCCTGCAGCATATGGTACACCTGAAACATACCCATCATTCTCCAGATAGAATAAATCGAACACTGCTCCCCCCATTAGCATCGAGAGTGCTCCCGGTAAATCCCCATTGATCGCCAAGGGAAGAGGAGCTCGAGTGGAAAAATGCGAGGTCTATTAAAAATTCCGCAGCATCCGTCGCGCCCGGGGGGGTTCGATCAATTGGTCGGGCATTTCGACTATTTATTATACATGTATAATACTTCCATCGGGGACTTTTATCCGGACTGATCGGCGGCTCAGTGGCACGTCATGAATGCCGGATAATGGTGGCACCAAGCCGGAAATCAATGGGCGAGAGCCCCTCGAATAACAGAATAAAGGCAGGAAACAGCGGGCTCATAGGAGGGTTCGAAATATATTCAGGCCCTCGGGTACGAGTCGACCTCTCTCTCCTCTCTCAGTCTCAATAGTGACTGGGCCGTCGTTTCTGGCTGGAGAGCGCGGCAATATCTTGGGAAACAAACGAGCCGGCCACTGCGCACTGAGGGACTCGACTCTCTGTATTTCGCGGACATTGAATCGGCCTTGGGATTGGCTGGAGCCGGCGGCGATTACACGGCCGCTCTCCGTAATTTAGGAAGCTCCGCTCCCGCTGTCAATTAATTATTTCTCCTCCAGCCACCCGGAATAAACGTCGCGTAATTGCTTATTAATTCCCTTAAGTGGATTAAATTAATATGCAGCGCGCGCGCGCGCGCTCGAGAGCCGGCCGCCGTTCATAAAGTATCCTTGAACGGACGATCGCCGGCGATAAGCGCTGTTGTCGCCGTAACTTAACTCGATGATTAACTTGGCGTCGGATTACTACTTGCCGAATCGTACTTGCCACCAGTTTTACCAGTCACCTTGGCCACGCCAGCTTGCAGAGTATGAACAGTGTTTCACGACCGAGCGTATTGTTCCAGAGCAGTTAAAAAGGATATTTCGATATTTGTCCGAAAAACTGTTACCCACCCTTTTAAACCTCTCATTTGCAGAGTAAAAACACAAAAAAATTATTTGTCTCACGGTTGAGAAGAGTGGACGATATTCGAAAAGGAAAATCGGGGAAAATTGGTCAGTAGTTCGAGTCGGGCATAAGTCAGACATGGGGTGAGATTTACCTCTATGGGATACTTGTCGGGCACGTGTGAGCAGGAGACGCTGGCCACGCTGATGATTGTCAATGCGAGGATCGATCTGAAACAGAGATTAGTCGGACGTCTTAATTAATCGTGGCTAATGCCGTGCAATTTGTTATCGTTGTCAATCTAGCCAGCAGGGTAGTCCCGGCAAGGTTTGCGCCCGCCAGCAGCAGCAGCAGAGCAGCAGCCAGGCCGGGGCGATCGCTCGCACAAGCGCGGCAATTACCAGGCTTATCGCCGGCTAATATCTATCTTTCAGCTGGTTTCATCGGCTCGGAAATTTCAGGAATGCGATCTTAATCTTGGCGCAATGACTAACGCGCGCTTGCCTCTCCGCCACACGCGCGCTGTTTACAGTTCCGTTGGGAGCGAGGATAATGCGAGCGCTCCGCCGGGAGCCGCAACCTCATTAATCCATTATCCAAGCCGGAGGAAGCTCACGGCGAAACTCGCCCTCGCCCGTTCGAGCGTCCGGCCAGAGGATGCGAACGGCGGCGTTGCCGGGAATCGAAGAACGCGCCGTATAAACCGCGGCTGTGAGAGACCGAGTGGGAGAGTACAAAGTGTCACTGATGAAATTAAGTCGAGCGCGTCTCCTCGGGCAGTCCGCCGGCATAATCCCGGGGGCCAGCGATAAATATGCCGCTTACGCGCGCGGAATGCGAGATTCGCCCAGCTGGAAGCGCGCATCGCTTCGAAGGTAAACGAGCGATTACCGTGATCGTTCGGGGAAGAGGTGCTAGTAAAATCACTCGGCCCTGACAAACGATAGCCCCCTCTTTTTCCCCGGCGTGAAAACCCTCTTTAACCCGGTGTGGTCCATGCGAAACGAATGGCAGATGTGGCCAGGGTCGCGCGCTCCAAACGCGAATAATCGCCGGACGCGCACGTTTATGCTACAGAGACGGCGGAGGGAGCTCACGCCAAGTTCCCGGCTTCCCGAGGCTTTACGATTTTCATGGTGGCTTCGGCGGCCGCGCGCGCGCGCGCGCGCGCGAGCTCTTTCGATCTAGGTGGAGGCGCCGGACCGTTTCGCCACGGCAATTATGGAAAGCCCTGCATGCACCAGTGAGCCGAGTCTTCATTATGCCAATGTTTACTCCGAGTTCTCGGCCGCTAAAGCTACTCTCACAACTGGCCATCTCCCCCCAGCATCCATTCACCCGTTCGTTCCTTCGTTCTAATAATGAAACTCTCGGCTTCTCTCTCTCGATAAAGAACTCGCCGATAAATTCGGAGCCGGCAATCCAAACACTTGAATGAGAGATAAGTGAAAATAGACTGGACAAGTTGGATGGTGGGAAGTAAATCAAAGGCGGGGGAGTTAGACAGATTGGAAGTTCATATTCCACATTAATCAGGGCCGGCATTCATTATCGGCGACGACGTGAACTCGACTGCACGTCGGGTCGACGGGAAGCTCGCATCGATCTTGGCTGAGAGCAAAAGCCGAGAGGGCCAGGGGCCGCGGAGGCCGCGGGAAGAAGCAAACTGTGCCACTAAGCGCTAATAACGTTTCACTTGTTGCGTTTTCCTGGAAAGCTTAATTAATCATTAGGGCGCCGAGTGGAGGAGGAGGAGGAGGCGAGGAGGAAGCCCGATGATGGGAGAGGAGGAAAACGGCGCTCACTGTGTGTACATGGCAGAGTCGGGGTCGTAGATTAAACGGAAGAGGAGAAGCTGCATCTCTTGCTTAAGCGGCACGCTTTAACTTCTGTAATCTCGGAAGCAGACGATTCCCGTCTGTTTTTCCGTGATCCCGCGGCCCCGATTCCTTTTTCCCTCGGCGATAATGGAATATAGGTGAAGTCGAACCAAATAACAGGCGAATGCACACACCGTGTCTTCCCACCGAAAACACAGCATCCCGCTCAAATCTCGCCCTCTCTCATTAAAGGTAATACCGCAGCTTCCGAAAAATCCGGGGCTTCGAGACGTTAATGAGTCCGCTAATGAGATAGTTCCTCTCCCTCTCGGCAATCTCGAGTAAATTAAGAAAAATACCTGAGCTATTAAGTGCATCACGGGAGACTTTCAGGTCGATTAGCTCGTTATTACCGATAAGATCATCGCGAACGAGGATCAAAGTGCTCGCAAATTGCCTGACACTCGGCAACGATCTTCGATCTCCGAGGGATGCGTTATTGAGTCGCTCGATCGGGAAAGGAGCGCGCGGTGAGTATATTATCTCATTGTCACGTTACACGTTTACCGTTGACGCAGCATCCTCAACTCCGCCGGCGTAGCTTTCGGCCATTAGAGGCATTAATTGCATCGCGGCGGCCAGCTTAATCCCTGCTGGGAAGATCTGGCGGCGCTATGCACGAGCCTTAACAGCCCGCTGGAGACAGAGAGGGGACGAGGACGGGGCGAGCGAGTGGATGCACGCGATGAAGCATTGCACTTGCTGCAACGGGCCTGGCTGTGCAGCCAGCCGCTCGAGAAATCGTGCCCGACCGACGAACACGTGTTTTCCGCCCATCCAGCGGCACTCGGTGCAACCAAGAGAGCGGAGAACCTCGTAAAATCACTCGTCCACTCTGATTTACGCTGTCCTCGGCCACCCTCGTCCCCCCAGGCGCCCCCTCCCCCCGACAATCCCCGTTTACCCGAGAAACTCTTTTCTCGTCTGCCCCCTCGCTCGAGAGATCGATGCCGAGCGCGAGCCTCCACTACTCTCACGACCGAGATTCCTCGATAGTTGGGTGCCCCGGTCCACGTGGAAGGAGCGATGCTTGGAGGCGCGCGGCGGCTAGAGCACATAGCTCTTCGATTATCAGGGGGCCGATGGGCAAAAAGCTCGGCTGCCGCGTTTCGTAGAAGTCGTTGAGGCCCCTTGACTTTATAGTGTCATAACTGTCGTCTATGCCGACGGGCAGGCCCCGCTTTCCCGGCGGTCCATATGCAACAACAACAAGCCGTGTAGGCGCATCGAGATACAAGCGCGCGGGCGCGCCGCTGCCGCTTCTTGGCCGATCGGTTTTTAGCATCCCAATCGGGACAAGACTGGCATTGTTTATCTGGGAGAGGCGCGGAGTGGAGCAGCGCACTCGGAAAAGTGGCGAGAAGCTGCAGATAGCCACTTTACACTCGGCCGATCTGACACAGATTCTCCAGGGCCGAGTCCGAGCAAAAAGAAAAGTGCCCAGTCGACTTGACTTCCTCTCTCTCGGGCGGCTGGCCGCTCGAACAATCGAATCAATCGAGATATTTCCGAAGAGCGGATAAACAGGCGAGAGCCGCTCGAGCGTACAAAAATAATCGCGCACTCCCGGGGCAACGATCCGGCCTGCACACAAGGCCGCGTCCGGGTCCCGAGGGAGCCCGGCCCGATATCTGCCTGCATATTGCTTTCAATATCGGCCGTCATTTTTGAGCGCGGCGGCGGGTTCATCGACACGCCGCGCTGGCCATAATGCGTAAATGCGGCCTCGTCCTCCGGGAACAGCTCCGTAATGACCTTACTGCCGAGTGCGCCAACCATTAAAAAGACTCGCCTATCGAGCAGTCGAGCACCTCATCGAGCGGCGGCCTCGCCTGCGTAATTAAAGGTAATGCGATAATACCGGCGATAGCTCGCGCTTGAAATAATTGAATCTATCGAATTATTACGATTGCGCAACGCCGAGCAATAAAGCTCTACGGCCGTTCCGCGAAAATGCAAGGGGTCGTCGACGAACGCGCGTCGTTCGATTAGCTTTGTAATAAATGATTATCCGTCAACGTACGAATTCCGCGAGATAACCTGACGCCTGCCGAATTCAAGCGGCTAATTGGATGATCGCGCGAGAGCTCTCATCGAGCGGGCCTTTAAACCGAAACACGGAACACTCCGCCCCGAATGCTACAAAGTCCGTGAGATAACTGGCACGTACACGAAAGTCGGTCTCCTTTTGACAGGAAACATGATAGCTACAGGCGAACAGAGTTGTCCCAACCCCGGTGAGGGCCTCGTCGAGGTACGACCTTAATTCCCCGAGGAATTCGCACGTTATTCGCTTTTGGCCCCGTGGACGAAAACGGGTAAGGGGATAGCCCGAGGGGGCGCGAGAGGGGGAAAGTGAGAGAGCGAGGAAGAGAAGGAGTGTTGGGCCAGTGTATGTAGCATCGGATGCGGTGATCGTCGCGTCGCGGGAGGCCGGGGCCCGAAATCGTTTTAACCACGGTGGTCCGGGGAGGCGGATTTTCGTCGCCACCGGGGCCCAGGCCCGGGGATACACGACACACGCGTCCACCACGCCAGACACAAAAAGGGGATGTGACCGTGAAATATGATGCACGGTACGATGCGTACGGCATTGTCTCTCGGATCTTCGGGGGTTCGAGGCGCGTATTGGGCCGAATGCGAGCGAGAGAGTCCCGCGCCGGACAATGGCCCGGGTGTAAAAGTATAGAGTGGACCACTAATGATACCGGAGCAGCGTCGATCCAGCCGTACAAACACACCGTACAAACCGCCTTTGCATACGCGCGCACGTAGACACCTGCATTATACGTACGGCGTACAACGGCGTACACAGGGCCCGGCATTTGCCAGTCGAATGTCGCCCTGGGTACCAAGGGTGCAGAAGAGTCCCGTGGAACACCTCGCAGTCGCCCTCTCTCGTTCCTTCTTCCTCTGACAGTGTGTTGGCGGTGTGTGTTATTGTTGCTGTTGGAAGGCCGTCAGCGCCGGTTTCCGATAACCGAGCCGGTGTTGGCTGCGGTTGCTGCTCCCTTGTCGCCGTAAACTCTCTTCCTCGCCTGGCCGGCCACTCTCCTTTGCCAGGGCTTTTCCACTCCTCTCTCTATCCCCCGCTTTACACTGTCATCTCTCCCGTCGACTCGCATCTCCTCTCTCTCTCAGCCTTTTTCTTTTCACACCCCTCGCTGCCCCTCTACACCTTCGCCGCGTTCCTGGCGACGCTTCTGTTTTGCCAGCAAACTCCCCGCGGTCCCTCTGCTCGCCGGCTCTCTCCCCCGGCGTGTTTTTGCACCGCGAGAACACATCGCGCGCGGCCCAGTCGTTCGTCTTTCGAGCAGCTCGTTACACGGCTGGCGAGTGCGAGGGGGCCGCCTCTCTGCGGTGATGATGATACGCGCGGGAGGTGGCTGCCTCCTCGGGAAAGCTGACGATCCTACACCCCGGCGGCTCCCTCCGGAAATTACCAGCGCTAATGCATCGCCGCGTATCCGCGCGTTCGTGCGTTCCAGCGGCGGCCACGGCTCGTTTTGCTCGCCCGATGACTCGCGCGAATGAAACTAGTAATGCGAACCAGTCCCATATTTTTCTAACACGTGCTGCGCGCTCCCACTCCGCCTTGAGGATGTCGAGCTCTCTTGCGCGATGGGGATATTCAATTTTCGATCGATCCTTTCCCACTGGGATTCTCACGCGATCCAGTTCCTTGGGAATATATGAATATGCGGGAGAGTTGTGGAAGCGAGCAAAAATCTATATTTCCCTTGGTCGCTTTATAGCGGGGTTGTGATGAGAGATCTCATTTGGAAGTGCAGTCCTGAGCGTTTGATACAGGTTTCCGATGGGAGAAGGTCGCCTGGGAAAAAGGCCGGCTGTGGATAATCGGGGAAATCGAGGGCGGGCCGTCGATGAAGACAATGCTCATTGATGTGGCCGCGGGGCCTTGCAACAGTTAGAGGACTGTTAACACTTGGGAAACCGGGTCAAGAAACACCTTTGCCGGCGGAGCTCCACTAGCTGTAGCTTCAATTAACTCGCATTCTCCTCGGAGAGCGACTCCTTGGAGCGCGCGTCGTTTATACTCGTGGGAGAGAAAGAGTACGAGAAGTGGATAAAGTTGGAGGTCGAGTAAAGCGAGAAATGTGTTGGCTAGTCTGAAAACGGAGGGAAGCCTGGCTCGAGCAGGATGCAAAGTGGCGAAGCGGCCGGTCTCGTCGATCATTATCGATTCAATCCCGGGGACTTTTTGCGCCGCTAATCAGCCACGAGTTGGTTGTCGCGGCCGAGCGAAATCTAAGGTGAGCGAGGAGAGATGGGGCGATAGATGCGCGGCGCGCATCGACTCGAGCGGCGTGCTATGCTCGTCTCATTGTCAGCGGTAATCGAATGATCTATGCATGACTGCCCCCGTCCCGCTGGAATCTTAATTCGATAGCTGTTAATATTAATAAACAGCCGGTGTGGCTGCCGATCGGGCCGCGCTCGACACGAGCCCGTCGCCTGGGAGGGCCGAGCACGTGTGCGCACGATTGCCAGAACTCACTCGGCCCTCTCGCCGAGCAATAAATTACACCAGCGTCGACTTTAACGGTACGATTGTGATCGCTCTTGCTTTAACGAGTGCCCGGACACTCGACTCCTCGAGAAGAGTGCCCAGTCGATCACTTCATTCCTCCTAATTACCCCGCGCGCGCCCGGGAATAAAATAACCCTCCGCCGACTTTTCCCCAATGCTAATCATTTCCATTTCCTGAATATTAATTCCGGCCGGCTATAAATAGCCGGAGGTATCGATCGCGAGGCGCAGCGGAGTCCCTCGGAGTAATAGGAAGGCGCGGGAGGATGCGACGGTAGCACGTGCTTGGCATCGGGAGGAAGAAGACTCTGGTTGGCGACGATCGGGAGATGGGGAAAAAGTGGCGAGGAATTAATTGGCTTTAGCACGAGCCAACTGGACGAAGAGCGAGAGAGGGCACGGGGCGAAGCACGTGTGGTCACGCGTGGACCACCACTTTCGTGGTCCAGCAAGCCCGTCCACCCTTTTCGGCGCGGGGCGAGAGAGAGAGAGAGAGAGAGCGGAGAGGAGGCCGGCAGGCACAGCTCTCTCTCGCCGATCTCTCCGATCGCATCTCGTTTGGTTCTGTCTCCTTCTGCCCTCGCTTGTCCAACGTGTCTTTCGTGTATTAGGTTTCACGTGGTCGCGAGAGGTACGTACGGTCAGTGGTGCGTGCAGTTAACAAGACACGCTGACCGTAGATGAGCCATCTTCATGTAGGTAGGTACACCGCCCGCAGCCAGTCCACGTTAACTTTACTCTCCCTCGGCCTCTCTCTCGCTTTCGTTCCTCTGGCTCTGGTCCGGCCGGTTTTCCGATCGTTTTTGCACCGGTTACCCTCTACGCGTCGATCCTCTATTTTCCTGATGCTCGACCTTGTCTACCCTCTGTCTCTCTGCCTACTGAATCCTCAAGCGCGCATCGTGCATGACAAACATCTACCACCTACGTCTAGTATCCCTCCCCGCGTCCTCCGCGCCCGCTCGCTACTTCGCGCCGTCAAAGTTGGACGATTAACGTGCGCGCGCTGAGTAACTTCATCGGAATCGTTATACTGCCGGGATATATGTGCACCGGGCTCTCCTGCTGGCCGGGAAGCAGCGGCGGCTTCGCGAGCCTGACGAGGAAGCCAGCGAGCCGGGAGAGTCGAGATAGCGGAGTTCACAGCTAATTAGAAAGCACAAATCCGAGGGTGTACGAAGTTCGCAGGCTAATTAGGGACGCGCTCCGCGGATGCTGGGATCGCGCAACAAGTAAATCCCGAGGGAAGAGGAGCGAGCGCGATCTGTGTGTGTGTGGATGCAGCTAGTGGTACAGAGAGCTCTCGGGCGTGCACGCGCACCCGCACATGTCTCGACGATGCTTTTATGAGATTGGACCGAGGCAATAATCCCCGAGGAGAGATAGAGGGAGCGGAGAGGAGAGGACAGAGTATCCCGGGTGAGAGCTCCACAGGGAGACCGTGAGCCGTGTGTCTCTCAACACGGCGCTTTTTAAGCGGAGTGTCTGCCCTCTCGGATGTTCCGGCAGCATCCCGCCCGATTATCAACGGTCCTGCTGGAGCAAGCCGTCATCCTCCGCCGTGGAATTTCATGTTTCGGGTGCGCGCCCGTAAAACAAAAAAAAAGAACGAAAAAAAAAACACGAAAGAAACACGACGCCGATATATGTACAGAGAAAACAGTGGAATAATCCCCACCTTCTCGGGGCCCCCGTCTCGCGAGGGCCGAGAGGAAAAAAGAGCAGGGACCGGCCGGCAGCTGAGGGACATGACAAACGCACCGTGCGCCGCTTTCTCGCTCTCTTAATTCCACGCCGAATTACACGCACGAATCCCCCGCACGAATTCACGAGGGGCCCCCTCCGCCGTATATTGTTTGACATTCGAGAGGCTATTTTTAATTTGAGCGCCGGGCAAATTCAACTGCCAGTCGAGTTTAATTTAAATTCTTGAATAATGAATTTCATTCGTTTGGATTCCTAGATTTTAATTGGAGCCGGCTTTTTAATTGGAACGCTGGACGCTTTGATGTGTGTACTGTCGCTGGAGATGGACGGGAAGTGGATCGGCCACGGAAACCGAGGAGAATTGGAAGCCGGGGAGCCAAGTGCGATAGGTGTAATCAGCGGTGAAAGAATGGCGGCGTGTAACGAGTATCTCCTTAATTCAGCGTGCTCGATGGGGAGCGGATTGCTCCTCTCGAGAGGAGCCGGTAGCCGGCAGACAGGATGCGAGTCGCAGCCTCCGAGAGTTGTTCCTCTCCGTCTGGCGCACTCCCGCGAGCATCCCCCTGGCCGCTGTCCTTCTCCGGCGAATCGGCCCCGCTGCACGCACCGTCGCCGTACGTCGGCCGCGAGTGACGTGAAATTATAATTCCGTAAAATTAACGTTGCATATGTTAATTATTAAGAACCGGTCGCGGCCGCCGCGGCCTCTCTCGAGGCACCCGATCGTCCGAGGCTCGGCGGCGACGTGGATGCATCATATATGCATGCATCCGTACACACGTGGAGGCCGGCCGCACCGCGAGTTATGAGACGGGGTGGCAGTGAGACCTGGCTGCCTTTAAGGCCACCTTAAGGATCGCCGTTAAGGTCGCGGGCCTCTTATTTCTCAGCTCCGCACGCCTCGATTGCCTCTAAACGGCAGGCCGACCACCCTACGCTTTTCCCGTCCTCGCCGCGAGAGTATGCCTAATTACTCCAAACTACTCCCTTAATAATGACGAGTCCGATATCTAACTGCCTATCGATTCCCCCTCGCCGTCTCTCCACTCTCACAGAACTCTCGAGACAATTGCCTCGGCAAGAAAAGAAAAAAACGACCCACCGTCGATAAATACGAATTTTTCGAAGCAGCCTATTGTCACTGACATTTCCGTGACCTATGCGAAGTCATTGTTCGAGTCGGCCCGCTCTGCTCTAAGGTTACCGCGCGAGTAATAACGCCAGGGGAATATACCGC
This sequence comes from Crossocerus cetratus, assembly GCA_963675795.1. Taxonomy (NCBI): domain Eukaryota; kingdom Metazoa; phylum Arthropoda; class Insecta; order Hymenoptera; family Crabronidae; genus Crossocerus; species Crossocerus cetratus. The sequence continues at coordinate 20,058,072 of OY776665.1, read as the reverse complement.
GAGGGATATAGATATCTGGGCCGGGCGGGGGTAAAAATGGCCCGGTAAAGAGTAAACTTCATCAGGCGGGAGCGCGGGGCTCGTGCACCGCGGTGGTCTCCCGCACGCTGATGGACGAGGGAAAATCATATTCCGGGATAAAAGCAGGTCGATACGCGCCGGCCGCACCGAGGCAGAGGCGATTTTCTCTATTCCAAGCCGGCGCGACCGCCACCCGAGTCCGGGTAATACCAGTTGCGTGCCGCGCGCCAGCAATGAAGAAATTACTCAAGCATCGGGAGATGGACGGCGCGCTTCCCGGGATTCCGACTAAAAGCCTCCCCGCGATCCCTCTCGTGCGGTTCTGCCCGATCGTTTCCACGTGCGCCACGAGCTACTCAATTAAATCAATTACTTCTCGTGTACTCGGGCCAATTGCGCTTTTACCTCGGCCGCGGTTATCCCTGAGCTTTGGCAAGAGAGAACTTGTCTTTTCTCGGTTTCGATTGAAAAGTGCGTATAGCCGAGGACTCGCTCTTTGCTTTCTCTCTCTCTCTCTGGAGTACTGTGATCTCTCGCGCGCCGAGTCCTGCCTCCAAGCAGTATTGACCCTCTGCCTTTGTACTTACTCTACCTGCTGGAGGTAACCCGCTAGATTTGTGTAGCCGAGTGCACACCTGACCCCTGCCAGCTTCCTGGTCTCCCTCCCGCTCCGGAGAACACTGTGCGCGCGCTGCCAGAGGCTTTGGCCGCGGCCGATTCCTGGATTTACACGCTCGCCAGCGAGCATGTAAAAGCGGAGAGAGAGAGGGAGAGAGAGTACGCTCGCACGAAATACACTGCATCTGCTGGCAGCGATGTGCCCCGATAGGGATTCCCGTGGATTACGTACGCAGGCCCCGGCAAAGTGTCTCCGGCGGTTCTCCCTTCGCGAGAGACTTTATGCATCGTAAAGCGAGAGGAACAAGTACATTAGCTATGATGCATTGTCATATGCGCCGGCGGAGAGAAAGGGAGAGAGGGAGACAGTCGGGGTAGAGCTGAAATAGAGTCCGAGAGAGCTATGGACACCGAGGGAGGAACAGGATACATATCTCACGCGGAGAAATAACAGCGGGTTCGCAGGGGAACCTCGTAATTCCCGGCAAATGTATTAACAAAGAGTATAAATAGCGATCGGCCGATCCTAGGGAAATCGAGACATCGTGCAAACCGTGCAAGCCGCGCACCGCGAACTTTCAACCTGGATTTCATGAAGTTTCCCCGCGCTTTCAGTGCAGGTCGATTTTTGTCTGCTGTCGAGCATTTGTGCGTCGAACCGCCGAGGAGGATGGCAAGAGGTGGGAAGGGGAGGAGATCGTGGGCTCTAATTTTATCTGGAGTGTAGGCGCCACGATTTCCTGGTTATCGGCATCCCCGGACTAATTAGCTATTAGCGCCGTGCGAGAGATCGGAGTCCGGCTTCTGTCATCAGCCACTAAATCGATTAAGGAGAGAGGTGGGAGTGGCTTGACCCCGAGAGATCGCTTTCCGGATATTAGAAGCAAGGCTTAACGAAGTTTCCAACAGTCCGCGAAGCCTTGTTACCAACTTGAAAGCCAATCAAATTCGTCGATATTGTTAAAATTGTAAACCAGTCACGTTTAACGGTGTTGATTACGCGAATTTCGTATTATGACATGAATGGGACATGTGTGCCGGAGGAAATACACCGTGTCATTGAAGAACAACTGTTCAATCATTACTTCTGACAGCTCCGAAGAATCTGTTGATTTTACAGATTATCTCGTTCTAATGGAAACTAAGATAATATTTCCCGGCCTTGGAGAATTACCGATACATTGATTTCCGAGTATAGGCTGAAACGCCGCTCGATAGACCGTCTGGTTTAATGACACCTTCGCCTCCTCGTAGACACGAGTACCAAGGAATACACAAAGCACACGCGTCCTGAATGTCACGTAGAAAGACGCTGATCTAGCGATAATGTGCCGGAAAGGGCAGGCGCGCAGGATATTCCAATGACGGTGTGAAAGGGCCGCGCAACCCACTGTTTCCTAATGTCCAATATCATTACAATCACTGCCACGATCCCCACGCCTTACGTAACACCGAAAGTGTTCCAAAAGTCCCTGAATAATTCCTTTACCGTTACTCTTATGACGCAAAGATCCAACCCAAGTCTCATCTACTTGTACGTCTGACTACACACCGCCACCCTTCCTATTCTACTTACACCCTAGGACGCTCACAGCGCATCCCCAAATCAGTCCCACTGATCCAAATACGAGGTTTCTTGTCGCGAATGATACTCGGGAGTCCCTGGATGATAGAATCGGGGTCAGCAGTCGCCCGGGTGGGATTTAATCGTGCATTCGGCAGGAAACAATTAGCCGGGAGCGGAAATTATTATTGGTAGGCAGTGGCTGGGTGCGCGCGCAAAAGGGAGAGAGAGAGAGAGAGAGTGAGAGAGAGAGAGTAGTCGTGCATACCGGCGATGATGCTGGCCGATTCTCTGTATAGGTAAGGTACCTACTTCGTGGACAACACACCTTTTGCTATGCCCGGAGCGTGGCCCTTCGATTCACTCGAACGTACACAGCACACGTACTCTCCAGCATGCACGAGGCATTGTTTTGGTCTCCGACATGCGAGCCTCTCGCTCTCCCTCGCTTAACTAGCCGCCAGCACGTAGCATCAGTGACTCCCATTAATATTCGGACACTAGACCGACGAACGACGCGCAAATCGACTTCCTATTTCTCCGGAGCGGAGAGAGTGTGCCGTTTACCCGCGGCTTCTACGAAACTATGCTCGTCTCATCCGGCTTCATTCACGGATGCCTCTTCCAGCGGATCAACCGTCGAGCCCGGGACTCTGGTCGCGCGCGGTCCTCGGATGTGCAACTTCCAGTCCTAACTCACCGGCCGGCCATTCGAGTCCAAGTAAGACTCGAGTAATGGGAGTCACTGTACTCGTACTTCGAGGGCCGCTCGTACAACGTTTGTTCCTGACTACGGTACGGGCGGAAGCGACGTTATCTTCCCGATAGCGATCTCTCCCGCCTGTGTCTACGTCTTTCCCCGGCTGTGTATCCTGCGCCGTTCCACCCCGGCCTCTCGCAACCACCCTATCGCTTAGCCGCCGCGCGGGAAAACTCTTTCGCCTTCTCCCACGATCGCCGCCGCCGTCGCCGTTTGGTTAAGGGCGCCCGGAAAAATCCCCCCTGTGGAAACAAAGGCTCGGGCGAATACAATGCTGGGAGACGGGCCTGCGAGATATGCCGGCATTACCGACGAGATTATGGTATTTGCGACGCCAACCGCCGGTGGAAGCTACCAATGCGAGTCGAGAGTGTAAGTCCGGAAGTTGGCTCCCTCGAAGAGCTCTCTTCCTGTCTGCCAAAATACTTTACATCGCGAGTGGGAATCGAGTGCGGGTGGCTCTCGATGTCTCGTGCCGGAACTAAAGAGGCCCGCGGGCCAAGTGAGCGGAACACGCGAACGATGAGTAGAGCTACGCTTGGAAGCCTGGCAGGGATCAGCGGGAAAACAAAGAGATATACAACAAATCCGTGCGATAACCGCGTGCGTGGCCGATATCTCGCCGATCCTAGAGTACAACGACCGGGAGAACTCGTCTGCCAGTACTATCCGAGCTTTCGCTTATTTGTGCTGCGCAGGGAAACGCGCGGTGGCTCGTCGCACCTCTCGCTCCCAGGCCCGCCGCCTCCAACTACCAGGAATCTCCCAAACCTCCTCCTCTCTCTCTCTTTCCAGCGTCTCGCACATTTCCCACACGTCACGCACTTTACGAAGCAGGCTCCCGCGTGGGCGAGGATTTCAGCTGGCTCTAAGTGGACAGTGGGTACAAGCATCGAGTCCCTAGTATAATTACTAGCCGGGAAGCGCGGCCCTTTACCGGCGCGGAGGCGAGTCTCCCTCAAAGGGTGCGTGACAGGATTCCGTTCTATTAAGTCGATTGAACGGGCCCGAATAGTAACGAGCTCCTGGCAAATCTCGAAATCGGATTTACCGACTCGCCGTCCTAGAGTCCTCGCCGGCGCGCGTCTATCTAGTTACTGGGCCTGGGTAATTAAGGGCTCGTTAGTGGTGTGCTTTACGACGCGAGGCGTGGTCTCATAATTAGTCATATTGTTTTTGGGCAGCCTCGTAAAAGCGACGGCTGGACGGCTGGACGGCTGGGCCGATTCGCCAGGGGTATACGCCATGCGAAAGACGGGAGAAGAGAGGCTTCCGCGCGCACCTTCTCTGCTCCCCGCGCGAGCTTTTAAGCGAACATTCGCCGAGTGTAGCCTTCTTGTCGAGGTGAAGCCCGGGCGACGGGCGTACACGGTGCTATTCCGTCCGGCGGTACTTGGCCTTTCTGCATATTCACACTTGTCTATGTCAGTGGCGGCGGAGTATGCCCATGGGTCAGTAATAGATTCCGGTGCCCTAGGTCGCCGCCGGCCGGTGAGTTATGGGCCGCAGTGCTGCTTGAAATCGAAGCCACCCCATCTCGCGGGCCCAAAACGAGGCCCGTAATGTTAATTTACCGGTCTGCTCGAGGAAGATGGTGCCGCTTGGTAGGCTCGTATCGTACGGGTACGGGCGAATATATGCGTCGCCCGGCTGCCTCGCGTGTCAATACGTTAACAATCGCGACTGGCAGGGCCGTTCGCCCGTGTAATTACCTGCATTACAACTTCACCCATTCGCCGGGCCCTTATTTAGGGCCCGAGGTTCACTCACCCCCGCGGGCGAGACGGCCACCTCCACACACCTAGTAGCGCGGCCGCGCATATCCGCGAGAAAGAGGTGGACGCGTCCAGAGGAATCCAGTCAAACTATATCTGCTACGGAAAACGAGAGGGCGAAAGCTCTGATGAACGAGCGGGCCATTAACGGTGGCGTGTGCTCGTTGATACAGATAGGAAGCAGGGTGCAAACTCGCCAATGCGCCGTCAGGCTCGTTGCCGGTAAAGCGTGAAATTAACAGGGCTCTGCCCGGCGCCAGCGATATATTGGCTTAAGCGGCAACAACGCCCGCCTGCGAAACTTCCTCGCCCCGGCCTCTAATTGGCCCACCACGGCCGCGAAATTAAGTTTAGCCCGGGGGATTACGATTTTTTCTCCCCCGAGTGCTCGCGCGCTCGCCCCCCGCCCCCCGACACCGGCTCCTCGGCTTGGCGCACCGGAGGGCGGATGAGTGGACAATGCGAAGGTCGAGTGGACCAGTGTATCCCGAGAGAAGGTATTCCAGTGTTCCGGGCGAGCGGGACTGCAGAGCGTGCAGTTCTGCCCGATGGGTTTCATCAGAACAAACCCAACGCTCGCGCCAATTAATCCGTTCTCCGGTGATATGCTCTTCTACCCGATGCCGGAGAATAGCCGCCTAATTAACGGCCCCGTTTCAGAGTCCTGTATAATAACAGCGCTCGCTGGGGTATAATGTGTGCGCGTCGGTATACGCGAGTGTGTGTAGATAGACAAATCGGCGAGGCCCCAAGCGAGCGACGCTCGTGGGAAACTAGCTCTTGATATCTTGTCGATAGCACACGTAGACACGCGCTGCGCCTAGATGCACGCGATCATCGCCTTCCCGCCGCCAGCCAGGCCCGAAAACCCGCCAAACTGACAATTGCAGCCTCTCCTGCCTCCTCTCCCTCCGTGCTCTCCGCTAGGCGCGCGTTGTCCCCCTCAATTTCCACGTGGATTTTCGCATTGATCAATCGGCCGCCTCTCCTCGCAACCCTCCGCGCCCGCCAGCATTTAAGCCATCTGAATGCGCGAGGGCAGGAAACCCAGCCGAATTCAGCCATCATGTTAAACCCCTTCATCCCGATAAGCTTCGCCAAATTGGCGTCCGAGCCTCGGCGCTATTTTCTATTCAATCCGCCGCGCCGGCCCATAATGCCGGGCTAATCAAAATCATTATGAAACCGACAGGCCTCTCCCATTAATTACAGCGGGAGCGGCGCAGATCTATCAGTTCGCCCGGATAGCTTCGGTTAATTGAAACACGCGTATCGGAATATCGAAAATCGTGTGCGCCCGTAAAAGTAACGATGGACCAATTCGATACAGACGGCGCGCGCTCGCGCGCGGGCGAGTGCGGGCAAAAGGTGGGCAGAAAGCGCTGCCGGTGGTGGTTCGGCTGGAAAGTGTATGTGGCCCGATCGACGAGGATCGCGTGGATCACGCTCAAGTAGCTCGCCCACATTCTCATTGCGAGTAATAATTATAGGCTTTCCGACGGAGCGAAGCTTTCCAGAGAGTATACGAGTATACGAGTACCGGCGGCGGTAGCGAGCGTCAAACTACGGCTATCTCATTGTCGGACTCACTGGGAATTGCAAGGAGGGGCGGCCTTTAATGCCGCTCGCCGAAGTCCGCTCCTCCCGGGGCCGAGAGTTACGAGCGAGAGAAAGAGAGAGAGGGAGATGGTTGCAGCAGCCCCTTATCTGATGCATCCGGGCACGCGGCCAGTGCGCTCCGTGCACTTACTATCTCCTCTACCTGCGGACCACAGCCGCTGACTCCGAGCTCTCGCCCGGAGTCCACTTCCCTATCCCCCCGAATGATCTGGAGCACGCGAGTCACTCTCGGGCCACGATTTTAATCCCACTATTAACCCGATTTCCGAAATCCGCCGTCCGCGGCCTATCGATTCGCGGTGCCCGAGGAATCTCGAGCGCGTCGAGAGTCGCCTTCCGCTGCGAGTACAAGTTGGAACGAACATGAGGAGATGTGCCGTTGGTTGGAATTCATTCTAGAATTCGACCTTTGGAATTATCAGGTCTCGCGCACACGCGTGTTCTATTTTTCCCATTCATAGTAGGCCTGTCTCTTGCGTTCGCCCGACGATTCTTCGTCTGGCATTCTAATGACAGACGGTTTCTCGAGCTCCAAGTCCTGTCTATTCAACGAGGTACCAGAGGCCCTGAGAGCGAGGAACGATATTCCTCTCCCTCGGCCTCTCTCCCAGGCGTATATCGAGCTCGGTCGGCATGTCTCCTAATAAACTGTTGAGATTTACTCTTATTAAAGCGGCGCGCATTAATTCCCCGCTGACTCGCTCGCTCCCATTGAAATACTGCTCGATTGCTCCCTATTGAATATTAGCGGAGCGACCTCTCAGCGGATCGGCATCTCCGTCCCATGAATGAATAGTAAGAATAAGAGGTTCCCGCGTGCAGATGCACCGCTCACGCACACCAGGCCTCGCCGGGTAATAAGCGAGCGGATCCACTCGCTCCACGACCAGCGAGAGTAAATCAACTGGTAAGAGGAAGTAGACGCGTATAAGAGAAAGACGAAGACTGCGAGAAGTCGATTGTGACTTTCTCAGGCGCATTGTGCCGAGGGTGTATCGCGCGCGCGCGTCGCTGTAAAGCATACCGATAACGCGTCGCGAGAGTAACCAATTTTTTCCATCTCCCATCTGCTACTATCTCGACGTCGGCCCCGGCGCACAATAGCGGCCCTGTTCCCGCGAGGTCGGCCGCAAACGGTTTACAAACATTCGAGGACATCTACCAGGGATTTACACTTGTCGCTCGGACTCCCACCGCTCAACCTGCGTCCGCCACGCCGCCGTATTATCGGGACATTGTTGCACAAGCTGACGACTCGTCGAACAAGCCCTCCGCCCTCGTGTAATGCCTCCTGACGCTGTCGGCTTCGGTAATGATAGCAGGCCCACGGGTGAACTTGATACCCTGGAGTATGAGATATTAGCGCGACGACATTGCTACATTGGCTTTCCGCTCCGCCACTTTCCCCGGGCTAATTGCCACATTATTTGCAAGCGCTACTGCACGCACGCTCTCTAAGTACAGGCCGCGGAGAATTAATGTCGGACATTTGCCCGTCGAACCCGGGCAAAAGATTGGAACTGGTCTCGCGAGTTAGGGTGATCTCTTCGTAGCTTCAAGCCTTGCCGAGTTGATTCATTAGAGGGGGATTCCCGAGAAGCTGGTGTGCGGGGTATTTTCTGCGGCGGCAGATGTCGGCGAATTCGCGGGAAGGAATTCCGGATGGATAATAAATTCGAGCGGCTTCCGAAAAGCAGTGGGGATGAGCGAGGGCCGCTATCTGCGGGTCAAGAGCATCGATTTAGTGGCTCGAGGGTCGAACGCGCCTTGTCCACGCCGGCTGAGAGCTTCCAACAGAAGTAGGCGTTAACGACTTTACTTATGCGTGGAATCACGAGCGGCCGACGACGCTTCGTTTCGCTTTCAAAGCCGCTCGGATGGATGGATATCGCGGTGCGTCCTCGCGACTGACTAATCGGCCGTGCGACGACAAGCCTTCCATCAGCCAGTCGCTGCTGATGGAACTCTGCCGGGACTTGCTACGATCTCTACCGTCGATCTGGCTCCCTCGACTCAACCAGTAGTCCCATAGATATTTCACTAAGATTGTATACTTCAAGCTTCGATCGAATAAATGTTTCTCAACTGAACTTCAACTTACCTATCCAATTATCCCCGAAGTTATTCATTATTTCCAGGAAGCAATTCAAGTATTTCGAACGGTGGGGAAAGTGTCAGGGACGCCAAAATGAATTGGAAGAGGTCGAAAGGGACGAGGAGGAAGAAAGTCTTTGTCAAAGTGCCGATGGATACCTCGGGCCGTCAGAGGCCGGCTCGTCTCTTGCCGCTTGGCGAGGGCTATTGTCGCGGAAAAAGAGCGAGCCGGCAAAGCCGATGTATCCGCAGGCCTCTCGCACTCACTCAGCATGCAGTTGCCGGGGTTATCGGGAAGCCTGGACGTTGATAGAATACGCATCGCCGGACCAGCTCTCGCGTCTCTCTGGCTCGCCGTCAGTGCATCTCGGAACTGTCAAGCTCCAGCCGGGCGCCGAGGTTCCCTCGTGCCGAGAGAGCCGTCCCAAGACAGTGCCCGCTAACGATCTTCAACATTTTCGCCAGACCAGAAATTCCCCAATGTCACCCGTGGAACTCGATCCAGCGGCACTCGCGAGATGCTCCCGCGATACCCCGCGCCACTTTCCCATTCGACTAGCTACTAGCTCCTAATGATCCCGAGATGCGCTGATAAGAGAGACTTCCACTCGACAGACTCTAAGTCGCAGTCACTCCACCTCGTCTCTCGGAGAATTAATAAAAATAGGCAGAGGGCAGCCTTGGAAAAGCAGGAAAAGAGTTCGCAAACACAAAGAGAGGGGGAGTGATTTGATGACGAGGCGATGAGATATATAGCGCGACAGGCCATCTAATTAAAGGGTAGCACGTGCGAAGTGCTTAACACGGCCCGATGCATATGACTTGGGCCGTCAGTGGCAGTAGAGGCGAATTTCCTGGAACCATTAGAAGCGGCGAGCGAGCCTCTGCTGGTGGATGCATCGTAGAATCTAAATGCGGCCCATCGATGTAGAACGTTATACTAGATATCGGTGGCCGCACACGCTGATCATATCGAGCAACAATGTTCAGGGCGCCCGCTTTAATAACGCGATTCCTAAGCCAACGGTGATACCGGGCGGCGCTACCGGTGGCATCCTGAATGCTTCATGAATACCAGAAGCAATTACTTACTAGATCGAACGCTGAATTATCCGCCCTGAAATTATAAACTGCTTACACAGAGTATGTACATACATACACAGGAGCAAGCGCGCGAAAGGGCGCAGCCCTCGCGAACCAGGCCCTGCAATTTCCAACCCGGAAACCCGATAACATCTGGTCGCGGAACAACCCGGGAATATTGATATAGCTGCTCGCTCGAAGAATAGAGCGATCGCGGGCCGATACTACGCTATTCCCGATATGGCGAGCGTGTTCGCAGTATTGGAAAAATCGGGCCGCACGCGCTTTTAATGCGCCGATTTCTAATCGTCGCCGAACGACGGCGCGCAATTCGTCTGGCCGCCGTCTCGATTTCTTATTAGCGGCGCGGTGGCATCGCGATGAAAAATTGATATTGACACGCGCCAGTCACTTGGAATTGCGAGCAGGCACGATTGTCATTACGACCGATTGTCATAGCATGCTCGCGGCATTGGGGACCGACGTAGATGAGAGTCAATGACTGCGCTGCACCGCCGAGGAGTAACTCAATGTATCGTCATCTGGCGTGCCCAGACGCGCGCTCGCCTCTGCACTTGTGCCAGTTTCGAGCCGATCGTTTTAAAGGTGACTCTCTATGCAATCGTCATTACGAGCGTACCGCGAATACTTGCTTCTCTTTACTGCCACTGGGTACCGGAAATAAATCGGCTCCGAGAGCTCGCATGTAACATCGGGCTTTTTTATGGGTCCTGGTACATTCGACGCCCACCATACTTCTCTTATCTTGCGCGAGCATGGTAATTAAATCGGTGGTCCTCGATAGTGCCCTCGAGTGGAGTGTAAACACATTTCAGTGGCCCACGTGTCACTACTACTCCGCATCTCTATTCGATCGACTCACTCTCTTGCGCTTTCGAGCTGCTACGCTTATCCCCATTCTCCGCGAATTTAATCTCGCTATCAAGTAATCAGCTCGCGCACTTACTCGGCAGAGTATGAGTGACTTTTCTACCGAGGAGCTATCGAATGTGGGAGGTGTTCGGCAGACGTGCGAAGGTGGATGACACACCTCGTTAGCACATATTCGGCGAAGGGCATGCCCAGTGAATCATCATCGGGAGGGAGAAAGGTTTTCGGTGGTACTTTAAAGCCGGATAAAGAGTGACACCCACAAATCAAGGAAAGACAGGCTGCATTCGCGTGCATAATGGCCTTAATTGTACGTTCCTACAACGGGAGATGCATCCCTCTCTCTCTCTCTCTCTCTCTCTCTCTCTCTTCTTTCCTCAGCCCTCTCTCCTCTTTCTCTCCATCTCTCGAGAAGAATTACGAGGTGATTGCCGGCGGAGGCGCCACACAGTAATGTAAGTGAACGCTCGGCTCGACTTATGAATAGTATTCCTTGTACGTGCAACGTCGATCGTCCACGCTCGCCGCCTTCTATGGCAATTCTATCCCCAGCGACGATACTTGGCCCGCAGGCTCACAACACTCGTCCGGATCATCGAGGACGAGCTAATTAATCCCGGCCGATTAAAGATAAAACAAATCCCGCGGTCTATTGTAGTGGGAACTGGAGATGGCTCGCTCCAGCGGGCCTCCGAGTTCCGCTCGGAATTGCCGTTTGCTAATCCCTGACTAAAGCGAACTATTACCGAGCATGAGGTCAGCATGAGATCACGCCGATCCTTATGAATCACGTGGACGCCAATTCCGAGCGGACTCTTTCTTTCAACAAGCGCACCGACGACCAATTTCCGTCACGGTAGGTCAGGCCCAATTACACACGTTCCTAAGGAAAGCCCATTAAGGACAGAGCCACCGATTGGATCTGTCAGTGTAAATCAAACTCGAGTTCCAAAGAGTCCATAGGGGGCTCGGAGCATACGAAATGCGTCCACTAAGTTTTTCACGAGTTCTATGCTTCCTCATGTGCTTCCGTACTGACAGGTTCACTCAGAGCCTAATGCTTGTTTGTTTATTCACCGACGTGGCCAATCTGGAGGAGTTTTCTTCTGGTGATATAGTGCGGATTAGTTCGATAGCCGGTTTATCGTAGAGTATTCCATCTGGGATCGGAAGCTGGCCGCGCGACGTGGGTGACTCCGCCGCAGAGCAGAGCGCCGCGCATGTAGAGCATGCACGCCCGAGCATAAAGGGCGATCGTTAAAGTGGGGTGTATGCGAAACTTTGGTCGTTTCAAAGGCCCAGAACTGTTGAACGACGGCCGTCAGTAAAGTCTGATTTGCGGGCGCGTTTCTGGGCCGGCGATCGCCGCGACTGCCAATCGCGCGCAACTGTACCTCGCTATTATGAAACTTTATGGCCGCGCGCGCCAAACACTTACGCTCTGCCCGCGCTAATCATTTCCACCGGGCGATCCAGTTTCCCGTTAATTTCCGAGCGGAATTAATTCGGCTCGGCGGCACGCGCTACCGAGAAACTGCGTAACTGAGGTCTCTCTCACGTGGGTTTTAGGTTGCTTCCTGCGCGATGCCGGATGCACCGCGGCATTTCTCGCACAACAAGCGAATGGTACTCGAGTTTTTCGCAAGTCGGCCGGGAGGGGGAGAGAAGTCCCGTCATTAGGGTCCCGCGCGAATGGGAAGAGACCGGGGGTGTCTCGCCGGGTGACTCGTTCCCAAAAGAGATCCCGAGTGCTTTTTAACACGTGAATCCCGTGGAATGAACTCCCTCGCGCTCTCGCTCTCTCGCTCTCTCGCTCTCTCGCGGGCAAAAACTTGGCTCATAAACGTCTCGGCTCGCACGGCCTGTGTGTTTTCGCGTGGCCGTGTACCGCTGGGGATATCGCAGACACAGAAGCGAGAACTCGGCGCTGCCGCGCTATGTACACGGGCCGAGGGCAGGGAGGAGAGAACCGGCGAACGCGACCACATACCATGCGTAATGTATACCGCATGTGATCCGGCAAGCGTACATATGCATATTGCACACAGACACAGGCTCGCGCGCGGGCGTATCCAGGCACATAGGGCGCGCGTGTATACACGGGGCCGTGTGTCTAGACTCCACATAATTACTGCAGCCGCTCTCGGTACAGATTGCTTATTGTTCGCGTGGCTCCTTTTCTCTCTCTCTCTCTCTCCTTCTTTTTTCGTGCGCCCACTGCTGCCAACATAGTCGGCGATCCACCCTTCCGCGGGGGATTACTGTCAACGCGCGTGACGTGCGCGTTACTTTCACGGCTATCAAAGTAACGGCTCGGCTCCGGAGCGCCGGCCTTCGCGCCGAGATCAAATTGCAAATCCCGAACTCGAGGGACAGAAAGAAGCGACGAGAGGAGGTCGAAGCGAGAAAGAGACGTAAAACTCGCCGCGGCAAAGTAATCGTCTAATAAGAGACACAAAGTGCGCCAGCACATTCCCGCCGATACTCCGGCTAAGAGACGCGTGTAATCCGTAATCGAAACCGGTAATTATCCTGGGCTTCCAAACCGATGTAAAGGAGAACTCGGATAACAAGGGGTACACCCCGGCCGCCCCGGGCATCGAAAGTAACGAGTGCAACGATTGATGCACCTTCATTCACCAGCGAGATAAAGCCCGAGCGCATTGGCAGGTTATTACCAAGTGTCCCTACGAAAATAAACCGGCGGTGGCTCGTGTATATGGATGTGTGCGTCTGTCGATGCCTTGGGAGAAAACAGCTCGTTAAAATCCCGGCTTTCCAGGAGAGCGCGGCCTGATTTTCGCGAGAGCTCGATATCGAGGGAATGACATAATTATGAAATTCCAGGAATAACAGGTTCCTTAATATTAGCGTGGCGGGCTTCTCCTTTTTCCGCGAGTAATTCGAGCTAATAGGATGCGAGGGGCAAGTACTCTTTGCGCCAGTCACTTTGATGGCTTCGCTTAAACGCCCGACTACCTTTACCTCCGCTCGACTGGCCGGCTCTACGACAGGACACGCGCGCACTCTCCTCTCCAGACAAACTCACGCGTACACACGGACGTGCACAGTGGCTAGGAACTGCGCGCTCGCTAATTGATTCCCGGCGTCTTTTCACCGCGATTCAGGCATACCAGGAGCGTGATCGACGAGAGAGCAGACTCCAAGAAAACCACTCGGGAACGAGCGATCGAGAGCGAAGACTTATTATTCCGGATTGAGAAAGCGCGCTCGGATTCTGAGCGAGAGCCCCGGATTTTCCGTGGCTTTGGTGAGCTTATCTCGAGCTGCTCTAAAATCGTGGCCGATTTTTACCGCTGCGGCAAGTAGCTCGCGGGCAAAGGGTATTAGCATCTCCACTATATACGGTGATACGTTATTATATCCGAGTTATAGGATGCGGGTGCAGCATGCTGCACGCAAGAAATCGTTTTCCCGATCTCGCGTTTCAAAGGGGATAAGTATATCGCGTGAAACTCGATAACAGACCGATGAATTTACCGCGCGTTTGCTACCGCGCGAACCGCACGATTCGCCCTGCACGCTCGAGGAAGTGGATGCTCTGAATTCGCAGCCAAGAATTGAGGGAGTGTGTGAACTACGAGATTCGATATTAAAATAATTAAATCGAAACTCGCTCGAGTTCTATTCATCAATACCCATTGATTCTTCCAACGAATAATAAAAAAACCCAATATCTCCCTTGAATATCAATTTTGCCGTTCGACATTCAATTCCAATTTGTAGCCATCGACGGTGCATTCGCACATTTGCAATAAAAAATCAATTGGAAGCCGAGCCGACAAGGAAATAGAATATCTCCGGTGCGCTGCGTGGGAGGATTAATGAAAAATTCTTTTCCCCAGGCCGGCGGCCACATTCTCCCGAGCTCGCTACTCACCCCAGACATCTGAATGCCACGGCGGATCCGAGTCCAGGGAAGATCCATAGTGGAAATCGGGCGTGCTTCCACGATGACCAGGAGCCATCGGCGCGCCGCGATTCTCGTGAATGATCCATGAAGCCCTCGCAACAGCTCTCATGCCATCCTGCGCACATGTGGAAAGGGTTTCGTTAAATCTAAAGCTCATTATCCACCCAAGGAATATCATATTCTAATTGTCCAAGTCAATCCCAGAGACCTTGAACAAGATTTCTATTGTTTCGAACGAAGAAGCAAGTTCAACACATCCCGAACAGTAAACTTAAGGAACTTTTCCAACCGATCTCCCCGTTTTATTCTGACCCTAATAAATCACCATGGTCTTTTAACACCCATTACCGACTCGCTTAACGCGAGCGTTGCGAAAGAGCCCGCGCGCGCGCTGGAGAGTAAGGAGTTCGGTCGAAAATTTCATTACTCGATAAAGTAATAGATAAATCGGAGAAGCGGCCGCTTACGAAAGGCCGTGGCGAGCATCCTGGCGACAAGTATTGGGAAACGGGTTAGAGATCTCCGCGGCGTACGGATGGTGCGCCGGACCTGTTACGCGTCCCCGCCGGAGTCGTAAAATTAGCGATCGGGTAGGGAAGGGCGTCGAAAGGCCGAGAAAAATTGGGAGTGCGCGCCCAGATAAAACTCGTAAAGGGGTAATTTACGAGGCCGATATATTAAGTCGCTACTACCACCACTAAGCACTACCACTACTCGGACCGGCCGCGTTTGGAAGAGGCGTGTGCATTCTACATCCGAGATCTTACATTTCTTCGCCGGAGATGCGACAGGGCAAAGTGTACGTACGCGCGTTGTATGAACAGCTGTGAGGAATGCCCGCGTTCCTCGTGGCCGGCGGGAGCGGGAGACGCGAACTGCTACCATAAATTACGGGAAAATCAGCTGGAAATTTATGGCCGCTGCCCTGGGCAGCGCGAGAGCCGACTATCGTCCTGGTAACATCGCCCTTCCCGAGCCGATCCTCCTCCCACCGACTATTTTCCCCTAGTTAATCTCGCTCGGTGACTAGTTCCACTCGCGAACTCCAGAGACTCGAATCTCATCGTACAACATCCAACAATTTTCACTAGGATAACAAACCGGCAAAGGATAAATCAACCATCGAGGAAAACGTACACAACTTTTCAACGAAGCCCTTGACCAGCTTAATTCTTCAAGTTTACGATCTAACACGAGCCTCGACTCACCGTCTTCCCCGGGGGCTAATCCCATTCACTAGATGGTGCAGCAGGTGGGCCCGCGAGCTCGCCGCACGTGAGACACATGTCCCTCGGGTATAAAACTCTCCCGAATCGGCGGGAAATTTCTTCAAGGAATCTCGGGAAAGAGTGTCCTCTTCAGTACGAAGAAGTTGGTCTCTCACTCTTTCTCTCACAGGTTCTTCGTAATTAACACTCGGGCAGCGGGACTTCCGATCGGAAGCGTCGTGAACGGAAGGAAGTCCGGCGCTCGTCACTGTCCAGCACGTCCTAGGTACCAGCAGTGGCAAGGAGTCCCGTTCCCGCGGCGAAACCCGTGGGAATCGTCGGTTCGAGCGAGGCGGCGCAGAGGCAGCAGCAGCACGATTCACTTTAGGCGGAAAGGCGAAAGAGAGGCGAGCGTGCGGTCGGTCGGTCGGTCGGTGTGTGCGCTCGCAAGCGCAGCCGCGACAGGAATGATAGTGGCGAAAGTGGGAGAGCCTCCGGGAAATATATAGGTCCGCAGGGTGGTGGTGGATCGGTGAAGGATGGAGGTGGAGGTGCATCCGATGCGTCCGATGCATCCCTCACCATGGAGCAGTGTGCGAGCCCAGGCCCTCTCTTGCATACGTCAAACACACATTTATCCGTCGACTCGCACGTGTTCACGGTGCACCGTGCGTCAGCCGGTGCACGGAGCCTCGATCCACCATCCCCTCAACCCTTCCCCTTCCAGTCTATTCTGCCCTTTTCATCCACCTTCGCTCCTCGCTCAATGGAAAAAACGGGCTTTTTCGAAAAAAAATCCCTTTTTTTTAATTCCTGCAAATGACACGGGGTCGACAAGAGGAAACGCGGACAATGTTTCACTGGTGAAAAGATAGAATTATAATTCTGAAAGACCCCTTTTCCTATAGAATTTCCTTCGCAATCACAAGTGGCATTGGACTTCCTCTAACGAGTTAACTTGATTGCCTAGAATTGTTAGTCGATAAGTATTACTTGAGCTCTCGAGCGGCCGAGAAATTCTCGGCTCGTGTTCCACTGATCAAGTCTACAGAAGCAAAGAAGTCTCGTTAACGGAAAAGTCTGCGTTTCCGAAGGTTTTCCGCGCGTTCAGCCTCGAGTATCAACTGCGGAAAACCACCATGAGGAGGAGCTAACTCGCGACGTCCGCCCCGGCATAATTAGAGCGCGAGCGGAAGGCTTTGCGCAATGGAAATCTGCGATCGATCTGCGCCCGATATCGGCCGATTAGGAGGCGTAGATCTCTCGGCGGGATCGAGGAGGAGCGTAACACTGGGAATACAGTGATCGGAGGAGACTGTCCCTCTGCGATGTATGTATCCGCCGTCACAAGTGGGACTAGTTCTCTTCCGTAAAGGCGTTCGCCTGGCGCCAGCGAGACCACTAGGCACGCGAAAGCCTCTCTCTCTTCCCCTCTCTTTCTCTCTCCCTCTCGCCTTCAACACTATCTGCCCGCAAAACGAACACAGAGCTCTTCTCCGAACACACTCGCACCAATACCTACAAGCAGCACTCTGCTAGGCCTAGGCCATTACACATCTATAATTAACTCGGCACTTCTTTCCATGGCGATCTGAAAAATGCCCGACCGCGATGTACTCGAATCGGTGATGTATCGCGTTCCCGGGCTTCGTGGAACTTTCATGCTCGAGCCGGCACGAATCGAGATATGTCCGTGACTATTTGCCGTGCAAACGCCCGGCCGCCGGTTATCGCTCTCGTGTAATTCATTAATTTCGGTAAATAAATCGCCTGCCCCCGCGGCCGCGTGTTTGCCGGTGTGTATACACACACAGTGTAAGCGCGACCGGGCTTTAAGTAGTTTCGTGGCCGGGCACACTTCAACCAACTCGCCGGTCAGTGATGGGTAAATATGCAGTCGATGACGTTTCGGGGAACACGAGGGCTTATTTGTTTTCCATCGGCAAAGTAATCGCATTACGCGCCGCTTCGATTTCGCAATAACCGCTTCCGGTCCGACCAACTAGTCGAAACTCTGCCATCTGATAGACCAGCCACCGATATCGAATATGTGCCTTTCAATGACGCATTCATCCAATTGCTCTTGCCCCCTCCACCACTCCAGGCCAGGACTCAAATGATGACAAAAAATTCGCATTACGCCGCCTTTAGTGTCCTGCGTCAATGTATTCGCAATAAAATGCATCGGACATTTACTACCGCGTCCAGACACGGCCAGGACAATAAAATGTAATTATTAAATCGGCTTGTCTCGTCAGCAGAACGCTGGCGATCCTCCGCGGCTGTATCACTGACTGGCGGAACGAAGCCTCGACATCATCCCGCTGGAAGAGAGACTAATTAATTCTCCTTTTTAGCCAAGACCGTCAGCGTTTCGTTTGCTCGGCGCCCAATTAGTAGCTTGCGTAATCTAATTAGCTAAATCGACATAGCGCACGAGTAAATCCCACTTCCAGGAGCGGAGAGGGTGGACTTTTTTCAAAGGGAAAAATTAATCTTCCCACGGGGAAGGCGGAGGAGGGGGGTCAGCTCTAATTAGCGGACAAAGAGTTAAATCGATTTATGAGCGCTGCACCTTAGCTCCTCATCTCGGCCAGTGCATACCCAGGCTAATTAATAAATCAGTGTGCTATCAGAAGTTTAACGCAGGTCGTTCTGGACCACCCCGGAGGACGTCGGCGGCAATGCCAGTTAATGCTAACTGATCGCCCTAACTGTTTGATGGAATTAAGCTCCCTTCAAAGATCTATGACCATCTGATTGACGAATTACCAGGCAGAAAGTCTCCGAGTGACTTTCCAAGAGTCCTCAGCGACAAACTGGGCCGACTTTATATTATCGAGCCGAGACTCGACTGTGAGAGGAGGAAGATGTAAAACTGCACAAGCAATAAGCGGTTCCGTGGCAAGCGAGGGAGATTGCGAGACCTGCGCACACATTACTGCTGCTGTGTCCATTGGCCCCTTAACTGGTTATATCATAGGCCCACAACGGCCTAGCGACGTCTCACCGTTTACACGCACACTGTCTACGCGCGCGATAACTCTCCGAGGCGATAATTGTCGCGGTGGATGCGGGAAGGAAGTTGCTAAAGGACAATAAAACTTTTCCCGACATTTGTTGACTGATAACAGCGGAGAGTCGCCCCGGAGAGGAGAGAGAGGGTACCAGTGCGAGTACAACCGACAAAGGAGTGTTGTTTACCCGGGCGCTACCTCGCTTTTCACGGATAGTAATTCATTAAGCAAACGCGCGAGCCTCGAAAGCCAAGTGTCTCGATGCCACCCAGAGGCTTTGAGGACTCTCACGAATTCGCAGAGTGAATGTCCCAAGGACGAGAGCAACTCGAGTATAGAGAGAAGCCTGGGAAAAAGGAAGGCTGTGAGTTTCATTAGCCTCGTTGGACAGGTCTATGATTCCCCAGGGTTTTTATGGATCGCAGACATTACAAGTGGCTTTTGCAAAAGGGAATCGGTGACAACACGCGGACCTGCCACGAGAGCAGTTCATAAAGCGAGTGGACAGGCTCCCATTGCGCGCGCGTACCGTCGACCCGTTTCCCCTCTGGTGCGCTCTCGCACTCACGTTTTTGGGGTGAAGTGCGACCCCCTGCTCCAAGGTATCGTCGAATTACGCTCGCGCGGCCTATAATTTGGACACTATTTCACCGGGCGTAAGCATGCAATCACGAAAAGGTGTGTTCCCCTTTCCGTAAGTGGTCCCAGCTAGATGAAGAATTTATCGGCTAACAGCGCGGGACGAGCGCGAGATTATAATACACGGCGCGCGCACCGATCGGATCTGCGTATAAATCGAAAGGATCTCTTCTTCCTCGCTGGCAGTCTGTACTCGCCCTGACGCCCTATGGCCGGGGCGTGATAATGCGCCGAGACAGACCAGAGCCACCTCTCTCGGCGCGCGCGCTGCTCCTTTTTTGTTGACCTTTCACACTGTAAATTTCCATGATTTTACCTCAACGCGCGATCTGATTACTTTGTTATGCAAATACACTGACGTACCGTCGAGCGCCGGAAGACGAGGGAGACTGTTCTATGGTGTTTTCAATGTACATACAAGCGATAGTCTAGTCCACACGTGTCAAACATATTTAATTCCCGTTGCAACTGATTTAATTGAAAGTAATTTCAATGTGATTCGTTCTCTAATACTGTTCATTTAATTTGGTGAATTAAAGTTTGTACTTGGATCGGGTAAATTCCGATTTTGTAGTTGATCGATACATAATTACATACAAGGGGAAATCCGCTCGGTAGATACTTGATTATTCAGTACAACGCGTGAGGTCCGAGCCGCCTCTTTCTCTTGGCCGAGATCCTCCCGTTTCCGGGGATCGATGACTGGATCGATCGCCGGGCGATTAATTGGCGCGGTGTCCGCTGTAATTGCGGTGTGTAACGAGTCGCCGGTCGCTCGGCCGCGAATTAAACTCGTCGTCACTCGCGCCGGCCACGAAAACCTGTGGTTACGAAAATGCAAAAATAGCTGTGCCGCCGCTCGCCAACTGGTAGGTCTCACTCCGCTCTTATCGAATGCGAATACCATGGAGAGCGCGGGCGTGTGTGTGTGTAAATCGGATACAGAGAGGAGAAGCACACGGTCCCGAGCATGCACATCTCTTTATCTCCTTGAGTGGCGAGAGAGATTTGTTTCTCGAGCACGCACCACGATCATCCACTCGAGGATGGCCGAGCGAGAGAGATTCGTGTCCTCTCGAGTAAATCAAATCTGAGCGATATGCATTATTGCAACTTGATCCAGCCTACCGCAGCCGCCGGCTGGATGCTGCCTCGAGGGCAATCTGCCAGAAGAATGTGCGAATTAGCTTCTTACGTATGAAATCTCGTATTTTCTATGATAAGCATATCGTTCAAGTGTTTAATTTAATTTCAGCATTTATTAATGTTGAAATGCGGAAGAATTCAACCCCTTTCCATTTATAAAATCTGGAAAATACGGTTTTCACGAAGCACTTAGGAAAATTTTTCTGCGGTCGCTGGTAAATGGAATCGCATGTAGGTAGAGATATTTCGTCCCGCCAATCGAAGCCCCGACACAAATGCCTGGCTGCGTCATCGCCGCTGCATTCGCTCTCCACCTACTGCTACTTCGAATTTCCCTTGCTTCCGGGCAAACACGCTTTTTCCACGCTCACGCTCGGCGCGCTGTGGAATCCGAAAACATGCTTTCCGCGCGTCGGATTTACTCTGCCGGATATTGGCGAGCTCGTATCACTCGAATTCGCGTAGTTTCGCCGGAGCAACCGCACACTCTCGCTGGGAGTTTAATTTATTAGATTCCAAGAGCGGCCGGCAGCATCGCTGTCTAAGATCGCGTGGAACGATTTCTTCTATCGAGCGACGGGTCAATTACCGCCTGGTTTTGCAATGGCCACTGCGAGAGAGGGTCAGTAGTGCTCTGCAATTTCTAAACGCGTGCGGAGCGCAACGCATTACCGCGAGGGCAGTAACTCTCTCCCGGAGAGGAAGAGCAGCCCGTAGAGTCGATTGCGCGCAACAAGTACTCATCTCAATTGGCGATTACGGCCTCGTAAATTCATTTTGAGACCGAACGCTCCACCAACACTACATAAGCCCACTCCCCGACGCCCTATGCCTTAATCCGCGTGTTAAACTCCCGTTAAAATTAGTGGCGACGCGCGCGGCAAAGCGTCCACGCGCGCCAAACAAGAGGAAACTCGGACATTCCTGCCGAAACGACCAAAGGACCCATGCTAATAATAGTCGGCCTATCGGTGTAGTAGCTGATTAAAAGAAATCTGCCAGGATGTCCCATTAAAAAATTAGCCTGGCGCGATTCATTAAGATAACCACTCTCGCCCGCGCGCTGCCTCCCCTTATCTCTGCCATTTCGCCACCGAGAGAACTACTGCTAACTAGCCACTCGAATTCGCGCGCTATAGAGAGCCTTTATTGGCCGCACGCACTTCCACTGCAACTACCGAGTTCCCTCCTTGTGACTCACGTTTAATTCGAGGGTGAGTGCGGCCGATATCTCTACAATGTAGACGATCGTTCATTTATTAGTTTCTCGCCGCGATGGTGGGGAATTTATAGCGGCTCATTGAGGAAAGGGGGCCCCCGCACTCGATAAGTGCTCCTCTCCGAATGGCTACTGCTGGTATACCGATTGCCTATGTATAAAAGCAATCCCGCCGCGCGATTCCGCTATGTAACGAGATATCGAAGCCGTCCGACGACTGCGAACGCGCTGCCGCCGCCGTCGGCTGCTGCGCGCGTTATCGGGAATATGAGATTTTCAAAAGGCACCAACTTCGCCGGAGAATCAAGGTTTCGATTACGCGCCGGGGATTAATGAGATCTGCGGAACAGCGGAAAATCCCCCCTGAAACCCACTGATTCCCAAAGACAATGGGAAAGGCGTATTGAGCCGCGCGGATTATTCAGGGAATTTCGACGGTAAATCACGAGGGCGGCCACGTGGAGGACGACTCGGAACTCCCAGGAGGAAGTGGTCCAGAAAGAGGTTCGAACGGGGGAGTTGGGAGTAATTGTATCGAGAGGCTCCTTACACACTCAACAGAGTGGTACACGATGCAAACGGTCCGTCGGGCAAGGAGGAAAGCGTATTCCCGATTTTCCAATAAATCTCAATTTAAGTGAGTGAAACGAGCGCGGCGCGCCGTCTGTAACCGCGCATTTCATTTGCCGAAGCAATTTCGTAATGACGCTTGAAAACGATGATTGCCCGGGGAGCCGTGTGCCTTGGCAGTGCTCGCGCTACATATTGCTTTCCTCGGAGATAATGCGTATAAGTAGAGCGGCTTTAAGCCGGAGCATTACCGTTCACGATAAAATAACAGTGATTACGATGCCCGCGGTACATTAAACCTTTCTCCCTCCCGCCCCTTCTCTCTCTCTTTCCCTCTCCCGCCTATTGCAATCACGGCCTGGGAAAAAAGAGGCCCTGAGAGGAAGCCCCAAATTTGGGGCCGCACCAAGCAGGTGACAAGTACCTTCCTAAACATCTTGCTAATCTATCCTGCACCACGTACCTTTCAAAGGAGTTACCAGACACATTAGCGTTTGGATTAGCTCCTATCCAAGACGCAACTGTATCAGATGTATTCCCCCATAGAAAAGGGGGATTTGCGCTAACGTGAGTTTCAGGCGCGAGGTCAGATTTCTCCGAAATTCCGCCGCCGGAGAAATGGGTGCTGTGGGTTCGCCGAGCGACAAAGAACGCTCGGCTGGATCGACGGGGCCTTTACAGTTTTACACGTATACCTGTACGTGGTGTCGGGCTTGGACAAACTCGAAGAAACGTGCGATACCTTCCGGGCCGTCTATATCCGCTGTACAAATGAAAGCCCCGAGGTCGCCGTCCAGGTAAATCGAACCTCCGAAAATACAAGGGTATAAAGAGGCCGGCTGTCCCGACAATGCTGGAGCGTCGGTCCGGCACAATGAAAGAGGTGTAGTGTGTCTCTACCTCAGGCTAAACTCGCACTAACACGGCTTTCAAATCACAGGCCTGGTCGTTTACATCCCCGGACGCCCGGGGGATGCATCGGCTCTTGATATATCCCATTGAGTGGAGCTCTAATTAGCTCTCCGCCAAATTTCCACCGCGAATGCCCAGCCCTGCTAAGTAAAGCCCCGATGGAAATCCCCGGGACACTGGCCGGCGCGTACAAAGGGCAGATTTTCCTCGCGAGTACAATGCCAGTGGATCGCCGGGGAGAACGAGGGCGACGCGTCGCCGCGAGGGCGGATATTGCGTCAGGCAAACACAGGAGCCGTTCGAATTTTTCTAAGCCCGGCCGAGACTGGGTGGGTCACGATGAAAATCCGATGGGAGTTTTGGAGAAGGCTAGGGCCAAAGCAAGACCACCGGAGAATCGATTATCTTTTTATTCTCGGCCATTTGGAAAGTACCGAAAGGTAGTGTGAAATTATGGGTGCTCGTATGTGCCGATGACTGTCTAGTATTGAAGGGGACTAGTTCAACGAACAGCTTTCGGGCAGATGAAATACTTGGGGTCTTGGTCCCCGAAGATTCATGGTAACAGTGGGCTACCTACTCGAGACTCGCAATGACTCGGTCAAGTAGAATGACCCAAGCGAGTCTGGCTGGCAGGGCGATCGAATTATTCGGTAATTTCAGTTCCGGCGAATCATCCTGGCAATATTACGACATCGGTGCTCGTATATGTAGCGATTAGCAGAGGCCATGAGACACCGATCGAGTGCTCGTGACTTATGGCACTCCGATGGACTACGGTAATAATTCGAGGGCCCTTTCGGGGGGACGCGCACGAAGAATTATTTGACGGGTAAATCGTGGCTCGAAGATGCTCGACGCGTACTTTCATCCCGGGGCGCTTGCATCCCGGAAAGATATGCACGGACAATCGATAAGTATGATAGACTCGCGCGCGCGCGCCCGCCCGATACACCCGCATTCAATTGATGGACGATTGAGCGCAATTCTATAGGCAGGGAGCGGCCGCTCGAGACTCTTTTCGATCGGAACAGGCACATCCTGTGCGTTGTCAGCTGCCAGCTGACAATGCGCTCGCTGCATGATCCGATATCGGACTAATTACTGCCGCTCGTGCCTTTGCACGATCCTGAAATATCCTGATTGTTACGAGTTGCGAGAAACCTATTGAGACTCTGGAGGCCTGAAATCTCAAGTCTTCCCACTGTTCACCCTATATTTCTATCTTCCCCACAATGCGTGAATAAAAGATTGATTTTAGACAATTCCAACGATTTTCTAAATTCCTTTTAGAGATAATTTTCTACCCTTTCAAGGAAAACACGAGGAACGACGTGACTGTCGCTCTGCCACCGCACGAAAGGTGTGCATCCAAGGAAGGTGTCACGTTCCACGTGACGTGTCAACCGGGTCACATCGACTCGATGACCGCCGAGCACAAAGGAGCCTGGACAATCCACTGTACCCGAGATATTATCCGTTCAATTCGCGCATTATACCAACGAGCACGAGCTATTAGGCTTTTTTGCGAATACTAATACTCCTGACGGCGAGGGCCGAGGCACCAGGAACATCAACAAGCACCCACTATCACGCTATGGGAATCAATTGGCGGGCGGGGTACGCGCCGGGTGGATTACCATGCACATTTCACGCAGTCGTCGGAGGAGGGCCGCGTATCGGCGTGAGAGGGATTCCTCGGCGAGAGCCGTCGAGTACGGGAAGTGCCAATGGGGTCAGGTAAATTCGATTACGGGGGAGCCGGGTCGAACGGGACGTGAAAGAGTTCCGTGTCCACCCATGGGGTAGGTCGGCACCACGGGGTGCATTCGTGCTGAGAATAAGCAATAAGAGAGGAGCGTGGAGGATGGTGCGTCCAGTCGAGGAGACGCGTAGCCCTCGCCGAGGAACACAAAGGGTGACACGTGGAAACGAAGGGAGTGGTGCGAGCTGTGGCTAACGCTCGCGAGAACTTCTTACCATCGTCAAGGTGTATAATGCGCGTGACATGATTGAGATGAATTGCTTCTCGATAAGCGCCTTGTGCAGCGCTCTGCCCGAGGGATGTATGTCTTATTAGCTGGCCTCTGTGATCCTTTGCCGGACCTCACCGCCCTGCGACGAGGAACCCTGGAAAAACTCGGAACTCGTAAGCGCACGACATCAGGTAACCGTGGGCGAGTTTTATTGGACTCCTGACACCCTGCCATGTGGCTTGTACCACCGAAATCGTCGGGGCTTGGGCGGGGTTGATTCCACACGGGATTATATTTGGATATCTGAGTATAATAGCGGAGATTTTCCAGACGCTGTCGCCAGCTGTAGATCTCTATCGGCGAGATTGTCACTAGTGATGATCAATATATCACCGGAATGTGTGCACAGGGTGATGTGCATTACTTGGAGTTAGGAGACTTGGTAGAGTTTTGATGGCAAGTCCACTTTTTACGATGGAAAATATCGATTTTTTTAAATATATCATGTTGAGTAAGTTCATAACACCATGGGGATTCATTTAGCATTGATGAACCAGATTTTATTTCGTATGGGATTTCAATAATTACTTTTATCATTAGAACTGCACTATGAATGGTCACCCCGCGGTTGCACGGAGATGGATAAGAGAGAGATAATTAATTACTTGGAAAGAATTACTGACTTACTAGTAAAGTCGATAAAGCTGATTCCAAAGCTATGCATCACCCATTGTAGGTCAGATCATCATTCGGTCGGTAAGAGTCAAAATGTGCGCAAGCCTGTTTAGCGACAGTTGGTAGAGCAGGATGATGCGGATAATTGGAATCAGTTTTTTACCATCAAATTTTATCGAATTATGGATTTGTCCGCTACTATTTCCAGAGATTGCATTTAACAGGAGGATTCATAGGTTTAGTTTGAGGACATTTGAAAGCCTCTTGGAAGTATTGGTTATTTTGCACTGCTCCATTCACCCTGACAGAATCAAGACTATGTTTGGAAGTCTCAATGTGATGCGTAGCTGCATTCTTAGATGTCACTTTTCCGCACAAAGTCTACATATAAAGACAAAGATGATGACCATGGCGTTGAATCTAATATTCACTGTCGAAGTTGCACTTACATTGGCGAAAGATATGAAGAACATTTGCTCGCAACTATACTTTTCGAAACGTGGTAGTGTTTGACAGATACTGCTGTCTTTCGCTAGTTCCATTTTATACGAACGGAAAGCAGCCGCCAAGCCCATAACATCGGGGAAATCTTCCAGATAGGTTTTTTTAGTCGGCACCTATGAAATGTGGAGTTTCAGACAGTAACGCGACAAGGAATATTAATTATGGTTGCCTGTATCAAAAGTACCTGCAGTTCCTCGTGGTACTTCAATTGAAACTCTCTTTGCGTTTCCTTTTCGTACGCATCTTTGAAGCATTTTATCTGTGTGTAACATTGATCGCGCATTTCCTTCGGCCAGTAACGAACTCGGCTCTTGAGACTAACATACATTCCGCATTCATCGATAACATGGTATAATTCGTGTCCAACGACGAATCCTATTCCCCCATAGTTGTAGAGACTGAAGAACATTGAATTTTGTAGGTAAGATGAATTTTAAATTGAAGAATGAATTGCGTCATACTTTGGTAAACCTGGATTGAAGTAGGGTGTTCGCAGCAATGGTGATTTGATGACTGAAAGGGTCAGATATAGTCAACTTGAGATCAAACGGGTTTAGTCAAAAAAGGATACTCACAGACCACGTGATTCTCTAGATCCAGGAATGCCTCCGCTCGCATAGGATCGTCCAGTGCATTTTCAGACCTAGAAAGAGGAAAAGCGGAAGAAATTAAAGAGATTAGAAGAGACAAAGTTTATAAGGGATTGTACAGAGCATACTTTACGTCGATGGAAGTTTGACTGTATGAAGGCGGATATCCTATCCACGGTTGAATGTCACTGACCCTTTTGATTGTCTCGGCTTTGGATGAAACATCCAACCAAGTGGAATCCTTTATTTCACTCACTATGCCAAGTTTTATACTGTTGACCAGATCCGTCATCTTAAACGTATTAAAAATAAGATCAAATATCTTGTGAGAAATGCTCGAATTAGCCAAATTCAACCATTTCGTACAGGTTTCCTTATATTGTTCCTGAACCACTTCTCCTGGAGGATCTTTGCGATCGGGGCCCACATATTGTGGTTCCTGATGCACGATTCCCATCTAGAAATATTTGCATTTTAATATGTGCCGAGGAAACTATTAGATTAAACTGTAGAACCTCGGAATATCTGCTCTAAGGTGTTCCATAAGGTCAGTCGGTTCAATCGAAGTTGTCTCCAGCAAATCCTCCAGTGCTGACGGGAAGATTGTATGCCTCTCAGCAAAGTACATCTCCATATGATCCACTGATGAGATTTTTATATTGTCACACCAAGTAATATATATTATGCCACAGGAGGCGAATGTAGAATTGTAATACCAAGTACTTCCTCGGATGTAGAACTCAATAATTCATTGAGTTCCCTGAAATATCCTTCGTCATTCATTGCCGCTATTTTCACATTGGGCTTTGGGGCTTTCGGCATGACCGATAATATCTTCTTAATAATCTTCGCCCAAGGCATCTACGAACAAATATTCCCCAAGTTTTATTCGTTAAAACATAACGGATTAATTTATTTACCCCTGATTGCTTGACACCACCAATCTTTTTGAACCGTTCTTCGAACTCGCGGGAAGTCATCAACTGGAGGTCCTGTGCTTTTCTCCTTCGAGTTTGCAGGGCGATCTGACAAGAAGATACGCAAATCAAAAATCAGTCTACAAGAGAAAAAGAATCGTGTACCTACCGAGTTTAGCTGATGCCTGAACTTGATGACTGCTTTAACTTTTGCTTGGAGAACGCGCGGTGTGCCCGGTAGGTTCAAGCTCTTCATTAACTCGTAAAGGAAATGCTCGTAATTCTCTTCTTCTTCGGGTTTCCAAGTATTGTGTAAGACTGCACCGTAAGGACTAACGATATCTCGGAACTGGAAGGATGAAGATTGTGATAGAAGGAATATTATCTTAAGGATGAGAAGCAATTTTTACTATGCAGGTAGAATCTTACTACGAGTGAGGGTAAAAGTTCTGCTGGGTGCCAAGCGAAAGTATGGTAGTCAAAAAATGCTGACTCTCCGGTTAATTTGAGATATGCTTCGTGAATCTGCCACATACGTTTCTTTCCGAATCGACCGGCTTTGATAATTTCATTCGCAACATGCAGCGAACCGTGTTTATCGTAAAATGCTGCAGGAAAACAGGCAAAAGTTAGTTCAACCCAAATGTGAATTTCCGCTGATGTTAGAGCGATGACATTTACGTTGATTCTTGCAGATGTCATAGAAAAATTTCACTTGCTTCAACGCTGTCTCTTTTTGACCTACTGGCTTCTCGAGAATATCTGAAATCGTCATGAATGTATCAATTATAAGGTGTTACTGCTCAGTACTATTTTTCTTACCTCGAAGATCCTCCAATAATCGTTTTTCCATTATATCATGCACCGTCCATTCCGCTGCGTGTTCGGGGGGTCTGTGCTGTATGTACCAAGCACCGCAAACGAATGAGTAGAAGTCATCACAAGGATTTACCGCAGGATTCAGGTTCTCGAAGTACAGCTTGCCTATTGGCCATATTTAAGAATAGGAGTGAAAATGCACAAAGAGCAACATGAATTAATGGGGACGGCCCTCACCCCTTTTCAAGCACTCATCGCTCCTGCAGACAGTTTCCCTTGGAGTACGTAGTGGTTCCCAAATTTCACATTTTACGAACGATGATGAGACAAATAAAAAAATGCTGCCCAATTCGAAATTAATTCGTGTTAATTCTACATTCTAAAAGACTAAACAGATAATTGAAACTCAATTTTTTCCTACTAACCCAATAGCGAGAGCGTTCCGAATCATCGTATCAGAATTTACAGAGGATTCATTAGCACCATTTCCCGGAACCACCTTACACTGACTGCGACAGACCCTCATGCGAAATGCATTATGTTCCGCGTTTTCAGGAAGTCTTAAATACGATTACAGGTTTAAAGACCGCGATAGTACAATATAGGAAAACAAATTGTCACGCTTACTGTATAAAGGTACACGTGTCAGATCTGAGGAAGTAATGGAGGGAAGTTGTAATTAAGGAAAGCGGATATCTCAACAGTGCGTATATTTACGAATAAAGATTTAATTGAATACAAGTGCAAGGACATTATTTCCAAAGGTTACACTTAATGGGAGGATTCATTGGTTTTCCCCGAGCACATTTGAAAGCGTTTTGGAAGAATACACTATTCTGCACTGCCCCGTTCACCCTGACAGAGTCAAGACTGTGTTTGGAAGTGTCAATGTGATGCTTGGCAGCAACCTTAGAAGGCACCTTTCCACACATGGTCTACAAATAAGAACAACAGAATAACATATAAATAGTCACCATAGTCTCAGAGCTAATATTCCGCTATTGAAATTGGACTTACATTAGCAAAAGCAATGAAGAACATTTGCTCGCAATTATACTTCTCGAAACGTGGTAGTGTTTGGCAGATACTCTTGTCCTGTTTCTTAGCTGTCATGTACAATCGGAAGGCAGCATTTAAGCCCATAACGTCAGGGTAGTCTTCCAGATAGGATTGACGGTTTGCCGACTATAGGAAACAAAAGATTATGGACGATAATCAAAGAAGGAGTAATGAATTCATGCTTTGAGGGTATTTATGTGAATATGTAGTACCTTTCGAGTCTCGTGGTATTTCAATTGGAATTCTCTTTGCGTTTCGCTGTTGTATGCATCCATGAAGCATTTCATCTGTTGTTTACACCGGTTGCGCATTTCGTTCGGCCACCAACGGACAGGGTAGTTGTTAATATCGTCATACTTCCCGCAATCATGGATTACGTGGTGCAATTCGTGGCCAACGAGGTATCCTATGGCTCCGAAATTGTAGACACTGGAAAAGTGGAAAACTTGGGAGTAGAATGAATTCTAGAATAAGGGAAGGTTTGAGGCATACTTTGGCACGCTCGGTTCGAAGAAGGGCGGTCGCAGCAATGGTGACTTGATCACTGGAAGAGACGAATAATGTACACTTAAGATAAATTGGATTTCTTCGAGATGTGACACTCACAGACCACGTGCTTGTGTATATCCAGATATGCCTCCGCTCGCATTGGATCGTTCGTTGAGCTTTCGGAGCTGAAACGAAGAATGTTCATAGGAAAAATGACTCAACTAACATATACACATTTTATAAGGGATTTTTGATAACATACTGTATGTCACTCATAGGGTTACTGTACCACGGAGGATACCCGATCCAAGGTTGAACAGTAAGGATCCGTTTGGCAGTCTCCGCTTTCGCTGGAGGGCTCAACCACGTGGATTCCTTTATTTGAGCGGCGATGGTATTTTTTATGCCACCAACCAGTTCCATCATCTTAAATCAGGTATAATAGAATTAGGATATCCTTGTAGAAATGTTACACATTTTTGAATTGACTTAATTCGTACAGGATGGGTGATGTCCTTCCGGAACCATTTGTCCTGAAGGATCTTTCCGATTTGGGGCCACATACTGTGGTGTTTGATGCATATCTGCCATCTAAAGATATTTCATTGTTAATAATTGTCGAAGAAATTATTTGTTGAGGTGGTGGTACCTGGGGATATCTTCCCTAATGTGGTCGTCTATATTAGTTGGTTCTATCAATGACTTTTCTAGGAAATCTTCCATTACTCCCGTCAACACCGTATGCCTTTCCGCGAAGTACATCTCCATGTGATCGACTAATGGAAGTTTTATTATTAAAAGACAAGTTAACATATGTCAACGGAAGGGAATGTAAATATGTATTACCAAGAACTTCGGGAGATGTTGTGCATAATATTCTTTCGAGATCTTTGAAATACCGTTCCTCCTGCACTGTGGTGATTTCCATATCCTGCTTCACCTTTGATATCTTCGACAATATCGTCTTGATAATCTTCTCCCAATTAATCTATAAAAATGTTTCCCTAAGTATAACAATGTCAAACTTTTCATTAAAGCGCACAATTTCTCCCTACCCCTGATAGCGTCACACACCCAATGGTAAACCCTCTGTACCACAGTTGGAATTGACGGGCGGACATGGCCTTGGCTTTCATTAGGGTCCTCTTTCGGCTTTGCATCATAATCTGAGACGAAAGTAAGCTGTTGTAAAATCAATGTACATAACAAAAGGAATCGCGTGCAAGTACCTCGTGCAACTGATGCCTGAACTTGATGACTGCTGCGATCTTTGGCCTGAGATTGGTATTCGAACCCGGCAGCTTCAAGCTCGTCATTAGAGTATAGAGAAAATGCTCGTAGTTCTTTTCCTCCTCCGGTTTCCAGTTGCCTTGAACAATAGCGCCGTAAGGACTAGTTACTTCTTGGATCTGAAAGGACGTTCGAGCTCGTCTAAGGTAGAATCAGGTTCGGAATGACGAATGACCACATATCGGGTGGAATCTTACGATGAGTAAGGGTATAAGTTCCTTGGCATTCAAGGTGTGAATGTTATGATCGAAAAACGGCGACTCTCCAGTTAACTTCAAGTATGCCTCGTGAATATCCCACAAAGATTTCTTTCCGTACCGTCCGGCTTTGATAATTTTCTTCGCAACTTCCTGCGGCGGTTGTCTACCGTAAGAGGCTGCAAGGCGAGCGAGGGAAAGTTAGTCGAACTCCGAAGTTAAATCACATCATAGGTGTTACGAGTATGAAATTTACGTTGACTCATGCAGATGTCATAGAAGTATTTCACTTGCAACAGCTCTGGCGATGTAGCACTGCCAGGCTGCTCGAGAATTTCTGAAATTATTGGAAATGTATAAAACATTAGGCATTAGTGCATCAAACTATCTTTTTTACCTCGAAGATCCTGCATCAATCGTTTCTCCATTACATCGTGAACAGTCCATTCCGCCGCGTGTTCCGGCGACGGGTGGGTTGCGTGCCACGCACCGCAAGCGAACGTGTAGAAATCATCACAGGGGTCCACCGCAGAGTTCAAGTTGTCGAAGTACAGCTTGCCTATTCTCGAAGTTGAGAAAATGAAGGAAAGACATGCGAGAGTATAGAGTCACCCCGAATATTAATGACTATTCTCACCCTTTTTCAAACATTCCTCATTTCTGCAGACTAGTTCTCTTCCGGGATTCGATGGTTCCCATATGGCACATATTACGAATGACGATTGCAAGACAAATAGCAGGCCGCTGTTAAATTTGGAATTGATACGTATATTAGATTGGCATTAGAAAATACTGAAGCAACATTTAAATTAAATTATTTGCTGTTTACCCAATAGCGAGAACTTTGCGAATCATCATACTACAATTTACCGTGGGTTCGTCAACAGACTCATCACTACTAACCACAACCACCTTACGCTGACAACGACGGAGTTCGGTTGCGAAATAAATTTTATTCTACGTTTTCAGGAAGTCTTAAACAGGATTACACGTTTAAAAACCGCGATAGCACGTATAGGGTGCTAGATTGTTACGTGTATTGCTCTATAAAATCAGACGTGTCACATGTTGGCAAATAGTCGGGGGAAGGTGTGATTGAGCAACCAGGAAATTCAAATTTGTGTATATATTCACCAATATACATACATATAAACTAATACAGGCCGGCAAGGACTTCGACATTATTTCCAAAGATTACACTTAATGGGAGGATTCATTGGTTTGCCTGCAGTACATTTGAAAGCATTTTGGAAGGCTACACTATTCTGCACAGCCCCGTTCACCCTGACAGATTCAATGCTATATCTGCCGATTTTAATAACATTGTTGGCAGCAGCCTTTGTAGGCACCTTTCCGCACATAGTCTAGAAATAAGAACAATAGAATAGCACAAGGAAGATAGTCACCATAGTCTCAGAGCTAATATTCTATAATCGAAGTTGGACTTACATTGGCGAACGAAATGAAGAACATTTGTTCGCAATTATACTTCTCGAAGCGCGGTAATGTTTGGCAGGCATTCTTATCGTACTTCAGCTTCACTACATATGAACGAAAAGCAGCCTCCAAGCCCATGACGTCAGGAAAGTCTTCTAGATAGGTTTTTGTAGTCGTGAACTATATACGAAATGAGAGATTATGGGTTAATACTAGAATGTTAATTGAGAATATTTTTATGAAGCATACCTTCGGCATCTCATGGTATTTCAATTTGAATTCCCTTTGCGTTTCCTTATTATATGTTTCCATGAAGCATTTCATCCGTGTTTGACACCGATCGCGCATTTTGTCTGGCCACCAACTGACTTGTTTTTTGTCGCCGTTCACATACATTCCGCATTCATTTACGACGTGGTGCAATTCGTGTCCAACAACATATCCCATGGAGCCGTAATTGTATACACTATAGAAAATGAAAAGTAGCTAGTAGTATCAGGGTGAATTCTAAAGTAAGAAATGAGTTAACACATACTTTGGTAAGGCCGGATCGAAGAAGGGTGATTGCAACAATGGTGATTTAATGACTAAAAATATAAGCACATAACTTAAGCAAGTAACGTAAATTTAAGATCAACTCGATTCCTTTGAGAAAAGATATATACTTACAGACTATTTGGTTTTGTATATTCAGATATGCCTCTGGTCGAGTAGGATCTTTGGAGTCACCGTCCGATCTGGAACAAACGACGCAAACAAAAGATAAAGAAACTAATGGGTGCAAATTATGGTAGAAATCTCGTGAGACATACTCTGCAGCGATGGCAGGATGACTGTACGATGGTGGATATCCTATCCAGGGTTTAACATTCATGACCTTTGTAATTGTCTCGTCTTTGGTTGCGGGGTTGAGCCACGTGGATGCCTTCACTAGAGCAGCTATAGCATGCTTTAAGCCACTGATAATTTCCTTCATCTAATACGAGACATAATTAAGATGAGTTATTATTTTAGAAACGCTGGAAATTCGTCAAATTGAACTTATCCGCACAGGAGGAGTAATATCATTTTTGAACCACTTATCCTGAAGGATCTTTCCAATCTGAGGCCACATATTGTGCTCGTTGATGCATAACATCCATCTGAAAATGTTTTAGGATCAGTAATTATTGAGGAAATTATATTAGGTTGAAGTTAATACCTCGGAATATCTTGTCTAATGTATTCAGTAAGATGTGTTGGCTCAATCGCTGTCTTTTCCAGAAGATCCTCCATTTCCTCCGTGAACACCGTGTGCCTCTCGGCGAAGTACATCTCCATATGATCGACTGATGAGATTGTTAGTGTTAATGCAAAAGGAAAATTATGATAAAGCAAGGCAATGCTGAACTGTAATACCAAGAACTTGCTCAGACGTGAGGGCCAAAAATTCATCGAGAGCACGGAAATATCCTTGCTCGTACACATTTGTTATTGGCAGGTCGTGTACAGGGCCTTTTGGGATTACTGACAATATCGTCCTAATAATCTTCTCCCAAGGCATCTACGAAAGGATATTTCCATGTATGAGTTTGTCAAAGAGCTGTCAACATGCGGCGGTCTAATTTTTCTTTACCCCTAATTGCTTAGATCTGCCATCTCCGAAAGCATTAAACCATTGTTGGAACTCGCCGGGAGTCATATACTCGGTCGTCATAGCGCTCCTCCTTCGGCTTTGCGCGATGAACTGATGTGAAAATATGCAGATGAAGAATCATTGTCACGAGAAAATGATTATTACAATTACCTCGTTTAATTGATGCCTAAATCTGACGACTTCTTTGACTTTTGTCCTCAGATCGGCGTCAGTGCCCGGCAGATTCAGGCTCTTCATTAGTAGATAGAGGAAATGCTCGTAATTCTTTTCCTCTTCGGGTTTCCATTTGCCGTGTATGATAGCACCGTAAGGACTATACATCGGTTTTATCTAAACTGACACGAAAACTCATCTAAGGAATTATTGAAATTGATGTCGAATCTGGAAATCTTCTTATTATGGATTCTTACAATCAATGTGGGCAGAAGTTCCTTTGGACGCAAACTGTAAGTTGCAAAATCGAAAAATGCAGACTCTCCAGTTAATTTTAGGTATCCCTCATGAATATCCCACAGAGATTTCTTCTTATATCGACCGACTTTCGCAATCTGATGCGCAACATCCCTTGGATTCTTCCGCCCATAAGAAGCTGCAAGACAAACATGCAGCAATTAGTGAAATTCTGATTGGAATTTGAATAATTATTTGAATGATATAGTTTACGCTGTTTCATGCAGAGGTCGTAGAAATATTTCACTTGTCCCAATTCTGACTTTGGTGGATTAGCTGGCTTTTCCAGAATTCCTGAAATTTTCGTGAATGTATAAGATAGTCTGCCTTAGTTGGCCACACTATTTTTTTTACCACGAAGGTCCTTCATTATTTGTGTTTTTAATACTTCGTATGTCCTCCATTTCGCTGCATGCTGCGGTGATTTGTTGTGTATGTACCAAGTACCGCAAGCGAATGAGTAGAAATCATCGCAGGGGTTTACCGCAGGATTCAAGTTATCGAAGTACAGCTTACCTATTCGCGAAATTTCGAGAAAGAAGTAAAGTAGACAAGTGCAAATTAAACCCAAATATTAGGCATTGTTCTTACCCCTCTTCAAACACGCATCGCTTTTGCAGACAGCCTCCTTCTTTTTATTTGATGGCTCCCATATGCCACATATTACGAACGGCAATTGCGAGAGAATTATCAGGATACTGTAAAATTCAAAATCGATTAGCATTTGTAGTACAGTACAGAACACTGAAATTAAACTATTTGCCACTAACCCAATAGCGAGAACTTTGCGAATCATTGTACTACAATTTACCGTGGGCTCATCAGCAGACTCATCACTACTAAGCAGAACCACCTTACGCTGACAGCGACAGACTTCTATCGCGAAACGAATTTTACTCTACGTTTTCAGGAAGTCTTAAACATGGTTACATGTTTAAAGACCGCGATAATGCAATGTAGGAAACTCGATTGTCACCCTTACTGCTCTATAAAGTTACACCTGTGACATGCGCGCAAATAATCAGGGGAAGATGCGATTGAGGAAGCAGGAATTTCAAAATTGCATATATTCACCAACATACATTATACATATAAATTAATACATAGGTAAGAACTTCGACATTATTTCCAAAGATTACACTTAGCGGGAGGATTCATTGGTTTGCCTGGAGCACATTTGAAAGCGTTTTGGAAGAATACACTATTCTGCACTGCCCCGTTTACTCTGACAGATTCAATGCTATATTTGCCGGTTTTAATTACATTGTTGGCAGCAGATTTAGTAGGTAGCTTTCCACACATAGTCTAAAAATAAGAACAGAATAACACAAAGAAAATAGTCACCATAGTCTTAGAGCTAATATTCCATAATTGAAGTTGGACTTACATTAGCGAATGCAATGAAGAACATTTGTTCACAATTATATTTCTCGAAACGTGGTAATGTTTGGCAGGTATTCTTATCCTGGCTCAGCTTCACTAGATATAAACGGAAAGCAGCCTCCAAGCCCATGACGTCGGGAAAGTCTTCCAGATAGGATTTTTTAGTTGTGAACTATTCGAAATGAGAGATTTCGGATGTTAATACTGGAATATTAATGGAGAATATTTGTATGAAGCGTACCTTTGCCTTCTCATGGTACTTCAATTGGAATTCCCTTTGCGTTTCCTTATCGTAGGCATCCATGAAGCATTTCATCCGTGTGTCACACTGAGCGCGCATTGCGTCCGGCCACCAACGGACTTGTTTGTTCTCACCATTGACATACATTCCACAGTCATCTACGACGTGGTGCATTTCGTGCCCAAGAACATATCCCATGGAGCCGTAATTGTATACGCTATAGAAAATGAAAAGTAGCTAGTAGTATCAGGGTGAATTCTAAAGTAAGAAATGAGTCGACACATACCCTGGTAAGGCCGGATCAAAGAAGGGTGATTGCAGCAAAGGTGACTTAATGACTGAAAGTATAAGCACGTAAACTTAAGATAAACACGGTTTCTTTGGGAAAGGACATATTACTTACAGACTATTTGGTTTTGTATATCCAGATATGCCTCTGGTCGCGTAGGATCCTTAGATTCACTGTCGGATCTGGAACAAACGAAGCAAACAAAAGATAAAGAAACCAATGGAAGCAAATTATAATAGAAATCTCTTGAGACATACTCAGCAGCGATGGCAGGATTGCTGTACGATGGTGGATATCCTATCCAGGGTTTAACATTCATGACCTTTTTCATTGTCGCCGCTTTGGTTGGGGGGTCGAGCCATGTGGAAGCCTTCACTAGAGCAGCTGTAGCAAGCTTTAAGCCATTGACAATTTCCGACATCTAAAACGAGACATAATTCAGATGAATTATTATTTTAGAAACACTAGAAATTCTTCAAATTGGACTTATTCGCACAGGAAGAGTAATATCATTCTTGAACCACTTCTCCTGAAGGATCTTTCCAATCTGAGGCCACATATTGTGCTCGTTGATGCAGAACAGCCATCTGAAAATATTTTAGATTCAGTAATTATCGAAGAAACGATTAGATTGAAAGTATTACCTCGGAATATCTTGTCTAATGTATTCAACAAGATCAGTTGGTTCGATTGCTGTCTTTTCGAGAAGATCCTCCATTTCCTCCGTGAATACCGTGTGCCTCTCAGCGAAGTATATCTCCATATGATCAGCTGATGAGATTTTTAGTGTTAATACAAGAAGTAAATTGTGATAAAGGAAGGCAATGCTGAACTGTAATACCAAGGACTTGCTCGGACGTAAAGGCCAACCACTTATCAAGAGCACTGAAATAGCCGTGCTCGTACACAGTTGTTATCGCCATATTGTGTATAGGGCCTTTCGGGATTACTGACAATATCGTCCTAATAATTTTCTCCCATGGCATCTACAAAAGGATATTTCCATGTTTGAGTTTGCCAAAGAGCTGTCAAGATTCGGCGGCCCAATTTCTCTTTACCCCTAATTGCTTAGATCTGCCATCTCCAAAAGCTTTAAACCATTGTTGGAACTCGCCGGGAGTCATGTATTTGGTTGTCATAGTGCTCCTCCTCCGGCTTTGCGCGATGAACTGATGTGAAAATATGCAGTTGAAGAATCATTGTACACGAGAAAATAATTATTAGAATTACCTCGTTCAATTGATGTCTAAATTTGGCGACTTCTTTGACTTTTGCCTTTAGAGCTGCATCAGCAGTGCCCGGCAGATTCAGGCTCTTCATTAGTAGATAGAGGAAATGCTCGTAATTCTTCTCCTCTTCGGGTTTCCATTTCTCGTGTTTAATAGCACCGTAAGGACTATGGATCGGTTTTATCTAAAAAGATACGAGAGCTCGTCTAAGGAATTATTGAAATTGTTATTGAATCTGGTAATGTTCTTATGATGGATTCCTACAATCAGTGCGGGTAGAAGTTCCTTCGGGCGGAAACTGTATGTTGCGTAATCGAAAAGTGCAGACTCTCCAGTTAACTTCAGGTATCCCTCGTGAATATCCCACACAGATTTTTTCTTATATCGACCGACTTTCATAATCTGACTCGCAATTTCCTTTGGACTTTTCCGACCATAAGAGGCTGCAAGACAAACAAGCAAAAATGAGTGAAATTCTGATGGGAGTTGGTATAATTCTTTGAATGATGTAGTTTACGCTGTTTCATGCAGATGTCGTAGAAATATTTAACTTGTCCCAATTCTGAATTCGGCGGATTGACTGGCTTTTCCAGAATTCCTGAAATTATCGTGAATGTATAAGATAATCTGCCTTAGTTGATCGCACTATTTCTTTACCTCGAAGTTCCTTGATTATTTGGGTTTCCAATACTTCGTATGTCGTCCATTTCGCTGCATGTTGCGGTGCTTTGTTGTGCATGTACCAAGTACCGCAAACGAACGAGTAGAAATCATCACAGGGGTTTACCGCAGAATTCAAGTTATCGAAGTACTGCTTACCTGTTCGCGAAATTTCGAGAAAGAGGTAAAGTACACGACTGTAAAGTAAAGCCAAATATTAGGCATTGTTCTTACCCCTCTTCAAACACGCGTCGCTTTTACAGACATCCACCTTCTTGTTATTTGACGGCTCCCATATGCCACATATTACGAACGGCGATTGCGATAGAACTAGCAGGATACTGCCAAATTCAAAATCGATTAGCATTCATTGTACAGTATAGGACAC
Organism: Crossocerus cetratus; assembly: GCA_963675795.1. Classification (NCBI taxonomy): domain Eukaryota; kingdom Metazoa; phylum Arthropoda; class Insecta; order Hymenoptera; family Crabronidae; genus Crossocerus; species Crossocerus cetratus. The sequence continues at coordinate 20,018,772 of OY776665.1, read as the reverse complement.
TGAAATTAAACTATTTGACACTAACCCAATACCGAGAACGTTGAGAATCATGGTACCTCGTTCAACACAGAACTCATTAGTACATAAAGGTGACAGCACTACGCAACACCACTTTATACTATTCGCGGCAAAGCTTCGTGCCAAAAGAATTCTATTGTGCGTTTTCAGGAAGTCTTAACGCTGAAATGTCTTAACGACATTTAATACCTGCGATAAGACCATACGGGAAACTGAATTGTCACGTTTAAACTATAAAATTGCGATGCACGAAAATAATAGAGGGGAGCGAATGCCTTTCAGATATTCTTTATTCGTCGATAGCAAACTGTCTACAGAAAAGTATTTGAAAGTATTAGAATTATGCTTGATCTGAGAGAGAAGACATTATTCCCATAGGTTGCACTTGGTGGCTGGATTCATTATGGCCGATGTGCCACATTGGAAAACTTTTGCGAATGCCTTTGTGCTCGACAAAGCTCCATTTATTCTTACAGAATTGATGCTGTGCAAATCGCTTTCCAAGCTTGCCACAGCTTTTTTGGCTGGAGGATTACCGCAGAACATCTGCCGGATAAATCAGAATATCGTTAGAACATTCATTGATACTCTGGATTGAATCAATGCGTCAGTATACTTACATTGGCATAAGATATGAAAAACATCTGGTCGCAATTGTAGCCAGCGAATCCCGGCAAAACTTGGCATTTCCCCTTGTTGCCTTTCAATATTTTTCTGTGAACCATAAACGCTGTTTCCAAGCCCATCACGTCGGGATAATTCTCTAGGAACTGCTCGCTAGTGTCAACCTACGATCATTGGAAAAATAAGCCTGCTGTAAATTGGATAATTAATGTTTCGTGATCACATGTTAAATCGTTACTTTACCTGCGGAGATAGTTTGTACCTCCGCTGAAACTCTAGTCGAGTAATCTTGTTGTAGTGGTCGATGAAGCACTTTTTACGTTCGCTGCACTTGTTCCGCATTTTCTCCGACCATAAGTTTACCTTTCGAATAGTTGTTAGCCTGCGAGTACCTATGAGAAATGGAGAAATTTTCCACCATTGTTAGAAGGAAAAGGAATGTCGAAATACGAGACTGGCAATGGGTTTGCAAAGCGTACCACAATCATCGATGAGATGATAGAACTCGTGGCCAAGCAAGGACGCAGTAGTACCGAGATTGTACAGACTGAAAATGAATTTTAGTATTTTTAAATATGCCTTTTTACGTGTAAAGAGGAACCAAATGTTGATACTGACGTTGGTAAAGTCGGATCGAATACAGGACTCTGGAGCATGGCCGCATTCACAACTAAAAAGTGGAAAAACATGTATAATGACGTCTTATACACAGGGATGACTCGTATTTGTATTAATTCTAAACCTACACATCACGTCATTTTCCATATCCAGGAAAGCGCTTGGGAATATTGATCTCACCGGGCTGTAACTGAAAGAGGCACATCGAATTTCAAATAAAAGTTGAAAATTTAGGACAAAATTGAAGTTGGTCGGAATGACTCTGTCAACCTACCTTTCCCTACGTCTCGTGGGTTCACCAATCAAGTCCTCAACATCGTCCAACACCTTATAAGTTATCGTTTTCGATTCATCGTCCAACCATTTCGATCCTGACACTTGGTGTTTCATAGCAGCTTTTATTTCACCCACAATGTGTTGCACCTTGCACAAATAGAGAAGTAAAAATCACTCAAAACGTTGAAAGTAGGAAGACAGTATTTCGACATTCGACCTTACTTGATGTTTGTACTCGACCTTAAACCACTTGCTGATGAAAAGCTTCGCTAAGGCAGGAGTCATACCACACTCCTGAATGCACGTCATCCATCTTCAATAGAAAGCCGAATAATTAGAAAATCATTCTTTCGTTCGTTCGTCCTTTTATACTCGCCTTGGTTCGTCGTATCGTAGAGATTTCTTTGTTGGAGGCGGATTCTTCCAAGCATTTTGCAAAAGCTCCTTCACCTTTTGGGTACGTTTCAAATGTCGCTCGACAAAGTAAATTTCCATGTGGTCAGCTAGAGAAGAATAACGAATTTGTGAGAATAGGAATGAAAATCCTACGACTGTCAGCACGCAGTACCAATTTGTTGTTCTGAAGACGCAGCAAGAAGATTTGCAAGCTTTTTGAAATACTCGGACTTATGGAATGATACGATATTCTTCGTCGTGACCAGTGCTGGCGGCATTTTATGTAATAAAATCTTCGTTATTTGCTCCCAAGGTATCTACGAAGTGATTTAAAACTCAGATATGCTATGGAACTAGAAGAATTGATATTAGACGAAACAATTGGACTGTGATTATACCGCTATCGTGTACTTATTGCGAAAAGGTGTTGGTACAAGTCGCTTGTATTCCGCTTCCAATTTACTTGGTTTCATCTGCATCGGCACCTCGTCCGGTTCGAATTCGGAGGTCTTCGCTAAAATCTAATTACACACTGGTGATCATAAAAGAATCTTACGAAGTGGATGAAGTAAAAGTACAATAATTAGTACGATATTTAATTTCTGCCTGAATTGACAAGCATTAGCGATTCGTTGTTTCAAGACGTCTGGCGAATCTCGCAAACCGAGACTCGACATCATATGGAAAAGAGCTTCAACGTAGCTTAATTCCTCCGAAGGATCCCATTTGGTCTCATGATAAATCGATCCAAAAACGCTCTGCGGTTCAGAAAACTGGAATGCAAATGAAGGCGATGAGAGTAACTTAGAGAATTCCTTGGTCAATGTTTAATGGATGTGGAATCGCACTTGAAGTATTGGTAGATCTAAATTATCATCGTAACCTCCCACATCAATCTCGAACAGGGCAGACTGACCCGTCACTTTGAGATACTCATTATGTAGATCCCATAGCTTCTTTGCAGGATAACGACCGATCTTTAGTATTTGGGCGCCGATTTCCTTCGGCTGGTGTTTATCGAAGTATGCTGGAAAACAATGCGAGGGAAAATTGTTATCTGGAGGATACAGGAATCGAAGAGAAATACTGAAAATATTACGAATTTGCAGGCATGTGTGGTAGACTGATTTGAGCTTGGTCAGCTGGCCATCGTCCTGCTTGGGTGGTAACCGCTCCAGTAGATCTAGAAAGGAAATAAAATTGATGAAGACACTTTACGCTAGTTATTTCTTATTACTTTCCATACTTCGTAAAATTTTTAACGTATTTTCGTTCATTTTATGGGCTACGCTCCAGTCGCTGTACGGTGGACTAGGGTGTTGCGTTTCCCAGGCACCGCAGGCGAAAGTATAGAAATCGTCACATGGATTGACACTGCGCACCATATTCTTCAGATATTCGCTACCTATGATAAGCGATGTATCCCAATCATCTTATATTTTTAATACGACTGTACTACTAAAGTTCTCCTTGCCAAATTTGCTCACCTCTTTCCCTACAGGTTTTCGAATTACACACTTGGTGGTTTTCCGGTGTCGGTGGTGTCCAGATGCAGAAAACGACAGAAAAAATTGAAAGCAGATGAAGAATGTTCCATTGTAAAGCAATGCGAAGCATTTTGAGATCTTAGTCTTCAGCGAGGCAATTGAAGACTGAGTTTTGTGTTGCCGCATCAAAGGAAACAATGAATGTTCTAATTTCACTGGCACGCAGTCGCATGTGCAAGAAATTCACGATTTCCAATAATTCTTTTATGTCTTGGACACGACCTTATAAATATTTTACTAGTTTCCGATTTGAAATGACACGAGGGAGTGAGTGCCTTTGAAAAGTCAGAGATTCTTTATTCGTCGATAGAAAACTGTCTACAGGAAGTATTAGAATTATGTATAATTTGATATATAGAAGAAATTATATCCACAGGTTGCATTTTGTGAATGGATTCATGGTATCAAGTAGGCCGCATTGGAATGCTTTTGTAAATGCTTTTGTGCTCGACAAGGCTCCGTTAACCCTGACAGGGTTGATGCTGTGCAATTCTTCTGTTAAGTCTGCCACGGCTTCTTTGGCTGGTGGTATACCACAGTGCATCTGTCGTGTAAATCAGCATAAAATTAAAAAATTAATTAACGCCGAAGACAAAATGAACGCGTTAGCAGTTGTTCCATGACCGTACATTGGCGAAAGCTAGGAAGAACATCTGGTCGCAACTGTAGCCAGCGAATCCCGGCAGAACGAGACACTTTCCACCATCACGTTTCAATAGTTTACTGTGAAATATGTACGCTGCCTCCAAACCCATAACGTCTGGATAATTTTCTAGGAAACTGTCGGCTGTGTCAACCTGCGAGCATTAGAAACACAAGTCGCCTATAAACCGAACTGATGTTGGATCCCTGATACTTGATTATCACATGAAAGCTTGGTTTACCTCCGGAGATAATTTGTACCTCCGCTTAAACTCTAGCTTAGTGAACTTATTGTATTGGTCGATAAAGCATTTCTTCCGATCCGCGCATTTGTTCCGCATTTTCTCCGGCCACAAGTTTATGCTTCTTGTAGGCGATACTCTGCGGGTGCCTATTATAAACGAAGACACCACAATTCATCGAAAGGAAGGTTACTACAGTTATCAATACAAACCGCAATCATCGATGATATGGTAGTACTCGTGACCAATCATGAAACCGGTAGTGCCGAGATTGTAGAGACTGAAAATGAATTTGGGTATTTTAGAATATCTCTCGTTACATGAAAAGAGAAATGAAATATCGGTACAGACATTGGTAAATTCGCATCGAATACAGGACTCTGAAGCATAGCCGCATGCACAACTAAAAAGTGACAGAATCTGTATCAGTTCATGTAGTAAGTGATAATTCGTAACTCTATTAGTTGGAAACCTACACATCACATCATTCTCCAAATCGAGGAAAGCGGTAGGGAATATTTTTTTCACGGGACTGTACCTAAAAGAAAGCAATCAAATTTCTCATCAAACTGGAAAATAAAACACAAAGTTTAACCTGGGCAAAATTACTCTGGAAACATACGATTGTCTTCGCTTCGTGGGTTCACCAACCAACTCCTCGACTTCTTCCAATCTCTCATTGGTCAGAACTTTCGAGTCTTTGTCCAACCACTTCGATTCCGCCACTTGGTCTTTTATGGCGACTTTTATTCCATCCATAATGTTTTTAACCTTGTACCAACAGATAGATATGACAAAGGAAAAAAAGAGGGGCAGTGATTCAGCGATGACTCACTTGATGTTTGTGATCGTCCCTAAACAACTTGTTAATGTAGAGCTTCGCCAAAGTTGAGTGCATATCGCACTCCTTGATACATGTCATCCACCTTAAAGAAAGAGAGAAGAGTCTATTATATTTACCTTGGTTCATCGAATCGGACAGTCGCTACTGCTGAGGGCGGATCCGTCCAAGTACTTTGCAAAAGCCCCTTCACCTTTGGCGTACGTTTCAAATGCCGCTCGACAAAGTAAATTTCCATATGGTTAGCTACAAAAGAATACTGAATTTGTGTAAAAAAATAACAAAGTCTACAATTGTTAGTACGCAGTACCAATTTCCTGGTCTGAAGTTACAGCAAGAAGATTCCCAAGCTTTCTGAAATACTCGGCCGTGTGGAATAACATGATATTCTTCGTCGTTACTTGTGGCGGTGACATTTTATGGAATAAAATTGTCGCTATTTCCTCGAATGGTATCTACAAAGGAATTCAGAAATCAGGTTCCCGGAAGTATTAAAGGAATTAATGTTAAAAGTAAATCAATGAGATTATGATGATACCGCAAGTGTAGGTTTGTTGCGATTAGCCGGCGCTAAAAGGTCCAAGAAAGCCTTTTGCAATTGACTGGGATTCAACTGTATTGGCTTTTCATCTGCGTCCAATGCGGAGACCAACACGATAATCTATTTAGACGGGATGGTATTAAAAGCGCCGTAAAATCTAAATTTATACAACTGCAAAAATCACTACCGCGTTTAACTTGCGCCTAAACTGAAAGGCACCAGCGATTCGACGCATCAAGGTCTCCGAAGAATCTCCTAACCCAAGACTCGACATCATTTCGAAGAGCGCCAAAGTGTAACTTGTCTCCTCCGATTGTTGCCAGCGAAGATCGTGGAAAATCGAGCCGAAAGCGCTTAGCGGTTCGGCGAGCTGAAGTGTAAGTAGTAACTTACAAAATGCCTTGGTCAATCTTTAATTAATATGGAATCATACTTGGAGCATTGGCAAATCTATTTTTTTATCGAAACCTCCGACATCGAAGTCGAAGAGAGCAGACTCGCCCGTCACTTTGAGATACTCATTATGCAGATCCCACACCTTCTTTGCCGGATAGCGACCGATTTTTTTAATTTGCGCGCCGATTTCCCTCGGCTCGTGTTTATCGAAGTACGCTGGAAAATATTTGGGGAAATATTGTTACCTGGAGAATACAAAAATCGTAGGGAAATATTAAAAAGCATTACGGATATTCAAACACGTGTCATAGACCAATTTAAGCTTGGCTATCTTGCGGTCGGTCTGCTGGGCTGGTAGTTCATCCAATATTTCTATAAAAAATAGAAAAGTAAAAGAAATCTGCAATCTAGTTATTTTCCATCCATTTTCATACTTCGTAAAATATCCAGTGTATGATGGTCCATTTGATGTGGTACGTCCCACTCGGTGTTTGGAGGACTAGGATGGTTCTTTTCCCAGTTACCGCAGGCGAAAGTATAGAAATCCTCACAGGGATTCACACTGCGCATCATATTATTCTGATACTCGCTACCTAAGATAAGCGGTTTGTTGCAATCGGTTTATACTTAATCCGCTGATTAGACAACCAAAGTTCTCCTTGCAAAATTTGCTTACCTCTATCCTTACAGGATTGCGATTTACACACTTGTTGGGTTTCCGGCTTTTTTGGCACCCAATCGGTCGGAGCCACAGAGGAAATCGAGAATAAAACCAGAATCGTCCATTGTAAATGAACGCGAAGCATTTTGGAATGTTAATCTTCCTCGAGCCGACCGAAGACTGAGTTTCGCCTTGTCGCATCGAAGGAAACAACGGATGTTCTAATTTCACTGGCATTTGAAGTTGCGAGTTGAAAAAGTGCACGATGTGCGATAACTATTCTTTTATGATTTGCTCACGCCTATAAATATTTTACTGGCTCTCGTCAGCGGAAGGCCAGCCTGCTAAAATTTCCGCCTGAAAATCACCACCAGATTGCGGAAGTGAAATTTACTGTATCATCAACCGATTCTAACGCGTTTCACGCGTGCGAGGCATGGTATCTAGTAAAGGGGAGGTCTCCCTCGCCAGGGAAGTCACCCTCGTCGGATAACCGGACAGTCTACTTGCCCGACGATTTCATCGATTTGTTAAATCAAGGGACGCCTTTGAAAAATCAAATACAAAACAGGAATTTAGGCATGGGATAATAAAATCAATAATTAAACTTTTGTTATTATAGAATTATACTTGTGACTGTTATTATTTTTCAATTTATTCAAAGATCGAACTGCTGACAGTACGTTTTTCGATTTGTTATGGAATAGGAACATTATAAATTATATACTGCTTGTAAGGGAGTATCCCTCGCTTCAAGAGAGCCAGTGTCTTTGGGGCGACGAAAAGGAATACTGTAAGATCGCAGCGCCTTAAAAAGAGGCTGCCGCTCTCCCTTTGACGTTGGATTTCACGCAAGGCTAAGTTATGCGAAGATGCTCCTTGTTTAAGCGCAAATTGGGTCTGCCGGGCGCGAGCTAAGAACCCCCTCGTGCAGGCACAAAGGTCCCCGGGTCCTTGAAATTAATTTGCAAAGGAGACAAAGGAGAGGACGGAGACAAGCCGGAGGGTGGCGTGCGCTTCACGAGAGCGAGCGGCAGCCTCGAGCAAACATTACTCGACTGGAAAGGAAAATAATTGGATAAGTGGTCGCCTGTACTTGTCAAGTTCGCCCAACTTTCCCCATTCCGTGCCTCTCTTAATGATTATCACACCTATTACCAGCCACCCTCTTCCCCAAGTAGCAAGTGGCACATTAATATAATCGACTTGCTCCGATCCGACATACAGAATGAACTGTGATGGAGAGCTAAGAGGAGGACTCTGATCTCGAAGAAAACCTAGGAATCACTCGGGGGTGCGGTTTATCTGCACCGATCGACTCCGCTTGATTGTCCAAGATTATGTGGCAGAATGCCTGCTCTGATGCCCGGCGACGCACCTATTGATTTTGCGGGAGAGGGTGGCCGAGTGATGGGGCTGAGGGCAAGTGAGAGATGAGGGACTGCAACGGTGGTAAAGGTGGTCGAACGACGAGTCCACTGATCATTGGTCTCCAATGCTCCAAGACGCTCAAGTTCTCCTCTTCTAATCCAAATCTTTCAATATACTCGGCGAAATCAATCCGCATCTCGCATTAGTCCGCGAAATTGATGGTCCATCGAAATTCTTCCGGGAGAAAGTGAAGGGAAACTGTCGCCGTGAAGGGCGAGCGAGGAGGGATCGAGGGGATGAATCGTCTGTTGTTTGTGGATATCCGAAATGAACTGGCGGTCCTTCTGGCCGAGGCCGAATACTCCGTAATCCCTCCACGGTCTACGTGAGGAGAAAATCAGATTTCTTAAACGTCAGGCGGCGAGAGCCTAGTGAATTCGAGGGCTCCTGTCGGCCGAATGAAAAATTCGACGGGATTTCTCTTGGACGCTTGAACCACCCCTACTCCGAATCGCCTCGGAGAATCCCGGGTTCTTGAAAATATGAAGTCGAAAAGAGGGCTAGTATCTCTCCCGTGTTCTCCCCGGGAAACCAGGAGAAATGGCAAGTAAATACTGCTCGTCCTCATCTCGTTTGACAGAATCCCCCTCCGAAAGCCGCTCTTTTTATTCGTCCGGGTGTAATTAGTTCTCGATGAATTACGAGTTTTCATTATCCAGTCAACTCGTCAGTGTGAGGGCTAGATGTTTGCCCGGCCTCAATTAAATCATCCGGGCGGCGCACGCTGCGAATAATAAATGCAGAGCAAGACTGGGACGAATGCTCGGCCGGCGTAATTGCGCAACTGCGCTTAATTCGAATTCCCCGATGATAATCGATGGTCATTAAACAGACGGCGGGCAGGGAGACGGAATGCCGGGCTCCGCTTTTGATTTTAATTCAACTTAACGCGCGAACAATTCCCGCCCGATATTGCGGGAAAGCGCAGAGCGCGCGCGCGCGCGCGCTGCGAGCGCACCGCGGCAAGGCACTTCGTCACGCCTGCTTTTCGTTTTTCAATTAAAATAATCGAGTTTCCGTAGCGGCGTCCCGCGATAAACACGAGCTTGCCCGGGGAAATTTCCGCGGGGCTGTTCTCGAAAATAAATCGGAATAATGTTATCGAGGTCCGTCCAGATTTCCGGTTGGTCCAGCGGCCGCTCCGAGTGCTCTGCAAGTCGGGAAAGTAGTGAGGGCGGTGCGATTTGAGAACCGTCGCTTTAAAGCCCCACTTATCGAGCGCCTAGTTGGTATGATAATGTAATAAAATAAATGGAGGTTGCTGTTTCCAAGCGATATAGTCTGTCCTGCTTCCTCCTACTCTTCCACCCGCAGCTCTTCCTCTCTCCCTCTCTTGCATCGCCAGCTCTGATTCTCTGACTGCGTTCTACTTCGAGGCCGCCATCCCCGTTCATCCCCCAGGCTTTCTCCATCTGCGCTGCTCTCCTGGCGTGTGGATTCGAGCACGACTCCGTTTCATCTCGCCAACCCCCTCGTCGAACCTCTCTCTCCTTCCCTCCGTCCCTCCTCCTCTCTCTCTCCCACCATCGAGGGCAACCCTCCCGGAGGTCGCCACTGGAGTTCCACGCAGCCCTGTGTCTGCGTGAGAGTGTGTGGCTCTCTGGCCGAATGGAATGGAGCTCACCTCGAAAGCGAAATACAACAAGTCCCGCCGCCATTGCTGGGTCACCCTTCAGCGGGAAGTTTGTCGCCGGGCGTGGGTAGGGGCTGACAAGCCCGCGACGAGTCACCCTCCCTGAAAGCCCTCAACCACCCCCGAATTACCGGCCCCTGAAATACTGTTAGTGGTGGGGAGGGCGAACGAGAGAAATCTCGGCTTTATGAGCCACGTTCAGACGTGACGTGCTCTCTCGCAGATTTTCCATGGAAAAATCTCGTAGGGAGGATCCTACATTTTTCATACGCGACCACCTCACCTTTGACGGTGCGCGAAAACACTACTACTCTTGGACGATTCAACTGCACAGGACGATTAAAGGTGCGATTCAACTCAGAGTATAGTTATTAATGCATTTGAGATTGGAGAGAAAAATCATTGCAAAATGGAACTTGCGAAAGGCAGGAAGGGGCTGGCAATCGCTACTTTTCGAAAATGAGAGAATTGTCTCGGAGGTCTAAAATCCGCAAAGAGTTAGATAGTTTTGACCCCAACGGCCTCGGTCATCGAGAGGTTGACAGGAGGAAAAGGATGTTCCAAGGAACAGGGAAATCGAGTGGAGCGAGAGGGCCGTGGGGCGAACCGGTAGAGAGTAAGAGAACGGGAGCAAGAGAGGTCGAGAACTCCGCCCCTACATCCGCGAAAGCGAGTCAATACTATGACCACCCTTTCTCCTCGGTGTTGCCCTCTCAGCAATCCGCCGCCATTCCACCCCTTTCGACCCTCTTGCCGCCGGCAGCGATATCGAAATTCGTTACGTGTCGGGTCTTCCACCCCCGGGAAAGAGCTCTGCCGTGTCACGAAGCAAACGCTCGAACACTCGTAAGCTGCTGCTCCCGTGAACGGAAGTGGAGGTGTGCAGCAGCAAGGAGACTTTCAAGAATTGGGCGAACTCCTTGTTTCCCGTTGCCGGAAGTTTCAGCATTGACACAGCAAGCCTAATGTAATTGTTTGCGCCCTTAAAAGAAGACAAAAACACTCCTTAAACAATAAAAGGAGTCATTAATAAAGTATCGAATAAATCATTATTTTTTCTGTGGAGGCAAAGGATTTACGCGACGGGGGTTGATATCCTGGAAGCGGCCCACTTCAAAGGAAGTACTCGCTTCTGATTCAACGAGCAAAGAGTGTATAATGCCGATACCAGGGGAAAATCAATTTGCAAGGATACGGTGGGGCCAGGAACGGGCATTCCGCGGTACCGATCGAGAAGGAATTAGGAAAGGGCGAAGCCCCTGGCTGCCGGGGCGTTTAACTCCCCGATTGCTTTGACAACTTAAGCAGGCCCTTAAACCTCGCTCGAGCCTCCATGTAATTTATAAGGGAGAAGAGAGAGAGAGACAGAGCGCGAGGGGCCAATTCCACCGGGGACCGTCAAACTGCCATGTGGCAAAACCCGCCCCTGGGGGAAGTCAGGGATTAGACGGTGATAAATAAATATGTACGTTTATGCAACCACCGCCGTGTCACGACTGCCTACACTCTATTCGAGTATCTCCAATCACTCCGCTCTCTCCTGTTTGCTCAGCACGCTCACCCTTCCTTGAATAAACAGAAATTGAAGTCATACCGTCGCAACCTTTGACCCCTCCGCCCTCGAGAGTTGCTTCGGCCAAGAATCGAATTAGGCATGCGATCAACTCTACATGGGACAGGTGATGGGAAGATGGGTGGGTTTTAATGGAATATTAATATGATATTAGTATCCAAAATGAACAGTTACCGAGATTCCTTATACGTACTTTTATTACAAGTAATCGTTAGAGTACATGCTGCCGAGTGAGTATGTGTAGACCTTTTACAGCGAGTAGTATCACAACACGAAATATACACAGGGAGAAAGCACAGGTGAATAACTTTTTACAGCTTTTCTTGATAGAAACTTATCTTACGTACTCGTGTGTACCGGGAATGTCTGGAGCACCGAGTCCTACATGTATATCTGCACGACGAAACTAAGATACAAGAATAGAAATGAACTTGGGAAGATTCCCACCTTGGGATTCGCTCGCATAGAATACCTCGGAATGCCGAGATTTCGCTTACCGAGCATGACGAACCTAGCGTTCGACAAAAGTGTCTCTAATAAATAAATACATACACATGTCTAAAATTCGTAGTACTATCGAGCCTGGGACGAGCACACGCGGGAATATTGCGAGTATCGGCCCTCTCTAGTCTAGTCGAATCACCGACTGGAGGATTGGGGCTTTGTTTTTAGGCCAGACTTTCCAACCACGCAAAAGAATCATACCACCCCGCCCACTGCTCTCGACCAACAACGAGTCGCAGATTGGGGAATCAAATCGATGCCTATGAGACTATGTGTACATCCGACTTTGGCTACAAGTTGATATCCTGAGAATAGGATACTGCCCAGTCAAGAACCATGAGGGTTCTACGTCCTTCTCCAAGGATCATGGTTGACAGGTTATTTCTCTAGTTTTTATACATGTCGCAGAGGACCTTCTCCATGGGAGTATTCCCGATGGTCCTGTGGAAGTAGATCAGCTCGACCCTGGTGGCGGGCACAGCCCTCAGCAAAGGGAGCAGTAGTAACAGTCTACCAAATCTCGCGGGGCTTCCGGGTTGCTGGGCTCTCGCGTGTTGTCCCAGCATCACCTGAGCTTGGTCCTGCAGGTTCTCGATCTGACTGGAGTCCTTTAGCCCGCGGGTCTCTGCAACAGTGTCAACTAGTCCTTAGAACAAGCCTCACAGACCAGCCCACCCTTTCCATTGGCGTAATAAGCTGGAGAACGGCCAACTATACTGTTTAGGCGTGGATGTCGACGAACCTGGTCGAAAGAGGACGATGGCCTTCATGCAGGCGAACTCCGCGGGGTCGACCATGACAGCCTTGTATCTCTGCAGGGTGTCGTGGAGATGCCGCACGTCGGCTGCCACCTGGCTCGGTTTACCGGTGCTCGTCTGCAGGTGAATCCCCGAGTGCGGATGCTGATGGGGCGAGAGGGTGAGGGCAGTCAGTTCGGCTGCGCTGAATAGAGGCGAGGATTCCAGCGGGAGACACCACTGGACTGCGTTTAACAGGAATAATTCCGACCAAGCCTCTTCCAGTAGGATCACCTGTCACACATTCGTCCAAATTCTCGTCAGCTCATCGCACCCAGACACTGGTCGGTTGTCAAAGTTCCAGAGGCAAATGTATTTCCCTGGCAGATGAACTAATTGAGGGTGACAAGTGTCTGTACCTGGTCCCTGAAGGGTAGACTGGCGAAGGAGGGTAGATTCTTCGCCCACTTCACCGCCATGAACAGTAATCTCGCACTAGTCTCGTAGACCGTTTCCGCACTCGCTGGCGAGTACAATGATGGAATCACAGGTGGAAGCTGCGCGCAACCGCTTCGTTGAGGTGTCAAGGGTTCTTCGTTCGTCACGTCTATGCTATCCTCGGATGCATTACCTGTTATCAACATTTATAGTTCAAGTATACCCGACCAATAGACGGAGACTCTTAATCCAATGGGCATCCAAAGAGAAATAATCTATCTTTATACTTTAATTTAAAATAAATGTCTCTAGCACACTCATTAATTATTCCAAGAGAAATGCAATAATTATGTACCATCGTCGTTATCCTGGCGAGGGGGTGTCGCCGCACTGGCGGAGTTGGTGGTGGGTGCCACAGTGGGCAAAGGTAATGGAGTCGTGTATCTTGCCATCGCCAGAGACACAGGTGGCCTGTAAGAAGAGATTTCCCGCACTGTATTCCAAAGACCCCACCATCCGTGCCGATAAAGCTATCGCATCCCCTGCGCCTATACTCATTAAACAAAAGCATGCCGGCTGCCAGGGAACATCTAATAATCACTGGGCCACCCGAAGCTTGAATCCCCGACCGTCCCGACGCCCGGCGGCGCCTCGCGTCGCGATCGAGCCTGGCGACTCGCGACAACTTTAATCGGCTCGAGCGCGAATTTTGTTTGCCACGCGGAGAACGTGTGTCTCGCGCAGGGATTTCGTAACGTAGATCTCGGGGTAGGTAGGCCAGCCAGCAGCAAGTGCAGGCGTACGCTGAGCGAGGACGGCAAGCGTGGCCAGCGTGTTTCGTGCTTCCGATGAACAATCGTTCCAGTCAACGATTCGCTACCAACACCCACCCCGAAAATCGCTTCTGCAAATGACACTTCACAGTGAGACTTTGGTTAGTATACCCGCTTTCTCGAAAGCTGAATTCTTCTAGCTCAATGGGTCCTCGGGCTCCCGCGATTGATAGATCATTCATACTCCTTGAGAGAAGAATTCCTCAATTCGTTAGACGAATGTCGGGAGTATCTTCTAACGGGATGCATATCACCTCGAACTTCTCCCTAATTCCCAGCAACTCTCTGCGACTACGGAGAGCGCAGTAGAGACCATCGGGGTGGCGTCGCGTGGCCGTCGGAAGATCAATGCCTCGCGGCAGAAGGCGTCGGCGAAAATGGCGTTACCCACTGGCAGGAACTTCGCCAGCTGCTACATGGAGCTGTGCAAGGTGGACCATCGTCGGCCGCTGCCTCTCATCTGCGTGGGCTTGCCCTACAGCCTCGACTTCACGACCGACCGCGTCAAGATGGACGACTGGACGCCGATACTCAACTCGTTGACGCTCGACCGGAGCCTCAAGTCCATCAACATCCGCAGTAGGTTCCAGTGTCGCAAGCCTCTGGAGGAGATCAACTCGGAGGAGAAGGCTCGCGCGATCGGCGGCAAGGCGCCGGTCGTCCTCACTCGCTACATTCTCGAGTGGTTGTCGCACAGCGTGAGTCAGTGCGTCAAGAACTCGACGAGTCTTACGGTCCTCGAGCTCGAAGGCATCCCCTTTCCAGCCGACTGTTTGGCAGTGCTGTGCGTCGGCCTCGCCAATACTCGCAGCCTCCAGCATCTCTCGCTTCAACGCTGCTACATCGGCGACAGCGGCTGCGAGCTCATCTGCCGCACGATCGCCGACGTCCACAGCATCCGCTCGCTCAATCTCAGCTTCTGCGAGCTGACTTTCAAGTGCGGCGCAGCCTTGGCCGCAGCGCTTTCCAAGCAGAAGTTGCTTCTTTACCACGACGCTTGGAAGGAGTCTCTGAGATACAGGGAGCCCGATCTCGAAGCTATGCCTGGGTTGCGACGATTGACTTTGAACGATAATCCTCGTCTTGGAGACGCTGCCATGCTCGAGCTCATCGAGTCCGTGAGGGATAGTCTCTGGTTGAAGGCGCTGGATCTCCAACGCTGCGGCCTCACCAATCGAATTGGCAATGACGTCATCGCTCTCCTCGATCACAACAACACACTGGTTGTATTGGACGTGAGGCAAAACGGCGGCCTCAGCGAGGACATCGTCAAGGAACTGGTGCGGAGGCTGAACGAGAACGACGCCGAGGGGAAAGCGGAATACAGGTGGCTCGGCGTATCGCAGAAGGATCAGAGAACCGCGTCGGCTGGCTCTCGAAAGAGAAGCGACAGCGAGGAGACTGGCAAGCCCTTGACCAGGACGCGCAGTGCGATGTCTATATACAACAGGAAGACTTGTCAGAAGCTAATACCGAGGAGGCCGATGGTCCCGATGTCGCCGAGAGCAAGGAGGATCATCACGAAGCCTCCCCTGCCGCAATTGCCGAAACGCGATTTCCTCCACCGACGCGAAGAGCCGCAGCCGGTCGTGCAGAACGGACATCCGACGCCTCCCAAGGTGTCTCTGCACTTGGACCTGCAGACGCGCATCCGCAGAGTTACCACAGAGACGAGCGAGTACATCGAGCAAGTGGAGGAGGCTGTAGGTGCGGCAGACGAGCCGGAGGATGCATCGGTGAAGAGCACTGACTCGGAGAAGATCGACGCCTCCACGCAGATCGGCGAGGGTTCGGATGGACTGGACGGCGTCAAGTTGCAAGTGGTCATGAGCCAACTGGCCGAGATGAACATGAAGTACGAACGCTTGCTGGAGGCCAGCACTCAGAACGACGCCTTGCTCTGCGAGGAGCGAGACCGCCGGGAGGCCGCGGAGACCAAGTTACAAACGACTCGGGAGAACCTGCTCCAGCTGGAGGAGGCTCTGAGGGAGAAGGAGAGCGAGACGAGAGGCCTGGTCCTACTAAGTCAGCAGTCCCTCGATGAGATCTGCAGCTCGTTCGATCAGCTATTAGAGATGCTGGACAGCGTCTCGAGGAATCCGCTGACGCACCGCCGGGAGCTGACCGAGGCGACGGTCATCACCGAGGACATAAAGCGTCGCGTCGCCTCGGTCATACGGAAGACCAAGTCGGAGAACCTCCGGCACGGGTACGTGGTCGACGTCGAGGAGGTCGAGACGGCCAGGTACTTCGAGGGCGTGAAGAAGTTCGCCAAGTCCGAGAGCGACATGCGATCGAGCCTCCCGCCACCCTCCAAGCTCCACGTCGAGAGGGAGATAGGCGACAACCCGAATGTCCGCCCGATCTCGCCGACCAATCAAACCATCCAATACCAGGACCTCGAGGCGAAGGTGCCCATGTCGCCGAGCGAGAGGGCGCGCGCGATATTCGCTAGTATCGTCAACGCGGGCAACATGATGGAGTTCGATTCTCAGGTGGACTAGGCGGACTTCCAAAGGAGAGCTGCGTGGCAAGTGCCCATGGAGCCACGTCTTTCTATGTATAGAGCGTATTTACACGTTTCTGTAAAGTATAGTGTGCGACTATATATACATGCCGAAGGCACGTAAGACGCTGAAAATTTCTACGATACCCGCGAGGCCCTCGAGAGCGACAAACGCACCTGTATGTATGACCCTAGCAGGCCGAGCACGCGAAGCTGCGCCGATAGTAAATCATCTATATGTCCATCTACGAATCACCGACACGATGGTCCGTTTATATAGTCACGTTTTTCTTAGCCCGACTTTGTCCACGGAATAAACACTTTCTAGTACTTGTACTAAGAACTAAGCTCGCTCTATCGAGGACTAGTTATTCTGGCGAATTAACAAGTAGTTGAAGGTCGATTCTAGTCAGACTTGTCTCGCATTCGCCTTGTTCGCTTTCTACCAGGAAAGATAGAAGTTTGTGAGAAATTAATAGCTTACAATTCCCACAAAAGTGCAAATAATGGAAAAGAGTCTCGATTTGAAGCGGGGCCTTCGATCTACCAAGAGGAAAGTGATAGTGCAGCTAGCCGCGGCACGTTCGCGGAGGCTGCGGATATCTTTGTCGAAGCGGTCGTCGCTTTTAACGTTCACCCCTTGGCGCTCTATGGATTTTCCATTAGTTCCGACTTGGCTGGCAGCGGCTACCTGAAAAACGGTCAGCCACGGCCTGCCGGTCAAAGGTAATTTTTCATGATAGATCACGCTCGGCGTGGCGTGCGCTCTGCCGCGAGTATCCGAGCCCGTCTCCGCCACGCGAAAAGTAAGCCTCTCTACCCAGCACGGGATCAAACGTGCCAACAACAACGTCGCACCGCACTCTCTACACTCACTCTCTCTCCACCTGCTGCGGAGCCCACGGCTTCTCTCCTCTCCTCTCGGACATGCCCGATGACTATCGATCACCAGCCTCCCCACACACGCGCGCTCGGCTATTCTCTCGCATTATCCGATCGGGCCTCGGGACCTAATCGTCCGCGCGGAAAATTCACGCGGCGTGCACGCGGCTCTTCCTCGAGAATACATGCATCTTAGAGGGAGGAGAGGAGGAGCTCGACGCTGGCCTCGCTGGAAAGTGGAGCGACATCATCGTCTCCTCTATACACTTTTAGCGAGAGCACCGAGCGAGGCTTTCCTTCGCCTCGCTTTCTCCCGCCTCTCTCGCTTCACGGCGCAACCCCGAGAAAGCCTCTTTAAGTATCTACTTAGTTAACTGTCTACTTCGTTAACCGGCTGCTACTTTAATCGATTGATCGCCGGCTACTTTTAGTCGCGGCCTCCCTTTAAAGGGAGTAACGATCCTCGCCGCTATTTCTCTCGGCGAGGGACGACATGATGAGAGAGGCTTACCCGAAAACACCGACGGCCACGGCGGCTTCTCGCAGCGCTCGCTCCTGGTCCATCTCGACGAGCGCCTCCGGCCGGATGGTCGCAGTGTTCCTTGGCTGCCGCTCGTTCTGCACGGCTGCAACAGAAGCGTGAACCGATTCCGGCTGCCAATTACGCTCGGACATCAATTGCAGTAATTACAAATTATTTTCCGCGATAGTGAACCTCCAAGGGGACGCTTCTGATATGTATATTCTAGCTTCTGGAAGTCGGAGACCGAAGTGGACATCTATCGCAAGACGAGTGTCTTTAATGCTAGGATGGAGTTAAGAGTATTTCCAGTTTCCGTGGGGAATGGTCTGTGGCTTATGGTGTAAAAGCGGGTCACGGCGCAAGGGTACTCGTGCATCGGGCGTCCGTTTATTGCGGGAGTACGAGATGGTCTTCGCGCTCGCGCGTGTGTTATGTACAAAGCTCATCGTCATCAGTGGCCTTTCGCGTCGTTCAGAAGCGCCGCGATTGGACTGGTATTAAGTAATCGTCGTGTAACATTATGCAAGCCAGACCATTGATCGTGTGGCGCTCTCTCCTACTCTCTCTCTCTCTCTATTCTGTTATGGCAGTAGGAGGCCAGCCGTTCGAGACAATCGGCTCTCGCGCTCGTTACACTACAGCTAGGAGACTCTCTCCCTCTCTCTAACTATCTCCCTAACAGCGTCTATTTATCTCGCTACCCCCCGAGTTATCTGGGTTATTGAAATATTCGCCCAACACAGTGAGAGCTCGCTCCGGCGAGTCTTGGCGGATTAATCTGGGAACAAACGATTGGAAGGAGCTGCATCGAGCGAGCGAGCGACCGCCCTCTCGTCAGACTCACGTAACGTGCCGTTATATCACGTGGCTCGCCTGCCACTGACAGAGCGTGAATTTAACGGATGCCCAGAAATCGGACTGGGTTTATTGTCGGCCTCTCCTCTCCCGGCGCACAGAGATATTCCTATATATGTAGAGTACGTGTGGCCGCGATGTAACGTGCGTGCAAACACGCTGTCTTGTTCGGTAACTCGATTGGACGCGAGAGGCTATTCATCCCCCAAGGTAAATTTAAGCCGGCCGCTCCGCTGGCGGCACGCGCCCCATCGCCCGAAACGATCGCGGCGAGCTAAGATCGGCATCCCATTAAACTCGAAATTGCCACAAGCGGAAGAGCGACGATTGCGAGGGCATTTGTTTGTCGGGCAAGTTTGCGCAGGTGCGCTCGCGCTCGGTAATAAGTCAGCAAGTGCGCGCGCCGATTTTCGCACTCCGTCCACTAACAAACAGGTATTTCTAATAAGGCGAACTTTCCTTATTTTCACCGATCGAGCCGGCCCCGCGCTCTGCTTTGTTTCCGCGCGCGTGCGGGGAAAATATTGTCTGTTTTCGACCTCACCTTCAATCTTGGCGCGGCTGCGACTATGGCGGAGTGTTTGTCGCGTGACGTATAATTGCGAGCGGTGGAATTCTGAGAAATCTAGATCGCGAGATGCAGCAGTCAGAGAGGCATTCCGCCGTGAAAAGGGAAAGAGAGGAGGTCTGTCCGTGCGTCTGTGCCCTTAGCGGGCAGAAGCAGGGGCCAGGCGTTAATGCTGTCGCGGCGATTAGGGCACTCAGTGGCGTGTAACGTCGTGGAGAACGCCGCCTTTTTTCCCTCCTGCCTCCCTTTTAGCGCGGCACGGGCGCGCAGTAATTTCGTAATAATAAAAAGCGTGCCGACTCGTTTTACCTTCGTCGTCTGGCGCGCTTTACCCCGCTGAGCGGCTTAATAGGATCCTCCTATTTCGTCAAGCCTTTCCTCCCTTTTCGCTCCCGTAGCTCCCGACGCCCCCGACAATCCGTCACTTTTTCTCCCGTTTACCTCGGCGACGCGCCTAAACGCTCTAACGATACGACGGACCTTTAAGCTCCCCGGCCTCCTTTAACGCGGCATTCGGAAAATCGAGCCTGCGAGCTCGCCCCCGCATGCGAACGCGTCGGTGTTGAACCGAGCTAAGAAGGTGGTCGACGGACTTTGAGTCGGGGAAGGAAACAGGAGACTTTTAAGAAACTAGGATTCTAAAAGCTTTCTTCTAGGAGCTGGAGAAGTCCACCGAGCTGCCAAAGGCTACCCACGCTTTTCTTAGTCGTCGTCCTGGCTAGTGTCTTTACTGAAATTACTGCCCTTCAGGCTCGCTCGTACTTAGTGCGATGGGATAAGCGTTCCTTTACGGATCGCTTCACTCTCATTTGCGTGAAGCTCACCGTGGGAGGTCTCGTTCCCTTTTTCGAGCCGCGGCTCTCTTCTTTGCTTCGCCTCTTTGCCGCCACTTTCTCTGACTCACTTTTGCGGCATAATTTGCGTACGCCCGCCCACCACCGACAGCCCTCGTGTCATCGTTTGCTCATCGATGTGTCCCCTCGGTGGTTGGGGCCGAGGATAAGTGGACCAAGAAAGGATGCCGCGTAAGGGAAACCAGTAGTCTTACCGGCACTCAAAAGTAAGGAAAATTAAGGGGACCTTCCAGAAGAATCAGGGTTATCATCATTTCGAGATCTATTAATAATTCGTCTTCGATTTGAGTGAAGCGAAGGAAACTCGGGGGCGTTGGAGGGTGCGGAGGGAAGAAGCAGCGGAAAGGCCGAACTACGGATTTCTGCTCATGCAGATCGAGCGGAAAGGGGATAAGTGCGTTGCATACGTTTATTTCCTCCAATTAACCCTTCGGGGGTTGGTCGAGGGACACGCGACCATCGCTAACGACCGCGGTGTTTGCGAAGAGCTGTGCGGTGCTTCGACCGGCGGCGCCGCGGCGAACCGCATCCCCGAGAACACTCACCCCCCGAGCACCCCCCTTATTTCGCACTCCCGCTGCTCACCGACACTTTTCGCTACTACTCGCTCCATCACGATACTATATTGCGATATTATTCCAATTTGCGAAACTTGCACGAAGACAACTCAAAGCGAACGAGAGCAGTGGTTAATGTCTGACTAGCGGTGTACGTATTCTACTTGGGTGTTGATTACCAACGCAGGGAGCGAACTCGTCTCGGGATGGAAGACGGAAGGTTGCATGGCGAATGCGAGGCGAAAGGCAAGGAAGAAAAGTTCATCTCGTCGCGGCAGGTGTTCCGCGGTACACGTGGGAAGCATTAAGAGTTGGATTGAAGAGCGCGGAGTTAGCTGGTGCGGCGTCGATTGCTCCCCTGGCTTTATCCAGTTATTTATGTCGCCGGCACAAAGGCAGCAACCCTGCGATCGCTCGAACTACGTCTTCTGGCGGGGCGAGAAAAAGCTCGGGGGGTGTTACGCACGTTGATTGATTCCCGAGCGATAGGCGAGAGCTTCACCTGCGGCGAAGGATAATCCGGTGTATCCATAACTCCTATCAAGAGCACGCCGCTCTTCCGTAAAAGTTGAGCATCCAATTCGATCTCTCTCTCCCTTCCGTTCCCCACAATCCTATCACAATCCCACCCCCGATTTCCTTAGGATTCCGAGGCCGAATCTTTCGGGACTGAGGCCCCGGCCCAACCACAAACGGGAGTCTTTTCTTTGCGCGGAGAATAAAAGCAATATTTATTGAGATGATTTATGCTCACCGACTGGACATCCGTGGAGTGGAAAAGACATGTTAGGTATAGTTCAAGAAGGTAGAACATTATTCAGACTCAAACTGGGATACCGACATCGTCGAATTTCACGGTTTCTCGAGTATACGCGGGCGTAAGTGATTTCTTTTTGGAAGATTCGCAGCTTTAGCGCTACTTTCGCGAGCGGTGAATGATTCAAAGAGTATCCGGCAACTACTCACCATCCTTGTTCATGCCCATCTGCATGCATTTCTTCAAGCGACAGGCCTGGCACTGATTTCGATGCGCCTTGTCCACGATGCATCTTCCCGTACCAGCTTGGCATCTAAACAGAAATCAATCGCAGGAATCTATAAGAGAAACGAGGAACATAGGAGGCATTTTTCAATAATCATGCGAGAAGAAAGTGCGACTTGATTCTGGGGCTGATCGGTCGAGAGTGACATTTCATCGACTGGCAGGATGGTGGTACCGGAAAGAGGAGAGATTTCGAGCCCACTTGTCGGGAGTCCCGGGAGCGCACTGGCTCGACGACGTTAAATTCAATTACTTTCATTGTCGGTGTAACCCTGTTATCCCTCGCAAGGTTCCCGAAAACGCAGTGAGCCCTGCCACTGAGCGTGGGGTTCACGCGGCTTCGTCTTATGCCTCTTAATTTCATCCAATCCCACGGTAACCTCGTGCGCCACTTGGTCCCTTAGAGGGGATGATGACCTAAAGCCATTTCCTCTTTCACTCTAAGCCAGATTTAGTTTCCCCGATATTAACGCGTGTACCTCCCAATTCACACTCTACTCCTACTAATTCCTCCAACTCATATTAAATCTGCAGAATCGTCAAATGCCTTTATTAATAAAAATTCTAATTAAAAAACCATTCCTGGAATCGTCGCCGAAAAAAAAACTATGTCGAAACGAGTGGGCACGCTGCTTCAGTTCCATTAGTCCGCACAATTAATTCCTATTAGTCCCGAGATTATGGGCGGCGGATGAATGCGGGAGGTAGGTGGGATGACAGTAATCGCGATGAGAAAATGTCGATAGCCCGGGGCAGGCCGGTCCGGCGGGGCGCGACGGTCGTTCGATCAGTCTCCGGCTGTGTTAGCGCGATTTTAACTAACGTCACTCACAAGGAGGCAAAGTGGAAGCTGTGCCCTGAGAGCTAGTATCTTGTCCCGGGGCATTGGAAGGGTGGCTTCTTGGCCGAAGGGCGTCTCTGCTGGGGCCGGACGTTCTCTCTGGCTCTGCCAGCGGGGCGCCTCGTGCAAATTGATTTGCGTTCACACCCCAGCGAGCCTCCACGAAACTCCACGGGGTATTCCATACAGTCTATCTTCTTCTGCTCTGCCCTCTCTATCCGACTTATTTTTACCGAACCACCCTTCCCTTCCTCTCTCTCTCTCTTTCTCTCTCGGTTTGGCGCGGGGTGTGCGCTTCGCTCGCCGGCCGCTCGTCACTCACCCTTCAGAACCACATCATACATTTATTTACGCATCTCTCTGTTCGGCGCGCGCGGCCTGCCATTGTTTGCCTCATCGAGTTATCTCGGAGCATGTGCTGCCTGTTACCGCCGTCCAAACTCCGCGTACGTATGTATGTACTCTGTAACTAAAAGGGTGTTCCGCACTACCTTCATCCGCACTGCCGTCTCGCATGCTCGCAGCCTCTCAGGAGCTTTTCGCCAACGAGTGAAAAGACTCACAGAGCTTGAGCTTGCTCCCTCCGAAACTTTTCTACTCGAAGGAAAGCCCCCTTCGATTTATAATCGAGTGGATGTACCTATCAATGGTAATCGCGTCAATCGGCGGGCGCGTGATCAGTTGGCCGCGAAAGTTCAAGTGCACGTCCGCCGGGAGTACGTGCGAACTTTCGACGGGTGGGCTGCGTTCACGGAGGCTGCACTTAATTGCCTTTAACCGATCCGTAAAGTTCGGCATTTAATCCGACGATTATGGTGGCCGCAGTCGTCGCCGCGACCTGTATCGCATCCTCGGCGTCGGGACGCATCTGTCGCACCGTGCGAGCGCGCCCACCCTCCCCTGCTTCGTAATTGGTTATCTGTGCGGAGCCTCTTCAGATTCTCATCACATACCCTGGGCGCACCCTGCTTCCACGAGAATCAACCCCGTCGCGGTGAAAAGAGGATTCGCACCGCTGCGGGATGAAACGGTCATCGCACACGATGGCGTTCATTGAAATTGTCGGGCGGCCTTTTTTTTTAAAGCAAAATGATTCACGCACTTTCGACCGGTGCTTTGTCTTTAAATATTTTAAGTGTTCGCCGGTGTCGAATTCTGCTGGTTTGGTCGTGTTACTTCAGTACTCGTGAGTCAAAAATAACAGGGACTTATTATGTCATCGTCTCGCATTTGAATATACTTTTCTTTACCCTCTGGAAATCTAAAGAAAATTCACCGACGGGGCACCTTCAAATAGTGATAATTTATTTTCATTTCTAGTGGAAGGAATTTGGAAACTATTCTTTGGTGCTATGAGCTTAGATATCACTTGTAGGAGACCCAAGAACAGATGGATTAATGTAAATGACGCATTTGACTGATAATACGTACTCTGACGCGTAATGTTATATCAATACAAATAATCGGCATTTATTTGTAAATCTCGGCGCAAGTTAACGCAAACCTTGACTCAGCCGTGCGCCCCGATCACGGGTTTCGCAAACTTTTCCGAAGGAACACGTCGGGCGACAGATAACAAAGATTAGCAACTGATGCATAAAGATAATTCGCATTCGAATACTATTAAATAATTAATCCTCGGGTAATTGACCCGTTTGCAAATATTTAAGTGAAAATTAAAGCTCGCGATCTCCACGTTAGCTCGGCATACATGATTGAATATACGTCCGCCCCTCTGATACGGTCTGTATGGTTTTGACGTGAAAGAGGAGAAATTCTGACGGCAATTAGAGCAGCACGCTAGGAAAACACTGTGAAAAGAATGTTTTGGCAGACGGTCCTTCCTCGATCGAGTAAAAAACAAGTCTGCCGACAGTTTAGCGAGCCGAGTTTACCGTGAGTCGAGGTGGCCAAACGCGGCCATGATTATTTGGTCCCAGTGAAAATAAAACATCAAAGAAAATAAACTTATTTTTGCGTGCCAGTATGTTTTTAGTGCAGGAAAAGCGAACCCATTAGTATCCATCTCGATAGAATTAGTCAGTGGAAACGACCCACGATCTTTACTATTAAAAAATAGATGGAAATAGTAAATTGTTGATCAAATCATCAGTTAATGATCGAATTTACAGCGCGCAAATACGAATGTGCTTTTTGCGGCGAAAATCAAGGGGCTCGTCTTTCATCGCGAGATAATGCGGATAAGCAAAAAGTTGTAAATGATAACCATCAAGAGTTCATGACGAAATATCGAGTTCTTTGTGTCTCCCATTAACTTGTTCTAATTCAGTTTTACTCAAACTTTACTTATTCAATTGACACTCTGCCTTATTTCCTTCTCCATTATTAATAATGATTCCTCGAAGTTTACTGACCGCGGGTGAAAACATACGTCGAAGGCGAAAGACTGTCACTTGAAATAATACATTCCGATCCCCCCATTCACTGATGAAACCACCTTCACCGCGCGACGCAATCGCGCACTCTAACCGGATCGCTTCCTATTTGCACAATGATTATATTTCGCGTCAAACATCAATGCAGCTACGACGATCATTTCCTCTCGATTTTAATCAACTATCAGCAGCCCCAACTCTTAAAAACTTTTTTATTACGAGGAAATCTAATGCCATCTCAAACTATCAGAGTCTTATCAAACAGTGGCGTTAAACGACTATTCAAGAACGGAATTTCCGGACGGTTTTCTGATCAAGTGAGGCACAGGTTACTCGGACAGACTTATCCATGAGTTAGCGCTAGTCACGTAGACATGTAGTCGAAGGTATACTGCGTCGGCTACGTATGTACGTGTTCTCGGTGGCGCGTATGTGATGCTAGGAGTGTGGTCGCGTGTAAAACGGATCAGGCTGCCTAGCAGACAGCGATTCCGGGTTGAGAGGGATTCGATGGAGATGGATGGCCGATCCCGGGGGACTGTAATAGTACGGCGGGCGTTATACAGAGAGTGAAGCCGGGTTAGCTCGATAGGTCCTCCAGGCTTCGACATTATGCCGTTCCGCATTGTTGCCCGGTATTACGATGAGCCCACTCGACTCGGGCCACATGGCGCCCACCTCTCTCCCTACCGATCCCCACCTCAAACGCGGGACCTGCTGCACACCGACTATCTAGTTCGCCGAGGTCCCGGCCCTTGCCATCCCTTGCCAATGTAAACAAACGCTACCGGCATCCGACACTTCGCACTCCCATTAGAGGTCGGTGACCTCCGAACCTTATTTTTCTTACAGATTACTGGAATGTTATTCCTATTTGACTAATGCTGGTATAAGTCATATACAAATATCAGAATTTAGACATCAAAAACTCTTCTTAGAATGACCATTGACATAATCGGGAAATTTTTAAGGTAAAAAAGTGATTGTGATACGAAATCTAATAATCTACGTGCAAATTGGGTTATTCCTCTCATGTCGATTAAAACTCACCTGTATATCAGCTTCCTTCGAACGCTCCTCTTAAAAAATCCACTGCATCCGTTGCAAGCGAGGATCCCATAGTGTTTTCCCGAGCTGGTGTCCCCGCAGACGACGCAGATGAGGCCGAGGCTCCTGGGAGGTTTGCCACCGTGTTGCGATTGCTGCTGCTGCTGTTGTTGCTGTTGCTGCTGATGTTGTTGTTGCACTTGGCCCAATAGATGGGGATGCCCGTTGCTGAGGGCCGTCAGATAGGGAGACCTGGCGAGAGGGAAGTCGCTCGCCATCCCCCGGCAGAGTGGCACGGGACACTCCTGGACCGGTCGGCTGGCGTAGGGATCGTGGCTGGACGTCGATCCCGTCGCACCCAGAGGACTGTACCTCTCCGGCAGACCTGGAGATATGACACTGCTTTCGCCGGAGTCTGCAGGCAAAAGAGCGAGGGACTCACTGCCGGCCCTTTATTGTAGCCTCACCTCATATGGTGGGATTAGGAACTCTCTATGTGAACTTTTGCGTCAGAAACGTCGCATGGAAAGTCGGTGGACAACTAAAAGATTTACGAGAATGTGTGTGGCTCGGTATAAAATGTAAAAATTGATGATTCTTAGCACCAAAGAAAATCAGGAGAGTTTCGGTATGGAAAATGAGATGCTCGTGCCATTGAAGTTTAGACATTTACGTTGCTTAACTTGACAAGGCACACGACAAATATTTTATCAAGCAGCACTTGCCACTTCCTCAGTAAGCGAAAAACAACCATTCCGCCGAATTCCATCACAGATAACACTAATCCTAGGTATGGGGGTGGCATTCTTGTTGCCACAGGTTTCCTCTCGCGAGATCTGTTTGTCAACAGCCTCCAACTTCGATCGCGACAAATATGTTCGATTGTGAAAAACATACCGCGAATGAAAGAAGCTTGCAATCGTCGGAAACGTCGACTTGTACTTAATCATTTTTCTCGCTTTCATTTATTTCGGGAGTTGCGGAATCAGTTGGACAGGATGCAGATTAAATGAAACCAGCCGAGAATTTATGATCGACAATTCTTCCCCGATTAAGCGCTATTCATCCTATTCGATCAGTCGGCTGTTACACAGGGATAATCCCGTGGATCTCGGCGGTGTGTCGTGTAGCTAGCATCCCTTGATTGATTCTCGCGAGGCGGGGCTGTCGGTAGCGCATAAAATAATCGTATCTCGTGTCCCGGTATCTTTAGTCTCGCGGACAATAGAGGCGAACCCTCCCATCAGCTCCAGAATTGGCAAACAAGAAATTTGGGGCATGCTCGAGTATTTTCGCTCGATGAGGCAATGTTTACATCCTTTATCGACGATGTATAGATCACTCGATAAAACAATTGCGCGCGATCAACAAGTTTTTCACTATGCTTTTGTCGTGAACCGGGGATAATATTAGTCCGATCGGCGTCTTTCGTCAATTCCCCCCAGTAGGATCACCTGTTCTTAAGAATTGGTCTCGGCCACCCTCCGTGGTCCATGGAAAGTGTACCAAGGCTACACGTGGCAGATAAAGAAGGCTAAAACTATTGAAGCCGAGAGGAATTGGGAGAACTCGTGATGGCGGTGGAATTTCTTTTCTCATCCCACTGAATCACCGTTGCCCGATAGCTTATGGCTTCGATTCTCAAGGGGTGCGCGCCGCCGTTTCTTCTGGCTTTCCACCCCAGGGCTTAAGGCGGCCTCGGCCCGCGACACACCACGGCAAACAGTATTTACATGGCGAAATGAGTTCTGGAAAAAGTGCCGCTACGAAGACATAGCCGACATTAATATTTATGGTGGCAGTAAGTCGCGACGGAACAACCGGGATCTCCCGCAACGGGAGCAGTTCGCAAATGTCCACCCCCACGCCCAACCTGCCGCGAACTTTTATGTCTCGAGTTTTCAAAGAAATAATTGAATCAAATCTGAAATTAATGAAAAGGAAGCTGTGGAACGATTTTACATGTCGAGAGCCAATAACAAGTAGGCACGGCGGTCGTCATTCGGCGAAGAAATCATTCATAAGGTGGATGAATGCTCGATGAAGCATGAAAATATTGGGGCGTGCGACGCAAACATCGGTGCGCACACTTCGAACAAACATGTTTCAAGTCTGCCCAAGTTTCCGCGCAATCTTGATAGGCCTCGACAAGTCGTCGATGCGTCTTGCCTTGAGGTTGAAGTTAATAATATTTTGAACCTCCCGAGATGCATCCTTTCGACGCGCATATTTCCCCCAAATGGGTTAAGACAACTCCGTCACCAAAACGACGTTCAAAACAATGCCTGATATCGGTCATGTTTTTTTCCTCGTCGTGAAACGCAATTGCGATCTATCGAGAGCCAGGGGACTCTGAATTCCACGACAATACAAACATTCTCAGATTTGTTTCTCTCGAGTAATGTAGAAAGAACACTTAGCTTTAGACCTCGAGCAGTTAAGTGATTCTGCCGAGTGGTAATGAGTTAACGAAGCGAGTCAATTGGTTGGCGTTAATGTGATTCGTCCTTTGCTACTCGCATTAATAACTCTAATGAAAAGGAGGTCGTGGAACATCTGCGTGATCAACGAAATGCGATTTTCGTCTTCCTGTCTGCCGGGCGACTTTATTAGTCACGGGGAGAGAGCCGGCGAAATCGCATTTGTCCGCCGACTCGAACCTGATCGAGAACTCGTTCCCGTCTCGTTAAGGGTGCACGGGGTCAGATAGAGAGAGGGAGAGAGATCCGTTCGAATTACCATGCGGATCGGCGACGAACTAGCCCGATATCTGGTTAGGTCTCACTGTAACCCACTCCGAAATCATTTAACCCTGCCCCACTGCAGCCGAGCGCTTGTTTAAGTGCGAGCCGACCGGAAACTTCGATCGCACGAGACTCAGGAAATGCCGTGATCCGAATAGTTCCTCTACCCGCCCACTTTAATCCCCATTGTTGATTGCTTCCGAGATGAATTTTACTCCGATTCGGGAGATTTGAATGCTCACACCAACGTTACTCCTCTACGATTCTTACTATCGTCTAGATAGTCCGGATTATACAGTCACACTAAAACTTTATCGCCAATGGCTTCATCGTCGCGTTCTCCACCCTTTAAATCCTTTCACAGCTATCATTTCGACAACTGCCCCATCTAAATACGCGAATCGTCATTGGCAGGCACGTCGAGCTCGCCACTAGGAAGAATGAAATCGCACATCGTCCCGCCGGTATCGCCACATCCGAGATCCCCTCATTAATGCAACGCACGCAACGCCCTAAGCTTTCCGATCTCGTTAACGAACTACTGTGATTGCTTCGCGAGAACAAGCTTTAAAATCTCGCTGAAGTACAGCGCTGAAAGAGAATGAGATCGTCCTCAAATAGGACAGACTTTCAGCTACATAGTGCTCCTCCTAGAAACTACTCGTAACACGCATTCTCTTATCAATGCAAAACCGCATCTGCTTCACGAAAATACAATGACAGGATATGAAAAGTATAAAGTTTCTAATAACCGTAAAATCCCACTTCGATCCTTTAGAATGGGTATTAAATACACGCGTGATTTTCTGCACGCATCTAATAGCAAGATCGGCACGTGCCTGCTCCCGTTCTCACGGGCACGCGACATCGTTATGCCATTAGACTAATCAAATCTGGCGGTGTCCTCGCGAAATACCACGAGCTGCCCTTCGGCCGACCGAGAAGGGAGAAGTGTACGTGCACCCTAAAAGATCTCTGCCCATAACTAGATGGGCATTTAAAAAATCGGCAATTACTGTACTCGAAGAAGCAGCGAAAAAGGACATGCAGGAATGGTGAATGGTCTCAAGAGCAATCTGTTGTAGGAAAGAGCAAAGGGGCAAGGTGTCTTAATGGAAAACGTGAAAAATTGGGAAAGCTCGGCGCGTAGGGGATGGATGGGAGGCGAGTGCAGTATATACAGCGAGAGCAGGAGCAGGGGCGTCAAATTTCATTAGCATATCAATGCTGCTGGATGGCAAGGCGCCACCTGCGCCCTGGTATTATGGGATCATCGACGCTGGGGCGAACCCGGCGCACCAGTGAGGGGTGGGTGCCACGGAAACCTCGAAAAAAGGGGTTTCCAACGATCACTTTGCTCCCCCGCATCGGCCTTCTATCCTTCTTCCACCCTTCGAAAGCATCGAGCACACCCTTTGCCAGGAGTCTTTCTCATTCCAGACTAATTGTTACTATATTAGGGAGATGCTTGATCTACGGGCACCAAACTATCTGATGCTGAGCCTCCGTATGGGGATACATCTGCTCGCACCACTTGAGGAATTCCCGAGCCAGATTTCCCAGTCCCCCCGAGATTTCTCTTTACTTGATAGATTTTCCGAAGGTAGATGCGTACTGTAATTCCGATAATGCGATAATAGCGAGAAGTTAATGAATTATACAGGGTGCGACAACAAATTTAAATCGTATTGTTGTTTCCGCCGCCTTCTATTTCCTGCTTATGTTGGACATTTTCACGGGGAGTGAAAGTAAGGATAGGAGAGTAGATTTGCAAGTTGCTTCTACCGAAGGAGTCTGCACGGAAATCAGTGCGACTTAAATTCTCCGGGTCACTCGAGATCTGATTATTCTAATGGCATAACGTCGTTACCCGCGTGCCACCCTCTTTTTCCACTTACCACCCCGCAACTGTGGCTCGCACAAAAGTCCAGCGCGGCAGGGGTGGCTTTACGAACAGGCTGGCTTCTGAGCGTGGATTAACGCGCGACGGACGGGCACACTGCGGCCCCGAGACTGCGGCGAGAACTTATTCCCATATTATTCGAATAACGCCTCTCGCTCGGTGCCACGCGATCCGCCCGCAATTTATCGGGCGAAAGCTCTCTCGGAAATGTTATCCTACCGTCTGGACGCGCTAATCAATTCCCCGGTATTACTCATATTATTAAGCGACTATCGATGTGATCGCGATTAGCATAATGTCACTTTAACTCGCCTCGCCATCTGCGCCCGTTCAACTATCGCGCGCGGAGAGTTGCTTGATCTTTTTGTCATATGAGAAAGCGACTACTGAGATCAGGGAACCACCCATCTGAGTAAACAGCCGTCGAACACCCAACGAATCTCCCCGATCAAATACGTCCCGTGATTTTTCCCTGCAGCAGGTGCTAAAAATATTTGTGAGTAGATTCAAGGGACATTCCGTAGTCTCGAAAGAGTTCCTCCAGGCTAAGATCACATTTTAGGCGAATGACGTTTGTTGGTGGTAAATAAAGTGTTCCATTATGCTTTAGAGAAGATGGTACGTAACCCGTGACGAAATGAATGATACATTGAGTTCATCTCGCTATTGGAAGGACATCAATAGCGAGTTCTCCACGTGCAGTAAATCAACAGTTACCGAACAAAAGCCTTTCGCGGAATGAATGCCGGCCGAATTCCATTAGCGGGCGAGTGCGTAACTTCCCTGCTTTCTCAGACGCGAAAATCCCATTGTCGCGAGAAATGAATCTTTTTCTCGAGCGCGCGTCGACTTTGAATGAACGTATGGCCGATTATCGTGCCGTCGGATGCCAGGGAAAATGTTTATGCAGTCATGTTTATATTACGCGAGCTGCATCTTCGCCGTGTGCAACCTGTCCCCGGTATCACAATGTAAAGTGGATTTTAAGCGTTTTTGAGCTGGTTTTAACTCACGAGCATCTCCAAACTGTTAGGTTGGCTAAGGATAAGATCGAGCCATCATTTCTAGAGGCTTAAATTCCGCGAATTATCCCCACAAGGATTGTTTGAAGTAGAGATTATGCGGATATCGTATAATTAGAGATGAAAAGTGAAAGGAATTGATTCATCCCTGAACTCACCATGCCGAATACTAAGGGGACTGGCCGGGCTTCGGGGATGATCCGAAGTCGCCTCGCTCTGGGGTTGCTGATGCTGATGGTCCTCTGAAGTAGTGACTGTCGTGGCCCCGTTCATGTTGTATAAGCAATTACCTTCCGTTA
This sequence comes from Crossocerus cetratus, assembly GCA_963675795.1. Classification (NCBI taxonomy): domain Eukaryota; kingdom Metazoa; phylum Arthropoda; class Insecta; order Hymenoptera; family Crabronidae; genus Crossocerus; species Crossocerus cetratus. The sequence continues at coordinate 19,986,782 of OY776665.1, read as the reverse complement.
CAGTAAGCAAGAGCAGACTGCAACATGTTACAACGCGAACTTTAGCCTCAAACTTATTCCGATACGCCTCGCCTCAAAGGGGTCGATGAAATGCATTGCATTACCAGGTAAATTTAGTCCGCCTCGATAATAATAAAGTCTATTTATACGAAATGCGAGTTTCGAAACGTGCCACCCTCGGCTCGTTCAGGAATGCTACTTCAACTTGGTGAGGAAAAAGCGAATCAGTCAAGCGAGCATACTTCCGTCCCAATGAACTTGAACCCAATGAACGCCGGCTCACCACGAACGACTTACACCACGAACGACTAATTCAAATCATCGAACTTTACTCCTCGGCACAGAGATTCTCCCTAGCTCCGCGAAGTTTCAATAATAACTTCCATGTACCCACCTGGGTGAGAGATCCAGGGGTGCTAGAGGCGCAGCATCCGCGCGCGTGCACCAGGCCGTCGTTTCCCGGAACTCACAGGAACTGCTGGCGAAACTCGCAAACACCACGATGCAGAATTCACCAAACAATCGACGAGCCGATGAAGATCACCGGCTATAGTCAACTGACGAAAGAACAATGAGTCCTCGGAGAGTTGAGTGTCTCGAGCGGGTCCAGTTGACTCCGCTGACGATCTTCGGGATTGCGTTAAGCTGGCGTATCCAGGGAGTGGAGTCGATGCGTGCGTCGCGATCGGCGCGAGATCGACGGATGACGCTTGGGAATCAGTGGGTGGCAATGTGGCGTTTCCGCGCGCAAAACTCGTCGGCTCGGGTCGGATCCGGTCGCAATATGATGTCGTCGTCGTGGCGCGGGTGGTTGGCGTGACGTGGTGCGTTCGACGGTGCGTTCTTGTCGTCGACTCGAGTTCGGCGGCGGCTGTCGGCGGCTGCGGAGCCGGAAATGAGGCCGCAGCGGCGGCGGTCGCGGCCGCAAGGGCCGCGCCAGCCCTCGTGCCGATTGGTCCGCGGCCACTTTTGAAGGCGGGATCAGGAGGCAACGCCGGAAAAACGACAAAAACGAGGAGCGCCAGGATTTAACCTATAGACGGCACGTTTGACGCGTCGCGGCGCCTGCGCGCACCCCTTACGGCCGAGGGGTTGATGCCTGCTCGACTCCACGACTCCCACCCCTTCCGGCGAACTACCCTCGCGAGCGCCGGAGACCCCGAGAGCGGGATAGATCGCCGCCGGGGAAGAGACCGAGAGAGGAGAGAGAGAGCCTCTCCACCCCCCTCCGCGCCGATCGCTTCCCGATGCCAGACGACGCCTACCCTCACCGTCGACTGAACGTCGAGCAATTGTTGATCGTTGGCTAGGTGGTAGTGAATCTCTCTCTCCTCCGTATCCCTCTTCTTTCTCCACCGCCCCAGCCGCAATGCCCTGCTTCTCTCGCTCCAACCGCCTCCACTTCTGCTCCAGCCCCGCAAGCCCCGCAACCTCCTCTACCTTCCCGTTCATCGCTAGAGAAATCTGCCTCTGCTAACTAGGATCAGCTGCGCCACCAGCATACTACTTGCGATCTCATACCACACGCAAAAACCTTATTCAGAGCGGCGACCTCTATATCATATTGATAGCCTCGGTTACCGAACTCCAAAAAGAGCAATAACCTCTTGTATCTCCGATATATTTTACATCATACTTTGATCTTACTCTGGATCTTTTAATAATTTAGGAAAACAATGCAATTCTCTTCTTCAGCTTTGAATTAAATGCGAACTGGTTGGGAGGTTTCAGGCTTTACCAAAACTAGCAGTAAAAGCTGCTATTTGCGAGCAGTGACGTAGAGGGTGGTGGAGCACGAGCTCCGCCGGCAAAGAGTTAGTCACTAAAGGGCCAGTTAACGGAGCAATTAATTGTCCGATCGAACTTCCGACTCCTGAAGTGCTCGGCCCGACAAATCGGCCGAAATCCACAGCAAGTGCACACGAATGCGGCATCCGCCGGCAATAGAGTGGTGCCGGGAAGAGGGCGGAGGGACGAGAGGGGGTGGTGGTGTCGGTGGAGAGTGACGGGTTGCCGGTGAGAGTTGAGCCCGAGGGGGTTGCGAGGTCCGCCATGCTGGATTCCCGGCGCCGAGCAACCCTGTGGTTTTCTGGTAATCGTTGCCAGGGGTGCAACCAGCCGTCTTCCTCCCCACTGTCTCCGCCGAGCGGTCGGAAACCACGCCCAGCACCCTTCTGACGGACCAATGACGCCGGGACGTCGCGACGCCGGCGTCCACCAATAGGATTACCATCTGATACGGTCTTTCGCTTGTCAATGACTGCTGCACCGCCACCGCGAGTGCCACCCACCCCCCGCGACCTCGCCGCCACCTAGCTGCTTTTCAATTTCGGGCCCGTACTCTCATAAACGCAACTCCGCCACCCACCCCCCACCCCCGCCAACTCCAACAGTCCTCTCCTCTCACCACCACCGAGCAGCCTTCGCTCCGACACAGAAGCGATTCCGTGCGATCCACACACACACAGACACACTCTCATCCCCGTCGAGCTTCTTCTATCAGTCATCCTTCCAGAGAGTATTGTGTGGGTGGAGGGCGGCTGTCGCTCGGGGTGAACGAGCACACACGCGCGCCCTTACAGGCCGAGCCACCAATTGACACACGTACCGGGACACGTACGTGGATGGAATCGAATGCTCCCCGAGCAACCGCTCCCTGGAAATCTTCCCCGTGGACCTTTATAAACATAAATGCTCCTCTCGCCAAACGATTATGTGTCTGACTCGAAGATGACGGAGGTGGTACGGATCTCGAGACGCCCGGCTCTGCATAGAGGAGCCTCGATTGAGTATCGAGGAAAATAAATGGGGGACGCTGAGAGATATTTGATTATAGCGATGAACAATGATTTGATTGTAGAGCGAGTGATAAGTTAACGAGGATTAGCCCGGTGTGGTTAGAGGGGAAAGCACATGGCGTGGCTGGCAGGACTAGGTAACTACGAGAATTTACATAATGGTGGATTAAATGCGAAGCGATGAACGTTACGATTAACCGCATTTACGATATTTCGAGCCGTTCTTCGATGGGCGGACGCGTATGTGGTACTCTAAATGGATGCTGCGCACAGAGGCCATTAGGTATTCGCTTATTCGGGGACGAACAGCTGCTATTGAGAGGCAATGTCAATCCCATCGGGTCTCGGATTAGACTAACAGGCTATACCTAATTATCGCGGATGCACATTGTTTGCCCTTTGTTGGGTAACTTAATGAAAGCTATCATTACGACTATTTCTGCAAATGGGAAAGCAGTGGTGGTTACGTGCGACCAAGGTTTTCTATGACACTGTGATCACACGAAGTATATGATTTTCGCTCGTCATCGGCGATTGCAGAACAAATATTTTCAGCATACTATACATTGGACGCAAACGGAATTATAAAATTGATTTCGTATGCCTCGCGCGTTCCCTCAGTGACGGTGCCCGATGTGGTATTTCACTGGCGAGTTTCGAGCGCCTCGCACTTTATCATCCATTCGCACGGCGAATATTCAGATACTTATCAGGCGCAATCGACTGATTTTAAATTTGTCACAATTTAGTGCCTGTTCGATCATGTATTCTGGGTCAACATCTCTGCCTGTTCTGCACTCGATAATTCATACACTCAAGCCCTTCGAATTATGTACTACTAACATACGTGTTTCTATAGGTCTATAGTCGAGTTCTATAGTTCTCTACAAGTTTTAGAAAGAGTTCCGCCTTTTTAACTAACTTCACATTTTCATTACATAAACCTCTTTATTTTTCCTATGCGAGGCACACGTCAGAACTGGTGGGCATAGTGTTATCAGAAGCTGGTACGCTCAGCTTGCTTGTGTTCCTGGAAACAGAGTCGAAACACCACAAAATTGGATTTCCAACACGTTCTCGAGATCTTGAAACTTAGTATCCTCGTCACAACACGGGCGCGCTGGTTGGACTGACTGCGCAGTCTTCCACCTTACCCGCTCTACCCACTGCCGCTAGCCTTCGCTTACCTGCCGCCGCATCCTACTATCGACCGATACCAATTTCTCGAAATTCCCATGCTTCCCTCTGAAATATTCATTAATGACTTTCTTTAATAAGTCACGCAACTTTATGTATTTCAATCATTAATGTAACTTAATGAAAAAGCAAGGTGCCCTAATCGGGTGGCCTTCCCAATCAGTTGTTGGTAAGACTTGAATTCCACTCTTTGAATTATTCTCAAGCGATGTGCACATTTTTCTGCTCATTCATCTAATAACAATTTCGGCCACATGCAACGCTATGTAAAATTATCAGGTTAATTAGACGTGAAAATCCTTTAAAACAGAATTAATATGTAACATTTAGATTTTGCCACGGAAGATCAAAATTCTCAGTGAATGGTACAGCACTGCTTTTTCTTGCTCATCTGGAAATAGTGGGAGCACTTCCGCAATCAGTTACGTCAGTTGCATTAAATGGACGTTGATATCGGCAAACTCTACAAGACCTGCATGAAAGATGTTCCGTCAAATGTTCACTCGTACATTGCATCGTACGGGGAGCAGCATCCTTCCGGAGTGCTTCATTCCGAGGCGTTGTCATGTCACCTACCAAAAAGGCGTCAAGGTAGACAAGCCCGCTCAATTGCGCAGAAGAAAAACAGACCTAAAGTATCCCCGTAAATATGTGATGGCTATTGTGAGCCTCGGTGGGATGAGCAATGTGCTGGAACACTTGTTGAAAGCGTATCCGGGATGTCTGTCTGAGCTTCGACCCCCTAAGCGAAGCGTTTCCGAAGGGATGATTAAACGTCTTAAGTACAGGCCTTCGATAGTGAAAGTCAATGGATTTAAAGGTATTGAAAATAGACAAATCGGCGCAGAATTCGAAGGATGTCGATGTGGTGGTGATATCAGCTGGTGGTGCTTGAAAGGAGTTCGTAATACACATTTCAATGGTTCATATATGTGCCAGCCGTATGGATTTTAATAATTGATATGATTTTTAGTAAGAGTTCGTGTGGTAATATGACATTTGCCCGAGCGCGATAATCGCAATGCTGACGAACTCAGGAGACAGGATGGTGCCGATTGCGGTGAAGATTCTGAATAACAGCGCTGTCTACGAGCCACAGAAGCTGTTAGACGTTTGCCAAGTAGACCAGATGAGAGTAGAGAGGTTCTGTGGTAATGCAATAGGCACCCAGCCAAGGGAAACCTATGTACCTGTCGCGAAAAGTGTCAGGATCGTCAACCAGAAAATTCGAGGCACAAAGTAAACTTGACGATGACTAAAATCCCCTTACTACTTCTCTCTATTCATTCGTCTTTCCTCTATCTCGCATGAGTAACAAAATCTATACAAAGAAATCTTAGAAACGAGGAATGGACGATTCATCCCTCATTTGTAATACTTTCATGCGCGCTCGTTGGTAAATGTTTATATTTCCCGATGATCCGCCTTGAAACACTGTGTAAACTATGAGATCACTATTTCACAATCTTCGCCAAGTTCCTCTAGAATTCAGCACTTATGTCGAAGATCAATTTTCCATCCGCACGTATTTCAGGCGAGAAAAGTCATTGGTCGGAGAATCTTGGCAAAGGGAAAGTCTGCGGCTTGAGAATATGATGGATCACATGACCAAGCACTTGCAGACAAACACTGCGAGTTGACTGAAGTTCGTCGACAAGAACAATTGTCTGCCAACAAGAACAAATGACCTATACCTAGTGTAGAAATCTAATAGTACCGCGTCCAAGTTTCTTGTAGCTTTTAATGAAATCATTATCCAACTTTAATCACGCGTCCATTCCCTCTCAACAAGTCCCCACAAAGTCCACATTGAGCACTGCTTCCATTCGAACGGTAAAGTCACTGGCGATATCTCGGAACACGATCAAATAAGGGATCGATCGCTAGTCAATAAAGTAACAATGTTAGGTGAGGTACCTCTTGACAGAGTCGCATTAGAATCTAGCAGTCGTAATGAGATAGAATCACTGGTTAGCCACGTATGCAATGATCGCAAGTTGCAATAGCGAAGATAGGAGCCTGTTGATAGTTCGATCGAACAAGATGGCGGAATTAAAAAGGTGCGCATTATCGCCTGGCCGGATGCAATCTCTTATGGGGTGCAAGAATGGCCTGATTAGAAGGTGGCGAGCCGCGCCGCTGGATTAGAGGTAACGCTCGAGTGAGCCCAGACTTATTAAACTCCCGTCAGCGAGACATGATTTGCGTAAATATCGCGTCGCGGTTTCTCCCTTTGTTGGCGCCACCGTGGTTTCACTCTTGCGGGACGAGTTTACTAGTTGCCACTTAGGTTTCCTCGGGACGACATGATTTCTTCGATGATTTAACTCGCAACCACGAAAAACCCTCATTAATAATATCAGGTGAAAATCTCAGTATTGAAATTCCGAGACTGACAGGAGATTACATTAAATTGCGCATTTAACTATACGAAAAATGTATGAAATATTGAGAAAAAGTGTGCCCCGATCGATTAGTAATGCAAATCGTCACTACTTGTCAGTGGCCCCTGACAGCCAATTGCAAATAGTTCTAATAGCATAATTAGCGTCGCCAACGAAATCCAAGTCCCCTGAGAGAATTCCTTGAGAGGAGCGCAATTGGAGTAGACAGATGAATACATTACTTATATAGTTAGTAAACTACGAACAGGTTTCTGCAACCAGATTTCCATTGAAAGACGTAGGAGATCTGAAAACGATACGGTCAGGTTCACGTCGATTAGCGCGTGCTCCGGAAAGCCGGCCGCATTGACTGGATATCTGATAGTCCGATTGCTCAAGCCTTGCACCGATCAAATATAATTAGTCTCCGGCGGAGCATCCACCCTTCCGAATGATTAACCTGTCAGTGGATTAGCCTAGCAAATCTCGGGGGTTCAGGAACAGTTAACCCTGTAATCCGGCGAGAGAGCGTCTGAGGTAACTGCTTCGAGTCCGACTCGGAGGATTCGGTCTTCGGAGGCTGGAAGATTTGGTGACTTCGAGTTCTAAGCCGCCAGCGAAGGATTGATATCTCCCGGCCCCCGGTGCTTTCCTTGCTGGAATCATGGTCTATCCAGATCGTATCTAACGATTTCAGAACAGGTTACTCTATCGGGCTCGAAAGGTCCGAGGGATCACACGAGAGTTCGAGTGAGCCAGAGAGAGAGAGAGAGAAAGAGTCCTAGAGAAGGGGGAAACGATGGAAAGGGTGGGTCGATGGCATAGTGGCGCATTAGCGCTATCACAGCTCGTTTACATAAAATCGCCCGTGCAGCATGACTTCTCAGAATGGACTTTAACGAGTTACCGGTCCTTTTTATTCACAAGGAATTACCGTTCCGCGCGAGCGACGCTGTCGGTGGCGGCGACGAGGGGACTATCTCGTAATAAGGAAATTATTTAATCGCGCCTAATAGTCCGCGTAACTCCCCAAGGTATATCCGACTTAACAGTAATGCCAAGAAGAATTTGAGGATAGCGCTATCCTAGACTCTCCGTCCAGCTGGATGTCCTGGCTGGGATAGTGCAGGCCAAGGCAAATGTTTCACTTGACTAGCCATACAAATTGAAACCCCATTGTCGTGGCAGCGCTTAGGAATGCAGGCACCAGTTTTAACCAGGACCAATCTCCTCGTGTATCACTCTCGCATTATGCTTCCTGTCTATCAGAGCTATGTCATTGTTCGCGAACCTTGCACCCGGTGAACTGAACGCCTCACTCTCCCGGTGCCCTTTCAACTCCTCCCATAACTCGACAAAAATAAACTAGCCCTGTCGCCGGGAAAATGTATCTAATTTTCCAATGACGATTCTATACCTCGTTTGAAAAGGCGAATGCGAGTGTTGATTGCGAAGGCGGCCGGCTTATCTTTAGCAGCGATCTAGTATTTGCCGAACCACTCCTACCGATGTGCCGGGACACCATGGTGCTCGGCCGCCTCTCTGATGCAACTCTATTAATGACGCCGGATAGACGTCATCCGAGTAGCACTGCATGCCCGAGGCGGCCGCCGTCGCCGCTGGATCTATTGGCCGAGCGCGCGCTGCCTCTGCCGTGTACTCGTATTTGCTGAAACGCAAGCAATTTCCACGTGAAAGCCGCGCGCCGCACCAGGAATTTCGCCGGCGATCGATTATGCCCTGACGTAACGGGGCTGCGGGTCAATCTTTTTACTTTGATGGAAATTCAGTACACAACCGCGCGCCGCCCAAAGAGATTTCCTCCAGTCCGCGCTGTCTCGACGGCTCCGCGGAGCGACAGGCTGAATTCTGCCCCGGGGCCATTTCTATTTTCTTACTCTCCATTTTCCCTGCCGTCCGCGAGGAGATCGCTCCTGGAAGCTGCGGCTGGGATAATGAATGCAAACGAGGATAAGTGTAATTGGGTTGGCCGGCGAACTCCTTTTAAGCTAACCGCACGCTCGTTCCATTGAAAATCTTTAACGAGTCCAGAATGGCGAACATCAGTCGGTGGCCAATTTCTTGCGCAACGCCGCTTCTAGGAATTCAGTGACTCCTGCGCACTCGAAACTCGAAGGTATAACGTCGACTGTTGGATCGGGCGGTATCGGTTCCACGGTACTATCAATTTATTATTAATCACACCGTATTACCTTACATTCTTATTGCGATAATAATCCGCGCGCGTGCATGGCATTAAACCAGCTCTTTACATGTCGCGGAAACACTTCTGTCCACGGCAGCCCGATACAATCGCTATTTCAACCGTAGCCCCGCGTAACTGATATGCACTCGATACGCACTACGACCCTGCGTCTAATTGGCCTGGTGATTAATTCGCAGTTTCATTAGCGAAAGTAGCCAATACATCGCGAAAGGTGCTTGCGAAGAGTTTCGGTACTCCCGGTCGATTTTCGTGTACGGGACTCCTCTTGGTAGGTGTACCAGTCGGCGAGGATGCTCTAACGGGGATAGAAAACACACAGATATATATTTATAGTTCGACGCCTGTTACAGGGAAGGCTGATGAACGATGATGATATAACGAGCGAGATGCACTGCGAACCTCTCGCTGGAATGCAGCAATTTAGCGATATCGGCCGAGCTAATTCTATCCGCGCACCACTATGCGAGCCACTCCACGCACGATAATTTGCCCGGCCAACAAATTAGATCGATACCACTGAGGATTGGTTAATTATATGCCGTAAGTCTTTGCTCGGGGAGAGTCGTGCTACCTGTGTGACCGGAAGGCAAATGAAGTAACCCTCTTTCTGCGAATTCCTATCTGTTTTCCGGGAGACTAAGTCCTCAAAGGTCACGCTGGAGTGGGCGTAGGATACTGGAGAAACTTTATCCGTGTACATATGTATAAATAATAAATAATAGTACTTGGGATGAAGATATTAAAAAACTCGATTTGTAGAAGTTTGACAGATCCACTCTGGTAAGAAGAGGCCGAGTTTCCTGAAAGGATTTCCATCTTGGAAGGAAAATGGGCCTGGCCATCCGAAGGGAGATGGCGATCTAATACACTGTGCCGCTGGTTTTCCCTGCTTCGAAGTATGAAATCGATACACTGCCAAGTTTAATGCAAATCTACTCGCCGTGTGATTCAGGATGCGCCGGGAACTAGGATTGCTCGTGATATTCGCGTTTCGTGGCGCGCGGCGGCGACGGTGGTCTTACGACCGGTTGCTCCAACTGATCTGTTTTTCCTCTCATGCCGGCTACTAACCACGCCGCATCTCGAGAGATATCACTCGATACCCCAACAACGTTAACACTGTTGCTGCGAGGCGGCGAGAGGAACAAGTAATCGGCACGGAAAAGACCCTCTTTCCTGGCTATTCTCCTTTTTCGTCGGGACAAAAGCGACCTTTGCTTTTTCTTCTACCAACTCGGAGTCCCGTCGAGCGGCCAATCTTTTTCGAGAGTCGATTCCGGCAAATGGAAAAGTGTGGCGTGTGGTAATCCGTGTGCAGCGCAGAGGTCGCCTAAAAGCCGTGGCCGGCACATTCGTTTGGTGAAATATGCAAATAGAGCGATAAGCTCGTGGTTTTTTCGTCGCAACGAGATGACGATGGGACGAGTCGGTGGCTCCGGGATCGTCGCGCCCGAAGATAGGTGTTTGGTTTCAACGGATGCACGCGCTTTACTGCGCTCTGGATTACGAGACTAAAATTAGTTAACCCTGGCCCCGCCACCGTCCTCCGGGGCCTTTACGAAAAAGTGTCTGTGTCCCCTTGATGCAAAGAAACGCGCTGCACCGCCCGCCCGTAAGCTCCTTTCGCGATAAACAACCATTAGAGCGCGCGCTAACTCCTCGATAAACCATAGCCATCGGGCGGACTCTCGAACCCTCCTTCGGAACACTCGCCTTTTACAATAAAGAGCTTCCCCCTCGGCGGATTATTTTTCTCCACTCAACAAACGAATTCAATACTAATAAATTAAGTTCAGCAAAATCGGATGTTTTTTGTCTGGGCGCAGCAGTGATTCTCCTTCTGTGTCTTAAGTCAATTGGTACTAAGTCGAGTGAAGTGGTTTTAGAAAACGGGAAGTGAAGTGGTCAAAGTGTGACGTCGGTTCGAGTGCGGTGGGCGATCGCTCGTGAGATGAAGTCGAGGGTTGCTGCGCACCCATTGTCAGATGATGTAGGGAGCGAGGTGCAGCGCGTGTTACGGGAGACACAGTTGCGCTCGTATAAAGTTGATCCTCCGGCACTGGGAGCTGCCAGTCCGCCACGACACTGCTATAAGAGCAGCCGCGGCCCAACATACTCCTTCTCGAAAGTTTCTCTCACAATGTTTCGATGCGATCGCCCCGTGGCTATGTCATTTTCTCAAACGTAACGTCAGTGATACCAGTGACACACCGGGAAATATCAACCCCCGTCCGTCGAGATCGTCCGTTCTCACCCTACGGGCCCTGTCAACCTGTCTGGAGCCGATCTTCTCAACCTCCTGGTCTTATGCCCTCTGGAGGAACTCTAATTCATTTCCAAAATAATTGGAGGTACTTGTTATTGGATTCAGAATCACACTGCGAGGGGTAAAAGGGTGAGGTTTGTGCTGCTGGTTCCACATTAATCGAGAAAAGTGAAGTTTAATTAACGCGCTATGAAGTCTACTTTCTATCTGTTTGAGAGTAAAATAAACCTCCGTATTAAACAAACACAAATTTGAGAGAACATCTAATAATTTACGATGTTGCTTCGGTATTTTGACTGGAAATCGGAGTAAACGTCTGGATTTTTATGAATCTCAGCTTCCTAGAGCCGGATTTGAATTTATGCGACATTCGAACGAGCAGTTATTCTGTCAGCCGGATCCGCGGATGCGTTTAGTTAATTTGTAAGAGTGTATTAATAGTCGTCGATGTCAGTAGGCCGATAATCGTAAAAATAAACGGTACTATTCCACGTTACGGACACCGCGGTACTTGCGTAAGTAGATCCTCCCGTTTGACTAGTACACTGGCGGTAGCCGAGACTTCTCTCTTTCTCTCCCGCTCCCCCGCTCTCTCTCTCTCCCTCGCTGTGTTTCCCCGACAATAAATTAAAGGCTACCGTAAACGCAATGCGAGAACAAAACATACAAATCTGCCATGCAGCGCGCTGACTCGCACTTTCGTGACCCGATATTACAACAAGCACGTTTACCTGCAGTACGCCCTAAATTCCGCGATCATGAATTTCAAAGTTACCGCCCTCCACGCAGCCCATAAATCACTGCAACGATTTCACGATTTTTTCTAAAATTGTCGCCGGCGTATCGTGTTATTCAATCGTGCGAATTCCGTAGTCTACGGCACAATAACGCCCGATCGGCTCCGCTGCAGGAGGTTTTAGTCTAGCTATGAATTATGTAACGGAAATCTGGCGCCTGGCGAATAGAGAGAAGAGAGTAACTGGTTCACTATCTCCGAGATAAGAGGAGATCTCGGTGTAACCTATTGTCTCGACTATGGAATTCCGAAATTCCTCGGTTCGATACAGGGAGGGGAGACAAGAGACAGCCAGTAATTGGTGAGAATATTAGACGAACTTTGAACGCAGCGAACGATTTGCGTAGAGAGCGGCGAAAATAATCGCGACGCTTCGCGGCACACGCGTGCTCCACTGCTAATTGAGTCGTGTGTTCGTCGTTTAATTACCGCAGTATAAACAGGCAGCGATCCCTCGCGCGCTTAAATGCGAGTAAAATGAATATGCAATTAAGACGCAAGCTACGCTCGAGCCGACGTCCATCGGCGGCGATTTCATTGTGTACTCGCGGCGAGTCCAATTAATTTGCGGCATTATTTACATAAGCTCGCCACTCGCAATGCCCGTTTAATTACTCGCCGAAGAGTTCGTAATTTGTTGCTCGAATAATTACTTTACTACAGACGCGCGGACATGTGGAAGTCCTTCGAGCGGCGTCTTTGAGACGGGAGCGACTGCTCACCGGTGGATAGTTGTCTCGATGAGTTGACGATGGGAGAAATATTCGCTGAGACCGGTAGGCGCACCGGCAAATTTATAGAGACTCCTTACGCAATCGGATTCCGCCTGACCCACGCGAATTTTTGCACCCGTCGTACGATTATTTCCTCCGCACGCGTCAACTGCCCGATTGGTTTGACAAAGCACGTAAAAATAACTCGGAATCTGCCAGGTACATGTGCTCTCGCCGATCCCGAGATTTCCTGAATGCTCCAACACTCGACATGCATTACGTCTTAATCCAATTTCGCAATACTAGTGCTACTCGACTTGGACGCGTTTTTCTTCGCTAGCGCAAACCGAGGATGCAAACAACGCTGCCTTTAATAAGTGACCTAATAAATAAACGGTGAAAAGTAATAAGTCGCAAATTAGTAACAGATTTCGCACGTCCGACGACTTTTCTCCTTTTTCTTCGGCAGAAGTGATTGAATATATCGAGTGTCAAATGAGGTATCGAAACAATAGTAGAAATCCGACAGAGATCAGTGGAAGTTTGGTTCGGTGCCAGTGATACTGATTCGTGTCAGATACTATCGGAACAGTCCGCGCAGTGTTAGGCTGTCGTTCAATAATTATGTGCCGTGTAGTCGGTGGTCATGACAAGCCGCGTTTCATAACTCTCTTTCACCCACGACCGAGAAGGAGAGAGAAGCCGGCGGGAGTCTGTCGTCAAACTGGGCCTATAATTTATCGAGCTAATTGGCGTGGCGCTCGGCTAGAAACACATGAATAAACAATCGATTACAGGCGCGAGATAGTATGACATTCTAATTCGGTGCGATCCACTTGGAACGGCGCTCAGCGCGGCGAATCTGGCTTGAGCCTCTATCATCTAAGCGTCAGGCGCAGCCTCCGATCGCCAGTCTGCAATTAAGTAGCCGGGTATTAGCGAAATCGCGACGGGTTCACTGGGAGCGGACATGGTGCTTTCGGCGAATCGATCTTAGAGCGACTCTGGTCAGGTCGACGTGCGTCGATCGAGCGAGAGAGCGAGCGAGATCGGTTCCTGTCTAACACTCACTAACAACTGGAGCATGAAGGCATTATAGGGTGCACGCGTGTGTGCGTGTGTGCGACGGCAAACGGCTGCCAATGACTTCTCTCTCCCAACGTCCTATTTCCGCGGCGGTGCATTGTGAGAGCTTTTTCTCACGCTCCCACTGCCGACACATATGCTTCTGTCCTGCATCCACTAGTTTTAATTGACTTTTACTTTGTTCCATTAATAGCTCCGACTCTCCTACGATTTTACTGCATTTTCCGCTCCCCAACTTGCGCTCTTAAGCGCCGGAACCCTCGGCTTGTCGCTCCGAGCACGCAGGAAGACATTGGATCAGTGACTTTTTACCCGCTCGTTCATTCAGTATTAACGAGGTTTATTGCGCCAGGATTTACACTAACGATAGCTATAAAGGAGGCTAATAGTGAAAGGGTTGAAAATAATTCAGCTGAGTTGCGGGCTCGCGCGCTCTCGTGCGAATTTACATTACCGCTTCCAGCGGAGGTGAGGCGCGGTATTAAAAGTAATTGCGACGCATAACTCGCGGTCGGAGTAGGTGCGCGTCTTTAAACTATAACCTTTGGATAGTGGATTTTCGCTAATCTATGCGAATCTCGGCATCAGACTATCGCCACGCGTCCCCATAAATGTCCATTAACTGCGCGTATTTAACGCCGCCAGTCGTAGAAATCCGAACACTTATCCTTATAAATGAACACTCCGCTAGTTATTAATATCCCGGCGGCGTGCATCCGCCGCTCGAAAGCACCCACGCGACTTTTTACAGGAGGCCCGCTCCATGCGCCTTCCCTCGCGCTTTCCACTCGATCTCTCGCAGGCTCGGCGAGCCGCGAGACTAAATTCATAAATTCATATCGAATAAATTTGCATGGAAATGCAGGGGCTGCCGAAAGTACGGCAAGCCTTCTAGATTTGCCTCTCAACGCTTCCACGAAGAGACCGGTGGAGAGTTAAAAAAGAATTCCCGGTTGACAGAACGTGGCACGGAGTAAGCGATACTTGGTTCACGGGTATATCGATCATTCTTGTCAACCCCGCGTCTCGTTAATCCACTTGGCACAGAGGCGAAAAACACGCTGCACCTGCTGCCAAGTGGCCGAGAGAAGAAAGTGGACGCGTGGGTGCCAAGAAAAGTGCGCGCGAAAGAAACGTCGAAAGCTCCCGAGGGCGACCCTCTCCTTCCCGCCATGAATTTCTTAATCTCAAACCCGCGCGCGCGCGCGCCTTCCACGTTACCGTTCTCTACTTATCTCGCCTCTATTACACGCTCCAGATTCATGTAAATAATGCCCTTATCTCGACCATCCTCCCGCCCGGTAGGCCCGTTAAGTGCCGGAATCACGATTCACATATTGCGACCCGATCCAGTGACTCGGGAATGGAAAACCATAGACCACACCGGCGTCTACCAGAGAAAGAGGAAACTATAGTCTCAGCATAGCCAGTCTCGTAGCGCGAAAAGAGGTCTCGTTGATTGTTACGCTCGACTATCGCTCGCGAACTAGAACCCAAGAGCACCGGCTTATTCTACTGAAACCAAGTCCCCTTTACGGGAACCGGCAGCGCCAACTCCACTCGCATCTTTCACCTGTGAACCTTCCGACTCCTATTAAGATTACCTCTAAACTATTATCATCAGAGAACCACGTGGGAAACTGTGACGGTGCGAGAGATAGTGAGTGACATGATTTGACAGTGGGATTAAGGGAAACAACCTGCCGCACGAGTTCGCAGCTGCGAGTGTCCAGTGCGAGAGTGCCTGGGAATATGGCACGCAGTTAGGCCTGCAGCCTGAATTTCTTGGATTCCGGAAAGGATACTGGTGGAGGGAGAGGCGATCGAGTTCTACAGGGAGGATGACTCGGGCGTGAAGGTGGAAGTGAAAATTCATCAAGATGCATCTGCCTCGGCTGCCCGTCCTGCTGCTATCTTTAACGGTAAGCCGCGAGAGCATTACGACTCCTACCATATTGACGCGTGATTTACCGTGCCATTAAAGCACTCGTGGCCTCGACCAATTCGGTCCTTAACGCGTCCATGGTAAACACAGGCGTCAGGGCGCGCGCAGTTAAAGTTACGGAAAACAGGCAACCGTCATTTATAATGTACATACATTGGCTCCTCTCCCATAAAACATAATGATGCGCGTGATGGTCCGCCCTGCGCTACAACTGCTCTAATTTTACCTTTCGAATTGAACCGACTCTGACCCACATCAGCCGGCGGAGAAACGACGCGAGAGTAAAAAGGGATATTCCCCAAGTGGCAGTAAGAATCTGATTGGTACAGCGACACGGGTTACAGCTATACGTGTTCGACGGGATTCTTCGAGTTCCACGGCGAAAGAATTCATCCGACTGAAATATCCCCGACACCCGAGTGACATAATTTACCAGGTCCACGAGCCCGCTGCTCCCCCACTCGACATGGACGCGTCGTGGTCCGAGTGATACGTTGAGTGACAAATTACAGGATATTTGGCGCCCCGTCGTCCGACCTATTGGCGTATGCTGAAAAGCTATGCTCCTCGCACCAGAGCGCACGCAGTCACTCCCTTTCCCCCTGCTTTCATCCGGGGCCGTGTTTTTTCCGTGTCGTTCGAGAGCCAGCCAGGCCACGCTCGGAGAGGAGCCGAGGAAAAAACGTCGCGACGATCCTCACTCGACGGAGCAATAAAAAGTATTACGTCCTCGCCACCGCCTTCTTCGTGTCGCGATGATAAGATCCTCTCTCCGTCTTATCTAGCTGGGGGGCCAACGCATCTCGGCCCGATGCTCCACGGACCCCACACAATAGCCAGCATCTGGGACTCCGAATTACATGACTATCGCCACCCACCATAACTATCCGCCGCGCCACTCCGTTCCCATACACTTCTCAGCCAAGTGCCGCTCGCGTCTCCTCGGACTATGACTCGACCCAACTTTTTCGGACCAATGTAATCCGAGTACCAGTTCTCGCCGCCCGTCAAATGTGTATGTATAGTTGGAAATATTGAGAGGGTGGCCCGTGAAAAAGAGCAAGCCACACACTCTTTCGCAAATAAACCGGCCTCGGTTTTATTGAAGGAAGCCTTCGCTCGTAAATTATGCCGGGTTTAATCACGTACCAACGAGCCGGCGCCAATTTCTTTCTGCCGGCCGGGCAGAAGCTCTCCGTCGCCATCACGCCCGTGGTCCATCTAGGAAGTTCCATATTGCGCGTAGGACATTCCTGCGGTTAAATGTTGCGAGGAACGCGTATATTCTTAGACTGTTAAGATACTCGGGGCGCTAGAGCGATTTCGCCCGGTTAGTCGGTCTATCTGTGTACGGCGGAGTTCGTTATCGGGGCGAGAGTGGCCGGCGGGAGTCGCCGGCGAAACTATGCCTTATCCTTGATCCGAATTCGCTCGGCGAATGATCGCTTTTTTTACGCGCACTCTTCGCTCCGCGGTATTTTTAGTTTTATCGCCGATGCCGCACGCGCGCGCGCGCAATAGATCGATTCTATTTCCTATCGATAGGTATCGGAGAGCGCAGAGTTATGCTCGGCCTCCGCACTTATTTCGGGAATTGATTCCTGGTAGCAGGTTTAATTAATTCTTACACGTTTCCTGTGCATAGAGCCTGTCGGGTGGACGGCCGATTAGACAAGGTTGGTGGTGCAGCTTGGCACAGTTGCAAGCGGTTCCGAGGAAAACGCGCGGATACTTTCGCGCTGGCATTAACAAGTGCGGGGAGAGCTCATGCGTGAAGATACACGCGTGCGGGATGAGTGAGGCGAGAAAAATCGGTATGTCTTCCGTCGTGCGGATCGATGACTTGCTAGTCGTCCAAGGGGCAATCTGTGTATCTCGCGCTAGGTAGTTCTGCCTACCGATCTCTCTTTCGAGGTGGCTATGCACACTTCCTTCGCTCCACTCGATGAACTCCTCCAACCGAGAGCAGAAATCCCTCTTATCTCTTGGATGCGATCAAGCGGAATTTGCAAACATCAATAGTCATTGGCTCTGGAAACTTTGCTTTGCCATTCCTGGCTGTCCCGCGACACTGAAACGTGGGATTCTTTCGTTGGAAGAGGAAGGCTGTGTGGCCAAGCAGGACTTTATCGAGTGTTCCGAGGTCAGTCGCTGAGGAGACTCGGTTGACGCGATCGCGTGCACAGGTGTATGTTATCGATAAACGAGCCTCTCTTATCTTGGGCTTCTCGCGTCTGCCATTCTTGCCAGATGTTCTGACAGGGTCACACAGGGTCGCCTTCCATAGGTTCGTCATCGATAAGACGTCTTTCGCTGATTTACGTATTCGCGGCTATTAATCGCGCCTCGCACGCACGTCGATATTCAATCTCAGCCCCGTGGAGGATCGAGGAAACGACTTTTTGCAAGGCAAATCCGCGCTTATTGAGGAGACGGCATTTTTTCACGGGGCGCACACTATCGCCTTATGACTTTGCACGTGACTCCGCATATTCTCCGCTCGATCGCTTCGTGCCTCGCTGCCATCTTCCTTGTCTTGCAAGGACAAGGAAGAAGGTTGTTGAAGATTGAACGAGGAAGACGCCTTATTTCGCTTCTCCGAGGCGCCAGATTTCAGCGTCTTAGTACATGCTGACAACTTACTGCGATTGATTGCCGATTTAACGACTTGATTTACATAAGCATTGAAAAATACTCGGTCTCTTGCAAATTTACCTTTAATATTCTAATAATAATGCATCCCAATAGTCCATTCATCCGACTCAAGTTTCATAAATTACCCAAAGTACCACTTTGATTTGACTTTATAACAGGAACGAGGTCCCCCAGAGTTAAACTGAAAGGAGTGGCTGACACGAGAGTCGAAATAAATCGGGATCTATATTTTCGGAGTAGCCAGACGTGTCTATTCGTCTGAGTGACTATCTGGTGCGGCCCAAGTATATAACCGGCTATTCTCTACCTGTCAGAACACAGAACGACCGATGACACTCGGACCAGTAATACTCCCTGGCCAGTCAAACATATGTCATTCCTAATTCCCGCCTGATCTCTTCGGGGGGCGGGGGAGTAATGTTTCCGGCTGAGATCTCGGGGCCCACCGGCCCAGTGAGATGTCGATGGTAACAATCCTCGATGATTCCTAATCCGAGGAGGGGGCACGCGAGAAGAGTGTGGGAGGCTCGAGAATGGAGAGCAACGCGGCTGAATGGGCCTCGAGGCTCCGACGAAGAAAGGACGTGCCTGCACGCCGATGATGATAGCAGCCATCGAAATCGGCTTTGACGTTTATTTCTGGTGCGTTATTTTCGTGGGCCCACTAGACTCCCCGTTTAATCCGAGTCGCCCGGAAATCTGGAGTATTATGGTGCGAGCACCCGCGCGGCGCCCCATCCAAATCCCATGACTCACTTTCGTCATCGAGCAACCACTCTCGTGGTACCTTAGAGTTAGAGACATGCTCGAGGAATGTGTCGTCAAGAGCGTAGCTCGCAGCCGAGGGATTCTCATCCAGGAAAGAATGTAATACAACATTGAATTCGAAGATCCTTGTAAGCTAATCGAGAGAGAGAGTAAAGTAGGTCGGCCGGAAGATGCTTCTCATGTTAATCAACCGCACACAAAATTCGTGTCTCGAGACGTACATACACGGATAAATTACTTTATCGCAACGCAAACAAGTGGCGTAATTACGGGTCCAATCAGCTGGTAAGTGCAGCTACGAGAATTACGGCAGAAAATTATTACCAACCTCTCGCTCGCACTCGCTCGCGACTCTACGCAAGCCTGCGAAAATGATACTTGATGATGGTAGCAAGGAACATCGCTCGGTGCTAAAAACCCACGCAGCAATCTGTGTTCCCCGTAAAATGCATCGACGCGTAATACTTTATTATGGTTTATGTAAAATGCAAATTAACATTTTACAGGCGTCCGAGTCATTACTAAATATCATCGTGCGCGCGCGCGCGCGCTGTCCCTAGGCATTTCCCAAGAATGAGCGGCGTGTCGCGGTCATTAATCTGACGTCAAATTGAAAGTCGATGCGCGCGGCGCTTCCCTGTTATTAAAATGTAGTTTATAAATTGCCTTGACCATTAGGACCGCGGTGGTAAATCACGATCGAGGGTACGATCACGGATCTATATCGCCGGGCGGGACAGGACATCGTTATTATTCACTGCTGCGCGCAGCATAATCCGCTCCGCCGCCGATTAGATCTCCGCTTAGCGCCAGGTCGATCAGATATCACTCGATGCCGGGTGAAAAAGAAATGACACGAAACCAACTGAACAGGGAAAAGCTTCTTGTGGCGATTTGATACTTAATTAATGGAAGCCTGAAAAAATGTATATCCTCCACTCCGATGATGTTTGTCTACAACAGACGCCTCCTTTTTTTATTACCCATGATGTGCGGTCCGCAGCTACCGTTTTCTATCGTGACCTCACGCGAATGGCACGGTATCGATAGCCAGTCGATGTTTTAATGGAATAAAATGATTACCCTGGCGGAATTCGAGGTCAGTGATTGTTATGTCCGGAGCGCCCTTTATCGTTGGCTGGGTGGCGCGGGCGATTGTTCGCCGCGGGGCCCCGACTTACAAATTCGCTCATGCGATATTCATACAATTAACAGCGTGCGATATCTGGTGCGCATAAGCGACAAGTAAGTTGAGGTTCGCGCGGCTTTAATCCAATCAGGCAGCGCGGGGAGTGTCGCGCTGGGCGCGGCTTTCTGCGCGAGTGGCGAGCCGGCGATTATGAGGGCTCTCGCTTGTCAGGCTGAAAGGCCTTTTTGCAAGTCCCATTATTCGAGCGAACGCAAGCGCGTCTGCCGTTAATTGCCGCGCGAGAGATAAGGACACGAGTCATTAACACTCGGCGCACTACTCGATTACGTACGCGATCATCGCCGTCGCACACTCATTCACGCGCCCTCGCAAACCGACTCATTCTACTAGCTCGAAACGCGCGTTTCTGATGGAGATCCGGAAAGTTGTAGTAGCCGAAATAAGCGGGCAAGAAAGAGAGCGCCGGCAGCGGTGGAAAGCAGCGGCGTTTGAGAAGCCGTAACTCGAAACCCCGAGAGAAAACTTGAAAGAGCAAGTGATATATCGGCTGTTTCGTCGGTGGCTTAGAGCTCTCTCGGGGCGGGTGGGCCACGAAAATAGGACGAATTCACTTTCGGATTATCGTCTACCTTCCGATAGATGCGCGGCTAGATGCGAGCCCTGGATTCCGATGTATGTACTTAGAGCATCAAAGAACACTCATTTCCCTGGCCATCTGGCGAACCTAGCGATTCCTACGCGTATTTCGTAACAGCCGATTGGAGAGCTCTAATAGAGCAACCGAGTAGCCAGCATCCTCCCCCCGGCGGGGAGGCGGGAAGCGAGCGCCACCGCTCGAATTTATGAGTCAGCCTCGCCAGGCTTTCGACTAATTTAGTGCTTCCCTCGTGGAAACGCTCGGAAGAACTGCACATCCCAATGACGAATTGCTGACGGTGCTCTTGGCGCAACACTAGAGCGCCCATGGTGTTTGTCCGACGCGCAGCGCGTGCTGCATAGGTATCCACTGACGCAAATCGCGTCCCGAACGTAACGCACCGGCAAATGTGCATTTGCACCCAACTATTTTCGGCGATGCGGCCCACGATCGACCCGGCACCGGCTTCCTTGATGGATGACATTGCGTCGGCGTAGCCCGAACGATATAGCGGATGACTTGGAAAGTGAATCTCGAACTGTCTTCGGCAAAAACGAGCAGCACGAGACCCTCCTGTCTTAATTGAGCGAATATGCACATGGAGTCCGAGTGAACTACGATTTCCGGTGCACTCTCCTCGCGGCGGAAGATGTCGGAAGAAATGACAGGGTTGAGCTTGGGTTGAGCTAAATATATGTAGTGACAAGTGGAATGTTGCGCCTGGGACCAAACATTTACAGTCGTAAACTCGGATGAAAACAAGTGTGTATTTAATGCTCGCCTCTCTGTTGCAAACCGCGTGTCCGCGGTGTCTGTGGAATCTCTTTCCCAACAAATTCCCAATGCATCGATCGACTGTCATCAAGCGGCGATTTTTTCCCCGGCGATCTGCCATTACGCGATGAAATGCGAGTGCTGTCCGGTCGTAAAAACGAGAGATGCTTATCATGGAAATGTGGTCCACAGTGTGGCGAGGCAGGCGCGACACGGTCCATTATCTCTTTTGGCACGTTGCAATTGCTTTCTCAATCAAGCGTGCAAACGCATCGGCGCTCCTTGCACTTTTTCTCCATTCCACTCGCCCGACAGAAAATGATGCGATTGCACGAGTGTCATAATCCGGCTTGTTTTTGCTTGCAGTTTCTGGTGGGTTTCGGCGGCGGCCACCTCATAGACGGCATCTTCACCGAGCCGACCTTGGAGCCTGGCTACAATCTGGTGGCGACCGTACCCAGAGGCGCTCTCGCATTGAACGTCACCGAGTTACGTCACACGCAAAACTACCTCGGTAAAATTGATGATTCTTAATTATGTACTTGTTATTTACGGTATTCACACGTGACTATTTGGAAACTTGGGTGGATCGTGGGCGTTTCTTTAATTCTAAAGTTCAGAGGCTGAGCCTATTTTTAAGGAGCGCGTCAGTGGGTACCAGGATAATAAGAGTATGCGAAGTGCATCGGGCTATTAATCAAAGAATAGGAAATGCTTAACGATGCGAGAGATGTGCCAAGCGCCCTTGAAACCTCGACGAGAATCACGAGGCTGACAGTAGCGCCATTCACCACGGGGGCCGCGTTGCATCTTCTTTACATAACTACATATTCCCCCGCTTACCTATTGAACCAGAGCACTATTTAGAGCAAGTGACGGATGGAAAAGAGAGGAATTCCCAGTGCACTTGGCTCACCTATTCGCTGACCCCTTTAGCAGTCAAACGACTTTGCATTGCAAGCTGCGCGATTGTGCCTCGAGGAGAATTATTGTCGAGCTTCTCGGCGAGAGTTAGCACTGATCTACATTCCAAGTTGAGCGCTGGTCTCATTAATCTTTCAGTCTTATCTTCTAGGAATCGCTGCGACGCATATCGCTTGCTTTACCGTGTTCCTTGACATCGCGAATTTCACTAATCACCTCAAGTACACGATGACTTAGATAAATATAGATCACACGTGCAAACGCCAAGCTTATCCAGACGCTCTATGTATAATTAATATCAGTAAAAAGGAGAATAATTAAGTATAATATAGCAAATAATTATAATAATCGCGAGGATGAAACTATAAATAGCACATGGACGTGGACAAGTTTTAATAGAAGTGTCCTAGAAGTTAATAGATCTGATACTAAACTCGCTCGGTGCCAGTTGGACAACGGACAAACAGATTAGCAATTAAGCCACGAGAGCCTCGAGCCGTCTGAGAAATAGTGGTCATTCACGCCTACCTTGAATGACGTAAAAAAAACCTGGGAGATCGAAAACACTGGCAAACCAACTACGGGAGACGCTGGTTGATGTTTCAGCGATCAGGCTCCATGACGGCAGCTACCTACTGAATGGTAATTACAGTATTAATTGGTCTGGCGAGTACCAAGCCGCGGGAACGACTTTCGTCTACCTTCGACAAAGCGCACAGAACCTCGAGAGCTTCTCGGCTGCGGGACCACTGCAGGACCCGATCGATGTGATGGTAAAGGAACACTGATGAAATAGCTAAACCCTCCCACACGCAATCGATTCTATAGGATTTCTCTAACAAGTGCTCTTTCAACTAGGTCCTCTACCAGGAACCCAATCCAGGTATCGTTTACAGGTACATCATACCTGGCAGTGGTACGACGGGCGCCCACCTTCCTCACAAAACAGGTGATTTATCATGACCACAAGTACCACCCCATTAAACCCTAGAGGTCATACTAACAATAGATCGCGTAATTGTTTCCAGTGCCAGGCAGAACTATCGAACCCGGCCCACCAAGTGTTCCCCATAGAAAGTTAGTCCCACGATTATATAATTCATAGTCTGTCCGAGTAATTAGAATGGAAAGTTCTGAATTTATGTTTTCGTTTTCAAAGAATAGAAAATACTCCGACAATTCCCGAGCCTACTCTACCACCGTTTATTCCGAGGCGCTATAAGAAGAGGAAGTTCTCCTGGAAACCGAACGGCTACACTGAGTGCAATAAATCCTGTGGTGGAGGTGATTGAAAATCATTCATTAAATTTAAAATGTTGTAATAGACAGCTAAGTTGTTCATGATCGAATAAATTGAATTCGATGGAATAGAAAGTGACACGATTAATTGGTTCGCTTTAAGGTATCCAGTCTCTCAAGTACATATGTGTGCGTGAGCACAATCAAGTCCAAGCACCGGATAAAAGATGCCATGCTCTTGAGAAACCAAGAGATGTTCGTCTAAGGTGTAACATACGGCCGTGTCCACCAAAGTAAGTTCTATTTTTATTTCCTGCTTATGAAATCCCATGAAACTTACAGACTATTTTCTAATTAGATGGAGGCCGGGTCCATGGAGCGAATGCTCAGTCTCCTGCGGCACAGGAGTCCGAATTCGCGAACTCGAATGCGTGCAGGACGTCAAACCATCTCTAACCATGAGAATATCTGAGGGAGCCTGCATGGAACCGAGGAGTTTTCCTACGAGCGAACCCTGTGAGATGCCGGAATGCGAAGATGAAGTGAGAACGACGCAACCGACTTTGTCATCATCGCGATGGAACGTCGGCACTTGGTCTCAGGTCAGATAATTTTCACAAGCTTACTGAAACTTAGAGAATTTTGTGTCTAAGTTTGGATTTGCCTTTTTGCAGTGTTCGGCATCCTGCGGCCCAGGCAAGAGAACGAGATCGGTCACCTGTGTCCCCTATGGACATATCTGTGATCTGGAAAGTAAACCAGACACCCAGGAATCTTGTGACTTGGGAATCTGCGCGACTAAGGGTCCAGTGACTATTTCTACAAGATTGCAAAGTCCACAGTGGTTATTTACTGAGTGGTCCGAACAGGTGCCCATTAAAAAATAATTGTGATAGTTAGCAACCTGCAGGAATCGCAAAACTATAATTATATGTACTATTATTCGATAGTGTTCCGCCGAATGTGGTCTCGGCGTTCAGACTAGAAGAGTCTTCTGCGAGACAACTCCCGACGAAAACTACTGCGACGAAACGGAACGTCCGGAGGCTTCCAGAGCTTGCTCTAGTAATAGGACCTGCAGTGGTCAGTGGTTCACAGGACCATGGTCTGAGGTTGGTTAATTGACAGAGAAATGAGTAATAAATTAAACCCGAATAATTGAATTTATCAAATGATTTCTCAGTGTTCATCTCAATGCGATTCCGGGGAACAAATTCGAGAGGTAGTTTGCGTGACGACCCTTCGGGGCTCTCTACGAGTAGTTCTTGATATGAATTGTCCTGCGAATAAGCCAGAGACCAAGAGGCCTTGCAAAGGACCACCTTGCACATCTACTTGGTTTACATCAGACTGGACCGAGGTAAAATTCTTTCCAATCGTGACACGTACAAGTTAAATGCAGGACGTAAAGGCTATTTCCTTATGCGAACTTTAGTGCTCGAGGTCCTGCGGTAAAGGAGTTCAAAAAAGAGAAGTAAGGTGTTTAACAAGAGATGGTGAACCTCCAGAACCTTATGAACAGCACTGTACCGAGGAGGATCGTCCCATCTCACGAAGAAATTGCAACGATTACCCTTGTAAAGAAGATATACATGGATCTGATAATCATCACAAGGTCCTGCAAGTTCAGGACGAACCAGAAATATCAAACGGTACGTTACTACTACGCTGTAGTTACGAGCCATAAGGGAAATCTAAAAATACGTTGATGTGTTCCAGGTCTGGAAGAGAAGGGGCACTGCCGAGACAGCATATCGAACTGCCATCTCGTGATACAGGCGCGACTCTGTTCTTACCCGTTTTACCAACAATCCTGTTGCCTCTCGTGCTCCAAAGCTAAGCAGGAGCTCGAATGAATCTCGCGGCACTCGGTAGATTATTAGAAAGAATGGTAATTTTTTATACTGGGAGCGAAAGGAATTGGAAAGAATGGGAACAGCACGATGCTGTTCCGTCGAAGAATTGCGACAAGTCACTAACACCTTAGCTGAAATGTAGGAAGATAGACGGGCCTATATATTTTCGTACGTAACACTATAGATGTCGGGGCTTCGGCTCATAGCTTTCACTGCCTATCTGAAATTTCCTATGGCAATCTGTGTGCGCAAGTAGACGAGGCATTAACTAGAGCAATGGAGGGGCCAGCAGATCAATCCTGTAAGATTGGAGACTTGTATATTTTCGTAATAAAGCTTTGTTATCCCGGAAATGGGCCGATCTGGAAACACCACGATTTGACGAAGTAGGAAAATTATTCGACCCAGAAATCGAACGATTATAGACTGACTTTTAGAAATCGGGTCGAATTGATTCGGGACAAAAGACACAGGAGTTATAACCTAGGATTATTAGATTAGTAACGCTAAAGAACAGAACTAAATTAACAAGTAGGACGTAGGTTGATGTATTCGTTTACTTCGAGCGAGGATAATAGTGTTGTCACCGGAGAAGAAACCACATCATTGAGGACACCAATGTAGACTATGTACAACGTGACGATAGAGAGAACAATTATACACTACTATGCACTAGAAGAATAAATTATATATATACACAGAAACACTTAAGACGTAACACACTTAACTTAACCCGGATTTCCCATTGAGCCGCGTCCCTTCGAATTCGACATCAACTTCACTGTGACTCGCGAAGAAAAGGTACGTTCTTCGGAAATACAAACAGAAATTCGGAGCCCGAAGGCACGCAGGTCAGCGAACAATAACACCAGCTATGATTTACGAGCTTACGTCAACTTCTTGAGCAGGGGCCGTACTATTATCGTTATTTTTGTACGCCGAGAAGAAAGCAAGTGCCTTCATGAGCTGATAGCTCTTACTTATGGGAATATTGCTATCGTAAAGACTCTTCGAGGCCTTGCAGTCCACGTAGAACCACCAGTTACACTTGAGAATCGTCTGGTCGAACAGAGTTGATTCAGGACACAGGAAACTCTTCATGATCAGACCGTCGTCGGTCAGCGCGCAGACATGGAACACCTGTATTCGCAAAATGATGAAGATACTAAACGTCTGTTACCTCTCATTATGACCTATAGCTACTAATGATTCTTTACCATGCAACCGAGATCCTCATCGGCATAGAGTCCTGGGAAATGCTTTTGATCGCCGCAATAGAAACTCGTGTCCGGCAGATCCACTCGACTTGCAAAGTTGTCATCGAAATTCTTGTCGTAGCCCACTGGATAGTACTCTCTGGGTGCGTTCATCACTTTAGTCGCGCCGAAGTTGCTGTACTTACTGAAATAAACTGCCATTAGTCTCCGTTCATTTCGGATTGGAATTAAAAAGAATGACAACTATTACCTTTTATTAACAAGCGGTGCCATGGTGGTAGTGGTGGTGGTAGTAGTAGTGGTAGTCGGACCCTGTTGTTTCCGCATTAGTTGCTGCTGCCTTAACAAGATCGCTGCTTCCAGAGCTTCCAAGGTAATGTTGCTAGCTTCTGCCAAAGTCTTCAGCGACGTTTCCATGCCGTGAATTGGTGCGAGGGACGGCAGGGACGACGGCAACGAAGAAGCCGCTGATTGTCTCTTCCCGTTTTGTTGTTTCGACAAGCTGGATTCCGCGCTGAGTGGATGCAACGAGAGCAAAGTCATCTCGTTCACCGACGATGCGGCGTCATCGCCAGGCAGAGGTAGCTGAAATCGTATGGTTCTTTTTTGTAATTTCCGCGGCGGTGCTCGAGTCTCACGCATCCTTGACCGTTACCTGATTATAATCGTCTCGAGACACTTCGTTGTCAGAATCTTTGTAAATCACAGGACTATTACTGATTCTATCAGTAAGTTGTGACAAGGACTGAGGCATCGCAATGAAGGGCGGTACAATCGCTGAATTGCCGTAATTGCTCCGTTTCGTTGTTGATTCCGGGAGGACTACGCTTCCAGCAGGTGGTATAGCAGCCACGATGTTTGGCAATCTCGCTGGCATGGATGCTGGGACTGCCATGACCTGTGGTAGCTGTCAATAATGACGATGATTTATAATTAATATCCTAAAGCGATTATCTAATCGAAGAGAAATCATGGTGGGATTCTGACTTGTTCCAGCTTAGATTGAGCGACTGCTATCTGCTGCTGGACAACCAATTGTTGCTTGTCTATTTGCTGCTGCACCCTCTGCATGTGCTGCTGCCTCATAGCTTCCTGCTGCTGAAGACGCTGCTGCGTGAGAACCTGGAGGGCAAGGGCTTCCGGCTGCATCCGCTGCTGCTGTTGCTGTTGCTTTCTCTTGGCCTCGTATTGCATGAACTGCTGCTGCCTCATTGCGTCCTGTTGAGTCATTGCCAAGTTCGGGGCCGGGACTGTTCTCAGGTTGGTCGAATTTTGCTGTACAACCAGTTTCTGTCTCTCTGGTTGCTGTGCCATAGGTCTTGATCCTCCAGGTGGCAAAGGTTTAAAGGGCGGCACCACTTGCCGAGCGGTTTGCCCACCTTGTCGCATATCATCTCGTTTGGACGCCTATTGCGAAATGATTCATTGGTGAGAAGTCATCACTCCTCTTAACTCCGGGAAAGAAATCTCCCTTGACATTAGTGTACCCTTCAATGCGACCTTCGTAGAAATGTGCTAGTTCTTCAACCTCGCTCCTTTTACTAGTGTTTTTCCGTCGCCCTTTTTGCACCGATTAAAAAATACGATCTTCACTGATAATGACCGCTTCTTCCAAGCGATTATCTCCGCGCGGCAGAATATTTTTCCCGGGGGGCTTTCGTACGGCGCAAGTACACACGTGCTGGCATGCGGCTTGCACTAGGTCGCGGTGGACGCGGCCACTAGAATTCTACGTGTGAACGGCGGACCAGGCGACATTCACGCACCAATTGCAACGAGGTCGATCATGCTCAATCACCACAGTGGTCTGCTTAGTCTTTAGAGAAAGTGAGCTCATGCATTTCCCCGTAACCGTGGGTAGACGCCTTTATAATCGAGATTCTACTCTCCCGAGACGACGAGAGCTCCAACTATGTATCAGTAACAAGGAAATTTCCCTTCACTCCATAATATGTAAATATTTATGCTTATTAGTGCACATATTAGTGCTGCGATATCGCGAGCTTTCCACTACTGGCACGTAAACAAATGCGTCTGACTACAAGATCCTGTTACCACTCGATGTCAGGGGAGCGTAGTTTCGAATCCTTGAAACCGATTACATACTAAACTATCGACTGGTAAGAATGAGGAGACTATTTCTAATGTCATCGAGGAAGCTGTAACTCGCTTTACTAACCCCATTTATGGAGGCCAAGTTCGCTGCGCCCGGTTGGACACTTCTTCTCTTCGCAGTCTCGACGTTCCCTAAAGACTGAGTGAATCCGAGTTCGTCCCCAACGGAGAATCCTTAAAAGTTGCAAGATTAAAGTAGAAATTAAATAAACCTAAAGACCGACAGTAATTGTCGATATTTAATGGTATCGGATTGATTTCAAGGAATGTACAATGTAGGATAGCGATCGTTGGATGAAACTTCAGCGAAGCATGGAACGACAGAGTGGAAGGTTACTGCTAGAATAAGGAAAGTTAGGCAAGCGATCATTACACAAGCATTGGGTCAATTTTTACGGCTTCTCGTTCGAAGAGCGAGAGATACATGCAGCGACAAGATATGGTGAAAAAGAGTGAAGGAGGTTTGTACAAGCCAAACAATTTTTTGTTGCAAAGATCATCCTTTATGAGTAGCTCTTTGTTGAGAATGCAAATAATGACCTCGTATTTAGTACCTGCTCCTCTCTCCTAATACAACTAGGACGCGCTAAGGCAAGGTGAATAAATCACGTCTGCTCCCAACGATTTTTATTGCTTTCCGAAAGAATAGCGGGGTTTGGCTGGTTCCCATAATTATAGCGCGCAGCAAGTTCACCTTGAGCCTTGGTATAAGATGTAAGAAAGATGCGTGGGTCGACGGGATTCCCATGATTTCATTATTTTCCGCGAAGCTTTGCACTTTCCCTTGCTACTGACTGTCCGCTTGGGGAGAACGTTCCGTTTTATGCAGACTAGTTTCGAGATGGCTAGGGATTTGCATGAAAAAATGCCGATACGGGCATCACCGGCAGGAATGCAAATGCGAGATTTCAAAAAGGACTAGGCAACTATGGTGCAACAAAAGTGAAAACGGCGGATACTCGCGTATATGGTGACAGTCATTAACGCTTGACCAGGAGAAGACATTAAAATGACCGGTTCATTGTCGGGGCATCGTGAGACCCTCCACCACTGACGTTTAACTTTCACCGTATATTCGTAAAGTTGGGCGCATCAAATGATACCAGGTGGTTGTCTTAAGCTCCAAAATACGATACGAATCCAGCTATTACTTGTAGTAGAAACGTCTCGGTTATTCGGAAAGCTGTCTCTTAAATTACAAGAAATTACAATTATCTTTAGAGAAAACTCTAATTTAGTAAATAAAGTATTCTTAAGTCAAGAGAGTCAAAGTAAATGATCGCGGCAAGTACACGTGTACCAACTTGACAAGAATGAAAGGCAAGTTGATTCTGCTTGGAAAGTCGGCGATCGAGAACCAACACGTGAGGAAGTCTATGACGAAAAGTCTATTCGTCTTTCGCGTATGATCGTCAGCCAATATGTACTTTCTACGATTATGAGCAAGCGTGTGGAGAGTAAGTGCGTTCGCGAAGGGTGTAATGTTGGGTGGGGCAATTCTTATGCAATGAGAGCGTGCAGATGAAAGCAACAGGTTCGAGAGCGACAGGAAACGATCACCTGCTTCTTTTTGGTATTTCGTAACTTCGCTTGACGAAGCAGACTTCAGATGGAAACTGTCATTCGTCAACCCTTTGAAGATCACTCGACTACAATTTAAGCAAGAGCCGAGAGTTAAAGCGCGAGCGCCGTGACAATTATACAGGAGATTACGGTACAAAAGACAATTTGCATTCGAAAGCGATGGGCATTTCTTCATTTAGAGCAAACTAAATGCACATCTTAACCCGAGAATGGTGGTGAACATTGCTGCGGTTCGTTTCAACATGCCAGACGAATTCGCGATGGAGGTCGTGCGCGAGTGTCAGAAACACTCGAGAGACGCAAACCAGTATGTCTTCACGTACGCACAGTGCACTTGGCTGCTGTGCTAATTACACTCGAGTTCCTCTGATTTCGACAGGGACAGTAGCGAGAGAACAGGGGCTGGTTTGAACGTATCGTGTCGCATTGCTCAATCGAGATTTCGCGCGGAATAATTGGGTATGATCGAATGGGGAGTAGCGATCGCGAATTGCAATGGTGCTCGGGAGACAGTCCTGATGAAATCGACTCACCCAAGCCGAGGTAGCCTTTGACACCTCCGAGATTTCGCACCCGAAAGAGGCCGGACTTTTTGAAGGCGCAGTTAAGCATGAAACCGAAGTCCGATTGAAAGACACATGTGCCTAGCGTCTCCCGCCACGTGCATCCTGCAACCAAACCGCAAGAAAAGAACACCATGGATCGATCGATCTGGACCACGATTAATTTTATCCCGACGATCCCTTCATTTCTTACAAGGAGCTCCCGCCAGTCTCTCTATTAGAGTCGAGACCGTGTGTCTGTCTGAGAAACTCTGAGTATGCTATGGGACTTCCTTCTATTTTGCAGGGGCCATTAATGATTAATCTACGCTGTGCTATTGATTTGTGTCGGTGTACTTGTCACGTCCGGGGCCATTCGCAAGATAATCGCCCGTTTTACCAAAGTTTGTACAGTCGTGTTGCAATAGACATCTATAATGGATAGTCGACTCTTAGACTGTCGGATTGTCAGTACTGTGCGGGGAATCCTACAAGCGGTAGAATAATGGGCATAATGATCGCTGGAATTGACAATTTCTCCTTGATAGAGCAATATCCTCGCGAAATCGGTCAACCTGCTAGTAGATTTCTAATGTTTCCTCTCCTATGTTTCGGCTATACATGCGTGTTGCAGGTGGATACTTGAGACAATTAGCTTTATTTGCCGTTTCCCGGAAGACAATGCCAGTTTGGGCGATCAGGATCATACCAATGTCTCGAGAGAATCAAGTAAATCAAGACACTGATATAGAAACGCACTATCTGACAGCGAGATTGAGAAGAAACCCTTTCACTGTCGAGTGACTACATTTCTGCGAATTAGACCAATTACTGCCCCCATTTCGCTGGCTCTCAGGTAACAGACGCGAGCCTTCACGCTGCGAATTTGGAAGTAGATTGAGAGACTTTCAACTGGATTTCTTAATGACTTCAAATTAAAATCGTGCCCGAAGTTTTACATTAGCGAAGATACTGCGAAACCAATGAAACGATGAGCACACGATGATTTTAAAGCAAAATCGGCTTTTTCTCCTAGACTCAGCTTCCTTGACACGATTGCATAATTTAGCATTTTTATTTCACACATTCCTCTGTGTCACGAGATCTCTTTAATTAGGCGAGGTCGACCTGGAGTTCGTCCCCGAGCACTTTCCCCGCCAGTCAAGAGTTCCGCGAGCCCAATTTCGGAGAAATCATATGCGGTTGGTCCGATGCACCAGCACTCTAACGTTTCGAGATCACCGCGAGGATGTACTCATGGAATTATCCCGAACTTTGTGAAAGGAGCTTCCGGAATTGATTCGAGGAACATTTGCCGGATCTTAGGCGTGCCATTGGCCCATACCCCAGTGACCTACTTGAAGCTCGAAACCGGCGTCAACACTTCGATGTTGGTCAAACTGACTGTAGTAAAGTCATTTTGAGGCCGGGACTTGACTTAAATACCTCAATTAAATACTTAAAGACTTCTCAATGTACCAAGTACACGTTAATAACTTCATATTATATTGAACTTGACATTTGATCGAAAATGGAATTACCGATTACATAAAAAATTGTGGCAATCCTTTGCGATCTCAGATCTGACATCGAAGATAAAATGACTTTAGCGGCACAGATTTCAATCTCACTTTCACTAGTCCTGGTTTAGGAGTGACCTGATGTAACCGAGGCTCGGTCAAATGACCATAAATGAGAAGACATGAATGAACTAGTCTTTACTCTTCTCCATTTCGAGAAGATCCTGATTATCTCGGAGAACTCCGTAAGCATCCTCGCAGAGGGACGCCGGCCAACTGCTGTCACACTTTCTCACATGCGGCCTTTACCTTTACCTTGACAACTATCCCTGACTATTGTCTTAGGTTCTGACATCTATCGGCTAAATTAACTGCCATCTCTACCACGTTAGAATACCAGTTCAGGTCTAACTTGAAAAACCACTGTTGAGTGCAATGTTCTCTTAATTTCATTGGCTTTTGGAAAATGAAAACGTAGAAAGGAAGCACAGAAAAATGTGTGTCACTGGTGGAATAATGTTCACATTTCGGGGCTGACCGCGCGGAAGAACGAGTTTCGGAATCTGGGTTTCAAGGGAAGTTTGGAGACATCGAAACGACACCTGATTTGCTCGAGCCAGTGGATCGGGCATCATAGAGCGGCAGAGGCCACGGTAGAAAGTGACCAGTCAGAAATAAAACATTTACATAGGCCCGTTGCTGACCCGGTTCCCCAAATACTGCGACCAAACGGCCGTAAAGCGATTATCCAAGGTTGAGTGTTCACTGGAGGGACTCCCTTTCCAATGCTCTAACAGCGATGGACTGGGATCGACTGAGACGCCAGAAGGTCGGACTACTTGTACATTAGATCAAAGTGGAGAAAGCTCGATCACAGTTATTATCACATTAGCAATCGGATAGCGAGCAAATGTATTTGATCTCTAGCTGTGGTTTCTAAAAAGCGGAATCCAGATTTATCAGGATCGAGGAACAACCAGGATGCAGTGTATCCTGTCAAATGGAGAGAACTCTCACTCTCGACAATCTGCTACAGACGCCCAAAGGAATACCGTCAATTGGTGAAACGGTATAATCAACATCCGTGTCATTGCGAGTGTCTGTAGAAGCAATAATTAACCAGCTGGCCGATCGACGTTTGACTAGTTTGGTCAACGACATGCTCTATTTTTCCAGACCTATACTTAGAGAAATGGAAACCTCACTTTCTACTTGGCAACGATGCGTTAATCGGGGATATTTTCTGCTCCATAGATCGATCACCAGGATCAAAGGTACTGCGAGAGAAATTGCAAATAACTTTATGAGAGACGAACCAGAATAGATTAGCTTTGCTCTAGGCAAACCAAGCAGGATCAGGAGGATCAAGTACGGAATACTCCTATTGATCCCAACTGTGATAATCACTCGATTAACGAGCATCACACAGATAAAAGATCGCACTAACTAGCAGGTGAATCGATCTTACTGCTCATTGAATAGTGGCTGCGAAATCCTTGGCACCAATATGTAGCACTTTTTGCGAACCGAGAGAATCTCGAGATCAAGCAGCGATGGGTACAAAGTTGCTCTCTCTTGCGGGTGTGCTCCCAATTATCAGATCTGCGCAGGCCTCGAGAAGAAAATGCAAAATGCATTTTCTTGAGGAATTATAGTTTCTCTTACCAATGGCAGCTCGATCCCATTCACGCCACACAACAACAGACACTATTTACATATGTACAGATCCCAATTACGCAAGAATCATAGACAAGTCGCGTTTCGGTCGGGGAACAACTATTTCCCTTCAATTGCTCGCGGTGTAAGTGCGACACGGTCTCGTGACCGCGCTCGGGTCATCACAAGGAGGCCGCAAAATTGCCGAAGATTGTGGCCGCTCTGTCAGCAGGGAAGTCAAAGAGACACGCAACATCCTGAGCCCACTTTTTCATTTCTACACGAAATTCTATGTACAAAGTGTCTTCGAAACGAGACCCATTAGTATTGCGTGAAGGAGAGACGGGATTTTCGGTCGACCGAGAATCGAGTATAGCACAGTAGTCTTGATAGTAGAGACGTAATAGTAATAGTAGCAGGTGCAGTCAGTCATATAACAGGTCGGTCGATAGCACAGACATATGATATATGCATTGATACAAGGCGTAAAATCGAAGGAGAAGGCCAGAGAACCTGCAAACTGCCCCGAAAGAATACCCTACTTATACCGAGAGAAACGTGGCTGCCAGTACACAATCCCGAACTAAAGGTAAAAACAAAACGCTCCACGTCCTTGTGAAAGTTAATCTTTCGATAGCCGCCGCCGCACGATTGCTTTACGAATGTACATTTATAAAACTGGAACCCATTTCGTAAGAATCGGCGAGTGTTCGGTATTACATGTGCGAAAGTTGCGAATCATTCGCGAAAAAGATGGAACGGGTATTTGGAATTATTTCAATGCCGTCGCTTGGACAAGTACACTTAACGAAAACAATGCACGTGTCTCTCACCAAGTATAGGAGAACGGAGGAATAATC
The DNA here is from genome assembly GCA_963675795.1 of Crossocerus cetratus. Lineage (NCBI taxonomy): Eukaryota > Metazoa > Arthropoda > Insecta > Hymenoptera > Crabronidae > Crossocerus > Crossocerus cetratus. The sequence goes on along the minus strand of OY776665.1, from coordinate 19,951,873 downwards.
GACGAGTAGATCAGCGCGCTTTCACCGTCGAGAAAAGAATTCGGGCGAGTCGGAAAACCGGCAGCCACGAAGTAGTCATCGGCATGATAAGACTGCACTACGTACCGACAACCACGAAGAGAAAGAGTGTCGTCGCGATCTTCATGCTTGCCGATCCAGTTTTCGGCACTCGAGTAACTCTCTTCAGGGACTGAACCCTGGAAATGGTATCTCGGGCACACTGCTGTCAGGGTGAACTGGCCGGCTTCGCAGACTCCGAGGTGATCGATGAAGATGAAGAGGAGGTCCGAGATGATGGGTGAGTCTGTCGGCGAATGGAGCACGCGAATGACTGAGGAAGCCAGCAAGTGTACGCGCTGACTCGCCGCCGAGGGAGTAAAAACGTGCGTGCGGTGGACTAGTCGCTCACGGGAGCACTAATACCGCATGGATATGTTCCTCGAAGGCGAGCACGCCCGCCACTTTCCGACCCCAACTGGGCCTCAGGTACGCCTCCCAGTGAGCAGCTACGCTCAGTGCCCTTTCCTTCCACGCCACATTATTCCGCGACTGGCGTGAATAGCAATGCCAGTGAACCAGATCATCACTCTACCTGTAATCCAAGTATCCAATGGCTACTTGGTTGAATCAAAGTTTTGCTTCATAGCAATTCTAAGGGTCCTATTCTCTGAGACGGGTTTGAGACACTCGATCAAGCTTAGGGGGGAGATTAAGAATGAAGATGCAAAGTTGTAGATTTAACATCGAGAGAAGACGGAGTTTATAGTCGAGATGAATAGAATATTTGGGAAAATGGACATTGTCAGTCGGTACAGTTAGCCTTTCCCCAATGAAACACAAGTGAGACGGCCCTGCTGGGCCCCACCAGCCAGCAGAGAGAACGACCGGTTCCACGCTGAGGCTCGATACGTGAGGATCGGAGTAGCCACGAGTTAAATCTTGGTAAGGTGTCGGTGACCCACTCCTACCGAACGATAACGGGATCGGTGAGTGCGCGTTCATTCAGTGCCGGCGAATTGATATCGAGTTGTACCGAGACGCCGGTATGGCCCTCTCCAGATGTACAGCTGGAAATTTGGTACAGCCATGTGTACCTTTCTCGAAAAGCATCTTTTCTCTGACCCCGTTTTTCGGCCACGAGCGCATGTCCACTGCAAGTGCGAACTGCTGGTACTCGTATAACTTCTTTCAATGGCGGCCTGGGGGATTTGAGAAAGGTTTGCGTGCAAACCGTCTGGTTCATTGGCAGGTAAAGGGGAAAGTGTTATTGCGAAAAATCTGTATTTCAATAATTTCAATTGAAATCGATTTATCAATGTCGGACTCGAGTTAGTCGCAAGGTGATTGGACTTAGTTCCTGATTTCTAATTCTATGCACTTCTCACGAGCTATAAGACATTTAAACCTTTGTCCAAGATTTGGCGAGACGGCGGACAGGTTTGATCGGTTATGTAAGACTAGATTCCCTTATATAGATGGCACAGTGCAATCCTCGCTTTTACTTGCAGTCGAGGGTGCCTGGCAAGTTATGATCAAACGCGTGCGCACTTTCATTCGAAAGGACGGGGATTCGGACTCTAGAAGGTAACATTATGCACTTGACCGTACCAAGGACGAGAGTGGGCCAAGGCTTAATGACACTGTGGAGTTGTATGTACGCGTTCATTGGCATCGTCCATTTGATCTATCATAACTCTTCAACCACCGCAATGTGACTATTCGTTATCTTCCTTAATGAGCGACTATTAGTGGTTTGAGTGGATGAAAACATGAAAGCGAACTGACCCCTTGCGGTGCATTCGAGGGAAACATGATAGCATTCACGTCTGTGCATTGCAACATTATGAATAGTAGATGGCCTCTGATAAACTAAGGAAACTCGGACCTTATTGATAAACGCATAATAATAACAAAATGAAAACGTCAATTGCTATTCCTTGAGAGTTTTCCTCAGCTTATGTCCAATATAGTGAGGGTAAGTTTGTATTATCACCTTCTTAACATTTTCCACTGCATCTGTGCCGTCGATGCTTATTTTGTTAGAACTTTGATCCGACATTCTTACCGCACCTGGAATGTGTGCAGGGCCTATAATAAATCGAGCTGTTGTCTCATAAAGGACAATTGCCGGCGCGCCGGTAAACGGAGAAGATATCGATCGTCCGGTTGGAACCGACAATCGGCACCCTAGCAACCGCGATCACCAACGATAGGTTCTTGCGATGAGTTTCTTAGAATCTCGTCTGGGTGGCACGCGCTTCGAGCCGCCCCCACCCCGAGATAACAAAACTTAAAACAGATGCGGACTCGGTTTTCGATGCTCTTGCACTCGTCCCTCTTACAAAAGTATACCTAATACTTATCTTTTAAATTAATACTGTTTTATTTTTGGAAAAGGTTGCTGGCCAAAGGACAAGAGACCGCCACCTTTTATACTTATGGACTGAAGACTGATTTTATAGGAAAAGTGAAAATTGAAGTCCCATATTATTCGGGCTGATTGCTCTTGTATGGATTTCCTCAATAAAAATTAAAGCAGATTGCGTTGTTTGTTTCCTGCCTCGTGCCACTAATTGCATATCGAATGAACCGATTCATGCGACGAAAATATGAATCGGCCTTGCAGAATATGACGTTTCACGGCCAGTTAATATTCAATGGGTCCTCGAGGAAGAATTAGAGATTCGTGCGATTATAGGCACTGACGGGTGCTTGCACAGCGCATGCATCGAAAGCACCATAATCGTGATGCAAGAATGGCGCCAACCGGACGCACTTCATTAGAATCAATTTCCTCGTAGGAATCGCCGATCGTCCATTGTATGTTTATGGCGGGCCATATAGAGAAGAGGAGCCATGATTATGAGCGCCCGATTCTCACTAGGGTGCATACCGATCGAGCCCAATTTGCATTTGAGAAAATTGGCGATCGCCATTCGATTCTCCCCGCATTTAATCTCTCTACCTGGCTATCGGCCTTGTTTGTTCCTTTCATGCGAAAAGCATGATGCAGAATGGCCGGAATTACGGAAAATGAAGCTGACGATCAACTACCATATCACAGTAGGGTTCCTTGACGCGCTTAATTGTGAGATCAATTGATGAGATCGACGTTCCTGGAAGTCAACTCCCTTCCCGTCTCAGTAGTAACGAGTTCCTCGTTCGAACTTCGTGTAGGCGAGAATTCCCATCGACGTTTATTCATTACAGGACTTATGCGCAAGAAAATATTAGTCCATTTTTAGGAAAGCCGAACCGAGCACTCGGTCTCCAGAGAATTCGCGGTACTATCAATCAAAAATCCGCTTCATCGATTTCTCATTTAAAAAAATCCAATTACAAGAAGTGGACTAGAGTCACCTTTCCTAATGGAAACTTAACACACTCGATCCACTCGCCGTAATTGTCTTGCGTAACCGGCCCACACTAATTCAGCGAAACATGCAGTAGAGATTCATTTTGCTGCGTGCAGCTCATTTAATGAAGCGCGGAAGCTAGTAAGATTTAATGATTCAGCTCTGAATCGTGCCTTTGATCGGCAGAATAAGAGATTCTTTGAAGAATCTTCTCCCTCGTGGGAGCAACATCGAGTTAAAGATTGCGAAAGTTGCCCGCTCGAATACTCGAAATACAGACAGCATATGAGAAGGGTGAAGGGTTCCCGAGCCCAGCGGAAATACACTCGTTGCAGTCGGGGCGCTCGGGTGCAGGGCAAATTGGATAAAAAAGCGACCAATTATCGGTCGTCTTGCGGTCATCACATAATGGTTCGTTCACCTCGCGGCGACAATTCAACGTGCACGTGGCGACCTGCATGCAATACTGCGACACAGATGCATACATCTGCCCTCCTTTCCCTCCTCTTCCCATCTCGCCGAAAGTACATACCCAGAATCACGCATCACTTTCGCGGAAATGTTTCGGTATTGGCTGGAAAAACTAGTACGATGAGGGGAGGAGAGAAGTTGAATGGACCGATTGGAGCCAGTCCAAATCCCCCGGTATTCAACGCCATTGCCCGCGGAGGATTGCCGAGCATTGTGTGTCCTGTATCCTTGAAGCGCAGCAGCATTTGTTAAACGGCCGCTTACTCGGCTTTAGCGTGGCGTGCCTGAAATTATTTATCGATTGGAATCGCTCGTCGCGCCGACCCCCATGGATAAACTCGACGTGCACCATGCATTATGCATTGCCATCTGCATTCCAGCGAATCGCACGCCGGTTTAGCGCGAACTCCGTGCTGGGAGAGCAAACCGAGTCTTATTGGAAAATTCTGTTCCTAATTTTCCTAACACTTTGACTCACAGGATTCAAACAAAAGCCATGCATGCTTATTCTTCGAGGAATATTAAAAGTTGGATGCAAATATAAGTCTGTGAGGGAACAGTTTCCACAGTGTTTAAATTGCACTGATTACGAAATACGCGCGAATTGGTTGAATTTTCGACGCTGCTTCTTTATCGAGCGAAATCATGACTTTTAATTAGGAGAAGTGCCTTATCGAGGCGCGACGAGTCCGAGGCGGCGGTGCGTCGGGCTATCGACGAATATGCCGCGCTTCGACGTCGACGGACACATGCGCAGACTTGGCCGGCAGGAAGGCGCGAGCGTAAACAAAAGCCGCTGAAAGCGCGTGGTTCGATTCAGTATAGTCGAGTCAGCTTGATCGCGATCCGCGGTGGAACACCGACACTTCGTACGCCGGCCGGGATCACTCGCGAATTTGCGTCGTTAATTCTCGAAGTCGTCGTACCAGAGACGAGTCGAGTAGAACGAGCTTCGTAGACCAGCGAGTATCCTCAGAAATCTCTCGAATCGAGGCTCAAGAAAAGAGCCGACCGCTTTTTCTGGCAGTCGATCGCGAGGGAATAGGATCCACTCGAGATCCAGGCTACACTGATACACCAAGTGGAAGTTAGAATCGTGTGTACGTCGGATCTCAAGTAGAAAGTGCCAGAGATGCGAAAGCTCTCCGGACAGTTCGGACGCCCACGAGTTCTCCGATGCAACCGGTAAGCAGCGGCTGCAGTGCACGTCGTCACGTACAGCCGAGATACCCGACGAATTCGTGATAAGTGTCATTGAATTCGAGCCTGTGCCCAACGACCCGAGCGTGAGCCCTTCGACAGGCTGCACCGGTTGCCTGAGCGAGACTGCAAGCAGTTGCACCGGTTCCGAGACAATATATCGCTCAAGGGCCGGCTATACTTTCGAGGAAGGAGGGGCCCTAAGGCTTCAGACAGCGTCTTCTCGTGTTTCTCGTGTCAGCTGGACTGACCCTCTGGATGCTGCTTGGGGAGCAGCGTCGCCGAGAAAGAGATAGGCACGCGGATCACTTAACACGAGACCCTGATAACCGCAGGCTCTACGTGCCAGAAATCGCCAAGAGCAACAAGTCACTGTTGACGAAGATACCCAAAAAACATTGCTGCGTAGAATTGGGCTTTAACGAATCCGCGGCGTCGATCTTAGTCGAACGCCAGTTAAACGCGTGTCTGCATTGGCGTATCACCGACGAATGCATTCTAATAGCTCGAAGTAAGGACAATGGGGTCAATAAATCGGGGCCGTGACTTCTAATCTTCGACGGGACGAGGCTCCACGGATATCAAGATCGTCAAGTGACAATAGTCCTCATTGAATCATTGATTTGGCGCGCGCGATAGTCAGAGGAGAGCGGCAAAAATGTCGATCACAACAACCGAGGATTGGCAGGGTGGCCTGTCTATGCTGGAGTTCAACACAACGACTATGCTACCCGGTCTCATTGCAAGTGCACCTAAGAGGCACGTGACCTTCGTGGCGCAAATGGTGCTGACCTTGGTCTACATCACCGGTGTCATTGGCAATATCTCAGCCCTGGCTATTCTCTTCCATCGAGATAAGGTAATTCGAGTTAGCCTCAAAGTCCTAAGCGACTCGGAGGGAAACTTTCTACTCCGAGGAGAATACGATTATCCGAGCCTCTCAGCCCCGAATCTGAGGAACAAACTTTTTTACCCTTCAAATGGAGTTTCCCCTAAGCCCCGAAACTTTTCCATGCTCTCCAGAGGAGGAATCGCAAGCACTTGTTGATGCTGCGGTGTCTAGCGACGAACGACCTGGTCGCGCTACTGGGGATGCTGGTGCAAATGTACATCACGATCTACGTGGGTGGCGTGGCCTCGACGAGGATGTTCTGCTCCCTACGCGTCGTCTGGCGGCTCTTCGGCCTCTTCAGCGGGTGCGTTGCTATCGTCATGGCTGCCGAGAGATGGTTGGCCTTGACCAGACCTTTCGTTTATCAAAAGGTAAGCCCAGATCCTCGTTACTGCTTCGTCGAGTCTGATAAAGCCCCTTAGCCGCTATTTCTGATGCTCGCCCCCCGAATCCTATCCCGAAAAACTCCCATCCAATTATTCCCGCCCACTCGGCGTCGCCGACTCGAACACACACAGTGGAAATACGTCCCTTTGAATTCCTTCAATGTTGTGGAAGAAAATTAGCTCGAGCTGAGCCGCGGTGGAATTGGAGTGGTTTTTCTCGATACGTGGCAAGAGCTCAGACTTTAATGGGGTACAGTGCTATTTATCCGCGGATGATAAGGGTGACGCACCACAGCATCCCGAGCCTTGGGATCCGACCCATATTAATGACACTCGAGGCAGACAACTACTCGAAGACGTACTTGAGCTTGATAGACCTCTAATCCGAGCCTCGGTTGCGATATCGGACTCTCCGGGTCAATGGGAAAAGCACGCGAATCATTGAGATTCTTGAGGATCCGTTGACATTGAAACCATGGGGGAGACGTGACGCGAATGCTAAGACTGGAAGCTGCTTCGTGCATTCACATCGCTTTAATTAATTGGTATTAGTGTCGGCCTATCTGCTTTTTAACGACTCCGGAACCGTTTAATTGCTTGATGTGATTAGACGATAAAACTATCGTACTGTCGTCAGAGAGTTTCGGGGAACTTTTTCGGGAAGGACGTGCGGTGTCAAAGGTCAAGAAGAAATGCGTCTGGTTCTTGATAATGAGAGATCGGGGCGTCTAAACCGGGAATCCCGTATTTTCAATTTCCCTAAGCGAGCGATTAAGAAGTGTGGATTCTAATCCGAGAAAAGATATTCGGTTATTTCCGACCGCGGCCCTTTATTTCCGCTTCCCTGTGTGGCCTGTTGAATTATGCATCAGCCCAAGTTACATATCAGGAGCTTCTCCTTGTGATCCTACGGGCGAGGAAGTAACGGGATTCTCCTGCTTAATTCGAGCTTAACATTCAAATGGAATTTCATCATATTATTCAGGCATGTCGGTCATACACTGGCCATACACTCGACTATTTTCGAGTTCCCTTGGCCGGCGAATTCGCCATTGGCCACTGCGCTCGTTCGCACGTGATCTTTCCATTTCGGTAACGTTAAAGAAACAGAGGATCCTATATGGGAGAGAAATCATCGGCGACCAACTATGCGACTGCACTTGGAGCCAAACGTAAACGCAGCTCCACGCGATGGGATAGTGCGTGAAAATATCTTTTCCTTTCATCGATATTCGATGGTCGGAGTGTTTTCTCAGGAGGAGTGTGTCCCGCGCTGCTCCTACAACATTTGCCCGTCTGCCGCGCCGGCGAAAAACAGAGTGTATATATATAAAATAGCCAGGAGAGATTTATGAACTGTGAATACGCCATCGCGAAGAGTCAGCCGCCCGATACTTCATATTTCATATTCTGTTGATGCCACCGACGAGGCTAGTGGTCCAGGCGGTGGAAATACTGGCTCGCCAGAGAGGTTTTCGTCTGGGGAAAATTGCTGCTCGATAACGGCCCTCTTGACTCGAGAGTATGTGAAAGAATGCAGGCTCTATCGCAATTAATTTCTATTATTAAGTCAGTCGGTGAGAACTGAGAACCAAGGTAGGACCGAAAGGAAAACAGTCCTCCACTATCCCCGACTGAAAGCTCTTCGCCACTAGAAGCAATGTGCCCGAAACGTCGGCCTAACGAGACGAAGTGTGTCAGCGAAAACAGACAGTTCTGGACCGCACGCGAATGGTAACCGCACGTCAAAACCGACCCAGTTCCCCATTGCAAACTTACACGAAGTCATTCGGCGAACGCCATCGGAGAATTTCGAGAGCTTCTCCGATGGGAATAGTTTATCTTTCACGAGAAAAAGAATGTTTTTCCTCTTTGTCGGGTCGTCGACCCGCGACTTTCAAAACAGAGCGCGCGGATATGACAAAAGTTAGTTGGACATCGGATTTAGCGGGCGATTTCCCTCCACTCTTTTGCGCACTTCCGCTTATTGTCGCGCCAAAAAAGCTCCCGTCGATAGCACTTGCGATATTGGCGAAGAGGACGACTGGAATTCTGCCAGGAGTGGCGGCAAATGGATATTCGTTACCCTTCTGGTGTCCCTTGAGAAAGGCGATCCTTTAGCACACAGAATTCCACTTCTATTCCCTGCCAGCATCCACGCGAAAGTTTCCCCGAATTCTGCCCAAAGTTTCAAGGACTATAAGACGAAATTGTATGGACCGAGGACTACGACATCCGACGCGCTTCCATTACTCGAAAATAAATAGGATCCAATAAAGAGATCTCCGAATGTCGGTCGCTTTCACGAAAATCCCCGAGGTCAAAGGTCATCGGAATCATATCATACAAGTACGTGACCGCTCGGTCGTACGAATAGTGTGGCAACTGGCATAAAAGAGTCCCGAGAAATTGGCCAAAATATCCGCATACAGAAATCGAGAGAGAGTGCGGAAAAACACCGGGAAAGAATGCCTGCTCTTTCGCGAGCTGCTCTCTCGGGCTTTGATGTGACTTCCACCCTAAAATGATAAATTCCGCCGCGTCTCCCTTTTCCGCCACTGGTTTTACGCGTCCCCTAGGATCTCGGCGCTCTGAATCAGAAGTCCAACGACTAAAAGTCACGGTCACCACGCCGAAAATAAACCAGTACATCTACGCGTGTTACTAACCGATCGGCGAATTTTTATTCGAGCAATATGTTGTGCTTTTTATTTCGAGAGAAAAAGATTCTTCTCCCAATTATAAACGTGGGAGATGTCTCGACGCAGTGTCAAAAGTTACGGTGCCGATGACAGTACCTTAACGCGCCGAGGACTGTGAACGAAAATAAGAGGTAGATCTAAAAAAAACTACAACATCGATCGCATGCTTCATTAATTTCCCCTAATCCTCGCTGCATGAGGGCCACTCGTAAACCCTTAGTATCGAATCAATATCTCCCGTATACGTTTACTCTTCTGTGATCAAAGGTCACCGAGTTACTCCAAGCCCATTGACAATGGTTCTGCGCCCGCAAACGCAAAGACCAACCATTATTTTTAACAATCTCGTAGATTTTTACGAACAAAAATATAAAAAGGTGCATCAAAAGAAAAATAAAAACAGATATGACAGAGTAGGGTAAAAGGATTGTCATGTTTATCTCCGGCTTCCTCCCGACAATAAATCTCACTTTCCCTGAGAGACTCCTGAAACTCGAGAACGCCAGTCCCTCATAATTACAACTGACACAGGTACAACCCCATAAATTCGACACGCCATCCTGAAAAAGGCTGTGATCATCACAGAGCTTGAAAGAAAACGCCAGTCGCACTACAATCGACGCGGTGGTTCAAAAGGTGTCTAATGACACAGATGTGACTTAATTCGTGACACATCTCTGTTTTCCAGCAGGTGACGTATCCAGCAATTGTACGATGTATGCTCGCACTATGGCTGATCGGTTTCACCCTGACAATCCAACCGGTGCTGGGCTTTGGCCTCTTCTACGAGGATGGCAAGTGCGTGAGGTACCGAGAGGCCACAGAATTCTCCGATGTCGTTTACGCCTACGTTTGGTTCTTCTGCGGTAAGGAAGCGCAGCTAAAGCCCACCGGAAAGGGCGTTGGTAGTGAAAGAAAAATGGCAACAGAGGGGAGAACGAGCATTTTCGCTTGGTTTTTCAGGGACGCTTCTGTGTTTGTCGATCGTCTGGTGTAACCTGGCCGTTTCCAGAGCACTTAGCAGACTGAGCCGAAGGGTGGGAGCTCTGAGACGTTGCTCGAGGGCATCCGCGCGAGCGAAGCCCCTTCTCGCCGTCGCTGGACCACCCCCGGAAGTGGCCACAACTCCCGAGGAGAGAGCCTTCGCACGGTTAATGGCCGTGCTATCGATATCCTTCGTCGTTTGCTGGATGCCGCAAATGGTGAGCGCTGTTCAATTTCCAAGTAGACTCCTCCAACAATCGTTGTCCACTCGAACTCTAATCGGCTAGTCCGCTCGGCCAATGCGATACGAGTCCTTATGGCTTGGAAGATTTCGGCTGCGATGCCAGATGAAGAATGGACTGGGCTGCTTCCGGCCCGCTCGCCTTTAGAGGCAGTAATGCCGCTTACGTGACGGGTTTGCAAGCGGGCTTCATTTGAAGGTGATATTTTGCTCGGACACCGTACAAACATCCGTATCTTTCACGCCTCTATCCTGCGTGACGGGATTACCAATGATCTCGTTTCTTGTTCTATCGCGCTATAGCGCGCGTTAGTGCCCAATCTTATTTCGGCACATCGTCAGTCCTCCCAATTATTCCCACAATGTCTAACTCCAATTTCCCCGAACTCAATTAACCCGAGGTAAAAGAAGTCTAGAAAGAAATCTCCCGTCGACTCTGAGATAACAGACTTTTCTGACGGATATGAGGAAGATAGAGAATCTGCTTCAATTTCGCAAGAGAGTCACGTTGCTCTCGTCAATGTTCCCCATGACTCGTCGGTGGCAAATATGTCTTGATGACTTCCCGAGCACCGGATGTTCTCGAGGTCCTCCGGCGATTCTCCAGCGCACGCGTTTCAGCGCGAGACGAGTCTGATTTTTCAATGTCCGCACAGATCTCCATTCCCCTGGCTCAATTCGCCCTGCAATTACCGGCGACGGCGATGCTGGCGCGTCGGATCATTCGCATCTTCCACATCGTCGCGGACATCCTTCTTTGCATTCACTTCACCCTCGACCCGTACTTCTACGTGCTCTTGAGAATGCAGAAGCCAAGGTTCCGCGTGCTGAAACCCCTCTGCAAGGTCTGCTGGCCGGAGAGAAGTCGTTCGAGCTCCTTCGAGGGTAAGATCTTCGAATTAGCCGAATCAATTGTTTACGCGAGAACAAGTGGAACGAATGAAATGAAATTCGATAGGAACAACGGAACACCAAGGGAGCAGTGGGGATCCACCTACACCGATCACTGAAGCACCGTCGACTCCGGTCTTCGAGGACCAGGAGCCAGAGTTAGTTGCAGTGGCTGTCTGAGACAGGCCTTTGCGACGGATCTTTTGCAAACGACTGAAAAGGTATCGAGTGACTCGGGTATGAACCCGAGCTCAACTATGCCACTCAAGATCCTCGCGCAGAATCTTTTAAGCACTGAGAATTCCTCGTCTCTGACAAGCCTGGCGAGACATTGTTTTCACGAGAGATTAGGGAAGTAAACGATATACGAACTTCCCTCGTGATCGAACGAGAACGAAAGGGACGAAATGTTTATTTTTATACCTGTATATTCCGTCCGCGTGGACAGTCGACGCCATCGGCGCAAAGTATTATAAGTCAGACAACGTATCCGAATAATCGAGATTATGATAAAACTATGTATTTTGCTATACTCCAATTCCAATCGTATAAGCGTGTTAGACTTAGCTGTGCATCGAACACGCTCGTAAGAATATTGGCAACAGCATGTGATTGAACGTTCAAGAATGTGAGAAATGCTTTATGTGTAACCAAGTGAGATGAAATACATATCCACTTATACGTGGGCGTGAAAAATGTAGTCAGTAATCAAGCATTCATTCTATGCATTAGTATAACATAGCACGTACACAGAGCCAGTGAGTATATAAGTATGCATAGACACATTGGCATAATACAATTCAACTCAATTGAGCACGTTTTGTCATAAGACGTACAATAAATCATTGGAAACAGGCTATATCAAAGCATGCAAAAGAAGATGTCATGCATTCAAGGCAAATACTCACCCACGCAGCAACTCAACACACCGGCAGTCAGCTTTTATCCATGAACAGCATTTATCCGCTGGCTACCCCAATCCGCACGTGAATCAGGCACTCGTGCACACTCTTCCACAGCACAATCGCACTCGAAAGTGTCAGAAGGAGCCACGAAAACAATAACAAAGGCACGTGCAGCGAACGAACCGCGGCCATGTTGGACTTTGCCGCGGGAATAGAAACAACCTGACCTGAGTATAGCAACTATCGATTATTTGTAAAATATCGACTTTATCTGATTTAAACCTCGAGCGGCTACTTCGAATTGAAAGAAAAGACTATAAAGATACTCACTAGAGTTTCGCGATTGATTCTAATTGACTAGTAATAAATCGCTCTTGAGAAACGATAAATATCAATATCAAGAGACTCGCTAAGTCTCGTGCCAAGTAATACGGTGCGCGACAGTCAAGGACACTTACCCGAGGCATAGAGTTTTTCAATCGATAATAAACTTTCACCTTGATTCCTGAAAAAGTTGCAGCTCCAAGGATTATAATTTATGAACTTTGCATGCCGGCCGGTTTAATGCACTTCTTCCACTCGAACTACTGCGCACGTGCAGTGGCGTCATCGCTCGGGAACATGATGGTACGTCGTGTCGTTCGCTCTTCTTAAAATCGGGAATTCCTCCGTAAAACGCGCGGTATTTTACGGGTCGGAATAGTACGAAAGTAGTACAATGCGCTGCGGATAATTCGCGATGGGGGGAATTTCGGCCGGCAAAGGTCTTGTGCGCGAGTGTCAGTTCGATGTAGTTTCAGTGCGCAGAGCAGCAAGCAACAATTGGCCCGCGCTTCCGAGGACTTGATTTTCACGGCGAAATTCGCAGAATTCTGATTGACACTCATCCCTGTGCGACGATTATGTATTGGAGGACTGGTGGCTGCGCGAGTGTGGTAGGATTTAAGTTGAACTCACTTATTCGGCAGATATTCGTGCAAGTGAACTATGCCTGCAAGCTTGGCAGATGAATGGCACATATTAGAGAGACTCTAAAGCTTCCACTTTTGTTCTCTATGTGTTGGGTGTGCATTTCACTCATATCTGATGTTGCTAAGCGTTTAGTATATTGTGTACGTTGATACTTGTATAAGTATCTGCGATTGACATATGTGCATGCAATACTCAATTGTATACTTGCTGGATTCATGTGGTGCGATTATGATATTGCTGTGGTGAAATTCCATACGTACTTCCATTATGACGATTAGAGCAATTCTTACTTAATACTTGAGAAGCTAAGGACTGCAAATTATATACAATTTTGTCAGTCAAATTATCATAAGGAGCAGATTTGAATTGCTTGAAAAAAGGAGGAAAAGTTGAACAGCTCTAGTCAGTAAAAGGAGATAGTTATACCACAGACAAACTTAATATCAATAATATGTTCAATGGTTCTGTGGTTAACAGAATATGACACTTGTCAGAATACTTGCATTGACTCTTATTTTTGTTAAATATATACCTGTGTACATATGACCTACCTATACGTACAAGTACATTGCCCGTACTATCTATAACTTGTATATCCATCTTTGATAATCTATGTATTGAACATAATAAATGTGACTATTGCAAGTAAAGGAAAAGGGGAATCCTATACTTACAAATACTTAAATGTTAAGGAGTAGCAATTAGTTGAGTGAGAGGATTCAGTTGGGTACATATAATACAAATATATTTACGTCAATACGTGTCTCGTTCTTTAAACACTTACAACATTAATGAAGCGATCGTTGCTGGAAAGTACACAAGATCCCTGTTCTTTCACTGCACACTAGGGATACAAATGCATTCCTATCGATCGTCCCCCACATAAAGACTCTGTTGTCACACATTCTCTCAATGTCACACTTGCGAATAGTTCTCGAATAAATAACATAGGTAAGTGATGCTTGCTCGCGGTACACAACAAGAACAAGACGCGCCCTTTCCTGATAAGTTGTTCTTACTGTAGTTGCTAGGTAAACGCAGGGATACAGAGGCTTGGCACGATAGAGAATTCATTGGATCTCTCTTGGCTCCTTCCACACATCTGTCTCTCCTCTTTTTGAACTGTGTTTAACGTCAAGTCCAATCATACTAGTAACAATGTACACTCTGCTCATTCTCTCTCCTCTCCCCCTCTTTCTCTCTCTCTCTCTCTTGATTTGATACACAAGGCTCGTGAGGCTTAGGACATTTATTAGATCATGAAAGACAAGTGTTAAAGGCAGACGATCAGGCACAGGCTCTCAGGATTCTCTCGCAATCGCTCGGATTCGAAGGTCACTGGACCAGATGGGACTTCTCGACTGAAGTGGAAATAGCGGTAGACAAAATATAGGACGCTGTGGGTCTCCTTATGTAGACCACGCTCTTAAGACGCGCGCGTATTCATTTTGATTATCTTTTCTGCGGCAGAAAAGTTGGTATGCGATCTGTGTGCTTGAGAATGATTCACGTGGGTTGAGTGGATTGGTGCGGTTGGGTAAGAGTGTGAGGATACTGTGCGATCGCCAGAGCTCACTGCCAGTAGGACAACTTACTCGTTACATTTAATAGTACACATATACATTGACTGCTGCTCCGTACATTACGCAATTAAAGTAAGAAGTTGCATCTTCTCGTGATCTGTAAAACGACTCGGCGTTGGCTCCAGTCGCGAGCGACCCCTTGTACTTTTTCGTAGTGTAGCTTGGATTTAATCGTTAAAACACTATGCTCGTATTCGATTGATCCTACTTGGTCTCGCATACAGCCATCCTAACGACTCATCTCCTCACGTAATTATTGTCAAATACGCTGTATGCTGATTCCGCGGAGAGCAATTCGACACGAATAGAAAAAGTCCTTACCACCTAGCTGAATGTACCCTTTGGCGTGGTTTGTTTCGGAAAACACTGAAAGAGTCATCTTTAAAGAGCAAATGTTCCTTTTCATTCATCCGTCTCGACTTCAATGTAAGCGACGGACTTGTTATGTCCCTTGAGTTTCCTGTGTCTGTTTACATCACTAGTCTGAGTCTCAGGACAACGACAGTGTCGAGTTTCGGCGCTTGATGATTTCGATAGCTTAGATATCCCCGTTTACGATTAACGCGAACACATTCAGTTACAATATTTTAAGCAAGTGTAAGAAACAGTGAAGTCGACGAGAGTGAAATGGACTTTTTGGCACTTCAGAATTCGTATCGGACACGATAGCACGTAATTCTATCGTTCTCACTAGATTAGGCCAGTTGCCGGTGTGTAAGCTCGATTCGACAATCTACCAGGTACAAAACTCCCGTTTCCCCTAAACATTGATTCTCCACCAGAACAAAAAAAATACAACCCCGCCCGTTAGACGTCTTCCCAAATTCAATCCAATCTAAATCTACCCTCCAATCTCACCTTGGCATAGCCAGGCACCCAATTTCCCGGCGAGCGGCCACGAACAATTGACAAATGTGGAGATTCGCGAGCGGATTCCCCGCGAAGCGAAAAATGTCACGTGTCGAAAAATTGGCGCGCGAAAAGAAAACGTACAAATCGAAAGGAGAAGAAATCCCTCGAAAGCGTCGGTCCGAATCTCGCGTTCGGACCCGTCAAAAAATTGCTCGTCGCACGAGCCTCAAGAAAAAGTGGTCGCATCGACATGTAGAGCGGATCCTCCTTCTCGCGTTAAGTAAAACGAAACTGTCAAACAACAAAGTGTAAGCCGGGTGAGCTTCTTCATCTCTTGTGCCGATTGGCCTTGCGGGGGTAGCGCGTCGCTCCCAATCTGCCCTTGATCCACTCGGCCAGAACCAACCAGAGAACCTTGCCTCGTTCTCTCGACAATTGGCGTCGGCTCGACGCCTTCTGGACGAGGACAATCGAACGGCGACATTGCCGTTCGCGGGCCAGTTGCCCGCACAACAACCATTCCCACGGCGTGTCGTGCCGTACAGCGTGAACCGCGACCCTTTTCTACCATCCATCAAACAAACCACTCATTAGTCTCACATTACTCGAGTCTTGGAAACAATCTCTTGCAAAGAGTAATCACGAACTACTGTTCTTAATTACCTGGGGCCGAACAAGATCGCATCACACTTTCCATAGCAGGAGGATGTTGGTCGAGTCATCACGACCAGCCTGCAGTTCCGCTGACGCCTGCGGTCCTCTGAAGTCCTCATGACCGTCGCCACCTGAGATCACCAACACTCTGCCACGATTCAGGTTGCCCTGCTGGCTCTTACTCGACTTGAGGGAGTACCGGTTCACTTTAGGCCGGGGATCCGGCTTCGTCGGTGACGAGGTCTCCACGCACGTGAGAAACCGCACGTGGCCAGTGTGCCCGTGAGGTATCCCTACGAAAAATACCAATTAGTTAAAAAGATACTTGATTCTCCCCAGCACTTCTCCTTCGCAATATCTACCAGTGACCACTGGTGGCTGAGACATCCTCTGCGTGGACGGTTTTATATGGGGAATCGGAACGGTGAGCAGAACGCCCGCACTCGTGCCGATCCAGAGCAAGTCATTGCAAGCTAGGAGTGCGGTGACCCTCAGACACGCTGCCTTGTGCTGCCGTATTATGTCATCGCAACCTGCAGCAAGTTTAAAGCTTCCGTGAAAATAAGAGGAGAACATGAGAGTGGTAGATCTGAAGGGAAATCTCCCATGTTTTGATGCGCGTTCTAGAGAAAAGGCGTTGCTGGGTGACATGCTCAAGGGTGAATAGGATAGCAGAAGCCCTCGATGTACTGGAAATGGACCAGTCAAGAGTAGAGACTTACTGGCAAGCATTTTCGTGACAGCCGGTGCGATGTTGATCTCAGTGAGACACTCGTAGGTTGCCGAGTGGAAAAGCCTGAGCATCGCACTATTGTGGAAGGAAATCCAAACACCGAGGCCACCGGAACTGGCCATACAGGAGACCCAGCGGTTGTTGTCGCTGCTCACTGTAAAGGTATGCTCGACCTCTAGAGTCTGAGCGTTTAGGATCTTCACGGACTTGCGACAGCCGCACCACAGCTTCCCGGAGATCGGCAGCATTTTGAGAACAGGCGACGAGACGCTACCCACTGTTACGAAGGTTGAGTCTGGTATGTCCCAGCCGTGAGCTAGTAAAAAGATCAGCAATTAATCATTAATGAAACCGCGAGAAGGATGTTCGACTATGAAAGCCAGTTGTCTCAAACTAATCACAGAATGTGAGAAACGTACTTGGATTTCGAGGATAAACGAAAACCTTGCCATCATCGAGCGAGACGAACACCTTGTCATCCAAATATCTGAAAGAGAAGATTCGATCGTCAGTTTGAGCAAAGTTTTACCTGCAATTTCATCCCAAGTTTGAAAAAACTCACATGATGCAGAGGACACTTTTCCCCAAGAGCACCTGCACCCTGTGTTTCTTCACCCTGATGTTATCGTTACAATTGTACACGTATACTGAGCCATCTTCAGTGCCCAGCCACATAGTGGGCTGATGCTTATCAGATTCCACGCCGGAATCCTCGAGACTGGACACATCTCCTGGCAAACTGGCACTGCCGGAATCCATGCATTGAATGTCACCCGAATCTGACTCCTCGGAACTCGAGCTGCTGCAAGTGCAATTAGCAAGATTGTAGAATTGGTCAGTTGACTTTCTGTCGAGTACATATTCCTCGAAGAGGACTCAATACCTGTCTAATTGAATGTTGCCCCCACTCGAGTCGACATCCTGGACCGAAAGGCTGATGTTATTCTTACTATTCGAGAAGGTACTGTCATTGTCGGAGCCAGAACTCGATCTGAAATAAAAAGAAGAACTGTTAGCTTGGAAAATGTGGGAAATCAATGAAGAATGTCTCGGTTATATTGTTTTTCATCACATACCCTGGAGTGTAGCCTGGAATGCCAGCTACGCAGAGGATCCTCGTGTTGCACACTCCGTTACATGAAGTGACCTGTGGCGGGTCGGGTGCCAGACTAAGGACGCAGACTTGGCCAACATAGCCGTCGCTGTTGCAGACCCACACGTCTGGAGAACCCTGTCCGTTCACCAGGGTGGGCGCTGCGCAAGTGAACTGCAGGCCAGCTCTGGTTTTGGGTATGGGAAGTGGACCCACGAACTCTGGCGTGGGCCTCCTATCAGCGGACAGGGCTGAACATATTTGATTGTCAGTCGGAAATAATCAAAACTTGACAAAATCTAACATACAGAGAAAAAGCACAGAATCTACTTACCCAATTTTTGTTTCGCCTCGTTAAAGCTTTCCTCCCAACTCGCCCGCTTGTCCGGTTTCGTGAACATCACGGAAATGTTCTCTATTCCTGCCCTGAATTGCCACCGGGAAATAATTGATTAAGTAAGAGACAGAAATCGCGGTGGTGTTAGAAAACAATGACTTACTGAGTGTTGAGCGTAAGTTCTAAGCAAGCTAATTGAGAGAGTGCCGAGTTTCTCTCGGCCAATTGGCGTTGTGTCTGGTTGAGCATGTCTTTGACGAGGTCCTCCAATTGCTGTTTCGGGCCATGCAAGGAGGACGCTAGTTCCTGAAGCTGGCTGAGCGTGGCGCAGTCCTCTCGAAGGTGGTCCACCTCCTTCGCCATTCTCCTCAAGTTCTCATCTTTGGCTGAACAACAATTACCGAGATTAGTAGGCTGTACGCGACGCAGTAATTTCACTAATATACAGAATAAGGTTCGTCGAATACCTTTCATGACTTCGAGGTCATCCAATGGTATTCTCATTAGCATTTTGTACTTATTCGCCTCCAGTAGGCCGACAAGGCTGTTTGGGCAGGAACTTCTGGAAATCGAAAGTGGATTCTAAGAAAATTTATCAGGTATTTATTGAAAAAATTGGAAGATTGATATGGAGAGATACTCACGTCGAGGGTTTTCTAATGGTACCGCTTCTTCTCTTGATACTGGTGATGACGAGGAGATCGGAGAACAAAAAGAGAGCTCGTTCCTTTCGCGTACCTTGGTTCGACGCTATCGTTACCAGATCATGACGTACGAAAGCCCTGAAAGCCACATTTCAAACATTATATTTTCATCTAGAGAGTAGAATGGAAGCGCAATGCAAGAGTTAAAAGCGACAATAATCAGCACCTATCGTTGGTGACGATACCAGCAAGACCCTCGACAAGAGCTTGCACTTCGCGCAGGGTAGTTTGCTGCTGTTCCCACTCGAGAGACTCCCTCTCGGTGCAATTGATCTTCACTACGAGTTCGTGGACGACCTTCTGGGCAGCCTGAAGTAGCTCGTAATCCTCGTGCGTGCTGTCGGTGTGTTTCAGCAACCTTTGGATGAGAAGCTCGTATCGCGGGATCTTCTGCACAGGTTTTATCAGCAGCTGGTCCAGGCCCAGCTTCCCCTTGTGCTCGCGTTCCAGAGTCTAGTAAAATAGCACGGAAAAGTCTCCAATTATTTCTAGACTTGAACAAGCAAAAGATTCAATCTCGTGTCAACCCACCTCGAGAAATCGAGCGAATGCAGGCTTCGCCTGACAAGTTGTCTTTATAGCTCTCCGAGCAGATTTCCAATTGTCCAGGAAGAGCGTGTACGTTTCCAGGACGTCTGGCTTCGTGAACTGAAGGGAGTAAACTTCTGTAAGTATACTAGTGGGAGAGTTTGAAAAGAAATGAAATTGGGGAACGGAGCCATCAAAAGCTATGGGGTTGGAAGCGTAAGGTGGAGTATAGGTGGAAATCGTAAGGCGATCGATGCCATGGCTCAAAATAAGTCTACGGATACGTCGCGATTATTTATAGGGGATCTAATAGTGTTATCGTTATTTGGTGGAAGTGGTCTCACCACGTCGAGGAAGACGTCACCGATGGTCTGCCGGAGCTCCCAGGTGTCGAGTCTTCTACGCAGCTCCTCCAGGAATACTTCATGATGATTGAGTATCGCCGGAATCTGGAACGCGCATTCGAGGCATTCACCTTTCGACAATTTTACTCTTAAACATTGATTTTATCGGGCGTGTAAAGCCTATTCGTGTCAGTTCCCTTAAGTGAAACCCCCTCTCGAGTCCTTGGAAGTATCTTGGCGCTTGGCTACTTTAACTGGTTAAAGCGCGCGGCGCGGTCCGACCAGAGGCGGCTATATGTATATTGGAACTTCGTTGACTTAGCACTTTCGCTTTAACTTCCGCCGCGCGATGATGAATAAACCGTCAATTTATTCACTCGGAAAATTGCTCGTCGCAAAAGCCGCTTACGATAAAGCACGCCGGGGCGCGGGGCGAGGGGTGGAAAAAGGCGGAGGAAGATAGGGCACTTGCCTGATAAAATATCTCGTCCACCGTGGCCGCATCCGCCAGTCCGGCATTCTCAGGACTCTTGAGAGGTTGCAGGTATTTCTGGAACGAAAATCGGCCGCGATTTTTGTTACGCTCTACCACCGGCGGGCAAACAATTCTCCCTCGAATAAATTGGACGATCTAAGTGTCCTGTCATCTTCCAAGCCCCGTCTGACGTGGCAGTGCGTTTTTCAGGATTCCTCGCCGGAATGCGAGAAGGTACGCGGGGATGCTGCGCGCCGCTCCACCCGGACCACCTATGCCATTTCGGAATCGTCCACTTTCCGCGAGATATTCAGGTTAAACGTCAGGTGGCCGTCTCCCCCCTTTTCCCGAAGGCTTCATAAATAAGTGCGTAAGCCGCCGGTACGGGAGCGAGTTAGTTCGCCGCGACGTAACACCCCGAATTCCGATCCAGATGCCAGAGCCAAAGAAAAAAAGGACGATCCTGCATCTGTCTCGGAATGCAGACGAGCCTTACTCCGCGCCGCGCGATATATGTATATTTAATAGCCGCGAGATAAGTGTGTCATACGTGGCAGCTCGGCGAAGCCGATACACTTCTTGACCAATCGGTGAGTTAGCGGCTGTCAGGAGCGAGGAGATAAAAATGAAAGGCAGCAGCCCGACGCGCAGGGGTTCGCGGAAAAAATCTCGGCCCGGCCGTGCCGAGCGCGCGCCGCGGGCTTCGGGGAATAGAAGAAGCCGGAGGGAAGAGAGAATGGTGTCTATGTATTATGGGAGGAGGCTGCGGCAACCAGATAGAATTCGGTGGGTCTACGCGGAGCGTAGGCGACAGGGCGACCTTCATTTTCAACGTGGATGCGCAGCCGATGAGGCTGCAATAAATAACGCGCGACATTTATCAACTCCCTACTACGCGACACCGGGGATTATCCTGTCAGCGTTCCCATGATCCTCCAGCCACGGGGCGGAAGAAAATTCGGTGGAATGCTCGAAATACTTTCCACCGCTCGAGAGACTCCTCTTATCTCTCGGTTCCTCCGTTCCTTTCCTCGTAAAAAGAGCCACTCTCATCGGATTGCCGTTGTATAAACATAAATGACGCTTCAAGGAATAATGCAATTAAGTTAAAAGCGGAGGCGCCAGCGATCCACGCATTTTATTTCGGCTCGCAGGTGATCATCGGGCCGAATATTTCGAATAGCGTGGGTATTTTTTCAACGGCATTTCTCTCGCGCGAGTGTCGTCGCGACTTCCGGCGAGATCGCGCGGGCGACAAAATTCGCGCCGCGAAAACAGTCGGGAGATGAATTAGCGACGGCTTTAGCCGACAGTGGAAGGTTTATTTGTGCTCGGGTTGCGCGCGATCCCTTTCTATTATTTTTCTAGGTCGCGCAGCGCGGCGACATGAAAAATCGCAAGCTCTCGCGGTCTCTGCGGCCAAGGCCGGCCATGCGCGCGCGGGGATTCGCTGCTGTTTATAAAATATGACAATCAAACGAGAGGGCCTCTGTCTTGCCTATCGATGCCACGGGCTACATAAAATCTGGGCCGGAAGTCGAGGCCTCGCCGTCGAACAATAAAACTGCCAGCTCGATCAATTCGCGAGACCCTCCGCGCTAAATTGTGAGGGCTGCTCATTAATAATCGAGTATTCATAACATTTATCCCTTTAGAATAACCGAATCGTTTATAGCTCCAGCCGTAATATGCATCCCCTACTCTTTTTCCCGCTTCCCCGATTTATATTTCCCGGCGAATTCCTAGCTCGATCCTCCTTTCATTCGTTGTGCGCCGCCCGCTCAAGTGACAATTAATACGCGTAGAAAAGAAAGCCGAGGGGACTTGGACGTTCCGACGTGAGCCGGAAGCGTAACTCATCGGATGCCATAGCGCGTTCGAAATATCGAATGAGGATAAACAAATCAGCAAACGTCCATCAGGCGAGCGCATTAAATCCGGAACACGCGCGATCCAGCTCATTCGAAGGCTGCGCCCTAATTCCAACTCCCATGGCGAACGCTGCGCTCCCGAGAAATCGCGTTGCCTTGAATGGCAATTATGCCCGATGTCGGCTCGATAATTGTATCGGAATTGCTAATTGGCAGAAGCGATACTAGCTGAAACAAATGCACGCGGAGAGCCCCAACTAGTCCAAGGGCAAAGCCAGCGAGCAGCCCTGCGCGGGAATTTCCATACTTCGGAGCGGCAATGCGGAGAGTCTCGCAGGCGCGAAAGTCCCGTGAAATGATGTCGGGCATCGAGGGACGAATTATAATCAATTGGCAAGCAGCGGAATTCTACCTACGTGAGAAGCGGATATCGGCGTTCTGAAAGCGTGACTTCGTAAACACATTCCGCAAAGCTCGCCGCGCACGTAAATCCAGCGGGGATTTCATACGCGTTTCAATCGAACCTACCACCGCGTAATACGAGGAACCAAAGCCGTTCGAAAAAGCGAGACAGAGCGCGCGCGTTTCCCGGCAAAGCGTCAATTTGCATTTTACACGGAAAATCCCGGGAGCCGTCTCAACTCGATTAACATCAAGAGAAGTCAATTAAGCCCCTCACCCCCTCCCGTCCCTTGGTCCTTCTCCGCAAAAGTTAATTGGATTTGCCCGCTTCTCCAAGCATTCTGTAAAACCTACGCGAAATTTCTGCCGGCCGATATTTCGGGAAGCTCCGCCGAGGCTAAGTAGGAAAGGGAGAAGAAACCCGGCCAACCGAGAGAGCCGTCTATACCCAATGAAATAATTCGTGAGGGATGATGCTGCATAGCCCGCGCGCGGTACAGAGTAAAGTAGTTAGAGAGAGGGAGAGAGGGAGAGAGGGAGAGAGACTCCGATCGCTCGGGCGGAATGTATCTCAGACGAGCCGAGTAAACAAACGGGAGCCGTTCGTTGCTGCCGCTTGTTTACGCGCTACAAGGACAGGAACTCGATCTACACGTTTCCTAGCGCGCCACCGGGCTCCAGTGAAACGTTTACGAAGACACATCCGCCGCGCAGCATCCACATCGCGCCCGGCACGTATATGCATATCGCGATGAGCTACGAAATCTGACGAGGAGTTAACGATGGATATCGCTTACATTGACTAGTATTTGCAGCGCTTCCACGTAAGACCTCTCGGTGTCGTAGAGCTCGACGACCACGTGGGTTCTCGTGTCCTGTAACACACGATCAATAAACAATTAGTCCAACACCCACAGCCAATCCAGTTCGCCCTTAACTCTAACGGACACAGACCTCACGTGAGTCCTACAAAAATATGCCAACTATCGTGTGCAATGACAATAGGATCTAATGGAGCGAGAAAAGTATTTTGCTACGACAATTGAGTAAAACGCCGAGTGTATTCATACACCCTCGCATTCACTCCATGTCGAAAGGGAGGACAGAGGGGGTGGGGGAGAGAGAGAAATTGGACACTGAAATAACCACGCTAGAGAGTAGTGAATCTGTTATTGATGCCAGCTGGATTGCCGGGAATCTGCGGCGGGAGCGTGCAAAAAGCGAGCTGACGATCCAGCTCATTAATCCGAGCAATGTCCGTGTGCGTGCACGTATTGGGCGGAATAACATAACTATTCCACTGCGGGTTGACACGGGACCACGCTGAGTCTCGTGATAAAGATCGCACGTGCGGCTAAGTGCGTGTGTATGTACATATAGGCGGCGGTAGCACGTGCACGCTGTCACGTGTACCGCGCGATATCCCGAGCGACTTGGACACTCGGCCGGGGAATCGCATCACATCTCGCTTATGCAATCCACCCAATACGTAACGCAGGTAACAGGACAGTGGCGCGCGGCCGTGTGACCGGTAATTACGCCCGAGCGTAATCGACTTAAGGCCTCCGTGCTGACCTTTGATAAGAGGGTTCGCGTGGCGAGGATACTTAACCCCCCGGCAGTCCTAATCGGCGGGGTTCGCCCGCGGAAAGTAGAGGGTGACACTTGTGATACGACAGGTAGAATGCCTCGTGCGCATACATACTGTGTGCAATCTGCATGCTACTACTCTAATTAGGGGGACGGGGGTTAAGGATTTTCTGATGCACTACTAGTAACGAGAAACTTGGAGGGACTACGATATCTGAGTGCTGATACTGTAGAGAGGGATAATAAGAGAGTTCGGGCGAGCGTTAAGTGTTCTACCCACGCGGTCTACACTGACACGTTCGTGATTCTCGCTGTCCACCGAGGGCTGGCTGATGAGCTTGCGATCAGCGTTCATCGTCATCCTCTTCTACAGGCTTTCCCGTCTCATGCCTCGCACTCTGCTGATCTTTCAATCGCATATCAACACAACTTTTTCACCCTAGAACCATCACTCGCCGAGCGTTCTCAGTAGAACCACCCCCGTCTCAGACGTCTCAGTTCTCCAGGCTTGTCCACTGTGGCGGAATCACGCGAGAACTCGAGTCCGCATAATTGTCACGATCTACCAATCGCGCTGCGCGTCTACTTCAAGATCTCCGCTGGCCTTGTTAATGTTTACTGGTGACTTTGCGTCGGTGTGCGCCGCTGGCTCGAGCCTGGGAATAATGTTGAGTAAAGGGTGCACTCACCCCTGCGATTGGCTTTCGTTACGGCTCTTTAATAATCCCTCTATACTCTCATCGGGCGACTCGCAAAGCGTTAACACTTCTCATCCATGCGTAAAGATCCGCAGGCCCAGAACAAGGTAGTTTACGCCACTGATTGATCAAAGCGATCGCGCCGCCTTCTCGCCGGCTAATCGTTAGTATTATTATTACGGGGAGCGAATATCGCGGAGAAAAAGCCCCGTCGTCCATCCTCCGGACGCCCGTTAAAGTTGCGAACTCGTTTTGCCGGCGCCCTTGTAGGAAAGCTCTTATTGAAGATCGTAATCGGAGAAGCGGCGCGTTACAAAAATACGATCGCGGCTCTAATAAATCTCGAGGCGAGGGAGTCCAGGAGCCGGGTCTCTCCCCCGGGGGGTGGAGGACGAGCAGTGTCTCTTTAAGAATTTTCGGCCTTTCCCTGGGAAGCTTCGGTGCTTGAAGCGGATGGTCGCATGTCGAAGGAGTGTTGTGAAGGCAGCGATCCCGCGTTTATATTTAGCAGCTTGGGTAAGGGGCTCCGCCGTGAGCGGGCCGGGGTGGAGAGAGGGAGGGAGCTTGCGACTCGCCCTTTACACTAGAGAACTTTTTCGCCTTGAGCTCTTCCTCCTTCCGAGCGACAGACTCTCTTTGGCTCTCTTCGACCACCGGACCCAGCCTTTTCTCGCGTCTGCCGCCAACTTTTAACGGACCATCGTTCCAAGGACGCCGCCAGAAAATAAGGAGTAACAAGGGGAATAGATGGCGCGTGACACAGGACGCCCAGGATCACGAAGGATAACTGGATCGCAGGTTCACGGCTAATTGGGATTGACGAAGGCGTGGAAAACCTTGTTCCACTTGAGTTGGACATAGCTAGTGCTAATTCCACGGCAAGTATGGAAACGTAAATTGACAAGGCAACATCTGTCCGCTCCTGAATGACACTCGAGCTCGGAAAACTCGGAGAAGTCCTTGCGAGATGGGGGGAAATTCGAGTCAAGTCGGCGCAGTTCCATTCGACTCCTCGGCCTTTACAGGATCTCCGTTACGTTTCTACATTGTATAATCTCCGTGGCAGAATAAGTCTATCCGAGAAAGATAAAGGGAAATGCGAAGGTGAGCTATTAAATGGAGCTGCTTGTGTTCGTATAATTGAAACTAAGCCGCTTAAAGTGACCGCTTGATTTATTCATTATTAGCCGCTCGTACGAGTGAAATAAAGAGGGAATGAAATTCAGTGAGCTTCCGGGAAATCGCTCGATAATACCTTGCATTATTGTGCCGCGTGGATTCTGCGTCTGACTCGCCTTGAAATTTTGGTCGGTTCGTGGAATATTAAACCCTTACGCGGGAACTGGAATAAAGCCGGATGGCAGGAAAGCCGCTTAGGGGCAGGGCCGTACGAGATTCCGCGGGGGGTGTGCGGTAACAA
Source organism: Crossocerus cetratus (assembly GCA_963675795.1). Taxonomy (NCBI): domain Eukaryota; kingdom Metazoa; phylum Arthropoda; class Insecta; order Hymenoptera; family Crabronidae; genus Crossocerus; species Crossocerus cetratus. The sequence continues at coordinate 19,925,589 of OY776665.1, read as the reverse complement.
TCGTCGAAAATTCATATCAGTACTCGCAGCCCTGACACGATTTATTTTCCAAAAGGCCAATGCATAATGCGTAGTGGTTGGATGACTGTTCCCATTAGAGGAAAGTCTGCTGATCCAAGCGGATGACTGACTGACTATACTCAGTGCATCGAGTAAGACCAGTTCCAACAGTCCTGAATAAGACGTGGAACCGCACTGTTCCGATATTCTCTCTGTGCGAAGAGCTCTTGAAAACAAAGTGGCTCGATGTTGTTTCACAGTAAATCGAGAATAATGGAAAGCACGACTCTCGAAAGAAGCAAGGATTTAGTTGTCGGGGTTCCAAGGTGGCACGTTTGAACTTCAGGGAAGCTTAGCGATAAGTTGTGCCGCGGTGGGGCAAAGGGCTTGAAATGTTTACGTATGACCTTTAAAGATACCGGGCGGCACGTAATAGTATCGAGCAGCTTTTCCAAGTACTACACCTGGCCAATTAACAGGATTAAGTCGACTCGACAATGATCCTTACCTAAGCGCATACTTACTAGCTTAAATACGTTACCGATTCGGACACAACAGGAACTATAGCTAAGAAATTAAGACAGTATAATACCGTGATGGGGAGTTTCCCGCTGAGAAACAGTGAAGATTCCATGTCTTCTTGGTTTAGCACTGGTTACGAAGATTCTAATTAGTACTCATCGAACGCAAGCGTGCACGTTCGTCAATCGCATTAAAGAGCAGCGAGTATCTCGAAAGTTACTCTCAATCGCTATTATCCAATTAATCTCGAATCAATTAACGAGCAGTTGCTGCTAATCGCCTGCCCGTGAGTGGCTCAACTTTCCCTTTCCCGGCACATTTATCTCTTATCTTTTAACAATCCCTCTCGATCAGCAGCGACCGCCAGTGCGACTTACCCCCCCGGGACCTCGCGGGGAGAGCGAGAGACGTTCCCACTCGAGGAATGGCGACGGCCGTTTATTATTACCAAGAAAAGTTGTAGCACCCTCACGTGCAGTTATTACCAGGCGCACATATCGATTTAGCAATTTTTCACACTGCGATAGGCATATCCTTACCCCTCAAACTTTAGCGCGATATAGCGGCGTGTGTGAGCGCCAGGGTACATGTGCGATCGGCTAACAGGGTAACCCTATCGTACCGCTTTTAATAGACGAAGGAGGAGGCGGCGGCGGTGGCGGCGGCGTCGGGCAATCCGGCGGAAAGGAACGGCGCTTTATCCCGAGTCAGGTTGACATCGGGATAAATGCCGCAGGAGCGATCCCCCGCCAATTAGGAGAATCGTCCGAGAGAGCTATCGGGAGCGGGCGAGGCTCCTCCGGATTCTCTCTCTCTCTCGAGTAGACACGCAGAGTAGACGCGCGTTAGCAGAGTAGACGCTCTACTCTCCGCGGGCACCGAGGAGAGAACGGAAGAAACGAGAGGCTGTTGCGGGGATGCTGCGACTGACACGTGACACTTTGAGTGCCGTAGTGCACTTCACCGAGATGCAAGCTCTACGCCCGATGATATGTATCTCTGTGGCTCTGTGTGTCCTCTGTGGGTGTGGGTGTGTGTGTGGATGCACGCGAGAGACGAGGGAACGAGGAGAGAGAGAGAGCTTTTCCACGCACTGCGACTGCCGTGTAGGGCGATACGCTTGCAACTGAGGAGTAAGCGTGCAAGCCAGCCGCCTCTATGTAAGCTGGCTGATCGATGCCCAAGAGAATAGAGGGGTAGCGCCGGCCGACGGGGGTTGCACGGAGAAAGAGGACCGATGAGTGAGCGCCCCTCAACCCCGACAAGGAGACACATGTATGTATGTACTCCCTCTCTCCCTCTCTCGCTCTCTCCCTCTCTCGCTCTCTCTCTCCGTCGCCCACTGGCGTGCACACTCTCGCCAACACACATCCCGCAGGACGCCGGCGCGTAACGTGTCCACTCTCACGTGGCGAGCCCGCGGAAAGTCCTGCGGACTTTTCGGAAGCCTGCAGCGGAAGCTGCGTGGCGCGGCCTTGGCCTCGGAGGAGAAGGCCGCCGCGACCTTCGCGCGCGACGCAGCCCGGATGCTGCACCTCATCCGCAAGAGCAATGCCGATGCCTCTTTCATCCCTCCCCACCTGCCACCTGTCACCGCCAGTTCTCACAACTTATCCAACCATTATCCAATGAGTTATACCATCCAAACTATTATCCACTCGGATATGCTCCTCGTTGATGACTTTTTAGAGGTCGCCCTAACGATCGACGCGATTGTGTAATGATCGTTCGTCACCCGGATAAGCTTCGCGGTGGTTGCGTCCTCGGGGGGTGAGTGGATTAGAGAGAGCAAGGAACTGAGGATACGATTTCTGACGTTTACTGTTTTATGGGAGTTTTCGCTTTCCGAGGAAAGCTGCGAGATGCTCTGGTCGAGGGAAGCCGCTACCGTGAGTATATCGGGTATTTAATGGGCGACAGTCAAAGGGACAAAGAGCCTGTCAGACGGCCGAGAGTGAAACGCGCGCGTTACCTTGTCGGCGACGAGGACACAAAAGCACGGCGCGATGGAGATAGCAGTAGATGCAATTATCATAGCTCCTTAGAATGAGATTCATTGCCAGGTTTACGCCATGCAGGTTTCAAGCTGACACTTATTGTCTTACAAATTTTCTCCGGCGACCTTGGCCCTATTTCTCCGGGAATTCCTGCAACCCCTTGAAACGACGCTCGGCTTCTTTATATCTATCCTTCGTTCCAGTTAAGTAGAAGAGGTCGAGGGAAAAGCTTGGATTCTTGGATATGCAATAGCCTCTGCAGTTTAATCCCATCCTTAGAGAGAAAGCGGGCACGCGCGTGCCCTGGCACCTGCTCGCACGTGGCTGCTTCGCGTTCAAGGTGATGGGGCGGAATCCCATGATAAAAATATCTCCCGGTTTCGCCGTGCGATTTCACTCGCACTCGATAGAGAGGATCGCGCTGCATGCAGCGTGGGACTTTTCATCGGGCGATCCGCGCCACAATTTAATCTCCAATTTCAATGGCCCACGTAAAGCACGCCGGCGCGCGCTCCGCCACTCGAAATTGCTCGATTCCGGGAAGCTCGCCGATATGTAAAATCCGCGCCAGATATATTTGCAACGCTCGCCCGCGTCTATTAAAACGTGATTATCCCGCACGTTAAGAGCCACGCGACGCCCGACGTATGTGGGGCTCGCTATAGCTAGTATTATTAATGCAAAATCCAAACTATTTTGTCAATAATTTCAACGACAGAGCCGCGGATTATCCTGCCGATTTCTATCTATTTATATATTTCTCTCTCACGTGAATTTGTGCAAGTTACGCGAGCTTTTCGTCCGCAGTTCGCACATCTCGACGCGAGGGACTCTCTCGTGGCCCATATTTATTTCGACGAGGCTTGTTTAGTCTGCGCCGACCACGGAGTCCGGTGGCCTCGCAATTTTCGGACATTTATTTGCGTTTATCTCCGGCTTCGCTCCCTTTTTCCACGCGGGCGTCGATCGATCTTCCTCGCAATTACGACTAGAGAAATTAATCGCTCGAGGAAGAAAAACGCCTCGCTTGACAAACACAGGCCTCATTATCATTGCTGGCTCTATTCACGTCGAACGGCCTCCTTCTCCCCGGAGAGGATTCAGCCGAGCCGACATGAATCGAGGGAAGGACGATTAATGATCAGCGACTGATGATGCGCGTACAAGAACCGTACGATCGACTCCATTGATAGGAAGCAGCCCGTTACGGCGACGTCACCTGAGCCGCGCGCGGACGTCACGGCGGCTTGACGTCGTAAGTTTTCGCGATTCATTCATAAAAGTTGAACGAACCACGCAATAGCGAAGAGGAACGGCGAGCGGTAGCGCGGCCGATGACGTAAAAGCGCGAGGGCGCACACGCGGGCCCGCGCGAGAGAGACCGAGAGAGAGTTGGAGCGAGAGATACAGAGATCGCGGTAAGAAAGCGTCCCGAAAATATCGTGTTTGTTCGGAAGATTCGCTATTTCTAACCGGCCACTTCATGTCCTCGCGCCTCGCAATTGATCTACGCGGAATCCGATACCGCGGCCGCTTTTTATGGCGCGTGATTCACGAAAAGCCCACATCCCCCTGCGAAATAAAGCCGAGCGAGCGCGGCAAAGGCAGCATAAAGGGATGGTGGGGAGAGGATCGTCGCGCACTTGCAACTACAATGGCCAGAGAGCGGGGTGGAACGAGATTTTCGTGGGAAGGAAAACATGACACCGACGCCGACTCTGCTCGCTCTCAAAGGTGCTTCCTGCTCTCGCATGACTAATTTCCGCTCACGCGTGCCTTGCTTTCCATTACTGGCCGCGGTGGGAGACGCGCCAGGCAAATCCTCTGCATTGTCTTCTCCTGTCAATGCGCCGATATCACTTTGTAAAGAGTTGCTCGGACCCTTCTGATTCAGCCTCTCTTCGCTAACCCCCAGAGTCTCGCTTTCGAGGAATACACGCGTTAGAAATGAATGACTAGGAGGCAGAGAGAAGCTCTCTGGACGGGTGAAAAGCGAGCAAGGTCAGAGCGAGCGGGAATGGACTTGAAAGTGATCGGCGTAAGAAGCAGAGTGGCAGATTCCATCGGGCGCGTCAGCGGAGACCGATTGGTCCCAGGTACACCTAGGGCCAGGAATATCCTACGCTAACCTCGGGTGCACTGGCCAAAGCGCCACCGGCTCATCCGAGAGATGTGTTCTGCCCGAAAATTATTATTAGAGTACGTTTTCAAAGCTAGCCTGGAATCCACCACTCTTCCGTCGGCCCGCCACCTCGCCCCGCCATTCTTTCGCCGATCGTTTGTAAACATTACATCTGCAGGTGTCAATCGAGGCGAGACAAATCTCATTCGTGATAAGTTGACTTACATTGCGATGGGTGGGCATACGAGCCACTCTCTCCGACGATCCCCTCAGCAGCTCCGCCAGAAGTTCCGGGCTCGGTCCGGGAAGACCTTCCAACTTACTAGGACTCGAAGTTGTCCTGTGATGACAAGGCGTCGGTGGCTCCGAGCCGGAATTATTACTGCCGGCATTGTACGAGAGATTCGCGGAGACTTTTCGCCGAGGACGAAGACTTTCCTCCAATGAGATGTCGGTCGCTCGAGGCTTCGCCATCTCTGCCTCGAGCATCTGACCGTAGGGACCTCGAAGAGGTCTTTTACTGTACCTTTAACAGAGAACAATCGTCAATATTAATTTCCAACATATTCATTAAACAATGAAAGTTTCAGACGAACTTTCCGCCATAGGAATCATTGAGAAACATCAGAGTTTCGTATTGGAAAGTGGTCCGTACCGTCTGGGCGTGTGGCCCTCGCAGTCGGAGAGGTCACTGGGCGTCGCAGGTGGTTCATCTCGTTCCTCGCTGCTCTGGGCCGACAGCTTGTTCCTGTCGGCGTCCAAGGGCTCCGGCCATTGAGTTATATAGACGCCCTTCCTCCTTTTGCTGGTATCGCCGCGATACCGGCGTGTCTTGCCCGACGGCGACGAGGCCTCCGAGGGTGTCTCGCTGGGCGCTTCGCTACCCTCGCTCGCCTGACTCAAGCGCGGCTCCTCCGGCGGCGGGGTGATGATCACCTCGTGCGGCTCGATCCTACTCTCTGCAGCAGTTTTCCTATCCATCACTATACCGTCTTTTCGTCCGAGCACCCACATCATTAGTTCCACGCGCTTCATTAGGACTCGCCAATTCGCCGCGCACTCCTGAGGCGGAGTCTGTTGGTAGGAAGGATAGGGGAATGTGTTCGGGAGTCGCGGACGTGTGAAGTCATCAATGAAGATGGCTATAACTCGATGACGCCCGAACTCTACTCTATTTCGACCCTGGCACCCACCATTCCGAAAATAGTGGCGCGCAAAATAACGTGGGACTCTCGGGTGCACCTTTGTACCCGTGCTCCTGCCGATGCACACCGAAAATAGTCACGGTCATCCTCCACCTGCGCCCTGTCGATTCTCGGAAATATTTCTATGACCATTCGATCGCACCTTTCATTCACGCACTAACTTCCTAAGGAATGGTTAGCGGCCGGCGTTTAGAGATACGTTTGGATTAATTGAAACAAGTTGAGAGCAGAGCACTGGTGGAGATACGAGTTTCCGAAACACTGAGAAGGAAGGAGACTGAAGGTCGTGTCGAGTGATTCTGGCACAAATTAAGTCATTAAATTAAGATTATACGCGACGACGGCGGAGCTCCGCGCGTGGCAATGAGTGCCGCACTGCCAATTCCCACTGACGGAATGACGTGCGCGACAAAGTGTCGAGAGACGAGCGAATCAGAGACATATTTTTGTTTCTTTGCTCGCGATCCTAGCAAACAAGTACCAACCCTTTTGTATGTTTTCCTCGACGACGTTCCCCTCGATTATCTGGAAGTTGGGCTCGGCCGTGACCAGCTCGAGGGACGGGGAGTCCTGCTGCACTAGGTCGACCCTGGCTTCGTTGTTCTCGGGCACAGGTGGTTCCGGACTTGTAAGAGCACTGGAGGTAGCCAGGCTATCTGAACCATCGCTTCTCGGCCGGATTTCCTCGAGGTTCCCTGACTGCGTGACGCCGAGACCTTCCGCGGAGCCGACCGCGCTGTCGACACTCGGTGTCGAGGTCCTAGGACTCTGCCGGTTGGGGCTGTTCTGTGGTGTCGTCGCACTCGGACTGACTTCCCCGCGTCTTCTCGGCAAGGTGCTCGCCCGCACATTCTCACTCTCCGTGCGATTGGAAGTTGCGATCGGCTGCACTTTCTGCCTGTTTGCTGAATGGGAAAATAGCTCGGGTCACTGCCTAACGAAAGCCCATCGAGCGGGCAGAGTGCGGCCAAGTATGGGAGGAGGTAATGAGGCTCCTTTCGGCCAGACTACATAGTCGCTCGACCTGGCCTTCCAAGTGACATTCCCTAATATCAGCCGGGTGAAAGAGGAAGTTCTAATTGCCTCCTCCTCGAGGTGTCACGTAAGTTTGGCACCGGTACACCCGCTACTCGAGGAGGTGGACCATTCCAATAATAACAAACAGAGCGTGCGAGAGCGGCAACGAAAGCGCTAGGATTCTCAAAGACTTGGCCGAGTTCCGGCAAACATGGCGCGCGCGATTGAGACTTTAAATCGCCGGATTGTCCAGTTCCCCCTCTGCAAAAATCCCAGCATTCCAACAGTAAAACTCGGCCGAAGGAAAATTGAAATCCAAAACTTGGACAGAAGTCGTTTAACTCTTGGTAGTAAATGGACTTTCTAAATCCTATCAAGTCTATATTCGACTTCAGATGAAGATTATTCGTGGCTCCATTAGAAAGCTTCAAGATAACTAATGACAGTACTTCACGAAGTACCATCCATCATCCGCAAGACCAGCTATTTATCGGCCGATCGTAATATTCCATAACGAACTTCTCCCGCGCCAGTTTCACTGAACAAAGAATCGTCTAAAGCGGCGTGAAAAAAATTCGGCAACACTTTGGAAGAGTTGCAGCAAGATTTGGGCGAAGATAGGCCATTCTAGTGAGGCCGGCTAGTACTATCGGCGTAATCCTGACCGACACCTACATGAGGGTAATAATAGACATAATGGGTAGTGTTTATCTGGCGGGACGCCACGCGCTCCCGGACCCCGAGTGCGTTCGCGGCCAATATTTACAAGTACAGCCGCGCGTATACAAATCACATAATTAATTGACAATGTTTTTCATCCGGCGAATTTCCGCGTCCGCGCAGCCACGCCAGCCTATTATTTATCGCCTACCGAACCTCGATCCGCATATTCCTAGAGGGTTGCGCAATTCCTATCGCAATACTCTCGCCGCCTTTCCCGCTCGTCTTAAACAAATATCCAAAACTCTAAATTCACTGAATTCATATCATGGGAAATTGTGAGCCCGGGTTGGCGGTTTGATATAATTAGCGTGGACTAACCTTGATTAAAGTCCACTTGTCCAAAGGAGGCGCTTCTAAAGGGAGCGCCCGCCCGGTGGAAAGTAAGAAGCGAGCCTCGGGGCTCGAGCCGCGTGACCGCATCCCTCGCCTCAGCCTCACTGGCACCGGAAGCCGAACCGTTGTTGGTACTGTCGCACAAGTCTTCCACACAAGCACCTCTTTCCACCACGGAATCACTGTACTGTCGTAGATGTTTCGCGCGATCGGCACTGGCGTTTAATTCGTTCCTAATGTCGTTCACGTCACCGCCACTGTTCCGCTCCTGCGAAATCTGCTGTTGCTGCTGGTAGCGAGCGGTGCGCGAGGGCCTGCGGGTGTCGGAGGACTTCCGGGCGGCTTCGCAATTCCCAGGCTGGGCCGGTTGCTCCACCAGGCACTCGTCGCCTACACTCTCGCTCCGACCGATCGTCCTTACGTGCAGTGGCTGCTGGTTCCCGTGGGAACTACCCTCGCTGTACGTGTAACTTCGACAGGTCGGACGACCATCGCAACGGATGCAGGCCGCACTTGGCGGCGACTGTAAAGAAAAATTCACACTGGTATCTCCTCTTAAGAAACGCGAGCGGACACAATTTTAAAGGCGGGAATACGAGACGAACCTGTGGATGAAGTTGCGGGGGTGGTTGGTAAACCGCTGGGGGTGGCGAGGATGCTTGAATGCGGGATGGTCTTCGCGGGGGTGGGACCGGAGCAGGGCCCTTAAGTTTCTCAGTGAGCTCGCGAAGGCGCTCGGCCTTCTCGCTGCGGGGGCCGGAAGAGGATTTTTTGCCACCTCCTCCTCCGCCCCCGCTCCAGCGGAACCTGGGCAGTCGGTCCACCGCTATCACTGCTGGCTCCTGAGGAGATCGAAGGAAGACGCCTCCTTTGAGTCGAGATACGGATTGCGCTGCATGTGCACCTTGGCACTCGTTACTCGAGGCCTCTTTCGGTGCACATGCACTGAACAATGGCTCAATGAATAATGAGGAACCTCGAGGAGATCAACTAGTCATGACGAAACAGCGTATCGCGCTCGAAAAAGATGGCGAGGCTCTCTCTATAGGAGGAGGTTGGATCAGAGTTTTTAAAATCGTGCACTCTCCCGACCGACCAATTTTTGGATGGGGCGTGCTGCGCAGCGTACACTCGGTGCCTCGTGCCTGCCGCGAGGGAAAAGACAGATGACGACCAAAATAGAATATCGCTCTTCGAACTAGACACCTACGTAGCGTACGTGAACAGCTTTCTGAAACTCTACGAGCAACACTTTTCTCCAATGGTTCACCTGTGATCACTCGGCGATACGTCGGTGGCCTGCTTCCTCGAGGATGAAGGTTGCAGTTAAAAATTGACTCGGCTCCAACACGACTAACTATTTGCGAACGCGAACCCCATACAATAATGAAATATGAACCGAGTGCGATTATTAAGTGAGTGGCAGGGACGTCTTAAATTCTACATCGTGAAAGCGAAAACACCATCCTCCGGACCACCTTGCGATATATCATACCTCGCGAGATTCAACATAAACTCTGCGCAGATCTGTACGGCGTCCCAGATTCCTCGCACTGAAAGCTCACTCTTACGAAACCACAACAGTCTTCCTGCAAAAGCTGATAGCCCCGCGTGCCGCGCGAGCGGAATTCATACGGTCACCAATATATCCCCACAGATAGAATCGATTCTCTGGACAGTGATCGAGGCGAAATGACACATTCACAGATTGACGGAGCGCAGTCGGGTGCATAAGATATCGGTCGATGGGAAACGGTCGATGGGTCGATCTCGCGGGTTGGCGCGTCGGGAGACGGTGCTCTGAATGAGATGGTACCTGCAGCTTGAGGGTTTGGTGCTTGGTCCACTGTGCGAGCTGCCTTGGCACCGAGACAGACTGGACGGCGCTGGGCAGCGCGCTGCTCTGGGGGTTGAAAGCCGAGGACGACGAGGAGAAGGACGACGACAGGGAGGAGGAGGAAGACGAGGACACCGAGGAGGCGGAGGACGGCGACGCGGAGGAGGCCGTTGCCGCGAGGACCGATTGCGGATGGTGCTGGTGCTGTGACTGTGCTTGCTGCTGCTGGTGCTGTTGGCCAGCGTGCCCCACCGTCGCCGCTTGCAGCATCCCTCGGTTATTATTAGAGATCGCCGACGATTGCGCCGACGTCGCGATCGTGGCCGTCGTGCTCGTGCTCGAGCCCGTGGCCGTGTTCATCGCGCCCGCCGCCGCCGTCGCCGTCGGCAACGACGTCTCCGGACATTGTCCGCCTACACCGACGCTTACGCCGCCGACGCCACCAGCGGCGCCTACGCCGCCGGGGTGGCCCGTCGAGAGCACCTGGTGCCCGCCCGAGAGCATCGAGTACGACGAGGAAGATCCTCCCAGAGTGGAGAGCGGCACCCTCGGCAATGGCAGACGGGAACGTGGACCGACGCAGCAGCAATCCGAAGCGCTCGCATCCCCGGACCCTCCGGGACCACCCTGGCTCTGCTGCTCCGCTGACTTCTCCCGCGACTCGCTCTCCCGTGAGTTCCTCTTCCGGCGACGCTCCTGCGTCTCCGAACTTGCCGCCGCCAGACCCTCCTGTCGAAGAAGAGAGACAGAGAGACACCTAACAAGTAGAATTCCCACTACGACTCTCTACTACTGGCTATAAGGAGCATCTGCAATTTCATTTTACGAGAGCTCGTGTGAGCCGGTTCCCATCGATTTCAAGAGCAGTGCCATCAACCTGCTGACTCCGTGCTCCGATATTTAACTCTTCCGGCGATCAGCAGGAATGCGATATGAAACAATGCTGCATCTCCTGTTACAATGTATTGTCCACGTAACCGGCGTATTTTCGACTTTGGAATTCAGCTCGATCGCGAGTTAACAGTGGATTTAATAACCGGGATATTGTTCCGGGAATTTAATATCCGCGAGGTTTTTCCCGAGGAGCCGACGATCTTCTTTGATATTCCGAATTTACCGAGTTGTCGTTGGCTGTTTGTCCCGTTATTATTATCGCTCGGCTAATTGGGCGTAGGGTTTGTTGCGCCGCGCTTATCGCGAGCGTTACTCTCCCTCTCTCTCTCGCTCTCTTGCACTGCATGATTCAATGGTGGAAATGGTAGCGATTCCATTTGCTCTTGTATTAGCACACAATGCGCACCGGGCGCTTGCTTAACACGGCAGCGCGGTGGAGAGAATGCGACAACACACAACTAGTCGAGTAAATGTGACTCTATGTAAAATCTATGAAGTGGCTCGGCGCATAAACGATCCTAGAGAGTGCCGGTGTCCCGGCGATACTGGAGAACACGAGTAGCACGTTGTACGCGCGGCGACTTCCACCGGCGTACTTTCCTAGTTCCTGGGATAGAGCCGAACTAATCTTTGCCACGCTCTCCCGGAATCTTTATGCATGCTTGCCAATATACATTCGCGTGGTGGCGAAAAAGTGCGGGCTGACTTAATTGAATGCTAAATCAAAGGCGTTGCATAGTTGTGTATTAAGAGGGGAGTTGTGTACATGGGATTAGGAAGTTAAGCTGCGGCAGTCGGGTACAATAGGTTCCCACAGTATACTGGAATGCTGGTAGTCTAATAATGACTTTCTAAAATGAAGGATAATTTAATTAAACTGAACTTTGATTATCCGATTGTGGAGTTTAATCGATGAGTATCTTAAATTGAGTTTAGTACTACATTTTATTTTTCTTAGCACGAAATGGCTGGTGGAAGTCTCTTGGCAAGGGTTTATGGGTTCACGCGTGTATCGCGGCACTTTGGCAGAGAGTGTCATCGTGAACATTATATCCCGGACACGAGGTCAGGCGGGCGGAAAAACGCTCGGAGAAGAAAAGATGCGGCGGCAAGGGGAGGGCGGGATCGCGCTCTGACGATGGCTCCAAGTCACTGACTGGCGAATTCTATTTGCGCGATCGCCTCTAAATTTAGGCGCTTCGACGTCTTCACTTTTTTTCGCGCGTGCGATTCCACCGCTCGCTCGCTGTCGCGAAAACGTCGAAGGTCGCCGCCGCGCGCGACGCCCGTCGCCGAAGTTCAAGCTGACACTCGGCCGCGAGAGTTTCGCCTTTCGGAATAGGTTCCACGTCGGCCCGAGCGATTTTGTATTTGCTCGGGAGAGAATGTATGTAGTCGGCGTTACCTGAGAAAGTCGGAGACCATATCTGGTGGTGCCGAGGACGACGTATCCCCCAGTGACGCTGCTTCCAGTCATGGCTCTTGCTGCACCCCCGAGCCAGCCGCCCAAGCTGCTCCCTCCCGGCTTCTCCGAGCCTCCACCCCCATCTCCTCCGACACGGGGCATTCTTCATCCTCCCTTCACCCTGCGAGCAGAGATCAATCCCATTACCAGTACTCCTCGATCGTCATCCGCCAATCTCGATACTTCAAATCCGCGCCTCCATAAACCCGCTTGATCCTCGCCAGTCCCGTGCGTCTAAATAAATCAATTTGCTATCGACTGACATGAGGGAATGCGCCAACGTTGGCAGAAATTGATAGGCGCTTATCGTGCGTGAGTGCGTGCATCGCGCACGTGTCGCCTTGCTACCTTGAAACAGGTCGGAATTCACTTTCTTTAATCTATGCGGAAGGGGACTCAATTACGGACCCAAGAGCCCTCGAGAGCAACCAAACTCCTCGAATGTGGGCTAATGTCAATTAGTAGAGCCGCACTCGAAACTCCAAGTCGTGTGGCAGCAAGCGCCACTGGGATTAGCATCAATTCCAGGAGAATGTTGGAATCAGAGAGAGCATCACTGGAAGAGTACACATCGCTAGATATTATGTAATCGTTACAAAAGAGAAAGACAGACTAGGCCCTGGGACGGCGCAGTGAGTTTTGCAATGGTCTAGGGAGACCGAAGATATTGCAAATATCATTACCAGTTATAAATAGTGTCGGGACTGTCTCTCTATTTCCAAAGCGAGCGGGAAGGTTAGTTTGTTTCGAAGTAGCCGGGTACACACGTACTCGCGAGCCTCGCTGGAAGAGCATTAACGCGCGCCTCTATCATCAATCTCGAAATAATAAGCTTATAAATCACCTGGCTTTAATACGCTCTCTCGCGCGCTCTCACCGCGTGCCTCGAGAACTCCGAAAATATTTCTACCGCGGGCTCTTTGTCAGTGTGTTCCGGCGGTATTTTCGTGGCTTGAATTATCGTGGCTCGTCAAGGGAAGAGTGGCCGCGCGCGATTACCGTCCCATTGGCTCAATCAATGAGCCGGCCGACTCGCCTAGCTCTAATTCCACCTAAATGCCGAGGAATAATCACCGAGAGAGTCCCGCTCTTAGGAGCGAGCGTCCGCCCGAGAGTCGTAATAATGTTGGCTCAAGCGGCGCGCTATTAAGTGATTCGATTTTCGTACTTATTATCCTTAAAGGTTGAAGTCATGCCCGCACAGCACGCCAAGCCAAATGTCACTCTGACCGCCTAATGGCTCTTCCCTGGCTTCCAACTGCTCAAACTTGGGCCGCCAGCTCCGCACACTGGATGTTGAAACGACGGGTATAATAAAGTCGGTACAAACGCGCTCGGCGGCGGCGTCGCGGCGGAGGGCCGCCGGGGGGACGTCGATTGGCCCGCGAGAGCGCGAACTCCTTCGGGTGTAATTGGCCAGAACGAATTGAACTTTTGCCAGCGCTCGCGAGCAAGGTAGAAGGGGGGAGTTGGTGGTCAGTGTGGTATACTCGTATAATAAGACATTCGCGAGGAGTTCCTTTCGGAATAAAGCTTTTCCAATCGGCCTCCGACAGAGAGAAATACGAATACCCACTGAGACACTGCGACAAAGCGCTTTCTTCATAAAGAGCGGACCAAATGATGAATAACTATAGACAGCTACCTCAGCCACAATGCACAGTCCGAACGGCAAAAGAACCCACGTCGAATCGCGCAAAGAGACTTCAAGTTCCGAGAGAACGAATTGATACGACTTTCATCGCGATAACTCGCATTCCAACTGCATTGGCTAATCCCGAAAATATGCGGAGCCGAGTGATGCCAGGCATTTACAACGCTGGGGCAACAAACTTGCGGTTTACCTTTCGAGTAGCATGTTTGAGAGTGACAGTTGGCGGGCAGGAAATCGGCCGACGAAAAACAGAAATAATGCCAGGCTCCCGTCGACTTATACGGAGTGGATTAATGAAGGAAGCGCGATCGCCAAAAATCGCCGCCCCACTCGCGGCCGCGATGCAAGCGACGGCGACGGCGACGGCAGGGCAGGGCTTCGGGGTGAGGAAGGCTGCATTCCACGGCGACGACGTTATTTGCACGAAAGCGGGGAAACGCGTCTCTCGCGGTGCAGATAACCGGTAAACACACTGACGATGCTTTGTCATCGCGGCGGGACACTCGTACGTTGTCACGTTTATTTTGCGAGAGAACTAAGGGGCGGCGGGGGCAAGAGGGAGGGGGGGGGGGGGCAGGGAAAAGGATACTGTGCGCACTCTCTTCACGAGACTTCCCGTGCATTCACGGAGGTATCACTCGGCACTGGAGACGAGGAAGAAGCCTCGCCAGTTCTCTTACCGGTCTGTCGTCCTAGTCGCATGACGATTCCGGAATGGCAGCGACTCCCGAAGAATGTCCGCCAAGCTTGCGATCGCCCGAGTCCCGGGAGACAGAGGGAGAGCGAGAGAGAGAGAACCGGGAGGCTGTGCAGGAGACAGACACGTGTGGGTCCAGAGAAAAGCTGTCTGGTGGCGGCGGTCCTGCTCGAGGCTACCGTGGAAACCGCGAAGGAACGAGCGAGCCGAGGACGGTGAAAGCCTGCTGCTCCAGGCGAAGTCGAAGAGGAGAGGAGAGACGACTCTTCGTCGCAGCGCGCTCCCGCTAAGCGGAAGATTATCTAAATAGACTCTCTACACCGCTACCAAGAAGAGGAGGCCCCGCGTCTCCTCGTCGTCTTGGTGTATCCCCCGAGAGCGCGAGCGGAGCAGAGAAACGTCGAGGAGAGAAGCGCGCCGTAAGGGCGAGAGCGAGAAGGGAATCGAAAGAGCGAGCGGGACCGAGGAACCAGAGCTGGTATTTATACGTCCTGACTCTAGGGATGCGATCAACGACTGTGCCTGCCTTCCACGCGACACATACACTCTCGACGTACGAATTCCCCCTGGACTCGTGCCGCCTCGTGATCCGTCCCCTAAGACCCGCCAATAATTTCCCTCTACACCTCCTCCGATCGGCTCATTTTCTCCTCCATTAGACCATTTTCTCCTCCATTCTCCTCCAGCGGAGAGTCCGCCTCGAATGGAAAGGACGCCGCTTATTACCGGGAACAATAACGCGGGAAAAGACTCGGGTAATTGGCAGTTTGGCCGGGATATATCCGGAGATATAAAATTGATATAGATAATGATTGGCAGATATGTGTCGCGATAGCCCGGAGATTTACGGGTTAGAAAGAGTCTCTTTGTTACTCATACTTTCTCTAGATAAACGGCTTGATTACAGCGAGTGCGCTGGCTGGGTAATCGAGAGTAGCCGAGGTAGACCTGTGCACCGCACTGACGTCGGCGAATTTCGGGATAATCAATAATACCAAAATCGAATTCCGCCCGCCAGAGTATCTCAGTGGGAGCGCGGCAATTGGTTGGCCCAGTGAATTCCGGCGGAGTGCTTTTTCACGTATGGCGAGGCGCTTTATCGATACACGATAATCAGCCGTCGATATAATTAGGAAGCTATTGGCCAGGGGGAAATCTTGCCCGCGATATAATATGTGTATTTTCGCACCTGTCTTTGGACAGCTGGCGAAAACTGATTGCTAGTGCGCTGCCGCGCCGCATATGCCGCCCGGCGAAATTCCTCGGCCGGTGGCGTAATCGCGAAAATACAATTGGCGGGCGCGCAGGGAATGACACGACTTGTGCCGTTTGTTTGATCAGTGAGGAGACCTCGCGATGGAATGTATAATCGCGCTCTGGAATTCCGGCGCATTTTCGGCAATCGCGTCACGAGCTCTCGTGTTCCTTGTCGGAAGCCGCTGGAAATCCGACTCGAATCGAGCTGCGAGAACGATACCTGATAGAGAGGCTTCCAGGGATTGATAGGGAGAAGGAAACATGGCAAACATTCTCAGGGAATCGCCGCTTCAAATAATCACGTTTCACATTACTACTAACACGATTAATCGTTGCATATTGGGAAGACGATGACCCATGGGACCAATACTCGGCAAGAGACATTCGAGTAACAAGGGGCTTTCTTTCTCCAGCGGGGAAGAGCTCGAGCGACCAAGACTTCCGGGATTAGCGGCGAACTTCGACTTTCACCGATCGCGAAAAAATCGCCCGCTCTTTTGCGGCTGCGAACAACGGATCGGCGGAGCGCGCGCGCGCGCGAGCGAGCGAGAGCATCGAACATTATATTCATAAATAGCGCACACAGCCTCCCGGCGCATGCCGCGCGAGATGCATACCGATCTCGCGCGCGCACTCCCGCATTGTTCGAGCTCGGCCTTTGGAAAGGGACTTTTCGCAGGTGGTCCCGCCGCCGAGAGAGAACAATGTTTCTCCAATCCCATTCTTACGCGTCGACCCGATGCCTCCTCGGAATCTTTCCTTAAACCGCATTCAATGTGATCCCGAGGGCGCGCGCGCGCGCGATTCAAAGGTAGGGGAAGGGGAGAAGTGGAGAACTTACGGCTGCAAGAGATTGAGAATGGTGCGGTGGTCCGAGTGATGCTCTTGGAGCGAGTACTCCAATCCGCCCTTGTTAATGAGATCCATAACAAAGAGTGCCGGGTGGCAGGCTGGCAAACTCCCCCTGGACAACTCGCTCATTAGCACTGCTCGTGCACTGGACACTGGAATCACACATAGAGCGGGCACGACACGATTCCCACGAGTGCTCTAGCCATGTAACCAGAGTCGAAATCGCAGTGCCACTGTCGCGCGGCCGTCTCGCCGGAGTAAAAGAGAGCAGAGAGCACTGGGCTCGGTGAGAGAGCGCATGAATAATGGTTCCAAAGGTTTCCACGTTAAACTGGTGGGGTCCGGTGGCGGTTGTTGGCGTAGCGCGCGCGCGCTCGTCTCCTTTTCTAATTGTTACAATGAACTTCAATGATCGGCGGTGCCGGCGCCGCGCGCGCTCGCGCCTCCTCGGGGCCGCTCGAGGCTCGGGGCACGTTCCAAAATGTTTACGGCCGGCGCGCTGCTGCCAGAGAAATCAGTGTTTACGGGCCGCGCGAAATCTCTGCTATCTGGCGACTCGGATTCGCGGTCTTGTCTTCTCGTGTGTATGCAGACGGACAGGCGCAGAGGGAGAGCGGGGCCCACGTACAGCGACGACACTCTCCGATCGCGGCACACACGCGCGCACAGATCCCCGCGCACACTTATATCCACTGCGAATCTTATCCGGCTCGGCGGTGCGCTCCGCTGGTATATCTGATACAGCGATTTCACGATGTGATTTCTCCGTAATCCCCCGGTGCAACTCGGAGCGGCCGAGAGGCCTCTACGGTGTCCTGCCGGGCGAAAAACCCTTCCACACTATCCGCGCGCGCGCGCGGCTGGCCTCGCCGTTTTTCCCCCGCCGATCTATCCGCGCACGGAGTCCGCCGCCGACTAGATCGGTAAATCACGAATCCAGTGGGCGCGCACCGATCGGCCGGGCCCGATCTTAATTAACCGCGAGCGGCCGCTCCTCCGGCGCGTCCCGAGAAAAGCACGAAAGCGGGCGCTTTCACTGGAAAAGTCCCCCGGCACGGAAACACGGCCCCTCGCCGAGCTTAATTAATCACGAGCGGGCGAATCCGCACGGGCGACTAGAGCGTGACGCACGCCTCGCTCGCTGCGAATGTTTGTTTCCCGCACAGGCCCACTATACTCTTCCTACACGCCGCTCGTTCCCGGTGCCCCGTTTCGTATGGCGCGTTCCTCTTCGGGCTTCTTGTCTCTCTTTTTTTTTGTTATCTTAATCGGGTTCGCGTATCGCTTTATCAGCAGCGCGGTACCACCGCGTGCGTGCACTTCGCCTCTTCGCTCCGCGGCGCACTACGTACTACGAGCGCGCCAGCACCACCAGCACCACCACCAGCACCACCACCAGCAGCAGCAGCTCGAGCGGGAGCGAGCCCAGCAAGAAGTGAATCCTCCCGTTGCATACTACACTTACGAGCGGTATATTCTAGTGTGGTTGCCGCTGCCCGCCGTGTGGAACCAGTTTCTCCAGGAAAAGCCGCGCGCTTTCCTGCGCGGCTCGCGCGCGCGCCCGCTTCCACCGATAATTAGCCGTGCGAGAGCGACCAAACTCACGTCCTCCTCCTCGGCGCAGGATTCACCAGGCGCCTCCGGAGAGTCCTCCGCGGCATCGTCGCTCGGCGGACACTCGAGCGGAGACGGAGAGAGAGATATATTGGGCAGGCGAGGAGGACGAGTGCCCGAGCAAACAAAACTTTCACGCCGAGCAGTTAGACGGTACGGCACACGTGAGCAGGTTTCCCGATAGCCGCGAACCGGGCCACGTACGATACGTCCATTCAGGCTGGCAGGCGAGCGTGTTGAATAGCAGCGGAGAGTTCTCCCGACCTCGAGGAGACCTCTCGAGGAGAGCACTGAATTCGCCGAGGTCTCGAGGGACACCGCGATACTGGTTCGCCGCCTCGCCGGGGCGAGGGAGTCTCCGGAGCGAAGACGAGTCCCGTGCACTTCACTTCTCGATTAGTCGTGGAGATCGCGGCCGACTCCTGCAGCGAAGCGCGTGAACAACACAGACTGGAGGAAGGAAGCGAGCGGGCGACTCGACTCCTCTGCATGCATGCTCTCTCCCTGGCAGCTCCTCCAGACGTTGGGACGCTCGGGCGTTCGCCGAGCTGTAATCGAGGCGATACCCACGGCTGATGAGGTTTCACGGCGACCGGAGCCAGCCGGAGCCAGCCGGAGCAGCGACGACGTCGTGACGAGCAAGGCGGCTCTCTGCTCTCCTGAGGCCACGGACGCGCTCGGCGACGAGCTACCGAAGGAAGAACAGTGCCGGCACCGCGCTCGTTATACGCCGTCTGCCCGTCTGTTACATCAGAGAGCGAGGAAAGAGAGCCGGAGCCGCTCTCGCGTTCCTTCCGTCCGGCCACGATTTACCGATCGTTCGATCCTCTCTCGGTCGATCGTCGAGAGCGAGCCGCGATATCCTGCGACACGCGTTCCTTCTTCACTGCCCGGCGAGAGAGCAGCCCGCGGAGAGAGAAAGAGAGAGAGGAGAGAGGAGAGAGGAGACGGAAAAACGGGCGAGGATATATATCCAGCTGGCCGCGGCGGAGCTGGCCCGATTTTGAGACGAGAGGCCGCGCGCCGTATGCACACCAGCCTCAAAGCCGGACGGACCCCACGGCACGAACCGGTGTGTTAAAGGAGTGCCCCGACCCTCTCGCTCGGAATAGAGGGAGAGAGAGGGCCGACTACGGGGCCCAATCTCACTGTAGAGGGGCCCCTATACCACCTTTCTCCTAACTCGTGCTGCTCTGCCCCGCCGACTACCTGACTCGCTCCTTCCCCGCCACCATGGAATTCTCGACAGTTCACCCGCTCCTCTCCGGCATTCGAACAGGTTCGAATCGCCCCGACCGAACCTGCCCACCCTCCGCTCGACCGCGGCCCTCTGTCGTTGCCCGAATTTTCTTTCTCCGGAAATTCTTCTCCGCTCTGTCTACGTATCTATGTGTATGCATACCCCGCCGGAATGAATAGTCGGAATCTAGCTTGATTCTCCCCGGCACTTGTCACCCGAGACTTGTAAGTGGAGCCTGGCTTCTTTTCCTGGCGCGCTCCGGCCGAGTAAAGATCCCATGAAACGTATATTAGCGATATTGCTCTCGCGGAACTGACCGTGGTCACGCGATTGGTGGTTGGAATTAAAGTGATTTTCACGCGCAACGGGGTCACTTAATCCGTCTCTACTGATATCCCCCACGCCCGATTTCAGTCATTCCCACTGGCACGATAATCCCCAGTGAGTTTGCTCTGCACTCTGATCGATCTCAGGCCACTTTGATTTCTAGAATTAGTCTATGTGCTTCCGCCAACTCTTTCTTGATAAAATCCTCCGATTTCGTAAACAATAGTTGTTATCGTCTTAAGCGCTAGATCTACACTTTGACTCGCCTAAGGCCTTGCTCACTGTACGTGCGAAAGCCGCGACTTCTGATTAGCGATAGTTCACGTTGAAACAATTAACCGATAACACGCCGACCCATTTTCCAGACTTATTAATAACGAGGAAACTAATCCGAAAAATGCGCGAATATGACATCGGACTTTGAGTAGAGAATCGATGACAAAGTGGCGGAGGAATATTGAAAACAAGGCTCGCACCCTTGCCGCGTGCCGCCCTGTCAAGGGGAGCGTCTCGACACATTCATACTTCTATATTTATAGCTTTTCGAGTAGCCAGCATCGCGCGGACTACGCGACGCATCTGTCGCCCCGGAGATTGGCACGCCGGCCAAACTTCCCTCGCGGCTGGCCAGTATTTAGGTGCCGCGCGAACTTCAACTATGTGTCCAAGTATCGAGCGCAGCCTAGTATGTATCACTTTCATAGGGAAAACCGAGAATAAACCATTTAGCCGGAAGGCGATGGACGCGAGTTCAGAACCGAGTGTCGCGGCGTCCGCGAAGACTTTAATCCGAAGGAAGTTGTTCTTTAAGAAGACGGAGAGGCTAAGCGTGGCGTTGCCGATCCCTTTGACATTAGATACGCTGCCTGTAATAACGAACGCTTCTCGGTAGCGGCGGCGTAGACCAAGTGCCAACTACGGTATAAATCCTGCCATCGTTGCTGCGGCTACTCGCCAGATCAAAGATACCCGGCGCGCAACACTTCCGCCACGTCTTGCTACCGGTGATCCATATGTGCGCTCTCGGGAGACGTCCTCTTAAAAGGCGACTCCTCTACCCAGATGATCTTTGATGTCTCCACGTCCTCGTCGGCTGGGCTCCCTCCTGCCCGAGTGCGCCTGTCGATGCTACAACAGTATTACTGTGCCGAGTTAACGAGCGGTTCACTCGCGCCATTAATCCCCGGCTCGTTCGGACTTCGCACAACATACTCCTTCATTGCTACCGGATTCGCTTAGCCGGCCAGCCTTTCGCGATAATCCGAGAAGCCTCCACTTCCAAGTTACACCGGGTTTAATCCGCCGAAATCGGCGGGCATCGAATTGAAAGGGGCGGGAAACAGCCCCCCCTCCCCCCGGGTGAATTATTGTCCGAGTGTCATAAGAGGCCTCGCGTAACTCGTATCTCCGCTTTCAGTCGAGAGTTTTCCTGCGAAAGCGAGCGAGATGACGGAGGTGGAGGCGGCGGTGGAGAGGCTTTATCAGCGCTAGATTTCCTCTGGTTTCAGGCGGGCCTGAGGCTTTATTTTCATTTGTGGTACCAAAATGGCTGCCGCGCTGCGGAAACCGCAGCACCGGTAATACGATAGCATTAAACTACATTTTCTGCAGGTTAATCACCGACGATGCTCGGCTCCGGTAATACACGTAACCGCACTCGATGCCTATTGCGCGAGAGGCATCCGCGCGAGAAGGGGGATGCGAGTGGTCCAGAGGCAAAGTGGCCAAATAATTGCTGCCACTCCGAGTGAAAGTTGGTTTGGATCGCTCGGAAGGATTGGGGAATATCGCGGCTGCCGGTCGAGGAGATTTTTCTCGTGGCGAGGGATAGTAAACTGTTTGGCTGGTTTCGCCGGGGCAACTAGGATGATTACTATGATGATTGATGGCTGGTACATTGATATTCTCTCCCATTACTGCCTCGAATGGCCTTCCACTGCGGTCGCCAGCAAACATTAAAGCTATAAAGCTGTGCTCGTCGCGGAAGACATCCTGCTACGATTTACTATTGCACACAGTAGCTCGCGGGAATGATGGTCGGTTTCCCGGGACACCGATGGGGATAGGGTTTCAGTAATTTCAGACATTCATCTTGTTGTTATTGTCGAAGAGCAGGCGAGGGGGAGAAAAAAATCCGGTATTGTTCCTGCGCGTGTCAGACTATCGTTTTACCGCCGAGCGACAAACCCGCAGCGATCTCGTGAAACCCGGCACGAAATTTTATCGGAGATCCTCCGCGAGTTCCTAATCTTTACTGCGATCTGGTTACTCGCCAGGCTAATCTTTGCCACGGTCAATAAAACGAGCCGGGCGACTAACAGAATTCAGTGTTAAAAAGAAATATGTTTACTTTGTAGATGGTGAATTTAAAGATGTATAGTCGCCGCGTTGGATTGCGAGTTCCTAGACGGCCCTGCGAGGCCGCTGGCAGGTTTTTCGATGAATGAAGTATAATCCCGAGGAGAATGAGTGTGATGATCCTCTAAAAGAGTGGTGGGGATCCCGTGCGGCACATACCCGACGCCATTATCAGTAGGCTCACCGACGCGTGCATGGCACCGCTTCTCAGACAGGACACATTCCCGAAAAGGCTGAAATTTTCGAATCTCGGTGATCGTGGGCCTGGGACAGCGGCACCACAAACTTCCTAGGAGAGCAATTCCTCAGTGACAATAGTGAGTAGGCCAGCCGGAGACTCCCTCATTTTCGCCACATGGAACTAAACCTCTTCCGCGTATTTCCAACTTCTCATTCCTTTCCAAGGAGTTTCACCTCTTTAGCGACTAAAACATTGTTTGAAAATGGGCGAGTGCCTTTGAATCTTTCTATTTCCATTACCATCTATTTGCCTACTGTGTCTCCTCTGTCGACGCCCCTTTCTTGAAAATCGTTAATAATTGTTATTGTTAGCTTGGGGACGCTTGCGTAAGTTGTTGTGCTCGTTCGCCGTGACATTTGCACTCCGCAATCAACAAGTTCCGGTCTTCTATCGTAAGAATTTTCGGTGGATCGGTCTGGCTGGTGGTTTGATTAGTGAGTCATGGCATACCCGAGCACCCGAGGAAGAAGTGAGCCTCTATGTTGGCGAACCTGTTGCGTGTCGACGCCCAGGTTTCCTCGTATCCGACAACAACAACAAGTGGGTGGACTTGCGTGCTAAATGCAATTGCTTTTTCGAACGAGTGCTCGGCTTTTGTGAACGAACATTGCGCGTTTGTTTAACGCGCCTGTTGAATATCTCGGTTCCACGTATCTCTCGATAGCAATGGGCACAGCAACCTACTTTGCCACTGGCACCGCCAATTAACAACTTTCGTACAAACCTTTTAACGAGTGACTTTTGAATTGTTTATTTTATACTCTGAACAGGAAGTGGGTTAGATTGAAGCCTGTGATGTCTCTAGTGTAGTTCTTAGATTTAAAGAATTTGTACCTGGTAGTTTTCGTAGTCGGTTGGTGTAATTAGAAGGAAATCCATTCTGTGTTCTTATTTTTCAGCTCTAGAAGAATAATGGCGATTGACTCCTGCTGGTCGCCATGTATATGGACAAACAGTGTGAAAACTGGCTGCAATGCTATTGCCTTCTACACAGTGGTATGCAAAGTTTCCAGATTACATTTCCATACATTCTGGCTTAAATGTCGGAGGCCAACTACTAAGGATCAATGATGTTTGCAGGCAATGAGCATAGTTTTGATCACATTCATCAGTTACCAATTGAACGGTGGTGATTCTACCCAGTTGTACAACCCTCTATTCGAAGCAGATGTCAGGGGATGTAAGTTGAATCAGTGTTATACAAGCTACGAGATACATGGGTAATCCAGAAACTAAAGACTATTTACTCCAAGGGTTTGGAAATTTAATGAAAAGTGAACAGACTTTGCTTTCTGGATTACCCTTGTACAAATGCCATAACTCGAGGAAGAAACTTTCATTGAAAGCTTGATTCGCAGCTATGCAAGTCATCGGTGGGCTCCTGATCTTCTTCTTACTGCTGCTAGTCATAGCAGCTTTACTAATGGTCTATGGTGTAAAAGAAGGTGTAAGAGGCTGGCTGCTTCCATGGCTGATCTTGTGGTCTGTTGTATGCCTCTTCCAATTTGTGTTTGGCCTGTGGCTACTAGGAGGATATTACATTTACGTGAGTTGTCGCTTAAGTTCTAGTGTGGGGCTTGACAAGTTGTATTTAGTGCTCAAATTAATTGTACTCCTTTGAATTTCTCAGCTGGACTCAGTGTTTGCCACGCTGTGCGATTGGCTCTGGATGTCATACAATGTGAGTAGCTATGGGATGTAAATGAAATTGATGGTTGGGTGGAGGATGATTCTAACTTTCCCCTTCTTGCAGCTTTACTGTTGGTTCGTTGTACTGTCTCTGTACAAAATATTTGAGGAGCTGCAATCTCCTAATATCGAGCTACTCTGGCCTTAAATTTCGAAGGAAGATAGGAGCCAAGAATCTCAAGAGTACATTAGATTGACACCAAAGTGTGAGACGCAGTGTACGGAATCTCAACGGTATACCATTTGGTACTTTTATACGTATACATGTTTAAGAAGAATCAATGTCGAAACGATAGAATTAAGTGACTCGCTTAGAAAGTACGCCACCAGGCGCGACGTTAGTTGCTTTCTTTTAAATGTAATCCTAACTAATTCTTAATAGCCGTGTTGCCTGCATTATCTAGCTATCGCCTCGTAGCCGAGTGTCGCTAAATGTACAAGTATCGTTACGAAAGACTGATCACGGTCTAAAAAGACATCCGTCCAAGATCCGATAGAAGGAACTTTTCGCGAAAAGTTCACGATTCTATTCGTTTGTACTACAGTTTTGAGCCCGGTTGCTTTACATGACCAGGTGGAACTGCCGATGTTTCTAATAAAAACAAGACGTACGAAAAAAGCCGTACGATATGCCCTACATTCATCAATCCCATAGATTAGTCGATTTATTTGATCGAAATAGAATCTCAGTTATAAATCCTCAGAATCATATTAGAGTATTAGACGCTTGAAAAGTATACCGAAAGGGTAAGGTTGGGTTCGATTAGGCTCGAGGTATATCACGAAGTTTGCTGCGGTCGAAATCGAAATGCGATTATCGATCATGGCGACTCAAATGATTCCCGCCTCGGCCACAGAGGACGCCATGTTTGCATTCAGTGTTCTGACGCGAATTCAAAGACGCGGTGTCGCGAGAGTGTTGTTTCCGTCGAAAATACAATATATCTGCGATCAAACTTGGGCAGACGCGCGCGAGATAGACAAGAATCGTTTGAAAATAGCAAGTGCAGTGTTGTGGTCGGTTTCCAGAATGGAGAGACAAGGAGAGGATTTTGGAGGAACTCCCCACCGATTGCGTAGGATGCCACGGGTATTTCCTTCACTGTGCGTACCTTTTACCGACGAATTCGATGATTCCCAGTGAGTCTTTCCATTTCTATCTTCTATTGTTGCATGCCAGTGTATCATTATCGATAGAATGTCCTATTCATGCAACGTAATTTACGAAAAGTTTTGTGCTTCGGCGTCTCAGTTATGCTCCGAAGGTTAATTCATGCCTTGGTGCTCTTTGTTCCAATGCATGATACAAAGGTTACTGCACTTTCTCTTGATATATTACCACAATATTAACTTCAAGCAAGTATTCCTTCATTTCTCAAGCAACAATCACTTATTGTTCGTGGATTATCATTTTCGATTCGTGTACCAGCAATGGATTCTATCTCATACCACAGCAACCAGTTGCATAGATGGCGCAGCCATGTCCGTTCGCGTGTTCATCCAGGACATAGATTTTTCCAGACTTTTGCTTTAATCTTATCAATCTAGTCTTTTCATAAATTGCGGACATATCGATAATAATCGTCGGGGGAATACCAGAATATATATATACTCGACACCATGGATAATGGTTGTTCGTAAAGTTAACCTGCTCTCTCATCGCAGTGCGCAACAAGAGCGGCCAGTTTTAATTATGATTGTTTCGCCTGGCGGCTCTGTCGGATTGGATTCCGGGAGAAGTGAGGAACATGCGCTCACGGCTAAGAGGGAATTCGTGCGTCGACTTAGCGGGAGTACGGGGGCCCGGTGGTTTTAGCCATTCTTTTTCGCTGCCTGCCAACACGCGTATTCTTCGCTCGCGCTGAACTTTCTTTACGCCTGTACGAAAGAGTTAAGAGATACGTCGGGATAAATCCATTCTCTCTCGGTGGAGCGAGTTCGATTTAACAGGCTGATGCTTAGTATACAGGCTCTCGCTATTTTGGTATTCCCTTCGATGCCGACACTCGAGAGCGAGAGACTGGCTCCTGATTTATCCGGGAGTTGATACTTTTCTCACTCTCTCCCTCCTCCCGTACTACGCGCCGGAGAATCACAATTGCGTCGCGTCTGAATAATAGGCTTATCGCATAAACTGCGTGATACGTGTATCGAAAAATGTATTTATGGAAGAGGGAGCGGCGTGCACGCGTTAAGCCGAGATTCTAAAGGGCTGCCCTTGCGTGCACTTGGTATCGCGTTGCAGCGTTCTCCAAAGGACGCCGCGAGCAAGTTAGCCCGGCAAGTGCAATGGGAGTTTTGCGTAACGCGAAACAGTAGACGTGTGACCCATTTGTGCATTGAGTCAGGAAGGAGAGGGCGGATTCGGTGACAGAAACAAACGCGTGGACTCGTGATTATCCGCCCGGCGCTCGCTCCATTGTCCACGGCATCCACGCTTTCCAACTGCAATAGCTATCAATTGCACGATTCCGCGGCGCAGCATGCGAATCGCTCGCACGTTTATCGAGCTTGCCGCTTTCGTTGCTCTCTAATTGGCGCTGTCGCGCGCAAAAAAGGCCGGCTTGTCGGGACTCTCGGCGGGAAAAACGGGGGCCGCTCGAGTTTCAGGCCCGCGAGAAAACAATTCGGTCCAATTGAGGCGGCTAGTTAGCGGCAATTATCCCGGACACGGACACGCCGCTCCTACCGGCCGCTCCGCCGCGTGTTACTTGATAGCGTAATTAGCGTCGTCTCCGCTCTCCACGAGCGTGTGAAACACGCGCCAGTAAATGGCCCCGGTGCTTATTGACTTGCGAACCGCCTCGTGAAAACGATCGGACTTCTACCGACCTCTCACTCCCATCGACTCCCTTGATTATCGCCATAAATTTGAAAAGTCACTTCCGAAAGCGGCTCTCCGATCAAATCTTTTTCATCCGACTCTTTTAATAGGCTTCCCGGTGATATCAGCGCGAGAGAGCACTCGGACCGCGAGGGAACCTGGAAGTCAAAGGTCAGGCGGATTCCTAAAGTCAATTCTCACGGGGCTGAAGTATCATCGGAAGGCTGGTTAAATCCGCCGGTTAGTTTGTTTATGTCTGATATCTGAAGCTCTGCTTGACGACAGGAGGGCTTCTCCAGCGGCGATCCTAGCTGGAGATGTCTTCCATTAGCGGCGCTCCCGCAGGAGGAACTCCAGCATTAATGGGGAAATGCCTATTATTATTAAAATGATAGCATGCTCGAGGATGTCATGGCGTATTAGGCCCGTTACGAAGGGACCTAGCGTGTCATTAGAAACCGGGTGCACGACTCTAAAGAATCGTTGCACCCACCGCGCGTGTGTGGTCCCCGCGTCACTTCTCGGCATTAATGGTACGAGCCTTCCTCCGACTTCTATGTACTTCTTTCCGGGAATTCTCCCCTCGGAGAATCATCCTCCGCCACTCTCCGTGGAAGCTGTTGCATGATTCTCGCATCGGTACCGCTTGGTGAATGCGATCTAACAACTTCCCCAGCAGCGACTACGCCACTTTGTGGAAGTTGTGAGACGGTAAGTTCTCGGAGTACGGGCAAGTTGGAGCAGATCATAGGGTTCACGTGTCGTATTATCATAGACAGTGCAATGTCACGATCGTCTTGTCCCGCGTTGGCCGCTGTTAAAAGCGGGGCCAACACCGGCGAGCACAGTAGAGCAGAGCGCGCGAGATCCGTGCGCCGGAGATCGGTCCCAGCATCTCGGCTTATTTCGTATGTATCTCCTATGAAAGCCGCGAGTGCTCGCTTACACGAGCGCCCGCTCCACTATTAATTCAAGTGGCGGCCCCTCGCTAAGGCCCCATCACCCTTTTACGTTCTAATAGCCGGCTGTTTTCATTTGCTCAAAAGTCATGAGTGTCGGCTTATCTATCGGGCGTTACAAGTACCCATACACCCGGGGCGGGAAAAAAGTCGAGCGCACCGCAAGAGAAAGAGAGAGGTATGGAAGATCGTACGTGGGATTTCCTCCGCGGCCGGCATCGGGCGAATCGGCCCCCGAGATGCATAAAGAAGCCGGCGTGCTCCCATAATTAAGGGAAACGTACGGAAAGTAGCCGGAACGTAGCGTGCCGGCTTATCTCCCGGAAATATCGCTCCGCCCGGGAATATCGGGCTTTTAATGAGTACCCAGGGCGATCCCGGCCCCCTCGTCGGCTACTGTACGCTCTCCCCGGCTGATTGTTATTCCGCCTGGCAGACGGTGAATCGCGACGGGAAGACAGTAAAATGCAAGTATATACATCACCGGCACATGCCCTGTCGAACGGCCGGGAGAGAACACCTGGGTCGAGTTTCGGGGAAGGCAGCCTCAAACGTGAAAGCACGGTGGCAGGATCGAATGGTACTTGTTGGGGCGACGCGAGACCAATTACCGAGCACGATCTTGTACAATGGAAAATAGTAGATCTTTACTATATTTGGAAGTCCTCGGGTGGAATTAGATGGACACGGTTAATGTGTTCTCTAGATTTGTCAGAGCCTATCAGCCGAGTTCGTATGCACGCGCTCTAAGAAATAGCTTTCTCGCGCACCAGGCTGCGAGAGTCGACATTATAATTGATACTAAACAGTGGGATTACGCGTGGATGAAAAAGGGTGCGGGTGGGGCAGGTAGTTTGTCAAGTGTCCCAATATGGAATTGGGTGTCCCGCTAGGAACGACGGGGATTAAACTGACCGTGCAGTATTACGTGCGCTTTATGTAATGGGGATTATCTGAATGATAAAGTGTCCAGGCCCCATTTTTCACGGGGATTATCGCGAACCTTTAAAGTATCCAGCGGGCGAAAGTGGAGGTGGGAATCGAGAGTACATCGGTTATCGGCGGCACACGTAGCCAGAGAAAGTTCTCTTTCAGCGAGGATTTCAATCTTTTCAAGTAAATCGACTGCAGGCTCTCTGTGTTGTGCTCGTATTATATACCGAAGATCGATGCCTCTTCCTTCGCTGAGGCTCTACCGGGGATTGAACGCTCGCACGTATCACTCGGGGATCGAGAGCGTTTTCTAGTCTTGTTTTCCCACGATAGGTAGTCGCCCTATCGAGATGAAAAGCGACTGGAGGGGGCCAAGTGTTGTTGGCTCGATCCAATGTATTCCGAGCATAAATTAAGAGGACGCCCGGGGCGAACGAGGGACCAAACGAGAGTTTGCTTTTCGCCGCGATTAGCACTGCAGCTGCAATCGCAAAGGCGGAAAGACAGAGGCGTATCTAATTCGGCATTAGCACTGGCGGAGATGTTACCGGGACACACGTGGGCCCCCGATAGGACGGATCAATCGAATTTCAAATGGCCTCGCTGGGAATGGCCGGGAGCTCTCTGCCGGACCGAAGGGCTGCGCGGCTCGAGAGATCGATGTAGCGCGCGGGTAAACGGGATCACGTATGTTAAGCGGAGCCGATCTACATGTGGCGAACGCCGTGGGGAAACGTGTGCACCGTGGCGCGAGGCGATCGGCCGGGATCTTTATCGCGTGCTCTCCCGTGGCCCGACACTCTACCCCTGAATACGAAGAACACCTATGTCTACGTAGGTATCGGAGCGAAGCCACGCGGACACATTTGCAATTGAGAGCGAACAGCTTGCTCTCGCGCGTCTCGATGCCGGCCGGGCGAAATCGTTATTACGTCCGGACGATATACACGGCCTGGCTCGGGGAACTCTGTCCAAGCGTGCCACTTCCATCTCGGGTTCACCTCTTAACTCAAAAGCCCCACACTCTTCACTTTCCACCGCAATTCTTTC
Source organism: Crossocerus cetratus (assembly GCA_963675795.1). Taxonomy (NCBI): domain Eukaryota; kingdom Metazoa; phylum Arthropoda; class Insecta; order Hymenoptera; family Crabronidae; genus Crossocerus; species Crossocerus cetratus. The sequence goes on along the minus strand of OY776665.1, from coordinate 19,895,779 downwards.
CTCCTCCTGACAGCCACTTTTCGCAGCGGCTTCTAACTCTTACCTTTTCTCCTTTAGAGACCCAGTACATACATCGTTACACTCGGGACTAAGCAATCCCAGCAATGTTCGTGTCACCAATAGCAATTATCAATTGGAACCAGAGTACCCCTGAGAGGCTTTCCTTGCGTGGCACAGCTGACAGCTTTATTGACACGCTGTGTCGCAGCAGTGGCGCATTTAACCCGCGATCGGCGATAGAGCGCGATCGGTGTTGCACGTGTAATTAACTGGGCGATTGAGTCGGCAGCCGACCATAAATTCTGATCGACTCGGCTTTCCCGGAGAGCGTTTCGCGATAATTCGGCCCCGCTGTGGTTACGTTCGAGTCCCCATCGATTCCGTCGCGCAGCTCCGCGAGCGGCGAGCTCGCCGATCTTTCGGCCAATTAGCGCTGACACGCTGCCAGCGCTAGTCGCATAATTAAATCACCTGTGCCGCGGCCGTAAGTTAGCCGAGCATGCCGCCAATGCGCAGTACCTGCTCGCCGACATGAAAATGATATATTAGAGCGCGGAGTTGCAGAGTATCTATCGAGCGCACAGTGAAAGTCGGCAATACCAGAGGGAATTGCGAAGTCCACGCCGGCTTCTTGGCAAATGATGAGACCAATTATTGTACAGTACTTTCCTAGTTACTCTTATTGGAGTTCGCTTGGGTCGGAAGTAAGCCGCGACTCGTGAAATGTCGGTCGCGCGGAGGAAAGTCGAGGAGAGGCAGAGTTTTATTAGATCGTCTGGCCCAAATTGGAAGAGTTTCGCCGGTCGGATAGATTGAATTCACCTGTTGCTGTCTACGCAACCCTTTCGCTGCCGACCTTGCCCAACATTCCGAGCATTCCAAGCAAGGCCGGCTTGGCTAGGGCCCAATCAGGCGCAAGTATCGAGTAGTGGGGCATCGCACGAGCCGGCGCAGCAGACTAGCGCGCGCCCCACCGCCAGTCCGCCCGGGGCATTCAACTGGCTTGGATCTATGAAGCAGCCTCGCTCTCTCAACCTTCCCCATTTTCACTATCTTCCCAGACTCGCTTCTGCTTCACTATTCCCCTAGAGTCCCAGGAGACTGTCACCCATTATTCACACGTCGATGGTCCGAGGAATCGTCGGCAGAAGGCATTAATTCAATTGGGTGAAAGCGGCTTCCTTTGACGATGGGGAGTTTCAGAGGGCCGGAAAGGTCGGTAGCGTTGTTTCAGGGGAAATGAGGTGGTGAGTAGATTTAAGTATGCAGAAAGCAGAGCGCACGGGGCGGAGGGAAGTGGGCAGGATGAGACGGTGTGCGAGCAAGTGACTCAATCCGGGCGCGCATTTTGTTCTTGTTTGGTGCTGTTGAACCATCGTGATTCACCGGGGACCGGTCACGGGGAATGACATTATTATGCGGCATCCGCATCGGAACGGAGCGAAGCAGGCCGAGCGCAGTGGGCCCGGCACAAAAGCACGAAAGCGGCCGAGGGGCCATTGTGCGTGGACGTGCATACATTGCGCATACGCGCGACGGCCACGCCGCCGCGCCGCGCCGACACGCATGCATCCCGATGCATTATCTCACGCAATGGGATATTGACACCCCGTTTGCGGTCTCTCTGCGGCCCAGGGATCCGCACAAAGCGGAGGTACGACGCCGAGCGAACAGAGCAGACCCACTAGGACCTACTAAGGACAGCCGACTTTCGTTCCACTTTTAATCGCACTCTCTCGCAAGCCGGCGATCGCGCGATTTCGGCCCGCTCGGCGCCGTCCGCTGGAATTGGTCGCTTTTCTAATTGCACTCGATCTATCTAGGAAATTGAAAGTCCCGCTGGGTAAGTGAGCAGTAAAGGCCAGCGTCTCTCTCCGCGGGGCTTGATTGAATACCGGAAAATCTCGTTTGCATGATTAAAGACAAGGGATTACGTAAAGCCACGAAGCCTCGCTCGACATGTGCCAGCTAATTGCGGGCTATTCCATGCGGCTAATAGACGAGAACTGTCCAGCGATGCGCACCACTGATTCGATGGTGTTAGTTGGACGAGTTTCACGAAACGCCATTACGAGCAGCGACAACGGCGGCGGCGACGGCGCGCGGTTTCGTAAGTGCAGTAGACCCTTTCAGGGTTTCTCACACTTGGTCCTGATCGTTACGAGCGTGTTGGCGTCGATTTCGTATAAGCTTTCACGCAGCCTGACAAAGGGACCCTCCATTTCCATAAGGCCTGATGTAATATCTATATCGGCGGTCGCGCCGCTAACACCTCGATGAGAGCCGAAATATGAACGTCGAATATTTATTTTCCTCGGGGGATTTAATGGTGGTCGATTTGGATTTGAGTGCCGGTTGACGGCCGTCAAATTGGCCGCCACGCTGACTTGTCAGTCCAGTTGCTACATCATAATCGGGCCGAGTGCCCTCTCTCTATAGTCGATGAATAATTCGACCAGCCGGCCACATCTTTTATTAATTGTTCCGTGGCGCTCGTTAAGAAATGCCACCGTGCGCCGATTTGATTTCCGTTCTCACAGCACTCGGCCGTGTATCCGAAACGCAGCCGGCGATTCCCACAGTGCGACCGTAATAAATGCACTCGCTCGAGAGGGACGGAGAGAGTCCGAGAAGTCTCGCGTCGAGAAAAGGAGGAGACGAGTCGGCGAGGAGGAGGAGGTAGGGAAGTGGTCGGGGTGGGTTTAAGGGCTGAGTGCCACGAGTCAAGTGGAAGCTTGTTGCCGCAATTATCGCGGAAATGAAAGGACCGTCGGCTAACAATGCGACAAATGCCGCGCAAACAAGCGCTGCTTGGTAGAACAATAATAACAGTTATGAGTCGCTCGCGTGAGACGCGTGCACGCCTTTCTGTTATGGAAATGGGTGGCGGGCGACACGCTAACCTCCGACTTAATCACCAGCACTTCCAACCGTCCTAACGTCACTCTAGATTTTCTGTTATTCCGGTACATCGAAGGGGAAAATTGGTTCTTCGACTAGGAATCGAGCAAAAGCCTTTTATCGTCATTAGGGCCTTTACAGAGAAAACACTGCATTCCGGTAATTCCGTGGGGACGTGCAAGGTGTACCGACCCGCTTTCCAAGATCTTGGTCGCACGGCAAGAAAGTGTGCCCAGTCTTCTGAAGAACCTGGCCAGGCACTGTTTGTTGCTTCCGTTTGTTTGCCTCCGCCGCTCAGACTCTCTCTCTCCCTCTCTCTCCTCCTCTCTTCCAAGCATCATTCCTTCCGCAGTCGGCGGCGGCCGCACGCAACCACGAACCTGCGTGGCCATTGTTTGTTAATGCAATCGTACTTGTCCCCGTCTTCCTCTGCCTTTGATTCTGCCTGCTCTTTCACTGCTTTTGATGGGCCCGACCGTACGCCAACTTCTCCATTATACTCTCACTCATGATATACTTACTCCCCTGCCTCGTGTGTGGCATGCGTTCTTCCCAAGCGAATCTGTCCGTGACTCAGAGCCAATCGTTTCCCGGAATCAGACATTATTACCAGCGGTCAGTGAATGTAATACATTCGATTTCCATAATAAGTGCGATAAGATAGGTTGACGGGAGAAATGAGAAGCGAGAAAGCGTCGCGAGAGAGTGACTCGAGAATTGGAGCTGTTTGGGTCGTTAAAAGTAGCTTAATCTTCTAATTGCAAAGGTCTTGACAAGCGGCCCTTCAACGCGAATAATCTCCGGGAATTATGGAAAGTGCGATAGTCTTTGCTCCGCTCCTCCGGCTGACTAAAACTGAGTCATCCATCGAGATATCCCGGGAGAATGTACTGCGTAGTCCGTAATTGTGTGGAGGTCACTTACCGGAGTCTCTACAAGGGTGCTTCCCTAAACCGTAAAATACCGGTGGCACGTCTTATTTCATAGAGGTAGGATCGTGAAAGCTGTGTAACTCGTCTGTGACTAGCTCTTCCGTGGCCACTTGAGGCGGTTCGAGCGCCGGGACCACCGGGTTCACCGAGCTTCGAGCCGAACACGAGCGTATGTTGCACCTAGAGGGACCCTAAAGATCGTGATTTCAGGGCGTCCCGTATGAAACGTTAAACTCGCCTACTGCGGACTCGTGATCTGTCTACGACCCGGTGGTCCAACGGTACATTGTCACGTAACGTGTCACTGTCTACGGCTGCCTTTCGCGAGTAATAGAAACTCCCTTGCACCTAGTCAAACTCGGCCCCGACTGACAAGCGAAACACCCTCAGACCTACACTCTTCATTCAACCACACTATTCAATTTCAATCATACATTTTTCGCTCTTGGGAATTCAACTTGACTCTGTGTTGAAATTCAGGATAATTAAAGAGGTCTCTTAATTTCCTCAGTCGGCGAAACCGCGCCGGAGTTGGAAGGATGGCGCGCCCGATGGGGCAACATTCGCGCGGCGACACTGCGAACAAATAGAGACCACCTTGTCGCCCGAGCGTGAATGTTAACTTTTACTGTCAGTCGCCTCGTAGGAACTGCAAAGCCCCATAAAGACCGTGACTCCAATACCGTCGAGGGCGTTAAACCTAGAGCGAGTAACACGCAGTTCCGTGCCGAGACTAGAGAGGAGCGAGCGTCGGGCATCGAGCTTCCACGATAAGAGTCCCATTTCCGAGAGCCGACGGTGCCGAATTACTTCGGGCCCGGGCTAAATATTCATCGGTATTTATGAATGGCCGCGTACTTACGTAATTGGGAGCGATGTCGAATTATTTATCGATTGCGAGGATCCGAGGAGCGCGGCCGCCGGTGATTATCGCATGCTCGCCAAACGAAAGTACCGATTACCGGACGTTTCAATACGGAAAGTGGAGTAGATCGGTTATCGAATATGCGAGGGAACGGGGACCAAGTATCGATCGGCGGCCGGGCTCCTTTGTAATCATTCGGGTGTGCTGCATTTAGGGCCGGATAATGACGAGGTACGTCGAATTCCTCGCTGCCCGAACATTGGCCATCGATAAAATCGGAATTCCAGGCTCCAATGAAGCTCGAGGATGATCCTCTCTCGGTTAGCCACTCGATTTCGTCCCGGGAATTTCATTTATTCGATATGCGCCGGGCATGAATCATTCGATCGAAAAGAATGGGTCGCTTTCTTCATTATATCTCTGGACACACACACTCTCACACACACTCACCGGGTTAACGCACCCTCGACAATTGCTAGGTGCACGCACCTACGTGACCGGCTTCCACGAGCGCCGACGCATCCTGCCGAGAAGCCACACCTGCGAGATACGAGAGGATGCAAACGATTGTCGCGCACACTCGACGAGGAGTGAGGCGGAAAAGCCTTCATTAGACTTCGCCAGACATTTGCAACCAGCTGCCGGGACGCTCGGCCTATAGACACATCCCAATTATTACCAAGAAATCACCAGGTGCACAGTTAAATCGAGATACTCGTACAATACACATTGAAAGCGCAGCTTCGCTCGCCGAGTGGATCTAAACAAAATGCAGGCCGATGGAATTTAAACGAGATCCCCTTGACGGAAACCAGTCGAAGGGCCAGTGCTCAAGGAAAACCTGGTGAGACGGGAGTGGAATCGCAGGAGTCGCTCCTGCCACGACAATGCCACTGGTGAATGGAAGGACCGATAGAAAAAGGGAGGGAATGCAGCGCACTAACAGGCACAAATACTCGTTCCTGCCCGCTCTCGTACACCTATTGACAGGGCCCCGCGAGGAAAAACGAGCAGGATGAGCGGATCGGGGATCAGAAAGTGGCCATCAGGATCTGCTGACAAGTATCTCTGAATAATAACCGGTGCCAGTCGCGGGGACATTGAAACTGGAGTTCGCTCTGTATGCGGCCGGTGTGTTGATAATGGGAGTCGTCCGGTTAGCCGAGAAGTTTCACCGGCTTCATCTGGTGGCATTGTGAGAGAGCGGGAGATCGACGTCGGTGCCAACGAGCGAGCCCGTAGACAATGGATCGTCTAGTAAGTTGGCTCCCTTCGATTTCTAAACACCTCGGAAGAACAACGGACTTGGCGCGCGCGCGAGCGCGCCAGCGTCGACGCCCACGCGAGCCATTGTCATAGACACGCGGAGCCCCACGTACTCTCCTCACTCGTGTGTACACATACACACACATATAGACAGAGGCTGTCATGCCTGATGACTCGTACACCTCGGTGGAAACTCGCTGCCGCCGTTGGCTCGATGCCTCCTCATCGGCGATGTGTCAATAAGCGGCCGCTTATGAGCCAACCAATGTCAGTTAATACGAGGGACAGACACACGCGCATCACCGGCGAAGCTACCGGCTCGGTGAATCAGAGAATGGGAAAGTCTGAAGCTGAATCAATCGGTGATTGTTTGCGGCCCTGGCGCACGCGAGGCTGCCCGCGCTCGCAGCATTGCCCACGTCCAACTGTTGAAACGATAGGTCGAACCCTATTATTAAATGGGATTGTTGCAATTCTGTCGATCGTAGGTTTTGAGGGATAGCAGCTGTGCCTGCTACTTTCTATGCCGAAGTGCTACATAATCGGTGGGTAGGATGCGTTCCTAGGTGAAGTCGTAAGCTCCCTCGGTGTCCATTAGCAATCCCGTAACTCAGGTGGCCGTGGAAATTGTCTTGAGAGCTCGTTTGCGTGGCGGCCCGCGCGATTCCCTTTACGGCGCCGTATATGTGCAATTGATTATCTCGCCGGAGAGTGACTTAGGCCTGTTTAAATGGGATGATTTTATCTGCGGGCCTGCGCGGACGACTTGGCGTTTACGGGCAGACTTGGCGGAGATGGTAAGCGATCTCGGGAATTAAGGGGGTGAAACTGGCGAGTCCTCTTGAACGGTTTATCAAGGATGAAAGAGTTTACTTAATCGAGTGCAGGTATATAATTATTAATTAGAGTGAGCTCGAAACTCCCCTTCCTGGCTCGATCCGGCGAGATGTTGGTGTCGGGTGAGTCTCGTCAGCCGGAGGACCCCAGGGCCAGCGAACTCTTTACGATCCGTACGGAACCTGTCCCGATCAGCCCAACGAACCAACAGCAGCCAGGGAGCAGCGGCGCGAAGAAATGAAAAACCAGTCCGATTCCTTAGACGCGCTTTCGATCGCGTGTCCCGGCATACGGGGAGGCTGAAACTCGCGTAAACGTGGGGGTCGCCTTTCATAAATATGCCCGGCCAGGACAGGCGGGGACACGGACGACTAACGAGTCCTACTTCGAACGCTTAGCGACAACACTGATTAATTTGTCCAGGCGATTTACGGCTCGAAACAAGAGGAAGCGAAACCGAGAGGAGCTCAAAGTGGATAGGGGGATATAAAAATGATCATGTGGACGATTGAGTTTTATGGAGCAAAGTTGAAGAACCTCCCAGGATAAACAAATTTTTCTTCGACCTGGCAGTCGCAGGCTTGGATTGAAGGGAGCTCGAAGATAACGGGACAATGTAAGAATAGATCATGGAGTGAAAAGTCCCCATGGCGAAACGACATAGGTTCGTGACTTTCTATCGAGCGTAATGGTGAATTGGCCGAGGCAGCGGCAAAAGGAGATTGGGCCAGTCAGATTCAGGGGTCCGCTCAGATCCCTAATTACCTGACGCGTTGTCAGCCGATAGCTCTAATTCAAATGCAACTCTATAGCTCCTGGGAGCCGACTTTCCGCATAGGCGGATACCTCGGCGCAGTGGACTAACTGGATCGATCGGATAAAAAGAGCGTCGCGCCGAGCGAGGTGAAATGAGTGTCCGAACCAGTTTCTTAGTCATCCCTATTTTTCCGCGCGCTGCAAGGGCGTGCGCTTCTAAATATGTTTCGTGGCTTCTATTTTTTTCCACTCTTCCGCCGCGATGCCGCTCGTACCTCGCGCATACGTGCAAGGTAACGCGCGCCAGAGCTCAAAGTGTACGTCGAGCGTATAATAAGGTGGGTCTGGGAGTGAAGCGTCGGAGGCAAAGGCTGCGCCGCATAATCCCGCCGTTTTATACGGCTGTTTTCTGGAACTCCGTATCAGATTCCAGAGCGAGCGACAGGAGCGCACCGAGTCACCGCGCGACGCTCCTGCCGCCGCCGGTCGCCGCCGGTCGCCGCCGGCCTCGTCGAGCGGGGCCGGAAGTCGAAGAACTGTCAGCGAGTTTTTGCCGAATTGGCCGGCGAGCGCATAACGAGTGCAAAGTGTTCCCTGAAGCACGAGCCAACTGCTCACCGCTTCGAGTCACGATCCAATAAATTTTCATAAGTCCGAGACTCGCTCGTCCCTCTCGCAAGGACGAGCCGGCGCTGCCACATTTTTCCCGCCCCACTTCTGCCCCTCGGCGCGCTCCGATTTTTATTCTTTATTCCTCGGATTCTTTATTATTTATCCACCGGCCCGTGTCCCGCGAGTATATTCAGTGTCCGCGCGCGTGAGAGCGAGAGAGCGCGAGAGCCTGTATCAGAAGTCCATTAACGTGTGGGCACGTGCACGTGGGACACGGGAAGAAGCCTGGCTCGTGCACCCACGCCTCGCCAGGTTTCGCAGATTTTGAGCCTTGGCCGGATCGGGCGAGTGCTTTTGTTCCTCGGCGCACGATACACGGGTCCCGATAGCAATGATGTACGCCGTTGAGTACCCTGTACGCTTCATTAGGGATTATTAATGGACCCCGCGGGAGTACAGTGATTTTCCCCGAGAGAGCGGGGAACCCGCTCGTAGGTGTCCTCTCCTCGCACGCTGTTTCCTGTACCACCTGGAAATCGGAGACGCTCGTCCCCTGGACGATGCTCCTCCTCCGACTTCCTTCCAGAGCCTCGGTGGTGAACGGTTGGAAAGATCCTAGGCAAATGCCTGCTCGCATTGCACAGAGTGGCACGCGCACTTTCGATTAAGCGGCCGCACGAGCCGATGCTGCCAAGTATGTCATTTCAGACTGGTAGCGCGATAATGAAATTAGTTAGCGACTAGTTCAGAGGCGCACGATCGTATCGGCGAGAGCGAGAGTAGTCGGCCCGGCAGCGGGAACGAGAAAGCTATTGACAATCGACATGCCTAACATGATCCGAGCGCAGCTTCCGGTATTGCATTGAAAGCGTACCTCGCTCGGGATTATCGGGCTAAGCCACTCCAACTAAGGGCGGACTTCCTTCGAGATACATATATCGCAATGGCAACCTTTTTAGTCCCGGCAGTGCTCTAATTGATTCTCCTCATTTTTCACGCGTGCTCTGCATTCGGCCGAGGTCGACTGCTCGAATGACAGTTCACAGTTACGTAAGCCGAGTTACGTGGATGTGTAAGTCCGTAGATCTTCGTATGAGGGTTTTAACGAAGCCAAATGGCAAAAGGATGCGGGGGCGTAAGGATCTCCCGGGTAAATTGATCTCCAGGCGGCTGCGGCTAATCCACCAGCACTGAGAGAACTGCGGGAGAGAGAAAGAGAGAAAGAGAGAAAGAGAGAGAGGAATGACGCAGCTTCCAGAGACAGGAGCGCAGCGAGCTTCGGCCTTGTACGGAAGCTTGCGCTTCCGCTTGGCATTCGAGTACACACGCGTATCCACTAAATCCACTGTTCAAGACCGGTGTTTCCATTATTCGAGTTACCTTGAACTTGATTCGAGCGAGTCCTTCGATGCCAGTGGACTTTTACCACCCATTGACAGATCTCTAACGACAGGTTTACATAAACTTTCTCAAACCACATTTGACGGATGAATAGAATTGGCGGAATAGAATTTCATCTTAAATTGGTTGCTCACTGCAGCCGAGGATCTCGCTCACTGGCGATTAGTCCTTTGAATTCGCGGAGGAGCAGTCGATGGGATCGCGTGGGACTCGGCTGGCCCGTGAACAACTGGCAGCAGCCGGCCCGATAATGATGCCTGATGAAATGATTGAGGAAATCTCCAAGCGGTAGTCAGCCAATTTAGTCGTTTCGTTCTAACGATCTCTGTCCGCGCGCTCCTCTGCCAACCAGAGGAGTTTCTCTGTATCCTGCGATAATGTCCGCTGATTCACTCTTCCCCGGGCGAGAGGGCCATTCTATTTACAAAGTGTCATGCCGCCCAGTGAGTCGCGCGATGCGCCGCCATTCCCGGCGAAGGAGGTCGCCGCGGTACAGTTTTCAGCGTCGATATTTCACTAGTCAAACTGACAGAGCGACAAGCGAGCATTTTTTGGTAGCGGCCAAATGTTAGCCGAGCGAGCCTCCTCTTGACGAATGCCCGTCACTTTTTACTCAATTGTGCCGACGTGAAACTAGTTGGTCCACATTGCACGGCGGCCGATTGTGATCGGGCCGGATGTTTGCGCGGAACCGAATGTAATCCGTAATGACTGCTTTTGCGACACGACTCCTCCCACTGGTAGAAATAAAGAAACAGGACTGGCAGTTGGGCCGGGTGATGTATGCGCGTGGTGCCCGAGGTGAAATCAATGGCATATACCCACCTCTCGGTTAGTCCCCTGGCCGGAGAGAAGGAGGCTTACTCTCCTTCTCTACTCTAGGACTGGCCTTTCAGCCAGGATTTAGCAGCGTTCGAACTCTGAAGCAAGTGGAACTTGTTACCAGAGTGGCGATGCCTGTCTGTCTTCACGAGCTTACTGTGTGTAGGCTATGATGGATGGGTTACTCCGAAACTGGTTCATTCTGGGAGGAACAGTCTATCGGTGACAGCACCAGTGTCTCTCTCGATGGCCAACTAACAGATCGTGGGAACGGACCTCGGCTTTTTCTCGGAGTTCATCTTCGCATTAATCAATTAATCATCCCCGGCATTCTCGTTGCATGTTTAGATCTGAAATAGAAGAAAGTCTACGTTGATTCGAATGTATGCATAATAGCGCGAGTATCGGCGGGAATCGGTTACGTAGGGACTAATGTAACGCTGAACTATTGATCTCCGGGAAGTAAGGCGTCGTCCAGTGAAGGCGTTAACCAGAGGTTTCCATTATTCGAGCGGGGCCGAGCGAGCAATTCAAATGCGTGCTGTGTGTTGCGTCGGCTTTGATGTATATCTGGCGGCGAGGCTCCGCTACGTACGTACACACCTAATGAGAAATGTGGAGTGTGAGAGAGGGCCCCTCGGGTCATGTTTTAAATAACTCGTGTCTTTATCGCGAAACCGTATTTCGCTGGAAACATTCGTAGATTATAGGCCTGCTGGCTCTCCTTCTCTCCGTGCCCCCTCGCCCCCTCGCCCCATCGGTTTCATTCGCGAGTAAGACTTCACTAGAAATATACTGCCGATCAAGGTGACCTTTCACTCAAACATCGGGCGCAATGCTGCGCGCCGCTCGAAGAAATCGCTCGTATTACTAAATCCCCGGCTCGACGAGCGGGGCCGCGATGAAAATCCCCACGACTTTATATCGGCGGCTGTCATTGGGGAAAAATCGTCTCACGTAAATCTCGGCGGGGGAAAGGCGCGCGGGGAAGTGGCGGGCCGATCTGGAGATTGCGTTTTCGTAAAAGTCAGCGCGCGCCTAATGACAGAGTGCAGCGGGCTAATTTCATTAGGAGCGAGCACGTCGGCTGGCGGGCAATTTCGCCGCGCGGCCCGCTCGATGATTAGCTCGCGATAATGATTAACGAGCGGCTTTCGCTCCTCGTGTAGCTCATTAATTTCGCCGGAGCCCAGTGCGTACGGAAGTTGCGAAGTTACCGGCCATTACCGATGGACACAGTGTGGCGAACTTGTACAGAGGCAGAGACGCGGCATCCCCCGTGTGATTAATGCCGCGAGCCGCTCGCCTATTTACTCCGCGCTATGAACCGATCCCCCCTTTTTTCTCTCCCCCTCTCTCTGCGCAACTTGGCCGGTATAACTCGCGGGCCGATAAGAGCGAGATTCCACGTCGACTGGAGCGAATCACTAATTTGTCTGGGAGTCCGCTGTATCGGTTTCCCCGGGTGCTCTCGACGGGAAAGCGAGTGGCGCGAGGGAGAGGCGCGAGGATACAAAGTATCCAGTCGTACGACTTCATTAACGGAGTATTCTCCGGCCTGTCAGATTAGTAGAGTGCTAGGCTGCGCCGGAGTGCGAGACGGAGACAGCTAATCTCCTGGCCGACCCAATTCGCCGGGATTCACGCTTGCCAATCATTGTGGTGTCGGGCGTTAATACGCCCGCTCGAATAAGGATAGGGTCGTCGGGCGACGGGGCCTTAACGTACGATTTCCTGATTTTCGTGGCAATTTACCGCAATTTCCCGCCCACGCGCCGACCAAATGCAAAGTGCACGTAGGCCGCGCATAATGCCGGCGATGCCAGCTGGACTCTTCGTTTAGCCTGCGCGCAGATGAGACGAATTCCCCGCTCTCGGCGTGGGCGACTCTGCGCCGGCCTATCGGCGTACAATCATTTTTTCTTTTAATTGGCCGCGGCCGCGACCGCGGACCGTGCATTGCAATTAACCAGCTTCCACGAGGATTAATAGTTGATGCTTCTTGCAATCGATAGATTTCTTGTTAGCTGTGGCGGGTCCGCGATGGCTTTCCCATTGCGCTTTCACAATTGCATCGGCGAGAGATGCCGCCGAGGTGGAAGTCGCCCGATATCCATTTATCACCGCGCGGGCCGATATTTATTTTCGCAGGTGGCGCGAGCTGCAATGTACAGTGCGAGTTTATTCCGCCGACACGTGGTATAGTGCTCAGTGTCGATACCCACTCACCACATCTGGGTAAACCCTCTTATCAATGGGATATCAATGTGTACCGTCCACGACGTATGATGTCTTCTCTCCTTTCCGCCACCTCCTCATTTCCCCCCATTCATTCTCACGTCCAGTCATCCCAATTTCGAGAATTCTCATGGGTATTTCACTCGGGTGAGACGGAAAAGAAATGTTCCGCACACGACTAGCGTAGAAAGACCTAATTAAATGCGGAAGTTTTGGAGAAGTAGCTACTCTATTAGGGCAGAGCCGGAACTTCGAGTAGTATCGCGTTGAATGGTGGAAACGGTCAATTTTTCCCTCGGTGTTCAAGTGGTCGGAGTGTGCCGGGCGAGATGATAAAGAGCCGCGAGATCGTTTAGCTCCGCCGCCGCTTATTTATTCGCTCTTCCGCGAGCATAATTAATATCATTATTGTGATGTCAGCGTGGGGAAGGAAGAAGCCAGCGGCGCGCGCGGCTCCACTGGCTATCGGAGGGGGATGGGTTATACCGCGCGGCGGGATATATGCTAAGTACGATCAAACAACGTTGTTTTATGCTAAGTGACCACTGTCACGTTCAGCCGGAGACAATGCCGGCTGTCGGTTCTCCGCGAAATACGTCAGGATGTACACTCGAGCGCTTCGGACACAGAGAGAGAGAGAGAGTAGGGATTGTTCCCTGAAGACTCCTGCGTTTACGGATGTTGGCTTCGGAATCGATTGATATAATCAACTTCCACGACAGATTGCATTTACCTAGCTGATTCGAACGCAGATTTATTCCATTCTTACTCATCGAACGAGCAAATTTCTAACATTGTCGGGAGCCTTCTGAAAGTCGCCGAGAATACGCTGTTTATTTTTCCAGACACTTTGAAGATGCAACGACTTGGAAATATACATTTTATATTTAGATTACAGTGCATATTGGTGAGTGAGACGACGCTGTGTTTTTTTTTGTGTGTGTAAGCGAAGGTGACGCAGGGGCAGAAAGGGGCCTTGACAGCTCGGGAAACTAACGAGGCGGGCGTTCTTTGTTGGTAGCGTGGTAATATATCGATAGTTGCTTGCGGTTAACGAGGTACACATACGTGGATCACCAGATCGAGCGTGCCAATCGATTTGACACGCAGCGGAGATCTCGGGGCGCCGAATAATCGTCCCTCATCCTGGCGGAGCAGCTGTTAACGAGGCGATAAAGAGCATCTCGCCTCGCCAACACTTTCAGCCATCCCCGTCCCGTATACTGTATATCATTGCCGGTCATACATTACAGAATTTTTCTAGCTCTCTCTCCTTAGCGGCGCCCTGTCCCTTTCCCAGGGCGCCGACGTCACGCGCCTTTTCACTTTCGGCGAGACTTATCAGTGCGACGTGCTAGTAACAGCGCGCGAGCCTCCCATTTGAAAGCTTCATTAGCGGATTGATTTAATGAAGATTAATTGTACCGAACGGCTGTATTGTGGATCGGTTGATTTTTCGTGCGTTCAGCGTGGGAATTCGCGAAAGTTGTTGCTTTCGGAGCAGCCGACTCTTGCTTTAGCTAAAGAGTCCTCGGACGCTCAAGGATTCCTTGGGACGAGCGCTCACGGCTATTCCCAGTGCGCGATCCTTAGAGTTCGAGAAAGAGAGAGAAGAGCGCGTGTTCGTTAACGGTCGACGAAATGGCGTATAAAACAAGTCGCCACGACGTTTTCATTGCGCGACTCCACTCGATCCCCCTGACACGGTACCAACGTAGATACGTGCGCGTTCCCAGAGCGAGCGGAGACACCCTTCGCAAAGCGCACCGAGGCTGCGGCCTCTCTTTCCCTTTTATTTTCATTACTTTTAGCCCGCCGGCCGCGTCCAACTCGCTCGCAACAATTGTCTGGCTCGGCTGGCTTTTCGAGAGAGGTGGCGAGGCTCTGCTCTGTCTGAACTCGACGTATGGGAAAACGCCTCGAGCACCAGTCGTCGGTTCAGGGATTACAAAATTCTATTATTTTCTACAGTTTGTTAGATCGAAACAACAGATTTCATCTATCCGGCGATCTCCTACGATAGCTCGAGTAGTTTACTGATTCTTTCTTTCATCTTAGTTTTATCGATCTTTTCTACTTTGATTAACTCCCGAGATTCTCTCGCTTCGTTGTTTCCTCGTTTTGTAGCTGTCGCATTCTTGTTCGGCATTTCTTCGGATTAGGTCCGGGCTAAAGGACACCGCAGCGCCAACACTCGCCGGGCAAAATATATTAGCATACATTATTGAGCCCGCTGTCGGAGGTTATGCGGAGAGTCCGGCGAAATGTATCCCGCTGCCGTGAGATTTTTATCGCGCCCCGTCATTTCGGGCAACGATCGCGCCGGCGATCGGGATCGATCGTTTGACGCCGAATCCAATATATTTAGGCCGCTCTATCTCGGGCAAATATTGTTCGCCGCCGACAGAGACGAGACCAAATAAGAGATTTCACTTCACTGACGTACGCGCGCGCCCGCCAAGACATAATAACCGGGGGGCGATGATTTCGCGGCGACGCTCTTATTGCTTCAGAAAACAGAATCCTCTCGGCGCACTGTGCCATGATAATAAAAGCCCCGCCACGGACTATCGCGAAGCTCTGTCGATTATGTAAACCTGGCAATTGCACCAGTCAATACTACCTCACTATTTTGCGCTCGATTAACCGATGAGAGATCGAGCGGCCACTGATCTTCTAATAGGCCACAAATAATTCATCTATTAGGTATAGAAAGAAATAGTGGAAAAACTGATTAGGCGAATCCTAGGAATCTAGCGGCTGTAAAGAGAAGCTCAGTCCGAGCGTCTTAATAAGCGGAGGTGCACTGCGCACATAATCCCCGCCAATAGTTGCGCATCCTACGCACACCAATGCGCAAAATTACGATCGCACTCTACCGTTATCTCGAGCACATATCTGTTATCTCTTACATCAGATCGCGAAGAAGTATTACCCTTCGCGATCGTCTTCCTTGATCCGCTGGTGAGTTTTCTTCGATAGTCTGGACGGCCTGTGCGTACGCGTCGCCTAAGTATGGATGCGCACATGCATAAGCGCACACGTGCTCGCGGGAGCCTCGCCGCTCGGAAGTGAAGTTGACGATTTACGTGCTCGGCGTTTATAGAGTTTACGAGTAAATGCGCGTACATGTACCGGTAGCGGCGGGCAATCGTAAGCGTTGAAGGCAAAACTACAGTCGTATCTACGGCCGGATTTATCCGGATTATTATTAGAGCAGTGTTTACCGACCGCCCCGACAGTCTGCCGTCTCCAGGAACACGTGCGGACCGCGGCGCACTCCAGTCGCCGATGCTTCGCACTCCAATCCCCCTTGTTTCGCAATGAATTTCGCCTTACTCAATATGAATTCTCTTTTTTGTGTTATCCTGTGGAGGAGGGTCGATTCGGCGGCGGGAAAAGGTCCTTGGATACCTGTTCTCCGAGATATGCACTGGGTTCACGCGGCACGAAGGTCCCGGGCGACTCTAAATATTTGGGGAATCCCCTAGGTAGCTTGGGAAGCGGAATGGCTGTTTCGGCGATGCCCTTAAAGGGAGTATACAGGAAAATCTACTTTTGGAAATCGAGACTATTTCAACTGACAGTAATATAGTGCGAGGGGAGTCAAGGGATTTGGTTTTTTTTTTTCATTAGAGCCCACTGTTGTTTTCGTGGGTATGTTAGTTCCGGCCGCTGAAAGATTCCATTGATCGATTTAATAGTGAATCGTCACGCGGAGTATTCTCGAGCGGTTTACGGTGCACGGTATTTACGAGAAACTAATTCGTTACCCCATTGGTAGTGGGCTATTGAAAGTCCGGCTGAAAAGATCGTCTTTCGAGCAACCCTGCGTCGTCGCGTTGCTAGTCAAGGGCCAACCCTTGAAACAGGACCTCACTGACCAACCCCACGTGCTCGCTTTCAGACAATAAGCTCGTTGTGCGGCGCATTTGAATGGCCTCGGCCTATTGACTTCCTGCCTGAAATGCTGGCTGGCAGTACAGCTCGAAATGCCAGCATTCCGAGCGAGAGCACTTCAGTAAGTTCTCCGTGCGGAACACCGGCCTTCACAGATGTTCCGAACAAGCGTGCCACCCTGGCTCCACTGGTACTTAAAATTCTATCCTCAGTAGCCGCCGCGGGAAACAAGCCCTGTAAAGTCGAATGGTCGATTGTTTTCGATAATGAAATCGGCTGACGTAAAGTATAGAGAAATACGAGGTTAACCCGTCGAAATCGAGAGCACTTTCACGGCTCGGCCGCCCAATCCGAAATACGAGACTTCTTTTTCATAGAGATTCTTTGAGCGCTCGTGGCAACAGTTCGGCCCGGGATTTCTTAAATATTATACCAGCTGTTTGGCAGGACGTGGAGATACGGGCAGACATATCCATAAGGGTCCACTGAAATATGGGCCCCTCGGGGCACCGTTACCGTTATCACTAAATGGACTTTCAGCGTTTCACGTTACCCGCCCCCCGTGCCCAAAATCTTCCTATCGGATTAACTGATTCTTTCATTTGTAAATCCGATTGGTGAGGGAGTGTCGGTGAGGTTTAGTGGAGCATTAGCGATTTGGAAATTGCGAGAAGGGCAACAAAGGGCCATCAGTAATGTCGAGGGGGGGCCATTCGGTTGGCGCGAACAATGGGCCGAGAAGGAGAATCGGCGACGTGGTCTCCAGGACACACTTTGTCACGAAGGAATCGTCCTAGGACCTTCTGGCCGTCGCACGCCCTGCCGGAAATAATTTATCGGCCGCCCCGTCAATAAATAATTCCTCGTCGAGGCTGGCAGGAGCGTGAGCTTTAAAGGCGAGGCGCTGCCTTCCTTCTGACTCACTCTTCTCGACACACTCACTCGAGAATTACTATTTAACCTTCGGATTTCCAAGCCGGATCTCGAAAAACCAACTCACTCCACTTTCCATCTAGTTGGCATAATTTTCATCGATTTTTCCATTTCAAACGATGAACGATCGGAGAAAAAATGGGGCGAGTTTTGGTTCGAGTTTTAATCGTGCGAGGTATTCCCTCGAGTGCACGGCCGGGCAGGAAAGAGTTGGAATGCATGCCAGCACACACTCACTCGCCTGACAAAAGACGTGACCTTTTACCGGAAAGGCTGGCTGTTTCCGCCCTTTTACGACCTGGCCGAATGTATAATTCCCCGCGCGTGAAATCTCATAGAAAGCACTGCCACAGCCTCTCTATCTCTCAGCGCACTACGAACCCTTTTTCAAGTGTCACAGATAATCTATCCATAAATAAGAAGAGTACAAAGGGCCGGAGGAAGTGAGAAAGTCTCTCGGCGATTGTGGCCACAAAAAAGGCGAGAGATGTTGGATATTTCATAAGAGGAACAATGATTAGAGTTGCCATCTCCGTGTGAGCTACGTGCTCCCCGGGATCTAGTTCAACCCTCGCACGGCGCCGTTTAGTTAGAAAGGCGAACTCATCACCTTCGGTTTTTCCTACATCAGATTCTACGGCGGAAACATTCGTCGGGCATAAGTGCAACACGTAAAGGGAGGTTTCAAGCTAGCAGGGAACCCCCGTTAACCCGTTTGAAAAGTGGGTGGAGGAAAGTCGACGCGGTGCAAGCGTAAATGCTTTATCGCCTCGTTCCGAGGAAGCACTCGATCGCCGGGGGAGGTTCCCAGCTGACAGAAAATGTATTCCAGCTCTCGAGAACCCTCCCGACGCCTATCACGTTATTTCTGTTGGTCGCGCCACAGTTCTCCGAAACCTTTCACATTGCTCGCTGTCGACAAGTCTGATAAATCCTCCGATACGCGTGCGCGCGCTTCAAAACTTTATCGACAGCAATTTCTCCAGATTTCCTCTAAAAATCACGCGCACTCTACTTTACTCTCGAATAGGGATCGATTGTAAAAGGAATCGAATCCTAGGTGGCTCGGACGAATCAGAAAGCACTGACCATCAAAGCGCTCGTTTGGTGTTAGTTGTGCGGAGTTGTACGATCTCCGCGGCAATTGGCGTGATCGGGCAGTGAAGAGCGGAGAAAAACGGACCGATTAAAAGTAAGGGGGTGCTTCTTTGAGGCCATTGGCGTAAAATGTCGAATTTAGTGTCGCCACCTCGGCCGACTAGCGAGAGAGCACCTCCTCGCCGTTTTCCCCATAGAGCGAGGGCAGCCAGAACGAACGGTAATTTCCATCGGCGAAGACGTTCCCGCGATGGCATCGAACCGGTTTAACGATGTTTTCCATGCAGCCTCTTCTCTTCCTCCCGAAGCCGCCGTTTTCCTCCTCGCACCCAGCCACTCACGGCCTCGTCAGTTGTCCTTCGCTCTTTCGGATGCGCAGCCACTCGCGGAAAAGTGGATCGAACCGCCACGAGAAACACGATAGAGCGAGAGCAGATCTTGTTTTGGGGATGCGGATTACTATTACATACTTCGGAGGGCGGCGCATTAGAGTGGACAAAGCCAGGGCGCAAGAGAAGAGAAAGGAAAAACCCCGGGGTGGAAGGAATCGTTTTACCTCGTGAAGCCCAGCCTGACGTGACATTCGATCGCGTAAAACGAACCGATGGGGCGAAAGGGGAGCGAAACTCACATGTATGCCGGTAACAATGCCCTTTCCAATACAGTTTGTATTCAGTAGGATGAACTTACGGTCTGCCATTTACCCAGTTTTCGGTAATTCGAAGCGACCACCAGTTCTAACAGGAAAATCCGAGTCCTAGGAACCACACGTGGCTCTAACATACTCAACTCGAAGGACACGAGGTCCATAAATGCGAGTCTTCTTCAAGAAGAAACCGATAGAAAAGATTGGTAGTAACAATAGGTAGAAACAGAGAGTACGATCGGGGTGATACGACAGGTATAAGTGCGGCGCTGCTTATGCCAACTATCAAGAAGGAATCAGAGTGTAGGCTCGAGTGTAAGGGAAACGAGCGGATCACGAGCGAGCTGGCGTGCGAGGGAGGCTAAAGCGTGGAATAATTGGACAAAAGGAGGGAAAAGAATCGGTCGCGGTTCATTGATTTCGTGCGAATAACAATTCGATCGTTATCACGTCCGCGGCAGCATGGCCATGTACGCTTATGGGGGTCGAGCGGAGCGCAAGAAGCTCGCCCGCTCGTGTATTTCCCCCGTATAACTATGCGCGCGCATGATAAATTTCTCCTACTTCGCGAGCGGCGAATAAATATCGCCGGAGAGCCGCACCGGCACACGCGCAGGCTTAGGGACACACACACACGCACACGTGGATAGAAACGGGCGAATTTGATTTACCGTATGCCGGGCGGGCGATAACGATGCGATCATTAAAGCGACTTGAATGTCCACGCATTCCTCGCTGCGATGCGCTATCGATCCTCGGGCGTACACTCGAAAATCCAACGTTTATGGGTGGGTTCGCGACTTACCGGTAATCTGATGACCGCACCTCGGAATAACCGTCCATTTGTTGACCAGTCGATCATTCCAAGTACGCGCGCTCTTATCAGCCTGGCCTCGCGTTCGTTTGCTCTGGACGATCCTGTAGGTGGTTCGCCGAGATCGGAAGCAAATCCGAGCGACAGAGATTTATGGGAATGTCATAAATAATACCAAGTGGCAGGATTTTTTATTGACGGATTAAATACTCTTTTTTGATTGCGTCCTGAGGGGTTTCACGCTCGAAAAGTCCCGCGTAGAATTCCGCGGGAGGCGTGTGAGGAGTTAGGGCGGACTGTCGGGCCCTATGTTCTTTAAAGGGCCGACACCGGAAACTTAGAAAGGGACAGGAGCGCGCGTCTTCCTAGGCAAGGCCTCGCCGGAGGGGGCAGGCATATCGGGAGGGCGCAGGGGAGAAAATTTAATGGGCGCTGATTCACAAAAGGAGCTCGAGCGAGTTCGGTGCGTGTGTCAGAGAGAGGCTGTCGTGGGCCATTCGGCAATGATTCGGTTTCGTGGTGTGTCGCGCGGACGCGCGAGCACAGTGATGGTGCAAAGCAGATAGGAGGTAGAAGGAGCTACGGCGATACGATCTTCCGGTAAAAGGAGAAAGAGGCCCCCGGGGTGACTTTGAATCTATGGGCCCTTTTAAGGTGTCCCTTTGCGGGGACCCGGTACCTTCCTCCCTCGGCTTAGTTAGCTCTTGGGAAGCCCGCGACGGACGCTCCAACTCCTGCCGTTCGACACACGAGTCCCCCTGCTTCTCTCTTCCTATACTATTTAGTGTCCCTTTAGAGTTTAGAGCCTCCAACTCCAAATGCTTAATGAGAATATAATGGTCCTTAGGATTAACCGAGAGATTTCTGCATTTAAGCTCGTAAGGAGTTGAGGGCCCAGCAATCATCGGCTGGCATTTCGCCCCCTGTCATTCACTCAGCCGATACCGGACACAACTCACGCAGATTTACGCAGCTAATCTCGATGTTTTCTTGATCAGAGTGGGCGGTCGCAGTCGTTTGATTTCGATCTATCTTCGCTCGACAAATAGTAATTTGCGCTTGTTTATTTGGCGCCGGTTATTTAAAGGTCTCGCCGCGACCGGCACCAGGGAGAGTGAGAGCGCGAGAACTCAGTTTAGATCGACGGCTTTAAATTCAGTGATAAATGATGATTACCGGCTGCTATCGCTGAGATGCCGAGGGAGAAAGAGAGGATTGACATTAAACTTTGCGAGTTTCTCCCGCAGCTGACGCGACTGCAGCTTTGTTCTCCGAGGCCCTCGCTCTCTGTTATCTTCCACACTCGACTTTCCCGGACGTGCCGCTTGCTTTCCATTGTTCGTGGAGAAGAAGACTCGCGTGTGTGCGTGCGCGCGTGAGCCTCTGCCCGCGGAAAGAGTGCAAGGAGCGCGCGATATGTGGCGAGGAATGAGTTAAGTTCGCGTCACTCGCTGATTTAACGCCCGCATTTCCGGCCGACACGAGGCCCGACGCTTTCTTGTAATCAGAAGACAAGTTACTCTCGGCCTCGGGCCACTTGCCTTACTTCTTCTCACTCTTTCGCTCAGCCCGCAATCCCATTATTTCCGCTCGCGGTTCCCGAGTGCGCGCGGCATCGCGCACTTTCAACATTGCGTCATTCGCAAATAGAGTCGCGGCGCTCGGAATTTATTTTACAAACAATTCGGTGGGAATAGAGAAGTCACGCAAGAAAGGTGAGTCGAGGAAACTGTAAAAAGCAGAGAATCACCGAGGTGCTCTGTCGGCGCAGTCTGCGCTCGTTTCTCGGCAAGAATTCCTGCCAAAGAGATGCAAATAAATCGAACATTGTGCTCGGAGGCTTCGGGCGAGGATGCCCGATGCGTTTTGACGAATGCAGCGGTTCACGACACGACTGCATAAATCATTGGTACCTTTGAGCGACCAAGGTCTCTCACTCTCGAGTGATTTTTTCCGCCGTGGCGCGTCCGCAGTGCGATTCCAAAGCGCGTAGAAGCCGTCGCGTCTCTGCAAAAAGTGAAGTGGCTCGCATTCAGAGTGCGGCCGCATCGCCGGACTATAGTCCATCCATTATGCGTGCGCGGAAGATAGAGTCGAGGAACGATTTGTAAAAGGCCGCGGCCGACTGATAGCGGCAACGGCTGCGTGCCATTCGGCGGGGACTTATCAGGTAGTTATCATTGGGAAACTGGGCCAGCCGGCGCAGTTGCATGCTAATGCAATTCCGCATTAGCCTCCCTGCCGTCATCAATCACTCACCAAGTGTCTATCAAGCCGTGAAATTTCTTGCCCACCCGGCTCTCGCCGGCTCTCTGTGCCTCGCTGGCGATAGTCGCGGGAACTCTGCCCTTTGTAATTTCTCCTCGCGGTTCTAACAAGCGCCGAGACATCGTTACAGGACTATTTCGCCGAGGATTCAATTATCCTTGTTAACCCGATTGTATCTGCCAATTATGGTATTGGAAGGCCGAAGGGGATGGGGTTGGGGGCGTAGAGATCGTCATCAGTATTTCCTAAATAGTCGGACGCGCCAGTGTGGTCCCTTGAAAATTTGCCTCGTCATGGCTCAGGCTTCTCCAGAAGACAGCTTATCCCCGTTGACACCTCCCCATTCTTCCACCGAATATTTCGAATTTCAAGTATTTTCGCTCTCGAGTTCACCTCGACACATAGAATTCTGCGTCTCTGTATTTTTTGATCCTAGAAAAATGAAAGGTTCGAGCGGAGTCGAAGGAAAGGGACGGTTCGAATCTTGGGCGAAAGGTGGTTCTGTCGCGAGTCCACTTTCGTTAACTGCTTTTAATTGCCGCGTAATTGAGATTAATGAGAAGGCATGCGGGCCTCGGTGATATCGGGCGAGTGCTCGGCTCCACGGGCCTCGAATTGAAGGGAACGCGTGCTCGCTCCCGACGCAAAAGGAAAGCCCCCCTCCCTGAAGACTTTATACGCTGCATTCTCCGGCGGACTTTTGTGCCGCGTCTTTTCCTACGCACCAGAGAAATGATCTCATCCGGCTCGAAATGATTCTCGGCCGTCCGAGGCAGCGAGCTCATTAACCGCGATGAAAATGAGTCGGACAGACTGTGAAGTCGGTCGCGAGGTGGCATTCGGGTTAATAAGACTCATAATTTATTCTTCAAAGGAGAGTTAGAAGAGAAGACGAGTGAGATATTCTTCGAGCGGAGAAGATAGAGACGAGAGTTCCCAGGAGTTCTCGGCCAGAAGTTTCCCGGGCTCTTAGTCAGAAAAGCATTATCCTTTTATTACGTCCATATCTGTTCACCAGGACTCACGTTGCGTAGGTGTGCCCGGCGTCCTTTTGACCGGGGACCAGCCGAACCGTCTTTTACTCGCTCTCCGCTGTTCGTAGTAGTGGCCGGCTGTGTTGCTTGTTTCCTCTTTCACCCCGGGTTCCTCTTTACACGCCGCTCGCCACGCAGGCCCTCGAAAAGGGCCCGAAATCTCGTGCGGCCTCCCGGGCCCGAGTGGCGCTAGGACCACCCGCAAACCACGCGTGCCTTTAATACCCGCTTGCCCTTTGATCGGCCCAATTACACACTTCCACCCAATTGTCGATAATTCCACCCTCCGGTCAATCGAGCCATTTAATTTTTCAAAATTCCACAGATCCTTCTGGCCACACCCAACCGACGCTTTCTCAAACGAAACAAAGTTCTTCTGTGCCGCGGCGGCAAGGGCGTCGCTTATTCCCTGCGGTCGCAGCGAGCAATTAGAATGAGAATACGAGCATTGCGAGTCTTAAGGCCACAGTGCGGCGGGGTGTATTTTTAGTCGGAAGAATGTTAAACTCGGTAATCCCTCGTTTCGCCTACGACACCCTGGAACAAGCGGCCGACAGAGAACTCCGCCTCGAGAGTGGAAGTCCACAGGGCGAGACAGGGCACTCTCGGTCTATTCATTCGAGATAGGAAAGGACGTTTATTCGCGTTTGTCCCCCGGTGTACACGAGCCGTAGGAAACAGCTGAGTCGAGTGTGTCCGTGGAAGCAGGAGGCAGCGGCAAAGGGAGAGAGGAGCGCAAGGAGAGAAGTGTGTTCTGACCAGTATGATACATCCACGACAAAATTAATACCCCTGGCATTCTCCGTCCCAGCCAAGGACAGTGCCTTGCTATGGGATTAGCGCGACGCCGCGATCTGTCTCGACACTCTCGACACTGTCGTCGACATCCTCGCATTCCTCCGATTAGTTGTAATGCGTCTCTTGACACCGCGCGCCTCCCTCCTTACTGTACATATTACCAGGAAAGCGGCTGACCTCCTGTCTTCCGCGAGGATTACCAGTTCGGCATACGCTCGCGCTCCGATACTTCCTGCCGATAGCATTGATCCCATGAAAGTATAATCACGGGCCGATCACTCGCCCCTCGTTTGGAGGCCTCGCTCGATCGCCCAGCAGGGGTTCGATTAACCGGCGGGACGAGCGTCAACTCCCCCCACGAGATTCCTCTTCCGAATCCTCTATGTAGCCCACCCTCCATTAGGGAGATTAGCATGATAGAAAGTAGCCCTCCTCATTGTCAAGGGGGAAGTACTTGTACGGGGAATTCTTGTTCGCGTGATATGAATGACAAGCCTCCGGCTCGCCGTCCGTTGGCGTGACTCTGCTTCGGAGCAGGAAGTCGGCTCTGTCGCGTTGCCAGTATACTGAATGTTATCTTAGGTGGTCTCTCTCTCCCTCTCCCTCTGGCTGCGGCGCTCTTCCTCGAGGGCCGCGCGGAAAAGGGCACGGGTGCAAGATCCTCGGGGGTGGATGCGCGGGTGCGAGTGGCACCGATAGGACGATATCGTGCTCGCCGGCGAAAACAGCGACTGGCAAAAGCTGACCGGCGCCTCGAGACACCTACGCCTCAGCAGAGCGCACTATCTCCTAGAGCTTCGCCGAGAAGAGCCGGCGCGCGCGCTCGCGGTGGAAGGCGAGTGTGGAAGATAGAGAGACAAGCGCAGGAGTTCTCCTCTCGCGAGGAGCCCCGGTAGCGCATGCACTCACGCACGTGCTCTCGAACGTGCACGGGCAAACAGCTGACAAGGCTGCGAGGATAGTTGGAGGCAAAAAGGGCTGCTTCTATCAGCGCGAGGTCTTTAACCCGTCGCGCTAGCCGGCCTGGAAATCAACCACTCGGCTCAGGGAATCGATTTCCATTGGGCATTCGAGCCGCGCCGGCTGCCAACCACCGAGCGCGCGCGCCTTCGAGATCGAAACATTGATGTAGAGATTTGGGCGAAGGGGGCGGGGAGGATCGCGTAGTAGCGCTCGCGCCAGAGGGGGACCGGAGCGGGTGAAAGATGCGTGCGTGCATACGTAGATGGTGGATTGACGAGGAGCGGCCGAGACTCGGTGGTCTCCGGATCGGCAGCTCCTCGTCGCTCCCCAGGTAAGCATCCAGCGGGAGTGAGCACCTGAGACAGGTAAGCTCGAGCAACGAGCGAGACAGGAGCGGCCGAGCGGATAAGGACGGCGATAAAGGGGTACCGAGTGCGAGGGAGTAGTCCGCGTCCAGCGAGCGAGAGCGCGCGCCAGAGATAGAGAGAGAACGAGTGAGGGAGTGATGGCGAAAGAGGGAGGGAGAGGCAGCGAGCAAGGAAGAGAGCTAGAGCGAGATGATTCACAGCAGCGATAGCTGGAGTAAAAGAGAAAGAGAGGGCCGAGAGTGTATATACCATGGTACTCCCTGTGGCCGGCTTGCTCTCTTGCCGCCTGTAGTAGTAGCATGCCGAAGCCGAGGAAGCCGAAGCAAGCAAGCAAGCAGCCAGGCGAGCGAGCGAGCGAGCGAGCGAGCGCCGCTCCTCGTAGTCATTTCTCAGTGTCGCCGCGGCGCTCATGCCAGACGGTTCGTTCTCACAGTTTCGCCTCTGCTCGTAGCAGCAGCCGGTTTACGTTCCCGTCGAGTTGCCGACTCGCTGCACTGCGCACTGCCCGCTGCCTTCCCCCGTCGTTCTCTCTCGCCTTCCTTCCTCTTGTCACTCGCGATTAAGCCTGGCCCCCATGGATTAACCGATACATACCACTGCGGAGAGGCGAGCGCGGCAGCGGCTAACCGACACCGGTCCGCCGGAACTCCAGGATTATCGTGTGCCGCACCGCCGGAGAGGGATTATTGCCACCTGTGTGTGTTTCGCCTCCGCCTTGTTTCTGATCCTTGTTATTCCAGTGGAACGTGCACCCCGCGGCCCCGGGCCTCTTTCTTTTATTGGACACTCTCTCCGCCGATATACATCTGTGTACACATTTGCACTGTCCACTGTGCACTCCCTAGACTCCCCGTGGAAGATGCTTGGGAGAGGGTTGCTCGGGCCGCCTCGATAAGGAAGGGCGGGCTGAGATCGAGGGAGGATTGGTGCGCGGATGTTTGAAAAGTCGCGCATGATCGATACCAGAGCCACGTGGTACTCAGCTCCGGTTGCCGCGGTGCTCGGGAGCCTGGTGCAACTGGTGGAGATCGCACGGAGGCGCGTCCGGGGCTCGTGTCGCCCTCGAGATTTCGACATGAGGATCGCCGATCGATAGATCGATCGATCCGCTGTGCTCTGGGTGTTTGGTGGTACGAGTCGCGTTGCGCGGGTGGGCGCGCGCCCGCGCGCCGTTTGTACAAGTGGATTTCACGCTCGCCGAGACGCCGAGAACACGTGGATGCATGCGCCGAACCTGCCCGCACGCTTGTCTGCACAGAATTTCGAGGTAAAGTTCTCTCTTCTCGTTGTATCCCCCTTCAATTTCTCACTCTCTCTCTCGCTCTCTTTCGCTGCGGCTCCGTGTACTCCTGTTTTCCTGCCGATCGCTGCTTGTCAGTCGAGATTCCTCTCGCGCGCGCGTCGACTGTCACACCGCCAGCCAGGCCCCCTCAGATAAGATAGTCGCCGGTGCTGTCATCGCCGTGCTCCGAAACTATGCGCTCTCTCTCGCCAGGCGAACTTCCAATTCACGCTCGCGATGACTCTGTTCTCATGGTGTCAGGCATTCTACGCGCCACACGCCTCGCGAGAACTGACGTCGAAAAGACCTCCTCCAGCAGTCCTCGTCCGACCACGATAATCGCTTTTCACCGCCGAAAGAAGAGTATTCGCCGGAGAGGCTCGTTATCAAGCGGGCAGCACTGATTCCTATCGTCACTGACAGCTACCGTTGCCAATATTATCTGGATGAAAATCGATAGCCCCCACCACCCCCGAACTCGCCGCGATTCTTTCGCGAGCGGGTGCAACTCTTTCGGGGATTTTACCGCGCGACCTTAACTGTATTGGGCCGCTGTCGACAGCGCTCTCCGCGGGTTATCTCCAATTGAACCGAGACACGCTGTTTCATGAATTAAAGATCAATGACAAATGTTCGTGACAGCGGACGCGTGATTTACGAGGACGAGGTTGATAAAAGTTTGGGCGAAGCGGCGTGTTGACTCGCCGCGGTTGGCGGCTGCCCAAGACCACCTCTCCTCAATCAACTCCGAATGCAGTTGCCCGTCGGCGAAAAGTCTTTAGCGCCGATGTTACGCGGCATGCAAATGCCACCTTGGCCGTTGCGCCTTATCTGCCTGCTGATACTATGCGATAATATTTAGACAATGAGTAATCGTAGATTCGGACTCGGCTTGCCAAGCCTCTTGTTCGATTGTGCGCGATTAACCGGGGCGAGTCATCAAATCTCCACTTCCTGATGATAGTAATTGAAGAAAGGCCGTTTGTAAAGTATTTGCAGATTTTAGAGTGTATTAATGTCTCATCTAGCGCGTCGAGTAGATGGGCCGAAAAATAGGCCAGTAAAGACACGGTTTTCTCTCACAGTATTCAATGTTCTCGAGCTCTGGAGCGCACGACGGCGTTAAAAGTGGCCGAAGTATAAGTTATCCGGGCCACTTACTCCGCGAAGTGGTGCGAACTCGTAGAGGCACATACGCGCGAACGTTGACATAAATTATTTCTAAACGGCCCGCTCTCGATTGAGTTGCAGGTCGACGATAAAGTGCAGGAGCGCGTGTGAGTTGGTCCGTGTGTTGGACCGCTGGCGCACTGAAACGGCCAGGCCGATTACTTAATTCACGCGGCTAATCTCTATGAGATAATCGCGCGAATAAGCGTACTGACAACACACCACTGCCACTACTAGTGCAACCGAGTTATTGCCGGTGGAGCATTGCGACAGTCATAGCTCCGTGTCAGTGACACGATCAATCGAAACTCTCCGGGTCCTTTACACTTCGGCTGAAATAAATCCTCGTTCGCTTGGTATTGTGAGGCTCCTTTCCTTTCGACTCGGTCTCTTCTTCATCGGGATGAGAAATCGTCCCAACAGGTTCTATAAATTTAATGAGATTTGAATATGATTTCATCTTGAAATTCCAATCTTTAAAAAATAGATTTGTACAACTTTCTGTCATTTTCAAATATCATATATCGAAATTATATTAATATTGTGTTCATTTCCGGACACGTCTAGCATGGCGGCGCAAAGTAATAACAATCCCATAAACTCAAGACTCGACCTACCTGTCTGAACCGACCGCGACCCATTCCCCTCGAAAACCGAGCATCTTCGGAAACCTCGGGCAAACCTCCGGCTTTTGCCGAGGAGCTTCGTATTTTTCCAAAGGGAGTCACTCGTGTGCCGGTAGTGATAGTGTGCAGATCAATCGGAGCAACTACCTGTACGATTAGATCTCAGTTGCAGTTGAGTGACGTTAGCGCGAGCATTTTTCCACGCCTCCGAAGTTATGTGTTTTGATCAACAGACAGTTTTACGCGAACGGTGGTGGTGGTGGTGGCGTTGCATTAGCATAACGGGCCGCTGGTTAATTGAATAAGCAATCTCGATTTCATAAGGCTCGGCAGAGATTCATTCAGTGTAAGCCGGGTATGTGTCAATTCATGCTTAGTTGATTCGTTGTCCGCGCGCTCATTCCTTGAACTATATCAATAAGAAACCGGCCGGCGCCACTAACTATTAGAAGTAAATCGATCTCGAGCTATCAGGCGATTTTTCGAGATCGACTCGGAACGTGCTCACTGCTGGGATTCTTTGCGTTCGGCAATTGGTTGAAAGTGCAGGCAGTAATGATTAGAGTAAACTGCGATGGTTATACCTCGGCGGCGCTGGCATTGCACTCTATCCGACGGTGGTGAATCGTAATCGGTTGATTTATCAATCGCGCGATTGGTATCTGCCGCGTTCTCGGCGTAGGACTCGTTCGGCGAGTATGCATGCCACTCGAAGGCGAAATCCTGATTACGATTCAGCTCGATCTCGCAATGACATCATCGCGGATCATCATACCCTTGGAATTCCCTGCCGATTAACATCTGCACGCGTTACTCTTGACCGCCAGCCGCTACGCGAGATTTTCCTCCTTTGAGCCTGTTTTTGCGCGTTCCTCCGCCAGGGACGCGTCTAAGATCACCGGCCATTACGAGCGTGAGCTTACGCTGCACTTGTCATGATGGATGATCCTGACATTTTTTAATCCATTACTTCTGCCGTCGAAACGATAGCAAAGTTCTATTCATAGAACAGTGTTGTAACATAGTTGCACTACGTCGTATTATCGATAGAATGGAAAATTTAATGGTGAGACATTTTCCGTGGAACGGAGAATTAGAAGAATAACGTTGGACTATTACTAATAATCTGTTCCGAAAGATTTATCTTTCCGTGCTCACAATTTTCGTGAGTTGAAAAAATTTATCAAGCTGGACGTGGACGTTTGGATCGGAGAAATGTCAGGGTTTAACATAACACAGGAGAGAATCCTTTGGAAGGCTTGGCACAGGCAGACTATTAATATTTAGCAGACTTC
This sequence comes from Crossocerus cetratus, assembly GCA_963675795.1. Classification (NCBI taxonomy): domain Eukaryota; kingdom Metazoa; phylum Arthropoda; class Insecta; order Hymenoptera; family Crabronidae; genus Crossocerus; species Crossocerus cetratus. The sequence continues at coordinate 19,865,954 of OY776665.1, read as the reverse complement.
CAGGCTCACTCGGAGAGACACACGGACTGCTGGTCCTTTTTTCCCCGGCCATCTCATTAAAAGTAGTCGCGCTTGTCATCGGTATTTTTACACGGCAGTCGCGCGCGCCGGGCGCGCCGTGAATTTCGGATTTTTATTCCACCGGTTTCGCAACGGCGAATTTCGCGTTTGTTAATCTGCGATCTCGCCGCGACGGCGGCTGCGGCGGCCATTCTGCTTTTTTCGGATAATTAAACGGGTAACGCGAGTTCGAGATCGCAGTATAATTCCGGGCGCGCGCGCGAGGAGAGTTTAGCCGTTGCGAAATGCAGGAATCGCGCTTGACGGAATCGCCGTTCGAGCATCGAGGCGGGGGAGCGAGTTATTTCTGCAGAAGGAAATCGCACACGAAGACTCCGGCTGGGAGTACCCGACGTGTATTACGTGCGGCGCACATAATGATCCGGGCGAGATCGATAGGCTAACCGATGTTTCTCCTCGACGTGGCCACTTGAACGCGTTAATCGCGGGCTACGGCTTTCGAGGAGAAAACGCACGAAATTACCAGCTCTCGTCTCGATCAAGACCGAGTGTGTTCCGCTTTGTTTTTCGGGCGTGTGCCAATTATTGACCGCGGCTCTCTGTAGTAATCGAGATTTACGAAATGGAGCCGGGAGAGAGCCGGCCAATGCCATGCTCGATCGATGTAGAAGTACAAGTCATTCGAGTTTCTTTCGGCGTTGTGTGCAATTCTGCTGCGAGTGAATAAAGGTTTTTTCGGGGAAAAAAGGTAGGAGAACGCAGTAGTTGGGGAGTAGAAGCGGATTTTGATGTTTTATTGCCACAGGCGGTTCGTATATTCCGAAATAGATACGTAGGGATTTCCAGCGGGAGTGAAAGGTGGAGCCAGGCATAATTCGGGTACAAGCGGATACATATGTTCGAATCCGCGTCCGGCTAGAGTTGATAGTTACTTTTGGCCGAGTTGCCGGCCTGGACGACCGATTAAATTCTTATGGGGAACACGTGCTCGAACCCAGCTACCGGGCATCACGAAAGAATAGCTCGGGCCATAAATCGTGCGGCTAGTCGATGTGTTTCCGGTGCGATCGACACGCCATCGACTTGTGAATGGCATTCGCCGGCTTTATCAACGATTAAACACCGCTCAACTTCACTCCCGAAACGAGCTCTTTCACGGACACATCAGCTACTCAAACACGAGAGAGTCTCCGACTTGTAGTAACAGTGAATGGAAGCCCTCCAGTCTCGGCGGCGGTCGATCCCGATAAGATTCATTCTACCAACCATTTTCTTCCCATCGGCCGAAACAGCAAGTCAGAAAATAGCCCGGAGTGTGATTGCGGGCTAAAGAGAGATCATACGGTTGAGGGTAAACACTGCAGTTCAATATGGGCTTGGTATTTAAGATAGTTCTTTTTCGCAAGAAAGTCCTCTTATCTCGACAAATATTGGGGCTACCTCTACTACTTTCCTGGCAGCGTTTGTCGGGAACCCAGTCATTTCCATTGATAACGCTGGTATTCACCGAGTGATAGGAAGTTGCTTCAGAAAAAGTGATCTACTTTTACCAGAAGAGAATATCCCCGCATCTTCCACAGTCGATTATTTAAGAGTCAGCCTACTTTCGAAGCAGGACATGAAAGGCAGAGCAAGTGTCATAAAGAACCGAGTTATTTCTTCAAAAAATGTTAATTTTGTTTGGCCTCGCGATGAGAGGGTGTTTTGACAGATTATTGTGCGCTGGAAAAATTAGTTGGCCCTCGTGAAAGGTACGAATAGCCGTATAGCCGGGGCGATGTGTTGCCCATTAACTAGAAGGGTAACATCCTTTTTTCGTGGTCTTGTAGGAACACGTGGTCAGCATATGTCGTTCGCCCTCTGAGAAACCCTTGGCTCTTGCACGTTCTCTCGCGCCTCGACATGCCGCATCCTCGTTAAGGCCGAGCAGCGGAAGGAACACGATCGTGTTTACAGAAGCATTCCGAGTCGATTGCCACGATGTGTGTCGTACACGGGCACCGTGCATTAGCGCATCTAACCTCTGGAATACCGTGTTCGGCACTCGCAATGACAAACGAGTGGGCCCGCGCGCGCACGCATTGACAACTGCCAGGCCACTATGTTTCCCAACTGCCGCGTTGTAAGAATAATCGGCTGGGCCCCTCGGGGATTCTTTGTCACGCTGAATCATCGGTGCATTAGCGGCCACTTAACAGTCTCAGGGCACAGTGCGCGGCTAGATTTCCCCGAAGCATGCGCGCCGCGAGAGAGGTACGCGCGAGGAAATCGGGAATAATGGGATTGTCGTGTAAATATGCTGTAACCGAGTCCGAGGAATTTCGCGGGGGACGCTGCGAAGCCGCCACGGCGCTCGGACGCCACTCGATTTTATCCGATTTTTCCACGAGCGATCGCCGGCTCGTGCTCTTAACGACCGGGCTCCTTTTTGCCGGGCAGCTTCCCTGGAAGCGTCCGACTAGAATGCCAGATCTCCTCTCTCGGCGCACTGCGAAAAAGCCTCGCTACTGATTCACGGCGAACAGTATACTTACCGGTTGCTACCGGCGCGGCCACCGGAAACTCGAGCGATGCTCCGCTGCATTTTTCCCATCCTGCGGGAAAGAAATTTTGATGGGGAAGCGACACACGTGCGAGAACTATCAACCGGCTGCCTTCTGTGGTCTGGGTAATTAATAGCTAATGTAGATCTGAACTATGACGGGTTTTTCACGGTACCAGTCCTGGTATCTGGTATAAGTCGCGTGCCAGCAGAATCTGGTTCAACTGGAGTTAATTGGGTCGACGTTGATCGATAGGAATCAGTAATTTATCAGACTTCTATAATAGGTATATTATGATCGATGAAGCAGCAGCATAGTTTTCTGTCTCATAAATTCCCGAGCTTTATCGCATAAATTAATAACTTGTTCTCTAATTTCCGGGTCACATTGAAATTTCTATGTTTTTTATTGGAGGGACAATTGTCGAATTAGTTGTGCTCTCGCGCCGGGCGGTGTTGCCTTTAGTTTCCCCCCGGTGGTTTTCCTCGCAGGTTTACGTGCCTCCGTACAATCGGCGTATCCCCCGAACGTGATTTACATCTCGGCTTTATGACGGCGAAGTAAAATCGCGCGTGAAACACACCTCGCTTCCTCAGCTTCCTTCAGCTATACTTGCTACGCTTCTCGGCTCGGTGGGACCGAAAGATTCAGAGCCCGCGCGCCAGTCGGGTGCGGTGATATATGAAACATTTACGGGCGAACCTTACTTTATTCTCGCGACCCGGCTGCGCACGAACATTGTCCGGATAATGGGAATATGTCTAGAGCGGTAAATTTCTTCTTGTAAAGCCTTTTGGAAAACAGCGATTAGGAAATAAGGAAAGCGCACTTTTTCCTGTCGGGAAAAATGCGATGTCCTACATTCGCCATTTACTTGTACTTATTAGAGAAACGACACTGGAATGAAAATATGAATAGGAAGGCGTGATATTTTAAGAATCCCACTAGACTTTTACCAGATTTTTTCGTCCAGGTGAGTCCTGCATATCCCGTATCTTATCGTCCGCAAGAGAGTCTTTGAACTATGCATTCTGCCCTGATAAAGGCTGCTTTGTCAGAGGGACCGGAAGAGAAGAGCGTGTCTGGAAGTTGGTGGGCGAGCGCTTCCTTTGATAGAGCCCGATAATTATTCCCGTCTATCTTAACTCGGGTAACCCCGTTTCGCGGAAGGCGCGAGATTAGTTTATTAGTTCCGCAGTGCGTGTAGATTCCGCGTGGCAAAGTACAATCCCGAGAGAATTTGTCGATTGCGGCGCGCGGAGCTAGTGAATCGAATTAGAAGTCAATGGGGTTGGCGCGTCCTGAGGCATCCTCGGATTCCCAGTAGATGGGTAATCAGCTGATTGTTAATCGGCGATCGGCGCGGAAGGGAGGAAGGCGTGGAGGAAAAAGCGGAAGGCCGCCGGGCCTGTTGTCTTCGCGGTAATTCGCTTCACGGAATCTCCCGGCGCTTCTAATTAGACAAATGGAGGATCGAGCGATCGCCGCGGTGCTCGTTGGTGTAAAGATCGGTGATATTTCTCTCGCCCCCCTCTCCCTCTCGCTCTCCCTCGCTCTCCCTCGTTCTCCCTCGCTCTTTGGCCCCTTGTCAGGCGCGCTTTCTTCTTTTCTCCTTGGCGCTGAATCTCTGCGGTTAGCCGGCCCCGTGTTGGCTGCGTCCCTCTCCCGGCTACGTACATATCGAAATCGACCGCGTGTAAAACCAGTTCTGCGAGTGGTGGATCGCGCGAGAGGATAGAGCACCTTATAGTCGTCCCCGGGGGGGAGAGAAGGCACGCGGCTTCCCCCGAGAGCAAAATGGTTCACACTGATCACGCTTCATTGTATGTATGTAGAGACTTTTCCCTTTTGCCTGCCTCTCTCCCTTTCTCCCTGCGCGAAAGCCCCGTCTGCAGCGCGAGCCGTCCGGCCCGCTCTTTCCCTCGCACTCGACGGGATCTGAGCTCTGCTCAGCCATTCAAGCTCTATCTCTCGTTTACCGTGGTGTCGCCTTTACTTAAGACCGGCCGCGGTCACTCGTATCGAGTGCCCCCCCGATACTTCTAGTGCTTCTTCTTCCTCCTCCTCCTCCTCCTCGTCACACTTCGTACCTCCTACTGCTCCTCGTCGCTTCTTCTTCTTCCTCCTACTCGCCGCCTTCTACTTCTGCAACGATCGCACGATTCCCTGCCGGGCCTGGATGCCTCCTGCACGCGTGACACTGCTCTGCATTCTCCGCTGCTACGAGCCAGAGCCGCTCAACAGCCACTCGCATTCTACTTTGTAGAGTTCACTCCCATCTCCTCTATCCTCCAGTTCCTTCATCTTGCGATATAGGGCGTATTATTGCGCTCGGCGTGTTTAGTTTATTAACTTGTTTACTATGCGGAGAGGCTCCCGAGAGTGGCGAGTCGAAACGTGAATGGATCTCGCGAGTCTAGAGTGACTGGCATTCCCAGTGGAACCTGATCATTCGATTCCCACCTATTGGATAAGCATTACCGAGGATGACCACTGACATTTCTAATTGACATTTCAAGTGCGACAACACACCCCGTCTACTCCCCTCCCTGCCCTCCCCACGCATGCCAATTGAATCGCTGGCTTAGCGTGGAGCAGTCGCGAGCTTTCGTCGCGTCATCGTAGAGCATCGGGAGATGAAAGTTAGTTTCCGAGCATTCAGCGAGGGACAATAGCCGGCGATTACGGGTGATGAAAATAGATGGTGGACCATTGCTGGCAGTGAGATAGATTGGCATCGCGAGATTCTCCATTCGTCCCTGGCATCCCCCGAGCAAACACACAGACACACAATCACAGACTGCGGCTGATCCGATTCGCCTCACGTCTTCGTTTCCTTATTCCTTGGCTGTCGTTCGAAGGACGTGCGATTGATTTAAATGATCCCGATGCACGCACGGCAATCCAAATATTTCCCGAGCCCCTTTGTCTATTTCCCCCTTTTCCAATCTCGCTCGCCGAGCCAAATACACAGACTTTTCAATTTGGCCTTTTTTCCGAACTTGCATTGTCCCGTTATCGACGATCACGTCGTTTCGAATGTCACTCGCAGTTTGGAATAGGTTTCCACTAGTTGGCTCGGCACTAGGAAGCAGCGAAGGAATTAGTGCGGATGCTGCGAACTCGGAAGAGGTTCGTAGACCTCGCTGTGAGATAGGTAACCTTGCAAGGCCTCCTGGTACCTGCTCTCTCGCTCGATCTCTCGGCCTCTTTCTCTCTTCGGCACGGAGGAGAACCCGCTACGAGAGAGCTTCAATGGAAAGAGAGGAGAACTGGAAGTGTAGCCTGGCTCTCGCACCAGGACGATCGTAGTATGTATTTAGCGGCCGCTAAACGGCTCTAAACAGTTCTCGCGACCTGTCTGACCATTGCCGGCCTCTTTCCCTTTCTCTATCTCGCTGCCTCTAACCGCCTCGCTATTCCTGCTCTCCCATTAAAAATCTCCCCGCCCCGATAGCTACTTTCATCCATTTCCTAGTTACTGGCCTACTGGTCCCACAAAAATCACCACTTGTGCCGCGTTCCTTGATCTATTTCTCTGATTGTGTCTACGGACTTTACGCAACTCCATTTTTCCCCTCTTAATTCCAGGAGCTTCGAGCGCCGGCTGGGGAGGGGGGGATTGGAGTCGAGTAGACTTGGCGGGAGACAAGTAGCCGGTTCTGCGTAAATAAGTGTGGGTGGGGTGGGGAGTAAGATCATCGAGGATCCTTTCCTCGAGGCATACCTCGTCACGCTTTACTGATCGATCAGATGTTCCGGCGCGGGGCTAGTGTGTGGTCTCTTTGTATTTTAGCAAGGCTTCCTCGCGGTAGCCGGTGTTCATGACTCACAGACTTTATTAAAGATCCCGTTCACCGAGCAAAACACTTGGGGCGCACGACGCACTCCTGCTCTTCTTGTGCCATATGGAATCACTCGCCGATGATTTCACCTATTGATTAGGCGTTGCGCCTCGAACGCAACAAGACTCCTCAGTTGCCGGATGAATTTGTGTTCTATGAGGGAGGCTGGTCGCGCGCGAACTTAGTGATCGGCATTGTTGAAGGCGGGGGCGATGCCTCTAATGAACTCGTTGTCCGCGCTTAATTAGCCGGCCGGCGCTATCGGTTAATTACGAGGATATCTCGCTCATTACTGCGCCCTCGGGGCACTCGGCCAGACACGCGTGTTGATTTATAGAAAATTCATTTCTATCGCTCCCGTGGAGAATCAGTCATCAGCTTACTATCAATAATGCGCTCTATCAGCGTGTGGCTCCATTGATTTCTTAATCTCCGGTGATTGAGGGGAGGACGGTAGGAGGGCGACAGTGCGCCCCGGCTCACCCACATAGAAATGGACATACCGTGTATCCCTAATTATTGTCGCTATCACGGCGTATATCATTCGGCCAGTTGTAAAGCCTGCGAGGCAGCTGGGACTGCATTTAATTCCAATTAGTCCCGGCGATCCGAAACCAGTTTGGAAAGCGCGTGCTCGCCGTAGCCCTCGCGAAGGGCCCAGCCCCTGCTGGCCGGCTCTACCTTTCATTGACTCTCTCCAACTATTCCCAGCCGGCATTCGGGATTTCCTTAGCACGCGAGAGATATCTAAGCGGGCACCGATTACTCCTCATCGCCCAGCTTCCTCTTGGTCGCCCGGGGCCACCTATCTCTCTACCCTCGGACTTCGCCGCGCTCGTTATCAGCCATTTCGTAATTTGAATAATTTATGCCCTTGATAAGGACGCTCCGTGAGGAAGTAGTGTGTGATCAAGCGAACGCTCGCTCACCGATGGTGAATATGGACGTGCAATATCAGTAGGAAGCGAAGATAAAACACTCTGTGGTTTCATCGTTTATAATTGTTATACTCTTACGGAGTATTTTGCTGTTTTTTCTCGGACTTGTTATAAGAGTGTTTGAGAGTTGGTGGGATTACAGGGAATGACAGAGTTTCCCTCTCCATTCGATGCATTCCATGGTGACTGGGAGGGATAGAACTGTCTGGATGGTAGCTTTCATTACTCAACTGAATGTACACAAACGTTCAGCGAGTGTTAAGATCATAAAGGCGTTGCTGACACCACGAGCCTCACGCCTTGGTCCCGTCCTCGTGCTTCCCGGTTATGTGCCGTTAGTTTCTCGGGGTGGGGGTGTATCTGGTACGGCTCGGAAACCAGAACAGTTTCGACCCGTGCCCGCCAGAGTTTCCACTTTTCCTACGCCTTTCTCGCGGGGAACGTCCTCATGAATCATTTTAGTCGCTCGAATCATATGATAAAGAGAAACATTCGCCCGGCGCTGCGCACTAGCAGTTTCCAGAACTCATCGCATTCTGCCCGGCATTATCAGGGGGGAAAAAGACAGTCGAGGTTAGTTAACGTCCACGGGCCGTTATCGTACGCGTTATGACCAGGATAAGTGACACGCAGCCTTGAGAATTATTACTATTAAACACGTCGGTGGGAAGGCAGGCGCGCATATGCAACTCGCCGCGATTAAGCGGCGCCCGTGCAAGCCAGTTGTCTTTCCCACTGTCACGAATCGCGCTCTTACACTACCTGGCTCTCTCGACTAATTGAATTTACAGTCGCGAAAATAATTGCAGGAATTCCTCATTTTTAGTGGATCTTTGAACATTAGAATCCAGGCAAGAAATACTGAAAGTTGTCCGCGAGGCCTAGCGACAATGCTTCTAATCTTGATTGCGCCGGAGTCCATGCCAGTGATTTCCAATTAAACCTAGTCCCGGTAGCAGGGTTTCTTTCTTCCTCCCCTCAAGCACCAACAATGAGCGTAGGATTGGCGACAGGTAATGTTAGAGCCACCAAATAAGGGACAATTAATCGTGTAGAGCGCTTCATAAGTAGAAGCGATAACTATCGCATAATCCCCGGCGTGCACTCACTCGGCCCAGGGACCTTTGTGCCTCTTTGGCTTATAATGCTTTTCTAATCATCCGCGGCGACTTTTCACTGTGGCGGCGGCTGGAGTCTGTAGGTCGCGCGGCCGATGCTATCTCCCGGAGGAATATAAATATGGGCGTTTTGTCGGGCCGGTTATAGTGAGGGTACCGCGCGCCCCCCCCCCCCCCCCCCCCGCAACCCCGAATAATTTGTTTTGCAAACGAGCGCTAAGGCGCGCGATAAGCATGACTGGTCGATGAAACTTGTCATGCCGATCCTTGCTCCGCCTTTATCTCACCTGGACTTCTTAGCTCTCTACCCTCCTCGCTCGGCTCGTCTTTCTCTCTCTGGCGTCCTCGATCGTGCGATCGCTCTTCGTCGAGCACCTACGTCCCTCGACTCGTGCACTTCCGTTTTCTCTTGTTCTCTGCTTTCTGGCTGGTTCAGCAGTATGCCTGTGTGTACCAACCTGTCGAATCGCTTACCGCTCGACTTGTCCCTTGGAACAGAAGGACGAGACGGGGCTCTCGTCCTTCCGCTGATACGATCGGGCCCACCTCTGCGTGGGTGATCGATCGAGGATCACGCTCCTTGCGAAATCCCCTCCTCCCTTTGCGATTTATGCCTACCTGCCTGCTCGCATGTTGCCGGCATTTCTGTGCGGCGCAGGATATACTTGACCGAGTCTCGAGCCTCCTGTAATCAGTGCTTCGTGACATATGGACAGATACATATTTATTCTCCAAGTGACAGTAATCTTGCAGAGGCCACTCGCCGCTATCGCAAGGCAATGGAAACGCGTATGTAATATTGTAGATCGACTCGCGCGCGGGCCGAGCTTGATTACGATGTTTCTTTGTTGCGAGAAGTTAATGTTGGCCTGTGAAAGGACGAATACGTGAATACAGCCATTCTATTATCTGCTGAATAATGTCCGCTGATTACACGCGTCTCCGCATTGTGTTAAAGCGTGCGAAGTTTAGCATGCGGCTCGCCCGGATCATCGTGACTTCGGGTGAGCCCGAGCGATGAATGCCTCTTGCCGGCGGTTAAAGAACAAAAGCCAAAGCGATCGGGAGATTAGCGTTACAAAATCGAGAGGTCAGTTTGAGGCCGACTCAAGGCCGGGGAAGGGACGCTCGCCGGTTCTGCAAGAGGCCGCGCTGAACATGCAGGAAACTTTCTTTAAAAATTCTGCCACCAAGTTAGTTTTCGTGATTCTATCGACTTGGAACTGTTTAAAAGACTGAAAGTCATCATAGTTTGAAAGCAATTTTCAATCGGATGACGAGGAAGTAACCTGAAGTTATTTACGGTTGGGGTCAATAGAGGGAATCTCGACAAAGCATTCGTCAAATTTTTGTCGGTTTCCATTCTAAAATGGTGCGGTCGAACTTTGCAGAAAATAGCGATGTCCTCGGCCGCAAGGTCCAGCGTGATAAGAATCGACATCGATGCACGTATGCGGGACACGCATCGGTGCGGCCTGGAAACATGAACAACCGCAATTAACCTTACGTAACACGGGCTCCCCTGGTGGCACTGTCTCTCCGAGTTTCTATTCTCTCATTGTTCAAGTACGGGCTTGTTTCGCTCGACCGCTAGTACGAATCCAGCGCCCAGCAACAATTGAAAGCTGTTGAAAACATGACATTTTTCGATAGAGGTTTGGCAATCAGATCGTCAATTGTTCTGAGAAAAAATAGATTCGTACCAGTTCCAATGTGTTGTTGAATGAACCAATAGATTGATCAAATTCTTCGACATTAGTCGAATAGAATCGAATTTAATTGACACACAGTAAAGCTGACATTTGGAAACTGCTTGTTCACACGATCGCACTTGGAATGAATTGGCCGCGGTCAAGTTGGTTTCCGCGTTTGACATTGAGTCACGTCGGGGCTTCGCTCGAGTACATTTTTAGAATCGGGTCATTCGATATCGGTAATAATAGTACAGTCTACGTAACACAAGATACACCTTGGAATGACTTCCTATGTGAATCGAGAACTCGGCTACAAGGTGACACTGTAAACCAACCTAGAGTCCTTCGGCTGCCCATCAAACTTAAACCACGCGAGTGCCGAGACTCGTTTCTCTTCCGTCGTGCATTTGGCGCCGATTCGAAAGAAGTCGGGCTCCAGCGGCGAACGGGGCCGGTGATAATTGTTTTTAGTGCGGAGTGCCACCAGGAAGCCGTGCGAGCCGGCCAAGTGCTAATCGGAATCGTAAATCCAGCCGATAAGAGCCACCGCGGTTTCAGGCCGGACGTGTAGGTACAAGCGAAACGAAGCCCCCGGGCATTGCCACTCCTTCCTATCTATATTGCATTATGATTCCGTCCCTTCATGGTGGCCACCATGGCATCTTCCCATGGCGAATACCTCACACCACCCTCTTCCTTAATATCAGCGCGTCCAAGCGCAAAACAACCCGAGGATTCTTTAAGGAGCCGCCAACAAATTCCATAGATCAGCCTGGCATTACTGAGCCGCAGAATCGAGCATACTTTCGAGCGAAGCCGAGCCTTCCTCTATGGAGTGCGGTGTCACTAAGTAATGTCAAGTACTGGGGACGCTAAAAGATTTTCCTAATGCAGCCACTAAGTAGTAAATAATACCGCGGTGTTTCCCGGAGAGTATACTTGTCAACTGGAATGAAGCTGTGAAAGTCGGACGGCCGAGCGAAGCGGCCTATCGCCGCGCAGGAATCCACCATAGAATCCTTGATTTAGCGTTTGCGTCAGCCACTTTTTTCGTCCTAGCGAAATGTAGGCTGTTATGGGGAGAAAATATTTCTAATACGCGGCTGGAATCACTTTCATTAAAAGTCTCGAGGACCCTTGACTGAGAGGTCGTGAAAATGCCGGCGTGTCCGTCCGGCTTGTACATATATTAGGATGAGTTATCCTCAATGAGGTTGCAGTACTGCTCGCTCCTCCGGCGTGGGACGTGAGAATTTGCGACTGCTGATAAATAGGTGAGAAATGTCGGAAGGTCTATTTCAATAGCCTTGATACAGATATCTACCCTCCGAGAGATCGAACACCCACCATGGCCCTATATCTCTTACACTGGCGAACAATGCAACCACGTCCTCCATTAACTCTTCTTCGAAGAACTTCGAGACCTCTCAATTATTTCATTTTTAAACCAACAAGAAATCAATTGCCGCCTCCCTGGCACTAAATAGACATCGTCTGCAATACAATACTCAAAAAAATCGTAAGAAGTAAAACAACAAATTATCAAGCTCCGGAATTGTCTTCCGATCTCATGACGTATTGGCGCGCGCGTCGCATAATTCGCAAACGGGATCGTGGGCGCCCGGTGGCAGCTAATAGTTGGGAAGCCACTATATCCAATTCCTCCGGGCTTTTATCGGGAGGTCGGCATTGGCCGGCGTCGGCAGTGGGTGAAATTCCAGCCGAACGCAGAGAAGGCACACCGCTCCCGCCGGCTGGAGGCTGGAGGCTGTCGGTAGCGCTGCGCTCTCGTAGGATGGAGGCGCGGACCCGGGGGAATTTGTGGCTGGCGATAGGGGCGGACAGGGGCGTCGGGATGCCTCGTAAATAACTTCGATACCGATGCCAGCCGGTATTGATACCCCCGGCATAATCGAATGCCATTCTCCGGCGGACACTGTGCGCCGAGATCCCAATTGTCAAGGGCTCTTTCATCCGCTCCGATCTAACGTCGTCACTCGGGACGGAGTGTCACGATTCCAGTGGTACAATTTCCCAAGGAGTTCTTTTCCCCGCTATCTGCCGGCAATCGCTGGACTTCCGGGAAATGTAATTAAATATCGATCTTCTTTATCACGGATTGGAGATAGCGGCGCACTGCGCGCGATATGAAAGTTTTACGAGTTTCAGGAGCGAGCTCGATCTCGGTGTCGCGCGCGCTCGGATCACTTTGACCGGTATTACCTTCAGGTTCGGAGGGAGCGGGTCGCTCGATTGACCCTTTCAATTAAAAAGGCTATTATTACCAAACGGGCGGAGGAATGATCGGCACGCGGTACGCGATTGTCGGCGAGTCAAGTCAAGTTGAGTCGGTGGAATGCGCGACTAAAGTAGCCCTGTCAGGCGAACGATTGATCGCGAATTTCTCGGACCAGTATGGAAATGACATTCGGCGCGAGTGTGTGGACACAGCACTCGCCCGCTCCGTCGTCGCCGTCGTCGTCGTCCATGTCGGTTACGGCATTCGGCCGGCATCATCATCGCTCACCTGTGAAATCACCTGACGTATTGACTGTCCGTAGCGAGCGAGCAGGTTCCCTCTTACGTGTACGCAGGCATCCGGCCATTTTCTAATATTACATGTGCGTCCGCCTAGAGAGAGAGAAAGAGAGAAAGAATCTGCTTCTCATGCATGACTCCTTATTGTTCGAAGCTCGGACTCGTTGCTCTCTGCGCGCTCAATGAAACACCGGCGCGTCCGCCGCTCTCGTAATGCGTCCTGCAGTCGACCGGAGGAGCATACGTGCCGGGCTCCACTTGACTCGATCGAATCGATACCCCAGCCATTCCTATAGGCGATCGTGATCTCCTTGGAGAGTCACTGGAACGCGATACCCACATGTACGAACATAGAGAACGCGCGCATTGTTACGCCATGACTGGCCGTGCTCTGCCCTAGGATCAATGAAGTGTAATCCATAGGTCCGACACTGTTCGATGCCTCGCATCACTCGGGTACTTAGACTCGTCCCCTCTCCCCAGCTCATTTTTGTCCCAATTTATCCCAAGGCTTCGCGCCGAGCTATCCACGCTTTTCCCCGCCCCCGAACAAAACCATCTCTCGCAGTGCGCGTGTCTCTCGCGGCTCCCCCGGCAACTTAGGAGCAATCGGCGAAATATAATTAGCCCCGGTGACTAAGGCGGCGCTGGCTGGCACTGCTAACTTTAGCGAAATGCAATCATAACAGGGCAGGTGGCCATTTTACCCTTTTCAAGGATTTGACAAGCTGGGATTATACGAGCTCTCTCACTCTCTCGCTTGAACTGCGTGGGTTCTGACTCACGTTGGCCCTAATTATAATGGCTCGGGCCACGCTAGCCTGGAAGCCGCGGCGCTCTTCCCTATTCCCATGGGAATTCAGTTTGCCTGCTTAAAGAATTGATTTATGGCAACGCGGACGCACACGAGGGGCTGCGGCGCCCGAGTTAAAATGAGAACTGGTGGGTGGGCCTGTCTTAGCCTGCCAAGCACATTAAAAGCACGTGTATAATACAGAAATTGTGCCATCTTACTCGGATAGGCTCGATTCGTAAGATTAATCTTCACCGGGATGAGGATGAGTGAGTTTATTTAATGGAGTGAGTGTTGGTTTGTTGCAGGTGCGGAAGAAAATGCGCGTAAGGTCAAGGTGACGACAGGGCATGGCGAGCATGCAAGACAGCGGCGGCCTGGAGGTCGATGCCCCGCGAGGGAGTGTCGTCGTGTCGGGCTTGAACAGCTCGAAAACAGTGGATCACCTGAAAACGGTGGAGAGCAGCGGAGAAAGTGAGAAGCTGTCGATACAAGGGAAGAACGAGATGGATCCGTATCGGGAGCTGGAGCTCTATCTCGCCAAAGTAAACGTGAGTACACGCATATCTCATTCTTGCTCGATCTCTTGTCCAGTCGAGCTCTCATGGAATCCTCGTCTTTCATTAACGATAATTTTCCGTTTTCGATCTAGGACTTACGGAATTTGTATCTAATAATGAAAATAGCGTTAGAGGGGAATATTAGTGATAGGAGTTGGATCGGTTCGATTATCGAAATGGATAGACGACATGCCGCGAGAGAAGCGTCGTGCTCGAGTATGCGCGAGGAGTATTCCTCCTCGACATGCCACAACACTGCTCACTTAGGAGCGGCTGGCGAATCGATCATCAGCGGTTTATCGGCGCTTTCGTCTCTCTCTCGGGAGAGGCAGCTCTCCGGCGATCACAGCAGCCGAGCGTGCACAGCAAATTGAACGTGACGCCACGATCGCCATGCGAGATTCCAAAACACGTTTCGACCATGACCGTCGTCCGTCTCTGGCCCACACGGCACTCTCCTCCGCTTCTCCCGAGATTCTTCTTGCTCTTCCTCTTGCCACGCGCGCCTATCCTTTTTCGCCCGGTCTCCCCTGCCTTCCGACATTTCGTTTAAACACATTCCCGCGGAGGTGTCGCACGCTCGCATCTCCAATCGAATCAGCCCGTTTCCTGGATTCCATTTTTCCCGAGAAACTGTCGCGTCCCCCGTGTCCCGATCTCGCTTCATTCTTATTTCCCTGGCGTTGTGTCCGGGGACTTGCTTTCCCATCAAACGGCAGTTTCTCATCCTCGCTCGAAATGGCGCGAGCCCTCTGTTTCAAGAGGATCTCAAAGGGCGGGACAGCAAAAGGAAAGAGTCCCGGGGAGTTCAAAGGTGGCTCGAAAATAAAAGTGACGCGATTCAGGAGTGTCTCTCCCTTTGAGAGAGATACGCCTCTTGAGAGAAGTCCGCTGTCGGCAGGATCCGTGAAAAACAGTAAAAAAGCAGATGCCGGCGGTGCGTGCAAAAAGTGCGTGGGGAGCGAGAACGGAGATCCGTTTATGTCATCTGCTTCTCAGATACAGCCCGGCCAGTGCCCCCCCTTCGCCCCCGTACGCCCCGCCAGGCTCTGTCGAGTGACGCAAGACGATACAGCCGCTTTTTGCTGGCCGCTTAATTAAGTTGGTAAATCGAGAGTGAGAACTGTGGGAATAGCGTTTCGTTTCCAGCCCGCGGCGGCGCGTCCCGCCACATTACGAGTGGGCTCTTCTGCCACTAACCAATTTTAATTACTCGTCACTTGTAATTTCTTTATTGCGCCAGTTCTTGCGAAGGCGCACTTCTTTACTTATCGGAAGCTCAATTCTGGGCAGAGATACAGGGCTGTTTACACACCAGTGGCGAAAGGCGCCGGCCGAGAAATGATTGGCAAATGTGTATGGGGAAAATATTGTTTCAGTCGAGCGGAAAATAATACGCTCGAGGCTGCGCTCGCCACCGAGTGAAAACATCTCCGGCTTTCTGATGCATCACTCGTACCCGCTTACTTAATTACCGCCGAACGAGAGACAGGGACGCGCAGAGAGGAGGGAAGGGGAGGGGGAGCATTTCCAAGGAATGAGTTAGAGTCCTCGCCAAGGGGGTCCCGTTGTTTCGCCGGGGATTATTAGAGAAGCGCGGCTCGCGAGCGGGCAATTAATTAATTAAACTAATTCGGCCGGCTGCGCGTACGATTAATCGGCATAATTAGCCGGCGCGAGTGCGCCGCTTAATTAATGAATCGGTGGCCGTGGCTTACGGAGGACTCGCTTACGGCCGAGTGTGCCCGCTGCGAGAAATCGGAGTAAACAGGATGTCTCTTTGCTCGAGAAGGAGGGAAGACGCGCCTCGTGTATCTGTCCGTCTGCTTCACCGCCTCCTTGCACTCTCATGCATCCCTCTTCTTGTTCCATCTTTCGCCGAAGGCGCGCGAAAATTCTCACGCTACGATCGTCCCATCGTACATCCCCCTGATCTCTTCATTAAGCTCTACACGCACTCCCATCCAAGTCTCTTCAAGTCGACTTGTCTCCTTTTTCTTTTGGGTTCATTAATCCCATGCGAAGGGGAGGATAGTTTCAGTAATATCCTGGAGAACACAAATGTAAAGTTCCCGAAATGGGAAGAGTATTGCCCTTTAAAGGGTCCTTGGCATCACGTCAGGCGACGAATTCCACGAGCAGAAGTCTGGATGATATGTTGATACGATCGTGCTGGTGTGTGCGGCTGGTTGTGAAGGTGGGAGGAGGCGAGCCCGTAACAAATTGCTCGAGTGCCCGATCAGTGGTCCGCTATTATTACTTAATGAGCGTGTATCGCGGAGAAATGTTTGCGGTCGGGGATCGGTGCACGCACGCAAGCATGCGAGCGAGCAGGACGGCAGTGGCTCCTTATGGTGCGAGCTGGCTCACCTGCCAGCCAGGTGAGTCACAGCAGCAGGAGCAGCCTGAAAAAGGAGGAAGTCGAGAAACTCTCCTTCATACTTTTCGACTTAACTCCTCCGCCAAAGCAACCCGCCGCCGCCTTCTCCCGCCAAGAGAACTCGTCTCACGACTATCTCGCGCATTGGAGACCTCGGCTTTATCAGCTGGGCTCTCTCGAAAACATTGGGAAGCGCGCGTCCCTTTATTAATTCATCTTGATAATCGTTTTGGAGGAGGATCGAGAGGTCGATTTCCCTATTTGGGTCTAGGTCTTCCCTCATTAAGTGTTTCACAAGCTCGCCGCTGTGATCGGCAATCTTCGACGCTCGGCCGCGCCAGTAAGTGTAGAAACCTCTCTCTCTCGAATGCTCGCACGTGGTCCCGTCTTCGAGGCCCGATGTCGAAATCCCGCGACGGCCACGGCGGCGGCGGCGGCGGCGGCGGCGGCTGCGGCGCGCGGTGGTAGGTTGTGGTGAAAAGGTTGTTACATCGTGCACACGATGTTCGACGCATAATTTAGCCACTCGACAACTGGGTATGTCCCTCGGCTCGAGATGCACTCGTGTATATCTCTGCCGATCAGTGTAAACCGCTCGGCCGTTCCTGTCTGATCATTACAGGGTGATGTCTGTTTCTACTCATCGGCTGACGGCCGCGTTGTACTTTAGATTTATCGGGTGACTTTTGCGAAATTTAAGTGATTCCTCGTGTAATTGCATTCCCTCTATGCTGGCGGCCTGTTACTCGCTGCTTGTGCCGCGGGGAGAATTCTGCGCCGAGTGATGTGTATGTAGAGTGTTTAGTTGCATAGCGAGGCCTCCAGTCATTATCGCAGAAGATACTGACTCGCAATGGTATGTACATACTTGTGCCGATAAACTAACGCGCATATCAGGCACGAGGAAAGAATGCAGCGATCATGCGCTATCGGGAAAAGGGAATTCCGTGGACTGCCGACATAGCGAGGCACCCAGTTCGAATGTTCGCCCGCGTAGCCGGATGTCATTCCGTATTCCAGCATTCCGTTCCTGCGGCCCCCTCTGCCTTCCTAGCCGCGCGCATTCTAACTCTCCCGGCGCACTTTGCATCCGGAGATTCTATCGGGCGTCACTTGTGGAAGAGGACTCGCAGCGAGTCCCACTCCAAGTTCCGTCGCTGTACATGTACTCGGATACACGACGATCGGCTCCCGTCAAAATCAAGATTCGCCCCCCAGGCGAAATTGTACGCGGCCAGCGCACGTCTGCTTTCCGTCCCGACTTCCTGCCCGATTTTAACGCGCTTTTCCGTTTACGATTTCACGCGAACCTTAATGCAAATCCTTTTGAGGCCTCGTTCGGTTACGCTTAATCTTATTACGACTTCCGCGTGCGCCAGTTCTACGGAATCCCTCTCGGCCGAGTGTTCGCCGAACATGGTTTATTTCTCCGGATCGCCGGCATATTCGCGCGGGGCGCAAAGCCTCCTTTGATCTCGCCAGTAATATTTGGCTCCGCGCGCCGATTGGACGCTTTATCGGGCGATTTCAGGCCGATTGTAACACGACTTGGCTTCAGCCTGTAATTCAGCCTGCACTCGGTCTCACTTTCAGCGAGTGTTAATACACAGCTGCCGGCGACTTTTGTCGGTGCGGCCGCTATTATTCTCTATCGCGGGGCGAACGGCCGCCGATAGGAGCCGGCCCGCTCGCAAGCCGATTAGACCCCTCCGTTAATTCAATTGTGCCTCTTTCATTGGACGGTGTGGATAAGTGTGGCGTAGCTGTAATTACTTCTGCGGTTGCATTGCGTCGTAATGAAAGGCTGAGTGGACGTTCTCTCTGCATAGCAAGCTGATCGAAACGAGTCGCTTCCAATCACGTTCACCTTAAAGAACTTGTTTCTCAATTGACCTTTCTTCACAGGGCCAATTCTTTAATTCTTACTTTATATTACTTTGTTATTTGGTAATATTCGAATTTCGATCTTTCTCCAAAAGCCCCGTCTCGTTATTAGTATTGAATGGCAAGGGCATTGTCGAGTTTTCTATCGAACGACACTCTAAACGTTCCTCAGCGATCCCGTACTAGAATTTCACTGACTTGGCAGGAAAAAGGTAGCGGCGTTGCTTAGGCTGGCGATACGTTACCGCCGCCCGAAAGTCTGCCGCTTGTTATTTCCATTCATTACTCGATACTATCGCTGGCTCGCGCTCGCGCTCGCGATGAGCGATAACCGGCGGGAAAAGCGGCCAGCCGGCATAAACTATTCATACATAATTCTATCGGCGATCAATAGGGCCGATCAGATTAGAGCCGCCATCACTATTGATTAGGCTGCAGCGGCGGGATATCATTTCGTACAAGATAATTAATTGTTTCACCGGCGCGGCTCGGCTCGAAACGCGGGCAGTACGCGCGCGAGTGGCGCACGTGGGTGATCGCCGCTCGATTTTCCCCGGGCAATTAGAACAGAAGTGGACGATCGATCGGTAGACAATGCATAATGCGAGCTGGCATTAGAGCAGGCGATAAGATACGAGCACTCTCGAGAATCGTAATACCCGGTGCCGGCTGCAATACGCATAAATTAGCGGGCTGTTTTGCGTCACGAGCGGTAACCCTTTTCGCCGGACCCTCGTAACAATGGTAAGAGGCGGCCTGTGCAATCGTACTTACGTGCGGCTCTCGCCCGGGAATGCCGCGGACTTTCAAATACCAGCCGTTTGTTAGCATTGCGCGCCGGGGAATTAATTGCTTTTTGCATTACCATTACACCGGAGTCATCGAATTCCGGCGGGAACTTTTATTGGTCCCCTCGCAACGTTGAAAGCTCTCCCCCGAGCGGTCATTCAGACTCGGAGTGGCGATTGCGAATTGCTGGTGCGGGACTCCGGCGCGAACAGAGAAATCGGGTTCATAGGCTCGGAGGGAAAGGACACGTGTCCTTGGAATTCCTACGTAACGTTCAAGTTCGCATGCAAATCCGAGCCTCTTTCCCGGCGAGACTCGCCGCTCGGAGATGCGTGCCGTAATGCGGAACAGCCTGAATAAAATCGGCCGGACGGCAGACCGGCCCCGTGGATATAGGTAAATGGAGCACTTGCTCGAGGAATGGCTCGAATAAATAGGGATACCTTACTGGAGCGGCCAGAGTACTTGGTGTCCAACTCGGGATATCAAGTTGCGCCGACTCCCATTACTTGCAAAGTTTTGTCCGCTGCTTTCTTTAACTTTAGTTTACCGGGCTCTTTTGCATTAGGTTCGATGTGTGCCGGTGGCTCGTAAAATCGGCCTCGCCAAAGTGTGTGGACGAGGTAAAAGCGAGAGTGAGCGCGCGAGCGGAGAGCAGGCGGGAATGACGGCGTGGTCCCGCTCGTAACCGCAAATACAAAACTGAGGTAAGAGGGTTTCGCGTTGCCGGCGCGAGGTGAAGCCTCGTTAGCGGTGGCCGCAATTAACCTTGCACTTGGAGCGGGAGCGGCAGCCTTGCCAGAAATGCAGAATCCTTCGCCGGCCAGTGAACCGCGTCCCGCTGCGTCCATCTTCCACCCATCAATGACTCCTTTGTCCGATGACCTAGAATCGGGCCACTCTCACTCGCGGCCGAACGAGCTGCCTCGTGAAATTCCACTCTTGATAGATTTTAATGAGTAATGTCGATCTTTGTTCGCCCTCGTCGTTAACCGCTCGCTGCGCGCATGGAAGTTGATGTTCGCACGTGTGGGTGGCACTGTGGGCCTGCCGCGTATCCGGTTGGGTGTGTCGGATGTGTGTTTCGCGACGAGGAAACCTCGCAGTCCTGTAGGCTGGCTTCGTCCGACTAGGATGATTTCGCAAATGTGTGTCAGCTCGACAACGCTCGCCGCACTTACATCCCTCGATTTCCCACGCGAATAATTGCGGGTATATGCCTCGTTGACAGTCGCAGTTTAAAGTTATTGCACTTGGGAGAAGCGTTTAATTGAATGGAGGAAACCTAGAAATGCACGGGTGCTCCTCTGGCCTCGGTAAAGTGAGCAGCTTCTTTCTTCGAAGTCCCCTTACTCATCAGATCCAGTTGTTTGCAACTCGGAGTATTTTCTGTCAGTGCTCAGGTGATACGTGCCCCGCTTATCCGATTTCACTGAACGCCCCGAGGAAATCGTAGCATTTCAATGTCCTAGTGTCAGATTCGTTCCGATATTAACCACGAGGCGAGTTTCGTTTTTCCTAGCTTCGACAGGAGTAAGTAATGACGGCGGGAGCTTGCGTCAATTATGATTTAATGCGAGGGAGATTGGCGAAAAAGTGTGTACTCTCTTGAGTCCCCGACTTAAGAGCAAGAGATCTCGCGGTTACATCCCTCGGTGACATTGATTTATTATCATTAACGGGGGCCCCGCTCTCTGTCTCTCTCTCGGATGATTATGCGCGTCACAGCAGCGAGCGCGGAGAACTCGACCCAATTAGATCCGAGTGCAAACTTGTCATTTGAGATCTCACTCGCTCCTCTGCATGATGCCTGGTCTGTCTCTCGATCGCGTAAGCTCAACATTGCGATAGCATTGCTGTTTGCGGCTCGACTTTATGAATGAAGAATCCGATGCGTCAGTGAACTCCGGCGCATACCTTCCAGAAACGAACTCGCCTCGACACCTTTCGAAGAAGAGTTTTCACTCGCCAGTGCGGATCGCGCGAATTTCATTCAATGTTTCAGCTGGCGAAACTCTCGGTCTCGAGCCTTTAATACCAGGGAGAGTCTTACGTCAGAAGTCCTTGTGGTCTCGAAATTGAATCGAGGTACTTTATTCCGGCGAGTCTTCGCATTGGAGATAAATCGATGTACCGAGGGGTTAAACCGACGTATCTGCGTCAACGCAAGGGTAAGCCTTGGCTCGAGATGAATTCTTCCCGGTTGACGCGGCCAGTTTGTGGCGAGTTGTTGAAGCATCCGCCTAAATTCGCCGGAGAAAGTGGTACCTTGGTTCTTCGTTCGACAGGGATGTCGTCGCGTACGCTCAGTACAAAAAAGCAGCGAGGAGAGCTCAGAGGGAGAGAAAGAGAGACTCTCTGGCGGAGGGAAAAAGGAAGAGGACGAGGCGAAAAATTACAGGCCCCTGGTGGATGAGACCGGATCGCTTTCATGGCGTGCCGCGGCGAAGCCGATTATGTCCGCGCTCGACTTACAAATCCAGGGGCCCCGGGCTATTTCCATCCTATCAGCATTGCAAATTAAAAATGCGCGCTTTCGAGGGATAAGCCCCGGACCACTCGTGCGCTCGGCTCACGGCGAAAAAAAACAACATTTAGTTGACCCCCGTGAACCCACCACGAGCAACTAATATTCCCGTCCACTTCTCAGCACCGCGTGACTAGAGACAATGGTCGGCTAACAAGTCGCGGCTCACATTTGAATACACATACGACATACGAACGCCCTAAGACGTAGGAGTACGACTCAATAGGACGAAAGTAAATCAGTTGAAACCCTGAAATCAGCCTCACTTCCTCAGAGTTCAAATTCAGAACAGCAGATCGTAACTCTAAAATCTCCATACGAAATACCAACTCTATAATGCCCACTTTAGAGCACATGCTCTACCACAGAGATCAACATGGGATCTTATCTATTGTCAACGGGTGGCAGCATGTTCTGGCGTACCGATCGATGGAATTCAGTAGCGGCGATCACGTAACCGAGCCAAGTAGATCGTCTGCCGATCGCGGAGTGCCACGTGCATGTGTATCCCTTGCGCAATCGGGCGTAGTACGCGCGGAGATCCTCCAGAAAGCAGCCTTTCACGCGGCCAAACCCACCACGCCCAGGGATCCCGCGCTCATAATACATACCGCGGCACACTCTCTTCTCGGTTCACTGATATTTTTTCCCTCCTTTTTCCCCCTCCAAGCATTCGCCCAGTGGGTGCACCCGGACAACAACACCTGCTGGCGCACGAGCCTTGCCAAGATTCTGTCATCTATTACTGTTACAATTCTTGGCAAGCGAGGCCACATGGCTTTCCGAAATTATCCCTGCCGCCGCCCGATCGCTTCCCCATCGCTCGAACCCTCTGAGTCATCGCTCGCTCTCGAGTAATTAAGTCCGCACATGTGTGCCCGTGCTGCGAATCCGATCAGTTTCGAGCATTATTCCAATGGTCTGAGTTTATTTTTGGAATATCTGTGCAGGTGTTTATTGATTCTGATAGATTTTCCGGTGAATTGGAGGAATTTAGGGTAAGATTGTTTTTCGTGGAGTATATGGTGGAGGATAATAAAGGGGTTGTTTATGGTGGGCGGGTTCGGTTGGCCTTGAGACGTGTTAAGGGATGCATCGCACTCATGAGGTGCATTCTTGGCGCGCCTCCATTACCATCCAATTATCGGAGGGGTGCCGCCTGCCTCCATGGTCACATCTTGACCGCTATCAGCGGTACTTTATTGCGTACACTATTAGAAAGTCTCTACGCAATTCGCCTTTGCCGGCGATAGCGATAAAGCATGTCGGAGTAAAAGTGCATCGGCCGGCAGCGAGTGCCTCGCGTAATTTAGAGCAGTGGTTCTTCCATCCTTTGTTCCTACGGTAATATCAGAGCCATTCAAACACTTCTTTCCATAACTTGGTTTCGTCACTGACGATTCAAGTTTCCGAAGTTTCATTTTCCATTTTCAGTGTCAGTAAAACTGATGTTTCATTTCCCTGCCTGTTAAGTCACAAATAGATAAGAAATTCATATCTAAATGATAAATGGCCGGTTTTTTAAAAGAAATCTTTTCATAGCCTGGATTAAGAATGGAATCGAAGAGTTTAATTTTGGGACAGAACGAAGTTTACGCGTCTCGACAAGGTTAGTGCGAAGAACCGCTGCTCGGTAGAATATCGAAGGCAGTGCGGCGGTGTGTCCTTGTAGCCTCGTCGCACTCGTCGATCTCAGCCGCATTCGTAGAGCACTGGCTCGCACCGGCCATTATCGTAGTGGCGGGAATTTTTCGCGATAAGCCGCGGAAAGCTCGCTGCTGCCCACCTGTTTGCCTATCGAAAGCCCACTGGTCCACTTCTCCGGGCCGAAGGATATATGTCTGGGCGATGCTGATTTGTCGCCCGGCAGTCCCGTCTTCGCGCCGAGTGTCGAGCGGTGCCCAGCGGTGCCGCGCTCGCGTAAGTGCCGCCCTGACTTACAAGTGTCCGATAGGGAATTGAACTCGAGCCGGAATACATTTCCCGCGCTCTTGGCATCGCTCTTTTCGTCACTCGGCCTGGAGGCTTTCGACATTCGGCCAAGTCGGGAAGAGTCCCTCGCGATACAAACTTGACACTGATGGCACTCTTGCCTGGAGTGGAGCGCTGTTGTTAAGCAACAGTGCCCTTAATGCCAGTGGTGTGTCCACTGCCAGGGGCAGTGGACTCCTCGCGCTCCGAATCGTTTCCGAGGGAAAGAGGGTCATTCCTACGTTTCACCTGGGGAACGGTGTTACAAGAAGCTCGGTCGATTAAAACTCCATTAGGAGAGCGCGTAGGAGTGAGTGCAGGAGGAGACTCGACTTTAATGACTCTTTCCGGATAAACTCAAGGTGGAATTAAGGCTAGGTTACATAATGGGCTGGGAGTGTTGCGCGGCGTGTATCGGGGGCGCGAGGCCACCTTTTTCCACCTTTCGTCGAAGCTCGCCTCTAATTATTTCGCGAGTGTCCGGCTCTGTTTCTCGCGTGTGCTCCGTCTAGCGTGACGCTTACCTCGGAGAAACGTGTCGAACATGAGCTCGAGACGTCGCCTTATCGAGCTCTCCCTAGACACACGTACACGCGCACACCACGTCATACCGAGCACGCACCTACGTGTATATGCATACAGACGGCTTTGTCGCGAAACTTTGGTGTCCCGATCGCGGATAGCGGCTACAAATTATTCCCGGCACGCGACCCGAGTCTCGCTCGGAGAGCCGAGAGCTCTTTTTCTCGCCGGCTGCGCTGCCAAATGAAAGTAAAACGCGGAAGTGAAGCAGCGCCGCACGCTCGGACAGCTCGAGAAGAGTGCGCCGATAATTTCGAGGGAGGTAGAGCAGTTCCCGTTTGCGGCCGCGCGATGCCGTCGCAGTTGGTCCCCGGCGCTGATGCGATTAAAGTCATTAAGGTGCGGGATTGACATTGCGGATATCGGACCGCGCGCCTTCGATATTGCCGGTATTAAGGGGAATGAAGAGATTGACACTCGAGGTATTAAAGTGCACTGCACTGATCTCTCTTTTCGCAAGCCTCTGCCTGGCCGATGGTAATGTCAGTCACTCGATTATTCCATTTGGAGACCGGCAATTTGGCTAATACGCTGAAATTGGCATGGTCCGGTATCTAGGCCGACGTGATTAGAGGAGACGGAGCATTGTAATTTACTGCCCGCTGCAATATCGCTGCCTAATTTATTGCTGTTTTCAATGATCGCGAGATTCATTAGCTCGTCAGAACCGAGCCAGAATAGAGTACGATCGTAGGAAGGGAGTCATTGGACTCTTTTCCTTTTTGCCACTACTTTGCTAGATCGATCAGTCAAAAAGGCTGCGGTAATTAAATCATGTAACTACCATTTCTCCTATGGCAACGCCGATCGAGCTGAGTATAAGGAGCTAATTTACTGACTTAACGATCGTAACAGGCGTTTAACTCGGTGTAACTTGGTACACCTGGGGCACGCTCGAGACATACTTTTCCCCCGATTTTTTCCCCTTGGACGGAATTATGCGAAGGCGTAGCGAATCGCGTACATACGGATAGGCCTGTCTTTTACCCTATTACGCTATAAATTAGACTTACGATTAGAAAGTCCCGAGCAACACCACGCGAACATACCCTAACGAGTGAAACTCCGATCCACGTGGCGTCGGGTGGTGCTCGAAGCTCCAAGCTCGGCATAGATCAGTGCTAATCATTGGGAGTACGCAGTGCCGATGCCCAGTGTGATCTAGAAAATAGTAGCTCGGCAGTCCCGTGTTAGCGGGCCCATTAAAATTCCTTCGGCACACTTGATTTTTCCCCCGTTCCACGTGGTTTTCCGGTCAATTTTCACGAAGATCAGTGTTTACCCATCGCGTTATGAATTAGGCTCGGCATTTAGAAAGCGGCGTCTCGGCCAGGCGTGCGTGTCCTTTCGAGGCGGATTTTACGGCTGTCCGCGACTGGCAGATGGCGGCTCGGGGAAATGTCTTTTCAATATGCAGTAAAAGGGTGATGAAGTAATCGGAGACTCGATCCCCTCGAGCGATCGAGCGATCGAGCGGGTCTTTGCAGTAATTGACGCGGCACGCTCTCGGTCCTTGGAAAAGCGAGAGTGTCAGTTGATTCGCAAATGGGGTGTCAGTGAACCTTTACGTCACTCATCGGCCAATTTTTCCTGCGTTCTCGTTAAAGAGGAGCGCTCTCGGCAGCTCAGTGTCATGCGCGGGCAGAAGTGCGCGGAGTTGGCGCGGTTGGCATTTCTCATTAAAATCGAGCGAGCGCCGCGGCGGCCTGGCAATGTCTCCGGGCATCCTCGTAACTCGTCTCGCGCGCCCGTAACTTTCCTTCCTTGTTCCGCGATAAATAACTCCTCGGTTCGGCGCGCGGTCCACCACTGGAGGTTCCAGCCGGCCTCGGAACCCGGGGCGCGACCGCCGGCCCACTCTGATTAATCAAGAGACTCGCGAGATGATGGCCCAATGGCCGCCAGGTTCCGAAGCCGCCGTGAAAGGGAGCCCAACTCGCGCGCTCTCCCTCGCTCCCACCCCTCGACAAGACAAAGCGGCTCTCCTCGTTCCCTAGACCGATGAAATATCGAACATCTTTGACGAGAGCTCCCACGGAGAGTAGAGCCACTTGAAATGCCTGGACGAATGCACTCGACCTGCTATTCGAGGAGAGGGAGAGTGAGAGGGTGTAATAGTTAAAATGTCAGGAGTAATTGCACTCATTTCCGAGGTCTGCATGTGTAATATGGCCCAGGGCGTATGAGTTTCGTTATTAAGCCTCGGAGTGTGTGTGCTGGAACGTATTATCAGTGTCAGGAGGCTCGGACATGATTTTAAATAGTTTTCGCGTGTACAGACGCGCAAGTTGGTGTCCGCTCCGGGCTAGATAAATGCGGGGGCTCCACGCGGTATAATTGGTCCTCGAGTGACACTCTCGGGCTTCGTGGTAACCGAGCATCTCCCAGCGATTGCACCGAACCAATCATGTAATCTGCGCCGGGCGATAATTATGCGGGTCACTCCGGGCCGATTACGCAACTGGGAGCGCGTCGATCTTTCGTTTTCTCGCGGACTCTATTTATCTGGCGGAGAGAGCGGCCTGTTCCTCTCTTCCGCGGTGAACACGCCTCGCTGGATACTTTGGGATTGTACTTTCCAGCTGGACTCGTGCTCTAATCTCTCGGCTGCTACAATACGTAACTCGTGCTTTTTCTAGTCACACTTGTAGGCGTGCAGTTGCGAGTCGAAGCGCCGCGCAAAATTCAACTCAGACTATCCTTCATTCACAAAGTCGGTGTATCCGAGTCCATCTTCGCTCGCCGCGGTAAAAACGCCGAGTGTTACGTTGGTGAGCGCGATATCGTTTGCATCTAGCCGGAATAGAAAGTCTCTCACTCTCGGAAGAGATTCCCGAACGGAGTGTATTCCCAAGAGGAGCGAATGATTCCAGTGAGAGTCAAGGCTTCCTTCGACAAATTCCTCGTCCGTCAAAAGGATACCGTCCGACGGATACACCTATAAATCGTGCTCGCTTTCGCGGCAGAGAAATCTTTAAATAAGCTCTCGGCACTGGAGAGGTCTAGCGAGCGCGCGCGCGAGTCACAGTGCACCGAGAGTCAGTGAGTGAGTGAGTCGAGTCTCCCGGGTCTCCAAAGCAGCCCCCCCCCCCCCCCCGAACCTTTTCCGCCGCTCCGTGGCGTTTGTTGAGTCACTAGTACGTTATGCGCCGATAAACTGTCGCAATACATCAAGCCGCAACAAGTTATCGGCGAGCGGCCAGTATTTCTGGCCGGCATGATAATTACTCGTGAGAGCAGGCATCGTTCTTTGCCGGAATAGCAATTAGTTCCACATACGCGAGAGCGATTTCTAATTGGGAGCCCATTAACTCCGCCAGCCTCGCTCGCCTCACTGTTCTTCTCTTTGCCGGACGATCGAAATCCTGAGAGCTCCTTACCTATCGATATCACCCCAGGGGCGCCGATTATTAAATAGATTAGTCACACAATTACTCGGCAACTTTTCCAGCCTCACCTTTCGCATGTATCTGCCTCATTTCCGCCGGCATTGACGTAACAAGGCTGGCTTCGAGAGCGCTGGGTATCTGCCAATCAGAGAATGATCGGGCTAATTCGCCGAAAAGAGTGATAATTATAGATCGCGCACTGAAAGGATCGATTGCGCTCCAGATTTCTGGAAGACGCACGCAAGCCGGCGGCTTCTTGCTCGTACTTAGCTGGATAGGGAGTATAGTTGGGGATCGCGATTACAGCGTGCTCGGATTGATTTATATGCTTTACGTACTCCCCGGCGCTCTCGGGACTTTTTTGCCGGCACGCCAAACGTGTCCCTAGATTCCGCGCTATCGCGAATATAAATCAGCGCCGATTCCGTCGCGCTTCCTGGAGGCGTATGTGCACACACTTACGTAGGCCGCGTGTCGGTGAGGAGCGCGCGCCTCCCGTGGCCGCAACCGTTTTCTATCTGGATCGTCGGGCGGCTTTTTCTTACGCGAAACCGCTCGCTCGCCCGCTTTTCCACCAGCGACGCCGAAGTGCGATGCCGCACTTCGATACTCGTCGATAACTCTTAATGGATCCGTGTGTTTCCTTTAGCAGGCCGAACCCTCGATTCCTCCCCTCGGAGGGGGTGGGGGGCGTGCGCTACACGCTCCCATAAATCAGCAGAGTCCCTTATCGTGTTTACGAGTCTT
Organism: Crossocerus cetratus; assembly: GCA_963675795.1. Classification (NCBI taxonomy): domain Eukaryota; kingdom Metazoa; phylum Arthropoda; class Insecta; order Hymenoptera; family Crabronidae; genus Crossocerus; species Crossocerus cetratus. Next base: position 19,837,635 of record OY776665.1, on the reverse strand, counting down.
CTTAATTATATCGGCATTTAATATGTGCGCGGGAGAGTAATTTATTCGCGCGGTACGCTTCACCCCTGAGCGCTCCTCTAATCTACTTTCTAAGACTGGCTGGACTCGTGTCGCCCGATGCTTTTTGGTATCGGAGTCGGCGTTTTTCGGAAATCGCGCTGATTATTTATCCGAGCGGGCTCAGTGAATTTATTGACTGGTCATGCCGGATGTGGAAGGGGGTGAGAGTATATTAGAAACTTGGGCTCGGGCGATGCGTCATCCGCTGGTTCGGCCGAGTTGGGTCGACTTGTGCTCCAGCTGTCACTCGAATGAGTGCCGTCACTAATCGGAAACGGCCACCTACGTACTTTCCAGTCATTGTTCCATGCTTTTCATTGAATGATGCTGGAATATATTACGCAGCTAATTCCCTTTGAGCGGGAGATTGGTCTCGAAAGAGTGACCCGTTGATTTGTTGACGCTCGATGAGATTTACGCCTGGTTCACTAGTAGTCCGGGAGACTGGATTTCCCATGAGTTGCGCAGATTAGTACTGCAGAAGCTATGTAAGCTCGATCTCGATACTCGTGGGTATTGATATTTATCGATAATTCTAATGACCCTGCCAACCCGCGATTACGCCGCTCGAGCGATGAATTATGGTCTGAGGCGCATCAGTGGCGCTCCTTATGTTCGCATTTTGCGTCTTGCTTCCACAGTCGGGATAAAACTATCAGAGAATTTCCACATTCGAGTGAGTCTATCTTCAGATCAACACGTATCATCAGTTTTCCAATTTATTACATTGACCTCAATAAGTACTGTTTACGAAGCTGACCTGCCCCTAAAGATAGACCTTTCTTCTACAAAAATCAAGAGTCGGAACTCAGAAGCCTTAGTCATGGTATTATAAGTAGTCAATACACATTTTTATCTCGGTTTTTCCAGTGTTTCGTCGAGTCACGCCAGATAAAGTGACCCAGTCGGATGTGTTAATGGGGTTTACAATATTCCAATTCAAAGCTAGTCCGGCGACGGCCGTAACACGGTAACGCGCGACTCGGCGCACAAATTGACCGATCGTGGAACTCGGCTAGCAGGTATAACGGCTACTCGTCGCTGGTTCGTCGAGGAGATCGGCGCGCAGCGAGCGCAGCCTGTGCGAGAGTGCGAGAGTGCGAGAGCACGCATGCATCTCGCCGAGATGCTCTCACATGTGCGGCTGGCACGAATGCACGTGTAGGGCCGCGCGCGTGTCGTGATCCGGCTCGGAGAGACTGGTACACGTGCCAGGTTGGCCGTGAGATAGAATTGGCTGGCACTATATTTGCTAAGAGAGCACTGCCAGTCAAGAGCATCCCACACGACAGTACCGAAACTCGACTACTCTTTGTATTAGTACTGATTTTGCGGACGGTAGGAGATCGATTCCAGCTCGAATTCAACCGCGAGTTTTAGGCCAGTAGTTTCCGGGCGTGCCGGGCATTGTGGCGATTCGCGGAAAAGCCTTTAATTTGCAAGACCAGTCGGACAGGTTTCTCGCAACAATAACATCGCGCCGATAGCTGCAGAATGCGCCGCGCGGAGGAAAACAGGTTCGCCCGGCGCGCGCGCGCCTGCGACTCTAACTAACTAAGTGAGATCGCAAGGTGCCGCCGCGTAGATTACGTGTGTATTCCTCAATTACACGAAACTCGAGGCGGCGCGGCGTGATCTCACGCCGGGGTTACATCAGCGAGTCCTCCCGGGACATCGAATTCGTCACTAGGTGGAAGTCGGCCGAGAGCGGCGGCGGCGGCGGCAGCTGCATGCTCCTAGTGTGGCCGGGCAAATATGAAAGTCCGTCGCACGCGCTAGCGGTGATAATTTATCCCGTACACGTCATTTTTCGCCGCCGCTTTACAGCTGTACATTCGGCCGGCTGGAGAAGCCGCTGGATATTGACAGGTAATTAGAGAGATAAACATCGCTGGTCCATCCCGAGCGGTGTGCGCCGGCTTACATAATTCCCCGATTTTTCCCTAATCCCCGAGAGTGGCCCCGGGATAATTGCGGCTAACGGTACATCGCGCCGTCCTCGGTGTATTATGCAATTCCCATAGATTATCGCCGGGGGCGCAATTTATCGGCGGCGCTCGGCCGCCTTGAAAATCGAGCGGTTGCTCTCGGCCGGTGGGGAGAGTTTGCACGTCGGGGCGAAACTAGAACGATCTCGGCCATCTCGATTGGCAGGGCAACTCTCGGCACTGTTATGCCATAAATAATTGGTCACGATCGCGAGCGCGCGCGCGTTCGCTATCGCCGAATCCCTGACCGCCCTCTGTTTTGCCGACGCACGTGCATTCCTAGTCGCTTGCATTCGAGAGTTTGGAATTATCTGTCGATTTCTCCGAATACAACGTCGATGGTACCGATGATGGTTACAATGTCAGCTATGAGGTGTCCCTTAGCCACTTCCCTCAAACTAGACAAGTGGGCGTAACCCGGTGCTCTGATTTTACACCTGTATGGCTTGCTCGTACCGTCACTCACGAGGTACACACCGAATTCACCCTTCGGCGCTTCGACTGCAGTGTACGTCGCGCCCGGTGGCACTGTGAATCCCTGGGAGAAGAGCTTGAAGTGGTGAATGAGCGCCTCCATGCTGCTCTTCATTTCAGTCCGATAAGGTGGCACGATTTTTGCGTCGTCCACCCTTACTTCGCCCTCCGGCATTTGGTTCAGACACTGATAGACAATTTTAAGGGACTCCCGGAGTTCTCTCATACGGCATAGATACCTTGAGGAGGATTGCGAGATTGTCTATAGATAATCGATATGCACGACGCCAGTCATCGAATTCACCGAAAGCTTACCTGTCGTAGCAATCGCCGTTCGTTCCCACGGGCACGTCGAAATCGACGAACTCGTACGCATCATAAGGCTGAGCCTTCCTGAGGTCCCACTTCTCACCAGTCGCTCTCAGCATCATTCCACTGTAGCCGAATGCATGAGCATCCTTGGCCGACACCACGCCTATGCCCTTCTGCCGCTGGGTCCAGATCCTATTCTCCATTATAATATCGTCGACGTCGTCTAGCCTCGATGAAAATTTGCTCGCCCACTCGTAGATGTCATCCATAAGGCCGAGGGGTAAGTCGAACGCTACTCCGCCGGGTCGCACGTAAGCGGGCATGATTCGAGCGCCGCTTACACGCTCGTAGAACTCGAGGAGCTTTTCTCGCTCCTCGAAGCACCAAAAGAAAGGCGAGATCGCACCGCAATCCACCCCGTGGCAGCCCATTCCCAGCAGGTGGTTCAGGATTCGTGTGATCTCGGCGAACAGTGCTAAAAGAGAGTGTATTTCAATTTTTGTTCCACTGGGACGAATTAGCGCAGGAAGTTCATTGTTTACTTCTGATGTATTTCGCTCGCAGAGGTATCTCTATGTTGAGAAGCTTCTCGATCGCCAGGGAAAAACACTGCTCACTCGCCATGGCAGACACGTAATCCAAACGGTCGAAGTATGGCAGAGCCTGTAGGTAGGTCTTGTTCTCGATCAGTTTCTCGGTTCCGCGATGCAACAAACCGATGTGCGGATCGGCCCGCATGACAAGTTCGCCGTCGATCTCCAAGATTAAACGCAGCAAACCGTGGACCGAGGGATGCTGAGGCCCCAAATTAATGCGCATATTCTTCTTATCGGGTACAGGGATGACCGTCGGAGGTGCCCATTTTATTTCCGGGTTGTACAATAACGGTCGGTTGTAAAACTCGAGGAACTGTTTGTCGGGCTGCCATTGACGGTCTGCCGTGAATCTTATACTTGGTCTGCATTATGTAGATATTGTTCAGGTTAGAATAGGTTACCTCGAGATAACGTAATTTGGGTATAACAATCTTAAAGGTAGATTAAATTACTTATTGGTACTTGTCAGACTGCCAAGTCTATTAAACAGAGTCTTTTCTTTCCAAAATCCTGTGACCCTTCGGAGGAACATCGTTAATAAGTAAACAACCGTCGTTGCTGATTGATGACAAGACTTCCATTTGCCGTGGAATCAGATCAACATCAGCCAGCACTGTCACTTGTTTCCCCCAGTGTCAGCTATATCTCGCTTGGGTAGATTGTGTACTTACTCGTCTGAAATCGAGTCGGACTTTAATTAGAAGGCACCTGTGAAAGGGAAAACCGCCGGTGGCCTTCCTGCCCTTTCCCTTCGCTTCTCATCGGATGGACGCGAACAGATACGCCGCGAGAGGATGATTGAGGTACGCGATACCCCATTCGGCGTTTAACGAACGCGTCTTACGTGGAACTTGAGTTATGCTAATTAACAGGGGGATTATCGGAGATCGGCATGCGATCGTCCGCTATCTGGTAATCGGCCATTTTTCCAGATTCCGCCGGCAATCACCTGACAACCCTGAACTTTACTTTTCGACTGCATTCGGAGGAGATATCCTTGGCAGATTTCTTATTCGACTTCTTTTACTCCCCGAGTCTAACTGAAGACGGAACTGCGCGCGATGTGTGTCATACGTAAGCTCAGTGCAATTAGGGAGCATATCCTCGCAGCGATGCGCGCCGTGTTCGGCTGACATTGCTCGGAGGCAGTGTGCGCTACCGATTATCTGTACGTGTAATTACTTCTCATGGCCGTCGGCTCATTATGCAGGCCCGCACCAACTTATTTGTTTTACTCCCGGTCAATTATGCAATTATGCCCCTGCCGCCGTGGCTCTCGGGCGAACAGGTTCACGACTGCGCTCTATCTACTCGCCGGTAGATCGAAAACACCCGGCGACCATTCCCTCTCGAGGCCGAGAGCTAATCAGTCTATACCCCACTCCGCACTGCTCTGCCAGCCCAATCAATGAACCTTGAGAACAGTTTTCTTTTATTTATTCATTCATTGGAGAACTGTCGAGCCGAATACGTCGGACCACCGTGCTAGTCGGATTAAAAATTCGCCGGGCACTTTTCTCGCATATCTCTCGCCGGCCGGCTCTCGAGCGTCGCACTACAAGTCTACAAGTCTACAAGATGCGTGCGCGCGGTACTCGTGCGCCTCTAAATAGAAGCCTCTCGAGAGCGAGTCTCCATAAATTCAGGCTAAGAACTTTCGTCATAGCCGTGGCATTCTGCCTTTTTTTCCCTTCCTTTTTTTTTCTCGCCGGGCATTAGCGATCAAATTCGGCGTGGGGCTTAAAGCCCTCGGTCGTCCGGGTAAGACGGCCATCCGGAGATCGAGAGTCGGTGGCGCGCATTCGGGAACACCCTTTTCTCGCGCTAGAATGGCCTTCCCGCGAGAGGGAATCCTGTCGGTTGCTCGTAAAGCCGGGCTTTACTGCGTTTCGCGTGCAGTATTTAAGCCTGAATTTATATCCCGTCAGGCTTCATTTATATCCCGCCGCTCTCGGTGCGCCTTTAACAGCTCGGTCCCGTTCCTTACTCCGCGGCGAGTAACGCACGCAATTAGAGAGTAATTAGCTTCGGCGACCCTGCGATCTGTCACGTGTTCATTGCGGTACCCACGAGCATTCCTGGATCCGCACTTCTAATGTCTGTATTAGCCGCGACCGCCGAGCTGCATGCCGAGATGATATCGAGTGTAGTGGAGCTTCTCCATTTCTGCGCGGAAAGTAGCGAGAAGGGTATAGAAGAAATGAGGTCTCTTCGCAAGAATGTTTCCTATGCTTAAATGGCCATTGAGATTTGTGCAGACAGCTTTACAATCTAGTCAAAAACGGAAAAAAATATTGTGCGAATTCCATTGGCTGTTAGTGAATTTTTCTTGCTTTCAAAAAGAAGTCTGCATCCTTCTGACCGGTCAGTAATACGCGTAGGTAGTCTTGACAGGGGACCGCCACTAGCGGCGAGATAATGCCGGCGATATTGACAGGTAGCCAGTCATATAACGTGTCGCACGTTGATGAGCAGCTCGAGGTGGCATTCCACCGCGGAGCTTCTCATACAGCGTTCACACCAGGATGACGGACCCCATTCTCTCGCTCGGTGGCTCGGACTCTCCTCCTCCTCCGGCACGGCCGGTTGCTCAATCGTTATGCAAGCCGGCGACTAATTCGTATAAAGGCGGCGCTCATTAACTAGGAATTCTGTATCACCCGCATCAACACGCCGCCCGACGATTGGCCGCGCTGCAAGAGACGAGCGTTTCTCGCCGGTGACGTAAATGGGCCGGCGCTCGGGCTATCGTTAATCAAGAGCGACGGTGGTCCACGGAGTTCCCGGCCGATTCACCGAAAGCAGGTTTTCCTCCTCGAAATTCCCGCGGAGCGTGTCGTTTCCTGGATTTCTTTATTAGGAAATTTTCGACCGCGGCGATCGCAGGTCTGTTGAAAGTCGGTAGCCGGAGGTCCCCGGTGGAGGTCGAAAGTAAAGTTGGCCGTTTGTCCCATTACATCAATTAACCCCGCGCGGCCGGCGGCTCCGGGACTAATTATCGCAAAGGCGACACTCATTAACCGGCGATCATACGTCGCCCGCATGCTCGTACCAGTGCGCACCAGGGAATCGGGGAGCCGCGGGAGGAACGACGGCAGCTGCTGACCTTAAGGACACCCGGACTCTCCGCGGCGCAGCCATCAGCGTTGTTTACCGAACGCGCTCCTTATTAATTATCGCGCACGACGAAAGCGCGGTAGATCGGCGCGCCTATTAGTCATCATTCATCAAGTACCAGCCGCTGGAATTCTTATTCCCCGTTGATGCGGTAAGTGGCGAGGTTCGGGGAGGGATGTCCGTGGCCAGTTTGACCTCGGCTGGTTACGCGCGATGTCGGTGCGTTCTGTACACAGGCTCGATTCTGCTTTGGACGATCGACGGCATTATAATCAGTCGGATCGGGTCATCGACCGGCTCGAGCGAGTGTGTCACGCTCATCGAGTCGCGAACACTGTCATCGTTTTCTTATAGCGAGCGCGCGCGCGCGCGCCGACCTCACAAATCGACGATAGCCCACGCTGCCAATTAATCATTAATCAAATCCAATGGACCCTCGATACTGATATATTTCTCTGGCGAACCTCCCCAGAGGATGAAGTCGTGCTCGCGTGCGAGAAATAGGGAAAGTGTTGGTTGTGCTAGTGGAGCTGGTGCTCCGGTTCCAGTTTCTGGTCGCTCGGATTCAGCACAATGCATACATACGTAGATAGGTAAAAATGTGGGAAGGAGTGAGGGCGTGTGGAGGGTCAGATGGCACGGGTGCTGCGCACAAAGGCAATATGATCCTTTCGCGGAGGATCCTGCAATGTAATCTTGGCGCGATCCTGTGTGGGAAGATCCCTCGCGCGCCTCCTCTTAAGAAGAGACTCTCTTCTTCTCCCTTTGCTTTCTTTGCCCGAGCGCTACGCCCTCGGCCCTCCGGCCCTTTTTCCTTCTATGACTAGCTCGATTCCGTTAATCCTTCTTCTCCATTCGGCCCCTATCGCCTGCCAAATTTCTCCCTGCCATCTGCTTCTGCAGATAGTCGCTCGCCACGGCCTCACTTCGATACGAATAAACGGGAAACAGTGCTGGAATGACGACTAGGGCGCGAAAACTGTGCCGATGGAGTATCATGAAGTCGTGCGCGACTTTAGGCGCCACGTCTGGACCCCGGGATCATTAAAGTGGGTTAGACGTTTGACACTTGGAGCACGCTGCCGTGAGTGGCTCTTTGCCGAGGCATATTCGTGACCCTGCGATAAGATAATTTCGCCAACCACCCAGTCAACCAACACACCGGGCCCTCCTCTCTCCTTCTCCCTCGCTCTCTCGCTACTATCTCTTTTCACTTCCCGACAACTTGTCCAAATTCGATTAGCACGTGTTGCTCGCTCTGCTCTCGCGTAACGCAGCTACAATTGCGAAAATTGATTACGCAAATCACGTACGTCCATCATTATCGAGTGGCTTGGGATGAGGCAGCGGCTCGATGGAAGCAGGACGGCGAGATAAGATTCTATCGGGATGGATTTCTATTTCACCGCGGGCGAAAATTCGTTTCCACTGTGGAAAATTGATAAATCACCTACCGCGAAATTGAACTGCGGAGTAGTTGTGGGTGAAGCGTCGATATCTATCGAGAAATGAGGTCGATTATTTATTTTAAGAGCGACGGATGTCGTTCCACTTTTCTCCGAGCGCGCGCCGCCTACGTCGGACAACAACCAGCTCTCGTGCAGGCATTCTCCTTGTCGAGCGAGTCGGATAGAAAGGCAAATGCACTCCCGGCAGCGTAGCAGATGGCGTGCCGCCCGCCGAACGGCGCGCTTTCGCTGGGAACGTACCAACAGAGTCTTCGATTTTTTCCGGCGATTCGCCCAATTCACGAGAGAGTGCACCTTACAGCTCGATCTCAAACCTTCAATTAAACATTCTAATCGCACTCTATCCAACAAATCAATTTCGACGAAATAATAATCCTAATCCTGCGGGATTATTAATAATAATCCTGCGGGGGTTGGTGAAAACTTGTGGTACGTCGCGAGGGTAGAAGTAATGGAGGGCAAATTGAATAGACTCGATGGAAAAAGCGGGAACGATCAGTATGCGCCGGGAGTGCAGACATGTCGCGGCAATTGAAAGAAACAGCCCTTCGACAAGCGTTGCAAGTTGGACGACAGGGGTTGAGGGGGTGACCCAGTCGACCCGAGCGAATAAGTCGTCGATTTTGCAGGCAGTGCTCGTATAAAAGGGTTGCTGATCGCCAGCCAGAACATATTGGCTCTCTCTCTCCCCCTCTAACACTCAAGGAGAATGGTGCAGTGCTCTTTCTCTCGTCGCTTGCTTCTTCCCCCGTCTGGTGGAAGGGATCGACGGTGGATTTCTTGCCGGGAGCCGAGAGACGACGACGACGGCGACAAGTTGCCGTATTAGGAAGGGTCCGCGGCGCTACCATCGTCAATAGAATTCCCAATGAGCTTATTGAGAGTCCTCGTTGCAATTGCTCGGTTATGAAACCGAGCGCACTGAATGCCGCCGAGCTGAATTCCAACCCGCGGAAAAAGGGACGTGCGCGCGCGTCCGCAGTTTCTCTCGATGAATGGCGGCCACCGCGAAAACAGGACGAGTTGCTCCTTCGGCTGCTTCCTCGGCTCTGCTCTTTGATCCAGTTCGTACGCGCGCATCCTTAGTTTATTTTTAATCTCCGGCTACTTCGACATCGCACACTCCAACTTTGTTGGAATCAACCGTCTTCCACGAGTGTCCACTGGATTCCAAATCATCTTCTCTATTCTATACAAAGTAGAATGTCAGTGTCCGAGCAGAGTGTTAGAGAATATTCCGAACGCCGTGGCGAAGTCTAATCAATCATTCCGGTTTCATCGCTAACCAAAGCTCCCATAAAGAAGTCCTCACACTGTCTCGGCCACGATTTTCGGCAATCTCGCAACCAGCAACCCGGCAAAGTTTCGCGCCCGATAAAAGGGAGGGGGGGGCGTCGTGAGGGCAAAATATCGGCGGTTTATCGGCGATATGCATTGGCCTGCTCGTAAATTCAGTTTTCAGCGAGTGCCCGGTCCCCGTAATGTTTATTTATGAGCCGGTGTCCACGGGAGCAGCGAGCACACACCAGCGGCAGCCAAGAGCAGCCGCGCGGGAGTCGTGACCATATCGTTACGACACTTTCTGCCAATGCACCTTGAGACTGCGAGCCCGGAGGTAGGCCGGGCACAAATTTCCAGCGGGTTTTCATGGCGACCTGGATTATTGGCGTTTCGAAACGCTCCCATTATTATGCGAGCGGCAGGATTAATGGGGTTTGGGAGCGCGCGGTGCGCGTACACACAGCGATCTCTGTTCCCCGGCGAAGCCGCTCTCCTTCTGACAAGGAATTAAGTAGAAAATCGTAATTACCCTCGTTCAATGTAATCGCACTGTCATCGCTGATTTAGAGGATACACCGGCGAGCGCAAGGCTACAATGTTAACTCCCCTTAGGAAATGTCGAACGTGTCCGGACTCTAGTCTCCTCGATTGCATATACGCGCGCGCGCGCGCGAGCGCCGCTATCAATTGTCTGTCTGGTGGTACGGTTGGTTGGGTAATAGGAAATTAGTCGGTTTGCTTTAGGGACTTGCCGATTTCTCCCGAGTCATTCGTCCTCTCCTGATAGCCTGCCGCGGTGTGGGACGCAATTATCTCGAGCATACTGGGGAAATACGTCTTCCGGTGCTTGTAGCAGCCTCCTCGAGACGCTCGGGCCGCTCTGTCGCGGATTGCAACGTGCGAAACAATGCAAGGGGCTGCGATAAATAATGCGAGGCAATACGGGCCGCTTCGGGGACATGGAAAGGAGAGGGCGAATAATGGCGATATTCCGAGGACCCCACGGCGATTTCGCTCGCTCCCTCCCTCTCCCCCCTTCGCCCTTTCTCTCTCTCTCTCTCTCTCTCTGCAACGGAGTTCCTTCTTCCCTTTTCGCGGTCGGACGGTGGTAAATTTCGGAGAGTTCTCCCTTGGTTGCTCGCTCGTTCTCTCTTTCGCTCTCGCCGTGCGGTGATACTATCGGGCCGAGCCGCACTGTCTCGGGCCCAGGAAACCGAACTTTATTGCCGTTTTTATGTCCCCCGTGGGAGACGCAGACAAGTTCTCCGCTCTGTACGCTGAAATTCGGCAAAGAATGGCCGTGCCGCGACCGTTTCTCATAAGACGACATGCTGCCTCGCGAAACTTCCTCCTCGCTCGGCCTGCCCTGTAGCCGGTTCCAGCGTGAACCTTTGACACAAGTATTCTGAAATGGTTCTTTGGGGTATGCGAACACTCAACGTCTCTTGGAACGCTTTCTCATTTTAGTTATACTTTTTCTCCCCATCTTATAACGATTGAAACCTTGTTGCGTGAAATTTGCAGCAATTTTTCCATACTTGTAGTTGCAGGAGTGAAAGTACTCGATCTGGTTTGTTCACGTGGAAGATCGGCTTGTGTCATACGATCATGATGAGACTTTCTTCCACCGAAATCGAGACCTCGTCCCGGGGGACGCAGATTCCTGAGCGCACGATCTCTACTTACGCCACAGGCGACATAATCAAATCTGTAATTGTAAATAAGCAGACCTGTTAAGGCGCGGGTCTCGCGTAACTTCGAAAATACAAGCTGGATCTGGAGTTATGTGAGATGTTTCCTTTAACTCGCTCCTTTCGATTTATCTCGAGCGAGCGAGCGAGCGATTCGCTCGCCGGGAAAGAGCACGTAGACCGAGTGTACGATTCGAGTACTACGTCGAGCGGCGCACACTACGACACGATTTTCCAGAAGCCTGGTGAATCGAACATTGCCACTCGATCGGTGTCACCCAGTGATCCTTGAACGGTGATCGTGCGTGCACGCTCGATCGGCGTACACGCACTCGGCCACCGCTCGGCCAAGATCGCGCTACCAAACGCCTCCGCGGTTTTCTGCTCGCTCGCGCACGAGATTCTTCTCCATACCAAATTCCAAAGTCTTTTGGTTATCGCATTTTCCTTGTGGACTTGAGATCTGTGTTGCGTCTGGTTAAACGAGAGGATTCACGCATTTATCTGACTGGAACAAGTGAGTACTCGATGTAAGAAATGTGATCAGTCGTATTACTCCACCGCGGCTTTGAGTTATTTGAATTATTGGTTTACGGCCTACCATAATTAAATTAGATAGAATCTTGACGATTTGAAGACTGTCAAGCAAACGTCGGATCTTAATCTCCGACGACAGGCAAACTTCCTGTTTCGAGTGAGAATGTGTCGAAATCCTTGACTGGACGTAAAAAGCCACGGCAGCAGATGATCGAGCGTCTCGATTGGATAGGGCTCGTGCTCGAGACCACACTCGCCGCCGAGGTTTTCCACGATCGCCGAATGAACGGCAATGAAAGGCAGGAAAGAGCGCTCGATTAATTCAAGGAAACGATCTCACATTCAGATTTAAAAACAGGCTGGAGGTCTGCCGGTCTCCGGGAAAAGATCATGACCGCTTTTGGTAAAGCGAACTACTGTACAACTGGCTCCTACCTCGAAGGCCTGATTTTTCTGCCGAGAACGAAAGTTAAGTGTCGGTGAGTCAACGGAGGGTAAATGCGCGCGAATCGCCGAGTTTTCGTCCTGCAAGGTGGCTCACTCTCTGGAGAGCGAATCCTGGCAGAAGTCGATCGCGCGATATTCCACGAGCGTCTCGCGACGACAATCGATGATTTATTCGTGTCCAGTCTCGCCGGCATACGTGACATAAGTTTCCGTGTGAAAGTCTTTTAACGAGGGGCATTGTTCGAGTCGATCGGAAAAAAGCTCGAGGCACGCGCTCGCCCTGCCTTGTGCCTTGCCTTCGTGCAATGCCGCGCGGCACCGTTTCCCTAAGGCGTATTCTCTCGACGCAATCATTTCGTGCCTCACTTGGACAACCAGTATTCAATTCTGACACGCCCTACATATCAATAAACGCGCGTGACACGTATGGGAGAGTGCAGGAAGACTTGCTCGAAAAGGGGGCGCGTGTGCTGTGAAAATCGCTGCGAGTCCCATAAGAAAGTCGCCGAGTCTGCCAATGCAGGAATCTCGCGGCCCTCATAAATGTAAGTGAGAACTAGAACCTCTCGATCAATCGATAGTATTGGCCTTCTCGTCCGAACGCCACTGCGGATACAGGGCTCGATTGCCTGGCAGTTTTACGCTCGCGCTAGCGATAAAGTAAATGTCGCACCAGCTGCTCGAGCGGCGAGAATTTCTCGTTGCTTTTTTTCTATCACATAGTCGCGATTTGCGCTCGCGGCGGCCAAGTCATCTGCACTTTCGAGCCGAGTAAAAAGGCCGACGCTAGTGCGCGGGGTCAAAGATTGCAATGCCATCGGCATACGTTCACAGCGGTACACATGTAGCGATGATCCTCGAGAAAATGCCGCAAGATTTCCTCCCCATTGGCCGGAGCTACGCTGCGCCCCGGGGCGATGCCGCATTACGACCTGACGTCTCTGATAGGTGCCAATAGCATGTAACTTTGTTAATTACGGCTGGAAAGCCAAGGAGCCGAGCCAAGCGCCAATGAAGAGTTCGCTTTCTAATGCTATTTTATTCCCCGCGAATGGCGTTAAAGTCCCGCTGTAAAATCTTACATGAGAGCCAAGCGATCGCACCTGGATTCCAGTGGTGTAGCCCGCAGAATCCGGGATCTCTCTCGAAATAGAAGGGTGTTGGTCACACGTGGGGTCTTTCCCAGGACGTTCCGGCGCTAAGCACGGGGGCGTGTTGTTCTGCTCGTGCTCCTTCAACTAGACCGATTTGATCGATCGCTTAAACCGCGCAATGCGCTAGGAATTAACGCGATTAGTCGCACACTCGGCTAACTCCCATCATGTGTGAACAAGGGCGATATTTATAGTCCCTGTGTAGCGGAGAGGCGCCCCGAATAGCTACACTTTTAATACATCACTTCGTCCCAGTCAAAACTGGTCGACGCTGCATTAATTCCACGAAATACTCGGGTAAAGTTCCCAACTTTTCTATGTAATCGATGGAAAACATGGAAGGCGAGGATTTCCAATGATATTACGTTGTATTATTATTAATTTGTATTATTTCCCAGTGCCATTTGGTCTAACTCTTTTCTATCTGTCTATTAGGAGGAGATCGGCGAGATAATCGAGTCAGCACCCACGACTCCCCTAAGCATAATAGAGGAGCCCAAGTATCCCACGCAATCGATCGTCCAGGCTCCGAATCGTACGGGCGATCTTCCTAATACGAACTTGCTGCCGGCGAAGGCGTACATTCTGCGCCGGCAGAACTCTCTCGGCAGGAAGCCGACCATAGCGGGCGAGGATATCGGCGACTGGTCCAACAGTATACTCGCCGAGTTCAACACGATCATCGCGAACGAGCTGAACGAGCTGACGAAAGAGAGCTCGCAGAAGAAGAAGAAGGAGCCGGAGCGGAAACGGAGCAAGGAGGACGCGAGGGTGATACAGTACAAGGAGCTACTCAGTGAATTCGGCATCTCGGACAGTGAGAGCTCTTGCGAGGGCTCTTGCGAGGGTCCGTCGCTCGCCAACTATCGCCACTCGAAGGAGGCTCGCTCGAGGAGGAATGGGAAGCTGTTCGTCGATCTGCCCAAGCAGCAGATCCTCTTGAACTCGGACTACGACTACCCGGAGGACCGTCTCCCCTGCACGGAGAACGCGAGGAGAAAGAGCGGCAGTCTTCCCGAGAACCTCCAGGACCTCATAGTGAGGCGCGGCCGATATCAGGACGGCGATGCCAACTCCGATTACGACGAGCCGGATAATTTCGCGGCGATGGGTCTCCTCAAGAATCAGAGAGCCGCGGAGATAGACCGCAATACCTCTAGTCTGCCGTCGAAGCTGGGACACGAGCGCGACCATAGTTACGAGATACCAAAGAGAACCCTAGAGATAAGTGCCAAGTCCAATGAAGAGCGCGTCCCCGGCGAGCGGGTTTCCAGGCTGAACGCTTACATTAAGAAGGAGCAGGGCAAGGTCCTCGGGGAGAGCAACGCCAAGCTACCACCGAGGCAGCGAGCCGATCGCAAGGGAAGTCTGCCGATTAACCTCTTGAGCCAAAGGCGAAAACGACCCTCGCATCCCAGGCTCCAGAGATTCCGGAGGCCGGACGAGCAAGAAGCGATGGAGCCAGACTACGACGACGTGTTCGGCGCCAACGACGACGACCAACTGGCCAGGTCCAGGTCTCTGGACAGCAGGGTGCCGAGATCGGCGCCTGTCACTCCCACCGAGGAGAAGAGAGCTCCGTTCTCCAAACTCCTACGCAAGAGACATACACCTGTGTGCCAGGGGAATGTGGGTGATGTTGTGCTCGTGAGTGTCTCCTCCCTGCCCGAGCAGGACCTCCTGCGCCTCGAAGACGAGGGGACGAGGGACCCGCAGGGAAAGGGCTCTCGAATGAACTCTAAGGAAAGTCTGTCTAAAAAGAGAGCCGTATCCCCTTTGACTTTGCCCTCCGACATCTCGGCGAAGAGGCTGTCGGAGTCCGACAAGGATATTAGACAGATCAGTCCCGTCAGCCTCAAGAAGTTCACGCTCAGCAGGTCGAGGGGCAATGACGTCGGTGTAAGCTGTGATCTGCGAGTCGATGAAAATGAGGAGTCCAATGGGAGTCTTGATAGTGCTAGGTTCGAGGGTGTGGAAAACGATAGCAAGACTGCGGGCGATGAGCATAACTCGAGATCGGGCTCGGTAAGTTTCCTTTTTCTCTTAGACTTGGATGATAATCTCGTGCGAGCCTTGTGAAAAACAGTTGGAGAGTAGAATGCAAGGATTACGAAGAATGTCACGTATGATGTTACAGTTGCCGATCTCTCTGCACTCGCTGCTATCGAGATTTCGAAACGGTTCCACCTCCTGCTGCCCGAACAGCCCACCGGCAGATTCCTTCACCTGCTCGGACATGGCGACGCAAACTTCCCCGGCTATTTCGAGGAGCTCGAGCTTCACGTGGGTTAGTGACTGCGAGTCCCCACAAGGTAATTTTGCCTGGCCTTTGCCGCGCCCTTTTAACTCGACTACGCGTGCACTACTCTGTTACTTCATTACTGGGACGCTGCCTAAGAGCGATCTCTGATGCACAATAAAAGCCACTTACCGCAAGCTATTCTGGGCTGATGGAGAAGCTTGACAATATTGTCTCCAAGCACCTTCCAAATTTCAATGTCAATCAAATTTGGTTTACATATTCGCTGATATAACAATAGTAATAGCATTGATTCTCTCTAATAATAGCAGGATCCCACATGGACTCGCAATCGTTGCAAGACGAGAGCACATTGGATCCAGGCTCCCCGCAGGACACTGTGGACGACGACAATAGATCCTCATCCTCGTCACAGGATCTGCTGCAAAGCATGGACGAGATTTCCTCCGGAAGTCTCTCGCCGGATACGACCGACAGGGCGTCTCCGCTGGAAAGTGGCATCGGCACGGCGAGCCCTCCCCGCAGCACCGATCGACGTATAGCCAAGCGTAAGTCGATTACTCTCTCCTCCGCTCGTCGACAATCTCTCCCTTGTAATACTGCGGAATCATACCCCCGCGACGCAAATCTTTATCTCCGAGATTGTTCCTGACCTCATCTCGCATGCAATTCCCTCGCCGGAGTGGTAATAGTCGATCTGGTTTCTCTATCATCTCCAAGCTACCCAAGCTCTGATAGCAATTTCTGCCAAATCCCCACGTCATTCCCAGTGTTTCCCCAATTGCTAGAACACAGAAATACTCGTAAAGGAAGGTTGAACATATTGCAGAGAAATCAATAACATTAATGATTCATTGGCAAACCCTAATACGCGAGGAGAAAACGCTCGAGTAAAGTATTTCCGTGCACAAAACGCGCATGCAAGTGAGAGTGCCCACATGACTACTGCATTCCGAAGCGACGCGCGCCTGGAAATATCGCGCGAGGACGCGGCGAACTTCTCCCCGGGCATAAAGGCGGGCTTTGTCGCTCGGTAATTTCGGCCGCGTGTTAATAAGGCCCGCCGAGAGAAGGCAAGTGTGCGTCTCTTCAAGCAACAAATCTGACGACGCCCGCTTTCCGCGGGGCTCTGATTGCAGCCTCCACGTCGGCCAAGTGCCACCGCAAGGAGACCTGGGAGAGAATACGTCGCCGGCCATCCAAGCTAAATTCCCGGGGCGACAAGCACTCGCAGGACGTGTGGATCAAGCGCGAGAGCGTTCACACGCAGACCAAGGAGACCGAGGACCAATACATACTGCAAGATGCGGTCGACAGCAGCAGCGGCCTCGACGATTCCCTCCCAAGGATCAAGCCGCTCCGACCGACCAATCTACCGCTTTGTGAGTAAAAGCATCAAGTGTTAATCGCTGGAACCAATGCCCGTCAATACTGCACAATTCTCTACTGACGTGCAAAACGAGTCGCTGAAAAGCGCGCTACTTAAAGAATAAATATGCCATGATTGAATACCCTGACTGTTCTCTCTCGTGCGAGTCTCGGTGTTTGTCCTGGTAACATAACACGGTTTGAGACTCCCCCGGGATATGGAGATGTACTTGATCCTGGAGACCTGTAACCTGTACATATTGGAGCAGCGACATGCTCGATTAGATGCTACGTGATCGAACACTCTCCTAGTGTTAGCTTAATCTGTTTGCACGACAGGCTTGTCCACCACTGCCAGCAGCTCCTTGAGCTCGGGGGAACTGTTGGAGATCCCCCCGAGGGCGCCATCCTCTCCGTCTGCGGCTAGCCTACAGCTAAAGCCGGAGCCCCTGGCGGTCGAGATGGGTGGGAAGAGCAGCAGCGCACCCCTCCTGGAGAACGACGCCGAGAAAAGCAACGGGAAGGTGCCCGTAAGTAGAATTGGTCTCTCTTACCAGTTACCCCCCAGCTCCCAATTGATCCCGGATGGTCGGCCAAGTGTAATCGGGACAAGCGAGCGCGTATCAATAAATGCAAATCACTAGGATTTGCACGGGGCGATCGGTTGGACGCGTCGAGTTAAACGTTCCCGGGAAAATAAAGGCCTCAAACCCACGCGTAGAGGACTGTAGGAACAATGCCTGTACAGGGCTGGTTTCCCGGTTTGATTAATGCGGATCGGTAGATGAGTGAGGAATAGTCGATGGCGTGTGCCCGATCCTGCAAGGAGATCTGGCTGCGGTGCACGAGAGAGATGATTGCTTCAAGGGACATTTCCCGAGAGCATCGATAACGAGCACGCGAGAGTGGTCTCAGCGAGCAGACTCCTCGAGCACGAAGTTCGAAGTTTACTCGCACGCGCGCGCGCCTGTATGTATCATTTCGCGGTGAATGGGCGGTCATTAATCACGCGGCGGTAAGAGCCGTGTATGACATTTGGCATCGAGATTACCGGCGAGAGATACGTGCCTTCGACTGCCGCGGCGCGTTCGGTGATCCGCTCTTATGGCCCACCATTAGTCTCTGCCCACGTGAAACGTGTACGTTGCACGGCGCTGACCACCTCCAGCCATCCTTCAATTCGCACTGTATCACTGCCCCCACGATTTTGCCATGAAACTTGGAAAAGTCCCGTGCCAACACACCGAGCTCCAACACTCGGCCGATGCTCGAGCGAAGTCATGGAGTAAGGGAACTCTTACTTTTACCGGGGAAAGTTTCATTTGTCCACGGGGCCTAAATCGATGGGGAGGATACTGCGCGAGATCATTTCTAGTTAGACCGACTGATTCCTGCCTGTCACTCTCCATTTGCGTGTTCGCCATCGTCACGGTGCGCTGGTGTAAGTTATCGGGTTTGTAAATCGAGGGACGGGTTTCTTTGTACGACTTGACCTCCCGGTGTCCGGCGGCTGCGTGGGCCGGCGGGCTGCTTTCGTAAGATTGACACTTTGTTGCCGCGGTGGACCTTAATTTCCCTTTCACGACAGGTATCTCCACCTGCTACGAGGGTCGGCCTCGAATATCTTGCAAATTGGACCTGTTCCGTTCAATGGAAACCGATGGAACGCTCGTATACCTTGCCGCTACTTCCGCGAACCACCTCACTTTACTTTGTCTCCTTTACTTTCCTATTCCAATTATTCTCTCGTGTTCCCAGTGCAAAAAGCCCCCGCAGAAAGTTTGCTCAACTTTTTTTCCCTCCTTTCTCATATTTATTGAATCCTTTGAGCCGCGTAAGATCGCAGCAGCTGTGTGGGAATCTGTATCGCCGGCTGAAGTATGGATTGATCGTAGTCGAATACACTTTAGTGCTACCAAACTCACGCTTCTAATACACCCACCCTTTTTCTCCTCGCAATATATTACCGTCCTGCCAGTTTCGTCGCCCACTTTTTGCCCGGCGGGCAATCTTTCGTAAAATAATGTTACCGAGATGGGTCCGCGTCCAACTCGATCGAGGGCTACGCGATATGGACTGCGTGCACTTTTTCCCCTTCGATCTGATTAGCTCGAGCAATCTCATAGGATAATGATTTACCCTCCACCCACGAGATATTGGAGCACGCAAACGAACCGAGGTCCTGATGCAGATATTCCTCTGATCGTCTCCAGAGGCCCCACCATTTCTTCCTCCGACTAGTTAAAGTGCTTTTGCGCAAGTTTGATTTTGTCTGTGATTCCGGCCCTTTATCATGGAAATGGAATCCATCGGGGAGATGATCCGGCTGATGGCGCGCGCTGCCGCCGATGTTTATTTACGACGGCGAGGCTTTTTCTTGCGACACCAGACGTCCGGGCTCATCGCATCAAGTGCTGTCGATACTGTCGCGGTCATTATCATAAAATGGAGGGGTTTGTTAAGTCGCCGAGCCCTAAAGTTGCGATCGCAGCGGGACGCCGAGCCGAATGCGCCCTATCTGTCGAGAGGATCGGGTTTTCTTCACGACCTCGTTACGATTGATACTTCGTCGCTGTGGCGAGCTTAACTCTGATCGCCCCAGGTATCTCCACCTACTCTTCCCTCTCTCTCTCTCTCCCCCTTGGCATCGAGATATATATACCAATATCGCCCGGGTGTGGCTCTTCCAACCTCTCGCAAATTCATCTTCCCCCATCGAGAGCCTCTCTTTCTCCCCGGCCAAGAGCTGGTTGCTCGAGATTTTTTTCTTTGATCCTTCCAGCGCGGCCCCGAGTGACAGACTGTTTCCGCGCGTTGCTTTTTATAGCGAATTTCCTCTGACGCGTGAGACGTACGCTCGGGCCGGCGAGTATTTAGCGGCGAGGGAGTTAGAGGAGAAGACGCAATAGCCACGATCGGAACTCTATTATCCGCCTCTTCCTCGGGAGTCCTTTTCCCGATAGGTATAGGCAGGGAAAAGAGCGGCCAGGAGAGGAGATTTGCTGGCTATTGCCTCGTATGTCCCAAAGGCCGTAATAAATTCTCGTTTGTTGACGTTCTATGGGCAAGTGGCGTGCGCTGCTGCTATATTTATCCGGGAGAACGAGGGAGAGGGAGGAGAGGCTTGCCTCTCTTTGATATCAACTACCCCACGCGGACTTCGAGGATCGCGTCAAGAAACTGTCTCGCACCAAGGGATCGCACTCGGCCTCTTAACCCTTTCTTACACTCAGAGTACCATTTTTCTCCGATAACTCGGCACATGCGGAGAAAACCTCCAGAGTCTTTTCAATAGAGTCTCGTGGCCATCTTCTAGACAATGTTTTTCTACCGTAAAAACACTGGCGTGTTATTATAGCCGGCAAATAATAAACATGGGATTCCGCAAAACCTGGTGTCCCAGGATCTCGCGATAGACATTTCGATCTCCTGACGAATAACTACGCGCCGCGGTATCATAATTCCTGTGATAAAAACAACCCCTAGAATGGTAGCGGATTTTGTAAACAAGGTCAAGTTTACTCTGGATCGTATGTTCCATCCACAACCTTCTGCAAACATAATATTTCGTCATTTCGCGCAGTTGCGAGTTTTCTTTCGCGGTTGCTCCCATTGCGTCTGATTTCCTATACAGTTTCTTTGACTACTGAAGTTAATCAGTTTTCTGATATTCGTCACTTTTCGATCAGAGTTACATCGATCTTTGCTAGCGAAGCGCATACAGAGTTCAAGTGCACTGGACGTTTGACTTCTTTAGTTACTTTACCTCTCTCTACTTCATTTTACGAGAAGATGTATGAAACTCGTGGGATTGGAAGTACGTTTACGTTTCGCTGCGCTATCTTGCGAATATTGCTATCAGCCGGAGGCACATCACGAAAAGTATGGCGGAACCACACACACGCAAACACGAAGACAGCGTATCGAAACGCAGTGCGGATATTATTTACTCTCGATTTATCGACCCGCTTACGGCCGATATCTCCGTTTATTATCGGCGAGCCAAGGAACATTTCCTTACCGTGTCGATCTATGTAAAGCATTTATTATAACATAAGTTATCTCCCCAGTGCGACTACTCACTTCTGGCCCCCTGCATATCTAGTATAGAATAGTATATATCTCATTTGACGACTTCAAAGTACCCGTTTTCTAATAAACCGCATATGCAGAATCCAAATCTGAATTTTACAACTTAAATTGTTTAAACAAATTTTATAAACAAATTATTGAAATTCACAGAGGCACGTCTTGAAGGTTGTTCGAAGTCATCCGCGGTTTCAAAACTCATATTTAGTAACATTTGTTATAAACAATTTATTTGCAATCACCAAACCCCATTACAAACGTTAGAAACAGTACGTAGATAATACTTGCGAAGGTCCGAATCCAATGCATCAATTAGTTATTAATATGATCACAGACTTCTATGGTCATGTCATGGGGAAAATTGAGAATTATCAAGTGATCTTTAACCCGCTTTGTCTTTATCACGCGAAAAACAATAAAGAAAATTCGTATCTTCTGAACGACTGAACCGATTCGCTTGATTATTGGCTCATTGAATCCAGAAAAAATAAGCGATGAAATACAAAATACATTAATCTTTTGAGCTGTAACTTTTTCATAAATCAAGGTGAAAGTT
This sequence comes from Crossocerus cetratus, assembly GCA_963675795.1. Classification (NCBI taxonomy): domain Eukaryota; kingdom Metazoa; phylum Arthropoda; class Insecta; order Hymenoptera; family Crabronidae; genus Crossocerus; species Crossocerus cetratus. Next base: position 19,816,236 of record OY776665.1, on the reverse strand, counting down.
TGGTATCGATCGAAAACCGTTACACTTCATCGGGATAAGTATCCTCGGCTGTCGCGCGCCGTTATTATATACTACTTGGCAGGAGACTCTACCGACTCTCCTGATTAATTATTCCGGGATACTGGTACGCATTCCCCGAACAACATTATTTACCGGTGCCCGCTGCGCAAACATAAATTCCGGTCACTTTTTACACCAACTTCACGCCCGCTCCAGCAGCAACTCAAGTAATCCAGCCTCCTCGGAACTCCAGAGAAATTATATATTATTCGAGCATAGAAAACCAAGTGATCTTGGATGTCGAGTCTTTCGATCAATGTAGACTAGAAACGTTTGACAACGTTTCTTCGGCTCCCACGTTCAGCGCTGAGCGATGGAAGGAGGTTGGATTAAAGAGCTGCCAGCACGAGCACGAGCTTTCAATGAAGTGTCGACTGGCAGGAGGTGGCGATTCCCACCTGAATTGGCAGGTCCCTGTCTTCCAAGAAGATGCGGCCCGCCGGTGTCTCCTGGGCCGAAGCGATTCATGCACGTACATAAAGATGAGACGAGTCGCGTGTGATCAAAGCTAATGGGGCAACGAGGCATGCCCGGCATATTAATATCGCTTGGCATCCCCCGCTGCCTCGAATAGGGGCAGCGTGTGCGGTTACCCACTCTCAGGTGGAAACCGGCCACTGCCGTTTTCCAGCGGCCTGCCGCACGCGGGAAATCCTTTTCCCACCTGTTTTCCCTCCGCCCACGGATTTCCAGTTTGTCGTTTCTTTCCCAGTGGAAAAGCCACTCGGGAAAATCGGCTCCTGTTTATGTCAATCGTCGGGACTAGCGGGGTGGAGCTGTTCATCCGATTATTGGAGAGAAAATATTATTGCTAGTGAGCTTGGGGCCGCAGAAGGTCAAGGTCGGCTCTTTCAGGTTTCGATTCAAGTGGGTCAGGATCGGAGGCCATTAATATTAAGGCTGCCGATCGTGCAATAAAGCGAAACGTCCAATTGGTGAAATCAATTTCCCCCTCGCGACACTAGATGGATCGCGATGGGCGCAGGGTGTGCGGTGGTTGGGTGCGTCAGGATCCTTAATTAATTTCGCGGTCCAGCCGCGTCGCTCTCCCCAAGGAAACCTGTATGCGCGCGAGCGCGCGCTCTCCAGTGAATTAATAGGCCGCAAAAGCGATTTCGATCTAATTTCAAAGCTAATGATCGCCTATTAGAGCGCGCTTGATTACGGAAAACCTGATCGTAACGAGCTGGCAGGTGATTTAATTAACTGGTTTATGAAACACCACTGCGACCCGTGTACCGCTGGCCCCCCGGGGGGCACCACCCTCTCTCCTACAAATCTAACGGAGCGCGCGCGCGTCGCGGCGCATTGTCGGGAAAGCAGCCTCTGTGAATTCTACGGGTCGGGGCGCCGAAAATACTCGGTAAACAGGCTCGGATTTACACAGAACACATCGTAAATCGAGCCGTAGCTCTATTCCCCGTAGACCTATATATCGCCGGCGAAATCATCCTACGCCAGCTGTGTGTTCCGCTCTCGGATGCCAAAGTAATCGATGCCGATATCGTTTGTTTTCAGAGCCTGCAGCAGCCGGCGCGCTCGCAGTCGGAGCGACAACTATCAGGTGAGTACTCGACAACTCCTGGCCTTTATTAGCGAGAGTCGTAGGAGAGTGTGAGAGCGCGTGCGATCGCCGGCAAAATGTAATTGAACTTGGAAACTCGCGCGTCGGAGATATCGCCGATCGAATTGCCGGTAATGGTCGTGGAAGTTCTAACGATCGGGGGGGAGCCCGGCTTGCCCCGGCGAAGGCCTGCGCGTATACACGTGGCCCCCTTTATCCTATGGGTGAAAGGTAGCGCTGTCCGCTTCGAAAAGGTGTATACGGCTCTAACGAGATACTTAGCCCGAATTAGCATAGGATACGTTGCAGCAGATGTTTGCTACTGTGCTTGGCACCTCTCACTCTCCGCAAACTCCCTTTATGGGGCAAAAGATGTGACCGGGGAGATCTACTGCAACAGGTCGACTTCGCAAACCCCCAGCGCTTTTCCCGAGTTATCCACATATATAGGTGTCGGCTTAGCGCGCGCACCTAATGGAGTCGAGGTCGGTGAAAAAGTGTCGGCGTGTAACGGGAGGAAACTTTGGATGGAAAGCTAGCGCCGCACTACGCATTTAACTCAGCCCGTAGGGAAATGAGAAACATTAACGCTCATCCCGCTAAGTACTCGAGAGTTTCGCAGTAATTTTCGGTGCATTCTAATACCCGCCGAGAACTTTTCCTTTCTCTCCTCGTAAAACTATCAAGCTAAACAGTGAAGGGCCAAGAGTTAGAGGGAGATAGTTTTAGCGTTGGCGGAGAAGGAAATCTGAGCGTTAGATTTTTATAACCATATAAATCCTTGATAACTCTGGCTAGTATTCCCAAATACTCGCCGTACACGATTCCATTCAATCGGCTTAGAAACGCAGGGAATGCGTCTCGCTGGCGTAGCCTGGTTATTTCCATATTCGTAGCGAAGGCGAGCCGACAAACAATATTCCATGGATTGTGCATTTGCATAATGACAGATCTCGAGTGAGTTCGGGAGTGTGGGATTCGTAATTCGCTGCGTGGCACACATTGTCCGCATGCATTTGCGGCTCGCGTGATCTCACCTACTTTCGAATGATCTTCAGTCCGAGTGTTCTCCAGTCGTGAAAAGAGGTTGCTCGAAAAATGTTGAGGATTCTTCTAATGGATCATGGGATTAGCCTGAACCTTTGCTCGCTTTCAAGCGCACACGGAAGCCAACCGCGTCTCGCACTGCGATTATGGATGCGCGTTTAATGCAACCTGGCAGCAAGCGCTGCCAGCGCGAACAATGATGTCGAAAGTCACGCGCGACTCTTACCCGCCGCGGGAAAAGTCAAGGCTGCCGATTGAAGATCGCAATCTGCCGATTCCTGCGGTTCTCACCTTCCTCGATAATTCTATTAATCTATCTTGACGTGTATCAAAGTATACAGCCGCGGAGAAATAAATAATTCCTCGTGTAGTAACATTAACGCGAACAAGCACCGTAAATTGCGGTGATCATCGACTTTTTTTGCCGACGAGATCTCAATCGTTGAATTTCGCCGTCATCGCTTTGCCTAGGAGAACTTTCCCTCGGCTAGATCAAAGATAGAGCGTGGAGGCCCTGTCATCCCTAAATAGTTTACGGATTAATGACAAGAGGAATTGGGAACAGCGACAAACTCCACAAGGATTAAAGTCGAATTGGAGCACGCTCGGCACACTCGAACCAGTTACCCTAAAATCATGAGATCATCCAATCGAGAATACATCATATTCCACGCGAATTTGAATGAACGCGAAGAATATCTTACCCCCACCCTACTACCACACCTGCGCTCCATCTTCGAATCAAGGTAATCGGATCACTCGAGTGATCAATGGAATCCCGAATGTCCTCAATTCTTCACTGATTGACCAAGGGTTGACTTTGCCCTTTGGAAGGATGCTGGGCGTCGAGGGAGGATCAGGCGAGAGTGAGCTGGGCCGAGAGTTCGACGGGTGGAAAAATTGTGAGGACGGGACGCTTGCGCTGGCTGTGCCCTGGCGTCGGCGTTCCGACGACGGCGGCGGCGGCGGCCTGCGGTGGTGGCAATGGTAGCGCAGGCAAGCCAGTCCCCGCTATTACGGGCACCGCGGCGCTCTCGCACAGTTCACCAGGCGTCCTCCACGCGGATCCGCGATACGCCGCGACGCCGTCGCCTCCGACACGCGTGGCCCGCGCGGTACGTCGCGATTGGAGCATCGAGATACCTTGAGACCTCGTGGAAAGAATTTCATCTGTGCTCGGCTCCAGCTTCGGCATCATGTCCACACGAACTTGAAGTCTGATCCTGGTAAATGCGGGGGTGGTTCATTTAAATCGGATCTTGTCAGTGCCAATGACAGACGTCTCCTAAGAATTTCATCAGGATCTTTGAGAATGATATTAAGCTTTCCATTTATCCATTTTATGACGTAAGCTTGACAAATCAAACATTACCCCGACGATTTCTCAAGCGATCCAGTGTCTTCGAAAGCTATTCTCTTTTGAGGTGCTAGATTCCTTTGAAATATTGTGAACAACACTCGCGAATTCGAAAGGGTTTGTCAAAGTGATAGGAGGTTTTCGCGAGAAGTTGGATATTAAGTTTCCTACTGCTATTTCCAAGGAATCGCTAGTGTCAAGTATTTATCCGCGCGAGGGTCCGCGAGTGCGTAAGCCGATTAATCATACGTGTGCGGGTTTATCAATCGTCGACGGTAAGAGTCTGGCGTTATTTGAGGATACGTATATCCGCACACGTGAAATATTGAATCAGCTGTCCGACTGAGAAAGTCTGTTTCCTCGGCGCGCTGTCTCCTCGCCACATGGATTAGCGAAGTTAAACGCTCGCAGTTTAAGATTTCCACCGAACCCAGTCGATCCCCATTCCAGAAAACACTTGGGTTGTGATGAGATCGAGCCGATAAAACTGTTGAAAAATATTGGTGGGATACTACGTAGCTGGCAGACGACAATGGCAGGCGGGATGACAAAATGGGAAGTTTATTTTTGCAACGGCTGTTTTTCTTCTTTTTTTTGCCAACTCGATTAATGCAATTTTTCAAGCTCCCGTGAGCTGGGCACTTGCTCTTCGACACGTGTTGCGTGCGTGTGTATCGAGGGTCCTCCCTCTTCTCCTTTCTTCGCACGATCTATATTTGCACATTTATTGCGCAACGGAGCAATCGATCGACTCATTAATTAAGTGACGCCAATTAATTTTAGCAGCCTGTCGCATTTGCCCCGGCTGACATTTGCCACGGCCACTACAATCGCTACGATTCGGTTATGGTTATACTGTGCGGCTCGGCGTACAACTGACATTCGACTGACGGTGAAGGAAAATAGGGCCGGACCTTGGTGACGATTTCTTTCAGGCCGACGACATTACTATCTAAGCGGGCTTGTTTTGTGTGCAAACAGAGCCGGCCGAATGTCACTCCGAGCTAGTTAAACGAACCGCTGGAATATCAGAATACTCTTCGATGACAGGTCCATCAATAACGCTCAATCTCCACCCTGTTTTAACTGAAAATAGTGGGACCGCCTGCACAGGCCGCGGGCGAATATCCAGTAAATTTCCATGGCTTTGCCAATCTTAATTCCCCTCATCCAAACTTGGCTTTTCTATTTTCACGTGAAACCGACGGTGTAACAGAGTCGAGCGCGGTCCATCTTCCGAATATCTGCCGACGCGTCCATTAAATTTGAGTGACTTTATGGCGCTTTCGACGCGGGTAACGGGAACCTGTCACTAGGAATCCCCGTGGACGACGTGTACGAGGCGGGAAAAATGAGCGCGGCCGGTGCAAAAATAGCTGGAAACTGTCCGAAATGGCAATGACGTCGGGTGGGAGTTGGGGAAATTCAGTGACGCTCCTGGAGGACACCTCGTCTCGCTCCATTTGCGTCGTCGTATAATTATTCATCGACTATCTCGTCTGCTTCCTGCCCATCGGCTCGGCCATTTATCAAGGTACTCTCGGACGATCCGCAATCACGACGACACTGACTCGTCGCCCGACAAACCGGCAGCATGCAGTTTCCCTCGAGCGCCACTTCTTCCTACGCTTTTCTTCGTCTCTCGGGGGGAGAAAAAAAAACTCCGCACGCATTGTCCACTCGATCTATTCTCTCCACCTAGTCAATTGCCAGTGGTGCTTGACAAGCATTCACCCGCGCGACGCTGCGACGCACAAGGCCTCCCTGCCCGGATGATATTCACGTCAGCGGCTCGCGAAAGTTCAAAGGTTTTCCCCTTGAAACATACTGCCGATTGAATAGAGGATCGATCTCTCGAGCCTCCACCGGATTAAGTATGTATGTAATGGCACAAAGTTGTAGTAACAGGATCGGCTCTTCCCCTTCCTAGATCGTCGGTTATAGCGAATGCGCGACCACCCGGTTTAAACTTTCATCAACGACAATTAAACGAGAACGACCAACTCGAGAGAGAGATAACTAAGTAGTTCTGGAGTTAGTCTATCATCTAGAATCTCGCTTGGTATACCAGCGAGATTTCCTCACGACATTAAATTAAGATTGATTTCATGATGCCGTTTACTGATAGTATTATTGTTAGAGTTCATTCCGTCTGCGTTGTTTGCTCCTGAATTTTCCCTCGAAGCAACACTGCTACTTACCGACACCTTGATTTCCCGGAGTCGAGAAAGGTCCAGTTGCTTCGCTCCTCTAATTTAAATGGCAGGCGCATCGCCGCGAGACGCATCAATCACCAATCAGGACGATAAATCGTCGAGTGATGGCGCAGTCATTAGCGGGGTGATAATCGGCCAATGCGGAGGGTGAAAAAAAGCGGCGGGAAGTAAGAGTTTCTTGATTCAGAGAGAGTGGCGGCACGTGATACGAAATTTATGGCGGCCTAGAAAAGCGAAGCTGCAGGGGCGGCTGCGGCGAAAGTCGTCGCTTTAATCGATTACACCTAATAAACCGACGGCGGTTCGGGCAATCCCTCGTCCATTGACAAGCCGCTCGATTTCATTCCTTTGATTTCTTTCCCTGGAAAATCCCCGAGGAATTGCCAGGCTCCGAAGCGCACTGACGATTCGATAGCAATTTGTCAGCGCGCGTTCTCCCCTTGACGATTTCACAAGTCGGCCTTCGCGACTACTTCTAATGACTTATGAACTGTCCGCTAGATTGATAGTACCCAGTTGACACCTGCCCCTTGTAAACGGAATGATCGAATGATCAATAAATTACTTTTTAAACTAGTCCACCTCGTAGCCTCGTGACAAGCCCTCGCCACCGATTCCTATCTCCGCGCAGTTCTGCCGCGGCGCCGTCACCACTCGATCGTCCTTAGAACCGCGAGTCCGAGGGGAGAAATTTATGGAATTCAATGTACTACTTTATGTACTAGCGATTATGACAAATGCTGGCGGGCAGCGACAAACTACTAAAATCGAGCGTTAGCAACGCGTGAGCGAACGCATCATCGTTTCACGCACGGCGAGGCAACGGGCGACAAGGAAGCCTGAAAAAGCCGGCCGCGGATAAGATGCTATCAGTGGCGTAATTTGTACCGAGAGTTTAATACCGGCCCGTCGAGTTTCCGCGGTGGGAAGGCTCGCGCGTATATCAAACAAGCCTCGGCGGAGAAATCGGATGACGGGGCAGACGTTCCCTGGCCAAACTCGTAAACTCGAATTTATCTCGTCGTTAGCATGCATCCCTCCGCTAATTGCTATCGGCCTACGCGCCGGCGGTGGCGGCGAGGCGCGAGGGTACGCCGGCAAAAATGGCCCCGCTACGAATTCCGGCAGGAAGAACAGTCCCGTTAAGTGTCCCGGCGTGTCTCTCTCCCTACACATTTCGACGCCATTGTCTCGGCCGAGCCGTGCGATCGATCCGCCACTCGTTAAGGGATCGTGTATCGCTCTATGCTAATAGACGCCGAATAATTAAAGCCGGCCGAGCGTTGCTCAACGAAAAGTCCGATATTCCCGGAAGTCTCGTCGCTCGTTCCTCCGCTCGCTTTGCGCCCTGTCTCTACGTATGCGTGGCTAGTCGAACACGTTTCTAATAGGCTACCCGGCATTGTCAAGTGCGCGCGGTGCACGCGTGACAATGCGACAACTCCTTGTCGAACAGGCCTCTCGTGAAAGTGAGACTCGGGCCTAATTTGCATGGATCGAATACCGCGCCGCACCAATACCATGCTACACACCATGGATCAGAGCGCCCGGAGCCAGGAAGCCCCCGTGTCGCGCTTTTAATCTCGTGCGTACGTCGACGTTTCACCATCGGCCTCACCGTGAAAATCAACCGAGGGAAACTCTCGTCGCCGGGCAAGGTGGCGGCGCGCGGCACCCGAGACTTACGGTGCGAGATTAGGCGACCTGTTGCCATTGGCAGTGATGCAGGACCTCGCATTACCGGCGACACGTAAAAAATGGCCGGTTGGTATTTGACATACTTGGAGGCTCTCGGATTTTTCGGACTTTCCATCGATCGCTCTTATCGCGCTTGGAAACTCCTGATATCGGATGCCGAAAGACCGGCTAATAAATAATAAGCGCGAGTACTCTCCCTCTCTCTCGCACTACCTGGCGAGTACTCGCTGATGGAATACCGGACGAGACGCGAGTCAACTCGTAAATCAGGCGAATCTACCTGTCGGCAGACAGCGATACCGACGCCAGAGAGTGGGGACGAGCGAGGATCTCGGCGTGAGGACCAATTTACTAATTGATGCTAGTAATTGACGTCGCAACTGTCGCAGTGCGGCTGCCTCGGCGATCCTTCCCCGCGAGAGCACCGGCTGCTAAACGCGAAACTTCCTAATTAGCGAGTGGCATGATATTACATCGAGGCCCCTTTATCCTCGCGCGATTAGGCGACTAATTGGAATCCCTATCGGAAATCCAGCGGTTCGTTCGGCCTTATTTTAGAAGCTCCATTTCTCCGGCTAATCTTCGAGCGGCCGCGCGCGCTCCGCGAGCGATCCAACTCGGCGAATCGCGTGTGTCGCTCGCGTGTCGGGAACAGCGCGCGCCGACAGCGGCGCCGGCTCCTGGCAAAAGTCTCTCGCTATTGATTGGCAAAAAGAGTCCGGCGAGTCTGAGCGCCGCTAATTCGAGAGTCAGGAAGTCTACTGCAAATCGCTCATTAGTCAGCGTGATTGTTGCTTTCGTCCGACACAGGCCAGCGCCTGATAAATCTCTCTTGGCATTCGTGCGCCGGCGTTGAGAGTCGTCCGGTTAACTTTGAAGAGGTTCGCACTTTTGTGCCTCCGAGCATTTTTCGCCGGCGACTTCTCCTTCCAGCGCGCTCGAGACACGGCTTCGCTAAGCACAGCTTTCTCTTTGACGAGGAATTAGCACCCGCGCACCTTTTCCCCTCCGCCTCTCACGAGAGAGGCCTTCCTGCGAGAGTCGATTCGTCGTTAAAGGAGTGGACAACTTGCCAGGCGAATGGGTACCGAGGTGTGAATAGAACAAAGCTTTCTACGATGCTATCAGCGTCCTTTTGATCGATGCTGAATTTATTGTCGATGGGAACCAATACGAGCGCGCGACTCTCCTCGCCTTGCGTCGCGATGTCTCCAGCGGGCAAAAGTAAATCCCCGGCTTTATCTGCTTCCCGATATCCTCAAGCACCGTTCCATAATGCAGGACCATCTCTGAGAGGGCTTTCAGATTGTCTGGAGATCATCGATGCAATCGAAAGAACTCTAGTCTCTTGATCTCTCAAGGGTCGCGTATAAAAAAGCCGCCTGGAATATATACCCTCTTCGAATCACTCAAACCGAACCATCTTTTATTTGACAAGTATTAGAGTTCTACGAACTCGACATTGGCACTGACAACATCCGATTTCTCACTGACTCAAGTTAAAAATACCAAGTTATTCGAAAATTGAACTTGACAGGGTGGGAATCTGTTTCTTGAAGTAGGAGGAATGATGATGAAATAACTGAAATCATCAGTGTATTATTATCAAAGCTACCGAAACTCAATAGACATACTCGTGAGAAAGGAAGGCTGGAAAGATGCTTGGAAAGACATTGGGTGTGTGCGTGGACGAATCGAAATGACACTCTCAACACTGGATTCGAGCGACTAGTGATGGTGCAACGGAATGACTAAATGTCGCGGTCACAGAGCGTGAGGGAGAGCGCGATTAAAACGGCGTCGAAGCTACGCAGGAAGATGTCGACGGACGAGGGTCGCTCGGTGACACCGGCCGGCTCCGGGAACCTCGACGATCCGTCACAGCTCGGCGGCAGAAGGATGTCGCACTTCAAGGAGTACAAGTTCTTCCGGAGCTTCAGCGCAAAAGTGGAGAACTGGCCGATGCGAAAAGCGGAGGCGCTCTGGCGGCGGATGCGCGAGCGGAAAATAGCAGGTATTCATTAGTCAGCCAATCGTAGGTCTTAATTAATTAGCGAACAACAAGTCCCGAGGGTAAAAAGGCCAAACGAAGGGAGAGAGAAGCACTCGTGGGCGCAATGCGAATTCGCACTGAAGGCTACCGTGCGCGCTTTAATTAGAGCGCGGGCTCCTTCGACCGCAAATGCCGAGTTAAGCGAAAAAGGAAAAAGAAAAGGAAAAAGGAAATAGCTGACTCTTTTGGCCTCCGCGTGCTGTGTTGGAGCTCTAACGCCAACACATCCCCGTCGGGGGTGGCTTGCATATTCGCAATTTTTTCCTCTCTGCAATCTCCTGTTCTCCCGGACTCGTGATACGGCTGCGTTTTCTTTCCGGGCTTACCTTCCAGTAATAATTAGAACAGAGATGTCAAGGAAAGTTAAAGTCCTTTTCCAACACCATTTCTGCGCAATTAGTTTCACATTTTAATTATAATACGCTTCAGTGGTGTTTAGTTGAAAGCACGGGATTCATTGAATAACGCAATAATCTCACCGAAAACCTTTTTCTTCGGGCCATTAATTAATGATAAACTCGATCTACCTTTGTGAAAAGCGGGTTTACTTAATGGGAGAACATATTTCAATGTTTAGATTAAGCGAATCTCAGGCTTGGCGCGACTTACAGCTGCACTGGCATAAAGCGAGCTACCGCGAATAGTGAGTGCGCACGCGCCGGTGCCGTGCGGCTTGTGCCAGCTGGCCCGAGCACGTGTGCCGTATCTTTAAAATATCGATCGGTCCGCTGGAGCCTGGCGGATCGATATTCTTGAGTATGGTCATGGTCCTTCGCCCATGTGCCTTGCCTTCCCGCCAGTCCCCGTCATGGCGACCATCATGGCGGTTTAACCTTACTCTACGGGAACTAGTGTCAGTCGTGCCGGTGCAGTTCAAGTTCGGACAGATTATCGCAATATTCTCCTTTCTAATGACGAATCTGTTCTCATTAAGGTGGGTGATACTAATTAGTGTATTAATCTAACGGGAATATCACATGATTAGCAGTTGGTTGAGGGGTAGAGTGATTGGAGGAACTGTTTTCCAACAGTGGCATAGCGCCGTTTGCCAATTGTCGTTTCACGCTATCGTCGGAACTAATTGTCACGCTCGGCGAAGCGTCGCCCGACGCGCACACGAGTGTGTGGATCTCAGGACAATGACGGAAACGCGCAACGACGGGAAACGCCAGGCTTATCACAGCTAGCCTGTATTTGGAAACTAGATCGCAGCGCACGTGCGCCGGATATTTTACTCGCCGGGGATCCGCTAATTAAACTTTGACGACGAGTTCCTGCCGTTCTGCTAGTTTCGCGCAATCCAGCAGACTAGTCATTAAACCGAATCAAATTCTAAAAGCCCCCACGGGACGCGAGCAAAATCTACAACACGAGATTCGGCGATGGCCGGCTCTGAATGGCACGGAATCGTAAAGTTAAACTCGAGTCCGAAAGATCCTCACTCGTAAAAGTCGACGGGCCAGGAGATGCAATTTGCCTTCCCCGAATTGCCTATCACCTTTTTTCTGGGTGGGGAACGAGCCGTGTATAATGGGCCAGTAAAACAGAGAAAAATTTGTACGCTCATTTCGGCAAGTTTGCCGAGCACAGAAGGAGAGCATTCGTATTTCACGGTGGAAGTTTATCGCCATTCCTCGAAACGCGCAGCGCCACGCGTTTCGGCACTATGAATTATACCCTTTTTTCACGCTACACTCCCTTGTATCTGTTTTTTATTATTTCCAAGTCGGAAGAGAGTCCGTGTTAGTTCTCTGGTCGTATCAGATTGCATTGAAAGTGCCGATTATGCATGATAGATGGAAACGAGCTCGCTTCTCGATACTGCTATTGTTCCCTCGCCCCACGGATTCCCAACGATGCAATAAACTCCAATACTGCATTGTATGCAATCACAAGAAAAGGGCCGCGAATTTTTTCGCAATCATTGACGGAAACTGAAATCGAAGCGTAGGGTGAGTATAGGTATAACAACTGGGCGTTTTCGTTCAGGGTCGATTATCTGTATAACTCCTCGTGCAAGCCTCCAATTAGTCCTGTTAATCATCAGCTCCGCCATCGAAAAAAGGCATTGTACAAAACCGAATATTACCATTACAAAGAACAATGACACTTTCTCCGACGATTATAACAGATAAGATAGCATCTCGAAAGCTTCCACCATTGTCTCGAAACGCACTAACGCCAAACTCTCGTAAAACCCACCGAAAAGACGACCTCAAACGATATTAAAGTAATCTAGGAAAATTTGAATATGACGTGCTCTCGGCGTCGCTTGGGATTCGTTAATGAAAAAACTCTGTATGCAGCAGGTCGCCATATATGCAAAACCTGTCACAGTTGAGTCCGTCGAAAATTGCACGTGATGCCCTGCGGGATGGGAATGGTGCTCGCGTGCATCGCATAGTCGGCGCACATCGTAAAATCTCATTGGGGTTTTGCACGCGAATCCATATAGTCCGGAGGGATGAATCCGCGGGCGGAGCTTGGTACCATCTAGTAACGGGGTCGAGCGCGTCTACACTCGAGGAATATCGAGTAGAAATGGAGCGTGTGTGGTATCTCGCTATCTCATCAAAAACCAACCCCCGTAAGTTGGGAGTACTAATTTTCTGTGTCAAGAAAGACGCTTCCTGCAATATGTAGACATATAGTTCACTTTAATATCCTCAGCGTTCGGTAGCTTTCCGACGACCGCACTGAAGGTTCCGGGCTTCTGGGAGAGAGGCTTTTAGGAAGATGAAAAGCACTCGGCACAGAGAAAAATGAATGTAATCCCACAGAATGCCAGTGGACCTTTTATTAATGGAGGATCAATCCGAGACTCCAATCTTTAAAAAAATCCCGTGGGAATGGCGAGGTTTATTTGTGTTTTTGGGAAATGCTCGGAAATATCATATAAGACAGGTTTCGTGTATTCCTCGAGACACAATTCCTACAATCCGCGGATGAAAAAGTGATCCCTGTTTTATGGTGCAGTGGAACGACTCTTGCCGACGTGTTGCGGACGTTGCGGTAGCAGATGCATCGGCCGCACTTGACTTTCGTTATATATCGGCCAGACAAAACCACGTCAGGGCTATTCCACACTTTCGCGGAAATGGTGTTTTCCGGCTGGCGAACTCTTCGGCCGAGAAGAAAACATGCTTCACTTTTACGAGCTGCTCGGCTCGGCCGCGATGAGTTACAAGCTCTGGCACTAGTCGCTCGCCAAAAGGAATCCGGAGACCTCGCTGCCTTTTCCACGGGATTCGAAGTCTGCCGGTACTTGTTAAAGCTTTCGCTAGAGTCACGCTACTCTGGAATCGACAACCAGTGCTTTTAAGAGGTCGGGTAGCTAGTGATCAATGCCAATTACGTTAACTAATAATTAATTGCTGAAATGCTCCATCGATGTAGCGCTCTCGTCGCGCAATTGTATTCAATTATTCATGAGTAACATCGGAGAACGTAATACTCGAGTGGTCTTTCAGCGGTGAAACTTCAGCCGGTTGTTTCCATTCGGGCGACTTAATTGAAAAGTATCGAATCGACGCGGCGCACGTGGCTCCCTTCTGAACCAGAGCGCGTCTTCCGGCTTAATAGAACGAACGAGCAAGCGGCCATTGTCGCGCGCCACCACGACTAGCTCGCAAATTGCTTCATACGCAAAAACACGTCTCTCGCATTCTCCGCGATATTCCGCCGTTCACATTTCGCTTTTCTACATCGGCTCTCGAAAGTCAAATGGTAGGAGAGAATTAACTGGCACATCGTTTCATCGGTATTCTCCCCGTGATGCGGCACGGCTTTCAATTAAGCCCGCAATTTCCTATAATGCGGCTCGGGCCCACATCGAATGTAACGAATTTGCGTGCGACGCTCGATGTCAACAAATGAATTTCCTATAAAATCAGTTTGACCCCGATAGCGCTGGTAAAGTGGTTTTGACTCGGAGCGCGCGCCGCAAAATGATTTTAATTAACTCGGCCGAGGTGAAACAATGCTTTCCGCGCGATTCTCCATGATGCGCGTTCACAGGCCGGCGATCAAAGGACGCGAAAAAACTCAAGGTTCCTCCGCTCCGCGCAACAGACGAATATCGCATTGGGAGCCAGCGCAAACAGGATTGTCACACGCCTGTTCCAATTTCCCGAGAGCGGGTAAACAATGGCCGGAGGTCGAGACTTTATTTTCCGCGAGTGTAAAGCTTTCGGCGATGAATCGGCCGTGTTCGTAAATCGCTGAGAGGCTTCCACTGTTTTTTCATAGGATTCCCGGCAATCGGAAAGCGTACTGTTTACCGTCGGATTGCGAGCGCGCGCGCAAGTCCATGGAAAATTCCGCGACTTTCCCGCGACACGTCTCGCGGCTCGGACGCGTTTTTAGTGCACCGATCGCTAACATCTGGCAGCGTCCGCGCTCGATGCTGCCACGTAATATTTCAAGGCATTTCCCTCGGCACGAGCGCGCACATATCTAGACGCTGATTCACGTAAGCGTGCGCGCACGTTGTTTGGGGAAATACTATGGAAAGCTGCTTGAGAGTATTTACGGAACCGAGTGCCCCGCCCAATGCATTGAGGCCCGCGCAGGACGAAATTGCCGACATGAATAAAAGGTGACTGCCATGCAAATGAAAACACCAGGTTCACGGTTGCCAAGTGCATTTACCATCGCGTGCCAACTACCAGCACTGACATTGTGGTGCGTACGCGGATTTCCTCGGTGCATGTCCGGCCCGAAATTGCCCGCGGAAATTGCACCTGTCAGTAACATCCTACGAGCGCCAGCATCGATCGCCAATGCAAATGAAATGGCCGCGATTAGATTTCCCGTACTTTCCGGCTCACGCACGCCATATTCCGGTGGATTCTGACGCACAAATCTATTCAAGTTTTCATGACCTTTTTAAAGCAGAAATACAGCCTTTGGTAATCTGTTCTCAGTAGAATTGGGAATTTCGTATAAATCATAGAATCTTTTTCATTTTTAATACAGAAGTGCGGTTTGTGTTCTCTTTTCTCTCCGGCTATTAATCTCCAAGTTACACGTGAAGTTTCTCGAGGAATTGGATGTGCGGGCGGAAGGCTCGGCCTAGTCACTCGTTACGATTTATTCGCAGAGATCCGTGCCTCTTATTATAGATCACAATCCATAAAGCGGGCGGGGGTGATGCGATATAGAACGACGCTCTGTTTGTTTTCGCCGGAACGTGCCTCCGGTCACCGCTAAGTAGCCCTCGACCGTGAGACGCGCCGTTTATTTTCGTCCCTCGCTCCGGCTCCTAGACGAAAAACACCATAACACGCCGCTGACTAGCAAGGCACGTTCGCGCTATAACTCTGATAATAATGTTACGGGCGCACGAAAAGGCCGCTTTCATCGGCCGTACCAATCCAGTGAAACTCTCGACGCCGAGGGATCCGGCCGGGGTAGAAAGGGGCGATTCTTCATTCGGCGAACGAGCCTACTAAAAGGGAAATAGCGTTTCCCAGTGTCGGGCGAGCAATTAGACCGAGTGGGAATCGGGCGACGAAGGCGAAATTTTATTGATGGAAGCCGCCGGAGATCGCGGGACAAATTGCGGTTTAGAAAGTCCGGCGGGCATGTCAGGGGGGCGAGAGAGGTTTCGCGGCTGTGCTCTTACACCTGAGAATGTTCCGGCCTTCCAATAAAGGCTAAGACAATGGGAGAAACGGCGCGTTTCGTGCGGCCTCCCTCGTGGGAACGCACAGCTGTCAGCGTGTGTGTGCGAGTGTATGCGCGCTCTTGTGCCTGCGTCGCTGGAAAACTGGGAATCCGCCGCGTGCCACGACTCTCCGGGAAAAATCGCGCTCCATTTATCCCGCGCCCCGACAACCGTAAACGCCGTATTTAGAGAGAAGGTTTCACCCGAGCGAGGACTCATTTCTCGAGCCGCCTCTACTGATTCGCCGTGCGCCTAGCAAATTTCACTCATTCATACCGAAATCATTCAATCGCTCCGTCGAATGTTTATAGGCGTGTTTTAGTTGGTAGTCCACTGATTTATTAAATCTCTGCTTCCCTGTCGATTAAACGCGTCGCTGCACCAGCTTTGTGGTGTTAATCCGCTTCAAAGTGCTTCCGCCCGACTGATTTAATCACCGAACTAATCACGCCTGATCGACACGCGCGCTCCACGGAAGCAAATTTAATCGGACAATCCGTCGCGGCCGACACTCTCCCCGAAATTAACCGGCGACGATTAGAGCAGTGTTTCCCTGTTAGTTTCGAGCTCTAACCTACGCAGCCTTACGATCCAATCTATTGTATTGCATAGACATCTGAACTAAAATGTCAACCTGAATTGTTAACCATTTCGGGTGATCGTACCAACCGCTCGTACAAAGCCTGACATTTCACCTTTCCCCGTTCACACACATGGAATTTCCGCTTTATTAAGTTTTAGGGGAATAGCATTTAGGAGAACGAGCGACTGGCAGCCCCTAATGGCAGGCAACTGTTAGAGCGAGCTCGTATGCTCGCTAGCTTATTTCTCAACGGATATAGCTGCGCTCGTGTCTCCCGTAGTGGATTGCCACCTAGTGGTCAGTCACTAAAACGGTACACGTCGTCAAATCCTCTCTAATTTAACTGGCTCTTAAACGAGGCGCATTTCGAACATTACCACCGCGCTTGCTTTATTAAGGGAAATTTATACGCTTCATCCGGTTGGTAGAACTTTTTCAAATTCTAAATGGGATCTGCGAGGACATGCAGTTCCTCGGATTCGCTTCCGGCGTGGAATCAGTACGATATTATGAAGGACAGAAACACCTGGCATGACAGGTTTGCCTCGTAGCTTTATTCTGTCCATAAAAAGCTGCTTATTGTTGACAATGTGGAACATCTAATTATATTCTGCGAATGAGAGCAATCAATACTACGTAGGCGTTCCTGGAATGGGAAACTGCGGTGAGGTTTAATAAAGAATGAATGTAATCGTGACGAAAGGGATGGATTGCATTATACATAGAAACGTCAATTTCAACATTCTGCAATCAAGGGAATGCTCATTTTCCTAGGATAGAGACATGAATGGTGCCGAGTAGCACATTCTAACTCCAACTAATACTTCTCCCGAGTGTCTCCGTCGTCTCCGTCGAATCCCGAGAACTCTCGTAATGTCAATGTTAATGCGCTCCGCGAAGTAGGAAAGGCGCGGAAACGCTCGTAAGTCGCGCTCAATTAACCCGCAGGGAAACCCACAGACACCCACGATGCTCGTGCTTTCACGCGATCTCACAAATTAGACTCGAAAACGAACTGTTGCAACTCATAACTCGCAGATGAAAGCCTTCCAAGCCGAGTAACACAGCTATACAAGTTTCTAAGCTACGCTCGCGATTTGACATAGTATACGATCGCAGAGCGAACGGGTTGTAACTCTTTCGAGACAAATAGCCGAGACTAAAAGGCGCACCAGTTGCACCGGCCGAGCGAAAAAGACTGCATCCTCTGTGTGCAACAGGTATATAAATAATCTGTTTATCGATCACCTTTGAATCCGGCCGATGATTAAACTCTTAAAGATTAGATAGGCTCGATACACTAGTGAAATATTGGCAGATAACGGGCCCGGAAAACTCGCGGCTCACGTGCGCGCGAAATTAGTAGTGGTGCTCTCGTAATTAACGAGAATATGGATATACAGTTAGCCCGATAGTGCCGCCGTTGCGTTTATCATCTTTCATTACTCGAGATTGCGCGCACCAATGCTCGTCAGCCTCGCCGGCTGCATTATAATCATACTAGTCCTAGCAAAGTGCCAGATAGCAGCAGCGAGCGTTATGCTCTAAGAACTTCACTCGGCACCAAGTCGACTTCAAGCAGTGAGCTCCGACTGCTCTAGTACCAATAGAACGGGTGCCAAGTATACTATATTACATACCGCTATCCCTACACCCCACGACACATATACTTCTCGACCCTTTTCCTAACAGTGCCGAGTCCAGCTATAGCTGTTAACTCGCACCTGTTACACACTCGAGGTCCAATCGTCCACTTTGGAAATAGAGGAACCGATTTACATCCCACAGTCCCATAGATCTCGAGATTGTCTCGGCCAGTCGAAACTAGGTTCCGCTGAGGTTCCAGTACAAATGTACCGTCCTCCGACTATCAGGCACTGATCGGGAGCAATACTATCGAGTATTGGCTTAACAGGTGGGAAAGGGATTATAAGCAGTGGAAATAAAAGAGTTTCGCTTCCTAGAGCCGGGCCGACAAGGTTCGGTGCAGTGCGCAGTGCGTGTAATGTGTTTGGTAGGTGATTCGAGGGGCCATTACCAATTCTAATTACCGGGCGGTTAAGTCGAGGTCAATTCGATCGTACAGGTCTAGCGCCATTAAAGCCGATCGGATCGTTCTCGCTTTTCTCGCGTAACTCAGGGATTTTACGATCGGCCGCCGGTGGAAGGCCATTGCGTTCCCAATAAACGCGTTGTCACTCGGGAGGATCGCGATCGAGCGCGCAGGGCGTCTCGTAAAGTAACCTTTCAACCGGGTTTTCACTCGCGCCGGCTCTAAAGCTCTGACACGCTCTTTCTTTATGTTTCAGGTAAGCACCGAGTCCGATTACGGGGCAGCTTAGTGCCCGTTGGTAGCAAGTGAAACACTAAATCCGCTACGTAAGTATGCTGCGCGGTTTAAGGCTCATCCAATCACCATAAAATAGTGTCCAAGGGCGCGAGAACCCCGGCCAGTTCTTCCTCACCCCTTTCCCTCTTTCTCCTCCCGGCCACATAGACGGAGGAGATCCCGTTTGCATTCTCGTGTGCTTCCACCCGAGAGAGAGAGGGAGAATCGCGTACGGTTATCCACCTTCAAGGTGGACCGCATTTCGACCTGAAGTCTTCATGAGGCTGATCGTGAAAAATCGACAAGACCGGCGGCTACGATGCAGGTGCGCTTCTATCTAGCAGCGTCCCTTCCAGTAACGGACCGTAGACGCCAGTCTCTCCCGTGGCATGTCGCGAAAATAATTATTTGGAGAGGCTGCTAGTATTTTTCTAGGTTTTCGAGCCCGCGTGAGAGTTGTCTAGTTGTCTGTTTGTGACTAGAGGCAACCTGGGTTGGAAGATGATAGATTCTCGATGACAGGCTAACTAGCTTGTGAGATACGAAGTGGCTTGATAGGAGTCCGGTCCGATTGGCTCTGGCACTAGTAATTATATTGTGTCTAATGCACTCTTCTCGGGGTAGTGAGTCCCGGCCGAAGGAAGTGTAATGAAATCAGAGCGGCCGATGAGATTACTCGGTTTCCGGGCGCGCACGGCGTGTGTGTGTCGGTACAGTTGACTTAACTACCATAATCGAGTTAGGGAGTTGGCGGAATCGCACGGCGGCGACGTGATCGTACCTCGTCGCCAGGCCGCGCCGTCCCATTGGCGCGCTCTCCCTCGTAATTCGCGTAATAAGGCAGGAGTCACTTTCAATTAATACAAAGCGCCTTCTATATTTGGCCGAGGAACACGTGCGATATCGTTCCATCGATTTCCCGTCACGTACGACGCTCACGTAGCCACCGGGGACTCGGCTCTACCAGAATTAGACGATCGACTGCCGTACCGAGTGATTACGGGCCAATGATCCCTTCCCATAAGGCTCCCGGTTACATCGCAGTGAGTAACTCTGGCGAAATCTCAATTAAACTCGCCATCAACCCGGAGCCGCAAGCCCCCGCGTCTTTCCGAGTCCGATAAAAACGACATTCTTTCCTTATCGCCGCGAGATAGAATCCCATAGGACCGCAGGAGTTAGAATCACTGTGTTTGGACGCGTCGCGTCATCATCTCGTATGATTCGCAGCATCCTACGAGCACTGACTCACGGGGTGATTATTACTTTTTCCTAGATAACCCCGTTAGACCGCAGGGCTCGGCGTTCCAGCTGTGTCTAATAAGTGATGAAAAATGAGGAGATAGACAGCTTTGTGAATTGCGATAAATTGAATAATGACTCTGTTCGTTATCTGGCCAAGTCGACTTCAAACTTTTCCTGTCGGACTTATCGATTTTTAATATCTAACTAATTAGTCGGATAAGTCGGGGAATCTAGTTGTCTGTAGTCGACAGGGTGAGCAGTGATTACTGGAAACTTCTAGAGGGCACATTAATTTCTGCGATGATCCATCGGTAAATTGGAGAAGCAGGAGCGCCGGATGCTGCGAGCCGTGAGTAAGAGGCCGCTAGATATCTTTATTCGTAATCATGCCCGCGTTCGTGCAATTATTCATCTGGTGTGTACGCCGCTCTCCCTCCGCCTTCCACTGATACCCGCCGCCCCCGTTTCCAGCAAGTTCTTATAATGAATTCATTATTTCTCTAATGCGATTGGGAAGTGTCTCAATTCATCTTTGACGTTGAACGAATCAAATAGAAATAATTAAATTAGAAGATCATTCGTTTTAACATGAACTTCAAAGTGTTCCCTTTGCATGTTCAGTAGCTTTTTAATTGAGGCGAAGATACTAAAGTCTCAGCGGGAAACTGTCTTGGTTTAGCGCACCAAAGTGAGTTTAATAGTTAGGAGAATCGAGTACTAAGTGCCCGAGCCAATCTAGCGAGAGTAACGATTATTCACCCCCCTCCCCTTCCACCTCCTCGTACCTAGTTCCCCGTTCTCACGTGCACTTGAGAGCCACCCCATAAACCTTAAGGGTTGCGCACACTCGCGTTCGCCCGATTCGCGAAAAATCGCGGCGGGAAATAGGAGCTGAAACGACTGGCGGTGGCATCGCCGACAGCGGTGTCGCGTACGCTCGCGCTTTATTGCTACCATAACAATGTTTTAATGTACCCTGCACAACGCACTGTGGCCATTGAAAGAGAGTGTGTGCCCTGGGACTATTAATGCCCGGCAATAGTCAACACATTTCGCCTGGCAGCCGACGAGTCTCCGCGCTACCGATATTTACCTCCGAGCGATCCTAAATGCACTTCTGCAAGGGCCCGGATTTATTCTCAGTTTTCCGTGGATGTTGGACACTTTTAAAAGTTCATTTAATTTCTGTGGAGTTTAAATAAGAAGATTGACTAGGCGATACTTTAATGCGAGCGCGATGAATTTGTTGATCTTGAAGATTGAAAGGCCATTGGAGGCCACGACGAGGTGACGAAGGTCCTTCACACGGCGAGGTGCATTGAGGCCTGCGGTTTATTTGCCCCCGGTAATATAAGCTCGTCCATTATCCGGCAGGCCGCTCGTCCGCATCCGGAGATATACCGTAATCCCATTTGCACCGCGCGGCCTTTGCCGATCCACATATATACGCGCGCTTCACGATAATGGTGGCATTTAAACGAAAGCCGGTATGCGCGCCTCCTAACCACCGCCCTGTTATTTCGACCTGAATCTCGCCCGAGACTTTTCCCGGAACGCGTTTCAATCGCCGGCATATACACTGCTCCGCGATGTCACTCGCTTCCGTCATTCCGCCTTATTAAATGCGGGGCTTCCGGACGCTCGAGCTAAACGGTTCCCTCTAAATTGGATGCTCTTAATACTATTGGACCGAACGCGACTCGCTGATATTTATGCTATTATACTAGGATCCAAGAGATTGAAATGGAATTGAAATTGTGAGAGTACGCTTGGCCGACTGCCTTGAGCCGGCTCTCGGCGAATATTGCCTGGCGACCTTCGCAACCTATTCCCCCGGCCCTTTCTTCTCGTCTCGTATGACTGCGGCTAGATGTACACCCTGACATCCAGGAGTCCGCGCTTCACCCTTCCACATACGTGCACTGCAATCTGACTCTTGACCGTGCTTGCACACACATCCTTCGCGGCACTTTGTGCGCCTGTGTACCCTTCGTTATGCAAAGGGCACTCGGCGCCCACTTGCTTTTGTTCGGACAGTGATCCCTCGGACTCTCGCGCGGAAGTAACGCACAAGTACATCGAACTCTCACTCGGAAAACGATCGCCCCGCGAATCGCGAGTATTCCGAGTTGAGAAAATCGCGAAACAAGAAACCAACAGTGGAACATTAACGGATGAACGCCCTGAGAATTGTGAAACGGCTGTTGGCCGGATAGGAAAACTTGGGTTGACGAGTAACTGCCTGATTAGAATTCCCTTCCCTATTATCCGGCGCACTTCAGTTAATTTCCCGTGCGTTACTTATTACCACGGAAGGTGTCTGCGCCGAGGTTGCCGTGCAGGTCTAACGACGTTCAAACGGCGCGCTGTAACATTCCATATTATATCACTCGGCCGGCCGACCAAAGTAGAATGTGCTTCACATGAAGTTCTCTTGCGCTCGCGCGCGCGTGTAGTCCCAGCCAGCAGCATAAACATGCTACGATCGACCGCCTCCGTACGTTATACCGCGGCCGCGTGTACCAATAATTATTCCTCGGCGCACACGTGTGCGAACGGTGCGTGCGAGCCTTGTGCGAGTTGGCGCGCGCGGTGATAAACATTTTCCACGTGAATCCGCGGACACATATGATCCCGATAATGCACGCCCGTGCGCTGATAATGCGTGGCCGCTCATCCACTCAGCGCGCGCGCGCCCTCGAGATTTCAGTCGTGTGCGCTCCAGTACGAGATCACTTGCGTCTTGCGAGCCACGCATGTTGCCCTCGCGAATAATGGCACCCACCGTGTCCTCGAATGCACCGAGTATTCAGCGTATTCCTGTGGGAGATGTCGCATGGAGCCCATGTCTTTTCACGGCGTGCTTCGCGTTGCTCGCTACCCCATATCGATAAACCGCAGGCACTCAGTAAGCTCGCTATGGAATCTCTATGTCCGCCATATATTGCTGTTAAAGGTATGCGCGCTCCTATGTGCGCGATATATAACAGAGAATCACCTCCTACCAGCCCACAAACCTAACTACATACTAGTCGGAGCTAGGCAGTATGAAATTAGAGTTGGAGGCGGACAAAATGAAATCCCCTCTTGATCAGCCAATCGCAGGAGTGAAAACTCTGCGAGGCTAAAGTTCGAACTTTTTCAACGCGGCCATCCAATTTTCGCGTTGGGTGAACCTTGACGAAGCACTGGCAAATCAACGGAGGCACATCTAGCGCTCGAAGTGAGTCGCTGGGCTCGGGAGCACAAGGCGTTTATTGTGCCTGTTCGCAGCGGTCTGCCGCGCAAAAAGCTCCTTTGCCATGCTGTCGGGTCGAGTAGGGCAAATGAATGTGCATAGGCGCTGCCGATTTGGAATGCCGACTTTTTCTTCCCCGCTGTTCGCGCCGTCCTTCCAGGCGTCCTCTCGAGGGCACGCGATAAGTCATATCGGGAATGCAATTCTTTAATGGCGTAGCGGCGGAGTTGCCGTGCCGGACGCGAGACTAATTGTAAGGCGATATTACTCTCTGTCGTTGGTAAGAGAGCATGCACTCTGCCGAAAAGAGGGGAGACTGCTAAAGGGAGCCGGAGAGTGCAAGAAAGAACCCCTCTACCTTGGGAACAAAAGGGTGGATATATTTTTCGGGCGCCCCATCGAAGTCCAATTACTAAGATGGAAGTCGAGAGACGTTGCCCCTTGATGCACACGGTGTCGACAGCCCCGGGACCACGTAACTCTCGCTGCCAAATTGATGCCGGGAAGACAGGCCCCCTTTTTTCAGAATAAGTGAGCTGTCAGGAGGTTCGGCACTCTTGTAACTCCACTCCCCGGACCCTCCTATGTTCCATTTAATCTTTCTGCAAGTTTGCATCGGGGGTTTGAAGTCTGACTCATATTAACTTGAGAGAAACTTGGGAAACTAAAATTATTAATGGTTCCTTCGTACTAATATCGTTGAGAATCGCTCGCGGGAGACAGCAAATCTTTCGCCGAGTAACTCGTTAAGGAAATTCCGGAGTAATTTCGATGTAGAAAGGTCACTTTTTAGTGGGATCGTGGTATGAGGGAACCTTTAAGTTGCCCCGGCGGATTGACTTCAAATTATCGGAGGGAACACAAGTGGGTTTGGCCGAAGTCGCTACAAAGTGGCTGCTCTCCCTCGGCAGGGGAATTAATTTATTTTTTAATCACTTTACCGAGCTCCCTCGCCCGGGTCCCTCCCACTTCTCCGGCACACTGAAATATGGTGACTCGGCGGTTCGATTGTCCGGGCCATTATGATTCGCGATATAATACTACATTCCGACTGGCATCTTTTCCCTCCCCTCTCCCTCGTTCTGCCCCCCTTTGTCAGCGGGAGCCGGCCGCCCCCGTTGACGCGGACTCGGAATGGCTTTTAATGGGGAGTTAAAATAGCTTTTGATTTCATGGCGGCTCGCCCGTGAATCGCCGGCGCGCCTACTGGAAAAATATCCGAGTGCCGACGCGATAATAACTTCTATTTTCGAGCGAGCGCTTCCTCGCAGCGCCCGGCGAGGTAATGCGCCGGTGCGCGGGCGCGTCGGATGCTGCCGCTCCGGCGACTAGCATCGCAATAATTTATCTGTAGCAATTTTCCGCGCATCGGCCGTCTCTACAGGGAGCTCCCTCTAGCCGGGCATCGCTAAATCCCGCCGGGATTTACGATCGGCAGCTCTCCCTGCCAGTCAATCCCGCGGGAACTTATTACGGGAAGGGGTAATTACAGAAGGGCCGCGAGAGACTTCGCAGCACGAGATGTACATGCGCGCCGGCTGACGAGAGCCCGTCGGTACTGATTCTTCGAGGGTCTATCGGGCTCGTGGGGCCGAGAGTGCTATCAATGATGGAGGACCTCTCTTTCAGAACGGGAGCCTCTCTTTGCCAGGATATCTGCTTTACACGCGCCTGAACACCAATTCCCCGGGACGGCGTGCTTCCCGTCGGTTTGCCCCGTGTAAACACCTAATTCAGTGGCACCCACAGAGCCAGCTTCCATCCTTCGCTCTGTCAATATCTACCGGCGACAATGCCGCACTTCTCTCCATACGCCGAGAGTCACTAGAAGCGCCGGCTATGTGCAATACACAGTTCAAATTCATGGGGATTGCATTCTTGAGACGTTTTCTCTTCAAGCTACTAATTCCCCTTATTTGACATTTTGTAATTCGAATTGTCCTACATTTTCGGGTTAGCGTTCGTTGAATCATAGCGCGAGATAGAACAAGGTGGGCAGGTATCGGATCAAGGATATTAATTAATACAAATTCGTCTCGGATTCATGCGACCGGCGGCCGATGTCAATTAAGTCACCCGTGCCTTTTTGCCACTTGAAATTACACCAGTTTTAGCCGGTGCCGGCCACATAATTAGAGGCGTCGCCAACTACTTGGAGGTTTCGTCCTCCCGGCGTCCACGTCCACGCATACAGAGATACTCCCAGCGATACAGTGGGAGTCTAGTTGCTCTGTTTACCCGGCGCTGCGAGTACGAAAGGAGCGAGAGTCCTTGGACGCAGTCGCCGTTTCCTCGCTTCCTTGCGAGCCAGAACGAGAGAGAGAAAGAGAGAGAGAGAGATCTCAAGGATAAAATGGTCCATGGATGCTGCGTGGGTATGGTTTGTACAGGGACGCGCGTAAAGGTGTGCGCATGCAAACACACACACCGGCAAATCCTTTCGAAACGATAAATCAAAGGAAACCGTATATCATACTCCGGGCGACCACGAACCAGTTCGAAAGTCCTGGCAACGTGTGCGTCTACGTACAGTCCTGTACACACAAAGGAGCGTGGCTCCGATGGAGAAGCCGCTCGATATACAATCGATGCGAAAGAGAGCCCATACATGTATTCATTCTTTCCCTTACGCCGTGGCCCCAACACCATTGATCCATCGCCTACTGAAACAGTGGGAACCCCATCGTAAACCACCTCTCACCCCCTCAAATATATCCGCTACACCCACTGAACTGGCGGGCCTTTATGGCAGGCGCCATGGCTTCGATCTTTTAGTGGCTCCTCCGCCACTCGGCCTGTCTCTTCGGCGACCTGGCCACTCGGCAAAGTCAAAGTGTCAAACAGTAGTCAACCTCCAACATATACCGGGAGAGCGGAATGTATTACCGCTGCCCTCGACAGTTGAGGCCTGGTAAATGGAAGGCGCCCTTTCTGCGAGTTACTTGCCAAGAAGAAAAGGAGTCTGCTTCGAGAGCGCTATTGTTTCGTATGTGACTTCGCGTGTACTTTGACGTTTCGTAAGATGAAATATTGAAGTAGAAGGGGAGCGAAGTCACGAAGGAGCGTTGCTGGTGGGTCCATGGGTTTGCAGTGGCGAGTAGCTAGTAACTAGGGGAGTTATGCGAGATTGCCGTAGGAACGGTCCCGAAGTCGACGATAGCCGATAGGACGGCTTACGAAAATGTGTGTCACTGGTGTCTATGTCGGCTAACGGCATTTCGTCCTCGCCGCTGATGCCCGGCCACTATAATAAATAGTAATATTCTATGCATCGCAATGCACATTGTACACGTACAGGTACACGTACACGTCCTCTCGTACATAAATACGTGGCCCTCTCTCTCTCTCCGCTCATTCTCGCAGACACCTACGTGAATCTGTCTATCCCGTCTCCTCGACAGCAGTGCTGCGCCACGCAATAATGTGCGTTCCACGTTCCTCTCACATTCTAATTTCGCGTGGTACGCGTGTTCTGCTGTTACCTGCCACATGGAATGATGAACTATCACGAATGAGCCGCTGTCAACCAGTGTACATGAAAATCTCTACTAAATGCTCAGACTTCTCGACGCACTGAGAAGCTCATAAAGAGCTGGGCACTACTACTTGCCAAGTTGCACACTGCAAATTAGAAATGATCGATCTTGCTCTTACTGGTTGAAAGAAACTAGGGGCGGATTTCGTTGCAAATATGACGGAATAGTAAGAGAAGTTGGACATGTTGGTTCATGGGAGGCTGTGAGAGACATGGGAGAACAAGGCATCGGAGAACTGGCGGCGAGCACACGTCTTCGCACTTAGAGGGCACGCCATGTAATCAAGGGGGAATCGGGAACGGCGCGTGACAGTCGTTAGAGTGGCCGTTCGGGCCACGGTGCAGTGGGTAATTGAATTTCCGCTATTTCTGATCTCCCATGGACCACGTACTGTTCATGGTCCCAGAAAGAGCAGAGCGAGAGAGGGCTGCTGGAGGAAGAGAAGGAGAAAGAGAGCGAGAGAGGGGGGAGAGCCGTGCCTAGCGACGCGACATTAATTCAGAGGTCGTGTCTTTGGTAATTCTATTGTTTTAGATCGTGTGCCCGGGCCCGCGCGGGTGCATGAACTTTCCGCAAAGCCCCATGCTTTCAAAAGCAGGTCTACTGCACTCGGTCCCGGCTGCACGAGGCCCGCGAAACCCCTGGCCATCTGCCACAACCACCATTACTCCACTATCGTCGAGATTGTCGCGAAAAAGGTTTAAAGTCATCGGGGAAAAGCCGTGGGCTTATTTTATACCACCGACGCAAGTGGTATAGGTCAGCCATATGTCAGACGCGCCCCCGTGGAAATGCCACTGGTTGGTTTAATTAAAAAAATCCGGCGAAATTCACTCTCCCGAATCCCCGTCCTCATACATATTCTTACTCTCTGGCGGGCCGATGCTATCAGGGATATGGCGAGTTAAAGCTTGGCTGGTTACTTTTAGTCGCTCGACTTTTGAGCGGAGTTAGCCTCGCGCCGAGTGTGCAGGTACGTGTGCGCGGAAAGGGTACGTGACTCGGGTATAAGCCGACCTCCTCGAGTACGTACTTCCCCGGCTGTAGTTCGCGTAAACTGGATTCCAGTACTGATGATAATTACATGGTGGGTTAGCCTAGTTAGGCAATCCCTGGAAGCCGCATTACACGCAACGAGAGGTCATACGGTCGAAGCAGGGCCCCCTTGTATTCTCCCGCTGGCTGCCCAGTAGCTCGAAATGGGCTCCGGCAATTCCTGGAGCCCAATGCTGGATTCCATTACGGTTCCTGGCTTCTAGAGCACCAATAAGGGCAAAGAGAAATTGATAACTAGGCGCGTGACAAATTACGACTGGGGATCGGCCAAGAGCCGGAGTTCAGCAACTAGGGGGATTCCTTCACTAGACAAATTATCCAATTTGGCTCGGGTGGCGAAGGTGGCGTTCGGGCGCCTCGGTAATTTGCCAGGTACATCGCTGAGTGATGGCCGGCTCGTCGTGAGGATACTCTCGAAAGTTTAGATTGGCGATTGCTACTAAGCACGCCCGGCTAATATAAAACTGGTAGGCTCGCCCGTCTCATCGAAGGCGTCTCGGTAATAGCTGCGGCTATGGGCTCACCGTCAAGAATGCAGGGGACACTTCTCTCGAAACGGGTACATACTTTCCGCCCGGCATGAGAGTTGCGTCCCCTTGCCACATATTTGCTCGAGAACGCCGCGAGAACACGAGGCGAGGAGGCTTAACTGGTCTCCGTAGGGCCACTTGTCGCCCGTGTTTCTTCACGGGATTTCAGAAGAGAGTCAAGTGTCTAAGACCCTCTCCTATCTCCCTCTTGCGCTCGACTCTTGACGAGGACATCTCTCTTACCCTGTGCCACCTTTCGCCCAGTTCCAAGGGGTTACTTAACGACAGCTACGTTTCTCGCTATTTTCTCGAGCACCTCGGCAACCACGGCTAACGGGACCCTCCTTCCCGCGAGTGGATGCCGATGAAATTTTAAAGATTTATTATCATAGAGATGCACCGCTTGGAGTAGTCTTCTAATTAAATCTATTAGTTTCCTTCGCTCAAGTCCTCCGAACTCTTTGGAACATTTCATAAAGACCTCCTCTACTCCGAATGAATCTTAAGTTTCAAAAGTCGGGAAACTAATCAATAGCAAATGAGAAACGTGGGTGGTTGAAGTATCCTCGGCTAATGAAGTGGAGAGGGTAGTATCGACAGGGATTGAAGTGTGATTTAGAAATCGTTACGACGGGATCGTCTTACACGGGGCGGGTGGTGTCGGGACGAGTCCGGCGAGACTAGAAAGGCGAAAGAGAAGAGCGGGAAGGATGAGATGCGACGAGAATGTGACCCATATGCATGCGGCCTGACAAAGAGCAAGGGTATCGCGAGATCGCCAGTGGATCATCGAATATTAGCTTACCGAGCCGGACAGCTTACACTCCCGGACTTTCGATCGATTAAGGTTACATCCATCAGCGGGGTACCCTCGTTACGGCCCAGATCTGGATAAAAATCCCGTCACTAGACCGTCTACCATTGAATAGCTTCGACTACTCCCTTTCGATTGATCCGTCGTGCTCCAGTACTCCATTTCATCCCGCTCAACACGACTCTCCACTTTTTCCCACCAACTTCGATACATTACATTCCCGACCCACCTCCCCGGATCATTCTAATTAACTGGGCTAATATCTCTGCCAGCGCCGCTCTACTCTGGCCTTTGTCATTTCCAGCCGTTAATCACCATTACATCCGGCCCACTTCCTAAAGTCTTTTCCAAGTCCTATTAAACCGAAATCACCCGCATTAATTCCCATTATGTAGAAAGAAACGTGCGCGGGGACACGTCGTCCCCGGGAAAATTAATGCCTTTGATGAGGAAGCCATCGAGGGAAAGCACTGTTCTTAATATCTCGCCAGTTCATCTGGATATTCTATACGAGCGCCGGCCGAGGGTACTTAGCTTTGATGGACGTGAGCTCCCAAATTCAAAGGGGGACCTACGAGCTCGCTTTCAGGGGCCTGTGCCTGTGTAATCCAACACTGTATACTGATCGTCGGTCGGTGCATTAGACACCAGAGAACGTACAAATTACGACGAGTCTATTAACGTTAAGATTTAATGGGGACCTGGGCTGATGAGCGACTTTACAATTAGCTCGAGCTCGAGTGAATGGAGAATGGTGGAAAGCTGGTGGTTCCTCATTCGCGAGTATCAAGTTGCCGGCGCTGCTACTTGTAAGTCAAGGTATAGGCAAGGCAGGCAGCCTCCCTATGAGCGAACTCGTTAGGAGAAGGTGTTATTCTATCCACGTGCCGGGCAAGGTCGTCCGGCTTCGTAGGGTCGGCCGCCCGTAAGAATTCGAGTAGCTTTAGTCCTTTTTTCAGCCGCGCGAGCATGCGAGAGGCTCGCGCACCATACACCTCGCTGAAAGAGGAGGCTGCTCTCAAAGGGCCCCCGCTCCTTTCATAAAGCGACACCTCGCTTAATAATCGGTGCATGACCCGCCCGTTGTATTCCAGCGACGCTTCCCTGTATACATACCTCCCACTGAAAAAGGGAATTCACCGGGGAATTCTCGGATGCGCATACGCGTGACTTGCCTGGCGCGCCGGCCGATTACCTCTGGAATTCTCCCATTAGCATCGCCGTGACACTCTATAGAAAATCTGACTACCATGTGCACCCTTTAGCGGCGAGCGTACAAACTTTGAGAAATCTCGAATTCCAGCGCTCTCTCGGGTAAGAAAGAGAAAATGGTTATGGCTCGAGGCAAGGCCTCCGGCACGCAGGCTCTATTAGACCGCGAGCTAGTTACTTTAATGATTGTTTCTTTGGTTAATTATTGGCCTTCCGGTGGAAAGTCGAGGATCAAGGGATAATTGGGAGAGTAAGCAGGGAGAAAGAGGAGCGCACTCCTCGTAATTAGGCACCGGTATATTCCCTGGGAGGGAACTCGCGAGAGCCCGAAATCAAAGGAAGTGCAAGCCGCTATTCGTTGATTAACTCGCCGGAATTGCCCGGCGAGATTGGCCGATGCGCTGCATCTAATTCCCTAATGAAATGTCAGTGGCGAGTACTTTCCTTTTCACTAGTCAGATACCCTCGGGTCCTACTCGAGAAAGCTCGTCCTCTGGTTCGCGGCGGGAAATGGAGGTTTCTAATTAAGTCGGTTCCCTCTAATTATTACGCGTGCCTGCGTGAAGAGGAGTTGAAACGGAGAACCGCTGGACGCGAGTGCTCCCACGCAGCAGGATATAGACGAAACTGTTATCTATCGGTCCGATCAATTCGCAATTGGCCAAGGAAATCCACTCGCGCTCCCACTTTCACTCAAGGATCTTCTCTCGGTCCTTTTGTTGGCTCGGGCTGATCGGGCTCAGCTCCGGTATTCGGTGCGTGAGCACGTTAAGGTCAATTCGAGTCAATTCGAGGCTGGCTAACTGGCCGACTCATTATCGCGTTAGAACGAAATGTCATGTTGCCTGACGTCAACGTGCCAAGTGCTCGGAATCATCTATTCGGTATTATGGGCTACGCTTGGATATCGCGTGGGCAGACTCCATTCCGGGCGTCCGATGCGTTTATCCGGGCCTCCATCGGTCCATCGCAATTTACCCCGCTCTTTGTTCACGCATCTCCAACATCTCTTGTGTTTCGGCAAATTTACCCGCGTCTGCGTGATCGCAGAAGGTGATTCCGCGCTCCGGCCTGCCAGTGATTTCCAAGGGAATTGTCAGGATTAAGTAAGGCATTGGGGTTAGTGCGCTATCGGGGACCAGTATCGAAAGACTCGACATTCTACATGATCCTGAGTAACTCAATCATTTCTTTTTTAAAGCTCTAATCGATTATTATATTTACATTGACTTGAGTACTGATGAGTTCCAAGGGGAGGGCGAGCAAAGCGACTTGAGATTCTAAGTCGATTTTCACTACTCCTCTAAAGGGTTAGATGAAAAGCTCGCAAATAGATGGGTCCATCGTGGAGATAAGCCGGGTACAGATAGACAAGACGTCGCTGCTGGCGCATCCTGCGTCAGAACGACGTCAATGGCTCCAGAGAGCCTGATGGGTCGACGAACTCACGGACGCATCCGACACACGTTATTTTCAACGAGCCCGCCTCTATAAACCTCGCCACTTAGCCAGCGAATCGCGCGGTGGGCATCGCTCGGCTCGCCCGAGAAACCCGGCAATCGGAATCGCCAAAAAACGGGGGATTTCGCCCGGATTTAGACTGGCCTCGAAAGGCGCTTCCAAGTTGTTTAGACTGGAGCCGGTTTTCGGGATCGGCTGGCCTTCGTCCTTAGAAGCGAGCGGCGACCTTTTGCCCTCGCGGGCTGTTTTGCTGTTTACCTCCTTTCCCATAGAGACCCGGCCGGGCTCGAATGTGACCTCGGCGTCAGTCTTACAATCGACGTCCAACTGTGAGGAGTCCCAATTACCGTCCCTCACTAAAAACTCTCCGCGGACCTCTGCCTGTCCATCCTCCGCTCTTCGAAGGTCCTCTTGCACATATATCGCGCCGAATTTCATTCTTCGAGATAAACTAATCTACGTTCTCGTATCTCGCGGAGCCCTGACGCACCTCGCTTCGCACAGTTCCGAGAAGGAACATTTGGAACAACGTCACTATCGGCTGTAAACTCCAAATACTCGCACCGATACACCTTTTCTCGTCGGGCGATAACTGGGAGTGTGCGTGCGGATGATGCCGATGATGATGCCACTCGTTTCTCGTCGGACGGAGCGACGTGAGCAGCGCGAGCGTGAGTCTGATGCCGAGCGAGCACGTTTCGCAGTGCGAGATCGCACGTCACTCGCCAGATCGGGATTACATGGGGAAACGCATCGCTCGCCGTTGACGCAAAAGCCTGTGGACAGGTGGGAGAGAGAAAGAGAGAGAGAGAGAAAGAGAGAAAGAGAGAGAGAGAGGTGGCCTACGCCCGCAGGAGTATTGAGTGTAACCAGCAGCCCGTTAATTCTCACGTGCGCGCCGAGCTTCCGTTTCGTGATAATTAACACGTGCGAAACTCGAGACTAGACGGAGCCGCGGAAAAGAGAGGTTGCTCCCATGCTTGCGTAGAGTCTGCTGGTAATTAAAGGTGCGAAACGCGAGATTCTGATTTATCGGCGAGCGATTGCCCGATCGAACGAGCCGCTCGACATTTCTCGCCGCTCGGCCGCTGAATTAACAATGGGAGATAAGTCGTGTCAGAGGTATTAATTGCCGGCTCCAATCTCTCAATAGACCTCGAACGAAAGTTCACTTCGCGCTCAGGCGTAGTCTCTAATTAAAATTGGCAAAGAGCACTCAATCGGAGAAAATGCAATTCCGCCGGGGCTCTGGACATGTATGTCGCTCAATTCAATTTCCATCGTTGGAGGAAAGTTCGTCGACCGCGCAGCGAACTCGACTAATCATCATTCATGGAGGAAGTGCTTCTGCGTTGGAATTATCGCTAATAGTGCGTTTGACAAGGCACTAAGTGCGTCCTATCGACGGTAGAAATGATGTAAGAGCACTTGGTGCCGGTTCATCGGTGTTTGACTAGGGGCGAATTGGAAGCCGCGTAAGCGCGTTGTGTAACGGCCCGGTAAACAGCCGCCTCCAGTGTGGACTCGGCAAGAAGTGCAGCCTGATACAAAGTTTCACCGGGCATCCGGGCATACGTGTAAACTAGGCCAAAGGGGCTTCAATAATACAGAGGGAAAAAGGTACTAAGTTCCGCTCGGTGTTCCTGACTGGCGATAAAATAAGCATGAGGTCGTGTGTGTTGGGAAAAGGGCTCGCATGAGGGACGACTGGCTCGAATGACTAAAATTAATCCCGAGAAATACTAAATAACCAAAGGGAGCTGTGATTGAGTACTTAAGCAAGAGTGCGAGCTCGGATAGTACGTGAAGCTCGCGGCGCAATCGCTGTCTCCCGTAAGATCTCGGAATACACTTAAAGGCAAAGTCTCGCGCGCCGTGCGAGATGATATCCATGGCGCCAGGCCATTTCCGCGCGAGTACTTCCTGATGCGCGAATTATTCTGCCCGCCGAGTGATTTACGCTCGTCGGCCCGAACTCCCGAACCAGCCCAAAATAGCCGACCGGTAGACGTTTAGGGGAAACAAACTGCCGCCCGTGAATGCGGCTCGTGATGCATTGTTGGGAAAATATACTGGAATCCCGCTCTCGAGACAGTGCCAGGGAAGGAGGAAGGGAGGCGAGAGCGTCGACGTCCATCGTACTTGCTCACATGCGTCACGTTTGTTTACGTTGAGCGGTCGTTCGCGCCCTATCATCCCTTCGCGTCTCATCATTTCCTGGATGGTTTTAGAGGCGAAGGGTCCTTCACCGTGGTCAGTGCCAATTCAATTCCTAGAACCGTTCAAAATATCATAGAAAATTCATAATCAGCCGAGAAATGTAATCATTTCTCTAATCATGTTCTGCGTTTGGCAATAACTGCGAGTGAATAGAGGGACAAGTTTTTCGGGGGTAGTCGGTAGACCGCGTAGTGCTTTCTAACGGGAGCACTTTGCCATTGAGTGCTTGGGAGCGATCAGGCCGCTAATGACCAGGCTATTAAATGCAAATTGGCCTTCGGAAAGGTTTCGAAAGCGGCCGCCGCACGTGCACCAACACGTACACCCACTTCCAAACAGGCATTCGTCCCTCGTTTGTTCCCCCCGCTCGGCTCCCTCGTGTGCTTTGGTCAAGCCGCATTGACAACCGCCAGATTTCAGTCAGCCTCCACGTGCCCCCGAAAATGGACCAGATTCTATGAGGCCCCTTGTTCCCTAAGGAACCCTAAGCCCCTTGTTAAGGAAGACTGTTTGAAACTGTGCTGCTATTCTTTCCGTGTGCAAGGTGAGCTCTATGAAAAAAGTACACACCCTGTTCGGGCCGGCCTCGAGCGACTAGTTTTTATTATGCGGAAAAAGTGCCATTAGCTAAATTACTTAGAGAAGAAAATGAATAAAAAGGGAGAGGAAGTTTGATTAAATTGAAAGTGAAATTACACGCGTCTCCAGGGGTATTATTAAATGTGTGTGTGTGTTCTGAGACTAATTTGCTGGAAGATTTGTTGAAACGTAATTACTGCTTTACCTGCCTAATAATACACTTCACGACACGAAGCTATTCCAAACTCAATATTAACCTCGAGACAGAATGTAAGCGAAAGTGACTTTTAATTACTGCGTCTCGTAATACCGAAGAATGTAATGTAATTCGGTATGCAAGGCTCTGAAAAATAGTCTAAATTCGCGAGTATTTCACTAAAGAATACCTTGGCTATTAGTTTCGGGTCAAGGTTTCTTTCCAGACGAGCGAGTATTGTACTTTGTCGATGCTGCTCGTCCAAGTAAATCGGCTAGTCGCTCTTCCAGCGAGCGAACTATGAACCGAAACGCGCGAAATGGGGCGTATCCAGATTGTCCATGCTACGGTGATTCTGCAGATACTTCTAACGCCTTCTAAGTTCAGTTCGTACTTCACTCCAAGTAGCTTCGGAACTCCTTTAGTTAATATTCTTCGAGTCGCGCGGGAAGTTAGAACTTTCTCTTGAATATCAAACCGAATCATCTTACAATAACAAACAAACGAGAAAGTATTAAACTTTGGGAATATTTGATCACAAGTTATATTCAACTCTGGAATTTTATCAGGAGTGTCTGTCGACTTGTGGGTGCGAGTGAGAAGCTGTTTGCATAGGAGCGAAGTCCGACCAACCGTATAAAGGCAGGAAAAGGCGGGCGAGGTGTGCTTTGTGGCAGCCACGAGGCATTGATTTTCTATAGGTCAGTTGGTACTCTCCTCGATATTACGGGATTCTGCGGTGAGCTAGAACACCACGGCGCGCTTTGTCGTCGAATTTTCGTCCCGATCGAATCAAGAAACGCTTGAACGCTCCTCGTCCCACGTGGGGTAAACTTGAATGGTCGCAGAAAAAAAATGCCATCAGAGTTGGGCGAAAAAAATCACCATCCTCCCACTTTAGAATATATTGTCATTCTACGATATCTTACACCTACTCTTCACTCTCCGACTGCTTTCATATTCTTCGGCTGGGAGTAAACTCGAGGCTTTTGCACGCGGAGAATTCTCTCGGATGTAAAAGTTTATTCTGCAGTGACACTTTGAAGCCCGGCAGCCGGAATGTACTGCGTGACACGGTGTACACAGTGCTAGATTTATCGCATTCCAAATATAGCTAGCGCGATGCATAGGCGAGTCGGCGACGCGCGCGCAATTGGTCAAATAAAGCAGGCGCGCGCTCGCGCGGATTGACTGGCGTAAACAAATGTTTGATCTGCGAGGATGTGCCAACGCGGGCATTCCTTTCCGCGGTAATCCTAGCAACGGCGAGCCTCTCATTACACGTTTGCTTGGCAGCCGTTTCCGCGTTGGAGAAACAAGCGGGCGCTCTGTGCGCCTCTGCGGGAAGAAATCGGCTAAATTGGTGTGGCGAATCCATTGAGGAAAGCCGAGAGGAGAGTCACCATGGCAAAAGGCGAGTGTTATCCGGTGTAAGGTTCAACGAACGCGCCCAACCCATTACATTAGAATATTGGCTCGGTTGACGCCTCCTCCTCCTCCTCCACCTTCCTCTTTCGTCTTCTTCATCGTCTGACTGGCCTCGCGAGCACCATAACATTCTCCCCTTACTGCTAAACTCTGACATCCAACTATAAAACTGAGCGAAAGGTCAGTGCGTGCAGTGCATATTGGATTAATTGCTCCGCAAAATCGGGAGCTCGATGAATTCTATAGTACTCGACTTCAACTCAACATCTTTCCCTGCAATTTCTCGCTCTTGAAACATTTTCGAGTCTCTTGACAAACTTCGCGCACCTGAAAAGCACTCGGGTTCAAGAACCGCCACTTGAACACGACTTCTCGAATTCGCAGTGGCAAGGATACGATGACGCAGCAATTGATTTACTGAATTCCCCCGACTGTCAAAGTTATGCAGAGGCCGGCGCGAAGATTATGCTGGGAGGCTGGAGTTCATGTAACCGGCCGGTACATTTAGCAAGCCATTTCACTATTCTTGGTAGGATAATAATGTCCTACGGGGAAGTTGGCCCCGCGCATATAGACCGGCGCACGAGTTCGCCGGGCAGGTTTTGCGCGAGATTGGAATAGCTGCTGAAATTAGTTTTGCCGTGGTTGGTCTCGCGAGCGAGCAGAGGCGCGCGCGCATTACGGCCTACGGGGCCTGTTGGCAAGTTCCCTGCCGAAAAATGATTATAGCAACCGCGGCTTGGGGAGTATAACTTAAAGAAGTGAGAGTTGTTGGATTCGGTGAGGAAGACACTGACAGTGACAGTAATGGCAAGTTGGCCAGGACGTGCATTTCGAAACTAGTTTCTAGCCTTAGCCGCTCAGCGGGCAGTCTGCTCGCGGAGCTCGCCTTTTTGCCAAGGAGTTTCACTCTCCGAACGACAGACTTTCAATCGTCGAAACACACAGAGATGGCCATTGATCGGCCGCGCAATGGAGAGAGAAGAGGGCCCCGACGCCGGATGACATTGCTTTCGCCTTAGCCTAGTCGAGTGACAGATCGCGCGCGCGAAATGTCTGTTTGGCGGACGTGGGTGTCGGGGGAACGGGCCAACAATATCCTTCATGAATGAATGAATGCCCCGTTACCGAGTACCCGAGATAAACGGTCTTGTCCGACGCGAGTAATGCCCGACACGGGCCGCCATCGGGAAAGCGAGGGAGGAGACGCCGGCCAGCAATGATCGTTAGTGATCATTGAAACTTCAGGGGCCACGCACGAATTAGCCGCATGATTGACTGACAGCCGGTAATTCGAGAGTTAGATGTTACCGGGATCGAATTAGAACGTCGCATCATCTGTCCCTAGTCTAGTTGTTCTCTTGTCCTGTTCACTTGAGACCACTGTTCACTCGAGTCTGAACGATTTCACGTTCTAGTCGAACCTCTCAGAGTTTCGTTACAGTAATTCTTTTATTTTTTATTGTTCCTCTGCGCGCAATTATCACAGGATCGATCAACCATCGTGAGAGTATCGGAGCAGCCGAGTATATTTCGGAATGAATTTAGCGAGCTTTTTGCAAAGCCGAATCGCAGGAATCCTCGTTGAAGCGAGATAGGATAACTAATGACCCCGGTCCAATACGTACTCGAAAGAGATAATAGACGTGGAGAATGGTAGTTTTTCGCGTGATTGCTGCGGCGCACTGTGCTAAGGGTGCGGCCCGCACGTGCCGATAACGACCGCTCCTCGTGGGAAAACGGCGAAAAGAAGGAAAGTCGTGGATGCCGGGCGAATTCAGACACGGCCAATCATCGGCGCACAACTCACATTTCTCAACCTACTTTCGGCGGATCGATTGCATAGACACTTCAAATCGCCTCGGAGAAAGAGACATTTGCATGTATGCATGCACGGCCGCCCCGGGAGATACGTGATGCGTGGCTTCGAAAAGCTCAAATTATATAGGCAGAGAGCGCTCGGATCTTTCTCTGATCCCGATCACCGTCATCTACGTGTCTATCGACGCGTGATTTGAATGCTTTTACATGCGAATCGCATGGAAATTGCTACCCTTCGGGAATAGACTGATTTGCGGACTCGGCTCAGTCCGACTCGTGGCTCAATGCTCCTCTCTCTGTAGGTGAAAACATTAGAGGCAAATTAGCGTGTGCACATTCAATCATTTCTTCTCCTATTCTTCTGCGAAGCGGAAGTTTTCTTTCTCTCGATTTCTACCTATTATCTTTGCCAGATTTATATCTGTCTAACTCTCAACATTTTTCCC
Organism: Crossocerus cetratus; assembly: GCA_963675795.1. Lineage (NCBI taxonomy): Eukaryota > Metazoa > Arthropoda > Insecta > Hymenoptera > Crabronidae > Crossocerus > Crossocerus cetratus. Next base: position 19,777,879 of record OY776665.1, on the reverse strand, counting down.
ATTTGCATTGATTCTCCTTTTCAATCTCTGCAGCTCGCCGCAGATATTAAAGTAGAGTCCTTTCATAATGTGAATCATTCTCGATACAACTTTTGCATTCGTCTCTTTCACAGTGAGGATGGACAGATGCGTACGATTACGGAATGATGAGCTCGAGATCTGGCTGGTGTATGGTATTAAAGTTCATAGAGTCCTGAGAACAATCGTGCGATGGTAATGGTTGATGATGCAGGATGTACGGGTTCCTCACTCGTAACTCTTACTTGTTAGCCCACTTTCGATGATTGTAGACCGTTGCCGAGCGGAGTGAGCCGGTACGGGCTAAGGACGCGGAATTACCGCATTGCAACTTTGCAGGAAGTGCTCGCGCAGTTACATGTGTAGATACAACTGGCTTTTTCAGCCGACTGGGCCCTCGGGATAAGCGATTCGAGATCGCTCCGTTCCCGATTTCCTCGCATCGCTCTAATGGCCAACTAACGTACACACCACGCTTCGTACCGAATTACGCAAGTCCCTCTGTCTCCTCCGTAAAACGACTTCCTGTAACTGCGCCGTCGGCCGAGTTACATGTAACTTTAAACTCGAAGCTTACCAGCGCGGTGCAATGCGTTTCTCAATTCGAGCAGTGCTGAATCCCGCGTTACTATTAATCGGTTTCGCGTTACACTTGGAAATGGCATTCGCGGGATTTAACTCGTCCGAGCGAGGACGATTACGTGAGCACGCGGCTCTTGGCGCGCGGCGCATTAATCCACCTAGGAGTAATTGGAGTGTCGTCGTCCCTTCGACGATGCAAATGGCCTGCGAAACGCGACGTGGTAATTGCGTGACAATTGCACGGCTGACATACGCGTGCGCCCGGGCTTTGCTGAAATTCACGGTTAATCTGTCCGTCGTCGAACGAACCGCGGCTTCGAGTGCGGGTGTTGGTCTAAATGGGTTCGCAGGCCGCCAAGCTTCAACTTCGCACGAGTACGCTTTCAACTCTCGACTTAGTTGCTGCATGGTTCCTGTACTTCTATTTCGGTTCTAATATTATTGGAAATGCAATTCAATCAGACGGATTCATTGAAGTTTTTCATATCTTATGGTCAAGTTTCTCTCCTCGGGAGATATTAAATGATGTGTTTGCTCTCTTATAGCCAGCACTCATAGCGAGGAGTAATATCATTCTCTCTGCCGATATTAACCGTGGCTAGAAAGTGGTACGCGCGCAAAGTGGGTGCAGGAGGCTGCGCCCGCGAAAATAGGGTTGTGGTCGCTCGCCTAATGCCCACGTATGAAAATTGATACCCCGAGACAGTGACCGTGTCGCGTCCTTTCGAAATTTATGTACGATCGCGTCCGTCATTCGCCACCTACGAATTTCCAGGGAAAGCCGATACCCACTCGTCCCACTTGGACGCGCGTTTGCTCTCCGAGAACCTTCTTTACACGCCGAACCCACCGCACAGTGGAGTGCGAAATGCTCCAATGCGAACTTCAGCCAACTTTGCATCGAATCCAACTCGTAAGATTATCAGACTCTCTGTCGAATCGTTGGGCGACTGGTAGAAACTGAGTTTCCAATCGATTGAGGACGACAGAAGCTAATTAGACATCTCGACTGCAATTTCAAGTTCCTTTCAATCCAGTGAATCGAAGGAGACACTGGAGATTTCCAATCGAGTTCGATATTATTAAATTCTTTCTTCTCTTTCCACGGCTTGCGATTACGCGATTAAAGTTACAATGGCGAGGAAACCGATCGCTCCCGGAGGGTTTCCCTGGAGACAAGGGGGAATCGCACTTGTTTCGCTCGAATGAGAACGATTCCGTTGAAAGCGGTCGAGTGGTTCTCCGCCGGGACATTAACGAGATTAATTCCCAGGGGAGGTGACGTTCCTGACGTTTCGGACTCCTTTTGTCCTTGGCCCGATGTAAATGGCGGCGTGGCATTGTTAGAGGAGGCCAGAGTCGCTCGGACGTTCTCCGGGGGCGAAAGCTTTGTTACGGGAGTCGCCATGAAAAGCACAATAACCCGAATAAAACGAGCACTGTCTGCCTCGGCTCCGCCGGCGTTGCGAGTAGCCTCTGTCTCCGTGGCGCGCAGCTTTTTATTTAATTCCAAGTAGAGCCGCGCAACAGCTCGCGCGCTTTTGTGCCATCGAGCTTTTTTCCCGCGGCCTAATGTGCCTTATTGTTACGCGCGCCACCCGGCTAGCTTTGCAAAGAGCGCAGACGGTATTAAAGCCGGACAATGCTCGCTGGAATTAACAGGACACTTCTCCAGTCTGACTTAACTAGATTTCTGCTGGAAAGCCTCTTCCCGGCATTAATCGAATTTCCCGAGCGGGTGAAATCCCGCCCGCCAGTTGAACCGTTTTCCAGCAAGAAAAGTGGGCTTCATAACTCCTCACCACGAGTTATTCCGGTGTTAGTTTGAAGAACGAATTCCGGGCGCAATAAAAAAAATGGCAGGCCGGCGAGTTTGGCGAGTGTTAGCGTAATGCCGCGATAAATCAGCCGCTTAATTTCACGTGGAAGGTTTAGCGTTCAATTTTTCATCGGCGAGACGTGTTGCCCGTGGCCCGGGGGCCCAATGATGTAATAGGATTCGCACGCCCGAGCTCGAGGGTGCGCGAGTGAGACGCACTCGCCGCGTTAAATAAAACTCGAGCGTTAAAGCATTGACCCGCGCTCTCTTACGCTTCCGAAATGTTACAAGCGCGCGAGAGGGAGACGGAAGGAGCGTATATTACTTTTTCATTCGTTGCGTTGACGCGCAATAAAAAATATTTATGGCCGCGCATGCGGAACAATTAGCATAACACGGATTGCTCGGGGCGACTTGGCGTGCAGAGATGGCTGGCGCCTCGCGATATTCGGACCACCCAGGGAACCAGGAACCACGAATCTCCCGACCCTAGTATCTGTACATATAGTCGAGCCTTTATAACCAGTCCAACTTTCTAAACAGCCTTCGACAACCGGCAAGCATTAATCTCGTGTTTAGTCAAAGAAACTATAAATCCCCACCGACTGGAACCCCTTTATTTCCAGCCTTAATTTGCCTATCTCTACCCCAGCCGTCCTAGCCGCCGAATCGCCTCCTGAATAGACGATGACGCGATGATTCATTAAAGCCGGTAATAAGTCCGCGTCAAGTTCAGTTTACTGCCAATACCGGGGGCGCCCTTAATCGTTTCGAGTCACTCGTTAACCCTGCGGAATGCCATTCGACTGGAGTCAATGCTGATGTCAATTCTTCCGTCCTAATTAGGCGTTACGTAATATCTGCCGGAATGCCAAAAATCGAATCTACACCCTCAACCAGTTGAAGAACGCGCCAATTAAAAGATCGGAAAGACGACTGGCAGTGTACATATAGTTCGGGGTAGAAACGTAATTCTCTCGGCGGTTGCGCCGTCCGTTGAGCCGTGATGCCGCTGGATCGGACGCGTATCCCATGGTGTGCGCGCAGGGAATTAAGCATCGTGTCGCACAATCGTGTTAAGCGTACGCGGAAACGCAGCATTTGTCGCACTTAATTTGCCGATGCCGAGAAGCCGGTAGCGTGGCGCGCGTGATCAACGGCCACGAGGGCTCTCCTCGCTTCCTCCAGTTTATCGCGAGCCGCACACTCTCGACCCTAACGAGCAGCAGCCTTAATTTACACCTAAACCTCCTCCCTGCGATATACTCCATAGAAATTCGAGAGGGGGAATCTTTTCCAGCAGGCCAAAGGCGAAAAATCAGCTTCTCATTAAACTGGCAATTCTACATATACATTTATGCATGGCTGGCCTGTGAGAAGTACGTGGCGCGTAGTCGCAATTCCCCGGCAATTAGAGCCGGTCCAATATGCCTCGACACTTTACCGTTGATCTTCAATTATGGTGGCGGCACGCACATTCTGTGTCCCGTGTCCGCCGATACCCGACAGCCCGTGGAAACGATACGATACCACGTGATTTATGGGGTTCGCCGGTGCGTCTGCGCGCGCGCGCTCGGTAGAGGGCAGCGCGCAGTAGTAGTGGGATGGCAGGGTCGCCTTCCTTCGGTTACGGGTGTATTACGTCGCTGTTTATCCCGGGAGTGCGCCGCCCGCTGTAATTAAGAATCCCTCGACACGCTGACGCTTTACCGCTAGCCTCGCGCCACTTCTTACTTCTTATCCGGTGCCCGGGCGTTTTCCTCGCTGCTGATAACTCCGAGCGCTCGCTCGCCACTATATATACTGGCCGGCTCTCTCTGTGTAAGTACCTGCGCGCGTGTGGCTCTAGTGTTGCTGCGCGGACTACTTCCGCGATGTTGGATCGCGCTCGGCGATCAGGCCGGCCGTTGTAGCGGATGTTGTCGCGATTCTAATTTGATGTTTCTCGGCCGATCGAGATCGCGCGCGCGCGCGGACCCAGTGCCAACTGCAACCCCCCACTCGGCCCAGGGACCAGTCCCTTTAGAATCAAAGGCGGTTTTAATGGCTTAATTAATTTTTCACGCTCGGCGCAATTGTTGGTAGAAGTGGCCGGATGGAAGTATCGTAATAAGCAGGTGAGTGAGCGCGGCTCAAGGGGAATTAGGAGCGTGCGGATTCAACAGCGGGAACACGATAGTGCGCGAGCTAGTCTTGATTTACTCGGCCTCACTTCCGAAAGCCTGGTATTACTCCGCGCTGTATAGCACTGCTGTTCTCACCTAGCCACCTTTATATTTACGAACTCCGAGGCGGCGCGGTCGCCCGGAGTGAATTTGCGAGCGATCGGCTTAAAGGGCCGCGGAAACTCAAGATGCAGGAAGCTGATGCTTATTTACTGGACGGTAATAGATCGGGGATACAGTTATGCTCGCCATCAATTGCCAACTGAATAACTTGATTCCCCGTTAAAGAGAGTGTGGGAACCCGTCGCGCCGAAAGCCTCGCGTCCACCCAGCATATCCGAGACGCACCAACTTGGCGCAGGTCCCGTCGACTTCGCTTCCCCAGTTCCTCTCGAATCTCGAGGTAAAGTCTCGCACACATATGCAATTGAGACGTGATAGAATCGCACAGGATAACCCCGATAGCAATAAGAGGGAGCGGAGGCTGCTAAGGGCTTCGTAATTAAAGCGGTAACATCCTCCTAAGTGTTGTTGGCGCGGCCAAGCCCGGTACAATCCGAGGGAATAAAGAGCCGAGAGAACGAGGGAGAGGGAGCCTCGAGCCGCAGGCTAAACTCTGCCAGTATCGAAATGAGAAAAATCAGCTGGCTACCGTTTTAGTTAGGGGGTGAGGCAGCCAGAGGGGAAGGGGGAGGAGGAGAGGGTGTTACCACTAGTGGTTCATGTGTGCTATTTTAGAACGGTTGATGCGCGACCGGTACACCCGCTCAATCGCGCGGCTCGTCCGCGCACTGGTGTGTGAATCTCATTTGAATATGCGTACACGCAACTCGATCGGGGCCGGGGTACCCGGGGCCCCTCGCCGCAACACGTCGACGTCCGTTTACTAATGAACTGTATTATTTGCAAGCTACAGCCGCGCGCGCCGGATTTGCATGTACAAGGCTTTTATTGCATTTCATTAGATCGCCTTTTAGGCCGCGCCGTCCGATACCGCCTCGCTCGCTCCCTCGCTCGCTCTACTAGTCCCTGCCAATGATCCTATCGCGTTTGCCCTCCTATCTAGTCGCTTCCGATATTTCTTTCCTCCTCCACTCTTTTTACCGGCCACTTTACTCCTTAACTAATGAGAATGCGAGTCTCTGTCTGATTGGAGTGATAGGGAATACTGAACATTGGAGGACGCTCGAGTTGAGGGTCGGGGAAGCTGTTTCTGCGGTTTGGCTCCGCTGATTGTTGAAATGGATTGTGGAATGACAGGGTTCATGGCGGGGTGCAATAGAGTTCTCATTACATGTCCGGCTAGTCCGATGAAATCTGACAGGGTCAAAGGCTCGGACGCGGAGAGGCGAGCTAGACTGACACAGATCTGTTGGGATCGGTGTTGGTAGCCAGGCGCCAGGCCGAGCGAGAGTGCAGACGCGTGTAGGCGAAATTCGCCGCCGAAAATCCCGCGAGACTTTCTCCTTTTGTCCAGGCTAGACTCTACGCCGGCGCTTGCAAGTATGCGCGTATATACGGGATCCGCGTGGATCAATTAATTTCGCGGGATGAAGTCTAGCGGGGCACCGTGTCTGGACGCTCCAGCCATCAATTAGAGCGAGCGATACTTTTGCCGCAGTTTAGTCTGCATTAGCGCGCGCCGATGATCGAGATTAATGATTCCGCCGTCGCGATCCCTGCCACTGGCAATAAATGGATTACATATATTCGAATTGATTCTCGCTCGCGCTCCGCGACTCGGCGATTGAGTGCGGCAAAAAGTCCCCGAGCGATAAGCATCTCGGTGTGTGTAATCGTCAGTGGCGAGAGGTTCTCTAGCGATTCGTGTTGCGAGTTTCCGTATGGCACAGCTCGAGCACACTCATTAGGCGCGTGGTTTCACGGCTTGGCTGGAACGTTGACCATTGATCTGTGGTTAGCCTGTTCCACCTATTGTCGCACTGCACACGATATTGTCATTGTTAATTGCGGCCCGACCCGCACACCGTTCACCGCCCGGTGGTTTACATTCGTTAAGCGGGCGCGCTCGGGCTCCCGTGAAATGAGATTCCTGACTGCAATGCGAAGTCCGCCCTCTAATTTCAATATTCCCCTATACGAATTTCTCTGCGGTTTCATTTGCGACGGTTTTCCTGAATATCAGACCTCGGGAAATAGAAAAAGCATAGTTCAAATATTGCGAGTTGATTCTAAATCTAGCCAAGTTTATGCTCGCGGTACTATTCCAATTGTTTAGTATAAACGAAGGTAATACAAATCCGATGACTGTTTGTAGAATCGAACTGGACTGCGGTCGTGTTAATTTCGGCCTGTCCATTTGTCCAATGATATACACTTCTAACAGACGCACATCGAAGAGCCAAAGTTTCTGGTGGCTCGCTTAGGGAACTCTAAGTGTATGCAGCGTGGAATAATGGCTCGACTGTCTCATGAGTTCACTGACATAAGAGCGGCGACGGTCGAGCGGTCCATTAAAAGTCTCTCCTGGCTGGGTATCGCGAGGCCGGCGTAATCCTGGCCGCGGCTGGACCACGGGGAATTTCGGCGCCGAATTCCTTGGTCCTCGAGTTTTGATTTATCGGGCGCGCGGCCCGATTGAATTAGGCCGCGCGCGGCGCACTAGATAGCCGACGTGTCTCCGACTTGGGATGGCATCCGGCATTAAACCGCATAAATCTCGCTGCTCCCCCCGTCGGTAAAAGTTGAGTCGTCGTATCGCTCTCTCCTTTTTAGGCTACTTCCTTCGTTAGAGAGACAGTGCGGGCTGGCTCCGCTCCTCGCTCGAAAGGAGCTCTCTCGAGCGGTCGAAATATCGTTACTCGCAGCTCGTAAATCAAGCGGGCACCCGCTAAATTGCCGATGCTAGTGGAAAGGTGTGCATCATTCGCGTCTCCTCTCCAATGGGAGCCGAGATTTATTGGACGGCCGCTCGGCCGGCTCACTATTGAAGACATCGTCTAGTTCGAATAACTCTCCGCTCCCTGGAAAGTCGGCTCGAACTTGCTAAAGACCCAGCCGCTGCCGCCGCTCCGAGAGTGCTTCCAGCGCGTCAAGTTATCCTGCTGGAAAAAGTGGATCCGCCGATGCGCCGGGATCGCTCGGATCTTTGAGAGTCCTTGTATGTAAATCCTCGTGCGAGGGAACTCGCGGGAGAAGCGGCGAGCGAGCGGGCTGCACGTGAGTAGCAGCGCTGCCTGCTCCTCGTAGGTGTATAGGTGCAGGCTCTCCGAGTGCTGGCGCGTCTGACCACACACGGGGGCTCTCTCTACTTACGGCTGTTTCATGAATGCCGTGGGAAGAGAGGAAACATAATAACGAAGAATGGGGGCCCGCTGCCTCTCGCCACACACACGCTCCCCTTTAGCATGCATTTTTCTCCGGCCTTCTTTTCGCCGCTCGAGAGTACGCGGCTCGAGAGACGACGTGCATGATGTAACGAATTGAGTTTCGAGTGACTGCCACTTTACGTCGGCGAAAGTCAATCTGATTTGGATAGTGCGGGTAGTCCTATGTTGTTTTCCATGTATTATTGAAACGCCCGGATGAAAATAAGGATCGGTGCGTGTGTGGTCGTGGTGGGTTTGTAGCACCGGGGCACCCTCGTTCATTCTTTCAGTACGGCTGAAAGAAATCCGCAACATGCGTACTTCCTCTTTTATTCCTCTCTTTCCCTATCTTTCTTCCGTGTTTCCTTTTTCTTCTCCATTTTTTCTCCACTCTCTTTGCTCCTGCTGCTGGTGTGCAGCGGCAGCGCGCTCTCGGCCAACACGGACTTCGTGACTGGCTTCCAAAATAAGATCGACCGGCGAATATCCGATCCTTCCAGTCGATTTGAGAAATCTCCCAGGGAGGTCTGACAGGCTGATGCGAGCGTGAATGATGCACAGAGTGCTCTCGTGTGCGACTACCACCACCATCAGTTTCAGTCTTCAGATTCTCATTAGATTCACCGGAGGCTACGGGGCCCCATTTTTTCGACTCGATTAGTTATAGCCGAGCTGTAATCAGGAAAAGTCCTATTGCAAATCACAGGGGAAGCGAGAGATTTCGCAGTCTACATCTTCCGCGTTATTATGGCGCGTAGCCGAGAAAGTTGTAACTCTCGGAATTGTCTGTTGCGATTCAGAGCTCGTCTTTTCAGCGAACCTTCGCCTTTCGTCCGACACTTCCGGGCAGAGTCTCTTACTGGAACTGTGCAACTGGAGCACGAGAAATGCTACTCGCTTCTTCGGGCCTTCGACGCCAATGAATTCCGGGGATTCCGCGGCTCGTACCAGCCAGCGAATTCTTCCCTCTGGTCTCTCGTGTATATGGCAATATACGGAGTGCACGAAAAACCAGCTTGCATACTCGGCAGCGCTTGACATCGCTATTTCGAGGCTCTCCGGACAAAAGTAACCTGCGGAGGCTCCCCTTTTGGTGCGAATAATTATAGGCTCGCTCGGCATCGCGACGCTGAGTCATCGATTTCGGCTTCATAATTAATTAGGTCGCCTCCCCGGACCAGTTAGATTTTTCCTTCGGCGTCGACCTGCTCGACTCAAGGAATCCCCAAGGTCCAATTTCCCTGCGCTCTGTTTACTCGGAATACGCGGCGCGTACGATTTCAAGAATGCCGAGGTGTGACAGGTTCACCTCTTTAATTATGGGTGTGCGGATCTTGCCGTTTTAGGTAGCAAAATGTAGGTGAATTTACAGCGAGCGAGAAAGATAGGGATCGCGTGGCGGCCCAGATTCATTTTCTGGAGGTAGAGGCTGCTACTGTGCGCTAAGTAGTTACGGTTTCCGGAATCAGGCTGAATGGCCCGCCGGCAGCGAGGTCATTCCCACGTTGGCACATTCAGGTTAATAGTTTTGACAGGCCTCACATTAGCCCCTCTCGCTACCGAGCGAGCAAACGTGCGCGTTCTCTCGGGCGTAGCACGCTTTATCGGAGAAATACAAAAGAAACACGCTCCGGGAGCGCTCGATAGTCTCTTTTATGGGCAGCCTTTCTTTTTGCGGCCTGAACGCCTCAATGACAGCCGGCCCGCGTTCACCAGGAAACCGTGTAATTCGAAGGAACTCGTCACGACGTCCTTCTTCTCGCCCGAATAGATCCCCTCGACATCTTCCTTTTTCAACCGCTGAAAGCGGAGCTTTCGGACACTATCGATCGGTCCACTCAGCGGAATTCCTTAAAGTTTCGAGTCTCCTGGTGTTGGCGATATTTCTAATCGAGCTCTGATGGGGTTCCTTTTCTTGAATGCCAGCCACTCGAAATTCTTAAGGGAACCTCGGTGACGTTCGAACGAGGCTGCAGACCCTCGCCGAGCAGCGTATCGGCGCACTGTCACCGTGAATAATTATACGGGACAATGGAGAAAGCTTTGGCAGTTGCCTATAATCACAGTGTTCCCCGAGACAAACAGCGGACACCCACATATCCCCGTGACAGGAACGCGTTTTCCTCGGCTTAATTATCGCTCGCGCAGCAAATCTCGATTTTATTCCCGAGAGAAATCAACAGGCAGGTTTACCGGACCGATTGATTTAGCGGCGGCCGTCCGGGAGACATGGACTTATTAACCATCATGTAAAAGATTGAATCCATTAATCGCGCAAAGTGGGTAGAAGAAGGTAATGCCATTAGCCGGCGGATGAAAAACCGGAAGCGGAAAGCACGCTTTCTTGCCCGCGCGCCGCCTTTCCCTGGCCATGCGAATCGTCGGAACTTTTCACGCGGCTCATTACGGCTGCGGCTCTTAATTCGCCGTGCTAATTAGCATTTCATAAACTGGCCATTCATTCCCCCGAGTCGGCGTCTACGGGAACGTAATGGTGTTAGCTTTCTTATAGTTTCCATTAAGATCTTAAGTGCAGCCAGCCGAAAATCAACGACTGAAAATTCCACGTAACGATTGACCCAATAATCAAGATATACTTTTTGGAGTCCCGAGCCCCTGGAATGAAAGGCTAAGCAAGAAAACTTAGCGCAGCTAACAACTTCGAGATAGACTTTTCTTACGAATCGAAGGTTAGACTTATAAGAACTCGAAGAAGAAGCTATAGGCTCCGAAACAAAAGGCATTGTCGACACTCTCTCCTAAGTGGACCAGTCTACTCCTATCGGAAACAGCACTCACCAAATCCTGTTCACCACTGTTCATCATTTGAAGGGATTTTAATCAGCAAGACTGTAGTAGTTGAGACTCTCATTGAGACGTATGCGTCGGAGGTCCTATCGTTTACAAATGTAACGGATAGTCCTGCAGATAGGAGCTTAATTTCATCGACGTGGCGAAATATAGCCAGTATTCCGTGGTACACGAGAGAAGAGCACAGAGGTCCAGCGTAATCACCAGTGTGTTAAGTACTTGACCGTGTTCGCCGTTTATTCTCTCGATTAGAGCATCTCCCGACCAAGTGGATCGATGAATAATCCTTTTCTCACGAGAGCCTATCGAACGGCCAACATCTTGACAAGTCCCATTTCCACAATTGACTCTTTCGTCATAGAAGAAAGTCGGGCGTAATCGCTCCGCGAATCGGAGCCGGCGGGCATTAATAGCTTCGGAGATCAAAGTCGATCGACTGGGGAGTGCTGGTTACATCAGAAGTTCGCTTTTAGCGCGCACCACCTGTTTCCACTCGGGAATCCGTCCAACACTCGTTTGTCAGCCGAACTGCCGATAGCTCGTCGCTCCCGCCGGGAACCTCTGTCAACTTCAATCCAATCTCGATCTCGTTTTCGGTGGACGCAAACTACTTTCTACACTTGCCCACTCGTACTTTCCTCTTTGATATGTCGACCGACTTATTAATGAAGCTGCAGGGCTTCCCGACACTTTAATTTGCGGTCTGCGAGATATCGCCGCCCGATGCAGTGCGAGGCTCGAGGCAATTCACGATTTTTCACCGGATACTCGCGAGCCCCGCAGTTAATGAAGTATTGAAGCGGCCGATTAAATCGCACGAAAACCGGCAGGCGGAATTAAAGTGCTATCGAAAGCAGTGCGGGAGACAAATCACCGATAATTGATACATAGAACACGGGACGGCTCTGTCGAACTCTCGCCGGTCGCCATTAATATTCGCACCGAAAGGTGTGTTATTGTTCATTGTAGACGCGCGGCGCCGCTAATTATAGTGCGAGAGGGATTTTTGCCGGATTGGCCGGTTAATGCGGGGATCGTGTAGAAGCTGACCGCGGACACAATCGAGCGTGGTGCGTGCCGTGCTCGGCAACCGGATGCTAATTAGTCATGAGAAGTCGCGCGATTTATCAAGGGAGAGCGCGCGCTGGGCCTGCTCCAAAAAGCGCTTTGCAGGAGCGTGCAAACACAGAGGGAATAGAGGATGCACAATGATAAATACATACCATAAATACAGTGACGCGGCGATAAATGCAGCCGGTCACAGAGCCGCGCGAATATAAATACACTTTAACACTTGGGCCGGCCGGCGAGAGTTAATCGCGATGGTTTTATGCGTCGTTATATGAACTCTTAATGTCCATTGCGAATCAATACGGGTGCTGGGAGTTCATTTATGGCCGTTCCAACTAGGAAACATGTATTATCGGAATAGCCAAGCGTCGTTTGAACTCTGCGCGCGAGGCTCTTAGCATGTATGTAAGTACGTACGAGTCCAGTGCACTCGCTCATTTCAATGCCCGCGCCAGGCTCATGACGCGTAACGAAAGGCGGCCGTTAGTTGGGATTTGCTTACGAGAGGATTAACAACGTATAACGGGCCACCTTCCTCGTCCATTCCTCACTCTTTCTCAAGGCTCTCGCGCCATTCCTTCCGCTGTAATACTGCACTTACTCGAATTCGCCGGCGAGCACCCTGCGTAAATTAGAAACGTGAGTCCCATGAACCTCCCCGCCCTTTTCCTGTACCACTCGTTCCTCTCGTAGTTTCTCTATTGCGTAACGGAGAGGTGACCTGGTCCCTGGTCCAGCTCGTCCCTCCATTTCCGCGTGATGATGTAGTCATTGTTTATGAACGGCGATTATGTAGTTAAAGCCGGGCGGTTTGCGAGCTTTATACATCGCTTAATACGCGAGCGGAACACACTACGCGGAACAGAGGACCGTTCTGTTAACCCGGATAATTGTGCGCGGAACCAAGCTCTGACCTTCGTCCTGGATTGCCAGGTCGCGGATAACGGTGAATTAGATCAGCGAGGGTTAACTAGCATCACCTTTGGGATGTACTCCTCTGTACCGTACCTTGTTCCAGTCCCGTAGCCATGTCACGATCGAATTTCCTTGAGATTTTCCCCGATTAACCATAGACGGGCCCTATTTCCGGTCCTAGACTACGTAACTATCTGTATCTACGAAAAGAATTGTGGAGAGTTGTGCGATTCAATTAATTACTCGACTCTTCGAGAATGATTCTGTGAATTAACGAGCAGTTGATGTTAATTTAATGGGCGTGGACGATCCGCAGGGGAGTCTCGGTAATATCTTTGTGGTGGTCGCTTAATGTTTATGTCCTCGGGCGAGAGGACATCGCGCAAATCATCGGAAAGGGCCTGGTGAACTATGCAAAGAAGTAAACCGGTTCCGTCTCTCCGAAATCTCCATAGGGTAGGGCCCACTTTGCCGTTTCCTCTGGTCCCTTTTCTCCTTTTACCCACCCCAACGACACACCCTGTATTCCGTTCTCCTAGTATCTTCTTCAGCCTCTCAACTTCATTCCAGAAACTACTCTCCGGCTTTTCCGTCGTTGGGTCAATTAAACTTTAATCCAAACAGCGGCGTAAGTCGATTAATCATCGGATCCCGTTGCGGTGACAATGAGAGAGGCTCGTTAGAAGGCGGGCATCATTTTCACGCGTGTTTACCTAGGCATAACGAGGGTCCTGAAGGACTATCTCGGATGGACATCGGGCTAGGTATATCGGACCCTTGGAGATTACGGGCTCATTTTGGGATGAGTTGATAGTCCACGCCTCTCCGGTCGGGAAATGGGAAATTTATCGCAGCCTTGGCCTCATTATCGACACCGGGCTCTGGAGTGGCCTTGGTTTTGCGCCCCGCTGACAAGACTGTCAGAGGGACGCCGCCTCCTCAGCGGCGGTAAGATAGCGCGGGGAATCCGTAGTTTACATGGGAGGCAGATAAATCTGCGGCAAGTTTGTGATGCTGGGAGAGGCAGCGGTTGCGCGCCCGAGCGATAAAAAGAGAGGAGCGGCTCGGGGAAAAGGGAGAAAAAGAGTGTAGCTCGCCTTTGTCCTGGCAGGTCCAGCGATCTTTCACCAGAAAGATCCGAGAGAAGACGAAGGGGCTCCCTGGTGCCCTGCGCTCTTCACTGTGCACGTGTACCTTCTGGCCAACTTTATCCTATGTACCTACTTATTCACCTTGGGTCCTCGAGATCTCGTTTCTCTTTCTCTCGCTCGGCTCGCTCGCCAATACTAAGACCGTTTGATGAAAAGGAGGCGAACTAGAAAATTACTCGAGGGATCGAAGCTTTCGTTCTATAGATTTGTGTTGGGTTGAGGTAGCTCGGAACTGGTCTCGCTCTTGGTTGGTAAAGGCGTTCGTGTCTCCGGCGATTACTATGGAGATTAAGAGCGGCCTCTTGCCAAAGTTTCATTCACGCCAATTGTTATTTATGGAGCAGACAGGGTGAGTGGTTGGTGCTCGGCATTCGAGTAAAATGAAAATGTGGCTAAATATAAGAGAGGTCGATCTCGCCTGCAGGCGATGATTGCATCAATCGCCAAACAGGGAGCGACCAAGAGTGGCCGTTGCAAAATCCACGGGGCTCGCAGCCACATGTATATACGCATACTTGTGCACCGAGTGTAGGAGCCTGCGTAAATTTAGACCGATAATTTCGACGAGAAATAGAACTTCCAAAATAATACTTCCTCGGCCTGAAATATACCGATGGAAATCGCGGTCGGGGGCATCGAGGAGCCTTGGCAGCCTCTCTGCCAACGAGGTGCAAGGAGGAAATTCACGTAAGAGCCCGGAGGCCTTTCGGGGTGAACCACTTTTAGTCCAAGCTCACTTGTCACAATCACTACGTTGCCTTAAATCTTCCACCTCCTCATTTATTTCCCATCGTTAAAAATACCTTCTCCTTGATTTCCCCCTTTTTCCAATCAGACTTCAAAATCCGTACACATTTTGGAGCATTGAAAAGGTTTCATTTGCAGAAGAGTATTGTAAAGCGCGCTTGGACTTTGTGTGCGGCTGGGTTACGTAGCCCTGGATTCGAAGGCAATTGGAGGGCACTTAGGATCGAGCCAAGGCTCATTTGCATCTCTATGAGTCGCAGACGTGCATCTACATACGTGAATCCGTGACAACGACCCCGCTGCACCAACGCGTGCCGCCCATTGTGCTCTGTGGTCGGTCGCTACGTGCGATTCCCCCGCGAAAAAAAAAACTATAACGCAGCGGCCACCGAAAATGAGCTCCTGCGTAGAGTGGCCATTCCAGGGTCTCGATAATTGCACGGGGCGTCGGCTACTTTCCCTAATTTGAATAGAAACGAAAGCCGCGATTATCTCGGCCGAGACCAGATCGAATCCGAGGCTTCTTCGCCAGGTTTTATCTGATAGCTGCATGCTTGAGCCGGATGTAACAGTAAGGCGTATTTAATACGATAATTAGGCTCGCAAGGAAAATATTCTTGGTGCGCTTTTTACCTCTTATAGATTGTGCGATTAATTGTGAGCGAAGATTTGTATAATACTTTCCCTCATTTTTGTGGGAGATGCTCGACTAAATAGGATTTCAGTAATTAAATACCTCGTTGCTAAAAAATAAGATAAAGTTTTGATGTTGTATCATAATTTTGGTGAGAATCCAGCCGGAAACTGGAGTCCTCCAGACAGTTTGAAGACGGTGCCGGTCGCTTTGAGAGCTGCGTGAAGGCAGAATCCCCTGTTAGGGAAGGACCGTGCTCTTTTATTCTGCACGAAGTGACACACCTACGTGCATTTCACCGCCTTAGTCCCCAAACACGCTCGCTTCCTTAAGGCAACACGACCTACCGCAAATTCCCGAATTATTTCAACCGGCCAAAAACAAGCATTTGAATCTCTTTCTCTTGATCAACCTTCGCTAATAATATCAATGGCATGCCCCAGGTTGTTTTCTAATATGAAGGAGTCTTTAAAAATACGATCAGCAACGCGTGCGCACACTCGACATGATCTTTCCGCTTCGCCAATCGATGTAAACTGGAGCATGGAGGTGTGCGTTTAATGAAGTCGTTTGGACAGCTGGATGGGCAATCGGACTTAATGGCAGGATATCGCGAGTAACGCGGCATATTTCCTCAATAAAACGCGCGGTAATCGTGACGGTTCGCAGAGCCTTTCTAGCTTGGCTACGAAGTCGAATGAAGACATCAGGCACCGGCGACGCGTGGTTTCCAAGAGTTGAATGCCTCACCCACGGCTCCCAGTATCCCGCAGTCTGGGAAACCGATAAATCCAACCTCGCTTCTCTATCGATGGTGATAGAGCAGCATGCTTTATCGCCGATATCGAGAAGGCGGACGCTCTTTTTCCTCGCGGCGGGTGGCCGCCACACTCAGCCACGCGTTAAACAACTCCTCTTCTTCGAGTTGCCCGCTTCTGTAATGTCGTTTCCCTTTAGCTGCGTAGAATTGCCAATACCAGGCAGAAAATCGCATTTCTTTAGTTTCAATCATCTTTAAATTCCCGTTCGATCTCAATCCCGTTCGTCCATCGAGAACCGATTTTCGAGCATCGAGTGCAGTCAGCCGGAATTATGTACTTATGTAGCCGCGAGAGCCAATGAATGTTCTCCATGTCGTTAGATCGTGTTTGGAGCGCGGGCGATCGGACTTCTTGAATGATCGAGCTATCTAATCTAATCACATCTGAGGCAATCGAGGGAATCTTATGAATGAGATAGTTCAGTGAAACGTACTCCCACTTATCAAGCAAGTTATCCGATCGACTAAGTAGCTCGTGCAGCCGGCCGTTGAACTTTTCTCGGCTTATCGCCTCTCCCATTCAGCACTTATTAATCTCCGCGGACAGATAGGCCAGTGCGCATTACGATCGGCCCGCTCTCTCAATCGAGTCGCAGGCCGGCTTTTTTCTCTGGCCCGAAGCGAAACGCCGCGGCGGACCGCGTCGATCGAGCGGGGCCTGTAAATTATTCTCGCATGCGATCTTCGTCGCGCGCGTCAAGCCCGACTTCCTGCACCGCGCGCCGCGGAGGCCGGCGGGCCCGCTTTTTCCAGCGGGGCGCAAGTTTTTCGTGTACGTGCCTCGATGGCATGCCGCTCGCATATTAAGAGCCGAGCGAGGCGGCCGCTGCAGCGGCTGCGTTTCGTAGCCTCGTCATACTCGTCGCTGGCCTGGCTCTGGCTGGCCGGTTTTTCTCGCCGAGGCCTTCATTCAGTGCTCGTCCCACCGAGAACCAGCCACGCACGCAGCAGACACACTGACTCGCGCATACTCTCCTCGATCGCTGGAATCTCGGCTGGCAGCCACTAATGACCGCGCGCTGTTTGTTCATGTAAATGCGCGCGACACCACCTCGTTTGTGGAAACGGGTTTATCTTGGTCGCCGGCCCTCGGAATATCGATGTCCATTGCGCCTTTTGTCACTACCAATGTTTGCTCTACTCACGACACACGATATATACCCCCCCCCCCCCCCACCCGCCCCTTACACTTTCAATATTCATGGGACCCGAATACAAGCAATTGGCCATTAGCGAAACACTTCCGTAAACTCGACCAGTGTGACCGGCCGACTAGCCCGGAGATCTGAATTCCAACCCACTTGGAGAGAGAGCCACCATCCTTGATTGTCGAATGTAACACTTGCTTATGTATGTCGACTTATGTACAAGGAGGATGTTTTTTTACTAATCAAACCTGATTTCTTTCCTGTTGCAGAAATCGAAGCCCAAGAGGCATGCAAATGGCTACGAGCCGCCGGGTTCCCGCAGTATGCGCAGATGTACGAGGGTGAGTTGAAGCTCCTCAGTCACTAGACTGAGTTTTGACATTCGTATCGATATTGATGACTCAGGCATGAAGCGCAGTCTTGTTTCAATGTTTTATACCACAGCGCACTCGGGTTTCTATCCGTTGACGAAGATATGTGACTTCTGTCACGTAGACACTCTTTGTCCTTTCGGGATCGAAACCGTTAACGTATCAGGGTGTGCTAGTAATCCTAGCCCTGCCCAGGAAAAGGGGATGGGTCGTTGAAAGCCAGGCAGAACCTTTCAATACCTTCGGGTCGAGGGAGTAGTTCGCAAAGGGCGGTCCGGACCACCCTGGTTCAGATCACTTTACCGTCTCAGCTTCTGACGAGAACATCTTGACTCGGAACATGGCCGAATCTTCATCACCATTCCCCAGGAACTGCACTCTCCTTGGTATTAGAGAAATCCGTGAAAAATGTGGAGAGATTAGTGGGTCGATTTCCAGGCAGGAAGAATGTCGAAATGGGTGAGGGCGTCGCTGGCACACGGGGCTCGCTGAGGCCAGAGCTGAAAAAGGCCGAGAGTGGGTTCTCTGTCGCAAGAGGCAATAGGTTGTGTTCGCGAAAGAAAGAGTTCCCTCGCGGGAGTAGCGCGGCGATCTATCGGGCGTATGACTCTGTGTATCGATAGTTATAACAGTGGGGCCCGGCCGGTTAGCTTAGGGCGCGGCCGAGCGTTCACGCGTACGATGAAAAGCGGTCTGCCGGACGGTACCTATCCACTCGTCGCTAATTAGCTCGCCGGGAGGAGAGGAAAACGGCCGTTCAGAAATGGCGAGCAATGTAACAGCGGGATAAAAGGAGAAAGAGCTAGAGAGGAAAAGATCGGGCGAAGGTACTCTAAGCAACTACTCTCGGAGAGCGGATGGGCGGGGAGGCGGAGAGGCGTTGTCTCCTTCTCTCTCTGTACGAAAAGTGTGCGTGTGTCCAGTCACGCCTCGAGTCGTTTCCATTATGTTAGTCAAACGAGCCGAAGCTACGCGAGAGAGAAACGCCAGTGTTCCCTTTGACAGGGGCCTGACTAAACGCGAGCGGACTTGCCGGCACACGTGGTCCGGCACGTTGATGCTGCGGATCTGTATGGATCTCGTGGCGTTGAAGCGGCACGTAAATCCCGCCGCCGCGCCGCTGCTCCTGTCCGGCCTCCCGTGAAGTAGATCCTTCGCCGGGAAATTTCAGACATTTTTCTACCCTTACCCCTCGCCCCCACGCCAGCTTGCCCCGCTTAGGCCGATCGAGGATTTTTCCTGTGTCAAACGGCCTCACGACGAGCACAGGGAAACGCGAACCGACTCACCGACCTTTCCCCACACAAGGGAATTGGGCTAATCGGCCTGCCACCGTCATCGATAGCCAACCAATCGCCTCGATCTACCGAGTCGATAGCTCTGATGAAAAAAGACAAGTTTATTCGCGTCTTGGGATTTTTAGAGTGGAAATTGGGAAAGCTGTTGTAATAGAAATTGGGTCAGTACCTGGGGTAACTAACTTCATTGTAAATCTCTCAGTAAGGAAATCGTTCGAAGCAACAAATTCAATTAGTAGGTCTCGGAAAATTGGGCTGCAGTTAGATGCCCAATTAGCAGAGGGGATTGAATTGTACGTTTTAGCAGTTACGTGACTAATTAACAAGGCAAATATCGCGCGCGTGAATGAGGTGACCGGGAATTTCTCCAGGAAGGAGTCAGTAGAGGCAGAGCCGAGTGTCAGTAGTGTCGGGCTGCGATTAATACACGGGTCACCGGAGGCCCACTTACCTGACACTATTGTTTCTCAATTAGACAGTATAAAGACGACTTCCGATTAACTATTCACTGGAGGCGTGTCGCCTAGAAGCGAGCGGAATCGCGAAAAATCTAGAACCAGCTCAGTGGCACTCTATTGTTGTGATCGCTCAAGGCTACCAAGCTTGTCGCTTTGTTGTTCGTGAATCAGCATCCTTGGAAATCGCGTTCACTCGTCGAGCGTATAGTCCGGCATTTTTATAAATTTCGCCCGGCAGCCCGAAATAGTGCGGCCGCTTCCCAGAATACTAGTCCGCTTTCGTTTTATGCGAGGCTGCAGTGAGATGCGGATCCCGCTGGGAATACAAACTTTTAAACTAGGCGAGAGTCAACTGCGAAACTGGAACACGGAAATAATCACGGGGATGTGGCATCCGGCTCGTGCCGTTTCTCGAAAAATGGTCACCGCTTTCCAAGTAGAAGCGACCGGTTCAAGAGTTTGGCAAAAAGTCGCTCCGGATTCCCGAATCGCCGACTATTTGGTGATACATCGCCAGTCCAAATAGTCGTGGGGGCAGAAAAACAATGGGTAACTTTGAAGTCGCACTGGCGGACTCTGACCCAGAAAGCTCGAGCGGCGGCTCTAGGAGCTTTCGGGGAGAGAGGGAGAGAAGGAGAGAGAGAGAGAGAGAGTGGTGCATGGCCAGCGGAGATTTCGGGCGAAAGTATCGCATGTCAAAAGGCAGGGGCTCCAGATTTCGTGGAGCCGCCATTCGCCGTGGCCAGTAAGTCACGTGTGGCCGGACTCCCAGCCAGTGTCAGGTGGTCGTTTTCGAAGCCGTGAGCGCACACACGCGCCTCCCCCGAGCCTGTGTTTGTCGATTCGGCGGGGATTTACGATCGTCCAATTTCGCGACCGAGCGAAAAAAGCACATCTCGATTGGAAGCGCCGACTAAAATTACGCTCTCGCGGTCACGATTCACGAAGCGTTTCGGAGCACGTGCTTCCGAGGGCTTGGACCAACGCCAACATCCATCCCGCCGGCTTCTCCTTAAGCTGCCGTTCGATTTTTAGCCTTTCCTTCCGTGTTACACGCGTGTTACCCCCTGCCTTTGCTCTGCCGACATTCTCCATGCGACGTTTGCAATTTAATCGTCCTCGAGAGTTAATCAATCTAGTCCCTCGATTCGCCCTGGTTCCGATCCCTTCAGTATTTCGAACTCAATCTAAAACCGTCCCAGTTCCTCGACAGAACAAATCTCTTCAATTTATTTATCCCCATTATTATCTCTGCCTATCAAAACTCTGGCAACACCCAGTTAATTATTACGGCGTATCCAAATGAGCCGGTACACAGACTAATTAGCGACATTAATTCGCGAGATCCAGAAATAGCTTGAACTTCCAAATTGGCAGGGCCTCGTCAAAATAGAACTTGAACTGCCTCCAATATAAGCGTAGTTTAGTCGCATCTAGGAGGATCGGGCCGCCGGTCCGAGAGAGGATAATCAATTCTGCCTCTGGCAGCCAGACAGCACGTCTGTTACTCGGAATCGCCTCGAGTATGTGTCCAGAGCTGCGCGGCTGAAGCCGGCACTCGCCGGGAGACGCGCTTCTCTCTTAATTAGTTGTTCGAACCGCGCGAATAGAACGCTTCACGGAAGTACCGGCGATCTTCCGTTTTGTTTCAGGCTTGCTTGAGCGCGCGTTCTCTGGAATATAGCGAAGGGGTTCATTGGATGTCCTTAGTGGAGACGCTCCCGCCTCCGAGAGAAATGCGAATGGGGTGCGAGCAATTAGGTACCGAAAGCACACCGCGCTCCTCGTAAATAAAGCATGATTTCCGTGGAATTAACCGACGCACCCTTTGATCTTGAACGGGCCATATCTCGCGGCGAGTGGACGCTGCAGTGGTTAGAAACGCGTCCGCGCACATTATTCCTCGAGCGCGCGCGCGCGAGTGCATAGCCGATCTAGAAGGCACCACTACGTAAACACACCGATGCTTCATTGCTGTTTGCACGGGCATTCGTAAACTGCGATGGATAGTTGGAGCCGTGTTGACCAAGTGGACGCGAGGTTCGGTAATGAGTCTTGCGATATCGAGCATGAGTAATGCGAGGCTCCGGCATCTGGACTGGTACCAGCTGAAAGAGCTACTTGGAAGGATTAGGACAAGGACGCGCGGAGTGGAGATCGATGGGGTGGAATTTCCCTCTGTTAACCGCGACGCGGATCTCCGGTTAATTAGAAGTTGGAGGGAATGCAGGTCCGCTCGTCCCAGATAGTCAGTTGCATGCGGCACGCGCTGCCAACCCGTGACTTACCAGATTCGCCGGAGCGAAAAGTGGACTGCGTGTGTACGCGCACCTTGACGCTCCAGGGTTCGCCGAACCCGGATGAATTCCTTTTCCCAGGCGGCTCCGGGCGACGTTTCCACGGGAAAGCGTAGGAAATGATAAACTCGAAGCCAGTCCGGTCGACGTAACTTCCATTCAAACAGTCGCCGGCTTGAGAGAATTAGTACGTCCTAGCAATTGGGTGGAAGGTGGAACGGTGGAGGTGCGGCTGATAACTTTCCACGTGTCTTAACCAGGTGGAGTTTCAGTCGCAGCAGCGAGTTAGTCGGCTGTGCTTTCAATTCGATCCCACTGGCACCATCAATAGTACGGGAACTTCTTATTCAGGGCCTGCGTCCTCTTCCTCTCACCGAAAAGTGATTGCAGTTGTAGTCGCAGATAAGAGGCCTCGATATCGGCGTAGATCGAGATGTACCAATCGGGGAGCGAGTGGCCGGTAATGACAAACGATGTCGTTACGTCCATCTGATTACACGAAGCAGAAAGTATCATTGTGAGAATGTGGCCAAAGATGATGCGAGACGAGTGGACGGCGGAGGAGCTCGCAGCCTTTGGATGAGCGATGCCTATCATATCCCCGTTGTTTTTCTTTTCTCCCTCTCTCTCTCTCGCTCTCTCTCTCTGACCCTTGATGGTGAGATCCGAATGTTGCGAGCTAACGGATTGTTGATGCTCTCCTCCTCAATGCAACGACATCCCACGCGGCCGTGTCCTCATACTCACTCGAATTGATATGTAGCTCGCATCGCACGTGCTTGGATTAGAGTCATCACAGCCGTGTTACTCGTAATCTACTCTTTCGTGCGGCCACGAGCTCCACTCGCCGGGAGAATGGCGGAGCGATCGGTCCACATATCTCGAGGAACGAGGAACAGATGCTCGACTCGTGGTGCGCTCTCCGCGCACGAGAATAGAAGTGCGGACAATTTTCACTCCAAGTCCCCGCGGATTACGTAGGCAGGAGTGACGGTAATTCAAAGTCGAGCGGATTCCATTAGTCTCCGAGAAACCGGGAGATCAGAGCCGAGAGACACTCGCAATCTTCTTTTCGGCGAAGGCGCAGCATATTTTTTTTTTCCCACCGACAGGCCGCCTGCACCTTGCGAAATATGGGGTCACGTATACCGCGGCATAGGTATTTCTGATTTTCTGCGAACGCCCCCTTTGTCGATTAGATGAGAGATCGCATTAAGCTCGAGATGAGAAAGGGAACCCTTGGGATTAGGAGGAGGCGCGGCTCCATTTGGAGAGAGGTCTAATCGGCCGGGTAATCGTATTAACTGTATTTATTATAGCTATTTATTATTCCAGGTAGGCGCTTCCAATTCGGTTTCCCCAATAAATTAAGCCGGCGGCTTGCATTCCTCATCTCTACTCCCACGAAACAGCCATTCTACCACCAGGAGTTGCGACACTTGCTCGGCGAGGGCGCGCGGTGTCGCGAACCCTTTTTAATTGACAGCGTCGACGAATCAGCGGGCATGCAAGTGACTTTCTTAAGGGGTCATATATGCCAGGCACGTCATGAAATAAGTAAAGGTTTGTTAATTTATTGTCCTATTAATACATCCTGTTATTAAGTTTCTATCATGTGTCCGTTATTGTACATACTTTGAAGTATTTTCGCCGAAAAATACAAATAAATAACTACGTTATGTACGACGTAACTGGCATCGTCTTAATTCAAATTGCAACATGCGGTGGTCAATGTATCTTGGTCAATTGTTATCTAAAAAAAATATAAAAAATTGAGCGTGAACTAGACACAGAAAACTAGTCCTCAACGAGCCAGAATATTTGTTTTCTTTTTTTTCACAAAGTTACACGCGAAAATGTCATTATTTCTAAGTGTTCCTACGAAATTGGCGACTTTTTCGCGTGTAACTTTGTGAAAAAAAAGAAAACAAATATTCTGGCTCGTTGAGGACTAGATTTCTGTGTCTAGTTCACGCTCAATTTTTTATATTTTTTTTAGATAACAATTGACCAAGATACATTGACCACCGCATGTTGCAATTTGAATTAAGACGATGCCAGTTACGTCGTACATAACCTAGTTATTTATTTGTATTTTTCGGAGAAAATACTTCAAAGTATGTACAATAACGGACACATGATAGAAACTTAATAACAGGATGTATTAATCGGACAATAAATTAACAAACCTTTACTTATTTCATGACGTGCCTGGCATATATGACCCCTTAAGTGGGGCTTAATTCGGAGCGATCGCCGGGTATTCTGCGTTCGGGATTAATAAAGACAGGCCTTCGAGGGAGATCGCTCTCTCGAGTGCGGGCCTTATCACGCGGGAGGTGGGCAGCGCCGGCGAGGCAAGTGGTACGAGGCTTTTTAAAGGGGCCTTAAGCTGATTAAGCCGTCGTAAGTCGAGGCCGAGTCGGCCGCGCTCTCCTCCCTCCCTCGAGTACATCCGTGCTCGATCGGGCCGCTCTCGCTCCAATCATTTTTTCCCTCGGCCGGCCCGTTCTGCGTGCCACTCGCACGGCCGGCTAATCTCCTTCCGCCGCCCGGAGATAAACGATCGAGCCACGAGATGCAAATTCGAGGCGCGGGCGGCAACGTATGTCGGCTAATTCGCCCGGGCCCCACTCGAGAGCTCCGCGCGCTCATTCATTCAGCCGAGCCGCAGCCTCCAAGTACTCGTGCGCCTCGCGAGCCTCGAGATTATGTGCTGAAGTCACGATTTTTTCGGCCCAGACAACGTCGGTGTCTGCTACCTGCGTCCTCGTCCAGTCACGTCGCTCTTGTTGCGTAATGAGTGATTTGCGTAACACGCCGCCGAAATGAGTGGAGTTTATTTGTGAATGGATCGAGCGGACCCTCGAAAGTACTCTCCGGCCGCATGACTCGCGCTGCTCAGTGGTAACTTAGACTCGAGTTAATCCAACGGGCCAATAAGTCCAGCGGAACATCCCCTAACTTAGAAGTTCGTAAATCAGAATTAGTTGGGCTCTCTCGGTCAGTAGATCTATATCTCCGCTCGACACCTTATCCTTGGAGATCACGTGATGAATTGTCTTCGCCGACCAAGAGTCTCTCTCGCGCGCGCGTCGTACGCGTCGGGAGGAGACTCGTCTTGAAAATACACCGGCCTCGCGGCAGCTTCTCTCCTCTGACGTCAGGAGAGCGATCCGGATAGTGAACGATGTTTCAGTTTCGAGTGGATGGAATTATATCCTTAGCCGAGACAGATAACCGGATATTTTTGTGCCAGGCTTTCGTGAGAGCTCTTTTCTCCCAATGCCAGCATCCCCCCCTCTCCCCCTCCTCCACTACTCTGCTACTTGTTAAACTTCAGCTCGCACTGGAGCGGAGATACAAATTCGCCCGGAGAGCGCAGGATAGTTTACCAGGGAATTTTTCACAGGATCGAATGTTTATGCACGGACCTCTGTTATGACTAGCCTTCAAAACGGGAGTGAAGGATCGCTTCCTTCCTCCCCGAGGTTCGCTAAGTTTCCGCCACTTGTACACTCGGAAAGTTACGCCGGCGTTAAATTGAACGTCCACGCGGCCGCAAGATTTTCACTTTTTTTATTCCCGCTTCTTTGCCGCGCGTTGTACAATGGAACAAAGAGTGAAAGGTTACCAGGTGCGTTACGTCAATAGGGAGAGGGGAGTAAGACTGTATTCTCAATGAAGACGAGCGCCGAGGCTCTCTGTTTAAAGTTCCTAATAGAAGAAAGCACGGGAAGACACAGCTGCGGGCGGACGCGATGTGTATCGCCGGCTAATTTCCATAGTTGAAGGATGCAACCCCTTGAACGGGGCAAGGTAGATCCTTTCCATTTTAATAGGGTGGACTCGGAAAGACTTCCACCGCTCGTTCTTCCGCATGATAATTGAATTCCTACGCATTATTTAGACTCCCTTCACTCTTCCCGTAGACTTTGAGCTTCGCGTCATCTCTCTACATAGTTGGGCACGTAACACTAGCTCAGCAAGCATAATTTATTGCATTTCTTATCATTTCCCTGCATAAGGAGAGATTAGAATATCAGCACAGGTGACACCCGTCTCGGCAGGAATTTGACTAGGTTGCGCAAGCTCCTTATCGAGCGTCATTAGCAATTTTCCGCACTTGGTTCGACAGACTTAAGCGGAAAGGTTGCGGACAAATATCCGCGGCTACCGTATTCATGTATGTAGATTATTCGGTTCTTGCAATTATGGGACTCGGCGTCTAGTAGCGAGCGAGTCGCCGAAAGTCCAGCGCGCGCGCGCGCGAGATCTCCGCGGAGAGGAGGCAGCGAGCGGCGTTATTTCGAGCGGTGACATTGAGGCCGCGACAAATACTGAAAAAGCCTCTCATGGGGAAGGACATCTCTACGAGAGTGGAAATTGGCGCGGAAAGGTCCTCGGCCGCCGCCGCCCTCTTCTATGTATGTTCGGTGCCGCGAGGCCATTTGTCATGGGAAATAAGTCCGCTTGCGACTCGCGTGGCTTTGATACGATCGGGCCGAATCCGGCGGAGTTTGCTCGCCGGGCCAAGTACACGCTGTTTGGGCAGAGAGTCCGGTAGTTTTGGCAAGGGCTCGGCTGGCATTCGTAGCGGAGGCTCGAGTGGCGAGTGGCAAGTGCCAAAGCGAGTGTCAGTTGAGTCTAGTTTAGCAAGGTAATCGGGTTCGTGCTCTCTCCTCGGGTACACGGCTCGTGGCACGCTGTAAATAGCCGCCGCTACAACGCCGGCTTCCGATTTCGTATTCTTGGAATACGCTCGCCGCCACTCTCGCACAGTTGACAGAATCGCCGTGCACAAGTCCTCTCCCCCCGCGCGCCGGAGGTAAATGGAGCCGGTCGTAGTTCCAGGGGAAATTTCCGCCCGAAATCCGGCCTTTTTTCATATCTAGAATAATCGAGAGACTGGGAGAGATTTATCTTGGCCCTAAGTCTCGATAGAAATTGTCTAGTCCTTTTAAAGAAAAATAGCCAAGTAGATGCCCTTTTAACACATAATTCAAGTACTTTTGAAAGCACCGGTATTCCACTGCATAATTTTCTAGCGAGAGTTTCGCAGTGCCGAAAATCATGAGTGCAAAGCGCCGCCGGATTAAGAGATGCAGTGACACACCCTCGGAATTCCACAGGGCGAAGAAGAGCCTGGCGATTTCCTAGGTTGAACCATCTACGAATTTGGAGCGATGCCAAAGTGGCCGTAGCCCCTTCCGCGGCTGTGTGCGCTTGTGTGTGTCGCTCGCACGAAAATCCGAAAGGTCCTCGACTTGCCTTTACCGAGAAATCTCGCACGGGAATGGCACGGTGCAAGCGGTGCAGCCGCGCTCTGTCGTCTCAGCGTTCGCGAAAAAGCCACCGTGAATATTTTCGACGCGCGCGCTCGCGCTCCTTTCCTCCGAGACACTCGCACACCGACACGCGCGTCACTTTGTTTAGTCTTGCTCGGGACGTGGTAACGGCTTAATGTTCAATAGCCGCCGATTTTTAGGGTCCTGACATATGGCCAGCTGGCGAAAAACTCGATCCGAAGCCAAGAATTATTGGATTCGCGGTTCGCGGGCAAAGTCGTTGATTTGCGATTTGGTGAAAATGATGAGTTTTTTGGATCGCGTTCAAATAGGGTGTTCCTTTGAACTTTGATCCTCTGGCACCCTTTCTACCCGACTCACAATAAATTCCATGACACGCCACCGGCGATGGGGGCGATTTTGCGGAGCGAGCCATCTAAGGGTTTGGTCGTGTGCCAGGAATAATGCTGCGTGCGTGGATCTCGCGGCAGAAGGGTCTTTGACACATCTGTTGGGGGTGAGCCAAGTGCGAACGCATGGCCAGTGCTGCAACTGCACCTGGATAAACGGCTGTTCCGTCCACCCACGCCACGTGCCCGTTGTCCTGGCGTGGTACAAAGGATGGACTCACTCACTCTCCCGTATCCTGCAGCCCCGGGGAAATTACTGTTTAACCTTGGCCGCGCACTGACGCACGCTACAGCTGCTCCAGATCCTCGCCTCTCAGTAGATGCTCCCCAAAGGACACCGGCCATTAGCAATTACCACACTTAACGGGAATTCCGATTGCTCCGAAATCGGACGGCGAGCAACTCGCCGCGCAGTGCACCGCTGCATTTCCCAACGTTCCCTCGTTCTAGGAACTGTCGGAACGCTTTTCGGCCGCGCGCTAGTCGAATGGCGTCGATCCTCGCAACAGTTGCAGCCGGACTGGTACACTTCGAAGGGAAGCCTCGCTTTTCCCCGAAGCGAGCTTTGTTCCTCGCTCGTAGGTGGTTTACCGCAGAACTCCCCTATCCTCATGAACGCCGGCTGTCTGTCTCGCGGATTTCCAGCGCGATGAAAGTGCGCGCTCCTCGCCGGGCCAACTGTTAAGTGCGCAATACGTAAACGCTCGGACACTTAATATTGGACAGGTTGCCGGCGGGATAATGGTAATCCGGGGAATAAGAATGGGTTTGGTGGCGCGTTAATGGCAGGGTTCGATCGGCTATTTACCCGGGGGTTCCGGCCCACTGCGATTTCCTTCTCGCCCGCCTCGAGGACACTGCTCAAAGTTCAGCGAAAGCCGCCCGGAGAATTATTACCGTCCGCGGGAACTCGCGGCCGGAGAGGAGAGCGAGGAATAAACTCCGCGAGGGAAGTCTGCCCTTTTCATTGAGGAGGGTGGACAAACGAAATTCCGCGTCGAGAGCCGGCCGACTTTTCCACGAAGTTGTCGCGGTAGGTGGCCTCCGGGCTATCTTGTCCCTCGCTCTTTGAGATCAGCCGCCGACGAGAAAATCGCGCGTCACGCCACGTAATCAATGGCTTCCAAAATACGTGCGTAAATCAACGCGCCCTCCCCCCACCCGTCCCGTTCCGTCTGTCGTCGATTCAGTCCGCTCGCCACGCCCGCTTGTTTACACGCGGAACGATATCGCGGCAAATCCATGCCTTCCTATAAAATCGCGGCGACTAGTCCGGCGCAGTTAATTAGTGAAGCTTCCGGCAGATAGAGCGGGATTAATGAGAGAAAGAGGCGGATCTCACGGGCGTCGGTGGAAGTGTCTGGATTCGAGGAGTATCTACTTCCTCCTGTTCAGAATAGCCTGGCTTTGGAGCTTCGACTTCCTAGTCCCACAACTTACCACCGGGACTCACTAAACTATGATGATTCACGAATAGCTCGAGACATTTGCTCGAGTGAGTTTCTTAGTTCCGAGTGTCAGGATTAAGACAGTCGAAGACAGCATATCGCGTAATCATCCAATGCAAATGTACGTCGCTTATATTATACTCGAGGAACACTCGATGAAGGTGGTCATGTCATCCAAAGTTTCAGTTATCCGGTCGAGTGAAGTAAGTCATCCAAGGTTTCTCGGGCACTCGGGGAGGCTGCGAGCCTCCTGGGTGTCTTTGTCGATCTTCGCATGTGGGCCGGGATTAATCGTCCTCCTCTCCCCCCCCTCTCTTTCTCACTCAGGCTTAAGTAGGAGGCATGAATGTCGCACTTTCCGGCGGGACGGCTCGTTCACAAAGTGAGACGGTTCTTAGGAGCGTCGCGCACTGTATGGTACATAGGTGCATGCGTGATACGCGGTCGTCGCGACGGCGATGGAGCGCGAAATTTACGCGGACGTGTTCAGCGGCTGCCGCTTCTCCCGAGGCGAAGAAGCCGACCGCTTCTTGGAGGTCGATCGGATCTGGCCTGCTTTTCCAAGTAGTCCTCGTACGCCGACGCTGATACCCCAATGATCATTAGGCCCTCGTAGACATCGCCTCCGTGCGTCCGCGAGCATCCCAGCGCCTCCCGTCGACGCCCTCGCGCCAATCATCCAGCGGGTTAATAACTATGCAGCATCTTCGATATCTCAATACGCTGTCGTCGGTTTCAACTACTCCTGATTTGCCATCCCATCCCCTGTCAAGTTCCCTTGATTCAAGTAATCGTAGTTGAGTTTGAAGAAAAGAGCTTTTCCTCCGCCTTTTCAGAAGAGTCTGACTAAGTTCCGAGTACGTGTCTCGTTAGGTCGGGACTTGTCGCGGAGTTTCCCAGCAGCTGTCATTATCTTTTTGTCGAGCCTCTTCGCTTTAAGGGGAAAAGTCGTTCCCGGTGAAAAGCGCGCGAGTAAGAGGAAAGCTCGATCAATCGGCTTCCGGGACGAAGGCGAATGTGTGTCAGCGGGATGGGAGGGACCAAAGTTGCTGGAAGTATAATAGGCGCGCGATGAGCTTGCCGGTCGAAAGTTGTTATCGGAGGACAATTGGTATCGTATTCTCCATCGATCCGGCGGCGTTAGATTAATGTTACAGAGAGGCGGCGAGAAAGAGAGAGGAGGACTTTCTACGACGGTAGGGAAGCTCCCCCGGCCCGATTACCAAACCACCTGGAATCGCTTTCGTTTTTCATCGGCGAGCGGCGGCCGCGGCGGCGGCGGCGGCGCGGCGAATTAATATCACACCGCGCGCGGCGCGTTCGCTTTCTAATTTCAACATTCCCCATAGGCGCTTGTGCCGGCGCGCTCGCGCGCTCTCCAAATCACCGATTATGAATCGATCCGGTGGGGGGACACGGCTCGCGGCGCCCCGGGAAAAATCTCTGCTCGCACGAGTCTACACTGACTAATCGGACCTCGTCGATCAAAGCTACGATTCGAGAGCGCGAGTGGGACACGCTTCCACGGCGGAGGCTAAGAAATCAAGGTTCGCATGATGTAAATCATCTAATCGGCACCTTCGCGCCGCTCGCCGCGAAAGATCGCAGCTTCCCAGCTCGCGCCTGTGGACACGCTCGATCTTTAAGGACCATCGATCACCGCGACGTGCTGCGAGCTAACAATGGAGCCCGTTATCGCCGCATCTCCTGGCATCAGGATGACCTGATGGGTCCTCCCGGTGCGAGACCGCGCGCGCCCGCTCGCCATCCTCTCCTATGCTCAATGCATATCGCTACCCGCCGCCTACCGATGACGATCTCCCGGCGGCTTTTCGTGGAAACGAAATTTGTCCCTCGCTGGAAATCCTCGCACTCGTCCGGAATTTATGGATGAGCGGCTGCTTAGTTTGGTTCCTGTATTTTTTTGTTCAATCATATACTCGAGCTTTCGTAGTATGAATTTTTAGTGAAGAAATATGTGGAGGTGTTGATTCTCTGGATTGGCGGATTTCTATGGATATCCCGGCTCGGCTGTAAGATCGATGGAGACGTCTTCGTCCAACAGACCGGCAACAAATTTATTCGTGTCTTCTGTGCGAGAGGAGCTGACGCGCGCGCGTATGTCGCCGGGGAATGGCGGGGATTTGCATTAGAAAATAGGGACAGAGTGCAATGGGTTATCCCCGGGTACAAGTGCTCCTCCGTCGCGCATTTACTAGTCAGACCGGATTTGTTTACCCACGTGCGGTGAACGGAGACAGTCAGTGGCACGTTGCGACCATTAAGAGTTGAGGTAGACGATAGTTTGGGCCCTTTATTTTATACCATACAAAATTGATTAATTTCTTAGAGCTTCGCTTCTAAGACTCTGGGGTCTTCGAGTTTCGATTCTACGAACATTGGGTCTTCGAGTTACGATTCAAAGGCTCTTGGGTCTTCGAGTGTCGATTCTAAGACCCTTGAGTCACGCGAACTCCACTAACGTTTCATTTTTTAGTTACAAGAAAATTGCATCGCTGCAAAAAGCGTGCATGTTCCGATGTAACTGGGAATGCCTGACTTGGAGAAGACAGGAGTAACGGGTCGCTGGGATTACCCAATGGAGATGTAGTACGGATTTTCGGAGGTCCGCCGTGTCCTTTTCGCAATAACACTTTCCGGACAGCTGACGACGGTCGAGCGATGGAACTCGTCATCGTGAAAGTGTCTGTCGCATTCGCGTTCGGAAGCTATTACAATTCGAATGCAAAGGGTTGGCCAGTTGGATTACCAGGCGTTTCCGGTGGATACATCGCGACAGCTGGTCCCTGGCACGTGGAATACCGGCCGTCGAGTCTCGCACATGTTCAGCATTTGATTACTCGAATTATTTATTCTAGTATAATTTTCACATTATCTGCTTTACAGTTATTCGTCCGATTTTGTTAAACAACTTGTGTCCACGAAATAGGAAGCATTCGAACGTAATAGTTCTATGTTCCGAAAGTTTCGAGGTACTCAGCCTGACTCACTGAGATTAAGGAAGCAAGGGGTTAGAGTTTACAAGTCAGGGAATCCATTCAGCCAATTGCATTTTCCTCGCGATTCCCGAGCGCCTCGCAGAGCGAAGTCGAGTGCAGGGCATGCACCCGTGAAATGCATCGGTCGCATCTGCCCCTCTAGCTGCAACGCCCTTCCGTGCCCTCCGCAGGATACTCAGTCCTGCCCCACCACCTCCCCAAGCGCATATTCCCGGCGATTTGTACAGCGAGCTACAGAAACGACCTCCGCACCCATCACCGCCGCTTCCTCCCACTAATCCACAACTAATCCCAACCATAACAATTCTCTTATCAGCGCAAAGTATCTTCTCCGAAGTTCAGTGACTCAGACTTTTCCTCAAAAATGTCCCCTCCCCAAAGGGACAGTATTTTGACAAGAATTCAACTCGGCCAAATTCCAAAAAATTCTAAGTAAAATGACGAGGACATGTCAGGTTTGGGGCAAAAAAATAATTAACCCAGATCTTACGGAGAGTGACGAGGCGAGCGGGTAGTCTGGTGGGGATGCGGGCAGCATTTCTGTGGCTTGGTGTACGCGGTACACCTCCGCCCCCGCGCGGCAACCTCCGGACAGCTGCCCCACGGGTACGAGTCGAGTCCCCTCCACGAAAGTCGCGCGCGTTTCGAGCCGTAGTTTCTTCGTGGCGCGAGGTCCTCTTCTATAGGACTGGTACGCGCCGTCGACCGCTAGTCCACTGGCAACCGGCGCTGCAGCCGCCACGCTCGCTCGCGCCGAGTTCTCTCCGAGAGTACACCCACAGTCTTAGAGTGCCTTAGACAATCAGCGATTCGACCTTCTAATGATTAGGGTCCTGCGAGATCGTCGCAATTAACACTTGTTTCATTCCGGCGAATGGACAGCAGTAGATTGGATTCGTTGAATTCTGTTATTGAACTTATTGGATTTTGCGGGAAACGTCGCGAGTGAAGGGAGAAAATATCGCGCGTGCACCAAGTGTCGAGTGATCGAGGGAGTAGGGCGACACGAACTTCCGGTAGCCCAGTCGCGACCGGTGAGCCTTGAGCCCACTCTACTCTGGATTTCATTGACCATTGGAGCGGGAAGGACTTCGCCTTCGGTCCTACGGATTCCTTGGCCATCCACCTGCGAACCGTCGGGATAGCCAGTTCGCCCGGAGATTCTCCTTGGTGATTACTGTATGAATTGTCCCCCGTATGCTCTGTGTGGTCGGCGGGCTGGGAGTGCGGAGAATTGGAAGGGATACTTTATCGCGAACATGAGTCCAGGGAGCGTTGTGGTTTTGGCCGGTATCGAGGGAACTTGGCTAGAAAACGGCCAGCGCGAGACGCACAGCTCGCATCTCCCAGTGCGAATTCCTCGCCGAGCCGTGACGTCGCTCTCCTGCGCGTGAATCCTCTGGTACCACTTCCTGTGCGGTGCACACCTCTCAGACACCAAAGCAAACAGGTGGAACGCGTGTCCCCGGAGAGCCGAGCGCCAGTCTCGAACGGCACCGCGTCTCTAAGAGACAAGTCCCGAGGGAAGCCTGGCAAACGCATTTGCTTTCGAGCTCGAATCCTTTCAACTATGAGTAGAGCAGGACGAGTGAGGAAACCGAGGCCCCGTGTCGTCCAAGCTAGAGTTTAAGGCGAGACGCTCGAGTGCAACGAGAGAGCTGCATGGCTTTGCTTGGGAGTTCCGGTATCGGAGTGATAACTCCACTCGGGATTAGGCGGCAGATAAAGAAGGAGTGAGTGCTGGTGAATGATTGGCGAGCGGCATAGTACGTGGTGGCCATGAGTCAACTTGGATTCTCCACGTTCACGCGCCCGTGAGAGCAGTGAAGAAGAGTGTGAGGAAGAGAGAGAGAGAGAGAGAGAGAGAGAGTGGAAAAAGGGCCGGGAGTGGATCGGGAAGAGGCCCGCTGTCGCACGAATGTGTCGCCGGTGTCAGACGGGAGACATGAAAGGTAAATAGAGCACGTATACAGCCTGACAATCCGTCGGACACTTTTACTAGTAGCTCGATTTATTTGCCGAGCGAGCTCCCCTGCCTTTTATTCGACACCTCCGCTCTTTGATATCTCTCTTTTCCGGATTACCCATCGCGCTCGGTTACCTCGTGGGATCCCTGGCGCCCGGTATTACTATCGGCGGCCGTTTATGCCTGCCAGCCAGCAGCGCGCACACGTTATTGATACCCACCTCTCTTTCTTCCTCTGTGTATTTGACGAGTGCTCCCCGATAACTGCTCGTTCGTTAGCGGCGTTTGTTTTCCCCGGCTATTTTTGGAGCGTCTATCGATCGGCCATCGTAAAACTACGAATATAACTCGACGTGGAAACATTCGTACTCCCACCGGCAATAACGATCCCTATTAGTTTCACTAGATTAATCCGGGCGACATCAATTAAGTTGGACGATACGAGGCCGGTTATCACTAAAAATAATAGAGTCCTATGGGTTCCATGCACCCACTTGTAAAAATACTGCACTGTCTCGATATCTTGATTACCTCACGCGTGGAACGCCGGGTTTGATTGACTGGGCAAGTGTTTTCTGAAGATACTGGAACTCACCAGACTTTCCCAAGACGACGCAGACACGATAAGAGCAGGGAGACGCGCGAAAAAGCCGGATCTTATCGGGCGAGCGTTATCTCGATTTTTGTAAGACAGTCATTAAGTTTGCGGAAACGTCGAGGGCTCTTCTTCTTCCATCTCGCTCGACTAGTGGGTACGCGTGTGTGGAGAAGTCAGTCAGCTCGTACCGAAGGCGAGTGGGTGCGATACGCAGCCGGAGGAGCCGGTTTGTTGCAATCA
Organism: Crossocerus cetratus; assembly: GCA_963675795.1. Lineage (NCBI taxonomy): Eukaryota > Metazoa > Arthropoda > Insecta > Hymenoptera > Crabronidae > Crossocerus > Crossocerus cetratus. Next base: position 19,743,275 of record OY776665.1, on the reverse strand, counting down.
GCCGGGACGCGCACGACTTACGGTAATTAGATTGCCCACGGCTCAACAATTACCAGTGAAATCATCTCTAACTTGAGAGCAGAGCCCGCGACGGCGACGGCGGCGACGTCTTTCCATTACGCGCGTGGGCGTCGAGGTGAATCCGGGAGAGCTGCCAGACGCCCTCGAAAAAAGTCCCGTGCACTTGGATCGGACGATTTACTAGGTTCGATCCCTCGGGATCGCCGAATCCCATTAGTTAGAGCGTTAAATCGAGAGTTACATAGATCAGGAGCAAGAGAAATGTGTCTCGAGCCAAGAGACGATCGCGTATACTTTTTTTAAAAGTCGAAGGCGGCCTTGCGGCTAGGAAGAATCATTCGCGACAGGATGATCGTAGGCAAGGTGTCAACCTTCCCTATAACGATGCGCACAGGTGCACCCAGGCCGGATGCTACGCGCGCCACTGTTATATAAACGAGGTATCGAAATTCACGGTGATCCCATCTACCGATCGCGCTCGCTGCATGGCAGAAGATCCAGTTGTCGTCGATGGCGATAAGTCCGTGAGAACTCGTCTGGCGTCTTGAAGAGGAGAATTGAGGCTCCCTTGAACTTGATATCGAGAGTTGAAGGGTAGGTTTGCAACGCGGTCGACTAGAGCTGTATATTCTTTGTCTCGGGGACGTCAAGAGCGTGAGACGAGGCGCTCATCTTCGGCCCCTTCTTCGTGGGATTCTGGCTTCCTTGCAAAAATCCGGTGCCGTTACCTCTCAGCCTCTCCGGCCGAGAGGCCTCGCGTGATTATGTCGTACCTTATCTCTTATGTTATACTCGCACTTAAGTCGAGTGTGTGCCCAGGACGAAATTCGAAAGACACACTTCCCCCGATGCATATCACCCCGGGCGAGATGAGCCTTAAGGCCCGAACTGTCACTTGCTGATCGGCCTTTCACATCTCCGAGATGTGAGAGGACAATTTCACGCTCTCTTCGCCGACGAGCCGACTCCCGAGCAACAGAATAAATAGATTCACTCAGACGCGGCGGAAAAAGTCTCTCGACTGCTGCTAAGAGTTCAAGGTACAGGCGAGTGTCGGATGCTAAATCGAGATCAGCGTAAAATCTCTTTAAATAGACGAGCCGAGCACCTTTGACCCGGCGCGTTTCCATTAATCGCGAATGCAGGCGGGCAAAGTGCAAAAAATGGGACGCGAATGCAGTGTCTGCTGTCAGTAACGTGGAGGGCGGGACATATTGGATTCAGTGTCAAGGGTCGATCAGCATTAATCCAGTGGATATCTCACTCATAGTTGATTTGAAATTGAAACTATCGACGCAAACTGGCACACCTCGTTCGCCCGGAGTGAAGGGTTCAACACTTGTAGGACGCGGACGTTCACCCGCTCGTTACGCAAACGCGTAAATGAATAGTCCAGTTAGCTCGTTACAAGCCGAGTGCCGCCTTTTAAATAACGATCGCACGCTTGAATTCGAGATGCCGTGTCGATAAGTGGGTAATTATTTCTCTCTAAACTGTGAGAACTGTTTCTAGCCGGCGATCGCTCGGCATCGAACAGGACGTGTCAATTAATGCTAGTGGAGATATGTGTGCCTCGACAATGAGTCGTAATTCAGGCCTACTCAATCAGCGCTAAAGCACGGATTGCGCTCCACTCGATATTCCAAGGAGTTAGGAGAGAAAAGTCTCGGGTATAGAACGAAACGCTTTACTTTATGGGCGCAAAAGCGAAGTTGAGTTAATCGTACGCGGACTCTCGGCGGTCTATCTCGAATCGGCTTTCCAATTCCCATTAATTACCAGGGCCGTTGCACTACGCGAAGATTCCATTTGATTCATTAACGCGGCAACCTTTACTGTAATTAGATGATTAACTAATCCTATCGGGCGCGTCGATCGCGAGAACTAAGTGAATGCTGAGGCTCATCTGATATTTCATTGAAACCACCGGCGCATGATTTAGACGATAATTACTCGTGATTTTATTCTCTCGGGCCCACGCATCGTTGCTCTTTAATCATGATTAATCATTAACCGTACCATGGAAATGGAAGGAGTCTCGAGGAACTGGCGAAAAAATCGCTTGACACTCGAAGATAGCTAGGAACACAAGGTGTCGAGGATGTTCAGTGGCAGTAGATGGGAAGGAGGCACACAAGGCTCGCATTAGGTGAGTCAGTCGGAGGGCAGCTACCGAGCGGACCTCGCGAACGGTCGTAAACATGTCCAGCGCAATGCAGCTGGACATGCGACACTGCAGTCCTGGCGTTGCCCGTCGACCCAGATGCCAAAAGCGGTCGAAGCTATGGCGCAACTTCACTAAATAACAGGTTCTCTACCCTAACCGCAGAGCAACGCCTGCCAGCCACACACACGCACACACCCTCCCCCACGACTGATTGAATTCTGATCGGGAAATTGGGCCGACTTCCTCCCCCGATTTCCGCGCCACTTTGCATATCCTAGATTCGTTTCCATAAAACAAGAGAGTCAGAGGAATCTTGTCCATGTGCCGTGAAGCTAGTTTCGTTTCTAGGAGATGCGAGATAGCCGAGTGGAGGCTCGATATATGGGGAATTTCGTGTCTGGCGTAGCCGTAATCGATTTTATCCAGCGATCGCCGTCATGTTAATCGCCGGCGATCGAGTGTGTGTCCCGTTTAAGGATGTAATCAACATGTAAATAAACGGCTGGCTCGGGGCCGACGCGCTCTGGTCAGCGGCGCGCAGCTGGCACACGCTGCAGCTTGTCGCTCGGCAACCCAGATGCCAAATTCAGAGGAAAGAATGGCGCAAGTACACTAAATAGAAGGCTTTACCTTTACCGCAGGAATGCCGCGCGCACCCTGCCGCCAGCCGGCTTCACTTGCGACACGCACGCCTTCTTCTCGCCTGATTGCCTCTACCAATTTCATTCTTCGTACTCGTCACTTCCTACTTCACGTGACTCAAGATCCGCAGTAGCCCGCAATTCGCACGAAATTATCTGCGCTCGATTTTTCTCCATTTACCAGTTCGTCGCCGAGTTTGTAAAAAGGTGTCGATTGCATTAGTCGTTAATGGAGGGGCTGGGGCGATTGCGTGAGAAAATCTGGTCGCGGCTCTGACGCAAATCGCCCCGACAACAACACTCGCTGTCTCCTCGAGCAGAACAAAACGCATGCCTCCCAGGACAAACCTACATGTCCTGGAGATCTGGAGGGCGGACAGAGAAAGAGCGGGCGACGCCGATCATAACTCGCGCTCGGTTTCCCGCCGGATCGAAGCCAGAACTATGAATAGTAGCTAATTGACCCAGTTGAACTCCGTGTCTCGGGCGGCACGGGCCGCGATATAAATACGATACCAATAGCCGGCGATCGAATACACGAGGCGGCCGATCCGCTCAAGTACAGAATCTTCCCCTCGAGACTTTGAGGGCGCGACTAGGCCCACCAACTTTTATTGCGCCGCGCGCACTTGACTAATCTCTGCGCTATAACACAGTCGGTGCCCTGCGAAGTTTCTACGATCGCCTGGACGTCGATATAAAATGACTCGGAAACCACCGGCTCCAGCGAGCTATTTCCATTATTCGGAAGTAAATATAGCCGACATAAAAGTTCCGAGCGCCCGCCGCTCGGGACCAGGAAGTGCGGGGTTTCGCCTGGCAGAAGAAGCCTGGCGATTTTTATCGAACCACCCCGCGCGCCTCTATCTTTAGCCGTACTACTTTTCCGAGTGTTCCGAGAAGAAGGCGGCCGCGAGCGCGATCGAATGCCATTTGCCACGCTAGTCCCCGTGAGAGACTGCCACTCGTTATCACTGGATGCCGACCGATTTGGATCGGCCGATAGTAAAAATAGCTTGTCCTCAAAAGCGCCCTAATCCATGGAAATTCGGCCCCATTTTTCGGCGCATGGAAACCAGGCCATAAGTGTTGATCGATAGGCGAGGAAGCCTCGGGTGCGGTTGTGGTGTGCGTTGGTGTGGTTGGCTCGCAGTCTGGCTGGAGTATCGCTGGTAATTAGTACATCCAGGAAGCCCGAGCAGCTAATCGGCAATCGTTAGCGCTAATCGATCGCTCGCCCAGTAAGAGACTCATCGCCCAAGGATTTCGTGGCTGAGCACACACTCCGGAATGCCAGCCGTTCGTTATGCTTTCATGGAAACCTGTCCCCATTAAGGCGTATCAGGGAGGCATTAGATTCCGCAAAAATCGGCTGCTGCACCATTTAGACGGCACTGTCTTGGAGCGGGCAATTTTCAGCCTCGTCATTTTAATATCGCGCGCAGCCTCCTCGCAGTGACAGGCCAAGTGGCTATTGCATTAGCAGGAATGGGCATTTGCGCCATCGATACCGTTAGGCACGAGCCACATCATAAATCTAATAAAGTGTAGTACCTAATCCGGTAAGACCGGCGTCGAGTCCAGCTCGTTGTTGTGTTCTCGTTGCTTCGCTCGAATATCGATTCGCTATCTGCCATCGTTCCTGTTGCAATCGTCGAAAGAGCGCCGAACACTTTCCCACCGAGAGAGCTTCGAGCGCTCTCGGTACCAATAAATCGAGATTGTTATTCTAAATTGCATCTGGAACTTTACGATCCGCGCCACCACAAATTGAACCGTCCAAGTAATAAACTTCCTATCCTACATCTATTATACTTGGGGTTCCATTACATCAGCCATTTCTCAATATCAATTCGACAACACTCGGTCCACGAATATTAGAAAAATGGTTTTTCATTCTTCAGAAATGGGTCCTGTTCATTCCCGCTGATTGCGGAGTGATCTAAGGGATCGATGTTGGCCGCACAGATGATAGATCCAAGATCTGGCCCGCAAGATCTAGGTCGCAGTTGCGCAAGTCTTGATGGAAAGCATCCGTGACCCTCGCAGAGAGTATTCGGGGATGGGAGGTTATAGGATGGGGATAGCATGGGGACTTTCGAGGAGTTGAAGCAACAAAGCTCAGAGACGAAGACCGATTACTAGAGCAGTCGCGAAAGGATGGGAAGTGACGGGATTTTTGACGTGACTTTGACCACGGAGACACTGTGAAAGAGCTGATAAGTGGGAGATAAAGAGGATGCTGGTAGACACATTAATCGAAGGAATTTGTGTTTCGTGTAGAATGGCTTCTAGAGCGGCTCTAGCCAAAGACTTTGTGCCTCTGCGTCCTTTATCTTCGTGTGAACCTCTCCTCCACGAGTCCTGTAGCTTTCAGACTCTTAGCTCATCCGACTTGTAAATTCTTCTGGTAACACGACTCCAATAATTTTTATTAAAAACCCCCGGAATGCCATCAAGCATTCCAGTCGGATTCTTAATTACGAGATAGGAATTGGGAGAAGGCAATTTCCAAGGAACATAGACGGGCTATAAATCGTCGGATCGAAGAGTATCTCTTTATTCCAACCTCGAGACTTCACACATATGCAGCGCACAAGTAATATGTTGTAATAAGAATGCTTTGTGGCGCCAAGTTAGCCTCGAGCGAAATCCAGCGGGCCGATAGGATCGAATTCTAGCCGCTGGAACAACGAAACCCTTCTCGTCGTTTCACAACGATGAGTGATAATTAAGATTACAAGCAATTCCGCAAACGGAGCGAGAGTGCGAGCCTCGAAAGGGTAAAAGGGGGGGAGACGGGGAGAGGGCTTTTAGGATCGGTTTCTCCGATGTATAGATGCCATATAGTAATTTCGGCGCACCCTGGGGCTAAGCTCACGGTACTAATCAGCAAACAGTCAAAACACGAAACCTTTCGTGTATTCAACGGGTCCCGTTTATTGCCTGGTGGTTCATCAGCGCGGTTCAATTGTTGGGTATCCGCAAAGCCGGCCTGTGAATGGGTCAGGTACCGTGTCAACTCGGAGCCTCGGAGCATTAATCTTTCCGGCAAAAGTCGATGGGCCCATAAAACCCCCCATTGCCAGCCAGGTCGGCTGCCCCTAGTCCTTGGCTCACAGCGCTCGCCTAAGTTCATTGTCAGTCAGGTGAAAGCGACAGTGCTGTGAGGAGCCAATTCACACGGCTGTCAGTCGCGACCATTGCACTATTAACATTCAGTTAACAAAACTGAGGTACATCATCCGCCTCGTTGTTTTCTCCCGCGGGAAAAGTTCCCCTCTCTCTTTTCTTTTGGAGAGTATAGTATCTGTGGCAGTTTTGCTTAGAGGTCGCTGGCGATATCAGGGGACGCTTAAGATGCTAGGATAAGCCTGCGCAAATCGGGAGGGATTTCCGCCGGGGCTAACGATGTTTTCCTATGATTACAGATTATCAGTTCCCGATAGATGTTTCCGGCGTGGCGAAGGACCACCCCTTCCTCGAGGCGGACTCGCTCCAGAGTCTTTTCCGACGATTGCACGCCCTCAATCGTTGCGCCAACATGAAGATCGACACGCACCATACGCAGCACAGTACGAGCCACAGCAAGAGCGTGAGTAGAATTATCCTCGCTTCCCTCGCGCGTCTCGCTCTCGGGCCTCCGCGAGCCCTTTCGCTCCGCTGAGACGGCCTCAACGCTCGCGTTGTCCGGCCGTCCATTTATCAGGGGATTTCTCCCGAGATAAAATTCTCCTTGCCCAGCGCGCACTCTCCCTTGAATGCGCACTCTGTCCCGATGGTCCGATGAACGAGAGCCTTCTGAGCCTCGGTTTGACGCTCGGATCGAGAAGCGAAAGGAAAAGGCTTCCTCTAAGTCCGTCGGAATTTTCTGCACCAATTCCCTCTTGTTATTCTCCCGAGCCGTGCGACTCGATTGAAATCTTAGACGTTTCCTTCGCGTCCGCCGCATTTTCATCTCGGCGTCTCCCGAGGAGACTCTTGAAACGAGTTTCCTTTCGTGTTTTCCAAAGGCCGCGCGAGGCAGAGCCGGTAGATGGTCTCGAACAGGTCGGGGGAGCGGAAATGCCGGAGCGGATCAGGAATGGAGCGATGTGGCGCGGCGACAAGGACGAGTGCACACTTTTACCTTTCTGGGAAGAGTGTGGCTGGCCGCTTTCAAGGGGCACGTTCCCCGAAAGAACTTCCGCAGGGCCCACAGACCATTTTCCCTCTGAATGCCGAGCGCGCTTGTTCAAGTAGAGCCATCTCTATTTCGCCGTGAAAAGGGAAGGGTCCTTGCGGCCTGGGCTCGACTCGCCCGTTCCCCAGAGACGAAAGCTTTGTCCTGGCCGGGAGAAAGGGGATTAGAGCCGGGCAGAAGCACTCTATCGCGATAGGATGCAATCATCCTTGGGGCCTCTCGGCCGATCGACTGTCCACCCAACTTACGCAAACGAATTATTCAACTAGCTCGCCTCGTGAGCGCGCACCGCTGTTCACCTGCGTGTCGGCGAGCGTTTCCTCAAGAGGGTTTTGTAACTATTAATTTATGTAAGAGGACCGATCGCGCGTAATCGCCAGCATAATATAATCCGGCGAGTTATGCGCGCAGTGTCACTCTATCCGGCGGTATTCCTATCAATCATTTTCACCCGATTCTTTCCGACACTCGATCTCTCGGCCGACAGGAAACTCCAATGACTCGAGCACCATTTTCTCACGGACAAGTCCCAGTCTTTCTATGTTCCCGAGACGGTTTTACGATATTGGCCGGGACGGCAGTAGAGACTTTCCCGTGGCCTCTCCCGCTATCGGAGACCCACGGGCCCCGATATATCGGCGTTCGATTCGATCCTCTTATCTGGCGACACACGCTCTCGCCCATATGGGCATTGTTATGCACGCTACGAAGGCGCCCGCGGCTATTCTCGCGGGCGAGCGCGGCCGTGGCCGGCCGCTGGAATAACAATTAATGAGCGTCACGTGATCGGAGTGAGCTCCAAGTTAATTGCCTCGGAATGTTACGACTGGCGAGGAGAGCCTGTAACACCGGGCCGCCGCGGCGCACTGCGCGCGGACACTGTCGATATGGGCAGAGTAGCCTGCCCGAGAGAAGAGTCCTCATTAATTCCTCGCTCGGGAAATGGAGAGGCAGGTTTACGTGTGTGTTATTCTCGGCGCTAGCTCGCGCCCGTGCAAGCACCCATTTATCGTGGCGCGCGGCGCACCAGAGAACCCCGAGAGTACAAGCCCTCGTCGAAGCCAGCAGGAGTAAAGCCGCCCGGTGTTAGGAGCGGACCCGCTTTAGGCCGCTTCTTGGAAAGCTGCTGAGATCCGCCGAGAGAGACCCCCCTTGGAAACGCTTTCATTTCTCCGGATAGAATTGCATTGATTCTTATTTACAAAGCCCGTTTCCACTGGGATCCTGGAGCCTCGGCTTCTCCTTCTCCCACGGCTGAGTTATTATTCGGTGTCAGCGATTTTAGCCAATGGGGGGTAGTATGCGGCGCACTTTGAGAGGGAATATATTTCGCCTGGCTCGAATCAATTACCGAGCTCTTAAGAGTGCGATTAAGATCTGTGGTATCAATAGGAGGGATGAGATCTCTCGTTGCGTTGGCTCCATTCACCCAGCCAACACCATAACGATTGCACAAAGGTAGCGAGGAGAGTTGTCTCGCTCTCGCACCCTCGTACCCACCATTGAAATCGTGCCGGTTCGCGATACATACCTGCCTTCTTATTGAGCTGCCAATGAGCCGGCAATAAGAGGATCGCGCGAGCAGCATCGATTCGCATAATCTGACATGGCGAAGTGCCCGATCGATCGCGGAAGTAGCTTCAAACGGTATCGCGTTTCATCGGCTGACGGCCACTCGCTTGAAAGCCATCTGAATCGATTGTCCGTTTACGAGAACATCGGCCCAATGACGAGTGTCAGCAAGAAATGGAGAAACAATTCTGAATTTATTAAACCTCTGCCCGTTAGCGCCCGTGGCACTGAAGCATCCACTGCCTTCATCATAGTTCACTAATTAAATGATTATTAAAGCACGAGTTTTTGTGCTGGCAGGTTACCGGTGACTCGAATAAAACGGTTGGGACGAAATTGTGGTGTAGAGCGGTGGAACTTGATTCGAATTCTAGTCGGTGGTGTGCTCCCCCCGGAAGTCGGGGACGACCGCGTTACGTCCGGTGGCTCGTAGCCGGCCTGATAAATAGAGAATATCGCTGGCGAGCGAACGGTCGTGTAAACCACCATCTGGCAAAAAAAACGGCGAGCGCCGCCACATTTTTCGAGCGCGCCTCCTTAGATGGAGAGAAAGCACGATCGAGCGTTTATGGGATTAACTTGTACGCCCGAGTCTCTCTTTCTCTCCTCCGCTCGCTCTTCTGCGCCAATGATCTCGCGTAAAAGTCTGCCTTTTCAGCGGGCTTTTTCAGCAACTTTTTTTCAGGGCCACGCTCCGCGGGACGTAGATTTCGTTATGGGCCGCTCGCAGTGAAAATAACGAGATCGAAATGGAATCCTTAACATCGTACAGCGATTCGTTCCGCTTATAGTGCCGAGTACATTAGGTACTATTTCGTTGTCGCATTGACCCACTTGGCCCCGAAGGCCAATTGATTCTCGCTCGTCCCTGAGGATCACAATGCTCACTATCGTGCCCGGCCTCTCCGTGATTACTCTCCGCATTCGCGTGCCCTCCCGTAACTCTCAAGGAAAAACAAACTTTTCCTCTCGACGGGTACACACGCGCGTGATCGTAAAATCGCAGCCATTACCGGCAATCGAAGGCCGACCGTAAAGCCACGCTTTTTGATAGATCGCTCCATATTCCTCGAATGCATCCTCTCCTCTATCTGGACTAGTACAAATTTCTCTTGCAGCGAATGGCTATCGTGTCATTGGAACTATTTGCCATGGCTTCCGCGATCGGCGTTCTCCACGTGTTCTCGGCACGCCAGGCATTGAAATTTCGATTTCATCGAGAGCGAAAGCTCGCCGCATGGAGTCCCTCGCATGCCAGAGATGCTCGAGCCAGCTCATTCATTGAGTAGAGCGGTGCGTGTCATTGGTTCTCACTATCATCTAATCAGCGATGTTTCGTAAGCCGAGTGTCTACGAGTCCGATTTGGCGAGCCAGTCCAAACACAGGCGCACACACTGTCAGCCTCTCACTTTCGTAAGATCCGTTTTATTCAGGGGTCATCATATTTCCCGTCCGGCGTGCCGCTCATCATCGTTAACATAGCTTTCACCTTGCTTCCCGATCTGAATGGATGCTGTCCGTCTTGAGTGCAAGGCTTTCAGGCTTCGCACTCAACCACTCGAATCAATCCTCCAGAATTTCGGTGAATTATCTTATTGATTCGATTGGAGATAGGGTCGAGACGCTGTTCTGTCCGGCCGGCGAGTAATCAGCAGTGCGGTTCCCATGATATCGAGGCCGACGGTCAAGACTGGCTGATGATCGAGACAGTGATGATCGGGGACTTTCGCTGTCAGAGAACCTTTCTTCTTTCGCAAGAGGTGAGAGGAAGCCCGGGCTCACCCCTGTAATTGTCTGTCGAGCGGGAACCTCTCGCTTCCGTAGCCGGAGCGCGCGCTCTCCGCCAGACTAGCGTCGCATTCTTCCTCTCCTCTCGTTTCTGGTGTTGATGCACTTGCACGTGAGTGCAATTTACCGCGTCGCCCGGTAAACGCGAGCAATTTCCGGCAATCCGTGGCCAGAGTCTCTTTCTCTCAGTGCAAGAGGACGATTTACGGGGGCATCATTGTGTCGGGGCCCCTCGACATGTTTTCGTGGCCCACTTGGGCGCGCGGCGCGATTCTCGAAAGCGATTTGCTTCTTGGCGCGCCGGCACTTCTCGAAATCAGAATCGTATCCTTTCATTACTCAGCGAAGCCGCGCGCTCCTTCCCCCTCCGCCACTTTCTACCATTCTCACTCCGATCTCCGGCCGACTGCCAATTAAGTTTACCCCAAATGTCACCGGGCGGAATTACGGGAGTGACACTGTAGCGATTAAAGTGTGCGGCTGGTTTGGCATTGGGAAGGTTTCCGATAGATGCGAGCACCGAGGGCGGCGCCTCCGGTTTCCTTAATATTCGCGGGAGATAAAGAGCCGGCGATTACGGGCGGCCCATGTCCAATTACCGGGACATTTGCCCCTCAATATACTTAACGGCGGGCGGCGTGCGCGCTCTCCGTTCATCTTTCACTTTAATGAAACTTTCTAAATGAAGACTTCACCGCTCGCTCGCTCGCGTGATTCTCGAGGCGAGTGCTGTGCGATGATGCGACCTTCTCCTCATATCGGGATAGCTACCTCCCATTTAATAAGCGCTTCCAGGGACGTTTCACTAATGTAACGCGAAAAGAAGAAAGCCCGATGCTTTGGTTGCGCCAGGTCGGACTATCATTTGCAACGCGGGGGCAATTATGCCGGGGACTATTTGTTTCAATAAACTGGTCTCATTATCGAGCGGGCGCTCTCGAGCCGTAATAAAAGGGGCACTTGATTCATCGAGTTTTCGCTATTTCTTTCGCGGGAGCAGAACGGCCGTGCCGGTAATTACGGCTGGCTACGCTCGTTCCCGGCATGAGGAGGATGTGGTTGTCTGTCTTCGAGGTGCCCGTGGTCTCTCGGGCCAGTGTCTTTGGTGCGCGTAAAGCCTGGAAACTGGTTCAAGACACGCGAGAGACACCGCGCTCCTGCCAGACTGCGCGGCAACACACGCTTCTGCACCTGCAGCGCTCGGCACCGAGCTGTACTTACTTACCCACTCGCTCGATTGCGCAAATGCTCTCCTTGCCAGCCAACTGCTCGCCGGGCCACCTTTCTTATTGTCCACCTTGGGCTCGGGGTGAAACCAGTTTTCCGAAGCCCCTTTCCATTCTTTTCCCCGGCGGCGAGTCTCTGCCCCGACGGAGCGATGAGTTGAGTCACGAGTCATTCAAGTCTCGTGACTTCCGAAGTACGTGCCCGTGGGATCACGCCAGCGCTGCGGGAGCATTGCTTCATGGAAGTTGGCGGTTTCGCCCCGCATATTGTGCCATTGCGATATGGCCAAGTAGCTGCGGCGGCGCGGCCGCTCGAAATCCCGCGGGTAAAAGGGCGCGCAAAAAGTGGAGCAACCGAGCGAATAAAGTAAGTCACGGCTCGCGCGAAGAACGTGTGAACGCGCCGGCCCGTTCTGGTACACTTATCGTTTGTTGTGCTCACGCTCTCCGATCGCCGTGTCAGCCGGGTTGAAAAGAATTAGAAAACGGCGCGCGCGGTTACCTTTACCTCTCGGGCCGCGCGTCCGGACGTGGGACGCTTAATGGGAACGTTTCTGTCTAGACGCTTTAACCCACTGAATTCACCGCGACTATGCCAGCCGCGTTCTTCAATGCGTTTTGACTCGCCGCGTACAAAAGGATTCCCCGTCCTCTGGCGCTCTTGCAAGCCCTGAATGGTGAGTCAGGACGACCGAACCATGCCCCGGCACAAAAGAAAAACGGTACCATGTCGGAAGGTCGAGTTCTACTGTCTGACTTTCCTCAGTTCAATTTGATATCAATTATTCCTCGCAAATCAGCAACCATTCAAGTTGGCCGAGTGGTCGAATTCGCCTTTTTGGCAAATTCACTCTCCCATTCAAGATTCAGTGTTCCCCTTTAATGGAGCATTCTAATTTTAAGTAGCGCGAGTAGAGACGTGGTCAGACGAGAGAAAAATGGTCGGGATACGTATCGGGCGGGAGCGGGGGGAGACGCTGTGATACCGTGGAGAACTGGCAAAGGGGGCCCAGAGGACAGTCACGAGTGTATGTTGGCGCGAATTTATGGCGACCGGTTTGCGAGCGATTGACGAAGGAATGTCGGTTGTGTCGTTGCGCTTGTCAGGGAGCTCGGCACAGCCGCACCAGCACACGCCTGGTTTCACCGCCTCTTTCCGTCCTCGTCCCCGAGACAATCGGGAACCTCTCTGCTTTAGGGAAACGTCTACTTTAGTCAAGGAGCTACCAGCCACGCACCGAGCATACGTATGGAGGAACTTTGACCCAAAGCCTCCTTTAAGCCTTTACTCAGCCGAGTCTATTTTAATTCCGCCGCTTTTAGAGCCACGACACCTTGGATGTATTTCAAGGAAGCAGCCAATCACGCTTGGAGTCTTCAATCGCAACAACAAGTCCATCAAGTCTAGAATAAAATGCTTGATGATCGTCGTCGGGGAAAAATGTCGTCGAGGAGACCGGTAGAAAGTTGACTAATCTATAATCGATTTCTAATGTCGCACGTCCGCAGGGCGTCCATCATCGAAACGCTGCCATTATACAATTTCCCTTTAATTACACAGGCATTGAATTAGTGGCTGCCAGGCGTGTACCTAGCTTTCTTCGAGCGTCCGCCACGAATTTATCTCCATCAGAACCGGGCGATCACGACAACGACAAGATCAGCGCGCGGGCAAATTTACATTCGCCAATTTTGCGCGGAAAGTCGTCGCGGCTGAAAGCGTGCCATTTTCTGCGTGGGCATAATTCCTCTGTGGAAAGCGCGTCTTCCTCCGCCCCCTCCCCCACTCCATTCCCCCATTCAGCAGTCAATAAGCCTAGTGAGATTTCCATTTCGCGAAAACTTCACACGCTCCGCGCGGCACTAGGAATCCAACGGTACCAATCGGCAATCGAGCGCCGACCGGCAAACCAGATTCCAGCGAAACATTAACATTTTCGAGAGTTCGCCGCGAAACTCGTCTAGTTAGTTGATTCGCGCTGGCCGCATCGGCGATGCCGGGACCAAGGGAAAAATGGCGATAAATTCTCTCGCGGGGAGATCCCTGTCACTTAGATCTGTCATAGAGTGGCGCGTGAGTGTGCGCGTGTCTCGCTAGCACTTTGTCGAGGAGTCGCTCGCCCCGCGATTTCTACAGGGTTCCCCGCGCCCGCTCTCGGAAACTGTGCAGCGGGAAACGGTCATTAGCGAGGAGAGCGACTCTAGTGCGGAATGAATGTCCTCTTGTCGCGTGCAACCTACACACACAGAGATACACAAACGCAATTTCTATGCCAGACCGTTATAACGATCAGCCCCGCTCCGCCGCGCGTCTCGTGGATCTAGTTTTTAGTGGATCATTCGCTTCCCTAGAATATGCGCATAGAGAGTCTCGGCGCGCTCGCGCGAGAGCGACGCTGGACTTCGCACCTCGAGATGCGAGAGGCGGCACTGCTTACTTATCTCCCGACTCCAGCCGAGTAGGATACAGTTGCCCGGCTACCCCGGGATGCCGCGCACATGTGTGCGCACGTACCTACGGTAGCCGGTGAAATATTCGTATCGATAGGCTCGCACGCAAGTGTGTAGTTAGCCTCGATATCTCACTAGCCCTCTCCTGCCGACTTCTCGGAATTAGTCGGGATAGCGGGAGAAAATGGAGGAGTCGCCGGCGTACGCGAGCCGGGAGATAGGATGCAACAGATGTGTTCTATTAAGTCAAGTCGTGAGCAGCACCAGCAGCAGCCACATCTTGCGCGCCGGCCGGGGCCGGGTTTACTCGTCGCCCCCTTATTGTGCGAGCCTCTTGTGGAAAGTGTAACAGATAGCCGCGAACCCTCGCCGCCCATCTCCTTCCCTCCGTCCGCCGCTCGTGAATCATGTGATACATGATTAACAAGCTTCCAGAGGAATCATTATGTAATGCGATTGAAAGCACGACGCGCGCGCGCGCGGGGCCTCTGGTGCGGATACCGTTACGAGTAACTGTTACATGGATAGGAAGTGGCTGGTACGTGATTACCACGTGTCACAATAAGGTTCGATTTTCCTTCAATTTCTCGGCGAGATGGAAAAAAAGGAGTGAGATCTCCTGGCTATCGGGTATTGATAGTCGGGATTGGCTCTGGCGCTGTAGGTAGGGCAATGGTTACAGGTGGTCGCGGAGTGAGACTGGTAAGATAGTGTCGGGTGCGAAGCTGCCGATGGCCAAGTTCACGTTTACCGCAACCGGCTGTCATATCTCCGGGACGAACTTTATTTAGCGTCGCAGTTATCAGGTGTACGAGGATGCTCGGCGGGTCCTGTGTCGCTGGTGCGGCCGCGTCGATCCGCTCGATCGGCGTTTAGTACGTGTGTGCATAAGGACAGCCGGTGCCGATCTCGGTGGGAAAGATGGGGAGCGCGCGTCCGCGGGCGCCCGCTCTCTGTATATCGAGGAGGCTCGCGGGCGAGCCGTCGTATTACCATAAATTTCCATCGGACCGTTCAGAAGCCAATTAGCGTAAGTCACACCGAGATGAAGAGCGCGATACGTGGTTTGACCGCGCCGAGGAGAGAACCGTTTGCTCGCGCGCCCACCGTCCTTTTAATACGCAGCTTGCAATCGCTTCCACCTAACGCTCTCTGCCAGCCTGGCTGGCTCGCTGGCTGGCTGGCTGCCTGTTGGCTGGCCTGCTTGCCTCTCTTACCGGCTGCCGTCCACATATTAAAGAATGCCGCTGGCACACTCAGATAAGGTGCCGCGATATTTTCACGGAATTAAGTTAAACCTGTTATAACGCCCGAGCCGTTTGACACCGTACACGCACGCAGAGATAGCCTCGCCACGGTATTTCCCCGAGGTTGCACGGATTTTCAACCACCTCCCTTGACGATCGGCAATCCTCAAACGATTTAATGCTCTCTTGTTCCTACACCAACTATCGCACCTCGCGGCTTCAGAACATCGCTTTTTGAGTCGATGGAAGATCTGCTGCCTGGATATAGGTGATCTGGAGTATAGGGGTGGAGAATTATTCGTTGAGGAATGCTAATCGATCGGATCAACCACTTCTAGCTGACTACTGACAGTCGACACGTGAGAGATATATACTTTCGAGCAGGCCAGCTCCTTACTTTCTCGCAGGTGCTGGCCCATTCAACCGATATCCTTCTATTATCTCGATCCTGGTGTTACGCGGCCTGTAACGAGCCTTTTATTTCCATCTCGGCCCACACTTTAATCGGCCGGTTTTACAATGTAGCCGCGGAGTCCGCCAGGAAAGATTTGTTGCCAGCTTATTAATCGGAGTAAATAGGAGATAGCCGGCGTAATTATGCTATTAGTGTGTGGCCGCTCGGAATGTTAAGTGGCGACTTTCTAAGCGCCTCGCCGATCCACCTGTGTATGCTCTCGCAGCGATCGCTCAGCGAGTGAAGTCTGAATTGTAAGCCAGTCGTTTTGAAAGTGCGAGTTCGATCCATAAGGGACGTATCATTTGATTTCTTTTATCCGCCGTGTAATCCGGCGTAGAAGTCATCGCGCGTGAAAGCGAATGAATTATGAAAATGGGAAAGTTCCCAATGAAATCTTTGATTGATTCGTGCGCACGTGTTCGGGGGATCGGCGAGGATCCGGCTGACACATCGTACAAGCATCTCAAAAGTTGCGTCAGCGGAGTTTGATGTAGTCATTGGCTCAAAGTCGGAGGAAATGATGGGGCGTTTGAAAGTTTCACTCGGGGACGAGACGCCACAGTCCCTTGTCGAACGGGACACCGTCGGAGCAATGCGAAACGCGTGGAGCGATCTCGTAGCCGGTAATTAAGATAAGCTGCACTCCAAATTTCACGTCGTTTTGCTCGGCGGAATTAATTCGTACTGCCGCCGGTGCCGTGCCTGCGGGTTTACGGAAACAGGCCCTCTTTCTACTTTCACCCAGGCATTCGCGTTGACTCTCGACCCTCTTCCTCTCTCTTTCCCTCGCCGTTATTATTATTATTCGGCATACAAATTAGTCAGCGATCTTGAGTCACCGCATACACGTCGTAACTCTCGCTGGAGTCTCTTTTTAGAATTTGGTGAGTCAGATTCGTTGAGAGAACTCTTCCAGGTCTCTGTGAATAACTAGACTAGCATGATTGATTGAATTCGACTTATCCAAATAAATGTTTAATAATTACAAGTTGGTTTCGCTCGAGGCTAGAATATAAGCGAGCGCTTCTTTCACGCGAGTTTACGGAAAAGGGGATTCTCGGCTTTCCCTTGCCGATGCCGCAATAGGACACGCCAGTTTTCCGGTTCGTTTTGGCGGCTTGCCTCTCTAAGCCTGATGGTAAACAAGTGTCGCGCAGTGCCCTGGGCGGGACGGGCACTCCGCGAAATGATTTCACCGGCTCGAGAGAGTCGTGAGAGAGCTCTCGAGGCCTTCGGGATCCGTATAGGTGTAGATGCCAGACAGCGTGGCGTCGCGTCCTCGTGGCCGAGGCTTGGCGTGCCGGGCATCGTTTCCCCTGCCTCTTTCTCGGCGTGTTTGCCAGCTAGCATCGCCACTCACGTACACCGCTCCTCCCCAACTCCGAATAGCTCCATAGTTTTCTAGAAACCTTCCACTTTATTCAATCAATTACAATTGAATTATTTAATTCACTTGATATTTCATATTGCTCCTTCTAGTTTCTCTATAAGTGTTTTTATTAAGGAAAATTTAGTACTTGTTTGAAACGCTTTGCATTTTTGAGTAAATTGATAGCCTATTAAATGTCGTATCACGTTTCGGAGGATTGTCCCGCGTGTGAAAGGCTCTCCCACAGTGCCTAGCATCCGAACAATCACTAATAACGCCTGATTATCGGGTACATATATCACGCACTGCCCATCACGCTCCATCACTTTCCAGCGACTTCCGAGTGTGAAATGTCAAGTGAAATAGCTGGCAAATGAGCGACGTTACGTTCTCCTCATGTTTGAAGCACACCCGCCGCGCTTCCCCTCCCACCTCTCGTAGCCGTTCAAGGTAATGATTCATCGATGATTGCGTCAGTGCGCCTTGTTCAAACTTGTAGCGCGTCAAAGTTTGACGTGCTGCTTGTACTCGCCTATCGCGACCACCTCCTTCTCCCCACTTAATTATACACAGTCTCGAAAGCGAGCTCGGCCCGAGGGAAAGAATTTCTTGCAGCAATTGCCGAGGAAATTCCCCGAGAAAAACCTCCGCGTTGCCCGGTGATAGCAGAAAGCGAGGAGAGGAGAAGCATCGGCGTTGGAATTAGCGGCGTCGCTTGAAAGGATATCGAAAAATTTGCATCTGGCTATCGGGATCTTTAGTGACAAGGTGGCTCGGCACAGTGGTCTGGCCGCTTATGGTAGCCGGCGCGATTAACGTAAAAGCCCTCGATATTTACGAGGAGCGAACGAGAGCCGGTGCCGGGTGGCGGGTGGCGGGCGTTAAAGCGAGCGTGGAGAGCGGAGTCGCTTGAATGATTGGATTGGGCCGGGCGTCGATCCCACCGTCAGATGGAGATCTCGTAAATGAGGATTTACCGGCCGCCGGAAGGAGAACTATGATCGACGCGCATCGTGCGCTCATTAGCGGCCAAGAATCGAGCGGAGTAGTAATGAGCTGGCGCGCGAAAGAATGAAGTAAATGGGTCGTGACGGTGGACGCCCGCGTAGCGTATGCTCGCCACTCCGATCTGTCCCGGTACGTGCACTTTGATCGAAATAATAGATCGAACCGGAGCTGCCTTGGGCAACTCGGCTGGAGCCTGCTTCACCTATGCGCAATCTTCGGATCATAAGTCTCGCTCGCCACTTTGTTAGCATCGACTAATTCGACTTGCTGGCCTCATAATAAGGCCGGACAGCAATATCTCACTGGATTTATTGGAGGGATTTTCTTTCCCTTTTTCATTCCGAATGACGGCTGACGTTCAGCTTGACGCAAAAGGAGAATCTTCATTTCCATTCACGAGTAAATTCAATATCATCCGGGGAGCCGTCGCATCCGAGCTCGTGGTAGTCGCTCGATTAAGGCAGGCTTTTCTCCGTGTGATCGAGCGTTGTTAATCGGCCGAGATCGGCCTCAAGGTCTACTTCCTACCGCGCGCGCTCGCGTTAAAGGAGGAGGATATTCATCTTGCTTAAAGGTGGCCCGCGAGTTCTCATTAGACGCGAAATGGTGCCGGCAGTAAGAAGGGGTCGACGACGAGGACGACGACGACGATGGTGGCCACGATTATTAATGATGCGATTCCGCCGATGACGCTCGGACTATTTTCAGAGAAACCCTCGTGCAGGCAGAGCCGAGCGATAGAAAGAGGAGCCGGTGGCTACGAAAAAGGCAACGGCCATCGAGAATGAGGGAAGTCGCTTTAATTGCAGCGGCGTTCCGCTCGAGGCTTCCCAGTGTGTCTTATTGGAAAATGGCCGATGCGTGCGTGCTGATAGTAGTTAGCAGTTAGCAGTCATTAAGTCTCCGCGTGCGGCGGAAAGTAGGTGAGGCCTGAATGCCTGCCTGGCTGCCTGTCGCGCTTCCACTGGAAAACGAATATGGCAACTTGAGAAGTACACGGATCGCCGTGAGTGCACGGCGCGGCGTCCTTCGGCCACCGCGGAATTCGCCTTCTGGAAAAGACTATCTTGCCATCTACTCGTTCTCGGTACCCCGATACCTTGGACTCTCTATATCCTCCGAGCGATTTTTCTCAACTTTCCAAAGTGAGCCTCCGACGCTCAACGCCGCGCTCCGCTTAGCTCTTTCCCCGCCACGTCTGCCGGGGCTCGGGGCTCGTGCGGTGATCCAAGTCAGTTTTAGATCGCGCGAGGGTAGCGCCTTCTGTCGCAGCCTCTCTCGGCCCATTCTCGCACACCTACGTCACATATTTTAATATAGCGGCTTGCATATCGCGCCGCGCGATGCATGCTTGCATAATACACATCCGCTCCATTCTCCAGCTGGCCGATGCAGGAGTGGGCAGAAAAAAGCGGGCGGAGCACTCCGACGCCGGGAGGCGAAGCTCGCGCTTTGCGAAATAGACCGGAAATCGACGTCGATCACGCCCGCCTCGCACGATCACGCCGAACCCTCGCAAAGAGGAGCCACTCTCGTTGTATGAAAACTCCGACGTCCAAAGGATGCGAGTCGCAAGGCCGCGGACCGAGAGAAATTGGACTAGGGGGAAGTTGCCGCGTGCCCATAATACATGAAGCTCTCAGTGAGAGCTTTTAGCAGGGGCTTTTATAGAAGGACCTTTTAGCAGGAGGAATGCAAGGGGGATTTTTCAAGGCTCCATACTAGATCATTCCTCGATTGCGCGCGCTCTGGAACTCCGCGGAATGTCGATCTCCTCCACTTCTTTCTCTGACGCAAGCCATCGCCTCGAGCTCCAATTCCATTCTGCTGGGGCCGCGTTCTCTCAGCGAATCCCGCGGAAAAAGATGGAGCACTTCTTTCCCCGGCTTGTCTCTCCGTGCGTCTGTCAATTGGTCCCGCGCTGGCAGAGTGCGTTGCTGGGATTTCCACGCTTTCCAATAGTGCCATGGGGATTTAGAGCGACGATGCTGCGGAAGAGCAGTCCGTGGGTCCGCCAGTGGCAGAGCGCTTGGTGGGGATGGGCACGGGGTATAGGAGGTCGCGTGAAAACCCGATGCGGGAGGGTGCCAGCGATCGATTTACTGTGCCCGCTTCTTTTTAACGAGCGGGTGCGCCGATCTGGGTCATCGCACCGTCTTTCGTGGCCACTCTAAATTTGGCGTTGGCTCTCTCGGCGCACGCTCTCGCCGAGCGGCAGCCTCCGCACCCGCCAGCCACACTCTATCCGCGTCCTTCTTCTACCGTCACTCGATCTTATCCTACTTGTTCCATCCTTCCATTATACGTCAATCCTGCCGTCCCGTCCACTTTCCCACACAGGATTTAATCATGATCAATGACTCCCAATAGCCAAACTCATTCCGGCTTTGATTCCTCGTTCTATGCAAAAGTCGTCGAAGCCAATCGAGTTCCGAACGGACCGCGAGGTTTTCCATTAACCCAGATCGAAAATCGTGTCCCAAGTGGGCGGCCAGTGTCGCTCGCCGGAGTTTGTTCAACCTGCCGAAACGGAAGTGACGTAGGCGCAGCGTGGGGCGACACGGCCGGTTACCGGCGCGGAAATAAGCGGGCGCGCGGACGCACGGGAAACAGTCGGAAGGGCTGAGTGGCGAAGGCAGCGGAACGGAAATGCGGAGACTTGGCTATCGGTGTACGTAAGCGAGTACGTATGTAGTACCCGGAGTACGTGGCGATAGTCCGTCCTGTGGATCCTCGAACCCCCGCACATTCGATATGCCAGCCTGGCCTTGGGAGACTCGCTGGCTGCTTGCCGCAACAGACCTTACATACGAAACACGCGGCCGCTGTTACATGCGGGCGTAGGCTACCATACGAATTAAACCTTTTTAACTGGACTGGAAGGGACGCGAGGGCCATTGGGAAACCGGGAAACTCTCGCCGCTCGCTTAACACCTTGCGTAACCTGGGTTACCAATGGTTTGCGAAAAAGGAGCTACTAATCATCGCCGGTGAAAACCGAGAAACTTGGGAAACACACTCCGCCGTGAATTATTTAGGTGTTTGTTTTCCCCTTCGCACGCTAGTGCGACTTTTTTCCCGGGGCAAACAACGCTCGGGGATATAACAGAGTAGAAAACGGTTGGATGGTGAGTGCGCGCTTCCTGGATGAGTTTCTGGCGGTAGCGATGGAAATCGTGCGAAGGTACGATACTCGAGGTGAAACCAGGTCCATTGTCATGTGCGCCGAGGATCACATAAGGTCGCACACTCCCCCCGCTGTGCGGTCGATGGTGTGTTGTGGCTCTCCGCTCTGTCCTACGTGGATGTAACAAAGGCGTCAAGTTTCGTAACGAGGGACAGCGACGTTCTCATTGTTAGAAAATGAGTCGTCTTACCTGCAGCCGCAATGTCGTTTCCACCGGCGCTTTCTTCCTCGCGCGCAGCCTCTCAATCGGTGAATACACATTATGGACGGTGGTCCATTCAAAGACGTATCTTCAGCGATCGACCAGTGGACGCTCGGCGTTCGCTCGTCCCCGCTAATGAGCGGCGGAATGCGGGCGGCAACTGGCGCGGCAATCGAGAAGATTAATCGGGGGAGCACGGAACTGTCCGCTACGATTTCGAGGAATGTTGCCGACGATTTGCGTGGGATTCGCTTAATTAGGAATACGTCAAACTCTGCTGGCGGCTCACGAGTGGGACGTTTCATTCAACTTGAATCGACCTCGAGGCTCGTGTCGCAACGGCGATGGCTCTGTTCGAGGGGCATCGATTGTCGATAGCCGCGGAAAAGCGAGAATTATTGGGATTCTCTCCCTTTGGATTAGAAATTAACCGAGCGTGGCACACACTCGTGACCCTCGCTCTCCTCTCTTCCGGCGGGCGCACTTGGGCGGTAAAAGCCGCTCGGAGCAGCGGGAGCACGAAAGACTTTCTACAATTAATTACGGTACACGATGGTGTTCTCGATGGTGGTCCTTAATTTGTCGCAACATCATGCACAAATTGATTATCAAGCCGCGCTCCTCCCCAGCGCCCACTAAACGGCCGCGCGCCGTCGTTAATCTCCTGAAACGTTTCCACGCTGCCAAACTCTCCGGGTATGTGAGTCACGTTCTCTCTCTTCAGAAGCGCGCGTCATTAACTCGTCCTCTGACGCCAGCGCGGACCGTTCCGGCGCAGTTGGTAAAAAATGCGTAATCGGTTAGGAAATCGTCGGATTACGCGTGTAATCCGAAACTTATTAGTGAAGGTCGGCCACGGATCGGACCAGCCGGATTTAATGAACTCTCTGAGAAATAAACTCGAAGAAAAACATGTGATTAATCAGGATATTGAAAGACACAGGAATTAGCCTTGGCTTTCGTCGAGCGTGGTCAAGTATATATTACAGTATTTTTACTTGGCTTGTTTTGATTGTTGCAGGCTGGAGGCGATGACTCAGACGAGGACACCCAGTGCGCCCTCAGCGAGAACTGGACCTTCGAGAAGAAGACGAGGCGGTGGTCCCGGGTGTGCGATGTGACGCAAGCGAACGTCGAGAGACTGCAAGCGATCGCCGGGCAGAATCCACAGTCGGAGGAGGACTCAGTGGAGGATCGGCTGGAGGCCGAGGAAGCCGAGGACACAATGCTGGACAGTCTGAGATACAGTAGCCTGCCACCTGGCACGCTACCCGACGAGATCAGCCCCAGGTTCCGGCGAACGGGCTCGGAGAGGTTGCGGGACGGAGCGAAAGCATTCCTGAGGCGGGTCGAGTCTCTCAAGTCTCGTCGACGGAAGCGTCAGAATCGCGAGGGCGTCGTGATCAGCGGCCCCCAGATCCTCGACGTGATGTCGATGCAGCAGAAGATGAAGGAGCTGAACTGCGTGGACGTGTCGCCGACC
Source organism: Crossocerus cetratus (assembly GCA_963675795.1). NCBI lineage: Eukaryota > Metazoa > Arthropoda > Insecta > Hymenoptera > Crabronidae > Crossocerus > Crossocerus cetratus. The sequence continues at coordinate 19,720,272 of OY776665.1, read as the reverse complement.
GGGCCAGCGCCGATCTCCTTCAACGATCTGCTGTCGGGCTCGCCGATCCTCGCACCAGGTTCACCGGTCACACTGCCGGCCTCCCCTTACCACCTTCCGGCGTCGCCGCTGACAAACGCACCGAGTCCCTTCGGCGACGATTCCTCGAGTTACTGCTCGGACGGCTCGCAGGGTGGTGGTCCGACGCCTACGCCGACGCGCACGAAGATGAATCGGGCGCGACGCTTCTTGCACCGAGGCCGAGAGGACCAGGGCGCCCTCAGCGACTCCGAGTGCCAGCCTACCAGCTGGAGGCACAGGTACTTCAGAGACGCCAACAGCAACCACACCAAGGTCCTCGAGTACGTGGCGGCCCACCCCCAGAGCCCCAAGGACTCGCCCACCAAGACTGCTCCGATTAACAGCCGCGGTGGCAGCCTCAACCTCGGCAAGGAGTCCAAGAGGTACCGGGACAAGCTGACGCAGAGTCAGGATAGGTACAAGGAGGACAAGGTGGCCGCGCTCAAGCGCGAAGAGAAGATCCACAAGAGCTTCAGGCACCGCGATGACTCGTACAGGGAAGGGAAGACGCTCGCCAAGGATGTCACGGTCTACAGGGAAAAGTCGAGGTCCAGAAGCTCCGAACTAGCCGGCAGTCAGGAGAGCAGCTCGACGGTGGCTAGTCGAGATTCCGATCAGGAGGAAGACTCGCCGAGGCACAAGGGCACGGTGGTTAGGTGGCACAGCTTCCAGAGGGGATCCCTCTACCCCGAACCACTGGACCCGCTCTGCCCCCGAGCCATGGCCTCCATGTCCTGCGGACAGCTACTCGTACTGAGGAAATTGGCTTTACTCAAGCTGACCGCCTGCATGGAGCGATACTGCCCGACCCATCGCACCGGCTGGAATTGGGAGCTGCCGAAATTTATCCGAAAGATCAAGACTCCCGATTATAAGGATAAGACGGTGTTTGGCGTGCCGTTGCTCCTGTCCCTGCAGAGGACCGGCCAAGCCCTACCCAAGTGTATTCAGATAGCGCTGAGGTGGCTGCGGGCCAATGCCCTCGATCAAGTCGGCATCTTCAGAAAAAGCGGGGTCCGCTCGAGGATTCAGAAATTAAAGGTCATGACGGAAACTCAGGGAGATAACATCAACTTCGACGGCCAGCAGGCCTTTGATGTAGCCGATCTCGTGAAGCAGTACTTCCGAGAACTACCGGAGGCACTGCTGACGAACAAACTCTCCGAGACTTTCATCGCCATTTTTCAACGTAAGCCTCTCCTTCAACCTTACATACTTCTTCTATAACGGGCTCGTTAAAATCCACCGGCATGCCTGTATATTGCACTCTCACTCCTCATAGCCGGCGCGCGCATAAGTCTCGTAGTCTGAATTAGTCAGCGGGGATTTTATTGTTGGCGCGCATACATGTGCGCGCGAGGGCGCGCGCGCGGCCCGGGAGTAGCTCTAGTAGTCGTAGTGTAGCGGGGACGGAATGCGAATGTAGGTAGGAGGCGAGAGTCGTAAGGCAGCAGGCAGAAGCATTTACGATTTATTCTTGGCATGGTAGATGTACCTGTTGAGCTTCGGCCGGACGCGGTGCAGTGCGTTCTGCTGCTGCTGCCGGACGAGCATCGGGAGGCGTTGGAAACCCTGCTCGACTTCTTACACCACGTCGCCAGCAATGCCCCGTACAACCAAATGACAGCCTCGAACCTGGCGGTGTGCCTGGCACCGAGCCTGTTCCACTTCAACCACAGCAACACGAACGTGACCAACAGGTCGAGCAGCGTATCGCCACGTAGGAGAAAGACCGTGGGCATTCCTGATCAGCGGGAACTGTCGGAAAACAAAGCCGCTCACGACTGTCTTCTGTATCTGGTCAAGATGCATCGTGAATTATTCATGGTGGGTATAAATCGGGGCCCGCCGCGAAACCCCTACGTCTCCTCCACAGCTCGCCCAGGACGAACCGTTCGCGCGGGCTCGCGCCCGCGCGTCATTCGCCCTGGCGAGCAGGCCAACTGTCGATTGTGATCGTGGCTGGCCGACCTGCAATAGTTCCCCGGGACACCGCCGACACGCGTTCTCACGAGGGCCATCCTCGACGAGCTCGCATCTCATGCTCCTCTTATTTCTTACCCCTCAGGTCTCGTCGGATATGTTGACGCAGTGTCATTTCAATTACATGGAAGAGAGCGTCCCGGTCGCCTTGGAGGAGCTTGGATCCGAGCTGAAACAAGACTGGAGGGGATACCTCTACGCCTGCACCACGGCCTTGCTCAAAGAGGCGCGTGAAAAGTGAGTGTGCCTTCACGGTCTCGTGCCTTCCACCATTTCCCGAAGATACCGCGTCTACATTACCACCGGCCTCCCCCTTCTTCCTCCTATCCACCAAGCTAACATCACCTCCGTTCAATTACACATACGCTTGTCCTCGAGTCTCTGTCCCTCCTGCGTCGATTTTACGAGCAGTTAGTCAGGAATCGATTGCTCTTATCATAACAGAAGTCGAGGCTGGGTCACCGTGAACAACCCGGCAGATAGTACCGTCGAGATGGCGTATAAGAAGGTCGGCGACGGACATCCTCTCCGGCTCTGGCGGGTCTCCACGGAAGTCGAAGCACCGCCGAACGAACTGATGCATCGCGTGCTACGCGAGCGGCACATCTGGGACCCGCAGCTCCTCAAGTACAGGCTTGTCACGAAGTTAGATAGCAACGTGGAAGTCTTTCAGTATGCTACCGGGAACATGAGTCCTCTACCTGCCAGGGATTACTGTGTGCTCCGGTAAGTCTGCGATTTATACTGTTTCGAGTAGGTTTCCCGTGATTTTTGAGGCGTGTGCCCTCGCAATGTCTGAATCATTGGTTTCTCGGAGCTAAAGACATGTTTCCCAACTTGTATCCGTAGAACCTGGCGGAACGATCTTCCGAAAGGGGCTTGCGTCATCGTCGAAACGTCCGTCGAGCATCCGGATGCCCCGGTTATGCTTGGTGGAACTCGTGGCATTGTTTTGGCCTCCCGCTATCTCATCGAGCCATGTGGTAGCGGCAAATCGAGGATCATGCATCTGTCCAGGGTGGACACAAAGTCAGTACTCACCTCCTTACACGCTAATCGAATGCTGTACGAAGAAGGATTGATCTCTAATTTTGTCTGGGGTGTCCCCCTGCTTCTCTGTTGCAGAGGTCGTACTCCCGAATGGTACAACAAGAGCTACGGGCATATCGCTGCTCTGCACTTGAGCAAAATTCGGGCCTCGTTCAAACACATGACCGATGGCCCAGAGAGCAAAGTCTGAGAGGGGGCCACCGTGCAGCGGTCCCCGTTGCACGGTCCGTTGATAACGCTTCAAGAACCAGAAGAGCAGCACCAGGAGCTGAGAGTCCTCCGGGAGCTCAAGCCTGTCGAGCCTACCATTGACGAGGAGTAAGACACACCTCATTACGTCCAGAACCTTGGTGTAGGGTAAAAAGATCGATCGTCTTGCCATTCGTGTAGCATTGTCTTGTTGATCGCGTTGATCGAGATCGCGAGAGACATATCTCTCTTTCTCTCACCCTCTCTCTTTCACACTCTCACTCTCTCTCACTCTCTCTCTCTCTCTTTCTCTCTATCTCTCGAGATGAAGTCAATGTTTAGCGCAGGTCACCACGCTGCGAACTAGGTGTGCCGTTAGAGCTTCGTTAAGAGCAAGCACAATTTTATCGTTGTTACGACTCTGGGAGCAGAGGACTTTTATCGAGTTTATTATATCCAAAGATCTTGCCGTCCATCCGTCGCGCACGTCGTGAGGCAGGACTCAAGGAAATCCAGGGAGACTCCGCGCAGAGACGATAGGCGTACAAAACCATACGTGTTTCGTGTCGTTGTAGAGTGACGCGTTATTTTTGCAATGTCTATAATCCAATGTTATATTGTTGTTCGGAGTCTTGGGTGGGGGGCCCGGGCCGATATCCCGCCCCGGTGATAATTGAATTGATAGGGCGCAATCTCACAGTACTATGGATATTCCGCATCCCCGATCGAGTATTCCGCGTCGACGGTGTGCGTCGCCTCGGGAATGAATCTCGGGGTTAATCTTATTCAGTCGATCGGCCAAGTCGAGCTGCGGGCAAGTGGCGGATTCTTTTTGATCTTCGCCGCTTAACGGGTGGGAAGGATCCCGAATACTTGTCGTCGTGCAATCTTAATGCCGCCGACGTCGTCGGCATCCCACAAAGCGAGACGCACGCAAATAAATGTACGATTTGACACTCAAGTTCCCCCCTCCCACTCCCCTTTATCCGAATCCCCATCCCACGCCCCGTGTTTTGTACATTTCTTTCGGACCAAATGCCAATTTTTCTATTGTATCATATCAATCGTCATATCGAATCGCGGATATATGTATAGTATTTCCATGGAATGGGTGACTGCGAAACTATATTATCGGGCGTCCGCGTGCGTGCCCGTCTGCATGTATTTATGAATGTGCGTGAGACTGACAGGCATTCCGGACGTACCGGCAGGGTGTCTGTGGTATTCTAAGTATTCTCTCGTAGTGTCTCACGTAGATGATCCATTTAAGTCCGATTAATCGAGCAATGCGAAAGGATTTTGAGTAAATGCGTAAGTCCCCGGATCAGTCTCGATTAGGAGCTGAGCGGGGAAAAGTGTTAATTAGGCAGAGTCATTGCCGTTCGTGTCGATGTTTAAAAGCGTTGAAATTCTCATAGAGTCTATCGTTAATAGCTGATATATGTCGCGTAATTGTCCTCCTCGTACGCGGGGAGGTACCGAGTACTGTTTGTTAGACGAAGTGATGCATGTGTACCTAACAAATTACATATGGGGACCACACTCGTTTGGGGCCCAGACACGGGACACACTTAATACAAACCCAGCCACACACACATACACTCGAGCACACGAAAAAAACCACACACGCACACACACAGACACCTCATCGAATCGAGTTATTAAGTGTATTTTAACATAATACTAGTCACTCACGTTAGTTGATGCTGTTGAGCGTACGGGCGGAAGATATACTGTATAGATTTTTATTCATACATGGAGAAAGTGTCGCGCCGAGAATATTTAATGAACTATTGTAATAAAAATGATTATTGACATGGAATAATTATATACAGAATCTATATATACATATATATACACCATATATATATGATATTTTTGTGTCCAAAAAAACGCCAGTAAGAACACGACGATGAAAGAGAACGTGTCTCACCGTATACATATATATGTGAACGACGCATGACCGTCTTTATTCTTATAATCCGTGTTTCACTAGAATGTGTACATATGTATATTGTACGATATTGAAGCGCAATTATATACTCATTAAGTGAAAGAAATAATAAATGATATTCATTCTTATAAACCCACCCTCCACGAACGGTAAGTAATCGATGTTTGCTGTGTTTACAGATCAGCTTTGCTCGCAACGAATTCAGCTTTGTTTAGTCGATGCCAGTCGTTACCTAGCATATCAAGCCGGCAGTGTTCAGTCACATGTAACCAAGTAACGTGCTCGCTTCGTGATTAGACTTCAGAGTAGAGAGTTCACGAGAAGACAACTCAAGCAAATTAATTTCACCCGAGGAATCACAGATTCATACTCATTTAGAGAAGAAACACAGCATTCGACTCTTAAGGCTCAAGAAGTTCGCAACCTCTGCTTCAACTAACCTCGCGGCAACCTTTACTTTCGAAGTCTGACAGTTCAGGCATCAACAAACAGTGGCGTGACCCGAAGTACAGGAAGTTGACTCTACTTTCGACAATTTAGAAGAAATGGTGCGTCTTCACGTTAAAAAGGGCGACGAGAGCCAGTTCCTGCACGACACGAGCGTGGAAGCTCGAGTCGACGACGTGCTCTACGAGATCACGGTGATCTATAATGGTCGCTTGAAAGTCTCGAGGATCTGCTACGGTAATAATGACATTCGATCAGCTTGAAAGTTCAAGCTGCAGATAGTCTTGCGCCATCCAGCTTACGTCCTATCTGCGGCATCGGTTCGCTCCGAGTCCAAAGTGCATTTAAAGAGAAGGGTATATCCCAGAGCCTCTCAAACCGATAGAGACTTCCCCACGAAACGCATCGGACAGGCCTTTATCCTCACTGCTTTCTTTGCGCACTCGGCCCTCGCCGGGCGAAGAAAAAGTCCGGGGATTTCGCGTTCCTCCTGCACTTACGCAAGCATGGAGTGCCAAGTGGCGGAGGACCGGCGCGCGATAGCGGAGTGCAGCGGCGTGTAATTCACGGTGCCCCATCGAGATAGAATTCGCCAGGCACTTTCACCCATTACCAAAGATCGACGCGCCGGCTTGGCCCCAACACGCGGCGATCTTAAACGCGAGAAATCCATTAGCGATTATCTCGCGGGCTCGCGTCTCTGTAATAAGCGCGCGTAATGACCGACCTATCGGCTTTATGAAGTCATTCGTCCCATTCTTAGTTATCCTCGTAAGCCACAATAATTACACAAGTATCCGAGTTTAGTCGCTCATGTTTCTTTTGATGCTTTGCCGGGGGAAAAAAACAAAACTGCAGAGATTGAGGAACTTGCCAAGCACGGTCCCATGTTGCCTGCCGACATTATGGGCCTCACCGACGAACAAGTGGAGGAGCTGAAACTCAAAGACGAGTGGGCTGATAAGTGCCAGCCCATGGGTGGCTGGACGTTTAATAAGGATGTTATTGGTAAGGCACCCTTTAAAGAGGACTCATAACGCACACATATGATTCTCTCGAAAGCACCAGATAGCTTGACCTCGAAATTTCAGGACGTAGAAATGGTCGTCAGCCAAATGAGAAGATGCAGGAAGTCCTGTTGAAGACTATCGAGGATGCCCGGACCATGATTTCCAAAGTAAACTTAGACCTCATCTAAAAACCAAGCTCTTCAAATTACTTATCGAGTTTTATACTTAAATTGCTCTACGCATTCGTAGAAACTAGTGGATCAGGATAAGGTAATTACTCAGAAAATAGTCCAGGAGGCTCTGGATATCTTAAGAGGTGCAGTTACCATCGTTTTTCCAATGGGTCTACCACCGCACGACGTGATACGTCAGGAGTTCGAGAATACCGAGGATCTCACCGGCACCCAGGCCTCGCTAGAAGTAAGATCATCTCTTTGAATCATCGTAGAAACATTTCTCTGACGCATTTGAATCGTGTCAGGTGGTCGACGTGCAACTGGCCCAACTCTGGTTCTCCGGTAAGGAGATGCTGCCTGGTAAATTGCTGAAGGACTACGTGGGTAAGAACGAGAAGACCAAGATCATCGTGAAACTGCAGAAAAGAGGGTCCGGACGACCGGCACGGGAACCTGTGATGAACGAGGACGAACGAAAGCAGCTGATGTTACACGCTTACAAACGACAAGAGCAGCTGAAGGTAAGTACTGGTTCCTCTCAGCCACCCGTTTATTCTGCTCGATCGAAGCTACTGCCGCTTCCTCGTCCAGAGACGGTTTACCCTGCTGTGGTAAACTCCGATCTGCAGTTCATCAACTAGTAATCTAATTTATCAAAACTATTTCATATCCGTTTTAATCGAAATCCTATAACAATTGGGAAATTCGAGAAACATACATGGAAACAAGTACTCCTGTCGCTTTATTAGCTCGATAAGTCATGAACTTTATGTGTCTGTGACGAACGTAGACGGGAGCCGATTGCACTTAAAGTGTTTCGCAAATGGATCGCTGATTCATTCCCGATCGTATGGGTGTTTCTGGTACACTTGTCGGAGGAAGTCTTATAAAGTGTAGACTATTTGTAATGTCACTTTTTATGTCTACTGATTTGTCTGGTGCCACAGCGTGACTGATGGCACTGGTCTAATGATCAATAGAGGACAGAGAGTAATGATCAATCAGGAAGAGAGTTTTTCGTGAATAATTGAAGTTTATTACAAAAGACACATACAACTTGCAATGTTCCGTACATTTAAAGATCGATATATTGTATAGATTCATATACCATTACAAATATCTTTAGACGATAAAGCCGTACGACATAAATATAGGTTCATTTATACAGATACCGTAGAGAGTTCTCGCGCATCGGCGTCGGCATCCTTCTATATTTTACAAAAGATTGATCAACCCTTTCGCTACCTGTGCCAGATCAATTTTACTTGTCCTGTTAAATACGTATTGAGTGGAATTGAGATCGAGTTAGGCTTGTTTCCTTGGTGCTTTGGGATCGATGGACACAGTAGCGAGAGAGTTAAGAGTTCGAAGACACTTTGATACCGGCACTAGCGCAAACGGAAGAAGGCACATAGAACGTGGTTTGAATCCCCGAAGAAATGCTCGCCTGCAATTCCACTTTAGCTCGCTATTTGTACCAAAAAGAAACGTCGGCCCTCCTGGAAATCTAGTTCATACTTATACGCGGTAAATGTATCAGAAATTTCAGGGGAGTCAGAACTCGCTTTGATTGTTCCGCTGAGAAATGGGTTTGGTCCAAATTCGATGCAGACGCGTCACTTGTACTGTTATAAAATACGCTTCTTTGTAGTCTTTCGCGCGTACGTTTCTGTGTGATACAAACCTTTGGTAAATCTTGCCGACTCTGGATTTAATGAAATACGCTTGACGCTCGTGTCATCTCGATTTGTCCGGCCGTTCGTGGCCAGCTAATTCGAGAGCAACCGCAAATTAAAGCTATCTGTTGTCGTGGATCAGTGTGGCTCGTCCGGGGCGACGAGTGTTCGAGATAAACACACGAGATATACAATAGTAGGCGTACTTTTTACATAGGCAGTTTCTGCACTTGGCCCAATACACCAGCCGCACTTACATTAGAACCCTCGGCGAGGGGTACACCAAGGCGTAGACATCATCGTTTAAAGTTTAAGCACGCCTTTCGCGAGTGCGACCCCGAGCATCCCTCCCCTCATCTTCAGTCACCTGAGAATCTCGGGGAATAAAATGCATCGAGCACGCGATAGGTAATAAGCGTTCGTTGATCGAAACCCGAGGATCAATGAAAATGACACCGATCGTTCGCTCGTACTCTACAATTACAACTGACGATTAACTCAATCTACTTTGTACACCGAAAGCTTCTTCGCTCCTTCTTCCCAGTGTTACCGTGCTTTTTGCCGAGTGCATGGAAAAGCCGCTATGGTTCTTTGGGAGAATCGACTCCTGCTCTCTGGCTCGTGTCACCCTCGGTCGCTATATAACCAGCCAGATGGCTTACTAATTCATTTAAAGCTCGCGGGCAATATTAATTTCATTAAAGTAAGTACCTCACCGTGCTCGGGGGTTGACGTGTCGCACGACACCCGGATATTTGTCAAGCCCCCCGTCGCTGTCGCGATGTTGTTCGCAGGAGTTGGAACTGCCGCGTAAACTCCCCCCAATTAGTACATCAATTACAAATTCATCGAATACAACTTCCTGTTATTAAATCTGAATGATTCAGGGTTCGGAGTACTTTTACTTACAAAGGCCGAGATAAAGTTGTTATTACAGAATTCGAAAGGAGTCTGATTCTTCGTGAAAGTGTGTGGTCCGTGCAGTCGCGTACTTGACCCCGGTGAGGTAAAATCATCGCGGATGAGATTGGCGAATTCTCTCAGAAGGAATCCTCAGCCTCGTCGGTGTCGATGAGCGGCAGCCTCTCGTATCCGAGCATGGCGTTGGCGCCGGCAGGCTTAAACTGCTAGAGCGCCATGCTCTTGATCTCATTTTCATTGGTGTGCCCCTCTGGCGACGAGGGCGTCGCTTCCACGAGGCCCTCGTCCTCGGCCTCGCTCTCTTGCTGGTCCACGCAGTAACGACACCGCATCTTCGCGTCGTCCCCTACCTGGACCGAGCGTGTGATAATCACCAGGCTCGTCAGACTCACCACGAATAAGCCTGATGGCACGATGATCGCGATTAGTAATTCCGTTCGGGTCTTGTTCAGGTCGAAGCGCGCCACCACGAAGAAGGAATTATTCTGAAACATGTAGGTTTGAATTAAGAAATCGCATGGAAATGTACAGCCAGGAGTAAGTAATGATTTCGAGTCTACCAATATTAACGCTTTTATACGAACTTATCTATCTGCGTACCAGCAAATACATCGGTTCCATTACGTTATATTACATTTACTTTGACCCCATTACTTTATTATCTCTCTCCGATTATCTTATTACACATTTTTTAATTCTTTCACCCGCAACGCTGCTGCGCGTACTCCGTTTCACATTCTGCGTTGCAGGAGTTGGTTTCCACTCGGTGGGTGGGCTCCAACGCTCGTTTCTATTCCATTGGCGTTATTGAACTCTCAATTCCATTAGCGTCGATTTGGCGAGCGACCGCATTTTTACTAAAACAAGTTTCACTTCCCGGCTGCTTCATGCGCCCAATCATTCCGGCTGCTTTTAGCGCCGAATTAATCAAAAGGGTGGTCGCTGATTGACGTGGATTTATTGTCTGGAGAAGGGACGCCACGTGTGACCAGCGCACGTATCGTCCCGCTAATTTCCTTTCTACACGCGGCGGGCATTTTAATGATGGTTCGTGCGCTTTACAATATTCACGAGTCGCCGGAGGATACGTGAGCGTCGCCAGGCACGAGGAACACCATTAAAATGTAATGATACTGCATTAAATTGCTCGTATCTGGAATACAGACGGTGCTATTGATCAGATACTCTTGGTCACGCGAGCTGTGAGAGGATTCGACGAATTAGCTTTCAATCCTCATCCATTGCAAACCGCACAACAAGCAGTGAGTAATTGAGAGATTAACGCTGGCGGATTTCTGCAGAATTTTTTATTCGTTGCGCGAGTAGAATTCCAAGTGAAAAGTAAATCAATTTATCTTGAATCGTTTGACACAGTTTCATTTATCCCTCTAAGCTGGCGCCAAGGAATATCCGAGTGTCCGTGATGGAAATTGCTCTTCTTGAAATCAGTATAAATAGATTCCTAGAAGTGGATTTCTGTCGATGCTATCGACGCCCACGCGTTTCCTATTCGGGTTTACGGTTCTTCTTAGCATTTGCGAAATCCCGGCATTATTGGGGAATTGCATCCCGTCGCTTTCAGAAAAGCAGCGCGGCTTAATGGAGCAAAGCCATTACACGGGAAAGAACTGTTTTGCGAGAGAAGTGCGGTAATTGAAAGGAAAGTGGACTTGACCGGTAGATTTAAAGTGAACGAAAAGATTTCTTCTTTTCTTAGGACATTACTTCCGTAATGGATTCAATGCTCTTTCAATACCAGACTTTTCTCATTTGCGTGCAGCTAGAAAGTTGGAAGTCGTGGGGCGCGCAGTTACCTTGTTATAATAGCAGGGATATCTGCTTTGTGCGGTCTGATTATCGCCATCTCGGCCATGAGTAGCCTGGAACTCCTTGCACTCGCCCTTGAGGGTGTTGACGCATCCCTCTAGATTGATGTAGAGTCTCGAGGTGTTATAGATCGTGAGGGCACGCTGCGCCGGCACGTACGCGTTCTCCGGATCCACGGGATACTTGAGACTTCGCTCGTAGATGTCGAGAAAGCTCGTGAAGTTAATGTACGGCTCCGGGACGGTGATATCGCGCAGCAGAGTCCCATTTAGACAATCCTCCGTCCTGCGAAACGAGAATCACGTGTTCCTCATATTTTCCCTCTGTTACTTTCGCCCCGAAAATACCCACATTTCATTTCATAATTCAAAAGAGTTCGCTACAAGTCTGCGATGATAAAAACAGTCCCTCCGAGGCGAACTTATTTCGTATGCTTTGTATTTTCGATTCCAGACGATAGATTTGACCGGGCTGGTCGAATAAATGTAATTACTCGTGCGATCGAGGGTAGACTCTTATTTACTCCATCGAGGCTGGTTTCCCTTTCACAGGATTAGAGCGACCAATTTAGCCGCAACGATCTCGGCAATCAAAGTACCCGTTTTACGAGCGGAGCCACGATGCTCTCGTGGAGGTTTATTATCGAGGAGGTTCGCGTCCGCTTCCAACTTTCGTAGTCGGATCTCCGGCAATCGGAGGGCCGAGTTCCTCGGGCATCGATCTCACGACCTCTTTGCCTTAACGCGACTTCCGCACGCGCGTGTGCCTCGCAGAGAATGAAATGCGTGGTGGAATAAAACGTTGCCTTGCCGCCGGAGGAGAGTAGCAGGGCGACTGGGGGCTGAAAGGCTTCGATAGATAAAAGTGAAACGAAAGAATGGGAAAAGTAGCGGGCGAGCGCGGGGGAAAAGGGCGAAGACGGACATTAGAGGGTGAATCGAACGGGGCTCGCGGGATCAATGGTTGCCATGGAAATGCCACCCTTATCTCGAGACCTTCGCCGAGAGGGATTCGCAAGCGGAAGTGTCATGCCGCCCTTTGATAAGAAAGTAATTGATCCACGATAAGAGTTAACGTGCCACTTAGAAGGCCACTCTCGAGTCTCCAAACGTATTTCGTACTTTGCTGCTTTACCCCCTTCGAGGGCGAAACTATTTATAGTCTCTTTACTCGTTCCGCTGGTTTGTTTTTCCAGGACTCGAGTAGTAGCCACAGCGAGTGTCTATCCTGATTAGAAGTGATTGTGGTGCGTGTGAGAAATGACAGATCCACGCTGAAAGGCCATGCATATAAATTCTCTCCGCCGCCGCCGTCGCCGCCGCGAAAACAAATGGGCTTTTCCTGCTGACATATCGATCTCCGATTCGTAACGAGCCTTTTCCCTTCCGTCTGCTCTGCGCTAGATACTTCCGATCCGACGATGCGACAGCGAGTAATTCCATTGTCCATTGAGCGCGGCGCACGTTCGACTTCACCCTACGAAAAAAGCCGTCCTCACCGTGTCGCGTTTCGACCTCGATTCACCCAGTCCCTTTAAGAGCTCATGCGACCCGGCGATATTTCATTCGATAAAATAGCCGATACGTGGAGAGATTTGATTTCATTGACAGTGGAAGTCGGCCAGCGGTTGCTGCTTTCGAGAACAATCGAGTTTAAAGCGATTAAATGGAAACGGGAGACTCAAACGCTCTCCATAGAGCACTCGAGGTTTCCAGCGCTGAAAAATCGAAAACCCCCGGACTATACTTTCCGCAATCGGCCCTCTTAACAAAGTGAGAATTCTCCATTGAAAGTTGGCAATTGCTCTCGAGCGTCGCCAATTTCCCTCACAATGCGCCTCGTGGTTTTTGCATTCTTTATCAGACATAATGTCGCGCGGCGGACTTTATTATCAATTAAAGAGGCCTCTTCCGGGTGTAGTAGAGCGCGTTTGGCGGTGGAGAACGTGACTCGGGGGATGAAAGGTGAAGAGGGTGGAGAGGAGTGAGAGAGGAAAGAGCGACGAGAGGGTGAGACGGCTTGAGAGAACACACGTGTCGCCGCAGTAGGAGACGTTGACCCCAGCGGGGGTAATAGCTTGCCGAACCCCTTCCACGTGGCAGACTCGGATCCATTAAACGGGTGAAACGGCTCCCGGAAAGCGCGCGGTTTGCGTATGACTGACAGCCTGTCACTTAATAATTGCTATACCAATAAAACTTTCTCCCGTCGCGACAGCAAAAGCTTAGCCAAACAATCGTGCCCAGACGGAGAGCTCCGTATCATCGCCGCGGGCTTACATTTACATTCAGGGGTGGATGAGCAAGGGGCTGAATGAATTCCCGTGTATTTTTTACGCCGCTATTTCTCTTCTCCACCGGAGCCGCCGCGTCCTACCTGATAATATTTTTCTCCCTCGCGACCGCCAGGCAGCTGGCGATAATGGTGCCATTCTGCTCGTCCCAGATTTGCACGGGCTCGATGAGCCTCGTGCCGGGCAGGTTACCATTAGCCTTGTTTAGAGCCAATCCTCGTTCGCACCTCGCGGCGATCACGTTGTCGTCCTGCATCAGGAATACATTGGCGTCGGTGATGATTTTCGGGCAGTATCTGTCGCAGCTGAAGGGGCTTTTGATCTTGGTGCACCGGGAGTTGTGGCAGCTGAAGAAACCGTTGAGTTTCATGTTGTCCTTCTCGCTGTCGATGACGATACCGTCGGCCTTGTGGTGGCAGAGCATGTACTCGCTCATATTGGCGCAGTGGCCCTTGCTGCAATTGAACACACCCGAGAGCATGCTGCACTCGCTGCCGTTGTTGCAATTGTACTTCTTCAGGACCTCTAGGTTCACCTGTCGATCGCAGATTAGATTAGACTTGAAATTAGACGGGAAGGATGTAGTGATTTCTCGTGGGAGGTAAAGCAAGGCGGATCAAGTCGCTCTACGCAGCCCAAAATACAATCAACGCTTATACACAATCGGGGTGCCATTAATTCCAATTAGTCGAAGGAACGGCTAACGCTGGATCGTAACTCGGCGAGGGTTAGTGTTTAACCAGATTAAAAGCGAGCACTATGGAGGCTACAGTGAATGGAATAATTAACGACAATCTCGAAATAAGAACGTGACCGTTTCGCCAGTAATGTAGGGTGCCGTACTGACTAGGACGCTTTTTCTTCCGGCAGATTTAATTACTCTGAAATCGGTCCAAGTTCCAATTAATGATTAGTGGTGTTACGGGGGTGGTGACGCGCCTAAACAACCATATCCACGGGACACACCCTGCTCGCGCTAATTTGTATTCGGAAGTCCAACCCACATTTGTGCCAGTGGTAGAGTAGACATCGGGGTCTGCGCGGAGCTATTTTAAGTTCCTCGACAATTTCTCCAACCCTTTGAACCGACGCGGCAAAGAACCCTATGTGGGTCGAACGTGTTGCGCGCGGAGCAATGGGCCATTTGTATTATTCAAAGGTTTTCCTACGTAATTAACTAGCTGTCGATAAAAGGTCACTTTAGAATTTGATGGGAGCCAATCCGCGAGTGCCAATGGAGAACGGAAATGCGTAATTGGTTTCCTGTAAACTCCGTGGACGTTACATGGCTGCACAGTACGGCGGAACTTTTCCAGCTGGTGGGAGTAGTGCGAGTCTCGTCAACGCCAAATTGAAATTCGGACGATTTCTTTTTATTCCACGGTTTAATACAAAGTCCTGCCTCGCCGTGGGAGAGTGGGCTCGCGCTCAAAGCCTTCGAATTACATTGCTGAAAATTAAGTTGATCGATCGGCGCCCGGGTGCGACGAGACAGAAGGATGGAAAGCGAGAGAGAGAGAGGCAGTGCGGTGGGATCGAGTGCTGAGTGCAGGTCTTCGTAAAATAATTCGAGAGCCGAGTCACAGCGATATTGAAGTACCGCGAACCAGCTGTCTCCATTAGCCGACACGAACCAACTTCTCCTTCAGCACACTTGCTAAAATTAATTTCCACCTGTCGCAGTATTAAAGCTCGACAGAAGATCCCCGCGTTCGGTGGAATGCATAATTGGAAGGCTCAGTTTCTTGGAAAAGTTGGAATCCTGATTAAATGAGCCGCAGACGTCTCCGCGACGCCATGAAATGCGAGAGCTCGAACGTAAAAGCGTGACTTAATTGGCAGGGAACAGTAGCTCGCTATAGTTTGCACAGAGTTCTCTCTCCCCCTCCCTCTCTGCCTCTCTATCCGAGCTTTTATCCCCGTATAATATGTAATTTCAGTTCAAAGCGGAGAGCGCGACGGCTAACGCTGTTTTCCACGTGTGCGCGTTCAAAAGCTCCTTGGATACCTTTTTCAGGGAGACCATCCTCCAGGCTTCCCTTGCTACAAGGAATTCTTGCGTAATAAGCACTTCTAATTAAGCTTTTCCTATGGCCGACGAGTAATAGCTTGAATTTTACCCTCGCAGTATCTACTCTGAATTTTCACTGCTAAACTTTTTTTACTGTTAAAGTTTATTTGCTGGAACTGGGGATGATAAATAGTTCTATGAAGAAGCACTCGCTGTCCCGATTACCATGCGATTTAATAGCTGTGTTTTATCTTGAAATGTTAGAGCCAGTCGGTGTTTAAACATATGGTATAACGTGGCCCATCAATTCCCCAAACGGGATAACTTGACTCCGAATGTCGATACATTGGCTCTCGACAGTTCCGACCCCGAGGTAACAGGGGCCCTAGGCAATAGCCTAGGGCCATACAATCGAATTTCTAAAAAAGTGATTTTTATGGTACAAAATAAAGGTCCCGAATTATCTTCTACCTAGGATCCCTAATCCGTGTACCGCATCACTGCATTTCATTCTTCAATTTCACAGTAACCAAGTCCACGGTGCTTTTGACAGACTGTCTATTAACTTGGAAGCCACCTCCGCGAAATTTCCAGCTTTTTATCCCGGGACATAAAAGGACGAGGGTGTAGCACGTGGGATGAGCTAAAGCGTGAACGTACCTTCGGGCAGGATATCGCGTTGAAGGTCGTGCAATTTTCGAAAACGACGTCAGTGCCATTTCTACGAACGATGGAGTAGATCTGGGGGCAGAATCCGGTAGTTTTGGTCAAGCACCACTCGCCACAGCTCGCCCAGCCGCAGTTATTGACCAGGGTGGCGTTAATGGTTTGGCACATCACTGGATCGGGATCGATGCCCGCGTGAAAGGCTCTGGAAAAGTCATTGAACAACCATCTGTCATTGACAAGCCACGATTATCCATTCTCGCGAATCTCGCTCATTTTTAACCCTCAAAAATCGGCCCGTCAGTTTTTGAAAGGTGATTGTTTGGAGGAGTTTCAAAAACTAAAGTCGACCGGTTAGACTGGTGGAGGGAATGTGAGATCAATAGTGCTCCGACACAATTTGAATTGTCTTTGTCGACAGGCATGTAATCACTGATGCGAATTCGCGATAGGTGGGGAAAGTCGGTCGCGGGGTATCTTAATTAGGATCGGCGGGGTGCAATTAATCGGCGGGGACCCTTCCTCGCTCACCTGTGGGACGGCATGTAGATGGCGACGCTCAGGTAGACCAAGGCCACGCAGCTGATGACGATGGTGAACTGGCAGAAGCAGATACTCCCGCATATTCTGCGATCCTGTTCCGGTATCAGCCTCTGTTTATGCTTGCGTCCCATCTCGCGTCCAATTTCACCCTTGCTCTGACTGCGGTTCCTTTCGCCCCTAAGGCCCCTCGATGATTAATTCGCCCAGTCGAGACTTATCCCGGGAGCTTTCAGGCCGTCACGTTCCCTCGCGCGATCATTTGCCTCTCTGCTTCGTCGACATGAAAGAAAAATCGATCCAAGTCTATTGCGAGTCAGTTGGAGTTATACGCAAAATACTCACTCGCAGGCGATCGGTCATTTATTCTGATTTTATTTCGCCGAGATAGATTTGATATTTATTCCTAATGACTTGCATGTCGCAGTGAATCGTGGGATCTTACACGCGCGACTCGCTTCTACTTCTCGACTGTCGGAGTATCTCGAGATAGGAAGATCGATTCCCTTTAAAGTTCATGGTGCCGTGGTCGACGAGGAAACTTCGCCATTGATTAAATCATTACGACTCGCGCAATGAAAGGTCGCAGTGAGTGTAGCCCTCATTCCGATTGTACAAGGACCATGAACCTTCCGAATCGAGTACGAGAAGTTACATTTAAGTTTAGAGTCCAACTATCTGAAGAACACTTTTAATCCGCTCACTGCAAGTTGACGAGCTCTTTAAAGTACTCCACTTCGCGAAGTGTGTCGATTTCAATGGAATCGATTGTTCACTTTCTACCAAGAATAATTCTCACGGTCGTCTATTTGCCGACATTGTGCAGTTGAACTATCCCTTCTTGGAAGCGTGAGTCATAATGACGAAATATCACTCTTCCTCCTGGGGGCACTAACTCACTAATTTCAAATGGCTTCCAATGAAATCTAGATGAGCGGAAGAATCGATTTAGATTTTTCCACAAGATAGTCTCCCTCCTTTGGTAGTGGATTATTTTCAAGCCCGCTTAACTCTGCCTTTTTTTCGCACCCTCTCGCCTGTATGTGTCGGACTCCTAATGCACTTAGGGCAATTAACTGCGTTTTAAGTTCGTTAGGCGCGGGAGGCGCGTGGTAAACAGGTGCGTTGCTGCAGATAATGTGGAATTAGATATTCGTAATCGCATTAGAGCGAAAGGGCGATCGCTTAACAGCTACGCTAAGATGAAGCCTGCTGACACGAACAACTCTTTTAAACCGTGTCAATCCCTTTTGCTAGTATTTAGAAGTACTTTTTTTACGGAACTTCGCATACAAACCAAATACAACAGACTGACTTTATTTCGAATAATAGAATCTACATTGTGAGTTCGTAAATGTATGTCTCCGTAAAATCAAATGTTTGCGCGACAATATCAGAGACCCCTGGTTTGTAGTAATACACGTGCTCACAACGCGACTGAAAGCCATCGGAACGAGTGAGCACATGCAATTCTTCTAAATTATAACGGTATCTTCATGACGACTATTTTTATGAGTAATGATCATTTCAATATCTATTTGCAACTCACCCCAGGGAATAGCGCAGGCCAAAGTCCCATGTAAAAGGCAATCAGACATCAGTCATACTTTCGCCGAGAGTCGTGCCAGACACTCTTGGAGCCGGACTCACTCTCCTAGGACAGTGGAGCGTGGTACAGGGCGGCCGGATCTCAAAGGTCGAGAGTTCAACACTGCGATTCACAGGAGCGACGAGTTCAAAGTTCAAAGACCACGTTTCGCGGAGGAAATGGAGCCGGAGTATATTGGGCGATCCGGGCGTGCGGTGTCATGGGAAAGGGAGAATCAGTCGGCGCTCTCAGTTGGCGGCGGAAGAGGAATTGTACGCGGCAGCGCTCTCATTTCCATCCATGTTGCCCGTGCGAATGGCATAGCTCTCGAGAAGCTCGTCCCTTAACTCGGCGCGCTCGCCAATTCCGACTGTTCTAGGAGGGAAAGCTTTCCGGCGATGACGAGGGAAACTCGAGGCACCCACGCAGCCCCGACGACTGTTTGAAAACAAGGCTTACCCGTTAGACGCCTTCCCCTCAGCCTGCTCCCGCTCGAGTTTGCGCTCTCCGCGCTCTCGCATCCCCTTTATGGGGTCTCGTTCCACCCCCTATGGTAGAAGCGCGCCGGCCGCTCGAATATTCCGTCGACACTACCACCGACTAACTTTCTGCCCCACCGTCACTCTCATCCACCCACCAGCGGTTTTTTATACCCAATCTGTCACCGCGATAATGCTACACACTCTCCTCCCCTCCGTTGGCTTGCGCGTGTAGAATTAATGGTAATGCGCCACTGCCGAAATTTAACACGCATCCGTTTCATGGCTCTCGGTGTTGGAGGAGTTGTGTTCTGTGTTGGGTTCTCGGGTGTTTTTTAATATCGGGTCTAATAAGATGTAGGAAAGTTGAAGGGGTGGCACCAGGGGAGGAACCCGTCTTGCGGCCGATCGAAGAATCTGCCCGTCGTTTCTACGACAGTGGGTCGTAAAGCCGGCTCCCAAGGGTAAAAATAGTAGGCGGTGTGTGGTCGCGTGTGCGCGTGTGTGTGCGCCATGCGCTCTCTTCTGCGACAAACAATTCGCCTAAGCAAACACATTACCGAGCGTCTCGTCCGACGCGATAATACGCCCGGGCAAACAAGTGTAATGTCGCCGGGGGTAGAGTTACATTTCATACCATCGTTTTATTAGTCTTCTCTATAATAGACTTCTCTGTATTGAGTTTTATCTCCCTCGTTGCCCGGTACTTTCCAGCTAACTTTGCAAGTGCATTCCTACATTATTTCTCAACTTCAACTCGCGAAGCACGCCGAGCTTACTAAAACGCTCGGCTGTCTGGATAAATTCTATAAAGTGACATTGGCTTGCAACGTGATCGAGCAGGGCACAGTAACGACTTTAGCTGCTTCAATTTCCACGGGATGCGCGCCTAGGTAAATTCTACCCGACATGACGTGGAGTGATACTTGGTAACGGAAGAGGGAGCTGCGAACGAAACCGAGTTCTCCGAAACTGCCTGTAACTCGGTGCAATTAAGTTTGCCGCTCTCCGCAACAATCCCCTCGGCAAACATTATCTCGCTTTCCCCAATAAGCGTACGAAATTTTCTAGCATACTTCTCCCCCCTCGCAATATCGGAGCTGGGTCAATACGGGACAGGGTAAATAGACAAGTCGATACGTATTTATTGAATACATTGTCTGGAATGAAAAAATTGGCGAGCGCGACGTACCCATCCCTCTGTCCAGTTCGGCCGCGCTCGGCCGACTGATCCACTTAACCCTTTCGCGCGTGACCTAGGCCAAATTCCAGCCAAGGACGCCCGCAAGGCCGCGCGCACAGGTGGGGCACATGGGGTCGGTAGTGGGGGAAAGCCGGAGCGTGCGCCACTCACTCGCACTTCTCTCCCACTGCCGCAGTTGCTGCGCGCACTACGACCGCGTCGGTTCTACGTTGCTGCCCTCTTCAGTTCCTCCTCTGACCTTCCTTTCCTGCGTTACCAACAGTTTTTCTCGTGTTACCAGCCAACCATCTCGGGGTATTCATTGACATTTTTGTAAGTTTATTGCGATTGTACAATAATTATCACGTGCGTAGAGTTCCCTCGTGGTCTAAAGGGTGCAGGTTGCATTGAGCATAGACGGCTTTCTATATATATATATATATACATATATATATATATTCATATATATTTTTTTAAACGAAATCGTACAATCTCTTATTTACAAGATTCCGCTTTGATCGCAACGCGAGCACGGTTTCATATACACGTCAATGTTATGTACAATATCTTCGAGACTTAGTAGATAGACTCGCTGGTACGAAGCAAAGGGTCCCCGTCCGCACGGAGGACAGGACTCGATATTATCTCAATCTCTCGAGCGGAGAGCGAAAAAGGAAGCCTCTCGAGAGATTTGATGATTGACGCGTCGCACGCGTTATCGCAAGCTCCGCTTGCTCGAGAAGTAGAGTGAAAAAACCGGGGGGAAACAGGGGCAAGCCGGGAAAGGTCGGATAGTAGAAGAGCTCGGGCCGAAAAAAGGAGGAACGACGGTCAGTTGACCTGAGAAGTGTGCCTAGAGAGTGAAGCTATTGGAGGTAAAAGGAATCGGCAGGGAGAGGAGGCTTTAGACAGAGTGTTACGAGTGAAACGGATTAAGATGAGTGTACAGAGAGTAGTATCGATAGAGCGGCACTCGGCTAGTCTAGGTGCAGGTACCATTATAATAGTAATTAACATGCGATAGTAGAGCCTATCTATAGCTATCGCACGTTTCTTTAATTAAACGTGCATCGCCTCCTTCTCTAATCTCTAACCGCGATGATTCTCACCCCTACATGCGTCCAGTATACACTTTTGCCAAGATAACCCGTCCTAGAATTCCACGGTCATGGATATACCCGTCTGTCTTATTGAGTCGATAAACAGTAGCCAGACGAATACAGAGAGCTTGCTTCTCGGGCGAGAATAGTTTGACTAGCGAGACAAAGTATCACCGCGATGCTTGATTAGTACTTGGAATGGTGTATGGTTTTCGATGGCTAGCAACTCGAAGTACACGATTGATTAGAGTAGACTAGTGCACCTGACTGAAGTAGAGCGGAGAATTTTTTTGGTACCCTCTCGAAGGGTTTTCTCGGCTCTCGAGCCTCTTGAGCAAAGGTTCCCTCGCGCAGCAGGAAGGAGAGCGTGATATACGGTTCGACGCGTGTGCTTCTCTAGAAATTCGCTTAGATTGGGCGCGCGCGCTCGCGAGAAGCTTGCGAGCCGGGAACGGAAATCGATGTTAGCAAGCTTTCAGTGGGGAATGAGGGCCGGGACACGCAGCCTTCGCTGGAAGTCGGCGGGAATTCCCCCGGACTTCGTGGAATGCCGCGAACGAGGCTCAGTAAGGGATTCACAACCATTCTAGATGTAAAGGGCAGCGAGTCGCTCCGCGTTAGCTTCGAGACGAGTTGGAATTTCTTAAACTTACACTACCAAGCTTAAATTTAAGTTGAACAAGAATTATTGAAACTCCAGGCAGCCCGACGCTACCCAAACACTCTTCGGTCTCAACAAGTCTGAAATTGTAGTTTCCAAGTGAGACAAGCTGCCGAAAATGCATTGTCAGAGTATCAGCTCGTCTCGCAGCTCGCGGATCGCGAGTCGCTCGTCTCCCGAGAAACACAACTGAAACCTGAATGCCTAGGGCTATGAACTACGTATGCGCGACGCGTGTTTTGCGTGCACAGGCGCTTCTGCGGCGTATTAATTATCATATTCGATACATCTCTAACTAGAACACCACGACGCCCACGACCGGCGCCCGCGTAAAAAATTCGTAACAATGTTTTATATCGAGTTTTCGTCGGTAGTCGGTAATACTCTCCGGCGAGAGACTTACTCCCTAGACTTAATCTACGATTCTTGGTGCGAAGACAAAACCTGGGAGCGATCGTGTCGATTTCTCCCTTCTCCTCGAGTTTCCTTTAAAACGCAGACCAATTGTAGAGATTCTCCGAGAGTAATCGCTCGAAACGTGCAGTTATCGCTTTAGCGGTTCACAGAGCAGACGTAGGCTTGTTTCATTTGATTTAGACGTAAATGGAGGGCATCGCTGATAACAAGAGACGAAATTAATCGAGAAACGACACGATCCTCCACGTGACACGAGCCGCGCAAAGTATTGTTTTCCTCCGGACCGTTGGTCGATCCGAGAGTTCCAACGATGCAAATTCTCTTTCTCTTCTCTTGCCCCCCTCCAGTTTCTCGACTGGTTCGACTCGAAGCAGCAGGCGAACATGACTCGCGGGCAACAGTACCTCGCGAATACGCACGAACGAGAGCACATCGCTTAACTCGGTTATGGCAAACGGGCAGCTGCAATTAGCGCGCGCGCGTCGCACTCGACGGCAATGTTGTGTTTCTTACCCTTAAAAGTGTTATATCACGAAGTAGGAAGGCGCACCTGATATTGCGGTCATATAACTCCCGGAACCACTCGTCGCTTGAAATACTGGTAGATGATCGAGGCTGAGCTTTCTCCCGCTCGCTCTCGTTCTCGACAGATAAACCGGCCTACTTTACGTTGTAAATTCACGATCTTCCGTGGCACGAGTCCTCGCCGATGCATCGCTCCCTCGGCAGGGATCTCTTCCCCCGTGTAAAAAGTCGTTGGATGTCGGATTGTTTGGCCCTCGGCGAGAGCCGAGCGCTCGAATTGCCGTGAGACTCGGGGTAACAGTCGTGCAGAATTTATTGTTAAGTCCAATGAGAATCGCAAGCCTAATAGTTGTAAGCGGATCATAAAGTAGAGCGAAGAAGTAGTAGCTAAAGGGCGCAGTTCCCTCCGCCGACGCCAATGAGCCGAAAAGCGCAGTGTCGTGTCAGTTGGGGCGAGTTGGAATTCGGCGTGATAGATTGAGATTGGTAAGTTCATTGTCGAGTGCTCGTACTAGATTCGCTACTTGCTCGCTCCTCCCGGAGGACCGCTGAGATTTATAATGTAAAGTATGGCTGGACTTTCAGTAGTTTCGTCGGCGTCACTCCCGCGCTGGGGGGTGAGCCCTTGGTAGCAGTCAGAATTCCTCCTCCTCCTCGTCGGACTCGTCCTCCTCCAGGATACTGAAAGCACCAGCGACCAAGTCTCACTGAGACACGGAACCCTCTCTCTCTATCTCTCCCTCTCTCCGATCGAGTGAGTGCCTGGAATCTTGCCTGGATGACTTCGTACTCCCGCTCGAACACGTTCGAGTTCAAGTTAGCGCACCCCTCGAGTATAGAACTCGAGTGACTTTTGACTAGTTTCCCGCCCGCCAAGGAAGTCATCGAGGCACGGGGGTTTGTGATGTGGTGGAAGAAAGTTTCTACTACCCGTGAGGGATTCTGCATACATACACGTTACTTACTCTTCCTTCGTGGCGTACTTGTCAATGAGAGTGCGACTCGGGCCGCCGCAGGCTCGGGCCGCCGCAGCCTTACCCACCGGTGGACAATACCAATAGCACAGCACGCCGAGAGACACTGCGAACAGCACAACCGGCACTACCAGTGCCAGTACCAAGTGCCTCAAGTTTTCGTCCCAAGAATACCTGCGGAGAAATCGGATACTTGGATGTACTACACGTACTTGATGCGCTTGGGCGATTGAATCTACCATTCGGACGGATATCTACCTTGCAACTACGGTCTCCGGGTAAGTCCTACTGTAATAGCACGGGAAAACCTTGCCCATGTTGGAATAGCCAAACTTTTTCGCAAAGTCCGAACAGTTCACTTTCGGGGGATAACCACAGCCCTCCGTGTTGACGAAGAACTTGGTCTCGGTGAAGTCCCATGGCACCGAGCCCGAAGGCTTCGCCATAAACTCCTCGAAAGTCAGTTTCGTATAGTTCACTCTGAACTGATGGCATCTAATCGCCGCGCTCGTGCAGCCTGCAATAAAATTTCATAGAATCGTTATTCTTTTTAAAAAACCCCATACTCTGAGAGAAATCAAAGGATACAGACCTTCCCGACAACTTGCCCAGGAGCAGTTCTTGAGTCCCTCGGCATACACGTGGTCCGTGGTGACACATGCGACCGCGTGTGGCGAGAAATCGGCGAGGATGGTGGAGATGGCCGGCTCGACGACGAAGGGTATGAGAAAGAGGAAGCCGAACACAGCGAGTATAGCCGTGGTACCTAGGCACAAGGACGTATAGAACTTGGCTTTCTCGACGACCGAGGCGACTTCCGGAAGCACCATGGGAAGCACGCCCCCCAGGGTGCTGGACTTTATGTCCTCCTCCTGGGCCCCCATGATGACCGTCGACTCGTCGGAATCAATGATTGCTTCGGTGTCGGGTCGCAAGGACCCGGTCCTGCTTCTTGTCGAAAGTTCTTCCGTCATGCGTGCGGAGTCGGGCCACCTGTGCAGTGGCCAGTCGATGCTCAATCCTCACCCGTTACGATACTTAAAGCTTCCTGCTAGCAGAACTCAAAGCTGTGCTTGCGCGTAAGAGTAGCTTAACTCGAGATCGCTGAAAGTAGTCGACTCTGGAGACTCGCTGAGCCTCCGGTGAACTAGTCGACTTATCTCGCGATCTAGGCCACTGAGTCTGATCGAGACGTGTCTTTCCTTCTTGCTGTGTGAGCTTGGATGCTGGGTGTCTATCCCGCAGGAAGTATATCGAGGATGGATTCGTCTGGCGCGGGAGTGCTCCGTGTCAGTGGCGGAGCCTCCAAATTAGTTGAAATAGAATATAGGCCTGAGCTAAGGTCGTGCAGAAGTCGAGTTCGATCGAGCATCTACCAGCAAGGCACGTTCCTCGATTCTTAAAGCGTTCGTCGACATACGAGAGATTGCATGCGAGTACCGTATGTGTTTAAGTCTGATACGTAGATCTATGTAACAATCCTATCTAGTGTCACGGCGAATCAATCTGAAGGGGGACACTTAAAAGCTACGGACGAGTCTGCCACGTATGGGTGTTTGTGTGTCTATGTGTGGTTAACTGTGGTTTACAAGTAAAAGTCGCCGAAATCCTCGTGCGAATCTTGTTCCTTCCCTCGAGTCTCATTCACTCGGTCGGGCCTGTCTTTTTGGATTTGCCTGGAAAGAGTCGCGCGTATCGTCCAGAAGTATCATCGACTTCAGTATCGATTTTGACTGTTTTTTTTGTTTTGTTCAATTACGACATATAGCTCTCCTTCTCCAATTGGCGAACGAGAGGAGGCGAGAGCTAAGTAGCACTCGATCTTCGTCCTATTCTCGAGACAGACTTGTCTCCCAATCGCAAGCGATTCTCACCTTGCATGCAGTGCCGGGCGAAAAGCACGTACTCTCTCGAGAAGTATTAAGTGTGTATTATGTGGTTTGTGCAAGGCAGTGCGAGTAGGAAAAATCTCCGCTTTGGTACTCTCTCCTTTCCCCAGGTCTCTCTTTTAAAGAACCGCTTGCTCTATCGCTCGCTCTTTCTTTCTCTCTATCTCTCTCTCTCTCTCTCCCTCCCTCTCTCCGTTTCGCTTGCTCTTCTTAACTTGCTCTCCGGGCCTTTCGAGATTTTGCAATTGCAGGAGTACGTATATGCGTTAAAGTATGTGTGTAGAGATAAATTTTTTCTTGGTTTGCGAGATGAGAATTTTAACCACGCGTTCCCCCCCTCCCCACACCACGTTAATGCCCGCGCAGGGAGAATGTCGACTGACGAGCCGGACTCTCCGCCAGGAGGGGAATGCCTGTTAACAAAAAGCAAAGTGGGTCCATGTGAGACACAATGGATATCGCTCGCGTCACTCTCTCTCTCTCTCTCGCTCTCGCTCTCTATTGTTACACCATTCTCTCTTTCTCTCATTCTACGAAGCTTTCGACAAAATCTACATAGCCAAGCGATCGCTATATGTATATATATACACATATACATCTCTGTGTGTGTGTGTATGTGTGTGTTGGGAGTAAACTACAAAGGACGGCTCTCGCGCGGGTCTACTGATTTATCAGCGTCTACTTAATTAGGAGCACCCTGCTCTCGAGTGTACGGTTCTGCACATAAGAGTTCTCTCCCGCGCACTCTCTCTCTCTCTCTCTTTCTCTCTCTCTCTCGGTCTACGGTGTGTGAGTGAAGGCTGGCTATGTCGGAGACGCCGCCGTTGCGGTGGTGTGGGTGGGATTCTTACGTGTCGGATCTCAGAGTGCCATGACGGAGTCTCCTCCGCCAGCATCCCCTAGGTTGCCCGAGGCGCTCTTTTCTATGGAGGCCAGGGCGGCTGGCGTGCCCTTGAAGCGCATCTTGGCGTCGTCGCCGACGATGACGGCTCTCTGGCAGAAGATGAGCGTGAGGCAGCTCACGACGAAGAGAATGCTCGGGAAGAGGAGCGCTACCAGAAACTCCTTGTACGTGTTCTCGAGGTCGAAGCGCGACACGACCACCCCGGTGTTGCTCTCGGCGTAGAAGCAGGGGAAGCGGGCGCGCGCGTTGTGATCGGAGCCGTCCTTGCCGTACTCGTGGAGGAAGTCCTTGCACTCGTCGCGCAAGGTGTTGACGCAGCCCTCGAGGTTGATGAGCAGTCGGCTCTCGTTGGCGATGATGAGGTCCTGCTCGGGCGGGGCGACCATCCTCGTGTCGTCGAGGGGCTTGGTCGCGAAGATGTTGAGATAGGAGAGATAGGTGAAGTTGGTCAGGTCCGTGAGCATGTCCTTCTCGAGGAGAGAGCCGTTGATGCAATCTACCGCCTCCACACCCTGGCTCGAATTGAAGATGCCGTAGCACGAGGCCATCATGATGTCACCCCGATCCTCGTTCCATATCTCTCGATTAGTCACCACGTCTATCGCCCTCTCGCACTGGCTCAAATAGACCTTGTCGCCGCTGAGGAGGATCATGTTCTTGTTCCTGGTGGGGATGTCGACGCACCTGCGGTCGCAGTTGTAAGGCGTGCGTATGCGCTCGCACGTGCCCCGGTTACAGTTAAAGAGACCGTCTATGTCTATGCAGGTGATCTTGCCGCGCCTACCCGAACACTTTAGCGGGGGGTCCGTGTCGTGGAACATGCACTCGAACGCGTCGGTGATGTTGATGCACACGCCCGACGAGCAGTTGAACGTACCGGTGAGATTGCGACACTCGTCCGCTATGCACTTGGACTTCTTGGCGTTCTCCTGGTCGATACCGTAGCAAGTCTTATTGGTCGTGTTCGTACAGTTCGCCAGTAGAATCGTCGAGCCGTTTCTGCGGAGGTTCACGTGAATCTGCACGCAGGGGCCCGACGTCTTGGAGAGGCACCACTCCCCGCAACTGCCCCACTCGCAGTTGTCAGCGTTGACGGCCCTTATGGTCGTGCACATGGCAGGGACTTCGGTGATGCCCGATTGAAAGGCTCTCGTGCTGGGCATGTAGATCGCCACTGTCAGGTAGACCAGCGCCACTGATGACAGGACCGCTGTCATCTGGCAGATGCAGATCGTCCCGCATATCCTGCCGTCCTGCGGCGGAATCACCAGGTCCTCGACTGGCACTTGCTTCGGCATTGTGCCGCTTCGCTCTCGTTCAACCGATCACCAAGATGATCCCGCTCTGCCTCTCACTGTTGTCAGTAACCTAGATTTTACATACTGCTCAGGCCTCGCTCCGCATCCCTCAATCTACTTGATTCTCATCCTCCCTCTTGCTAGCGAGCGGTCGCCGAAAACCTCCCTTCTATCCTGGAGTCGAATGGAATCAGCGCAGGTACACCTGTACTCTGAGTTTCGCGTGGAGTTCCACGAGACTTCCACCCAGTCGACGAGATTATTTACCCTTTGCGTTCAGACGAGTCTCGAACCTCCCATGCTCTCGAGGCCCAGGGTTAGTTCCAGTGGAGTTTAGCAGATGTTGAGATATGTGTCTCAGTGGAGCGCCGACTTGGGAACTGACCTTTCACTGGGCAGGGGGTGGCTTGCACCGCTGGCGTGGACTTTTCGACGGGGATCGCCGAGCTCTACTGATGATCGGCCACTTCTCGCGGGTGCGCTCGATGCGAGGAGTTGTCGCGTGAGGCTATTTCTCGCGGTTTCGAGCCAATGATGAGCCTTTTTCCCCGAGGACGAGTCCACCCGCGCGTCTCCAGCCTGCGACCGCTTTTCACCTCGTGTGAGCTGCGCGGCCGCAAGCCTCCTCTACGGCCGTAATCGCGCGCATTGATCGATTTGATTGCGGCACATGCGCCCGCTTCAATCCCCGCATCGGCGCCGTACCCGTTGCCGCAGTTGACGTCACGCCAGCTACCCTCCCACCCGCCCCGGCAAAGATCTACCAGCCGAGAGAGTCAGGGATGATCGTCGAGAGATGGCGGGATTCGCCGGATCCACAGCCACCCCCGAATTCCTCCCTGGCCGGCGGGAACACCCAGCCGACACTTGGCTCGATTCGAGCAGGAATTCGCACGATGGATTTCCCTCCACCGAGAATCGGATCGATTGTTGAGCTTGCGAGATTAAAGTTGCAGGCTGCTGGCGAAGGAGAGAAGCCCCCTGGGAAATTGTTTAGACACTTGGAGTTAGTCGCCTATAAGTGGCCTAGTAATCCGCCACTTGGCTCATAAGTCTGTCGGACAAGCGGCCCTGCAAGAGCTTCCCTCGGCGATCGGATTATTTTACAGATTATTTCTCTAAGTGCCTGCGCGGTGTAAACAGAGTTTAGAATCACTTGGAGTCGAGTAGAACGTCTGGGCTACGGACTGTTGAAGAAAGTCGCTTGGAGAGAAAGTAACTGTTTGCCCGGCGCAGTGCATTTGTATTTTTTACGTTAAAATCACTCCGGCGAGCAGGAGAACGGTAGATAAGGATCAGGCTGGCATTACCGGGGAATAGAGGTCGATGCAAGTTGCACGCGAGCCGTGTACTGCGCTTAGAAAAAAGGTCGTTCGAACATGGATTACGGGTAACGGTTCAACTGGGACGTTCCTAATACACCAGTTCGCCTTGATCGAAGTCTAAATGATTCTCCTCGGGGAGAAAGGATCCGACTTATCTATTCCCCGGGTAGCAGTCTACCTCTACACATCCCATTCTCATAGGTTCGATCTCTCAGAAATAGAACTGGCCGAGTGAAACATTCTCTTTTCCAGCGACACGACTTTCCACACTGCACACTGACCAGGAGTTCCAGTTTCGAGTTTTCTCACGCGACAGTTGCAGGTAATAGCGGCGTGGGGCCGCGCGCGGCATAGATGCTCGTCGCAGGGGGTGGAAAAAAAGGCAGAAGGGAGAGAGAGAGCACGCGTTAACACGTAATGTGGTTTATCGAGCGTCCTCCGCAGACTGTACGGCGCCCGAGGTTTTCGTGACACCCTTTCCTCGAGTTGGTGCACCGCGCGCGTACACCAGAGCGGAGGGCCCGGCGCGTGGGGAAAAAAGTACACTTGCCTAGCGCGCGGGGGCTGCTCTTTCCGCGTCGGGAAATATTGAAAAGTCAGCGGCGAGCGCGCACTCAGAGTTCACGGGAATTGCCGGGGAAATTGACGCGCCTCCCCTTTCGCCCGGTTCGCAGCCGAGAAAAGGCCGGGGCTATTTTTGCCGCGCCTCGTTTAGAGAATCGAGTTGAATGATCGCGCGATATTCTCCCCGGGATCGACTTGAAATAGCCGTAGAAAGTTTTCCCCGGTTATAGAAGCATTTGATGGCGGAGTACAGGTGCACTCGGTCCTGGCAGATATTAAGCGAGCCGTGCTCGCGGGGGGCCTAGCGCCCCGACAATAAGCTCCGTACGATTGCCGGGAGAAAGGGAGCACGTGGTGGAATGAAAACGATCGCTTCGTAGGTTTCCCGGGGCTCCATTATACGCGGATATATTCCATTAGTGAATGGCGATATCGGTCCCGATATACCCGGCCCGACTAGCCTCATATCCTTACAAGCTCACAGCAGCCTTTCATACGCTGTTCCCGCTATTCTCCGAGGCTTCCTACTATATTTCTCTCGGTCCATCGGCCGGCGAATCCAATGGCGGATCCGCCAATGCACCACGGTGTATCGTCGTTGAATTATTTAAACTTGCCTGATCGATTCGAAACCGGGCGAAGATGCACGCGCTAGTCCGTCCGACCTCCTTTTCAGAACTCACGCTTGAGAGACTTTGCATTTACTTAAAACTTCCCCTCGAAATTCGAGGTCCTCCGTCTATTTAAATTGGGCCTCGAAAAGTAAGCCACAGGTTTCGTCAATTAGTTGGTACAGGTTGATCGAAGGGCGCGGGCCAATAGTAGATTGCACTTGTACCGCTTCTCAGTGATTCCGTCTAATCGGGTTTCCCCATATAAAGAGATCACGATCGAACGGGACTGACACACATAGCGTTAATACACGATCGCGATAACGAATCGCAATAGAGTTTCCTTGGAGCCTGGCGACGAGCACTAGAATCGCACGAGTAATCCTGGCAAGCGCAGCTGGCAAACTCTAGCGTTGGTTTAATTGGATAAACGAGGAGCCGAGGAGGATCTACTGGCGAGCAAGCCTGAATTACATCACCGAATCAATTACAGATCTCGATGCCACCTGGGGTGCGTGTTAGCTCGTGGAAATCCATGGGGGTGAAGAGAGCAGGCTTTGCCATAGAAACCTATCCGTCAAAGGTCGGGGTAGGTCCACGTGCGTCGCCGCTCGGAAGGGCAGGTGCATCGATCGGCGAGCGATCGCCACTTGAATCGGGATGGTTAAACACGCTCGTGCAGCCACGTGCTTGGCGAATTCAAGGGTGCAGGGCTTTCGAAGCAGCGAAAAGTGCGAAAGGGCGATGTCGAAAGCGCCGGGAGGGAAAAGCGTTGGTTGCGAGTGTGTTGGGTCTGCCGCAGAAAGCACTGTGCGTTAAAACGAGCCCCTGGTAGCACTCGAAGCAGTCGCCCGGGGAGGCGGACTCTCGTGGCAGCTGATTAGATTGGAAGATGGTCGTGTTGGCGTGTATTAGATAACTGCAACCACCTGTCAAGGGGCCTTGTCACGCGTCTGTTTACACGACTGGCGGAGCGGAATCGTGGTGATCCGAGTGGCGACCAGGGGAGAATTGGTGGCGTTCACTCGCGTGACGTGAAAGCGCTCTCGTTTCTCGCGTGGAGAATGTGCGAGAGCCGGTGCGAGGGGAGCGTCGAAAGCGATAACGGGGAGCAGGGTGCACTCGTACGCGATGCAACGTACTCACGTGAATCGGCTGGGAATCCGGCGACTGCGAGAGAAGCCCCTGGAAAAATCCACTTTCCGCAGTCCCGCTGGCCTTCCTGGGGGAAACAAATATGGCGGAGCCACCGCCGAGGATGGGGCTGCGACGGCGACACCTCGCTGCTACCGTCGAGCACCAGAAAATCAATAGGCCACCCCTGTGATGATCGCGGCCACCCCCCTGTACTATCCGCTGGCATACACTCGAATTGGCAGTGGGTTCCTCGGGCCGAGCAGATAGCAAAAGTCGGCCGAGCCTTCCGATAGATTATCGAGATGGAAAGATGGCGCGAGATTGATTATTCGCGCTTTTTTCTAACGTGTCCTTTCTGTCAACAAATTTAAACTCATATTTATATACAGTTTAAGTTTTGGTGGGAGAATTGATCAATTTTCACCGATTCGCCAATAAGTGGTAATTTCGCCGAGGATCAATGCATCTTTAAGTGCCGACAATTAAAATTAACGATCGTTATGAAATGAGGGCGAACGTAGACTGAAGTGTTTCCATCGCCGACGATTCATTAGACCAATGATTGCGGGGGCTCGGTAATTTTCGGGCGATTTTACTTTCCGCGCGAGTAACTCGCTTTAAAGAGGACTTAACGAGGGGGTGGGCGGCTTCGAAGTGCTCGGCTGTCAGAGGACGGCGGGCGAGCGGAAAAAAGGAGTGTGGCGGCTGGTGGAATGGGAATCGGGAAATCAGATTTCCTGATCCCGTTACAAAGGTCGCCGACGTCTGGTTTACTCTCTCGTCGCCCGGGTTTACCGCTGTTTCCCTGTCACCCTTTTCATCCCCCGCGAATTTTTACTCGCCGAAAAACTTTGTACTCTACAATCAACCGTATATTTTCGAGCAATTGTTTCCTCCGCTGAATTTCTGCGCGTAAACGAAAATCCGTAGCTCGCGGCCTGTGGAGATTGAATTCTCTGATTTAGTCGTAGAGCTGCAGAGCGAACGGTTGATGGCTTGAAAGCCCTAAGTCCCCAGCGGCCCTCGAGCAATGAAGTTGCCCTTTGTTTGGAGGTGGACTGATAGCTCGATCAGTTGTATTATCGTGGTGCAGCGGGAAGCCGTTGAGCGTGGGAGTTTCGCGATGGATAGCATCCGGCGAAACGTTTGATTTTGGTTCTCGTTCCACCGAATTGCGGGAGTTTCGGCAAGGCTTCGATGACTGTAGTCAAATACATTACAGGTATTCCGGGGGAAACTCGCGAACTCGGTAATAGAGGGCTCTACGTTGAATCGACCTGCGTTCACCCACCCGTCTCGCCTTTAATTAATTCGGTGCGCCGTAATTATTGTCATCTCAGCGTTCGCGTGTTTACACTATCCCATATCAACTTTTCCCTCGTCAATCTTTCTATTATCCAAATGGGACAGCGCGAGATCTCTCTCTACAAATATTTACCTCTCGCCGTGAAGCCAAGAATTAGCTCTCCAATCCGGTTAAAGGGAAATTATTCCTCGACCCGGTGAATTCCGATTTTTAATTATTGGCGTCCCCGTTTTCGGGGCCGCCTCGTGCCACGAGGGAGTGAGAAAGAGGAGTGCGGGCTCGTTTAATTTAAAAGTTCGACGGAGGACGACTTGTCCGCATGCCAAAAACAAAGATATTCGAAGATGGTGCAAACACCTCCCACCGATTTCCAACCAACCAGGAAAGCAATTAATACCGAACTATCAACACCATTCACTAACTTCCTCAATTCCATAAATACAAGTGGCGTCGAAAATTTATTCTCCAATAACAATTTCTCATAAACTCTAGTCAAAGTCTCGAGAGGGTTTTCACCCACCCCATATTTTCCCACTTGTTTGTTAGTATAAAAGGAAAGCACGAAGCCGGGGAATTGACGATCGGCGCGAAAAAAAAGCAAGTCAAGCGGCCAGTTGGATAGCAATGAAATCGGTTTCGGTTGGGCCCGAGCCTGTCATTTGCATTGGGGCATTGGGTCGGAATGTGTCGCGGGATTATCGGCGAATTCCCGCGGGCCGATGAAGTTTGGCCCAGATTCCGGCAGCGATTGGCCGCCGGCCAATTTTCTCCCCGGGAAGCGGCCGGCTGATCCCACGCCGCGAGTTGCACTCCTCCTCTGTCGCGCGTCTAAGGTCAAGCTGCTATTACGGGGACGCATTGTGAGTGCAGACAGTGGCTCCGATGCACAAAGATACGAATAGGCACAATGGAGGGGTGGCGGCGGCTTTTTCTCGCGCCGGTCCAGCGTTGAACGCGTCTCCGAGGGATAATGTCCGACTACTCTCTCTCACTCCCGGCTGACTAGCGGCCGACTTGTACTACTTGCGCTCTCCTCCGGGCGAGACCGCCGGCGCAAAGCAACTGAAAGAACTCTTTGACGCCGTTTCTTCTCATCTTCCCCGACGATTAGATCTTTGTGAAGTCTCTCCTCCTGAATGCCTTGTTCGACTAATCGACCAGTTGAGCTCGTTTCTGCGGACTGTCACACGCTTGCGGCAGAACGATCTACGGAGAGGAAAGGAATTAGGTATTTATATTTGTAGTACACAATTTTTACAGAATAATTCTCTCCGCTAATATACATTGTCGGTAGTCGAATGAAGTTTTCATGAGGTTTTTGAGGATGCTGGAGATAAGTTGGAAGATTTCTCAAGCGAATTGAGCACCGAGTGCCCAACAAAGTTCAGAGCTCTCCGCTTCGATGGTATCGGCGGCTATCGCGCCAGCTATCGCACAGATAGAATCGAACCGGAATGAGAGCACGTGCTCGACATACGAGGGAGATTATTATCAAAATTCCAAACGTACGTTGAGCAGGGTGGTGCATCCTCAAGTTTCGACGGATGACCGGACGAGCGTGTGATAGAGTTCCTCTGTCAATCTGGAGCATTACTCGGCCGAGGGATATTCCTTGGGTGGCTGGCGTGATAAAAGAGAGGCTGGCCAGGAGGGGAAGGGAAAAAAGTTTGATTCACGAGGCTGCTGGTAGAATATGGCCCAATTTCCCTGGCAGAGCGCAGTAGCGAGCAATTCGTCTCAGTCCTCATACATTCCCTGTGTGGATATGTATGACGGCGCTGCCGGTGCTAATTGTAAACATCCATTATGCGAATCTGTCTCTCCTCCTTTCCTCGCGCTGAAAAGCGTCAGTCTGGCAGAAATGATTTTGCAGCCCCATTGAATACCGCGGGAAAGTGTCAAGGTACTCTCGAGTCCCCCGAATGGAAAACGACGTCCCCATTGCGATCTCCCATTGAACTTGATTACGATTATCCTAACGCCGCTGAATAAGTATCATTAAAATGCCGATTGAATATCGCTCGGGGTATAATAATCGCGTCGCCGGCAAAGAATGTATTGTCGGTACTCTCTCGCGGCTGCGTCTCCATTGGCCAGTACTTTGAAATGGATTAACCTCATCAATTCCAATCAGACGTTGAGCATGTGTATTTCATGGGCCGCGCAACTTTATTGCTATCAATTAATCAAAGCCGCCTAGTCCATTCCCATCGATTTCAACCCGATTCCACAATCCTTAGAATCTCCGCTGCAGAACCGTAGAAACCTCGTCGCAAGGGATGATTATATGCGACGATCGCACTTTCGACTTGGAATACTTTCCCGATGGGAAAAGGCGTGCCAGTCCGATGGGCTGAGGATTTCCTGTCGGATGCAAATTTCGCCGGGAGGTTGGGTGCAAATAACGAGGCAACGGAATGGGCCGGAGGTCGTCAGAGGCCCAAAG
This sequence comes from Crossocerus cetratus, assembly GCA_963675795.1. NCBI lineage: Eukaryota > Metazoa > Arthropoda > Insecta > Hymenoptera > Crabronidae > Crossocerus > Crossocerus cetratus. The sequence goes on along the minus strand of OY776665.1, from coordinate 19,685,062 downwards.
GGCAACACACAGGATGCTCCATAATAATGAGCACACACTCCTCCTGCGTTCTCGCATGGCCCGGCAGAATCGGATCCCGTGTGCAATGGTGCAACGGGAAAACTTGGAGAGGGGCAGGCTTTCCTCGAGCCGGCGAGCGTCGCTCTCCAGCGGGGGCTTCGCCTCTTTCCAGACTCCCACCGGGGCGTCTGGATGCTTCAGACTTCCGCTGATTGCGATCCCTAATAGGCGTCCGTGAGAAATGAAAGCAGACTTCCGAGACCAGCTCCCATCGATCGCCCGTCCCGTACAATCGTACCTCAACCCATAAGCAAACCCAGAGCTTTCATATCCGGCATCTATAAATTAAAAGCACCAGGAAACCCAGCTTCTTACCGTGGCCCGAGTTCCGACGGCTCTTAAAATGTTTCCACCGAGTTGAAAACGGATATACCGCGGACCTCGAGCTTCTTTGACAGACGGGTCCAGTACGCTCGGGATATCCTGCGCGCTTGAGAAGCATATCACGGCTCGACCTTGTTATAGCGCATCTGGCGCACGCCACTTTTCGGATGTACCACCTGTCATGTGCCTCGAGCCCGCCGGAAATAAAATGTCGCATAAAAGCGGAATCAGAAATTCGCGCGGCCGGGACAGCTATGAAATCTGTCTTCCGGAGTGATCCGAGGATTATGCTTGTGAAATAGTCGTAGCCGAGTCACTCTGCTGCGCGACAGTTCGGAGCTGCGCGATTCATGCGGCCTTTTGTAGTTTACTAGCGCGGTTTGTGACTGCTGTTTTATACCAGGGGTTTGGAAGAATGACTGGACTGAAGTGTTTTGTATTTTTTTTATTTTTGGTTTTGATTATAGACGCTCGGGTAAAGTACACAGTTATACGCAAGTGTCGGGGATCAATTGACAATAGGCCAAGTGTTGCACTTACAGTACAAGCAGATCCAAGCTTAGGAACTCGTGAATGGTATACGGAAGTGCACTCAGCTCTCAATGCGGAGAACAGCGGGCGATGCATCCGGCGCTTCGTTATAACATTGTGTCAGGAGTACGAGGGCCTATAGGCATGTCTTGATCGATGATTCGCCGAGCAATTGTCGCGGACGATGAGTACACTTTCAGGCTCGAGTGTTAATGAACTCGGCGCACAGTGGCTCCTCTTTGAAATCCGAAAGCGCAAGACAGCCTCTACCGGCAGCTAATAATCAATAATCAATAATCTTGAATGGAACGGCTGCGGAAGTAAATGCCCACTCGTGGGGGAACATTGATAATGAAACGTCGTTTAATTCAGAGGCGAGATAGGATCCGCCCCAACTGTCAGCTCCATGCAGAAGCGCTGATTTGCTCGGCTGATAGTTCGGCCTCGATTCCCCGTTAAAGTTCGAGTTGGAGAATTTTTCGCGGTTCTGCGAAAGCTTGGTGAGGAGGTGAGATTTTTCGAAGGATCGATTCAACGATGCAGGAAAGCTGTTGGAAGCAGCGAGACACGCCTGGAACATCGCCACCCGGGCTAATCTCATTCCAGCGATTTACAACTGTTCCAAACTCTCCTAGTAGGCAGCACCGAGAAGCTCTCAGGCTGCATCAGCACTGGGTCATTAGGGGAACTCCCGTCGGATAGCTCGGACCTATTTCCATCCTCCGTCCAGGAAGTTCCGAAAAGCTGTCAAAGGTCCTTAAAGGACAGCCGGCCAAGTTTTTCTTTGCCATCGGAGAGCCGGTTGCGTGATAGGGAAAAATCAATATTAAAGCCATGGATTAAAGCATCGTCAATAAACACGGCCAATTTCACCTTGAACGTTTGCCGCCTATTAGAACCGTTTGGATAATTTCCAAGCACCACCGGGCAAATGTGTCCAACACGCTGTCCAACATAAATAACTCCTGCATTGTTAAACAGCCGGCGGAGGCCCCAGCACTGCGCAACCTTCCGCAAACATTTGCCGCTCGTGACGTAAACTTCCCTCCAACTCCAATTGGCCACTGACTTGGAGAAAAACTTGGGGACACCTGAAACAAAATGCATCAATGTGTTTCGAACTAGGGGGATACGTGTCGTAGTGGTCCCCGAGCGAATGGAAACCGCGTGCGCCTCTCCAATTAAATTAGAATTCGGGCTATCGGTTTTTCCACCACTTGCGCCCGCCGCTGGAATTTAACGATTGATGCGTCGATTGGGAGCGTAACCGAAGGGGTAGATACGCGCCGGCTTGCCATGAATAAGTAATAAGTGCTCGCCGTATCGGCAATGGAAGTGCTAGGCGTTTGCAAGCTTAGAAAAAAGTATTACTCAAGAAAAAAAACGATAACCACATTTCCAAATATCGTATTTATTTTCAACAATCATCGTGACATTCCATACATTCTTCCACCCCCGTCCACCAACAGACTCCAAAACTCTAGAAAAACAGATCATCATCTAAGAAGAATCATCTCGAGTATCGCAGCATCAGGGTGGTATATTCGGAGTAAGGGGGTGTCCCGCACGGAGGATGCTGCGTCCTCCTCGACGGCGACGTCGTCGGTGGCGTCGTCGGCGTCGGTCGATGCCACCAGATACCGTCGGGGCGCTGGCGTCGCCATGGGAAAATAAGCTCGCCCAAAAGCTCGACCGCGACTGCAGTAGCCCGGCATCCGTCGGCGCCGCGGCCTCCCTGAAATTACTCGTGCGCGCACCACCCTCTCGCTACTCGAGGCGAGCCTCTTCGCCTCCGATGGCATCGGAGCCCCACCGTTCCTCCTGAAGTCCCTCGGGTAAGCCTCGGAGAGAGAAAGAGAGAGAGAAAGAGATAGAGGTAAAGAGAGAAAGCGCAGCCACAGCTCACTCGTGCCCGAAGACTCGAAGGATCAGGGCAATGCCGTGACGAGCGTGGGTAGGACTGGTCGAGAGGAAGGAAGAGGAGATCTCGCGTGTGAGAGACCGAACGCGCCCGCCCCGTCCTTCCTTCGCTCGCGTTCCCTGCCAGAGTCCCTTGCTTTCTGGTTCGGGGCATTCGGAGCGGGCCGACTGGGGGGAAGCTGGCATTCGAGAGGAGGGAGAGGGCGATCGTCCAAGCAGAAGGGAGGACAAGCTCAGTGAGGATCCAGCGAGCACTCGGGACAGAGAGCGGCCACAAATGTGCACGGTGGACAGTGTGACGTAGTGCGCGGTGGGGCCAGCAGCCAGTAGAGTAGCGGCAGGAGGAGCCGAGGAAGCGGAGAAAGAGGCGCGAGTGAGCCGAAGGCGCGCGGAGCGAGGACGCAGCGAGAGGGTGACAGGAAGGCGGGAAGCAACGGCGAGGAGGTGGACCAGGATGCGGGGGCACAGGAAGAGGGCGCAGAGCCCCGAACACTTCGCTTCTTCTTCTTCGTAGGGGTCCGTCTCACGTCACTCTTAACCCCCACCCCCCAACTCCCTCTCTCTCTCTCTCTCTTTCTCTCTCTCTCCCCCTCTCACTCTAGTCCCACGGTACCCAGTGTACATTTCATTCCAGAAGCCCCCATCGACTCAGCGAAACCGCCTTGCGCGCTCCGCCACTGCGAGAGCGCAGCGAGCGTGGACCTTAAGAATTGTCCAGGTTGGATTTCGCGAAAGAAGCTTGGTTGGAGAGCACTAGTGGGGCATCCGGTAATCAAGGGCCTCGCGGATCCCCAGTTTGGATAGAGTCCAGCCACCCCCCGGGGGGAGAGCAGGGCGAATATTAGGCTGAGAGTCGCCTTGCCGAGTTGCAGAGCCGATCGAACACCGCCCGCATTTTTATGAGATCGCTCAAAGTCTCGTGAAGGAGGTCGTGCGTCGCGGAAGTAACTTGGCACACTCGCCACCCCCCTTCCGCTCTTCTTTCTTTAATAGGCTGCACACCCTCCCGGGGAAGAGTATCCTCCTCTCCTCTCCCCGGATTTACCTCCGGCTTGGTTAAACTTCCCGATCCCCGCCTCAAACTTTACGCCTCGCGGCCACCGAGGATTCACCTGTATGGGAATTGGGGTCTAATGGGATAATTATCGCCGCTTCCATTGCGGGCACTCCCGCACCTCGGATTGATCTCGCCGGTAAATCGAAAGCGCGGAGCCATTCAACTCGCGAGTGCTCGATGTTACAAGGTGCGCTCATTTATCTGGAGCGAGGGGCCTGCCGGGTCGAAGTTAATGGTATAGTTCGGGACGACCGCAAGCTTCGAAGGCGAGCTTTCGTTATTTCAAATAGACGGAGCGACGGGGTAGACAGATCTTTGGCATACACGGGCTTGAATTAAAGGGAAACTGAAAGGCTACATTCACCGCTGTATCAATTCAAAGGTCGCTCGGGCGAAATTTCAAAGACTCTTTCAAGTTAATGCTCGCTCTTTTTTATCACTCGTGTGAGGAAAATACCTTAGAGCGCCGCCAGTCGCCCGGACCATTATCGCTGCCCGGGCAAAATTGGCGAATGCATTTAGAGAAATCGCGCCACGTGAAACTCTCGCAAATCACGTCGTCGTGAATTCCGTTTACACGCACCCACTGAAACACGCGAGGGACGTAAATCGGCCTGTGCCTCGGCTGGCTGTGTGTCGAGTAAGTAAATTCCGATATACAAGTTGAATAGTATTCCGGTATTCCCCCGACCGTCGATCGAGAAATAGAAATTGCTGTTTATCGTACTGCTCGCCTTTGAGCATCCATGTATTTGGAGACTTTACCTTGTTTTCCCCAAAACACAATCGCGTCTCAGCTTGCTTAGTGGAATGGCTTCGGAGTAATCTCTGCTTGACGTAAGCAGCAACTAATAGGCAGGCGGGGACTTCGCTGGGAGGGTTTCTCTCAGTTCTCGTATGGTGAACCCTAAGAAGAGCAATCGGTAGTCCGTGGAGAGTAGCATTCCCACCAAATCTCCGGGAGCGGGTCAAGGTTTTCTATCGACCGCAAATGCCGAGTAGCCGAAAAGAAAGAATCGAGGCGAAAGTAGAGTCGCGCGTGTTGGTTCGATCTCTCGCAGTGCCTCGGAGGCCTAGAAGTCAAATATTGCGGTTTCCTCGCACAGTGTTTGGTAGCGCGGCGGCAAACTCGTATTAGAGAAAGAAATATCGTGCCGGAAGGAAATAGGGAACGTATTTCGGTGGGAACACGCGATGCACAGCTAAAGTCCAGAAGCGAACTGGGATCAGCCCCGATGCTCGTACAACTTTGCCCGCGGATTTATCGAACTTGGTGTAGGGAAAAGCGTGTTTCCCACGAGCGCCGAGCCGATATTCGATGCGATAAATATACGATCGTACGGGCCAAGCGATCCAATTGGGTTTCTGGCGGATTTTATTTAACGATCTCGACAAACCAACTACTTGCCAATCGGCGAGACTGTCCGGCCGTGGAATTATCTCCGAACTCTTCCGAGTTATGCCGAAAATCTGTCGCACCAAATAGGATTGGACTTTAAAATTCGGCCTCGCAAATGAGATTCCTCACGCCCAGCTGTTCTCCAACCAAGCTGGAGCTTCCAGTTCAACTCCTTGCCGAGGAGATTCTTGCGCAATAATCCAAGCAAGATAGCGGGAAAGTAAAGCAATCCGTTTAGTCGTTGGCTGCTCCTCAGGGAGGAAGACTCTCCAGCTGTATCAGCGGGAGGAATCCTCGAGAATTCGTGCGATCTCTTGGCACGAGGGTGGGCAGAGTGTTGGGGGAGGGAGGGAGAGGAAAACGATTTTGGGAACAACGTCTCCGCAGATCGTTGGGCCTCTTCGACGTCCGAGGTGACGGCGGGCATCGAGCACGGCGAGGACGACGACGACGCCCGTTGCGAGGACGAGGACGACGCCGAGCAGGCGGACTGAATACGGATCTGCCAGGTGCAGCCCTGAAACAAGCACTGCCCTCTGATGTCCGAAATGGCGGACGAAAACGAAGAAAAGCAGACCTTCTTGGAGAAGCTGCTCTTCTACACGACCGCATTCTTCATCCTCCTCAGCACCTTCAGTCTCTTTGCCTTCCTCTTCTTGGTCCCCTTCGTCATCGACCCTGCCTTCACCACCATCTTCATGCAGTTCGACACTCGGCCCGCCGAGTGTGTCACCATCGACGTTGAGTCCCGGAGAGGTGAACCATTATTATTCAGGATCGTCGCATTTACCCCAGCCACTGTCGGGCCCACCTTACTCTCACCTCGAGAACAAATTATCGCTACCGACGCCTTTTCCGATGCCTGCCTCGTAAGAACAGTAAATCCTACTTTCGTCAATTACAAATTCTTGTCATTCGACAGAACAGCATAATTTACGAAAGAACAATTGAATTGAATCGCAGTAGAGTCTATTAATTTTGTAAGCCTATGCATTGAGTATCATGAGCCTACGTCATCTATAAATCACGTGAACTTGATTTGACGTTCTTACGAGCGCGGTAGCGTGCTCCTTGATATTTGGGATCGCGATCGAATCCACTCTAGCTGATCAATGTCTCGCTGTTGCATGCAATTATTGTGGACGTCTCTTTGCAACTTGAAATCCAGGGTTTCGTGGGATCTACCATGTTCTGTGATAGTCGACGAGTCCTCTATTAGCCGCTCTTTCATGCTCTATTCTCTCTGTGTTAGTGGTTGTGAGTACTTGAGATTATTGCTAGTTAATATTTCACTATGTCAGAGCCACTCTTCTTCGCCCGCCAAGTATCTCTCGATGGAATGGAACGTATTTAATATCTGTATTGAATGTATCAACCATCTACTTTATAGAGTCGAAGAACTCTCTGCTCTCAGTGCGCAAGGCTCGCACAACTTTAATATCCCTACGTCTCGAGAACTCTTTTGATGGCTACGTAAAGTTCACCGCCCTATTTTCCACTCGCTCTTCACTCCACCCACTCGCTCCTCGTGTGTGTTTATTTACCTGAAAGCTACCCGCCGGCATCCCTCCGGCGACCTCGCATCTTTATTCTTCTCGCGTTTACAATCGACAGTTTTTCCCCGAAGAAATAGTTGGGGTTCAATTACAGCACGGTCGCATGCATCCAATTTATTTCTGTGCGTTTGGTAGTTTGGAATTTACAGGCTCGAGAGCGCACGTCTCGACCTCGGCCGATATACTCAATGAATGAAGGCGAAGCTACCGGTTTCCACTCGCAAATCCTGGAGCATCTCGAACTCGAGGCAGGAAGAAGCGTCGCTTCCTTAGTTAGTCTGGGAAGCAACGTGCTCCGTTTTGCGAAACAGGGTCACCACGGTAGAATATACAATTTGCATGAATGATTGAAGGGGACTATTTCCAGATATCAAAAGGGGCCGAGGAGGGGTGGGACCTTACGGAATAGACATGCGATCGACATTTCCACCTTTGCTTCTCTATGGACGCGCTTCGTTCAGATTTCGTTGGATTACGGCGCCCGGTCTCATTAATTATTGGAAAAGGTTGCCGGCAGAAATAACACGCGAACCGACGCCTCAAGACAGCCAGGTATCGTCGCGCCTTTAAAAATCGCTCGCCCGTAACATCACCGATCAACCTCGAACAATTTGATCGGAGGAAGCCGCGGCGACCGGGGCAGCACATTTGATGGGTGTATCGTCACGAGAACTGACCGTATGGTTTCGATATGTCAATCAAGCGTCGACGGGTCGAAAAATCGTGTGTCCGGCGGACGGCCCTTTAATTTTTCAGCGAGCTTTCCCGCGTAGAAATATCGTGAATAATAGCTTGTCACTCTGGCCAACGATAATATATACTCAGCCTTGTAACAAGCGGGATTGGCGTTCAACTCGGGAGCCTTAAAGTCTTCAAGCTTAGATGAGAACCGGTAAGAAATGAGTGTTGGTCTCTCGTCATAGCTTTATTATTGGGAATCGAGTAGCACGGCGGGAAAGAGGATCGGCGATAATCACTAGCAATTCATTTACAATCCATTAAATTGAGTTGGACGAACAATCCAATTGGCGGAGTGCTCGAGCAGCCGATTAGCGCGTTTCGGTCGATGAGTAACGAGGCTTCCCTTAAATCAGCTTACGCGCTCAGCCGTGCAGTTGTCAGTGGAGGGAAGTGAACCGGCGCGGCATGTCTACTGCTCGAGGCAGCATCTTTGCTCGGAATATCGAAAGAATGCGAGGCGAGGCGGCGAGGGTGGCTGCCAATAGGTATCGACGCAATCGTGTCGCTTAAGGAGGCACTAGAGCGTAACGGGGCCTAAGATCGGAGCAACTGGTGTCTTTGTCCCCAGAAGTAGATTCGGCTCGGTCTGCTCGAGACCGAGCCTACCGCGCTACTTACTTACGTGCACATACCTCCTCCGCTCCCTGCGATATGTGCATCCGCCTCGCTCCAACTCGCGCTCACCTCACCTTCGTTCTCGCACTTGACTTCCTCTCGTGCAGAGCCACCGTCCTATGCCTCTACCACTCATCGAGTCTTCCGCGATCGAGCATCCCTCAATTTTTCCCGAGCTGGCACTATATGTATACGCGCTCGATGTTAGACACTTAGCTCCTTGAGATGGAATTCGACTTGGTGGTTCATTGAGTATCATCGGACGAGGGATCGATCAACGAATTTCTTCTGTGAGTGTTTGTCACGCTGATGGTTGATTTTAATTCGTTCCTCTGGTTTTGTTAATACACCCATTCTGATTCACCGTCTTGTAACCAGCATACGCGTTCGCTTTGTTGGATATTATAATTGCAGCAACGCATTCTGCCCTTTTTTGTTACAACGCGCGAGCGCCGGGTTGGATTTCATTCTCTTATTTCGGAGTTTCCTTTCGGGAATTCAGTGTTGTGCGCTGTGTGCTCTAATGCAATTGCTGCGCATGTAAATGTAAACTATTTATCGGGCGCGGAGCGCTTTGTGCCGCTTCCCACCGCGGGTCAGTTTACGCTCCGATTGGCAGCTTTTGTTTCTATATGTAAATTCGATGACGATACCGCTCGTTGACGCACCAGCCACGAATATCTCGGACTGGCCTCTCCCTCGCGGCCCTTTGTTCAGTTTTCGTCTACATAAATGGTAATTCAGCCGGACGTTTCATATTTCTGAAGTGTCCCCGGGAGTTTGTTGGCCGGGACAGTAAGTTGTCATTGCGCGCTAGTTAAGAGGGCGCGCTTTCCTTCAAAGAGGGAGAGCTCGCCTCGCAGGAAGTCTCGTAATTATGCGCCGCTCTTATTCTTATTCTACTTTCCCCCGCTGCTTACTCATTAGTGCGCCGAGCGGATCTTCCGACGTGTTCTATGTCGAGACTCGTTCCTCTAGTTAATGCGGATTAACCTGTGTGGAACTTAAGCCGAGGTCTTTCGTCAGTTTTCATTTTCTCTCCAATTCCTCCGTTCACTTAGTCGTTCGAAAAGTGGCGCATGTTGGATATATGTTGTGCAGCAGGAGATATATATCGGTGGTGATCGCTGGCCCCAAAAGTTCGCGGAGAGTAATCCAGGTGTTAACAACTGCTACGGCTAGGCTTGATTGGCGATCCAGTGCCAATTTCCAGGCCCCTCGCGATAATTCACGAGTCTTGGACGTTTTCCAAAGGTCTACTTTCGGTGAGATCCTTGGGCGAAAGTTCCGCGCTTCGCCAGCTTTTCACAAGTGCCCGGCGACGACGGTGAGGACGCGGATTTCGTAAGGTGCCTCGGGCACCCTGCACCCACCCCATTGCTTCTCTCTCTCTCTCTTTCTCTCTCTCGAAAGAAGCTTGATGAAAGCAGTGCGGACTCTTGCTTTCTTACTTTAGCTTCGTACCTCGCGTGACCGTTTTTCAAGTCTCTTTCACTCGGGGACCGCGGTTTTACGTTTTCACTCGCGCAGTTTTAACGTCCGACTTCACACTTTTCTGCTGAATTCTACATTTCCACTGTTTCATTAACGTTTCTTAACTTTATGATACACAGACGTCGTCGTTGAACCGCGCTTATTCGATGTCAAGCTCCACCCCCGCGCGCACATCTCACTCTAATACGAAAACTCGAATCTAGGTCAAAAGTGAGACAGTATTTGGGCATATCCCGGGGTCGGCAAATTGATTAGTCGATAAACGTAGACACATATTACACGCGAATGGGCAGCCTCGCAAATTCCGCTCGGAATTCCACGTGTCCTTATTGATTGTAGCGGCAGCCATGCCCGCCGGCATCCATAGCAGGCCTCATAAAACCGTCAGCCCTTGAAAAATTAGCTCCGATCATTCTATACGATCGGCTTAGGAGTCTCCGGCGGCGAAAGAAATATTGCACGAATCTAAGTGTGATGGCATGTGTGTTCGTAACTCTTCGGCCCTGCCTACACTTTCGGATGGCACGCGCGAGTGGGCATTGGCAGGTGCACTCGGCGCGCGATTATTAGCTCGTTCTCGCGGCCCCGATTGGGGGCTGCGAGTCTCGAGGGTGGCAGATATTAGGTAGAGAGTGTGGGCGTCAATGTGTGTGTCCGCATGTCCCGATATCTCGAGGCTCCGCTCGCTTAGCCGTCCTCTCCATGAACGATCGTTCGAGCCCAGGTGCGAGCAACTGCTCCTGGACGTCCTGTAGAGAGGGTTGCACCAAGGAGCTGTACGATTGCACGCAAATACGCGTGAACTACAGGCTACCGGCGAACATCTCCGAGGCTAGTGATAGGCCGGGCGAGGAAGGCGAGGCGGTAGGAGGTGTCGAGGGTGACGAAGACAGTACGGATATGAGGAAACCGCGCTACGAAAGGGCACTCAAGGAGTACGACTACATCGAGGACCACGACGACGACTTCGCCGAAGAGGACGACGTGGGATTGCCGAAACCCTTCCCTACAGGTATAGCCAGGGCAAAGATCCCCTCAGGACGGGACACCGCACCTCCACCTCCCCCCGGACTTAATCTTCTCTCGGTCAAGCTTAAGGCCGCGAGGCGATCGAGTCATTCAGTCGGCGCAGTTCTTGCCAATTTGTCCGCGACCGAGACCTAGACTCCGATTTCCCCTGTTGATAAAGGGGAAAAGTGTGCGTGTGTGTGATTGCATGGGCGGGAAGACGGAGGATAACCAGACGAAGTTCGCAGGTCTCGCGGACGACGGCTCCGACTGGTACTTCACCGGGGCGAAGCTGTTCCCTAACGTAAAAGGCTGTGGATACCCTCCAATGCTGAATTGCAGTATTTTCTACGGGCAGTACGCCAACATAGGACACAACTTTAGCTGTTACTACTCGAAAGTGGACCCCGGGATAGTCATCAGCGACCTCGACATGCGACAGGTCTCCCCGCGATTCTCATTATCTCTGTGTACACCGCCCTGTCTGCAAACCTGTCTCCCTCGCATGTCGCCGACTTGTCAAATTGGAGGAAATCCCCACACAATCTCTAGAAACTTGTCACGCTCTCGTCAATTAGGATCTCGATCTTGCTCCAATTCAATACACCACTCCACCCTTCCACTTAAAACCAAACATTAATGACAGCCCGACATTATTTCCAGGACAAAAGGTGCTCCCTTTTTGCGGGAGATTTTGCGTCATTACGAATTTTCGTAGCAACCGCCGCGAAAGTGCCAACAATTGAGCATGAGATCTCTCTCTGGCGCGGCAGTGGGTGGTGTAACCCGGTCACCTTGTTACACTTGTCGCACGAATCCCTCTCCTCGCGCGGGCTGCCGTTACGAGTTAGCCGAGGATTGCCTTTGTGCCTTGGCTCGGCTTTTCGCCGCGTTTTCCCTCTGTTCGTACCTACACTTTCTCTCTGGGAGTATGTGTGTACAGGGTAGTTAGGTATGTGGCGCGCACGGTGTTGTACGTGGGGCGAGCGAGCGAGCGAGCGGAATCGATACTGCGGGCGTCTATTGAGGGCATAGTGCATTATGCGGCCAGAAGCGGCCCGTATAAATGCCTAAGTACGTAACAGTGCTCGTTATTAATGGAGATCTCTATCGGCGCCTAATTGGGGCACAAAGACCCACCAATAATGCGAGAACGGCTCGCTTGCTCCATTCACGGCTTTCCCTCCATCGACCTTTCTTTACCGAGGAATCGAGCGATTCCTCTACCATTCTTCCTTCCGCTCTCCTCCCCAAGCTCCATGTGCGCTCCACCGGCAGACTCGCGGTCGAGAGTGGCACTCTCGAACATCGAAACTCGAGATAGCAATCGGTCGAAATCCCCTTTGCAAGGCTAAGTAGTCCGGCAGCCTTTCGATATCAAGTGGCCGAGTAGAGATTCTCCAGCTGCTGACGCGGCGGACGCGGAGGAAGCACGTGCGGGAAGTCGGCTCGATCGCCCGGTAGATGCCGATCTTCCTCGTGGGAAGAGAGCGGAGCTTCCTCGTACTGGGATTCCGTGAGCACGAGGGAAGGCGGCCGTGGAACAATAGGCTCTCCCGAGCGATTTCAATGCGAGCGGGGGGGAGGCGTCGCGCGCGCGATGAAACAGCAGGCGCAGCATCCCTTGGTAAGAGAGCGGAAGCACCACCGCCAGCAGTATTCTCGCCCTCTCGATAGTCCCTCTGCCTCGCCGCTTCTCGCTTCTTTTCCCAACATTTCCCTGCTCCCGTGCACTCTTTGATAGCGAAGCTCGCGCGAGATCTCCCGTCCCGGCGTTTATCCTCCCCAGAAGCTCTCGCGCAGACGTCTGCAGACCTGCGCTTCCCATTCGCCGTGTTCTTTGTGGAGGATTGTCTCGCGTCTTATTTCGAGCTTTCCCTCGCGCCGATCGGATTTGCCCGTTGATCTTCGTCTTATTAATGCCCCGCGCGTACTTGCCGCCTATCGTCAAAAGTGCCGTCTCCAGAATCCTTTCGTTCCTTTAGCGTAAGGAAGGATCGCTCGCGCAGCGGCACTATGTCAATCTTGTCAATTGATGACAAGTGGAATGTGCGGGGGCTTTGCCGCTGCAGTCGCTGAGTATGTAGGTCGTCGGTGTTGACTCGACTAGAAAGATAGGAGAGTGACTTGCTGCGTTTGCTCGGAATTAAACGTTCCTCCCGAGCAAGATCGACATCCAGACATTAATGTTTCAACAGTACGATATTCCCTAATGAATTTCTCTCCGGACAAAAGGTGCGCCCTCCTTTCCCTCATATGCAACAACGTCAAGCATGAGAGCCCCAATTTCCAACACACGATCTTCGTTAACAAGAGTCCTCGTCCCCAAGTACGTGTACTCCTCATCCCGTCGAATACGTTCCCGCCAGTGTCACCGTACTCTCTCCCCCTCCTTGTGAGCTTAGTCGAATCTCGGCAAGTGTCTACTGGCCCGCAGGTGTACATGAATCTGGTGTACGCGATGGCGATTCCGATACCGTCTTTCATAATATCGGTGATATACCTCACCATCGCCTACTTCAAGATCTACAACGAAGAGGAGGAGGAGCCGTTGCCGGCGACGAACGGCGCCCTCGAGCCGGGAAGCGAGGAGTTCACGGAAAATCTGGCAAGCTTCGGCGATCAGCTGAAGGTCCCCATGGTGGACGACAACAGTAGAGAAAGCCTGGACGGCAACTCGGCCACTCCGAATACGGCGACTCCCAACTCGCTCTCCGTTCAGGGGTAAGCCCTGCCTCTCGATCTACCAACTCCTAACTCGCATGATCGTATCTCCTTTCATCTCGAACGATTCCCCGGCAGACTTCCCTCCTCATTCCTCTGTCATTCGATCCATGGGGTTTCTGGGTCGAAAGGAGAAACCAGGGGGAACTCGGCCGGAGTAGGCTGAGTTTCGAGACAGTTGCTTGGTAACGTCGCAATGCAGTCGTACTTCAGACACTCCTGGTATAATTGTATATTTATGCCGACCCCACACCCCGCCCCCTCGATTCCCCGTTGCGCATACTTTCCCGCGGTTTGCATAATGCAGAAATGAATTAATTGCCGGCACGAGCTTGGGGTGGAGGGTAAAGGGTTCTGAAATGAGTCGAGCTCGTTTGGCGGCGAGGGACTCTTATTGATAGACGCGGGGTAATTACACATTTTCGTGGGAGGTATTTTGTTGGAACAGTTGGGATGAGTTCGACAGTGTTGACGGGACGCAGAATGCCGCGATCGGTGGTTGGAGTGTTGTAGTGGCATAATAACATTAGGGCTAATGACTAGGGAGCTCACTCGTGCGAAAGTAAGCGTCGCTGATGGGTCACTTGGGTGGCTTTTGAGCGCGCGTCTCCTTGGCATTTGTAACCGCGTTATTCCCCGCGGGGCTTCCGGTCAATCAGCCCACTCCGATACAAGGATTTAAAGACACTATCGTATGAGAATGATCGCCAATCGCTTTACAACTAAATCTTTCCGACCGATCAAACTCCGCACGCAACTCGTGCCATGTTTGCAAACCATTAACTAGAAGAATTATTAATAAGTGCATTGCTTTGATTTGTGTCTAATTTTTCTTGACTTTTGAAATTGGGGCTGAGGATGAGGTGACCGAGTGGTCCAAGATGTACCGCAAAAGGTACAAAAGACATAAATTCCGAAGGTATTCGGGAAACAGAGATACTAATAGATCGAGGAAGGGATGGTCTCGGAAGATGTTTAAAAAGTTCAGTGAGTCCGGTGGAAAAAGGACAGTACATGGTCGTGGAGTAGGGTGGTGAGAGATGATGGGTCTCGGTGGTGGTCGCCCGACGCCAGAAGGTCGCAGTATATCTCGTTCAGTACACACGTAGGTCCGGGGGTGGCCGATATTGGCGACTCGCAGTCTGCCGCCGACTCTCCCAGGGCTTCCAGTCGTCTCCTACCCATCCTTCGTCGTCTATTAATAATCCGCGCTTTTCAAATAATTTCACACAGCTCTTACTATTTACCGGCCCAGGAAACCATTTTCTCCGCTTCTCAGACAATTATTCGTATTTAATTACAGACTGTTACGTGCTCCAATTTCACGTTGGGCGAAATTACTCTCGATTTGATGCATTGCTTTTAATGCGGCAGCTTAGTTTCATTTCTAGGATTATAGAAGATTAATTGGGGGATTCGGGCGGTTTCTGTGCGTGTGTTTGGGGGGAGTTTATAGAGTTACTTACACCGAGCGGGGAAGGAGATCGATACCTATAACGGACGCCTGAATGGAAGTGAAGCGACAACGGGGTGACGTGGCATCGTAAAGCCGCGAATATCTCCATATCTACGCTGACCCCCCGAGCTTTCCATTTATATCCGGCCGCAATTGATAGGTCACGCCGGGGAAAACGCGTCGATTGGCCAAACGCACTGACGCACCCAAACCCCTACGTTTATTCGCCGCTTTTCCATTGATTTCCGCGGCGCCGATCGCATTACCGCAACGCCAGGCGCATGGACAGAAGATAGTCGCAGCCAGAAAGTACTATACTCCGCATGCGGACGAATTCCATTGGCCAATTCCACAAGCAACGATAAGACGCGAACCTGTAAACGAGCGACTGATTGAAATTTCGATTAAACGTCCGGTTGTTGGAAATACAGACAAAGTGTTCATTTCGCCGGGAGATGAAGGGCGCATCGGGAGTTCCTCTGTTCGTGTTTCATTAGAGGCGCCTCGACCGTTCGGCTTTCTCAGGAGGTAAAATCGCGGGTCGATCCTCTTGGCGAAATTGCGGTAGAATGAGGAGAGAGAGAAAGGAGGAGCGTCGATCGAACAAGGGAGAAAAAGATTGCGGCTTGTTGTCAGACTGCCAAAGACTACTATATGTCTTTGGGTGGGAATCGATGGTTTGGGGCGGCGGGCGGGCACCACTCGAAGAAATCTTAACGATCTCTCGGAAGAGAGTCGAGCGTGTAGAAGATAGAATCTATTGAGAAGCTTGGGCCACTGTCCTAGCACTCTTGAGACTTTTTCTGGATCCTCCAACTCTTTTCGTCCTCGGCTTCCATTCATCCCCCTCAAGGGGGTAGCTTTGCAGTCATTACTGACCGCCGCATTTATCGCACTGCCGCGTTTATGCGCCAATCGAGTCATGAGTGTTTCATCCCTCTCGAAACCTCCAATTAATTGCTGCCGAGCCCGCCGGAAGCATCGCGGCCGATGAAAGTCGCGAACCAATTACCCGAACCTTGTATTCTTGGAGCGCGGCTCCTCGCGCGCAATTTCCGCGCCGCCTCTCGCCAAGTCGATCGAGTTCGCGCAATTCGTTCCAAGTAATCTTGAAAGTTCCGGATTGCTCCTCGGCTCTATTGCCTTCGCCGAAACTTTCTCCTCTCTCTGTCTCTCGCGCGGACTAACTCGCGACTCCTCGAGAATTCCGGCGGCGGACTCTCGTCGTATTCAAGTCGCGCGTCAGTCGGAGGAAGCGAGTGTCGCGCAGTCCGGGGAAATGCGGATCGCTGGCGATTGCAGAGTTTTTCAAAGGACCTTTGTTTCCCCGCCGAGCTCAGCCGAGGCGGCGCGCGCGATCTTTAATCCCCGGCGGCTGTTCGTCGCGCAGATATTTATCGCGTCGCGTTGCTTCACCCTGACATAGCGACACGCATTCACCCCGGCGATTCTATGCGACGGTAATGCGACAAGCCGACATTTATTAGCTCTCAGTGCGATTGGAAAAGTTACCTCGCAAAAGGCGAGGTAGGTTCCCGGGCGTTCAGATCCGATTACCGCAGCATTAACTGTCTGACCCATATACACGATGTATCGCTCACGGCGCGCCGGCCCAGTCAGCGCGTGGCGGAGCTTGGCAAAAAGCTCGCGAACTTTGTGCCCCGTCCTTCCGAGAATAAGCGACGTCGACGTCGACGCCGAGTCGGAATAACAGGGTAACTTTTCCCGAAAGATGCGTGAGGAAAGCTCGTCTTTTTGCCGTCGAGCTTGCAAGGACGTCGCCATCGATTCCGTGCCAGCGGGACTCCCACCCCCCCACACGGTGCCCATTGCTTTCGTGGGAAAGCCGTGTTTGCGCGGTACAAGTTTTCCTCGATCGCTACCAGTGGCCCTTGAGCACTATTTGATAAACACAGGAAACTCGCTCGCTAAGTAGATTCAAAGCAAACACCGCGACGGCCAACTTCCTACGACCTACGCTATCCAGTTCCCTCCGGAAGCTTGCTCAGTTCGGTGCCAATACGAGAGACCTTTGTCAAAGCAAACTCAATACTTGGGTGAGCTAGCATTGACATTACCACGTCTCCTCGCAATCCTCTGCTTTCTGGTTAAATCGAAACTGATTCATCAAAACACATCGGAATTAGGCGAAAGGAAGCTTTTCCTATCAGAATTGACTCTCTCTTAAAATATCCACAGCATTTCTATACGTACTAAACCCGTGAAATCATAAAAACACTATTGTTTCATAGCGCGGAAAGCAATTCTCCTAAATGTCTCAACCCCATTTCCCAGGGACATGTTTTCCCCGAGTCTCTGAAGTTCCTCACCATTCGTACTTGAGAATCATCGATCTCCGAGAATGTCGTACGGCGACTAGCGTCAGTCGAGTCTGCCATAACTGCAGAGATCGATCAGTCGGCGAAGAAGCGAAGAAACGATGATCAATAATGCGTGCTCTCAGGGTTAGACTGGCGAAAAGAGCATGCGCTTTTGCCGAATGCTGTTGGAGCACCGATCAGAGTCCTATATATCGATGGGACGAGTCTAATAGTCAAATATCATTGGCGGAGTTTCCGCAGCGCTGCTGCAAAGTCGGATACACTTGACACCCCCGTTACGTAAGATTGATATTGCTTGGCACTGTCCGCCTGAATCAATAGCACTTGGTAACGAATCTCGAAAGTAGGCGAGAGAGAGGATCTTGGCTACGAAGCCAGATACTCGGGAGGGCCACTCATTTGCTTAACTGTTTAAGATGATCGGTAAACAGAGATTATCTGGCGATCGACGTCGCGGATAAGAAGGGCAGGTATTTAGACGGGCGAGCTTTCGGCCCAGAACCGCTGGAACTCTCCAGAGGCCAACGGGGCCGCTGATTTCGATCTTGGCATTGCTCTCTGACACGCAAATAAAAGGCAGCCGCTATATAGATTTTGGTAGCTGGCAACCTATGGGAAGGGGCCTTGCGCAAAGTCACTCAACGCGGCAGGAGTACTCTCTTCCCATGTACGAGTCATGTTTCCCTTTCCCTCCTTTTACTTTACCACCCATGATTCAGCCACTTTCCTAGCAATTACCCGGAAGAAATTCCACATCCAATCAATAGAACTGCCTCCCGGAAATCCCGTTGATTAGACGAGGAGTAGTCGGCGGTTGTTTGGCAGGCTCGAGGGTTGCGAAAGGGTGTGAAATGTTTCAGAAACTTGAGCAAGACGATGACGACGAGTATCTCGGCTCCCCCTGGGCCGACGGCGGCAGTCTGAAGCGACACTTTCAAGGCTTAAACAATATCTCTTGGAAGCCGCAGTAGAGGCGGGCGCGCGGTCCGCGAGGATCGGCCACGGGAGCCGGTGCAGAAAGGAGGGAAGAGGAAGCAGCAGAACAGAAGCAAAAGAAGCAAAAAGGAAGAATCGCGCCCAAGGGAACGCTAATCGGTCGGGGTAACCGCGCGCGAGCAACACCGATCACAGAGACACAGAGACAGCGAGAAAGAGAGTAGGAGGGCGCGTTACAAGGATTACACGACTTTACCGAGTGAACCAGAGGTACACGTACGCCGGAACTTACGATGCTCAATAAAACTAAATCGGGAAGGACTAATTAGAATGGTTGGCGGCCGAGGGCTGCAGGTGCGAGCCCCCTCCGGATCTAAAATCGGGTCGCCGAATCGCGCGATAGAGGAGAGAACTAACTCGCGAAGCTCTGTCTAACGTACGCGCATTGCAAGCCGAATCTACGCATATAAACGAACTGTCGTCCCCCCGTATCATAATAGACGCGCTCGCGCCGCAATTGCGATCCATAGAGATAACGATATTTTGTGACAGACTTTTTTCTACTCGAGATTAACACTCTCTACCGCCCGTGTCACCGACCGTCTGCTAAGCGCTCGCGCGTGCCCGTGTTCGTTGGTATATTACGAGACTAAGCTACATTCCTCAGCTTCGGCCCCCTTTTACCCAGCTGCTCTCGATTTCCGGCTTGGTCGTACGCGCGCGACACACACACACACACACCATCTCCCTCCAACGCCAACTCGTCGCCACTCGAACGTCCATGTGCCGAGCACTCGAGATCTCCTTGATTTTTGCGCCGCACGCGTCTCGCCCCCTCGAGAGGCCTCTTGATACATAGAGTATATCCGGGCGACGAGGGCTTCTGCTTGTGTCGATGATTCCGTAGGCCAGCCCGTTGTGTTGGACGTTGCTGGAGCGTAGAGGCGTTGACGTCGTTACTCGTTAGATGATTTTCAGTAGGCGGTGCACGAGAGAGACGACGAGCCTGTGCCGCTAGCGGAGAGGAGCGAGTCATCCGAGTGAACTCGCGCTCAAATCATTGGCATCGATTAGGCTAACTACACGTTGTTTCATTGACCGAGAGTCCAACTTCGCGCTCTCACTCTCTTTCTCTCCCTCTCTCTCTCTCACTCTCTCACTCACTCTCTCACACTTTCTCGAGCTTTCCGTCGCGCTCTCACCGAGCTTGCAGATGTCCTGAGTGTGCCTATACGCGATTCCCGGCGCGCGATGAAACTCAAGCTTGTCCGAGCTTTTCAGGTCCACCGAGGACCATCTAATCCCTCCTCGGATGCTGCGCGCAAGACTCCGTTCAAAGTTCCAATCGCGTTCGGTGGAACGGATCGACGAGCAGCGTGAATGAGCTGAGCCGGTATTCCTGCCGATTTTTTCCAAAGCACACCAAGTATCACACACACACACGCGCGCGCGCGCTCGATATTCACACATGCGCCCCGACACAATTCTTGTATGTACATATTACATAGCGCTAAGCAAATGATAAGTCAATGCTTTTTAATGGCAACGCACTCGCTGCCATGCGGAGAACGTTCCCTCTGGTTCACTCAGCAATACACGTATACACGTACCTCGCGGCACGGAGGACTTGCAATCTAGAGATTAATGTTAGATAAAGACATATACACACGCTCATACACATTCGAGGAGGCATGAAATTACATGAAAATTCGCGAGGAAGTGAGATGCGCTATTAATTCGTTAATTCGGAGAGGTCGCATTTAATTATATCGGAGGCTGAAGGAATCAGCTAAGCTGGCTGGGGGTAACTAATTAAACTACGATTTAAAGCTACTAGTAATTGTAAGGAGTAATTCGCTTACTGTGTGCGTGCGATCCGTGGCAACCCTGAAATCGATTCACCCGTTCACGCGCGCAGACGTACGTACCAGTGCATAATTCGCAATCAAGATCGATCGACCAGTCGACAGACGAGGAACCCACGCGTGCTCACACAGTGTTACGTCCGTTTTTCCATTGTAAACACAGAAAAGCTTAAAAGGTAGAGAAGGCTGGCATTGTACGCATTTGGTCGGACGCGACGGCCGCGAAAAGGGAAAGCCCGCTGAGCCCTCGCGCAATCTCGATCGGCGTATTTTCCAATGGGCTGTCTCATTCACTGCTCACGCGATTCGACTGATGCAGATATCACGAAAAGAGAGCCTGCCATCTCGCTCGTGTCGTCCAGAAATCGTGTCAGCCTTGGCCAAGCATCCGAGTGGTCCGTTAATTGGAAAATGCGCCGACACGCGCTCCCAGCGTTACCATTTTCTTACTGTAATGTAGAGCACCGTGCTCGAGAGGGAGGCGAGTCGAAGGTGGTCGGGCGGCCGCGGGGATGTCGGGGGTGGAATATCTTCCGGAGCGGAGCAAACAGGAAAAGCTCGGTGATAGAGAAGGGCAGGAACCGAGGGGGAGGATGGAGCGCGCCGAGCATTTGACTCTCATCCCCGCAATGCCACTCGCAGATCGGCGGGCACGCGAGCAATGTATGGATCGACATTGTTGTTCCTCCCTTGCGAACAAAGGTAGCACATACCGCGCTTTCCGATGGGGCGCGCCGACGAAAATCTCGTCTGTCGGGCATCGTTCACCAGCTGGCTCTGGGTCGGCGCGTACGCGCGGCGTACACTGCAGGAAAGCCAGGGTGTTTCGCAAGGCGGAGAGGGTGCGAAAGAGAGAGTGGCGCGCTCGAATCGATACAAGTGGCGCAAGACAAACGAACCGAATGCTTTTGCCACCGCGAGATCGATGGAATGTTGTGGCATAGAGCCGTGTGCCGCATTAACGCAAACACCCGGCGAGCGAGACAAGCGTAGGCCTTTAGGCGCGAGCAGCCGGTGAATTCGAATTGTCCTCGCTCTCGCAGAAAGGGCTAGTCGGAAAGGCTGCGGGGCGTGAATCCGCGAGTGCTATTGGAGCGCGCATCCCAATAGAGAGAGAGCGAGCGCGGGCCATGCAACCCCCTGCAACCCCGGAAGCGGCACACCGATCCGATATACCGCAGTTACGCTTTTCCGCCTGCTCTTCTTTTTCCGGCGATTGAAAGCATCGCCTCTAAAAATCCGTCGTCGTCGCGATTGCTGTTGTAAGGGAATTACGCTTTCATTGACGAGCAATACTAATTATTCTAGTGCGGGTCGTCGGGCTTTTCTCGCTGGCGTGGCTGGCTCGCGCGAACCGAGGGCAATCGGTGCGACACCGCTTCCTGGGGTTCAGCCCTAGACAACACCCTTCCCGTTTTCCTTTTCGCAATAGTCGGCGAAACGTAGGATTAATTGTTATATAGGGATGAATTGACGCGCGCGCTCGAGGCGCCACGGAGTACAGTACATATAGTACCATTTTTCTCTTATTATTCGCCGCCGACTCTGTACCACCGCGTTCCGTACTCCGGCGGTTCGGGAGACGTTAATGTTGCATGGACTATCGATTAAACAGGCAACCCCCTGACCTCCTGCTTTTCGGATACCCGTTTCGACTAAGGAGTGCGCTGGTACATCGTGAAACTTATGTTCGGCAGAATCGATTCGAGCTGGAAACTCGCTCGAGTCTAGTAGATACTGGGGGATTAGGGAATATTCGGCAAATTCTCGAGCTCCTAGTGCGCTCTATCGTAGATGTCCATGCAGCATTAGACAGGCGGCTTCAGGAAACGCCGACTTCAATTCAGGATTCGAACTCCCGTCGCGTTAGTGCAAATATTTGATCTAATCCACGTACAAAAGACACCGATCTACATACATACAACACGCACCACGGCGGAACAAGGGGCGTACATTTTAAATGCGAGTATCCTCGCGAAATTATCGAAGCAGGGTGCGGATAACAGTTTCACAGGAAAATCGACCGCAGGCTGGCGCAGCCTCGAAGATAAAGCATACGCGGGACATTCTCCGCATTCACACATTCCAGGAGGCACGCATGCAAATCACGCGACACACGAGACACACACACGCATACACACACTGGTAAACCTTCGATGAAGAAATAATAATTGAATTGTTTTTATGGATTAAGAACAAGTTGTCTGTGATCTACAATAATTAAAAGAATATTTAAATAAGTATTAACAGATTTAAAGGTGAACGATAATGGAGAAGAGCGCGACCGCAATTAGTCGACTCTCTGGCGGAAAGAGCAATTCGTAGACGATAAAGAGCGGGCAAGAGGGACTACGAAACGGGGATTCCCGCGGAATTAGCGTACGCGTAAGAGGAGTCAGAGAGAAGAGAGCGGGAGAGAGGAGAGTCGCTGCGAGTCACAGGAAGGCGGAAAGAGAGTGAGAGAGAGGAAGAGAGAGAGCAATATACATTAGCGTTGCAAAATCATGAATTGGAGGGAGCACGCCGAGTGATACCAGAGATTTATTGCACTAAAAAAATTGTCACTGCAAAGGAATTCTAGGACGAAGTTATGTTAAATGAATGAGATAAATAATTACGAGATAAAGGAATGATTATATATGAGTACCAATAAACGGGACAAAGATATAGATGATTTACAAGGTATGGAGCACGCAACACACACACATCGTGTCTAATGAGAGGGAGGCATAAAAAATCACGTACTATCGCTGTTGTTACTCCGTACTGCAAAATGAGAACCCACGATGTCAAATCGTACCTACTGTGCGTGCTACGTTCGACTAACCGATTAAACAAAAAATTATATATATACATACGATACATGGCACTTGACCGTCGCGGCTAAAAGAGGTACGTAGGATAGATAGATTTAATAGAGGCGCATGAAAAGAAAAAACACCAAAAAATCGTTCCTTCCACCCGCTCCGGCCGTGTATTTGATTATATCGAATTTTAAATATAATCGCATCTCATACTGAAGTTCAGAAGTGAATGCAAAAAGGCAGAAACAAAAAAAAGTAACATGACATACAACAAAACGCTCTGTGAAACTTGTAAGCGCACCACAAAACGCAAAGAAAAACCTAGTACTACTGTCCATCGACCGACCAACAGGCGATTGGATTAAAACAAAACCGAAAAAAAAGGAAATAAATATATATGAAAACAAATATATATATATATTATATATATATATATACATATGCCACGATCACCGAGTAATAAGTTGTTCAAGGAGTGTTGCGAAAGATGTTCGAAGATAATTTTTGTACAGTTTTGGCACACACGAGAACGTGCAACATCGTCGTCTTTATATTTATGTACAACATTCAATTATTATAAATTTTCGATATTATTATAAACTATGATCGATTTCGTGTGAAAGTGTATATGGCTTTTTCTGCGGTTAACAATAAAATGTTGTCGAAGCTTTTTCACCGAGATATATATGCGAGACACGTATATATCTGACTGCAGTTCATTATGATCTCTAAGGGGAATCTGATCGATTTGTGTGGATAATAGTCAAGTCTCAACGAAGCACTTCGATTAACGAGCTTCCGTACGAAGTTAACTTATTCACTCGGATTCCTCTTATTGCATCTTGTATTTTATTCCCTTGCCATCTCGATAATCGTATAGCATTGGACAACTCAACAATTAAGAGTATGGACTGGGATATAGGGCTATCTGTAGGGAACTAACGATTCAAACTCATTTCCCATCATAAGATTTATTTTCAAAGTACATGCGTTAATTTCATCAGCCACAAGTCCATGGATATCGTGATTCTGTAACAGAAAGGTAAGGTTGTCTCACCAACACGTAGTATAAAAGTAACAATGTTTATGAAAAGACATATGATCAGTGGTTGAACGGAAGTTGTCATCTTAAATTCAGGACTCTAGCCAATTGTCATCATTTCATGGAGTTTAACATTAGTGACAAATCTTTATAGATTCAGCTCCAATATCGAACTTACCACTTGAAATCTCCGTGATGTTTTTTACTAGTAGACAAACGGGTTCCTCCAGTACGAAATTCACGACTTCATTCCTCCAAGAAACTGTAAAAAGAAAATCTTGTTTACAAATCTGGTTTATCGTGGTAACAAACGATTGTTAGTTATGGATACTTTGGTCAGAAAAATACACGTTGGGATCCAGGCTTTATCATCAAAAGAATCAGCCCCGAAAGGAATCATCATAACAAATTTTCATTTCGAACTTCGCGTTATGGTATATCATGTCATCTATTTACCTTGTAGTACTGTATCCAACAGCTCAGTCTGAGGATCATCATCGTTCAACTCCCATCGAGTCTGGTACTGTAAATAGAATTTCCTTCGTTACTAACACCATTTATAAAAAGAATGTGTAAAGAAATATTCTAGTCTTTTATCTCAGTCAAGTTTACGTTGGGTTACAGGCTTTATCATCAAAGGACTCAGCCCCGAAAGGAATCATCATAAAATGTAACTCTCTGTAAAATGTGTGAAAGTAAAATGTAATATTCACCTTTCATTCCCAAAGATATATCCTGCATCTCTGTCTTCACCTCCTCCACCTGCAAACATATACATTTTCTCTGTTAGACAGTTCAAATTCGTCAGGACATAATCAATTTGTTCTCTTGCAAAACTACTCAGTACACGTTGAGAAGACAATCATCGACGAGTCTCATTTAAAAACCTTGTCATCATAGATAAAATTAATTCGAAAGATTACGATCGCGAAAAAAGAAAGTAAATCTAGCTACTAATTTCTCGAAAATGTGTAGATCTGGGTCAAGATAAGTGACACGCACCTTGTTGTACAAGGACTATTCCACACTGCACGACGTGGGTAGGGTGTACAAGGACTATTCCATACTGCATGAAGCGGGCAGGGTCCATTTGAATATCAGCTAGTCCAGCATATCGAAAACTATGGAGAAAGAAAAAGTCTGATTAAAATTGATTCACTACATATCATCGATAGCGCTATTACTAGGAAAATGTCAGTATATTGGGACATTAGTTTTCACGGACTGTCAAAATGAGTAAGGAAGATGATCATCACAAGGAATTCAGAATTGAAGAATTGGCATTTCGTTTTGTTAATTGCTGATGTATGTTACAAAATGGAGAATAGAATTAAAGTTAGTTATCTTAATTGAAAACAAGGATTCATTGCAGAAAGGATTATTACTGGGTATAAAACTCACCGTTAAGTTCCGAATATCAAAATTGTCCTTCAGCCAGCAACAGCTACGTGACAGTACATCTGTAACCATAAGAGTAACCATGAGCAACACGATAATTAATCGTTCAGTCGTTGCAAACTCCACTTTACAAATGCGAATGTTAATGGCTCTTAAACTGCAAGTCTTGAATTATCAATTGTTTACCGGATAGTAAACCAAGTATTTTTGATAAACAGAAATTTATCGACAAACACCCCATTTTACTAGAATTGCACTCTATGCGTGGAGTACGTAGAGTACACATATGCGTTTCTTTAGAGTAGAGTCCCTACAAATTGAGATTACACGACGGACGGAAGTTCACGGGGATCGTGTGAACAATCGCGCAAGGGTCAATTTTATTTGGCGGTTCGTAGGTCCCTTTTTAGATGGGATATATCCATCGCGGCATATAGTCAGGTCATAAAATATTGGATTCAGTTTCTAATTCAGCCCAGACTGCAAACAATAGACCCGGACAACCAGTTTACTAAATGCCACGTGCAAAGTGCCCTCGGTTGTCGCAGGTAAAGATCCATAGGGTCTAGGCTGGTAGTCGTAAACACCGGTGACCCCCTCCAAATATGGCGATTGCTTTCGCAGCAACTCAGTCAGTCGCGAGCGGACCATGTAAGTGTGAACATCTCTCCTCAAGTCTTTCAAACTCTTGTCAGTCGTTATCCGCGTTATAATACATAGTGCACGATAGCATACGTAATCAGACAGTGGCAACGATTGCGAAGTGTATTCTTCATTGCGGTAATATATATTTTCTGAAATGGAAATGTACTTTTCACAATATATTATCCGTCGAACTGTTTGGAAATAAGTCAAATGAAATGTCTGAAAGAAATTGTGATTAACGAAATCCCACTGCACTTTCGCAATCTTTGCCACACACCGGCGAACGTCCCACCCGAAGATTATAATAGTTACGCATAATAACAGTTTTACAAGATCTACTCACCTTAGAAATGAAGTGTCAGTGACTAGTGGTTTCAAGTAAGAAAGTGCCTATCTTGTGATTGCTGTGACTCCTCCATTTAAAGACTCTTGATTAACGATCGGTCAGTTTATACAGTGCGTATAACATTCGCGATCGCATATCAATCGCAGCCATTTGATTGAGCAGTGGAAAATCTCTTCAAGAGATTTTTTCGGCAGATCATAGTTTTCCGATAAGTACGCGTGTATCCAGAGCGGGGCAGTTTAATGTTTCGACCAAGTACAGTATACTTTAGTCTTTCGCTTCCGTCTCATATATCCAGCGGTTTACATGCTCCTTTTCGAGCAGAAGTGTCCTTGACGATTCGTTTACGGTTTCCACATGGAATTGTTCATCAGACAAAATCCACTCAGTAGTCGAGTGCACGTGTACCTGATTTGAGTGAAAGGAAGTCGTATTTGCCAAAGGAATGATTTAATTTGGCCAATACAGTTTCATATGTGAACCAGTTCTTAATCAGGTGTCAGTTGGGGGGGAAAGTATAAAGTATGATTTATAACATTAGAGTTATTGTTTCGTTTTCGGATCATTGGATTCATGGGCGCGGTAGTATAGCAGGGATTATTCAGTGGTTCGATAGATTTTCAACAGTTCTACTGCAGATTTCAAGCAAACAAGTGCGCAGTCGTAGCATGAAAATTTCATAGAGAAACTTTGTCGTCCATGTTTTAATGTTGTAGCTTTTCATACGAACAATTAACATTGTTCTCAGTTATTGGATTCCGGTTCACGGGTAGTGAGTGTCTAGATGGCAGTATTAGTAAGTAGGAATTCATGTCAGAATGAAGTCATACGCTTGAAATATAAAATAATAAGCATGTTTAGAGAAAAGAGTACACAAAGGGTTCAGTTTGAGCTGCTCTTTCAATTAGCTTATACCCAAATCATTAAATAGTTTGAGCTTCCCGAAGTCTGAAACAGATTTCTCGAAGCAGCGATGTCTACTTTAAAATTCGTAAAAGCATTGTAGAATCTGTGAGACTAATACAGTGACTATTAGTTTTAATTCATTAGTGGGTATAATCTATACTGAAAGTCATGAGCGGTGTCGTGACCAATTTACAAGTGGCCGGTTTAATCCACACAAACAGCTAAAGTTAAATAAATCATCTCTCCATCTAGAGATATATAGACCTTTATTGATAAAGTTACGTTTTGTCAGTAAAGTTCCTTCACATATGATTCGAGTAACAATCAGAAAGCAGACTTACTCTGCTTGCATACGTCTTACTCTAATAATTACTGTACAAAGCTTTTTTTAAAGTAATAAAGAGTCTGTATGTAGTTGTCGTTTAGTGTTCCATAATGGTGAGATTACACCATCAGCTAAAATCGCACATATGGATAACCATAATGCTACTACAGAGCACGAATAGTTGTCTGATGCACAGACGTTTTTAATTATTATTCACTCCCTCTCATCCTCTACGTAGAAAGATAAATACAAGTTGAGTTCAGTCGAGGTGTGATATTCATAGGTCAATCGCTTATAACTAAAGAAACCGAAGAAATTTGTTTCCTCATGAATAAAATGTAAAGCAGGTCTACCATCAAAATAGAGCAGACGTATTTTCGCTCATAGAAATCTTCTTATCAGTCGGATAAAACGGCGACGGGCATTGCGATAGTCAAAAGAGATAGTCGTACATACGTGCAGTATTGGCAAAAAGCCTGTTCAGTCACGTAGTGTTCCGTGGTCATATGTACCATCATACGCGGAACAAAAGAAGGAAGTGATGATTTCTGTCAAAATCCCTAATTGACAATAGATATACTTCAGTGATACGTCAAGATATGATGGTGAGAATGTTATGGTGCATGATGGATTAGTCGTATCTGCGGCGTCCTCTACTGGATTACAGTCTTTAGAAACTAACATAAATCCCACATACTTAAAATTAGAAATGAACGTTTTGTTTTTTCAATTGCACTAAAACTAGCAATGGCGGGGGTATCCTTTTTTGGTAATGTCTCTTGCGAGACTTCGACTTACGTGTTTCTCAATGATGGTAAGGAAATAACCCCCCTCCCCCACCCTCTCTCCATCTCTCCATTGACCAAACAGATCGCGATCACAGGCTTCAGGTGTTGAGAAATAATTTACGCGTGTTCTCGTAGTCAGATCCGCCTTACAAATAACTCCCCCGTTAAGATTGTTCAAGCCAATACCAACAGAGTGCCAGACAAAACTGGGCGCCGAAGAGGCATGGAAAAATATCCGAAGAGTAAGGACCCGCGATTTACGAGAACGCTATGTAAGCATTCGCTGAGTATCAGATTGCAAAGAGGTAATACTGTGCAGTTTTTTAGTAACGTCTCCTTTTGTTAGGATAATCGTCTTGCCGATTCCGATCGTTTCCACCCTGCCAACGACCACCTCCACCGGAACCACCGCGGCTAGCATTCATGTTACCCATGTCCACCCTCATGTCCATCAGGTCCATAATCGGACCGCGATCGTCATTGTAACCCCCGCGATTCCCACGATCCATGTTATTATAAGCATCCATAAAGGACTTCGGATCCTAAGTTCGTAATTCGAAAATCGCATAAAAAGGCGCATTCGATCAAAATCGAGTTCAAGGTATGCACGATATGTGTTTTTGTTACGGCGTTTTGTAGGTTTTGGATGTACCGTAAATACATTTCACGGTTCAGGGCGACCATCCATGTTTGACAGCAGCACACAGGTCATCGTCAATTTTCGTCAAATCACATAGAAAAGAAAGGGGAAAATACAATGTTAGACGTTGCTGGTATTATGTAGCATCGGGGTGCGTGAGAAAAGCACGCGCTAAAATAATAGAAACGGTGTACACTTTATCACTAGGTCACTCATTTCGAGCTATACCATTCGATATCAATTAGTACTATCAGACCAAGTAAATGCCCAACGCAAACGGGGTCCTGACACACTGTGGTCACTTATGATACCTATCAGAAGTAAAGTTCCTTCAATCATAATCCGTGATTAAATTTCAGATAATACTAACAAGGTATCCCGTACATGAATTTTACTGTTAATTAGGGTCAAGGTTTTAAAAAGCAGTTCGCTTTCAAAACCATGATTGGGAAATAAAGTAAAATCCAGCATGATAGGAATGTAGCATGTTCTTGGCATAAATGTTTTAGGTAGTGCGCTCACGGTAGTATACGTATATTCGCTATCACACTTGGCGAAAGCAGTCCCTTTCATAGACACCCCTAGTGGAATACACATTGAGTGTCCACGGTTTAGTAGCCACCCCATCGAGACATAAGAAACATAATTTTGTAGAATCTCGAAGTGGAAATACTGCTCCAGGTTGTGTAGAGACGTGATCAAGGTCTTTAGACGTACCATCACAGTATTTCCACGGCAGATCCAGATTAAGTTTAGATGTCAGTAATAAAGCGAACAGAACTTGGCCAGTATCCGGGAATACAATTGCCGCGATATTTGGGGGGTATTTTTTGTTAGCATAATTTGTGCCTGCCTAAATCAGTGCCAGATTATAGAATGCATAACCCTACAGATTTCAACAACTATCTGCTCTAGTATTTCGATATGTTTGGTTTAGCATGAATATTATAAACGAGTGAATGTTTTCAGTATGCCTGATAACATCACAACAGTTTGAGAATGACTTATCATATTTGTGCTAATGTCTGGTTGGGCATTTCTTGGTCGAAAATGTATCAAATTACTACGGAACTTTGGAAATTCAAGGAACAGTACTTATTCTGTTAGATTAAACCAAAAACAATTCTGAATAAAGCGTAAATATACATCAAACATACGAGAGAAAAACTTCACAGTTCCATAGTAAACGACACATGAAATCCTTACAACAACTATAGAAAGTAGGAACAGAGCCTCATGTCTGCAAGCATATGGAGAAAGCAATATAGCATTTCATAGTGTTCTTCGCAGTCTCTGCTAGTGAGTAAAATTAAATTAGGAATCCTCTGAAGCTGAAATTGCATAAAGTATTCCAAGATATCTAGTATGCGAATTATTTCAGCCTATTCACTAATTCACAGTAATTCCTATTGTGGTTTAATGGTTCGGTCCCGTGATTTAGGGTATCGTTTTATAGTAGAACATGTATTAGATTTCATAGAGAATGCGTCAAATGGACAAGACGGTCCATCAGAGTCATCGCATTTGGTGATTAATGAGTGCATATCCATATCGTATGTAACACTGTTAACTGCAGTGAGTTCAAGTAAACCCAGTAACTATTCGTGGCAGTATCAGTTCGAAGTCAGACGTAATCAAACGGGCCTATACACAGACACCGCAGTACCTTTCCAGTTTTACACCCACCCGAAATTAATAGTAGTTCATATATCGGTATGATTACAATCGTAATAATTTGCATTGCACAGAGTTAAAACGTATGATGCGATACGCATCAAATATTCAAGTGGCTTGCATAATTATATGTAGATCACGAGAACCCTTATTATTAGCGCCCAATGTGGACATTAACATTCACTTGTCGGAATGTAGTGTATGCATGCGCTCTCAAGTACCCCAACTCATTTAAGATGAATTGTCGATAGGTTCGACCAGTCTAATATATATTTGAGAGCATGTGAATTAGATGCTTTGTTCAATAACTGCTGGTGTATGCTCATTGAATTCTCCATATGTTATGGCCTAAGATTTCATATTCGAAATTTTCAAGCTTGTGCAAATAGAGGAGCAAAAACTTAAGTGACATCTATGTTGCAGACATTATAGCTCTGCAATACTGGAAAGCATGCTTTATGGGAATATTCGAGAACCCACACGCTTTTCTTTTCAGCAGAATAAGTATCACTCTCACTCATGCAAAAAAGTAGTTTAAATCGTTCTAGCCAAAAGTTCCTTGCCCATGGCACCACTTTGTGTAGCGTCAGCGAACAAGTTGGGATAACGAAAAATCAAATGAAAATGTTTCAGAAAATAATACGTAAATGTGTTATGACATAGAAAGTTAAATAGTAGTCAATAAAACGGATACATTACCACTGGCATACTGCTTCCACCTGTAACACAGAATTATGCAGAATAATTAGAGACGTGAATCTTAGGTGGGGCATTGTGATGGGAAATGTTTAGCATCGTGACTGAAACTTACCGTCAGGTTGGCCATATCCATCACGGTCACTATTACTAACGGAATCATAGTTCTTGCTTGTGAGTCCGCCGCCGCCGCCACCGCCACCACCGCCGCTTCCTCTCATGGCTTGTTCCTTTAAATAGAAACGGTAACGCTTAACATTATTGCGACATTATTGATAATCGAATTATCAAAATCAAGCCCACACCAACAGCTTTTTGATTTCATGTGCCTGCATATTAAATGTACTAAGACGAAAAGTAAATTCATATGATGCGCGCAGATAACATTGTTCTACACGTATTGCTGTAAGACATCTACTGTAAAGTACAAGACAATATCACATGCAGTTTACGGAATTATTCATTCAATAATAATACTCTCATAGAGGTTCATAGTCATCTTAGTGTGGTGCTAATTACCTTTTGATTCTCGCGCTTTAAAACAGCAAAACCGCATGAAAACAAATATATGACAAGGATTCAGGTACACTGATCGTATTTAGCGTCTCGCCAGCAAATGCTCGCGCTCGATGTGAAGTCGAATGTTATCGTATACATACCTGCATGAACAAGTTGTTCTCCTGCTGACGCCTATGCAGTTCTTCTTCCTGCCTCCTAATGCGCATGGCCATCTCTTCTTGTTGCCGCCTTCTGAGCTCCTCTTCGCGCGTCCTTTGTTCTTCCGCTTGCCGTTCCTTCATCTCCCATTCCCTCTTCTGCCTTTCACGGTCGGCTTCACGCATACGCAATTCTGTAATACATAAGTAGCAGCATACATTAGATTGGAACCGTTAACATTTCTGGGAGAGGGGAAAATGTACGAAGAATAAATACATACGTTCTCTCAGCAATTCGGTTTCGTGTTCGTATCTTGCGAATTCCATCTGGGCTTCCAACTTTTCTTCTTCCATGGCCATTTCTCTCTTGAGGGCTTCTTCCTTCTGTTTGTACAATTCGTGAAGTTGCTTCCACCTCGTGCCATATTCGTGTTCGAAGCTACCGAGTTGAGCGAATCTTGGACCAATATCGCGCGCTTTGAAGAACTCGGGGTTCTTGCGTGGCAGGTTCTTGTCCGGATAACCATCAACATCGTCCTGCTGTTCAAATGGTTCAACCACCACAGGTCGGAGGGAGCTGGAATTACAAAGTCTGTGCATTCGAGTTTTTGAAAGTCTGTTTTAATTGATTAGTCTAATAGATTTGTGTTCCTCTTTTACGGCACACAGAGAAGGAGATAGCCTTCAACCATGCTTCCTATGGGAACGTCTTTACTCTTCCCCAATTTTAGATAACTAGCACTCATTGGTCAATAATGACTTCAACAAGCGTGGCGTCGGGGTAACGTGAATTAAAACAATATCTGAGAAACTTACGCAGTCAAGAAGTAGCATCCGTCTGTGCATTTCCTCAAAGCCAGCTGTGCTGATGGTTTTCTACAATACTCGACGATACCTTCGCCGGTACTCTTTCCTCTGTCATCGACAACGACGATTGCCCGTTCAATTTCACCGAATACGCTGAACGATTTTTCTAGCAGCTCGTTGGATACCCAAGGGGTAAGATTCTTAACTTTGATTGTGGACGAATGTGGGGCAAATCGAACTTTCAACGCGCGTCCTTTGCGCATAGTGCCATCCAGTTCGTGCTTCGCTTTCTCTGCATTGACTCTGTAATCCTAAAGAACATTCCATGTTAATTACATAGCTCCCAATTTAATTCAAATACTGAGTATAAACAGTTTTATCATATGCAAATATGCAGCCAAATTAATCTTATCACATTTTGATCAAACGGTAATTATTTTAATCATTTGTATTTCAAGCACCATCAGTAATTTAACTAGATTTGTACATGTGTCTTACCATCCTCAGAAAAGCGAAGTTCTTTTCTTTATTTACAAAGAGTTCCGATATGTCACCATATTGTTGGAACATCTGCTGTATCTCGTCGTCGGTGACGTCATTGGTCAGGTTTCCAATGTATAAGCGGTTGCGACCACTGAACTTCTTTTCAGTTGTGTCTTGGGTGGGCAGCTCGTGTGTCGGGCCACCGATCGACATAATACGCTCCATTACACGATCCTGATTGTGGATAATATTGAGTTAGAATCGGTGTAATAATGGTATGGTGCTTTTAGCATTTGTTGGATATCAGAGAAATCTTACATCTTGCGATCTGTTGACCATCGATCTATCGAGTCCTCCGCGGCCTCCTCTTCCGCCACGCATTCCACCGCCACGGCCCATGCCGCCGCCCATGCCTCCCATGCCGCCACCCATACCGCCTCCCATTCCACCGCCCATGCCGCCGCCACCCATGTTTTCCGACATGGTGTTGTCCATGCCTCCGTCCATGGATTCACTCATCTTCATCTACGGAAATCATATAAATTCATATATTTAATCAAACGCATTTTGTGTATAACGCGTATATAGAACAGGAAGCGTATTTCAGTGATAATTGAGGTCGAGTTAATTCAGAAGTAGTTTACAATCCACGTGCTGACCACGCGGCTGTTTTTGACCCGCCATTTTGTGGGTAATTGCGCCATTTTGTATGCACGTTTGACGAAAATCAATGACCGATAAAAACTCCTTGTAGCAACGTTTATTTAAAGTTCGTTTACGTCAGAGTTTGAGATAAGCTTTATTTCTGCAGCATAAGCAGTATCTAGCGGACAAACCAACGATTATAGAGATATCGCGACTTCGTTTCCTACATAAAACCATTATCTGAATTATACCTAAAATTGTATGCTACGCGAAGTACTAAATGGCCTTGCGCTCGAAAATCGTTATCGCGCTTGCTTACGAATGCAAAAAAAACAGTTGGACGCCGGTACTAATATTACGCATCACCCTCCAAAGAAAATGGCGTCGTTTGGAATAGAAGAGCGGCGTCGTGGCCGATATATGCAGAACTTTGGATTTCATGAAGCCAATGAATGTTTCTTACCGGGGGTCCATCGTTGTTTCGTCCACCGCCTCCCATTCCGCCGCCGCGTCCACCGGAGAAGCGCGTGCCTCCTTTTCGTCCACGCGGTCCCCGATTTCCGCCGCCCGGCGGATTTCGTTCTCGTGGATTTTCATTTGTGTTCTCGACCGGTGTGGCCTGCTGCTCGACCTTCGGCGCTACGTTTTCCGTGCCGGCCATCCTCGCACCGAGAACTCGGGAGATTCTTGCCAATCCAACGCGCGTTACGAGAGCGTGGCTAACTCCCGCGAACGAAGTAGATTTCTCCTGCTCTCCCTATGGCCGGGATGAGGCGCGCGTCCACTATGGTGTCCCACAACGAAGAGAGCGAGAACGCGACGCCGGACTTCCACTAAAGCTGCCCCAAGCTGGATAACTAGCGCCATCTATTTCTTCTTCATTTCGGTCGCAATGCATTATGGGCCCTGCACGCTTACAACATGATTGGTCGATTGCTCCAATCTACTTGCCGATCGCGATTTTTATATTCCATTCAACTTCCTTTAAAAGATGGAATTCTCTTCTGAATACAATCGATAATTAACTGGACCCTCGGTACTATTTTCATTTCGATATAACGTGCGAGAATTAAACCGATCTTCCGGACTCTCAAGTTTGCCAGCTTGTGACGTTACGTGTCCTCACTGGTCCACTTCGAAGGGGAAGGGCCTGTCGCTTTTGGCGGCAATTCTGAGAGCCCGATTCTCTCGTCCGTCAAGAGTGTCAAGACGAACAAAAGAATGACAAGGATAAACGTAACTTTTCGGCCGTCAAAATGATTACTAAGAGAAAATCGTCCTGAGGAATCCATCCAGAAGCAAAAGGATAGGAGTAACGCGTTGGAGGAGTTGGGCAGTTGGAGCTACGCAAGTTGGTATATTGCAAATTTTACGAATCTCGCGATTCTAGTATTATTAAACTGTCACAGGATACTCCGATGCGTATTTGCTATCTTCTTCTAGAAATTGCAAACGCGCAGCTTGACGTTTCTACGTCGGAGTCAAGCTTATCTATATAGTTCCTCGCAAACATATATAAACGTATTCGTTGCGTCTGTTTACCAGTTTGTCGAAAGTGGTACACTAGCGTGTACGAAGCTTCGAGAGCAGTGCTAAATCACAAGTGTAAAGTGACAGTCCATTGAAATCAGTTATTCTTCCTTGACGTAGCCATTGATTAACATTCCTATTCCCTTGCAGATTAGCATCGGAGTGACTCGAAATTTAAAAGATGTTGTTGGCTCGTGTTTGCCGGGCAGGCTATACGCCTAGATTAACCTCACTTCTGAAGGCCCCAGTTGTTCCGAGACCACTTCTCCCACAAATTAATCCCACGAGATTAAATGCCACCGGCGGTCGCAGTGCGTTTAGGGTCAGGTCAAGAGTGGTCGAAAAACCGGCGATCAAATGGAACGAACAAGGTAATTGACACGAATGAAATTGTCCCTGCAATATGATGCAATTGACGAGTGGAAGTTCATAATGCTTGCAAGATTATTGCAAAAGTTTCATGGTTCGCGATGTCCTACTAGAGTTTTGCGAATTGCACACTTCTTTATTTTTTCCTTTGTTATTAAGGACATTTATTTCCTTCAATGAGTGTTGGAGATACATAGGATGATTATGTAAAGACATTTAGTGATGATTCAGGCATCGCGTATATATTCAAATGGTCTTCTCAATATGTAAAGTCCTGGTATGCATTTTCTTTCAAGCTTACTCTCTGGGGCAAAAGGCTACGATGGGAGGTACACTGTTAGGAGCAGGAGCTTTGGCTTATTATGGCCTTGGATTGTCTCATCAACCAGGAATAATAGATAAATCTGGGTACGGTAATTGATTAAGGTAGATATTGTGAAATTCTGCTATTATCATTAAAAGGCTATATTGTCTCTTTCAGATTTTGGCCTCAATATGTGAGAGACCGTGTCAAGAGTATATACCAATATATTGGTGGTAGTTTGGCCATAACAGCTGGTGCAACAATGTTGGCCATACGTAGCCCAACTGTTATGAGACTTGTAATGGCACAAGGAATTGGGGCATTCGTGGTACAGATTGGAGTACTTATGGGCAGCTTGATCCTTCTACAATCTTTGCCTTACAAAGAAGGATTTGGTACCAAGCAACTTGCATGGATGGGATGTTGCGGGCTTATGGGATCAATGGTGGCTCCAATATGTGCTTTTGGAGGTCCTGCTGTGGCAAAAGCACTGATCATGACTGCAGGAGCAGTAGGAGGATTAACTGCAATCGCACTCTGTGCTCCAGATAGAAAGTTCTTGACCTGGGGCGGACCACTTGGTCTTGGTCTTGGTGCTGTTTTCACCGCTAGTTTGGTTGCACCATTCACATCACCCCTTGGTGCAGTTGGAGCCTCCCTATATTCCATAAGTTTATATGGGGGTCTATTGCTGTTTAGTGCATTCCTTTTATACGACACTCAAAAGGCTGTAACACAGGCAGAACAATACCCCACATATCCATTTGATGGAGGGAGACCGTTCGATCCGATTAATGCGTAAGTTTCATAGACATTACAATCATATTTCAAGGAAACCCAGCATTTTCAATTGAATGATATTCTTTCAGCGCTATGTCAATCTACCTCGATATCTTGAACATCTTTGTGAGGCTCGTTGATCATCAAAGAAGAAGATAAGATGGAAGCTTCATTGATTATACAATCGAGGTAGATGTTATATTAACATCATTACTGGTTGGGGTGTGTCATAGCGTGAAGTTAATATAAATGCATAATTTTAATTAAAAAAATCACGAACTAAGTTCATGCCTTATTTCTCCCTCAATTGGCAACTTGTAAAACCTAGAAAATGCTCTTAGGTCTCAAATAAAGATAATACAGATCGGCGATAAATGCACTTTATTGTCGTCATTCATTCCTATTACTTGAGAATCGGAACTTCGCGTTCGGCCGACTAGACATGCAGTCCAACAGTTTGTTCTCGCATTGGTTTTCTCGTGCACACAACTATCGATCAAATAGTCAATATAGTGTTTCATTCTCTTACGAGATTTATTTACTTTCTCTGAATAGATAAAGAGTTGTACACTTAATTAAGGAACCCGCTCGAAAAGATGAGGCGGGTACGAGTTAAGACATGATGGCTTCACAGATGGTTTTGCGCACGCGGTAGTTGATATTGTGCGCAATGCTAACTGAAACAATACATGAAAGCGACGAGGTTCGTGTAACTTACGAAAGAAGTGTACTTTAATGCGTGAGTAAGCTTTTAAGTTGCATCGACCATCCAAACGCACGGATTCAAGACTTCGGATAGTTGAAAAATATAAGTCCGTTTGGTTTGGATAATAAGGAATGCCTATGAAATGATAAATAAGTATCGGTGTGTGTGTGTGTGTGTACGCATCTATAAGTGCTGTTTATGTGCGCACCAGAATCTTGAAAATATAGATGATCCAAGATCTCGATATCTCGAAGTCCCTAAATGGAAGAGCACCTTGAATCGAATATAATTAAAGTCTTAAACATTTACACAGTCCGACTTCGCGGCGGCGGCTGAAACAGAATGCCTCCTCAGGTATCCGGCGAATAATTGCCTGGCTTGATTGAGCACTCGGATCACATTGTGTCGGCGAACCATCTTGTCAAAGTGCATCGCCATTTCATTATAATCCATCTGATTGCGCATAACAAAGTCTCGGTGCTGCAGAAGAAGCGTGATGCACAGGAACATAAGGAAGGGATTACCCCCTCCAAATTCACCCGGCGGAGGTAGAGGATTATCCCCCAGTTGGTCTTCACAAGTACCCGCCGGTATTAGGTTCGTAAGCTCAGTCGCTTCCTCGCACTGTTCCTGTGACGACGGCTTCACTGGGCTCTCGAGTACCACAGCATTTTGATTCCAGTTTTCCGTTTCCTCACTATCCGACACGGATTCCGACTTGCTGTGAATTTTAAAGGTCAGTATCTAAAACTTGCACTTCATTTTGCCAAGTATTCAAAGAGAACTTAAACTTACCTAGTCGTACGCTTAAGTAATCTAATTGGTGTAACGGATTTCACACCGTTTTGATCTTCCATTATTTCCCCATCGTACTCTAATTCCGCCTGCTCGTCAGGAGTGGTAGGTTGATGTTTTTGTTGTAGCGTGTGAAGAGGATTCTCCCAGACGAACACATCTGCCGCGGGGCTACACCTCGCGAGCTCAGTTTCCGTCTCGCTTTCGGTTAGTTCACTTTCCCGCTTTGATAACAAGCAATCGCACTGCTGATCACTAGGCGGTGATGGCCCAAACACCTGGCGATCCAACGATTCTAATTCCAATCTTAGTTCCCTTGTCATAGAAGTAGTCATGGGGAAAAAATCTGTTGCATCGTCCGGCGAAATCGGTTCATCCCTTAGAACCCTAATAACTCCACTCTCACTTGACACGCGCCTGTAATAAATTCGAGTCCTATTTTTTTTTAAAGTAACTTCCTTCTACCTGGGATTTAAGCGACCGACCGCTGTAGACTCACCTTAGTTCGGGCTCCGCATCGGAGGGGGTAACCTTACTACGGTTTAGGCTAGTGAAGTTTAAGAATTCGTTCAAATTTTTGACTACCCGGGCACATTTTTTCTCTACAGGATCGCCCAATTCACCATTCTTATTCTGGTCCTTGCCGGGCACGTTGAGTCGCTCTCTCAGCTCCGCCAGACTGGCGCGTTTCGATTTACCAGACAATGAATCAGTACTTAGGCACTTTTCTGTCGATTCCGTGTTGCGCCGATTCTTGGCCGACGTGAGATCATTCTCCGGCTCGGAAAACGTCTCGTAAGGCGAAGTCGACCTATAAAGTAGAGGGATAAAGGACTTTCCGTACGAAATAGGCACTTTGCATCAACTTCACCGTGTACCTTTTCGAGTCACCATTGCTTTCCGACGTCGGTGGGATCACATGGTCTTCCGCGCTCAAATTTCTTCTCTTGCCAGTCGCAGCAATACACGCGGAGGAACTTTGCCGTCGAATCGCGCAGACTTTTGTATAAGCATTCTCACGAATGTGCTTCACATTGGGACTGGGTGGCGGCGAGGGAGGTGGAAAAGGTATTTCGGCGAGACTCAGTTCGCCATCCGGAGGTGAGGCAGGCAGTGCGGCCCAGAGTACCTCGAGCATCCTAAGAGCATCCTCGAGGGCAAACTCGCGCTTCATCTCTAGTAACAGCCACCGATAGCAGAAGAGCAAGTCGTCAGCCTGGTGAGACTTTAAGTATGCATAAAAGTCAGGGTCATAGTGTTGGAGACCTGAGAGAAAATGGACGCGTGAGCTTCAACACGTTTGCTAAATGCCATTTCTGAAGCCTGCTCTGTACCTTCAGCCAAGTGAGCAAACTTTGTCGTCATCGCAATGCCGTCGAGCATGAAGTTGTCCTTTAGCCGTCTCATCAGGGCGCTGAGGCATATGTACGCTTGCGCCTCGTCTCGCATTGTCACCAGCAGAGGCGAAGCAAGATCGCTCATGCCTTGACAGTAACTTACACTAGGATGATTTAGAGCGTACGTCGTTAGAATGTTGAAGAGACTCGCGGTGTTCTGGTTATCGTCTGAGCCTCCATAGAACTTGTGGTGCCTATCCGTCCTCAGGACGTCCTTACGCACCATGCTGGTCACATACGCCAAGTCCCCGACGTTCTGTCCTTTCTGCACAAGACCTTTCCATCGCTCCCTCAGATTCTGATATTCCTGAGATTTTCTCTTCATGTAGTCCATCCTCTCACGACCAGACATGCCTTCCGGATAGACGTTGAGAATGTGCTTCCAGACCACTTTGCGCAGACTGGGCTCGATGCCGCCGAAGTATATAACAGCCCTTAACTCTTTCGAGTGGATCACTTGGCCGATCGGATCTAAGAAACGACGGAATTCCGCATCGGTCAACGGCGGTCTTGGCGGCTGAGCAGTTTGCTGGTGTGAGAACTCCTCGCCCAAGTTACCCAGAGCACGCTGAACCAAGCTCAGCGTCCTTTCCATCTATAATAAATCAGATATGTTCTCCAAAAGCTTTCCGACTTCGGCCAATCGAGTAACTGGAATTCCTTCCTTACTAGTACAGTTCGAGTGAATCTGAATGTCAGGCGCAAGGAATACAGGAAAAAGTTTAGCACTCGCCTTATTCATGATGAGACCAGGTAACTTGGGCGTCCTATACGGAAACCCGGTTTCTTGTTGTCGTGTTGCCACTTCCTGTGCATTCTGTTCCCAGTAACACTCGCAGTCGCCCGACTCACCGAACGGCTTCAGATTCACCTGGAGGTAGAGATACGGCTCCGAGGCGCTGAAATCCAATATTATCGCTTACCGTTTCAAAGTCCCGCAGCAAGCATTATCTCCTGGCCGCGATAGACCTATCTAACTCCTTACCTGATGAACGCCGCGTCCAGGTCCCAGTCGGAAAGCAGGAACAAGTACGTCTCCGAGCCGTAGTCGTCTATCGCTCGATATGACACCGTGAACTCTCTAAAGCATGACAATAGTTCAATATTCCTATGAGGTCATACCATAAAGTTCTCATTGTGATTTCTCATTATTTTAAAGCTTGTCGGACTCTCTCTCCTCAAGCTATACTCGCAGTTTAAAGAAGCCGAAGGAGAAAGTCGAGCGGATAAGCGTTGGCGAACTTAAAAATAAGTCGGGCAACGAACGAGGGGACGAATTTCTTAGAGGGCAAGCCGAGCACGTTGTTTACAGTTTACAGTCTGAGTGCCGAGCGAAAGCTGCTCGATGTTTCATATCAGTATAACACGGCGGATCGCTCTCTTTGTTCCCCGATTCGCGGTGCCCTCGGCGATGGAGTAGAGTCATTGTCATTCTAGTAATTATAGCCACGGGTACGCTCACCCTTTGATGTCGAATGCCTTGATAAGGATGCTCTGCAGCACTTCGATCGACGTTATCTGCGGATCCACGCTGAACTTGCGGTACTCCGGCTGGTGCCTGGTCTCGCATTTCTGCATTGCAAGAAAAAGCTCGGATAGTCTCGTCAGGGTAATTTTATGAGACTGTATTGGTACATTGATACGAGCGCGTCATCCTTATCGTCTATTTAGCGGAATGTCGGGATTCCGCCGATAAAAGGGCTTCGCTTGGACCGTTGAGAGATTGCAGATACCAGTGCAGTGATGTATCGCGGCCAGATATCAATGCACTTCATTTGATCTCTGTTTGATCCTCGAGTTGCCTCGATAACGAGCAAACATCCACTCGTGCATTTAACCGTGAGCTTTTAAAACCGACCACTCTGCCGTTTTCCATCGAGAGCCTATCACATTATACTTAACAGGAGTTTGAAAAGTTTCAAAAGTCGAACTCTAGTGTTACTTATAACAACAATAGTTCCCTATAGTACAGCAGATGTAGATCGTACAGCAGGTAGTAAAAGTTGGAAAAAAGGTGTCGGAACACCATTTCCATTTAATTCCACAACAAAGGTCTATCGGGGACATTCGTAATGCGTCTCTGGGGCGACGAGTCGCTCCAGGCATTAGTGGCAGGCGCTAAGCCGACAAAAGCTTCCCAACTGGGTGGAAAGCAGCAGGAATTCGCTCGATTATTCCGCGCGGCTCAAACACCGCGAGGAATCTACGCCCTGAAACGCTTGGCGCATTACGGTATCCTCCGCAATTGATTTTCTTAATCTCCCGAAGACCGCGCGCCACCCAAACACCATCGCATGTTTCGTGGGCGCGGAGGGGAGGAAACCGTGGGGGGCAAATTGATGGCTCTCGAACTTGTTCCTCGAGTGCGCGCTCGGCCAGCATTTGCAATGATCGCTTACGTAATAATGAGCACGCTTTCCACTTTCGGCAATGGTGGCCCGGTGGCGAGAGCCACGTAATGAGGGGAAGGCCTGGCAGCTTTCCTCGTTGGGTTTCAAAGCTGCATTATGCAAACTCTGACCGACATCCGCCCCGTCGTGCCTTCCGCGCTCTAATCCTCGGTGCACCCTGCTAATCGAAGGCCCAGTCTCGCGTCGAAAGGAACAGATGCCACTCGTCTCTTTAACGCTTGCCTTATTAGTTAGATCAGTTCGCCTCGTGGAAAGTTTGCAATATAGTTTGCAAAAGAGAGAATTTAAAAAATATTACAAGTAGGTGCAGTGGAATTAATTAGCTAGAGTGACTTGGAATATAAATAAAATGGGACTCGTTGAAAGGCTAAATGAAGAGCAAGTCAATTTCCTCCCTCGCTTTTCCCCGCTTTCCCGGGATGTTGAACCGCGAGGAGTATCCTCCGCCGCTCAAGTAGGAGCTCCCGGAAGCATGCAATAATTCTTGTGGAAAATCGGCCTTTGCCGACGCGCAAGACTCTCCGCGAGTAATTCGCCACTCTTAATGACCCGTCGCCGGTATTAGCAGCTCTCACACATACACGTCGCGTTGCAAGTGGGCACGGATCAATATACACGCCGAATTTCGCCTGCACGTGGAACCGCGAGCGCACACATCTCCCCGAGCGCAGTCCAACGTGAAATATCCATTTGGCGTATGAGGTCCTTCGAGCTTTAGTGCACCTGGGATATAAGTTTGAAGTATACTCGACACCGGCGCGTCCCTCAAACGAAACTTTGCCCACGATCTCCCATGTGGGAAGATGTGCCGGGGAGAAACGCGCTACTTCTTTCGTTCCCTTGGCACGATTGGCCATGCATTTAGAGGTTCTTCGCGAGTTGGCGAATTATAATTTGCAAAGTTCAACAACTGGACGAGGCTGCGGTACGAAGACCGATGAGTCAGAGCACTTGAAGGAGTATTCGCTGTTTTGCAGGCTGATACGATGATCTAACGCTTCGCTATCATGACGTTTGAAATATTGTGTTTGATTGCCGAGTGGACTGCTGTTTCTTTCCACATTCCCGGCCTTCGGCGGCCGGCGAGTGCTACTTTCAGCGCCTTCTTTTCCTCGGGACATTTCGCTCCAGTTCCTCCGTACTTATAGTAATTAGCCTCCAGCGAAACTTGGGCTACTAGAATTACGCTCGTAAAAGCCGAGTGATTTAAAGTATCGATAAAGTTGTTGCAACTAGTGGGTAATTAGTTTTGATTGCGGATGCAATACTCCGCCGGCGATAAGTCGTGTGACGCTGATTAGTAGTCTGTGCGGTAATTCCTTTTTAAAATCGACATTTCATAGTTATATATCTCTGCCGTCGCCCTGTCTACCGTGCCATTTATTCTCGAGGTGCTTACAATTAGTTTGGAGAGAAAGTCTCGGAGCTCGCATGCCGCCAGTAATAAGCTTCCGTGTGTAATTATAAATATCGATTGACGTGTAATCGATGCGCTGCCACGCCGTCTGCCCGTCAGATATCTCGGCAGTCTAATTAAAATCGCGAGGTAAAGGGCAGCAGCTTTTGATGAGGTTCGCGTGACACGTCTTTTCTGAATCACTCCAGCGGAGAGCTTTGATTACTACAATGCGAACCAGTCGTTCGACATACTCCCAGCTTTCGCGCAACACTTGCCGCTACTCGTACACCGAGTTTTCGTTTCTTCTGCTTTTTAGTGGCTTAGTTTCACGGGTCTGACCTTGTTCGCGAGTCGCCGTCGATAAGGATTAGACGCTATACATATGTATACTGGCGGAAATGCGTAGCCCGCGCGAACTTCTGTCCTGATAACTCCATCAGAATCGAGCAGCTGCAGCGAGTGTGTGAGTCAGGTGCGCAGGGGAAAGCAGGTACATAGATTAGCCGTACACGATATTCCAAGGCGTGAAAGCGATTGGGCCAAGGGTCGGGCCTGCAGGTTTAATCAGTTTCGACTGTTGATGTCGTAAAGATATAACCTCGGCGGATTACGAGCCGGAATTGAGGACACTTCCGCCGAGGCGGCATAAATCCTTATCAATCAAGGAGACTGGAGTAGAGGTTTATCTGGGACGTCTGTAATCCAGTACAAGGGTACTCAGGTATAAGAGCGTTAGGGTTCTAATCTCCGGGGAGTAATATAGGGCGGTAGTTGGGCTCTTTGAGGTCAGTCGTTTTCCGAATCGTTGAGAGGAAGGTTCCGGGTGACGTAAAAGAAAAAGAAGAGTTTTCGGATGAAGAATTTTCCATACCTTCACTTTGACCCGCACGGCCTCCCTGGGGCAGCCAAACATGTTTGACATGGAAAGAGGCTCTCGCTCAGCTGT
Source organism: Crossocerus cetratus (assembly GCA_963675795.1). NCBI lineage: Eukaryota > Metazoa > Arthropoda > Insecta > Hymenoptera > Crabronidae > Crossocerus > Crossocerus cetratus. Next base: position 19,640,542 of record OY776665.1, on the reverse strand, counting down.
ACTGGTGAGGGCTGGCCGAGAGCTCAGAGGAGCTCGAGGCCCGTCAGAAGGCTCTGGCTCTTCGTCGACGTGCTTTTCTGCGAGCGAGTCGACATTCTCGCGCGGCTGCAGCGGGCGGCGGGCACGACATGCGATGCCAATTGCACGGGAGACCCGACGCGCAAGGTTAATACCTTCTCGCCGTCGAGACTCGGCCACAATTCCAGCCAGGCCAGCTGGCGGCGCAGAGCATCCCCGCGTCAAACTCCCACTCACCACCGAGAACTCTCATTCGAATCGCAGACAGCGCGCAGCGAGAGCACACTCAGCTCCCAGGACACTCGTTGTTTCCTTTCGGCACTTTGCTGCTGGAGTCGCACGTTATGACTGGCAGCCGCGGAAGCAGCTGCTTCGGCCTGCTTAGGAGACTCGTGGACGCCGGGCAGAGCACATGCACGGGACAACGGCTGTCAGATTCGAGAGATGAGTCGCACTGGGAGGTTTCGCGCTTTTCGGATGCGGGGATCGCGGACACGCACACGGGGAAATCGGCGCTCTGGCACGTCCGTGACACGGTCACGAAACTCTCGAAAGGCTTGTTGGTTCGATTCGATAGCGACTGTCCTCTCGCTTTTGCAGGATAGCTTGCGATAGATCGACTCGGGCGCCGATGGGTCGACTCTCGCACCGACTCGATTGCGAGATTGTACTAGGCGGGATTTTTGAGTTTATTCTGGCAAGCCTGTGCTCTTTTCGTTTAGATATATTAGATCATATGTGAACTACTCACCTGCGTTTCCCTCGATTCTTAGAACACGTTGTTAGATATTTAATAATCCATACTCCCACACTTAGAATTTCCTTTCCTAATTGATTTTCCAGACTCCCCACATTATTACATTACCATTTACATTTGTACTTTATTCCAGCGCGTCCCAGCTGAAAGCTGCGCAATTGCCTGGACGATTGCATCAAAGGAGAAACTTTTACTGAACAGGACTACAGGACTACTTTACAGGACTTCGACTACACCATCAGGATGCAGATACCGCGTGTAATGAAATAAAAAAATGTCTGTATCCTTTATAATATAGTAACTAAACGAATTGATACAAGGTACTTGTGTAATCTTAGTTCATAAGTGTGACTGTAATGTTAAACTTTGTTCAATAAAGAAGGTTTTCACTTTAATCATACTAGTCAAAAATTGTTCTCAGTCCCTACCACTGTAATATTTTTGGAGATTTATAAAGTTTTCGTGACATAAAAAAAATGCAGGGATTTTCGGGAAAATTTTCAGGAAAATCGGTCAAAGATTTCTGAGAGTATCTGATATTTTAACAGGAATACATGATATGCTAGAAGGTATTTTTCAATTGAGGGTTCCCGACAATTCCAGGAATTTCCGTGACGTCACAGGTTAAGGATACCTCCTTGCGGATCATGTGTTCCTATTAACAAAGTTTAAAATCGGTCGAAAATGTCTGGAAAGTATCTGATATTTTAACAGGAATACATGATGTGCCAGGAGGTATTCTTATATCGAGGGGTCCCGAAAATTCCAGGAATTTGCGTGACGTCACAGGTAGAAGATACCTCCTTGCGGATCATGTGTTCCTGTTACCAAAGTCTAAAATCAGTCGAAAATGTCTGGAAAGTATCTGATATTTTAACAGGAATACATGATGTGCCAGGAGGTATTCTTAAATCGAGGGGTCCCGAAAATTCCAGGAATTTGCGTGACGTCACAGGTAGAGGATACCTCCTTGCGGATCATGTGTTCCTGTTACCAAAGTCTAAAATCGGTCGAAAATGTCTGGAAAGTATCTGATATTTTAACAGGAATACATGATGTGCCAGGAGGTATTCTTAAATCGAGGGGTCCCGAAAATTCCAGGAATTTGCGTGACGTCACAGGTTAAGGATACTTCCTTGCGGATCATGTGTTCCTGTTACCAAAGTCTAAAATCGGTCGTAAAATGTCTGGAGTACCATGATATGCATGAGTCTCCTGATTCAAGCGTTGCGCGTACGAAACGCAACACTCTTTTTATTGACAGATGTCGCCTCGGATGTCGTTCAAAACTTGACATCGAAGTTTGCCGTTCTACCATCACTTCATCATTCTCGATGCAACGTAACACGTGTTGGGTCGAGTACGTTTATTTAAAGAGAGAGAAGACGTAGTAGTTTCACCAGAAACACGGATTTTTCGTCACTGACTCGTAAGGTCAATTTACTATTGATATTATAACTTTTAAGACACGCGCGCGACGGCAGACTCCCGCTGGCAGTGTTTTAAACCGACTGAGACACAATTCTAGCGTGCTGGATATTGTGATATTGGAGAAACAATCGCTTACGGCACGACCTGGTACAAGAATGAGCTAGCATAATTCGCTGTGCCCATTGTTTCGTTTTAAGTGATATCTCGAGAGCGTGTACATCTCTAGGGCGAGGGTTGTACACTGTGCTTCTGATAAATCGACGTGGCAATCGTTTGGTTGGGTTCTGACCTGACTGCTGTATACGATTTGCCTAACCTGTGCTGTTATGGCCTATAACCTAATTAATAGCCATAACATATTGTTGTCTGGTGCCGTCGGGAAAACTGAACGGTCGGTTCGTTCATTCCTATTTATATCGGGATCGCGACGCAGGGGATGGTTCGTGCGCATTATCATGCCCGTCCGACCCTTCGAAGACCCGATGCTTTTCGGGGACTCACGAAATAAATAAACAAAGTAGTCGGGAGGGAGAGGGATTGATATCGCTAGCTTCCTGTTATGCAGCATCCCTCGCGTAAATAGACGCGCGCGATCGCACCTTATCTCCGATAGACTGTGAAGCATCGTGGATTGTTGGGCTGCGAGATATATTAAAATTATGTAATCTAAAATTCATCATCCTCTTTATTAGCGCGGATGGTAGCAGCTGTTTTACCAGGACGCTTGCGTGTGATTGCAGGTCGAAAGGAATAGCCGGGAAACGAAGGGACGAGATCTTATGAGAGTTGCGTGGGATTTCTAGAAAAGAGCGCAACACGATTCCCGCAAAAATAGCTGTTCGAACGTCCGAGATTCGCAAAGGTGCAGAAGGGCTCTATGTGCTCCACATCGGCTTCAGCAAATGGTACTTTAGTTTTCGAGACTATCCCGCCGCGATATCTACGAAGGAATACATCGGCTCGCTATAAGTTTGCTGCAAGAAACTGGCATAATGCGGAACGAGATCACTGCGGCGGTACTGTTCTTAGTACAGCTGATCGAAAAAAACGAAAAATTTAGTCCTGATCAGCTCGAGTGCTTTAAACGACGCCTAGTCGAATTGTTGACGGAACGCTTCAAGAATCACTGGTTTCCTGACAAGCCGTTTAAAGGGCAAGGCTACAGATGCATCCGAGTAAATGGTCATAACCGAAGAGATGCAACCTTAGAAGGTGCTGCGACTGCTGCTGGAGTCAAGTACGAAGATCTGTCTCTACCAGTAGAGCTTACCCTGTGGGTTGACCCTAATGAAGTATGCTGCCGGTTTGGCGAAAGTAAGGGATCCTACTGCACATTGGCATCATTCGATGATAAAGAGAATACTGTACCCATTTTTCAAGGCAACAATGGAGATATTCAAAAAGAAAACAAACATACCGAGGGGCAGAATAAAGTACAGGTATTTATCTGAAATGAGTGGCCTATTGATACTAGTATTATTATAAGTGAGAGGCTATCTATAAACACAATGCCTACTTTCTGTTACAGAAGGCCCCTCTGACTACTAACACTGAACAACAGCAAAAATCAAAACCTCTAAGTCCTGCTAATCAAAATCAGCAGCATAGCAATAACGGTACAGGTAGGAGACGCAATTTGAATAGTCCCAGGCTCCATCTGAACAGAAATCGATCATGGTTTGGACACTCCTTCAGCATGGGTTATGGTCCCCATCCACTTAGTCAACCGTGGTATAATATTATGCATCCTCACTTCCTGGGTGGCCCCTCCCCTCCCCCGTTCATGGGTCACCGAGGAAATAAATGGATCCACCCATCCTCCTATCCCACAGGACCCGCTCGTTTCCACCAATGGTCTCCTAAAGCTGCTCTTAAGGTGTAAAGGACAAACCTCTGTATGAAAGTAGTTAAGAAATCTGTTCCTTTTTGTAAAAGAGCGTTAGCGACGATTTCAATATCTCAAGCGCCAAGTCCTAATCCTCGGCCTGAAGAAACGCATACGAAGCACCATTGAATATATATCGTACATACCGCACCAAGCCTCTTCACTATAGTGCGACCTAAACTGTAAACGACCGAGCTTTTATACCAGGAACAGGTTTATTAACGATTCAGTGACGAAAATTATCCATTCTGTAATTACAAATGACCTTGTTCTAATTACGACTAAGGCTTACAGTTTTTTATGACGAGAAATGTTGCATTATACATGTTATACATAAATAATTAATTGGATGATAGATGTTTAAACTCCGGATGCAAGGTTGCTTGCTCGAGACGATAGTTTAGCGAGAATTTTACTAGAGTAAATTAAGTCATGGATGTATAAGATATAAAAAGATCAGTGTCATATCACTCGCGTGACCGTGTAGCACTATGATCAATATTGAGAATGATTATTCTTCGTAGAGGATACGAGCTATCATGCAGTTCACGAACTCGGAGCAGTATTTAGACATCTGCGCGTTTTCTAAATTCGGCACTAATCGCGGAATTCTATTACGATACGTCTCAATGCCTTAAACAGTCGATCTCTTTTTCATTATTAGTGGATATATCGCAAGTCGAAAATTTTGTTATACAATGGGGAGAAAGTGTATTATGTTACGTTTTATTTCGTCTATGTATATATATATCTAACACTAGATCGGTGACAATGATTCGAGTTAAATCATTGACTAGTTCAACTGGGTAACTGTATCCTTCGCTGTGTGTGTATATTATTATATTAACGAATGGATCAGATTCTATCCTTCGATGTAACAGGGTAGTGGCGCAGGAAGATTAATGAGTTACTTTGCTTTAAAAACATTAGGTCGCTAATACACTTCGTGCAAAAGTACCGCTTTCTCCGTGAGTTCACTTTGCATACGTTCGCAAGAGAAACCGATCGAAAAATCCTAGTGAATTCATGGCGGGTGCATGATGATTAATGTAATTGGACCACCGCTTCGTATACGCTTATGCCTAAAGATGGAAAGTGGGGCTACGACGACATTAAGTAAAATTAGTATTGAGACGACCTGACCACCAAACTCGCTGAGATGAACGCCCTTTATACTATGATTCTGTTTTGCCATCTCAACGTGTACATTCAGTTTTGTATATTGTAGCCAATTTATATCACGTTAGTAATTTATAACTACTTAAAACCGTTCGCTTTATTAACGATCGTAGGAGCGTGTCTTCTATTTCTTTCTGTTATTGAAACTTGTGTATTACACAGACAAATTTTTTAGTGCTGTTATTGCCCAAGAGCGACGTGCAATTATACTTATGTTTTTTTGCGCGCGGAGTTCTTGTTCCTCCGAGTGCGTGCGAGTTGATTTTCCAAACTCCCGTGGCCCGGTACTGTTTTTATTGTTAGGCGTAGAAGCCACGGGGGCACATTTGTGAACGAGCAACTTTCGCGCCCGTATGCCGAACTGCTAGCATTAACACGATGATAAATGATGATGATATAGCTGTTTTCCGCTGCGAGAAATATTTACACAAATTCTAATATGTGCAGAGCATTTTATTAATGTATAACTAACTTCTAGCTAGATGATTTTTACGTAACCACTTTCGCTAGGAAGCCTGGAGCACGGAAATTGGTAACGGCGTTTAGGAAATATTCTATTCAATGGCATAGATGTTCAATGTCTATTGCTTATTGTAAATCTAGCCAGTCCTGACAAGCGCTAAAGTATATCGTTATTACTAGATGCACTTAAATGTCCTTAGCCGAATTTCCGAAACAAGTTTAACCGATTGGCACGTAGCAAAGGTACCAGCGAGCAGACTGCATTAGACAAATTTTAATCAAACGTACGTAGTGTAAAACCTTCTTCGCAAATTTCATGCGTCGACAATTAGCGTAGTCGCGTTCACTAAATACCTGAATCTTGTATTGTATCGTAGTGAATTCTTTGCGTTCAATTTGTCGAAACTCATTCGGAAGCAGAGGAAGAAGAAGGAGAGAGAGAAAGAGTCCTTTTGTTGTTACGATGGATATGGAAATTCTATATAAATATAGATATTATATTGTATATGTAGATTTAAGCAATGTTGCATTCGGACATATTCTTTTATTAATATATATACTTACACATTATATATATATTATAAATATTATATACGATGCTCAACATTTGAAATGTTCCAAACTTTTCAATTGTGTTCACGTGTACGTGGAGAACTCTATCGATAACACCCGCGATAACCACCTATTACGAAAGTCCAGAAACAATTTTTTTACCTGGAAACTATGTTCAAAAATGATGTGATAAAATACGTAATAGGAAACCCGCGGTCAAGATCTTAAAGCAGTCCCAGCCTGCCCCCGTCGCCCCACTCAAAAATTGAGAAAACGTCGAAACATGACAATTTCTCTTTTTATACATGTGAGGACAAATTCTTTTATATCTGATTACCATAAAGTAACGATAGCTAGAAATTGACGATACGTGAGCGTACATGGTGCTGTGGCACAACGATCGAAATTGTCAGTGCCATTCCCGAAAAGAAAGCTGCGAAGTTGACGAATGTAGCAGTCCCCGTAAAATGTGAACCCTTTTCGGGAATGGAACTAAGGCTCTCGGTCTATTGCGGTATACATCTCTCTATCCGGCGCATTTGCTTCGAATGACCAATATGTAGAAAGTCGACGAATTTTACTACTTTATTAATCGTATGTATTCTCTTAACGAGTAAGACTGTACTCTACTAATCGCATTAAAAAGGAATCAATGAGCAACCGAGACTAGGCGAGAAACTACGACGATTACGACGACGAGAACGGAATGAGTTTAACGAATTCTCTTTAACGTTTGGATCATTTCGATTGTAGGGTAAGGCACTATATAAACGTATATATATATATTCTACCACTGCTGTGTCATATGTTATAAGAAGATACTTCTTGCACAAGCGTGCAACAATTACCTATTATCCTGTTCTCTTCAAACTAAACCGAATCTTTGCATTTTTTCACAACTTCAAACGTAATGCATACACATACTACTATAACTCTATGTTCAATACTTTGTTTCGTGTTACCCAATAAAAAGTATATTACACATTCAAGCAAAATATAAATGACGACTTTATTACTTGCGCAACCTTCGCTCTTTAATCGAGTCTCGGCGAGAAGTATTACTTGCGCCGCCGAACATGCTTTTATCAAGTACGATTATAATGATAGTACCATTGCTTCAGCTTTCCCCGTTTGTGGCACGCTGTTGCACGCGCATTTCCATCAACACTCAACTGTAATCGTTGTGTATATAGCGATACATACGAATCTAGTGCAATTCTACGTATAGAAGAAAAGGCTCACGGTTGCCGGCGGTAGTTGATTGTTATGCGAGCGAAACACCGTATCCCGAAAGCCGAATGCCATTTGTAAATAATACTGCGCGCGTCGGCCCCAATTAAATTCGAAATTGTAATTAGTCGACTGCTCCCGTTTCTCAACTCGCGTATATGCCGACGCCGCAACACTTCACCAAAAATCTTGGAACCTTGGCCGACATGCGGCGTTCGTTCCTCAGACTCTAAGACTATATCTGTACGACTGCTTCTTCACTAACTCCTCTCAAGTATTATGTCGGAAACTGTATTATTACAACCGCTTGATGATTGTATCAATGTCAGTAACGACACCACACCATACTAGGATTTATGTATGGGACGTGTATACAACAGACACTTAATAAATACTTTTGCAAATCGAAAGCTAGAAAATGTGTGCGCCCTGTACCACCCTGGCGGGACAACTTCCCGACAATATTGTTCTATTCTCGACTACTCGAGAGACGAGCAATCAAACATGAAATGTGCAATGTGCCTCGAATATCTCTCGCTCCCGGCCGCGTCGCGCGACTTTTTCCGCGCAAACGTGTACGCAAGCATGCACGCGCATTCAGGGACCAATTGGGAATACGAATGCAAGAAATATCTCGGGAAATACTCTACCGGGGCGCCGTGGGAAGTCCAATTTTCCTTGTTAGAATTCCGCAGTCACCAGCACTCCGACGGAACTGTCCCGTGCCCCGTTCGCGACGGGGATTCACCGTGGCACTTTCTCAAGAGAGCAAGTGCGATAACGGGAGATCGGCGGAGACGCGTACATTCGCACGCGGTGCGACTGATCGCGAAGTGGCAATGGTGCACAACCCAACCTGACGGCGCGCTCGGAGCCCGATAAAGTTGCACTGGCGAATGGATTGGCTGGCAGACGACACGGCGAACGAGTGCGAGCTTTCGGGGTTTCTCACTATTCGGCCGATCGTGATAATAGCGATTTCAAGTGGCGAGAAGTAGCGTGACACGAAGTCCTTAGTTACGTGGAGAGTCCTCGTCGCCAGTGACGCTATGATAAACTAAATGGAGGACGGCCACTAGGAAACTCTCCATATTTCGCAAGCGCGCTACCACAGACAGGGTTATGAGGCTCCAATCCCGAAGTCTCCTCGTTGACAGATACCTTTTCCGTGCTTTCAACATCACACGAAAGCTCCACGATGGCTGAGAAATGCAAAGTGAGTATTCTTTTCGAGCCCTCCCTAACCGGGAACCTCCAGTTTCTCCTACCTGTACACGTAAGCATCATCTGTCAAAGGTTGACGCACAGATGATTTACGACCCTGGCGAGAACCCTTCGAATTTGCATACAATGTGCTTCGGGAGCAAACTGAATTAAGAGAAATATTATATTAGGGTGACCTTGCGATGAAAGGCGCGTACTCCCTTTATTTTCACGCACTCCCGTCTGTTTGTTGTTCAGGAGTGTGGTTGCAAGTGTGCGCGCTGCACGCACGATGATCAACAACAAGATATGCATTTGCATGTGGAAATAGAGGATCTGCGGCAACGATTGATGGAAAGGGACAATCACATTGTCACCATGGAGACTCAGTTTCTGAGCGAGGCGGACAAGTTTCCCAATGGGGAGCTGGCATCTATGAAGGAGGAGCTGTTGATCTGGCAAGAGAAGTACTCCAGACTGTACGACGCTCACAAGAGAGTTCAGAAGGTCAATCAGAATCTCGAGGACAAGTTACTCCGGATCGTGGACAAGTGCGAGACGGAGAAGGGCGCATTTACCAAGGATATAGCTACATTGTCGCATAGACTTGCCGATGCCAATTATACTATACACCGCTTGACCCAAGATAATGTGGGTATCAGATCTGCCTTTGACTCATTTCCAACTACTTATAAACCATATTAATATATGTATTGTCTTTTATAGGAAAAGTATAGGAATGATGTTAATTTAGCAATACAATTACTCCAATGCAAACCCACCAACTTTGTTGGTCAGAAGTACGATTCTGTAAGTACATCCTTACACAATTTTTTAGATATGAACAGCGAGAGAAGGTTTATAAATCTAAAATTGACTTTGCAGTTGCCGTCTGAAGTACAGGCCAAAGTTAGGACCTATGTCGCCCAGAAAAGACGCTCGAGCGATACAAATCCGCCTGATGTTAAAAGTATTACGGTGCCCATCTCGACATTCCCGCCAACTGCGATGGTGTATAACGTGACGAAACCGTCGGCTGAAAAACATAGCGACGACGAGGGCGATGAGTCCAAGCCCCCGGTGGACATCGTGTCGGCCGCTATAATGGCCAAGGTTCTCGAGGACCGAGAGAAAGAGAGAACATTTGCGAAGCACTGCGACACTTGCACATGTCACAGGAGTATCCTTATGGTGGATGCCGAGACTCAAACGAACCTACAGGATGTTTTCTCGTGTAACGACTGTCGAACACGGTACACGCAGAACGGAGAGATGCACTTGGATAATAGTAAAGCTGTAGATAAAGGCTCTCAGAGTAAGGAGCACCTGAATTCCGTAATGCATGCGGCTTATCACGAAGTGAGCGAAAACGCGATTAGCAATGGTAAGGTGCAATACCATAATAATAGTAATTGTATAAAGAATCTTTATTGCCAGCACGCGTCTACGCGAGATAAGTTCGTGACTAGAAACGGTAGGCTTCTTGAGAATGCAAAAGACGACACGCGCGCAAATCTTAATTCCACCAGTTTAAGCAAAAAGAAATCGCGTTGCGGCGATACGCAGCCGCAAGCTGTTTTTCAAAATCAAAACGACAATATCAATAAGCAAGCGATCGCGCAAAAGCTGAGCGACGCTTGTATTAATAGCAAGGCGAATATAGATAAGGTTAAGCAGGGGAGAGTTAATAAGAGATGCGACTTACAGACCGACGCAAAGGCCAACGCGAATTACTGGAACAAATTGGAAAAGAAATCATCGTCTAGCTATAACCAAACCGATCCTGAGAACACGAAGGACAACTTCGGTGGAAGGGAACAGAGCCATATAGAGATAATTAATGATAGACTATGGAAAAACGAATGGATGAAGCTAAAATCTCAAGTGAACTTGAAGGAAGCTAAGAGCACTGACAGAGTTAACAGTGATGTAGAAATTGATGTAATAAATGATAGAGTTTGGAAGAATGATAGGCCCAACCAGGAAGCACAGCACACCACACAAGTCACTGTAATTGAAGTAAAGAATGTAGGAAGTGTCGGAAATCAAAGTGATGCTGGACAAATGGAAGTTGCCACTAGTCCGAGCTTCAGCAGTGACAGTATGGTAATCTCAACGTCAGATCCTTCGAGTACCTCGAGCGATGTTGTTCAGTCCCTGACCGGCGCGCAACTGATTCAGAATATACACAACTCGAGGCCCAACGGTCATAACAGGCTACCTGGCCCGAGGAACTGTTTCGTCAGGGTCACGCCGGGTTCTAAAAACATTCTCCTAGACAATGCGGGCCATTACAAAACTGTATTATACACTAGTGGAAATAATAAACCAAATACTGCTCTGGTACACACCAAAAAACCCCTCCGGTCTGGCTCCGACCGATCTATGTCGACAAGTAGTGAGGAAAATTCGCCCGTTCTGTTACACGACAATAATCAATTGCAAAGAGTGGCCGAGTGGGTCCAATCATCCGTACGCATGGAGAGCTCGGCACCCACTGGCTACACAAAACTCAAGTCAACCGAGGACATAGTGAACAATCCCCCCTCCTTGCTTTACATTAACGAATCCCGCGCGAACCCGAACAGCGGCGACCGTAATGTACTTTCGCGCGACAATATGCCAGAAAGCAGGCGCGAGAAGTCGGTTATCGATATCGCAAACTTTGGCGACGAGAATTTGAATAATGAATTGAATAATCTCTGTTTCTCGACTAATGTCGACGGCGGCGCGCCACCGGGAAAAGACGAAGATTTGATTACCTTTGACGTACCGAACGAGAACGAAAAACCAATTAAGAAGGCCGACATCGCCGACTACGATTACGATGTTAAAATAACGAAAGAAATGGAGGAAACTTATCTGAAGCTTGCTGCGAGCTTGGATCCTGCAGCACTGAGTCTCTCAAGCACAGACAGCTCCGATTTAACCATTGAAAAGTACAGAAAAGACTACAAGAAACTTCACGTCCAGAGGAACTGCGAGAAGGGGGATTCGACATCCTAATTAGAATTCATGGCGCAAACCTTTCGAAAGAACAGATTACTATCTCAGCAGGGAGTTCCTTTAAAGAAACACAGAGCGTTATTTTTTGTAAACTATATTGAACTAAGGCTGTACCAAGATTATTAGCTTAGGGAAAAATATTCTATACGCTGCAGCAACTAGCATCCTTTTTTATTCAGTTTTCTTAGACCATTCTAGTTACCATGGTTTCTCGAGGATTATCTTGAGTTATAGTGCACGAAATACTCGACTTATTTGTGATACTTATTTATGAGCCTAGCTTTATTACGAATTGAAGGAGAAATCGAGAAGGCGAGTACAGCTCGGACGTTGAACTGACCGGTTGGATTAGTGGTCAAGTCCCGAGCGACAAAGTAAAACTTTTCTAGGATGTCAAACTGCCTTACGGAGGATACAAAAAGAGCGGTCAATTGATTTTATTTCCCGATTCGTCTCTAGTTTTATAGATAGCGTTATCTATATCACACTTAGGGCGAGAGAGAGCTAGGCGAATTAGATGACCAAAATTTTTATTCTTGTTACCAGAAAACTTAAATGGAGAGCGGTGCAGGGCGCGTGCGACTGTATTGAAATAGTGGTCGCCACTTACTCAGATGCTAGTTAATTGTGCCGACATAATTTACGGCCCGGTTTTACCCCAGAAAGACAGAGAGACCAACATGTGTAAATTATATCTGTTCGAATTTCGTCATAGGTTCCAAAATTCAACTAGAGATACACGTTTCTTCGGAGTTGTCGTATAATTTACATCGAAATCGTACAATTTCGGCGAGCGGTCTTATGTTCCGAGGAACAGCATTTACCCCAGTGTATAATGGAACACAATGTGTGAACGACGCGGAAGAGTACTAGCACATTTTGTTAAAAATCGTGTGGACTTTAGGGAGAGCGTAGCGATGACAATATACTTGGTCTAGTGAAATATGTGTTTAAATAATGTTTTATTTAGAGGAAACGCGAAATGTATCGATTGCGTGGACGAAGGGAATGCTGTACCAAAGCTCTCGCCATAAAGCGCACTGTAAAGACCAACTAATTTATCCGCGTTGTGCTTAGTTCAGGTTTCCCCGAATTATTCGTTCTATCTTAAACTCCGCCGCACAGCACATTGTACAAAGACGGTACGAGCAATCTTTGTATGGCACAATATAAGCCGACGGGTTTCGTCGGACAGGACGACGCTTCCAATTCTTGCCAAAATTAAGTGCGCCTAGTGTAATTGTGCGATTAGGGAGGGGGCGCCGATTGCCCATCCGAATCTCTGTAACGTTAAGTTCCATCAAAATGCGCCGCGCGATCACTCTAGGAACAAACTATTACTACTATTAGGCAAAGTCCGTAAGTGAAGGCACTCTAATACGATCCACTTCAGACAATATTCGACTAAAACGGTTCATGTGAATCATGCGTAATCTTTGTGCGAGTGCAGGCCAAATTGAGAGAACTGTGCACTTAATTTCGGTGGTAGATGTATGCGTGTGTGTGTGAGTTTGCGCGCGTGTGTATGTGATATGTCTGTGCGTAGGCGCAGGCCTGCAGAACGAGAAAGTCTGCCTGTTGCTACGAGAATGGACAACCCTGAGCGTGACGATTTTACGTTCAAGTAACAATCTAGCCGAATGAGCGCGAGGGAGGGAGAGAGAATGCATTTCAACTTACGGTTAAAGCCGCTGTTGCAAGGAGAAATCCTATTATCTATGTACCTACTCTGTTTGGCGTCTACATAAAAAGTACCTAATCATGATAACGTTGTGAGGACCTTTCTTCGAGCACATATCCGAGGCATACTCCGGACACAGTTTTGGGGGACGAGCGATTGCTTACGGCTATTTAACGAAAGATATTACCGCCATCCGAACTTTTAAGATTCTTCTTATCAATCTAGCTGCCGGCTTCTTTCAATATTTGGCAGGCTCCGTCCGCTTATCGGCGAGGCAAGAATCGAATTGAGAAAATCGCCAAACAGAGCCGAGGCTCGAGCTGCAAACACGAGCGCAGTTCGGATACGCCGAGCTTTCATCGGTATAAGAACGCGTATACGCTTGTCCTCGTGTAGCTGCGCGCTTTCATTTAGCATACTGTAATAACCCTCGTTTTGTATAAGGATACCAAATCGAACTGACGAGAGGAGGAAGAGGTTGCGCGTCTTCTCGGCCAACTACCTCGCTGCTTTAAAAGTACGAAGAGGGAGAGAGGGACTACTCATAGAGTACTGAAAGCAATTCGAAGGACTGACGGCGGGGCCCCGCTTTCAAATCCGCATGGAGCCACACTCTCGTATCTAATAAACCGTCACATCTCATCCCATGTGTAATTCGGAGTTCACATGTACCATATGTATACCACGGTGACAATTGCTATGTAAACTGTACATATACCGTCAAATAAAATCTACTCAAAACTGACTGCGTCTACCATTTATTTACCCGCACATTTATCCACAGTGAAATCTTGGCACTTAACATGTTTGCGAAATGAAAGAGGATAATAAGAGGAAAGTAGTGTGAATAATTATTCTTCTAATGTTTTTGGAGGTGTTGGAGCTTGACCAACGATACAGCTGGATCTGACACATGATATACGAGCACTGCGGGAAAGTACTTCCAGTCTAAATACAATGTAAGTGCTCCAATTATTTTGGAAAAAGCGGCTGGGTTGACTACCGGTAATGTCTGTAATACAAGAACAATCTTGACAAAGTACAGAAATCTGGAGCGAAGTAATGGATCCAGGCCACCATATCCGCGAGGGCGAAATTGATCTTGGGATCAGTGCCGAGCCCAGCCCGGCTTCAATCAAGCTAATGTGCCAATAATTTGGATCCAGCAGCCCTCGCCCTGTCTAATGAATGAATGAATAGCCTCGCCCACGAGCCCGCACTATAGGTGCAAGTTCCTCATCCGCCAGCACGTGTATTCAACTGCCAGTCAGACGACGGAAACGCAAGGACTCCGCTGATACCACCTTCCTCCTCCGAGAACCAGTCTAAACTGCCATGAGATTAAGTAACTTTAAACACCAGACTTCCTAAGAAAATTCCCCCGATACGTTAAACCATCAAATACATTGCATGTATTTTATGCTCGGGAATTTCGAAAGTCCAAGTAGCTCTATTCATCTCGTGTACACTGTTAAAGGAACAGTATCTCGTATCTAAGATCCAGTTATCTCCAAGGAAATTGCTTCGCGAACGCTATCGCTTTCCCGGTCTTGGGATTCCAAGGATATTGGATGTACTCTCGCCAGTCTTGTTCAACCAATCGCAAAAGAAGTCGGTGTGCACAACGATACTGATAGTAATATCTACCCTTAAGCTGAGTGAGACGCACTTGGTGATTGAGAAAATATCAGGGTAGAATTACAATTTAGTACAAGTGATAACTATAATCTGACAAGCGGCAGCAACAACTAGTCCCGCAGGGTACGAAAGTTCGAAACCCTACGGAGGGTTGCTCTTCAAACACTGCTGATTACAAAATATTTCGATTTATACCCATCGCTTATCATTACCATTTACCAAAGAGAAAGACTTCAAAGATCAATCCAACTATCTACGAGAAAGTAAACAAGCAAACTAAACCCCCAGTCTCCGCGATCCTCCGAAAGATTGGATTAAAATCTGCCTACGAGAAAGGGAAACCCAGTCGATTTAGCTTTGGCCGGAATATTTTTCCCCATCGGCCGAAGGAGAAAGAGGATTTCGAAGATAAGTGCCGAGTGGCCCGTGGAAGAGTGGTCATCGCGCGAGCGCCTGCCAAGTGGCCAGTATCAGGCCGAGGAGGCGAGTGTGCCCTCGGCATCGCGAACAAGTGCGCCCGGTGCTCGCCAGTAAGGACGCGTTCGTGCTCACGCGAAGACGCGGCGCCCGCGCGCCCACCACGCCGACGGAGCGAGAGTACCTGTCGCGAGTAGTCAGCCCCTGGTGCACCCACGGCGTAAATGCACCGAGAGCGGAGAGTAAACAAGCCCGTCCACCTGGCAGCCAGGTAAATCCGAGATTTCCGCCGAGTTCGAGTGGACTGACGAAAAAGTTGTGACTGGCCTGCACTTGGAAGTGACCTTAAGACTGGACGATTCGATCGGTACCTTTTCACTAGACTCCCCCGAGGGGACTCACCGGTAAACCAGGTGGTTCCTTTTCGAGTGCGGAACAACCCTAAATCATCCCCTCGCGTGCATGTCCTCCGACTGATTATGCGTGCGGTGCCGTCCTTACTCGCTTCCTATCTCGAGCTCTCCTTAATTCCCCGCGTGTGTAACTTACGCTGGAAAGAAGAGGGCTAATCTCGCCGAGGGTTTTATTCGAGCCCGGGTTTCGAGCGAAGGTCTGCCGAGTATCGCCACGAGTTCACGGCTGATTAAAATCAATTCCATTGTGCCGCGTGCTTCGAGGCTCGCCGTTTCTTTACCTGTCGCAGCTTCGAGCTACGACCATACCTGGAATCGTGCGCGTCGCTCGGCCGGCTGTCTCCGTTTGAAGAAACAATAACTCGGAGAATAGCGGCCGCGCTCGCCAGGAGCCTTGACGGAATGCCGGGCGGTGATAATCGCCGGGTGGAAGCTCGAGTTTTCCCGGCGCATTGACGGAATGTCTGTACCGCGATAAGTGCTGGCGCGCTGTGTTGGGGTAGCGCGCGTGTAGCGCCGAGGAGAGGTTGCTACTGTGACGTGCGCCTCGGCGGCGAGGTCGTACTTGAAATTTCATGGGTCAAGCCTTTTTTCGGCCCGCCGGAGGATAACATCTGCGGCGCAGTCTTTAACGCAGACTGACGTACCTTGAGCCGTGAGCCGTGAATCGAGACAATCAATCCGTCAGCCGCCATCTCTCACTGCAATCGCACATGTTACGCTTTCCATCAACCGCGACCGACTCTCTCTCTCTCTCTCTCTCGCTCTCTCTCGCTCTCTCACCCCCGGAGTAATTCCTCGACGCGACTGCGGCGCATGGGAAACTTTATCGTCCGATTTCTCGGCGCTCGGGAAAATATAGCCGGCTATCAACGGGTTCGATCAAAGAAGGTCGCGCTCCTTGGACTCGGTGAATCGCCGCCACTCCTCATTCAGCTGGAAAAAAGCTCTCACGCGTTCGAGGCTCGTACCCCGTGCCGGTCTCCGCTCTCCGAGATCGATACGAGTCTGTCCGAGCACTTGACATCCTTCACCCGGAAAAATCCTTCCTTACTCAGGAATTTCCCCTGGATCGAGGACCAGGGGAACTAGCCGCTTCCGGCCGGGCCGCAGGGGGAAAGTCTGACCGAGATGGCGAGCGTCTGGACTTTTGATCGATGCCTCGGGAACAGCTGTCGCGCTCGTGCAGCCGAGAAATCTGCCGGGGAAATTAAAGCGACGACAATGACTTGCACGCGAGAACCTTTGATAGTAACAGGCGTCCGTGTCCCGCGAAAGGTAAACTGCCCCCGCCGCCGCCGCCCCGGGTGAAATACACGCGTGTCGGACGAATTAACGGTATGACGGGCTTCCCCGGGGGATCGACATACTTCTGCTAATGATGCCGAGGAAATAGCCGACATTAGAGACGATTACTTATTGCTTTACTGCGTCCCATGCTCCATTTCGAACCAACTACCTCCGATAATCGCACCGAGACACTCCAAGGCCTTCATTCATCTGCGTCTGGAGAACGCCAGTCATCGGAACGCGTAATTTTCCGTGCAGCTATTAATTACAGTGGCCGCGGCAATGCAATGCTTTGCTAAATAATCGGGTATTATGCGATCAAAACACGACAGGACCTTTCCGTACTCGAGGAATACTAGGCGTGCGTGGGAGCACTCTAGTCGAGGTCGTTGAACCCGTGGAAGCCGATTTGCCTCCTTCCACTCTCCCTAACACCTCGCATTTGCGATTTAGCATGGCCTGATGCGTCAATTGCGACAGGAACTGCTTCTCGCTCTGGGAGAAAGGGTTGGCGAATCGTGGGAGGCCTCGTTCGAAAGCCTGATTAACGGCAGGCTCTAATTAAGTATCGCGCGAGGGCCATACCTAATTAAACCGGGGTGTCCCACTGCTCATCACGGCGACCGATATTTATAACGTTAATGAAGCCGCGCCTATCTGGGTCACTTATTAATCAGTAGCCAGGTGGGATGTTCATGCTCCGGAAGCCTGGAGCGAACTGAACTTCGACACGTACGCATGCTTTCAACAAGCCGCATTTTATCTTTGGCTGGGAAGAATCACGGGGCGACGTTCCTTTGGAAGGAAAGCGGTGGTGGAAGTGATTTCACACTTTCGACTGCTCATTTTCATTATTTTAAGCGCGTGTTCCATAAGAATGAGGAGCTTTGACGTCACGTGGACATGAACTCCGTCTCATGAATGGCCTCAAGGCTCAGGCACATCCTCTCACGTCGTTTCTCCAAGTCCAATGCACTATTGCTTCGATAAATATTAAAAAGAGGATCTCGCCTGTCTGAAGATTATCGCGCTATCTCAGTCCGTTGCACCTAGCCGGCAATTATCGCGCGAGCGTTGAAACTTTCAATTTCACCGTGTGGTCCGAGAGAGTCTGAACTGGGAGGAGAGAGAGAGAGAGAGCGCACGTGGCGCACGATGCGAGGAAGAAAAAATGAGTGTTTCCGTTGGCAGAGTGCCCGAAGAGAGGCTCCGCTTCCGAAAGGGCGATCCGTAAAGCCACAAGACATTTATTCCGCCCGTAAATAAAACGAATGGCTATAAGCTGTTTAATGGATTTTACGATTTGCAGAATAGGAGGATTTACGAGGGAGTCGCCGAGTGGACACGCGTTCTTGCTGTTCCCTCGCTCGTCCCTCGAGGCCCTCGAGAGCCCACTTTGCCATTGATTCGAGGAGGGCGGCAGTTGTAAATCAGCGTGTTGATGTGTCGCCCGGTAACATCGTGAATTACATTTTAAGCGCAAGGTCACTGCCGAGCGGCCACACTTAAATCTTCGTTGAATGATAAGAGGGAGAGAGAATGTGTGTGTGAGAGAGAGAGAGGCCGAAAGAAATCGCTAGCGTCGAGCGGGCGTGTTTACAGCTGCCAAAAGTGCAAACACATTCGGGAAAATTATCGGGCGAGATGACACCTGGGTTATCGTTGGCTAGTCGCTGTTTCGACTGCGTGCGCGCTGGCATCATCCAGAATGCGATTCGCTCGATAAGGCTGTTTGCGCGCTCTCGCAGAGAGCAGCAATAAGTCACACTCGATGTACGATCGAAGTACCGAGCGGCTAGAAATCTACTTGCGAAATGGCCCTGCGGGAGAATTGATCACCCATCGCCGAATCAATTAGCACACTTCGACGCGCGCTCGTCTATCGCTCGCTGGCATCAGCGATTGCCTGAGTGAAACACTTTCTATTTTCACGGTGATACGGGAAAAGCTGTGTGTTACGTATTACAGCCAGCGAAGTAAAAAACGGCGGGAATACTGAGCTGTAAGCCATTACGTTTAGATGAGTGCTTCCCGTATCTTTTCACATCACTATCTCCGTTTAAAAGAATATTTATAAGCTATCACTTCTTCACCTTGATTTTCTCAAATACAAAGTCAAGCCAGCAAAAACAATCAATTGAAAAATCATTTCTTAATGTTAAAAGATACTTTTATAAGATAAATAGTAAAACTATAAACTGAAAATGTCACTATAGAAATATACGAATTTAATGTTAAAATTCAAGAATATAAGTGAAAGAATCTGCTTGCAAGGCACGACAAGGGTGGATAAAACAAGCCTCGTCGGCAGTCCGTGGTTTTGAACGATAAAAGGAAAGACACGAGGAATCGCCGGCTAGATTAGACATAAAACGGGCATTCTTCTTTATGAGAGCGTGAAAGGAAATGCGTTCCGCGTCTCCGCGAGAAGGAGGATGTGCCTGGCGGCCCGTGCCAAATTGCGCCAACTAATTGCCACTGCGGCTGCCGAATAATTATGGCGTTACGCGCGCAACAGCCTAATTACTGGGCGACCGCGGCTATCGCGCGGAAATCTTTTTCACGTCGGTATCGTTTTCGCACGTCCGAAATAAAGAATCGCCAGTGTTCCGCGAAGGCCCCGCGCGCGTAACATTTCCTTCCCTGATGCGCGGGCCGCGAGTGTGTGTCGGCCGCGCTCTATTTCTTCCATTGCCCGCGGCAGTTTGTCTTTCCCCCCGAGCTGCGACCGCTTTGACTCGAGCTAATGCCGCCGTCGTTTGCTAGTCAGCCAATTTATAGCGTGATAAAGTGTGGGGAGTGAACTGCGCATCTTGGAATGTCGTTACTGGCTTGCTATAAGAGTGGAGAAAGAAATATGATAACTTCGAGTTAAAGGACTGACTTTCTTTTATCAATGAGGCTTCAATCTCCTATTTTTCACCGTCAACTGCAATTCTCTTTGGCTCGATTTGTCTTCAGTCGAGATATCTACATTTTTCAGGTGAGAGTGACAACGGAGAGCGGCGCCCTCCCGACCCTGTTGGTCTGCATGAAGAAGGGCACGAGGTAACAGCGAAAACTTCAAGAGCACTTGTCCTACTTTTTCTCTTGTAACACGTTGACTGCCGTCACACAGATACATATTTATCTTTTCCTAAATAATAAACACTTTTAACAAGCATAGTGAAACAGTTAAGGTGGTTCGGCAGTCAAGGTGCTAGTAGTTATTCATACGTGATTTCGTCATGGAAATATCGAACGATTTAGATCGATCGCTCCGAGAGGATGAGGCGGATCGACGACGGGCATGCAGCGCGGCCGCCGCCGTTCCGCGTGCTCGCAACACCAGATCCCAATTATTTGTCGCCCGCCGTCGAGCCTCCGCCGCCCCCGAGAGCCCCCGAGCCCTACAAGGTAGCGCCGTCCACCACTTCCTTCGCCAGGGCACATCGGCGATCGAGCTTCGTGATAATCGCCGACTCGAGACCGACATCGCCGGAATCGAGAAGCCCCTCGCCCACCCTCGCCGCTGGAAGGGTCTCGCCCTTTCGCGGACGCGGCTTCAAGGGACCTCCGCCGCGCTCGAAATCTCGGCCTCAGTCCCCCGAGGCCGGGGAACTGCGCCGGAAATTTCGAAATGATCGTAGAGGTAAGTTCTTTCATACTTGTCCTCAAAAGATTATGATCAATTAGAAAAATATATGTGGATACATTCATGGTTGACACCTTGTGCACATTAAGTTCGAAATTTCGAAATTTCGAAATATTATAACACCCGAGTATCAATATTTAGAAAGAAATTGAAATAAATGAGAAATATGATTCCACCCGGGTATCAATGTTTGGAAAGAAATTAATCTAAACAAGTCTCCGTTTAATTACAGTTTCAGTCTCGCAACAGAATAGTCCGAGAAGAAGTCTGATACCACAGCCGACGAGGCAGCGCTCGGTCTCGCTGACTAAGCCCGGAGACAGATCGTCTTCGCCGAAGATTGGCAGACGAGTCGATTCCAGAACGCGTCTTAACACCACCGAGTCGAGGAATCGACTGAACGCGACTGGGACTAATGGCAGCACCAACAACTTGCTCTCCCGTCGACCTTCCACCAAGGCTGGCAATAAACTATCACCGATCCAGGGTACTCCGACCAAGTTCGACAGGAATACCACTCTAACGAAAAGAAACGAGCGCGCCAGGGGTACGAGGATTTCCCCGGCGAAGACGACCAGGTCGACGAACTCGCCGAATAAAAATGCTGCTAATCAACGAAGAACCGGTGGGCAGGAAAAGGGTTCGGCTAAAGACAAGTTCGGCTCGCCCTCGAGGATACCGTTGAAGACGGCGAGGAACCCGATGAACTCCTTGAATCCACCGAGGTTCATCACGCTTCCCCCCAATCAGTCGTCCGACAAAGGTAATCGAAAGGTCGAGCGCGCTGTAAAAGAGGTCAATGATGATGGGAAGAGCAAGGAGCAAGTGGCGAACGGTGTTGGGACGGAGGGGAGCTCGAAGGACTCCCAGCAAAGCGACAGGACTACGAGCTCGGAAAAGGCGAGCGATTTGGACCTTCGAGAGATCCTCAAGCTTTCTTCGGGCGCCACTGGCACCTCCACCGTCGTCACGACCACCGCCACCACCGCCACCCAGCCCTTACACATAGATGCCAATGCCGTGCTGGCTGACAAGGCCGAGGGCGAGAAAAGAAGTAATCCCGAGCAGACTAAAGCCGAGGCTGGCGCTTCCGCGAGCAAATCTTCCAGTTCCCCCAAAGCGAGCGACGATGCTTCCAGCAATCGGCAGAGCCAAACTACCACTGACGACCAGAGGTCGCAGAATCCCTCGTCCAAGCCGAGCAAACCCGGCAGCAGTTTCAACCGGGCAAAAGCTATAATCGACAGTAAAACTAATTCCCCGGTGATCCGAGATGTAAACGGCCACTCGAAAACCAGTAGTATAAGTCACTCGGCGAAAGTCATTAGCAGAATCAACGGCTTGGGATCGGCGACTCAACGCAGGACTCCGAACGATGCAGCTTTCCGGAGCTCCAAGAGTATCGATGTAAAGGCGGCCGACGAAATTCCTAGAATATCAACAACATCTCCATCACCAACGACGCTAACGAGATCGAGTGATCTTGATCTCGAGAAGAAAGGATCCACCCAGGAGTCCGGCGACTCCAAGGGATCGTCGAGGGTAATCGGCGAGGGCGATCCTAGTATAATCTCGACGGCTTCGATGGTAACCAGTGAGAGCAGTGTCCTAGCCACGTCTTCCTCCACCTCCAACGGCGTATTGACTAATGCCAACGCGGGCGGTGCAGTTAACGATGCCGAGGTCGTAAATAGCAGGGGCGCGAGGGTGCGAAATGCGACGAATCGCGGTAGCAATTCATCCCTGAAATCGTCCGCGGGTGCGTCCAACGACTCGATCGAGAGTGCGAGGTCGGCGGACACGGGGGTCAGTGTGAATACGGTTCGGGGTGTATCGTCGCCGCGCGAGAAGACCGGCGTCCACGTGGTGAAGCGGGAGCAGGAGATCGAGACACTCAGCGGCAACATAATGCACTTGGAGCAGAACGGCGAACCGGCGTAAGTAACCGACGACCTTTAACACCAGCAGGTCCCAATGGCTAATGGCTCGGTCTCGAGTTTCGAAAAGCTGCTGCCAGCAACAGCCAAACTACTACCCCCGGATTTATTAGCCGATGTCTATGGCAGTTGGTATACTCGAGCTGGTCGCCCACGAGCCTCCGCAAATTGGAATAAATCGGCCGGAATCTTGCCCGACTCGGCTGGTATTATGCTTAAGGGCGATACACATGGCGAAGGAGCGATCGGGGTCGAGGGGGTGGCCTTTTACATCGGATCGCACGGCAACTGAGCATCACTCTCAATTAAATAAATCGCTCCGACGATGAGTCACTCGCGAGACAATGGACGAATGTATACTCGACGGCTTCTCAGAAGGCTAACAATATCGGAAATCGCTCTCACCCCTCTCGTTACAGTCTATTCTCGATCAACTCGCTGCGCTTTTCCTACTGATTGCTTCCCTCACCGAGATACAAGGGGGCCTTCCAATACATCGCGATGATTCGACTTTTTAGCAGGGCCTGTACTCGCAGCTTGCGAATTAATTACTCGGTGCGGACTCTGCGGGCGAATACTTAATAGAGTAATGGCTCATAAATAAGACGCGAGCTCTCCACCCCCCAAGGACGCGTAAACATTGAATTTATCAAGGCTCCGCTTTTACGTCGCGCTCTACCATCCACCTGTAATTTACCTTTACTGTACACGGAGCAAAGTGGAAATTACACTTATCGCGGTACACGTGTCCGCAGTGGCCGAATTTTTCCCTCCGTGACACGGTGGTTTAAGGTTTAAGTCTCTAGGAATTCGGGATGCTAATGATTTAACGACCGCGGTTGGTGTACGCTGAAAGTTACCGAAAGAAATGTATCGGACACAAGTGGCAAATGATTTGTACCGCTTCATTCCGCCGCGCCTTTGATAGAAGGTCTAATGGTCTGTTTAACATGGTGCTAAGTGGGTTTGATTATCCAGCGAGGCTTCTGGCCAAGGGAAACTTGGTCGTTTCGCCCTCCACAGGATCTCCAGGGGTCGTTCACCCCAAGACCGCGACTAGTTACGAGGCACTGGATAGCTTCGTTGGTGGTCGAAGCGGCCGAGAGAGCTCGAGTCTATCGATCCTGTCGAGATTTACATCGACGTGCCACCACTGGCTCAAGGGAGTCATAAATCAGAATGCCGAATCCCTCGGCCGGCAGGATGCCTAAGCTAATTAAGTTGGCCGCGCGCGAGAGAGACAGTGATCCTATTATCAACCGTGCTTGTCATTTCGATCTCTCGATATCTTGGAGGAATTTCCCGTGACATCTGAATTTTAAGCGGGATATTCGTGGGGCTGAGTCAGCCCGACGCGGTAAAAGAAATCCGGGATTTTCGTGACTTCGACGCGTATCGATACTCGTCAGTAGGTCGAGCGCCCTTACTACTCCGCACCCCTAACGAGATTAAATTCTTTTTTTACGTCTCACCGACGCCGGCGGCGCCGGCGTTACGGCCTGTGGAAAAGTCGTTCGGGGCAATTTTGCGAGATATACATTAATGTAGTCCTAGCTAGCGTTACACTCTGAGTCACGGCTGTGTTCCTCCGCAATAGCGTGACGTAGCCATAACGTCCGGAGGAGCCGCAAACATCCAAACTGCCACACACCACTCCCATAACTTAAATCTGCAAAATCAATTGCTCGCTCCTCTGCCAAACACACACGCTCCCATCTCACACCAAGACAGAGACGCGGGCGCGATATCGTGTTTAGACGGCGGGGACGACTGATGTAATTCGAGGAGGAGCCGGGTCAATTCTAAACAGCGTAAATTGGTACTGCACGCAAATTTACGAGCGACTATATCACCCGGCGAGCCCCCGCCAGACCCCCAATGATCCTCGTGAATGAACTATGTGGCAGATCGCGCAGTCATTACCGGGTCCACGCCGAGCGGGCAAATATTATCGAGTCTATTATTAGAAAATCGCGCGCGCATTTCCTCTACTAATGAAAACACACTTGCACGTGCGGAAGAGACCGGCGAGATGGATATCCCGCGGAGCAATGGCACTCGTATTTGGACCAATTTCAAGGCACGTCTGAAATAAACGATGGAATACACTATTTCCAAGTCCAAGTTATTAATACGTTGTTGACGGAAAATTTCAATCAGCATCTTGATATTTTTATGCTTTTGGCAATAACCTTTTGAATATTTGACATATTTTCTATTAATATCGCAATGTACCATCAACAATGTATTAATATTTTCCACTCGACAACGTCTGAAATACCGCGAACGTTGGGGAAAACCTTGTATTGCAGAAAGTCAAGTCTATTGGGGTAAGAAGGCTCTTTTTGACGAATGAACGCGGTACGGCGGAATCCCCACATCCGGCAGAATCTACATAATCTCCATAATATCAGATCGGCGTGTCGGCTAATTTGCTCGATGTCTAGAGAGGCCGAAAATTGACGTAACGTGGCAACGCGAACTCACCGCCGGTGACGAGCCGTTGTGGTCGCGTGCGGCCAAGGTCGAACACCCACACTCACACTCAGACTCTCGTACTCACTTTGTAGCACTCTCTGCACCCATCCAACACCTCCGATGTCTTCGTCAAGAATGACTACTCCATTGCTACCTGAACTTCTTCCGATGACCCTGGGTGCCCCCCGCCCGAATTTTTCCCAATTACTCGAAGGGTCGTGGTTTACCAAAAAGGTCCGACTAATCCGAAGCGCATGATTTCGGAGAATGAACCTTTTGCGGTCATATTTCATTTTCACTGCTTTCCTTGCGGGGCTGCCTCCATAGATTGCCGCAAAGGGTTAAGGGTTGACTTTGGGACTTTATTTCATAAATTCAGATAATACCATGGAACATAATAACTTCAGAATGAACTTTATGATATCGAAACTCTGCTGAGAGAAAAATATTAAACGCGAGGGCTGTTTAACTCACATCCAGAATGAATATTAATGACGCACGTAAGTCACCCGTCAACCTTTACGCTTGGCTCGTTGAAATCTCGGCAATTTTTCCTGACTCCTTTGAATGATCCGGGATACACGTCGACTGGGATTGGATTGTTTAGAGAGGAAACTCGTGATGGATTTCTGATGGTGTACAGTGATTAGACACCGCAGGAAGCCATTCGATGAAGTCAATCAAGGCGTATTCTATTATATCCTGGTGGGCTAAATGACGCTCCGATGCAACAGTTTATCGGCACGATCGCGGCCGACTCATTAAATTAAACGCAATTACCGTCGCGTAACTTCTCGTTACGACGGCGATTGTAATCGAGTATTTCGTAGGTGCATCCTGCCAATGGACAAGTGCATATTAATCCAACGTAAATTTGATGGTTTCATGAAGTTTTTCTGTGGTTAATAAAATCCGAGCTTCGAGTAACTAAACTTTTACAACCTTTCGTGGCTTAAGTGTCCTCCGCGAGATTTAAGGGTTAATTGGACTTTTAAAGAGACAACACAAGACATCTTTAAGAGCGCCGTAACATTTTTATGAGGACAAAGAGAGCTTGGGGTAACTAGGGAAAAAATGGTCCGAGATCCACGGCAGATGAAAGCCTGCCATTCTCAGGGAGCCTCGATTATTTCGCCGTTCCACTTCCTGGCAGGAATCGAGCTCATTACGAACACCCGCCCATTAAAAGGACAATTACAGCGGAGAAAGTCCATTCTCCTCGCGTGAGGAAACGCGCAAGAAACGTCGAAGAAATGTCATCTACATCCGCACTATTTTCCCGAGCCCTTTAATTACACCGAGCGGCCACTTTTTTCCCACGTGCTTTCCACCCTGTTCTAATGCCTTTCTAATTGCGCTTGGCACGGAAAAAATCCATGTCCCTCTCGGTGTGAAATATTCGTGGTAAATGGAGTAGTCCGGTGGGGAAAATCGGTCCTGTCGTTGAGTGAATTAATGAGACAGCCGACTGCCTCGCGGACAAACTCCGGAATGCGTGATTCGAGCGAACGCCCCGAGGCGCACGCTTCGTTTCTGTGAATCAGAAAACTTTCCGGCACGTGCTGCAACTTTTAATGATTTCGTTTAGCGGCTCGCGCGGGTCACGATCGGCCCGCAATTCCCGGCCACGTAGCGCGCTCGGTGCGGGACAGGCGATTTTCCGCTGTATGCAACCTGCTTAATGACCAAACTAGCCGACTCCGGCTTTACGGGGAAGGAGCGTGCCGCTACGCGATCGTAAAGCGAGTTCGTCCAAGGGCTTGCGGAGCTTCTATGGGGCGCCGGGATCGGGAGACCTGCAGCTAGTGCGTGCGATACATCGTTGCACCAGCTCTCGCATAATTCCACGACCGCATAATGACACGGCTCTACTACAATTCCGCCTCAGCCATCCATATTTTTCCAGTCGATTCCCAGAGTAACTGCGAATTTCGCAAAACTTCCGCCGGGTTGTAAATTTCTCCTGACATTGTTGACGATGTCCGAGTACAGGCAGCTCGCAGACAAAATTGAGGAAAATTGCGAAAGTTCTCAGATGTTGAAGTGGCATTGTTGGTGCAAGACGGAGTGAAAGCAATTTTACACGATAATTGGGAGCATGCGAAGAAACCTGCGTTTATGATTAGTTCTTTTAATACACACGTCCCTGAATTTGTACTTGAAATCTCGCACGCGCAAGTCTGCTCGCACAAGTTTTCCATTGAGGTATCCAACACGATGTAATTCAATCGATCTAATGCGCCAATTACAAGTAATTCCCAATGACATCCGATTTCTGATTATGAAACACTCATTAAAAGATAATAATCTCAAAGACACTTTACTTCCATCGTCAATCGATACTCAATAATAACATTCGTCAAAAATCCTCCTGGAGAAAAATCTAATGGAAGTTCGGTTGTCCTGTCGGCGGGCGGCTTGTAAGGCGATCGAGGTAAAGAACTTCGCCGTCCACCAAGTATCGATTGCGCGGTCAAGCTAAGGAAGCCGTGGTGCTACGTATACATGCAGATGGACGACGGAGAAAATCTTTGCGTGACCAGTGGCACCTCGCCACCCTCCACTTCCCTCCCCGTCCTCCTGGACAGCCTTCGTCCTGAGCGCCCGACCAACCCCTGTGTACTGCGGCACCTGCAATCTAAGAGTGACCCTAGCAGGGCAGCGATGCCCGCGCACCACGTCGCCTTTCGATCCCCTGGAATCCGATCTCCGAACTCCAACTGACTAGAGATACCCGCACTTGTGTCTTCTGCCGGTGACCGATCACGAGCAACTGCCGGAGGTCATCGAGGTGTGTACCCTTCGTCCCCAGTGTCATTCTCATCGAGTGCGGTCGAGAGCGGGGAAAGGTCGGCCGCAGGTAGGTGGCCCTTCGTGCTTGAGTGCTCCCGGTGGACATGTGCGAGAACCCGAAACCGGGAGGACCCGCGGAATCGATCAACGTTATCAAGGAATTTTCGGCGACCGCCGATCGATCGGGAATCCGCAACCCGATATGCTATGTGTGCAATCTCGATTTCGCGCGAAGTACAGCTAATACGTGGGAGTTGCGAAACCTTCTTCGAGGTGGTGTGACTTCCTGCGGGCTAATTGATAGACTACTCGAAGTGTCTCCTGCTATCTGTATCTGCCTTTACCGCAACGCAAGTTATTTACGGTCGCCCTTATCGCGCTGACTCCGGCATTTATATCTATTAATTGAAATGCCCTCGGTGCCGCGGAGACACTTAGGAGGTCGCTCGATCTCCGTGTCCTCGACGCCTACGCAGGCTCGTCGAATAAATCTGGAATGAATGAATGGTTGATGGAGGGAAGTAATTATCGGGCAAGTTCAATGGGTACAAGGATAGGGAGGCGCGCCTTTTCACTATACATATAACCGAGGCGTACCAGGCTGCTTTCTTACCAACTCGAGACCGAACCAATCCTTCTATCACGATGATCGATCGATCAGCCAGGCCTACCAGGCCTTTTTAATAACGCTAACAGCGCCGGGGTGCGGCTACCTCTGATTGCAGTTTATTGGCGGGGAACCCGGCCACCCAGGAACAAGAACCCGAACGCCTCCTTTCGCGCTGGAAGAAGTCACTTGGTCGCGCGTGCGGCTGCTGCTCGAATATGAGGTGCCTCGCCTGCCGCACCGACCCCAAGGGTCTCTCTTGGTTCAAGAATAACGCCAAGATGAATAAGCCAATTGCCAAGGCCAGGAGCAAAGTGCAGGAGCAACCTCGACAGGAGAGCGCTACTGAGACTGCTAAGATTGGCTGCTGGTCGAGACTCAAGAATAGATGCAGGTACGAGCACCTTTTTCATATTAATTATTATCCCGCAATTCTTATTGGACCGGAAAGCAGAGAGTTGACGGTGAAATCCTGTTGTTGGCATCTCGTTAATTAAAGTGCCAGTGCAAGTACTCCCCGGGGAAATACGCGCATCCCCTATTGGAGAATATTAACTAGGATTATAATTATATGCATGCAATATATCACGTTGAATTTATGTACCAGGTGCAATCGAGTACGGGAAATCAAGTGTTGCACGAGAAAAGCGAGAGTAGCACCTGCAGAATCGGCGACCTGCTGCCCTCCCGAGCGAAGGTTCGGTGCTCTCTGCCGGAGAATCTTCGATAAATGCAAGTGCAAACGTGCCGAACCTGAACGTAGAAACATACGTGCCAAGCACAGTCTGACCAGCGTCGCTCCACCACCACTATCCGAGGTAAACCCTTTAATAATAGGAGAGGAATTGGAATGATTTCCAAAGGAGTGGAATATTAGATTAGAGGGCTGAATGCATCAGAGTTGTAATTTCGACGGACTTTATTCTGTGACAGGAGCCGAAAGCGAAGATACCGGATGTCCTGGTGGAGCACAACTCTTTGATGCGCGGCGCCATTCCCTGCCTGCCAGTCCCTCTCGCCTGGTTCTGCCTCATGTGGAACGTTTTACTGCCCGGCACTGGTTAGTCGCCACCTCTGGGACAAGTCTCGGCGACTGCTCTCTCTTATTTCCCCGGGCAATTTGCGCCTTTGAGGCGGGAAGAGTGACGGCGCGCGCGCGACTTGTCGCCAGTGGCTGCTGCTCTCGACAGTTGTGATTCAAAGGATTGAGCCTCGTTACTTGTTCCAGGTACGGTTTGGAGTGGCATCTTCAATTTGTGCAGCGGCCAGCCGAGGTTCTCGCAGGTGGCTGGTCTCAAATCGAGACTCGGCGCCTTCGTGGTGAACCTCGTGGTCGGGGTGGGACAACTCTTCACCGTTTTGTTCTGCCTGGTCGGCTGGGGCTGGAGCATCTGGTGGGGCGTCACCTTGGTCCGCCTGGCAAGTGAGTAGAACCGCGAGCTTCGATACTCGATCTCACGAGCGACTTATCGATTGTTTATCGAATTTCCGCAGGAAAGTACAGGAGATTCAAGGCCTCGGAGGCTGCCAGCAACGACCCGGAAGCCCGGGGCGCCGATGGAGCTCTGCCGCCCGGGGTTCCGAGTCAAGCACTTCGAGAGATGGAACGAGCCCGATGATCGATCTCATCGGCTCGAATTCCCTTGGAAGAATGAGGCGGGTGTTTCTACTTCTACCATGCTCGGCCAAGCCTTTCAACGTGTGCCTTTCTCGCGACATTTCGGACAGGAACGAACCTCCTGCAATTTACCACTACTCGAGCAACGGCTACTTCCAGCTGGATAGAACTACTAAAGGGATTTCCTCCGAACGCAAGGACCTCTCCTTACTTGGGCGACCAGCTTGCAGGGGGCCGCGCACTGACTCCGCGTGTGCTCGGCAATCTTTCCAGCTCAACTGACGAGCCCACGAATCTTTTTTAACATTGGATATATATACTTGTTGCATGGATCTTGGATCGAAGCGGATGAGGAACGATATGATGTTCTCGACGACTAATCGCTTTCAGTGAAAGCATCTTATCCCTGGCGTTTTTTCAAAATGTACTCAATGCGTCGATCGACGAAAGACACCCCCCTTCCCCCCTTTTTCAAATGATCCAATGTGTACTTGATGAGACTTATGCTTAAAGTCGAAGCCCAGCTTCGGAGATGAGTGCGGCCTTTGGTTTCCTAGCATCGATGGACTAATTACCTTTTGGAAAAACGCTCTTTATATTTTTACAAGCGTAACGCATAGATATTATACATACATGTATACATACATCCATATAATCGACTACTCAATTATTACACTTATACTTACAATCCTTGTAAATATGAAAATACATTACTTACATCGGTTTTTGATCTAAACCCGCTGCGTCTGGAATTGTACACCTGTCTTTTTTCATTATTCCGCCAACTTATCCTAAGGTTTCCTGCCGGCGTTGCTTTCCCGAGTCCTCGAGACTCGAATTCGGAAGCGCAACGCAACGACTCTCGTAATTAGAAGTCTAATCGGGAAGTACTGTCTCGGCTCTTGGCCACGGATTAGCGGAACGAGTCCTCGCTATCGTCGAGCTTGGATCTGATAGTGCGGAGAGTGGCTAGTGGCGTTTGTCTAGGAGTAAGCTGCGAGGGCCCAAGAGCAACTGCACACAGAGAACAACGCAAGAGAGCGCGATGCTTGTCGCTCCGAAACAGGAGAGCGTGCGCATGCGATCTTCGTTACAGAAATGTACACATATCTAGCGGAACTTGCAGAAGCGCTCGCCAATCGATTGCATGCGCTCAAGCGGCTCTATTTCAAGCGAGTCCCTATCAAGATCCCATTATTTCCGTTGCATCGAAGGACTCCGGAAGTCCCGACGACGAAACTTCCCCCTGAAAGGGCCGCGGGTTTCTCGCAGTAGCCGGGGAGGCGAGGTCGGACGTCTGCCAAGTACCGGAGCGATCTCTCCCCGAGTTATTCTAGAGAAGCTACCCTTACGACTGATAATTGACCATTGGAGAGACGCAGTTGTGCACCGGCATGATTTACAGACAATTATCCTGATTGGCTCATTAACTTCTCGATATGAGTTCCGCTCGCCCGGAATGCCTCGCTTCACCCTCTGTAATAATTCCCCCCTCTACTTTTCCATCCCCGTCCAGAGCGAAAGCTACAATTTTCCACGGCTCTTAATTGCATTTAATTGCTCCCCCGGCCGTGAATGATTATCGCGCGAATTCGTCCCGCGTCACGCATTTCGAGCGTTTCAAGTCCGGGTGCGATGTTCTGTTGAAACAGTCAGTTTGATCGCTGAGAGAGCTGAGTCTCGGGTGAAGCACTCTCGTGGAGTAGTGTTCTGCGTTGATTGTATTCGGTGATATGGGCATGCATCGTTTTGCTCGGGGGTAAACACGAGGTGATCGAAGAGTTCGATCTGTTGGTCGAGTGCTCTCCTTGCGGAGGAGCCCACCGTACATCTGCCTGCCAAATATACTTTCGGGCGAAAAGAGACGGCTCCAATTAGAGAGGAGTAGAGTCTCGTTGCCGGCATTGAGTGTCGATCGGAAGAGCGCGAGAGACTATTGGTCTTAGGTGGGATGTACGAGTGAGTCCTTGTTTGCGAGGGGAATGTGGATCCTTCAGTGGCCATCCTGTTGAGTAGGTATATATGCATGGTATATGGTGTGGGTGTCAATGAATCGAGTCGTTGACGCTGGATATATATTGAGTAGTATAATGTTTTAATGATGTGACTCCATAATATGTCAAATATGCACAGGTAAATATTCTTGTTATTATAATAGAACGTGTTACAGTGTGTAATGTGATACGATTATTCGATCGGCTCTCCTCCGTCCTTCCGTTCTCTCCCGCTACTTCCTTGTTCTCTCCTCTCCCTCCGTGTGTTCCGGGCTTTTCCTTTCGTCCTTTACTCGTATAGTAACCATTATAATTAAGAACTTAAAACAACTCTAAAGGATAAACTACATCACTATATCGGCTAGCGACTATTAGCGGTAATAATAGCCTACCATGTCTTTTACTAGCGGCGCGCTCAGTGAGTGTGCTTTCCTCCAAGCTCTCTCTCTCTCTCGCTCTCTCTCTCTCTCTCTCTCTCTCTCTCTCTCTCACTCAGAAGACTACTCTCTCGTCGCACTCCTCGATTCTCATTTCTGCAATTCCCTTGCGTTCCTTGCTCTACCTCTACACTACCGAATATATGTCTCCCTCTCTCTCTCAGACTCTCTTGATTACTCGGGGTTATTCGTGCTGGCCCTAACATCCTGTCCCTTGCAACCTGTCGCATCTCCGTATAAACTGTCTCAAGCATCGTCACCGCGAGTGCACGCTCGCTGTGTCGCTGCTAGTCCACCCTCTGTCCACTACTTCCTCGCCCGATCATTCGTCTCTGTTCCGCGTTGGCCGTGTTTCGCGCGATCAAGCCCATCGAGTCATCAATCGCGAGAGCGCGCGTTCCTTACCGCGAGTCAGCTCGACACTGACGCAGCGGAGATCCGCGTTAGTTTGCCGCTCGGAGGCGATGGATTCTAAACCGATCGAATCGAGTGACTCCGCGCCTTTTCTTTCGTGAACAGAGACTTCGAAGCAGATCCGCTACCTACGTGCCCCTGTCCCATTTCGCCCCACACATGTGCGCCACTGTGTTCTGCTGTTCAGCCTCAGGTACACACACAATGGTCACACACATACTTCTAGGAAACCTGTCTCAGTCACCGGTAGGTTTCCTCGCATAAGATAGATAGACTGGGGGTGGTGCGGGCGGGGGGTGTTTCGGGGGGACAGGAAGGGCTGACAGTGTGACCTTCCGTACACATCGATACACGTGTGATATGCTGATAATAATCGTATATAATCGAGAGATGGATGTGCGTGGAGAGCGTGGTGGTTGTGCTGTTGTGTTCAGTGTGTGACGGCCTGAATTGCGTACTCGGCTTGTCGCCCGTGTCTTTGATAAACGCGTGCGAGAATTTACCGAGGGGGGGAGGGGGCTTGATTTCCTTATTGAGGTTGCATGGCGGCTTTTTCTTTACGATACGATTGAACGAGAGACGAGTGTTGGCTCGAGGAACTTCTCTTGGATTGCCAGCCACCGCCCCCTTCTAACAGCGAAGGGGGTAGTTTTCTACCCTTAACTCTTGTTTCACGCGTAATGTTTGTTTATGTATGACTGTGTCTGTGTATTTAAGTGTGTGTGTGGGTGTCTCTATGTATGCGGTTAGGTGGTGCATTAAGCTTAAAGAACAGTTCTAAATGTGGTACCCTACGAGAGGAGCCTGTTTGCCCTCTCTCGCAAGCTGCGCTACGTCCGAGTGCCACTAGAGTCGGAACTAGATCACTTTCTAGTCCTGCTTTTTCCTTTCCACTCGCTTTTCTCTAACACTCCGTCTCGCTCTCACTCTATCTCTCCCTCTCTCGCACTCTAATCGCAAGCACTAGTGGACACAGGCTCGGACTGCCGATGTTACCGATGCGCGCGCGCGCTAAACGCCGGCGGTCGCAGAGAACGAAGACAGGTGTTGCCAGGTTGTTATCTGGAAAGCGAATGATCTTAGGTGAGAGTGCTCGCCTTCGCTTGTGCTCTCTCTAGCTGAGTGCCAGCCGCCTCGGGAAGGGAAAGCAACCCTCCGTTGCTGGGCAGCGCAGCAGCCAGCTGGCACGGCGGCGACGGTCGAAAGGGTAACAATTCCAGAACTAGACTCTCAATTGCTTATATTTCATATATCAGTTTTCTATATATATTTTTTTCCTTTTCATATAGAATCTGTAGATATACATTCTTGGCAAATCCGAAAAACTGATTCCAAAATAGGAACAGATCATTGTGCGAACTATGTATACAGGGTGCAAGTTTGGTTTGTATCTCAATATCTCTCTCATTCATCTCGTATCATTAGGAGGGGATTGGGATTCATCTTTTGTTGTATACTTTGTTTCGTTTGTATTATCTTTTCGGTGGATGAAAACACACGTGTGTGTATCCGTGTTTGCTGCTCGTGCTATATGTATGTGACTTATAGTTTCGGTTTCTTGCCTCTCGCAGTTAAGCTTTGTCGTTTTGTGTGTTCGCCTTTTAATTAGTCATCTCCTTCCTCTCGGGACCATGTTTTGCGATTTTTTTTGTCTCCCACGTTTACTTTAATTTTTTTCCTTCCATCTGAACGGTGGTACATTTGATAGGGTGCACAGGGCTGCTAGGCACAGATAATTGACTCGCAAATAACTCTTCAAACAACATTAGAGCGTACGACATACAGTATTAATATACACGTTACATCTCATGTGTGTGTTTCTTGTATCGTTAATTAATTAAGTAGTTAATTTAATCCTTTCCATTCTGCTTGTTGTCGTGAGTGGTATAGTTCGGATTTGTGTGTGTCTTCTGTATTTTTATCTCTAGATATTTATATATATCTTAACGTCTTGTTGCTTGGCCCATGTGTGAATCTCTCCCCTTGAGGTGTGGTGGTGGGTGGTGGTGTATGTATATACCCTAGTGCGAGAAATATACATATCCCGTTCACTCTCTCTCTCTTTCTCTCTCTCTCTCTCTCTCTCTCTCTCTCTCTCTCGCTCGCTCGCTCTCTTTCTCTACATGTCGTGATGATGAGGGGTCGCCCGAAACTGTACGTGCGCTGCGACATCACAGACTAATTATGGATGGCTAACACCTCGAAAATTCCAATCAATCGGATGCTTATTACCGAACTTTAATTGCCTTCCATTCCAGTACCCAATGAATATTT
The DNA here is from genome assembly GCA_963675795.1 of Crossocerus cetratus. NCBI lineage: Eukaryota > Metazoa > Arthropoda > Insecta > Hymenoptera > Crabronidae > Crossocerus > Crossocerus cetratus. The sequence continues at coordinate 19,605,194 of OY776665.1, read as the reverse complement.
CTCTCTTTCTCACACTCCCTCTTACCCTCTTTCTCTCGCCCTCTCTTCGAGGACTGAGGGTGTCATCTTCGCGAAATGACACCCTCAGAATGAATCCTTCATCGTTTAAAGTTTAAACTCATTCTCTTTCTCTCTCCCTTCCTTTCTCTCTCTCTCCTTGCACCCCCGAGATTCTCCTGCAACGAGGGCCTTTATACCTCGTGCTTCTTTCCTTACTGGCATAGCCGATCCATCTTGGACTATCCTGACGCAGTGCCTCGCAACTGGGACCTTTCTCGATCTTGTTCTCTGACGTGTGTGCATGACATGAGTGTCGATGAGTGTGTGAGATCGTGTGGATGAACCTTTGTCTTTTTCCCTTGTCGAGTGTCTCTGTATGTGTGTCTGTGCGACGGCTGTCGTCGTGTGTTAGGCGTGTGCACGCTGGTGAGGCGCGTGTGATCAATGTATAATAAATGTATACAGTCAACAAATCTTATTACATCTAGTTTGTCTTTTTGACGCAGCGATGGGAAGACAGAGCATAGAGACCCTTCTGGCTCAGATTTACAATAACGAGGTGGATATACACATTTATATATATATAATATATATATAATATGTATAATAGTCTAAGATAGGAGGCCTGCGGGGGTCTGGGGAATGGGGTTCCTCTAGGAGTAGGGGGAGCAGGACAGGGGTACCATTGATATTCATATACACTACGCAATTGTCTCCTTCTTAAAAGCGACACGCCGCAAACGTTGCGTGCCGAGGCCGCGTAAAATTCAGGGGCTTGTGGAAACAGGGGAGGGAACAGGGGGCGGGCGGTTGGGAGGGGGGTTAAAATTATTGGTACGAGGACTCTATCGAGGACTAAACGCTTAATAGAAACATTGATATGACACGTGATGGTGCTTGGGATGCCTAAGACCTGATATGTGGAGCAGGTATGTGTCACTGGTAATACTCATAGGAGGAGGATCGCTAAAAAGGTTACTGCGCTTTGGTTTGTTTTGTTCTTTTGGCCCGACTCTCTTTCTCACACTCTTTCTCTCTATCGCTCGTTCTCTCTCTCGCTCTCTCTCTCTTTCTCTCCCTTTCGTTTTCTCGGTCGTTCACGCCTCTAATCTAGCGATCGAATGCCGTCCATAACTCAAAGGCATCTATTGGACACTAGACGACTTGGAGCAAGTTCGATAAAAATCCCACCCGATCTATGGGCAGGGGGTTCTGAGAAGCCGGATAATGGAGCCGCACATTGATAAGCCATGAGATAGCTGTCTTCCCAAGTTAAAAGCGAAAGCGCTTGTCAAAGTTGGGGGGAGGCAGATGGGATGGTTGAGGGATGATGAGGGTGGAGAGACGCCCTCGAGCTTAGACGACACCGTCGCGCGAATCACGCAGAAAAATATATGGTAATCCATTTGAGAAGAGTTAAAAGTTCGCTATCGTACAAGGACTAATCATATGAAAAGTATCGACACACTTCATGCAGGTACTTTTTACTTGTTTCTGGCGCTCGTGCTTTGGCCGCTTGTTGCTACAGTCAATAAATCATCGGGTGACGACGTGCCCTCGTCTCCGCGTTTCGAGGTGTCTGTATGGGGTGGTAGACGGTGTACGCAGAATATAGCTAGAGGAGATCTGTGTGTGTGTGTGTGTGTGTGCTATGATTGGAAAGAGCGCGAGTCGAGGAACAGCAGTCTGATAGAGTACGAGCGGCGACTCTACTTTAGGCTCGAGAATACAATGATGAGGCTGGAGACGAGGGCGGCGTTTTATAGAAGATCATCGATCACTCTCACGCGCGTGTACAAAAGAAATCAAAGCGCACCGGCAGTAATACCCTTTTGCAATGCTATCAATTAATAACAATATTAACGATATGTATCTACTCTCCTATCTACCTATTCGACCTAACTACTCGAGACATTAAACCTAGTTCCTTAGCCTTAAAACGCAATAAGTCGATTATCGTCAAACGTATATCCTCTCTCTCTCTCTTTCTCTCTCTCTTCCGCTTTCTCTCCCTCTCTCTCTCGTAAATGCCACCCGCGGCTTTTTCAAAACCGCCCGGCGTGGTACATATATATTTATACTATAGTATACCTCGATAAATAAAACCGCGAGAACCGTAATTCAATGTGTTTTCTTTCTCATATGTATAATGTAGCGATGGACTCGTCTGTGTGAACGACACAACAATCAGCGATGACAATCGTCCCCCGCGTTTAACGGGCGGCGAGTAATATACACATTATATCGAATAATTAAAAGTTCCAACTCTCATGCGCTTGCAAATATATACATATACATGGGATATGTATCAGTGGTAGGTCGTGTGTCCGTGTGTACGTATATGTCTGTAAAGAGACTTAAACAAATCCTCGGCGCGCCTCTGTGCGACGTATTAATATTACGTGTGTATGTACGTGTGTTCTACTATCGACACGAACGGCTCTCCCTCGCCTTCCTTTACAACCTCGAGTTTCGTATATGCGTGTAAGTATGTAGTGAGTGCTTGATTACTTTTGCTTAACTGCTGCTTCGACGTGTTTACACAGTAGCTATGCTCTACCTGCAATACTGTATATCAGTTACAGAGGCTACACGCTACAATTACAATTTGATTTTGTACAGAGAAGAGCCCCGCACCGCCGAGAACCGAGGGCCGAACGCCTGTTATGATTTCCCGCAATCTCTGTTATTCTCCCTCCCGTCTACTTTACCGCCCGTTTCTTTTCTCCATCTCTCTCCCTCCCTCTCTCCTTCGAGGCAGTCGGATCTCTCGCGAGAAGCGACGACGATGCATCGTCGGGGAGATAAGAAGCTATGTACAGAATCGAAGGGAAGGTGGGGCGAGAGAGACGCGAGCGTCCCCGAGGGTGAAAGTCGACGGGGTATCCGGCGCGCGAACGCCTCGGCGTCCCGGCGGAGACTGGGCTCAAGGAATCGATGTGCACCGCACCTTTAAGTTTAACCCGTGCTGCCCGAGTCAGTCTAGGCGACACGTCGTCGACACAAGCGGAAGCTACCTTTAGAATCCTTGTGGCTACGCTTTGAATTACACAGCTAGTCCCTCCCGGTAGACTCTTAGCGTTATCTTCTACGGCAACTACACAACACCATTTATATTAAACCTCTTATCGGAGAGATTCTAGTGAGACAAACTGCGGCAGCGCAGGAAAGGGCTAGAAAGGGCTAGACTCAAAGGTGGGCGCACTCGTGGGCCACCTGTCGAATAAATGGGACTTGCGCTTTTCGCTACCCACCGCTTATCGGGGTACTCTGCCTGTTTATGGTTTCACATACTCGGTGCGCGCGTGCTCCTCTTCCTCCGCTCGTCAGCCGCCCCCGCTTTTAAAAAAGGAGTGCACCCCGAGAGACGAGCATCTGCACGGTACCGTTCGTTGTAATACGCACTAGGTAATGATTACTTTACCACGGTCAATGTACAGGTAAAGTGTCAGAAAATAAGCGACAGTCTGGCATGCTTGTCGTGCTCGACCCTCTCGAAATACCGTACGCGATATTAATACAGTTTATGTGTATATATGTATATGTATATATGTATACCTCCGTGCACCTATCGTACACATCACATTGGAGCGGGATTCTCAATCAGGAGGGCATCGTTCAGCGCCAAAATACACGTGTAAATACGCTTCTAGCCTCTAAACGATAGAAAGGACCTAACAGAATGCCTTGAAAAAACGAAGGTGTATGTCTCCTACCGTCTACATGCATACCTGCGAAACGCGCGCCTTCTACCTTCTACGTGCTCGGTCCCCACTCGTGTGTCTTATTATCATAACGATCCCTTCGCCCTCTACCGAAAGAATCTTTTATCATCGCGTTTTCTTCTCTTCCCTAGGTAATCTCCCTCTCCTTCGGCCCCTGTTTTATTTGACAGCTCTCGTTCAAGTTAGCGCGCATGGAATAGATAGAGACTTAGGAATGGGCGTGTAAAGATATACCAACACTATCACACACACACGTATCCGCTAGTGCATATATGAAAGTCGAAAAATCGATGTCTGCGAACCGTCGCGACAGCGCCTATTGACATAAGAGGCAGCACGCGCGCGTCCGGCCCGCTCGCCGACTCGCGCGGAACTGGCCAGCGGGCCCGGCGCGCACGGTTAATTACTAAAGTGACATCCAAGCTAAAACTCGTTTCCCCTAAGATTGCAAATTCGCCCTAAAAAGAATTGAATAACCGGAGGAGGGAGACTAGCCAGCTAGCTGGCTCGTCGCCGCTCGCTCGTCATTGACTTCCGTGTGTGTCTGATGCTTTTGCCTGTCAAGTGTGCGCCGAGAGCACGTGTGGTGTACGACACGATACACTCTTGATTCAAACGCCGTACTCCGCCATCATCGTCGTCGCATATACATACAATACATATATATCTACAAAAAACCGATTTATGATATGGTTACAGGTGCTAGAGCTCTGCCTCTCTATTAATCCGCTATGTAGACTGCGCGCGCCCTCTCATTACGCGCGATTAGGTCCTGCTCACTAAAAACGAGAATTTCGTGGAGAGGGGCGTGTGGGGGGGGGGGGGGCTTGCTTTCGTCCTCGGGTAAAAACATGATGTATTGTTATCGCCTTCCTACCGTGAAAACCTAATGGCTTGGCGGTGCGCCGCCTACTTCACTGTCACGCAATTAAGAATTATCGGTAGCAGTAAACGTTACAGTAATTAGATCAATAATATTATTTCAATAATAAAAATACGAGAATGTGATGTAAAAACAATCGTCTCACCCCCGGCCGGCTTGCCCGTCGATGGGGCAGCCGGCCGAGGGTGGCTAAATTAATCCACGTACGCCCGTGGAGACAGGAATCGAAATAATAATAATGAACAACAAGGGCGACGAGTGCTCTCGCGCCCTTACAATTAGCACGTTGTCTTCCTCATCTTCCCCTTAGCTTAGTACCTTTGTTTTATCCTCAGGTCGATATTATCATCTTACAGTGGGTAATTTTTAATGAGACTGTTAGTACAACGCGTACGTCTTTCTCGCTCTCTCTCGCTCGCTCAATTTCTTGCTTCCTCGCACAACGTTGTACCGCAATAGACATTATCATATACCTTTTCTTTCTCGCTCTCGCATACTCTCTCCCTTTCTCTCCGTGGTCCTTTCGCTCTCTCAAAATCGCTCCTCATTATATCGGCCATCAACAAGGATCCTCGCTTTATGTGTCTGATCCCCTTAAAACGGTATACAACTTATCGGCTAGTTGTATTGTAACAAATATTGCCTCGAATATAAACTTTTTTTTGTTTCCTTATTTAAAGAGTTATAATCATCGTTTGTTTGTAGGTTTGTTTGTTTATTTGTTTGTTTGTTTGTTTGTCTGTTTGTTAGGTCTCGCTCTTTTCCTCTCGCGCGCGCGCGCACACACACAGACACGAATATCAAGTGGACAAAAAACGTGGCGTATAGTGATTGCTCCTCGTCACGCGCGCGCGCTCGCGGGTGCAAAGTTGGGTGCACAAGGTGGTGGTGTGGTATGATGCCGGCCAGCCTTCTTATTGTATCCCTTACGCTTAATACGTGTTTTGTCGTCTGGCCGAGTGTCGGAGTCTAATACTTCTTAAACGGTATTGTATTGTATGCACGTTCAACGCTTGGTTCGCATTCAAAATCGAGTGAATACTTTTTTTACTGATTAATCGGAGATCTAAAACCTTTCATTATAAAAAGGTCCCTCGGCCCGACAAAATATTGCCGGGGGACACACTAATATATTGTGTTGTTGGCTTCATTGTTCGCAATATAAAATTCAATTCACAGTCCGCGATCTGATCAAAAGTGTGTGTAGTGTGTTGGTGTCCATGTATTCTGGTGTAATGTGTGTAATGTGTGTGTGTATGCGGCATGTACGAATGCTCGATAAAATATACAATTGTATATCCTGTGTTTGTCTTGGCGTTCGGTGTGTGTACTGTTCGCCGGTTGTGGTTTTAATCAGCAAGCAAAGTCTACCGCACGTCGTCGTCGCAACCTGAACACTACAGCGCTTTGGGGGAGATTCCTTGACTCTGGTTTGCTTTTTTCCTTACACTCGAGAAGCAGGGGACAGTGAACGAGTTGAGGTACCTATCGATAGCAGTCGAGACGACCTTTCCTTTTGCTCGTGTGAAAGGGAAGACTCGCGAGAAGCTTCCCTCGCGGCGATTCAAGATACTCGGATACCGCATGCGAGCACTATACTATTCTCGAGACGTTTGCTGGGAAGGGTGAAATTCACATGAACTCGAAAGCGAGAGCATCTACGTGCGCGAACCGTACGTCTACGTCATGTACAAATCATCGGCAGATCGTGCCTCTCAAAGTTACACTCGAACGCTACGCACATACCTCGAACTAAGAAATCGCAAGTAAACTTTAAAAAGTGGGGGGAAGGGGGGGAGGGGGGACAAGTAAAACGATCGTCCTCACGCGCTGCGTACGTACAATCGGTACGTACCAGGGAGGTGAGGAGGCGATGCGAAAAAACATATGTATAACACGTGCACGCTTAATAATATATAAAACGAAACGACGAATACAAAGCTCTCGTACGCTGTCGACGCGTAGTGCGGGCAGGGGGGCTGGGGAATAAAAGATTCCGGCGAGTCAAGCATAGTAACGACGCTATGCGACGCGACGCGACGCGACGCAGGGAGGCGATCTTATCCGCGGGGATTCGAAGCGCGCGCTGCTGGCTATGTGCTGCATCGCAAAGGAAAGGAAAAAGCTGATACACGCCAGCAATGCTCGGAGCACAATTGAATCAGATCCTCTGAACACTCTCCTTTTCGTCGAACTTGTATCCCGTGTCTTAGCTCGTTAATATATTAGGTATTATGGTCAATGAGGAACCTCCGATTTGTTGGATCCCATGAAGTGGTCAACGAGGAACCGCGAACTCGGCTTCAAGTTTCTCTGGGAGAGTATATGGCTTACATCCGTGATAGGTGTATGTACGGTACTCCCTTCTGTACTTACTTGTGTTCTTGTGTGATGAATTGATATCTCTGTGTGACTGTGTGCCTTCGTGCTGGGGGTGAGAGAGTCCAGATGAGTAGTTGCCGATGGCACGCGCGTGCGCGGTCGAACCGAAGGTCCAAAATAATAAAAGGTGTGTTTCATGTATGTTTCGCCGCCGTGTACGCGATATATGTTGTATCACGCGAAAATGTCATACGCCGGGCTACGCGGAAGCAAGTGCCCACCCGTGCGCTTCAAGAGGAACCATCAATTCCTATCGTTGCTTACCAGAGCACACATGTATATTCTATATCCTTTACACGGCCATCGCCTTAACGAACGGCCCGCAATGATCGAGAGACGCGACGCTCGATCCGACGCGCGGCTCCCTCGGTTCCCCGTGCAGCGTACCGATATTACTTCCCGGCCCTTGATATGTGTAGAGTTATATATGTACGTGCCGACGACGGCAGATTTCTACGAACGGTATCTCCCGAAATATCTATTTACAAGACGAGCGACCGATCGTCACCGATCCCCGCGCACGGCACAAGCAGGGAGGAACTCCCGCGGGATGGCCAAGCGAGACTTACTCCCCTGCCAAATCGACCACTTCCACTTGGCTTTCATTCTCGCCCGACGGGAAGCCACCAGTCCGGCGGGGAAGGTTCTCGCCCCAGCATATAATACTGAGTCTATCCATCGAACGCGATATCTCTCTCTCAAAAGCCACTCGATGAGAGAGAGTCAGACCGTAAAGAGGGAAAAGACGCCGGCGCCGCGATCCACCTGCTCGTCCTGCCTGCTCGTGCTGCTGTCGTCTCGGTCGGGGCAAATGATCCTCGATGACCGGCGAGCCTAATCGAAACGAAAGCTCCTACCGCCCGCCGCTCCGACGCGCGCGTCGACCTTCGAAGAGTCTTCTCTCGTGCGATGCCAATCCTCCTCCGTTGGCCCCGAGCTTCTTTTACCCTGGAACCGAACACCCACCAAGCGAGCTCACGACCTCTGGTCCTCGAGGTTGAACTCGGACCGAGCGTGTGCCATTCTCTTCGTCCTTCTCGTAGCTAGGCCCTCTTCGTCGTCCGCAAGGAGGACGATTATGCGACCGACTCGACTCGACGGTGTCGCGTGCGCGTGTCTCATATGTCGCCGTAACGTATCCCCGTTTCCCCCATAATAGGCCCTTCGAAACTCTCTCCCTTAAATTAGCGGGAGGTAAACGACGACGACCACAACGTCGAAAGACCGTCGCCAGCCTTCAGCCTGTACCTCGCTAGGCCCTTAATGTGGTCCATGGTAGAGGAGTCAGGAGAAGGGGGAAGCATTCCAGGTGAAACTGGAATTCCCGGTAGTTTCTTGTCGGTAAGACCAACCCTGGCCGTGGTCTTCCGAGAGACACCAGTCTCAGTAGGGCCAGAAGGTGGGCAGGGGGGGTGGCGGCGGTGGTGGCACGGTGGGGTACAAGGTTGGGGTTGCTATTAGAAGACAGGTGGGTGGTAGAGGTGGAGGTACGGGCGGCGGTAAGACCGGGGAGAGTGTAATCGCTGCGGCTGGGTGCAGGGCCGTGCCCGTCGGGGCACACAACGGGTGCAGGGCGAGTGGGGGGCGCTGGCGCTGACGCTGCTGGCCCTGGACCTCGCCGTTCTATTCCGAGTCCTGCTGCATTTTGTGGTGGCCATTACCGGCGGAATTGCTCGATGTGCTGCCGCTGCTGGGCGGGAAGCTCGCGGGTATAGTGCGGGAGGAGGAGAAGCACAGCTTCATGATGTACGGGAACTTGCCGTCTGAAACACAGTCGCCACCTCATCAGATATACGCATTCTGCGTACTGAACTTGCCTTCTCTCGTTCTTAGGACTAAACAAAGCGCAGACTCGACTTTCCGACATCCCGTGAGGACATGTCTTGCGGTCGGTCTGAATAATTTCATTGTGCACAAGATAGTAATCTTGCTGCGAGTAAGCACGATTTAGGAAATGGAACTTACTGCTGTTCTCCAATGCCGTGTGGTTGCACTCCATGATAGCAGCGACCGCAGCTCCGACGCTGCTGAACTCGATGAGACCCGAGGACGATCGCTCGGACTTGAGGGGGAAAAGCTTGACTGTCGTCGGGGCTTCGATGCCACGTTCAACGAATACGCGATTCACGGTCTCTTCGGTTAGATCCGGGGGTGTGTTGAAGAAGTGAACAATCTTCGAGGGTGGCTGTATCCTGTTCTTGTTAGCCATCGCCGGGTTCAGGAATCTGTAACAGAGAATTATTCTCGTTAGTTGAATTTATGCGGCCGACAGATTAAAACTGCCAGATCCCTCGTAATAGATATTCCAAGTGGAAGTCGTTCTCAATGCGGGACACCGAGCGTTAATCAGATTCGCGAATAGTTCAGTGTGAATAATGTCGTCAAACTGTAAGTCCAACTTCCACCACTGGCCTATCGCTCACGGCAGACGTCCCCAGACTGTCTGAAGCTCCGTGAAACTTCTGATTAACTCAACGACATCGCGTCGGCAAAAGTCAGACAGAGGGAAAAGGAGGGAGCAGTTGGCTCGAAAGGCAAAGCGCTAGTTTCCGAGGGTGGACGTCATCAAGTTTTCATCGGGTAAACAGTGAAGGGTGAGTCCAGCAGCGAAAAGTGGTACCAAAGAAACTCCGGCAAAGTTCAGATATTAGAAGCATCAGGAGCACGTAGCACCAGTAGAATGAGACCTTAACGAAAAAGCCGGCCAAAAAGCGATGTGCCAGTGCGACTGCTTAATTGATGTGCAGAGGCCGATAGTCCGGCGCTTGACGGGGCTGCTTTCGACGACTGTTAAAAGGTGACCATCCGGAAGTGATCGTCAGCGCGGAATTGTGGGGCTGTCGTTAGCGCCCATTCAACGCGCCGGCCGTTCGATTCGTCAACGCGCCCGGTGGATTTATGCCGAAAGATTCGCCCAAAGTGATTACACCTCGAAATGCACGTTCCATTCACCCCCGAGCCAGCAGCAGCGCCGTGTTCGATTCGAGGACACTCTGCGTTCTCGGCTTAATATCTCATACAGTGTCCAATTACGGCGACACTTTGCCCTTCTCGCTCCAACGGGAAAAAGAATCGCAAAAGCATCGACGCTGAATGAATGGAAAGGGGGTCACAGAGGGACTCTCTCGCGGGAAAAGCGTACGAGGGAGTCTGGAAAATGAAGCTCCATTTGATTGGGAGTCGAAGCCCGAATATTCGACGCTCGCTGCCAACTTTACCTGTTATTCTTGCTGCCGGTGAAGTCCTTGAAGCTGGCGGTCTTGTCGGGAAGAATGTAGGGGTTGGTGACGTCCGAGAGGAAGGCCTGCTTGGAGAAGCTGAGCTGAAGCCTGCCGTCTGTCCCGAAGGTGACGTTATTCAGGTTCTGTAAACACCGCTCCACGGCTATGCTGTCGCCCATCTGGATCATCGCGCAACCCTCCTTCGTCTTCAAGAATTTGACCTAAAGCAGACCAGTTGACACACGTCGCGTACCCACTTAGCCACTGACAAACCAGTCCGTGCCAATAGGCGCGAAACTAATCTCTCTTCCCACTTAACGCGCGTCACGACGCCGCTCCGACGTGCCACGAAACAGCCTGGGATTGACGGGACTCTAAAGTAACACGGGAAATTACAAACGCGGACTCTAGGTGTCTACGTATAACACGGCCATTACGAGGGCAGCTCGGGCGATAAACCGGCGTATCAAGCTTAATCGCGGCCAGGGCTGGTAAACGCGATGTAATTGGACGTAATTAGGAGCGCCGAGCGCGGAATTGGGTAGAGAGCGGGAACGGCATCGCACGGGGATGCCAGCCCCCTCGCATGAGAGAGGAGGAAAGCCCGCGGGCCGCTAGATTCCGGTTAGGCGGGAGTACCTTTGTCACATTGCCGTAGAGACAGAAGAGATTGAAGAGCTTGTCGGTGTTAACTTTGTCCGGCTGGAGGCCGTAGACCATCATAACGGAGCCCTGCGTGCTGGAGGGTGGGGTTTGGCCGAGGGGTGCCGGTACGTAGCCGGGCCGAGGTGGCGTCGGATGCAGCGGCTCCCGACCGCTGAAATCACTCTTAATGCCATAACGCTCGACGTACGGCTCGGCATAGGTCGCTGGTCCATTGAAGTTCTCCTCGTAGCGATCATGGCCGGCGCCCGGTGGGAAAGTTACCTGTGGTGTGGAACCTGCAACAAAGCCGGAAACTATCTCACACCAAGCACACTCGAAAGCCCCTGTCCTCCCATCCAATTCCCACTTCCAAGTTCCTCTTAAACTTTAAAGTACTTCAGCCCGATGAATCTTGCAGTCGGCGGAAAGAGAGCCTATACTACCTCGAGAGATCAATCCTACTAGAAATAATTCAGCGCACGGAATTCGAGGAATAGAGCCTGAAGTATCGAGCGCAGGGGTTTTAACAGTGGTGAGGTAACCGAGCGGATATCACTTAAGAGTCGAAGGTGCGAGTTAACGTGACAATTTCTCCATTTTTTTCTTCCTCTTTCTCCCCCCCGTGACGAGGTCGTTCAAAGGTTCATCAATTTCGCCGATTGACGGGGTCAATTCTCCTATTAGAGAGCGGTTGGGGGGTTGGGTGGGTGGGAGGGCGAGCACTGCGAGGGTGGCGAGTGCTACTCACCGTATGGCTGGGGCGCGGCGCCGTATCTGGGTTCCGCCAACAGGGGAGCCGGCCTTCCATTTCCTGTCGCGTCGTTTTTGTGCGCGCTCGAGCCTGGAACACAAGGAAAATCCTTCGATCAGACCGCGATTGCCTTTGATCCACCTCCGCACTCCACAGCCCCCGTGTCACACATACACACACACAGACACGCGAGCAGAGTGTCGTCCTCTCCTCATCCTCTCCGGCGGCGACGTCCAACGAGAAAAGGGAAAACTCGCGACGCGAATAGGACGATCCGTCTCTCTCTCGGACTTTTCTCGTCTTTCATCTCGCCAGGCCGAAATTACCCTCCTCGGCCGCTCTCTTTCTAATTCCGAGTGCCAGTCAAGCCCACCCTTATTAAACTTTACGTCATACGAGTGGAAACCCTTTCCCCCACCCGGCGTCCCGAGGATCCTCGCTTCTCCTTACCCAGACACACTCTCCGAGAGGATTGATTCTCCGCTGGTTCCAGTTACAAATTCACTGATCCAATTAGAAGCTAGCTCACTACTCCGGCGAGGCTCTTTTGTGCATTTCAGCATCCCAGCGGCACCCGGTGATACGATTTCTGCGCCTCGCGCCCGCCGGCTCACTAGCGCGCGCGCGGCCGCGCTCGCCTGGCAAACAATCGCTCTGCATTAGAGGGAATTACGAACAAGGCGGTAGCGTGTGGGTGCGGATGCGGCGTGGCAAAGGGGAAGGCAGTATAACGCGCGTCCCGACGCCGACTCCCGTGTGCAGCACGCGTTCCCGATATCGGCCCACATTGCCGTGTGCTGTTCATATTGATTTCGAATATTCCGACTCGACGATAGCAGACGCCAGAGCACCGCTCCTATTCCTATCGGAGCGTCCCACCCAGCCCGATGCGTCTTCATTTCTGACTAGCGTGCGTATCCAAGCGATAGCAACTACCAGGTGAGACTGTCCTTGGCTCGCTCCTACCCTTCGACATCCCCCTCGCCTCTCTATAAATACAACTCCCACTTCCTTCTTCGCAGAGCCATCGCCGCCCCCGCCGAGTTTTCATTAAACTTTCCTAGCCGAGCCGCATTCTCTCGATTCACTCGGAACTTGGTGGAAGAGCGGCATTTCCCTTTCGGATGGCTTATTCATCGCGAAGAAATCCACCTATCTCGACTAATGATACAGAACGAGTGGCGGGGATTCGAGGCTTCGAGCCCAGCTGAATGGACAGTGGGACGGGCGCACCGTCGGGCTTGCAAAGTTCGCCGGGCACAATGCCGCCGAGGATTGAATGAGCCGCGGGGAAAAAGGAGACGGCGGGTATAATTACTCCGCCGGCCGCGAGGAACAATAAACCATTACGGAAGAGGCAACAAACGGCGGGCGGCAGCGGCCAACTATTCCAAACACTATCCATCGGTGTCAAAGGAGGTAAGCGCAGCGGAATATCGGCGGAAGTAGCGCGGCCCTCGTGTAACAGCTGCTCGACGGAGACAGATAGCTTGACCTTTCGAGGGAATCGATGATGATTTCTTCCCCCAGCTTCCGCGCTCTGCCCATACATTTTAATGGCCTCGTGCCGCCGATTTATGCGCGCGTGACAGCTAACACTAATGAGCGGATGCAAAGCCAGAAATCGAACACATGTCCAAAGACACCTGCATGTTTAATGGATGATATCCTTCGACGGGAAAAGAAGAGAGAGGTAGAGAGGGGGACGTTCTAATAGCAGCGGGGCCGATGTCCACGCGCAGCTGGCATATTTCAATAACACGTCGGCCCGGAAATATCCGAGGGAAAATTTAGCACTCACTTCCGACTGACTTGTGACTTTCGCCCGGACACACTGCGCCATCGTGATACAGCCGATATTGCTACTTGTAGCTCCTCAAGGGCACACTGCGGAAATTGCCCGCTCGAATTCCGCCTCGTTCCGATCCGCCTCTATTATTTCCGAGTCCTCGCCGGCCCTCGGACAGTCGCGGAAACGCGCGCTGCTCACTCCGGTTTTAGGATGCGGCTCGGGGAATCTTTTATTACCGTGGTTCGACGCGATCGCGCGCTGGCTTATCTCGTGATTCCAGTACACGGGAGTAGCCATGGATATGATGGATTAAATTCGAGAAGCCATAACTCGTAAAGCTCCGCCAGCGGAATACACGGTGGCGAGCTGCGATCGATAAAATCCGAGCTTACGCCCCCTCTCTCTCTCTCTCTCTCTCTTTCTCTCACTCCCCTCTCTCCTTCCCTCCTCCCTATATTCCACTGGTATTCCGATACATACTTTGCTTCCACTGGCAGTGCGATATATCTCCCGGCGACAATTTATTCCATGTAGAACGACGTCGAGCGCGCGCTCCTCTTCACGCAAGTTTATATACACTTGGTGAGCTCGCGCGTGTCTACTGCACGCGAACCCGAGAGAAAAAACTGGCAACGGGAAGAGTCTGTCCGGCGAGGGGCACACGCGTCGAATTTTTCGCCGATGGGAATTGACGCGAGTCGACCGGGCGGCCGCCGCCTCCCAGGAGGGGATGTAATGATCCATTAGCCTCGTATCGCGCCGGCCAACTTCATAAATTACTTAGGGCCAGCCCCTACGGAAACCATTAAAATTGGATATCGGGCGTTCTAACGAAATTCTGATATCGCGTAACTTCTCCACCTGGCCGGACCCGTCGCCGTTTCGCAAACTGGCGTACGCAAACTTGGCCCCAAGTTCACACGCGAGCCCTGCGCCGAGGGCGACCTCGAGGGCTAAGCTTATCAGGCACTGGCGGTGTAACTTTATCAATTATACTTCGGAAAGTAGAGTCGCTATATCGAGGGCACTCCCGTCGAAAAGAGAGGAAGCTTGGTGGACGGGGGCTCGGGAGAGCTGTGAAGCAAGGCTGCTGACAGTTGGCAGAGACCGAGAGAAGAGACGTATATATATATGTCCGCGAGGAATGATCGTTCCCGGCATTGTTTCTTTTGGAAACAAGGTGAGAACCGCTTGGCTCCGCTATCTCCTCTCCCGCAGCTCCCGCGCCTTCTGCTGCTGGGAGGAATATGACGGCGCACCAGACTGCCGCTGTATCGACCACCCTCTGTGCCTCCCTGTTACCCCGACACCACCACCGGCAACCCCATAAACCCCTATAGGTTCCAGCCAGAGCGCCCGCGCCCGCCATACGACTCTGATAAACTTCGCACCAGAACACGCCCGCTGTAACTTCCTGCCCCGGCTGATAGTCGACTCCCTGGCATTAAAGGCGCTCTCATAAGTAATCGGGCCAATTCCCACGATTCCCCTGCAACTTTCAAACATCCGGAGTGCTCGCCGGAATTCTTAATCCGCCGCGTGCAGCCGGGATAAATGTGCCAACAAACAACTAATTCCCTCGAGTGAGAAAGAGCCCCGGGGAAGTTCCTCCACGTCGATACTCCCGGTAATAGTGAGAAGTGACACACTCGTCTCTCTTTACCTGCTTACTTATTTCAGCCGCCTCCGATAGAAGCAGAGCGCAAGTTTATGTACGATGTAAAAAAGTGGCAATGTAATATCCAGGAATACATACAGAACGCCACTCGGTTACCCCACATGGAAGAGCGCTGGAACGAGGCTGCGGCTCGTTCATCATATCGCCCGGACAAAAACTCGAATCCTGACAAATAGCTCTTTCGCCGCGAGTATCGCGTCGGGGCAGCGCGCCCTCCACATTACAAGGCGCTTATCAGGGAGCGAGCGGCGCGCAAAGTGTTTAGTTCATGAAAAATAATGACACTGGGAAAAAGGCCGCGTCCCGGCGGTGCTCGCTCGTGGGCATAAATCAAGCGCGGCTCGAGACTTATCGGGTCGCGTGTAGTTTCACGGCTGGCGTCGCGACACACTCGCGCACGCTCGCCGCTCGAGGAAACTGCTCCAGTTGCATGAAAATCTTCCTAAATCACCGTGGCAATGAGGCTCCCTCGGGAGCAAATGATGCCGGGAATTATGCTTCTACTTAACAACCCTCTTCCTAGCAATTTGGTGCTCTCTTAACAGTACTTTCCCTCGCTATCAGGCTCGACTAGCGCTCGACACAACTAAATTAGCCGACTATCTCGATCTCCGAGTGTCCCGCGAAAGCTGCGCGGCACTCGCGTGCGACAGGGAGAGGAAGGGCCGATTTTTCTCGCGATAGTAGACCAGCAACAGGTAAACGCTCGGCGGGAGACAATGAAAACTAGAAGTTCCTTAGTGGCATCGAGGGCAGCATCTACGCTCGCCGGATGAAATCCGATATCGAGTGGCGCGCGGCTCGAGGAGGAGCGCGAGCCGCCGATTTTTCGCCTTTTAAAGCCGGCTAATAGTTATTAACCGCGCGGTGCGCGGAAGCAGCTACAATTGGGTCGGGCCACGCCGAGAGGAGAGCTAGGGAAACGGGCGCGCATAGAGGATCGGCCGGCTTGATTAGTAACCGGGCGAATGCATCAATAATTGTGTTAATCGCCCACTCACCGCTCACTATGGACACGGAGAGACAGTCGATGGAACATAGAACAGCGGGCAAATCGATTCCCCGGTATTCTTGGCTTGGTATAGCGCGCGCACAGCCCGCCAGCTCACGACACACAATGCCCATTGTCCGCCCGGCTCTCGTATAATCGGCAACTAACGACACGATATTACATCCCTGGCCCTCTCCACCCTCCTTCCTCCCTTTTATGCCGCCGCGGCGCGCGCCCTTTCCCAATAGCGTTATTGCCGCTTGGAATATTAATTTACGGGCCAAATAAAGCGCGCAACACGTACACGCCGCGCGATATGAAAGTCGGGCTGGTCGACTGCGTTTACACTACGCTGGGACCAGCTGGCCGAACGATACCGTCACTATCGAGAGTTCAAGTTGGTCGCTTCGAGCCGGCTGTTGTTGCAAGTTTGCTTTTTCGGGGACTCGTAAATTCGTATCGATTGATCGCGCCACGTGGTCCTATGTGTGTCGGGTGGTAGAGTAGGCGGGCCGAAATTGTCCATTACAGCCGCGGCTCAACTAATGTGTGCCATCCTCTGCGGTTAATTAATAACGCCGCTGTTTACTGGACGACCGCTCGCGATCGACTGCGAGAGGCCGAGCGCTTACCCAATCCCTGCCTGAACAATCTGTGCTATCTAATTAAACTCGCAGTGGCGAGCACGCGACTATTAGGGAATGATAGCCCGGCTAGAGATAGCGGCGGTCGATCGGATTCCCTTGGCGTTTTTCATTAGAGCTAGATGAAGGGAGGAAATTATATGGGGAAGATAGGGAAATCTGGTGTGCTTGGGAGTTTAAAGTTCCGGCAGTAGATGGTCCGATCGGATGTAACTTCATCGGGAGCTCCTAATCCCCGAAGCGTCAGCCGTCGCTCTTCGGAGGGGAGCTGACGTTCCATCGATCAGCGTGGTTGCATATAACCGGCGTGTCCGATAATATAACCGATAGCGCGGGAGTAGGCAGATACATAGATATCGATTCCCATCGGTGCCCACTTTTTCCTCCGATCGGACTCTCTAATGCCGCCGTTGGATAAAAAGGTTATCCTTGAATGGGGTTGGTGACGGTGGGCGTATGTCAAGAAGCTTGATATTTCCTGACGCGCTCTCTCGACCGGTCCAGGATTCGATCTTGCGTGCTCGATAGAGGTGCTTGCAAGCTGTGGCTGAGACTTACCTCCTTCGGGTTCGGGCGCGCACTCCCCGAGACTCTTGCTGTGCGCTGCTTGTGTGACTCTGACTTACCGTGATCGAACTTGGATCGCACTCGATTCTCCCCGAGTCTCTCTGAGTCGGAGGGAACCGGCGGCGAACCGACATCGTCGTCCGTCCGAGAGTTCGAGAGATGAAGAATGGACGTGCACGGACGTCGCACGATCGGCCGGCCGGTGCACCGAGCACACAGAGAGAACGGAGAATCGGTCTCGCTCGTGGCAGAAGGCGAACTTGGGGGGGTGTAAGAAGAGCCGTAGACCTGCCTAAGCGCCCCCAACACTCACCGGGCCCTGATTCCCATTCCACGTGCAATCCATCATCGCACCCGTCAAGTCAATCAACGAGTAGGCTGCATCTGCACACAGACAAACATTCCAACATAACAACCCCCAATCTTTCGCTCGTGTGTTTCTCGCTCCACGTTGCCGATTCTCCATATGCCGCACAGTAGTTTTCATACAGTACGGAGTTTTTTTTAGCTCGTTTTTTTTTTTTTTTGGTTCGGTTAGACTTTTTCGCATTGCATTTCTGTCCGTGTTGGTTACGGTCGTGTGTTTTCCGGGCCTCTCCGGTCATACCCCGTGTCATTACTCTTTCTAGCGGTATACTTTTGGTTCCGGTTCTCGATATATTATATATCTTAATAGTTGTTTCTGTCTCGATATATAGATATATCTCTCTCTGTCTCCTCGTCTACGGTGGTACACGGGGGTGGTACACGTCGTAGGTATGTGTGGTCTCGTTCAAAGACTTCTCGGGAAGAAGGCTCGCTTTACTTTTCAGACGCTTGCCGCCGGCTGAGCGGGAGCGGGCTTTTTCTAGTTCAGTGCGAAAGTCGAAGATCGGTCTTCGAGGGCGCTCTTTGCCGTGCGTGCGCTCGTTTCGGAGTTTCTCTCTCGCTGGTCTCGCCAGGCTCCTTCGCTCGAGAAGTGTCGTGCAAGGCGCAAGAGGCGCAAGAGAAGCGAGACAGAGGGGAGAGGCAGGCGATAGAGATATACACATATACATATGAGTGCGAGGATACAGAGATACATATATGCGTGTATCGGCCGCGAAAATATATACACAGTATACATACACCCAGTCGTCGTGTGTGAGGGAGCGAGATGTACGTATAATACGTGTATAGACTTTCCGGATCGCCGGCCTTTCCTTCGGCCGCAAACGAGCGCACGGCGGCGATTCCTTTACCTTGGCCTGGCAACCGGCCGAAACTCATCCGAGCCTCGCCGACTTCCCGAGATCGACGTGAACGGAGACAGATTTTTCTCTCTCACGGAGAGACACGTTTGTCTATTAATCATATAGTCCGCACGGTAGTTGTGGTCGAATGTTTGTCTGTGAGTGCACTGGTAGCCCTTGCGAGATACGTTGTGGTGGTGAGAGAGAGCATTAGACTGGAGGACTGAGACTCTGAGGCGTATATTTTATATATATTTATATATATATATTTTTATATTATGGCATTTCTGTTTTCCGGGCAGGACTTGTCTACGTGCTTTTTGTTGTTTTCCGACTTTTCTGTCTACTCTATCCTTGTGTGCTGGATATCTATGCATATACATATATATATATGATATACAAATATATATATATTTACTTCCCGAAACATTTCGTCACTGTTCTCGATGACATTGTCTCTATTATGATGGGATATACATGGCAGATTGACTGTAACTTTGACTTCGATGCTCGGTATTCGTGGGTGGAGGGTCCGGCAGATCTACGGCGTGATGTGTGACGTTCGAGATTCTACGTGGAGCACCGATGTATGTATTTTTCTCTGGACCGGTGAGCTGGCGTACTCTACATCTCTACATAGACATATCTCTGTGCCTGTTTCCGACAGTTGTTGTTGTACTTTTTGTTTTCTACTGCGAAGGGAGGACACTGTCGTGGCTCTGTTGTACTTGTTGTTCATATGTTGTTGTTGATGTTACTGTTGTTGTCAATTGTCGATGTTGTTTCATATGTTGTTATGCGCTGTCGTTTCGCTAGCTTTTTTTTTCTATCCCCAGTAGTGTTTTTTTTTTGGCTCTCTCGCGGGCGGAGAGGGGCGCCCCTCGGTTACGTGGGGCGCACACTTTTGCTCTACATCTGTCTGTCTTTTGTGCTTTTCGCCGTGCCGGCCTTTCGCCCCCTTGCGAGGGAGGAGAGTGTACGAGATGCGTGAGTCTTCCTTGAGTCCTTGAGCGGGAGAAGAGATTCCGCCGAGGTGAGCTCGACGTAAGAGAGAGAGAGAGAGAGAGAGAGATAGAGAGAGGGTGAGAGCAGGAGGGTTAATAGATCCGTGCTAGCTTGCAAGTGGAACTCTAACGTCTCGGGAGCGGGTGAACACCAACTGCTTGCGTGTGTGTATGCAAGATAGAAAGAAGGTGACAGAGAGAGAGAAAGAGCGAAAGGGTTGAAGAGAGACACCAGGCAAAAGGGGGTGGTGGCGTGAGACAAACAGAGTGCAAGACACACAGAGAGAAAAATAGAGAAGAGCAAGCCACGAAGGATGTTCTAAGCGAGAAGTATGATTTCGCACAGGATGTCGCCGGCCCTAATCCCATCTCCTCGAAATTCATTGCCAACCTCCACGCCGGATTCCAGAGCGCGGCGAGAGCTCGAGCGCCTTACAGGCTCCTCTTCATCACGGAGCGATCCGTCCAGGCCGACGGGTCGAAATAGACTGAGAATCCGGCTGATAATACACTCCGAGCGAGCACCCGAGCCCAGGTTCTTTGTTCTCCCTCTCCCTCTCGATAGAGGGAGGCTCGACCGGCCTACGAAAGGGAACTAGACGACGTCGGCGTCGCCCAGGACCACCTCAACGTTTAGGGTCGGCGAGAACCTAATGCTACGACAATTCTACTGGCCACACTAACACAGTTCGTTCGCCTATGCATTCGCACAGAGAAGATGCACAATGTATATATACCTAAGCTCCGGCAGCGGGAAAGAGCGGGAAGGAGCAGAACAAACGTTTAAAGCGCTTTTGCTACACCGCGATAACATCCAAGCTGCGAGGCGACCACGTGGGCCCACGTACCTGCAAGTGCACTAGGCTTCTCAGCAAGAACTCTCCGATTCCCATCGCTAAATCGCATTCCTCATTCGGCAGAACGCATTAGAACGGACAATTAATTACTCGCGAGCCTCCGCTGCTACCAGGACGATTATGCCGGCTGACAAATGTCGCTCCGGAGCTCCGAGTCCGATTTCGTGCGAGGCGAACGGTCACGCGGGCCCCGCTGATAAACGAGGGGCAAAATGAAGCCGGGTCTCGGGAACCGCGCGAAGAGAAGTGACCACGTTACGAACTCGAGATCGCTTAATTTCGAGGGGAATCCGGCCGGCTGAACCGCGAGCCACCGAGCTGCAATCCCGCGCGGCTCGGCGCAATTAGAACTGGCGACATCGTTCTGGATTTCAATTACGAATTACAGCGGGGCGACGGCCCGACTGTAATGCAATAGGGGCCCGGCAATCCCGCGGCCGCTTTTCTTACGAAAACCGCCGCCCGATAATTGAACTGCTCGACGGCCACTTTAATTGGCCGCGCGGGAGTGCCGAGGACGATTCCGAGCCGCGAGGTCCTGGGAAAGTGGCCGAGGAAGTCTGCGTATCGGAGATGTTTCGAGGGAGGGTGGTTGCTCGACGCGGAATTGCTCGGGCGAGTGCGAAGTGCGCGAGGAGTGCGAGGCGATTCCCTCGCGGGGAGTACGTGCGCCGATCTACTAATGGGAATCGGATGCGGTGGGTCTCGCTGTTACACTTAATGCGAAAGCTTGCAAGCTGGTGGGAAAAACACCACGTGCGCAGGTACACAGCCACGAATAAAAACGCTCTGGATGCGGTGAAAGCGAGAAAAATGAGAGAATGTTGCTGGATAGATGGCATGTCTCTCCCTCGGGCTGCTCTCGCGGGTGACCTCGGCCGTAGAGGGAAACGAGCGCAATGGGGAGAGAGAGAGAGAGAGAGAGAGAGAGAGAGAGAGAGAGAGAGAAAGAGAAGCGAGTTCCCGAAATGAGAAAACCCCGCGGAAGTTGGCAAGTTCAGCGCCGGAGTTTCGCGGCAGCAAAGCTCTCTGCCGCCGGTGGCTCTGCATCTCGTGACATTCAGACTCTAAGCCATATGGAATTACACGCGACTCCGATCCGCCGAACGAGCAGCGGCACCAGCAGGCAGCTTTGGTGGCTCGCCGGATGGTGGAAAAAAGTTCCGCCAGCTCGTTTATACGAGAAAGAACAGTTAGCCGGAGAGTCGCGCGCGCGCGCGCGGGCTATCGGGGAAATGCTCGCGCCGAGAAAGGGAGAGATGGGAGGACCGAGAGAGCCGGTCGATCTAGTTCCGCGGCAAAAAGTAGACTCGACTCTTCCGCGAAAACGGCGCCACACTGGGACGCGATTCACCTGGTGACTCGTCGCTTTTAACGCCAACTTCCGACCAACTTTCGTTAATTGCATCCCGGCAAGAATCATAATTACCCGCGACGTCACGCAGCGCATTACGCCGGCTTGCGCTCGAAGGTGGAAACTCTTGGCGAAGCCAAACAACGAACATAAGCCACCGCGGAAAATTCAATGGCGAAGATATCCCTTTTAGCCGAGGATCGAGAACTCGAGAGCGCCATAGGGTCTCCTCCACTTTCCACGTCCGAGTTTCGTAATAAACCAGCGCCGCGGTTTAATACTTGGCGAACGCATGCTCGGTGCACGTGGAGAACGAGAAATGCCGGACAGAATCAGTTCTTTGGCTGCCGCTGCTCTCTACATATATGAATGAATGGGGCTTGCATCTTGAGCGAGAGAGAGAAAGAGAGAGAGAGAGTAAAGGGTGGCAAAGATTCACGCATCAAGTAGCTCACGAAAAGGCCGAAAGCACGGTTCCTCGCTGCAGCCGAGAAGACGGCTCGTGCTGCCTCTTCTACTAGTAGTTTCGTGTTTTTCTGTGCATGCAATCCGTCGATGGTTAGTCGGAGGACTCCTCTGTGTGCATCTTGATGTAATGAAGGGGGAGTTAATGCTTGCTCGGAGGCTCTGTGTCCCGTGCCCGTGTCCAGGGGGGTAGGAGATGGTAATGTTGTCGATTGTTGTCCCGTGGTCGATTTACTTGTAACTCGGGGAGAGGCGATGTTTCTGGTGATGTTCTGTCGCGTGATTCGACGTGAGAGGAGACTGGGACCGTTTCACCGGCCCAGTTAGGTCGGTGGGTGGTGTTGTTACTTAGATTGCATGCCTTACGACTGTACTGTGAGACTCGGCTCGCCTCCTCGTGATTTCATGTGCTAGAAGAGATGCTCCTCTCTCCGCTGTGTGTGCGTCCGATGTATGTTCTTGTACGTTGGGTATTTTTTTTTTTTATTGTAGAACTTTTTGTTGTTAGAGGTTTCATGTGCTCGATGTGGTTGGTGGTCGTGGTCTCAGCAGGCTACCTCTGAGCACACGCGTGTGCGCGCGTCGGGGTGGCTTTTGCTGTTTTACAAGTTCTCTGGTCTCGTGCTGGTGGTGGTGGTGGTGGTGAGTAGGTTCTGATATCTGTTATGCTTTCTGGATTGTTACTTTCCTACTGTACGAGAGATAGAGAGAGAGAAGAGAGAGAGAGAGAGAGAGAGAGAGAGAGAGAGAGAGGTTTGATAGGATTGGTTTTTGCAAGGGTGGTGGCGAGAGTTGTGTCTCGTGCTGGTGGTGGTATGGAGGCTTGGTGTGGATGCTTACGTGGGTGAAGTATGAGGCATGCTCCGTTTCCGGAGGACGCTCTCGTCTTAGCTCTACACGCTTTCTGCAAAAGACTCCCTTCAACGGATCCTGTCACACCGTCAATCGCCAAGCTCCGATATAAATCATCCGAAAGAGTGACTACCGGCTCTGCCAGCTCCCTGCCCTAGGTACATTTCCACTACTCCCCATTTCCAAGGGACGCTCGAATGTGACTCTAGCCGACATTAATCTCGCTCAACTGGGTCAATACTCCACTCCTCCGAATCGGGAGACTCGGGGTACTCTCTCGGATGACATGAAACCTTGGCTCTTGACAGTGTCGAGCTGCAAATGGGTGGACACTGGCTCTTGGCAAAGCGCGCCCCGCCGAATTCCCCGGCGAACTTGTATCCCGTCCACCTTTACGATTCCCGCTCTCGAGGAGAGCCATCCTCTCCCGATGTTTTATGGCTCCCGATCTCCGGACAGACACCGAGTTCGCCCGCTCCCGAAAGCTCGCCTAATAAAAGATCTCGCGGCGAGAGCCCGCGCGCGGGCCCCGTCGCGTCGAGAGAGAGGCAGTGGAAAAGGTCGCACGTTTCGGCCAAACGAGACTCCGTAATCGGCAATGGCAGCGTTACGTCGTTTCACGGGCTACACGGGAAACCTATCGGTTCGCTCTCGGGCGGGCTTGTTTTACGGGCGAAACTCGAGTTGTCATTGGGAAAATAGCAGCCGCGGCCTGCGCTCGACATCGATGCCCTCTCTCCTGTTGCTTCTCGAATCCGGCGAAATATTGAATAGAGGCTGATATACTGGCCGGGACGTTACGCGTCTCGAAACCAGGAGGCTCTCGAGCATCCACCGCCAATGCAAAGGGGAGATGGAGAGAAGAGGCCGCGCATTATGGAAGGAGTAGCAGGCGGACTACCTAATTACTGTATTATTCAAATGAAACGTGAAAAATACACTTTTCCTACACACGGGAGAGCGCACTCTCGTTTTTTTCATTTCGCCGCGAGCCCTCCTATCCCGCCCCAGTTTCACTTTTCGTTTATGAATATTCCCCGCTGCCTCTCTCTCTTTCTGCCGGCGCGCCCCATCCCCCGATACCCGCCCGCATTCAAATTCGACTCTGCCCTTCACCGGGGAGGGAATGAGAGGAGAGGCTCGCGCGCTTGGAATCTCCGCTCGGTGCATTAATCAAGAGAGCGTAGTTCGAAAGAGCTCGCGTGCTCTCTGAGGGTACTTCTATGTACCGCCGGATATGTACACTCTATCTTTCTAAATGCATCTGTACGCGCCCGCGTTCTCCCTCTCTCTCTTTCTCTCTCTCTCTTGAATTGAGGGTGCGTCTTCGTGATGGAGCTCCCGTTTCTTGCAATGCCTCTGCTGTAGTGAAAGGTCGCGCGGCAAGACTGATAAACGCGCTCGGATCATTTCCGGCCCGCGAGCTTGATAACAGGCTTTTGTCCCGACGGTGCGACGGCAAGCATGGGTAAGCGGAATGCATCACTACTGTAGGACTTTATGTGCGCGACCTGCCTCTCGGTACGACCCTTTACGATCACTGTCGTAAATGCACTGCTTTCCATATCCGGGAAACTACCTCCAAGGCGATCCACTCGCTTTTTACAGCTCATAGATTGGTATCGAGTTTTTCTGAATTTTCGACTGTCGATCGAATGGTTTCGGTGGCGGGCGAGCGTGCGGAATGAGAAGCTGCTGACAAGTCAGCTCGGATGTCTGCATAATTGATTCGGAAATGATGTGCGAGCGAAGAAGCGTAAAGGTGACGGGCGTATCGCAATAGATCGCATGTAAATGGTGCGCTCCGTCGAGGGCCGTGTCGACCCTTGCGAGTTTTCTGTATCGACGCCGACGTCGAGTGTGTCGCCGTGAGAGCGCGATCCGATGGCAACGGGAGCACCTATTGCGAATGATAGCAGCGAGCGGTGAAAGCGGCTGCTATCGCCAACTACGGCCAATATGTGTGTTCGCATGCAGGGAAAAACAGGGTGAAATTTTTCATGTCGCATCTCTCCAAAACCACTTCGCCCCGAACGATCGAGAGCTCGGCGCGCGCTATTCGCCTCCGTTTTAGAGTATCGATACTTTCCCTCGGATTTCGACCCCCCTTTTCATCAGGAAACCAATTCTCCTTGCGAGCTGTCGTGGTTGGTGTCTTCGTGTTTCCGGTGAAATGTTCGCCCAAAATTGGTATTCGGAATCCCACTCGTAATATGAGGAGTGCTGGTATACGTAATTCCACGAATCGCGCCCATTTGCATTTTCCTCGGCATATTTTAATGATAATTATGTCTAGCGTTCGAGCGGCTGTGCTAATTGCGATCCACTTAGCAGGCGATCTAAAACCGATTCCCATTTCTCGGGCTAAATTCCGTCCGATGCCTCGGCGCGAAAGACGCGTTTCGGTGCTTCGTTAATTCAACGAGCTCTTCTCCACCAGGCAGCGCGCGAGACATTTTTTCCACCCCACTGCCGGCGATTCCGCACGTCTATGCGGGCGATCCGCTTACGTGTAGAACTCGCTCGGCATTCCTGTCCTCCTTATACTTTCTAATTCGCATTAAAATACCGAGCCGCCATCCCCGTCGGCAACTTGCGCGTTGCATCCCATGGAGATTCGCACCCCTCACCTCTCCAGTTGCCGAATCAAATATGGCAAAGGGAATACGCCACCTTCTCACTAGCCCCGTGTTTACCGACAGTGTTCGCACTCAGAACTCAACGAGCGCTCCGAGAGGACGTCTAATCCAAAGAGACTTCCCAAATGAAACTGAAGGATCCAGTTTGCAGGAGAAACTGTCAGCTCCCGGAGCTAGGAGGAGGAAAGACCGAGTGAAAAATGCGAGTTTGCTCGGATCTCGACAGGCGATTTCTTGGACGTGTCTGCGAGTTTCTCCTAGGACGAATTCAGTGGAGAGCGTGATGATTCGCACGACTCGAAGAAGTTAGCAGGACATGAGGGGGCTGATAGAGGGGACGAAAGGGGTGGGCGGGTGCGGAGGATAGATCCGAAGCGTGTACACAGATCTCGAACGTGGGAAACACATCAGAGCGAGATGTTCCGGGAAATGGGTCGGGAATAATCGTCCTATGAGGGATCGATAGTCCATAGAGGGATCTAGGGCTATATGCTCTACGGATTCCAGCTTTTATGGACCACTTTGTACCTCGATTCCTTTTCCCTCTGTGTTCTCCGACCGAGTCATACGATTCGCTCGGTCCCTCTTACACCGGCTTTCTCATCGATAGAAGTAAATTCTTTCTCGCGGTATTAAAATGTCACTGGTTAAACGTACTGCGCGAATATCGAGGGATGCCTGATGTAGCAAACCCGCTACCTTTCATGTCGAGTTCAAGCCACATCTAGAGGGCTAGAGGATACGTGGCCCGCATCAAGGCAAAACCGCACTTCGACTAGAACACAGAGAGAACTTCCGCTCTGATTGAATGAAATCGGGCGACGCTCGTCCTCTATTCACTGGGCTATCGCCGCCGGCCAAGTCTCTCCTTGGATTCATCTTGCAACGTCAATTAAGAAAGTATCATCTCCATGCCTGTGTGAGCAGGTCTCATGAAAAGAACTGTTCCTCCCTAGAGAGGGAACGAGCCGAGGCAGAGACGAAAATCGCCCGGTGAAAAGACAAGAGAGAAGGAGGAAGGTGACAGTTACCGAAGGCGAATGCAAGACGGGGGAGAAAATTTCATCCGTCCCGGCGAGCCAAGTACAAAAGAGGAGGATCCGATTAGGTGGACCAAGAGGATTATTCAAGGCCTCTTTTCTCGGGCTACCGCGATGAGTTATGGCAGGCGAATGTCACTCGCGCCCTTTCTCGCGATCCGTACTCTAGCTGGACACATAAATCATAGAGTGCATCCGCCGGCCGAGAGAGTTCTCTCGGTCTTTTTGCAACGGGATTGTCTCGGTGCCGAGGAAAGAGCGATTTCCCGTTTGAGTCGCTTTCCCGATGAATCGATTGCTCGGCAAACGAGCGTTGTCGTTCTTAACGAGGATTTCAGGGGGATTGGAACGTCCCTTAAAAAACAGAGCCGAAGCTTTCGCCCAGCCTGACTACTCCCCGTCATTTAACCGGATCGGCTATGTCTGGGCGGAAAGATTTTCTCAGGAAATAAGCACCGGGCAAAGGAGCTAAATGAGAAAGCTTTGAGAGCGCGCTATATAATTTACTCACCGCCGGGGAAGGCAATACTCGGCGTCGGACCGCTAAGAAAAATATCCAGGAGTACTGCTCGGGCGAATAACGAGGAGCGCGCGCGGAGAGGGAAACTTGGCCGAGAGAGGATTTGCGGGTTTGCGAGTAGCGTGCAATTAGCGGAGGAGGCCGGGCACAATTGCTCAGACAGTGTGCCGCCTATTTAAGGAGGGAATTCCGCCCTCTCGCACCCACGGATTCCCTAAGACGCCTCTGCCACTCACAATGCAACTCGGCCTTAACTCGATTCGCGTCTATTTTTTCTCCCAACTCCACTCGCCCGTCGAACCCCGAGCGCGCGAGCCCGATCCGACCCAATTCTCTGGGTACATCAACTTATCTCCAATTGTATTTCCCAGCGAGACTCAACTACCCACTGAGAGAATTGAACTTAACTCGAGAAGCCAGCTTCTGTTGACCGACACCGTTGTTTGACATTCTACTTGTCCGATCAATTGACCGCTAAACGAACGCTTCTGGCCCGATGAAAATAAAAGGAACGCTCGCCGAGGGACAAGCGAGGAGTGTCGGGACTTTCAATTATCGGTGCCTCGCTTTCATCAAACGCACACTTTGCCCGCTTGCTCTTACACGGAGCGACCGGCTAGGTACACCACTTCTCCACTCGAATGCCATTCCATTTCCCGCTCGTAATATCTTCGTCATCTGTTCTCGCCGTGCGCCTCCTCTAAACTACCACTCTCTCCCCCTCTCTCTCACTCTCTCTCTCTGCATAGTTCATTTCGCGGTACCAGCGAATGATCGCTCGGCCGAGGCGAGCGCACGATTGCGTTTAGCGGATGTCACGTTCGTATCTCGACGACACCCTATCTATCCTCCAGAGAGCAAAAGAGAGCAAGAGAACTCAAACACGCCGCACTGGGAAATCGCCCGAGTTCCCCGCTCTTCTCCGCGCGAGATTCAATTGGCAAAAATGCTCGCGGACATTCGGGGCTCGTGCACTTGGTTAAACCAACTAATTGGGAAATAAAATTGCACAGCATCCCGAGGGAGAGAGGCCGTGTACCATCGTGTTGCACGAGATGGCTGCATTTGCCAAGGAAAACTAGATTTCAAAGGCCAGGAAAGCGACGATGAGCATAAGCAAAGTCTTTCCGGCTTTCGCTCGTCGGAGAACCGCGCGGATGAGGTTGCGCCCGATGGAAATTGCTGGTCTGAGAAAGCGGAGAGAATCGCGTGAGAATTCCCTCTTCGATCTCGCGGCAATGCGGTGACTGTTGCGGGGAAATGAATGCTTTTAGATTCCATAAACCGCCCCGTTATTTGATCGCTTTTCTCTTGACGGAGATACCGAGAGTGTCGGGAATGGCAATCGAGTGGGCGAGGTTTGTACCGGTTGCTCCTTAGGACGGTGCTCGCGGAGAGCAAAGCCGGGAGGCGCAATGCATGCGGCGTTACCGCGAGAATCAGGATACAGCGAGCGGCGTAATCTCAGATATATTTTTCAGTAATTGGATCGTTTAGCTGCCGGCCGCGCAAACGCGCCCGCCGGCAATCCACGTCGACCCTAATGCTCAATTACCGTGTGGACGCGCTCATGATATAGCCCGACTATCCCGACTATCCCGACACACAGAGACACACTCAGAGAGTCCGGGCGAGAGAAGGGCTCAAGTTATACGCTCGTGTTTCCCGGCAAATGCGACGAACGTGGCGCGCGCCAGATAAGAGAGGAGGAAAAATACCTCCGGCCACAACTTTCGACTAGTACGAGACACTCACTGGCAAGAAGAAAGCTCTTCGCAGGTCAACCCTTATTACTGGATTTTTAATCCGCCGTCTCCCCGAGCCGTGCACAGGCCACCCTCGCGCACTAGGAACGTAGTCGAGCGCTCGTCACACCTTCGCCCGAGAAATTAAATTATCAAGTCTAAACGAAGCTCCGCCCGTGAAGAAAGCCGGGAAAAACTTTCCTCCAGCAATATCCGACTGGTTCAAAGGAACCGCCTCGTAAGGGAGAGCCTTAATAAAATTCCTTCGTTGAAGTCGGCAACATTTAATTGAAACGGAAAAGGAAGACACTTTCTTAACTGAATTATTCGTCAACTCGGACCAGCAACTTCCAGCCGATCCCGCCGGTTCGCCAGTCCAAGTGGAGCAACGCGAACACCAGGCGGATCGCAATTTCCCGGCATGAATCCATTACCGGAAGAGGAGCGACTCGAGGATCGTGGCGAGTATGCACGAGGCCTAGGGTGGAGTTTGATGTTAGCAAATTGCTGATTTGTCGGGAGAGAGAGGCTATTTCCATATTCGCCGGCGAAATGGCAAGTGATATCTTCATGTGCCAAGAGTTCGCTCCTTAAGCGAGCCATTCGTTTAAGACAGTGCAGCAGGCAATCTTCATAAAAGAGAGGGCTACTCGGAATTAGCTCTTTCTCCGGCGAGCGTCTGGCGGGGACACGAGTCCGTCTATTCCCAGGCGCAAAACTGCTATACATAGACGTATCGATGAAATACAGCGGAGCGAGCGACGCTCCCGCGCGAACTCATTAGCCGAGCACTGATGTTGATGGATCGCTAATTCACGCGGGCCTTCATGGCGTGGAGACAGTTGTGCGGCGATTAAGTATCCCGGACGATCTCGCCGCTCGTTCCCAGTGACGAAGGAGCCACGTGCATCTGATCTCGGGCTTTGTCGCGCGCAGCCGAGCCCCTATTTACGTCATCGTCCCAACTCCTCGTTAAAATGCGTTCCCATCACTTCCCCGGCAAATATATGCGCCCATTCCGCCAACTTCTCCCAACTATCGATCTATCTCATCAAAGTATCGCGGATCATAATCAAGAAAATTCCACTTCTACGAGTTTTATCAGCTTCTTAGCAAGCGTGCGCGGGAGGATCTTCGCGGGGATCGCCAAAGTCGAGATGATAAACTGAAACATGTTTCCCCGGCTGGGTAAACGAGTTACTGTGCAAGTTAGTTTCATTCGGCTTTCTATGAAACGTGCGATATCTACGATCTCCGGCTCGCGACGGGTATTAATTAACAGGGAGGGAGTCGAGAGGATCCCACGACTAATGTTGACAAATTACCGATCCTATTTTGACTCGGCGGAGTGACAGCTCGGAACGCGGATGGTCCAGCGACGAGTGCCGCGAATTAGTTCTCCCGACAATGTCGACTTTATGCCTGGCACTTTCTCGGACTTCCTCAATGACCCGAGTATAACATCCTCCCTCTCTCTATCTCGATCCGTCTCTATCTTTCTCTATTTATCTCTATTTCTCCCCATCTGTCCCCGCGCGGGACAAGCTCTCACCTGTCGCGATACGCGGCGGCCCCGCCAGACTGACTGGCGTGTTTGTGTCCCGAGGCAAATATCCTCCGCGCTCCAATGGAATTTCGTCTTGCAAAGTTGTCGCCGATCCAAGGGGATCCGCGGGAAACTTATAACCGCGTGATTTATGAAGACAGCGAGATCGGAATAGGTTGCGATCGTAATTCTATCCGGAAGACACTCGATACTTTATGGGGGGAGAGATTCGTGGTGGACTCATCTGGCCAGTGATATTATGTAATTATGGCTAATTGCTAACGAGGAGACGAGTACTAGGAAGGGAAGACGCGAGAATCCAGCGGGCGCCTGTTACTGGCAAGTTGGTAAGTTGACGTGGAAGCGCGGGGGAATGAGTTTAGGAGCAGCACGACTTGTTCTCGACTTGGAGAGCAGCAAGATTTTGACTGACTGAACGGCCCGTCGCAAATCTCCCGTAAAGAGCCAGACGGCACTGAGGAATCCTAATTCGACGCAGCGCTGTCGGCACTCTCGAGGTTGGCTCGCAAACGATGCTCGCATTGTCCAACCGCGACGTCGTCTCGCGCTTCCTCGTCTTTCCGACAAATTAATTAATCAACCGCGCGAGATATGTGCCGGTAGTGTGTCGGGGCGGAAAAAAAATTAATGGGAACACCTGTTGCCAATGCTTGCCAGACAA
Organism: Crossocerus cetratus; assembly: GCA_963675795.1. NCBI lineage: Eukaryota > Metazoa > Arthropoda > Insecta > Hymenoptera > Crabronidae > Crossocerus > Crossocerus cetratus. Next base: position 19,574,000 of record OY776665.1, on the reverse strand, counting down.
TCTGCTGATCGACAGTTCTCAGTTTACCGTGTAAACCCGCCGCGAGAACCTACACCGGCTCCGACTTCCCCCCCGTTTACCGAAATAGATTTCCCCCACGAGCCACCACCTATGTTTACGCAAAATCAAGTTCCAAGGTGACTTTAAAATGTAAAGTGACTTCCTTTTTAATACGAGGCTCAGTTTTTATCGGGAGACCCGAAATTTCTTTTTACTTGCATTCCGAGGGAGTTCCGAGTTTATTAACACGTTTCTACAGGTCGAACGAGCATTAATCTCCAGACGATAAAGATCGAGAGATATGTAGAGAGATAGAATGCAAGTGGCAGAATTAATCGAAGCAACTTTGTCCGTTGATGAATCAGAGTGCAATGAGATGCGCAACACATGTTGTTATGACTGTCCGTCCGTCCCGGAGTGCACTCATGCCAGGCATTCGCGATGATTTATCGCCGTTGAATCGCACTCTCGTAGTATGCGTGTCGTCATCGCGGCCCAAGGAACCTCGCGCTCAGATTTATGAGTTCACTGATCTGCCTGTCTCCGTCGGACTGGCAGGCAGCAAAAGTAGCGGAGACAGTGGAAAGCGACTTTTATAAATGGGTCAAGCCACGCGGAAGACGGCGCTCGTTCCGTCAGGTTGTTAATAATTTCGCACGCGGCTCGATATTGAAATGCCCAGCGAAAGTCAGGGCCACGCTTGCATTGGGAGAAGAAGCTCGTTTCCCACAGAAATCACGTACCAATGCGACTTTACAACATTTCCGTATCCCGCACACGTGGCGAGCGGCGAGGCGGCTCCCGCGACGATCTCCCACTCGTTAATGACAGCTTCTCAGAATCCTACCCGCCGTCGGAGGCATTCTTTCATCAGCGTGCAGTCGGATGCGATGCGCTGGTAATCGATAGTTTATTAACCCCGGGGAGGCCGAGCGCAGCCTCGATCTAAATGCGCCCGCGTGCGTCGTCGCCGATCGAAAATAGACGGGCCGTCAAAAAAGAGCGGGGAGCGCGCCTTTGAAAATCGAGCTAAGATATACAGAGGCTCGCGTCATCCTCCAACCCCTCGACAAGCCCAACTTCCGCGGGGGCTTTCCTCCCTGCGATTTGCCCCGGCAGGGGCTCAACTGCAGTTGAAAACTTTTATGCAAAGCGGCCCGATCTACCCATGTATCCGTGTCGGCGCTGCCCGATCGGCCAAGTTTATCCGGCTGTCACTTCCCCGAACGAGAGATATTCCTCTCGCGAGGCGAGGCCAGGAGGACCGAGGCAAAAGTTAAATCTCCACTGTCACGCGTGGCAAGATAAATGCCGGGAATATCGGAGCGACTTTTTAGCCGATAGATCGGCTCGCCGTTTCTCAAGCCGATACACGTTCCTTTGTGCCGAGCTCTTTTATCCGATGGCGCGTGTCTCGAAACACTGCGCCGCTGGAATTAATCGCGCTAGAAACACCCGAGTTACCGTATTCTATCCCCATAGATAATACCGGTTTCCATCTTTTCCTTTTAGTACGAGAAGCGCGCGCGCGCGCGGGGCCCGTACATCAATTATTTCTAGTCACGTTCGCGCGGCCACGTAACTCGCTCGGGCAGGAAAGTGTGAGAACCGTGAGATACCACGAGGCGCATGGTGATTCTGTTTCGGACATGTTTATCGAGCGCGGCTCCACATAGAAGGAGGCGCGCGCGCGAGGTGCGCGAGGGGAGAAGCGAATGCAAATGCGAGCCTTGAGAAATAGCGTGTCGAGTCCGCGCCTAATTCCGCCGAAAGGCAAATGCACAGGGATCGGGACAAATGGCAGCAATTACTATGAGAAGTTGCCTTAGCACTCGAAAGCAGGAATAAAGCTCCCGAGAGAGAGAGAGGGAGAGAGAGTAAAAGAAGGAGAGGCAGGCCCTCTCGGACACTTCTCACCGGGCAAAACGAAGGCAATCTTGAGCGGGCGCTCCCGCCACGTCATCTAATGAAACTTTCATCCACTTCATGTAGATGCGATGGGGAAAAGGTTACAAGTGCACCCGTCGCCCCCTCGCTGACCTGACCTACCTTCCACTTAATTTGTCCGCTCCCGGAAAAAGTACCGGCTCAATGAACGACTAAATGGCAACAAAATTAGCCAGCTGCGCACTGACCGCGCGGGGGACCTTTGATGCCGACGCGATGGTCATCCATCGAAATCGGCCACCAGCGTCCTCAAGGCTCTCCCACTAATTTCAATGCACGTCGATTCCCCATGTGACTAACGAGACTCGCTCGCTGCCCTTTCACAGGAGAGCAGCCCAGCTCGCCGAGGGCGAGCCAAGCAGGAAAAGTTGGCGGGGTAATTTCTGGGGCTAACTTTTTGAGGGATGACCCGGCCACATGAAACACCGGCGTCCTCGGCGGAGCTGCCACTAGGAGATTGCAGCCCTACGTCAGAACTGACCTACGCCAAGGCCGCTGGAAGGTCAGTGACGAAACTCCCGGATAAACGAGTGCTTCCAGCCGGGCGGAGCTAACGAGGCCGAGAACTGAGAGATTCATCTTCCAAGATCCGCACTGGAGGACTGTGACCAACAGACTGATGGGATGGCGCACCTTCGAATCTTGGAGCGAGCGGTTCCCCGTGCCAAGTGTAATTGGCCGGAGTCCTACCAATCCCGGCTTTCGATTACCCAGAGTCCTACACGCGGGACGATTGTCCCTTTGTACTGAAAATCCCCACTCTTTTAGGAGCTCTTTCAAATGAACCTCGGACTTGTTGCTCGCGGAATTCGAGTGTTACTTTAACGAATTCCTTAAAATCCCCGCCGAGAGAGGGAGACGAGTGCTATTGAGTGGAGAACACTCGATTAAAATTGTAATGGAATAATGTCTTGCAGATCGATCCTGTTCTCTAAGGCGCTCTCGTCGAACACCTGCTCGACGTCTATTCAACCGCGCTGCGATATTAATTGCCTCCTGTTTCACGAAGATCGCTTATGACGCACGGCGTATTAAGGCCCGGCGCTTATTAGCATTAGCGGGACATAATAGTCAGCGCAAGTGGTTTACGGCTCGCCGGAAAGCCGAGTTCAACATTTAATGAAATTCCCTTGCGGCGGGGAATCGCGTTTATTGCCTGCGCGCCGCCTCCCAACTAGGTCGCGGGCATTTTTCCCGTTTACACCCGCGCGCGCGCGACACTGTTGATCGCAAACAACGGAGACAATTTGTTTGGTAGCTGTAATTCGAGGCCGGCGATCTTTAATCCGACGAGCGCGGCCCCCGAAAAATCGGGGGCTTCGTATCGGCGCCGGTAATAAACGCCCTTTATTGCCTGCTGTGGATCGCAGCGTTTGATACCTTCCATTTTTCCAGCACTCCCGTAAATAATCCCCCGCGAACCCCTCCCCTCCTTGCCCACCTGCGAAATGACCGTTCGAGCCAGTGTTATCCGACGAAATCACGGGTTCGCCGGTGTGTATGTGCCTGCCACGCCGATATCGTCTGTGATTCAGTGGGTAGTAACCCTGAATTACTTATCCCCCTGCAGTCGATGAAATCAATGCGAGTGACGATACGTCCGAATGATTTGTGAGCGCGCACCCGGCAAACCGTTCCGCCCCCGTCGACTTAAACTGCTCGCTGCTCCCATTTCCCATTGCGCCCTCTTGCGTAATGTCAGAGTTCAGTCAGTTAAATCAGCCGACACATACGCGCAGGATTTTGAAATATGAAAATCTGCCGGAGCCGAACTCAAAAGGAAAATCTTTACAAGCCAAGTAAAAGAGACTTAAGCTCCGGCAAAGTGGACGGGCGACTGGCTTCCATATTGAAATCCTGGGGATTTCAGCATGCGAGGCTCCATCAGCCGGCAATTATCCGTCAAAGAGGCGCAAGTAGCAGCAGGGAGAGTGGCTCATCAAAGAAATGATGGAAGAGCGAGCAGTTTGAGACGTGACTCGGCGGACGATTGGCCGGGGCGCCCAGTGATTCTTGGTTGCGTGTCTTCTGGTGGCGGATGTGGAGGTGTGTAGAGCAGAGACAGGAGGCGAATATACAAAATGTATGAGAGAAACAAAAAAACGACAAAGAAATCAAGGGGTTTCGGAGAACGAGAGACAGATAATAAGTGAAGACGACGGGCTCCAAGTGGAGACAGAGCGACAGGGAGGCGAGAGTGGAGGACTCACCCAGCGTCGGAGTCGTGTAGTCCCAGCTCTCGGCGTCGTTCTTGTAGACGTTGAGCTTCGTCGGCTGAAACAGGAAAATGCGAAAGGAATTTATGGCCGGCTCCACCAGATGAGGAGAGAAAATGCGCTTTTCTCCTCCGCCTTCTTCGAGCAACAGCAGCAACAACGCCGGGAGCTTTTAAGCTCATACTCGCACCACTCACTATCTCTAACGCCGCGAGGATTAGCGCCGGGGATTATCGGTTTCAAGAGGATTCTCACTCCTCGTTCCTCGCATTTTTGATGCTTGCTTACGAAATCCCGAGCCGGGCTGCCTCCTCTCCGCGAAACGCCGGCATCCTTAATCATGCAAATTCGTGCGTTCGATTCAGTGCCGCTCCCCGGAATACATTGACACAGAGCTCTCCGATCAATTAATGCTCGGCGATTGCGGTCGCGTCCTCTGAAAGAGGCACCGGAGACTAGAACATAATTCAGTTGGGCCGCGAAATCGAATGAGTAATTTCCAAATTTATCGTACGACTTTATTACCCTCGCGGTATCACATGGATCTCCTATCACACATGCATTATCCACCGCGATAAATCTTTTACGAAGGTTTTAATAACCGGCCAAGACACCGGCTTGCTTTTTCATGATTAGCGGAGCTCTTTGCTTAAGGCTCGTTATACCTCGTACGCTTCCATTAACTCTCTTAATTGTTAAAGAAACTTTAATTCCCTGCTAGCGCGAGGTCAGACCTTCGTGCACAGTCAATTCCCATTTTTTCCATGCCGGGAGAGCTTTTCTCCTGGGTATTTTCCTTTGCAGTAAAGGCGCAGTCCAATCTCGCGCGGTCTTATCGTGCGTTTTGATAATTTCCTGGAGCCCGGGCGAGTAAATCCGAAGATCAATGAGTTTGCGGTCTCGCAAGTTAGTCGATATCCAATATTTATTTGGGCCAGCTTAAGCGACCACCCAGCCAAATGAAGTATCAACTTGAAGCTTATGAATGCAAATCGCGAGCGGCCTCCTCCACCAAGCACGCTCAGACGACGCGAGAGAGAGAGAGGGAAGACGTGTAGGCCTATGCATTAGCTTCATCGGATTACGTCGTAAGCTCGGAAATGTGCCGTAAATTTCAAAGTCTTCCAGGGCCGCTTTCGCCGGCCGTAAAAACGTCCTGTCGCCCTCCTCGACCTAACGAACGGCCCGCTGTTTGCGATACTTGGCGCAAGAGTAATTCCGGCAACCTCTCGTCCACCGTGAAATACTATTGTCCGCTGTACTCTCACTGCTGTTCCTCGTTTACACGCCGGTCCCCGGCTGCTCCGCGAAACTCGGGCATCGCCCGAAAAGAAAGCACACAAATCCCGGGCTGGTTCGTCTGGCGCGTATACGAGGAATCAAAGGGAGCACGGCTCGCACGGCTAAAATTGCATTAGCCGAGAGAGATGAAGTCCGAGGGCAGAATGGGATTAAAATGCGAGGAGAGGAGGAGGCGCGCGCGATCGGGCCAACTAGTCGGCTCGCCTGAATAATTCAGTCACTCGAAAACGCTAATTTCGCCATTTCACGGCGAGAGAGGGAATCAAAACGAGAGAGCGAGAGAGAGAGAGAGAGAGGGAGAGGACGTGCTTCGAAAGCGAGGCCTGGCTAGCAACCCGTTTCTCGGCGGGCGGCCGCCGAGAGCCTCGGCTTCTTATTGAATTTTCACGCGGACGCCGAATTAAGGATTCAAGATTCCAACTGCATCGGGAAAGCCGAGTGAACAGACGCTAGCGGCGCGAGGAGGAGAGCCAAAGGAGCAGCTTGCAGTGGAGAGTGGGAGAGCGAGAGGGCGCGAGGAGGAAGAAGGAAGAGCAGGTGGGATGCAACAGCGTGTAAGGCGACTTGTAGGTCACTCGTGCTGGCTCGATTTGCGAGCAAGAGGGAACGAGAAGGAGCGAGAAGGAGCGACTCCTCTTTCGAGGCACTCTATCGCCCGAGGACGCACTATATACGGCAAAAGAGCTGCCATTGTGGGCCCCCGCTCTCCTATGTATCCCGACGACGAGTGCCTCGCCAGAGAGAAATCTCAAAAAGCCTCGGAGCCTGCGAGGGAACGCGCGCGCCCTCGCCCGCTTCTCCTCCTCCACCTTATTGAAGCCCCGAGCGGACCAGTTGAATTATGGATTTCTAATGCCGAATCGGCCCGAACGCAGCAGAAACGAGGTCCATTCTTCCGCGACAAAACTGCATCCTCTCGCAGGAATGTTGCGAGACCGAGAGGAGTGCGCCACGACCGCCGCGCCATTTCCACCGGGCAGCTTCCATTCAGCGTCGCCGGACAGGAAATGTAGCGTGCCGGGGAGGAAGTGACTGATGTAGATTGTAGATGGACGTCCGACCGTTCTAATCCAAACTCGCCGCTAGAATTCAATTCCTTTTACACATTCATAATTCGCTGGTCTCAAAATCTGATATTTCTCTCTCTGGACCTCGGAAAATTCGAGTTTCATCGAAAGTTTGTTATTAGTTAATCTTTCGTTTTAAGTATACATGGTGTGCGTCGTGATGAGAAAGTTTGAACGGCGAGCGTTGCCGAGGGAGATACTAAGCGATTTATCTAAGAAAAAGACGACTAGGAATTGGGAACTCGCCGGAAAACCTCCCGCGTTCTAAGCCGCTCGAGGAAGACCCTCAAGTGGAAGATTACCGAGTCGTACTGCTCGGCCCGGCGGAAAACACGTCCATCTGGATCGACTGCCTTTCTAAGACTGACTCTGGTTACACTGGAAGCCCGAGCGGAACTTCTTTTGACTCTCAGTCGCGCACAATAAGACAGCCAGCCACCGGGAAAACTAATACGAAAACGATGATCTACGCTTAAGCTAAGCCAAAGTTTAACCAGCTTCTGCCAGAAGCGAGTATGATTCGTGTATGAATCACGCTGATCCCCGATGAAACAGAAAGATGCGTATTCCGCATATTCGTAAATTGAAGGTGCCACGTGGACATGTCTACGATTGCACGCATAATCTGTCGTAATCGCGGATGGATTTATCTTACTGCTCGTAAGTGTCGAGTCGCCTCCATTTTCTATGAAGTCGCCCAACCAATAAATATTTCCTGTCGCTTCCTCCTCGCCCTTCCTTCTTTCTCTCTCTCTCCCTCTGACTTTGAGGCAAGCGCTCGTAGTGTTCTTTAAATATTTCCAATGGCAAGTGTGCTCTGCCTCGGGACCAGTAGCAGTAAAATTCCGAGCGCATGACTGGCGTGGATGGCTGTCAGATCAGTGCGCGCGGCTACAGCATCAATCAGGGGGTTGAAATTGTGCCAAATTCGCGGAAAAGCAGCCAGCGACAAGAGCGAGAAGGAGAGGGGCGCACGAGTGGGCTTCGTAAATAGCGGGATTTACTCGAACAGATACGAGTGCGATCCGAAGCAAGCGAGTATACGGAGCAAAATGGCGAACGTGTTGTTGGGTCAGGATCGCCAGAGCCACTCGTCCGAGGGACAGCGGAGATTGGATCCTAATAAAAACTATAGGAAGGAAAGCGCCAGGTGAGGTAAATATCGGCTCTGTATTTAAAGACTACCTGTCTGTAAGGACAACTGATAAGTTCTCTGCTTCGAATTGACTGTAAGTGGCACTTCCGTTGGACACCCGATAATACCATACACTCAAGTTAATCACACACATCAGGAACTCAGTCGACAAATATTAAATCCAATCGATTTTGATTCCCATGCTAATAAAGTTCTCCACAGGAATTTCAGGTTCAGCCAATCAAGTAGATTACTCCAAATCCAAGAAACAGGTTTAAACCAGAAAGTACATACACAGAGGGAACTTGACCCGAGAGACTACGCGTGACCAGCTTGTTACAGCGAGTGGTCCTCGCACGGAAAGTAAGCAGCCTCTGTCAATCGGGATTGTTTCGCTCTACCAAACAGAAGAAGTGCGAGGCCGCGGCTCCCGGGGGTGTCGTATATTATAGAATCGTATCTCGGTCGTTTTAAAAGCGCTCGTCTCCATCGTCGTAACGGAGATTTACGGTCGCACTAACTGTACCTCCGATCCCTCACGGGAGGAGGACGTACGCGCGCGCTCGCCACGCTCGCCACGCTCGGGGGATTTATGCGCGCAAGTATTTCCGCGAGTTTTGCGGCAGACAAACGAATTTGCACCTCGCGATTGGCCCAGGCCGCAACGGAAGGACCCGCTTGCCGCTCGCCGGGCATCCGAATGCTTGGAGCATCGAGCGCCGGGGCACGCGCTCTATGCATCACAATTAAGGGCCGGGCGGGCGAGGGCGGTTCAGCGGGGTTGAAAAAGTTAATAGGGGAGCCCGTGCATATTCATAGGGATGCCGCGGGCGAAAGCCGTGAAAAAATTCCGCCCGACAGCCTGAGCGACACGAGCATTAACATAAGTAAGCGCGCGCGGTCCTGGAATTCAGAATCTTAAGTAGTGTAACCCAGTTATGGTCGGACGCGTGCCGCCCCGCCAGTTATGGATCTAGAAAAAGGAGGAAAGTTCATGCAGGAATATAATAAACCAACTTTCCTCCTGTCGCAAGAGATTCTTGCCATCTGTCCAATAGACGATCGTTCGCCGAGTAATGTCTATTTCGGAAAGTCGAGCATGTTTCTCGAGAATACCTAGGTGCGCGCTCGCCTGTCCCAGATGAGGCGACTGACATCTGACAGAGGGTGATGTATGCCCGTTAGATTGACAGTGATGCGAGCTAGCTCTGCTTTGCGTTACTCCGAATTGCAAGTGTCAAAAATAACGCAGGCGTATTACATGGGAAAAGAAAACGGCGATGATTTTGTATTGAAATAGCAAAAGAAAAGTAGTCTGATTCGTACGAGGACATGACAATATTGTCACAGAGATGATTCTTTGATTGAAAGTTGTCTCCATAATGGATGAGATAAAATGTACTAAAAAACGGCAAGTAGTTTTAACGGCAAAATGATTGAAATTACTAATTCTACCAAAATTGACCAAATGTTTAAAGTTCAACTTCTTAACCATCGACCGAATGATCGGGAGGGAATCCCTCTTTCGCCTTTCGGATAGAGACGGAAACGCTGCGCTGCTGGATCGGCTGGCGGAGTCCAACAGAGACCCTTCCCGAGGTGCAGTAGCATGGCAATCAAGTGAGATGGAAAAGAATTGCATGATATCGTGACGTCTAAACAAATCTATCCGATCACTCGTTGTTCTTATTCTATAAGAAGTTTCCTATAGTAATAAGCCGATAAATTCCAGAGATACTGGCGGGCGGGCATAAGCAAGGGGGAGAGCTATCTATGTATACCAGGCTTTTTCCTATCTTCGCTTTATTGCGAATGACGACGAAGGCTGTCGGAGGTCCACGCGGATAATGTAATGCCTCTAATTACTCGGCGATTCAAAGCGAACGGCGGAGACCCGACACCCGGGTGGAAGGAATCTTTCACAGGGTTAGCACATCGCACTTCCGGCAGGCTTCACAGCTCGCCAACTCTCGCGTCGTTTCCGTCTCTCCTCCACCCCCCTCTCCCTTCACTCTGTCGCTCCATCTCTTCTGATTACGCATTCCCCGCTGGAAATTCGCGCGGTTGCGAAAGCAAATGACTCGGCAGGCTCCCCCGAGCTGAAAATGTTCTCTCGCCGGACCGATCCCGAGGACGCTCGCTCGTTCGTACTCCATTAGAATCTCGTCATATCCCCATTTTTTGTCGAGCGGCGAGTATACGCGCGCGGGTCCATAAACCGGGCGAGAGCTCTTCCGCCTAGAGAGGCGAGGGCCTAGGCCTCCGGCGCACGAAAGTCAAGGAGAGGAGATAGTGAAAGGGGCCTCTCAGAATTATTGGGTCGTTAGCGGAGTTTAGTGACGCGTAAACACCATGTTCACCAGGAGCGCACGCTTAAAGCCCATATTCCTTCGCGCGAGCATCGCCGTGCGATTGATATCTGACCCCGAGAAATGCGAGTAGTACACTCGCCGGGCGAATCATTTTCGCGCGAGAGCTTTACGAGCTGAGGACCATAGGCGCTGAGCTCCCCGCTTTTATTTTTACACATCCCATTTGCACGGCCGCCAAAACACTCGCCGGAGTCTCGCTCGAGTCGCGAGAGCTATCGTGCGAAAGTTCATCAATTTCCTAGCCTTCCAACGGGGTTTCCGCGCGAGGAGAGGCGGACAAGTTGGCGGAAGGAAGTACATCGCCGGAATGGAGAAGAGCGTCGCGCGGGGACCAGGCTGGAAAGTCAATTTGGCCAAACGGAATCGACGCGCCGCGGAAATCGACGGACGCGAGAGAGACGCGAGAGAGACGCGGGAACGACGTGCGACGCAGGGGGGATTAGTCGAGCAGGATTTTATTGCTCCACTCGCCAATTGGACGCTGCGGAGCGAAGAGGCCGAGCGAGCGAGCGCCCCTGGCGCTCGTCACGCTCGAGAAGCCGGCTACAGGCTGCGATGCGGAAAAATTGAAAAAAACACGCCCGGCCACGATCGAGAGAAAGAAAGGAGAGGAATTCTGGATATCAACTGGGTCCACGATCCCAATGAAAGCGGGCCGGGATGCTGGAAAGCGAGCTAGCAACTGGTGGGACCAACTTCCCGGGAGAAGGCAAGAGCGTGACTGAAGACGCCGAGAAAGGGGACCGCAACTTTTGTCCAGGCCGATTAACCTACATACCGCGAACAATAGATCTAACGAAGACCCTGCAGTTGCATCGAGCACAGCTTCCGCGCGACGAATATATCCGCGACTGATAGCAAGCGCGTCAATTCATCCGTGAACCGAGTTGTCAGAGAGCGTGCGGTGTCCCCGACGTGCTTCGCTCGAAAAACACGCGTGAATGCATACGGCACTCTCGCCTTCTTCCTATCTGCAAGCTTGAGTTAACTATAATCGAGTGCATCCTCCAAACTCCAAACTCTACTTCCTACCTCCCCACCCTCTCCCTCTCTCTCCCTCTCTGGCTCGACGCTAATATTTCGGAGCGCTAATTGAATCCGATTAACCGCCCCGGGTTCCCGCGCCCCGCGCTCGCTTCCGCCTACAGCACAATCCGATAATTTAGGGCAACGATTAATTTCAGTGCTGCCTTCCAGCCGCATATTGGACCGAGGCTCGGAGATCCTCCCGTTGATACGAGTTGCTAAACTCGCAACACTTCGATTTCCTTGGAGCGAGCGGAAAATCGATTGGTCTCTATGATCGAAGATGTCACGGGGAGTCTATGAATCAAGCTCGGCTTTATGAATTCTCTATTGGTAAAGGGAGGTTCGATCAATTGTGTGGATGGCTGTGAGGTAGGACTCCCCGCAGTTTCCCGAGGATCCGGCGGCATCATCTCCTAAGAGAACGACCAGTCCCATGCAAAGGGGATCTTATCGGCGATAAATCGGACTCTAAGTGATTATCTTCCAACTCCGAGGTCCTCGGTGATCGGAAGCCCCGTCCACCGATTAAGAGGAGAGCGACGACGATACCGTTCTCGTTCTCCCGCGGTCCGGCCCGGTGGCTTTGCGGTACCGCGCCAACAAAAGATAATCGAATTTCATTTCAATAATAGAATGTGCTATACATATACCGCGATAGCGCGCGCTCTAAGGGGACCTTATTCAAAGAGGTCGAACCTCCTTTGAGCTGGCGAGCGGCCGATAAGAGGAGCGTCAGAAAGTTATCGCTCCTCCGTGCTCTCTCAGCTATGCATTTCGCGTCGCTATCCCCGGGCGATCCCATAATCAAAGCCATACGCCAGACACAATAGGAGAACGTTAGGAGGATATTTCTCCGAGGAAAAGAGAATGTGCACTCGCTGGAAGACACACGTATGGCCGCCGGGCCGCCGGGCCGCTCGGAGAGAGAGGACTCGAGCGAAATCCTGGCCCGATTAGAATCGCCAACTCTTTCCTCGTCGGGGCCCGGGGAAATTCGTTATGCCGGGAGAGCTGACTTGGACTAAGGGCGTGTCTAATGCTCTCGACGATCGATCAGGACACCGAGAGAAATTGTTTTCCGCCCGATCCTTGCGTAATCCGAGTCCGCCTCCGCCGGTGCGCCCGCCCGATTTGCATACTGGCAATCTCCCCCGGCGATCCATCGACTTACTTTTCCCCGAAAAGTAAGTCAGGTCCTTGCTGGCAAAAAGTCCTGATGGCGGAGGGTCGATTTCGTTATGAGGGCAGTGAGGAAAACTTTAGTGCGGCTAATACAATCGTTAACTTGATATTCAAGGTTTCTCGAGGTTGGAACTCGAGTCGATTCGCGCAGCAGAGGTCGATGCGGTTCGAGTGACTTTCGCTTAATAGCCTGTAAGATTCCTGCGGCGATTTGAGGGACTTTCGATTGAAATCGGCGATTTCTCTCGGCGCTGATCGCTAGGGAGATTGAAGCTTGGGTATCTCGAGGTAATCTCAAGTGCAGTATCGCCGGGTTCGCAGCTCTAAACCCAACGCCCTCGGTATCGCAGGGGAATCACGAAACTCCGCGAGAAACTGGCTTGAGGCCAGTCCATGCCGGTATACCGGGAAGAGCGGGCGAGGATGGATCGGGGCACGCGGCGAGGTGTCGGGCGTAGAAAATCGTTCGACGAATCTAGGTCGGTGCCTGGAAATAGCGAAATTCGCCGATGAGGTCCATTGTCGCCGGCGATTAACCGAGCGCCGGACGCCCTTGTATTCCGATTGCTGTCCAACTCTCTCCACTCCGAGGACCTGACCTTTCTCGCCGCCCTTCTGCTCTCGAGAGCTACTCCGCTTGTTGCGCGCTCCAAACTTTTCGAGCACCCGACACCGTCGCTCCCACTTTTTTCTCCCCCCCACACACACGCGCGCTCGGACTAGTAGATCGAAACTAGTCGATACAGGCAGAAGTCGGGCTGCGACGAGAATCGAGATGTAATGGAACGGACGAGACTCGAATCTAAGATTTCCAAGTGGCGAAACTTGGGGATCAGAAAATTCTCTAGGAAACTTGGCACCTTCGCGGAGATCGGCTTGATTGGAGTGGATTTTAAAACTTCTAATCTAATTGGATGCGACTCGCTGGAATTCGGAGTGGACTTGGATTCGTAGTTCTGTCAATATACATGTTTGTGTCCTGGGGGTAACTGAGTCGAAGTCGACACACGAGAGTCAAATAAGAAATAGGGGAGAGCCGAATTCTAAGGAGCCGGGGGAGAATGCTTTATTCCATGCTAATGCGCAGCTCGCGTCTTCTACCCCGCGTAAATATCTCGAATTAATTGGCGGCCAATGCACTGAATAAGCCGGCGAGGAACAGCTGGGCACGTGCCTGTCACATCAGCGTCATGCTTCTGAAATACTCGAGCTATATTCGCCAGACACACATACACCATCTATCAATCGGCTGTGTATGCGTGGTTCGTGCGTGTCTCGCAATTATAATGTATCGAATCGTGGTATTCTGGCAAGTTGCATTCACTCAACACTAATATGATTTAACACTGCAAAACTCTGAAGAAGATTGAACGCGAAATGATCAGGTTTTCATCTGTCGGGCTCTTGAACATCGCCAATAAATCAAAATAATAGCATTTAGTCGCCGGAAGCTTCGACTAAGATTCATATTAATTCAGGAATCCCTCGCTTAAATCAAGCTGACAAGTGACCAGGGAGCTTACAACATCTGTATCAGCGGAACTACGAAATTCCAAGGTCTCCCAACTGACGGATACCAGTGGAAACGGGGCAGAGACTCGCGTTTATTTTATCCAGGGGCGAATCGCGGCTGCAAATGGCACGGACCAAACAGAAACAAGCATGATTGACGAGCCAAGTAGTTTCGCCGGCGAAACTCAAGTGTAAGTACAATTTTCTGTAAGGAGAGTCCGTAGTTCCCGGTCGGCTCCGAGGGAATATTTTGCCGTGGCTGTCGTTTGTCAAGCAGGGAGCGTCGCTTCCGTTTATTTTGCACTCGCCGCGAAGATGTAAGCGGCCGGAGGTCGGAGATGAAATAAGGCCTGCCAGGATATGGAAAGCCTGGCGGAGAGAAGCGTGCGGCTATCCTCGGCCAGGATAAATAACGGAATTTCTTCTCCCGGTGACCCAGCAAATCTGTCGGACGCGGAACCGTTTACTGCTGGCCACTCTCTGGCTAAAGGGAGGAAGATGGAAGCTTCCCAGGCTCGGTCCCGGGTTTAACAGGAATTCGCCGTCGTTTAAAGACTGTTGGATTCAAGCGTTCCGCTCCCTGGGGAGCATTCTCTTAGGGAGGGTTGCTACCGAGGGCGTTTCAACCTACTGTCATCAACGACCCACTAAAGCTGAGAGACTCGCAGGATTCTCATTCGCGATAAGAATAAACCGATAAAAAGGGACAACTCTTGTAAAAGAGTACCGGCATATCAAAAACAATCGAAATCCCGAGCAAGTACGGACGGGAATCGAAAAAATACGGGGCGCGCCCGGCCAATTATTGAGTCGTACTACTAGCTCCGCTACGGCCCGGCCTGCAATTACATTCCGAACAATTCCATTACACGGACTGTAACTGCGTTTTAATCGCTGCATCGATCACACATTCTATTTCGCTGATAGTGGAAGCAGCAGGAATATTGAAACGTTATCGGGCTTTGGCAATTAGTGCAATTATAACCTACTGATCGTCCCTGGCGCTTGTGTAACACTCATTACGAGAATTCCGTGCTATCCGATCGAGCATGTACCGGAATTCGACATTAAACATCCGAAAAGTCATGGATCAAGAGGGTCGAACGCAAGGGGGCGGGTGGGAGGACGGAAAACGAGCGTGACTAAACCAGATTGCATAATGCCAATAGTACCGGTTCGTTATTTCAATTGGCTGACGTCACTCCTGTCAGGAGCAACGTGCGGATGCTGCTGGCTTCGGCAGCGATCCTATGCAGAACAGCGGAGCCCAATCCCTAATTCGTGGGGTCCGAGGCCAAACCTCACGAGAAACATCCAACATGCCCGCAGGGCTAAACAACTCCCTCTCCAATCGATCGAGAGGACACTCGAATCGTTGCGGCCTCGATATGCACTCTCTTTTCACCGAAACAGAAACGGAAATTGCTAAAAATCCATCGAAACGCGAAAGGCATAAACTCGACTGCACGAATTCCCAAACTTACGATACTTTCTGCCGGAGCGCAGCTGAATCGCGTAATTAAATGAAGCTTTACGAGTTCCATCGAACGACCGGCAACAGGGACGCGCGTCTGTAATGATTTTAAAGAGTAGCTCCACGATAGGACGGCTGTACCGGGGGGGATTTGGTCCTAGCTGCAGTGTCCTCTTTCGAAAATAAATTACTAGCCCGGCCCACGTACGGGTCAGTATCCGGCCGGCGAGATAAAACAAAAATCCCCGGGGATGTTGCCTGTGCGAGGGAGCGGGCGAGCGCGCTACGTGACTGGAGCGTCGCGTTGCAGCATATCCCTTGGCGTTATCACTATTCGACATTTACCAGCGTGCATCACCCGAGCGCATCTTCCTCCCTCCCTACCCGTCCCACTCAATCTCTCGCGGATACGCGCGCACCGGCCAGAGGCGCGGATCGACTATTTTCGGCGGCGACTGACTCTCTGCCTCCTCCGAGCACCGGGCCGCTAATGGGTCACGTGTGTCGGCGATGCCCGCACGGAAATAAATGCACCTTGGGAAAAAAGGCATCGCGTGCCTGCGCGCCGCAGGAAGACAACGACCAAACTATTACGGTCGGCGCGAGCATACCGAAACCCCACCACGACCGGCCATTCTCGAGCTGCGGAAGTGCGAGTGGCGAAGAGCAGTCGGCAAAATGTGAAGCTATTGGCAATTGGCTGGATAAACCCGGGCTAAAGGAGCCAGGCCACGTTTTATTAGATGTCGCGATGCTAATTGGCTCATGTCGACAAGGTAACGCTCTCCTTCCCGGAGGTTGCAGCGAGCAACCTCCAGGATGCGCCAGTGAAAAGCTCCTCTTGAATGGAGACGACTGGAGCGCGCGGCGTAATTAATGCTAGAGGTGGGCGAGAGAGGCGAATCGCTCGATCGTCGGAAAAGTCGGGAAAAAGGCGGCCGGGTGTGTAGTATTACAGCCGGTCGCTTGTCCGGGGAAAGGCTGCCGGGTGAAAAGAGCGGCCGAGTGAGAAGAGAACCCATCTTAAACCGGGCCCTCGAGCCTCCCCGTCCATTTATGATCGCGGCCCCTCGCCGCCGGCTAATTTCACCCAAAACATTCCCATCGCTCGAACGAATCTTTATGCGTCGTCGGGATAACTGGCTCCTTTGTGCCAAGTTAAAGGAGCAATTACTCGAGGGAATTCTCCGTGCACCAACTACCCGCTCGCTGCAATCTTAAGACTGAAATGAAGTTACCGCGATACTCTGAGATACTCGGAGACCGAGGCCCCCGCCGCCGCCCTCTAAGGGAGACAAAGAACCGGACTATAATTAACACCACTGCCAGGAGTAATCTCCAATTACGACAGCTACAGGTTCATTTGCGCCGAGAGGGACGAGCGCTGCAGGTTTCGCGCCGGAGAAAACAAGGATGGTCAGGCTTGAGAAGCGGGAGAGGGCTGTGCCAGTTCCGCCGTCCTTTTCAAGGGAAGCGTCTCTCTCGGCGAGTGGAGTGTAAACCCAGGCAGCCATGGATAAGGTGTGCGAGGTTCAACATCGGGCTCGTCTTTCCTTCTTTGAAGTCGCAGTCTAAGCAGTCGAGAAATGTAATAGCCGAGGAGTACTCGTGCGGGGCCTCGAGTGTAGACGGTTTCCTTCTTGCGCTCCAGGCCACCGAGTCGAAGGGAAAACCGTATGTGTGCGCAGCAGACGTTACCTTTTCTTTCGCCGCTTTACAAAGGTTTATCTGGCGTCCTGGGTAACTCTGCATGCGCAAATAGAAGCCACCCCCCTCCCCCTGCCGCACTGTATATCCTCCCCACAAAGCACGCGTTCTCGCTTCACGCTGGCTCTGCTTGCATGCACACGTGCCCCTTGAAACGATACTTGACCCCGATCGTTTCCCGCACACAACACATGCACGTACACGCGCCGGTGCTCCGGTGCTCCGGTGCTCCGGTCCGCGATCGGTGCAGCGGCGAGATACACATTGCCGAGGAAGATTATCTTGCGAGCGGGGATGCGCGCTGCAATCTTTTGATTCTACCATCAATCTACTCTCCTATCCTCTCGGCACTCGAGCAGCGCGCGCGCGCGCGCCTATTCAGCCGGTGTAATTAGAGGGAAAGGCAACGAGGAGAGTGCTCCGCCGAATCCCAAGGCGCTCGTGCAATTGTGCCAACGCGCCGCTTCTGCCCGTAAAGTGAGACGGAAAAAGGAGAAAAGTTCACGGGCACGCCGACTCTCATCAGGGGACGAAATTTCTGTGTGCCGGATACCGGCGAGGAGTCCGCGCGCGACCAGAGAGGGAGAGAGAGAGTTTTAATTGGCACAGCACACGAGAAACTTCCGTACGGATTCTCGGCGTAAGGTCTCTTTTATCACGCTCCAGTTGAAAATTGAACGGACCGCCGCACGTGACTTCGTGCTGCTACTCCAGTCATTATGTACAACTCTCGAGCGGTGAGATGGAGAGAGGGAGAGAGAGGGATTGGTCCTTACAATGTCCTTTCCTCCAGCGGAATCCAGAGTATCCTGTTCACCTCGGTGGCACGCCACCCCCTGACCTATCTACCATGTAAATCCCGCGAGCAAACAACATCCCCTTCAGCTCCGAGAGAACTACATTATCCAGTCGCGCGTAACCAGATGGAGAAATAGTCGGAAAGGATTCTGCAAAAAGAGAGGATAAATCCCCCGACCACATAGATTCTCGCCGGGCGACAAGCGACCCGGCCTGTTTTCCCGACACAATTAAACTATGGAAAGCGAGCACACGAGCGCGCTCGAGAATGGGGAATATCGCACGTACGAATGCGTGTATCGCGGCGAGGACCCACTCGCGAATGCCCACGGGGAATATTCTTCAGGCAACAGGTATTTAAATTAAACGACTTGCAAACTCGCCCGCTGCCGCTGTGTCCCGGCGTCGCCGCCGGCAGCTTCTTCTGGCGAGAGGAGAGCCCGTCGAGAAGAGAGCAAGAGATCGGCCCGGGAGACGCGAGTGGGAGAGAGGAGCACAGCAGCCCTAAGAGATAGGCTGGAGGAGCGAAACGTAAGAGGTAAGAGGTGCTTGCCGACTACTCGATGCGTACGTGATCGGCATGGCCAAAACCAACCGCCGGAGAGAATACATCCGAGCCTTCCGCCCCGAGTCTGAGGGACGCGCGCGATACTAGCTATTTCGCCTCCTAGATTCCCGTCTCGATGTCTTCGCCGGGAAGGCGGGCCAGCGCGCGCTCGCGGTAACTTATGGAAGATTGATGCGACCCGCTCCATATCTCGCGAGATTAAGGGGGCACCGGCGAGCCGGGAATCCAACCTGACCAACTGATAACCAAATATCGAGGGAGTCCTGCCAGGAGATAAAATCTCCTCAGGCCATAAATCAAACTAGCCAGTGAATTGGAGTCTCGAATCAATCCTCGATCGAGGAGTGAATCTCGAGTGGAGAGCGCGAGGAGAAAAGGCAGTCGGTTGCCGAAAGCGGAGAAAAAGCCGGAGAGTTAACGGGTCGGCGTGACAGAGGAGACAGAGTGCATCCAGTGGAGGGTGCTCTGCAAGTCCGTCACGGGCGACACGCTAATGCGTCGGAAAGCGGGCTCCGCTCCTCGGGATAATGAGCTGTAGGGGACCTTTAATTACGGACGGGTTATTAAGCTCGCACACGTGGCGGACCAACGGGTAAACCTCAGCCCTAACGGCGTGTGCCATGCGTTGCCATCACCTGCATCCTTCCCTCTCTCCCTAGTACTATCTTGCCCTTTCTCTCGATCCTCCCTCGCTCCGATGTGCACTCGCCGCGAACGTGTCAAATATTCAAACACCTTGATTGCTGTCTCAGTACACTCGACAGCCTGGCCTCTCGGGACTCCGGGCTATTTTTAGGCCGATCCCGCCTAATGACTTTCTCTCGCTCCCGCTCGTCGCGAGAAAACAGAGCGGAGAGCGCCCCGGTGATCTTGCGACCTGGAATTACTTGCGCTCGACCTGTGTGTGCGCGCCGATCAATCGATACGCGGAGGGAAAGAAAACACGACGCTTCCGAGGGCGCCGAGGGCGCGGGGTGCGCGCTACCTTATTCCCACATCGAGTGCCCTATTATTCGGACCTCATTGACTCCGTGGTGTGGTTTGGCATCTCCGTCACGACCCGCGCCGAGTGTACTCTCTCTACCTTTCCCTTTGTTAGGCCGGCGATGCCGCTGCGAGCTCGTTAAACGTGAAAGGGCGAGCTCACGCGTGATTGCAAGTACGGAATACAGTAGCGATCCGATCGGGCCAAGGGAAGTCGGGCGAGAGTCGTTGCCGAAACAACTGACGCGGAAATAGCCGAGGATAAATAAACGATGAGGCCAGCGAGTCGAAATTCTAGCCGAGAGCCTCGGTGACACTGACATTTGCTCATAGCTGACGTTCGACACCAGCCTGCACCACCCCTAGTTCCCCAGTAGCTTCTCTCCTAGGCAGGAAGAGGCAGGGAACAGTGGACACAATTGCTCGCTGAATGCAATTAAGCCGCGCTTGGGAAACAGGCTCGGACCCTCTCTCGGTGAAAATAAGCGACACGTAAACAAGTCCGGTAAATAGCGAGGGTCAATGCAGCTAATGACTCGCTGATCAAATCCACTTCTTCCGCGTGGAATCGCCGAGGGTAATTAGAACGCGACAGCCCTAGATGGAGAGTAACAGGCAATTGGAAGTGGAGAAAGAGTATGTGACCTCTGCTAGCGATGGACCAACGCCGCTCAAGACGTTTTCCTCGAAGTGATTGCTAAAGGGGCGATCGCCGACCGATAGCACCCAATGACCGAACGCTAGCGACCAACGGTCGTGAAAATAAAATCGTCATTCTGTTCATGTGTGTACTGGTATTACCCCACTTTTCCCAATTAAGTTTAAGAAGGCAAGAGTGGGGAGAATTGAGAAAAAATTGGTGGAATTGGGAGCAGTCCCGACCAATTAAAAGGATTGGGAAGGCACACGATGTCGACGAAAGCAAAACGATGCTGCTAACAAAAAGAATAAAGAATTGAAAAAATGTTAAAGTTACATTCGAATATCCTACCAGCCCAGTTTCACTAGCCAGATAACAAAGTGACGTGGCCAGGTTGGTGCAAGGTTGCGCCAAGAGAACATTTCTACCTGGGCACCGACTCTACTTGAAAGTGTTTACCAGAAGCGTCGGCTCGGATATCGGATGGCGAGGATGTTTGCTAAATGCTCGGCTCGGTCAAGGCTCGCACGCGAGCGCCGCGACTCGTGCGATCGGTAACGGTACAAGCGCTGCGAATTCCCATACTCGGCTAAATCCGGACACTGTCCTCCTGGGATTACACGGCTGTTCCTGAAATTTGCGTAGCCCTCCCCCCCCTCTGCCGCCTACCGCGACATACCAACCCGGGCGACACAACTGGCGCCACCAAAATTCATTCGCAAAAACCATCGCCCAATTCCCGAGACACCGGCGAAAATTGAAAGCGGAGCTCGGCGAGCGGCGAGTAGGTTACTCCGATCGCGGGTCAAGCTGTAAATACCGAGGAGGAAGAGTAACTGTACGGCCGGAGTGAAGAGTTTGATTGGAGGGAACAAGTGACGCTCAAGTACGATACTAACTTTGACTTTCTCTGGAAGCTCACGCGGCAGTTAAAGTCGGACGTCTCTGCCTCCTTCGACACTGGATCAACTACGGAGGAACTTCCAGTCGACTAGCGATAGTGAATTGATCGGGAATGGGGTCGTGAAATCCCCAGGTCGGTAACTATTTCCGGACTTTCTCTATTATTCCCGGGAATAAGCTGTACCTTCGAGATATCTCCTTGATCCAGAGACGCGACGAGATTGACGTTCCCCCCTCATCCATTATGACCGGGTTATTTCGGAGCGAGGCAAGTGGGCATGTAGTACAGCAGGAGCTTAGGCCTTCAAAAATGCACGACGAGCAGCCCGAGGAATTCGCCGAGAGGAAGAGTCTGTGCGAAAGCGCACACACGTCCCGGCAAATCTCGGCGGGTAAACAGGCCTCTCGCGCGAGCGAGTCAAGGAAGAAGCGGCTGTGCTATAAAAATCCCTCATAAAATCTGGCAACTCTCCGGCTCCGTAAACACAAGGTTACTGTGCTCTTGCATATTAACTGGACTTCCCATCTATCTTTCTAACGACGCTCCTTAAACACGGCTGAGAGATACACAAAATCACATCCACACGCGGCAGGCGCGCTCGAGCAACAAGAAGGAAGCAATGCGCCAGAAAAACAAAGGAAGTTCGCGCTACAGCTCGCAGACATCGCATTCAAGAGGGCATACGATCTTGCGCCATTTCTTATATCGATTCATAATCAAAAAGTAAGAATCTCTGTCAGTTTAAATATGTATTTTCTTTCTGAATTCGGAACTAGAAGCTCAATTTTATGAAAATATCGAAACAGCTATGGCTCATCGTCTAGCTTTTTGTCTGCACATGGAGTAATATTTTGACAAAAAAATGATTGTATTGTTAAGCAATTATATGCATCATACGAGTTCGACATTTGTAAGAAAGATGTTTGTAATCGTAGATATCCTCGAAGTAATTCCCATTGCAATGGAAAAAACTAATAATGACTGACTAATTCCGAGGACTGGGATGTCAGAAGATGTCGGAGAACAAAATGCTTCCGCCGCGGAAAGCACAGAGGGAACAAATCAAGATTTAAAAAAAATAGTGGAGAATTACTTTCCAGTCTTGGCGGACGTGCAGTCGTAAAAGAATGCTTACCCCCGGTGAAAGCGGCTAACAATCGTGCGCTTAGACCGTCACCGGTTCATTGCGCGCACACGGCCACGAGTGCACGGCCGCGCGAGCTCGGATTATGTAATTCCAGGTTAACGGGAGTGCGCGGATGCAAGTCGCGCGCGGCCAAGTACATAGCCCGAGTGCTCTCCGCGTATACATAGATGGGATATTGGAGAATATGCGGACAACCGAGCGCGAGCCGCTAGTGGCACGGAGTTGCCCGTTCACTTTTATTATGCAGAACATTCGACTCGCTCCAACGAGCTCCGACCCGGGAAGAGCGCGCGCGCGCGATTGCTAGCTACATATTCATGCGTGAGATACTCGTGCGAGTGGCCGGCACTGTTAATTTCAGCCTCGTGAATCGCGGTTTTAGCCGCAAAACCACTTGATCCTGTTGAGAATCGAGAATAACACAATCAGGTATTCGCATCGTTCAAGCTATGTGGTAGTCAGTCTAATACAACACCGACGTAATAAGGAGTAGCGCGAGGTAAAGAGAGCTCATTAATGTAAATTTTCGTGATCTCTTTCTACCGAGAGACACCCAAGTGTGCGGACGTATGTACAGGGTGATACACTTGCCTTTGAATCGCTAATGATGGATATAGCCCGTTGAAAATGTAATAATAATACGGTGTACAGTAATTTTAATATCAAGGAGTCTTTGCTGAGTCTTTTTCTCGGATTGAAATTTATTTATAATATCAAATTGTACCAATAATGGAAATTTTTGGAACTCGAGTGTGAAGCGGATGATTACAAGGCAACTGACTCACCCGGTATATACATGTATAAGAACTCGATACACAAATAAAGTCTAATATCTGTCTATTGCAAAGCAATCCTAATCTAATATTGTCCAAGGAATATAACCCACTGTCCATCAGATCCCCCACCGCACATCCCAACACACAATCGGCCGTGACCCGCCGCCACACCGCTCTCGTAAAATTCGACGAATGCCCTCTCGGGTTTGCTACTTGCGCCTGAAAGCCAGCAGCCACTCCCGTTCGCCGCCCACGGCCCCTGGCCAACTAGACCTCCCACTAAGAGAGTGCCGAGAGAGAGGAGGAGAGGACATGAAAGTGCAGGTGAAAAATTCGAGATTTATTTCTACGGACGTGGCCGAATTTTCACGGGAGCGGCAAATGAAGTGCCAATTATTCGAGCAGAAGTAATGCCGCATCTGCCGCGCATCGCCGCTAATAAAGCTGACGCGACACTCGCGCCGCTACGGGAAATGCACCGTCTGCCTTGTCAGCTGTTAATGAATGCGCTGTAATTAATGCCGGCGCGAAGAAAGGAAGTAGTTCCTAGTGGCAGTAACTCGGGTATTAATACCTTTTTTCTGCGACAGCGATCACGGCCATTTGTAACGCCTGTCACAGCACTTCGTCGAACTTCTCGGAGGGAGATCTGGGAAGCTCGAGGGAAACTGGAGGAAAATGCGTGTCCAACGCAGAAATCAGCTGGCGGAACTCAACGGGGTTGAGGCTGTATTGCGGAACTTTTGCTGGTAATACTCGGGAAATTGATTTGAAGGGAGTAATCGCGCGCATAATCGCTCGTGAAAGTCTTTATTGCCAGTCGGAAGCGTGGGTCGTCGGGCGATTATAAGGAAATTGGAATTAATTAAGCTGGCAATTAAGCGAAACAAGTATCGAAGGGAGGGAGAATCTCCGCGTTGCTCTTTGCGCGCCGAGCACACTGGACACGACGCCGCCACTCGAGTATGCGTGTATAACTTTTCTACCGGCGTGGCTTTAGCTCGAGATGAGAATCACTCGCGACCGAGTTATCGTTATAATGGAGAAAAGCGGAGCAGCCGCTGGAAATGCCTCGATTTGCAATTCAAACGAAGGGCGAGCTTTTCTGGCCGGCCAGTTATCACGCGGCCGCACCGACGGCGCTCGGGCCGAAAGGCCGTCCCACATCAAGTGGCAGACGTTAAAATTCAGATATACTTGGCCCGGCACTGATAACTCTCGCCGGCCCGAATTAATCCCGGAATGATAATAATAATAAAGTCCCGGTGAATGCCGGAGTCGGCATAAAGCGCGGCTGCTCGCCCGAATTATCATTTGAAAAGGCACCGAAGTCGCCCGCCGCGGAACAGAAAGAGAGAGAGAGAGAGAGGGAGGGAGAGCAGCTGGACCAGTGAAAAGTCTCCCGCACATTTCAATAGCGAGGACGACACGACGGGCAATATTAATTTGGAGAACGATGTCATTCCGCAAGGGACACTCGCTCCCGCGTTCCCGATCCCGAGAGGAAATGTCCATCTGCGCATTTCATTAACGGTATTATTACCCATTACATAGTAAGTCCCTGCTCTCGGAAATATTGGCGCATCTAATTAGTAGTATCATCATTATTTGACTGCCGGTTTATGCGAAATGCCGTGCGCGAGGAATTGCTTCCAATACAAGTGGCAGCAACTGTTCGTAATGTATGGATCCTCGACGCGCGAGGAATATAAAACATATTTGCTCGGAATTCAATAGCCTGGAGAGAAATCTGTAATGGGTAAATGAGAAGCTATGTTTGCACGAATATTTGCAATCCAATCATTATGTATGCAGGGTGGAGAAGCAGAGCCCGATCGATCTCTCCTATGGGTTTTTGGTGGGGAGTGGTTGGTCGTAACGAAAAATTGACCAAACAATTTTCCAAATGGGTAAAAGGGCCGTCGCGATGTTGCAGCGCGGTGTTGGGTTGGCTGCGGCGGAGCCTCCAAAGCTGTAATCCGATTTCGGCATAACAAACGATCCCGATAATGTCGTTTCGCTGCAATTACCGGGCGCCTGCTAAACGCTCCACTTAATCGAACGAAATGCTCCCGGCAGCTATATCGTGTGTGCATGGCTTGCGTTTACGCCGCCGGCGCACCCACACAGACACCGCACTTGTTGAGCCGGCGTTTTTCTGGCTCGCGTGCGCCGCTCTAATTCCTACCCTTAATTTCCCCTTTCGAGTAATCAGCCTTGGCGTGCTAGCGACTCCCGGAATTCTCTTCTAAACGGCCCGAACTTCGCCCAAGTTCTGGCAAAGTTGCGCCCAAGTTCCGGGCGCAGCCGATACGCCGCTGCGGAAGAATGGCGATCCTCTTTCGAGGAGACAAATGCCGGGTGTAAAAATAGAGAGCGCCGCGCACGAGACGACCGACTGCCGGAAGACGAATGTGCTCGCAGCGCGGGCGGCTTGTTAGGGCGCTGGAGAAAAAAAGCCGGCGTGACTAATCGCCCACTGACAAAGCAGACTGCTGCCATCGAGGAACACCGGTCCAACTAATCCTCTGTTTACCCCGCACTGATTGTAAAGCTCGCCGAGAAATCAATCAGCCGGCAGCCACCGCCAAGCGCCCGCTCCAACTCCAAGTCCCAATCTCCCGGGGTTTACCGATCTAATAATGCCAGAACCGATTCTCGGCGAGATTTCCTCACGATGATCGTAAAACGGCGCGCGCCGAGCCTCGTAAAGTCGGCCCGGCTGCTGTCAATCCGGTGTCGAAAATTCCTGATAAAACGATCGCCGCGAGCGAAAGAGGGACGACGCGCCTCTGGGAAGTATGCGCTCGATCGCCGGGGCACATATGCGGACGACGGAATTGCACGGTGCAAATAATTGTCAGGCCGTTCTTCATTGTCACCGAGCGGGTGCGAGGAGGGTAATACGAATATTGAGTGCAAAGTGAGGTATAATTATAGAGGTGGCCGGGCCCGAGGTAATTCGATCATTAGCCACCTTTTGCCAAAATGTACGCCTCTGACCAACGTGGAGCGCACTGTCGGAGAAAAATAGAACAATTCCAAGAACAACGTAGAATAGTAGAAACAAGCACTAATGCGCGTAATTAAATCGTGCAACTAGCAAGAGACTAGCTTCGTTTGCAGGATCGATAGCTCGAGACCTGCGTGGTTCTTGTCACTCGGCGTCGACTGCGGTCCATCTACCCCCCGTCAAAATATTCCCACGCATAATTAAAATTCTATGTAATTAACGCAATTTCACGTTCTCCCCTCCAGTCAGAGCCGAGTGTAATTGGGACTCGTACTGCAACGCGTTACTATCTCCGCTTTTCGTTTGCCGGCTCGACAAGAGCCGCTTTGCAATCAACATTTAAAGCGCGCCAACTAATTGCGATTAGCATATCGAATTAATTAACCACTGTCGAATTTGTCGAGCACTTTAGGCCAGCGGACGCGTTTCCTTCTCGAACGAGGTCGATTTTTCCCGATACTCGAGTATAATACACATTGAAAGTCAACTTCTGATTCACTGGATTAAAATTTCAAAACAGTGATCAATTAGAAGTCCGGCTGATTGAGTTGGCGACGATTGATCATACAACGGAAATGCATCGGCGGCCAGTAAAAAAAGTCGTAAGTCATTCGGAATGTGCATTTTTGCCGCCTGGTCCCCTGACGCACGATCTTTTCATCATGCATGTGTACAGCCATACACAGGCGCGCGCGGCATACGCGGGTTTCCCGTTGCGAGGCTCGTGTTGCGAGAGAGCATCGCCTACTGTCAAACACTCGGCCGATATCGCGAAATGCGTCGACAGCCTGACAAAGCAATAATACGCGAGCGCGCGCGCCCGTCTACTCCACCCTACACGTCCACTTATCGTTGTGCTTTTCCCGACCTCTTCACCCGACGCACAGGGGCCCCCGATATTTACCCTCGTTATCCATACTGTCACGACTTATGATCGACGTTTCGAATCGGTGAACAAACCCGCCGATTATCTCCCGATAGCGCAGCAAAAATCGTCCTTTCACAAACTCGACAACTATCTTCTGGTTAAAAAAAAAAGTCCAAAAAATCGAGATACCAGTACTCGGGCTGGTGTCCTGCGCACAGTGGCGAGCAGGAGTCATCAGATTTCCTCGGGGAAAGCGAGCAAAACTGGCCCTGGGAAAGCGAGGAAATAAAGAGTGGCGATTCTAAAGAGTCGCGGTTGCGGGGACTGGAGAAAAGTCGCTGGAAGAAAACGAGTATAACTGAGAGAAAGAGTTATTAGTGCAACGTTTAAGGGAGAGTCAGCATTCTCGTTGCTTGCGTCCTATTATCTGCACTGAGAGAAATGGCCGATGCACAATGAGGAGAAGCAGCGTCTTTCCTTCCCCTTTCTCTCGTTATGAACTGCCGCGATGCTCCTCGCGATGCCATTCAACTATTTATAAGCAGCGATCAAACCGGCTTCGTTCCTATAAGTCTACTCATCTGCGCTCTCCTCCGTCGGCCGGCGAGACATCCCTCATATTAATGCACGTCTCATTCGCCGCGTCGAAATCTGCCCCCTCCGGCCATTAAATTAAATCATCTTGTCCTCGGGGACGTCCATCAAGCTCGCTGCGTGTGTCCCAGTCGCGCGCGCGCGCGCGTTCCACGGTCTCTTAATCGCGGTGGAAAATCGCCGACTAAAATTATACGAGGCGGCCTGGTCGCGCGATAAATTCATTAGGAAGAAGGGACGAAGAGGAGAGCGCAGGAGGGTGGCTGGGTGGCAGCGCGCGAGAGGGCAGCTCTCGCGGAAGATAGTGATATCGGGGGACCAGTGGAAATAGAGAGGCCGAGAGGAACGCGTGTCTGCCCAGAAGCTCGAAATTGGATTGCTAGGCGGAGCCTGGCAAGGCCCACCCGTTTCGAGACGATTGCCAAAGGAGAATCGTCTGCCAAAATCGCGTGTGTACTCCCGGCATCGTACAGCCTGTTTGCCGAAACACGACGTTCCACGGCGTAGAATCTACAGGATACATGATACATCCTGCGCACACAAGTCGACATTCGATGTTCCTGCCTGGCGTCCGTGTTCCACCGCCATGGAAAGAATAGAAACTGAGGGAGAGAGAGAGGGCCAATTGGCGCGCATAAATGAAGCGCGCACGAGAATACAGGGATTTGCCGGCGAGTGTTGTGGATATAATGCGTAATCGCTCGGTAAATTACTTGTCGGCGGAATAATGCATAAACAGGATGGACCTCTGTATACCGGGCACTCGGCTGTAATGGGGAAATTGGAACGCGCGCGAGCGCGCCCGCTTAATCGCAATTGCGCTGGCTAAACATTATTATAAAGCTGGCCAAGCTCTCTATACCCCGCTCATTCCTGCCGGAACAAAATGATCAATATCGCCGGAGCTGGCAACGTTTCCAGTTTCCATCACCCTCGATCCTATTCCAGCGGCCTCCAGTGCTCATCATAGCCCGCGCGGTATTCCGCGTTTGACGAAGCCAATTCTATTCCGGCGGGTCCGGAATTTTTGACATCAATTAGAGAACTTTGATCCGACCGCGCGACATCCCAATTGTAATGGACGCGGCTGTCTTGTTAAGGAAGAATTATTCGCCGGGGGCTTTTGTTCGCTGATGGAATCAGCGCGTACTGCGATCGCAGTAACGGGGATTATATTAAATCCGGGGAGAAATGTTTCTGGCGAGCGAATGGGATTCCGGCTTTGTCGAATCGTGGTGGTTGTTAGGGGCCGCGCGCGCTGTTGTTACGGTAGGTTTGACGGGATATTAGAAACAAAAGCGGCGGGTTTTCCACCTGCTAAACGAGCGAAATGTGTCACACGCGCCAGAGGAGAAAAGAGCGGACGCCCGATAATTTCGTTTCGTAAAATGTCCAGTGAGCGGCCACGCGTTATTCGTCCATTAGCTGCGCCTCAGGTCGCTCGATACTATTTCCAATGCGAAAACCAATTTCGCTCCACTACAAACGTTACGCCCGATGCTTCGACTTGGAAATCAATGCTCCAACTTGCAAAAAAAGTCGTTGAAAACCATTCAAGGATTTCCGACTTTTGGTTTCGCGTTCAAAAACTACTTTTACACTAGTTTCATCACTTTAGCAAAGGTCTCTAATTGTGAAACGGAAGAATGAAATGCAAAGCGAATTCACGACCTAGGTACAATTAATTAGCATAAATAATAACGCTCGGAACTCGCCAAACAATCAAATTCCACAGCTGCCCTTTTCTTCCAGTACAAAACGACACTATACCAGCAAGAAAGAAGTTGCTGCAAGCAATCCTCGTTATTTCCTCGGACATTCCTGCACGGACCTTGCTTTTCTCATTAAAATTACCAGGCTCACTAAAGAGGAGGAGTATTATTACGTCCCCAGCAAAGTGCGTTCTTCCGACATCAGCTGGTGCTCTAGTAAGCGAGCACGCCCTACAGTAAAATAGCGCCGGAATTTACGGGCGACAATGTAAATTGTAAAAGGTTGCTGCTGCGCTCGAAAAAGGTGACTTTACGTCAGGAAGACTTACCTTTGCGAAGTCGATTTTTAGTGTGCAGCATCCGGAATATATGTCTGCTCCGTGAAGTGCCTCCTTCGCTCTCGTCGCCGACTCCACCGAGTCAAACGTGGTAGCGGGAAAAGCCACAGTTAAGGATTTATACTTGCTATCAACTTCCTGCGTAAATGCTCAAGAAACAAACTCCCCCAAAAGTCGCCGTGAGAAAAAAGTAAAAGCTTTTAAAACATGCCGCGAGACCTTCGGCAGACCAAGAATGAATAGCTGATGTACGAGGAACCCCGAAAAAGAGGTATTTGGCCTGTCTGAACCCCTCGAATCCCCTTAAATCTTCATTGCGTGCTAACGCGACGAAACTTGGCAGACAAACTACTTTGGTAAAAAGTGTGTCAAGAAGTTGATCCTCCCGGGAGGACCTCACCTCCAAGTATCGCAGGACTCGCGTGAACCTTGGTCCACGCAGTCTACCAACTAGCAAATTGTAAAGGATATTCGACCATGGCTTGGACGCCGTTCTTCTTGAAGATGACGATCCGCTGGACCTGGCCGTTGGGCGCGCTGATCGTGTGCAACACCTCCTGCAACAGAAAATGCGCGAGGGCACTCGTTAGCAAAGCACACGGTAACGAGATCCCATCGGCTGCCTGGCGCCTGCTCGGATCCTCTCAAAGAATCCTTCCCCGTCCCGTTTCCCGCCCGTCGTTTGCCATGCAAATCATCCTCGCACGTCGGCCCGTTTTCTGCAAGGCTTCCTACTAGTTAACACCGTAAAGGATACGAGAGGGAAAAAAGCCGGCCGAGACAGAACCGCCTCTGGCGTTTGCCATTCGGCGAAATGAATGAAACGCTGACACATCAAAGCAAGTGTTTTTCGCGTCACACGCCAGGCGATCATATAGAATTAAAGGATTCTTCAAATGTAAAAAGTGATTGCAGGAGCCTCCAGTGCTAATGACGAGCCTAGTCACTCCAGGCCCAAGAAAAACACGTAGGTTGTTTCGATTCGCATCGCGCAATGCCGCCCGCAACGTGTTTACCATCTGCCGAGCTCTCCGAATTCGAAAATACAGATACACACAGGCATCTCGCTGGAAGGGCAAACGCTATTTTCGGCGGAGGCGAATGACACGCCAATCGCACCGACGCCCACACCGACACGCATACGTCAATCTCACTTTGACAAGGAGCCGAGTGCCTATTGGCCGCCCCCTCGGTTATTTCCACCAAGTAACTGCAGGGGGAGAATTTATCGGGGAAACGTCACCGATGCCGCGCACACGCAAATTTCTCACTAATAAACCACTTTGCCGCTCTCAGGGCGTATGATCGATGCACCAACACTCGGAGCGCGCGCTCCGAGGGCTCGCCCCCTCCAAAGTGAAATATTTTCCAGGAGTCCCCTCGAAAGGAGTATTCCGCCGCTCGAGCGCGATACGGCCGGGTAAACGGGCCACGAGAGCCAGCAGAAAACTAGCAAATAAATTCCCGCCCCGACTATTTGCCGAAGATCCAATTTCTGTCGTTGAAGGTGCACCGGCGGTCGCAAGGGGGGAGAAGGCGCGGAGAGGACGAGGACCTGTCTCTGTGTACTTACAGGCATTGGGATGATGCGACTTCGACGCCGGCAAGGGCACTACTGTGCCGGGTATTTACTATTTCACGTGTCTCTTGACGCGAGTCGGCCGAGAGCGGCGGGACCATCTCGTCCTTATACCTGCATCGAACCCCGTGCAACCGAACGACCCTCCCTTCTCCATTTCCAAGTGCGCACCAATTACGGCGAAATGTTTGCGTACTACGAATTCCGGCGGCGGTGGCCGCGGCCAATTGCGGGAGGAGGGGCAGCAGCAGCACAGCGCAACAATTGCCAGCTCGGCCGCGGTATGTGGGTCAAATCCGAAAACCAATAGAGCCCTCGGCTGCCTTCCGATGTTTGCTCGCTTTTTGCCAGCGGAACATATACAGATTCGGTAAGCAGAATTTCGAATGATTGATCGGCGGGGTTCGACCATTGCGCGCGTCGGTCAGAGAGAGAGAAAGAGAGAGAGAGGTGGACGGAGAAAGTCCTAACACCGGAGACGCTTGAATGGACTAGCTAGCTCTCTCGAGCGCAAGTGACCGATAACTGAAAACGTTTAAGGACAGGTGTATGTTTACCTGTAGCTGTTGGCTCGGCGTATTCGCGTTCTCTCCGGCACGAGTGATGACACGCCGTGTGGCCGCTTGCCAGCGGCCGCTCTCAAACGACGGGAACGCGAGTACGCGACTCTTTCCGCAGCATCCAGCGGCCAAAGAATCCTCCACCTTCTGGACCGCAATCTTGCCGCCAGTGACAAATATGGTAATCCCCCGGAGGATTCTCCAGCCAGCTTTCCGCCCACCGAACATCACACCGACATTATACAGTCTACCGCACCCAGCGCGACATCTCCATCTATTTCCAATAAAGTGCTAAACGCGCGATTCTCGAAAACAGTGAGAGTTCTTTGCAAACCGCTAATCAGCCGCGCTCCGACCTCATTCATTTCACTCTCCAATCTCTCTTCCTCTCCCTCGACCTCCAATCAACTGGCGCGTCGCGCAGGAGATATGATAGATTAGTAGGAAACAGCTGAAAATTGCAGGTTCTATTGTAGTACTGGAATGCAGTGCCCCTTGAGCTGCGCTGGCAGAGCGAAAGATTTATAAGAACGGGCGATGTATTTCGACCGGCGCCGACGGTGCTTTACCGAGCTAAATGGGATTAACCGCGTTAAAGGCAGGAATAAGAGGGATCCGTTAAATAAAGCAGGTGCAAGGATGGTGATTCGGTACACGTCGATTGATGCAGCCAGCAAACATCCTCTATTATTAGCGGCCGACCCGGCGCCGATTCGGCTCTCGATCCCTCCGCAATCCCATTGAGCGCCGGAGGAGGCCGCCGGCCGCGTGAAAAAGTGATGAACCGGCCATAATTACGACATCCATTTACTCGCGGCCGACTGGAAGACAGTACGTCGGAGCGAGGCCCGGGAACGCCCGGCGTATTTCCCCCGAGTGCAATCCCGAGATATATTCCTATGCACACACGCGCTTCCTCGGCGGGTTTGTATATGTATGGCGGAGAGACGGGCAGGGTGCGCGGCGTCGGGACGCCTCTCCGTCGGCGAATCGAGAGGACAAATTGAAATTTGACATGGCACATCTACGCGCGCGAGCGGAAGCCAGGGCTTTGCTATTCCAGCTGTTACAGGGTATTTCTGAATCGTCGGTAGAATCTCATTCAGTTAATAAAACCCGGGGAGGAATGCTGCCTGGCAGATGTAATTCTGTAGTGGCTGCACTCTCTCTCTCTCTCTTCCTGACTGACAAGGCGTTCCCGCTACGTGTCCCCCGATTGTTGGCCCCGGCAAGTCCGCCAAGTTGTGCCGGCGGATCGCGAGCGCGCGCGCGTGTACAAAGGTCAGATTTTTCAAAGGGAAAACGGGAGCACGCGCAAACTGGATTAAAATGCTCTCTGAAAGAGGAATGCTTGGAAAGTAAAGGCTCTCGAGGATTAAGGTGGATGTTGCGGGAAGCCAGCGCGCCGGAATTAAGTCGGACTCCTGCTAGCTGTGCGAATTGTTGCATTAAAATGAATGCCATCCAGCGTATCCCAACTATATAGCGCGGATGAAAAAGAATGCCGGGATAATCCCGCGGCATTTTTCACAATGCAACCCAGGCCGAAGGAGGATGCTGGATCGCGTCGGAGATGTACTCGAGGAAGCGCGCGCCTCCCGGCGATCCCTTCTCTTCATCTCTCTT
Source organism: Crossocerus cetratus (assembly GCA_963675795.1). Taxonomy (NCBI): domain Eukaryota; kingdom Metazoa; phylum Arthropoda; class Insecta; order Hymenoptera; family Crabronidae; genus Crossocerus; species Crossocerus cetratus. Next base: position 19,540,950 of record OY776665.1, on the reverse strand, counting down.
CTCTCTTTTTTTTTTCTTTCTTTATCTCTCGGGGGAAATTTGTGCTAGGCAAACGAGGGAGTTGCTCGTCAAGCTATAGCGGAGCCCTGCGAGCAGGAATGACGTATTCCTGAGATATTCCACGCGAAAATCCCTCGGAAGGAAGCGGCGAGCGAGGCGGCACTTGCTCGCATCTGTGACGAGGGAAGATCCACCTCGAGGGAAAGTACCGGGCGGACTGCCGGCTCTACTAGAAGGGCACGAGTTCTCTTTCCGCGCACGTAAGACGAAAAAGTCTTGTCTCCGCAGTCGGCACTTGCCGGGGCCGAGAGGGAAACCCTCGCAGGGCAAGAGCTCCGCCACTTGCCATCTCATTGCTCCGACTCGTGCACTGATCTGCCTCACGCGACCTCCTCTCGTCCGCTCCTCCTCAAAGGCCACCGCGCTATTTAAAACACGCGGCCGGTATCTTTAGCCGTCCATTTTTATCGGGAGACAGTGCGGAAGCCCCCGCGGCGAGCCGCCCGGAGATTTTATAAGCGGCGGCGGCAATTAAAGGCGAGCGACACCGGCGTCGTGCGCGCGGATGAATTCGGCCGGGATTAAGCGGACAATTAAACCCGGCCCTGATAGATACTTCCCGATAGGGCTGGACACTGCTATCGGATCTCGCCGGTTGTTCCTCGCTGCGACGCTTTCATTAGTTACTGTCTGTAAAAGCCCGTTGGCAAAGTCGGTAATTACACGCTCGGCGAACAAGTCCACCGGACGGACGCACACGTCGTGTAGGTGTTGGACATGCAGCCGCACTTACATATGTAATCGCATATGGTGAATTTCGCTATTGGTTATGCAATAACCGGTCGCCGACGTGTTAAAGATAGCTGCTCATTATCACCCAGCCTGTTGATTATTTCTGATGCGTCGAGAAAACCGGTTTGCCAAGTCATATTTAGAAAAAATGAAAAAAATTTATTGCTGTCGCACTGTTTTTTGTCCCGGCCGGGGATTCCAATTGACCGAGCTCGAGTGTAACACGTAGACCAAACCGTTTCACCGGCTGTCTCCCTATATCTCCTGGCACTGTATTTGCACGGAATGACTGATACAAACGCAACTGGTAGGTTAACTTTAGACGCGCTGCATCAAAGGGGATCCAGGGAGAGGCATCCAGCCGGGTACACACGGTGAAGGAACACGGAGACTTGACATCTCATAATTCCTACATTGGCCTTTAATCATCCGACTTCACGTTGTCATTGAAATCAGAGACGACTGATCTTACTCTCCTCGCAAGCTACATGTAGCGCTCGTATGGAAAATCGTTGGGATGCAAGCTTTCTCTGATTAACCCATGGCAAAGAGGTAAAGCGACACTGACATATCCAGGGACACGACTCTGAGCAAGGACACAAATCTTCTCCGGGAGATCGGCTCTCTTAAAGAGTTAAAAATAAAAAGCCGTCCTGTCTCCGACACTTTTTACCAAGCTGGATATTGTAAAGAGCCGAGGACGTACCAGGATGACAAGTAAACTCGAGGAGAGGGACGTGCTGGAAATTTAAGATATTCCCTCCAGTGATACCCCACCCCGAAAATCCCGGCAACGCCCGCCGAAAGATAGTTCCGGCCGGTTCCTTAAAGCACGAGTTTCGAAACAAGTTGGAAAAAGTTTAAAGCCTTCGGGGTAAGTTTCTCGCGGCAATAAAGAAGCTGGGCGCTCGAAGGGGCCGAGAGGGGTGGGGGGGGGGGGGGGGGGGGCAGATAGTAGATGGAGGAGGCAGGTTCCCTCGATGTATCGAGTACCCTATCTACCTCGCCATTTTTCCCGGAGCCCCGGCAACCAGCAGATTCAGCTGCGCGCGAGGAGCTACTGTGCGAGGATACTATTACCAATACTGTGCGGAGGCGAGTTGCGCCCCAAACTTTCCTCGCCATTCTCACCCTCGAAACCATGCAAAGGTGGCGCCGACAACTTTCCGGAGAATTGAGCCGCCGCGCGCGTCCTCGCCAAGAAGAGCGCCGAGTAAGTTCGCCGGCCCCCTTTGACTGAGATACAAAAAGCCGGGGGCTGCGACTGGCAGTCTCTCTTAATCGCGGCACTCGGCAAAGTTGGCGCGATCCAATTAAATTGGATCGGGCCAACTCCGCGCGGCCAAGACTTTAATGAAACCGGCCACCTGTGTTCGTGGGGCCCCGATGCACCGATTCGCTTAACCATCCTCCGTTTGCCGGAGCTAAGCCAGCTTGTAATATTACCTAAACACCGCCACTCCGATAAGTCCACTTCAATTTCCGAGGACTCCACTCCCGTTCTGCCGAACGCTTTTGAATCGCCCGACAAAAGGTTGCTCCTTTAGCGACACAGAACCCACCGGCAGGGATATTTGCCGAGCGGCGAAACCCGAGGCTCCGACTCATTCCCTCTCCGAGCGGCAGAGAGCCATGCCAGTACTCCCAACTGCCGAAACTAGCAGTGTGGCTTTTCAGCCGGGGAAAAAAGCTCCTCGGTACCCTCTCTCATTACCATTCAGAACGGGCGAGGGCCCGTTTGAGCGGGCCGCTATTCTCGCTCCATTGTCGGGCGACTCTGCTGCCCTCGGCTTTTCCACCGGGCTTGTAAACGCGAGCGGCTACGGGAGCGCGCGCGCTCCCCGGCCGGCCAGCAAGTTTCAGTGGATTCGTGCTAAAGGGGCGAGAGATGCTGCCGCGAAAACCACCGTCGGCTTGGCCTCCCCTAATTCCATTGAGACTTTGCCCCTGCCCGAGGCTAGGAGAACCCGAGGGACCCACGGGGAACACCAACCGAGAGAGAGAGAGAGAGAGAGAGAGAGGAGCGCGCGCGCGCTGGCTCATTCCGCTTACGGCCTGAAACTCGAGAACGTGTGCGCTGACCTTAATCGGCGGCCACTGTGTGTACGTGCGGTACGTGGCACTTCCTCCCAAGGAAGCCGATTGCTACCCTGTTACCCCGGAGAACAGCTCGCCCCGGAACCCCACCGCACCTGCACACCCTCGGGCCACTTCCTAACTCGGCTAAAACGCTCGGCCCCCTCTACCCTTCTCCCGAGTGCCGGCAGATTGATGAAATCGAATGGAAATGCAATTCTTACCCAGCGGAGGAAAGTACCGGGAGCTCCTTCTAACTGTAACCCGAGCGTATCGACTTACTCTCGCGCGCCCCGCAGCGAGATGAGATAGTGCCCTCTCCCCTATTGATTCCGGGCTCGATTTTGTATCGCAGGTGCCGCGCGAGACACTCGCTCTCGTTACGGAGATTGCGCCCTCTAATTCAATGGACCAGCCGAGCCAAGTGGAAACCGTCGAATTATTTAGAGCAGTCTCTCCCCGCTCGCTTTGATGAACCTCTCCCCACTCAGAGGCAGCTACGCCTCTCTGTCCTCCTCTGAAGGACCTCGCCGCCCCGTTAACAATGCGCATCCTGAATCACCCGCTCCGCTCTAACGATGATACTGTGTGCCCTCTTTACGGCAGAGGCGAGCCTTATCTAAAGTGCGCTCGTCCTACACGACTGCACCACTCACGACGCACTATCGCCGGGAGGCATCGAGTGGCAGGAAATTACACCAGGCAATCGTAGCTACCTAGTACCAACAGTGCGCACACCAGGCCGGATTCCCATGAAAAAGCCCCGGAAGATTAAGCCGACATAAGAGGCCGTGTGGAGCCGCCCGAAAGCTTTCTGTTTGCTCTCCGGCGGCGACTAAACGAGTTACAAACAACAATATTTGGTCGACGGCCGGAAACATGGCGGCTCCCAGGTGGAAAGGGCCGCGTGGGAGGGTTGGCAAGTGTTTAATTAATTCGTGTGCGGGCTCACAAGCACCCATTTTCCACGGCATCTCCATCCCCACTTGAGACAGGGCTCCTTGTCCAACAAACACACACACACATACATACACAACGATCTACACACAGAGAGGGGCTACAATGAAGATGGAAGCTCCGCAAAGATAATTCGCGGTCACCTGGTTAAAGCACCGTCGCTACTAAGCTCAGCTATCCTAGGAGCTCCGAGTGTCTAGTTCGCCGAAATTCCCGCGTAAATCTTGCGGCCAAAGTGGTCCGTGTCCCATTCGTGCTGGACCACGAGTCCGCCCCCGACTCGGATCCTTCACTATCACGGGGGATAATGTATAGAGTGCCGGTGGACCCTGGGTACAACCCGGGGATGATCCTGCCGAGATTTTACGCCGCAGTAAACATCCGAGATAGCCTGCTTCCTTATGATAATGAAGTGTGTCTCGACTTTATGAACTCGAGCACTCTGCTCGAGCGAATATCGAGATTATTACACATGGTCGTAACTAAGCAAATACACAGTTCTCAGTAATAAAGTTTTTTTGGACGAACTCCCGAATATCAAAAATGCTTTCAATCTCGAGAGACTCTAGACAGACGAAAAGAGTCTGATCGGAGTTGATGTGAGGTCCGACAAAGTACAATTTTCCAAGTGTCAGCTGGTGATGGGCAATCTCCCGAGACCAGTTGCTCAACAAGTAGTGGGGGGCACGGCACTGTGCTAGTAGAGTAAACTCGTCAAGCTCTTCGACGTGGATGCTCCTCGTAAAACGGCGTCAGGAGTGTCCCCAGCAGGGGACGAGCACTTTGCCGGCGACAAACTGCGGTCTCACGGTGGCTTTAACGTTCAGAATTGCAGAAGGTGGAGATGGGGGGGGGGGGGGGGGGGGCGGTTGCTTCCGAATCCGAAGTCCCGAGCTAATCCCAGTTAGTTAGCGGCTTTGGAAGCGAGTGTGCGGGAGGACGAGCCGGATGCAAAAGTCTCGCGGGCACGCGAGAACTATCGATTCCAAGGGGAGAGAAACAGTATTGGCATGCGACTCAGTACTTCTAAGGCTACTTGGCGAGGGTCGTTGGCCCGAGGCGTTTAAATCGCCGGCGAGATTAAGCCGCTCCCCTTCTTGACGGTGCGCGCCCTCGCACACGCCCTTCCCAGACTTCGCATCCTCTCCCGCACGATGGGTATCTCGCTGATAGGCATAATCGAGTGGAGAGCTCGATAATAAAGCCCGGCGGCAGATTAGATTGAGACAGAGCGCGACGTGGAAAATCGGGGAAAGCGTGAGCTCTCTATCCCGGCGGGCTCAAGGGCCGACGGTTGTTCCGCGGGTCAACGAGGTGTAACGGCAAACTGGGTCATTGCTAAGGGTCCATCAACACTGTCCACAGGCCACTATTTCCAGCGATATTGCAAGGGAGGTATGCGCGTCCGGGCATAATTCATGCGCGATGCACCTCATCCTCTCGCGCCCTCCCTTCTCTCCTCCCTGCCCACCGGTCTGTCTCTCCAGGAACAAAAGCCCTCTCGAGCGGCGACCTCACACGGGACACGCTTTATGAACCCGGTGGACTGGATCGCCGGCCGGCTCGGCGCAAGTCGGGCAATAAAACTTGCGAAACAAATTAAAATTCCTGCACGACGCGCGTCCGTGTGAGCCGCACATACATGTATACTGTTGACTGTGTAAGGGCTCGTCCTCGTTGAACAACACCGGCGGCGGCGACGGCGGCGGCTCACTGCCCGGAATTAATTGCAGCCTCTTCATAAATCTACGCAGTCGACTGAATAATGTATGTACGTGGAACTTGCAAGTAGGCGCGCGGGCATATATATGTATATAGTATATCGCCTTCCTTGGCTCGAAAGAAACGCCCGTGGCGCGAGAGGCACTTTAGCCAGAACTAACTCAACACAGGAAGCATATCAAAAGTTTGACACAGTTCGAGCGAGCAAAAACCTTTTCACGTGTCCGTAGGCGGACACGAGAGAGAGTGGGAGGGAAAAAGAGGCGAGAAACATGGCGAATGTGGCGTGATCGAAATTCGGCGGAGATATGCTATCTAGACGCTCGAGTAAATAATATAGCTTCGGTGTTATCCGATCGGCCGGCTGCGCGCTCGATGCCAGTCAAATCCGATCTCGCAGTAATCCGCTAAGCCGACCGGTAATGCTTGACCACTACTAACCAGGATCGGAGCGATGCTGCCTTATCAAACTTCCCTTATAATTTATCAAAAGCTCGCTGCGATCCCGGGGAAACAATGTTCGGCTGAGCGGCGATAAGTACGGACATCGATCTTAGCCACCGAACCGTCGGACAGCGAACATGCACGCCCGAAAAACTTGCATGGAAAATCCATGCAGACAGCGCCTTCCCTCTCGGACACGAATTTCCCTGGCAAAGGTTTATTACGTTGCACGCGGGCCGAAATTTCCCACACGCAAATCCCGAGGTAGAGACAGTCACTTCTGCTTTCACGTCCCATTGGTGGGTTTATAAAAAATCGAGGAACTCCATGAAAAATGTAGGCGGCCGCGGAGAGTGGATTCGCGGGGCTGAAGCGAGGCTGGAGGTGTTACGTCGCGGCGGCGTGAAATCTGATTTCCAAGCTGGCGCTGGAAGCTCCAGCACAATATTTCAGTATACTCTTCCGAAATTCGCGTCGGTGGCGGTGCCTGGCGAAAGAATTATGGGATTACCGTGTCAGATAGGCGGGCGGGGGCGGGTGGGTGTTTGCATCGGCGACTAGCGGCATACCGTTTTCGGGAATGTTATCATGCTCCAGATATACCATACGGCTTACACACTCTCGCCGGCGAACGGATTGCGGCCGGATCCCGAGCAGCACGTGCTCCAAAAGCTTACATCATCCCCGTCGGCGCCCGCGGTGCTTTTCGTGTCTGAATGCCTCGGCGTCTGCCGAGAGAATTCACACACGTGTCGGGCTGATCCCCCTCGCGCCCGAAACATCCCGCGCCGACGGAGAAACTCCCGTCGAAAAACGGCAAAAGAACTGGGCCCCCCTAATTAATGGGGGAAAAGTTGCGCGAGCCTCGGGCGCGTAGCTCGCGAGGAGCTCGGGATTAAAATATAGTAGAGGAAAGCTCGCCTTTTGATAGGTCAGCAGTTTCGAGCGTTCGCTCTGATTAAGGCTAATTATTCACTACACTCGAGCTGGCCCGCGCGCGACTTTAATTCCGAAGCCGGTCGCCCCGGCCCGTCCTCGTAACCGCGTCATCCCGAGCTTTACATCCCGTTTTGACCGGTGATCGCGCATTAACAATCAGCCGGGAACGCGTGCTCATTTGCAGTGATTTTAAAACAGTGGCATTTCCCTCCCCGCTAACGAGAACTCGATTCCCACTAGAGGTAGAGTCTAGAGGGAAGGAAAGGTTGCGTGGAAGCGGAGGCGTAATGACGGTGCGGTCGGGGCTCGAGGAGCGAATCGCTCGCTCCCGATACTGCCGAGCGTTCGTTAATGGGGCTTTATTGGTACAATTGGAATGGATATTGGCGGGGAAATGGAGCGGAAAAGAATTAATAAGAGTCGCGGCCGCTCGCGCCCTCTTCTCCCTCCGAGCGACGTCACTGAGATTCGCGATCCAAGGAATATTCGATTCCTCGAATTGATCTCGTTTCCTTTCCCGGTTAGAAATGACCTTCTCCTCCACTCTGCCCCTCTTTTCCACTGCTACATTAGCTCGCGTTCTTCCCTCTTTCTCTGGCACGTTCTCCCGGCCTCTATGCGCCGGCCGCGGCCGTTCTCCTGGAACCTGGATATTGGATAGCGTTGATACATGGCTCCTAGTAGCGGACAGCCCCCGATAAAAAGCTCCCGACGATACAAGAGTTATCGCAAATGGGAATAGGGAGGCTGGCCGCCGCGACCACTGGCGGCGGCGCAAGAATAAAATTCCTCCCCCTCCCCCCCGGGGGGGATTTCTACCTGATGCTGATTGCGAGATCACTTTTTCCGGATCGTTTCTCGCCGAGTGCGTCACTAAATAAGCCGGACCTTCCACCCACAGGAAGTACGAGAGAGAGAGAGAGAGAGAGAGAGGGGCGGACGAATAAATTCCCGGGCGTGAATACCAACTACGTCGTTTGGCTAGCGAGCCGAAGCCAATTTCGGGAATATGAAACACGAAGAGTACGACGATGCCTGACTGTATTATTACACTCGGGCGGAGGGGGGCGGTGCGGGGGATGAATCGAGGAGGGGGATTGGCGTATGCAAGGGAGCGCGGGAAGCTGACGATAAGAGGGCCGATAATCGAGTTATAAATAATGGAAACGGGCGGCAGCCTGCCGTCAAAGTAATATCAACTCGCCCGGAGAAAGAGAGAGAGAGAGAGAAGAGGGAGGAGTGGACTGCGCGGAGATAAGACGTCTCAAAGTTCGCTGCAGCCATCGACAATGAAAGACTGCCGGTGCGAGTAAGCAAGTTTCGCAAGTCGATTCCGCCAGTACGCCCAACTCTCTCTCTCTCTCTATCTCTCTCTCCCTCTCCCACTCGTTCCCATAGCAATTGAATCCTGTCGACTTTAATTACGATAATGGAGGGAATGTTCCCGCGAGCCGCTACGAATATCTACCCCGCGCAGCCAGCAGAGTTGGAATGTCACTGGCTAATAGAAGGATGGCGTGATAAATTGAAAAACTACTAACCGCAGATCCAACTCGGAATCCAATGGAGCCGCCGCCGGCTGAATCGGGAAAAGCTTTTAACGAGCCGAAACGTTTCGGATTCTCGAAAAACCTCGGGCTTTCCCGGCGCCCGACGCTCCGTGCGTGTGCTTATATTTGGCTCAGCTTATTTTCACGTCACTGGGAAACATCTGTTCTATGAATGGGAAATCTGCGCGCGCGCGCGAGTAAACTAGACGCTAAAACGCACACAGCGCGTGCTAGCAGCTCCTCCAGACGGAGCAAGGATCTCCGGCTGCTTGGGTGTCCAAGTAGGTGAAAAATTAATCGCCCCTAATTCGAGAGCGAGATTTGTTTGCCTCGAGATTTATGACACCATAAAACGAGCTTATTATTCCGACCAAGTGTCTATGTGTGTGCGTGCTGAAGCTGCTGCTGGATATAGCGGAGAGGCTCGCGTTACTGCCGGTCGTGCGAACGACTCGCGTCCTTGCGCGCGGTCACGCAATATGCGAACGTAAATACTGGAGAACGTAACCCAGACCTACAGCAAACCGAGCCCCTTCCGCCGTCCACGAAATACCTTTCGAAGAAATTAGCACCGTCCAGTGTAGATACAAGCTGTTATGACCCGAAGAGAGTGTCGCCGGTGAAGGGGAGCCTCGGGTAAAAGGGGAACGGCACCAAGTAGTATGGGTCAACGCATGGTCAAGCTTCCCGTCCCTTACAGGTACATACCCTCCGACACTTTGGGCTGACACTTGAATTATGAACACGAGCATGACTCGACGCCAACCATTCCAGATTAATAATGGAAGCCACTTTAAGTGATTGAGGTCGGCAAAATGTCTTATACATATACATGTCCCAACTATTCATACTAATGCGAAATGCATACTTGAAATATCAAGATGTATTCAAGTGCTATCGCACGAACTATGAAATGAAGCTTTCACTTAAGCATGCGGGTAAGTAGTATAATACTCTTCAATTTCCTTCCACACTTGGCTGTCACTAGATTCGTCGTGACGAATTAATATCATTAAAATCCGGCAGGACCATACCACGAAAGCAGAATGTCGCGGCAAACTTGCCGCGAGTACACACGCGCCCGACTGCGAGAGCAAAGACAAACAGAATGGACTCCGGCCGCGCTCAGAATTAGCATAGGAAGGCAGGAGGCACCGCCGAGAAATCATCGAGCCTCTTAGTAACAGCAGTGGCGAGTCCGCGGCAGGAAGGCAATGCGCTACCGGTGAGTTTTTTCGGCAAATATTATGAGGCGTGTCGAATCTAAATATTGTTCTTTCGCGTGGCCGTTCTCGACAAAGCGGTAAATCGCGCTCGCGTCTCCGGGCATTTGCATGAGGCCGCACACGAGTGCACGCCACGTGAGAGCAAGCCCATTGGCACAATGTGCTCCAAGTCGGAATGGGTCACGAAGTCCGGTGGGACATCGTCGCCGGTCGCGGTGATAGACGATTTCGCCGGGGCGCTGTCACAACACGGGCGTCTCCTAAATTTCCAACGATCGTACGTCTTCCTGGTGGCAGGGCGGCGTGGACCTACGCACCACTCGCGCGCCGGCCACCGCGAGACCTTCCGCGAACTAGAAAAATCCATATTTATGAGAGCGGCCCGCCGAGGAGAGCACGCACCCGGCGTCCCCGTCGACGCGTTCCTCTATCTCTAGCTCGAGCTAGACAGACACTCTATTTCCGCGGCGGGTTCTCGCATGCGAACCACGCAGCTTTCAATCCCGGAATCCCCTTTTGACGAGGCCGCCTGCAAATGGGCCTCCTATTGAAAGAGAGAGGGGCGTCGATCGTTGTTTTCACTGGTGGAAAATGATCGCCGCCGAAACTCTCGCGGTAGAAGCGAGCGCGACTTGCGTCACCGTGCCACTCTATATGCCACGCACTCTGTACATACGCGTAGGTGCAAGCCTCCAAAGTGTGGCGTGAATTTCAATAAAACCCCACTGCGCTCTCCGTCCCGGGACTCTCTCTCTCTCTCTCCCTCGATTGGCTCTATCCTTACGGCCGATGAAACGGGACTGAGGAATAATGGAGCGCAGCGGGCTTCGTAGCTTTGAATAAAAGTCCGCTCTATCGAACTCTTCCACCTGGACGGTATATCAATTGAACGGGTCCACCTCCGGCGAGAAATCAAGAGAGAGAGGGAGAGAGGGAGAAAGGGGGAGAGTGAGAAACATGGTAGCAAGTGGTCGTTGCACGTCCGAGCAACTTGCCGATTTATGAGTCCGCCCGTTCCGTGGAAGCGAGCATTCATGGGAAAAGGCCGGCCACCAGGCACCCACGTACGCCAATGTGACGAACTTCCACACACGTACTCGCCCGGCCGGGAACTTGGAGCACTGGCCCAAAGACCCCGGCGAAGATATGACAGAAAATGGGCGGGCTGAAAGGGAGGCGAAAGGGAGCCCGGTAGAAAAGAACCGGAGCGAGGGTGGGTGCGAAAGACGAGAGAGCTCTATCGATTATCGAGTGCTGCCGGAAAAAGAGCACGCTTTGATGGATTCAAACACGGCCTACCACTTTTCCCGTGAACACTCCAACCACACCCTTCCTCGGCCACTGTCGAGGGTCGTTAAAATGGGCCGCGCGCGCGAGAACCTACTGGACTCTCGGAATCATCGAGATCGAAAGGATAAGATCTGATGGTCTGATATTTGATACGAAGCCTCATAAAAGCCATCGCACCGCTAACAGATGAATTCGTCAAGCAAGAGATTCCGTGATAGGAGTTATGCTGGTTCTGAGGAAGCTCCCTCGAATGTTACAGAGAAGTGGTATCAGAGCAGAGCACTTTCTGCTGGTCGAGTTTTTCTCACGATCCATCAACACGGCCAAACACAACGCCTCCTTTATGGAAGAGGTCTTTTTGCCCTATCGAAATTAATTAGCGGCGATACCGAGAACTCCTCGCCGACTATCTCTCCGGGAACATTAATCAGAAGCAGTCGCCGCTGTTAATTCCATCGCGTTTCCTTTTTTCGTTTTACGGAAACCGGAATCCTTTCAATGAGAATAATGCATCGATCGTTGCGCAAATGGTGAAAAAAGTAGGATTGAAATTCTAATAGGTCCGATCGTCTTTTCAGAGGACATCGTCGCAAGAAGTCTGACTGCGAACAATTATTCAGTCACTCCGGAGCACAGAGCGAGCAATGGTGTACGGTTCGAGTGTACGGAAAACCGAGCGACCGGCGCGATAGTACGGTGCAGTACCACCGAGCAATGCAGTATAACATAATGGCAGCAATTCAGGACCGACAAGTGCGCGGCGATAACACTGGGAAAGCACTCGCACTACGCTCGCTTTATGCCGATAGCGCGCCGATCGATGCTGCGATCAATAACACAGTGCACCGGCAATATCCAGCATTGAAGGACTGCGGCGCACATTTGCAATATTAAAACGCAAATGAAGCGAAACAGGTTGAGCCTTCCCGGCCCATCCCTCGGAACTCTGCCCTACTGACGCCGCGGTAACAAGCCACGTGAAATCTTGCGAGTACCACTGGAAAGTTCCCGGAAGCAGCGTGCACGAGAAAGTTCTCTCCCGCCAGATCAAATGCTATTACCGTCCAAGTTCCTACTTATTCACCCAATTCCTCTCGCGCGACCAGTTTCGCCGAGGCTAAGGTTGTCGAGATAAAAGAGATGGCTCTTATTGTTCGAGAAGCTGGAAGGGAAGAACGCAGTAAAAGAATCGGGAGGAGAGGCTAACATCCCCGCTCTCTCTCCCTCTTTTGCTCTCATTCCTTCCTTTTACTTATCCCAAACATTCTCCAAGTACTCGACAAGTCGTCCCCGCGCGACCCGCCCTTCCACCTGTCTCCCCCCTCCGGCCGAAGTTCCGGGTAAGTCTTTCAAAGTTCCCGGTGAAATCTGCTCTTGATCTGCCACAATAGCAGGAATTCCTTTAAATTGCAATCGAGCACGGAGCGGATTTTTAACTCGGCCGAGCCGCGCGCGCGCTCCGCCCGCAATATCGAGCGACCTTCTCAAACGCTTAATACTCCTTTGTCAGTGGCGACTCCCTGAAAAAAGTACTCCCCTCCCCCCAATTAATATAATGATGTTGACTCTCGGCTCCGTTTTAATTAATGTAAACCGACTTGACCGTCAAGACTCGCCTCCTGATTACTGTGCGAATGATGGGTCGAACCTTGCCAAGGTTCCAGATTGAAATTTCATTGGGAAAGTTTCCTAATTGCAATAAAGTATTTACTTCGAGGGGAGTGCTCTCCGTCAACAGTTTACAAACCAGCGCTCGCTCGCGAGCGGAATGAGAGTGTGGCACAGAGCGAGTAAAACGGAACTGCTAAACCGAGCTTGCAAACCAGACTTTAGAGAGACGAGGTTGGTTTGCGCAAACCAGTACCTGTCTACTGACTGGCAAAGACGACCGTGCTCCCGACAGAGGGAGAAAGAGAGAAAGAGAGGGGTCGCAGACCGTGGTGGTTCGGTAACGGTATACCGATCCAATAAGTTGGCGATCGTGCTCGAGCAACTCTAGAACGAGCATTGAAACGGCACTGCGATAAGGTTACACCGATCGCGGGGAAACCTAATCTCCCGGAGCGGTGGCGGGCGTCGCCGCCATTTCTATTTAACTTGCGTGAAACTCCCAGGGAACACGGTCCGCTCTCTGCGGTGAATAATGCTGGCGAGTGGCTGTCTGGTCAAAGGAGAGCGGCGAGCTGACCAGGAAGCGGGAAAGGGGAGCTCAAGAGAGCAGGTTCCCTTTTTGCGCCCGACGCCCGTCATATCGCCGGGAATTATTAAAGTCCACTAACCCGCCGGGCAATCCTGTTAAACATTCAGCGGCCGATAACGCGCCGTTTTAGCGGGACGCCTTGACGAGATACGGCGCGCGCGTCATCCTCTTCTCTCCATCCAATTACCCGAGAAGAGACACTCTCTCTCGCTCCGTCCCTCGGACCGGTAAACGGGAAATTAGGAAGAGAGGAAAAGCGGTCGGGGCCTCTTGGCGAGTGAGCCCTCGGTAAATCTTCGTCGGGCGGCGTCGCGTCCACTGTTGCAGAATGAAAACTTAGTCCTCGTCGATCGCGGCGCGTTTAGGCGCGGGTGAGTGGCATAGTGGGCCGGGCGGCGCACTCGTTGCAAATAAATTCGAGGCTCTACGAGGCGGCTCTAAGTGCGCTAGATACGGTTTCCCGGCCCGGCCGCCGGATCCCGGAGAGCTCGGCTGGCCCCGCCGGCCAGGAATAGACCGGCACTTTTTTCCCAATCAGCCGCACACGCCAATGGCTCGGCCTCCCTCGAGTCAGCGATACTTTGTCGCCCGCGCATGGATCCGAGTAATTGCCAGTAACAAACGGCATCGACGCGGCGCTCGGCTTGCCAAAACAGCGAGGGCGCGTTCGGCTAACGAGAACGAGCTGCTGAAACTGGGTGATAATGCTTCGCAGCTGGGGACATGTATTATGAACGAAGGAGACTTGGGTCGCTCCTCGCCGCTGCTCGTCGACGAGCTAATTTGCCTAACGCGATGAAAACAGGGAAAAACGCGGAGATCCAATTAGCGCCGCGCACTGTATCCACAACGTGCGCCGCGTGAACCTTGATTGTACACATAGCCCATCGCCCATTGATTCCCGATGAACCGGGCCAGAGGAATCGAGTGATTTCTAACTAATTATAAGATAACATCTCCCTGAACCTACACTAATCACCCTTTCGATCTCGCAAATCCAGTTTCGACCGGAGAGCTACTGGAGGCAAGAAACGAGCTCCACTCACAGAGATTTAGAAACCCCATTTCACCCGACAATCTCTACGTGTGTGTGTGTGTGAGTGAGTGACTCGATCTCACCAGCGATATTCGAGAGATGAGCTTTTAATGAAATTAAGGAGACGAGCCGCCCTAATAGATTCCCCGCTCACGGACACTTGGGATTAAGATGGGTCGAGCGCACTGGCGCGCGCGCGCGCGCGCTCGTCCTCCATTATCTCCTATGCGCGCCGAGGGAAGCTGCGACAGAGTCTCCTTAGCTCATCGCGGCGATTAATTATTATTAGGGCCGCGACACTTAAGCCGTCAGCGAAAAACTCCCTAATAAAACCTGTCGCTCCAACGACAGAGCAGCCGCCGCGAGCACCTCGAGTGGCTTCAACGAACCCTCTCAGGCCCTCGGTGTCGATGGCTCGTAGACGGGACAAGAAAGTTTAATTCGTCCGCGGCGAACAATCAAAGTAAGCAACGCATGGTCGCCGAGTCCATTAGCGGATTAAGTGCGGGTATCTCGGATTCTCGGGCACGAGGCGGAATGAGAGGCGAATAGTGTCGGCGGAAGGCTGGATGAGATTTATGAAACGCTGAGACGACCGCATAATGTGCCCGTCCGATGTGTGTACGTGTTCGGGGTGTCTAGGTGCTCTTTAATTAGTCCGACTGTCTGTCGCTAGAATGGGAAAAAGGAGGCTGGCCCGTCTCTCTCTCTCTCTCGCTCTCTGCCTACTCGGCTCTCGTGTGACCGGACTGCTATGCGCCATCCCTCGCGAATGGTTTCGGACGTGCGAACAATGCCGGATCGGTGCCGTTTGCGGGACAGAAACGGCCGCGCGCTAGCGCGCCCGCCTATATTCACCGAGGAGGTGACACAGGGAGCGCGACTGTGCGCGCTCTCATCTATTATTGGCGCGACGCAGAAATAAAATGCAATGCGACGGGGCACTGCGCGCGAAATCTATGGTGTGCGTGCGTCCCCTCCTGCCAACTTTTCTCTCTCGCCGCGCCGAGAGCCGTGCGCGCGTCGATATTTGCTCCCTTTGTACACCTGCTCGCTCTCGCCGATGGATAAATGGAATTATCGGAGAGCTCGACTTTCGACCGCGCCGCGCACCGGCAATAGAATCAATTAGACGCTCGGTACACACATGTGATTCCCATCCGATCGAATCTGCGTTCCAATTGCGCGCTCCGCCGTCGGCCGGCGGAAAATGAAAAGTCCCTTTAAATAAATGCGCAACTGACGCACGCGAGCTTTCGCTCGGGATTTTCGAGTGGCTGGCTGGCATCGCAGTAAGAGCTGTAGCTGGCAATGATGAGTTCCTAATTAGCTGGGGCTTCGAGCCCTGGCGAGAACTTGCACTTACCACGGTGATGGGGTAAACTGGGTTGATAATTGTGAAGAGGAGGACGTGGTTCGGCTTATTATTGTCTTCCCTGCAACAACACAAGACATGCGAGATCGTTAGCACACTTGGACCTAGTAACCACCTCCGGGCGGCTTTCAATTAGGCAGAAATAGTCGGCGTAAAGCCGATCTTTGAACCCAACTATGTGCTAATGGGGAGCCGTCAGATCGGCAGACTGCTTCCCCCATGCAAGATTAACTCAAGTAGTACACCGGGTTCGCTGCGAGGAGCTACAATCGCCGGAATCTCTTGCCATCACAATTGGAATACATTAAGATTCCACTTGGGATCAAGAGAATCTACGATGAAGCGAGAGCGAGGGGTAGAAGCCGGAAGATATAATCCTCTCCCGAGATTTTACAGCTTCGAGCGCGGCATTGAGAAAACTAACTGGCTGCCGATGGATTTCTGGCAATACATTTTCGAGGCTCGTCGATACAGGCTTTCTATGTGCCTTCCTCTTTCAGTGGTCGCTTTCTGACGCGGTCCATCCAATCGGAAATTCAAGCGCCTAGTATTTCGCCCTGGGAGCAGAGAAACTCCGCCAGAGACCGATGGAGAAGCCAGCAACGAGAGAAAGAGGAGCCGGTTGCCTGGGCTGTAGGATTTTCACGGGATCGATGCTCTGGAAATCCGTGGTACTCCGCACGCTATCTAAAATTGATATTAAACTCGGGCACACAGAGAAGAGAGCGCGCGCGCCCGTCGTCGTTTCCTCTGCATTCTTCAATCCGCTCGATTACGACGAATTTGCATAGCCAGCTCGGCGAAGGCCGCCCGAATTCCCCTCGCTCTCCTCCTTTCTCTCAACCTCTCTCTCCATCTCTCTCGCTCTCGCCATTCCCGACAATGCCACTGGATCGCGTATTCATGGGCAACGCTTGTAAGGAAACACTTTCCCGGGACACGCCGGCGAATTAAAGGGACGGCAAAGCCGAGCAATTGCTTCCTGATAAGGCAGCCAGGCGTGCGGCGAACACGTCGCCCAATTAATCGGCCGCCCGAGCACGCAGACTCGCTCCAAGCCCGAAGTTTCGGACTGATTTGGAGTGGCTCTTGAAGCCAAGTCTAATAATAAGGAGAGTCGAAAGCGCGTAGAGAGAGAGAGAGAGAGAGAGAGAGAGAGAGAGAGAGAGAGCGCGCGTGTATTATGCAGGCCGGAATAAAGGGAATACTCGACGCGATCCAGTCGCATCCACCAATTAGTGGCATAATTCACTCGACCCCTGAAACCCCGCGCAATGAAAATAAATGGCGCGGAATCGTGGACGCGTGGCGATTAAAACTTATCGTCCGACTTTCGATTATTAGCATAAGGGTCGAAGGTCTACATACCTTTTCCGCCGGGGCTCATCCCCATATCCGCCATATTCATGATTCTGCAACAGAGACGAGGGTACACAGGTTAGTATAAAATTACCATGGATTTTGGCGCTGGCCGCTCGCCGAATTGGATATGCGAATTGAATTACAGGAAAGGGGCGTGCGTCGGAATAATGTTGCTCGCTCCCAAAAGTTAACCCCCCCCCCCCATTACTGAATATGTGTGTGTGTATATATACACATCTCTCGTGACAGTTCCGCTCTTACGCAGCATCCGCTCTGGATACTGTGACAGTGTGTCTGCGCCACTCTGCGGCGTCCGTTCTTAATTGCTCGGCCGAGACTCCTGAAATCCGAGGCGGCACGTGCGGCCGCCCCGTATCTCGAGACCCACTGACGCATGTGTCGGTAGACGCACCGGGGCACATACATCATTTCACGATCGGTGGCTTGCGTAAGAGCGATTCGCACCGGCGTGCCCGCCGCGGGCTTTGCTTTTGGCTGAATTTCGATGGTGCGCGCCCCACGTGTCAGCGGGGATATGCGCTCCCTCCATCTCTCTCGCTCTCTCGCTCTCGGCTGATCTATTAATAGACGTCTCCACGCGTCTCTTTTTACGAGAGGCACCCAAAGGCGCCCGAAATAGTGCGCCGCGACGCTTTAGGGGCGGCTAGGTGTCCCGCGCTAGGTAAACCCTTAAGGCGCATCTCCACCTTTGCCCGGCGTCGCGACGGCTAAAGCTCGAGTCTCGACTGACGCTCGCATAAACTCGACTTCCACCCGGAAAAATCCACTCTCGCGCCCCGGCACATAACTACTCGTCTCGCGGAGAGCGTCGACAGCAATTGACTCCGCGGAGCCTTCCCACCATATTTCACGGAGTATGAATATGAAATTCCCTCGGCGCTCGCGGTGGCACACGGCCGAGCTCGATACTGTCGATATTTCCGAGTTATTCTCGGGCGCGCGGCTTATTCGCGGGAGTACCCAGGACTCGAAACTCCCGGGGATAAAGTGGGTCTTTCTTAGTGGTCCGTTATCATCAAGTCCGCTCCAGCGACTAGCGAGAACGCGCGGTCTCGCAGCGACGAGATAGCGCGGGGGTTTTATAGTTGCCTGGTGAAATGAAGCTCCGAGTAGACAATGATACAGGGGAGAAAGGACCTCGCGAGAGGAGGACGCTCTCGTACCGGACACGCGCCCCGGAGCCCGGAGTAATGAAGCGGCAGGGGCAAGCAGCCGGCATGAATACATTCTCCCCGGTTCAACGAGGCCTTCACGCATTTGAAAGTCAACGCCGAGAAGCCTAGACTTCCCGGCATCTCCTCGTCAATGAATATTTACGCCGCCCAGTGAGCATAATCGCCGAGTCAATTAACCGCATTTGCATCGAGCGAACAATATAAACTGTCGAGAGAATTCCGGGGTGGACTCTGCTAATTCTGTGTACACTCGACTCGACGGATGATAGTTTTACCGGGCGAGCTATCGAGCGAGGCGAGCGACGGAACGGCCGGCCCGCAGAGTTCTCGGCTCTGCCTCGAGACTAATTACCGAACTAATCCATAAATAGCCTGCCACAATGCCGGCGACGCGCTGTCAAGGCGGACTGCTCCCGAGGCGGCTTCGGAACTCACTAGCCAAAGTGATAACTATTTTTACGATCGGTCATTCGTCATCCCTAATTAAGCGTTAATCCCGAGCGCTCTCGGCCGACTTGCGAAACGCCGATGAATCCCGCGGAAAAGAATAGTGGCCGGGCTCCAAAAGGTGCGACGGGGCAAGATCTACCGACGAGTGCCGCGGAATGCGCGAGGTATCGTGAGGTGCCCTGTGTCGAGTGTGCCGTCGCATAGTATTGCTATTACGAGGCAGACTGGCACTAGTTCCCTAGGCGAGGATCCCACCTACCATCCTATACACAGTACGCGTTGTTATAAACATAACTCAGCATTGGCCCCTCTCCAACCACGTGGGCTTTAGGCTGAATGAGCCGCCGCCGCTCCTCGCCGAGAAAAATCTCCACCGCCCCGATAAATTTCACACCAACATACCTCTCGCCACCTTATACACTTCTCCTCCGTCCTGCTCCTCCGCCCGCGAGATGAGATACAAGCTCTTTAAATTATGTACGAGGCGCGCGATCGCCGGCGGGGAATCGTCTCGCGGATTAGTAAGAGGCGACTTTTTGGCTGACGCGAGCGTGCTCCGGAAATCGTGGGCTTCCGAATATATCAAATTCTGCCCTGATATTTCGGTGGACCGTGGTAACATCCGCGTACGCCCCCCGCCGGACTATTCTCGCCGGCTCACTCGCGCGCGGCCTCTGCTCAGTGTGCGAGGAGAGCGCGCGAGCACGCCCGTTTCTCTTTACGAGTGAGCTGTCTTGTCGGTATGCGATAACATACAGAGCCCGCCGCTTGAATTATGAAGCCGCTCGGGCCATGGGACTTTTAAATGCCCGCGACTTTCCAGCTGGCCGATAGAGCGGCGATTTTCGAAGAGGCTCTTGGTACCTTTTAATAGCTGTTAGTCACGGGAAACATCGCGGGATTCAAGTATGAGAGAAAAATCGAATGCACTGCTCTCGGCCACGAAGAAAGTACGATAATAGACGGGTATAGTAAAACGCGCGCGGTCAGTGCACGGCGTCCGCGCGGACGCGATTTATATACGATCGTTCCCGGGGAGAAAGTCGATTGGCATCGCGCCAGCCACGTGCTGATAAAGAGATTAAGCGGAGGAACAATACTCGCGCAAGTGTAGCCCGTTGGACAACGAACCCCGAGGGACGTCCTGGCGAAAGGGAGCACCAAGGATCCCGGAAGCGCGTAAAGCTGACTACCCCGCTCTCGAGAGCCCACTGGATACTTGCACAATTTCGTTAATCCAGGTGGTCCAGGCAAAGGGTTCTCCCGGCGAAAGGCAATTCATTCGCGTGTCCGGGTAATCCAGGAGCGCGTTATGAAGCCCCGGTGGCCGCCGCTGCTACCCCGAGGATCAAAGGGCCGAGTTACGCCCGGGCATTTTTCAAAGGGATTCCAAAGTTGCCGGAGCGCTACATCTTCCCCAAGGAAGGGAGAAGAGAGGCGCGTGCATGCGAAGCAAACTTTTCCGTCGCTCTCCCTCCGCCGCGCGTGCATACCCGGGGAAAGCTGGATATTTCGGGCTGAAGGAAACCGCCCGGGCGCCGCTTTACCACCAACTTTGTTGCACGTTGCCGGGCTCGTCGGTGCATTTTTCGGCGGGGGCGCTTCGCCACGAGCAAGTTGTCTAGGATACGAGGGTGGCAGGAGATTAAGGGGAAGTTTCGTTCTGGCGCGCTTAACGAGGATACTAAGCCGGCTAATTCATAGCCGACAAGATAATTGGGACAGCGTGATTACCCGCCGTGTGTATGTGGGGGGAACGAGAGGTACAAGACACACACTCACGCGTGTCCCGAGGACTCCTGCGCTTGGTATGCGCGAACAGCCGTTTTAACCACATTGCCGATGAATTTCCCAAGGAAACGAGCTCGAGACTAACTTCCTCCCACCTCCGCTTCACCCGCTTACGACTAATACTCTCAAATTTCGTTATATCAATCTTCCTTTACACTCGACTCCCGTTTCGCCCTAAAGCCCTAAAAACACTCGGCCCGATCGCATCCCGAGAAGTGACGAGCTCCGCAAATTATCCCCGCGCGCACACAGAGCGCGGGGGAGCGGGCCGGAAAAATGGGGGATGATCGAAATTCCGTAAGTGGCCGCGAGCTCATTCAATCGCGAACAACTACTCGATGCCGTCGATGCGGCCAGGATGAATTGCCAGAGCCCTCTGTATTCCAACAGCAATATCCGGCGAGCGGGGCTATCCTCCAAATCGGCGGAATCGCAATCAAATTTCTCGGTTGAGTGCCGCCCGCCATTACTGACACTATTTAAACTCGCCCGACGAGAAAGAGTGGCTAGCCGAGCGCCCGCGGGGAAAAACTGGAGCGACGAAAGCTGCCCGGGTTGGTTTATCCTTTTTCGACGAAAAAACGAGATGAAATGCTTCCTCGTAATTCGAGCGATGTACTTAAACGGGAAAAGTGGCCGGGGGTTTAATTAATTCACTCGAGTCTGTAAATGAAATCCTGGCAAGTGCGCCCGAGTTCCTTGCGCGTCTCTGGCTCCCGCCAGCATTAGAATAAGAAGAGTGGCTCCGATCGGAGTTCGGAGCCATCGCGAATGCAATAAAGCGAAAGGGAGCAATTGGCGCGATAAATGATGGCTGCGAGTGAATTTCGAAAGGAGCGCGCGCGCTCCTCCGAATTTAGTGGTGCGGACTGGTGCGGACTTTGGCTCGGGGAGGTGGACGGGGCGGCATATTCGACATTAGTGAGAGATTGTCACCTAGGGCATCGCATTTGGCCGAGCACGTGTCAGCCAACTATCCAGGCGGTCCTAAATCACGCTCGCCGGCGCAGAACCTTTCCGTCACGTCCAATTGATTGTGAACGCAATTATTGGAGCAGAACAATGCCCGCGCGACACGCCAACGCAATCTTCTCCTCCTCAGCCGTCTCAGCCCGGCGTCAATTGCCGCGAAAGCCGCTCGACACGCCTCGGCCGATCCTAGAACCAGCGAGCGATTCGTCGAAACTCGTGCGCCCGTCGCGGCCCTTTGAAGTTCTCTCATCTCCGGCGGAAGAGCGCGTCAGCGCGCAATTAGAAGCCTGTGCCAGGCTACTTTTTCCGAGTCCAGCGATAAAGGGAGAAATGTGCAATGGAGAAATTGGATGGACGTCTCTATGCTACTAAACCAGACTGGCCGCGAGATACTCTTAGACTGCTAACCACCGGCCTGAAGTAAAACCGACGGGTCTCACTCGTCGGCTGCAGTTCACGCAACGTTAATTGCCGAAGAACCTGGTCCCGGCAGGATTTCATAAAGGCAGCCATCAACAAGCGTACATTTAAACTTTGAGTCTCCTCCTGCTGTACTACTATGTGCTCGTTCCGCACTGCTAACCGAGGAACATTTATCTATAACCAGAAGACGAGCACTCTCCTTTTACGTGTCCGTCTTGGTACAGCACACACAATTCCATTAGCTCGTACTATTTTCCATTAGCCGCGCACGTGCGAACGATTAAACATACTCAGCCGCTCTAACGAACATGCCGAAAGAGCCGCCACGTACGCAAACACACCCGCGCGCCACTAATAAATCGGAGCGGAGTGGCTCGACGCGCTCTTTGTTATGCGCTATTACAGGACCCGCAATTATTGGAGCAGAGAGAACGAGCTCATCTCCGCGGGTGCATGTGTCTGTGTCCAAGTCGATTTCCCTACTCGCGTATGCAGACGGCGGCGCACAAGCGTCGATCGTCCGAAGGGAGAGAGACGATGTCATTCGTCGAGCGCGTCAGTTTGTTGGCCCCGAGCGAGCGCAGCGGGAGCTTAAGGACGAATTTATATTGTCAGAGGTGGCGATGGATGCGATGCTATTAGCGAGACAAGGACAAGCCGATCGGACGCTCGGCTCCCTCGCAAACGATCTCATCTCGCTTCTGCCGCGCCGTCGCCGCCGCTGTCTCTACGACACGGCCAGACTGATCGAAAGTATCCCAAGAATCCACGGCGCGCACGTGGTGTAATGTCTCTAATACGACCGAGTGTCTCAGCGCGCGCCAGCGCCGACCATTACACGGAAATAATGCGGATTCCGTCGCTGCGAGCTCTGCGAAATGGGGAGAGAGAGAGAGAGAGAGAGAGAGGAGAAAGTGGGGGAAGAGAGGAGGCAGCTTTTCCAGGCGCGCTCATTATTTAGCCGATAATTAGAGGCCGGGCCAAGATAAGGCACGATTAGCGCGATTCTATTAAGAATTATCGACTTATTATCCAAGCTATTGTTAGCCGCGAGGCGCCAGGACCATTTCCACACTGTATATGGAAGCAATAAAGGCTGAATTACTTCGCGGCTGTGGCAGTCGGCCTCTCTTTCCCATTCATCAGCCGGCCGTAATGGTTACTACCGGGCTCGGTAATGCCCCGCTGGTCGTTTTACCGGCCAATTCGTTATGATATCTTTTTAAACGGCCGACGCTCCGATGAATTGCGATTGCAGCTCTCGTCCGAGTGGCAAGTCGCTCGCCCTCGCTCTCCTCCACGGCTTTCGGACCACCACCACCAACCATCACCACTACCAGGGCACATCCTCCCGCGCTCAATGCGCCGGCGGGCCGCTGCAATTGCGATGCAAGGCTAGTCACGAGGAATACGCCGAGTTGAAAGTAAATGGCTGGAAAGCGAGGGAAAGCTTTTCGCCTCGGCGAATCGGTCTGGCCGCGCTCTGAATGGATAGACCAACGATTAAAGCCTTAAGCCGGCGCGATGAAAGGCAGCGAGGGCAGCGCGAGGACTGCCGGTACCGAGCGAGCATTAAAATGTGCGATAAATCAAGGGTTAAAAGGAGAATGGTGCGAGTAGGAAGAGAGTAGCGCGAGAGAGTGTGTGTCGGGGAGATTGATAATAGAAGCTCGTATGAGGGCCAGTGTACTCTCGGCAAGTGTTTAGCCGGGAGGACGTGCGCCAGAAAGGAGTGACCGCGTTGCTCAGGGAAGCGGCAGAACCTCTGCACTCATTATCCACGAATCCGAAGGGCCTAGACCCACGACGATGGTGACTAGCACATGCCGGTAGGCAAGCCTCTCCTCTCTCTCTCTCGCCGCCTTTCTCTCCCGCCGGGCTGACATAACGACGGACCTCATTACAAACGAGCGGCCGCCAAGCGCAAGCTCGAGATCCGGAAGCAGTCGAAAGGGCAAAGGCATGCGAGGCACTGCGCGCTCCAATTTCACTCCGACAGGCTTTACGAACTTTCCGCCCCGACTCACCCCCCCGGCTCCCTTTAATCCACGTGTGCGTCGCCGTACACACGTGCCCACTGGCCAACAACTATTCCCAAAGGCCGGGTAAACAAACCGATAATGAGAGCCGAGCCTCGAGGCAACGACTCGCCGAGAGCTGGAAGAATGCCGGCCGAGGTCGTGCGATAAGTACAGTCAACACCCGTTGACCCGCGACTCATTGATACCCATTCGATTTCATTCAATTGTCCATTCGTGCTCTGCTTTCCAAGCGAAATGCCAAGTACCAATCCCCCGGCGTGGAAACTTCCCTTCCGCACTAAAGAGCGTCGCCGGGCAAATTTGCGTATAATGTCCAATCGAATTGCATTAACGTAATTAATTCCGATGAATAATAGAGCGGCGCGGGGCGGCCGCTAGTGCGCCGGTAATTAACCTGAGTGGCCATTTACAGTAATCGGCTGTTTACACGCGTGTATGTTGTAGATGGAGGCTGGCGGTTGGGTCGGTGGCGAAAGGGCGCATTGTTTTCGACGGATGAGAAAGGACTAGTCGATATGTCGCGTGGAATGGAAGAGCGCCGAGTATTAAGGAAATGTCTCCATGTAGCGCGCTCGGATTTTCCCGGCGCTCGCTCCCAAGGGATGTTGCACACTCGCTCTCTCGGAACCGGCTCTATTTGTTCTCGACGGGAGAATTTGGCACTCACGTTAAAATGTACTTGCCGAAAGTCCGGCATTCTGTCGACGCCAGCGATTAAAGTATACGTGGCATGTGTGTATCGTAGGCCGGCCGATAGAAAGACGCGGGGAAGGGAAGCCAGTCGCTAATCAGCGAGTATTTCGCGATCGATTTCCACTCTCCGTCGGCCGAAAGAATGCGGACAATGCTCGGTGGGAACGCGAGGGCCGATCGTTTTTAGCGAGTTCCCTCGCATCGCCGCCGCTTTCACGGGAAAGTAGTTCACATTCGAGCGCAACACACACGTGCTCTTTGCGCGATTAAAAAGCGGCCGCGATAGAGAGAAAAAAGGAAGCATCCTCCCCGCATACTCATCAGGAATCGAGCCTCCGCTCCTTGGGTATTGGCGGTGATGTGCTCGGCTCGATTCGAGCTGATCGCAATCTGCAGAATCTCAGACACTCGCTGGGATTCGGGGGTGGATCTCCACGGAAACCGCCGGAGCAGGCTAATTGTGATGCGCGGCCGATTTCCATTCGCGCAATCAGAATTCTCTCTGTCCCTGGCCGACCCTGACCGGCCATATGCTGACTAATACCTGCCCACTGATTACCAGGAATCAATAGTGCGACCTGCCGCTCTATCGGCCGAGCGAGCTATAATGACCGAGCCATTAAAACAAATGGCCGAGACAGCAACTGATCAATTGGCCTATTACCAAATGAGTTAGAAACTACTTGTTTCAAGATTACGTACACGTGCTCCGTCGATTCCCTCGAAACCTAGAAAAATAAAGTAGACACTTTGCGTGCCGTGGACGGAAAGCCTGTAGCTCCAATTCCCCATCCGGCCGGCTCTGTACTTATCGTCGAGCGGATTGGAGACTTGGGAAACAAGCGAGAGATAAACCAGACGTATCCCGAGCTGCGATATCGTAATTCAGGAGGCAAGGAGATAAGCCGAGCTCCCGGCTCAAGTACGGAAGCCTATATTCCCGATGGCTGAAAGTGGTCCATCACCAATAAGAGCGATCGCTCGCCGCAAACCAGCAGTCTCATACTCCTCTCGACGATTGATATTCCCGGTCCCTGGTGGCAGAGCGCGAGGAGAGCGACTTGCGACAAATTCCCCGTCCTCCCGAGAAGCAAATAATCTCTCGCATCCAGGAGAGCTCGCCTCCTCCAATAAATCTTCCGCGAAGCCAACCTCGTGCTCGCACCTCCCACTCGACGCGGATGCTGCGCGTTCGCGAAATTGCAAATCATCGACGACCCACCTGCGCTTCCGTCGCGTCGTTTTAGAGCCACGGGGTTTTATCGCTCATGGAAACTATCGACTCCCGCCATAAACTATCGACCAACTGGCACGCATGCATATCTCTTAGCAAACCGTGCCGAAACGAAGGCCACATTCCTCAAATTGCGTTTGTCATCGGCTTGTTCCACTCGCTATTCAGCAAATGCCAGCCAACATTTTAATGCTCTTTTATCCTTCCAACATGCCAATTCCGTAATACGACTCCTATCGGGAATGACATTAACCCGCGAACGACGCATGTTCCCCATCAAAGTAGCGCGCAGACGATAACTTCCCTCGCACAATTCTCCGCCTTCTCATTTCTCTTTTTCCTAAAGCGAGCCGGCGCGCTCCGGCGAGCATCGGAGCCGGTTTCTCGCGATAGTTTAATTTCCCTTCAAAAACAGGCCGCCGAGTCAAGAAGAGCCGAGGGCCTTTTTCCACGGCGACGACGACGACGACGACGTTGCAAACGCAGCTCACGGTTTCTCGTTGCGTAATGCGCGCTCGCTTTTTTAAGACCTTTTCCCGGAGGAAATAGCGAGCGCTAACGAGAACCAGTCTTTATTTCTGGCCTGTTATTTCGGGACCTAACTACTGAAATAACGCCACTGAGAAAGACACACACGCGAAAAAGAAGTACGCACTTCGCTGGACGGAAGAGTTCGCCTAGCGCCGGGTAATTTCCTATTCTTTTTTCCCGCGTTCCCGGGACACAGCCTCCTCATTCGATCTTGAAAAGCTAAACACATTCTCACTTGGAAATGAGAAAAAAGCATACAAAGTAAGTATCACCTAATCTAATTATACAATCACAGCTATTGCACCAGTCATTTACTCTGAATAAATGTTTATTATTCCCTCATATCTGTAGCGAAGAGCCGGAGTTGTGCGGCTTCGATGCTCAGTCTTAATTTATTACCACGCAGCTACCGTAATCATGATTGACGCGCGGGTGCCACTCGGATTAGCGATAATTCATCGCGCGGCCGACACACGTAGGTTCCCGCTCACATTTTCCATTATGTAATGTCAATTCACGCTAATTTGCGCGCTAATTCCGGAGAGCGCTGGGACGGTGCAGAGCTCGCGGGGGCGACTGTGCAAAAATCGAAGCGGCCGACCAATGCAACAATACTCGTCAACCGTTCATTGTTTTGTAGAGAGAAAGAGGAAAAATGTCGGCGGCGCGCGGAACCGCGCCAGAGCCGACTCCTCGCATAGGTCAGCTGAATGATATTCGCGAGACAAATGCGCCGGACGCAAATGGAATAAGTTGCAAGACGGATTGCCAGTATTACAGGATCTCCTTCTATCTGTCTATCTCTCGCGCTCTCTTCCCATCGCGAAGCACGCCGGCCGCGGGAGGAGGAGGGAAAGATATTTCGGTCTGCATGACACAGCGTGCGATTCGAATGGACAGTGTCGCCGGGCTTGAGAGACGGCCTGACTTCGCGGCCTGGCGAAGTTCGAAGCCGGGCAGATACGTTCCGTCGGGCCAACTAACGTGCAATCTGCTTTCTGTCATTTACTTTTGTCCCCGGATCGAGTAAAACTCCCCTCTGGCTCTCTCTCTCTCTCTCCCTCCCTTTCTCCTGAGACGAGCGAGCAGAGGAAGATAGTTCCATGTGTTCCTGGGGGTTGCTGTCCGTGGGAGGCTCGAATCAGCGGGAAATAGGTCGCGTATCTGCGGTTCAATTAGTCTTAGGCTCGTCAGCCTCTCCTCCGGCTCTCTCCCTTTCTCACTCTTTCTCTGCTCGTGGCAGAGCTTTTTAAAAGCGACCGCAAGATTAATGAGCGAGCAGCGCCGAATCACGGCCGAGTCTCGGCGGGGAATCATTAATTTTCTAATCCGATTCGCCGGAGTCACTGCTTCCGCGGGGGTCGACTCGATTTCGATTTCTTAATCTTAATGGCGAATTGGCCTGAGCCCTGATAGGGCTTCCAAGTTACTTCGGGCGAAGAGTCAACTTGCTCCGTCGAATAAGGAACTTGACTGACGGACGTCTGGTCGACTCGATAATGGGAAGAAGCTCGAGTGCGCCGAGACTGGCCTCCTCCAATATTCAGAATCATCAAACATTTAACTTCCCATGTGCTTCGTGCATATGAGAGGGAGCTCGCTCTATCGATCTCTCCATATGTTTCCTCCTCCTCTTGACTCCTCTTATTACTCGGAGGAAAAAGGGGTGCAGTACTCGAGCTTCGCCCAAGAGGGAAAAACAATAACCGTAATGAAAGGAACGCATCGAATTACTATCAAGCATATCAGTCGAGTCTACGACTAAAGGGAATTGCGGGACTTTGCTAGGTAGACCCGGCAAGGCTTGAAGGCAGAGAAACCTCTTTGACGTTTCCATCACAGAGGGAAACGCTTTCTCGTTAACGCTGCTAACTTTTCTATGTCCCGACTCGCTTTGCTAAGTTCTGTCAAACAATACATATGTACTCTCCAGCGGGCATCGATTCCACAACTCCCAACTATACCTATGTATCTTTCCACTTTTATTGCGAGTAAAAGCTCAAGCAGCCCCGAATCTCGGCGACTCGCCGAGTCTCTCGATAGGAATTCGGAGCCGCGCGCTACTCTAAAAGCACTGATCTTAAAATGAAGCCTTCGCAGTTGCGATATCGAATAAGGTGTCTCGATACCTTTGCAGATAAGCGCGACCCGACACCGCGACTGTTATAGCGAGCCGAGTGTAATATTAGTGTGTCTACATGTGTCGTATCGCGTCGGCGATAAGAGGATGCTGAGCGGAATCGACAGATCGAGACGACCGGCATGCGAGTGGCGAATCTAATCGGAATGCTCCGATTACATCATACGGCGCTCGTGCCGCTCGAGAGAGTGCGGCGCACTGAACTTACTCCAAGTGCGCGTCACTCCGATAGATATACACATCTATATGCTATACATAGTACTCTGTACGCATTCATGCAACAAGAACACCCGCTCGCAAGAAAGGTCACGAACTACTAGCTGACGTGGCAATGACCGCGCGTGCCGCCCGAGAACATTGTAATCCGTTGCTTACGCTGCAATCGCGAGCGCCAGCCGATCTATATGTCACCGGATGACCGATTGCTCGATACCGCAGGAAAATCCCCCAAGCAAAACTTCCACCTCACGGGACACGCGTCGATATCAGACACGTGAACGCGGCGCTGACCGGGCCCGCACGCACGAGAAATAAAAACGCGCAACGAGCCCCGCGCAAACACCGAGCCAGACACTGTTTACGCCGGTGGGGAAAGCCGGGAGAAAAAGGAGAATAGAGGCAAGAATGAGCGAGAGAGAGAAGGAAGGCTTAGGCCTCCTCCGAAGGTTACTGAATCACCGGGTGAATTAATGCGGAAAAAGGAAGCCGAAATCCATTGGAGCGGCTAGCTGAAGGTTTACAGAGTAGTGGCCGTGATAAATGCCTGTTTACCAAAGCTGTTCCTCTAGCAGGATTAATGCGTGCAGCCGCAAATTGAAGTCGAATTGATCGTATTAAGCACTACAGCCTTCTACTATTGAAGCACTGTCGTAGCATAGAACAACCTAAAATAGCCGGTGGTCCTGTCGCCCTCACAAAGCCCCACACTTGATTTAATACAATGTGCCCCCCACCACCCGGCCGCCTACTATTCCAGTGTCACATATTAATGCGTCTCGGTTGGCTGTTGCTGGCGAGATGCAATTCGCAACGGTACGCGCTGCCACATGCACTCGGCAATAAAAGCAGGCTGACACTGCGGCTGCCAGCTCCGCCGGGAAGCTGGTATGACCCGCGGCAGGAACTAGCATCGAAATCGTTGGGACGCGTTTGGTACACGTGGGCCCATTTACGCCGGAAGCACATTCCCTCACGTCACACGGTCCATGTGTGTGTGTGCGTGTGTATGTGTGTGTGAGGCGGAGTGTCAGAGAATCGTACAGGTAGGCAGGAGGCAAGCGCACATGTGGGTGGTGTGTCGAGTGAATATCGAGAACATCAATACGTAAAGTAGATATTCTCGTACCTTGGAGGCCCCCGTCGAATACATTCGGGCAGCGCGACAGCGAGAGACGGCGGAGAGTACGAGGGAATCGATTACGGCATGAGAACGAGACAGCCGTGGCTTTCCGAATCGTGTGCTCGATAAGGGCATGTACTGCGCTCTCGCCCTCGGCTGTGTGTCCGGGCACAGATAGCAGACTGAACTGTGCCTCGGAGAGAGTGCCGGGAGAAAGAGCGCCCGAGAAAGAGAGAGAGGAGAGAGAGACAGACCCAAACTGCACACCAAGTGAAGCAGCAGGGCAGGTAGTCGCCTGGCTAGAGGTCGTGCTGCTCTCTCTCCTCTTTTCTACCGTAAGGATACGCGGCGAAATTAACGAATACTCGCGAGCGCTGGGTCAATGGCGTTTGCGATTCCGAGGGAAAATCGGGGACCGGCGAACATCGCGACAACGCCTCTCTCTCTCTCGCTCCTCGCGCCGCTGATAACGCCGTGGAAATTATCGACCCCGGCTCGTCGACGGGGGTTTGTTTTGAACGTGCATCCTCGGCACGGCCGTCGCCAATAACGACGGCTAGGCGGCCTCCTCTCTCCACCTCTCGCTCTCTCCTTCTCCCCTTTCGCTCTCGCTCTATCAGCCGTGCTTCCCGATCGCGGCGTCCTCGTCGTTCGCGCGGCTCAACTCGCCTTTTCCCTCCCCGTTCATCGGGCTCGCTCGGCCGCACTCGCTCTCTCCCCGCTGCTGCTGCTGCTGCTGCTGCTGCACGACCGTCGCTCTCGAGTCCCGACGGTGGCGACGGCGTCGTCGGGCTCGACGACTGCGAAACGCGCGAGGGATCCGCCGCCGTGCAGAGCGAGAGCACCGTAGAGAGGAGGCACACACGGCTGAATGATAACAGGTTGCCGTTGACGGGGCGGACTTCGCGGTCCAAGACGAGGAGCGAGCTGGAGGCCGGCTGCATCGGCGAGCACAGCGCTCTCCACGAGGGAGAGAGAGAGAGATAGAGAGAGCTCGTCCCTCAGGAGAGCGCGCGCGCATCGCCCATTGTTCCCCGCGGCAAGGCGATGATACGGCCAGCACACAGACACACGGGGGACAGAGGCATACAGGCGCACGGGGCCACCGGATAAATGGCGACACACTCGCCGCCCTCCGACATATATCTCATGCACGGCGAATACGTGCGTACGACGCATCGCCCTCGCACCAGCACGCCGATGGCACACGCTCCAAACCGCTGGCAATGCCAGCCGACACACGCGCGATGTACTCGCAGAGGGAGGGAGGGAGGAAGCGAGTGAGTAGACTGCTAGGCCTCTCGTATGCCAGGGAGAGAGAAGCTCTTGCGGACGGGGGATTGGACGTATTGGCGAGCGCGCCGATTCTATCGCACACGTCCTCGAGTGTACTCACCCTGTGACCGGATTCCTCGAGCCGCTGCCTTTTCGAGTGCGGTCCGTCTCCGTTGAACGCCATCCTCGCCGCTTTGCTCGGCACCGTCCGCTGCTAGTATTACTTCCCGGAGAAAAGCGGGACACACTCGGCTGGTGGTGCTGCTCCTCTTGCTCTTGCTCCGATTGCGGCTCGAGAGCTCGGATATTCGAGTCGGGCTTTTCTGCGGCGCCGGGACACGTCGGGTCTCTTCTTTCGCTCTCTCTCTCTCTCTTTCTCTCTCTCCCTCTCTGTGTACCGCGCGGTTCCCTGCTACACTGCTTCCCCTGTTCTCTCGAGCCTATGTTTCTCTCCCTCTCGCTCCTTCCCTCGCTGGCTATCGCTCTCCCGTTCTCCGGTGAGCGAGGCAACGGCGGTGTTGTATGCGGCCCGTGTGTGTCGACGATCTCGTGTGCGCGGCGGCCCGACACGGCGTCGACGGAGCTGTAGTCTGTGCTGGCGGCGAGAGAGAGGTTCGGAACGGCCTGTCCGCGGAGACGACGCTTGCTGTTCCGGGGGGCGGAAGGGGGATTAGGAAGGAGAGAGAAAATAATCGGTAGGAGAACACGACGCGAACGCGACGAGAGAACAGACAAACACGCGAGTGCGGCTTAAGGGAAACTGGATCGCGCTGTCGCCGGAGAGGAACGTCAGAGCGAGACGTGCGAGCTAGCCGGCCACCGAAGCGCTATCTGCCGAACGCACTGCCCTCCGCCAGCAGCGCGAATCTTTAGACCGCCGGACCTGCGCACTGGTTACACCCCCCACGCTCGAGCTCCCATTGGCTCCCTTCCTCGGTCCGACTCCCGCGATTCCTCTTGCCATCTGGCGGTCGCCTATGATTGGCCTGGTGCATCAGCGCGCGCTATGGCTCCTTTTTTGAAAGCCTTACAGTCGCAATCTCGCTGTGCGTATACTGTGTACATGGGAGAGATAATAAAGACTGGTTTTAGAGATTCTGTTATTGATATTTCTTCTTTTCAATATGTTTAAGGCACCACCGTTGTCACAGCGTAGATTTAGGCCACATGTGATACTGAAAGAGAGGTAGGAGTACAGAATTGACCTGGGTTCCTCTGGCATTGCAACTGTTCTATGGAAACATCATAGCTAGGGATCCTTGATGGAAGTTAGAACGAAGTTTCGAGGAGACAGTCTTGCATCGAATATCGGCTTGAGCGTAGGGGATAAACTTTTCTCTGAAAGATAAAGGAACCTGTCATAAAGGACGATGGTCTCGATGAGGGGAGCTAACATAACACGAAGGGAACCGAAGATCAGGACTTTCTTCCATTGCTGCAAGAAGTCTTTAACTTCGGGAGTCTCTGTGTCAGAATTTAATGGTTGCATATGAGGGTCCAAATTAGACGTCGCTGTCGAGCAATACCTAAGAGAAATCCACGCTTATAGTTACTTTTATAATTCGCAATTAGTGAAATCGGTATGAAACCTGTGGATCTTACTGTTCGAACGACATAGCTCCAGTTACTTTAACATTCCTCAGCTGACATCGCCGTAACTTTATACTTTTCTTTATCAAAATAGTTTCTAAGGCCGCCCTGTATGCGTGTACCTAGAAAATATCAGATCCTCGTTGCTCCAGCCGCAAATTTACAATCTTTATTTATACTTAACTATTAATTCATTGTAATTCCCGGCCGTAAGTTTGTCGCTGTATTTTTCTATAGCGTGGCACGCTACTTCTAACACTGCATACGTCAATCTGCGGTATTTAGAGCTCTTCAGGTACCTGCTAAGTGGGTAGCCAAGATCTTTCTCTGATCTAGAAAGAATAAACAAAAATGCATCTACTGGCGCTGGAAAGCGCAACTTAAATGGACAAATGTACGAACTCTAGTGTTAGCTTCATATAACAACAACCCACGATGCATATAAATCTTGCTTCCTCAGAGGAGGCATAAAGTTTTAATAAAAGTGGTGCTAGGTCACCACAGGGATGAAGGCCAACCAGCCCAAACTCTGTTTTATTGTTGCTTAAGACAAAGTTATTTTGAAAGACTTCTCCTAGATTTTGTATTAATTCTGATTGTACTAAATTGGAGGAATCTAGTCTGGTAGATACATGCTGGGGACTCCGGGCAGAGAAATCAGGTACATGTTTCTTTATGGACATCAAGAATTCCTTGTCACATTTGCTGAAAGAGACATTTTGTCAGATAGAAATAAAGAAGAATAGATCCATGAAATACTGCTTGCACACCTAGCTTGTTGGGACAGAGCCTGCTCTTGCTCAATACAAGCTACACACAGACCATACTTAAATGCTAAAACTCTAGCTAAGTGACCCATGCCCGCCCCAATATCTACAATGCATTTACAGTCAGACTGATAGGCACAATCTGCACAGACCTAGAATTCAAGAATATGTGTGATTATTACTGGTTCTTGGAGAATGGTCTGGAGTGCTGTTTTCACCCACTTGTGCTATGGTGTCGATCTCATAGCGCTTCTTACTTTTCACATGCTTTGTGAAAAGATTCTTGAATCTGCTGTACTCCGAACTTAAACCCTTTGCCTCCTTTGCGTCAATCAAACACATTGACTCTCGCTGTTTGGCATCAACAGATCTGGAGCAAGTCAAGCCGCTCTTTGCATCCTTGTGATCTCTGTTGATCTGCAGATTCTTGACAACCTGCTGCAGGGCCAGCAACGAAAGAGGCCAGACTCGCTTGCTGCAATTTGAATAGTATAAATAAATATTGATTGTGGGAGTAACAAGGAATTGTAGTGGCCAAGTCATACAACCCACCACGAGATGTCACCTGCCAGCCAGCTGCCAACCTCCTGGGGAGGTGTACTACCGAGTGCATCCTTCCAGCTTTCAGGCAGTTTCCCCCACAAATTCTCCTCGTAGAAGTCCTACAATTCATACGAGATCACACGATGCTTTTGTGAACTCAATGTATGCTCGACGCGCGATGAGAATCGTGAAAATGCCGGTAGAGATTGCAGGTCTCTCTCAGAGGTAACAGAGACCACTGCACACGCGTCAACGGACCGTGGGAGAAATCTGACTTGATTGGATTAATTTCCAAGAATCTTAATTGGAGAGATCACCTACCACTACGTAAGAGTCAAGTAACCATCCGTACGCGCCCAA
The DNA here is from genome assembly GCA_963675795.1 of Crossocerus cetratus. Classification (NCBI taxonomy): domain Eukaryota; kingdom Metazoa; phylum Arthropoda; class Insecta; order Hymenoptera; family Crabronidae; genus Crossocerus; species Crossocerus cetratus. The sequence continues at coordinate 19,506,635 of OY776665.1, read as the reverse complement.
AACGCGGAAAATCTGATCAATCGTTCGGCGAATGTAAGCACAAGTCGTGCATGTGCACTGGGAGCATGGAGGCGCAGCCATTTCTGTGGGTGGCAGAGCGCGCGATTTCAAGAGATCTTTCATAGGGTGTCGACATTGAAACTGATAAATAACATTATGCCTATGCTATAATTTCAACTCTAGTCAATCTATCGCCATTTAGCTCATCCAGGGATAAATAAGTAAATTTGATTGCCTATATATGACCCTTTAGGAAAGCACTCTTCTTTCAGTTTCGAAGTATTTATTCGTCGTTTATAACAACACATGCTTCATGGAAAGAAGGAGGAACGTGTACAAACGTTATCTCATACATAGTTCTTACTTATGGCATGTAGTACTGATGGATATTTCGGCTCCACGACGCCACCGACAAATTCGAGATTCTGCACTTTGCTACTTTTGAGAGAAAGGGAATAGGAGCGCAAATGAATTTCATTAATTCAGGTCGACGTATTTCGTACGAAATAACGAAAATTGATGTCCAGAGGTATAAATTATGCGTATTTATTGAAAATCCTGTAAATACAGTTGAATGATACTCGTATGCGATCGCAGGAGTTGCTGCATTAACGTGCACATTGTAGAAATGTTCTCCAGCTTGGTCCATGTGAATCCCATTTATTGATAATAATGCAATTGGCTACTGCTGCATTAAAAACCATACAAAATTGAGCTAGTCGAAAGTTCGTCGCGAGTCAGCACTTGCTCATAAAGCATCGTATAAAAAGCTATCTCAAAAGTTGTCTTCGAGTACCTCGCACTCGGGGGGTAAAAAGCAAAGAAGCATGGTGCACAGGAAAAGTGGCAGGGAAACTGATTCACGAAAAGAATTGCCATCAGGATATGCATCGTGCCGAAGGGGGCATGTACAATTTCGCATTTCGGACGACGGTAAATCCGGTCTTACTTTCTCGATCGTCCTCAATTAATCTAGCTACTCTCGTGACCGAAATAGACGGGACGATTATCTGGGAAAGTCTTGGCACGAGTCGAAGCGATTTTCGAGAGTGAAATACAGGCAGGTACGTGATGCTGGTGCCGCGAGTTTCCGGCGAAAAGCTGGGGGAAAATGCTCGGGGCTTTTACAGAAAAGTGTCGGTGGACGTCACGAGATGAGACGCTGGCCACTGAATACGTTGGAGCACAGTGTGCCTACACAGCACCTTACTTTACTATCCTAAATGAGTACAAAAAAGCTATCGGCTCCGATTAACTCTGAATACTTAGACCCTGGCGAAATGTCGTATAATAAAGCTAACTAAGAATAAGATACTCTGAAATGCACTAACATAGGACTCATCAGCATGGTATATCAATCGGTATGTCACACTAATTGTTCGGCCTCTCTGACCAGTGACACGTAAAAAGCAAATAGAAATATCGACTTTTCGAGTTAAGATTATATCTAGATCACCAATAACTAGAATTGTCTAGAAGTCTATCAAGTGGTTAAGCTTCTAAGGCCTAAAATGAAATGGCGAATTATCGGGCCCTGCCAATGATTGTTCCTATCATCAGATCTAGAGAGTGGAGAGCCCGATAAAGGAATGTATATCTGTAATCACGTAGGTGTCGGTGTGAGTAGTCTCTCGACTGCCGGATGCTGCGTAGATCACCGGGAAGAAGCTCTTCGTCGGTGTCCTCTTGATCCTTGACCCTGTCCTCGGCTAGGCTCTCTCGCTCGACTTTTGTTTATTCGCCTACTGATTACTTATTGGACGTCGTACGTGGCGAGGGGCCCGCGTGCTGGCAGTGTCAGTGTGGCGCAGTGAACAATCTCTCCCGACTCTTGCTTTTGCCGTTTTGCTTGCTTATTAGGTGGGACACGATGAAACATATGTGCGCGCGTGCATTGCGCGCCCTGGTAGATTGTACGGTTACGAGGAGGGCCGCTAATATCCGGCGAGGTCGGCGAACGTTTGATCCATCTCGTCGGCGATCGCTTTGTACTTACAACGCTCGTTAACCAGCACGTCTGCAATCGGTGGGAATCTGATATTAGTGGGGCACCGTCGGAAACGATTAGCGGGTCACAACATTCAAGGCGTGCGGCAACAAAATAAAGAGAGAGAGAAGAGAATACATGCGGGATTGTCAGGCTCGTGCAATACGAAGGAAGGGTGAATTCGGGACGCGATGGTAGAATAAAGTACATATTCTGTATCCAGTTGCCATTATAATTATATCTTCCTTCGACGTGTTTACATCATATTCTCCATATGTATGTACAAGTTTAGTGGGGCAAGGTTGACTAGAATGGGTATAAAGGGGGGGATGAGTTTTGCAGCAAAGTCGCAAATAGAAAATGTTCTCGATCGCCATCTAGGCGACGTATATAAAAAATGATTCTGAAGGGTATTAAATTAATCTTTTATTGTCTGCTTGATCCGATTACAACAGATTTTGTTATCCTCCTTTGAAAGCATATTGCACTGATCGATCGTGCATTACTTACCGAACAATCGCGGCGGAAAGCAAGAGACCGAGTGGAACTCAAAGTTCAGGATGGACTAGCGGACAAATAAAGAGGACGATGTGTAGAACGCGGAACGTACATTTATAATACAATAATTTTAGTTACAATAATAATAATAATAATAAAAGTGTATGTGGTGAATGGCCGGTCGCGCCATAATCCGGCCACGATTGTCCCATAGTGTCCAATTTGTGTTTGTGTGTTTTCCGTATGTATTACGACCAAAAATTCTGACAACTGGTGGACATTCGCTCGCCGATTCAGCCGATTTAACCAACCAGCTCGGTGAAGGTGAGGTCCAGGTCGTCGCAGATGTATTTGTACTTTTCTTTCTCGTGTACGAGCTCGTCTGTAAAAGAATAAAGTTGAATTAGAATCTGTGTTCAAGTGATAATGCTCCACAAACATTCCATCCCTTTACAATTCCCACCACGATAGTAATGACTCGTTAGAAATGGAGGATATCTTGTTATAAAGAGAAATCCGATGAATGACTCATAGTGAAGTATGATGAATGACTAATATATGTCAAAAATATGATATAGAAATGATAATCCGAGCAGGAGTGGGGCGCAGCTAGTGCGGTTATAAAGCGGCTACCAGTTAACTTACGGAATAAACGTGTTAAGAGCAAGCGAGATAGTAAGAAAGGTTTTTTGTAGTTTTTGTATTTTTGGTCGAAGCGTTAGAAGGGTTGGTTAGTGGCTGATTAGACGCCGTAGAGCTCCTCAAATGCCTGATCCAAGCCATCTCCGATTTCCTTGAACTTCTCCTTTTCAGCCACCATCTCATCTGCAAGCATTGTCAATGTTAGTTTCGAAGCCAGTTCCTCGCATCTTTCATAGCTTCCTATTGCAAGCGAGCTTATTGCAAAAAAGTTATGAGGCAATAGTTTATCGCTTGTGAACAAACCAAGCAACTGTATTTGTTGTTATTCGAATGCTAGTATAATTAGTTATGCAATGAGAAGCGCACGAGTCATTAAAATTATTTGAGTCAATGATCTTTCGCGTATTGATATATGATGATCCTAGTAAACTTCATAAAGATATGTCTGACAATCTTTATATATAATACCAATGTTCTTATAGAACGAAATGTCTGTACACCTTAGGATTTATGTACATCTTTTTGAAGGACGTAGTGGAAAGGGATGTTGGTACTTCTGAGGGGGTAGGTATTCGATAACAGTGGATTATAGTTAATTAGCAAAAATACACCAAGTTATTTTACTCACCTTTAATCCAGTATACGTACCACACTGGTCTTCTTTAGACATGCAACAATCCCACACGACTGTCTAAGAGCAGGCAGTCTGTTATCGCGCAAAGGCACAATACTTGTGGTGAGTCTCTTGTTGGTTAAAACGCTGGCGGTCTTGTTAAAGGGGTGAGTACATCAAGAGGGGCACAGCAAAAAGGGGGTACACACACACACTTATGGTATTTTTTTCAAAATTAAAATATATATTATAAACAGTTTTATAATAATAGCAATATATAATAATCATTATCATTACAATGATATTAGTGTTATTATCGATTCCATTCGTTTAATTAATATTAAGTAAATTAATAAACTAAAACTCTCGTGAACTCAAGTATCATCATCTGCGTTTTTCTTATCTCGGCAATCGGTTTCGAAAAGAATTGGGGGTTTCCTAGTGGGCAGGGTGTGGTGGAAGGTGGGGGGTGTGACGAATAACAGAAGATTAAAGTTAACACGGTAGGACTTGTGAAAGCCGTAAGTTGTGCTTTGCTTCGTCGATTCGTAGATTTATTACTTGTAAGATTCGTCGCGACGTCGATTGCAGGACGTCTACGATTCTCGGTCGAATCGAGTGGCCTTTCGGCTCGATTGTCCCTTCCATTTGTTTTTCTCTCATTCTGTCTTTTATAATACATAATCTGTTACACTATAACGACTCGCTAGGCATCGTCACTCTTGTCTGAATCTCCAATGAAATATAAAAAAAAGAAACGTGTCTATTGCTCTCGCGAAAATCTCCGAGCACCGCGCCAAAGAGTGCGCGGCGAGTGTCTCTTGGTGAATTCTTGCACGCTTGGGAAAGTACGTATCTTCGGGCGAAGGAGGAATACTGTGTTGTGTGCTAGCACGGAACAAAAGGGGGCTTGTTCGCAGGCTCGAAGCTATTTCACTCTTTCTCATCTGGAATCTCATACTCCCGCGTACAGAGATCTCGTGCGATCGGTAGAAAGACAAGAACAAGACAAGACAAGGCGACGACTCGCCTCAAAAAGAAACACCACCCGAAGGGAATCGGCTGCAGGAAAAGTGCCGTGATACATGGGAGAAACGTCGCCGCGAAACTAGTGAACACTGCGCAAGAGAGGGTTGCCGTACGGCTTGCGAAAGCAGACGTCATCTTTTGGAAATTCTACCTTCGTGATTGTCGAACTCTCGGTCAGCTCATCAATACGAAGAGCACGTTCCCTGCATCGAGCTTTCGATTGGCCGTGGACCATATTATTTACGTAATAAATATATACAGGCACGATCGGTAAATGTCGAGTGGCTCAGCGCGCGCAAGCCGCTTCTCTCGCGTTCCTTAATTAATAGAGAAACTCATGGAATGATAGACAACGAAGAAAGCTCAAGCCTAAGTTAGCACAGCGGGTCTCTTCTTTCCAAGGACCCAACGAAATCTTCCAATACATGCCGCGCGCGATGTCTCTCCGAGTTTTACTCACAACTAATCAGCTAAAGTATATAAATATATAAAACTTGGTAGCACGAATCTCAATACCGAACTTCGTGTGCGCTAGAGGATCCCGTTCAACCTTCATGCGTTTGATTGCGAAATGGTCGACGAAATGAATCTAAATTGAGTGCAAAATTCATATTGGCGCAAAATTCATATTCCGGGAACAGGCAGTGAATATGTGAATACGCGTTAACGGTCATGTATGGCGAAAACGAGGAAGCTTCTCGAAGAGGACCAGCCCGTGCCCCCAGGGACTCGGAAATCTCGCGCGCGCTGAGCCGTCGGGATGAGCGGAATGTAGTCGACGAAAAGCAACGAGCACTCTTTGCTTCTCCTCTTTCTATTAACCGAGAAACCCGCGACACGGCTTTTACATCGAGAAAGAAGATCGCTTTCGCTCGGATCAGAGCGAGACAGTAGCACTCGATTGGATTCAGCGAGTCTTGGAATGTGTCTTTCTCCTGGCTTACTGCGAGAATGTATTGCTCTACGAGTATCACACTAAATAAATGCTGTATTTATAGACCGTCAGTCTAGCTACACTTACACTCACGCAAATGTCCAATGAACAAGTAGTATATAGTTTTAATCGCGATGCACGAACAGCCCTCTGACAGAATTGCACCCTTGAGGGATCATAGTATATCTCTAGTCGCGTGTACCCAACCGAAGTTCTTCCTCGATGTATGCGCTTCGATCAATTGCCCCTAGTTTTTAACGCTCTCTATTCCTGCCTCCTTTTATACCCTCAGCCCTACCACTCGAGCCTATCTTACACGTAAGAAACCCAAAGTATCACTCGGGGTACACGTAGGGGGGTAAGTCTCGGCTCGCAACACTTCTCGATCGAAGAAACACAAAACCAAAAGGAGGAAACATGAGAGGATCTCGCACGTATCTCTACGCTACCTTCGAACCCGTCGTGCTTCTGACCCTATTAGCTCTGCTCGCTTTTTTGCCTCGTAAATCTCTCAGTCTCTCTCTGCCACGCGACACAACAGGCATGCAACGAACGCAGGCACGCGCAATTACACACGGGGCTTGAGGCTAGCTCATTGGGGTGGGCTCATACGCACACGTACGCAAAGAAGAGTGCGCGATTGAGGCGCCGAACCGATTGACACATATTTATATGCATCGCAATTGTAACATGAATTAACGGGGAGAGGTCGTCGCGGGGATGAGTTTATAGCCTAAGAGACTGCGTTTTTGTCCGTAACGTTAAGGTGTGCACCACACACGACGAAAGCGTTCGCGTTCGCGTTCTCTTTCCCTTGTCTCTCGCTATCCCTTCCTTTCATGGCGAGAATCTCCTCCTCTCTCTTTCTCGCGAATCAAACCGTATGTTAATCCGTATCTACATTCTCTAACAATATCCTGGCCTATATAACACTCTCAATCTTGGTATCTGTGTGTACGTCTTTCTCTCTCGGGGTATGTGTGTCTGAGTCTAGATGTAATAGTCAATAGAGTGTGAATGTGTGTCCGTGTGTAGTCCGTGTGTAGTTCTGTCGACCGCGCGAGACACGTATCTACATGTTCTGGATGTCATGCAGGGTGGCTTCCATCTCCTCCTGGAGCAATTTGTTTTTCTCTCTCTCGGCGGCGAGGTCGTCTGGAAAGATTACTTGTTAGAGAGGCTGCGCATACACACCAAAACACCACGCGCGCAGCCGCTCGATTGTTACTGGGATAGAGAACGGGGTGGAGAACACCCCCAAGAAACACACACATTGACACAAACAAACAGCAAGGGTCAGTGGCCTTGCTTATTCTCGTTATCGAATCCTTGGGTAGTTTTTTGGGGGGACTTGAAGGGTTTGACTTTTGTTGCGATCGATGGGTGTGGCACGGCTGATTTCGGCCAGATATCATTGAATTATTATTATTTCATTAGTTCCAGTGGGGCTGATTTAAGTTGTCACCTATTTTTACTGACAATCGAATTTCCTCTATCCCAAAAATGGCATCTGACTTCTATGGCAATAAGTCAGATACTGCTGCGTTCTAAACTGAATTCTCTCTCTCTTGGCTACGTAGGAACTCAAAAAGCAAAGCGTTTCAGGTGAAATCCAAAGAGACAACAATTATAGTGACTGGTATAAAAGTAAGTGCAGACTGTGATGTACCAACAACTATCTACGACAAATTATAATCTGACAAAGAGACAACTCGAGAATAAAAAATCATATTCATAGAAGGGTGGAGTAAAACATTTCGAAGAGAAAAATGGCCAATCAAAGCAGCGACTAATTAATGCTGAATACGCACCTTCGAGCCTGTCGACCTCCTTCTGGAGTTTCTGCACGGATCTTTCTGCGAACTCAGCGCGGGCCTCAGCCTGGAGGAATAAGCAAAGTTAACGAATTATTACAATGTACTTTCAGGACCTTAGTGATTCGTCGATTTTAAAAAGTGCACCACCGTTGCTAAATGACGATGTCTAAGTCGGAAAGGGTCGGAAAACAGATTCCAACGGTGCGAGAAAATGATGTATTTTCTCTTTTTAAAATCGACAAGTCAGACGGATTTATTATCGAATTCATTCGATTAATTTCTTGGTCAAACATGCAACTTATCACTATGTATTAATCTTTCCAAATCAATTCACGAGTTCCACAAAAGTACGCATTAAATCTCAGTGTCAAGTCTGAGTTAATTGTCACACGCGTTGTTACGTACTCACGCTAAAGAATGTTAGTTTCTCTTTACAGTAATTAAAGGGGTTGAATCGTAGAGTACTCGTACTCTCATTCTCATACCTCGTAGTATGGCACGTTTACAACAATGTCGCCAAAAATCCAGTATCGAGAGTAAAAATTAATTTATAGTTTATCAGAATTTCATTATAATTACTAGTTTATTTTTTGGAACAGAACTCTGAGGCAAATAAATGACTTTCCAAATTCTATGATAATTTGAATGAATAAAGAAGAGATCCTCTTTCAGGCGAGCCAGTGATCTTACCTCTTTCAATTGACTACCCAGTATCTTCACCTGGCCCACGAAGGTCTCCTCTCTTTGCGTGGCCTAGTTTTAGTCAAGCACAACAAAAAGACAAAAACGAGCTTATGTTAGGGCAATCAAACCAAAAAGACGGGCCGTGCCTGATGTCAAAGGGGCACAGTAGTTGGGGGCGTTGGTTGGTAAAGGGTGGCCGGTTAATATTTTAGTGTCAGAGATCTATGGTCTAAGTCTCGCGTCAAATCACACTCCTCGCAAAAGAGGCAAACTGAAAGCACTCTCTCAAAAGGATTTGTACCTCCTTTAGACGACTGGTAAGAGTCTTAATTTGGTTCTTGTATTCCTCCTCGCGTTGGTTGGCCTACATACAGTATGGAAACATTAACTCTCCCGAATTTAGAGACACTTTTCTAAGGACACTTTTCTATCCCTACTCCTATAACTGCGTCTTAAAGCGAGGCTGCGAATGAAAACTACTGAATTCAGTGCGATTGAATTTCTCTGCATAATGCGCAAACCTGCAATAACTATGCATATCGGTGCGTCTGATGCGGCTAAAGAATTTAATTTCAGCAGGAATTTCTCACCAATCTTTTCTTTATGTATACTGCTAATTTAGTTTCCTAGATAAATTTGGTGGTTGGGCAGAACTATGTCTCAGAAATTGATAGACTGGGGTATGGCTTTTGCCTGGGGTTCGAGATCACAAATGGGACTTACCTTCTCCTCAGAGACTTCGAGGGACTTCAGGTTATTACCGACGACGCGAAGTTCCTCCTCCAGCTCGACGATTTTACTGTAAAAATAAAACAGTGCTTTTTACAATCGAGTCTTATAGCCTCGCATTGGTGTCTGCGGAAGCAATACTCCCAATGTATCCCGAATACTCAGATTAATGCAACATTATGATATGTTTAAATCAGTTAAATGAGTTTATTTTTCCATGGGAGTATTCCTTCCGTTCACGCGATGAGAAGGTAGTAGGATGGCGAAAGTGGTTGTACAACGATTCATGCACAAACGGAACCTACCCTTCCGATTGCTACGGCCTTTTTCCTCGGCGCGTTCGAGATCCTGCTCCACCATGACTAGCTTCCTCGCGACCTGTGATCAACAGCCCACACGTGTCCATGCGAAAGAAGCAGGGCGGGATGGTAAATGAACGTAAAAGTTACAAAATAGAAATTAGATCGCTCCGCATGCACTCCGGTTGGTCTCCTGGCTCTCTGCTCTTTCAGTCCTTCTGGCTAAAGATTGTATATGTTGCAAACAAAACTTAAAACTTCGACTTAACAGTCAAGAGAGATGTGACTAAAGCAACGCTGGATTTCAAAGTTCTGTTTACGGCAAAGAAAAAATGTAAACTGGGAAAGTTCTCTCTTGAATGTCAAGATCGAGGCACACAGCAGCAAAATTCGCCTGCGGCTCGGCGTGAGCGAATGTTAACGAGGGTCGAAAACGATATGGCATCGTTTCGAGATGGTCGTGAACCATTTGGGATGTAAGGTGTCGGTTTTAAAGGGTTGGCGGTATGCAGGTGTGAGAGGAATGCGCGTCGACACTCTCAAAGCCTGTCAAACTCTTTGAAAAACAGATGCTTACGACTCTCCGGCCTCAGCACGCTCTTCCGCACGCTCAAGATCGGCCTCAACCATGGCCAATTTACGGGCGACCTGTATAAATGACACACATACACGTTTCACCTTATGTTCTGTGACTTTTCCCTCTTCCCACATCGCATATCTCGTCGATTATCGGGCGATGTTCTCTCGGCGATTGGAAGAACCTCTCGAAAGGCAATTGTCTACAAGAGCGCATTGCTATCGCATGATATAATGGAAGGCCCCGAAATTTGATTGATTCCACCGCATTTAAATCGTCGTCGGAATGACCTTAGTACTTGCGAAAATAACTTATCAATTACGGGACATGAGAGAAAGTGATATCGTTATCGATGGCTCTTCCAATCGCCCGTTTCTCGCTGGGGAGCGGCGAGCGGCAGATAAGAGCGCAAGTAAAATCATGAATTCGATTCAGCTGCGCCTTGTACACCCGCCGATCTCGCCGCGCATTTGCATGTAAACTGCACGTAAACTCTCCGGATATTATGCACTGAATGGAGATTGCCATGGGAAAAATACTCGAAGGAATTCAGGAGGCCTTGGGGCCCCTGTGCGTCTACCGCGATTTTCCATGGGCAGCCTCTCCTGCCAGGCAATACCTTCACCGTGCAAGCGCAACGCACTTATCGAGAATTAGACTTTCAGAATTAACTAGGTGGTAGACAATCTCCACTGTGAACTAGGGATAATTAGCACTGGATGGGCAGCTTGCATGGTGCAACGGAGAGTTGACTGGCAGACGATTATTCCACTCGACAAACATAAAAGAACACACTCGCTTGCTGTTAGGGGCTCGCTCGTCTCTGGTGATCCAGGAGTTCTGTAATAATTACTAAGCGCTAGACCTGTTAGGAAGTTAATGAATGATGATTAGGGGAGCGAGATAGGAGGCTCGTCAACTACGAGTCAATCTGTAAATGCCGGCGCTACTGCACACCGCTATTCACACTCGAACACCTTGAGCAATCGTGATTCGTGCGGTTAATGAAGGAGGATTCGATGAATGGAAGGTGAGTCTTATCAGAGGAATGATTCATGAACACGTCGAAGTGCACACTACCACCTGGCGAAACCTTCCGAGGATCTCGGAAGGCCGCCACTCGCATTCGAGCGGCGAGAAAGTGCGAGGAACTTCGACGCGCTCCTGGGATAGAAGACACCTACCATGAAGGGTGAACGTTCTGTACGGATTTTTTCTCTGAGTAACACGCATACGTTCCGAGCTCCAGCAAAAGCAAAGGGGAGTCTTTGGGCGAAAGCAGCACCATTATTGCTACGAGACTGTGATGCATCACAATCCCGTCTCTTAATATCACAACACTATTGCAAACATTCGTTCTCGCGAGGCCAGTTGCTTTTTTAATTAGGGACAAAGCGGGCACGCGGGCCAGCATTCACCAACTTGCTTCACGAGCCATTGGGACTCCCGGTTGTCCCTTGCTTCGTTTATTCGTTCGCATCGCATCGCTCGTCTTATCAGAATTAACAACATTTCGTTAGACTCTTATTTCGATAAAAACAGGCACTGTAAATCTTCTCATTACTGTCGTCGCAGTAAAAACATTTCACTTCATTATTGGAAGAAATCACAGACAGTCGAGTCATCGTAGTAACTCGCAAAGCGTTCGTTCGCGCGCCGTGAAAGCACGTGGCACTGAGGATTTTCGTTCGTTTTTTTTTCTCCTCCATAGTCGGATTATCACCACTCGGCTTTTTGTCAAGGGGGTAGAGAGAGAGAGAGATGTTCCGAATAGAATCTCGCGTTTTTCCCTTTTGTTCGGGGGCGATCACTGCACTTCTGCCGGGACGTCGATAATCTCACTCGACGCAATCACAGACAATCAAATTCTCTCCCTTTGATTTTTAATCACTGCGCGTGCGAGCCGATTGACAGGAACGAAGAGGATCTATTGTATTACCGTCACGGCTGGTCGTTTTTGATTCGTATCGTTTTAGCGCGAGAGCGATGCGACAGGGTTTTTTTCGTTTAACGTTCAACTTTAGTTTTCTCGATTTTTGTTCGTTTGGTTCTTGTTTAGACGGTCACAGACGGCGTAAGTGGATTGTGTACCGGCGATATCGAGCACACAGAGAGAAGACAGAGAGTTAAGACGGGGTTAGGCACTATTTTGACTATCAACTAGGAACCATCATCATCATCATTATCAGTTTCACTGCAGCCAACACGCTCGACTGTCGTGGGCTCGCGAACCTCATCGTATTTCTTGTCAGCCTCTTCCGCAAGGAACCTGGCCTCCTTCAGCTGATTCTCGAGGGCGTCCATACGCTCTTCATCTGCCAAGCTGCGATTCTCGAGAATCTTGCGGGCTCTTTAAGGGTGGTCACAAAGAATTGCATATTAACACTTGACAAACTTAGTACTAGCGCGAAAGAGGTCTAACAACTATCTGTGGTCATCGTTTCGATCTGCTCCGCTTTTACAGCTTGTCTACCTAAAGCACCTGGAAAGATCCGGGGTCGAAGAGGATCGGTGACCGTCTGGGGATTCGAGTGAAGGAAATAAGATAAGGACATTTCGGCTGGTAACCCGATGAGTGTGGAGTAACATATCCTTCGAATGATGTACACATGTGTATACAATCCCTAAGCGATCACCGATCTTCTTGGGCCAAGGAGACAAAGACCTGGCGAGGAGCGCTCGCCCTCGCACTGTTCGCTGATACATGACCCACCTCCTCGTATTTTTTATCCGCCTCCTCGGCGATCAGTTTAGCCTGTGCTAGCTGCTGCTCCAACAAGGCTACCCGGTCATCCTCCATGTTCGATCGGTTTTCAAGAGTCTTGCGTACCCTAGCGATTGATTAGTGGATCGTTTAGCACGGAGTACTTGGCGTTGAAAGAAAAGTCAGCAATTGAACCTGACGCGCATCTCAGTAAACAAGAAATTGCCAATTTTAGGACTTGAATTCTTACGAAATTTTAGGCGTGGAAATTGAGACTTGATGAATTGATTCATAGCTTCTCCGTGTTATGGAGAGCAAAACATAGCAAGTAAAACTCTTGGCGAGTACGTTAGGACTACGTGAAATCAAGGTTTTCCAACTGAAAGCAGTGCAGTATTCCTAAGCAGAGAGGAACACTTTGTGGCAAAGAACCGCAAACGCCTCTCAGTCTTATCAGCCGCGATAAAGCGAGCCGTATGCTCTTTGAGTATTTGAGCACAGTCACACCTAATCGAGCGATGGATCTCTCAAGCAATGCTTTTAAAGAAATTAAACCTCTCCACCCAACTTCGAAGAATGACTGCTGCGTTCTTTCAACGTCCAAGCATGAGTTACACCGGTACAAGTTTCAAGAAGAAATGCAATCCGACTGTGAGAGTTGCTGCGCTTAGCTGAAACTCCAGAATCCATTAGAATTCTTGCCATAAATTTGCATCTTTCATCAATTAAGTGGCATTGGATTGCCGGCCTTATGATTACTTCATCAAGCGACTTTGCAATATCAAACGGTGATAATTGAACACCCACTAGATTGCTGCTGCATAATTTTATCGAACTACATCGATTCCTTGTCCATTTGTTATTGAAAACTTGTGACAAAATGCTGCTCTTTCAGTCTGATTGTTTCTGTTTCAATGTTAAATCACGTTTTCATCTTGACATATTCCTTTCATACTCGGATAGCTAGCAGGCGATATGAATCAAATATAACTTTGTTCGTATATTCTTTGGTTTAACTGACTAGAAAGAATTAAATCCCACGGCAAAATTCCGAGCACTCGAATCCTTGAGTCAAAACTTCATTTATGTTCTGTCAGCTATCCACCGAAGATTTCTATTCTTGGAATACCAACAGATCTCGATAAATATTCGCCTTTCCCACACTAAACTTTGTGTGCTTGTAACTTTCTTGGGCGAATATTTATAGATACTTTTTGGAGAATTATCATCGGGATGACGTCCAAGAAATGACTCACCGTTCGCTCTCATCAGCGGCCTGCGACGCCTCTGCCAATTTGGCAGTGGCAGTGGCAAGGCGCTCCTCGGATCTCTCGAGGTCCTCCTCCAAAAGTTGGATGCGACGATTGAGAGCAGCGACTTCGGACTCGGCCTGCAAAACAAACGCAAAACTCCACCTTTAGCACTGGCCAAATTTTCCATCTCTCATTTTTACTTAATCGCTAATCCTATTTGCCCGACGGATCACATTACTCGTGGCGGGCGCACTTTATCTCTCTTGAGTAAACTAGCAACTATCGCTCGCATCGGGCCCAGCTACGGGCGTCTTGGCAAAAAAGCCATCGCTCACACGGACGCAGCGGAGTAAATGATTCCCCGAGATTTCAGCGGATACGCCGTTGAGCGGCACGCGAGAACTTTAACGGTAGTTGGCAAGGATGCCGAGGGCTAACAGTATAATGAACACGAGATAAAAGAGGAAGATAGACTGTATCGCCGGGCGCGAGAAGAAAGGCAGCGATTCATTGTTAAAGCCTCACGGTGATTATCGTACACCGGCTTATCAGTCACGAGCAAACACGTCGGATACCCCTGGAAATAGTTGCTGGAATATGCCGAGCGTCTGATGATGTTATTCCTGGGAGTGTAATGGGGGCGGCTCCGAGGGACGTGATCGAAATTTGCCGAGAGGAGAGGAAAGAGCTTGTCAAGGTCCGAGACTCTCCTCGCATATGAATGATCCAAGGCTGCTCTCAGCCTTGCTCGATCGACTGATTAATTAGAGGAAACTATCGCTTCCACGTTACCACGCCTATCGACACAACTCTGTGAGAGACTTTCGGAACCACTTCATATCAAACCAACGAAATCAACAGCTCTAAAATAGCGAGCCTAATGGCCTTTGACGATGATAGGCCGAACGAGGCGAGACCTGCGATTCCACAAATGTAAATGACTGAACGCTCGATTACACTTGGGCCCCATTGGCCACTGAACCAGGGGCCCTTGTCCCCGATAGCTAACTGCTGCACCTGTAATGATTGTGTGCTCATCCAATGAATCCCGTGGCTCATGGCTGCGTCAGTATACTGCTCCCTTTTATATTTCAACTCAGGTACGAAGCCTGCATCCGGAGTGGGGACTGGCCGCACTCTCCTAATGGTAGCAGAACAGCCGGCTAACGTATACAAAAAATAGTTTCGATAATTGAAATCGAAGCGACTGGACTTAGAACTCGAGATCACAGATAGGAAGGCGACCTGGCATCAATACATATGGTAGTAATGACCGACGAGTCAGGCATCCGAAATAACAGGTGACGTACTACCTAGCAATCTTGGGCGTGATCTTCATCATTCATCATTGCAACCACACTCGAGCCATTGTGCCCTGATGCGTCTGTAATTCCAGCGCGATATTTGGAGTCGGAACTCGGCGCAAACAAGGTTTGCTGGCAGCTCTACCTGGCGATAGAGCCACCTCCGTCGAGCCGTTGCACAATGGCCTTACGCAAGTCACGGACCGTTCAATTGGGGAAAGATTCTTTTCCACGCTTTTGTTCGACCATCCGTGTTTTTATCAATGATGCGTGCGCCCTCGACAGCGCTCTCTCACTCTGCCACTCTCGTTCTCCTGCCATTCGGAGGAAATTGACACGCCCCGACGCACCGGGCTGCGGCCGAACAGGTCGGCGCCGATAATGTCCCCGATGAAGCTGCTAACTGTGCCAAACTTCCGCCATGGGACCAGAGCCCCACGTTGCACCGGCTCCCATTACCTTCGGCTAATTCATCCTGATACTCTAACGTGATCGATCGGGAGTTCCCTCGGCAGAAAAGCTATGGGACGGTGGTTGAAAAGGAATATATTAATTCGGATGCGAGGAACGGCTTTGATGCAAGGTGAGTGTTAGACCGAGGCCGGACCAAGTGTCTGCGGAGGATGATGCGCCCACGTCAAGGGTATCCGGGCCGAACACGCCGTTTAATACGACGGGGCACGTGTCTCCTCTCTGTTTAATGGAGCCACGTAATGGGCCGAGTATAGCGTGAGCCTACAAAATTATCTATGTCCTTTCGAGGCTGGCCTCTGTCAACAAAGCGTCTCTGACTCTCGGGGCACGAGCGCCGACGACCAAGACCAAAGCGAGATAGCAACCTCTACACTCTCTGATCGCCTCTACTAAATCAATTTGCTCGGTTGCGATCTCTCCGAGAGGACGCCTTTATTTATCAATAAACGACCTACCAGCCAGATAGATAGAGAGAGAGAGAGAGAGAGCTGGTATTACATAAACTGTTAACCACAGCCTCCAGAACCAGATTACAATGATACTCCAGGAGCTGCTATGAAATCCATCGCGCTAGATCGGCGAGAATCGCTAATCCGACTCTTTATCTCACGTCTCGCCTCAGTCTCCAAGTGTTGCCATTTGCGCGACTGGGGCTGCACTGTCCCTGCATTCGACGCTCTGCCATTCGAGTTCTCCGCGGAACAAGCGGATCGAGAAAAAAACCAAGAAAATAAGAGAGCAGTTTTCGCGGCAGTGCACTTGATTGCTCGACGACAAAAGCGCATTAGTGTCGGCTCGACGGGCTTCTATTGGCGAGCCGGCCTTTTAAAAGGGACAGCGAGCGCACACAGTGCTATGGGCACATGTTAACATTTTTTTGGAGCCCTCGCAAGGTTAATACGTTGATTGCGAGCCAAGCATTCTTAGACTTTCCGACTCCTAGCTCCCATTGAGCTAATTAAGCCTGGCGATATTAAATGGCCAGATTTCAAGTATCCGCCAACCACGCTCATGATAGAAGCACCACCGATTTTATGTTACAGGATATTGTTACTGCGAGGCTTCTTCCGTAGGAATTAAATCAATGGGCCTGCGCTACTTGATTCTCTGCACTCTAATGGGAGCTGACGTTGATATGTAACACCTGTCTAGCGCGTCGTGCACATCATACCTCGAGAGAGGAGTAGCTCACTGGGTAGGCCAGCAGGCGGACGAAAAAAGTGGAGAAACGTCGGGATTGCGGTAGAACTCCGTTAAATCGAGGCTGATGAACGCGCATCGGGGAGTTCTGTAGCTCCCTCGCCACGCATATGAAGCCAGAGAGCTACCACGTTTTTTCCATCTTGAACCTACATTTTCACATCTCTTACTGCTTTTTTATTTCTCGAAATCCTGCCAACGTGTACGATGAAGAATCAGAATACACCTAACTAGAATGGAGAACATTCTTGGATGCTAAAATTCAGACTTAACACACAATCTAGCAAGGAAACTTCACACGTTTGTGGGGAATGGCGACACGAGCGCGTGGCGTAGACGCAGAATCTGATTGAAGAGAAAAAAATGCTGCGGTCAAGCGGCAGGAAGTTCTGAGTGCGAGTCGAGGAAGCCGGCTTGATTTTGCGAGTACATAATTAGAGTTCTCGAGGGAGGCGTTGCGCGGGTGGGAAGTACAAGGCAGCGTTAAGTGCTGCACGCTTATTAACTCCTCCAGGTACTGTTACAATATTTTGAGATGCGCGCCGGACTGCGTGGCAGCGGCTTTTCAAGCCGGTCCTCGTTGTACCAAGAATGTCTCGAGTGCGAGAGCGGAGTCGGTGCGTGTCCCTCGTGAAACCCCCCTGCCCTCTTGAGAGCCCGCGAGAGAGTCAGCAGCCTGACGACACGGCGTGCCTGACACTCACGATCGATTCTATAGCCGTGCGGACGCCGGCAACGCGAAATCTACTTCCCTCTCTCGTCGAGGGAGCGAGAGAGTCCACCGACAGAGCACCATCGACGTTGACCCCCAGAAATAATATTCATTCCTTGCAATAACAACGGATCTCAAGCGCCAACATTCTACCTGCAAATCTCTATTTTCCCTGCGGAATTAATCCCCTCGTATCGCATTCGGATTTCGAGCAGGAATCCAGTGAACTGTTGAATAGTCGAGATATATCGACGGTGGAAAAATTGGTGGGCGCGCGTTGCGGGCGGGTGTCGATGGGGTGGGGGGTATATATAAGGGGAGAGTAGTTGCCCTCGGTCAAATCGATGCACCAGCCCCGAGCGACCCTTTCCCATTTCCGGCGAGGAAGAAGCGGCGCGGCAGAGAGGAGCTCGCCACCGCACCGCAGATGGCAAGACGGTTTGTTTGGGCATCACGGCAACAGCATTAATTGCGCGCTGCTCGGCCTGCGGATCAATCGATCGCGTGTGCGCGAGGGCTGGCGTGTTCGAGGGAACCCCCCCGAGAGACCTCGAGTAAGAGAGAGCCCGAGTAATTCGAGTGGGTAACAGTGGCGAGTTGGCCGAGCATTTGCCCGGTGAACCCGACTGAATGGGATTAGGGGGCGAGACCCCGGCCCTCTTTCCGAGAAGCAGGAGCAGAGCAGTCTCGATTACGATCGAGAAGGACGGCCCCGAGGAGGCCAGGAAGCAGGTAGAGGCCGCGGCGGCTGAGGCGGCTGTGGCGGCTGAGAAGCCGGAATATGGAAGAAAAAGAAGGAAGGCGGCAGCACTTCGTTATGGAGAGAATTGCGGAGGGTACTGGAGCGTCCGTTCGTACTATAGTCGGTATATCGAGAGGTAACACAGAGAGAAGGTATATAGGCAAGGACTCGGCTGGTCTGGCTCCGTCTCTCTTGCTCTTTCACTCACTTCCTCGCGGCGGAGCACCTCGACGTGCAGCCGCTTGAGCAACTCCTCGCACTCGTCCTTATACTTCTCCATCTCCTCTTTCGTCTGACGCATCTTCTTCTTGAGTACGTCGAGAAGGGCACCCTGCACTTGGGACGCCATCCTCGCTGCTGCTGCTCCTTCACTTTTCGATAAACCGAACGACGAGCGTGCGACGACTGACGACTCACAGCACACTCTTTCTCTCTGAGGTTATTCTCTCGGGAAGCACGGTGCGAGCGGCTGGCGAGAGCTGGCTGCTTGGTTGCCTCGGCTCGGCTCTGACTCGATGTCGCCCGGTCGAACAAGGCCCGGCTGCTTGCCGATAAGCGGAAACCGGCAGTCGAGTGCGAGCAGGCCGCGCGACACGAAAACTGGCCTGAGAGAAGCTTGGCTCGAGAAGTTGGCGAGTAAGGCGGAACACCGGCGAGAGCGTGCGAGACTGAGAGACAGGATTCCGTGTAGCCTCCGGGTTCTCGTGCACTGACGACCACTGGCTGCTGTTGACTGGAGTGTGCAAGATGGCTGTTCCCGGCTGCCAGGCGCCTGCGCACTCCTGCCCAGCCTCGCGTCAAATAGTCCCTTGCCCTTAATCGTCCTGGAAGCGGCGGCTCTCCATTGCTTCTCCTCCGAGCAATCGGCCCTCGCTCGCAACGACAAATCCCCGAGATCCGACCACTCCTGCCAGCCTCTCATCCACCCTCTTCCAGTTACCAGTTGCTCTGCCATTGCACAGCCGCGTCACGATCGGCCCCGCGCAGTGATGCGCGCGTCCAGTATCGCTACGCCGATCGACGTGTCGTCGTACGCAAAGACCCGGAAATACCGCGCCCGAACTCAGCGCGCCCACCGGTTTGAATTCGTGCCCGCCGACCGCCGAGCTACGTCCTTATTCTACTGGCGATAGCTTCCCATCGACGCTCTCTTCCTATCGGCGATCTGCTTCCTATTCTCTCTCTAATAGTGTTAGACCTTTATTAGGTCGGATGAGACTAGTTGCATAATGTAATAAAGTTGTTTCATTGAGCCCCGACCTTGGCCCTTCGTTCGGACAATAGCTTTTGAGTGGATAATCATAATCATAGTTAGTCAAGTATTGCATAAGTATCGAAGGATCCGTATCGTACCTGCGGTCAATAGATTTATAAGAAAGCAGAGAGAGAGCTTATGAATTAAAATAAGAAATTTTATTATAAGCGCGTGGGATACGCATGCTAGCCTTCTATGACCCAGTTAAGAATGGATGTTGGCAAGAACGCAAGTTCCATATTTGATATCCTTTGCTCTAATTCCCGATATGATGGTGGAAACTGTATTATCTATGTTATCTGACGTAAGCTGTCCTCTTAATGCAACATAATTGTGACGTAAGTCTCGCGTCATCGCTGGAATATGTGGAATATTCGATAAGTCCTCTTCTCGCTTCCAAGGTTTACAAGTTTGTAAGTCAATGACCCAAGCCCGAGCCAGGCTCACAGCCGAGGGTCTAGCCGCGTAATAATTGCAGGCTCTCCTTCACACCTAACGTCCACGGCGCGTCCCAGTTCGAAACGAACTGCCTAAAGTCGAGTCTGGCGTTAAATTAGGAGCAATCAGCTGGATTTGAATTTAGGTCCCGAGCGACTGCCGCGCAGCCAACGGATCTGCATCCGACTGGCGCGCGAGAGTGGCCGGAACAGCCGAGAGAGGGAGGGAGAGAGAGAGAGTGCGAAGAATTGCGAGGGATCGACGGAATGCGGCGTGCAAACAGAGGCTGATAAGAGGAGTCTCTGCCTGTCGATTCCAAAGGTCGTCGATGGAGAGAACGCATTTGGATCGCGCTCCAAATTCCTGCCAGCCGACGCGGCGACTACGTGGGCGGTTTGCAACGGTGTGTTACACACAGGCGCACGGTCTACGTGCTGCTCGCTCTAAACGCGTGTAACCGAGCGGTTTCATAGAGGAATACCAGCTCGTTCCGGCAGCAAGAGCTTACGCAATGGCCTCGCTCGAACAAAAGTCCGCTGGATCCAACTACCAACTACCGAAGTCTCACGTATTTTTAGAACGTTGACGGGAGCCTCTCGTGTGTTTGGGTAAAAAGCGCCCAGTACCCAATGCACGGTGGAGCCAGAAAGCTGTCTACCAACTGGATCCAAGAGTACCCATGGACAGAGCACCAGAGTCATTGCTATCGTTCTCTAGCAATAAAGCTGGTAAAAATAGCGATTATCAAATAGCTGAGTTAGAGTTGCCAAGTAACGCAGATTTCGTAAATGCGACTGCATCGCTCGCGATGCCACGTATCACGTCCTTTCGTCGTCGAACGATCGATCGGCTATCACCGGCAATGTTTGCGCAATGTGTACTGTTATCAGTGCGATAATATTTGGGACATTTGGCAATGCTTGTTGTGCCCAGAGCCGACGTGACAGCTAACAGAATGGCCGGCTGAAATCGACCCGAAGAAAGTGAAGCCGGACGAAACTCGGTGCCCCGCCTGGCGCGCGTTTGACGTCCTCGTTAGGAAGTTAAGGTTCTTTGCCATTCGACACACGGTGCCGTGGCTAACTAAGGTATAAGGCCGATCATTGTGTCAAGTGAGAGAATTCAACCTTATTGTCTTCGTTCAATAACCCCAGCCATGTCCCTCACCGAGCCCCGATCCACATACAAACCCATTCGACTACAAAAAAATAGCCAAGCTTGAATCTACGGGCGTTCGCCGCTTTAATAAATAATGGCAATGTCGCCAGGAAGCGCGATATCCGTTAAACTATGCCAGCCGTCATTATTATCACCAATACATTATTCAACGAGCAAGTGCACGGGTCGAGGTGTCAAGCTTCCTCGTAGCAACCGAAAGCGAACTTTCTCCCGCTAATTTCCCCGTCTACGAATCCCTCGGCAAGGAGTCCTCGCCAGGGCCGAGGGAGATCGGTCGCGCGCAGGAGAGCAGGAGAGCTCGTCCGAGGGATTAGAGAACGGTTGTCTGAAATTTAAGCGAGGTCCCGCCGAGATCAACGCCGTACACGTTGCGTATGTGGACCGATGTATCACCTGACCCGATGCGGCGCGTATCTTTACCATGCGGCCATATAAGGTATCGGATTCGCGAGAATTACTTGGCGGGTAACCGGAGAGGAGCCGAGGTATCGAGACAAAGGGAGGCGGCGGCAATAAGTGCGCGCTGATTGCGTTTCGCGGCGCGTGAGACGGGCTCGAGTTATCAAGGGCCTTCGAGTGACCCGGGAGGACCCATTGACCGAGATATCTAGTGCACCAAGGCCACGGTAGGTTGACCTTGCGCCCGGCATGCAGCGGGAGCAGCGCGCCGCATTCGAGCCGGCGATGCATTATCGTGCGATACTGACCCGCTTCAATTGGTTGCCCATAATGTTCTGGAGTTCGTTCCTTATCAGACTGAACTTCATCATGGTGTCGCTGGAGAATATCGAGGAGCCGAAAGCCAGGCCGGGATAATCGGCGCATCTCTTCCGTCTGCGAGCCTCCTTCTCGGCTTGTATCTCGGCGCGCTCGCTGGGACATCGGAGCTTGGCGAGTTCGGCGAGCTCCGGGTCCTCCTCGACGTTGGTCGACTCGTCGTCGGAGTTGCCGTCACCGCGGGCCCTCGCGACCGCGTGCTCGGGCCCCGGCGAGGTCTCTCTGCTCTTCGTGTCCGACTTGTCATGCTCGTCCTTGCTGGACGTGTCCTTACCACGTGGTCTGCTCCGAGGTTCGCCGGGTGTCGGGACCTCGCAGCAGCTGTCAGGGTTCTCTCTCTCCTTCCTCTTATCGTTGCCAGCAGACTTCTGCTTCTGTCTCGCCTCCTCGGCGACGTCCAGGCTACACTGCGCGAGCCTCTGTCGGACGTGCTCCTCTCTGTCATCGAGTGGTTTAGCGTGTAGGCTGTTGTCGTTGCGTTTCGGATCCTCCCTGGATGCTGGATCTCTAGAGGGGTCTGACGTGGGCTCACGGGACCACCTCGTGCCGACAGTAGGAGGTCGTGTCGGCAGACTGGCTCCGACAGCCTCTACCTCGATGACAGCCGCCTTCTCGCCGAGTCTGAGGGACGTCGCATTCAGAGACGTCGTCTCCTCGGCGATGATCGTCGTCGGTGATTCCTTGACGATCCCAGCAGGGCCACACTGCGCGGGTCCTCTGCTGGAGGCGTCGAGACGTCGGCGCGTTGCGTGACGCGGGTGATGTTGATGACCGCGACGTCTCGTGGTAGAGGTAAGAGCTGGCTCCATACTAGCTGATTCCTATACCTGCCAACCCTTTCCTAACCCCCGGTGCGGATTCTACTGACTGTTCTACTGTGCGCCGTGCACCACCGTTACTACCACCGCACCAGCCTCGCCGCCATCTTGTCTGTCACTGTCCGTAACACGTTTCTTTCGCTCCGCCGCCACCGCGTCCAGCGCTCTCGCCACCAATTCAGTGCCGGTGCCTCCCCTCACTCGCTCGCTCCGTCGCCCTCACTCCCCGAGGCCTCAGCTAAACTCGGCTCTCCCACATCCACGCCTCGGCAGACGCACGCTGCGCTCTCTGCACTCTTCTCAGCCAGTTCGACACAGCCCGCGCTCTCTCTCTCGCTCGCGGGATCTCCCACTCTCTCTCGATGGGCTGCGACGCTCGCGGCTTGCCACGGATTTCAGTGGCTGTAAGACACCGCCGAGTTGGCCGCGCGGCGACTACCCGTACTATCGGCCGACTCTGCCCGACTACTGGATCGCCTTACGACCCTCGAGAGCCGCTGCTCTTTCACGCCCGCGCCTACGCTTCTCCTCGGATATGCCTGGCGATCTCGAGAACCAGCCAGCATCCCTGCGCGGCCGGTAATCTTGCGGCACTCGAGTATTTCTGCTTGGAGAGACGCTAAGCTTGGAGTACTCGAGAATCTCTGCTCGGTGCAGTGATAATGGTAGCTTGACACGTCTTTAGTCTGTTGGATGCGGAGTTTGAGAATTGACAGTTTGTACCGGGGGAGAAGATCGAGAAGAGATTTTGACAGCGGTGGTACTCCGCCGCCATTATGGAGAACTTCTGTATGGGCTTTTTAAACAACGCCCGGTGTTTTGGGTTTGCTTCTGAGCTATGTGATCCATCGGGAGCGTAATTGGTGTATTTGATGGGGTAGAATTGGTCGGCTACTTACATTCTGGAGAGCCTTATCTTTCTCTTCCAATTTGGCGTTGACCTGCATGAGGGCTTCTTGAGTCTGATCGAGCTCATTCTCGATGGTCTGGATCTTCTTCTGGAGAGCACGAGCCTCTTCCTCAGCCTAAGGAGATATCATACATCCATGTAATCCATTGCATATCGTTTGACAAGTAATGTAATCTCATTTTTTAATGCGACGACGATTTGAACTCGATATTTTGAAAATGGGGACAGTTTGAAATATTTACGACTTTTACATCACACTCTCGCGAGACGTTACTTGGACGTCTGCCAGTTCTATATCGGAATTTTTATTACGACAGATTGCTCATATACTTAGATCAACATTCTGACGCATCGACTAAGGCTAGACGGTTTTTTAAAAGGTCTTCTGCGGTCGAATTTTGAAAAATCACCTTCTCAGCACGCGCGTTGGCGTCGCGAGCCTGCTGTTCGCAGAGCAACGCGCGGTCCATCGCATTGTCCTTCTCCAGCTTCATTCCCTGCATCTTCTTCTTGATCGCGTCCATGGTGGCGGCTTTCTTCCTTCAACTCGTTAACAAAAAAGAGATCTGAAACAGAAAGTCGATCCCCGTCCGATTAGCACGTGTCTACAAAGGGAAAAAAGGCCTGACGTCTATCGCGATACGGCTGTGACGAGTAATCATCGTGCTCTCGATAAAAACGAGTGTGCGCTCGCAATCGAGTGAGCTTAAGTGGCAATTCCAGCATTTACAACAGAAAGTCACGAGAACTGTAACACCCGCTACAGGCAGAGCCGTAGGGCTTCCCATTTAGCCGAGGGAAATCTCGGCGACGCCTTCGCGTACGCGCGCGCGCGCCCATCCAATAATCCCCGTTACCGTCCGTTCAACTTGTCGGGAAATGGGAATTTCGAATTTCCACCCTCGCCGCGGGAAAATGATAAATCGGCCGAGTTTCGGGTGGTGTTGCCGACGCGCCGGGGGGGCATGCATCGATGTATAATTAGCGTGCGGCCGGATATCCTATTTATAGTGGCCAGGTTCTTGCTCAAGAAGGCCCGGGCACTTGTCCTCTCGCTCTCTCGCGCCCGACGCGCGTCGGGAGTCGTCGCGGCGCACGGCGAAGTCAAACGCGAAGGAAGCCCGCTCTCGGCTCGGCTCTCCCCGCATCTTTCTTCCTTCGTCCCGCTGTGACGTCAGTGATTCAGGTATGCGATCTCTTCCAGCGGGCGAAAGGAAGAGAGCAATAAGAATGCACCGCGACTGCAGCCGCATTTTATGCGCCCGTTCCTACCAGCCGGCCTCTACCGGCCCCGCAATCACCAGGACTAACAAGGACGAGCCGAGCTCTCTTCCACTCCAAGGAGAAAAGGGGCTCGTCTCCTCGAATAGCTCAGCAATGCGTGGCGATATTCAATAGGTAAAATGAAGATTTCGTATTTTCAACTGTCGGGCGATCGGACTATGGAATTCGGTGGCCGAGAAAGGACTCGCGGGATCCTTGGACTACGCCACTGCACTGCCGGTGATCTGGTATCTCTGCAGCGCAGCGGCATGCACTCGAGAGCGAATGTGCACGATTCCAAGCCTCCCGGTAATCAGAGATGCCGGGTAAGCAAGGAACGAAAGGAAAACTGGGCGGCGAGCGCTCCTTCGGAGAAATCGAAATTGCAGATACCTCCTTCCGGAGAACTACGATATCCGGTAGCAGGGACTACCCTTGACACTCAAAGTCCTGTCAGTTTCTTCGACGATACTGTTTTATCCAAAACTCCCGAGGAAATGGTCGAATCGGCGGTAGCAGTGCTAAGAGAATCGACAAGTATTGGGGAACTGCTGACCAGGAGAAAAAGTTGCTACGTCGGCGATCGGCCTCTTCCAATTAAGGTCACGATCGGGAGGGATGCCGGCGGAGAAGAATATCGGGAGTTCGCGCGGTTGCACCGTCAAAATAGAGTTAGATAAAAAATAAGCGGAGGCGTTGCCTTCGGGATCCCCTCGCCTCCCTCGGCGCGGCTCTCTATCGCACAGGGGAGGGTTATTTTTACCCGGGAGGAACTGGGAGAGGGTGGCGGGAATCGCAGCCGAACCTTTTCGGGTTAGGCGGCGCGATCGAGCCTCGCAACAGCACTCGTGGGGTATCCTGTTACGCCGCGGAGAAAAATCATTTCACTATCTAATAGATACCGGAAATATGACGGGCACTTGTACTGCGCCGCTATCTGTCGCACCGGTGCCGATCCAGCCCGGCGAGATCGATTGCAATTTCTTCTTGGGAGTAAAATCGAGGGAGAACGAAGCCCGTGCGGTATTCGCGGGGACCCGTTTGCGAGGATGATTCGCCCTTTCGGGGAACAAGCGATACGACTAGAATGTGTAATCGATCCGCAGAGGTTCTCGCTCTTACTGCCGAATATTTTTAGACTTTCCGCTTGTTTAGAGAGGTGTGCCGGGCAATCGAGGCCTTCAGATAGTGCGGTACCCGATCTTACAACCTACGTCTCTTCTTCCACGGAGCCACGATTTAAATGCAGTTCAGGTTTCACGTATTCTCGGTTATTAGTGGCTCTAGAAGTCCGCCTGGTTCCATGCCCTCTCGCAATACCCTCGAGATCAGAGAGCAAGTGAGATCGAAATTCAACCGGTATTAATATGAACAATTTGCTCAGAGTTACGCACGAATAACAATTATTTTACTCAGTTTCTCCTGGTACTGCTATCGGCGACGAGTCGATGAGGGATTATCGCGCTTTTTGCCACGGTTTGACTTCGTCCTGTCTAAGTACCCGATAAGCCTTCAACAAAAACAGGCTCCGTTGGAAATACTACAAATACGACTGTCTACTGTCTGCGATGGTGGCTACTTTCAGAGCTATTGGAAATGAGAAATGGATGATCCAAGCTAGATTTGGCTAAAAACCCTCGCGATTGGCCGTAATCCCGGAATGCTGAGCCCCTGAGGAATTTAGCACTGTTCTATCCTTGAGAAGCACGTCGTCACGTCACTCCCGTACGTTTTCACTGCAAGGGAAGTCCTCGGCGCGCGTGGAGCAGGGTTCTCGCCTCGCCGGGAATATCGCGCGGCGCGTTTCTAGCTCTCTCTCGGGGAAAACGAGTATGTGCACATGGTGTGGCTGCTACTCACGCGCAAGTACTCAGGTTCGTTCGTGGTCCGGGGTTGCGTCTGACTCGCAGGCAAAGTCACGACTGGCCGAGCTGCTGTGCCTCGAGAACAACACCGACGGTCTACGGCTCCCACCTTCTTCTTCACGTAGAGCGGCCGAGTGCTCCTTCGTGCTCGTAAAAGACGACACGGCCACGCTGGCCAGGAGGATACACACAGGCGCACGGCTGTTCCTCGCGTTTCGTGTAAGTGTGTCCCTACCGGGCCGAGAGAGGGAGAGTGACGAGCCGCGGGGCCTGCCGAGCGAGAGAGCGCGAGGAACGTGTTCATTCGGAGGCCCCAGTGTCGTGCCTCCTTAGTACGGGCCTGTGAAAACGTACACCGCCGCGGAATTTATCTTTAGAATCGGCAGCATTCGCTCCCGCTCCTTCTAGCTATTTCGACCGAGATCAACTGGGCTAGGACGCGCGCAGATATCCAAGGGAAATCGGCCGCATCGTCCACTTTGCGCCCGGAAAAAAGGCTCACTTCCCTGCCGTCTGTGTGTCGACTCTCACTCTGCCTGAATGTCAGGCAAAGTCAAAGTCACTCGCTTCTTATCGACGAGTCCTACTTCTTATGCTATTCTTCCGAAATTGGACTTGCCTTCGCTTAGCAGCAGTCCCGGGATCACATGGAAGGAATCGCTGGACGGTGTGGCTGGCTGCGAGGGTCCAGATCTACTTACTTCTGAGCACGTCTCTAGGCGATGATCCTTGGAAGGCCGTCCGATATCCGCCGATATCCCGGCGTGTTTACGTACTGAGTCACGCGGCAGTTGCTTGTTAAAAGTTGTACAGGGTCAATATCAAAAACAGACTCTATAAACGGAGCGAAAGGGCGCGGTGTGCGAGAGAGTGTGTGTGTGCGTGCGCTCGGCCAAAAACAGTGCTTTCGCTTTCAGCGAGAAAGTCCTAGGTATCGGGCAGCGGTAATTTTGGCATTGGGGTCAACGTATAGGCACCGCACCTCCTCACTCGATCTCCTTGAGTCAACTCGTGTCATGGTCAATTCGCAATGAGTCGCGCAACGCTTTTAGCCGCCTCCCCTCGCGGTTGCGTAATTATTTTGGAGAATTATTCTCGTCCGATAAGCCGATCACTTTCCGCGCCCAGTCGGCAGAAAGTGTATATAACGCGCGCATTCCTGGAAGATTCCCCGAAATGAGTGCGCGCCCGAGCGCCCGAGCAATGAGTCGTTCGCGGTATGTCGAGATAAGATAATTAATTGGTCTCAGGAAATCCTCTCGGCGGAGTTATCAAATTTTCGCGTTTCTCGCACTGGAGATCCTTTGCGTAAGCGCGCTCGTTACATCTCACACAGTCATCGGTCCGGTTCACTACTATATAAGGAAAAAGTAGGTAAGGGTCCCTGCGCAGCCTTGACTCATATACGGGCTCTTTGAGTGGCCGATCGTGTGTGCGCCTCCGTCGCCGCGCTTTTTCAATATCGATCGTCTTCCCGAATCAATCAGTCCTCCTCGTTAGTTGCTCCGAATCGGATAAACAAGACAAACGGTACGGTTTCGAGTGTACTTGAATGTCTTAGCGCAATCTGTACTGGCTCTAGTAAAAATTGACCGGAGAAAGTAACGTCGAGTAATTGGGAATAAGTGAGGAGGTTGGTGATTTTGCGAAACACATTATTACCCGATTGCAAGATTATTATGCCGATGCGTTAACGTCCTTAGCGCTTACCTTATGCAGGATATATCACGTCGTCGAGGTCAGGACACCGTCTGTCCTAATTCGCCTTCGGCTCGAGTCTTTATAAGTAAGTTTGACTCACCTCCTCCTCGTTAGACGCCACCTCGTCACCCGCGGACTCCAATTTCCCGGCTGGCGTTCAAAGCGCGTGCAATCATTTGCAATTAGACGTCTAATTGCTCGATTAATTAGACACAGGAGCGAGAGTGATTGCCAAAATCGGTGGCGAATCGAACAGACTGAGGATCCTTCGTATCGAACTTTGATTATTGACTATCAATGCTACGAACAAGTATAATAACCAAGAATCAACCAAAAGGTCGTGAAATCATTAAGAAACAAATATAACGAGCACGTCTACCACTCACCTTACAAACAAACAACCTGCAAGAAGATGGAAGGAAATGACGGGATTGAAGAGACTCCAGCTTGATTTGGGGAACATTTGGTCCCCACTAGACTTTATTGTTACAACAATGATCGCGAGGATGCTAGCAGCCTCGCAGTGGAGCGGGATCTTCGCAACGGGCACGATCTAAAGTGCAGCCTCCTTCGATCCGGGAAGCCCTGTGCGCCAGCTCACCCTCCCCTTTCTTCTTATAAATAAATAAAGACGCAACAATAATTTATCTCCTTTCCTCTTTCTCTGACAATGTCTGTTGTGCCGGTGATCGCCTGAGACTCTTTTCCTCCAATTTATTTCTCGAGTCTCCCAGTGGCTAACAGGAGGAAGTGTGCGGGAATGGATATACTGATCGTATGGTACATCGATGGCTAGCCCAGAGAGCCTGACACTTGGTTTCCCTCTACATATTCCTATGTATAAACATGCGCGCCGATCCTCCGGGTCATTCCTCCTATATTTGTCCTCTGAGAAATTGTATACCTATGCGTATGTACACACACCGACGCCGAGAAACGAGTCCTGTTCTCTCTCTCACTCACTCTCACTCTCTCGCTCCAACTCATTCTCTCTCTCTCTCTCTCTTTCTCTCTATCTCCTTTCGAGGAACGTCGCGCGTGACTCACTTGAATTCCACGGCTTCAAGTGCACCGAGTCCTCCCTGATGATTATTGCGTAATAATAGTAGTAATATCAATGATCCTGCCCCGAGCTCTTTAACCCTTCCGAGCACGAGATTATGCATTGTTGGCGTACCAGGTATTATGAATAAATTGCTGCTGGTACGGATTTTTCAGCGGCAGGACGATGGCTTTAGAAGGATTAAAGAGTCGTTTCTAGGAAGTCCTGACGACGGCCTCCACACCCAAGTCTAGGACGAGAATCTAATCCATTGCGGCACAATTAAAATAAATCCTTGCTATCGTTAAAGCTACCGAGTCGAGCTTCAAAGTCCAATAAAAGCAGAGGAATTTTGAAAGATCGTTCTCCCGGTCATTCGTCGTCGTGACTCGTATCTCTCATCGCTCTTGATCTATCCGGAAAATGATTCTGGTGATTGCGACCTGTCCTTTTCAGTTTCGTCCTGATGCTCTTGCTAATACTGCACGACTGAGAATATCTCTCCGAACAAGAGGAAGGAAACGAAACTAGTTTAGTCGACAGGCAGAGGAAAGAGTATACGATGTCATCCGTCGTCCAAGTCAGTGGCCAATGATTCACGCGAAATTGTACTATCAATCACCAATCGCTGCTGACTCTGTCTCACGCGGCTCGATATGTCTAGCGCTCCGATAAGCTACTCTTGAGATTCTATGATATGTCTCGGCATGTGATGAATCGTGGAAACGCAATTATCCAATGATCAATCAAACCACCGGCTTAAATACTCTAAAGTCATGATACCATCGCAGTAGGCACGAGGAATAATGAGAAATAAATAGCGCAACGAAAATCCTAGAGACACAATTAATGGAGGCAGACTCGCAGTCATCTTTGCTCGGAATTTCCAGTGCAGAAATTCGGAGAAAACAGTTTCGCCCTGCGAGGGGCTCCTTTAGTCTCGATTGCTTAAGGACTAAATGATGCTCCGAGAGTATCAAGAGTAACACATGTTATTACACGAGATAGCTCTAAATGCACAGAGGTATACTTGCTAGGAGAAAGGATTTTTGCAATACTTTCGGAGCATCGGTGAGACATATGCTTTAAACACGCTGCCTTACTGTTACAGGACTTACATTAACATCCTACAGCATTCTCTCTCATCGAATCCAAAGTTTGCTAAATGCGCCGGATAGTCATTTCCGCCTTCACACACACCTAATTCTCCATCTCTTCCACTCTAGCTCTCTTATTACTCTCATTACATCTCTATTTCTCTCTGTCTCACACACTCTCTCGCAAGTATTCGCTAATTAACACACCTACCCTTGACTCGCTTGCCTACAGGTGGGTCTGAAAGGGTGCAAATAAAGAAAAAGCAGGATGAGCATCTCTCGGTAAAAACAAAAGTAAAAATAAAGTGCGCCGAGGGTGGGGGGTTGGGGGACAGAACTTAAGATTAACCAGCAAGTGCTTTCCTGGCCCAGCAACATACGCCACCGGATAGAGCCAATTACAGCGAGCAGTATTTACAAGACACGTGTAATTAATGGGGGGGAAAAAAAGAATCAAAGAGAACTCCGGGGAGCCTCCGTGTGGAACGGGTGCGCATTCCGAATCGTTAGTCAGAAAGAAGAGACCTCACGCACTGGCAACAGCCATCGTATAATAATAACTGTTTTATTTAAATGATAGTCAATAATAATCATCATCGTCGTCGTGTGATGGTAATAATGTTAATGGTAATTATAATGGTAGTAATAAGGATCGTTTAAACCGCATATACTGCACAGGTGTGTATTGCCGAACATCTTTCTCCTTTTCACTCTCAATCTCTTAATCTTTCTTAATCTTTCTCACTCTCTCTCACTCTCTCTCTCTGGCGCGCTCGGACATATGTATGCGTGTATATATTTATATATAGCTGTGACAATTTGTAACAGCACAATTGGAACAATTCGCACGCAGAATTCCGGCTGTTGTCCCGCGAGATTGACGAGGCCGAAGCAACTGGCGCGAGCGTGGCACCTGTGGTTTTCCTAACGATTGGAAGAGCGAGCCAACACCCACGAGAAACGACCGAAATAGACGTGGAATACTTTGTTTTCTCTAATATCGATACTACCGGACACCAATCTCCGGTGCTTCTGCCTCGTCGGCCTCCGTTCCACTTTGTCCTCGCTTTTAGCGAGAGCGTTTAAGGAGTGAAAATCGTTGGGCATCCGGCGGAAGTCGAATAGCTCGGGGAGTCTCGCGGTTCAAGGGAGCCGAGAATCGAAATACTGATTGAAAGAGTCGATCGAGTCGATTGGGGATAGACGTGTACTCGCGCGGAAAGAGGTATAACTCAGGGGTCACATAGAAAAATATTGCTTTCGTCAGGTGAAGCCTGGCTGCCGGCAAAACGAGGAGAAGAAGAGGACGCGTCGCGCGGTAGATAAACAGCGAGACGTAAACTGGTGAAGAAACCGTCGCGAAAGAAATGTATTTACACCTTCTTCTATACCACTACTACAAGTTCCGTCGTCCAAGTAAAACTGTTCTGTACAGAATAGAAATAGCTAGAGAAATTAAAATAATCACCACGGAGGTACCAAGGAAATGGAACACGTGTATGATACGTCCTGTCAGGTTCGCGGGCACGTGTCAACCAAGAGAATACGAAAGCCAAACCGATTTTCGTCCACCCCGGGAGTACACGATCTCCAGGATTTCTAAGCCTCGCGCGATGGGCTTCGATATTGGCGAATGAAGTAAAGGATGCTGCGATCTCGTATTGCTTCGAGTCTCGTGAGCTAAGGTCCGCAGTGCACGAGGCACAAGACACCGATCTTACCTTAAGGGTACGTACGAGCTAATTAAGTAGATCACGAATTCCCAGAATAATCGCGGGGGGTCGTGTGGCTGGGAGCGTCGGTGGCCGAGACGAAGGGTTCGAGGGTGTGGGGATGGAGAGAAGACGAAGCGAGAAAATCGTGGGGGGCGGGGGGTTTAGCAGCGATTCTTCAGGGTTCCCGACGCCGGCCGTTCAGGGCCCTTTGCATCCTCCTCATGATCGCCACGTGGCTCGTGCTGGCTTTGGTTCGCACCTGCCGATAGACCGAGAGGGTTGCGCTCTCCTCCACGAGCTCCCGAGCGTTGCTGCTCGTGTGTCTCTGAATAATGCCGGCAAGCAGAGAAAGACGAGGTCATTGGGACGCTCCGGCTCCTCCTCAGGGTTCACACTCCTCTTACCGCACGACAGTGCATCGCCCTTGCAGAGACTGGCGACGAGAGGACAGACAACAGGAGGTGCTAGAAAGCTCTCTGTTTCTCGCCCGATCTTTAACCCTCTGCTCGCACCCTGCTCGCTCAGCACGTGACTGGCGGAAATCTCGCTGGACCAAGGACGCTTCGAAGGCCATTGATTGCAAACGCGAGCGAGAACGGAACGCGCGAGCGGAACTGATCAGTCACGGGTCGACCAGTTCTCTGGATGGAGCTTGTCTCAGGCAGAAGGTTAATGCTCGTCCGACATGAGTGCGGTGTCTGTCCAAGCACACACGGAACACAGAAAACACAATGAGATATCGAAGACACGGGGATTTCAGTGTTACGGGGCGGGGTGAACACGGCAAGCTTCCACGAAAATCCCGGACATGGCAGGTAAGTTAATAACTGCGGCGGGCACTCGCATGCTGGCTCGACAGCTCGAGGAAGATCATCGACGAGAGTGGCGCCAACTTATAATACGCCGATATCAAATCAGAACTATCATTATAACGACCGGAATGGAATGGAATTTATTGTCCAACGTTCCCCGAAAGTGGCAAATCACCGACACTACCACGAGATTCAACCATCCAAGCATAAATATAAATTTGTACTGACGCATTCGGCTGGTCAATAATTACACTTGTCCACACGGGAATAATCAACGATTCGTCCCAAGTTTCAATGGACCAATTGTAATTGTAACATTTCTCGAAGAACATGGATTAATACGAGAGAAAACAAAATATAAAATAAAAATTACGCTCGAGAGATGGGGAGAAAAACAAATCGATTCCACGAGTAAAGAGGGCCGAGGTGAACGCGCGACACCGGCTCCGATACGTGGAAGGTTCGTAAATCTCGAAGGAGAAGAAACGCGGCTCAATCATCGAGTGCGACTAGACTTTACTGCCAGTCCTAATCGCACCGGGGTGCAGCGAAAGTTCTATCATGCAAAATCGAGCCTCCAATAATCATTTTGAGCTCAAGAAAATCTAAGTACGCAGTCTCCCCGAATACCATTCTGAACACGAAAGCTCTAGGCGGAATTACATTTACTAAAAGGAACACCCAAGCATTGAACACCTAAAACATTTTCTGAGCCTCGGGCGGATTCCCTTTTAAAATGATTATTCTACATGCGCATGGATTGGACTTGCAGTGCACCCCAGTGCTCGCAAATATAGACTGTTCAAAAGCGTTTTAGAATGACAATATTTATATATATATAATATATATGTGTTTAGTTGAACAACATTTTGGCCTTTCAAAACGTTCGCGATAACTCTCACGCCTATTAAGTTAGCAACGCGGTTTACATATTTCCTTTGCTCTGCGACTACTTTAATTACTGGATTTTTTTCCCTCGTTTATATAATATATACATATACAATTCTTTCCTTTCTATCGGCCTACATTTATACGTATGTATATCCTGCTCCTCCCAACATCATCATACATACACGGCACTAACGGAATACGCCTCTCCTGCTTCCACGCTCGTCTCGTCACTCCAAGATCGCGTATGATACAGCGCTCAATTTGTTATTTATAATTATGTATAGGCTCCTGTGAGTGTGTGTGTGTGTGTGTGTGCAAGTGTCGATGGTTGTTGGTGTGGCTGTGTATATGCAAGTAGGTACAGTACAGAGACAGACAGAACGTGAGACACATATAGGTACATGTACATGACACTAGCTACAACAATATCGTAGTAAAAAGGGATCGAGGGCCCTAGTCGAGTCTCAATAGTATATTTACATCTATCTTGCCGCCGTGAGCTCCTCTCTCGAACGCCTACTTTCCCTTCGATCTTTCGTTCGACGTCGATATCTCTCTCTAATCTCTGGCCGCTCGTCTTCGGAATAATCGCGACAATAGTCGATCGCTGTTACTTGCGACGAGAGGTAAACGCGTCGATAAGCCGAGCTGCTCTCCACTCTCGCTCTTACCTCGAACGCGACACTACTTTAACATCTGAAATACCGCGGAATATACTTTATACTCGACTCGAACGAGGGAGAGAGGGCTTGAAAGGCGACGGATAAGACGATCTCGATTCCGGGGCAACAACAAATAACGCACTAGTGCGTTCGAGAAATCCTGCCGTCGACGGTATCAGGCACACGAGGAGAGAAACGCGCCGGCGTTATGGAAATCGGGCGATTTCAAGCATCGAGAGAAAACTTAGTTTGCCGGAGCGCGATGAATCGGCCGCGAAGTTGACGCGTCGATTTCCAAGGAAGATCGAGCGGTTCCGCGCGCGCGCGCGTGCTCCACGCCGGGCTTTATCAGGTTCCTTTGGACGTCAGGCGTTTAACAGTGTTGGCTGGCATGTACGCCGGCCGGTATTGCTAGGAGAGCTCGAGGAAACTCGGTTGCGCTTAGCAGTTTTCACTCGCTTATCGCGATATGTAGTTGAACAAATACTGTCGTTAAGCAGACGAGGGCTCGCTGCGTCGGCGCAAATCAAGGCGGATGTCTCGTTGTGCTAAAGGGAAGCCGAGAGAATGGCACGTAAGGCTCTCTTAAGTACGTGGCTGGAAAGGAGCTCGAGGGCGACGAATCGTGAGTGGATCGCCGATCGATCCTCGATCGAGTTGTCCGATCTGGCTGGATTCGCGGCTCGCAAGTTACTCTCGGCTAAGTGTGTGATAGGTCTCGTTGGCCGATCCCTTAGTCGAAGGTTCGTCGCTACGACGGCGCAGCCATCCAAACGGCACGTCGCACACGGACTGACGGATGCTTAGACGAGGACGAGCCGTGCACTCACTCGCGCTGCAGTAACTCCTGATTTGAGGAAATAGAGAAAGCTTGAGGACTTGGTTTGCCTCTCTCGGGCGGAGCGTTCCAAAGCAGAGCGCTCTCTCGGACTCGTCCCTACTGCCGCGGCATCTTTCCCATCCCGATCCATTACACAGAAGCTTCCCAATTCTGCTGCCGGTCCCAATTACCGATTTTCCATTGCCAAATGTCGATTCCGCTCGAAAGGGGGTCTTTCAAGAATTCCCGAGCGTTCGAATTACGATTAAAGTCGAATGTCGAACTGCGTTACTCACTGCGGACGCGGCACTTTTCCCCACGCGTCTGACGCAAGTCATCGGCGACGCATCGCGCGTTTGTTTATATCCTCGGAAATGCCGTCGAGAAGTATAACGCTGACGCGAGTGGCCCCTGGGCCGCGGGCAGAATCGTCGCCACGAGAGAAAAAGACATGCATAGAGTGTACGATTCATTCCGGCCCAGTAAAATGCTTGCACAAGTAAGTCCTTTATGAGATCGAGCCTTTCAGAGACTCGTGATGCCTAAGTCTAGCTGTCATGCATACTCGAGATGTCATGTTCAACGGACGTCATACACTAGATAGACTTGTATACTGTTAAGGTGAATGTATATCTCAGACCAAGATGCTCTAAGCGAGAATAGAGAAGAGAAAAATTGTTCCTCGACCCTTAAGGATAACGGACAACTCTCACATTAAACTGGCGACTTGCAAGCTCATCCCATTAAAACTCACTCGAGAAAGTTACTCTGCTCTTGGACGGTTCGATCCATTAAGGGTCAAGTGTGTTTCATGCAGATTCTCTATGTCATTAGCCGGGAAAAGTCTGGCACACAATGCAGCACCGTCTAAACGAGTCTAAGACTCTGCGAAGAAGAGGATAGCCGAGTGTTGCAGCTTTGGAACGCTCCGTTCGCCGGTGATTCGGCGCTCCAGAGTGGGCTGCGCAGAGTATGCTCTGCGAGATCGAGAACTCCCATCGACTGGGCAAATCGGACTCAGGGCGGCAGGGTTGGTGGGGTGGGGGGCGTGTGCTCACAGATCACCGATATTATTGAGGGGTGTTATTGAGCGAGAACATAGCCACCCGCCGTGACGACGAGTGACTACGTCTTGGGGGTTGATTAGTTACACAAAAAACCCTCGGCCACTCGGGGAAACATAGAAGTGCATCGATCGGCCGCAAATCACTCGCCAGATCATCTAAATTATCTCTGGATGAACAGAGATAACACTCGAGAAGTATTGATTTCTCGAATCGAATGAATAGTGAGTGGTGATCTGGTGATGTGACCGATCGGCCTGCACAGAGATTAGCAACTCACCATCTCGGTAGTAAGACTGGCCAAGGCCTCCTCGACAGTGGCTGCGATCCTCCCTCCGTCGTCGTGACGTAGATTGCCTCTCATCGGCGTGGTCGGGCAACCTAGAATTATCCGGAAAACGTACACAGTGCGGGAAAGCTGGGAAATCACATCTCCTCGGCGCTCGGCCCCCATTAGATGCGGATGCAAGTATGCCTAGCTCTTTCCTACGTGTCATAGAGTCCGCCGCAGCGATCTAGCTAGTTAAATGGGGAGGTGAAAGAAGCTTCATACCGAAATCGCAGGCTACGAGATCTCTTTGCCAAGTCACACTAACAATATAACAAGGAAAGTAGCATGGCAAGTGTCTAAGGGATTGAGGGACCGCACGAGTGTCTTTGTGTGTGTGTGTGTGTGTTTCACGATGCATCGGTTTAATTGGAGATACAGTATCGTGCACCCTACGAGTTCGTCGTGTCGTGGCGGAGTAAAGCGTGTGTAAGAAGTAAAGGGTAGAAGCTAGTGAGAATTGTGCGAGTAGCACTGAAAAAATAAGATTTAGAGAAGAGAGAAAATAGAGAAAGAGAGAGAGAGAGTAAAGATCGAAACTTATCTCGAGGGCCGTCGGTCCAGAGCGACAGTCGAGGCTCACGAAAGAAATCAGTGTCTGTACAGCTAAAGGGTTCATCGAGAGACAATAATCAGAGAGATAGAGAGTGAGGCTTCGTGGTCAGGTTCGTTTTTTCGCAATTTCTGCTTTATTGTCGCTCTCATTGCCGCACGAAACGGTATCAGACGTCTTGACAAGGTCGCTCTCTTGTGATTCAGACTAGACAGGGCTACGAATCGCGAACACTGTGTCGCTTGTACTCTTTTTTTGCTCGGAGTTCGTTGGTAAGAACAATTAGTGGAGACTTAGCTACTAGGCGTCGAAGCCACGAAAGTGCCCGTCGCTGTTCTCTTCCTTCTCTTGAGAAGCTATTTGTTATTGAATGGATCGGCAAAGATGTCTACCTCGAATCTTGGAACGGGAGGAGAGCGACAGGCACTTTCGAGTGTATATCGGGTCAAATATGTTCAGTGTCCCTTTACTCTGGTATGCTCGGGAGGGAGTTTTAGTAGCGTCTCACCGCAACTCGTACGGACGAGTACCTTGAAATATAATCTATAACACATACACAACGAGATTAGAAGTAGAGCCACTACACGCGTCTTGGTACGTTAGGTGAGAAAGTGCTAGGAGACCAAAGTGCCTCGCTTCCTACTAGGATGTCACCTGCGTGGGTTTCTCTCAAGCTACAGTTTGTATGTATACACAAGCGTCCTACGAATGCTCGACAAAACAAATGCGGCGTGTTATCCCTCCTAGAATAGACCTCCTGTACATTTTTCTCTCTCTACCGCTGCGCCAAGCCAGCATCATTATCCAAGGCGACTATCAAGAGTCTCCAGAGTTTTGTTCCCGTGAAAAGAGATAATTGACATGTAATGCCCGTGTAATTGGACCTCAGTGTTCGCTTCTAGGCGATCTACTACAATGTACTCGGTAATTACTAACATTACGTTGAATCATGGCACATTGATCAGACTTCTGTTTCCCATACTAACCCTGTTTGATAAGATCTCCGAGGAAGACTATCGCAATCGTATTGCGCGATCTTGCAATCAGTGATAACAGGCCGACAGTGACTCTATGCTGTTTTGCCATCGGCAAGTATCAGCGGAGACAGTTCAAGACTTGTAATAGATAGCGAGCGCGTAGAGCAACTTACCGGCATCGCCGCTACTCGAGCTCTCCGTGAACGAGGGTGTCCCTTCGGTCCAGGTGGGTGTGGAGCCCTCGGCACTGCCGGCCGGCGGTGTCCACGTTTGGCAACCACCTCCCCGACCACTGCTACCGCTCTCCACACTCAAGGATGATTTCGTTTCCCTACCACCACTGCCGCTCCCACTGCCACTGCTCTCCAGGTGTACGTCAGATATGCTGCATAACAAATTTCCATCATGAATTTGTATTCCATAATAAATTATAGCAAATTAAGAAAAGGTAATGAAATGAAGTGGCTTATTCTTACCTCACAGCATCGTGATAAGTCTTGCTGAGGGTGACATGGTGAACGACCTTGTTGTGCTTCGACTGGGCGCTGCTGAGGCTGCTCGTCAAGATCATCCCAGGGCCATGATGGAGATGACCGCCGGAAGCCAGGGTTTGGTCGTTCGAGCGCACTGCATCGTCAAAGGGCGGGGGCGGGGTGGAACAGGTGGAAGGAAGGGTGCCACCTACACAAAAGCGCACTACTGTTAGCCCTAGTGAACATCTTGTGCTTGCTTCCTCATTGGCCTCGCTAGGGGACGGCACTCTCTTGGCGGGGGGTTGGCAAAGTATCCAAATTCGGGAAAAAATACAAGTCTTTCCACTCGAGAAACATACACTGGTTCTCATTGGAAAGTACTAGTTGATACTCGACAGAAATTTGCAAGATCTCTTTAGCGTAAAATTGCACAAAATGCGTCTAAGTTTCAGGAAGAGAGTGGGGTTATTTTCCCCGAGGGGGTTGCTTTGTAGTTGGGGACTAGCGATTTTAGTAGCACAGGGTATACAACACTAGAAAAACATTTCTAGTCTTTGCTACGTAGAACTCTAACAATTCCATTCGCCAAATTCCACTTTGTGCAAAGTACATATCAGCACACAGTGACGTTTCTACGGTAGAGCTCATTGTCAGCAAGCAACGTTACCTGGCGGTGTCGAGCTAGCGGAGACACTAAAAGCTCTATCGGTAATCTACGAAAGCCAGACTAGTTTCGCTAAAGTCACACGAGCTACTTGCTTACTCACAGAGCCACACAGAAAGCCAACTATTAGCGGGATGTAGATACGTATATGTCAGAAGGCGAGTAACGAGAGTCTTACACACCAAAGATCTTGCACCGTCAAGGAGCGCGCGTGAACGTCCCTTTTGTGTCTTACAGTGGCGTACAGCGAGCACACGCCGTACAAACACCCACGGAAAAATGTATCTCCTTCTCGGCAAAATCACACACGATGCTTCTTGAAAGAAGGCACGGAACTCTCGGAAAGATAGACGCAACCGTTCGATTACACAAGACAAGTTTCAAAAGCGACATACGAAGGATAAAAAGATTTTGACAAGTGTTACGTCTATGCTCTCCAGCGTTACCCCGACTTGTACCCGCTAAACATGCAGAAAGACAGGTCTAATTAAGAGACAGAGCGTTATTACGTCATCAACTAATCACTACGTCATAAAACTGTCGTGTGGATACCTCGACGACGTCATAGTATCGACGCTGTGCCTGCATCCGGCTTTTTCTACAGCGCGCCGAGACTCACTATAGTATACGATATTCTTCTCTTGCACATAGACAATCACAAGACACAACATCCTCTAATACCTCACGACGATCAAAATGCTCTCCTTGCTATCGGGATTATTCATACGTGAAAGTGTGTGAACGAAATGAATGAGAGAGGTATGCCGGAAAGAATAGTGAAGAGTGCTCGATAGCCATGCATCTCGGAAAGACGTCCTATCAGGGTTCCTCTTCTTCTCTATCATCCACCCTTTACTGTATACTTGATTAAACTACGTGTCTGCAGTATTATCGTAGACTAGTGCTCGCACTACTGCGCGTCTAGGCCTGGAGTTAGTCCGAGGTCTAATTATTCTTTCGGCGAGGGTCTCCTTTGTGGCTGTGTAGAAAAGACCTGTTGGGCCTGGGGAGGTTCGGGCTTCTCTCTATCAGAGTTGCTGGCAGTGACTTTGAGGACTCGTATCTCTCGGTAGTCGGAACTTCGAGGTATGGTCTCGGCGGGGCCATTGATTTTGGAGTTCGAGATATTGGAGTTCGGGACATTGGAGTTGGTGTAATTCTCAGAAATTCCTTTGATTCCCCGAGGTCCCTTCTCTGATGTATAACGAGCTCGTTGTTTTGCGAACGGGTATCTATATGATGTCCGCGGGGGTTTGGAGTTAGAGTAGCTCTGGTCTCTCGGAAGATCTCGACCTTATTGGACACGATGGACCTGTCACTGAGATCGGCTAATTCAGGGTCCTCAGCAGTCCAGACTCTCTCTTCAACCTTAATCATGCTACTCCTTGGCTTTGCATTGTCTGCCTCTAATTTAGGAATTGTTTCATTGCTTCTGTTTTTTCTTGTCTCCCGCTCGTCGACTCTTGTGACGGTGAAAGTCTTCTTGCTTACTTTCCTCTGTAGCACTTTGCTCTTCTCTCGCGATTCTTGGGAGTCTGACATTTTTTTCTTTCCTATTGACTGACTACTGGTAGTTCTATATTCCATATTGTCGCGAGAAGTACTCGGGCCTTGATATAATTCCATCTTTCCTGCAGGGGGCTCGTTATTGGTTGGGAAATTGAATGCCTTGGGAGAAGGTTCGGGGGCGAGCTTTTTCCTCCGCTGAGCAGACTTCTCCTTTATCTTTCGCAATAATCGACTCTCCCTTCTGGTTTCCGAAAACTTGGTGACATTCTCCACTGGCATCGCGGCTTCCCTACTTTCTCTCGGCTTCAGCTGGCTAGTGACAGTCGACGTCAGCTTGATTTTCTGTCTCGACTGTTTCTCCGACACTGGATTCCTCGAACTTTGTCCACGATGAGTCAAAGAGGTAATCGTATTGATAGAAACCTCCAATTCCTTCTGCTTTCGTTTCATCCTCTCATAGTACGTTTCCGAGTGTTTCTTGTCCTTCCTGGACATCCTGTAATTCATGAGATCCGGTCTGGCGCCCGGGTTAATGAAGTACGTGAATTTGGCCATGGTATCCGCGTTCGAAGGTCCCGCGCTCCTGAAGCTGTCGCGCTCCGAAGGTGTAGCGCTTATGGGTAGCTCCCTACCCCTATAGTGTCCTCGTTCAGGCCTAAAGGGGTGCGGACTAGTGCGTATGATGTAGGAGTCCTCGACCTTCTCGACGCTGACGAACTCGTCCTCCTCATCCGGGAGC
Source organism: Crossocerus cetratus (assembly GCA_963675795.1). Classification (NCBI taxonomy): domain Eukaryota; kingdom Metazoa; phylum Arthropoda; class Insecta; order Hymenoptera; family Crabronidae; genus Crossocerus; species Crossocerus cetratus. Next base: position 19,464,885 of record OY776665.1, on the reverse strand, counting down.
ATGTTGTCCCTCCAGCGGGCCCACTCGCGGAGAGTCTCCTCCTCGCGGATGATGTCTTCGTGGCTGCTCATCCTCGACTTGGCGGCCAGGCTATCGTAGCGCGGGGGTAGTAGGTAGGCGGGGGTGGTTGAGACACGGGCATGCAAGAATTCGGGCGGAGCGGCCCCGAAGGCAGACTCGGACTCTCGACTAGGGTAGTAATGAGTGGTAGCACTCGCGCTGCTAGAAGTAGCGAGAGCAGCGACGGCAGAAGTAGAAGTAGAAGAAGTGGCGGATGGTGGCGGGGGGTGGTGCGGGATGCTCGAACTCTCATGCAAGCGGTATTTCGTGATTATGGCTGCTTCGTCACCTCGGCTGGAGGACGCGGAGGAAGTGGCGGCCGAGCGGTGCCCCGTGCCCCGGGGAGGAACCGGGGGAGGAACCTTGCCCGAGGGGACGAGGTTCGGGATCGGCGGACTCGCCGACGTCCTGCCTTTCAGCACGGCCGGATAGCTCGAGGCCTTCGCTCCAGGTGTACCGGCGAGCGCATTCGTCGTCATTGGCGGCTCTTGCTGGGCCCCCTGACCCGAGGACAAGCTCAGGGGCGGCGGGGGCACGCTCCCCGCCGCGAAGTTCACCGGGGTCGAGGTCGCAATTGGGCCCGAGCTGCTCGTCATCACCGTGCTCGCCGTGCTGATCGCAATCTCCGAGGGGCTCACTGCGCGAGCGCGGCCGAACGCGGGGGTTGGTTGGTTCGTTCGTGGTGTTACACAGAGAGGCGGACAGGGACAGAGAGAAACAGAGAGAAGCCGGGTGAGACGGTGATTGATGACTGGACTGTGCAACGGTGCGGGACTCGGACTCCGGGCTACCAGGACTCACCCCGTTCTGAGGGTCTAATAGGGCTGTCAAGTGGAAGGGGTTGCGGGCATCCAAATTGGGGTGGGTTTTAACTCTACTGTGGAACTGGTTCACGGGGACAACGGTGCAGGATTATATAGGGTCAGCGTTGCACAGTCTTACGAGGTTATTACTGTAGGATGATAGTCAGGCAACGACTGATTATGATTGACTCTAACTCGTCGTGGTAGACACTAATATAGATCTCTATTACACTTTTGCGTAGACTTATTACTTTGGTATATGACTCGTCTATTGATCCATTAGAAAGGTTGTCTATTTGTGATTGTGATTTAAGATTGATAGGACTCGAAGTATATTGCTCGATGGAGTACGGGGTCAAGTAACTGATCGAATGAGACTCACCGGCTTTCGTGGGTGATGTAGCATGCTTTGTCGCACTTCCGGTTGCCGCCACCGCTAAACCACCATACAATACCATGTACCATTACCATATCACCATGAAACGTAGCGAAAGGGGACAGAGAAACTTTCCTCTGACGCTCACACACTGACAGTACTATTTTCGGAGATTCCCATTATTTACGGAATCCCTGTGGGGTTCAGGGGCCAACAGTGCAGTCTGGGAGCGTCAAACTTTGGGGTAAAGTTTCAACTACGTCTATTGCTAGTCCGGGATCTATTTGAGTGGAGGTGACACCTCCTAAAGTTTCTCTGTCCGATCTTCGCGCGCAGCGCAAACCAAAAGCCCAGCAAGGGACGTTCGACTGACAGGAAAAGACAATGGACTGGACAATACGCGACACTCATGATCAGAGAAAGCCACGTAGATCGATCTCATTGACTATCACCAATGATCTTCGCAGAGAAGAGAAAAGTCTACCGTCTATAAATCAATCAAGATGTGTACTTGGAGCAGTCGATAGACGATAACTCCGAGTCACTCGAATGCCGGAGATACCAGTGAGTCATCGACTATTCATTATATATCCGTTTACGGCGTTACGTCGACTCCGATGAACGAACAGATGATTATCAGCGCAACTACGCGGGTAAACAGCTGTGCGAGGCGCGCTGGAAGCGTCGCGTGAACTTTACCTGTTGCCGCTCAACACGTACGGATCATTCGCAGGTGGAAACTCGCGTCGACAGTCCTCGGGATCTCGGGGTACTCGAGGATTAAGGTCGTGCAGGATTGGAACGTGGTGGGTTCAAGTGGGTCTCTTGGGGTGTTCTTGGCTGGGGACTGTCGTGAACGCCTTCGAAGCGGGCAACGTGGGGATGCCGCGTCTATGTATACTGCGCCGATCGCTGTGCCTGGCTACGCACGTGAAGTTCAGCGCAAAGCCAAGAATAGAACCGTGGAGAAAAGAGTCTCTTTCGAAAAAGCTTGCCCGATTTTCGGAACCGAACCTTCTCCCCTGGGGGGATGCAACGAGTTACGGGAGTCAGCGTCGAGAATTGACGTGCACTGAATTAAGGAGGTCCTTGGGTTCCGAAAATCGACAGGATCGTCGCGTGAGACCAGGAGAAGCGCATGGAGCTCGCTTTTAACAGAGATTCATAAGGTAAAAGTTGCGAGGGTAGTCGAGGGACGGTGGAGACTTACCAGTGGAATAGAAGTCGCCGTCCAAGGGCCTCGTCGGCTTCGTGATGCTTTTCCTCTTCGACGGGGAATGTTTCAATGCTGAAACACAAAGCACAATTTGCTACAGCGACCGCTCCCCACTGGCTGACAGGAACATCGATATACTCATGGGACTCGGGAGAATTAATTGCAAGTCTTAGACTGTGCCTAGTTAGGGGTGGTAGTCAGGCAGTCAAACGATTTTACGCTAGAGAAGCTGACGTCAGTTAGGACAGGCAAGTATCAGAGCTGGAGCGCGTGAATTGAGTGTATGTCGTTTACTCGTCCGACAATCATTTCCCGATCAATCGACTGATACCGTGTAAGCGAGTTACTGCTCAATTACGAGTTACTCTACTCGAACACGAAGCCATAAAGAAAGTGTCTGCTTCGGATATCACGTGACTGTTTGCACTCTACTCGCTAGATCTAGTTTCTGCTGGTCAATGTCACTACGGTTCTACTAGGAGAGAAATGACTTCAACTCTACTGTACACGTTGGGCCCGACAATTTCGGGCCGGCCACTGTTTAATTGAGATTACGTGTCGACAGGTACAAGATACAATGACATGATAGTCAAGCTAGACAACACCGAAAGCTTCTAGAACCCTCTCGCCAGCGAGTACGCGAGGGTGTCTATGTCTTCTATGTTTAGTAGGACGTCTCTCGCTGTAAATCGTGTTTACACGCTACTCTCAAGTAATACATGCCTCAGAGTGTAATTAGTCACATACACAGAATTACGTACGTTCATGGGGACATAACTGTGTGCCGACGTCTGCGGAAAAAGAGTATTGCGGGCGGGTGGTACAGGTATAATAGTAAATATCGTTAGCGCGACCCGGCGATCATTCCTAATCGCTTGATCGTGTGTCGTCGAGTAGGGCATGCCTAGGCTAACTAGTTGCCGTACTCTATGAGGCTTCCAGACCTCTCTAGCGACGAGACTGCGCGCAGACCTAGAAAACCTTGATACTTCACTACAACTAACTCCCCTCGGAAGTTGGTGCGAGCGAAGTCTCGTCGCCGGAGACGTCAGCGTACCAATAGTGGGGTCCGATGAGTAGCCAAAAATTCGGTGGCAAAATCTGCAAAAATTCACTCTTCCTAGGTCGGAGAGAAAGATCTCCTGGTGAAAAACGATCGGATCCCCGTCGGCCGCTGCGTCCGGGGAATCCGGGGGGTGGGTGCCGCTAAGTAGGTGAATACGTGACAAGTGGGTGGCTCGGATATTGGTTCTGAAATGCTTTGGTGAGCCTAGGGCTGGTAGGGTGACCTGGTTTCTCGAGGGCGGAAGCGAGACTCTCCTCGATCAAAATGGGCGATTGCGAGTCTCGATAAAAATGGTGAATGTGTCGAGGCTAACGTGGGGTAGACGGGAAACGGGAGATAAAGAGATCGAAAAAGAGAGAGAGTAAGTGAGAGAGTAGAAAGAGAGCAAGAGAGAAAGTGAGAGGAGTAATAATGTGAAAAGTGGTACAAGGCAAGGATAATTTATCGGGCACATCGCTGCATCGACACAATGCCGGAAGCAATAAGAACACCAAGGAAAACAGCTCGAATATTAGTTCTTCCTCGCGATAGCCTTGCGCTCTCGCCAGAAACTCAGTGGAGTACTTAACTACTTTTATGGCTTTTAAGTTTGTCGCGGAGCGAGAAGAAATATGACCGAGCATCCCTGGCAAGAGCGCGAGACCATCGAAGGACATGGTAGGAGAGAAATCCATAATGCCGAGGAGGCAAGTGTACAATACCTTATATACATATTTATAAAAGTAGGATGGCAGACACAATGCAGTCCATTGAATTAACGTGGCGCGGGAGTAACCGGGGGAAGGAGCTTGATAGAATGTTTTACCATAGCAAACAGGTTCTACGAAAGGAAGCTTCCAACGTAAAATGAGGAACTTGCTACTTAGGGGGATCAATACCAAGTGGCAACTACGATTACAAACAAACTGGTGGGGTCCCGTAGGAGCACGGGCTTGAAAACCGAAGAAAAACCAGAACTCAAAAATCCAATCAGGAAAGATGCCAGCACGCAGTTTCCAAAAACCCCGGTACAATAAGGATGGTTTCACAGGGACTTATTGTACACCGAACACTCTAGTGCAAAAAGGGTCAAGCTCATGCCGGCATCGTCGAGGAAGAAAACGAATCTGCGATTGCACAAAAGTCGTACAACTGAAAAATCAGAACCCTCCAAGTGCTAGGGTGAGAAAATCTGGATCAGAAAGCAGAGTCAACAAATATAGAGAGTATAATACATCGGGGAGGCGGAGAAGGGGCGTTCAGCAGAAACGGGGGCGCATTCTCGAGAGAGATGCATACAAACAAGCAGGGGCGAACGAGATAAGATCAGACAGAATAGGAGAAAGAGAGACAACAGTACGTACAACCATACAAGACAAAGAAAAATCGGACAGGCGGGCGAACAGACAGACAGACAGACAGAGTTACCTATGTAGCTGGTGACGAGGTTACGGAATTTGCGATGATTCCCCTTAATCTCAGGCAGGTCCACTGTATTCGAGTGTTCGAGTTTTCGATCGGTAGAGGCACACAGGTTTCAGATGAGGTTTTCATTGGGGGTTGACACGGATAGAAGAGTGCACGGGACACAGAAACATCAACATTTAGCCAGCTCGTCGCAACGTTAACATATCCTTTCAATAAATTTACCGAGTCATTAAAAACATGGCGCGTGTAGCCGGTAGCTCGCTACCGGGAGAACGGAATAGCAACACAAAGGAAAGCAGGGGTACGATCTTGCTCCAGAATATATATGTATAGATATCTACGCATGTGTACGCAATCTTGTAACAAGAGATAGAGAGAAGCGATGTCAGAGTTTCACATTCCGGCCCCTAAGAACGGCATACCAACAATTCTATGCCAGGGTGTGTCTGTATAGGTGTGTGCGTGTGCGTGCCTCTGCACTCGTGTGTAGATCTCCGCTGACCCAGCGACGAGGTCATCCTGCACACTGTGTTAATTGGTCATGTAGGCAGAAAAATGAGGAGGGTTGATACTCGGTAGCAGAGCGATGACAGTGAAAGGAGAGTCAAACCAAAGAAAGTCCAGGGAGAGCAGGCTGCTTGTGATATGGCAAGGCCGATAAACACGAGAGAGGAGTTTCGCATCGCAGAGAGCAACGAAATCTCACGTCGAAACACAAACGGCAAACACATCGCACGATACACTATTAAAGAGGGACGAACGCGGGTCTTGGATGCAAGGGATCGACATAACACGATCGAAAGCTACCATGGGATGTGAGAGATGTTAGAGGAGTAGTAAGGTATCAGCGAAAGTGGTAGTCGATAGCGCACTTTGAAAAGATAGATAGAGAGAGAAAGAGAGAGAGTGAAATAGAGTTAGAGTAAGAGAAAGATTAAGGGTGATCGGTTAGAAACAATAGTGCGGGTGGGCATCATAAATGAAATGAAGTTGTAAACAGCGAAAATGTTTATTGCAAAATATATAAATATGTACATTGGTGTCCACGTTGAGCCGATAGCTGAATATTCTCACAACAAGAGGAGGGAGGACCTCGTGTTTCTTTCAGTTCTCTAGGTCCTACCGTGTGTACACCCTTCTCGTCCACGCACACTTACGCTCCTTTCGCACTGTACCTCATACACGCTCACGCCGTATGGAAGGACTAGCTTAGCTTGCCAACAACTATCCAGCCAACTTTACCGGGTCACTCGCAACACAGCACACCCCACTTCGGACGGTGAATCGCACAAAATATACCGGGTATCCATGCGAGAAACTAAGTCGCCGGCGAGACATCCGCCGGCGACTAACTGAAGAGGACGTGATATATCGTGTCGGCGGTGGGAAGGCCGCGACCGAATCGGGAATCGAGGGAAGAGCGGCATTCTGTGCGATTCGTCGAATCGTCCTTTACAAAAGCTACGGAGAAGGAGGACTCTCTCCCAGGCGAGTCTCGCCACGGTAAACTAGAAGTCTTAACTATTCACGAGCCAGCTATCCTCTACAGACTAATAGGAACACACGACGAGACGGCGACAGTCGTACAAAAGTTTGGCACGCGGGGTAATGTCGAGGAACTGGCGAGACTAAAGATCAGGACTAGACTGCTCGTTGCGCAATTAATATCGCAGTGTTAACGGAGGGCGGGATCTCCCACTCTCCGGCTGGAAAGTAGTAGCTGTCTCCTTTTCGATGGGGAGGCAATATTTCTCATTCGACTAATGCGCTTGCCTTGTGGAAACCTTACGCTCGTGATCGACCCATTTCGTGAAGTACAGAACCAGTTCTTTTTCAAAGCGCGTTTGCACTCGGCCTACTTTCGCGGCGTACACACACACACAACACACACTCCTCGCACCCGAACTCTAACGCGCCATCCACAGGGGAGACGCGCGTTTAGCCAGAGTGGAACCGTAGATTCCGATTGCGAATGTGCATATGAAATACTCAGCTATGTATGTATGTGGACACCAGTGGACTGATTATTCTTTTCGCACGTTTAATCAATTTGCCAAAAACTACAGAGCCCTCTCTCTGTTCCGGGCACGGGGGGAACGAGAGACCGAGGGGCAATAGCTTAACCGAGCAGTGGGGAGGAACTCGATCGGCAACCAATGTAAAACCAATGGTACGAAAGCAATATTATAAAACAATAGTAAAAAAATATCGTAAAAAACAGTCTGTGTATTGTGTTAGCAATTAGTTACACCAATACGAAACCCAGAGGTGACCAACTGACATCCATAAAACCCAGGATGCTTCAGTGAATACATTGTGAAGCAATGCGGCTATCCGAAAGGAAGAAATCTACGGAAAAGATGGATCAGTCATCTATCGACTTTCAATTACATGATTGTTAGACGTCAATTTTGCACTGCAAAGTCTTTGTTCGTAGGTATGAATGCGGGAGATTTACCCTCCAACACCTTAATACTGCGTTTACCACCCGCTTTTCAGATATCCGCATCACCCGCATCTCGCACTCTCAGCAGTCACTCGAGTTATATACCTTAAAACACCTATCACGAGTCATCGTTAGAATATTCTCTCTGGACGGCTAAAATTGTCTATGATAATGTGTAAATGATGTCGAGAAGTTGAGTCGCTCGTCGCCTTTTTTTTAAACACAGCACAACTTGTCAAGCAGCCGGAAATCGGACTGCAAAGGAGAGCTGTGCTCCCTTCAAGTATGGAGATTCTCTTGGTTGTGGACGAGGGGCGTGAGATTCAATGGACATTAAAATCATGGTAAAGAATCGCGTCACTATAGTTCCCATTGACGCGATCTCGGGTAATGTCCGAAATGTAAATCCTGCGGTATATTACATACGCACGAGTGTACAATAAAGATCTGTGACACAAGTGCGCGTATCTGGACGTTCGATTAGCGTTCGGTAAGGAAGCCGAAAAATATATAACTCTAGCTTACAGCTTACTGCGCGTCTATAGCGACTGGAGTAAATGGATCTTAAGTAACAAGAGACAAGTACATCGTTCTTTAAATACATATACATGTAAACGGTAACACTATGTGCGTCTGCATGTCGCGTTTAAGTACTTGTTTTGAGCGTTTCCCTGAACGCACGAAACAACTGTGCTGCAAACTAATTCTCTCTCACTTTTGCGTACACCCCCATTTTCCTGGATCGTCGTACACTCGAAAATATCTCTCACGATTATCATCGAACAGGTCAGCTTTATGCGATAGCGTTTGCGTATGGTTGAATCCCAATGCTTACGCAACCATAAACGCAAGGAAAGAATCACCGTCGCGATCGGATCCGATCGGGAGAAAAATAGTAGATGGACCACGGGTAATCTCTAACTCTACTTAAAGCCTGTATAAGAATTATTGTACTGTAACAACGCGAGCGCGCCCTCGCGTACGAGGAAGCCAAGAAAGATTGGCGAAACTTGGAATCCAGTCCGAATAGAATCTCAACCGAATGGCAATAGCTATCGACAAGATAACCAACAACCGGAGCTATCACTTAGAAATTAGGAATGTGCCTTGTTAAGTGTTAACATCGAAGTCAAGTTTGTTAGGAGAGGTTGATTGGGATGGTACTTACGTGACGGTATCTTCTTGAATACTGTCTTGCTCATGAAGTCTTGAAAACGTCGCGCGTAAAAGCCTGGCCGGTGCACTGACACAGTATCCTGTAACAGTCAATACAGGGGTTCTCTTATAGTACACTGAATGCCACAAAAGACTAGGCAAGTGCGATGATGAACGCAACTTCGTCTGAAAAGAGCTTATTTGCATCGCTGAAGCGAGTTTATACTGGATTTGTATACTTACGCCATCGTGTATCATCGACTTCCACGTATGCTCGAGTTTCTTCTTCAACCTGTAGCTTTGGAGGATGTCTATGATACCGACAAAGAGTAGGAGGCGCTCGCCCCGCGCATTCCTTGCGGGAATACCGCCGGGACTGCTGGGAAAACAAAGATCGACGCGATCGTTAATGCATCATTTCGAGGAACACTAGGCTGGATGGGTAGGTCTGTGACGGTAATAAGTTAACACTGACGGTACGTCGTCCTCTTCGTCAATGGGCTCGCTGGCGGCTTGAATACTCTCCATGGCGGTGCTGTGTGCCACCAACCTTTGTCGGTTTATGCTACGTGATCGATTGAGTGCGGTAGCCCCTGTTCGATCCTCTCTTTCCGCCTGAATGAAGCCTGCACTTTCACCCCCGACCTCGTCAACTTCGTCATCGGTACTTGCCGGCAAGCGTTGTTGCTCTTGCTGCAGCAGAATATTTCCACTTACGATCGGCCTAGGCTCTTGGTAAAAAAAGGAGAGAGAGAAAAAAACACCGAGCGATTACGTCACCGGTCTCGCGGGATCGTAGGCTTACCAACTTCTCTCTGGCGGCCTGATCCAGATTGTGGATGCCGACGAGCAGGGAATAATCCATGATTTTGAAGCTCTCCAACACCCGACAGTCTCGTTGCATCGTCTTCACAAGCGCGTTATAGGTGTCGGCCTCTAAAAAAATCCCCTCGGTATGGTGCTCCATAAAGTCGAGGTCTTTATAGGTCGGCGACGACTTGGCCCTCTCGGACTTGGATGCCTTTCGCTTGTACGTCGAGCCCTTCAAGTCGTACTTTTGGTGCAACTTTATCGTCGACGGCAGCAGATTATTCATAGCTATTAATCTAATATTTTTACTATTACACCGATAGCAGTAGAGCCCGAAGAACTTGGGCAAAAGCGTTCTCGGGTTCTGATTTAGATTCTGCAACAAACAGGGGGGGATACGGGTAGTGTACAGAGTCTCTCAAGGATCTGGGTGAAGGCCGCTCGCGCTTTGCCATTCAAATGACCAACCCACCATATAATATCCGGGAAGTAGAGTCTGCAAGAACTCTCCCTCTTTGTGTTGAACAGTCTTTATGATAAACTCATCATCATCCGTCAGATAAAAGATACTTCCACTAGCTCCGGGATTCGATAGCTCGCGTAACGGGGCACTACACATCGACATCTGAATATCGAAATCACGCCGTCAGTAATCCAATCCGAACTGCAGGAATCGGGGCGGACAGAAAGGGGGAGGGTGGGAGTGATGGGAGGTAATGGGGAAGAGAGAGATAGAGAGAGAGTGTGTGTATTATCACGACTCACCAAAAAGTCGTCTGGTTGAATGCCAAAGAGATCTCTAAAGTAGCGAAATGCAATGGGTGCGTAATTCTTGAACTTAAACTCGGAGAAGTGGTGGGCGGGGGTGTGATTGGAGCCCTCGCTCGGGAAATTCGTCGTCTCGACGGCCATGAAGTCCTGCATCAGGAGATCCCTCTCGGGCTTACCGGCGAGGCCGCCGACCGCATGCTGAATGCCCAGCTGTATCGATCCCATAATCTGCGTCGTCTGGATCTTCTTATAAGTGATTTCACCCCCCACGCCGACCCTCCGATGGCCGATCTTCCGCTCCCGCTCCGACTTGTTCCTGGGCACCCCCACGGGGGTTTTCGGAGCGATGCCATCGTGTTGCGCCCCGGTGCTCTACAAGAAAGATCAAGGATTCGCCTGACGATAATGAGGCCACCGGGAGACTCAAGCTCGATCTTCTGCCGCGCGCTCGCCGTCTGGATTCGATGAATATGTTAATCCAGCCGACGGTGCAGCAAGTACCGACCGGAGCTCGCCCGTAGCCGAGCATCCTCCGGCCGAGATAGACGGGAGGAAGTCGTCAAAGGAGTGCGCGATTGTGCGTCAGTCGAATGAATAATTACTCGCCAACTATTCTCGGCCCCTGCCAGAGAGCTCTCCGTTCGAGCGACCAACAAGAGCGTACTCTCTCGCCGGCTCTTTTTTAACGAGTGCTTTCATCTGGAAGCCATCGCTTTCGATCCTCTGACGGCCGACTCTTTCGCAGAACCAAGCCGGCCGCGTTGCGAAATGCGAAATTCCGCGATCCATTGATGACGGATTGGCGAGCGCCCGCCCCCGAAATAGGCGGACTGATCGCCGGGTGCATGCACTGTGCCTGACGCGCATACGTCACACATCAAAGAAAACCTGTTACGCGCGCGTGTCGTTGAGTCACATCTGATTAATCGAAGACAATGTCATGCGAGCGTCGAGTGCTCGCGGGGACCGTCGACCCAAACTGGCACGTCGAGAAACAACGCGCGTGCAGATTATAGAGACCGACGACATCAACGTTCAAGCTATCGAACAGTGATTTCTCTGCTCGGTGGCATATGCGTACGCGCTACAACTGTGCGAGCGAGGAATAAAGGCGCGCAAAGAAATCCATTACGTAAACGACTGTATTAAGTCTACAAACAAATATAGAGCTCTCTCGCTCATTCTTTATCTGCTTCTCTTTCTGTGGGCGCGGTAGTGAAGCTAGGCAGCTAGGCAGCTGGTGCTGTTAGTTGGAGTAAAAGTGTCTGTTTATTAGTTATCTTTCGACTGCCCCTCTGAGTCATCGCTTTTGTCTATGAATATTCATGCCTATAGATACAGAATTGCTGCGCGCATCGCTTACTGTATCGGGCAGAAAGCGAGTGAGCAAGAAAGAGCGAGAGAGAGAGAGATACGTAGACGTCCTGCTCGCACCGAGGGCGAATCATCGCGCAATTGGCTTCACGGGAAACGCGAGAGGAATCTTGAGCTCCGACTGTCACGCGAAAAGAATGCGATTCCAATCTACCTGCGATACTGGCGCTCTAGTTTGCACCGGCTTACCTTTTCCCCCGTGGATTTATCTGAAACAAGCAGAATATCATACTTTAGAGATCGATCCTCATCTAACATGATTAGCAGGAGTGGAATGCGCCTTCGAGTGCACGCGGATGCTCTTATCTCTCTCGAGCGACACGATCGGGAAAGAGTGGTAAGAGTCGCGGCGTAACCGCGACGGAGATCGCCGCTCGAAACCTTGTCGATCGGCGCGGCCTTAAACGGCCTCACCACCGATGAAATGATCCCCTGTACCGTTAATCCTGCATTACCCAGGCTTAAACCCTTCCCGACGTCATCGATCTCCCGCTCCGATTGCGCGCTCGACACACACTCAATGAATTCCACTAGCCGACTTCCTCTCCCGAGGAGAGCGCGAGAGCGAGAGAGAGCGGGGCCGAAAGAATCGCTGACGATCGCGGTCATTGAGGAGATGGGAATCGAGTGGTTCGGAGTGAGTGAGCATTGGGAATCGCGGACTCGGCAGCGCTTTCATTCAACAAATCCGTTCTATCGAGGCGGTCACGATGCACGGGAAGAGAGAGAGAAAGAATCTACTACTAGTCGGCGTGACGGGTGGCAGCCATCAGCTGTCAAATGGGCCAGAGAGCGCGCACGTATTCGCCGAGCGAAAGGAGAGATGACGAAAGCGGCGATCACAGGTGAAGCCGAGGACGGCAGAGGCCCCGGCTCGGTAGCGGCGCGGAAATCCGCTGGCGAGGATCGATCGATCCTCTCTCCGGGAGGTCGCGGGAGGCCAGGGCGTCCGAGGATTTAAGGTTATGTGCGGAAGACGGGCGAAAGTAGGGAGCGCGCGCCGTGCTCGCGAGGGCGAGTTTACTTTCGAGGGGTGAATGGGTCGGGCGTGGATTAGCCGGTGGGATACTCACTGTCCTCGTCGGCGGAGGTGTCGAGCTCGAGGTGGTCGTCGCCGTGCTGCGCCGGGCTGGCGAAGCTCGTCTCGACCACCTCGATCGCGTCCACAATGCTGCCCGAAGCCATTTTGTGCCTGGCACACACACGCACACTCCTCGTTCACTCTTTCTCTCTTTCTCTCTCTCCCTCTCTCTCTGGCTCGCGTTCCTCGTCGCCTGCTGCTCTCCCTCTCCCTGGGCGCTTTCTCGTGCTGTGTGCCTCTCGGTGCTCTCTCGGCTCTTTCTCTATCTGTCTCGTGGCTGGGGCCCCGAGAGCCAACTGACTTCCCACTGACTCGGACCACTGAGTCACGACGCGCGGCGCCTCTCCTCCTGTCAGTTTCGCGAAGGCGCCTCCTCTCCCTTTCGTCTGCACGGCCGCATCGTCGCCACCGAGGAACCGCGATCACACACTGGCCGGTTCTTCACGGCGATGCCAGCTCCGCACGCCCGCCGGGCATAGTCTCCCCCGGACTCGAGAGAGAGAGAGAGCTTTCGCGGATGGTCCAGCACACACCACTCGCGCTAGACTCGACGAGAGCGATCCCTCGGCACGAGTTTCCGCCAGCGCGGACTAATGGCTCTCCTGCGAGACTCGGGCACCGTCAACACCCACGAACCTCGCGGGAGCGCCTCCGCTCTTGCTTGCCTTCTGCTCGCCTATTGACCGCACGCCATCTTCCGCGATCGCGGGGCCATCTCTCGAACTATGCGCGCAACGCCATTCTAAGTGGTGCCACTGTCGTTATCCAGACGCCGTCGGCATGATAACACGTTTATTTAGTTGCCGATTCGAGGGGGGTGAATTGCGCGCTCGCGTTCTGAGGGATTGAGGAGGAGGGAGAGGGGTTTTGGAATGGTAAGGGAGGGAAAGAGAGTTTGGTGGGTTTTTGGACCTGGAGCAGTGGCTCGCTCTACAATGTCGGATGGTATGTCTGGTCGGAATAGTCGCGCGCTTGACTCGAAGCCCGCACTCCCCGGCGGGAGTTTTGAATAGGTTGCTAAACGAGGAGTAGTGGAGTTGTTGGATCTGTCAGAGAGTAATGATTCAATTGGGAGTAAATAAATCGATGAATACATGAGTACATGAGGCTGGCGTTATTGTAATTCATGATCCTGTGAAGAGGATGTAAGAGAACGGCTCTGGGTTGTCGGACCATTAATCTATCAGACCCGCTGTTCTCATTAATGCGGACATTGACGATGCAAAGCACTCGGCTGCCATGGTAACCGGTCTGTGGTCTAATGCGCGTCTAGACAGCCCTGATTTATAGCGTAGGCGATATAATTAATTATCAATCTCCGCGGGAGAAGTTGGTGAAGCCAAGCGCGTCTCGCGGGCGTTTCGTTTGTTCGCCGGTGCACTTCCGCGTGCAGGTGCGATCACCTGTGAGATCGTGCATACTGTAACACACGCCATGTCTCCAATCCGTTCTCTCGCGGCGGGTGAATGCGTCTACGGGTACCGGATGTTTATATCACGCGATGCACCGTAAATTACCCAAGTACCGATTTAGCCCGGCGACAGGCCGATTCGTAACGGTTCGGCTAAATGATATTTCGCAGGAGACGCGCAACCGAGCGTCCTCACCCTGACTTTCACGATCGCGCGATAATTCCAGCCGGGCGCTCGAATATTTGTCATTCGTCCGGCGATAGTATCGAACACTGCTTTCTCTCTCTCTACGTTATAAATGAATTATAACAATATTGCTGTAACACATACCGCTAGGACTACCGTTAACACCGTGTGGCAAGTGGGCACGTACTTGCAAAAGCCTAAGTGGTTTCCCGGTCGATCGCCGGCTTCTCTAGTTTATGTCGACGCTTCACGCGGATAATGGAGGAATTTCGTGTTCAATTACCGGGCATTAATTAGCGCATTAGGCCTCGATTAAGATAAACCGCGGCAATCTGCTAGATCGGGCGTGGCCCCCGACAGCTAGTTGAGCGCTGGGATCACGGAGCTAATATACGACGATAAAATGACTACCTGGGCCGCGTGAAATCAGGCCAACCGCATAGCAACTCGCGGCGCAGCCTTTTCAGCCGGGAGATTTTAATTAGGCCGGCGAAACGACGTGATTACGACAAGCTTGTAACTCTTTCTCCCGCCGGGGCTCGTGGGTGCGCCAGGACGCTGGGACCAAAAGGAGATCGACAGGAAATCAAGTTCACTGCATTAGACTATCGGAATGTTTGCTAGCGCGTGTTTGCCCGGCTGAAGTGCGTAAACGGCGGAAGAAAGATAAGTGTTGACTCACTCGCATTAGAGAATCCAGCATCAGCGGCGAACGCCGGTATTAATAAAGTGCTGTTGATTATATTCTAGATACTACTAATTCGCATCTTTTCCACGAGAGCATATATCCGCGGAGAGAGGAATCTCTTATCTGCGCGGTGGCAGCGCCAGCATCGGCTTTACTTAATTAGCTGACAAGGCGAACGCCGGGCGAGAACAATGGTCAGACCAATAGGTGAAGGAAGCCGGATAGTTTTGCGGGGACTATCCGCCGTGGAGGAGATATCGCCGGCGTAAGGTCACGGCGAACATGATGTTTCCTGTGTACATCTCTCGGCGGGGTAACAAAGAAAGGCAAAGGGGTACTAGCACTCCTCGGCGTGGCACTCGAAGCGTGCAAGTTACAAGGTGCGCGCTTCGGGCGGCAATGGTCGCGTCGATTTCCCTCGGATGATTACTGTGCGGCAGATTATGTGCGCCTCTCGTTCCGCCGCGTCGATAATGCCTTTCCTCGAAAATGCAAATGCCGCTGGCCAGACACGGCGAGCCGCGCACGCCACCAATTGCCAGGAATGTTTTTCCTAGCCTGCTTTAGTTTCGCACGCACGGGGCACACTCGCGCGCGCAGTATATGCCGGCGAATTATCGTGCTGATAGATTTAAGAGAATCTTATGAGGCGACCCCGCGTATTTGCGGTGATAGATTTAAGAGAAACTCACGTATCTATGTATTTGAGGTGATAGATTTAAGAGAATCTTATGTACCGTCGCCGCTTCTTCTGCCGGGCGAGGCGAGCCCGGGGTGCTCAGGTGCACACATGCGCAGGTACGAGCAGTGGAAACTTATCTGGGCTGCGAAACACGCGCAGCCACAAGTATTTTTATCATACGCACGGCATGCGCTGTGATTTACGAGAACGGCGGGCATAGCGTATCACCCAGGCATCTTCACCCAGCGATCTTCGATAAGAAGAACCTAGAGGAGCGCCCGGCTGAAATGTCATTGTCAAGGTTCTAGCGAAAGTCCACTATCCCTTTCAGCCGCTGTCGCTAGTCCCGGGGATACCAGGATGCCTCGCGTCGCCGGCTCATCCTCCGATCATCGCCGGAGCCTCGCAACCCACGGAATTACCGCCGATAAAACTCGACCTGCCGCCGACGAGGCCCAGCTGTCTCCTGAGCCAATTGCGCAAGAATGGGGAATTTGCATCAGCCGCGTGATGCATATTGTGTGAGTAGCACTATGAGCCTCTGCTTTTCTAACCACTCACGTGCTGCTAGACTCCTGCCGTCGTTATCAAATCAACTGCCTCTGTTAATATTTCATTCCAGACATGTGCAATCAAGAGCACGAGGGCAACTGGTCATGCGAGTTTCTCGGGAATCCCGGAAGAGTCGGGAAAAGGATCCATGGATTATTCTTTCGTGTTTATTTATTTGTTTAATAGACTTTGGCACTCGGGTTTTTGAGTGCGGGTGGATGAACACGAATAAGAAAGAGATTGAGCCGATGTTCACAGGGATCCCGGTAGAACCTTGAAAATATGCTTGAATGTTCCAGGGAATATTCCACTAAGCATTATCAATTTGTTCTACGAATGAGTTAGATTCGAGTGGTTCGACAATTTGGTGGTAGGCTGCATATGTATAATTATCCATTAACATATTCCCCGGCGGCGGGCGAGCGGCTGACGGGGAGGATGCACTCTGTTGACAGATGACTTATAGAACTGTTTATAAGTTTGCGCGATCGCCTGGTTAGTCATAGTACCCGGCGCGAGAGGAAGCGGAGGAAGGCGCAATCGACTGCGAGAGAATCGGGAAATGAGTGGAGGCCGAAAACGTGGCACTTACTTGGGAGATAAAATTGTTTGCCAGTAATCAGCTGCAAAAAGGTGTCAGGGGGAGGACATGGTGCCTTTGAAAATAGAGTGACTCCAGCAGTCCATCGGGTCGGCTCGTTTCTGGCCCTCGCTCCGATCGAGGCTTTTCAAGACGTTTGTGAAAGACAGAGTTCCTTCTAATTAACACTCCAGTCGCTTTCTCGGTTTTTATTAAAATTCAAAAGACACCGGCGAGTTCTTTGACTGTGGTTTTCTGTGATTTTCCCAATTTTCCTGAGACAATGTCGATCTCTAATAATATCAGCATCATCGATATACCGGAAAAGCAACTCAATGGAAAGGATGTTCCAAGTAAGTGTCTCTCCAATGAATAATCATCGTTATATGGATCGATTTATTGGATAAATCACCCATACATTTTCAATGATTTCTCTACTGTCCTTGCCGATTTATAAGCGCGCATTTTCGTATGCAGATGAGGGAAGGAAAGCTGAGAAGCCGGCAGACTTCGAGGCGGCGATTACCGCCACCGGATACGGCAAATTTCATTATCTGTTGTTCCTCGCGATCATCCCGGCCTCGTGGGCTTCCAGTTTCGACACCGCCAATATGTCAATGATTTTACCATCGGCGGAGTGCGATTTGCATTTGACGCTCTTTCACAAGGGCATCTTGAACGCCGTGGTGTATGTTGGTACGTTGCTGAAGTTCTTGAACAGGACTTGGAAAAATGGGTATAATTGAATTAAGATTGGATATCTTTTAGGAATGGTTCTAAGCGGTTTTATATGGGGCTACTTCGCCGACGTGTATGGTCGAAAGAACCTCATTGTCTATGGGTACTTGGCTGATGGACTTTGCAACTTTTTCTCTGGGTTCTCGCCGAATTTCTACACACTCGTGATGTTTAAGTTTGTCAGTGGGTTCATGTGAGTAGAAAGTCGGGGAAATCGACGATCGGTTGATTTACTTATTGGAAGAATTTATTGTTCTCGTTTGTTTAGAGTGAGCGGCCCATACGCATCTTTGATGTCCTACGTGTCCGAATTTTATAATGCCAGATCGAGGAAAAGAGTCTCTTTAATCGTTGGTTTCTCAGTTGCATTTGGTTGCATTATGAATGCAGGTAGTTTAAGATTTCCCCATTGTAATAACTTAATTTCTTTATAGCGTGGGAAAAGATTCTTGACCTTTGTTATTACTCGGTAGCCTTCGCTTGGTTGGTCATACCGCAAAACTGGTCCATCGTTCTGTTCAACGGTGCGTTCGTTTACAATTCCTGGAGAATATTCCTCTCATTTTGCGGCTTTCCGTCGATCCTCGGCGTCATTATGATCTGGTTCTTCCCGGAGAGTCCGAAATTCCTCATGTCACAGGGTCGCAATGACGAAGCGATGGAAGTATTCCGCGGCATCTACTCACTGAACACCGGCAACCCCAAGGAAACTTTCCCCGTAAGTCGCAACAAAAAATTAAAAACCTTTCTAATCCAAATCCCCCACACATTTCTAAATCCAATCTGCACCATCGAGATTAACTCAATTACAAAAGCGAACACTACAGAGCGCAATTCCACAACAAGCCAGTAGTCTCCTGAATAAAAGATATGCTGTCGTGTAAACTCATAAGCCAATTGGGAATGTGATTTCTCTCAGATACAAGTGTTGGAGGACGAGACAATGGGGAAGGTAAGCACAGAGGTATCCTGTGAAAAGCGGAAGCCGACCGCTAGTTTCCAGGATGGGATCCGTCAGATGAAGACGATCTTCTATTACCCGTATCTGCCCCGACTACTACTGGTCGTCACTATGCAGTTCGGCGGGATGCTAGGGTAAGTCCCTTTATTGCCAATCAATATCCAGTAAAAATCGCGAAGAATGGCTTATCCAGCTAATTAAGTATTTCACGGCCGATATACCAGAAGTGGGCCATCCACCTGCATCCTAGGGCTCAACTATGTACCAGCCGGATATCAATGTTCGATGCTCATAAATCAGAATTACGTTATGTAAACAGACGGTAGTACGGTAGCTCTCAGATAATAGCTGTCGGATGCTCGCGCGGATTGCTCGTTTTACGAGAAACGGCGCGGCGAACACGCGATCCCTATCCACGCCCGTGTGTGTCTGTGTGTGCGTGTGTGCCTATAAAAATCGGATGCGCGGCTGATTGTGCAAGGTGATGGTTGAATAATATCACCTTCCCGCCAATCTCCCGGGAGAGTGCTCGTTTATCAGTGGAGCACCGAGAATTACGGATCTCGCGAGCGCGCGCCGCCGTTCCTCACTACCCGCCGGCTTTTACCGCTCTTTATCTGACGGTGTTCGAGGCGCCTACGCGCTTAGTCC
Source organism: Crossocerus cetratus (assembly GCA_963675795.1). Classification (NCBI taxonomy): domain Eukaryota; kingdom Metazoa; phylum Arthropoda; class Insecta; order Hymenoptera; family Crabronidae; genus Crossocerus; species Crossocerus cetratus. The sequence goes on along the minus strand of OY776665.1, from coordinate 19,445,870 downwards.
TTCTCCTAAATTAAGGGACGTCATCGCGCCAGATCATAACAAAAATAAAGGGGGAACGCAGACATTTATCGACATGCCTGCGACGCGTGTGGAAAAGTTAATCCGTAAGGTCGAGAACTCGTCGAGAGGTGCCTTCGGAGAGATACGTGTGTCAGCAACGCGTCAACAAGTTGTCGAACGAGTGCGGCCGAGTTGAATTCTCCTGTAAGGATCCGCCTTGTTTTCTTGTGCCACGCAGGCTTAATACCATTCGGCTATGGCAGCCCCAGTTATTCACCATCATGGACAACTTCGACTCGTTTACCTACAATATGACCAGCGAGCCGGGATTCTGCGACATTATGGACCTCTCGACGAAAGCATCCGCTGAGGAAGCGGCACAGGCCGCCACTGAGGAAGTGTACACTTGCACAAATGTAAGATTGACGATGTTTCTTTTTCACTGTTCGCTTTTTTATTGATAATAATCTATTTATTCAGACTTTCGTGGCGGATTCCGTTTATATTGATTCAATCATCGTAGCGACGACTTCGAATGTTTTCATTCTTCTGGCGAGTGTCGTAGTCAACTGGCTCAATCTCAAGAAGCTTCTGCGTAAGCCTTCGATTTCTTATCTCGAATTCATGAGTTGCCGTTAAGGATTTATCATTGTATATTATTTTTGTATTGTAGTAATTGGGTATGGAGTGTCTCTGCTCTGCGTAATTTCGATGATTTGGTCAAGCCACATGCTGCTCACTCTGGCTCTCACTTGTTTCTTCGTCGGAATGATGAGTACAACAATCAACGTGGTGATCAGTGCTGCTGTTGTTCTATTTCCGACGAGTCTGAGGTTTGCCTTATTCAGTTAATTCGCATTAATTATTCTGCCGTCGTTTTATGGTGCATGCGTGTTGTTGTGCAGAACGATGGCCGTCAGTCTGGAGATGATTGTGGGAAGAGCAGGGACGATTGTCGGCAATCTCATGTTCCCAATCCTTCTGGCCCAGGGTTGCGTTGCACCGATTATGGCTCTCGCCGCCTTCGTCTCAAGTATGATTATTTCCCTGATTTCTCCGACCGCGATATTCTCTCGCATGCTAATCATTTTACATTTTACTTTGGTCAGTGTGCGTGATCGTCGCGTGCTTCCTGCCCGATCCAGACAAAGACAGCAAGTAATTGATCTTCCGAATGCTCCAATTGTTTTTGCTAAATGGGAGTTCCCTGTACGTTTCGTCGACTAGACAGAGAATATTTCTAAATCGAGGCAACGAAAGATTGAGCCGGATTTCATTGGCAAACCTGGCGCAGCGAGGCCAGCGAGGAAGATCAGCACCACAAAAGGAATTGCGACAGAGGAGAGCACGCATGATGGATCATTTCCTGGCAATCCACGCCAGACACTTAATTGTCCGATCTCCGAAATATCAAGATAAAAGCAGGGCGACTGGAATACCAAGGAGGACTTTATGGAGAAGGTAGCTTTAACTCGCCGAGAAGGAATGAATGAGTTTGCGTGAAGGATGGACGCGGCAGGCAAGATGTGGTCAGGCAACGGCCAGTAAAGAAGAAGACTGTGGATGGGGCCTTGGGTTTTCACTTTCGACACATCCTGGAGAGCCCCCTCAGCCTTCACCCACATGTTCGCTCCCCTCTATCTCGTACCCCTTTCGAGGCCCCCGCACTTTATCTCCCCGCCAGGATCTCCGCGTCTTCTTGTTACGGCCACGTCGATCGACCAATTACCCGGCGTCCACGCGACAAGGCCGATCCTCAATTCGCACACGGCTATCCTCCGGCGATCCTCCAGCCTCACTCCCAACTCTAGCCGCAAAAGGAAAGTCTGGCATGAGTGGGGGAGAAAAATCTCCCTACCGCTGTTTAATTACTCCGGGGAGAAAGGGAGAAGAAAAGGGGTGGGTGATAGGTCGTTGTTGTACGGGCGCGTATAATTTATTACAACGTTAGCGATTATGATAATGAACTAGTTAGTTAGATGTATACTCGAGAAGAGAAGCGCGTATTTAATGATAGGATAACTCCACTGTACATACACGTATTTACTTTGCAATAAAGGAAGGAAAAATAAAAGAGGATTTTTTTCCATCGATCTACAGATCATCGCTCCGTGAATTCATAGATGATGGGTTCCATAGCGACGCAGAGGGGTGCATTCTAGTTAACAGAGGGCATAAACCCTGGCCTTAAGATCAGTCTCATTAGCCACGCTTCACTAATTAAACTCACCGCGGAACTTGGCAGTAAAATCATCTTATTAATACTTGCCAGCCTGTTTGATAGGGTACTTATCGAGTGAAGAATCCAACTTATTTATTCCGATACGACGCCAGCGTCTCGCGTTCTTTGCGTTCTGCTTTCCTTCGTTCCCAGCATATTGGAACGCCTGGCGAGCGAGCGACTTAGAGGAACGGCGAGAGTTCACGCGTGAAAATGGCCCGGCCTCCCGGTGGCACACGCGTGCTACCTGGGGTCGATGCGTGAGGAAAAGAAGCCCGCGCGCGCTGGCGCCCGCGGCAGCATTCCGAATAAATTGCGGAAGGAAATTGCAGAGACACGCCGAGTGCGTGTCGTAACACGCGCTCGTGTCCCTCGCGGTGGAAAAACGTGTCGGCCTCTCCTCCGCCTCGTCGGGGAGGATTGACGTCTTAATGCTCGGATTTAAACGGGCTCCCCGCCGCCACGGATAACAGGTGTATCGCGCGAGGAGAGCTCGGACACGCCCCGACGTACTCGCCTTTCGACTTCTTTACTAGCTCGAGTTCCTCGACCCAACTACTGGTCACTTGGGTTCGAGAGAGGTCCTTTTTTGCGGCGCGATCGGCGACGCTTCGGCGCCAGGGGTTCGTCATCGAGCACTGACACTCCTTGCGGTTCTTTATGGTCTCCGGACGATTTCACGGCGCGGCCGCTTCCCTCGGAGAACAGAGAGCCGGTCGTGGGTAAGCTCGGTGGAGTCGAGTCGCATCGGAATCGGAACGATACTGTTACTCCTTCCTGAGAGATTCCACGGAAAACGATAGCCGCGCACTACGATCGGATTAGTCAAGGGAGAGCGGCTCCGATCGCCACGGATTTACCCATCGGGATTTCGTACTTCCTCGTTAGACAGGGCTCAGCCGCTATCTTTACGAATTGCTATCAATGCGGATCAATGCGGATCTGCGTCGTCGAGCCATCACGGATGCAGGAGAAAAGTGTAATTGTCTTGGGGTCGCGCGGCGAGCTCTCGACGTACGATAATCGACAGCGTGTCGCCTCGGATTAATGGGCAAGGCCGTGGCGTCGTGACCCGGCCGAGTCCGGCGAACAATGATAATAATTACCCAGGGGGTGGCGAAGAGCGCGGGTCTTCCATTCGAGATAGGAATAGGTCCCGGCTAATGACAGAGCCCGAATGAAATCGACGCGGCATTAGAAGGAGCAGGAGGCGCATCAACGCGCCGCTTGCATCCCGTAATTAATAACTGTACCGAGCGCCGAGCGGCCGGGCGACATACGACGCTGCGGACCCAACACCCCGCATATCCTCGAGCGACATGCAAATTCCGCGAGAGTCCGCTTAATCGCACTAATAACGCCGCATCAGTGCGATACTCTTCCGGTACTTTGGCTCTGACCTCTCTCGTGCATGTTGCGCCGAGTACACACGGCTGGGAAGCCGCGATTTATCGTCACTGCGCCGCCCGAGAGTGAAACAGCTATAGCCAGGAGTGAGGAGCCCGCGCGGGCGCTCTGCTCTCTGCTCGCACGCGCTTCGCCAGGAAACATTGGCCAATATCGGGCCGGACGTGAAAACGTGAATGCGTATTACTGAAACGTCCGAATTAGGCGCCGGCTAACAAAGGGGCCCCGTGCTCAGAGGAGCGTTGTGCATTTTGACGTGCGAGGGGGTATTCAATTTCGATAGGGATCTCTCACGATTTGCCAAGAATCCCTAGATCCTATTCGGAGAGGGAGAGGGAGCGGTAACGATGGTGGGAGCGATCGCGAACCTCTTAATTATTTCTCGACAATGGAACAGGTCGATCAAGCCACTCGACGCACGACCTTCGACGCAAGACTTCCGCTCTGCGGTTTTGCCTTAGCGGAAAGGAGACGGAATTCGCCAGTGTTACTGTACCGTCGCCGGCAGAGACTTATGCGGGGTCTTTTACATTGGATTAAGAAAGAAACACTTTTGTCAAGCTTCTTTACCGAAGTAGAATCGGAGCAAGGACTGTTGGGGTAGGGAAATGCACAAGGCTGGAAAGGCAGAAGGCGAAATGCATCAAATCACCTGGCAGCCCGATGGCATATGCATCTAGTTACCTAGATGTGCTGCACGAGTCGCACGCGATCTCCCTGCAGCGGTGCACCGGCAGTGCGGGGGAATAGAGAGCACGCAGATATCGCGGTGCATTGCTTTTCATTTATGCGGCTACCTATGTAAATGGGAGTATTATCTGAAAGTATCTACCGCTAGGTCCGCTATGCACCGTGCGACTCCGCACGGCTCCTTACCGTTCTTGCCGGCCGATTCTTTCCGAGCACCGCACCAGCAGCGCATAGCGCATCGAGCACCCACAGACACAGACCGCCTTCTCTTCCTCTCTTCCTCGATCTGGCTCTAGCGTTTATTGTCCGCTCACACTCCTCTCTTTCTCCGCCGCTTCGCCTTCTCTCCCTTCACCCTAATACGCGCCTTTCCCTACCAGCCTCGGCTCTCCTCCTATCTCAGGCCTTTCATCGCCCGAGCGCGCGCCCCGATCCTCTCTCTTCGCACATATGCGTTCCATAATTTTAATTATGCGTACCGAGGAATCCGGATAAGGCGCGTTACCGGTGCGCGCACGCGGCCGCCGCTACCAGACCTCCGCGATAATTCACTGGCCTGCGCCAACTTGCGGGACTCCCTGACTAATAATGCATCCCGCTGCTTAATATCGAGAGATCGCTCTGGCTCTCTGAACTGCGCCGACTTTTCCTTTCTCTCCGCGCGGCCAGCTGCGAGTCACACTTGCTCGCGGCTCTTGGTAAGAAGCTCGGGTTAATTATGCTAACGCGCTCGGTTGAATGGGCTTCTTGCAATTGGTGCGTGTGATCTTTATTCGATCTTGTTGCTATTTTGTTTATATGTGTATAAGTAGTGGGGGTGAATATCAATAAGCGGAAGAGGCATTCAAGGAGTGCATTGGTTTTTGTTGCTTGATTATTGCTCCTCGGAGAGTTTAAGGGGTGGCTTTACACGGAGGGAGATGATGTAAACCTGGCTTTTTGCGTGGTGCACTGTTCCACGGCGTTCAATCGGGCAGCTGTCCATGGCAAATCCGACACGTAACTTAGCAGAGGCGACGTCTCGATTCCGCCACGGATGTGGGAAAGCGACTTCCGTGCGATGTCAGCGAAATTGAAAATTGCCGGCATTAAGCTGCCGCCCCGGCTGCTGGCCGGCTTCTTCCCCCGGCCCTTTTTCCCCAGCCGGAGATGACGCTAACGCTTCGAGCGCGTCTTCACTCTCGCGGAGAACAACATTCTCCGCTCGACACTGCTCGTGTCATATGGGTCGCACCACTCGAAAGGGACAGCGTAGTTGAGATTGAAAGTGCATTCATGTTTTCTCCCGAGTGTTAATAAACGCGGCATTACTTTTTAATTTTATTCTTCATTAACACTTAATTAATTAGAAGAATCCTCCTTGCATCACATTTTCTGTGACCCAGAGGTATATTTGCCGTACGGCAGCAGCGATCACTGTCTCCTTCGTCCCAGAAATAGATTTGTAAAGAAAACAATATTTACACGGGCGGAAATGCTATCTTATCGGCGATTCGAGCGGTGTACTAGGGAAGAAATCACTGCGCCTGACTTCAAGGGCGATTCCGGGACGACGAGCGGTCTCATATTGCCCTTGAGATCATTATCGACGATAAATTGTCATACAAGTACACTGAAGATACTGATCGCACAGCTCGATAGTCCGGTCCTCTTGTTTGCCTCGAGGGGCATCATTGTCGACATTAATGTCTTCGACTCGGCGTTCGCTCCTGGCGCAGTTATTATCCCCCATGCGAATCTCCCAGCTCTCTCTTTCCCCCCTCGGTTCTCTCTCCGCCCGTCAGGTTCACGGCCGAGGCCTGATGCAACATCGGTAGTACTCTCCACGTAATATTGCCTCCTCCGAGCATAATGCATTGCGTAATCTGCATCGAGAAATCGTGCCTCGCTCTCTCTCTCTCTCTCTCCCTCCGGCTCACCCAAGCAGGCTCTATGTAGTACTCCTCGAATTTTATGGAGGCACGCTAGGATCGGCGCCGAGAGGAAAGCCGGCGAGAGCAGCACGCGAAAGTAAAACGCAATCGCTCGTTGCGCCTCGAATGGGACGGAGGGTTCGTTGAATTTCAGGCCCAGGGCACTCGATAAATCTCTGGGCCAATTTCCCTTGGCTATGCTCCGCCGGATAGAGCAGTCTCCGATAGTAAATGTCATCGAGAGCGCTGTCGCCGGTTAACTTCCTCGTGGCACCAAGTGCACTTGGTTGAACGGGACGGAATGGCCGCTTACAATGTGTCTTGTTATTAATCTAAACCGATTACAGAGTGGTAGACGGAGCGGCGTGCGAGGTCGAAAAATGTAGGTGTCAGAGGGAATGGCTTGTCACCTCCGCCAGAATCTAGTAAGCGCGATAAGGTTGCCAGGGAGATGATAAGAGGAGACGGCCGGGCCGCAATTCCGATCTACTTTGCATAATCACGGTCATTAATCAAAGTGCAACGTGTCCGTGGCGGCCGTCGAGGGACATCCTGGCGGGGTGGCTGTATAGCTGGGTCAGCGACGGACGTCGGCGTCGTCGGGGCCCGATTGCACGCGTTTGATCAGAGAGCGCGCCGGCTAGTGTCCAGTCCCATTCTAGTCCCGACTGCTAGACCATCTGCTACCGGCTTCGACTTCTGCCCAACGGGACGGACGTCCCTGCCAAGCGAAATCTGTATCACTGCCGCTTCGCCGGGCAATTACAGCCCGAGGCGTCTCTCGGCAGCGGTAGTCCTTTGCGGTTCATTGCTCCCTTTTCTACCGATGATACTTTGACACCGATCTAATCTACCGGCCAGTCTCCGATCTGGCCTGATCTTGCCGGAGGAATCGCGCGCATCCGCGGCAACTAAATGAACAAAACGATCCGCCGCATTCCTCCTCGTCGGGGAGAACAGATCGGCTTTGCTTTGGGATTAGTAGCGCTGTGTAAAAATGGCCCTGCTAGTCCAAAGTTATAGGCACCAGTGACGATATACGGACATAGGTGCGCGGGGGATCTGGCAAATCATGCTAGCTTGCGTGGAAGTGCAAGCGATTGTCCGAGGTATCGGCGCCTATCGCAACCGATCTGTCGATATACACCCTGGGAAGGGTTAATTGGAGAGCGTGTACACCGAGCACCTTCGACCCATCGACCTACCCGGATGACACTGTCATTCCTCGGCTAATAAATGCCGGCTCTATTCGCCGGTCTAGTAAAATGACCCGCCTTTCATTTATCGCGACCTTCCTCCGCCCAACTCTTCCGCGCCTCGCTCCCGACGTCCCGACAATAATACCGTACTCCGTTTTGTCTTCGAGGAATTAGATTGTAACTGGTTGAAGTTGAAAGCGTCTTCGTGGCGGCGGGCAATGAGGAAGGAACGCGAGCGAACTTTATCAGGTTCTAATGCGAGACTGTTCGGTGGACACGATTCGTCGGTATTCGTCACGCACGTCCGCCCGACACCTTTGACCCTGCGAGCTGTCGGCTAACATCATAATCCCCTTGCGGAACTACTGCTCTCGACAGGGAGCGGCCGAGTGACGGGGGAAGCCACCGTCAGGAAGATCGCTCGCGTCGACAAATCATCCTCGAGACTTCGGAACGTGTGTCGCCTTTTCCTAGAGAAATCGCCGAACGCTAGATTCATTGGAGATATTGACGCTGTGTTGTCCGAGTGGAATAGTGGTGGATGGGAAATTAGAGGTGGAATACGAGGGTTAAGTGGGTTAGGGGGATAACGAAGCTGCGGAAGTAGAAGGTACCGAGAGGATCTGCAAGGGACCACCCTGCAGGGAAGGAACACCCAAGGTAATGGTCATGGGAATTGCGGCTTCGACCGGACGAAAAAGAATGCAAAGTGTGGGAGCGTGAGATGACACTAGGTAACTCTCTCGGTGGCGACTGACACTGATGAAAACAATGTCCGCGAGACAAAGCGTCGGTGTCAATGGGGGTCGGACCGCGACGATCCTGCCCGCCAGGGTCATTTCGCGGATCACCGACCCCGAGAAACCGCCCGATTACTTGAGCGAGCACTCGCTCCCGCCGCCGACACTGTCATTTTTTCCATCCGGTTCTGAGGAAGCGGTCTGGAAATGTCATTATTAAGTTCGGAGTACTTGACCCTGGTCGCCAAGGTTGCTCCTCGGTTCACTGAACTCGCGGAAGGACGTCGGCTGACAATGGGAAAAGCCGACGCGAACCGAACTCACTCGAACCCAATAGAAAAAAGACCGTGAAAAATGTATCGATTAGCCTGTAAATTCAATTAGCGATATCCTTATTAGACCGGTGGAATGTTGCTCCCAAGTTCCAGAGCAGGCAAGCGGATCGCCCGAAGCGCGCTCACTTAGAATCATAAAGATTTCAATTTAACTAGTAGTCAACTAGCACAGGAGATACTAGTAACATATATGCTAATGTCGATGGGACTCGGAGACGAAAGAAGAAGAACTGGATAGTTGCAGCAGCGGAAAAAGGGACCACTGGTGCTAGGAGCATCAGGCTTATCTCGTGCGATCCGACGAGCGGCGGCAAGTGTCAAACGGTAAAAACGTTTCTTCGCGAGTTAATTAATTTCTACGAACTCCATGTCAGATGCCGCTGGCACTAGTGGCAGCGAGGGAGGAGGGGAGAAGAGGCTGGGAGATTGGTTACACCGGATCACCCCGAGAGAGGGGTAATTAGCGATTTATCCTGAATTGGCCGAGACGAATCATCGAGCTGTGAGATCGATATCTACGGTATTGATCCTGCCAGTTGACGTTCGGCCAGGTGATCGATATCTTATGTCACGGATCGAACCTTTACCTACATCCCATCTGTCGATCTCGTTCGAACCAAATCGTCTGACGTATCTCTCTAATCACATTATTCTTCGAACTACCACTATTGATTCAAATTGATTATATCAAATTTCCGCTGTCGACCTGACCAATGAATTTCGAGTTATTTCCCTGCACAATGATCCAGGGGTCTCTAGATTAGATGATCGGCAATCTCGATATTGTTGGAATAGCGCAACGAACGCTGAATAATTCAGGGGCCGGCGAGTTGGTAGGCGTGGAGCGGGCTCGATTTCTTCGTCAATAAGTCACAATTAGGCGCGGAGATCGAGGGTCATTAGACACGAGACTCGAAAGGATCCGCAGCCGCGAGAACATCCCGAATGATCGATGATTCCAACGCTCTCACGAAAGAGCGCGTGTCCAGGGCGCGTATGTATCCCTTCGAAGTTCGAATTTGCAATTCCGATCCACAGGCCTCTGCCAGCACGGTCACACGCAGTGCTATCTCGATATTGATTCAATTAGAGCGATTTCACCTGCGCCGACGTCTATTACCGCGCCTTACGAATTGACTTCGTTACCCGAGTCATTCACGGACGCGAGAATTCCAGGGAAAGTTCGATACTGCAGTTCAATTCTCCGCGATGAGTCGCTCTGTCGCGGGAAACTCGAGCAAAGTCATCACCTCCAGTAATCATCACCGTGATGAATCACCTGTCCGCCCAACTCGATTTTTCCAGCGCGCGGACAAGCGGAGGTCATTACCTGAGCGCCCTGGACTTGTGAACTCCTGGGAAAAGCGATTACCAAGTGGTCACCGGATCGATAAGTGTTGCTCTTCCCGATTGGTTATTGGTCTCGGCGAGATCTATCTAGATCAGTAATTAATCATCTGTGAAGAGAGAAGTCTGCGGGGGGATTCACGAAGCGTCTCTTAATAAACCTGTCTCAAACACAATGGGATCGGTGCAATTCTATCGAACCGCAAGATTTACGCCTCACTTGGCAGCTACCTTCGAAATGCCATTGTCTTCCAGCCCCTCCAGCTTCCAATCGAGATCCATCACGATTTACCCATCGCAATTACGTATTCCCGATAAGCGAGAGGCCAGGTTACTTCACAGTTTATTAATATCTCAATCACGTCTGAACCGAGTTATTAATAGCGCAATTCCATTGCCGGCGTACACAGTGGCGACGGGGCGATTTGAATAAAAGGCTAGGATAGGCCGATCGGCAGGCTGCATTTCTGGCCGATGCAAATGAAGACGTTCCGGGACGTGTTCGCTCTTGTTTATTGCCGCGGTAATCAGCGCGGGCTCCTACAGGAGGAATGACGGAAGCTCGGAAGTGCGCGGAGAGAGGGAGGACTGCCCCGGCTGGAGGGAGAATCGGCGAAGGTGTAGAGAAGAGCGGAGGGACGATGAGCGGAGCACGTGGTGGGAAAGCAGCGCGATGCCGTGCGCCGATCTTACTCAAAGAGTGTAGGGTATCTTCGGAACATTGATCTTCAGTTACGTGGCGTGGATCGCGTGACGCTACCTCTCCCTCGTCCATTACATTGGCCCTCTATCCATCGGCGCACTATTGCGTTCTCCAGCTTCGCAATCTCTCCGCCTGCTCTCCACATCGCTCTCCCCCTCAACCCTTATACTTGGCAAGGTTTAAACGACATAACGGTCCACTTGGCGGATTCCCTCTCGTAAGAGGTCCCGACGCCGCGGCATTTCAATTGGTCGAAGCTCACCGCGCGGTGATCGTTCGTTTCGGCCAAGCACTCACGATCACTCGCCAATCACGGGGATTCCGCGGGGATTAAGTTCTCTTTCAGTTTTCTCGCGTGCACGGGACTACTCTTCCCCTCGTTTCCCCATTATGAGTGGAACCTGCGTAACGGGCACGCTTCGTGCTTCACCGAGTGATTGTGTATCTTAATTACTCGCTTTGCTAATTCCGAGCGGCTGTCATAAAGACTCGCTCGCTTCTAGGGAGAAAAGAGTGATTTCCCTCCTTCCGTCATTTTTTTTATCGCGCGAGCCTATCGGCTGGCCTGCTTCTCACTCTGTTACATTGTTAGGGCGCCCCCGCGAGGATCGCGATGCAAATGATTTAACGGTAGTACATCACCATGCACGATTCACCCAGTTTTTCCGCGGCGCACGCGGATAGATAGATAGATCTGGAGTAGATGGATCTTATCGCCGGCTGTTCGGAGCCATGCATTACCTGGTACCGCGTGAACCCTGAACTTCAATTGTCGGATGAGGAACGACCGCGCTCGAACCACTGACAAATCCTCCAGCTGATTACCGCGAGAACAAAAATGCACACAATTTTCTGGTTTCCTATTTACGACTGATCCTCTAAATCTGATAGACCCGAGTCAAGTCAATGTCATCCTACACCGAGGTCCCCAGTAAAAGATAGCAAACAGCGCAGTGCAAGGGAAACAGGCACACCTAGTCCAGCATCACCTTCAGTTTCACCAGGAATCTCTACTTCTACGCTATTCTAAGCAAAGCCGGTTGAAAGCATGTTGCGGTCCAGCCGGAAAAAAGTATCAAGGTGCCAGGGGGTTAAGCGCATGCAGCGGCCAGTCAGGCGCGGAAGGTCAGCACCGAAACAGCGAGTTCTAAACGCAGGGCTCCTAGCGTTCCCGGAGGATGCGTGGTCGGGAGGGCCGAAAGTTCGCACAAACGCGAACACACAATGCCCAGGCAGGCGGGGGGGACGCGCGGGGCTTCCAGTAACTGTTGCATTATGCGCCGCATTCGCAAGGATGCGCCGCGTCAACGGGGGCTATCGTGGGTTCCGATCGGCCTCACGTGCATCTTCCCCCTCGTGCGCCTCGCCGGCCTATCCAGAGGTGAGAGAGCAACCCCCGCACCGATAATAACGCGGCACACGCACCCAACAGCCAGCCGACGTCCAATTCTAATCACAATCGATGCAAAAGGCGAATACCATAAATTGTTACCATTTTAAAAAGAAATACGAGAATTCTTTAGAATTAGGTGCCTTGGAATTCTTATAATTGTCCGATATGGAGCAGTAGGTAATTGAGTGGCAGTTCTATGATTATAATTGTGGATTATGGAGAAAATGATGTGGTGGAGTTGTGGAGGGTGAATGGCAATAAACAATTGGAGTGGCGGAGTCCGAGGCGATAGTTGTCTGAGGCATCGCCAGGCAGGAGTAACACTTACCGATTCTCTTATCTACCTATAGGAAGATGCAATATTAATGGAATCCCCGGTTCGCGAGATAGGGGAAAGCAACGTGAGGTGTATCCGTATTGAAAGTAATACCCAATAGTGAGGCATGCTCACGAGAGAGGAAGGGAGAAAGGGAGAGGGACAGCGAGGTGCGATTACGTGAGCGAAGTTAATGAACTTTCGATGCAAGACAATGCCTCGATAATGGCTAGCCTCGCTTTCCTAGCGAGGTTCCGCAAAACCGGCTCGACCCTTGCCCGCAAAATCATCCGTACTGCAATAATTTATTGCTACCAGCCCGTGTTTCTGACCGGTGGGCGCCTTCCCTCTCTCAATCTAGATCGGCGAGGGAAGTGCCGTTCCTCCTGCCAACCCTGGGAATCGAACCCGGAACCCAACTTCTTTTTCCCTTGGCTCCCCCTCTCTATACTCCAGCCGCGGAACTACCCTGGGATTTATCTCGGAGCTGACGTCGATTTTCTGGCCTTCGGCGAACGCACTTTCCGTTACGCAACGTGGGACTGGCCTAACAAGTGCGTTCGGGGAAGCTGCACTTCTGGACTCGGGTGGACGATCATCGCTCGAAACTCCTGAGAGGAAAGACCACGCGAGTGCAAACAGCACTCCAATAGTTATGTTTTAAAAAATATGTCAAAGCCATTCCGAGTAATACGATCGATAAAGATTATTAGATAAATGCCTGGATGGAAAAATCTCAAATATTACTAGTCCGGACTTGGAACGATCTGGAGATGATCGCTCGACATAGTTCACATTAAATTCGAGATCTGTGCCCGAGGGAGCCCCGGGGATGTAGGTTAAACCGCGGGCTCGCTGATCCTATCAATTATAACATGTGGTTGCGAACCGCTACTCGTTACATCGGCGATATCCTCAAATCGAGTGGCTCTGGCGAGGGATCCAGTCGGAGAGATATGCCTGCGTAAGGATATTTCCCGGTGCACTGTAGTTTGCGCACTGCCACCAATTTCGTCAATTTCGCTGGATACGCCTACCGTTATACTGCGGCGGAATCTTCGCGGAAGTGCTCCCTCCTGGTGGGGCGCGCGAGGCAGATAGATAGATAGAGGGAAAACGACAGGCCTCGCCTTTTCCCGATGCGGCAGGGCTGATATAAAGTTTGTCAGTCTGCGATTTCCAGCTAGCTGTACCTGCCTGCATCTCACGGGCGGCCATCCACCCCGGGAAAGAGTATCGTTCCTGTATTCATGGACCGTGAAATTTTATCTTTAATAATGACGCAGCAACCCGGAACCCGACTCTCTCCCTCTCTCTCTCTTCCATTCTAAAGCTGCCTAATTGCGCTCCGCTCTGCGTTCGGGGGATGTAATCATCGAGGAGGCTGGATCGCCACTTTTGCAGGGAGTAAATAAAAAGGAGTGGTAAGACTGGGCTCCGCCGATGGTATCACTCGACAGCTGGAAAACGAGTGCGCGCATCTGCATATGATGAATGAAGTAATAAGGAGCGTCTAGCACTCCGAGGCATTTGTTAGATCTTCAAGAACTAAGTTACTGTTATGCAATAAAGATGAAGTCTACGCTCTGCCTGTTGGTGGCCGCGCACCACTCGAGGCACTGACGATATTTGTAAAAAGAAATCTAATTAATAGCTAATCTATGAACGCTACTGGCAATCTAACAGGACTCGTCTATAGTCCTCGGATTCGTTAACAAGAAGGAGGAATTCGAGATACTAGAATCCTAGCACCCTCCGCCGATCGGGGAGGAGGAGTAGATCGGGAAGAAGAGTGCGAAGAAGCGGAAGAGAAGAGGAGTCCGAAAAATCCTTGGGCGAGGAATGTTTCGCTCTGATTGGCCGGTGGACGCGTATTCGCGGCCTCCCGGATTGGCGTCAGGGGCATTTCCCCACCTGGCGCCGTTCGGAGATTCACTTTTTACCGGAGTTATTACAAAACTGGCCGGCATCTCCTAGACCATGTCATTACGGTGCAGTGCTCGAGTTGGTGAGGATCCTCTGGTCCCGGCGCGCACCTTAACCCGCCACCACTATCGCCAGAGTAGCGCGCAGCCAGCATCGGAGGGAGCACCAGGAGAAGAGGATCGAGGACCATCAGCATAGAACTCTCTACCACCACCACCACCGCCACCACCTCCGCAGAGCCGGAGCCGAGTGCCACTGTCACCACTCGCAGCCTCCACCACCGCCGCCTCCGCACTCAGCCGACGCAAGGCCCCCGCACCTACACACTCGCCGCGAGAGCACGGGCCCCGCTCGTCTATTTCCAGCGAGGAGCGAGGAGAGTCCGCTTGGAGAGTTCGTCCTCCACCACCTTCTGTCCTGCGAACGCGCGGCTTCTTCCCACCTTTCGCGAGCGCGGAAGACGAGCGGACGGACGGACGCTCTTGGTACTTGCCGCGGACACCACTCGCCCGGTGCACAGTGTTGCGGAGAACGGAGAACGCTGCCGGGCAGACGTCGCCGTGGCTCCTGTTGCCGTTAACCCCTCGTGCACACCCGATCTCCGAGTAACCGCCACCTTTTCCACTGGCAGCCGAGCGATCCAGGCATTCGAGAACTGCCCGCGCGTACATGCCGATATTGACGCTAACAGGACTTTCGATTAATAAAGAACGGTGTGTCGTAGACGCCCGGCGATAATACTGAGCGAGAGAGTTTGAGAGGGCGAAGGGTCACGGTAGCAACCCCTTGCACCAAGTGGCGGCGGACAGGCAGTATATACTCAGTGGAGACGAACCTCCTCGATTGGACGAGCCGGTCTCCAGTGGTGAACGGCACACGGCACGGAGATTTCCTTGGATCGTATTGCACTCTCGTTTTCTACGGGACCCAGTGCTTCTGTGATTCGTGAGAGATAGAGAACGAGAGGACGAGGGCGCGCGCGCACGAGATATCTTGTGAGAGAGCGAGAGCGCTCCTTATCGGCTACTTCGAACTGGTTCCTCCGGCACGTCGAGGCTGAGAAGTGGATCCGAAGAATTGGGGGAATTAGGTGCGAGACATGGCAGGATCAGGGATGGATTGGAAGAGCAGACTGTAAGTGGAATTTCATTGTTAAATATCAACCCCCTATTCGAATTCCCGAGGGATATGCACTCGCCATTACGAGGAAGAGATTGATAATTAAAATCAGCTAAGTGCTCTATAATCCTGGCTGCGATTGAGAAAGAGGCTCTGTAAGCGCTCGCACGTGATCACTTCCACGGGAAGTTATCCCGCGGGTAGATCATCCCTCGAGAAATGATGATCGAAGATCGATGATCTGACAAATTGAGCACGTAGCAGCATCCCCATCGGGCACGCCCTCAAAAAGGAAGGTTTAATTGACAGTTCTAGTAATCTCTCCATTCATACAACCCGCACGAAATCAGGAAATCGCAGCGATCAGGATCGAAGGGTCGATCGCTGGCTGGGATTTCCTCGCGGATGGGAAGTAGAAGTAGAGGCTGCAAGCCGCTCTCTCGCTATTACTGCGCATTATTTCGCCACGGTGGTTCTTCGGGCGGGGCGTCCCGATCAAAAATACATAATCGATTAGAGTCGAGGAGCCGAGGGCAGCAACCGTGAAGCGCCACGTATCTCCTTAATCTATTATCCCTCTTTTACTCGGCATTCGATCTTCAGCGGGGAGCCGGGATAAATAATAATTGCTCGCTTCTTTCGATGAGAACGAGAGACGGCGCCGCGATATCATCTTCCCGTTAACTTCCTTAAAACGAATCAACTCTCCTCCTTTTAGCTAGGCGCGATGAATCCCGGGCGAATTGCCACAGCTGATCCCGCACGCGCTCGCAATAGCTCGCGCTATTATCAAATATAGCCCTAAGCGAAAACGCGAGTCCTCGGTCACGTCCTAACAAGAGCCGAGTGCGGTTTTTCGCGTAGAAGCGCGCGGGACGCGCGATCATTAGGGGCGGGCGGAAAAAGCGATCGATTCTTACCCGGCGACGCTGGCCTTGATCCCTTGATCGATCGACGATCGCCGGATAGCTGGAGCGTCTACCAATCAAACGGGACATTAACCACAGTGTGCTCTCTGAGGGATCGTGCGCTGGTTTGCATGCAGGGGAATGCGATAGGAAGCGATCGGGCCCGATCTGGTCGTGCCGGTATCCCCGGCCTAGCCCACGCTCTCGCATCTTCCACAGGAAAGCATACATCAGCGGGGCCTTCAGTAATTAACAGTACACACAGTAGGCACAAAGAACTCCCTCTGCGCGCGCGACCCAACTATTCCGAGCGCCGCCCGGGATAAAAAGCCGGCAAGTATGCGCGGCCGCGATCGGAGAAATGGCCGTTTCTGATTTACTGGGATCGCGGCGCGGCACTCGAAAAATCGGCTAATTCGATTCGGCGCAAAACTAATCGGCAGGGGTATATAGGAACGGGGTGTCCCGTTAGACGGCGTCGCCGCCCCGTTCCTAAAGCCGTTCGTACTAAATGTTCGGAATGATTCGCGCCGGGAAATAAAGTGGTTAATAAAGGGGGATTTACGGTGTTCAGCAGTTCGTGACACGGCGGAAGGATCTGTTCGGTATCGGCAATAGGAACGGAACATCTGATAGGAGCGTCGATAAATAAAGCGGCGGAGCCGGCGCGAAGGCGGCTTCCTAGTAACGTGCATCGGAACGCATAAAAATCGGCGTAACAGCGTTACACATTTCATTGGAAGTTCCATGCCCCCCCCCCCCCCCCCCTCTCTCTCTCTCTCTGTCTCTCGGGCAGCTAGTCCGCACGCGAGCGATCGGTAATACCCGATGGTAAGTATGTATGAGTGCACACACTCCCGCGAAATCGCGATGCGTTCCGGTCGTCCGTGTACGCAGGATGATACCCAAGCTCATACGACACGTATGGCGCATATAACATGCACACACGTCCAGTCGAAGGAACACGGAGCGACGAATACACCGAGAGCGGCATCATCCCGGCTCACTTTCCTATCTGGCTCTCTCTGCTCTCTCGTGGTGTGTGGTTAATTTACAGCTAGTTCTACAGCTCGTACCCTGCCCGTATCTCGAGCGGCGCATCTTCCTATGACGTCCCTGTCAACCGAGGGATCCCTGTCCCGGAAGTTGCTCTACAGGACTCCTTCTCTCTCGCTCTTCCTTACCAGCGAGTCCTTAGGCCTGAAATTGCAATCTCCCTCCCCCCGGGAGGCGCTGCCCCTTCCGGATGATCGACCTCTAATTGGCCCGAGGAAAACGCGCGCGGATGCTGCACACGCGGTCCACGAGGCACGATAAATTCATTCGTCCTTCCCGACAGCTCAAACTGCCCGACGCTCTAATTTATGTCGCTCGATTATACAAAGAGGCTCGCGGTAAGAAGGGGGAGGGGGGGCGTCGCTCGGGGCACCGAATTAGAGCTGCGTGAAGTATGCGCGAGCGAGGATTCATACGGGCGGTGAGATGTGTCGCGATTCGTGGCTTCTCGCTGCGGGACGGACCGGTCGCTCATCTAGGAATTTCCTGCTCTACTTACGGGACGGACGATCTAGCATCCCGGCGGCCGCGAGCGGCCGAGCGAGCGTCGTCGGAATAAAAGGACGACATGGATCGCACGGTGTTCCGCTAGTCGCTCGCGACCGCCGCCATCTGCATACTATATCTCGGATGTTATAATCTCACCTCGAATTTTACGAGGCCGGGACGACAAGCGGAAACCCCCGAACCGACATCGCCTTTTCCTAATGAAAAAGAGGACGCGTGAAACCGTGCGGGGAAAACGGGACCGCTCGAAATGCGGAAGTCCTTCTTGCAGGAATGTGGACGGTGGACAATTTTACGAGAGCGTCCGTCGTTCATTATCATGAGAAACGGCGCCGGCTATTCTCATCAAGCGGGCGAATATCTAATTTCATTCGACACCCGAGACGTCGCGCGCGTACGACGACGGCTCCTTGATAGTAATGTCTCCTATATCTATCCATCTATCCACGCCATCTTTATCCGGCTGTCCGTCTCACGGATGGCCGCGCGAAATTGAAGCTTGATCGAGCACCGCCGGAAACGGCGCCCGGCCGCCCCGATATAACTACAACCTCGCTTTACGACGCTCCGGTACTTGGGGATAAAAGATATCGCATCACCGACGAGTCCTGCTGCCCGCTAATTATTAATGATGATTTCCTTTGACGACTGGAGCAGCACGTCCGACGTAATCCTCCTGCTACAAATTCCACCGGGTGCCGTTTGTCAAGCCGCGTTATATATCTCCCTCGCGCCACGGAGGCGAGAAAATCCCTGCATTCCAAGAGTAAGAGCCCTCGATGCGATTTGCAGCACATGGCGGATCGCGTTGATGCGACGCTCTCCCCTCGAGCGTAAAATCCGCGAGAGACGCGCCGGAAAAATGCCCACCTGCTCATTTCCTTTTGCGCGCCGTCTCGTTCGGTGTCCGGTGCGCTCGCTCGCTCGCCACAGTTAGTACGTGATTCGAGCGTTCCGGACGATTAGCCGCCGATCCATCGTCACCGGGATATGCGCGCGAGAGGATGCTCGCGGGCGCACAATACAAAGCTCGAGAATGAAATCGTCGGCCCTCTCCTCTCGCTCTCTTTATCGCCAACGCGGAATTCTCACCTCGGAATCCAGTCCACCTCTGGCGAACCTAGTTCGCAGTGGGACCCGCCGAGATCCACGCCCGATTAATTCAGCGGAGCCCGTTCGAGCCTTCTATACATGATCTAATTTAGATAGGATCGGGTCGAATTAATTTCCTGCTATTCCCGATTTAATTCACCGCCGCGAGACTTATCTGCCCCGGGTAATCTGTGCGAATCGGAAAACACGTGTTCTCTCGCGCCGACGTGCAGTCGCGTTTAAAAGGTGGACGCTAAACAGTAGAGAGGTGGTGGCTTCCCAAGTGAGAACGTAGACTGTGTGCTCTGCACCACCCTTTAGCCATGAATAGCACTTTTATGCGCCGACTATACCCGCCACCGGTCTATTCAACTTGATACTTTTCTTCCATTAATTAAGCCCGGCTCTAGTTATAATTAATTGCAACATGGCCAATCGCGTGGGAAATTGAGATTAGTGGCGATCGAACCGAACATATTTACGAGCCGGATGATTGGCAAAAGGGCTTGAGCGAGACTCCTCTTATTTCCAAAGAGGAGTTATACTCAGGGATTATCCAAGAAACGCGGAAGCTGTCATCGATCTATCTCGTAAATTCTTTAACGTTCCCTAATTAAAGGCGCCGGCTGATCCAAAAGCGGCAGAAAGTGTGGCCTGTCAATGCAGTCTATTTTGGCGAGAGGCGCACATCAAACTTGAAGCACGCTCCCTACAGGATATGCATATCCTGCCTCCGCCATTCCTTTATGTCTTTGCCGCAAGAACCCTGCTATCGCTATGACGCGATCGACGCCTAGGGCCATTTTCCCAGACTTTGTTGTGTTATGCAGAACACTACGAGGCGGCGCGAATAGTGTAACTGTCTGGGCGTGATCGAGGGCTGAATTAATCGGCTGGACGAACTACACGCGCAGCTGTTATTCGGTAAACGACCCTGGCTAGAAGGAAGCATCGCTCGCTTCGATATACCACTCGATGATAATCAACCGTGAAAGAAAAGCGAGTGCGGGGCAAGCGGCTGCGCCGTTGTCACGCACGGACTCGGGGCTACCCGTTACCAACCACTTGTTCGTTTGGAGATTGTTCTGGAGGGATGAGCTCGCGGCATATCGGGTATATCGATGGATCTCCGCTGCAGGGCAATAGCGGAAAATTACAATTGAATCCTCATTAGATGCGCCTGAATTAGTCCCTCGACACTCTTCTACTTTCCTCGAGTGAAACTTCCATTTATATATTGTTTTCACCCTAAATTCTTCATTCCTGTTAGGACTGTGGTGTAACAGTTAAACCTAGCTGCCGAAGATTAAGTCCTATTAAGTCATTAGGCGACAGGAAAGCGAGCGAAGGAGACGAGGTACCGTAAGTTCGGCGGGCCCGCGAGATATAGTCACGAAATTTCGCACCGCTCCCGTTTAAAGCGCTCAACTAGCCGGTGAGATGTGCCGTTAAATGGAACGGATGAGGAGGGCGAGGAGTAGGGGCTTGTGGGAGCGAGAAAATTCTGGACGATCTTTCCGATGGCGATTAGATATGGCCACTTTGGCTCCGCGACTCCTCTGTGTCACGGATACGTTGTCGCTCGCCCGAAGAACCGTAAGCATAGACACCATGATCCGCTCCCTCTCTCTCTCTCGAGGAAAGTATAATTGAACCGATGGGAATTCCGCTATCTTCCATCCAATCTCGGTCCCGTCAGATTTTCCCCGCGAGGCATTCGATATTTTAGACTTAACAAGCTCCTCCAACTGGCTGAAAACGGAAGTCCCGGTGGAACGACGCCGGCAATCCCGAGGACTCGGTTAATTCGCGAATTCATAATCCAGAAAATATTACGTCGTCCATTGCGAGACTGGTGAAAAAGGTGAAACGGATTTTCCAAGTGGTCCCGGCCGCTGCGGCCCTCGAGCGGAACGCTTCCCTATCTCGAGCCGGCATCCTCACTCGCGGGGCTTACGCACTGTTACGAGCCGTAACAGTCTTCTTTTTCGCCCTCGTAACTTACGTGAAAACGCACCTGGCGCTGTCACGCTAACGCAATGGACGTAGAACCGGAGGTCCCTCTCAACGCAGGGGACTACGCCTCTCCTAATTGCCGTGTTACCGTTGCGTCCGGAGAATGACAATAACGACTCGCCTTCTCCGTAATACATATACCTTAAATACGTCATCGCGTATTATACTCTACTCCTTTTCCCAGAGACTTTTTCTTTTATTTACCGCGCGGCACGATTTAGTTAATTTAGTATAATGCGAGGATCGTTATCATGCTTGAAGGAGCATCTGGCTTCTAAATTAAACCGGCATTTAATTATGGTGTTATCACGTGCTACACGATCGCTCGCCCTTTCATTCCGCCGATTAAGCGCTCTACTTACCCGGCTTTCTGATATGAAATTCCCTGGCGCAAGCGCGTGAATCCATCGGGCGCCTAACTCCGCAGATAGGTCGGCAAGCGCGCGTGTTTCCCCGCTGGAAGGAAATCGCAAACGAGGAAGACAACAGTCGCCGCCTAAAGAGAGCATCGAGGCACGTGAAATGGGATGTCCGCAATCAGGACTGCCGGTAGGATAAACTTCGACTCTGGCAATTACGATAGGGCAGCTATAATCACGGTAATCCATCCGGCGGCTTTTGCTTTATTTCTTAATTATTGCAGCATTCGCCGGGCTACCTCGTTTCCTGCTATATCCCACTAAGCGCGGAGAGCACACGCACCCTTTCCCACCGGTCGGGGCCTCGATTTTCAATATCGAATTGCCCCACCGGGAAAGATAGAATGCCCCGCGTAAACACGCGTGCACGCGTCTTTCCTCGGCAAAACGCGGATGTATTACACGCTATTACCATTATTACACGAGCGTCTTATCGATAGACTACTACTCTCCTCGTCGCGGAAAAATCCCTGTAATCCTTCTTTAGCGATCGTTCTCGCTCCCGCGTGCGCGCGCGCGCGCGGGAATTAACGTCGTGATTCTCTCGGCTTCCTACACGCGAGAGAAATTCGCGTAATGACTTCACTAATAACCGAGAGTCGCAGTGCTAGCTGTTGATCGAGCCCGGGGGTGCTCTCGCCTCGAGTCCAAATGATCGCGTACTAATTGCCTGGCAACGATTACTTTCCGGTTACGCGTGAGTTAATTGGAGACGTGAGACACTTTCAGTCGACGGGATTTCATCATTGACGGTTCGATAATTAGTAACCGTTTTAATCTAAGTGCCTGATGATCTCACAGTTCCGTCTTCACTCTCTTCCTTGACATATGAATATCAATTAATATATTCATCGTGATAAATAAGAAATTGGTAATTAACCAATCACTGCGCTCGGAGGATATAATTGGAGACCCTTCTATTTTCTCGTGGCTGAAACTGTTGAACTCACGACGCGAGATGAGCGAGCATTAGATTGGCTGATGCGCGGGACATTTTAATTTGTAATATCGAGGAAAGGTGTTGCGCGATCTTAGGCCCCGAGAGAGAGGGAGCTCCGAGACGAGGCGGCCTACGGTTTGCTCGAGCAGATTATTAATCTTGCTTGGCGCAGTGGAGGACGAGAAGTAGCGGGGTGTAAAGAAAGGACAACGGCATTGACTGTGTCGTCGTGACCATGACTCGGCTCCCCAGCAATTACGATCGGCTCGACAAGTCATTCTTACTCTTTCCTTTGCCTCTATCCCGGTGTCCCTCGCTCTCGTCGCTCCTTTCCTTACCCCAACAGACGCCACTTTCGAGCAGTGAACCCGTGCGTGACTATTAGTGCAATAAGACTATTACTACCGGCATTTGGTCCCTCGAGCGAATAAGCGACTTGTGCATCCGACTTTTTTCATCATTGATCTTGACCTGCACTCCTCGCGGAAGGGAATTCTAAGTGGGTTAATCCGGCTCTATGAGCAGCTCGATCTTAACTACTCAGATTAAACCATAAAGGTTTCCCAATTTTAAATTTATTCGATCGTAGAAGGCGCACAGTATCGCGGGACGATCTGGACTTGAGCCATTAAGTTGCTGCGCACTTATACGGAACAGCACCGCCAGCTCCTTCCCCAGTCGAATCTCGCATTACGCATTCTAATAATGAGAGCAGCCTGTCCGGCAAAGTGTCGAAAGATCGTCATTAAACGAGGCGCACCGGCAGCCATAAAATAAGTACCGCAAAACACTCGGGTCACCCGATCTTCTTGCGATCGCACATTCGCCGAGCCTATTTGCCTCGAGCATATTAAACCGCGCACTAAAAACTGCTTCCGTTTTCTATATGATTCGGTAGGAGCAGCCGAGTCCCAATGGGGGAGCACGAGCCTTTCCAGAACTGCAATCTCTTTTACGACACCCTTGCGCGAGCGCGCACGAGTCCCAGCCCTTCGCCGGCGAAAGGTTTAACGCTGAGGCGGAATCGTCCCTGCTTCGAGGAAACGAAAGTTGCACTATTGCTCTGCCTCTAAAACTCCACCAGCCCCGGGGATAAAAAGTCTAAGTAACTCTGATTACCCTATATTACGGCTGTCCAATTAAAATACACATTCCGCACTGCTCGCCATAAAACGAGCTATTTAGTCTACGAGCGGATGCGATTCATAAATCGGCAAGCATTGTTGCCGGGGCGAACATCCACTCGCTTACGTAATGACTTGTGGGATCCCACTTTTTATTAGCCACTCGCTTTCTGCAATCATCCGCAATTATTACCAGATAAGCCGGCGATGCAATTGACTTGGCGAATCCAGCGGCTCGCGCGAGCTGTACTGTTCTAATTTGATAAATAAAACATTTCTCTCAAGGAACGAAGCACCGCTCTTAATCGTAAAGGATCATTAACGAGGAATCAGTGAGCCCTCCCTCTCTTTCTCTCCCTCTTTCTCTTAGCAGAGAACAGTGGTTAACGGTACCGGGTGCAGTCGTAGTTTGGAAGAGTTCTCAGGGCTTTATGCTCTGTTTTAAGTGCACCTGTTTCTCTTAATAAAACAAGAGTGCAAATTGCTTCATGAAGTTCCTGAAAGGCGTGCATGATTTCAATGGAACCTCGAAATTGACGTAGGTGCGAGATTGGCGTGAAATCACCCGGCCAACTAATTAGGGTGGGCAAGGCGGGGCTCGTCTTAAAAGGTGATGAAAGAGCCAATGAAAGATTTGTTCAGCTCTCGATTAAGTTTACGAGAGCAGTTTCGCGGGTGGCTGACGCCGTAGCTTCTAATACTAACGGCAATATTCTGTCGTAAAGTCGATCGACAAAGGACACCGACGCCAGTAAAGTTCTGCACTGGCACTCGGCGGCCACTTTCTGCCTTTAAAAACTACTTCGTGTCTTTTGAGTTTGGAGGCTGACGGGCTGAATTTCTTCCTAATATTAAAAGTGGCGCGCGGGCTCTAGCGGCCGTGGCGGACGCAGCAGAAGAAGCTATAGGGAGGCTGCGCGGACTCTATAATCTTGCGGCTTCTTTCCGATTTTAGTCGGTCGGGGGAAACGTCGAGCGCGCCGAGTGTTATAGTTTCGCGGCTCGCTCGTTAAATCGCGCTCGAACTTGACTTTTATGAAGGCACCCGCCAGGAAGTGATGCTGCCCGCAGGTTCTGCCGCATTTTTCAGACTCGCTCTCTAGAGTTTCCGAACCGCCTCGGAGAACCCCCGGAGACCTTTTACGACTCGGATTCGCCTTAGCTATCTTCCTACTGTGCTTACTCGGCCCTTCGGCGAGAGTGATCGTTAACGTTCGCTAGGATCAATCATCCTCCTAGACGGCTCGCCGAGGAGTCTCTCAAGTTTAGAGGCCAACCTAGGCTAAATATTCCACGCCAATAACCCTTGGATCGATCTCTCGTAAACTGAGTTTAATTGAATGACTTTTACACGCGCCAGTTTATGAGAGCCGAGTGCCAGGCAATCTCGAGCTCTGGCTGTTCATCGTCAAGTTGATTGAACTTGACTAGCAGCTGTAATCATGGAGAAGCCTTTTTTCCATGGCGCACGCTCCTCGTCGAATCAATTTTATTGGTCTGTCACCATCGCAGAAGAGACGCGGGCGAAAGAGCGTCGGATAGAATCGGATGTAGAATTACACTCCGAATGCTCTCGAGGCAGCGATGAATAATGTAGATCGATAAGAGTTACGGTTTCTAAGCAAGGACTTTTCTCCGGCGAACAAAGATCCGAACTACCGCTCGAGGAAACAACGGACCGGTGAAATATTGGCGCGCCCGATGAATTATGGATCCTGCGACCGATATAATTACTCCCGTTAAAGCCACCACCAATTTCCAATACACATCCTACCTCAGTTTCCGTTGCAAATTCGTCCACGCTTAAAACGAGCTCGAGCACAGCAGGAAAAATACATATAAATCTATGTATTCAAAGAGGCAATAACTTTGAATTCGCTGGAGTAGTGAACGCGCCGAGTTTCTACATCGGAAATGCTACGAGGAAGTTCACGGAAACAGAGAGTAAGCACGAAGCATTTCGCAGTCGGGATGCATCTCCTTTACCGTTGCGCTATCGCCCGTAATTCCCGATACTCCGGCGATTCGTCACGCGAAGATTTCACTGGCGGACGCCAATTGAACGGGGAGGAAATATCCCGCGATTGGTATGGGCATTCGTAATACGAGAAACGCTGGTAAACGCGCGCGCGCGCGCGCTCGCTGAATAATGGTAATAATGTTGTGCCATTACGAAACATTACTCCGTGTCACGGTAAAGAGGGAAATCTGTAGTTTGAGTACCCGTGATTCAGCGGAACATGGGAAGTATCTTCATCTGGAAGAGCATCCCCTCCCCCTTTCTTAGAGGATTCCGCCAACTTCATATACCTCACTACTTCCTATTACGAAATTCGTAATATCCGACAAAATGCCTGGGAGTCACTTGATTAAATTAATAATTAGCTGCGAGGAAATTTAGAGAATTAGAAGTTTACTTTCTCATGGACGTTTACTCCTCCGACTGGAGGAGTAAACACTATAATTTACATTACGACACCTTGAACACTGGCTGCCCGAGGAATGCAGTGTTCGAAGCATTGAGGACCGGTTGTCGAGAAATTAGCGAATTCACTTGCGATCATGTGCCGTGTCATGATGCCTACTGAAAGGGTAATCGGCACGAATGAAGACGCGCGCGGCGGAGAGGGATCCTTTCGAGCAGGCCTCAAAGTCTCATCACAGATACCTATCATTAGAATAGCGATAAGCTTTCATTGGGAATGGCCCGACTAATTGCAGTGTTGTTTCTCTTATCGAGGGCTCGGCCCCGGGAGAGGAAGCGGCGCAAATTATAGCACGTGACGCGTTCACTCTTATTGATCAGTGACGATAGAGCGAAGCCGAGAGAAAGAGAGAATACTTCGAGTTCCCCCCTTTGTCCCCGGACGGTCTGCAATTATTGCGATCTTTGTTTTCGTGAAAGGAAAAAAGGTTGTTCAGCGCGACGGCGAGAGAAGCCTGGAGGTCTGTGCCTTGTATTCGTTGGCTACTCGTCCTCTTCTTGTCGGCGTTTTGTACATTGACCTTAACGGTGTAGGACAGGCCTCGCCACCCACCGTTTCTCCCGGCGATGCCGGCCACTGCCGAAGAAACACTCTCGCCGGGACTCGTTTTATGGTAGCTACCGGGAGAGCCC
This sequence comes from Crossocerus cetratus, assembly GCA_963675795.1. NCBI lineage: Eukaryota > Metazoa > Arthropoda > Insecta > Hymenoptera > Crabronidae > Crossocerus > Crossocerus cetratus. Next base: position 19,419,381 of record OY776665.1, on the reverse strand, counting down.
TCTCACTTTCGTATTTGCATAGCCGAGCGATCTGATTTTTTCCTCTCCCTCCATCCAACGGCGCTCTTTACGCTCTTCTTATTACGCCTGCACTGCGATCTTTTCGCCGATTTCACCACACCACTCGGCCGGGGGGAAGCACGCGCAATTTGGCCGCGCCGGCCACGCCACGGGAAGCGCAATTGGAAAATGGTGCCTGGGAAAGTAGAAACGCATCACGCCCTCCGCTCGCGGCTCTTTCATAACTCAATCTTTTTCGTATTCGTACTCAGTGTTATAGTTCCGATCAGGAGACTACCTTGATTTCTGAAAAAGTGACACCTTCAAGGATTAATTTATGAATTTTGTATTTCGTAAAAATGGTAAACTATACCCGAGAAACTAGTCATGGCAATAATTAATTCATTCTGTCTAAAACAGACTTGTATAAGAATAAATTTGTTAGCCTTCCTACCAAAGAGTGCGAATACCGGAAGCCTTCGTACACGCAAGGGTCAATGAGTCAGAAGAAGCATAATCATTTCTATTGGGCAAGCCGCCTCAGCCGCAACATATAGAAAGGACCAGCTGGTGCTCCTCGGAGATGACGAAGCGCAAGGTCGCTCCGTTACCTCGAGAGGGATTTCGAGGTCGACCACGTCCTCGTCCCAGAAAGCAAGGAGCCTCGTTTAGCCCGCGGAAAAGCGCCGGTAACAGGATCCACGTATATGCCACTCGGAAAGTGGTTAATTTCATGAAGCATCTTGTCACATATAGTTGACACTGACTTTAGTTTCCTTAAACTCGACATTAGAAAAGCGTAGTTTAAAATCTGCCCGGAAGCTCGCTTAGAGGAAAGGGACGCAATTTGGTCCCCCACAATTTGCTGGCGCGATGCCTTAGGTTCCGAAAAGCCTGCTGGGATCACTGTCTTCATGGGGGTCACAATCCACTCGGGTCCATGGTGTAGTACGTGCCCTGGCATTATCCCGGGAGCGCCGAACGGTCCGTTCGGCCGGAAAAATGCCGGATACCGTACAACGAAATGGAATACTTCAAAGTGTCAGGTGCCATTTATTTGCGCTCGTGACGGCTGACGGGGAGAATTGAATTGCGGGCCGGGGATTGCCATGGGAATTGTCCGGCTCGATCCACGCTGGCGGACCCCCGCCACCCAGCATCGAGATGGGCGCAGGGTGCACTCGCCAAGCTCTTTCCGTAAAATTGAATTAATTTTGCGGTGACATCACCGGGGAAGCGGCAGCGGCGCACCGGCACTCGTGGTTGCCGAGTTGTGCGAAACCGCAGGGCAGCAGTCGCGAGCTAGCCCACCTAGTTAGAATCCAGTCATCTAGCTGAAATGACTTGTGGAGTCATTCCTCGCACTACTGTGCGTTCCTACCACATCGTAATTCTTCATTCATGATACCAATCTCGGAATAGATTCTTTTTCGATATTCCTCAACTACCCTAAAGAATCGATCAAAAGTTTCGTCAACATTTCCACGATTATCTGCACGACACGAAACAATGAACTTACCCAAGAATCACCCGCAACCGTTTTCCCAACATGCCATTGAATAGTCGGAAAGAATGGAGGCAAGTGGAGGCTGGCGCGTGCATGGGGATCGTTTTCGTAGAAAATCGCGGCGGTTCCGGATGCAGTCAAGGTAACAGTATCCCCGTCGACGATATCGCATGGCGAGGTTGCTATCGGAATCGCAGTTAATTTCACGAAGAAAGGCATATCCGTGCGCAAAAGGCGAATGCCTGCGGAGGCGTCTAGGGGGCCAAGGCCGACCTACTCCTCAGCGCCGAGGAGCAGAAGAGTGCGAGAGGCGCTAGCGTGAATTCACCGTAGCCTGGGCAGAGATTGTTTGAACCGAGGAGGAGTATCCGAAGGCGATGCATTCATTAGATCGTTTTACGGGCGAATAAGAGAGTAGCAGGATAGCACGGGAGACGCCACGGTAACAACGTGTCAGTCCTCTCCTAACGGGTCTTCTTCCACCTCGTCCTCTCGTGCTCGCCCTGTCTCTATTGCTACTTGCACTCCACTCCTTCATCGGCGGCTCCAGCAGCTCATTTCTGAATTCCCCGGTTCACTGCTGCTACTACTTGTTCGAGCACGCTGATTTTCCCAGCCCGTCCCGTTTCTCCGCCAGGGAAATTCTTTACTCGGCCGCGCTCGCGCCCTGACAGGTGGAATTCCGGCAGGCTTGACGAGCGAGGAGGCATTATACATCTCTGGCGGTCGCGCCCGATTAACTAGGAAGGATTGCCACCCGTCGACCGGGGAAGCGGCGCGGGGTTGAATAAATAGGGAGCACCCAGTCCCGGCCAATTATTAAGAATGATTAATGAGCGCGAGTATGGTAACGAGGCCTGCTGTTCCACGATGATGCAGCGAATCCCTTTCACGAACTCGTCGGATTAGACTCGTATCCAGTTTCAACCTTTTTCCTCGTCGCGCGCTCTCGACTCGGGTGGGGGGCTGAAGATCTCATTCCGAGATTTTCTCCGGGACAGCAGTGGGTGTCCTTTCCACGTGCATCCTGGTGCCACTCTAATGACACATCTTTTTCTCTTTCCGTGTCCTCGATCCTCCGTTTTTTTCGCACGTCGCCACCACAATGGGCGAGAGCGCCGCCCGAGAGAAAAGTCGCGAGGCCGATTATCTTCGCAACTCGCTTCGCTGCGCATTGCAGCACAATTTCCACGAGGAGCGGCGGCGACCGGCGCTCGACCCGATTCGAGGAAATCAAGTTCGGGGAATCGATTCCGCGCGCAACCGAGTGTGGATGATCCTGGCATTGTGCTGGTCTGATTCCGAAACTTGGTTGTTCGCCGAACGAAGTTATTCTAGGAATAAGGCTGTTATGCTTGTTTGCACGGTTGCGAGCTTTTTTCGATGAATCGCACCGTTCGAGTGAGAGGAAGTCGTGGATTGATGCAGGATCGTAAGAAGACAACTGAGGCCGACAGGATGGCAAGGTGAATATCTTTTTAAGAGCGAGGCAGGAGAATGGTATTATCGACGACTATCGATGACAGGAAAGGGTTCCTTCTTGCCGTCAGTTTTTCCTAGAAAATGATTTGGCCTCTGATATGGAAGCGTATGTGGTCGAGCCGCTATTATCCTGTTTTATTCTCGCCTCCAGTCTATGCCTAAATGCGCCACGCATCCGGCCCACGATACTCCCTGCTCGACTTCATCTCGATTTTATCCCGAGACGCGCTTGATTGACACGCGGAGATAATTGCGGCGATTCCGCCGGGGCGCAAAGTGCGGCGAATTGCCGCGCAACTAAAACTCCCCATCGGGCCCCATAGATCGACGGGGCGCGCGCTGTGATTCCGACGCAGCTCGAATTGCCTTCCGCGTAAGCGTAAAGACAAACGAGTTTCTAAAGGCCCGGTAAACACTGGCAAATGCTGCGTTTCTTCCTAGACCAGCAAGCCGATGCGTTTCGCATCTTTCGCGGAAGCTTCTTACAAGAAGGAAGCTGATGGCCCGAAGTTGCGGCACTTTAGCTCGCTCCCTCAAGTTAACATACCAGTGGCAGTCAATTTTTCAAATCGCGATCGAACCAGCCCGCGCTTTTCCCGCGATCTCCGAGATCCCGGAATAATTAGCGCTCGTGTCAGATGATCGCGAGTGGGTCCCGGCCGACTCCGCACTCGTCGCCAGTGAGTTCCTAACGGTCGACGACAATTAGGCGACTTTGAGTGGCCGGGCGACTATATCCGACAAGGTTCCCCGGGCATCGCGAAAAGCCCGCTCGCTCCCCAGGTCCCTGAACCCCGCGCGACACGTGCCCGTGTACTTCCTGAAAGCCGGCGCTCCCCTCGAGCGTGGACAGGAATTCGTTCCTGATTTCTCACGTCCTTCCCGGGCGACAGTCGCCGCGCGGTCCTACGCCCTGCCGCCCGGGCACTTCCACCCGGGCAACGCCACCGGTCACACCGGTGTACAAGTGTAGCCCCGCTCGCGCACCGAGGAAACCTGTTCGCCGATTACTTAACGCGATCTGTTACGGTTTCGAGCAATCTCAGGGTCAAGGGTGACGCGCTCTAATAGAAACGAGTCAGAGAAACTGCCGCCGCTCTCATAACAAGTAGTCAGTCGGGGAACTTTACTTCCTCCCGAGCTCGCACGACTTAATTAGAATAGGAGTATATCCGAAGAGTGGGGAGTTCGGAATCACTCTTGATGCGCGCGACTCTACTAAGCCGGCATAGGAGTGACGCCAGTTTGCGAAGTGAGGATATAACGGTCCGTTCCGAGTGGCGCCCCGAGTAAATGTCCTGGGTTATTCTCTCATTATACACCGAGTGTCTTTCGGTGTTAAGTCGATCCGCACCTACCAGCTACCAATGCTCGACTTTAGGCCTTCGAGAAATGCACCTGCATTTCTAAAGGGTCGACTGGAAGGGAGAGAGTTAATCGTAGCGAGCCGAGAGTCTGGCATTTCGCCGTCTCGACTCAATAAAGGACCAACTGACTGGCGAACAAATAAGGCATCTAACTGTGAGATTCAGATATGTTCCATTAATCAGATGCAACTGGAGAGAGCTCTTTGTGTGGCCCGTACCGTTAGTGCCCGGTCTGTCTCTCCCCCTCCCCCTCGCTCTCTCTCTCTCTCTTTCTCTTTCTCCCGCTGATTATACCATTCCTGCCTTTAATACGCGAAGGAATTAGCGTTTATTCCTCTCATCAAAGACGCTCATTGTCTAGGACCCTCTGCGTCGGTCCTCGCCAGCCGGGGCTGCACTTCCGTATATCAATTATATGTATTTTCGCGATCCCCTTCGACGCGATTATGGTCGACGTTACTAATGGCCGCAGTCCAAATATAATAAGCTGGCCAACAGCTATCGTGAATCAGAGCCAATTTGTTTGAGCAACCATACGAGCCACTCTAGTTTCCAACCGCGGGGGCTTTCTCCGGCGCTCCGCGATCCTCAAGTTATGGCGCTCAGTTACGTTCATTACGGGCCATTAAAGGCCGAGCACCGCCGAATAAATAAACAGTAATAACGAAGTAATAAATAAAATCGCGTGTGAGCTCTCGGGCGTAGAGCGGCTGTAACATTAGTTCTAAATACTGGCTGGACTGAAGGAGCGCGAGGGCCGGGGAAAAAGTTGGCCGCGGAAAAAGGGCCTTTACAAGTGCAAGCGCGTCCCAGACTCATTAGAAGTGCACTTCCCAGCTGGTTCTCGGGATTCCGAGTTCTGTGGTTCCTCCTCGCTGATGGCGATGGCCCTCGAGATCCCTGGGAACGGCCGGTAGGCCTCGCTGCCGCTCGTTTATCAAACTTGATTCCGCCGACGTGTAATTGCTCGCCCGGGACATAAGTATCTCTTGATGATTTGGATAATCTACCGGCAATGAAACTGCCCCGCTTTAGCCTGCCTTATCCTCGCACTCATTGTTCCGGAACGTTCCCAGATCAAAAGCTGCGCGGCTAGTTCCTCCGATCTTTTCCGCCGGCGATGCGTCCGCGCGGGAGGAGGTGGGGAGGTTAATATGTAGGATAGAGATTTTCCCGGCTGGAATTCCTGCCGGTATAAAAGCAAATGAGAATGAGGGGCAGGAGGATGAGAAGGTAGTGGACGTGTTGGGGCCATTGTTCTTCCGCGTCGCCTCGTTTCCTCGTCGTTGCGGTCGATCGCTCGAGATTAAATTTCTTGGCCGCTCATGCGACCAAGTAAATATGCATTTCTTCTTCTGACCCCACGGCCCCTCCCACATCTCGGCCACTCTCCTCGCTCCCAGCTCGTCCTCTTCCTCGTCGACCTCCTCTCCTCTTCCCTTTGCCTACACCCTCGAGAAGTCGTCTCCTCCAGTGCACCCCCCGCGTCCACCTCGTGTGACTGTTCCTCATCCACCGCATGTCTAATCCACGCTTCATGCTAGTCAGTCTAACGAGAAGGAGAGGGATCGATAGGCTCGCCTCTCGTAGTACATATGTCTCCGCTGGTTAAGCAGTTTTCTACGGCATGGTGCGGAGGCGATCCCGGCTCCGCGCACTCCAGTATGCTCTGCTTTCCTTCTTCTTTTTTGGAAGCGTCATTGACGCGATGGGACACCGGCGGAGCGAGCTACCGCGCGCTCTCGGTGCCTTCCCCGACTCTGGTGAAGGTGAACCGGAGCTCCTCGTCTATTTACAATTCCACCGGCTCGGTTAATCCCCCGTTAGATAATTCTCTTAAGGATTTATTGCCCCGCATCTCGGCGCTGCTCGTTCCGGGCAGCCCTCTCTCTCGTAACAAGGCATAAAATCGGGTGCTTCCGCAAACTCGGAGCTCCTGGCTCCGCCACTTTGCATAAAGTGTTTGTGTTACCCGGGGCGGAGGCAGTTCCCTCGGCGGCCAATGAAAAGGCACACGCGCTCATCCTTATTGAATGATTGATAATTACACCGGACCGCGGGAAATTGGATCGGGTCCCGAGTGGAACTAGTAGCTATTCGGCCTCATCAGTATACGTCTGACTACTGACGGCCGCTCGGGGTACGTTCTACTCGAGGGAGCCTAGCAGCATCTACTTGAGGGCGTTATGATATACTGCGCCTCCTTCCGGCTCCCCTGTACTTGGCCCCGGCGCGGCCCGGCTGATTAGAGAGAGCGGCATCTTCCTTGCCACGGACAATTTGCTGGCAGGTAGGTAGGTACGATTGGGCAAGAATGCAGATTGCAGATGCACCGAGACTGACTCGTTGCCGGGAGCGAGAGCGGCGGCAGCGGCAGCCTCCGCTCGCTTAGACCTCGCCACTCTCCCGATAACGGTTCGTTAGGTAGCAATGCGTTAACACGACACGTGATTTCTGTCGTCCGGTAACCCCGTGGCTAAGTTACGGCGGAGGGAAGAAGGACTGGAGGCGCGCCGACGAAAAATCGACGACAGCCCGAGGTAGAATCCTGGCGGGATCTCTCCTTCCCGCTTCGTCCTTCCTCATCGCGCCGCGGCCGCCGTTTACCCCACAATGCGCGCGGCCAGGCGCGGCCACCTGTATGCGCGGGACTCCTCGGCAGGTGTCGAGGGCCGCCTTATCAGGCTGAAAAATGTCTCGTTATATGAACACCGAGATACCTCGAGAGAGAGAGAGAGAGAGAGAGAGAGAGCGGTGAGTGAGCGCGCTTCCTCCTCTCCGGTATAATGAGCCTCCGCCTAGGAATGCCCGAGCGGCACTGCTCGTTTCTCTAGTTATTGTTGGTAATGCCTCTCGATTAATGACTACATTAGCCCAGCATTCACCCATCCACTCCTGAACCGGGCGTTTATAAACCAAATTCTTCCGTAATACATATATCCTCCCTTCAATATTAATCCTTGCTGGTGTTGGTTCTAATATGTTTATCGGAAATATCGGTAGAGACGTGCATAAAGATTTCGCTCGAAAGTCCCCCAATTATGGAATACCGAGATGATCGGCACGGGAGTGCGTATAGCTGTGCCGGTATACCGTTAGACGCTACCGATCGCAGACATCAGCGTCGAAGCGCGAAGCGCCGACAATTATAAGGATTATTAATCGAGTCCGTTATCAAGGATGCGTGGATGCCAGCTGCTCTTATCGGGGACGCGCATCTCCCAGATTCCCAGGAGCCCCCGAAGCCGTGGCGCACATCCGCCAGAGAGAGCCCAGCCGGCAGTGATACCCATGCGGACACGGCCATCCTGAATAGACTGCTCTCTCAGTGAAGGTTTCAGGATGCGGAGGCTGCGATCTGGGAGGACGAGGTCTCCTCTGTTCGCTCGCACTCGCTCCCGCGCACTCGCTCGAGTTTAGTGCCTCTGCTACCCGTTACCTAGTTATCCTAGCCCGCGGTTACGAGGATCGCGTTACGGCCATCGCGTATCATCAGACATCCTGCTGCTCCCGATGATGCCACGCGAAATCAAAAACTCCCGACCGCAGAGGGAACCCCGGCAAAAATCCCGTCGACCGATACTTGGTAACCTACCTACCCGGCATCCCCCTCTACTGGCTCTTCACTCACTGCCAGCTCATACGCACAGACTCGCGCTGTGTTATAATATCTGGCTGGATTTCGTAACGCGATTAGACGTCTGATGATTAGGTTTGTGCGGGGGCCAGGGGAATTTGTGATTGGCGTGTGAGCCGGGATGGGAGATTAATTCGAGAAATTCTTGATTCGAGGGATTTGTCTGTGAGATTAACAAGTGGAGAACGCGCGGCTTGCGAGCCTGGCGTCAGCTGCCTCCGGTGATTAAGTCGTAAGATAAATTCGAGATAACGGGCTTGATGCCAGCGATACGCAGGCTTTCCTTTGGAGTGGGCTTGTTGCATGGGAGTCGCGAGTCGGCGAGGGGGTTGCGCGATGCGCCGAGGGTCCGGTTTCGACGAGGAAGGTCGTTTTGAAGGGCGAGTTTCGTGATCCGACGCGTATCGATCACGGCTTACACGCTGGTGCCCGGTAATTGGGATTCAATGGCCGGCCCTATCGGACGTCTCATCTTAATTGCATTGTCTTTGCATTTTAGATTCGCGGCAAGACATGCCGGCCGACGATCGCTAATTGATTTCAACGGAGATACCCATCGTTCTCGCGGGGGAATCGATCCTCCTGAATCTATACGGGAAAGAGAGGGGGAGCGAGAGAGAGAGAGAGAGAGAGAAAGAGAGTAGCCTCGGGTTTTCTGGAGCGAGATACGGTCAGGAATTGCGTTGCGGCAGAACGCAGCGGACCTCCCGTTGGAAATATGTATTTGCCTGGCGGAAAACAATGCCGAGCGGCATAATGCAGATATCAGCAATCCATGGTATCCAGATCGCACGTTTGCATAAGAATTCCAGGAATAATTTGCAGTGTTGGCGATCGTACGGTATTCGACCGAGAGCGACTATCTGCACCTGCGAATCAGTCCGGCCCGTTTCTCCAATTGTCGAGAAACAGGACTCCGAGTGATTTGCAAACCCCCCCATTTAGATCTCATTCGAGATGATGAATGATGCAGGAGAGTCGATCGAGTATCCTTCTCGTTTTGCCGAGCGAAAGCCCCGCGGAAAATGGATGTAAAATTCTTGGCTATTATTCGCTGCGAGGGTCCTACGATGTCTTTCTTTACAGGGGGGGACTCGACTAGTAATCGAGTCGCAGCGGGAGCGAGCGTCGCGACGTCCCGGGGTGCGCGGCGGCCGCTAAGGCGTGCTTAATGCCCGCTCCAAGAGGGTCATTAAAATCGCGAGAGTCCCCGTGGGCAGCCTGTCACGTTAATTGCGCCGACGGGAAAAGTGAGATAATTGAAGTTAAGTCTTTTCGGTCATCGAGGACGAAAAGGAGAGCTCGCCGCGCTCTCGCGTTGCGGCCCGACTGCGCTTATGCTAATGAATGACTCCTCGCCCTTTCTCTCTCTCTTTCTCGCTCCTTTCGTCGACGAGGGTCCGACGAGAGCAATGAAAAATTCATCGAGCAATCGCTAATGGCACTAATGACCCCTCAATTGTTTTAAGTGTTCGCAATATTGCTGCTGTTTAATTAGCCCTACCCGGGGCCCCGACCATCTACGGCTACCGGTCACGAGCTAGAGAGTCATCTTCTCTCCATGAGAATGACGCCTCCTCTCGAGAGGTGGGATCGAGAGCGATCTCATCCGATCGATCTCGCCCATCTCCGCTCTGTCGGAAAGGAAAACCAGCCAATCAGAATGTCAGGTATACTTGAACGAAAGCGGCGATGACCGTTAAGCTCGATGCCAAGGGAGGCGCAAATCACTGCCGAATTCCAGGGATATCGATGGACTGAGTCACGCCGGACAAATTGCAGTTTCACGAGGCACACGATGTCCATCGGGGACACCGAGCGTTTCCCGGTTTATCTCGACTTCCCGAGGCGTCCGCACGCGCGCAAGACACAGCCCAGTTCATACTATCCCTGGGAATCGAATAATTGGTCGAGCAGCATCTCCCCCCCGGCGATCGCGATCCGAGAAGTAGAGTGAGAAGTCGGCCCCAGCCGCTTCTCTCGGAACGGAGACCTTAACCACGAAAGTAAATCGATTCGTCGGGCTGGCACGAGTGACGGCAACAATTTGCCAATTGATTAAGCGCGATACCTCCGCCAGACACGTTTCAAGGATTCAAGGGTCCCGTTCTCACGATCGGCTTCCGTCCCAGGATAGAAGTTCCGAACGGTACCGATCCTACGAATCCTCAAAGCCGCTCGTACTTATGAACACCTCGCGGCGCATCGATCGATAGCGTCGCCAATCACTTTCCTCGGCCGGGCTTTTTCATCAGGCGCTACGAGAACGTGTCTCGGAGGTGCGTCCGAGCGTTTCGTAATACTGCGCGTAATCGATCTGCAGGCTTGTTAGGCAGCCAGCAGTCGCCGTACCGAGCAGAGAGAGAGAGATCTCTTCGCTCTCGGTTTTACCACTCGCCAGGTCGCGCCCGGCTATCATGTCCTCACGCAGTTTTTGCTGGCCCGATGTCTTATCCCGTTACGTGGCATATTAATTAACTGGCTAATTGATCGGTTCCGTACACGTCTCATCGGCGGCGCAGCTCCAATATCCAGCCGTTTTTACTCCGAGCCGCCGGTAGAGTTTTCATCCTTTCCAGGCTCGGCTCGATCTTCTTCGCACGTCGCTTTTCTCTATTAATTAGTTTGCCGATTAATCCAAACCGACGCGTATCCCTTTCACGATTCTTTCTCGTTTTATTCTTCTTCCGTGGGAATATTAATTCCAGCACGACCAATGCAGTAATGATACAATTAATACTTGGTGATCGAAACTAATGTGGTTCAAGTGTGAGGGATCGGTTTTAAAAGGGCTGCTAGACCTCGCCAACATTTTCCCACAAACTCTCGAATAAGGTGCGATCATTAATGCACTGCTTCAGGCAGCTCGTGCCAGACCCATTTGTACTCCTACTTTGGAGCTAATGGGGGATTACCATAACCGACGTGCAACCACACACACACACACACTTACCCCAAGAAGCCACGTGCCAAGCGATGATTTATCGTCGAGTAATAAATCGTCAAGCGTCGAAGTGTTACGTAGTTTTCCACATCATGTACTGTTATTACTCCGAATTTACCAGGTCTCCTTTTTCGGGCTGCTCCAACTCTAATGAGCAGCAAACTGACCCGCATACAAACCCCGTGGGATTATCACGGCGCGCGGTCATACTACTTACTGACACCTGCCACCGGCATTATCGTGTTAATGCGTCTCCATAAAAAGCAGGTAATTATTGGCTCGTCGACTACAAGAAGGTTGCACGTGGACTCGCACGAGGGAGTAAGAGAGCGGGAGAGGGAGAGAGAGGCATGGAGATCCCGGTGCGTTTGAATTGTGGGTTTAGGAGATTGCGGTTGCAGGATGGCGAGCGGGCGCTCGCGCGCGATAATTGCGGCTTACTGCACTGTGGAATTGACCGAGAAACCTTGCCAGTCCCATTTTCCCCGTGCCATTCATCCGCGCGTCCTTAGCGCGCGCGCGCGCTGAAAAGCACCGCTCTTTCCCATCGTTTGGCGAGATCGTAAGGAAGTGGCTGATTTTAGGGAGCTGTCCTCGCGAGAGCGCCTTCCTCTCCCATTACTCACATTGTTCTCCTGAACTTTGCGAAACGGTAACGAAGGCGGCGGCCTAGAGCCGCGGTGGTGGTGGGGTGGCGTGACCCCTCGAGGCTGCTGCTGCCGGATTCCCAAGGCTCTTCCTACTTTCCCGAGAGTGACTCCTAGGCGCTTCCCGGCTTAGCTCGACGTTAAAGAGTCGCCACCGGCGGGATTAAACTGAGCAAGACGCATCGGTCGGGCTCATGACAGATGGTAATGCCCGAGCCGTCGAAATGGCCGGGCGAGCGCGCATGTATGAGCAGCCGTGTATACCAGCGGGCACGAGAGAGAATTATGCGATCCTATCCCCGGGACGATTAAGCGATAGAGCGAGCGTGCGCGCTACGCCATAGCGGATCCGGAATCGGGATTCAAATGTTATGAGGGCGATTTTGCGTTTAACGAGCGGCACAGGTGTGCCGGTGCGCCGATCGAGAGAAGGGAACGCGCGCCTCCTATAACGGTATGGAGGGACGGCTCATCGGGCAGCCTTGGAGACGGGATACGCTTCCTCTCCTCCGAGCAGGACCACTGATAGCGGCTTACCAATGTTCACTCCGCGGCTAAATGCTTCCTACATCTCATCTCCGAGTCCACGCGCTTCTTTCTCCGCTCAGACTGAATCCTTCAAGCTCGATCGTCATAATCTCTAACCATCTGATTCCTAGGTTTATCTCGTCAATATTGCTTGGCCTGCTGTCACAGCCAAATGACAGAGTCCCGTCCTGACGGCGTGGGGTGAAAGAGAGTGCGGCCGCAGCGGAAGAGAGAGGAGAGCGGTTTATGCTGCTGAGTAGTGGGATGGGCCGGCGAGATTTATCGGCGGGCAGTCGGCGATCATGTAGATTAAAGTAAACAGTTATGATATCCAGCATCTGGAAAAGTGCGCGGGCCTGAGCTACCGCGCCGGGACGAGAAAGGCGAGCGGGAAAAATGCCCTGGATCCGATGAGATGAGCTCCTGTGTCAGAGGAGATAAGCGAGCGGCGAACGTAACGTGGCTGCGACCCATTTCCCAAGGGAGCACTGCCGGCGGCGCTCCGTTTATCCCGTGCACATCGCGCTGAATGAGCCGCGAATTTCCTCAAAGAGGTCAATCGCGTGGCGTGACAGGCGGAATCGCGCGGCTGATAATGATAGCCGCGAGAAACGCCGCCTGACTCGAACCATATCGGGCTGGGTGTCCTGTTTCCTTTGGTTCTATCAGTTAACCCTCTTGCGGCTCTCGGATTTGTTCTTCGTCGAGAGTCACGGTGGGATTTCAATTTAGAATACTTCGTCATCGATAGGGCGACTTTATAGCCTCTCGATTAGGACCCCGTGAACAGCGAACTTCTTCCGTGACGCGTTGAAAACCAGGTTATATTCCGATCTCGGACGAAAGTTCACCGGTAAAAAGAGCAATCGCGGAATCATCGTCGGATTGGCAATCAGGCCCGACGAGATTGAAGGTTCACCGCACGATATTTCGCGTGGTCGCATATCTGGCGTGGCACTGCCCACGCAAGAAATATGGGCATATCTTAGCTGGCCGGCGGCTAATCAACGTCGCATCTCGGGGACAAAAAATCCCACCTAACGATGGTCTAACTATCGCCGGAGCAGGTAGGATACGCCTGCCGCGCGCTCACTTCCTCAAACCGATCGCTTCCCACGGGCTGATCCGCTGAACAAATTTCTCGGAATAGGCGTGGTGCGCTACCTAAGCAGCGGTGCAAGGAATTCCCGCTAAATCCACATATAAATGATCCCCTTTATAGCCCTTGAATATGAAGAAACTTATTAATCTCGGCTTACCGTTCTGTCTGACCAGCAAAGAACTCCGCTCATACTACTTAGGATCGCCTCACCGGATTCCGCCTTATTATCTGAAAAACAACCGAACCGCGATGAGAGATGGTTCGACGCTACGCAACCCAGTGCTAATGACTGTTCCACCAGGCCTAACATATCAATAAACGATAATCGGCCAAGGAACACAAAAGACAATAACCCGAGGGCGAAACTAGTTGCCGATCGCGGTCTTACGCGCGATACCTCATCACAATCGGCGATCATTATTGATGAAAGACGAGATGCACTCATCGCGCGATGCATTCAGGAGGAACAATGCGCCGGTGGGATTCAATTTCATCATCGGAATTGTGCCTCGAGTGAGTCGTACTCGTGGCTGGGCCGAGGACGCTTCCTCGAGCGCTTCGGGGGGAGAAATCCCGCACGGCTTCGGCCGCTAATGGCGAAACGATATCACTATCGCGCGCCGGACGATCGCAGATTAATCGAAGACATATGGTAAATGAGACAAACAATTCCTCGTGCGGCGGCGCAGCAGATCGAGGGATCTCTCGGAGTGCGCGCAATTACACGCGGCGGCGGCGGCTTGCGCCAGGTAGGCAGGAGCCGCCAAGATTGCGGCTGACTGGTAAAAGATAAAGTGCATCAAACTGCCGGCGCTTTATTCCATATGTTGCATATTAACGCATAGCCAGAGCCGCGGCACCGGCTGATGACCGGCGCGGATAAAATGAAAGGGAATAAAACGGCCAAGAGTGTATCTCGCGCGAACCACCACCGGGCCCCAGCTAGGTAGGGATAGAGAGCCTCTTATATATCCGCCGGCTAAATGACGGTGCGTTGCCAAGAGCCGTTTAATACTCTCCCGCTCTCCTAAGAGCCCGTTACTCGGCTGGTATCAGCGAGCGACGACGAGCCCTTGCCATTGCATGGATTATCTAAATGCCACTTTGGCCCATTTAGCACCCCTCAGCGGGAAACGTCAATAAAACGAGCCATCCGAAGGGCAATTGTGGTCTCGAACGATCCTTCAGGGCCAGAGACCTTCTTCACAGCTTCTTTCAAGGGGGCTGGCTGGCTCTGCTCGGTTGCACCCGCAGTAACGCGGCTCCGAGTTCTTTTCTTGTGGTACCGGGGGGGATGAGGGGCAACGCCAGGCCCTAAGGGAGCTGACCACAAGCTCCCAGCCTGGCGGCTCTTTTTTCCGGCACAGGTTACAGTGGCGGAAAATTCGTGTGCCGCTCGAGTGGCTTCGGATTCCGCGGGAATGCTCGGTTCTCACAATTCCGAGCGGCTCGCGGGGCCTAATGCGGGGAGGACTCTGTGTTCCCTTGAACCGGGGCGCCGCCATGCCAGTGGGCAGAGCCGGCTCCGCTTCTGGTGTTAATTGAAAGGGGCATACATTAGATAGTTAATCGCGAGACGCGGCTCTCCAAGCTCCAGGTAGCGAGCGCGCTCTCCTCTCTATTAATAAGCCGGCCGAGAGCCATTCTCCGCCAGTGGTTTCATCCCCGGGCGCAACAGCTCGGATCCCGCGAGATCTCCCGTGGCCACTTAAGATCTCGACATTTTTCCGTCGAGGGGTTATCCAAGTGCTGCGTGCCCGCCGCCGCGCGCTCTTTTCGCCGGCAATTTCCAGGGTCGCTCGCTCTCCCACGGCATGCTCTTCTTCTCTTCTCCGAAGATTCTTCTCTGCTTTAATCCGCGCGGCTTGTCTTCCGCGCCGCCTCGCCCTTGAGCGGCGGCTTAACTCGCCAGGGGTTAAAAAGCTGTCTTCCTTAACGCGCGCTGGAAATTCGAAGCTGCTCCTGAACGCGCCCGGTTTCTCACACTGACCTCACCAGATAGAGAGGAAAATGAGCCGGCTAATCGCCGGAGATGCTCATCTGCCGCGCGGTGGGAGCGTCGTTATCATGCAAGTTACGAGGCGGCCGTCCACGCTCCACTGACCAACGGCGATTCCTAGGCGGTACCGTAACCCTATCTCTCGTTATCAAGATTCGAGGCTTCTTCCCACGCGCTCCCCACTTCGCCCGGGCGGAGCGATCTTCACTTCATTATGTAACGGACTTCGCGATTACGCCTCCGTCCGCGGTGTAATTAAGGCCCGAGGTAACTCGGTCACACGTCCTAGTCCTGTCGACTCGCGCTGCCACGGCTGTCTCGCTCAATTATCCATGAATTTGTTATGCCACTGCAATTTCCTCCCGAAGATCCTTCGCTCGAGCAATAAAGAGCCAAGAGTATAACTTGGGTAATTGCGAAGTCAGACGTTTTCGTAGTGCGCTCGGGAGGAGAGGACGTCCGACCACAGAGGAGTTATTCTACTGATGGCCTCTCGGCTATTACACAGCCGGCTATCTCTGATATAAATTAAGGGGCCCGTATGCATCTGTATCACTGGTGCGGAAGCACGCTATCCTTATCGAACGGTACATCACATCCATCGCGGAAGCACGCACCGCAAGGCGTGTGCCACGAATTGGCCGGGGGATTTTTTCTATATCAATCACGCCGCGCTGGACGATCTGACTTTCAAATACGCGTAACTGTAGTCCAAGCTCCCGGCGAGCGACGCGCTCGGGGATTTGAATTTCCAACGGGGCAGCCTTTCGGCGAGGGGACTTCCTTCTCCTCGGGGATGCCGGGGGCCGGGTGCCGGGCGTCTGGCAGCCAGTGCGCCGTCGAGCATCGTCGACTTAATCATCGCCATCGGTTAACAACGACTGGAGGCCCGAGGTAATTACAGCGCGGGGAAAACGGCGCGCACCATCCTCGCATCCCCGGTGCCAAGGAGCCCGGAGCTAGTTGTACCACCGACGAGAGCACCTCCTCGCTCCGGTGTACTCTCATCTCGTCTTCTAGGAGACTCGATCGAGGGATCCCGGCGAGAAGGGTTGCCGGAGCCGAGAATGAGGTGTGCCCGACGGTGGGTAACGGAATTGAAAGACGATGCTCGATCGCAGCTCGGAGATGCTGCTGCAGGCTCCGCTGTTGGCCGATCTCGGCTCGCCTCATTTCACTCAGCAACGACGATGTAATTCGCGAAAGCCAGCCATCCTAATCGCAGCGCTGCCACCTCCGGCTCCATCTCCGCCGGGGACTATTCTTCCCCGGGATCCCATGATTGTCCCATCGGCCGCGCGTTTCCTTCTATGGGACTTCTCTCCGCGGATGATACTCCTGGCGGGCTAGGACTCGGAGCCTCGGAGGCGCTTCACTCGGCTTGCATTGGCAGATAGGCCGTCGCAGGCATAGGTAAACGTCCACCCACGAGCAGCGCCTTTTGCGCCGGCGTACAAAGTTACACGGCTCACGGTGATTAACGGGCGACTCGCCCTTCGTCGAAGCAAGATTCCCGAGTACGCGCGTCCCACGCGTAATACCTTCCGTTCCAGTTACGCCGGGCCCTCTGCGCCTACGGGCTACCCCGCTGATAATTACATCCACTCTCGTCGCCGATCATCAGCTCGCCTGGCCCTCCGCGCAAATAAGAGAGATCGAGCGGCCGATCGAGTGTACACGAGTGCCTCGTGCGAGCGCTTAATGCATATACTTAATCCACGGCGTGATTGTTCAGCTGGAACGCGCACACTCGCCCTCCAAAGATATCGGACCAACGCCCTCCGCCCCTCGCGCGATTCTTCTCGACAGTTAGGGTTCAGGCTTAAAACCCGCGCGGGGTAATGACTGGCTCGATCACGAGAGCGGACTTGGCAGTCGGCGGATAAGTAGGAAGGGGCGTGAGCTGCTGCGAGAAGTGATGCAACGAGGATCCTTTACGCCTCGTATCTCACTCGGGACGTGATCGTAGCAGGACGAGCCCCTTCTTCCTTCTTCCTAGTCGAGAGCGGCTCTTCCTGCCGTCTTTCTTCTCCGCTCTCTCTCTCGACTGGCAGCAGCGCGAATATGAGTCATACTCTGGGGCTTCCTGGTTTTTTGCAATCTCTCTCTCTCCCTCTCTTTCTCCGGCTCGGCGACCCTCGTCCTCTGGGAAGTTCCCATGGTGTGCTCCTTGGACTGTGACCTTCGGTCCTTTTCGGTTTAATCAGTGTGCGCTGACGAGCTGCCTCTCCCTCTCTCCCTCTCTCCCTCCCTCTGGGGCCATCTCGCGAGATTCGCGAAGGATTCCCTCGATCCTCGCGGCAGATTGCACGCCGGCCAGTGCAGCGTGGCAATGATCCGATTATGGCCTTCTCCGCGAATCCCCTATCTCTCTCGCGTCCCACGTTAACCCGCGGACCTCGCGCTTACGGCTTTATTAGCGCGAGCATTAGGGGGAATCTCCTCGTAATGGGATACTATTTGTCCTAGCTTGATGTCCCCGACTGCCCGCATCATTCTCGTTTACATCCTCATCATTTTGGAACCTTCCCCCGCCGCGGCCCCGCCGCTTTCAGCGAGTGTAGTACGTGGTAGATCGTATCTGTTTGTGTTGCAGGTACGTTACCCTCTGGATGCTGTCGCTCATCGCGTATCACAGTCAGGTAAGGGATTTTTTCCCATAAGATGCTCGCGCGAGAGTACCCTTCGCGACGGGACTCTATGAATAATGATTGTTCGCTCTCGGAAAGGCGGCGAATCACGAGAACAGCGAGCCCGAGGTCAATGCGGAGGAGTCGACGCCTGACGAGACGACCGAGGACTATTGGGCCGGCAGTGGATCTGGTCCAGAGGAGGACGACGCGCTCCATAACGAGACGAGGGAAGCATTAGCGCACGAGGCCAGCGATCACGATGCTGTAAGTATACCAGTCCGCTTGTTGATATTTATCCCAGCAATTAAATCCCTGTCTCATCGGCCTCGGGAAGGAATCTGCCGCGGTAAATCTTCACGCTCGCCTGACGAAAGGAATGCAAGGTGGAAAAACAGTGGGATGGGGGTAATCTAGTGTTTCCTGAATATAAAGCTCGATCAATTAGGCGGGGCCCGATAACCCCTGACACACTGGCAGTGATCGCCGCTCGAAATGGCTGGAAATGGCCTCGCCAGGCAATATCCAGTCGCAGCTATACAGGAAGGAGGAAAGTGAAAGAGTACGGGGAGAGGTATGCGGCCAGCTGATATCGCCGCGGAATCATCCAGTTAGAGCTAATCGACCAACGGTTACCGGGAAACTAGATTAGTTGGGAAAAAATTATCGAGTTGGAAATGCTCCTGCCTCTTGGCATTTACCTCGATCTCAGATATCGAGTAATGCTCGAACGCTAATGCATAATAGCTTGCCACGTGCTGGCTATAAGGAATCGTGGAGATAGAAAAAAAATGCCTATGAGTGCTAAAAGCAATCTAAGAGCACTTGTAATAGTTTTTTCGAATTATACAATCCTTGTCGAGCTGCTATTCAGAACTCGGGAAGAGTCGCTCCGGTGGATGCGACTTCCTTTCGACGCCGGTTTCTCGCAGACATTAGAGTAACAGTTTCCCGATCGCGGAAACGGTAGACGGGCATTTAGCGGGCTATAAATAGGCGAGCGGCGGATAAAAATGGCGTGACCGGCGCGGAACAGGTGTAATCCGGAGTGAGATAAGTCCGAGCCGGAGGTACATAACTGCCCGTTCACCTAGTCCGTATGACCGAACGCGCCGCGACTAATGACTTTCGACACCTTGACCACGCGACCGTTAATCATCGCATGAGCGACTGTGACGCGATGGGACGTCGGAGACTCGCCGCCAGGCGTAGATCAGTCCTGGATGCTGGAACTACGGCTATTGAAACGTCAGCCTGAATTCACGGCCTCATCGAGCTGCCATCTTACCAAAGAAACTCATTGGAAATTACAAAGAGCAAAAGTGTGCGCAGTTTCTCAGCTGTTCCAAAGAGACTCGCGGAATGCGTCCCATGCAAATCATCGGACTCCGAACACAGTAATTCCAAATGACTCATAAACACCCGGCGTCCAACTACTTCTCGCGCAGATGAGTTTCTACGATCCTCTAAAAGTGGTCATATCCAAGAAGCAACCGCAACACCCGAGGGAAAAGTGTCGGGACCAAATGGGAGGCCACTTCTGCGAGGGCAATTCTCCAGCAAGAAGTGTGGCAGATCCAGAAGAGCGAAGCCGAAGAACAAGAGCAAAGAAAGTCCGCGAGGAAAAGAGAGAAGTCCTGCCCAAGGAAAAAGGGGAGAAAGAATGGGCAAAAGGTGGTAACGACACGTTTGCTCGCGGCATATGGAGGATGTCGACTGGTTTTTACCCGCGTGTTTCCCTCGAGTCTCTCTACCGCCGACCACGTGGGCCCTTTTCTTACGCTCGATTCAGCCGACTTAAGTAAGTGCGCACTCCCGAGGAGCGAGAGGCGCATGTCCTCCCCGCTGACAAGTAAACGGTCTTTCCGCGCGAGAATCGCCGCCGGAACTCGGTAGCCTGGGAGATGAAGGCTCGGTAATGCGTTCGTTACGCGTCCACCGGAGGATGCTCGCGGAGAAGCTGGGCCCCGCGGCTCCCGGCGCGCACATCCTCTCGTAACCGAGCGCGGGCGAAATCAGCCGGGTGGGAATTGGCGCGTTCGAGCGGCGCGAGCGCGCAGGGGACGAGGGGTTGGCTGATTCGCTTTGTATTACCTGTCGACACTTGGGACGATGCTCTTGACCTCGGCGAGATCGCCGGCTCGCGTGTTTACAAGCGGCGTGTTTGCAGACGCCTCGGCAGAGCGCGTGTTACAGCATCGTATACTTGCGATTACGTGCATACGCCGAGTTTCTGGGAAGGAGCGGTGGCTTTCCCGGCCTCTCATTACAGCCGGCTGTAAATCGAAAGGAAAGTGAGTGCCGATTATCGGCACACGTAGTCGTGCCCGGTACATCGCCGGACATAAATGGAATATAAATGGAATCTCCCCCGTGGGGACCGTCACTTACTCGGCGCAACGTGCTCGCCATTGCTATTCCATCTTTGGTACATCAAGAGACACAACTGAAATCCTCCCTCCCTCAACGCCGAGGAGATCCCGGCTGAGGGGACGCGACTTTCAACAGTTTCAACACTGTTCTTTCCACTTGGCATTCTCGGGGGGTAAAAGTCCCAGTCGCAGGATCACGAGGGGTTTTTCTCGCGACGGATGTACGATCCGATATGCAAAAGGAGCGAGAGGATGTTGACCAGGATCGGGAAGCAAGTGGCTATCTCGTGGAGGAGGCGGCCACTCGGCGAACCCTGCGACAGGCGAAACCACGTATTATCCTGGGCCCTGGTGCATTCGAACTACCAGCAAATCGAAGTGCCATGCCGTCCACGGGATGGAAGGAGCCACGTGAAGCGATAGTCACGCGCTGATCCTGGCTTTCGATCCTCGCATTTCCTATCCTCCTCTCCCTCGACTCGTCTGGCCCGCCTGTCTCACCACTCCGACTATCCTCGCCACGACCGCCATTTTTCTCTCCTAACCCTGGCTTCCTACTCTTTCAACCCCGCGCCTCTTCCGTGCACGCGGTAGCAATTCACGGGACTCGGGGTTACGTCCGAGTGCTAATACGCCCCAGGTCAGGAACCCACTCGGCTCGCCGGCGAACGCTGTACTTTCTAAGGATGAACGACAGGAATGCGAGGGTCCTCTCCGGGCGCAAAACCCTCGGCCGTACTTACTTTGCGATATGACACGTACGGCGAGAGGAGATTTCCAATCTATGTTATTTGCTGCACGGATTGAATGATTAGTTGAAATAAGGGATATTTAAAGGACGAATTTCTGCCTTTCATGAAATAGGTCGTGTACGTCGGCGAGGGTGCAGCATACGTGCCAGTCCCCTCTCTGAAGAACCGACCCCTCAGTCCCAATCTGCAAGCTCTACAGACGCTGCAAGGCTTGCAGGGCTTATCCACAGCCGCAGGGGGAACTGGTCCCGTGAGTGACGATGACTGGAAGAGGCACCCTGAGACCTGGGATCGTGAACACAGGAGATACAGGCCGAACACCACACGAGTGCAACGTGAGTCACCGTTAATCTTGCTAGCATTATTTATAGGTATACTAGAATTGAGCTTACAATAAAATCGCCCATAAAAGAGTCACTTTCAGTTCCAATTGTCATGACGAGCTCCTCCTCGATGGTGTAGTTGCGTAAGTGCCATAGAGCATAGAAAACGGCTACCGTTAGAGAGGAGAGGTGCAATTAAAACGGTGTCGAGTCCTGGCGAGGCTCCCGGCAGCCGAGGTATTGCTTATAACTCCTCCGGCACATCGTTCTCATCATCGAGCGGTCCGATCAACCTCGTCATCATCATTAACCCTATCTACAGCTACCATCCTTGCTCAAACCCGATCGAGAAATCCACCGCTTTCTTTGCTCCAGTGATTCCGGTGATATTATGCTGGAATGCCGGCCAGTTTACTCGAAACCAATCGTAAGTAGCAGTACAGGGGGAGCTTATAAGCAGCGTGTCTAATTTGCAATTTGCACAGTCTGCTGGCCCAGATCCCCTAATAGATCGTTAGCGGGAATCCACTCATTAGCCGGCGTTCAGTTAGAGATGGAGATTGAAATCGGCCCGATTAACAGGATTCCCTCAACTCCCCTGTATTTTCTGAGGATAATCGGCTGATTGGTAGAAGGGCTCGAGGGAGGCAGAAGGACGGGACGAGACCCGTGCTGAGCGTCGTTATGAGTGATGGATTCGAGCTCTGGGGGCTCTTTGCATTCGCGGGTTCGATGAAGTCGTAAAGCTCTCGGCTTCTCCGCGGGAAATGGCGAGGGCCACCCGCGGTATCGTCAATTACGCGAAAGAAGCCCCATTAGCTTTAATGTATCCTTCTCCGCGGTCCTGATTCACGTGCGCAGCCTCCCGGAGAGTTGGACTGCTCACCTCCTCCTCCTCCTCCGGCTCTATCTGCATCCTCTCCTGCTGCTGCCATCGCGCCCACTTCATCATCGGCTTCTTCCTCGCCTTCCACTTGCTTCTCCGCTGCTTCGACTTGCTCCTCTAAGCTCCTCTACCTCCTCGGCCACTTGTTCTCCTTCTGGTCCGTGTTCGGTCTGTGTCGCGGTTCTCCTCTGAACTTGCACCCCTCGGAGCCGCACCAGCCGCGCGGGTCACGGCTCGGCAGTCGAACGAGCGTGCGGACTATTTATGGTCCCGGGTTTTCCTCGGCCGCCGCGCCGGCTCGGATAGGAGAACGGCGCGTACATATCGGAGTTGCGTAAGGAGGCATTGTTTAACTCCCGACGTTTTGCCGCCCGATGAACACAAAGGCTGGGCCATCCTCGATTGTAACAGGCGCGCGTGCACAGCACGAGAACGAGCCTAACACGTGTACCTGGTCAGGGAGATAAGAGCCGGGAGAGAGCAGGATGGAGAGTGACGGAGAGAGAGAGGGAGACTGAGAGTCGGGCGAAAAGTTGTATCATCGAGGACCACCTCGACTGTGACTATCAGGAGCGGTCGATCTATCTTACGTCCATCCTCCACACTCGTGGCGAATTACATCGTTACGATGGAAATGGCCTCGCACAGACCACGAAGACCAGCGTCGAAGGATCGATCTCCGACTCTCCTCCGCACTTTCACTCCTCATCTATTCTGCCCTTCCTACGACTCCCCCCTCTCGATCATTCTACCGCTCGAGACAATATATATATATATAATGATAACAAGAGATGTACACACGTAGGGTAGGAAGAATGCCTGGACCGTTAGGCTGAGGAAAGACAATTGTTTTCCAGATATCGAGGCGGAGTGCCAGGACGACTACATGAAAATTAGGATCGGCTTCAACGGTTCCTTCACCGGCCTCCTCTACTCGGCAGGTATGTATGCTCCTTCCTGATACTGCGCTCGAGTCCCGACGACCACGAGCCGCCCGATTAACGTGACGAACTCGGAACGTGCCCAACGGCCGCCTCCATTAAAGTCAATCGAACGCCCGTAATATCACGTACTCCGAATCGCATTGCTCGGACCCCGCCATCCGAGATCATTTCTCCGCACATCCATGCCCGAGTGTTCGCGCTAATGAGCTAATGCTACGGATTGTCGTGCGGCCGACGCGACGGCCGCCTCTCTCGTTCCCCTCGAGTACATCACTATCTCTTGTTACACATTTTTCCTGGCCCTCGTACGTGTGGAAAGGCAGAAACAGGCCTCTTCCTTTCTCGCCGCTGGTATAATCGTGTCTGGTCTGACGGAGGTGCTTCCGTTATTTTGAAAGAAGCGTGACGCACTCTCGATTCGCGAGTCCGCTTTACGTGTGTGTAAGCAGACTTCCGCGCGAGAGTCGATTGCTGTAAGAAAGGCATTCTTGCTCGGGCAGGAATCGTGTAATCATTTCTCCGATAGACTGGGATTTCAGAGATATCGTAATTGGCGGCCTCTCCGTCGATATATTGATCCTCCGATTAGATTGTCCCATTAGATGGGGGGGGGGGGGGGGGAGTTTGTTGGGGCGGGTTCGAATGTGGGCAATTGGTGAAATCTGTGGTATCAATCCGATGCGATCGCACTTTTAATTACAGGCTACTCCTACGACCCCGACTGCATGTACGTGAACGGCACCGGGCGTGATTACTATGAGTTCTACATTCAGCTGAATCGATGCGGCACTCTAGGCGAGAACACTCATCATCAAGACAGTCGAAAGAATCCTACGGTGAGTGACAAAAACCGAGAGATACCCCACTTTGTCCGACATATTCTAAAACTCTAAATATATCCCCACTGGATTAAAGTCACCGGACTTGAAGGCTCGGATCACTAGATGAGCGAGACTGGTCTTCGACGTGAATTGAAAGCACCCTGTCAGGGTTTGCATGTCGCAGCCACTCTCTAGCTAATTTAACATGTCGCTTTGAGCGATTGCAACATGATGTGTGTACCCCGCAGAAAAACCTGATGTGGAACACGGTGACCGTGCAGTATAATCCACTGATCGAGGAGGAATTCGACGAGCATTTCAAGGTGACCTGCGAGTACGGCTACGACTTCTGGAAGACTGTGACGTTTCCGTTCCTCGATGTCGAGTAAGTGCAACATCTCGACAGTTCTACTTGCTGCTCTAATTTCCTTAATTGCACGTCAATATACTCGTCGGGCCGATTCGCCTGGACTTCATAGTGGGGGAAATGCGGCCGGGCGCCGGATTTTGTACCCGCGCAATCCACGCTAGCTCGCCCTTTCCGCTTCCGAAACCATTTCAACCAGTTTCGGCGCAGGGCGAGTTACTGCTGATAGCGCAGATAATAGAGAATCCGGCTCCAGGTGGCGCGTAGATGAAGTACCCATGGGGGGAGGTGGGGTTGAAAAGTGGGTCACTCCAGTGTGAGGGATAACGGAGACGGGTGGTCATCCAGCTGCGGATCTAGACATGTATGGAAGAATCTCCTCCGGGTTCCAGGGTCGCCACGGGAAATCCCGTAGTCTTCACCCTCCAGCCGCCGGAGTGCTACATGGAAATCAGATACGGTTACGGGACCACTGGAACTAGAGTGGCTGGACCAGTTCGCGTCGGCGATCCTCTGACTCTCATTATCTACATGCGCAGTAAATACGGTATGCAAATACGCAAATAGCCCTGCGGTGAGTTACGTCCAGCGTTACCCAACTGGACGGATTTTCGCATCTCGGGCCTCTTGCCCTTCTCTTTGGCAGCCCTAATTGCCGCCCGGCTCTATCATTGAACGCACCCTAACGGGAAACCAGTGGAACCTCTTTCTCCGCCATCCGCGCGAGGTGGAATCTCGATCCTGTTGCCAGCGGGATCTTCCCCAAGGGAAAAAACGAAAAACTCTGTTAACCTTGATTACTCGGCCACAGTGAAAGTGAACGAGACTTGCCGGATCTCAGGGATGAACACTAAATGGTACATATTGTTTTAGCAGACGGTTTCGACATTGTCGTGAACGATTGTTACGCTCACAACGGAGGGAACAAGAGGATTCAGTTGATTGATCAGTATGGATGTCCGGTCGATGATAAACTGATTAGCAGATTTCGGGGCTCCTGGTCTGAGAGTGGTCTCTTTGAGACCCAGGTTTTCGCATATATGAAAACCTTCAGATTCACCGGCTCTCCGGCTCTCTATATCGAGTGCGACGTTAGGATGTGCCACGGAAGATGTCCGGTAAGAAAAATCTCTATATTTCCAATTTTGTTCTTTTGAACCACAACTAACAGACTTTCAACCCTCTCAGAGTCAACCATGCCACTGGAGGAACGCCAAGAGTGTGTCGAAGCGCTCACTGCCAGAAATGATCGGTGGTCCAACGACCCCAGCCACCAGTTTATCGGAGAACGTCAATCTGTTCCAATCCCTGCGCGTTCTCCAAGAGGGAGAGGCCGATACGGAGTACTTCCAGAATACAACTACAAATCTCAGAACTGGTACGAAGGCGCATCGCCAATATCACAAATGGTAAAAATCGTTGGCGAATATTTAACAGATTGAAATTGAATTTTAGGACAAAGCGAGGCCCAGAGCGACAGAGTGTGCTTGAGGTCCAACGTTCTGAGTACCATAATCGGAGTAGGATGCGGCTTCCTCTGCATCATGGCGGGCACGATCCTGGCGATGTGCTCGCGAATGCGAAGACAGGCACAGGAGAAGTTACTGTCGGACAGTATAAGCTACATGACCCACAAGGGCAGAATCAACTAAAGGCGGCCTCCGCAGACGAGTGGGAGCCAGTCTCCTCCTCGTGACGTCCTTCCCACTGCTCGTACCGACGTGCCACGAGAAAGTCTCCGCCGGTAACCTCGTCCCTAGATTACCAGAGGCAGGCACGATCGGTTGCAATCGGTTGAATCGATCCCCCCTCAAATCACTCCCGGCGTCTTACCAGCAATCAGTAAGACTCGGCTTTCGAACTTTGACGCCAAGGATTCCTGGGAAAATTGACTGCCACTAATGGAACTCTTCCTTTCGGACGATTCTCGGAAATTACGATGTCGGAGTAATTAATTGTGATAAATTTAGCATTAGGCGCCACTTCGTCATCGATTCGTTCTCGGCCTGGTTATTGGCAGACGGTATCGATTCGCCCGTTCGTTCTTTCTCTCACTTTCTCTCTCACTTTCTCTTCAGAATGCTCTTCTATCTCTCATCTATCCTCACTTGAGACGGCTGGGATCGGACTCCCTCCCGCGACGATCCCCCGTCCAGGCGATGATCTGCGAGTTGCCGCTCGTTGGTAATAACCCGAACTCCGCGGGTCTCGAATGCCAGGGTCTCCGTGCCAATCGGCACGACCACCGATTGATACTCGCCGACGACGGCTGGGAAGCGTCGGCTTATTATTAATAAGAAACTGTAGCAATGTGTAGACGTAATCCCGACGCTTCCTCGATCTCTCGTTGGTCGTGCGTGACTGGCGCCGCGCGAGATCCAAGACGAACTCGACTTTAGTCGGCCCAGGCACCTAATGCCGCGCCTGAGATTCACTAGGCTAAGCTACACGATTACTCGCCATATTCAGGAACATAGAAATCGATTAGCTCTCGACGTGCAGTCTTCCGTTGAATTGGGCTGTCGGTGATTTCCATCGACTCTCGCATCTTGGATCCAAGATATGAAATGAAAAGTCTTCGAAATTCACTGAAATATCGCTTTAACCCTCTTGCTGCTCAAGGACGCACGAGGTCAGCTCCGAGAAACGAAAGTATTCAGAGCATCGGGAGGGTTAAGTCCTGAGTGCACTTTCGAGACGCGAAATTGAGCGAATCCACCAAGTTCCTGAGTGTTCGCGAATAATGCGCCTTAAGATTTAATGAACTGCATATAATTAAAAGCTACATAATAAACACCTACATATCCTAGGTTTATACTCATATGCATATGATACTGATATCAGCGGCTGCGCGAGCATATCGCGTAAATCGAAACATCCGTCCTCTCCCCAGATCAATCCAAGTTCTCTCTCGGAATGGGACGAGCAGATGAGCCCTGAGAATGAGTCGGAGCGCGTACGGCCAGCGAGGATTAAATAATATTTTGCGAGAGTAACCCGCCTCACTCGGATCATATTGGGGGAGAGCCAAAGAGAGAGAATAATCGTCGCTCACTTCTCGTCTTAATATTTATTTTCAGGATATGTCTTTCGCCAGCGAAATATTAATTTCCCCTCCTGGTCGTAGCGCGGACTGGCTCTCTCTCTCTCTCCCTCTCTGTCTATCTACCCTCGGCGTCCAGAGGGCGCCGGCCTGCTCGCTTGTCCCTCAGTCTCTCTCATCCTCCGTCGGTCTCTCTCGATTCCTTCATTCGACTAACGAGCCAATTATCGGAATTCCAAGCGGCCGCCCCTCTCATTACGTGTAAATATAGTAGCGTACGACTCATGATATTTATGATTAAGCTCTCGAGTGTATCAAGGTTTGCAATAAACACTTAGAAGAAGACCCCGCTGAGTCCGGATGCTACCCTAAGTCAGCTCTAGACGAGACTGCCGAGTCGAAGCGTGACGAGATATGCTTTTCGAACATCGGCAAGGGGATGTGGACGATTAAAGCCGCTAATTTCCCTTTTCAAGGGTGGCATAGAAAGTGGCCGTTTCGAGGAAATCAACGCAATAGAAAAAGCGGTCACGGCCAGTGGAAGATGGTTCGCCGGTTGGTCCATTGGGAGATCGAGGGGAGGGAAGGCGGGAGATCGATGTCTCGAGGGAAGAATGGCTCGGGGAAGCTCCTCGGCGGTGTCAGTAGTTCTCGGAGAGGTCTCGCGGCAATTGGGAAACCAGCGTGACGAAAGGGGCACCTACCTGGTCGATTTTGAAAAATTCGACGTCCGCCCGGGCCACAATGGCCACGGCACGGAACGAATCGTGTTTTCCCAACAGCGCATCCCTCATCGCTCGCTCCCGACACGTCCTTCTGGCAAAGTGCGCCCGAGGATACTTACACACACTCTCGGGGCCCCCGGGCTCGAGAGCTGGAGGGAGAAGTGAAAATCCCCACGCAATATCTCACCCCGCAAAATGGCCCGATCCTTCTCGATAACGAGGGAAATATGCGCGCCGGCCGCCGCCGCCGCCGGCTACGTTAATGCGGCCATTTGTGTGCGGACACAAAAGAATTCCTCGGGATGCGGCGCCCTCAATTTCATCTCCGAGCCGAACCGATCACCTTAACGAAAGCATTTTTCTCTAATATGTCGGAGCACAGCGGCTCCGAATTGTCCAACCTGTCGCCGCAATGGGAATCCACCGTCAAAAGCGAAAGCTGCTCAACTCGAATTTCCATCCAGCCTAATTATGATCGGTGCCCTGCGCGTCTTGGATATGGCGGGTCATTTTTCTCACCTTTGCAACGAGGTAATTGTATCGCTGTGGAAAACTGCGATCAAGCCCGATGTAATAAAGTGTCCTTCTCTCTTGGAGCCGGGCGGGGAGAGAGAGCGCGCGCGCGAGTCCGCGACGATTAAACAGGCCGCAATAAATTAATTGCCGACCTGGCAGGAATTAATTGCCGCTCCGGCAATAATTATGGCTGACGCGGGAATAATTATCGTGTGTCCGGGCGCTGCGCGCGTTTTGATCCACGCTCGATGATAATCCGGCACGGTTATTCGATACACAGGCGCGCGCGCGTACCAGTATATA
Organism: Crossocerus cetratus; assembly: GCA_963675795.1. Lineage (NCBI taxonomy): Eukaryota > Metazoa > Arthropoda > Insecta > Hymenoptera > Crabronidae > Crossocerus > Crossocerus cetratus. Next base: position 19,390,486 of record OY776665.1, on the reverse strand, counting down.
TATCTGGATCGATCCCTCCGAGCCCTCCGCCTCTTCCCCCGGCGAGCACTCGAACCTCTTATTGAAATAAAAGCCTGCCACTGATAAATAAATTGGCGCTCGGAGGATCGCGCCGATTAAATTAATGCACTGTAATGAGGAGGGAAAGACTGGAATAAAATACAGCGGCGGCCGTTGCCTCAATTACACGCGATAATGGGATTTTTCTGTGGACACCGCGGTGTGCGGGCTTCTGCAAATATTAGGTAACCCGGGTCGGCGAATTGTTTTAATAAAAGATTTAATGAACGCCGCGCGCACCGTCGGCGCGATATCGTGAATTAATGGCGGCGGGTGGTGCAATTTATTAATTAAAAAAGAGGATAACACCTTGCTCGAGCTTTATCTTTAACTTCACCGCGTCGATTTCCAATGTAAACCCATCTACCTCCCTCCCACCCCACTTTCAGGACCAACAACCCATATTTCCCAAGTGATTAATCCATTTTCTCGATCAGCGTCTGCTCCAAGACTAATCCCTGATCAAGATCGTGCGGGTCAGAGGCCCGAGAGAAGGAGAGGAGAGTCCGAGTGTGTCCGATAACTCTGATGAATGTGGCCCACTGATTTCCACCTCGGCTATCTGCCGCGTATAATTCAAGCGGTCTCGCGTGATCTCACATGATTAGGAAGCCCGGCGAGGCGGCCGGCGAGGGCTGCAGGCCTGTGGAAGAAGCGAAGGCAGGCGGTGGCATTAATTCCGAGGAATAATCCAAAGAGCATTCCGAACTTTCGGGGTGATATGCCGGCGCGCGGGAAGCCTCGAGCCGGCGACTACTGAGAGGTGGGCATGGTGTGACGAAGTTAAAGTTGGGCGAGAGTTGCTGCTAAGTCGGAGAGAGCCCGGGGGATACTAACGAGCACGTGGACGCTCGTTAAGGGCGAGGATGTAAGGTGGCTGGGCGCGTTAACGAAATTTACGAAGCCAGCAGGCCGCCGGTAACGAGTTCGAGCCACTTGGCCGCGAGAGATCGGCCGAGGAAGACTCCTTAATCCTGCGATCTCGGACTCCACCTCGTTTGCCGATTCCTCTCCGCGCGCGCGGTAACAAAGAGACGCAGCATCCCTCCCCGGAGCAGCAACATATCCCGCTTGCTCTCGCTCCGCTCGATAATAAAAGGAGCCAGCCGAATCGACGAGCGATCGCTAAAGACGAGGGTATTTACATTTTGGGCTGGCTCCTGCCTCCCGGAGAGAGAAATGGCCGGGCCTGCCCTCATTGTTATCGCGGCCCGGAGCGCGTAATGAGCCGACGAACTCTCTCTCGAAAAGGTTAGCGGGGAGGAAGAGCCGGTGATGAGCCGAGGGCATTGGATACACGTGCTCTAATTTTAATGTGCTGCTGCTGCGCGCGCGCTCGTGGGATATATCTCGAGGTGGAGTCTCGAGATAGTAGTGCATTAGCGAATCCCAGCATCAAAGCGGTCTGCTCGATCCTACGAGCACTGGGCGGACTCACCCTCGCCCGGCTTTCGACTCCCATAAATGACAATTGCCATTTAGGGCGGCCAGTAAAGGCTCTCGGCGATCCTATCCAGCCAGCAATCGGATTAGCATAGGTTTCCGCGTTCCCTCCTGGAAAAAGGCAACGGGCGAATCCGGGCTCTCAGTTACTAATAAATCGTCATCGAATAATCGCGCGCATCAGGGCCCTGGATGCGAATCAACCGCGGCATTGAGACTGCACCATCCGTCAAGTGGCCGGCGAGTCGCAAGAAGAATCGCGGCGGAGTTTCGGTGTCCGAAAAAATTGCTTGGTCGAGGAGGAGAGGCGGCGGAGAGGAGAGCCGCGGTCCCATCGATCTTACTTCAAGAAGACATAGCTGACGAAAGGGCGAGCTAACGCCCGGTTCACGTGCGTGAATCGATTGGGACGCGCACTTGGAGCGGGCCCCACCTGACTGACAATTTACGAGCTGACATTTTTCTCCTGGCCAGTCCTATCCGCTCCAAGATCGGCCCATAATGAGGCTTAACGATCGCCCGGAGAAAGAGCGAGGAAGAGCAGAGACGTTGACGCTCCGCGTGGCTCCTCACGAAAAATGAATACGTGATTCACGGGGCTCGCGCACGCTACACCTTCCACGCCGGGGCAAGAGGAAGCCTCCCATAATCGATGTACCCCTGGGCATCCCGGCGATTTGCATCTCGCACGTCCGTGCCTTTAATGGCTGGCAACGCCATGATTAAAGCTTTCGGAGCTGACAGCCTCTCGAGAACCCCAGTCCCGAGGGATGAAAACCTCAACTGGAAAACATGTGTACCCACCTAACTACTTACAAGCCCGGCTAGAGGCCGAGCTCTCGACTAACACAGGCATCGCGCGCCCGCCGAGAGCGCGCGTCACCGGAGAGATGAAGAAATAGAATTGGCAGGAGATCGAATTGGTAAAAGCCGGCGATCGACAGTGACACCCGGCGCGACCTGGAAGGTGGTGCAACGGGGAAACTGGAAGCCGCTGCCGGTGGAAAGAGGAGCGGAGAGCGTACTGGGAGCTGAAAGCCGGATCAGCCGAGAGAGAGCAGATAGAGGAATCAGAAAGAACACGCGGGTACGTGGCCAAGTGGGAGCCCAGCACGGGTGCCGCTGCAGGAGAAAGAGATAGAGGAGAAACAGCACGATGGATAGAGAGCGAGCCAACGAGGGAGAGAGAGAGAGCAGTGGGCTCGGAGTAGAACCAGGGACAATCTGGAAACCCGACATCAGCGATAATGGTGGTGGGGATAAAGCATCGGAGGTAGTCCGCGAACAAACGCGAGACAACGCGATCCGAGCGGGGGCCCGAAGGGTCGGAAGAACGGAGGCAACGCGCTGGATCACCGACGAGCCTGATGCATAGGGTCCACCAAAGACATGGTGAACGTGCTCGAAGCGGCGAGAGCGAGAGGCATGCTCCCGGCAGACAGGGGCGAGCAGGAATGCCAGGAAGTGGGGAGGACCTGGGTAAAGCGAGCTACCCAGAAGAAAGACTGGTCTCCCAGCTGCCGCGGCGTAGTGGGGGATCACGCATTAACGCGGACAACTCTGCTCCCAGCGGGGCATCGGTGCACCAGCTTGCCTATCCGATCGCAGCGAATTGGCCGGTGGTGGGCGCCTGGGCGTTCCGAGGTCCCAGCCAGCGCCGTTCTCGCACCACCAGATGTTGCACTCCTGGCTCCCCTCGCACGCCGTTTCACCCTCGGTGGCAGGCATCACCTGGGCGGCGCCGACGCCGGTCGACGCCCCGAAACGCCCATCGGGGACCCTCCCGCCGGCCTCAGCTCGCAGACGCTCTGCGGCAACCAACTGGACAACCAGCAGGGTCTGGATCCACGGCGACGCACTACGGCTCCGTCGAAACCCGCGTCCACCAGCGCCGCGCAGCCAGCCCTCCACGTTTTGCAACGTGTGCGCCGCGCCACCCGGGACACCAGGTCCAACGTCCTCGACGACGTCGCGCGACACCGACCGACCGACCACACGACGCGTGTGCCCTCCACCACCGTCGGCACACGTAGGCAAACCGCGTTCTGGTTAACCTCACCAGGGGATTTCTCGTCCGCGAAAGTGAGAGTGATCGGGCATCCATGGGGACACCCGAAGACAAGGGCGTGTTCGAGCGTTCCTGATGCCCGCGGGGCTCCCACTGGACTGGATACCATGAGCACCCAACGACAACGCAACACATCAGGTTGACCTGTGTCCTCGACTCTCGGATACAACTGGTGAGGCAGCGGAGCCGAGACCTTTTCGCCACTACCCCCTTTGCCATGGCATGACGAGGGCGGCTCTCTCAGTCCGTCGGAAGAACGCTCAAGACTAGCGTTCGGTGATTCAAGCAATTGCTCGGGGGTTGAATGGGGTTGTCTCCAGTCTAACACTTGAAGGAACTCTTTCCAATGAGATCTCCACCTGGCAATGTCTCGTTGAATCTACATCAATGAGCCAGTCAGCGATTCGACTGTGGCCAAGGTGGTGCCCGGGCGGATTGACAGGGTCGGACAACCCCCGACAAGTTGGCACTCCAAGATAGAGACTGCCGAGGACTTGGAGCATCATCGGACCACCGAAGCAGCCTCTAGCGCCCGAGTGGAGCCATGGCAACGAGTCAACGGCTCATCAGAGTGTAATCGAGTCGACGATTGAAACCGCCGAGCAGAGCGAGCCTGCACGAGGCCAGAGACTCCGGGAACCATGTCCAGCTCCCCACTGCAGGCGTCTTCCGTGGATGGCACGGACCGCCAGGAGATTCGGCAGAATCACCTGGCGTCCCGTGACTCTGACGAGCCGGAGAAGCGAGGACAGTCACGGGGCTGCGACAGGAACAACCCGGAGAGTGACTGCGAGAGTGATACCAGCGAGGTGCTGAGCGTCGGCAGCGAGCCGACGCCGACGAACGTTGGGGTACGCGTGTGCAGGTACGACCAGGACTCGATCGGCAGCAGGACCGAGCTGAGGGACGAGGAGAACACGAGGACCTCGGCGACCCCGTCCCCATTGAGCTCGACCAGTTGCAACGAGTCGTACTATCAGCGCGGCGGCAATCATGTCGCGGCGCCGAGTCCGCCGACTTATAGTCAACCACCCCCGTCGCCGACAGCCTCGTCGGCGAGGTCACCGGCGTCCTCCTCGGCCACGGCGTCCTCGCCGGGGCGACCCGAGGGCATCCAGGAGGTAATAGTGCCGAGATACCAGTCGGGTCACCCGCAGCACTTGTTACCGCGCTACTCCTCGAGGGAGGCCGAGATGCCCGAGTACTCGGCTCGAGTCCAGCACGCGCTCGGCCACGAGATAGTGTACCCGACGGTCGAGAGGTTGCACCGAACCCCCATAAGCGTGCCGTTAGTGACAAGACTCTCGCTGTCACCCCCGACGGCCATGACGGTGAGCGGCCTCCAAGCGACGACGCCCGTTCACCATCCCGCGGTCTGCAGGGACGCCAGGGAGACTGCGGCGTTAATGCCTCACCCTGGTCAACACCTTCACCAACACACCGCCGCTCATCTGCACATGCACCAGACCTCGCAGGTGCAGCATGTGCCGGCGAACTCGGTGCATCAGCATCGACTGTCAGTCAACAAGATTCTCCAGAGGGAACCCAGTAGTCCGGGCTCCCCTGGCACCAGGGACGAGAACGGTAGAACGTTGCCGGCGCCGAACGGCGTCCAGAACAACGTGAGCCTCAACACCACCAACAACACCAATCACCATAACAATCACAACAACAACAACAATCTCCAACATCAGGCGAGCCTCAAGTTCAGTATAGACAATATCCTCAAGGCTGACTTCGGGAGGCGGATCACCGATCCGATCTCCCTCAAGAAGTCCAGGCCGAAGAAGGTTGCCCCGAGGCCGATCGATCTGACGAAAGACTTCTTGGAGTCCTCCTCGGAAACGAGCGAGAGGAGCAACCCGGAGCCCATCAACACGACCAACACGACTCCCGCCGGTGTTACCGGCACGAACCCTGCCTCAAACGCACCGGGACCAACCGGCACCGATTCCAGCAAGCAGATGATGTGGCCGGCTTGGGTCTACTGCACCAGATACTCCGATCGACCATCATCTGGTACGTTTAGATCTACACCCCTTCATTTACTAAGTTCAGTTCTCCGCTAGAAACCACTTTAGACATGTCCGTGTCTAAAGTCTGGTTACTCTCGCGCGCTGCTTTTCATAATCGGGTGAATAAGTTGGGAGCGATGTGCACGCATATCGTAAAGCATGGGAGGCCGGTGGGTGCGAGTTCGGAAGTGGGTCTCGATCGGGCCGAGAAATAATCGTAGCCCCCGGCGAGAGCTCGGTTAATATAACGAATTACGCGTCCACCCACCCCCCAATCGATCGTAATTCATGTTAAGTTACTCGCGTGAAAGTGAGTTCGCGGGAACACCGATACTCGAGGCGCTTAAGGCCTCGCCGATTTTTCCATGGGTTCTGGTAAAGGCTGTGTTCATATAGCGTACACGGACTCCACTGACTCCAAATGGTAAAAGGAGTCTCTCCCGCCGGCGCAGCGTTCATTGTCGAGGAGAGCAAGCAATTGCTTAATAGCGGCGAGATTCTCATTAGAATGGCGTAATGGCGGCAAATGCCAAATACATAAGCTTCCCGGCCGCGAAAGAATGATTTTGATAGAGCGCGCGCGCTCGGAGAGCAGCGCGGCTTTCGCATCTATCGCATGAGCGAGCGATTGTTAGTGGGCAGTGCCCAGTCACGAGCTCGACAACACGCGCTCTAGCCACCCTTATCGCCATTATTTATTGCCGGACTTTGCAACTAATAACCGGCTAATTAATCCAACGTAATCCCGCCGGCAGGCGGCCGCGCGGCAGGCCTTACGGAAAGTCCAAGGGAGCCCGCTTATTCCCGCTGATTAGGAGAAATTAATTCGTGAATGCTAGAACGGGCAGACGAAACGATTCTATTCATTCGATTCACTCGTTTATCGTGGCCGGTTTACATCTGATTACCGCGGCCGCGGGGCGTGCGTGTGTCCCCCATTATTTCCTAATTGGCAGATCAGATACAGAAGGAAAGGCATACCGGATAATTGCACAGTACCATCGGCGATAATTCTCCCCGGCTTAATCGTCAATTATCGAGCGGAACCCGCTCGCCAAGAAATTCGGAAGATATTCTCTCCGCGGGATTCTCTCGAGACTGTTGAGAGGGATGCTCCCGCCGAATCCCCCTCCCCCCGTCCCCCCCCCTTACTCCCCTTTCTGCTGAGGCTCTCCGAGAGAAACGTGTAATTACTTAGGAGAGCGGTGTACCGAGTGCCGGCTTGATGAATGGCCGAGAACGCTGGCTGTGTGTCACTCATATCTGATATACGCTCATTGTCAGGAAACAATTGTTAAAGAGGGCTCGGAAAAATGGCCGGTTAGCCCGGAGGAGGGTCATAAATCAAGCGCGATATGCGCGCGAGCAACTATTTCTCGCTTTTGTGCGCGAGCCAACAATTTTCCTATAGGTCATTCAGTTGTCGTATTCTTATGTAAAGCATCGGTAAATAATTGCAGCCCTATTAGATCGGCGATCCCTCTGTATCAGCGGCGCTCGCGTGTATACCTCTCTCTCTCTCTCATCCGCGCTCTCCCAGAACTCGCGAGCCTCTTTTACATACACCTAATGTCGCGTTTCACGGATGCGTGCTTGTCTTCCTCCTCTCTCTTTCTCTCCTTCTCCGCCGCCGCCGAGTTATTACCGCGCGAGCGCTCGCATTGTCCCGGGCCGAAAAAAGGGATTCCTGCAAACGCACCTCGGCGAGCGCCTACTCTGGCCTACTGCCATTGTATTTTAATTCTTTTTCGCGAGAACCCAGCGCCAGAAATGCCGGGAATTTCTCTGCGCGCGGCGATGGCGAGCCTATCGCTTTCCTGGGGACGGCGCCGCGCGACGCGATGGGAAAACCGAGCTGGATAGCAGTTGGTCATTAATGGGCGCAGGTGAATCGCGCGAATCGAGTTAGCCGGCGAGCGGCGTGCGTGCCAGATATACACGCGAGTGACGTTCGTTGGACTGTAACAAAGTTATACCACTTAACGAGGTATGCTCGCCGAGCGCTCGACAATATTCGATCTCGCGTTCCTATTATATCTTTATAGCGCTTAATTGCCGCCTAGCCTGATAAACAGCCGGGGCAAGGGGGCGCTCTCGCTATCCGGCTTAATCACTGTTATTGCGCGCTCTCTCCCCCGCCAATTGATACCACGGCTCTAAGTACGCTTTTTGCGTGCTCGCGATAATGAGTGATCAGCTGATCTACTATAATTTCCCTATAAACGGACGCGAGCCGCTTCAGCCTAGTTAACAGACCGTGCGCAGAGCCGATCCGTGAAAATTCCAGCAGATTCCGGCAGGGATGAGAGGCTCTGAAGGCGGCTCGATTTTTGGAGGAGGCTTGAACTAGATAATGAGCCGCTCGCTCAAATTGATGCCGACAAATGCATTAATTGCCACATTCGGCGCCGCTGGCGCAATACTCGCGGGCTATACCGCTTAACGTCCGTTTACGGGGAGTTATGGCTAATTAGTTTTCTCGGTCGGTGGCTAGGTGTGCGAGGAGCGTGCGTGTGCGAAAGATTTTTCCGTTTTAACGAGGCGGCGGCACCCACCGGCACGGCGGAGACGAAAAAGGACATTCATTTCAGTGACGGCTGAACGAGAGCGGCTCTAGAAAAATGGAGACCACACACAACGACCCGGCAAATAATCGGCCGACTACATTGCGCCTAATAGATCGACTATTCGCGCTGCCAGGGAGCCGCCTGGTGTGAATAAGAAAAAGTTGTTGACTGATTCGAGCGGCATCGAGCCAGTTCCTTCCATCGAAAAGAGAGAATCACGAGCCAAAAAAATTCACCTCAACACTCCCTGGTCTGTCGCGACATTCGTAAACAGTAGTCCCAACTATTTCACTCAGCCAGGATCGTGCTATGGTCGTTGAAAGAAAAAAATGACCCAGCAACTCGCTAATCCGTCGGAATGCCAAGTGCCATTATTTCTAAGTAGAGAATAGTTAATTAAAATTTCTGTCTAACGCTGTCGAAACTTGGACGCGACAACCATACACGATCTCCACTTGTTAATCAACGTGTCCCGTCTTAAATGGATCGCTTTCGATATCTCGCAGTGGCCGAGCGAGACTTGCTCCATACACGGGGTGGTCTCGTGGGATTCATTGATCCTGTTATGGTCGAATCGTACTTCATCACAGGTGAACTTGCTGCCGAGCCTAAGAACTCTTGATGGAAGTGCCAATTGCACTCTCGAATGAAGTGACTTCCATTCAGCCGAGTTCTTCTGTCGAGCGACGCGACCTTCCATTTCCTCAAACGTTGAGAGACCACTAGAAAAGACGATATAGCGAGGAGGCAGTGACTAGTCCAGATTACTTATGAGGAGCAGATGGATACTTGGAGTGTAATTAGTCGTTGTAAGTAGTTCTATAAAATTCCCATTAATAATTGCACAACGAGCTAGCAGACAGGCACAGGCAACGGAGCGGCGTCGGCTTGTGTTCCGGTGCGGCGGCGACGATATATATTTCAGGTGGCTATTGCCTGTTTTTGTCGGTCGCGCCGAAGACGCCTGGCCATTAAAATAAAATCGCTGTTAATGATGCATTAATGACCGCGACAATTATCATTCTTCCGTCGGCGAGCGTATCTTGGGGATTCTTCCAGTCGGAGCGACCTCCGCATTTTTCTCATTTCTTTCTCGTCGATTGATCGACCGGTCCCCCCACCCCCTTCGTATAGAGCTCAGATCAGCATCGACGATCTTCCCGGAAAGATCGTAGAATTTCCGGTGCGGCAGCCGCTTCTCTATCGGCGGTTCGATCGACCGGTATAGGCTCACGTGGTGCTGGCACACTGGCTCCCGAGATAATTCCCGTGCCAACGCGAGAATTACAATGTGGCCGGTGCTTAGGCGCTGCAGCATAATCACGCGACAAATGTCTGCTCGCGACTAATTAGCCTGATAGAGCGGCGGGGCGACAGGGGAGCGGTGGCGGGAAGCCGAGGGCTGCCACGACGTTTGAGCGCGAATCGCTGCTGCTGCTGCCTCTATCATTATCGGCAATTATGCTCTCGCAACGACGTGTGCGCACGGGAAAATCGACAGACGCGTGCTTAGAGAACACCTCTACTTGGACTAGTAATTATTCCAGCGATCTAATGCTTTTCCCCGGCGGATCCATGGTGATTTCTTCATTTTCAGATCGATTCGATTACAACTACTTTACTCTTCTTTGTGGTTTTCTTGCTGGGAGAGTATGATTTGTTTGTCCATGTCGACGAAGGCTCGAGGCTCGTTAATTAAATGAAAGTTGCCGACTCGCAGATTGAGCCCCGAGGAAACTGGCGTTGCTGAAATCCCCGAGAATTCCTGCCAGCCCGAATCCCAGGTTCGCTGGGAATGGCGAAATAATACTGCGAATGACTAGCCGGCTGGCTTTTCCGCCATTAGATCAATTAAGTCTCTCTAACGAGGGCTTACTCCTCTCCCACCTCTTTCCAAATGGTTTTTCACCCGGCGGGTCGGGAGCTCCCGGGTCTCTCCTCCTGTGCAATGGAACGCGAGCGCCGCGGACCGCACCGGTAACTGGATGTGCCGGTAATTAACGGCTATCTCCTTGTCAAATTAAAGTCGCTTTACTGAATTCATTCGGTCTCTCTTAACTCCGAGACAAGGTGTCCGCAATTAATGAATATTGTATTGCCATTTCGAGGCCGCGCTGATAAATTCATCGCCACCACTGTCAGCGAGCCAGTCGATACAATACTGCGGCGCGACTGTTAATTTATTGCTCCCGCCATCGAGTGACGATTCATTGAAGTCCGTCATTAGCGAGTTTCCATTTTCTTGATCGCATTTTTTCCCTCTGCATTTCCTTTGCTGCTTGAAGGACTCATTAATCCATTCTTGGTGGATTCCTCCAGGCTTTCCCGCTCCAATTTGTCCTGAAACGCAAGTAGGAGCTTGATGTCACGAACTTGACGACATCAAGTGCGATGCACCGATGTTATCCAGCCCTGATGGCGAATCCTTCTTGCGCGTTTCCCGTGATTCTTCGCCTCGTTAATCAAGCCACCCGGGGAACTCGTACTTGCCGGTGATTTATGAGTAGTGATTTCCAAGAAATCAACGGTGTTAGCTGCGACCACCTAATGACCGCCGGACGCAACGCGATGACAATGGATCGCGGGGCGTAGGTGTCGCCCGGAAGGAAGTTGGCTGTCGCGCGTCTTTACGAGCAGGCGATTAAGCCACATCAATCTCTTGAGGGTCACTGGTACAAGTACATTTGGTACGTCTTCCTCGAGAGAACTATTCCTTCTCTAAATTGGCCCAATCCACCCTTGGCTTCGAGCTGGAGTAACCATGGGATTCAGGCTCCCAAGATTCGAAGCTGATACGTTGAAGGAATCCTGCTAATTGTGAGAAAATTAGTGGACTCGTGAATTTTAATCGCCTTGAGCCAGGGAAGCCTGCACTTATTTTTGATCGAGCAATTTCTTGTGACAGGTCGAGGGAGGAATAGTAATTTCACAAAGGAAATGAGTTGCCCCGAGTGCAAAGGGACGAACCGTCAGGCAAACCCAGTTTATCGACCTCCGGATGACTGACAAGAAGTTATTAGAGTGAAGACGTAGTGCAGCGACGAAATGGGAGTCGTGGGTGTCCCTACTTGGTCAATCTCGTTCCATGGTCACTGGAACGGATAAATCACAGCACGAGGAAGCAATTTAAGAGACGAATGCGCACACCGGAAGTGGACCTGTCGTCGCCGCGATGAACGACCCTACGGCTCGAATTAATCTCTCACTATATTCCCCCCCTCGCCCGCCCGCCCTATCTCTGACAAACACTTTGCTCCTCGAGAAAGGACACTTAGGGCGCAAGTGTCCCGGGTAACGCAGGGAGATCGATCGTCATCAATGACGAATGACGCGCGTCCATACCTGGCCCGAGAGAGAACTCAGCAAGGAATACATATATGTATACAGTTTTATCGAGAGCAAAGTACCAACCGGTCCGACAGCTTGGCGGAAAGTAGAAGAAAAAGATGCCGCGGCCGAATCAAAAATATCCGATCTCCGCTCGATCGTTAGCCGGCGCTAGAGGGGAAATTTGTTGGCCGGTTATCTCGCCAGGCCGAACACGTAAATTGCCCGCGTCTGTCTCTGCCAGGAATTTGTTGGAATTCCGCCCTTTCAATCATCACTTTTCTTGAAAGCCAACTTGATCTCTCATTAAAACTAATGTGGCTTTCATGTGATATTTCTTCGTTATTCGTATATTTTCTTACAAACGAAAAAGAAGCCACGAAATTTCTCTGGCATTCCTGGGTAAAAGTGCATCATCCGAAAGCGAGGGTATCAGTAACAAAGTGGAGATGATCGCGTGTAGAAGATCTCGAACATACAACAGCACACGAGTAAGAAGACACGATGGGCCCACCCACACTAGCCGGCCCGAAAAACCGGCCGATGTTCCTTCCGTACGACTATAATTTATCCTGGAATGACTGACTGCTCGTTAGAGAGAGAGAGCCTGGACGATAAGGTGGAGGCTGGAATGAAGAGGAGATGAAAGAGACTACATGTATATGAAAAACTAAGAGAAGCCTCGTTGGCGCATGTGATTTTTCCTGCGCCTCGAAAGTCCGCGGACTTTCTGACTTTCTTTCTTAATTTCCTCCTTTCACGGTTTCCCTCGATGCTCTAGAAGTTTTCCCCGAGCAGGGAGGTCGGTCCCCAATGTATGATCTTAACTGTCGCTTAATTAGAGATAACCGGTAGATAGATGGCGGAGGATCAATTTCTAGGTGGCTGGCGGCTGCAATAGTCCGGACCCTAACGAGGCGAGGTTAGCATCGCGATAAAGGCCGATCGTATTTTAATGCTCTCGATTACGGGTACACGTGTAGCTCTCACAATCCGGCGAACCTCGCCAGTGCTTGCCACAATTCCTCGTTGAGTTCCACGCCGTTGCAGATAAACAGCTCGCATTCCCTTCGCGAAGAAGTGGAACGATTTATTTGTTCGCTCGCTCGCAGTATCTGATTGGAAAATCGAGGCATTCAAGAACTTTATCGGGTTTGGTGAAGTGGGACATATGTTTCCCAATTATTTCCAGAGACCCCGGTGCATTTAATACATGATGTAATTTGGAATCATTCAATTCATTTCAGTGATCTCAAATAAATTAGATCAGAGTCAAATTCTTAGGCATAAGTATCAATGGGACTGTCTAGCCCTCTGCACTTCAAAGATTAATAAATTATATTAATAGTATGATGTCATTCTCATAAATAAAATACTGTGTTTTAAATTATCAGAAATAATTGCTTAATAGAGATACTGTTTTACACTTTACATTTAAAAGACACTGGAAATCTACATACTAATTTGCATAGACTTTAGATATGTCTTGCAATAGATTCTTGTACTAATTGCAAGTTCATCATTATACTATGCCACGTGTATTTGTGGTACTTGAATCTGTCTACTCAATATACGATATTAACAACTTATGACTGAATATATCACTTCAATTCTTTTCATATTCCCAACAAAGTTAAAGCTTTGAGTGCAAAGGTTAGTACAATTACAGGTATTTCATAATACATGCAAACAGGATCATGAATATCACATGCGGATACTTCAAACGCATATACACAATTCAAACTTGACCAAGGAACATTAACGTCACATAAATAAAACAAAATAATGGGCATTGTACACATACAAGTAAAGTGTAGATACTTATACAAGGATATTGTCTTCTGAGTGTAGAATATGTTAGTACTTACAGATTAGAAGATGCTGTTGCATTAAATGTGCCATGAGTGGTACCTCCAGACATTTTAAACGCACGTACGTTCTTCAAATGTTCATGTTGCCTGTCAACCTAACATGAATGTTACCAAAAATGATTAAGCGTTGCATGCATCCAAATCAAGGAGAGACATTTGTCCAGCATTTAATATTCTGAGTACAGAATATGTCAGTGCTCAAAGATTGGAAGATGTTATTGTGAATATGAGATACACACAGAATAAGAGTACTAAATGAATTGCGTCTGCAATGCTGTTTCTGTGGAAGGCTTATTGCGATTATGCACTTTGTATAAATATCCGCAAACCAACAGATCCAACACAAAACATACCTCATACATGTGAGAATCATCCTTCAAATACAAATTCAATGTCCAAGAGATCGCAACAATTCGAATCGAAAGCTTTTGAATGTTGCTTGTGTTGGCATTTCATCGAACTGACACTCGCGCACGAGACCTTTGCCGGCCAAAGTACTCACCGCACAGTCCAGTACACTTCCAGTGCATTTTCACACGTTTTAAGAATAAACTTTGCCCATTTTCGAACGAAAAGTTCCCTTAACTTCGAAACAACGCCAACACGACGCAGGGCAACTCCCGGCTTCCATGACGCCTGCGCAATGGCGGAGAGGTGGCGTGGCGGGAGTCGTCCTTGTTGGATAGGCTAAGGGGAGTACAGCCGATAACCGTAATGTAACAGAAAGCCTACCTCTAAGCTATCAAAATTCATTCATTAATCGACCTCGGAGATTCTCATTTTAATATTAGCGCACTGCTTTCTCTTACCTAGTCTCTAGTCTCAGGGTAGCATCCTGCAATTCCTGCAGTACATCGACTTTACCGACACTTGTCGGCTGATTTGAATCGACATTTATCACTCATCAAATCCATTAAAACAGTAAAAGCACGCCGCACACACCATTAAACGTGCTCCCCTCAGAATGCACCTACTCCTCGTTCGAAATTCGAAAGTCTCGGCTCATCGATTACCAATAGATAAATTGTAGTCGATATATTGCGAATTATCGACTGTTCGCCCATTCCCGCGCAATAGCACGCGATCCAAGATGGCCGCTGGCAGTGTGACGCGTCACTCTCGCGGTGGATTCTTTCCCGGGTTTCGCGCGTTCGAAGCGTCCGCCGTCGACCGTCGTCTAATTAAGTGGTGAAAGAGTGTGGTTGAGTGCGCGCGGAGTGGTTGTGCTTTGATACCTAGTGCGGATTGGGGCTGCTTGGAAGGAAAGGCTGCTCGGCAGTGAGTGGGTGTCGCTGTTGCATGTGGTGAGTGCTTGTCCCCAGCACGTCGCGTGCTGTTGATGCTCTATCACATTACTGCGCTTGCTCTTATTACTGCGGTGCTTGTATTCCGGCGGAAATCTCTCCTGTCGCTACGCACTCTTCGATGACACGAGCGGCTAGTGCGAACGTGAATTCCTAACGGTTATGAAAATACTATTAGGGAGGATTGAGCGGAGTAAGTGTGGGCTATCATCGGATTAATTATGATGTCGATCATGGGCTGGCTAATGCCCGTGAAGCTCGTTAGCTTTAAGGGGAACGAGCGCAGACACAAGTGGGCAAGCTCGAATCAGCGAAAAGCAAGGGAAGCATGTCGAGCGCAGGCTAGCCCGAGCAGTAACGACGTTGCTCAGGCTCGATGACTTGTAAGTTAATTATTAAAGCCCTCGTTACGTACCTTTCGGGCGGATACTCACGGGATCTCGGCGCAATCGGGACACAATGCATCGCGAGTCGTCTCGCCAATGCTCGCGGAAGCATGCCACATGAATTTAAAGCTCCGTTTCCTTTACACGTGTTGTGCCGGGCATTTCGCCGGCTAGGAAGCGTATCCCTATCGCGACGTGCGATCGCCATACAGGACGTGCTTACTTTGTCTTTGACGCTAGATCGACTCTCCACCCCTAGGAGGTTCCTTGCAGACATTAAACTTATCAGCTATCTTCATTTGAGGTATAGTTGGTGTGGAAAAGCACTTTTCTTAAAAAATTCTTTAAATTTGCACACAATTGGAACCTACTAGTCAAATTTGATTAGACTTGACCACCACGTATTTGTATCGTAGATTTCAATACTTTTTTTAATAACCGACAGCTTCTGGCTATGTGAATTTCAAAGTCGAGTTTCTCAGAAACGGTGTGGCCAATTCTAATAAAATTTGATCAATAAATACAAAACCGTATAAAGATTAATATGGGGAAGTTTAAACAAAATCTTAAGAAAAGTGGTCTTCTTTGACCAACTCCCTTAAGTGCTAGAGCTATGAGCTAATTTCTATTATAACTTTCAGTAGAAAAGGGTTTAAAATATCACTTTCCACTCGAGGTGCATAATTTTCGTATGATTTCGTTTGTGCGGTATTTCATGGCGATTAATCGGCTCGCATTACACCATCATATCACTCCTAAACACCCTGTTGGCCATGTCTACGGGATTAGGGTAGGGGCGGCCAGCCCAATAAGCGAAATCTCCGTAGAGCCCCTGTTAATATCTGGCGAGGGGTGCGGCCGGATGGACCCACCCTGTTTTCGCCCCGATCGAGCCTCGGAGCCACCCCGGCAGACGCGTTATTAATTACCGATTCTCTTAGCCTCTATGGCAACGGCAGTGCTGCTCGGGCCGACTAATCGCCGCGCCGGTATACGGTGCGCGAGCGAGGCGCATTGGCGGCGGCTAGATGGAGAAAGGAGACGGACGGAGGCCGAGAAAGTGGCCGGGCGTTCGAGCTGGGAACGTTTAACGGATATCTGACGAGTTCATTAATAACCCTTGGCTAGGTAGGTGGATAGGATACGGCTCTTCAGGTATTCACGTGCTTAATTGATTCCCTTACGTAATTACCGCGAACCCTTTCCATCATTTTCTCCCTCGGGGCCGATGCACTCCTCTCCCCCCGACCCCGAATTACTATAAGCGAGAGTGTCTGGAACCTTCCTCCTCCTTCGGGCCGAGCTACGCTACAATTACTCTTCGCTTTCGAGAATGCAGCGTACCAGTCACGCAGAATAGAGACGGGAAGGCGACCGATTTTCTCGCCTGTCGTAGATAAACGTGGTCGCGAATTCTCGCCCTGCGGGGGATGTTACCAGTGGGGAGGCCGGGAGGAGAAAAGAGTTCCTTACCCTTCGCGCAGCTATGTTTGGAATTCGATTGACAGCGTGAAGCGTGATACCGGCGAAGGGTTGTTTTAATGAATTTATAGGAGCGTAGGGGAGCGAGTGGCGCGAGGGTGCGCCGAGACACACGCTTCACCCTTGGAATCGGTTGACACTTTGGGAGATCGGGGAACGTGAAACCCCTGCGCTGGTGATACTCTGTTTCAAACGTCGATGGAATCTATAGCTTTTTGGGGGCTGACGCTGCTTTTTGATTTGACATGTATGTTAATGCGCATATGTATGTTTCTATTAAGCTTGTTGCAAGGGACTTGTAATGGGAATTATTAGCAGGACTAAAAGAGCGTTTAGCAAGCCACTCTGCCAGTCCGGTTTGTCTCGGTTATGCTGAGTGGGGCCGTAGCTATGCAAATAGTCAATTAGCGTCTCCAGGAACACGACAAGACCATTTAACACATAATTAAAGCATTCTTGAGTATACCGGACGAGCATGTGTGAGCATAGAAGACCTTAGAACACACACGAAGCCTTAATAAACGCGTCTTTCGATTCACAGGTCTCTCGGTGGAAAATTTAACTCAGACACTTCTTAAAGTGTTGTCGATCAAGCCGCCGGTGTATATTCAGACTGAGCATACGTGTCCCATCAATTTTTCCGCGAGACAAAGTCGACGCGGCAAGTATAATACGAGGGAATTCAGACGTGGCGAGGGATCGGCGAAATCAACGGATAGCAGGTCGGTTAAATAAAGAATGAGTCGATGCTATAACCGGGTTAGGCGTGCAGGTCGTTGATCGACCTTTCGTCGAGCTAAAGTGCCCCCATCACGATACACACCGCTTATGGATATAGGTGTCCGACGATCTTTACGTAATCCTTCGCGTGCGCTGGCCGTCGAAAGAGGCCGAAATTTACGAGTTCGACGCCGGGGAATTCCGGTCAAGTCAAACTACGAGTACGATACGAGTAATGTCATTAGTGATATTACGAGAATGCCCGGCATAATTTAGCCGCCCGACCGATCAACTAATCTACAAGACGTTATGGCACTCGTGGAAAGCGCGGCGTCTGGAAATCGCGGCTCTAAAACCGCCTTTGCAATTAAGCAATCATAGAAATGTCAGGTTGCGCCGCCAATATTTCATCGGGGCCCGCTGTCCGCGGCGCAGATTGCGCATTCGCCACTTTTCATTCGTCATTTCCCTTGGACGGTGGCTTACGCTCGTCGGACATGAAATCGCACTTTTTCCATCGCGCACCCGCCGGGCAAAACGAGGCACACGCGCGCGCGCGCGCGCCACTGCCAATTAAGCATTTCGCCGCGGAAATTACACTATTCGCAATGGGTGTTCCGTACAACTCTTTCAAGTGCCGCTCCCGATAGGTGTACCACTTAATTACACCGCGGCGAGAAGGAAGCCCAACATTATCGAGCGTAATAGCTATAAGCCGCGTCGACTCGAGTGATCGCATTCTTTCGCGCCGTGGGAGTAACTCGAGCGAGACCGCGCGCCGCAATTTGTCCGGCTGCTAGTCACTATTTTCTCACGCGCGCTCCGTCAAATTAAAATCGCCGAGTCTCGCGCATGAACAAGATCGCTTGGTTGATCTGGATGTTGATTGACAGGGTCAGAGTGTCGCCGCTTAATTTAATTAGCGAGTCTCCAAGCTCCCGAGTAGAAAAACGAGTGTTGTTTGAGAGGAAGAGGAAATATGCGGAAGGGTGAGGGATGTACATCCGGACGGCCAGGATACGGAGAGAGAGAGAGAGAGAGTGAGTGAGAGCGGGAGATTAGTAAATCCACATTATTAGCTTTAATGAGCCGAGACGCCGACCGCCTCTTTGCCCACGGCGAGATCCCGGCAAGGTGTGTGGCGAAACTCGACTGCAGGGTGGCCTCCTCGAACCTCTCGATGCTCCCTGAATACTATTAATCGATTGACCGCCACCTATCGATACAGAGATATCCGCATTCACGCGTACACCCAACCTGACGAGAGAGAGCGAGAGTGAGACACTGGCTCTCACCTATTTCGAGATTTAAACGCGCGGTAAGTGCATTCGCAGCCAACTCGGAATAATGTAATAAGCCTCTATAAATAGCGGCACGAACCATGGGTACCATGGAAGAAGGTACCAAGCCGCGAGATGAAGCTGCTTGACCGCGAAAGTCAAGAACATAATCATAGACCGTGATTTGCCGACTGGCTCTCCCTCTCCGACGCACGTTCCTTACGATCGCGCCCTCACCTTTCCTTTCAGTAGTTCCGCCTTGCAGCTCTCCACGTAGCTCAAGTTTACCTTTAACCAATTACTTCGAGGCTAATCTCTCCGAGGCGTTCGCATCCTCTCGCCGCCAGTTCCTCGGTTAGCGTCCGGGGGGAAGAATCTTGTATTCCGACTGCAGTGGGTGTCGATGGAATGGATACGTAGGAATAGGCGAAGGAGGGATTCCTTCTTTCGCCGCGGTGAGCCATTGTGTCGAGACGAACAATCATATGTCAGACGTATTTCACAATTAGCTGGCAGGTGAAGTCGAGAAGTAACGCCCATTCGATGTATACTCGGACTCCTCTCGATGCTTTTCCTCTTGTGGCTCTTCAACCTCTTTCCTATCAGCTCGATCATCCTGCTCGAGGATTCAAGGTCCTCCGGATGAGGAAGGGTGCCAGATGTGCCCCGTCGCTGCTGCAGGACTCGTCCTCTTCCATTTACGAGTTGCGTTTCTTAGTCGCACTTGATTATACCAAATTTGTCCGAGTGGTAGAGAATACTTGCAATAATTAGGTGATCCCTGCTTCTTCCTTTTCATTAGTTTTTGCTTAGCCAGCAGTGTTCGGTTGGCAAGGTAGCACGTGTAATCCGAGTGGAAGTAGTCTCCAGTGACAAAGAGCACTCGGCGAGCTCTTTTTCACCGGGTAGAGCATGATCGCCTCCTCGAGTGCGCTCTCTTGATGGCTGCGCTCGTGGTCGGGGGCTGCTCACTCTCTAACGACCGGGTAGGAAGATATCGTGCTCGATAATGGTTACTTTGCACCGCGACCTCTATAACCTGTTGTGTCCCGGGTGAGTCCTCGTCGCCGGGACACATGCGTGCCAGCCCGCGACAGCTCCCCCTCACCCTTCACCCTTGGTAGATAAAAGAGATCCATTCTCTGTGCTTATGTTTCCTCCACGGTAACGGGGAGCATCTCCCACTCAGGATAGCGAATTCAAGTCACCTTTGCAATCGCTCAATTGCCCTTTGATCGGCGAGCGGCCGCGAGAGAGGAAAGAGAGCAGATATCCCGCACATGGCCGAAACGTCGGAGGAAAGATCGCATTATAAGGCGGAGCTTTAATTGCAATAGGATCAAATGAAAGGCTAATTCCAAGGTGGATTCCTTCTGGGAGTGTACGGCGTCCTCGCTGCGTGCATCCACATTCCGAGTGTCTCGCGCGCGCGCTCTCGAAGCCTGATAGAGCGATTCCATTCGGATGGGAAGGCGCGCGCGCGCGCGAGCTCTCGCTCCATCCCAAGTATAGCCTGTCCGTCGCCTTTAGCTCCGAATGAAACCAGTCCACTGGCCTGACAGTGCAAACAGACCCACAATTTTCTCAATGATCGGCCGGTGCTTAAGCAAAGTAACCGTCGGCAGTAAAGGACCGCGAGCGCCGGCGATTAAGTCCGGAGAACATCCACCCTCCAGGTGGTGCTCTCCTTTCGCTCGATCCTCTCGTGCTGGGATCGTCGGGAGTTGTGGGGGCTGCCAGTCGCTCCTTGGACTTCCTTTGCGATTAAGTTGTACCGGGAGTCCTTCGATGCTGACGAACCATGGATAATCCACCTATCCGTACCTTTCCACCAATCTCCGCCGCATCCCCTTTCCCCGACGCTTCTCTCTATCAACCTCTCGTCTCGGCGTTCACCGCACTCGCGAGCGCGAGAGTTAATCAAGTCGTTTCTCAGCCAATCAGCGAAGGTGCCCGCTACGCTCCGAGATAATCCCTCACATCGATTACGCGCGAGATCCGTGAAATATTGCCGGCATCGGGAAACTTAGTTAGCGACCGGGGCTACTGATAGCGAAGAAGTCAGTATACATCGCTCGACGAGCGCGCATTCCCCCCAGCTCTCGATCCTCTTGCGCGTGACAAAGGCCCACGAGCGGGCATTATTAATGGGACTAATTTATAAGAAGACGCAACCGGTTCTCTCCCGACTGACGGACGGATGGATGCGGCTGGAAAAATGACTCGCGACCCCGCGGGAACCCTCGATCGAAAGCCCTTTTGGCGGATCTTCCCTTATGTCATTATCGTCTCGACGAGCTATTAATAGTTGCGGCTCCGGCACGGCATCACGAAACAACTGGTTTAACGCACGACTACATTGCGCATAAATTATTATCCTTCTCGAACAGGTTTACTGCCTCGGCGGGGATGTGCGTGTGAGTGTGGACACGTGTGTGTGTGTGTGAATTCCGCGCTGTACTAATATGACAGACAAGTCAATTGTGAGCAACAAGAGATCGGAAATACGATCGGGCATTTGCATAGGAGTTGGGTCAGTTCTCCCGGGGCGAGCGGGAGACGCCCGAGATAGATTGAATTCATCCGGCGATCTGCTTTGCAAACTTTCGATCCTTATTGCTCGTGCTCAATGAAAGATCAGTTAGGCCAGGAGAAGGACGCGCGGTCCTCGGGGACTGGTGTATTAGTTATAAGCGCGAGGGATTTCGCAGGCGTCGCATCATGTCGAGTTTGTGTTTGTAGTATGAAAAGAGCATTTCTCAATGCCATCGTGTCTATCATTCTGTACTCCGCAACGAGCCTAACGGCCCTCTTCCCTCGCCGGTGTATATTGTTTGCGCAGAGAAATCGCTTGAAAACGTCTAGTCTTTTTACACTGGCGCGAGAGCCTCGGTACCGCTCGCAGGCATCTCTCGAGCAGATTGGGTTGTCAGTGGTCAGAGGCGCAGCGCGATCAAACCCTCATTCGTATTCGTTTCACCATTGTCCAAACATGTCACTCCGGCACATAAATTACCATTCAGCCTCGCTAATAATCCTGGAATTAACAGCTCTCCCATCGCGCTGCGGCGCACACCCATCAGAATAAACTCCACTCTACAAAAGCCCAGCAACCTCTTTCAACCTCCACCAAAAACAAATCTCCAAATCAGGCCCCAATAAAATGGGCCGCAATCGATGCTTTTCGCGCGAATCGGTCAAGTAGCGTGGTAATGGGCTGAAAAGACGTGCTCGATCCTCGGTGCGCCCATGACGTGTGTACACAGTGGCGGCGGTGGTCGTCGAGCAGGAGGAGGAGTAGGAAAGGTTGAAACACGCACGGAGAAGTCGGCCGGTGTTTAGAGAGTGTAGTGGAGGCCGCATGCGCGCGCGGTCAGTAAGTACCAGGCGGAATTCAGCCGGCTAGATTGAGAGATATTCCGGCCATCCAGCGGCGCACACACATCGAGAGGTGACGGTCAGTGCGTAGGTATAGGTGCTCGGGGGGCCAGTGTGTGTCCGGTGGCGAGTAATCGTGTGGTGGACAGGGCCGGGCGAGCGAGGGAGAGAGGATCGGCGGGCAAGTGAGAGCGAGTGCTTTTTCTGGTGGGGGCCCGCCGCTGCGTGCGGTCCCTTCTTCGACGGACCACCCAAGTAGACCGGCTTACGCCGCTCTCGTACACACGCCCGGCGCACCGTGTTTGCCCCCATACACCCGCGGCCCCGTCCACCAACACATCCCCGGCCACTCTACTCTCTACTACTCCTCTCCTGCCCGGAGAACGCGCGCTCCTCGCTCTCCGTACACCTACTCACCTGCTGGCACGCACGGGATCACGTGTGCACGCCGCTGTCTAGCCGGGCAATTGCACGGGAACGCTGCGTGACCGCTTATGAATGGGCCGATGCACCACTGCGCGATCTCCTTTTCAGTTGGCACCGTTTGCCGGGCTGGCAGAGCCGCGCAGATCGCCACTGCCACTCTTTCCAATCGGTTCGAGACTTGAGAAGGAAATTGGAGTAGTGTGCACCGAGTTGTCGGCTGGTACGTTAGGACGCTTGTGGAGGGTGGGAGGAGAGGAAGTTCGCGAGCGGTGCTTTTCGACTGTAAATCAATCGGGTACATTAGCAGTCACAGAGGAATTACACGCCGGCTCGAATGGACTCGCGGCAGTTAACAGGTGTTACGTGACTTTATGATGTTCGGAGAACACTTGGTACGATGGCATATGTCTGTTTACTGGGACCTCGGCGACCTCTAATCGGGAAGTCGCTTCTCTTGCGAGTTGTCTAGTTTCTCTTTTCTTGGCTAATGGTTTTTAATTACACGCACATGTGTGATGATTGGAGGAGCAGGTGGTCGAAATCGCGTCGAGTCACGGTGAAATGTGAGCAAATGAGGGACGTGAAGTGGAGAGGAGAGTGGACGAGTTAGAGGAAAGAATATTACGGACAAGCCAAGTACCGGAGTACTGGTTATTGCAATTAGCATGCTAATCCAGTGCTGTTGCTTTAATGATTATGAAAATGAGAGCCGAGGTATTCCTAGTGCGCGCGTGCTCGCTGTACTCCCGGCGCTCTCATCTCGCCGTGATAGCCACGCGACTGCCACTCGCAGGCCTATTATGATCGTTATGACTTCATCTGCCCGCGATTCGACACCGATTAAACGCGCTGACCCTCGCCGCCACTCTGCAAATGATCACGTTCCTGCCAACGCTCTCGAAAAACCGTACCACGTACTTCCGCGAGGAAGTCCTTATCAAGATGCATTAATATTTCTTTCTATATTAATTCCTAATTAACTGAAACCGACTCTAATAACTCGGCAGGAAAAAGAGTAGCAGGTGTGAGATATCGCTTTTCATTCTAAAATCATGTTTAACTCAGCAAAAAGCTTGTTTCGCCCGGACGAGTCATTTCGAGTCACAGAAACGCTCGCTCATTTCGCCGGAGAACGAGGGGCACTTTAAGGTTGCCAGCTGCTTTCATACATTTTCAATTAAAATGCGACCCTCGCGCGTCCTCTCCTGCTTGTTCATTGGCGAACGCGCCGGCCGTTCCATAGCTAATTACCGCCCGTCGAATTTCACTTGGCAAAGCTGCCCCTTCCCCTTCGCCCTCGCCGCCCGCGCTTCTCCTGTATTAAGTTATTAGGGCTAATTCGGTTCCTGAAGAACTTGTCCGATAATTCCAAATTAATGCTCATTCAATTAAGGATCGGGCTGAGCGAGTGGCTCTGTGTTGGCATTGGACTCTGGCTTTACTTTCCAAAGTTGTACTTGGAGATACTGGCTGTCAGTAATTAACTATTTGCATTGGAACGCTCGAGTGGGTTGGATGGGCAAGTGGGGACGGGTGGGCGAGAATGTCGTCAGGATAATGAGCCATTAAATAATTGTCCCGATGCGCCGAACGCTTTCATTATCTCGCGGCCCTGCGAGATAAGGCCGCCGACAAAGCCGCCGCGAATCCCCTGCGACGAACACTTCATTACGAACTTTTGATTGCCCGAAACCGCCTCGGCAGCAATTAAAGCCCGGCCCCCTCGATCTTCAAGCACCGAAAATGCCGGCTCGCCTTTCGGCAGCCCGTGTGAATTAATGTAACTCGGATTCGCCCTAATGATCCGATTGACCTCCGAGTTCCTACTGTGTTTACCGCCCGGAGCGAGACTTTTCTTGTCTTCTCTCAGCGTTGGGTAAACTCCCTCTTTCTTGCCTCGTGGTCCCTTTTTACCGGGCGATCGGTAATCCTCTTTTTACGCCAGAACTAGGAAAGGAAGTATCCGATTCCGGGTGAAATCATGAGTCGTTTGAATTTCTCTCGGCAAACCAATATTACAGTTGACGGATGGATTCTTCCGAGTTCTCCGACGGCAGATTGCAATCGTTGCTGCGGCGAGCGATGCAATTTGGGAGAAGCGGGCGAGCGAACGAGCGGTTTGCGCACACGCGAATAGCAAGCGGCGCGCGTATGCCAGCAGGAACAGGTGTGGCGAAATTTCACGTTCCTCGCCCACGGTAATTCGCCGTGGAACGAAGACATAAGTCAGCAGTGTGTTCTGGCTGCGACTCGGTAATATTATTCCATCGCGCTAGCCTTCGATCCGACAGTACTCGTACTTCTCCAAAGCTCTCTCGAGTGTGGACTCCGGCGAATTCCGACGCGCCCAGAAGTGGTCATACAGTTCTCTCTCGCTCTCGCCGCCGACAGTTGTGGAGATTTCGCGCGGCAGATTTACGCTGGTGCTACGTCAATCGGCGATAAATAAGAGTCCACCATTAGTCTGGGTTTCCGAGTGCGCGCGCCTCCACTTTGGCAGCCGAGCGATGGATTGAATGGTAAAGGCAGGCCCGAGCGGAGATATCGGCGATATTCAGCCGAGATTCTCGGCAGTAAAGCGAGAAAACCGTCCGCCCGTTCCCGGATAATCACCGTTAATCTCTCAATATTTACAATCCATAATTCTCCCCGCGATTTTCAGCATAAATCTCGCGATACTTGCTCACCGGCGAGGGCCTGTCGGCCTCTCAATCTCCTTACTCCAAGAGCTAGTACATCAAGCGACAGCAAAGCGCCCAGGCGAATGAGTTCGCTCGAAAGTGCGCAAAGGGAGGAGGAGAAAAAATACCGCAGGAGAAATAAGCCGGACTTATAACGACTCGGATGTTGCAATAACTCGGAGAATTATCCGCCTCGGGCGCGCGGGAAAAATGGCCGGCAGGAAGTTCGGCAAGCTGAACAATTAGCTCCGGTCTGACTTATTAGCGGGACGCGTCGTGAAAATCCCGCGCTTTATGGTTGACCATACCGACGCAAACACACAGGCAAGCTTTCCTTTTTTCTCCCTCGTTCCGGAGCTTCGTCTCTCGCGGGAGAAAGCATTATCGTAAATCGCAAGATTAATGAACTCGTAGAGTCAACATTAGGAATGCCCGTCCATATACCAGTGGATAATAACTTCATTGATTCCGCATTTTTATAGGACTTTTTATTGTCCATAAAGCAAGAGCGAGCATCCGGCGGTGGTTGATATCTAAGCCGTGGGCTCTCTCTCCGGGGAAGTGTGCGGTGATATTTTTCCACGGGACAATACTTTAAAATACGATTGTTGGGACAAGTGGTGGTAGGGTAGTTTATCAATGGGGCCCCGAGATCGCGGAGGTCCCGGAGGTCCCCTGGTCCGATCATCCCGGTTAATATCGCGAAATTAAAAGGCCATAATTTATGGGCCGTTTGAGTAGCTGGTGCTATCCCCTGAATTATGGCTCCCTTAACTAGACTTGAGTTACGACGAGCCACGCCGGGAGCTGTCTTCCTTCGACTCTTCTCTGCTCTTTGACTCCTCGCCGTTTGCTCTCCTCGCTTTCTCCTCCACTCAGCCTTTCTCCCCCTCGCTCTCCCTTGCTTTTTTGCCGTTCGAAGGGTAGTGTACTTCGTGTTACTCGATTTTCGCCCACCTATTTCCGTCTGGTGGTACCTTGCCTCGCCGGATACGCCGAGCGCCGCATCGGCCGCTTTAAATCTCCCCTCGACCTTTCTCCATTTTACCGTTCGCCAAAAAATACTCCCGTGTGCCATTTCTCGAGTGAGATACGCCATATTTCCTGTCGATCATCGTGTAAACATTCGTACAGGCCGAAAATGAAATATTTGATTGGGTCCAGTTCTAGTTCAAAAACAGTGTAATCCGCGTGAAACATTGATCAAGGATTGGTCGCAGATCCTGCATCCACGTTCAAGGATAGCTCGGGGCTTAAGAGGATCGTGTTAACCCGGTGCACCGGTTCAAGGGATATAAATATACGGCTGGTTGGATGGTAGCTCGGTAGCGGGATATCGTGACCACCTGTTTTTCGGGCTTCCTCGAACGCTTCCCCAGGTAGCAATTGTCCCTGCGCCTTGATATTGGTGGGATTATCAGTCGGCGCTCGCCACTGTGCTCGCCCGGGTGTTTCCAGTGTCGCTGGCGAGAAAACAGAAGCGAGGAACGCGCCAGGTAAAAGTGAGACAGGCTTCTACTCGTAACTCACCGTTTAATGGGGAAGGCGCTGGACCACCAGAAATGTGAGTTGCCGGAGTTCTTCTGGACTCTGGAAATGCACGATTTCAATCGGTTCTCCGGTACATTGAATCCCGCACTGATTGCCAATTCTATTCATCCCTAAAGACTACTCTTTTTCCCGACGAAGGCGCTTAACTCGAGGCTTTCAATAGTCCGGTGTAAAGAAGTGAATTCGTAACTCCACTTCTCGAGGCAGGAAGCACTTCAAAGAGTCCCGGTCTAGAAATCGCCAGTTAGATATCGCCGTGTTTTTCCTCTCTCTTATGGCAGAATAGCGATTGAGCTAGAATCGATTGGCTATCTGTGATCGCAGATATGGCTGGTTCTCATGGCAGGTCCAGCACGTGTAGCGGCAGCCCGTATACGTTGCTCGAACACAGGAGGCTACAGCTGTAGACACGCGTGTCTTACGTGGCTCCGTGAATCGAGCGAGCGAGAGAGACAGAGAGCGATGGGGAGGTGGGGAGAGAGAAGAGTCGGTGGAGGTCCAGCTCGGGAGGGAAAGAGACGGATGCTGGATCTTACGTGCTGACTGTCATACATTAGAGTTAATTAAGTGTGTTTAATTAAACTCCTCGCTCCCCTTTTCGAGCGCTCCTCCTGTCGGCAGGAGCAACCGCTTCCTTGAGCGATCGTGCCTTCCACATCTCTCTCTCTCTCTCTGTTTCCCTCTGTCCCTCTCAGACGCGCGTGCTCTGCTTCCCGTGTCTCTTCCATTTTCTCTCGTTAACCGGCGATCGACTTAGAAGTGTTAATGGCTCCAGCTCCAATTCCAGGTACGGCTGGAATTTCACTGGAATAACGCTGACAGCCATTTGCCAAGCCACTGATTGACTAACTAACGCCGCTGAGCTCTTTAACGGGCGCTGCCACTTTTTCTGCCCCCTCGCGAAATGGAAACACTGATTTCTACCTCGCTCTCTTACAGAGAAAGAGAGCGGCGACGCGACGGAACGGGAGAGAGTGGAGGAGCTATCCGGCGCGTATCGCGAGGGACAGTACGATTTCGTTGGGAAACCTCGCTTTAGTCTCTCCTCTCTCGGTTTGGAGTTAGCGCAACGGATACATCTCCGATGCGATCTCGATCGATTGAGCAATACTCGAGGAGAGCGAGGAGGAGAACGAGGGCAGTCTCGTAAATCAGGGGGAGCGCATAATGGAGCGGTTTTCTCGAACACGCGATCGGGACGAGTTTTCCATTACAATTGTAGATGCCAAGGCGCCCGCTCGCCGAGAGCTAGATCGCGGCGAATAATCTCGGAATGGAATTATATCGTCAGTGCGCTACATGACGATTGACAGTAACCATTTTCCGCGGCGACCACTTTTTTATTCAGAACGCTCGCGGGGCAAGCCTCGGCATTCCGCGGGAGTCGCGTATCGCTCCTCAATCGCATTGCTTTGTATTGGGCCACTTGCGGCTGTCGTAGCTGCCCGGGGGATTTTTGCGGCGCGCGATCTGCCGCGCCGCCGAGTTTATCGGGCTGGCCGATAAACAGGCAGAAATTAGAAAGGTAGCCGGCCGGGCTGAGTACCGCGTGGAAGTAGAAGTAATTCTTAGGATAGACGTAATGGAGCGCTCGGCGATGCGGGGAGGAAAATGGGGACGAGGATGTGTAAAAGGCAATTGGCTTTCTTCACTTATGGCCCGACATAGCCGGCGACTCGCATAACTTCGCCTCTTGTGCGCGAGAGAACCCTATTGCCGCCGAGAGAGCCCACGTTAATGCCCCACAGCGCGCGCGGCGCACGGATAATTATAAAATACGTCATGCCGTCCTTAAGGTCCGTTCTCTTGACGCTCTCTCTCTCTCTCTCCCTGTACTATACTCTCCACTTACCATCACGCGGCTAAGCTGGCGGAAATTTTGCCCGATGAATTATTTTAATACCTCCTTGGAAGCCGCGCTGAGTAATGATTTTAAGTGTGGACCTAGTGAGCTGTAAATCTATGGTGTAAATCTGGTTATCAGCGGCCAGGCGGATCCGGCTGGGCCCTGCCCTCCGCTCCGGCAGTGCGTACACGTTCATTAAACAGCTTTGTTCGCGCAGAGTCGGTGATTCGGGGAGGTCGGGTATTATGTAAAGTGTTTACGCGGGAATACACGCTGGCTTGACTTCATTAGCCAGGCCATTACCTAATTACAGCCGAGCGTCAATTCCCCCTCGGCGGAATCGCCGTAACGTCGCTCGCCATTAAGGGCAGACGCGCGCGCACACCTTTCCGCGCTCTTAATTAACGCTTGCACGCGTCCACTTAATTGCCCTCGAAGTTCGCGCACGGCGAAGTTGGGAGTCCGCATACGGCGGGGCCAGAAGCCGAGAAAAAGGAGCCGAGCAGCTCCTTCCGAGGCTCGCGGAACAGGAAGAGAGCAAAGTACTTCCGAGTAGGGTAGGGCGCAGTAGAAACAGCCACCTCGGCCAGACATACTCTTAACCGCACTCGCGTATCCAGCAGCTGTTCCACCATACGACTCGCCTCTGCAATTTCTTCATATTTCTCTGCCAATCCTCTTCCCCCCCACCCGGTCAAGGTGCAGCTCTTTAATTCTGCCGGTTTCACGCAAAAACAGAGATAATCCGAAATGAATAGCACTCGCGCTCGAAGAGTATTCCCGGAGACGATAATCGTCCGTTTCGAGGGAGAAATTCGCGATACCCCATTAAGGATGGGAATGGGGGGGGAGAGTGGGTGGGGGAGAGGACGGCTCGTTAAAGAGTATCTCGAAATATTTATCGGGCAGCAGCGGGTGAGTGCGCGCGTGCGCGAGCGAGCGCCCGGCAAGATTTAGTGTGTCCTTGCGAAGGAGGCTGCGTGCGCACCGCGAGCGATGGTCAGGTTAATCATCATTAAGGCGGAAACCCCGTGCTCCGCGGGGCCACCCTGAGGATCCTGAGTAACGATCGCGGCAGCACGCGTTGCATTAAGGTCCGCGTAAATAGCGGGCATCGTCGATGCCACTGGCGAACTCCCTTAATTCGACCTTATGATTGCGAAATATCGTCCTCCCTCGTTTGCCGATCACCAGGCTACAGCGCTCCCCGTCGGGAATAAAGAACGATCCCATACGTCTCTCGGTCCTCCGCGTCCAATGGAGGAGGGGGTCCCTGCGCTAACGACGTCAAAGTCTCGGACGCGTTACGCAAGTAATAATCTAATCGTTGTATCTGTGCCGGCTAATCAAGGTCCCCGAGGCTGGGCCACCCTGTAGCCGGAGCGCGTCCACCCTCGTGATTTCATCGGGCGGGTCGAGTTGAAAAAAGTGGCATCGACGCGCGCTGACGAGTCAATTCATCTCGTTCCACTGACCTCAAACGCCGAGGGTATGACGTCAGGGCCATCGGGCCCCGGAGCAGGGCCGCTCCGCGCTCGGCATCGATCTACGTATCAGAGACTCTCGCCGGGATCGTGACTCACACCATCTCCGAGATCTCTCTCGCCGGCGAGAAAGATCGAGATGGAGGAGCGTAATCGAAGCTTATAATGTCTTTTGTGCGCGGGGATAATTCATTTCACCCGAAGAATCGCCGGAGAAAAGAGGAGGGGGGCGCCCGGGGGGTGAGTGAGTGGAGCAGTTTAGTCATGTGAGTTGACCCTGGCAGGCAGCGGAGTATCACGAGACAGACGGACAGGCGGACACGGGGCGGCGTCGTCGGCGGCGTCGGCGGGAGATGATGAGGAGCGGGAAAATCGGGCGCGTAGCGTGTCGGAGGGCGTACAAGTGGAAAAGGAGAAGAATAGCGGGCGGCGTGCCCGGCAGTTGGTCCCGCGGCGTCCGTATCGAATGCTAATTAAACGGGTGTCGACTGTATCAAAATACCTAACGGCTGGGCCGGAGCGTCTGGCAGTGTACGGGCCGATCGGTAGAGAAGGGCCACGGTATAGTTTTCGGGGAGCCGTGGAGCCTAATGTATGCCAGTGGGCTAGCACGGTGGTCTCGCGGCACCGTGTGGGTGGTCCACGTCCTCCTGCCAAGGCACTCCCCTATGCTACGGGCACACTGCTATGTGCACTATATACACTTTCCCTCTCGCTTCACCTTTCCCTCATTCACTCTCTTCCTCCTCCACCCCCCTCCCACTCTCATTAGACATTCATTTCTCCAATTTCTCATTTTTCACCAAGTCCCGCTCGCGGAACTGGCCTGGCGTGGCGCGCGCGTCTGTCGAGGCATCACGCTGATCGCTCCCGAAATATGCGCCTCGGACTAAGTACCACTCTGTACCGGGAGAGTAAACGCAATTTGCGCGCAATCCGAACCATATGTTCCGAATGTCCGGGGGAGCACGGGACATCTACTGGCTGCCTACTGTGCATGTACTCGTTGATCCGAACAGATCTATAGGAGACCGCGAGCGAAGGAGAGAAAGAGAGAGAGAGAGAGAGAGGGAGAGAGCGAGGCGGAGAAGAAAGTGGAAGAAACGAGGCTTGAGATAGAGGTGGAGGCGCACGTGTGGTCGGCGGTGTATCGCTCAATTGAGCGAACGGTCCGAAACCGGTCCCCGGGTTTGGGTCCGTCCAGACGACAGCCGAGTGTCACGCTGTTGCCGTGCTCGCGTCTTTGACTAATTTGCTTTACCATCCCTGTTATTCGACTTTATTACACTTATCCGGGAACTCGCTTTACCCCCCCTACCCCACCCAGCCGTAATCTCCTCCGTAGTCCTCGGCGCATCCAATGTCGATGCGTCGTACTAACATCGCGCGAATCTCTCCACGCCGGTGAATCACTGAAGTCGAGAGCGTGGACAGAAAAATTAGCGGCCGCTCGGAGTGAAGTAGAGTGCGAGGGATTTTAAGAATAGTCGAGACAGAAGTGTGTCTGCTCGACGGACTGGAGAGGGAAGGAAGAGGCGGCCGGAGACAGGGAGAGAAGAGGCCGCCGGGCCGGGTTTTATTAATACGCTTGAGGACAAATTAGCCAGTTGATTGCACGATTTAATTATAACCATCTCCCTCGGCCTCTCGGCGCGTCTCGCCCCTCGAAGAGGAGCCTCGTGGTCTCTCGGCGAGAGAGCCTCGTACCGGGAAGGGAAGAGAGCGCGCCGCGTCTCCCGCGTCTCGAGGAGGGAGAAGGAAGAGAGGAAGGTGCACTCGGTGGGCCCCTGTCGAGGAGAGCGGTATTAAAACGTCGACTTCTTTATTAACTGAGGCCTGAAACGCGCTTCTCCCTCCCGCGCCCCTCGCGCGCGGTCGCGCGCGCGTCCGCCTGTATCCTGGCAAAAGTAAATGTCCGCTATCGTGCCGTAAAGTGACAAAGTGCCGAGCACCCCGGACCTCCGGGGTCGAGTTCCCGCGCTAGCTCCGCACGTACCCGAGACACTTTAGCGCTCGGCGATCCCGCGCCATTTCCTATCCAGCCGATTTCTCCGCAATTCACGCGACAATGTCTCTCGGCCTCGCTCCACGGAGGACAAGTAAACAATTGGTCCCGAGAGAGCAGTGAACTGTCGGGCAAAGTGATGCTCCTAGTCGAACTGATCGCTCAAGTTCGCGGTCTGTTTGGCGAGTTGAGAAAACACCGTGGAGGGCACTCGATGCTCTCAAAGGTCCCACTGGAAGAACTGCCTTTCGAGCGAGCCTTTCCGCCGGGCCCTCGTGCTACTCCTTTTTCGGGACTATACATAGTCACTATTCATCGTTGGTATAAGCCACGGACCCACACGGCTGGGAGCCGTGCCTCGTAATGAAGACGTTTCTCTAGGTTAGGGGAAGTTTGACGTTTTTATGGGTCAGCCTTGGCTCCTCTTTTTTTCGAATCTTCCTACTCGTTCTCTCCCACCACTGTCGGAGCCCGCATCCTCCTCTCTCTCTCGCTCTCGGCTCGCTGCGCGGGCTCTCCGTGTATTCCTCGATGGAGCTAAGCCGGCACGGTCCGTCATTGACGGGTCTATCATCTCGCTAATTCCGTAATAGGCGGATTTTCGGCTTTAACTTCTTCCCCTCGGAAGTTAACGACCGGCCACCTAAGATCCTGGTGCAACGACCCGCCGGGGAGTCCTCCTCTCTCCGGCAAGAGTGGCGTGTGTGGTGCGCGCGATGAATTGTTTTTCCCGACTAGACCCGTCCGGCTCCGGCGCGGCAAGTATGTTAATGCTTTCCCATTCATTACTGCGTAATGGCCGCTCGATTATGATTGAGATATTACGCAAAGACAGCGCGCGATCGCGCCTACCACCCATTGACTATACCGCGGGCAAATGGTATAAGTATCATCGTGATATCATAATAATTTCAATTAGCAGGCCACTCCCCGCGGCCGGCCGAAAGAATGACCGTGTCGCGGTGTTAGCGGCGATATTATTGCAAAATTGCACGAGCCCGCGCGGCTACTAATGGCGGCTTATTAAGACAGTATCCGCTAAGTAATGTGCGCTCGCGCTCGCGCGCACCGTCCATGCAATTAGGCATAAACGCTGCCGGGCGATCATAGCTGCGGCTATTAAAGCGAGAACTTTACCGATAAATTACACGTCTCGCTCCAGTGGCACTCCCGCTTTTTTCCCCCCATCCTCTCTCCCTCTCCAGTCCGCGGGATTACATTTGTACTCCTTGTCACGTACCTTCTAACAAGGCTCCGCGTAAATGGAGAAACCACTGCCACTCGAAAAACGGTACACTCACCGCCTGCGCGCCGAGAGCCACTAAGCCCGGCATTACATCCCAGGGACATTAAGTATTAGGTTCCTCGATATTGCGACGGCTGAATTTCGAGAGGAATTATCTTGAGCGGGCCCCGGCACACAGTGAGCTGGCGAGGGATCATATTCACTTATGAGAGTAGAGGCGGCGGCCTCGAGGGCTCGGGGGGACTCCATTCAAGTCAACGCGGCTCATTAAGCGTGCTTTACACGTTGACGGCCGCTGGTAGGAGAGGCCGCGCGGCCAGTGTGAAGGTGTCGAAACCGCGAAAATCGAGAAGATCTTTCCTCCTCGAGCGAGAAGCGATCCACTTTTGCCCGCTCGTCGATGGTGGTCCTCGAGGTACAAAGGCCGCTCTCGCCCGTGTTAAAAGGACCCGCTGGATTTTATTGGTGTCGCGCGATCGAGCGCGACCACCTTTCCCAAACGAGAGCTCTCTCTCTCTCTAGCTCGTGTTCTCTCTGCTCTTTTGCCTTCCCTCGGGCTCTCTTTCATTCATTAACGCAATGCCCGAGTGACTCGACCAGCGCGAGAGTGTGTCGCCTGTAAATACGAGTACACGGCCGAAAGAAGCAGCAAACAGAAGACAAAGGGTAATTGATTGCCGGCGATGTTAAGAGAGACAGAGAGAAAGATGTGCCCACGCGTCACTCGTCGTTGAACCTGATTACAGCGACACCCGCCGCGCACCACTCCCTTGAAAAATCCATTTCGCCGAACGAATGCGTCCTCTTAATTGCACTTGCGCTGCGCAGCGCGCGCGCTCTGATTTATACTCGAATTAGTCGCTCGCCTTTGCGCCGAGGTAATCGAGCGGGCCAAGTTCGTCAGGGATTCTTTTCGTCGGCCGGCGCAGAAATCCGTTCGTTCTGCTAGCAGCAAGCCTGGTAGCAAGTTGGAGTACGTCCATTACGTCAGGAAGCGAGCCCACGCGAATTCCCGGCTGTCGAAGCACAGAGAACTTGGAGTCGGCGAGCAGCTTTATGAAGATTGGATTCCACTACCTGGAAGATATTATTAAGAGGTCGAGCCTGACCCCACTAAGGGCGAGGCCTCCCCGAACCTTTGAGTTGACTCGTCCGAGGAACGCGAGCCGAGAGAGAGGGAGAGAGAGAGAGAGGGGGAGATGAAGGTATGAAAAGGGACGGGATGTATCGAAAGGAGTCGAAGAATTATTCGTCTGGCGTTAGCGAAGCAGCAGCAGCGACGCTGAGGGCCTGCTTCCCGACGACAGCACCTTCTGGCTTCTTCATCTTCGGCCTCGCTCGTTCCACGTGTATTACGAGGTACTTTGGGTATCAAAGCCCTCGTCCGGAACGCGACCTTACGTGTGCCCCGGGTCAAGCACACATTCGGGCCCTCCGTCCACGTGAAAAGAATTTATCTCCTCGAGGTCGGCGCAGCTTGTCATCCGGCGACCCTCCAACGACTTAACTTGGACAGACTCCTATGAATCCGACCTGTATCTCACCTCGCTGCCCGTTTCTCCATAACAATCCCGAAAGATGGGCGAATTTTTCTCTAAGGAGCAGCCAGTCTGACTCACGCGAATCTACCAAGTAATCCGACTGGAAGTCCTGATAGCCCGGAGGATCGCAAGGGATACCTTGTCCACCAACACCTCCGCATTTCCCACACAAATCGCCGCCGAGATACAAAGACGGACACTCGCGGGGACATAAAACCGGCGAGAGCGGAGATCAAGTATCACAGACGCATCCATAAAAGTCCTTTAGGGAGAGCAGTGTGGCAAATTCTTGGAGGCGTTCGCCATACGAGGGCCCGGCATTCCAGCGGGCATTCCACTCACGGGGCGGTCACCTAATGCCCGGATAATCCGCCCGGTACACTCCAGTCTCACTCGACCAACCAAGATTAGGTGTATGCCTTCGAATTGGTAGCAGTCTCTCGGCCCCCTACACGCGATCGGGAACGGCTTTTTAGCGCCGCGATCCCGGATTAGAGGAGAACTCGCCCCGATGCCAGTGTCTGCCGCAGGATAACAGCCTCTTAGAGTGGCCTCTGATTGAAAGATGAGGCTTCTCCGGTTACAGATCGCTCGTTAAACTCCTCCATGGAAAGCTCCGATGGGAAATATTTGGCTTATCTAGAAGAGTCCAGGTGAAAACAGTGGCTAAATCTGGAGGATCTTCAGTTGAGGGGTTTAGTAGAATAGTCCTATCGCAGTCAGACAGTAAAATGGACTTGTGATAAATTCGATTGAGAATCGTGATAATTAATTACTATCGACGAGTGCCCCGTGGGCAAGTGGCCAATGAATATTCCCGGAATTTTTTTGAACTTCGCCGCCTCTTTTTCCTGCGGAACTTTACCAAGTCGTGGGAGGTAGGCTCGCTGAAAGCTGGTAAGCGCGTCCCGGCGGAACTTCATTTGTGTGGTCGGCATGTGTGCGGTAGAGGAGCCAAGTGGTGTGTGGCGCCGTGCGTTTATGCGTTCATGCGAATCGTTCCTCGTAAGCGCGCGCGCTCGAGGGCCGACTGCTCCAATTTGAGCTTCACTCTCGTCTCACCGCTTCCTCCATCCGCACTCCGCCCGTCTTCCCCGTTTCTCCGCTGCCAATCCTCTCCAATTCAAATTGACTGTTCCTCACTCTTCCGGCGCAATCAATTGCCCCGACGTGACGTCTTGAGCAGTGCGCCCGAAATACTTGACAATTAAACGTCAAGCACCCGCGCGCGCGCGCGACTAATAAATTCCCCGGCGACTTTGAACTTCCGCTGGCGTGCCAAAGCGCGACATGGTAGATCTCGAAGGCTCTGCCTCGTCTCATCATCGCCGGGAACCCGTGCGGATCCGGGGGGGACGGGGCTTATATTAAATTCGGCGTGTCCTCGCATGAGCCGCGAAATTAAGCGATTCTGCCAGCCGAGATCACCGCCATACGGCGGCTCCCTCAATTAAGCGGGAGAGCGAGTGATTATTAAGGCGAAAATGAATTCGTCGCGTCTCCGGTGGAAAGTGCGCGAGCGAAATGGGGCCGATCGCGGCGGGGCCTAATAAAATCAGGCCGGTCTCTAAGATAGTCGAGGGAATCGGAGGAGCGGGCGGACGATCGGGATGAAGACGCAGCATCGGCCAAGTGGTGCGGGCAAAAAGCGTGCGGCGGACGCAAGTGTGCCGTGTAACACAGAGGAATAAAGATGATATAGAGAGGGTCGGCCGCTTTATTGCTTTCCTTTTTATTCCGGGGGCCCACAGTAGCCTGACTGTCAGATGTTGCGCGAGTCGGCCCTTCCCTCTCTCTCTCTCTCTCTCCTTGCAGGGGACATTATTTGATAGCGGAGGCGAGAGAGGGTCCCCGGCGGCCCTCGCCCGCCCCGGCCCCCTCCTCCTCGTCTTCGTCCCTCCGATGTCTTGGTGGTCCCCGAACGGTGGCGACTCGAAACAATGAATTTACTTCATAAATCTCAATTCAGTCGGGTCCACCGGCCAATTAAACTTAATCTCGCCGCGACCACCGCCGTAGGGGCCATTTGCCTAAGTCCTACCGTCCCCGGGGAACCGGCAGCCACACGCACACTTATACATCAGGGAACCCTGATGGACCAGCTGACGCTAATTTCATCGGTTCTGTCCCACGATTTCGATCTCCTCTCCCCTATCGACTAGATCTCGCTTTGATTAATTTCATGAAATGTCTAGAATGCCGGCTCGGGGAATTGATGCTTCTCGTAGACACTTTGGGTCGAGGTTATCACCGATTAACGTTATTCTACTCCGAGAGGTTCGTTTAGCGTTTATATAAACGCGAGTGTGCGTAATGGACAGGCAGCCGAGGTTGCTTAGAATTGGAGCACTCACGAGACCACTCCCGAGGAGGAGCACCTTCCGAGAAGACGAATTCTCAGAGTACGGCCGCGTCCACGAATCCACGGCGCACACCAGCTCGGCTCTTCTTTCGACGGGCAAAGAAATGACGAGAAATGATGAGAAACATGTCCATAACACGTGTTCATAAGGGTCGACAGGAAATCGAGTCAGGTTATCGGTCTAACATTGAAAAATGTGGCTACTAAGATAATCGAGTGTAGGTCTAATGAGTGGGGCGCTCGCGAAGCCGGAAGTGCACATTGTGCAATGGCTTATTTAAGATATGCCGAAAGAAGGTCAGACACTCACACATAGAGACAGCGCGTCCGGATGATGGCAGCAGGCATAATTGGCAATGTGGCTCTCCCCGAAGACACGAGGCTGCAAAGGGAAAAGCGGGTTACAGAGGTGCCCGCGGCAGGAACGGATAATTAATAGCTTAATTTCGAGCTATCAGGAAGTCATTTCTCACGCGACCGCCGGCGACGTGTGTTTAGAGCTCGCTTACCATTCTCCTCTCTACGAAGCCCACCGGGCCGCGAGTGCCTCCTGTCACAACCGCGCGCTCCGGATGTACACTCGATATTCCACTCCGAATTCGACGAGGTTGATGAATGGCCGCGCTCTCGAGAGCCTTTCATCAGAGCGGCCGCCGATGACTATTGCTAATCAGTAACCGAGCGAGGAATCAATCGGCGGCTCGAAAGTGTAGTCGGGAGGTTTCCGCCTCGGCACTTTTGGCAGGCTGCTTCGCGGAATTAAGATGTATCGTTGAAATCTGGCGCGGGTAATTTGCATCGTTCGCATCCGCGCCCACGTACGCCCCCGTGCGGACGGGCCCACTCTCGTCTGGGCCCCGCGAGCACACCCATTCCCAGCATGCAGAATCAAACTATATACCCGCGCTCGCCATATAGACTCCAAGCACATCTTTCCCATAGGGGCCCCGCAAAAAGTCCCCGCGAAATCTTGCCCATTATGTGGATATGCTCTCCTTTTGGAGGCGAGCGCGCGGCCCGGTTCTCCCGAGCTGGAACGCCTGGAACTGGAAGCCGGGCGGGTTGGTTGCTGGGTGGTGGCAGCAATTACTCGGTGCGCGCGCGCTCGGGGGGGAAGAACGCATAATTCGAGTGTGTAACACGTGTGTCCGAGGGTGGGACGTGCACAGACGTGCCTGAAAGATCGCGATTAATATGGCGAGTTCGGGGCGACGCCTCGTGACGGATTTAAGAGCGGCCGAATTTAGGTGGACGCGCCGACGCGCATATATCCTGCCCGCACCGTCGTCAGACGTTATTCTCAGTTTTATGCGCGTGACCAATCCACCCGATTGCCCACAAAGCAAGCATAAACAAGGTCGTGAATGCGCGAGGGGCCCGGTCGGGAAGGAGTCGACTAATTAAAAGGCCACCACTTTGGAGGAGCCGCTCGCTTAATCGATGCGATCTGGGCCGATCGGTAACAGTATCGATCGAGTAACACCCAATAACAAGAATTGCAAGAGGCACGCTATGATTAACCGTTCGTTATTGCATCCGGCGAGTAATATCGAATTGATAAGCATCGGATCTTTAATGGCACCTTGGCACTGCCTACCGGCCGACAAAGTGGCTGATATGTACTTACTACCTGGGAGATTATCGGACACAGTACCATTTTACTCGGCCGCGCACACCTCCGGGCAATCCGAGAAATCCCATTGAACTTGGAACTACCAATTATGAAGTCCAATCGGGAAGAAAGGAACGGTAGCCCGAGCGTATATCGCACAAATGTAAGACTATCAAAGGAAGAAAGAAAAAGTCCGGGGATCAATACCGCGGCTCTTTATTGGACCTGTTCTTTTTAGTCGGAGCACTGGGCCGGAGTATAATTTCGCCGGAACACAACGTCACATAACTCGGGCTATCTCGATGCGAGAAGTACGCCGGGAATTATGAGTTTGGTTATTGGGGAGCGGGTGGGCGGTCGGCCGATCAACCCTCATGAATACAATCTGCCGCAATTTGAGGTACGAAATGGTGGCGACGATCGGGTGGGTCGGTTTTATGGCACAACATATGCCCCACCGACACACACGGCCACTCGCTCCTCTCGCTCCTCTCGCTCGCGCGCACGCCGCTCGCTCTGCGCTCTGTACGTAGGCGCTGATACGTACTGCGGGATCCCCCATACGTTATATTAACACATTAGGTCCGCTCGCGTGCCAAAACCCCGTAAGCCGTAAGTAACAATAAGTGAGGATCGCGGCTCACCCTCCTCCAATCCCTTTATCCAGCCCTCGCGATGGAAATCTGCGGCTGGACCTATTACGAAAGCGTTAAAACCCTCTCGCATTCATCAACAACACCTGGGGGAAACACCTGTCATTTATCTGATTCTCTCGAGTTACTTCAGTTTCATTGGAGTAATGATTCCATTAAGTTTAATCAATCTATTAAAACCCACTCATAACTTACACGGCTAACTCGCAACTATCGAATCTACGAATTAGCGGGATTAGTTAACTCCATCTCGGTGGATTCAATGATACTCGGATGACATCGCGGAGGTTTATAAGCGAGGGAGTAATGCGGAATGGGTTGAGAACCTCTTCGGCCACACGCACACTCCTCGGTGGCTCCAATTAAGCGGGCAACATTAATTTCAACCACCCGGTCCGACCCCATGGTTATCTTCTTCTCTCCCGGGTCCGGCGTTTAGCTCTCCTCCTCTTCGACTGGCCTCCTCGTCACTCGCATTCTTCTCTCGCTCGCTCCACCGCCTCTCCTCTACCCTCGATATCGCCCGCTCCTCCCGCGAGCGCGTCCGCCGATAGTCATTGCCGATCGATGAATGATCATTGTTTGCCGACTCGCGGCTAGTAGTGGCATCTCGGCGATAAGGAGGAATCAATTGGCAGTGAATCATCGATGGTCCATTAGGCTACCGATTTCGCCGGCTATTCTCCGACACTCGTTGCTGCTGTTTCAATCGCGGCGCGGCCGAGTTTGCCAAACCATACGGTTTAGGTACTCGAGCGAGGAGTACACTACTTAGGAGCGAGATTATGCTCTCGGGTAGAAATCGGTGCGAGCTGCGTGGAAAAAGTTGCGCGCGCGCGGGGTTCGAGGCGGGCGAGTAAGCGAAGCAAATTGCCCGCGGCGAGTGGAGCTTTCAGGAGTCCCTTCAGGTGTGTACGCCTTCTTGCGTGCTGGATCGTTTGTTGTTCGAGGGAAGAAGGAACGCTTCTATATTTATCCATCGGCAAAACGCGAGCCCCTGGTATTTGTTTCCATTGCGCGCCGCGGCTTCTGCTCGCTTCACTGGCCGCTGCTTCTCTCTCTCCTCCACCTCGTCACGTCTCATTCCGGTTTTCTGCCTCTTTTTCTCGCCGCTCTTTCGTCTTACCCGCTATTCCAACCTTAGTACACACACTCCCCCTCTCTCTCACTCTCGCTCTATCCGTGTCTTTGTTTATCCTTGTCTCTGTCTCACGCCTCGGGGTCCTCGGCTCCCAGTGTACTCTGGGGAACAGGGGTCAGCTGTTCGCCGATCAGCCGATGGGACTAATACTCTCGAAAGTTAAGCGAAACGAAGCTAATTCGTCCCGAGACTTCTGTACACAACCTCGAGTGGGTTTACTCTGGCCGACTTCCTCGCCACACGCCGCACGCCCGAGCCCAGCATCCTGCTCGCTCCCTCTCCGTCCAAACAGAGTGCTCGGAAGCAGTTAGTCGATCCATTAAATACTCCCGCTGGATTACCGATCAATTAGTTCCTGGCCAAGTTTATTCGACAAATATAGCTGCCAAGGTCGGCCATATACATAATGGCCAAGGTCAAGTGCTCGGAGATTAGCATCTGAGCGAGGTCCGTCATGCGCGAATTTCAATTGAAGCGCATTCGCACGGTTGTTCGGAAGCTCGATATTCTTCCAGGATATCGTAACTTTGGCTAGCAGCAGGAGGTGCGAGTTGGTCGAAGCCAGGCGCGAGTAGATGCCGTGGGAAGATTAGACAGGTGGTTCACTTAATATGTATCTGGCCGGCCTCCGGCAGACAACGGGCGCGGAAGTGCGTTAATGAGCTCATCTTCCGCGCGTTTCGCAGGCTACTCATCCCGATGAGGCGGCCCGGCCGTAACATGTGTAAATGTCAGCGGATAAATGTACAAACTTGTTCTATTTATGCCGAGAGCTGCCCGCCCGATAAGATTGCGCGTCGGAACGTCAAATTTATTGCCGGCTCGCTCCGACTCTGCTCGATTAAACGAGCGCATTCGTTCACACTTGCCGGCTGCGCGTCCGGCGGAGCCTCGCGAAGAATCGCTGACTGAGCTTCCCCTTTATTAATGAGTCTTACGAGCATTCTGCCCGATTAAATGAGCGCGTCGCTTCCCTTTCCCTCTGACTATATCTCCCGCGGTCATCTAATGTCTGGGAGATCGATGCGACTGATCCGACGGCCACGATGACTCGATGACTCCGCGAGATAGCGATTCGCCGGCTAATGTAATAATTAATAACGAGGGCGAGACTGCGTCGGGGAAAAGTCAAG
Source organism: Crossocerus cetratus (assembly GCA_963675795.1). NCBI lineage: Eukaryota > Metazoa > Arthropoda > Insecta > Hymenoptera > Crabronidae > Crossocerus > Crossocerus cetratus. The sequence continues at coordinate 19,348,904 of OY776665.1, read as the reverse complement.
TGGTTGCAGCGCGCCGGTGCAAGCAGCCAGACAATGCGCCACTGACAGCGAGCGCGTAAGCCAGTAAGTTACGGCTGCTCCCCAAGCGGATAGTCCTCGGGTGCACCGGCTTATCTCGTATCTTTGTTATCTCGCGGCAGATATATCTCGCTCGATGAGGAACGATCAGGCAGCCGCTTTCAATGAACGACCAGCAGTCAGTTGGTCGAGAGAGGTCGCGCGCGCTATGGTGACAAGTGCAATTTTTCCAGAGTATCTCGAGCGAAACGACCGCGGTATCCGCTGCACCAGCGATTAAGACGTGTAGAGCTAGTGCGAATCATCGGGTAATAATCTACGACTAGTTCCGACCGCGGCAATGCCGGCGATTGACTCGAATTATGTCAGGCAACACGGGAGCCCTGGCATTAATATTGGGAGGCCGGCGAGCGCGAGCCTCTACCGATCACTGCTATTAATCCTTGTCGACCGGCGTGTTATCGGGTGTGCGCGAAACCTTATCGCCGCCGAATGCGAGGCTCGAAATTCCACGACGACCGCCACGGCCATTTGTCATGCGCGCCGATTCGGCTAACGAGTGTCCGCGTATAATTAATGTGTCGGTGGCGCGTCGAGAGAGATTTTTAGGTGGCAAGATTTGGTAAGGACAAGTGCTTTTCCCAGGAGAGCGCGGAGCCAAGTCGGAGCGAGTCCTGCGGAGACTCGTGGTATAATCAGTTGCTGGCGAAGTTCGAGCGGGATTCGTTGCTTAATACGCATTTAATGGGCTGTTCGGGGCAGGAAGGCCCATCTGGAATGAATGTGGATGGAGAACGCGGGGAACCGGCTTGGCCGGGATAAGGCGCGCGGGCGCGCGAGTCCCCGCGAATGAAGTCATTAATCGTCTTTTCGCGCAATATATTATTTGCGAATTTCCATTCCTCATTAAGCCGGTGCGCGGCCGCATCCGCCGGGCATAATACCCCGAGTAAGCCCGGTAAACCCTGTAAATATCCACTGGCACTCGTTCTTAAATCATCCCCGGAAGTACCCACGAAAAAATGGCGAGCCGATCGCAAGGTTGGCCAGAGAGATTTACGATTTCTTAAAATGGTCCCATTAAACGAGCGCCGGTGTGGGTCATCGCGGCAGCCTCCTTCGGCAGATCGAAGGAAATAGTTGCGGGAGGGAAAGGGCGAAAAGGTGGCGGTGCTCGCGGGAGGAAGAAGCGGGTGGGCGGGGGCAGGAGGGACAGAGTAAGTAAGAGACCGCGCCTTAATGGAAACGAGTTAACGACCCGTGGAAACGTAAACGCAGTCACGTACTCGCCGGGTAACGATCGGCGAGTGACCAATCAATGCTCATTATTTATGGTTATGGGCTACGGCTTAGGGGCAGCGGGCACTTTTCGTATGTTTCTGGAGGTAAAGGCTCTCTCCCGCGAAACACCTTAACGAGGCCGAGTGAGCGCCGGCGAAAAAATGGCCCCGCAAGCCATAAACGTCCCGCTGCGCTATCGGTAGCACCCGGTGTGTGTGTTGCGCGAAATCGAGGACATTGTCCCACGATTTTCCCAATAATCGGCCGGCCGCCTGCACATTGAAATATGATATCGGGCTCCGCTTAATCGCGTAAGCAGTGATTGTTCGGCGGAGCCATAAATCATAGTCGTTAAAATAATTGGCGGGAGAGAGAGTCGCCGGTATGGCCGCGCGCTCGGCATATCGGCGCAAAGATGGCCGGGAGAAACGATCGGCGCTCGGAGATTATGCTATTTTTAATGTTAAACCATATGTGAAGGGAATGTGTCTTTTAACCGGTGTCTTTTTCTTTTTTGTTCCCAGGACGAAGTAAGTAGCAGAGAGCCACGATGGTCACTGGCTCGAGAAAGAGAGAGAGAGAGAGAGAAAGAGAGCGGGAGAAGGCAGGCAGACTTATCTCAAGCGAAATGGCATCGGAGAACGTGAGCTTCGCCGAAACGTATCGCACTTGTTGCCGATTATACTCTGCCAAGCTTGTCCTCCCTCTACTTCTGTCTGTCTTGTGGCCAAGCGCCAGTTGCTGAATGGACTGGTTAGGTGGAACACTAACATTTCGAGCGTAGGTCAATTGGTTTCTCCAACTGGTGAAATGAGCCAGGAATCTCGGGTGTATTAAAGGTTGTTAAGCGAATGGTAAATCGCAAGGTGAGGATAAACTTGCTAGACAAAGTCTGAAAGAGTCCGAGGAGGCAGCAGTTGCTTCGGATTGCCGTGTTCCGGATAACGAGAGGCGAGCGGCGATCTCTGCCTCTTAAAGCTGTCAATCGGTGGGGATCGATCGCGTCGATCGGAGAATCAAGATCGTGCTCGTTGACGAAGAAATAGAGACGGTTCCTGCGAGAGCGAAACACGCCGATCGAGAGAGCGGCCCGGGGGAGCGCGGAGGCACGAGAGCGGCGGAAGGAAAGAGAGAAAAAGAGAGAGGTGATTCGTAATTCTCGAGAATCAAGAATGACTCGGGAGAATCGAAGAAGGCCGCTCGCTCGGCCGTGTCGACACGCTTAGCCTCGTTTGTCCCAAGTAATGGTCGTAGTCATAACTCAGCCGCGGCTCCAGTCGGGAACTCGCCTCTCGGCGTCGCACTCATTTCTATCTCGACCCGAGACCAGAACGATAGATCGAATCCACGGAAACGAGCTGCGTGTTATCGAGAGTCGAGAGTTGAGAGCCGTGCGAAAGAAGCGGGCAGACTTCCCCATCGAAATGATCGCTGGTTCAAAATTCTTCGAGTCTCATAATAACTCGTGTAGATCAGGAAGATCGACGTCGGATGAATTTTCCTAGGAGCCGGTTTCTTCTGTTACCTGCGATGCCAAAGCCACCGGGACAATTCGCCGAGAACTTTATGTCGCCAGTGAGCTTGAGCCTCCAAGTACATGTAATCCACGGCAATTACAGACATTCTAGGCCTCTTTTTCCACCGAGTCTGACTCAGAATGAAGACTCGGTCTATACGACCCGTTGATCTACGGGAAATCGTCAAGTTACGTGTCGGACAGACGACTACACAGTCAAATTGTAATAAAGTTGGCGGATAATAGCTGCACCCGGAGACACGGTGAAACTCTACGGAGCGTAGGGGCACCCTTCTTTCCCCGGCTCTTCTAGTACTACTAGAAAAAGCGGAGCCGGCAACCAGTTTATTTATTACTGACTCGGTGAAATTGTACGAAGAACCAGCCAATATACCGAGCTGCGGAACGCGCAGAATCCGTTCCAGATCCCGAGAGCGAGCGGAGAGGAATACTTGGCGTAGAAAAGTTTCACTAAGCACCCGGTAATCCCAGTAGTTAGCGAGTGTCTACTTGAGCCGCGTCTCGAAAGTTAATTATTTGAGTCATACCAGTCACGTGACTCAGCGACTCAGCCAACAAGCCGAGTGACTTATTCATAAGAAATTCGCTTAGTCCTCCGAGAAGATCTCTTTCACTCAGGCCCGAACGATTTCATTAACCAACTGTTTGCCCCCCGAGCATTTACATTCGGATCATTAATGCAGTGAGAGAGTTTACGCAGCTAATCGATGAAAATTGTCCGAACAGCGCGTCCCGACGCGGGCCGTCCCACTAGCCTTAACGAGTTAACGACATCCCCCCGCCTTCTGCTCCTCGTATCATTCCATTAGGCCCCGTTACCTTTCTAACGAGGATAACAATTATCGGCGGTAAATTCGCCCGCTGATTCGCCGCAATAGGCTTATCGATACCAGAGAGCGGAGCGAGTGGATGTGTCGCGGCGATCTCGCCGGGAGGAGTGACACGCCCGTCAAATCGTAAACACAGCGGCTTTTCTAATTAGCCGGTGAATTTATGGTAATCGGCCGGTTCACGCGATCGCACCGCTGTCGAGCACGATCTTGATTTGACATTTAAATTCGAGCCGTGTTTCCGTCCTTTCGAACAAGATAGGCACATCAGATAGAAACTCGGAGCGGAGTCGAGCGCGCCGACGACGACGTCCTTCGACACCGCGACACCACTTCCACTCAGTCGACTTTCTCGGATCGGAGATTTTCCTCGAGGTTCGATCGACGTGCGAGGAGCGAATTTCACTGGCGAGCGGGCCACCCTGGCTATGACTGGGAGCACCTGCTCCAGTTTGTCCGTCGCGGCTCGCTCCAATTAAGCGCACAAAGTATTCTATATGTCGCTAATGAATTCTCAAAGTCCCGCTTGTCTTGGTCTTGGCGCTGCTCCCAATAGAGTTTCTCCCGCTCTGTCCTTCTCCGCTTGTTGTCTGTCGCTCCCTGTCGCCCCCGGCGGCGGAGAGAGAGAGAGAGTGGCTCTGTCCTTTGCGCGGAGGACGTTTCGTATCTGTCAATGCTGGCGGACGTAATTAAAAGGAACGTGACGCGCAAGTTTAGTGGCGCTTTAAGGGGACCCGGATCATTACGCGCGTACCTCGTCGCAGTCCGATGCAATTCGTTGCCGTACGACTTACTTCGCGCAACTATTCTCCGCTTGATTGCGACTTAGAGAGGAGAGTGAGAGAGAGGATCGACGCTCCGAGTCCGCACGGCGATTGAAGTCGATTTCGCATCAAGCCGCTTTTATTGCCCGGTATCTCGGCCGTTCGACTCCATATGGGATCGAATGTGCGCCAAGAGACATAGTTTTATCACTTTTTGCGTCGGCCTCCTCTGCCACGAGGACTCGGTCATTCGTCCCTTTTAGAGATTCGCCACACTCGCGCGCGAGTGCGCGCTTTCGCTCGGGACTCTCGCGAACAATGGAATCGTCGGCGCTCGATAATAAAACAATTGTCCCGTTGAAGCGGCCGGATTTTTCTCAATTTTTTCGCTGCCCCCACGGCGAAAATCTCGATCGGTCCAATTAGAGCGCGGGATTGGCTCAATTGTCGATTAACGCTCGGCAGGTACGTGCGCGTTCCGCTCGTCCAGTTCGATTAGCAGGAATCCGTAGATCGCGTTGGCTCTCGGTGTGCGAGCGATTCTAACCAGCATCTCCTTGTAGACTGGACCGGCTGCGTCGGGCCCGATATATACCAGTGCAATTAAAAGGGACGTGACGCGCGAGCCAAGCAGCGAAACTGAAAGAGCGGTGTTCTCCCGGCTTCCACCGCGATTCGTTACGCAAAGCTGCCGCGCTGCCGTCCGCGCGCTCGAGAGACGTGCGCGAGCGACGGCGGAGAGCCCTCGGACGCGAGAGGGACAAGCGTACACCTAACGTCTAACTCAACAATATGTACAAAGTGAACCGGAGTTCCTCGGGAATGCCGGCTCCACTCCGCGGAATACGAAATCGCCCCGGAGATTGTCCGCGAGACAGAAGAAACAGCTCTCGAGAGAGAGTCGAGAATCCTGTGGAAAAAGTCGGACTTGGCGCGCGCAGCGACCTTCCAGCGAACCAAAAATACTCGTCAATGACTGCGGTGGTTGCTGACCCGAGAGCGCGCGGCGGTCACTCGGCCGCGAATGAGACTGCGACATAGTTGAAAAGCGGCTGGCTGACAGTATTAACGGAGAAGTACAGGAGGGTTCGGTAGGCTGGCAATCACTCGGCTTGCACGTCAAGTGCGCGAGAGCCGGAGTGAGTTAAGGAGGAGGATCTGATGTGTGGCTGGAGGTGAGGGCTGACGTCTAACTCAGAGTGGCGCACCGCGCGCGGAAATTAGTGTTCGCGGGCGAGAAGACCATCTCTCACTCTCTCGCTCTGCTCTCGCGCTCTCTGGTATGCAGGGTACTTTCGGGGATGTACTCGAGGTGAGAGGGCGTCTTAGCATTATTGGTTTTACCCTCGAGAGCCCGGGGGAAGGGTGTCTTAAATGGCAGCCGCGGGGAGAGAGCGAGGGAGGCCGACGCGCAGCCACGAGATGGGAATACTCGAAGAAGCGGCTAAGGAGAAGGAGCCGAGAAGTGCTCTCCCGCTACCGACAACGGGACTACTTCGCCTAAGTAATTAGACTGCCGACTGTTCGTTACCTTAGTCATCCTCTCCTTCACATCCCTAGAACGAGAAACTCACCCCCGAGGGGTGGTATGCGTGTGGCTGCGTGCCTTCGCAACCTGCCACCTTTCCCGGCCTCATCTTCGGAAATCAATATCCGCCGGGCTCTCGAAATTCGTAAGATTCGACTTGGAATACTCCCCCGCGTGCGAACCTGCAGAGTTATTTCCCTTCTGTTCCTCCGGGATTTCGCAATGCTGGAAATACGACGTGTTAGAAACCAGAAGGGAGCGTCGCGTTCGCATCTTCGTGATTTACGTGGCGTCCGCTCGCGCTCGCTGCCGGCATAGGAGAAAGAAATTTATGATCCGTAATGCGGCGAGTCAATTGCCGCCGGATTCGCGGCAGTTGTGTTGCTCGCGAGCGCTAAGTCAGCCGCGCTTTTCCCCGACGCGACCGGGAAGATGAATCCCTGACGATTTTCGCGCCTAGCACGCCTATACATATAGAAGCCGATTTTATCGCCGGCAACTATTCGCAGTTCCACGGAGTGTTCTGTCCGATCGTGCGGAACCAAGTACTTTTCCGATGGCATCATTCAAGGACCGGCCGCGCAACGATATCGAGCCGCGATCGCCTCCTATGACTCGCACCGGGAGAAACGCTCGTAGACTTTAATTGCCTATCACTCGGATTCGTGTCGAATGCCTCATTTCCCGTGGCGCGGCTTCTTAATCATCGTAAAGCCCGGGGAAATGAGCGACCGTGCGCGGCTAAAAGAAAGGAGCCGGAAAAGGGAGAAATTGCATAAGAAGATAAAGTTTTACCGGCAACTTCCGGCCTGCGGATAGCGCGATTCTCGAGCCCTCGTGAGTCATAAACCCGCTGGCGCCCGGGACGCGAAGACACGAGTTGTTCTTGTTCTCGACTGCTCGGCTGCGCTCAGAAATTTGCAAATAAAGGCCCGCTCCGGCTAGAAGGAGGAAGTGTCGCCGATCGGGCCAAAGCATGGCAGATTAAAACGTGGCGAGAGTGGAGGCTCCAACTGGCGAGAGATCGCCGCCGATACCCGCGGAAGATGGTGTTAAGCAGTTGGACGTGGAATTTCCGCGTAATGTGCGTCCGGTGCCAGATCCAGTCTGGCGATAGCGGCCCTCGCCGATCGTTACGATTTGATTTATTCCCCATTGCGCGCGCATTCCCGGCCAACTGTGAACAGTGAATCGCACTCGCGCCCTGAATTATTATCCCGTAGAGAGGCAAAGTGGCATGGGAGTGCAACAAGGCAGGGATTCCTAGCGGAGGATTGCAACAAGCCAACCGCCAAAAATGAGAACAAAACGATATCAATTTCAGGAGCAGATCGCGAGACGTCCGCATTGCAGCGTGCGAGCTAACAATCACAGCAATCCATATTTATGAGCCGCGGCCCTCCCGATGCTAATTACCAGGCAAGAAGTTGGCGTCCCATTGGAAACCAATCTTCCGGATTAATTTCTTGCATTAGGCCGCGTTATTAGCCGATGTGTGCTCACATTCCCATTAGTTCTTGCCGGGATCGGCGGTGCGAAAGAATAATTAACACTTCTTCCCTGTCGCGAGTGGTAGCATTCCTTCCGGTCAGTTAAGTCCCCGGTGTTTATGCGCCAGAGAGCGAGCGAGCGAGCGAGGGAGGGCGCGGGGCGGGCACAGGTACTGCCGGCAATAATAATGCCCGTGATTTACGATAAAGTCGTTGCTGCCAAGATCGCGCGAACTCACGCGCGCTCGCGCGGTGGTTCGCCCGGGCGGAAAAGACGGTACGAGTAGTGCGAGTGGGGCCGGCGGAGCGGGCAGGGAAGAATGGGAATAATAAAGCAGGGAAGAGCAAGGCGGAAGGATTTACCTCGCCGCTAGAACGATCCTTCGTTCCCCGCAGGACGTTTATTTCGTTCTGCATGCGAGTCTAGCGTGAGGCCCCTCCCCTCGGTTACACGCGCGCGCGCCTCGTCAGTCGCGGCGGAAAAACACCCTAGACAATAAAAGTCCTCTGTCGTAAAGCGCGCGCCTCCGAGGGAAGGCGGTTCGTTAATTTCGCAGATTTATCGGCGCGTAAAGTAGCTGAATCAATGCTCGGCCGCGGATAACAGTAATCGTTGACTAAGCACTGTGTTTAGACGCTCGGCCGGTTGTTCCACTGGCGCTCGCCGGCCCGAGTGAGTGGACTTTGATAGTCCGGGCGTGCAGGGTGGTCCAGGCTCGTACACTTTGACAAATACTGACAGTACCATGTATCCGATACGCATAACAATAATCTGACACTGTATACAAGAGGTCGAGCCCAGTCCAAATACGCAAGACAGGCTCTCGTAGAGGGAGAAGTGCGACGAAGCGATGTGTGTTGTGTGAATATGAAGGGAGATCGAGGCTTGTTCCGTAAGATTGTGGCTAAGCGGTGGTGTTCCCGTGTTCCAGGTCCCCGAACACGAAGGGTGAAGCGGTCGGCCGGCGAAGGTCGTCCCACTGGTACCACGCCGGAGGAGAAGCGTCCCAGGACGGCGTTCAGCGGCGAGCAGTTGGCCAGGCTGAAGCGGGAATTCGCGGAGAATCGATACCTGACCGAGAGGCGGCGGCAGCAATTGTCGCGGGATCTGGGCCTGAACGAGGCCCAGATCAAGATCTGGTTCCAAAACAAGCGGGCGAAGATCAAGAAGGCCAGCGGCCAGAAGAATCCGCTGGCGCTGCAGCTGATGGCTCAGGGTCTCTACAATCACTCGACTGTACCGCTCACCAAGGAGGAGGAGGAACAGGCCGCCGAACTCCAGGCGAAATGACGACAGCAGGCGCAGTCGATCGGTTCAGCTTAAGACTCGCGAGGACTCAACTTTGACTCGCGGGCCTCGACACCAAGGTCAACTTCGCCTTTGGTACGTGAGTCGTGCCCTCGCACTTCACGCTCCCGCCCAGTTCAGGCAGCGGCCGCAGTCAAGTCTCGATTCTACCAAATCAAAGCTTAGACCAATCAAGCCACGTGCCTAGACCAGTCGATCGGTCTCGTCCGTTCGAGTCAATCGAATTGCCCGGCGTGTCTCTTCCCTATCTGAAGACTGGCGTATTTAGTCGATTACATAGTCGCTGCCGAAACCCAGTCGGCCAATGTCGATCGCGGCCAACTTGCCGAAATCTTGTCTCATTCTCAATCGCAACCCATCCAATTCCAATTGTTCCTCGAATTATTCTATGACGAGTTTCTCGAGCTTCGATGCAGTTCTCCAAGAAATTTCATTAGCTCGCCGAGAGGAGACTGCACATTGCTGGCGCTCTCCCGGGCGGCGAGGCGAATTTCCAACGGTTACCACTTTCTTATAAACGAGCAGTCGATTTCTACAACTTCGGATTAGAGTAGAGGAGTTAATCTAGAAGAGACTGGAGTGCCATTCTTCATCGTCCTTTCGAAGTCGGGCCTTTGATATATCAAAATTAACCAAATCACGAGATAGAGAGAGAAAGAGAGAGGGAGAGAGGGAGAAAGAGAGAGAAGTCAGTCAGACAGGAGAGTGAGAGTATATCTCCGAGTGAAGATGCTAGTTCTTTCCTTAATTTATTGTAAAAAGATGTAAGATATAATATAAATTGCGACGTGCAATAAAACCAGTATACATAAGAGCCGACGGAGGAGAGAAGCTAAATAGAAGCGCTATGTATAGCCGTATATACATATTATATATATATATATGATGAATCGTCGTGTAAATAAAGAAGAAAACCACCTAGCAAGGGCGTCCTCCCCCATAGACTGTTCGAAGAAGCGACTTAGCTATTTATTCATACCAGTGTAAGAATTATTTAAAGTCGAATTAAACATTATTCATCCCGAATTGAACACTATCGACGTACGACCTGCCTCCACCAGAGTGCGTGCGTGCGTGCCGCCCACTCCCCTTCCACGTCCCACCACTCGCAGACACTCATTCGCCGATAAAGCAGCCTGATTAAATAATTACGCAGCCCTATCACCGTGAATCATCCAGCGGCAATTAACGAGCGCTTGTGAACCGAAAGCGCAAACAGCCGGGGAATGCCAGCGCACATCCGTACTTGGTGGAACTTGAATGATTTCGAGTGTACACGCGTATCACACATGCCATTCTCCAGAATTATACATATACACACTTGGCGATCATTATCTCTTCACTGAGTGGCACAGAAACTCGGGGTAATTAGATCGAATCTTAAGCAACCTGGCATTCAAATCGACAAGTAGAATACGGAATTACACAGTCTGGTAATTTACCTTTGGATAGAAGCCACAGATTATCATGTTTGAGGATGAAGAACACAGACACATTTGACATAGTGTGATGAGACGTGGCGGAGGAAACAAGTAATGGAAGACAGCAGAAGAGAACGGAGAGCAAGATGGACCTCGAAGGGGATGCTGACTGGCGCGAGAGTCGACTACGCAATCGCGCCACTCGTCGCAATTAAACGCTAGGGGAGGAAATCAATCGGCGTGGGGTGTTTATCGGAGACGGGAATCGAGGATAGGTCGGCGGTAGGGGAAGTTATAGAGTATTGTCAAGGGTGCAGTGGGTTGAATCGATGGGCGAGAGAAAGAAAGATGGTCACGGTATAGCCGGAGAGCAGACGGGAGTGAGGATAAAAGCTTCGGGGCGGGTCGATTCGCATTCAGCATTTGGCGCATGCTTTCCGCACCCACCCCCGTAACTGGTATCCGCCGGCGGCGCTCGGCAACCCCATAGCCAGAGGAAAGGCGACCCCTCCCGACCAGCTAACGTGCGGTCTATCGATTGATTTACAGTCGAAAGGTGGCCATCGTTGATATCAAAGCAGCCACGCCTACGCCGCGCACCGCGCGTACTACTTGCCCCGGTGAGCGGACACGCTCGCCACATTTCATAGCTGATTCAGCTCTGCTACGCGCGGGGTACTAAGAGCGACACGCTCTCCCTCTTTCCCGGTCCACGGATCCAGCATCCCGCAAGGAAAAATACCTTGTCGGTCCTAAGCCGAGGGATATCAATTAGCCGCCGGCTGAAACTGTCAAGGGGATTTTGGGTAGAGACAGTGATCTCCGGCCCGCTTTTGACGGAAGGTCCTTCCTCCTTTTGGAGCAGGGAGCCTCGGGAGTTTGGCGTTCCGTGTACCTGCCAGAGAAGAGTCTGATAAGTAATAGGCGACATTAGCGTACAAGCCGCTCGGGAACGAGGCCCAGGCCGTATGAGTAATCGACGACAATTATTTTTTACATGGACTTCCGTTGAGTTCTTCGGGAATCCTGCGAGATATACGTCGATAGATGGGCGCGCGCTCTCTCGTTAAAACGCGGACTTGCAAATCAGCCAGCCACCCGGCTGATTAATGAACGGCTGGTCAGAGCTATCCAGAAGCAGATCCCCGAGGAATTCCGTAAAAATCGTCCCACGCACAATCGGCTACCGTCAGGCATCGGCTGTCAGACTTAATCAAAAGTCATTTATTATCCGGAGCGCGTGACAACTCTGCCCCCGAACAGACATCACACTTCATCGGTGCTCGAGATAGGAATCGGCATTTCCGATGGGTGGCTGCCGCCGCCGCCGCCGCCACCGATCAACTGGAATATTCTAATGAGCGGGAAGAGCTCGTTATCGTTAGTCATCTTTTACGAGGGAGCATCGTCCGAGGAGTGCGCAGGCGAATGCAAACCAGCGGGTTCGGGGGTAGCCGGGGCACAGATCTCTTTGGGCCCTGTCGGCCGAGAATGCATGGAAATCCCGGGGCCTCGGTGACTTGTAATGCCGGGCTTGGCTATCGGGGCCGATTTACTGGTGCAAGATCCGGAGGCTGCCAGGATCCCGGCGATCACCGAGTACCGAGTAGACACCGATACGTCCCTGTCAGATTAGAATCGCGCCACTTGACAGGCTCGCGCTTCTGTCTGTCCAGAGGCTCGCGCGCGCGCGCGCACGCACGCGTTCCCGCGCGGTCCAGGAGCAGCGTGCGGAGAGGTCAAGCGCGCCACAGATCCATAAAGGCGATCGCGCTCGACTCTCCCGCCCCTTTGTCCCGGAATCTTTACAAATGAGATACAAGCCGAGAGAGAAAAGCGGCGGGACGCGGGGCCGGGCGCGGGAGGAGCCCGCCGAGAACGAGAGTGGAAGCGAGAGCCAGCCAGGCATTAACCCTGGCCGACCTGCTCGGCATTCCTCGGGAGCTCGGTGCGCCCCAGGGCCACGCAACGTTGGTAGCCTGCTACGGGAAGACCTCGAATTATGCATCCGTCTCGGCTTCTGATTCACTCGCACCGTCCGGGAACGCACTCCCCGACTCCCGACGCGCGGCCGCCCGATCATGCCGACTCCGCGTCGGGCTAGATATCGGGCGGCGATAGGGTCGCGGGGTCACGATTAAAATGTCGATGATGCTCGCTGATACTACCAATAGGACACGAGTGCCGTTCGAGACAGCCTTGCCCCCAAGTGTGCAATCGCTTCACCCTCTCGCGTCCATGCAAATCTAAGGCATCCCGTTTTCTCGGCTGGCTTCGAGCCAACGCAGATTAATAAGTTAAGCTCTCGAGCGTTCCCGAGATTTCCAGCATCCCTCGCCCGAGAGTCAGAGCGGCGCTGCTATCGAGCGGAGTCAATTAATCGCGGCAGGCAATAGGCGAGCCTTCCAATCAAGGCTAAGGATCCGGTGTATGTAGTCGGCCGCGCGGTAATCTCCCGGTCGGCAGATAAAGCCGACGTAAAGGGGCGAAAATAGTAGGTCGATAAGGGGAGTTTGCGCGCTATCAATCGGCGTTGCATTGGCATACCTTTCGTCGCGTTCTTAGCGTACCACCGATATATCCTTCCACGCTCTTTCTCCCTCTTCTAGTCTCCATCTTCCTCTAGAAAGAGAGAGCTGATAGAGTATCGGGTGGATGTTTTTTCCCGGCGTTCCGCTTCACCTGGTTTACTCTCTTCCTAGTCTGTTTGCCCATTCTATCCCTCTCAGCTTCTCCGTTTCCACCTCGGCCCCTGTTTGTCTCCGAGCCGGCGAATAGGAGGGAGGAGGGGGCTTTCTCCCGAGGGCCCAGGGGGACCGAAGTAAAGTGAGCATACACCGAGAGTGAGTTCGGCGCGGGCTCGTCGGGGCCCAGACAGCCGCGCGGCGATGCGGGATTAAGAGGAGGATAATAATTCGTGGCGGCCGTGAGAGATCGGTAGGCCGAGATCTCCAAGGATGATCGTCGTTAGTGAACGGGGCATTAGTCGTACAGTAGCCGATGCCGATGGATAGGAGGCCGCGCGAGAGCGGGGCCGCTTCCAGTTGGGAGGAGGGACCAGCGCGCGGTGGAAAGCCAGCAGCAGCACCGAGCGTCGGCAGAGCGGAGAGATCTGATGCTGACGGGTATTAAAATTAATGGTCAGCCGTGTACGCTGACGTGTCACCTTATACCTCCATGCGTCATTTTGATTGACCAATAAATTATCTCGTGCGCGCTTGGAGGAAGGCCCCGCGCGCGCGCGCGCGCCAGCGCCGCGCACTCCGCCACTACGATTCCTTGCCTCGCGCAATTTCTAGGGACTCCTGGAAAAATGGGAAACCCCTTGCGCAATGGCCCACCGTCCTCCCCCGCGGCTCTAAACCCTCTAGCGAGCCGGATCGGGAATTCGTGCGATCGTGGAAAGGCGCAGTCACGTAATGCCGAGTTATGGCTCGTGTTCCCTGGCACTTCGATTTGTCCGAGATAAAGCCATCGCTCGACTCGCTGCAAATAGTGGTGAGCCACTGCGAGTGTTGGTCGAAGGGACAGAGGTGAGGGGTTTTCGAAAAATAAGGGAGGTTTTGCTTCCGGCGAAATATAGAAGGAATGACGCGGATAAGGATATCGTGAATGAGTATTCTAATAAGGGGAGGAGCGAGTGTAGTAGGGGATCTGGTATCGCATTCGCAATAACGAAGCCCCGGGGTCTTGCGAGTTTCGTCGAAGAGACAACGGAGGCTGGCTTTAATGGCTCAATCCGCGTGTTCCGGCAACTCGATGTGTGGGCCCAGGCTCGTCCGAGGCCCCGCCAGAAGAAAACTTCTGGCGGGCTGGTCCCCATGGAAGGCGCGTTACCGGCCGCTGGCGAGACAAAACTCGGACACAGTGCTGCTGGTTTTTAGTGGGCCGCGGAAGGCCAAATGACCGGGGCGCGCCACTCTCATGCATGAATGCAACGTCAGCTGCCGTCCCGGTCTATATGGCGAACTCTTCATTAACCGGGTGCTGCATTAGGGTGGTTCATACTTGACCCGAGCCACCCTGGATGCTTTTGCCGTCATCTTCTTTGGCGGATTAGGGGCCGAGCGGTGAGTCAGTGTTTTTGGAATCCTGTCGGATCGAAATCGCCATTCCGGATTGCCGGAGCGTCAAATTTTAATGGCTAGTGTGAATGGGAAATGAAGTCGGTAAGACGATCCGGCACCAGGAACGATCCGATACTAGCCGGCCGAGCCTAACGAGAATTAAGTGAGATGGGTCCCGAGGGGACGATACTTTTTGACAGTTTTCGAGCCGATGGGAATCATAGGCCTCCGAGAGCCGGGGTGGTATTTAGTTTCCTAGTGTCATGTCCAGCTTCACGCATCCGCGCCTTCGGACAAGCCCGAACTCCAAATACGTCGTCCTCGTCGCGGATTCCTCTTTCTCTCGGCTCTTCACAGCTCTATCCCGGCGACGGGAACGAGTTTTAAAACTTACACCGACCTTCCCTCCTCCCCGACCCACCTCTATAATCCTTACACCCTGGAAAAATATTACCCCGCCACTTTCACACTCCACTCTGCTTGTTATATTAATCAACATTCAAGAGATCTCATTCAAAAAGTGTCATACACTTGTTTCAGTTTTCCGTACCCAACGCTCCAACGATTCAGAGTATTCAAATCCACACAAGAGTCGAGAAATTCCTGAGGTACTGAGTAAAAAAGTTTTCCATTCGCCACGGATACTCGGACGCAGCGGCGTGTATGAAGACGTGTATTCCCCGAAGCAAGATAAAGTTTCCGCGAGCCACAGCGGCGGAGATCCGCGAGCTTTCCATATTTCCTCTCCCGTTCCCTCTCGCTCCTTGGAGAGCAAGGACTTCCCGAATCGTGGTAGTAGCCAATGGTCGGATGAGTCACCACCTTAAGGATCAGTGGAATAAGGTAAGGAGCCGCGCGGCGCGGCGCGGCGCGGCTCGGCGCAGAGCGGGTGAGGAGGAAAAGGAGAGAAAAAGGAGGAGGAAAAGGAAAAGAAGGAAGAAGCCGCGGAGCGAGAAGGAGCGCCTCTCGAGCCGAGCCGGTGGAGGGGACCGCTGGAGATGGAGTGGTGGTTGGTACCGGGTTGAAAGAGTTAGAAAGAGAGAGGTGGGATTCGAGCCCCTGGACCACACACGACGCTCCACGCGTCTGCGACTCGGTTACATTGCTTAATTGTAAACGGCTCAGTGGCTCTCAGCCCTCATCCTTTTAATGCCGCTTACAGAGTACCACTTTCACGTGTATCTTCTATCTCCCGCGACGCATTCCTTCCGCGTCTTCTCCCAAAATTTGTCCGATTTATTTACACATTAATTAACGGGATCCTAAATGCGAGCCGCTTTGATTTATCGCAATGATTCGAGTTTAACGAACGAGGCTTCGAGGGAATAATGCGAGCATACCTTCCGGACGCGGCGGAGAGATTTTTCAGTGCACTCGAGTAATTAAGAGACATATCACGCGCGGGGATCACCCAGGTGCAGATGTTGAAAATGTTAACCGGCAGTTAGTCGCTAGGAATTCGGACGTCATCATAGTCGGGCAGCTTGATTTCTTATCTGCGACATCATTAATTCCATCGATCGGTGCCGCGAGTGTGGCGGGTTCCAACTAATTAAAACCGGAGGGAATCCCATCGGGCCCTCTTCGTTTTTCTTGAGTACCAGCGATGCTTCGGAGGCTTGACCTCCTCCCTCGCTGCTACTGCTACTCTCGCATCGGCATTCCTCAAACGCTGGCCATACCTCTTTCCCGAATATCTCGTGTCCCCCTAATAGGCTTACATAAGTCCCCGGAGAAGTAACAAACTCATCTCGATCTCTGCCAATAAACACCATTAGTTGAGGGTTTGTCTGAATGCTCTCCTTAATATTTCGCGAGTGAATGAGAGTTAATTAAGCCGCAATTAGATGACCCGGTGAAATTGAGCTGAGCAAGTGGCCTCTCTTGAATCCAGGTAGTGCGGGAAAGTACCGGGCGAAGGATAACGACACGCATGAAGGACCTGTCGAATACCTGCAGCGCGATTCTGTCGCATCATTATCCTGACGATCGCTCGGTCGAGTCCCCAGCGTGGCCGATGGACTTTTTCCTAACGATTCCCAGGTGACTCTGACCTTTTTTCATTTCGCCGTCAAAGGGCGCCGAGGATAACGCCGATCGATGCGATTGTCGATGATCTCTCTGCTCTTCTCTTCTTGTCTGTGGTTGGACTTCATCTTGTACTTCATTGTCGCCGAATTTAAAGTCCTGAACCGTAAAAAACATAGCCGAATATTAAATGATCATTTTCGATATTTACTTAAATCTAATGTGCAATATAGTATTATTAAATAATCGATATTGAGGTATTGAAATCACCAGGTGAAATAAAATACTTGAACCTTAGAAGACGTCGCAGTTCCAAAAGGGAGGATGATCTCCCTCGGCGGAAGGTCGGCCGCCCTTCTAGAAAAACAATGCGCACGTGTATTGATACCAGCTACCTGAGCCCCGGCGTAAGCCCCTGCCAAGGCTACCGCACGCACTCGCCAACCGGGTGTTTGGATTCCGCGCGGCAAAATCGCCGTACCGAAAATGCACGAAAAGCTCCAATGACACAACTACAGTCTCTTATTTGTAACCAGACAATCGTAGTGGTAAGTCGCGAGTGCCGTGTGCTCCGTGTACTTGTGTAATTGTGATCTTGCGTGGAGCTGTTGCGGTGCCGGTGTCGCTGTATTCAGGTATAATTTATCGATAATATCCGAATTACAAAAGTATTGGAGACTTGCTTTCCAAATTCCGAAAGTCATACTCGAGTGGTGGAATTGAAAGGGAGAGATCGGTGAAGGGACATTCCTTGAGGTGTTAGATGCGAGTGCCGTAGCGAATCTTCGGAACGAAATGACTTGCTCCTTGGCGAGTTTTGTTGCTTAAGTGACACTCGCCCCGATAAATGACGGTAATATTTAATTGACACGCAGCGTGCGTCACGGGGTGGAATTTTGATATGAAAAGAAGGACGAATGTGCTCGCTCGGGACTCGGGGAGGGTAGTAGAAGCCGCGTGACGGGAGGGCCACCCATGTAGCTGTTGTTCGCTCGCATCTATCATGGAGCCACCTTCTTTTCTCGGCAGCTTAAGCCCCAATAAAAGCGCCCCCGGTTTGGCCTGTGTCTCCGGATCGAGCAAAAAATCGGCTATTACCTCGCGACTCTCCGCTGGAACTCGCCTCGATGCCGGTAACAACGTGCTCCGCTCCAGAGCCAGCCTCATCCCTTTCTATTGTTACTCGGATCATTAGATTCCCAGCTTGACTTGGCGGAGCTTCGTGTTTAGCCCCGCACTGTCCCCTAACTTTCATCATTAACTTTCCTCGAGTAACTCCGCACTTTCTACCAGTCAACATCTCAGTGCCAGATCTTCTCCACACACTCGACTTCCGCCTCGCGTAACAGACACAGCTTCCCCGAAGGAGTTACTTTAGCTTATACTTTATATCTCTAGTGTTTATTTTTTGCCAAGATCTTCCGTCTCGCGCCAATCGAACAGCTTCCCATGAAGCCTACAGCCGCTTTTAGGCTCGGGCGCGCGCTGTTCGCCTCGGCGAAAAGTTCAAGTCGAATTAGAGTCGCGCGCGATTCCTTGTAGCATGATTTCGCCGTGCAAGAAGTCGCACTGGCGGCGAGTACGTGGAAACGTTTAGATGGCTGTTCCCCAGCGAGCGGGCGCGCGGGTCTGTCTATCCGTCGTGTGTGCGGGCTCTCTCCGTCCGTCTCTCGCAATCTAAGTCACGCGTGCTCGTTCGTCACGTCCCACTCGGCATTAGCCAGTGGATTCGTTGGGATCGGCGGGATTAACGATTTGCGCTAATCGCGAACAGGTGTATCCATTATCGAAGCCCCGGGCGAGCGAGCGGCGGCGAGAGGCTGGCGCGCTTGGTCGGACGGAGAGAGAAACGGTAGCTCGGAAAAGGAGAGGCTTTTTGCGGCCAGCGGCATTCACTGATCGTTACACTCGAGATATCTTTTCCGCTGGTGTCGAGATCGAACGGTAGCATCGGGGTTAATTAGCGGCGTGCGCGGGACACTTGATAGGCGAACACTCGTTAACCCAGATTTTCCCGATATACTGTATATAGAGATCCCTCCTGGACGATCCTAGCTTTATTTCCCTGGAGAATTTTAATGTCCCACCTGTCGCCAACTCAAGAGGCACTCGCTCGAATTTCATTAGGTTTTATTCTCGTATGTTTATACTGACTCGACGGTAATTAGTCGTCGTTTTGGCTCAACATCTAAGTCGTTTGGAGTTTAATTGAAGCTGTTATGGTACTTGGGGGTTAATGCCACTTAGGCGGAGTCAGCTGGGTACTAGAATGATTCGATGATGAGTACAGGTGTGGGATGATCGCGTGTGCACTGAGCACCGGCGTCCGATCCCACAGTAATCCAGCCACTCTCTTCTCTTCATCGCTTAATTATTACGAGCATACTTACGAGCGCGGCAGCGAGATAGCATAACCGACGATTTGCACCGGCGGAATTTATCACCTCGATAATTGGCAATCGCTTATTTCCCCCCCGACGAGAACCAGTATACCTCGGATTATCCGTCGCGCCCGAACCCCGTCGCCTTTAATTCGGATCGTTAATTCGAGTGCGGCATTTACATTTTCAATTATCCCCCCGACGGGAGTAGCAGCCTGCTGCGAATCATTATCGCCAGCCTGAACTATCTTGCGGTGTAAACACGCTCGAAGGGAAAATCCCTTGGGTTGATATTTGGATAGAGAGAGCCGGGGTAATTCAATACGAAATTCGTTGATTACCCTGAACGGCGAAGGTTGCAACGAGTGTGCGAGTTAGTTTGTTTCCTGCAAATTTCCATTAACGTTTAGCAGGCTAATTAACGTCAGCTTTGCACGAGCGTACTTATGGTTACAGATAGTTGGGGAAATCTCGAGCGACTCGCCTAATCTATTAGCGTAATGACCATTAGCAACATTGTCCGTCGAGCTTAGTGATAATGGCTTGTTATCGACTTTGAACTGCGCTCCCATGCAGGAATGGCAATTTGCAATCTGCATTTCAAATTGCCGGCCGAGCTGTGCATACACGGGCCGCAATATTTACATGTTAAGAAATCGGGTGAATCTATTAACCCTGTAACTATATGGTAGAGGAGAGTCCCGCGATTTTGGCATCCCGGACATGCTTTCGCTCGCTTTTTCCCACGGTGGATTTTACGAGGCGGCATCGCCGAGGTTCATGAGAATTTATTAACGTCCATTTTCTGTTTAATTACAGCGGCGCATGCTGGCGAGGCATGCCTAAGAGGCCGAACACGTACCTCGTTCTCCCTCACGGGGAGTTCGGCGTCGTTAAACCCATCGAGCCCTCGGCGAGCCAGGGACAGAATTCGTGTTCGACACGCTAATGTCTCACTCGCCATTCTCCGCCACTTATTGATTCGCAATGCCCGATATCACGATTTTCATGTTTCCACGCTCTAGTCGTGCCCGGAGCGCACAGCGCCGCCGGTAATTAGGCTCTCCTATCCTGCATTCCTGATTAACGAGTGGGATTCATACTCCGGCGGGTGATTCTTCCGCGAGCCGTTCGCGTCGCGCCGCTCGGGCGCGCGTTGATTCATTATTTCTGAATTTCCAATTATGCGTCGAAGAAAGCGTGGCCGTTGCTGCTCGTCGCGCTTTATTAGATAGCAGACAATCCGGTGCAACGGGTTATTTATAGATTCGATAAATTAGCGGTTACACAGTGATTACCACTTCTCACGTGCGACCGAGAGCGATTGAGACCGCGAGCGAACCAGCCGGATTTGCAAGTCAAATAAAGAAGTACGTGCGAGCACGCATTTCACTTGCATGATCGAGCGCGTCGTTTACGATCGCTATTAGAGCTGCTAGATGATGGGGGCCAATCAGTGGATCGCCCATGTTCCTCACTTTCGATTAAGCATCGCTAGATACTCCGCGGTGCCTCCGGAAGTTATCGTCGCACTTCCCTTTTTAGCAGGTGCCGTTCGGTTTGTTTCCAGAAAAAGAAGAGTCGAGTACGCGCATTGCGGGAAATTCGTGGGACTGGTGTGTATGTACAGATGGTCGCGCAGCCTGGCCCAGAAAGCGAGTGGGTGAGCAAAAAGAGGCGGAAGATGGACACGGCGATAAGGGCCTTTCCGGCGGAGCCGCTGGGCATTCCAGGGCCCGCGCTCGGACACTTTCTTAATCGTGGGCCGTTCGTTTGCATGGAAACAATTCGGCTACCGACTTAGGTGACTCGAGTGACATTCCCTGGGGCCGGCAATGCGGAGAGGGAGGCAGAGCGAGAGTGAGAGAGGGCCCGGTGATCCATGGGACCCCAAGGATTCCGTGGGTTATGGCTGGGGTCCTCGTATACGGAGCCACGGCGGGAGCAGCGCGCCGCATATATGCGGGCCTTGGCACGGGCCCCAGTTGGGTGGTCCCATTCCGCTGACGCGTTCACAACACCCATCTCTCGCTATTATACCCCTTGGTGGCTCCCTTACTAAGGACCTTATTAAATATTGCTACACGCGAAATCTCATTCCATTACGGCCTTCCATCCGCCGAGCACTCTCCTCTTTAGCCCTCCGCCCCTATCTCCTTCTCTCACGCTCCCTCCTTCGACTTGAGCGCTGGAATGTCATGGGATTTTCGGGAATTCGCAGTCGGCCTTCCCGTATAAAATAAGTATTATAACTCGAGACACAATTTCGAGCCGCCTCGACTCTCGGCAACTCTCTGCGTCTTGTCTCCGCGGAGTGATTAGAAATGGAGGTTCTCGATGTCCGTGTGGAAACGGAGTCTCGGTTAATTTATCGACACTCTTACTTGGCCAGAGTATACGAGAAGCGTCGTGCACGGAGGGAGATAGATAGTGAGTTATGGGGTACAGAGATGTAGAAGTCATAGGGTGCCGGTGGAGCAGGTTCTCCGCGAGCCGCCGGGAATTGGGAGCCCGGCATTTCTTCTTTCAAGGCGCCGCGCGTTATCGCACGTGAACGAGCCTTAAGTACAGTCGATTACGGGTAATAAAAGCGTTCGGGTGTCATCCGGGGAACGTAGAGCTGTTGCCTCTCGCGGCACGAACGCGACAAGAAATCCCGTCTGCTCCAAAGCTCGCGCGGAGATATTGTGGCCCCTCGCGTTTGATGAGCGCAAGTGTGTGCGTGCGTTTCTGCCACTGCGATTAACCGGCATCGCGTTCGAGTGGCTTTTTTCCCCTGAAACCAGAAAGAAGTGATTCTTCCTCTCTTTCTCACTCCTTTCCTCTTGTCTTCAACTGTGTACATACATACTTCCCGGTGGCCTCGATCCACCACTCCTTCTGCGAATCCATTTTCATGCTGCTGACGTTGGCCTCGTGCACCTCCTACCCTGTACCCCCTGCAATCTCCACTGACTAGCTCCCATGGAAAAACTCGTATAACTGATGCCATGTTCAGAATCAAACTTTTCCAGAGTCGTCCTTGCCTCGGCCACATTCCGCCTGGCGGCAATTGGTTTGGCTTAATGATGCCTTGTAGTAATTCGAATTATTTAGCAATTATACGGAATCATTTCATGCAACTATACTCAATTCTTTCAAAATTTATACATACAATTGAAATTGCGGTATTTATTCAATTTAGTTGATTAATTCAAAGTTTAAATGGCACTATTTTGCAAGAGGTTGAATCGGAACGTTGGAGAAACGGTAACACCTAGAGTACTGGAATCTCCGGATTTCCCGTGCACTGGAAAAGGTGGGTACTCCTTGCTGATTAATGACGAGGTTCCGCTGGTATAGGACTGTTTCTCCCCTGATAAGAGGCACCCTCAGGAGTGTGTATTTGAGATCGTGTCCCAGCATCGGTGACTCTGTAATGGGGTTGGATAGCGTGGACGGCGGGGTTTTGCTTCGGGCTCGCTATCGTGGCCACAGCAACCATCGCGATAGATCATCCCGTCGCTCCCCATAAACAATAACTTACAGTTGAACGGGTACTCGGCCACCCCCGCGATTTCTCGCACCTCCATCTTGCCCGCTCGCCAACCGGCTTTCCGTACTTTCCGAACGAAAATACTTGCGCCCGCGTGATAAGTGACGGACTCTCTTTCCCAGGACGTCACTATGCGTTAGGAGCCGCCGCAATCATTTATTCAGGGATCCTTCGAGTGCACTTCCGCCGGGATAAGATTCACTTGGTACGCAAGTGAGCTCCTTGTAGGCTCATGTTCCTGAATGTAGCGGATTTTTCCTGATAGACAGACTCATCTCTCTGCATAGTCATTGAATGAGTCACTGGGAGTCGAATCTCTGCAGTGTACTTGTCCGGAATTCAGCACTCGATCGTACGTTTCATTTGAATTTTGTAATTCTTAGTCCAATCAAAGCCGACTGTTTCCCAGGCAGTTTTAGCGGCCCCGTGGCGGATTATTAAGCGCGTCGGGACAATCAGTAACAAAGGGAGCGTCTCCGAATTCGAAGGCTCGTTTATTCTCGCGTCACACACGTGGGCAAAAGTGGATCCACGGAGATTGTAAGAGCACGCGGGTGACGCGTGCACGTGTGTATGTACGCAGAACTCGCGTGCTGGCATGACTTACGAGCCTTAGACGCGGTTCCTATACCGCCTTATAACTGAGAAACCGGCGATAAATCTGATCCACCGTAACTCCTCTTTACTCCCTTCACTTGCTCCTCGAGCGCTCTTATGTTTGTCCTACTCCGACTCTGCCGCCCTCCTTCCACCCCGACCGCGCTGCTCTCAATCTCTCTCCCTCGCACTCTCGCTCTCTCGTGCGCGAAATAATAATCGCCATAAATTATCCGCGGAAATCGCGCGCCGCTTTTGCGGCTTGCCACGAGCCGAGCGATGTGGGAGCGAGCTCTTTCCCTCGGGACCAAGTTCGTTGACAGTGCTCGCTGGTATCTCGCGCTCCAGCATTGAACTTCTCCCAAACTTAAGCTGCCCCGTAGATTTAAGTTCATAAGTTTGTCGAGAGTGATCTTAATGCAAGTTTACTGAGATACTCGTGAGTCAAGGGTGTGCCGCGTAAGCTGGGAATCTCCCGGACTCTGCCTTTAACTTCGGAATAAGGTAGACTCCCTGGAGCTGGAATGACATTCTCCAGCTTCCGAGGGCTGTTCTCGCGCAAGTTGCATCTCGAAATTTCATTATTCTCTAGGCGTCTGCGCGGAGGCTGCAAAGAATGGCGGAAAGGTCGTCGCGTAAAGCATCCGACGATTTATTCAAGCGGCGAGCTAATGAAGCTCCATTACGGGCGGCGTTTAATCAGATTGCTTCCAGGAAGCTCTGCCCGAACAAGTGAATCCACTTTGCCGTTCAGAGTTGCAGCGAGATCAGTAGTCGCCACTAGTCAAATGATTATTCCTCCCGTGCAAAGGGGTGGGCTTGTCGCGCGTGGCTTTGCGATAGCCGAGTGGTAGCATATTGCCGGGATGAATTCGCAGCCCTCGGGCCCTTCTCGGCCAAATCCGAACAAATGGCCGGAAAAGTAAGCGGTGTGTCGTGATCCAATGTTATCGGGACGTTTTAGTGGCCGCACTCGTGCTCTCCTCGCCCTGCTCGAGGGGGTGGAAATGGTTTTTCCTCCCTTCCGAAGGGTCGCACCCTTCGCTCGGAGAGATGTTTGATTAAATAACCGCAGCGATGAATTGAAAAGGGCGATGAAGTGCATGACTTGCGCCTTTTGGCGGGGGTGCATCGCAATGAGCGGGAAAGAGTGAGGGGAAGGGGGGGGGGGGGGGGGCGCTGGAAAGGATAATTACTCGTTTGAGAAATGAGTCTCTCTAACACCTAATCTTTTCTAGTATCCACTTCATTCTGAAGAGGAAAATTAATTCGGGAGCTTTAATGTTTGTACAAAGGAAAAGTACAACGAGTATAATTACAAGTTTAGAATTCGCGTAGAAATTCCTGGCTTGACGTCGTCTCTTAGTAAGTATTTCCACCCCCCTCGAGATGATTCGACTTCGCCGCTTTTTAATTAACAGCTTACGACCCTCCCGCCTTCCGAGCTTACTTTGCTGTTTCGTAGACAGAGAGTTCTTATTTTCGCCGGAGACTTTTCGCCCCCCGGTAAGGATGACTCCGTGGGTTTCTCGAGCGCACGTAGAACGTAGGAGCAGCAAAGTGTATATGCCTGAGTTGGCGGGAGTGTCGGAGCAGAGTATTCAGGGTATCGAAATAATTAGCTGTTATATTGACCGAGATTATGCCAACAGTATTACGGGCGGTGGGCGGGACGAACTTTAATCTAGCCTAACTTTAATTTACATTCATGATGGGGGATGGTGTTAGAGCCCGGCCGGAAGGTACCACAAAATAAAATTACGCCCGCCCGCTCGCTGTCGAGAAAGCGAGAGAGAGAGAGAGAGAGAGAGACACTTTCGAGCATTTAACTTTAGGAACTCGCGGAAGCGCTTTTTACGAGCAGTACGTGTCTATTAGTCTCATTACCAGTTCGCTCGAGAAGGGGTTGCTGGTGCGCGACACCCCTCTTTGGGGTGGAGAACGACGACGCCGGTTATATTACCCTGCGTTACCCTCCACCCTTGCTTGCTCGCTCGAATAAGTGAGATTCAGCCTGCAGCTTCTTTCCTCCATTCCTTTCCCCTGCTCGCCTGCTTCTTTCACTTATTCTTAAAAAACGTTATTTTATTGTCATGAGAAATGGGAGGATGCGAAAGTGGTGATGTGTTCTGACTTATATAGAATTGAACACGTGAGGATTAGAATTTCGGGCACGAGGCTGCCGTGAAGAGATTTGTCACAGTTTAAAATCGTCAGTGTCTCGGGCGAACGAATGCGCGGAATCCAAGGGCTTGACGTGACCCCTGTTTCTGGTTTCGAAGGCAGGGGGCGGCTGAAAGAGGGAGTGAGAGCTGACCCTCCCTTCCAGTCGGATGTTTATTTAACTCGAAGTAATTTGATCAAAAATTTAATCAAGCCGGATTTTTGAGCGGCACCTGGAAGCGTGTCGAATCAGTCACGCGCTCCCAATAAAACTCTCGCGCGCTTCATCCCCCCTTTTTTCACTGGCGACACGCTCGCTTTCTCTCTCATGTTTCCTTGCGCATCTCATGTTTGTGGCACCCTCGCGACGTATCGCCAGTATCGCCGGAATAATTCGACAAGTTTCCCGTGTCTCGCTGCGCGATGAGAGCATTTGAATTTCTAATCGCCGCGCATCAAAGAAACACTCAGGCATTCAGCGGCGCCGTCAGATTCGTGGATTAGCACTTACAAGTCCCGAGGAAAGTTTGGGCGCGATACAGTCATTAGGCTCTCGGGCCTATCCATTTATTAAATCGACAAGGGACATTACTGGGGATTATAATTCCGGGGCCCCTTATCGCGCGCACTCAATCGCGAAGTCCATGAATTCCACGCGCGATGAATTCGTCCAAGTCCATAAAGCTTTTATCGTAAATCGAGCGTCCGGACGAGGAAAAGGCCCGATCCCTTTTGCGTGAAGCGGCTCTGGAATAGTGATTTTTTCTCTCGCTACATTGACCCGACTGGAGGACGGGGGAGGCGATTTCAGGGTGCGAGTGTTTGATAAGGGTTGCGCAGCGAGGTCGGCGTGAGAGACGCGTGATAATTGCTCCGAACTATTTCAATCCCGATGTACCCTCGCCCTCCTGGAGACGTGTCGGAACCCTTGGCGGCGCGGGTGTAGGGGGGAGGGGAGGGGGGTGTATATAAAAAAGGCGTATTAGCATTCAGTGTAGAAGTTAGAGCCGGCGTGGTAAGTGCGTGGATCCAGCGGCTAAGGGCGCAAAAGTGAAGGGGGAAGGAATTAAGGCGACACTCGCGCCGGGCGAGCGCAGGGGGTTCCCGAGACGGTGGGCTGGCACAAGGGGGCGAAGCAGGAGCGAGGGGGAAAGTCGTCCGCGAAGAAAAAAGTAGCGAAGGATTCGGCTCGATTACGAGGAGCAGCTCTCTCCGTATTCTTTTAATTACCGGAGTCCTTTGGGGCTCCTGCGAGCGAAACGTTTCCCTTTTAATTGCGTAGCCCGGGCCGCGCGCGCATTCCACGATCGTTCTCTCAAAGAATTTAATTACCAGCGCGTATGGCAGGTATCCGGCGACCTTGCTCTCCGCACCGCCGGCGCTCCGCTCTCGCCGCGCGCGCGCGCCCGCTACAATTACGCATGAAACAGATACGATCCTTTACTGGCACGGCCTGGACCATTACCATTTTTCCGCTCAGCGTGGCCCCCTTTTCGAGCCTCGCTCCTAATACGTACCGAGAGCAATACCAACTTCCAAGCCAAGCTCCACACTCGTCCTGTCCGATATGGAAAAATCCGCCGACCCATACATCCGCCGAGCCAATCACTCGCAATCACTCTCCAACTCGACATTCTACTCGCAAGACCAAACTAGTTAATACTCTGTCGATTGACGAGCAAAAGGAAGAAAATGGAGCTTGGCTCGCGAATCGAGCAAGTCGGAGCTTGAATAATTTAGGATACACGATCGGGGGGATACACGGCTTCGTTAAGGGGGATAATTAAAAATTGGCCGAAAGTACGTAGGTGAGCGGTAGCGGGAGTCTGTGGTGTACCAGCGGAGGTTGCACGCTTTCAGCGGGAATCAGGGGTTGGGAGAGGAAGGAGCGGGATGGCAATCGGTCACTGATTTGGTCAGATCCATAAGGAGCGTGCATAGCGAGGAGCATTAATGACCCGACAAGCATTCCTTGCCCAGATGCCCGTTCCACGGCAGTCGTCCTTCTCAGTCCCTCTCTCTCTCCATCTCTCACTGCCCACCGAGATCTGTATTCCTCCTCTCTCTGACACACACACATACATACACAACCCTTTCCTCTCGGGTCTCTGTTGGTCGCGTCGTCACTCTTCTTCCTCGCTCGGGATCCCTCGCTGGCTGCCCGGCTGGCTTTTACTCCTTCGCTTTATCGCGTCGTCCTCGTTCATCCCGGTGGCTGTGTTCCACGCCGCTCGGGCGCGCGCGCGCGCGCGCGCTCGCCTCGCTTCAGAAGTCTCGCGCGATCGCGTTGGGTGGTCTCTCTACTCTTACCGACTTCTCTCCCTCTCTCGGTCGCCCTCGGTCCCTCTGCCATCCCGATCTCGCCGCGCGCTCTCCCATATAGCCGGCAGACCAACTCTCCGGGTTGCGGGTTGCACTGGCGAGCTCATTCGCTTATGTGCCCTCTCCCTATACATACCATGTTCGGGACCTTCGCGACAGCGCGCCGTACACCCGAAAGAGCGAACCTTCCTGCCCTTATACCTTAAGCGCGCACACGCATCGCGAGAGCGCCCGCGCGATGGACCGCGCGATGGACCGCGTGGGAGGCTGCGGTAACCAGATGCCGTGTGCGCCCCTTGCGATCGGACACTGACATCACTGCCTCCATGGGAATCGTCATTACCAGGGCTTCTGCCCCCTTTTCACTGGTTAATTAATCGTTTTATATGTTATTTCTTAATTGAACAAAACAAGCGCAGGCCGAGGAATTGGGTGTTGGCAGTTTGCCGGCGTCGGGACACATTTTTCCACGGTGCGGATGAGGGTGCAGGATTTTTCTGGCGCATCCCTTATTATACTTTAGATAGAGTCGATTCGTTTTACATGAGAGGACCGGACGACGGACGGGCGTAGATGATGAAGTGAATATTTAGTCGATGGATGAGCGAACGGGCATTCTTGGGAAGGTATTTCTTGCCCCGTGGGGTACCGCTCGGCAACGCTAGTGCAACGCACCTCTATACCCTTCCACTGCTCCATCTCGGCTATGCGTACACCGGAACCGATCGGTTCGTCAAGCCGATCTCCGACAATGTACTACGACTTTTCTCCCGTGTGACATTTATCGACGTACAGTAGACCGTATAAGAGATCTTTAAACCCTCGAAAGGTGCATCATCTGTCCTCCGTCAGAGCAACCTGTAAAGTGTCAGGTATTTTTGTAGACATTCGTCCGAAAATTATTTCCTGGATCAGGTTTTACTTGCTTAAAAATGAGGCGCTGCAAAGCATTTTGACTTTTATGAATTAGTGGGAGAAGCATGAGAAGTCGAATATAAGGTGGATATGTGCGTCTGGCTCGCGCCGTCCTCTTCCACTGGGGCGCGCACATGCTCGAAGGAGAGCCCTCTTTAAGACGCTCTAAATCTCTCGTTATTGGGAGAAAAATAGAGCAATCGCCGGCGAGCGCAGCCCTCACTGCTCGCGAAGTGCTACTAGTCTGATTTTCATCGGGCGGAGAGTCGCGGGCTATTTCAGCTCGTTAGGATAACGAGGATCTAATGTCGCGTTCACAGCCAGACCAATTACGCGTTACGGCCTGGCGAGTGCATCTTTCGGCGGATCCGTGTATCAAAAGTACAGGCCGAGAGAGCCCCCCCTCGATTTATAATTAGTCCTCGAACTTGCGCCGCATTTACCCGCGGATCTCGTCATCTTAGTCATCGCCTGCCTCCGGTCAGACCGGAATTACTAGTCTCTCGGACGACTTCGCGTGTCGTTGACGCGGCAGACTTTTTCTCCCACTATTATTAGAAGATATTCTCTCGCATTTTTCCGCATGATATTTACAGTCCCGAGCTTCTCGTGAATTTTAAGTGACCGTTAATCTTTAACGAGTCGCCGCTCTCGAAAAGTTGGGCGGCGAGTGATCGAAGTACCCTTTAATTGGGAACACGTTGGTCGTCTACGTTTAATCTTGACCTTCCGCGAAGGGTGGGCGCGATATTCGAAGAGCAACGAGGCCGCCAATCGAGCCGGTAAAAGGAACACTGCGAGTAAACACGTTCTCTCCTCTCTCTCCCTCTCTTCTTTAAAGTCGATCTCGACGAGAGACACGCGTTCACAAAGCCCTTTCTTCCTGCGCGCCGCACTGTGTGTGATCTATTGGCGGGACATCTGCTGGGGTGTCGTCATAGAGAGAGGACGCATTTACGGGCAGCTAAGTGGTCTTTGCCCGCTTAGTTTCCCGAAAGCGCGGCGATAAATTTCATGCCGTGTCTTCCATCGCTCTTTCCGTTGCTCGCCCTCTTCCTCCCTCCGTCGAGATCGGCGCGCCTTTAATTTGACCGTACGGCTCCTCGTTACACTCGTTAGCAGCATCCAACGACACCGAGCTTTCAACCTTGTATCGCCACTCTCGAATTCTGCCCTTTCCCGCCGCGCTATGTGAATGTTTGACGGAATTTTAAAGAGAAACTGCTTCCATCAGCGCAAGATATACCTTGAACGGAGAGATGGTAACAATTAAGAAATTTGATATTCCCAAAAATCCCAGGTCTCTTTCCCTTTGACTTAATTCCAGGAGAAACGTGTGTCTCGTCGCAATTAACCTCCTCTACCCGGGCATTTCTTCAGCCACACGCTATGGATTCCGTAATAACAGGATAATAGCAGGTCAGCCACTAATGGCGACGCCGCGTCAATTAATGGCCACAAACTTGCCGAGCGGCGATGCTGCGAGCCTTCCGGGACCCGCAATTAAAACTATATTAGAATTCACTAATTCCGGGGGCATTCCATAAATTCACAGCCAGCGCCGACCACGCTGGTCTAGCCAGGGTACATCGAGCCCTTGCGACTACTCCAGAATTCGCGGTGGTAAAAACGGTCCGAGTGCAAGGTGCGGCGGGTGGCTGATATTGTAATAAACAGTGGCGCAAGTCGCAGCCATTAATTGTGCAGAGGGATTCATGGGAGGAGGGGGGTGGGAGCAAGGTGGGCGCGAGCTCCGAGGGGTAGAAGAAGGTGAAATTTAGTGAGCCACTGTGGTGGGAACATAGAGAGACCCCTAATGGCCATTCCGATGAGTATGGTTCTCGACCACAGTGGCTGAATTCCCTTTCCACCGTCTCTTACTACGGCTGTAACTCGTTTTCTCCACCCTGTCCGTTGCCGCATATGCCTGTTTCCCCCCCGCGGCCCCACCCAGGCCCCGCCGCTTCCCTACGCGCTGGTGTATCTCTCGAAACGCGAGTGTTGCGTCCGTGCGAGTGTACGCGACGGCGTTCCAGCAATTACGCATCGCCGCAGTTAAATACAATGGCCAGGACAACGACTCTGTAATTTATCCCCCGGTTCGGCCCACCATCCACGCGCGCGCGCGCCCGCTCGTCCGTCCGTTTGTTCCGGCGATATCCGCCGGCGGGGCCGATGCGCGCTCCTCTCTCAGAACCACCCCCGTGCGGAAGCACCCTTCGCGCCGCTTGAATTAATGATAATTAATAACGAACGCGCCTGCCTGCTTGGCCAACATAGCGAGCCCGCTCGCAGGAGAGCCTGTTCGTCAGCGATAAAATACGCAAATTTCCAACCACCGGCCCGGAACCAACCCCTAAGTAGAGGCCGCTGGAACTCTACGACTACTCTTCGAGTGTGGAGTTTTTGTTAGGCGGATCTTCTTCGATTCAAAGTTCCGCGGTACTTGAAAAAGTTCTTGGTAGCTTGAGAGTTTTTTTATGGGATGATTGGAGATTGCGAGAGAATCTCCGCGGGGCAAAGGTTCCGAGGTATTAATTATAAGCCGTGGTAAATAGTTTCCCTTGAACTGCGGACTCTAATGACAGGCGCTACTTTACTCTCTCCCATTCTCATTTTCTTAAAGTCCGCATTAGTTTTTGCCCTCGTAATAGAGAGAGGCTCACTGGAAATTACATTTGCTGACAGAGAGAGAGAGAGAGAGAGAGGAGCAGCCTGCACCGGTGGAGCCTCTGTGATTTGTCACGCACTAAGCAGATTAACTTTTTTGCCGGCCAAGCGCGGGTATAGTCTTTCGGCAATCTCGGTGGGCATTACTGGGCTAGGATAGAATTACCAATTAAGGGTCGTCACAGTCAGACACAATGGCCGGCGACAACGAGTCGGTAATTTATCCCGGGCCTAGTGTACGCACCCGGGTTCCTAGCGAGCATCTCGTTGCTCCTCGCGATGGATGTTCCGCCGCTCTTCCTCGTGTTCGAACTAATGATAGTTAATCGAGCGAACTATATCCCGGACGTTTGGAATCAAGGATGAATTGGCCGATTATTTCGCGGGCCGCTCTCGACATCGTCAACGGTTTATCTTGGACGTCCTGCTTCACTCTCACTCGAGGTCCGCCCGAGTCGAGTCACTTAACTCTGCTCGACCGCGCGGCGAGATTCTTGGCGGCAGAAAAAATATTTCCATCCACGCACGCTCGTACTGCTACCAGTGGCTTTCGCCGGGAAGCTCGCCGGCAATAATTGGACTTCGATTTGGCGTGTTCCCATAGAAAAAGCAGCCTCGTAAATCCGTCGGCGGGACGCGCGCGTGTGTGCGGCTTTGGCAGAGGCAGGGCCTGTCGCCGGGAACGAGGGAGAGAGCACACGCGGCAGAGAGGACACACGGTATCATCTAACAGGTGCATATATCGCTTATCTCGTGTCGATCGGCAGCACGACGTGTGTGAAACACACGTTTGAACTAGTCGCGCACTGTCATCCTCGCCACGTTCCATTTGCCCGGTCGCGCTCCGCCGCTACCGGGTGGCTCGTTAATTTCGGATTAATTAGCGCGTCACGCCGTGTCACCGCGCTCGAGACGGAGATCGAAGCGGAGCGGGAAAGAGAGGGACAGCCGTCGCGTCTCACCCATCGGCGAGCACCGAGATTTCGTCAGACCTCCCAAGACTATTTTTCCCCCCGCCGCTTTGATTTAGACGGCAGAGCCAGGCTTTGATCACCGCCAGATCAGAAGCCGAGCTCTTTGGATCTCTTTCTCTCTCTCTCGCTCTCCGAGCGGCATATAACTAATGGGCGAAGGGGAGAATAAAGGTAGACATTGTTCGTGGGCATAGTTTTTAATTCGATTTAATCGGTGGCAATATGTAAGCTGGCCGGCTACATTAGATTATATATACTGGATCACTTACTGCGTGATACACTGGGCGTGCGCGCGTGACTTCGGAGTGACACACGTGCGCTCCATTATCCAATGTACACGTGCACGTACTCGACGGACTCGTACTGCCAGTCCGGCTAAATATACAATGAGATCGTTCCTTAAAACTAGTGGATTCCTTCCCGGCACCAGTCGGCCTCCTATCATACACAGATATACACGTATCACACTCGCTCCCTACTATTTACAACAATGTACAAAGAAATAAATAATTTAGACGTTTAATTCGAGAGCGATCGACCATTCCTAAGTCTCAGTCGGCGAGATTCTTTAGTGACACTTTCGAGTGGATATTATAATTTAAGTGAGAAGACGGATAGAGTTCTTCCTTCCACGCAACTTGAGCCAAATTTCTTTCGAAATCGCAAGTTGCGCGCTTCCGTGTTCAATTGCGTATTAATGACATCATTAATGATTGGGAGGTGGGATCTCCTCTCCATCCTCGTCGACCGGGACAGTCGAGTGATTGTAGAGTCCCTGCGCCATCAATTGGAGCGCGAGAGGGTTCTTCTGTCCGCTGGCCTTCTTGATTTTCGCCCTCTTGTTCTGGAACCAGATCTTAATCTGGGCCTCGTTCAGTCCCAGGTCCCGCGACAGTTGCTGTCGCCTCCTCTCAGTGAGGTATCGGTTCTCGGCGAATTCCCTCTTGAGTCTGGCCAACTGTTCGGCGCTGAAGGCCGTTCGGGGCCTCTTCTCCTCGGGGGTGGTGGTGGTCTTGACGGCGCTCGGGGTCCGTTTCACTCTTCTCGTTCTCGGCCCTGCAATCAAGAAAAAGTCCGACCTTTATTACACTGTCCCTTCACGTGCAGTCCGTATTTAGTTGTGCGTCGGTAGTGCTCGAGTGTACGCGTCGGGGAAATCGGTACGGCTCGCAGGCGTCTAATAGAGCAGGTTACAAAAGGGTGCTACGGTAATTAGATAGCTCGGTAACTTTTTTCCCCTCGCCTGGAAACTTTTTCCATGCACCGGGGAACAAACGTCGCGTAGATCCTGCCGCAATAGCGAGCAGGGGGCGCGCAATGAGCTCGTCTAATTTTCCGAGATTCGCTAATCGGCCGCAGTATGTAAATGTTAATTAAGCCAAACAGAATATAACGTCTCTTTGATTCCGCGGTGGCCCGGCTATCTCTCCACCCCGGCGGCCGTAAGATAATTTTATTTTGTAACAATCCCGAGAGCGGCCGACCACCGCACGGCAGCGCGCGCTCTCTTTATCTCGGGCTGCTATCGGGAGTCCGCGGCGAGATCGGCCGGGTTATTAGCGCATTTCCAAATCGGGCGGCTACGTGCGAAAGGGTACGAAGGCTAAAAAGTACTTTCCCGTGTGTCTGCCGCTCCGCGGCCGCGCGCGCACGGCCGATGAATATTTATAAGCCGCGCGCGGAACATTGACTCATTCGGGAGGGCTTTATCGGCGCGAGGCAACTGCCCATATTCCAACTCACTTTTCCCACCCGGCCAACATCATCGATCAGCGAGCTATTTATTCGGGAGAAAAGCACTCGAGAATTATAATATCATCAAGGCGATTGATGAAAGCTTTACCACATTTTTCCCACTGCTCCGGCTCTAAGAAACCGCCCTAACGAGTTCCGTCCGCTCGGCGACGTTCCTGTACGTAGCTCAAGGCGGCTCGAAGTATCGCAGTAATTAGTAGCTCGATTATATCAGTCGGTGGACCAGTTGAGCAGCCAGATAGAAATGAGACTCGCTTTATCTGGGACACGTGCACTCGATAGTCGAGGGTAGATCGCGGATGTGAGTTCCAGGCACTCGGGCTTCTGCGAACTCTCGCAGGTGGTGTGTGTCGAGCGCGGCGCGCGGTCCGTTCACCCTGCGGTGACAGTGTACCACCGGTTCACAATTAGGTATTACTTATGCAGTTAGCTGTTCCCGGGCAATTGCGCTCACCGAACTCGCCGCGCGGCCAGTTCTACTCGAAAGTGGAGCGCGCGCGCGCGCGCTCCCGCTCGTAAAGAATGGCAGAGAGCAGCCGAGTTACGCGGCAGGGTTTATCGGCCGATTTTTCGACGTCGCTCTCGCGCATACTCGGCAGGAAATGTTTACACGCGAACAGGTTCCCGAGGAGATACCGGTTGATGAACTCTAATTGCTTAAACGGCTCCGGCGAGTGGAGACGCGCGGCAGGAAATGTAATTACGCGTACTTAACCCCGCTCACGGTTTTCCATGGCGATTAAGTGAGACGCGCATCTGCCGAGAGCCGCGTGCTGCCCCGCATCGTTTATTCAATTTGCCTAATAGGATCGAGGAGGATCCTCCCAGTTTTTCCGCATCCTAAGCAAGTCGAGTTTATGGAAAGGGAAATTAGTATGCTTACCGGAAGAGGGTCGATCGGAGTATCTGGTGCAGTAGATCCAAGCGGGGTACATCTGACCATTGCCAGTGGAGGATTGACTGCTCGCCGAGGTGCTCGTGCTCCCGGAGTTGCTGTCGCCGCTCAGAGACTCTCCGCCCAGGGTCGAGGACGAAGTGGAGCATAGAGAGGGTGCACCGTTGACAGAACTTCCCGTCACGGAGCTCCTACTGCTCGCCAGACTCTCCAGACTCCCGCTTCGACTGAGTCCATGCCGTTGCAGAGGCGACGTTAGCCCACAGTGGGACGAGAAACTGTCTCGTTCGCGGTGAGCGGAGAAACTGCTTGATTGCGGCGATTGCGGTGATAATCTGCTGCCGGATAGACTGAGATCCCGTGGAAGAGGAAGCGGACTGTGTCTCGGCACCGGGACGGGCAGGGTTGTCGCGTGGCTTGTCACTGCAGCGGGTTGTTTAGGCGCCTTGGTACTCAAGATTGCATCCCTGCCGAAATCAGGCCTGAGAATATTCGCTACACTGAATCGCAGGGGTCTCTCGGTGTTGTTGTCCTGTTGACGTTCTTCCTGGCGATCTTGATGGGCTGCCACGTGGCTCTCGGGCGAGTGCACGCGGTGGTGGAGACGGTGGTGGTGGTGGTGGTGGTTGCCAATCCCCAATCGAAGACCGTACGCCGAATCCATCGTGACAAGGGCTACGCTCATCTTTCAATTGACCAGAGTTCCTTATCGAGTCTTTGCTCAACTTAGCTCGCACTCGTCGATACAAGTCCGAACGGTCGCAGTCTTTCACTTGAGTCCGAACTTCATACTCTCAGGAAATCGAGTCCTGTCATCCTACGCACGTGTACAGTGGCACAGATTGTCAAGTGGCGGAACACTCTTTCGTCACTCTTCACTGTTGTACGCGAGGGAGCGAGGGAATCGCTTGTGCACAGATGATCCCGTATCACTGAGTGTCCTCACAACTGTCAGTCGGCCCCGGAGTCTGAGTATCTCAGCAATGCCGCAGCATCCGGGAATGGTGCAGGCTATCCAGGGTAGAGAGTAGTTCGGTGTGGAGAGTGTCCGTTAGTTCTCGCCGAGCGGGAGTGCACCTGGGACTCGGTTTCAAGAAGGACGAGGTCTCGTCGAGGTATTGGCTTTTCCCGAGGTTTCCGAGGACTCGAGCGAGTGCAGTGACGGGTCTGACTGGCTGTCCATCCGTCGCGCAGTGATGTCTAAACTAGGGGACCCACGGGTCCCTACTTACCGCCTGCCCCTCCGTCCCCGCGTCGCCACTCTCCTCCTACGCCTGGGACTGGACCTTGCAGTGCGCTAGACACTCGCGATTGTATCTCTATTAACTCTTCTCCCCAACGCTCCGCCCACTTCTGTAAACAACCTCGCCCCCTCCACGGCCAGACTGCCCCCACCGCGCTCTCTGCAGGACCTCGTGGTGGGGAATGCCTTCGGAATACCAGCCGATCAATGTTCTGATATCTTTCTAGTCTCGTTTTAACGCTGTCGGATTTTGCCCTATTAGTTATAACTTGATTTCCGACAGGATAGTTGTATCTAGTACTCAATTCTGTTATAGAAATTGTTTTTCCCCCCGAACTCGAACAGTCCCATCTTGGCGAATTTCGATGATTTGTTAAGGATACGATTTTATTCGTTTCCTACGATAATTGTTTTACTAGTAGAAGAGAGTTTATCTCGAGTGGAAATCGCGGTGTAATTACAAATAAGGAAACAGCGGTATTGACTTGTTGCGGTAAGTCTTAAGTAACAGCTTAAGAAAAACATTGCGCGAGTCGGCGTCGAAGCAGTAGAGAAATGGATTTCGAGGTATTCTAAGATTAGAAAAACGGAAAGCTTCGGATATTCGAATCAAGAAATCAACATTAGCCACGCCCAGGACGATCCCCCACCACCCTCGAGATATAAAAGCCACTACCCAATCCAGCCCCTCTCCGATCAGTCACGCCCACGTCTTCTCCCCTCCGCCGGCACGGCGACCACTACTCCATACTTCTGTTTCCCCCCACCTAGGCGAGAGAGGAGCCCGCTTAAGGCGACAAATTCGTTTTTTTTAAGCCCGCTGACTTTTTTCCATCATCCATCAAGGGGTTGTTTCGCGCGCGCGCTGTCCCATCTCGCTTTCATACGAAGATTCGCACTCCCGTCGGCGAGACTCGCTCTCGCGGCAAGTCTCGATCGAGTCCGAGTGAGTCAATAGAAGGTAGGAGAGCAGTCTCCTTTGTTCGGAGACCCGCTTTATAAAGTAAGGCGATGTATAAGGCGTCTAAGGTCCTTGCTACGCTGCTCGGCTTATTAATGACCACACCCCGGCATACCAGCTGGCACGTGAACCACAAAGCAGCCCGAGCTAAATAGCTCCGACCGATTTGAGAACAATAATAGAGAGCCGAGCGCGCTATAAACAAGCGTAACGTGTCTATCCATCAATGGGTGACCACTCGGCGGAGCGCGTGGTCGCATTTTACGCCGCTTTCCTGTGGGAAGTTCCCCCTGGCTCCTCGGGGCCACAACTAGCCGGCAAACTAGTTCAGTCGTCGAGCCAACACCTCTTGTGCCAAAGACACTCGCACGCCACGGGTGAAAGCCCGGGCGTCGTTAGCTGGAAAGCGAGAAGACCGCAGTTCAGGGTATAACTTAATGCCGGGATGACTTCGATTCTCCGAGTAGGCAGCGCGCGGCTCGTTAATACCTTCATTAGAACCGAACGAATTCCCTCGCAGCTCGTCCAACTGGCGGACGTAACGAAGCCGAGGTAAAAAAGAGGATCGGTTAAAAGGAGGGAAAGAAAGACGGCGAGGAGTAGTTGGAAAGGGGTGGGGGAGGGGGCGCGAGACTAATCGCGCTGCTCGTCAGGGATTGATTGGCTTTTTCATCAGGAACGAGAAAGAGAGAGAGGGAGAGGGGATGCTGGCCTGGGAAAGGACGAAATGAGAATCTAGCGATCATTATTCCGCGAACGCGATTTGTAAACGGCCCTCCTATTTATGGCACTGCAAACTCTATAATCAGCGGTGGCGCGCGGTGCCGACGACTTATTTAGAATAATTAATGCAGTCCCGGGTGCGCGTGAAATCAAGCGAGACCAATCGAAATTTCCCTATCCCTTCCAGCGTCGCCCTTGGAGGGGAAGTAGTGGGTGGAGCTGGGAAACGAGACGCCCACGCGAGAAACTCGAGCTGTAGCATGCGAACTCGCGTGCAGCTTCCACTACTCCTCCTCGGCTTTCCCCACTCTCTGCCGCTCTCCGCTCGGGCTCCAGTCATCTAGCACTGCTACTTTTTCCCGGCGATACACACCACTTTCCGCGGCAGCGACCGGAGCTCTGCCAGCCGAACGATGAACATTGCACTCAAGCGATGCACTTTCTTGCGGAGAAATATTGATAGGTCGATCACTGAGATAAGCAGGGGACGTCGGTGGCGTTCGCAAGTACGACTAGTCGGATTTTTCTTAATGCAAAATCGCCTTGGTCTAAGTGACTCGTTATGATCGAACCACCTAGCCAATTGACGGTTCGCTATCGATATCTACATTAGTCCGAGCGCGCAAGACAGGACGAGGTAGAGCAGCGGCGGTCGGAGCATTAAATCCACCATGGCAATCCGATCACGAGTAGCATTCGCGGCGATCAGACACCATCATTATCCAATCGAGCGATCGAGTGCGCGGCGCACTGCCGCCCCGCGCGCCGAGCGGGGGAGCACATTTCATGCCCGGACCGCAAGCGGAATCGGTAGTACACGCGGGATCGAGACGGACGTACGATCAATTGGAGATGATTGGGAGTATCCGTCGGCAGTGTATCCCCGAGCAGCAGCCTCTTCCGGGATCGGCACTCCCCCAATTCGCTCTATAAACACTCGGGCAATCACTCGGCGCGACCCTCCTCGTCCCCCACCGAATACATCCCCCTTCGGTCCTAATGTCAGCGCGGGCGTTTTCACGGATGGCTCGGCCCCGGCGAGATTCGGGGCCGAGGGTGTCGGTGTGCGTGATGTTGCGCCCGATCGAGTATATATTTATACGTCGGCACCGGGGGCCGCCTGAGATAATGCACACCCGGTACATGCCAAGAGATAACCGCACCCCGGGGAGACTCGGGGCGTGCTTATGAGCCGTACTAACACGATGGGGAACCGCAAAGCATTCCGCGTCCCACTGATTTATCGGCGTCGCGGTGATAAACGAGGCGAGTTCATCTGGCAGAGCGACGACTATCCTGGAAGCAGCCGATCCCGCCACTCCTCATTTCGATACTTGATCCGCCGTACCGCGCTCGCAGGACTGGTTAATGCGCCGCGACGTACACTCCTGCAATCTTGCACGCGTTTTCATTGGGAGAACCTCGAGCGGATATGGAGTGGGATTTGTTTGATGATTAGGGAACGAGTCGCCTTAATAAACGGGTGGTGAAACTTTAAAGTGGTCCGAGCTAGTGAGATTGTAAGGTGAGTCGTGGAAAAATTCAATCCCGACGAGATCGCCGATGGACGCAAGTGGTTATTGAAGATACCTGACAAATGGTAGTCTCTCTCTCTCTCTTTCTCTCGCGCGCGCGCGCACTGAAAGCGATGGTTATCTTTATTCGCGATCGCAGCTTAAAGTACTCTCGGGCCGAGCGAGGCGGACACCTCCGCCGATACTTGAGGCACATCGAGTTAGCGAGTACGTGCTCGCTCGAGTGGCAGCTTCCCTCTCGCGCCGGCTCGTAAGCCGGCTTATACCTTAAGCGAGCGGGCGCTTCTTTCGACATTTAATGCTCCCACTATTACACGGAAAACCTGTTCCCGTCGGGCGGCGAGAGCGACATCGAACAAACGACGGGGGCTAATTTTCCTTGCCGTCGGACCTTTTTCTCGGGGGCTGTGCACGCGGCAGAGCCGGCGAGTCAGCACGTATACGTGCTCTCTCCTATAGCCAGCTGGACCGTGTCTCGCGTCCTCTGGCTGTGTTAGCTCTTGCGGTCAGGGATCCTTGCCGGCAGGATCGTTGGAAAGACTAGTCGCAGGATCAATAAAAAGTCTCGCTCTCGGTCAGCGAGAAAACTTTATTCCGAGCGCGGGGGCAGACAATGCTCGACATATCTTTACAATAAGAGGGCCATTGTGCGTGTGTCTGCGGGGCCAAATATTGATTGAAGAGTCGGGGCGTGAGGAGTCCCCCGGGCGAGGCTGAGGCCCCGACGGAAATTCGTCTCGCCCGTGAACGACGGCTCGCTCTCGCTCTCTCGCAGGTGTCGCCGAATTTCCGTCACGGCGCGTCTGCACCGACAATCGACCCGAGCATCCGTGTTTCGAAAACACAATTCGTTCCATCCGGATTGTTATCAAGCCGGGGAAAAGGCGGAGGGGCCAGCCAGCAGCATTTCGGAGGCTTGTTGTACCCGAAAAGCCCATCGATTTCGTCACGCTGACCCGCTCGCCGCCGAGCGAGTAATTTCTCCCCATTCCACTCTTGCGATTTTCTCTAAGAACCACCCACTGCCTGGCCTCCTTCCTAATCGGATCTTTCTACCACAAAGCATCCCCCGAACCACTTTCCTCTTCCGGCGGACTTCGTTCCAGGTGAATGGGCCGATTTCCTCCAAAGTGAACGAGCGATTCGTTTCGTCGGTGCTCGCTGCTTCCATTTTAAGACCTTTGAACTGTATTTACCCTACTCCTCGTCGATCCATATCGACGAGGGATCAGACGGGTCGTGTCCTGAGTCATCCTTTCCAACACTAGCTCACGTCCTCCTCGATCGCATCAATCTAATACTAATTTGATTGTTCGAACAAAGCTCCGTTTATTCGCCACGTCGATTACATCAATACCGGACTAGACCAGTGATATAAGTCATTTTTTAAGCATACTCCCAGCCCCGTCAGTCAGTGACACGATTCTCGAGTAGTAAACGGTGGGTGTGCCTTTCATTCCCAGCTCCCTTTACCAAGAGTCAGTGCACTGCAGGGATGAGCGACACGCGTACAAAGAGGATCCCTGTCGCATTGTGCATTGCGGTGCGGGTGCCTGGAGGTCCGGCTTCCACCAGGGCCCCTGGTAGTCGAAGAAGGGTTTGTTTATACTCGGGCCTTACGGGGGGCCTCATTGTTCACTGTGACCAATTGCCCAACGGGAGCTCACCGAGCCCGGCTTCTCTTTTCCCTCGCATTCCCTTTTAAAAAGTCCTCGAGGAAGGTGCGAAACCTCCACCTCTGTCCTGTAACGCGAAGCATCAATTCCTATCTCCGAAAATCTCGATTCGCCTACTCTGACATTTTTTTACCAACACACACAGTGCGCTTAGGAATCGAAGTTGGGATGAACTTTAAACGTACACTGGGATGAGGCAGACTAGTTTGAAAGTGGAGAGTGAGTTTCTTTGGTGGGGTTTTGCTGGCGGTTCGTTATCCGGGCGAAGGACATCGCGCGCACTTACTCCTGGAAATACCTTCAGGTAGCAACCACAGGTAGGCGAGTGGTGGCCGTCCTCCAGGATGCAGGACGCAGGGGTCCGTTATCCTGCCGAGATAATCTGATTTCCCGTGACTGAGATGTCAAAACTGTGTCGTCCTTGACAGGAAGACCGTAGCAG
The DNA here is from genome assembly GCA_963675795.1 of Crossocerus cetratus. Taxonomy (NCBI): domain Eukaryota; kingdom Metazoa; phylum Arthropoda; class Insecta; order Hymenoptera; family Crabronidae; genus Crossocerus; species Crossocerus cetratus. The sequence continues at coordinate 19,307,844 of OY776665.1, read as the reverse complement.
TGAGCGCGACCAAGCTCCCTCCATGTTTCGGATGTGTAATTCGACTCGCTCGGGGGATGCCTGAAATATCTCGCCATTTTTCTATCCTCCCTCCGCCCTGGGATTTACCGAATATACCACTTTGATATCCCTTTAAGTCAAGCTTGGCCAAGTTCTAAGTGAAGGATTTCGGTCCCCGTGACAATGTCGCGCGGAAGAGTTGGTCCTGATCTTCCTGTCACTGGTGGTAATCCCGAGTTTACCTTAGCCCGCCGGGATATTTATCCAGCTCTGGATTATCCGGCTTAAAAAGTCACGAGTCGTGTTTACCTTGGCCGGGAATAACCGGGATGGCCGATCAAGGATTCGCCATAACGGTACTCGGTACAGTTTGACCAGTGCGACCTGTTACCTGTCACCGGCGAGCTTCCACCTTATTCCGCCCAAGTGTTGTTAATCCGCCGGCAACATTACATGAACAGTCGCGCGAGTCTCGGACGCGATTTCCAGGGGGCCAGTGTGTGGAATCGGAGATTCTGCTGTTGGACGAGTGCTCGTGTCAGGGTGGGAAGTGGGGCAGGGTAGCATTGGCGTTGTTTTGACATCGGGGATCAGAAGGGCGGCGAGGCGTGTCAGGAAAAACACGAAACACAAGTTAAGTCGGGCTAAGGGCGAGCGTGTCGAAAGGAGTCCCAAGCAAACAGGATTTGCCGATTAACTTTTCGAGCCGGCGGCAACCCTCCGAATATCCGTGCTGGCTCCTTTCTCCCGTGTTTTCGGCGGCGCGCAGAGCCCCCGTAGCCGCACCCAGGCACACTGGGTCAGGGCCGACTTTCTGACTTCTCGACTTTTCCGAAAATTTCGCGCCCCGACTGGAACGAATCCCCGCTTTCGGACGGGCCCAAGGTTCTGGCTCTTTCAGTCGCGATTTTTGAGCCCCGTGAAAACCTCAGTTTACCGATTCACTCTATTATGTCTTGGCTCCGCTGAATTGTGTCATGGTCACTGCAACAATATTTATCTTCCCGGGCGACTGCGAGCTGTCAAAACTTGCTCTAACGCCAGAACGAATCTCACTCGGCCGCTTCTTCCACGTCTCGAGTTTGGAGAGTGGTCTCGAGGCCCGAGACCAGTGCACGAGTGTGCCGCTTAAGAGGGCGCATTAATTCCCTTCGCACCTATAAGCCCGACGTTAATTCATATCCGCGTGTCAAGTGCATTAATTGGCGGGGCGCTCGCGCCGAGGGATTCTTTTTCAGCCAGGTGTCCGCTTGATTTATCCAACATTGTGCGGCCGCGATGGCGCAGCGAGCGGTCGCAGATAATCGTCCTCGGATCGCAGATAACCGAAATGAGCATAAACGCGCGAATGAAGATCTGCTTTCGGAGCGTACGTGTCAATTGAAGGTTGAACTTCTTTCCTCCTGGGACGCGCTTTCGAGTCCGGTAATTAGAGTACAGCGGGGAGTGGCGGATTCGAGGTGGAGCAGTTCGCCGAGACGTTTCTCCGAACGGCTGAGCGGCGATCGGGCCGGAAGGTTCACTCGCACAAGCGCTCGCGCGGCGGCGGCGATCGTTAATTGTGTACACGCTCGCCCGGTGCATTAATTAACGCGTGACACCTGGACGCCGCGGCCCGTGTCGCCCCGGTTAAAAGCTATCGACACGGAAGTTACGCGCCGATCGGCTCCCTGCTCGCCGAGGAACTCGAGGAACTCTTTCGCGAACTCGAGAACCCGCTCGAGAACCGGCGGGCATTGCTCGCCGGGCCGCGCACCGCGGACTTTCACGCACGGGAAACCGCGTGTCTCGCAATCATCTCCAATCTTTCCGCCGTTTCATCGAGCTGCCAAACAGACGGGGCGAAAGACGCGTAAAATTCTTGGAGACAAGTGTCTCATTGCTCGAAATTAGCCGAGTCGATTCTCTCCTCGTGAGTCTAATTAGCGGCGCAACGGACCCGCAAGCCCCTTCGGCTTCTTTCCCTCGTGAAAGTGAAGCGAGCCCGGCAAATATACATGCGATATACGAGTAGTCGATAGGGAGCTCTCTCGACGCATTGAAATCGAGTCGTGCGAAATTCGACTGGGCCTCGGAACGATTTTACTTGTCACGCCGTGACAGTTGGATATCGGCAGGCAGGTCATTGCGTGAGATCGCCCGGTAACAAGCCTCGAGAGCTCCGCACCGTGCCGACGTATTATCACCAAACGCGTCGTAATTATTATTCGTTAATAGCCGATTCCGTTTACCGGCGCCGCCGATGTCGAGAGAGTTAAAAGTACTGTGTTGACGTAACCGGCGATCCACCTGTAATTATGGCAGCCGGATGCTAAACGCCAGGATGAAATACGACGCTCGCTCGGTACGCACTCGGTGCTTCCCTGTCGTTATATAAAAAATGACGATACACATTTTTATTTGCTCGGTAGCAATGTACTACTTAACGCCACTCTCACGCATCCCATCGAACCTATCAAACCGTGAGACTCCCTGAAATCCGATGACAGATGGAGACAACCGGCTTATTTGTGTCTCATTTATTATTCTTAATATCACTAACATTGAGTTTGATAAGAATCGTCGTATCGGCAGGATTCTCGAGAAGTAGTTTGCTTATTTCCTGGCGGCGATGTACAGCGAGGAATGAGTGAAAGGCAGAGCCGCAAGTTGAGAATCTCTCGTCGACGTGTGTGGTCCGTTCTGGCGGCGAGGTGCCGACACTCGAAGCAGCCCCCTCTTCCACTTGCTCGTCTTCTTCTTCTTCTTCCTCTTCTTCCACCGGGTCCTCCCGCGTCTGCCCCTCGATCCTCCTCACCCCTTTCATCCGCGGGCCGCTTTTTTCCTTGTTTTCTCTCCTCTGCCCTTCATTGTTAGCCTCGGTGTGCGCCGCGCCGTCTCGCCTCCTCTTCCCACCGGATGCTTCGCGCTCTATCAGCCTCCTCTCTCTCTCTCTCTCTCTCTCTCTCTCTCTCTCTCTCTCTCTCTCTCTCTCTCTCTCTCTCTCCTTCTCTATCTGGTCGGCTCGCTTCCACCGGGGTCCACCTTCGTTCCTTCCTCAGTTCCTTTTCGTCCCTTTTCCTCGCTCCTCCTGCCCTCGGCTCGCCTCTCTGTCTCTCGCGTCATTATACACCGCGGCGCGCTCGGCACGAATCTACTTTAGGAGGCCTCGTTCTCCTCCTCGTCCTTTCTCGCTCTCGCTCCTCCGCTCAGAGCGATCCTGCGCCCGATGCTGCGCTACCCTCTCCGATCGGCTTATTACCGGGCTCGCCTAATCCTCCTGTCCTCCTCGCTCCCTCGTACCCGCCTCGTTCCTGCGCTTCGCCGTCCTCAGTTGTTCCCTCTCCCTCTCTCTCTCTCTCGCTCTCGCCGCAGAGAACACTCGAGTCCTATCTCGTCGGCCAGCTTCTGGATTGCTAATCCGAGCACTTCTCCTCTCCACCGAAAAGCGCTGCCCGCCGCGGAACAACAGCTTCCCGAAAGAAGAAACTTCTCGCCAGAAAAAGGAGAGCCTCGACCGCACCGAGGGAGACGCTCGACGCGCGAGAACCCTGGGAAAATTGGCTGATTTGGTATTCCCATGCGAAATCGCTTCCGACTCGCGGTGAGTGGCGCTTTTCGCCGGGTAGTTGAACCTCGTTGCAGAAAGGGGGTGGTTTAGTCGATCCGGATAACTTTGAGGGTTGATGCGAGACTCGTCATTTCGCCGTAAGTATCGGCTATTGATCTGCTATTTGCAGGTTCTTGGTATCGATTTACCGTCGCTCTCGGTGATCCTCGTGTTCGCATGTCTGTCATTAGGCTCAATATAGATAGCTCCTTATCAGGCTTATTAAGGACGACGACGCTGATGGGAGATTAGCCTGCTGGACGTATTACACTCTTCTGCTACTTGAGGAAAGAATAATACCCTCCGCACCCTCTGTGCCCTGGATTCCCGCCATGCAAGAGAACATCTGTCTCCATTTGCTTGGTCTTATCAGTGTCCGCAGAATTACAAATCATCGGGCTCGCTGCTGTCACGCGATGCCACCCAGTAGTCGAGGGTCCAACGCCATAATCCCCCTGAAAATTGGAGCAGGCCGTCGTTCAAGTGTTTGATACTGTCGTTAGGGGCCTCTCGGAAATTGAGGTCCGAATTAAATTAGCGCAAGTCTCCGACAAGAGAGCGGAGGCTAAGAATTCATACGCAAGTCGGTTAGTTTCTGCCGGTTTCTTTGTGAGTCTGCGCCGGCGTCGTCACGTCGCACAACGAGCAATGTTCCTCTAACAAGGTGCAGTTGTTAAAGGCTCGCAACATAATTGGCCCCGCATTTGCATAGATTGGTGTGGCAGGTGAGCACGGCACTCGGGAATTCGGCGCATGCGACCTCCCGTTCAAGTCTTTGACAAGCGCGAACCCCCGAGGGATTTCCCTGTAGTGTCAATTGACGGAGTCGGAGTCCCCGGCTAGTTTTCCATTGGATCGGCTCGGATCGAGTTAATATTTCCCCGGGACACATCGCATAGGGGGACTCGGCCGTGGAGAGGACACCCGGGCACCGGGAAAACAAATCACGGCGCGTGTCTGGCATACCGGACCCTTCGCAGCTCTCACACCCTTATGTAAAGCGCCTAAGTAGCTTCCTCTCTCGTGTGCTCCGGCTCCCTTGTGCGACGCGCCCGACGCGCCCGACCCGCCGACGTCGAGGACGAAAATATTTGTCGTCGAAGCGCCCCGAGGTCAAATTGAATTCGTGTCGTCTCCGCCCTCGAGGATCCCAGTCACTTTGGGGATCATAATTATGTGTCGGCATGAAATACTTGCCCCCCCGAACTCTCTCAAATCGTGGGCGAATTATCATTCTGCAAATATTCCACCCCAAACGCTCCGTCCTTGATTAGTGTACCGTAGAGATTCTCCCAATTAGTATACGTTTTATTATTATTAATCTTATTTCTGAACAATGTAAAAGTAATGTGACGGTGATCCATACAATTTTTAATATTTCTCCTTAAATTTTTATTCCCACATGCCTTGCGTTCCAGGCCCAGATAAAGCTATAAAGTTCCTCTATGGATAAACTATTACCCAGTTCGCTCGAAGTACGGTGAGCCACTTAGCAGGCGGCCGAATCCGCAGTGGTAAAAACGTCCCGCGAGTTTATCGGCTTAGTGCAGGCGTGCGTGGACTTAACGTGGTAATTTTGCCGTGGGGGGCGTTGCACGGTGGAGGGGTCGATGGACATTTTCCAGGCCTGCTGGAAGATGAAATCGTCGCTCACGGGTCGCTCCGCCGTAGATTCCCGGGCATTTCACAATGCGGGTGCGAGAGCGCGTCCAACCCCCCCTCGGCTGGAGGGGGTTGAAAATTCGTTATGGGTCGCGTGACACGCTGGGACAAGGCTTACCGAGATAAGCCATGTCGTCGGGCCGATTATAGTTTTCATAGCGAGCTCTCACCCTCGCCCTTGTCTCGCCTCGATCGCCCGGCAACCCTCTCTCGCCCTTCAACGCCCTTCCCGAACAAGTGCAATGCACACAGTATATATATCCCGAGGAACCCGGCCGATTCTACTTGTGATGAGGTTGATGAGGCCGGTGATAGCGCAATCGAACACACTTTATTACCAGGCCTTAAAAGTACATTCCAGGAGTGGAGCTCTCGGGCGGAGAGAGAGCCAGATCAAATCTCGGGACGCCAAGTATAAAGCCTAGCCCCGTCTAATGGCCCGCTCCATCTTCCAACTGCTTCTCCCGGTCGGCTCGTAAAAAGCGAAACGAAAGAATCCGCGCCAGCCAGAGGAGAGTCGGCCAGAACACTCGGCAAAATGGGATCAGAGCTCCGCTCTCCTCTCTCTCTCTCTCCCCATCGCTTGGAGCGGGCGAGCCGGGCAGGCCTGACAAATCAAGCTGAAAATTGAATTCGGCCTGCGGTAGCTCGTGCGAACTTTTTCTCCGCACTCGCGCGAAACCTCCCCTTCCGTCAGCTCGTTAAATCATCGCCGAAATTGATTAAGCGGGATATTAATCTCGAGGACGCGCCGGCTACCAAGTGAGCGGGAGTCCCCTCGGCCCCGGTGGTGCGGTGGCGAGTCAGCTTTTCACGTGGCATTTCCATAGAGAGTACACGGGAGAGGTAGGGTCGGGCAGGACACGTTACTGCACTCTTGACCAAGGGGTTACGAGCCGGCCGCTCGTTTGCTCGTTACTCGCCTCGACGAATAAGGAACCACGGACAGGATGAAAGCGGACCGAGAAATAGCTCGCAGGAGCGAGCGGGACGGCGATGCCCGCGGCGGAAGGGAGCAGGACGGAATAATCGAGGTTTACGTACCGAGCGAGAGGAGGCAGAGCGAGTGCGCGGAGAGTGTGCGGCGCGGCGGCCGGCTCTCGTGGGCCAGAGTCACGCGAGCGATCACACGTGAGGCGTGCAGAAAAGTGCTGCAGGGAAGGTGCCGGGGCACACACTCGAATCCGTGGGAGGAAATCGTAAAAGGGCTAGCGGCTCGACAGTAGCGGATTAATGGCTAGAAAGAGTCGGGACCCCCATTAACCGGGAGGAACAATGCCAGCTGGCAGTAAGTCGCGCGGCGCGGCCTCGCGCGATAACTTATGGAAATTCGAGAGCAAAACCCCCGGAATCCTGCTTATTTAAGACGGCGAGATCGCCGAGGAACAACGAGGAAGTTAAGCCCGCTCCCTACCGCCGGAGTAGCAACTAATCGATGCAGCTGGAGAACGCCAAGATATAATCCGAAGATAGCGAGAGCGCGCGCTCGTTCCAACTCGAATCGGACTTAACTAGTCGTGCCTTTAAGGAAAACGCCTGTAAATTTCCCGGGAAACTCGCGCATTTTTCGCGAGAACGCCGCCGCGCGCTACTGCGCGGCCGCGCCGTTTAATTAACTTATTCATTCCAGCGCGGTGTTGGCCCTAATTAAACGTGAACTGTAACACCTCGGCGTGGCCGGGCGAAAGCCTTCATTGCGGTAAGAGAGATCCGATAAGCGGGTGGAAGCGAGGTTTAATGAATGGGGAAGGGGGTTGGCCGATCCTCCTCGTCTTTCGGTCCGGAGTGCGCGACCAAACGAAAATACATTGGGCCTTATCACTCCCGGCGATCGCCTCCTGTACTTCTGTCCCCCATTTTTATGCGAATCGGCCTCTTCTACCTCTGGGCCCGGAGGCCAGATGCCCTCGTGGAGATTGAACGATTTTCGCGTGCCTCCCACTAGGAGGCCGCTCTCTCGTCTCATTATCTGCTCTCGCTGCGCTTTCGTAAATGAGTATCGAGCCGGGCCCGGATTGCCCGCTTACCTCGAGATCGAGAGATCCTTGCGTTAAGGGTTTCATAGCTCGTTACGCGCTCGTTCTGCCGGCCCTCGCACTCGTTACGTATTATTATCGAGGCTCTCGTGCACCACTGCTGCTCGCGCGCGCTCGCGCGGCCTGCATGCCACGTCCACCGCACGTAATAATAGACGCGATCGCGGACGCGCATTATTACGCCGACTTAATCTACTTAATTGAGGCGAGAGCGGCATTCTCGCCTAGAGAAAATCCCCCCGGCGCCGAGAGTGAGAGGGGCCATTTTTCTCGCCGATTTCGAATTCCGGTGCGCGCCCGGGGAGAATCGCTCGAGTATCCGGTGAGAAGTTTCGCCCGGGGAGCGAAAGAAAGAGGTCCTGTGAAGAGTCGGAGGGTGGCGGAAAAGAAGCGGCTGTCTGGAAGGGAGAGAGGGAGAAGGAAGAAAGCGATGGTAGTTTGAAAAGGCGTGGAGAGCCGTGGAGGAGAATGCTGAGAGAGCGGCGGAGAAAGGCTAAGAGGGGCTAAGAGAGGGTCAAACGAGGAGAGAGGCGAGGTGCGAAAGAGAGGGTGCCAGAGGGCATAGGCTTATTGATTCGAAGGGGTTCCCGCGCCTCTTTCTCAGTCTCGTTGCTCCCTTTCGCGGGAACATCTTTCCCTCCCTTCCTCGTCCCACCGCGCCGCTTCCTTTCGCCGTACCCGACGCTCCGCGCAGGCTTTATGCGAGCCTGAGAAACGCGTGTCGGAGGTTACGCAAACAGAATGATTGATACATTAGTCCCGCGCCTGCCCTCTCGCCTTATCTTTTATTCGCCGCGCGCTGAATTGATTTCCACCGGGGGCGAGGACCACACCACGCGCGCCCGTGTCTCCGAATGGCAGGCGTCGAGAGCCGCCCGCCCCGACGGGGCGGAAACTTAATGAATCGGATTTTTCATCCCCCTTTTATTGCCGCGAAAGCCACGCTCACTCGGCTGCTTCTTGCCGAGTGCTGCGAATTAACACCGGCCCGCAAGAATACAATTCGTAGGCAGATTTTGTCCCTCGTGGAATTGGAGTCTTTATAAGAGGGAGATTTAAAATTTAAAATTTACACACACATTTTAAAATTATAATTTATAAATTGACCGACTGATTTCTTCGCATCGCAAGTGTCTATTGGAGTCGAAAACCGTGGATTCGTGGGCGACGTTTGTCGGGGGTGGTTCACCCCCTCCAGCAATCGATATTGGCTACCATGGCGACGGGCGCTCATGTACTTGTTACCCACATTCGCGCCGGATCACTTTCCACTTTGCGCTAATCGCCAGATAGAAGCGTATAGTACATCGATGCCTCTTGTTGACAAACAGCGGACACGTGGCGGTTTTTCCCTCCTCGGATTGCGCGTTCCCTCGCCGACTCTCCCTCAGTTAGAACGCGGCTCATATCAGTTGACAGGATGAGTAGGCGCTGGAAATCGCTGGCGTCGCCCGGCGAATTCCCCCGTGGAATGCGAGTGCTCCAAATCGAGGGATTCCTCGGCTCGGTCCGCGCTATCTCCTGGAAAGAAGGGGGTCGTCTCCCTCTTAAAACGTCACACTAGCCCTCCGGGCGGCATGACAGGCGGACGGACGTGAGGCGTTTTGTTATTCAAATCGGGCCCGAGGCGAACCACGCGCGCCCGATATCTTTCCCGATATCGGCCCGACCGATCTAGGCTATTTTTGCATTGCCTCCGTAAACTGAATTCCCCGTTAATCCGATACGATCATTAAATATTTCCTTGCTTTCTCTCCCCCTCCCTCTCTCCGGGCCGATCTCTGCCCGCCAGCAATTAGCATTCGTTGCAGCGGAGCGGCTGAATTCATTTCAGACGCGGAGGAATTGGAGTGCGCGGTGCCCTCCGGGGGTAGAGAACAACTCCGCGGTATCTCCCGACTATCGCCAACGACGCTCTAATAAAAGCCCTCAATTTCGATCGTCCATTCATTAATCACCAGTGGCCTATGGATCGAGAGGGAAAATAATAATCTGGCCGAGTGGGATATTTTCTCGGCGGATTCCTCGTGCGCACGTGCGCCTCCACCTTGGCCTGTAAACATCCTCCGAAACAAGATCGAGGAATGTAAAGTACAAGCGTGCACGAAAGGGGACGAGGCTCCTCTCCTCATCATCCGCTCCTCCTCTGTGATGCTGTTCCTCCGGCGCGGAGAGTGCGGCGGAGATTTTTCTCGTTGCGCCGAGGACGCGGCCGGTGGTGCGGTGTGCGTCGAGGGCTTCGTAGCCGACGACAGTGATGGACGCGCTTGCGGTTTGCTTCTCTATCACCGAGGATGGCGAGCAACGAGGACGAGCTCTCGGCTCGCGGGAGAAGGACGCGGCCCCTGGAAGGCCTGTGCTGGAAGAGGAAGGCTCGAACGATCAGGGAAAAGGTGGAGAAGCTTGCGCGGAGGATGAGGAGGAGTCTCTCGTCGCGGTACGACGAACCAGATTGTCTGCACGAGCGTACATGTCAGTCGTACTAACGATCGCTCCAGGCAACAGTCGAGGCTCGCAGGAAGGGCGAGAGAGGGAGAGGGAGAGGGAGAGAGAAAGAAGAAGAGAGGATGAAGAGGGTTGGAGGAAGGCGCAGAGGGACGTCGGGGAATGAGCAAGTAGTGATGTTTTATTTAGTACTCGAATTCTCAAAAATCCGGCCGCTCTCAGCTGCCTCATCTCCCTTTCACCCCCTTCCGGCCCTTTCTCTGGCTCCGATAAAGTCGATCCCCGATGGCCCCGATCCTTCTCGAATAAAGGCCACCTCCTCGCTCCGTCACGGATTTTCTCTCTCGGCGCGCGGCCTCGCTCGCTTCTTACTCCAGACACCAGGGTGCTTAATTGAATCGAATGTTAATAAATCGTGCGCGCGACATTTGCCCTCCCGATGCGAGAGAGCGAGAGTGAGCAGGAGGTCGCAGCCGAGGGCTTCTTTCGAGGCTTGCTGAATTTACAGCACCTGACCCGATATAGGTTACGCGATTGATGACCCACCCGCGGTAAAAAGCCTCTTTAAAAGCAGGATCGTTAAGATTCAGTAAAGTTCATCCTCGGAGAATTAACTACGATCACCGTCCGAGCTCGGCCTTTCGCGGCATCCCAGCCATTGGCAAGTCGCCGGATATAAAGGAGCCAATGCAGCGGCGAGTCCTTTCGAATGATAACATATACATACACCATCCCGAATTAAAAAGCAGCTCGATTATCAGTGGCCTGCCGATTCCCCAGGAGCAACAAGCGTGAACAGGCCCCCTCGCATCAGGATAAACACATCCGCGCTTATTCCGTGAGTGTCGCCCTGGCCGTTCTTGCGCCGGGCGCTGATAGGGTGCAGGTACTCGGTAGATACGAGGAGGAAAATGCAAATTCGCCTAGAGTAGCCGGCGCGAGCATGAGGAACCGGGCGAACGGTCCAGGGAGCGAAGTGAGAGGAAGAGAGAGAAAGCGAGGGAGTGAGGGGCGAGAGAATCGAGTCACCGTGGCTTCGGACGAGAAGGCCGCGAGAAGGCGTCGGTCGGTTGATCGAACGTGCCACGGCATTTGTTGTCCTCGCTTAAAGCCCGGATAAAATCTTGGCTACCCCTGTGAGAGCGTGCGCTGCGGCGTCCCATAATCTCCCATAAACGATCCGACGGCAGCCCGTGACAGGCACCCTTTACCTTCTCCGTCTTCCCACTCTCTCTTTCGCCGGGGCTTTCGTTCTCGCTGGCATAAAATCGTAATCAAGGATATACGGGGGAAGAGACACGCAGCCAGTGCTCCTCCTCCTCCTCCTTCTCGTGATTCCTCGCCGTCCACTTTACCTTAGCACGGCTGCTCGCTATCCCGAGACAGCGGGGCCTCCTCTTCTTCCATTCTTCTTACTATATTACTCCCGGTTGCATGCTCTCCTCATCTCTTCCTCCTCCTCCCCCTCCTGGCGAGGCTTCTCCCCGAGGATGATCGGCCAGGGGACACGCGGGAGAGTTCGGCGCACCGCGTCTCATTTCGTTCCTTTCCCGACGTTGAGGGCCTGATAGCGTATGCGTGACGGGGAAGAAGACGCGAGAGCGGGCGCAGCGGCAGCAGCAGCGAGGGGCCCCGCGGAGAGGCCCCCCGATGAACACCGGACCACCCATGCTAGCTTCGCCGGATACGTGGCAAAAAATGCTGCCGATGGAAATGACGCCGCCCCGATCACCATCCGATGACCGAGCCCGGGGAAATGTCTCGCGCCAAACGATACTACGCCCGCAAGAAATCCTCGGCCCCTGTCATTCCCCGGGTATGATTATGATCGCACTTCGACACTCTTGACTCTTTGAGTGCGCACTCTCGGATCCCGAGCCCGCTAATATATGACTTGATATTTCAGGGAATATAGTTTATTTCTCATGAATACTTGTGAGTCCTTTGCCAGCCTTATAGGAACGCTCGGAGACGGCATTTACTGTGAATTTGTTGTTCATTGTTGGCGAACAAGTTATAGACTCTTGTAGTTGCAGTAATTGGGGTTTATATTTTCGATATGCTTTTTGATATTTGGGAGATATTGGCGGATTTTGGTGTCGGGGCGAATTCGATGCACGAATTGTATAATTGCGGTGAACAACGGAGATGCCTCGGAGCAAGGCGTACTTTTTCTCCTCGAGCCCGGTCGAAGTCCTCTTTCGCGCGTTACATGCCGCCGGAAGCTGCAGCTGCATTCCGGCTCACTTTTGCGGCGGCGAGTCGCCGGCAGAAAATCGTCGACGCCGCGAGCGCGCGCACGACCGGCGCGGGTCGCTTTAATGAAATTAAACGGGAGGTGATTCGACGAAGGGGAAATATTTCAATTGGCGAGTGTACCCGGGCGCGTTTACGATTCCGAAGAATCATTGTCTCGCCAGAAGGAGGCCGGCTTTCCCTCTGAAGGACCGAGCTCTCTTAGAACTCTTCCACTTCGGAGTGCGAGAAAAAGTCTCCCGGGTGACAGTTGCGTGGCGAGCGCACACCTGCCAAGCACATTCTAGATTAAGATCACCTGCGCCAATTATTCGGCGAGGTATTATCGCATCGCAAAACCTTATCCTTGAATTACCGGCGGCCACGGATGCCTCGGCCGCAGTTGACTCGGCTGCCAATTAACTCTGGGAAAAAGGTGGAATCTTCCCAGTGGACAATGCGGGTAACGTGTCCCATTCAGCCTTTTTCTCGTCTAGCCAATACATATTGCGATCTCCGATCTCACTTGGCCATAGATAAGAAGGAACACCCAGTAGCAACGACACCGATCGCTCCACGTAAAAACGAGCGCCTGTTACACAGAATGAATTCATCCACTCTGTTAACAAGCCTCGCTATCAGCGACTCTCCAGTCGGAAAGAATACTTACTACACATAACAGCCGCATTTTATCGCGATAATCGATTCAGCACTGAAAGCTACGCTCTCATACCACGCGAGCCTCTCGCGTCCCAGTGCTATTCCATCAAGCGCCAAGAATAAACCCCGAGGCCGAAAAGAACTACGAGCGAAACTCTCGGCAGGGGGGGTGGATGCCTTTAAAAAAATCATTGGCGAGCGCGCGCTCGCTACAGCCAAGGTGCGCGGCGATGTTACGCCGGTGCGCTACCGGTGGTACACACGCACTCACGGCACTCACGAACTAATTAATACGCTCGTACATTAACGTCCGAATGAATAATTATGGCGGCGGTGAGCCGGCCGGGAGGAGAGCCGGGGCAGACGTGAGTTCGCGTCGTAGATCGGATGGATAGCGCGCGAGAGTGCCGGTGTCTTGCGTCTTTATTAATAACCCACAGCGACGTTGACCGATTCGAGGAGGCCGCCGGCTAATTACCATACGCGCGATCTATACATTCTTACGATTCCACCATCTCCTCCCGGCCGGCCTCCTACACAACTATACCCGCGATTATTTCGCCGGCTATATCCGCGGCCGAGATACGCTTTAATCGCTCGCGCGCCTCCGAGGCACATCACTTAGCAGCGCAAGTGTAGGCCGGACTTCTTTAATTGCGCATTCCCTCGTAATCGATCGCCGGTGAAAACTTAATCGGGTCAATTCGATTAAGCGCGCTCGTGGTAATTAAGGGAGGCGAGAGAGGTCTTGGACCTAAAGGTAGAGGCTTCTCAAAGTAATTGGCGTATATACCGATACTTTAATTATCGCCCTTTGTAATCCGATAGATTTTGAAACGATCCTCGATAATCATCACTGTGCTGCGCGCGCGCGCCCCCCAGGAAAGAATCGCGTTTTAATCTCCGGCAATTGATCTCCGCGGACGGGAAATATTTCGGTGGATCATTAGCGCCCGCCGAAATTGTAATTACGCGCCGGCGGCGGCGGCGGACTCGGTATTAATATCGGCCGGCGTACGCTCCGGCGTACCGAGAGGGAAGAGAGACCGCGGTTCTAATTAGCCGCTCGGGAAAATAATTAAAAGTGTTTGTTACCGGAACAAGCAGCCGCTTCCAGCGGGCGCAATTTTTTGCTGATTTCCGCGCCGCGATAGTCTCCCGGCCCCCGAGGCTCCTGGTTGGCACATGTTTACGCGCGCTGCAATTAAGTTCACTCCTAATCAGCCTGTGATTTATCGCCCCGGTTGGAACGAGTCAAGTCCGCCGAGCTTATCGGATTTCTTAAAAAGGGCGCTAAGTGCGGTAAATGAAAGAAAAGGTAACGAGTGAGATTCCGTTGAAACCCGCGGCTTTGTGCCGCGAGTATAAAGGGCAGGAGAGGCCCATTCATGATCATTTCACCGGTGATCGCCGGTGGTGGAAGCTCGCTCTATGATCCTAGCAGCGCGTGTCTCCCTTTCAATGCAAATGATTTGCTGCCGCGAATACGTCTCACTCTCGTCAGAATAGTCAGTAGCCTGTTATCGACAGACGAGCCGCTTGAATCACAAATACTCGGCGGGCACGCACGGTAGCTTCTAATCATCGATTAGAGTCGCTTCCCGTTGCTCGACGCGGTTACGCGCGCGTCGATGACTCTTCAAGGTTCGCCGGCGCGAGGAGCAGGCGAACTTCACCTTCCTGGGTCGGAAGACGAATTCCATAGACGGGGCCCGGCTCGACCAGTCCCGGGCATCATTCGCGTTGGCGTGCCTCCTCGTCAGAGATTAATACTCCGTAGATAAAGCGATCGTAGTAGCGAGGAGCGGGCGCCCCACGCGTTTGATTAATGAATTTAAGTGCGATGATGTTTCCTTCTTGCAGCCTCGATAAATACCGGTCTGTATTTCTCCGCGCGCCTCCATCTGGGACAGATTTCTACGGGAGAAATTCACTTCTGCCAGAAACAAATCCTACGACCAGTTGAGGTGTTAAAAATATCCGATGATGCCTGAGAGTTGGAAATAACGAGCGTTGGGATAACAGATAGGCGATGTCGTCCCCTCGGGACGCCCGGGAGTGTGAGACCGGCTTTATACACTATTGCACGGGTCTCGGCCGCGAGGACTCAAAATTCCCCGGGTACGGGAGGCGTGACGATCGCACTCGGTAATAATTATCCGCGCCGATGGGGGAGATACGTACGATTTGGGATGAGCTGTGCAAATACTGCGTGGGAGATAACAGGCGCGTCGGGGCCACTCGCCTAAATTAACCCTCTATTAATCCGGCAAGTGAAGCTCTCCCTCTCTCCCTCTCTCTCTCTCTCTCTCTCTCTCTCTCTCTCTCTCTCGGGTAGAGGCGCACTGGCATCGTAAATTATTGTGCGACGCAGTCGGGCCACGAGCGAGCGTGACGACGCGCGAGATACCTACACGTGCCTGTGTGTCCTCTGTACATCTTCCGCACAATGATTCCGGCCGCCAACAAATACCAGGGCAATTTTACGAGTTACTTACATTTCCATTTTTATTATAATGCTGTAAACGCGACTGCGCGTGTCCGCAAATGCTGTTTTACCGTTGTGTCTTGGCCTCACGAATGTCTCCACCACATTGGCAGCGCGGAACTTGGGCCCCTGACAGACTAGTTGGCGAAAAAATATCGAGGAGCGGAGGGCGGCCTCATTTTTGCAGCATCTAATTGAATCCGCGCCGTCCGCCAGCTAATCCGATTTCAAGAGAGCGACGAAATTTTAATGGGCACAAGTTATTTAACCAGGCCGCCGGTGGAAGGCCGGAATCCTCGGCTCGGGCAAAAGGATCATTCCTCATTTTTTCTCTCGCGCGTCGGAATGAGCGGTGTTGTTTAGCTCGTGTTAGAAGTCTCGGGATAAGTCAACAGTCCGAGGCAGTTAGCGGCGTAGGCGATGGGGGACGGGGGGTGGGGGGAGATGCGGCGGGATGCCTCGGGTCAGAGACAACGGGGCACGCAAGAACTCGGAGGGTTAGAGGGTGGCTATCTAATTACAGACATACAAATGAGCACGGCAGGCTGTCTGGGGCCCCGATCGTTGGTCTCGCCGCTGGTAGCAGCACGATATAGCTCTCAGGAGTGGCTCTCGGCCGCTTCCCCGCGCGCTTGGTGGGGATTCCAATGGTCGGAAGAGGGGCCCCGGAGTCTCGATGGTGAGGGTTTCGGGCCGGAGCGCGGGGCCCAAGGAGGGAGGGGAGTCGGGGGCCTCATCTGACGAGGTGGCGGGGTCCGACAGGGCCCGCTGCCGATCCTGGACCACCCAAGTCGAAATTCACTATAGTTTCTTCGCTGCGGTTACGATACTCGTTTGGCTCCGCGCGCGCGCACTGTCCCTCTCTCTCTCTCTTTCTCTCTCTCATTTCTTTCTACCTGTCTTCTTCTTACCTTCATTCGCACTCCGGGTCCCCCGCCCCCTTCAAACGAAACTCCTCACGCTCTCTCGCCTCTTCTTTATCTCCTTCGCGCTTTCCTTGCGCTCGCCGCCGCCGCCGCTGCCGCGAATGAACGGGAATCCGGGGCCCCTCGTGACATTCGAGGGGCACCCGATATCCGCCGGACGCCGACGCCGCGACGCTACGCTTGGGAAGCGGGAGAAAAAGTCGAGAAATCCGACACGGGCCCTTTCGGAAAGTGCGACTCGCCCCGCTGCCGACGGCATTGCGATCGGAGCGGCTCGAACCACCGTCGCGCCGTCGGATCATTCGCTTACTGCAATCGGGTATTTAATGTCAGCCACCTCCCACAACACTGTAAACTGGGTGATACAATCGTAGGATGTGGAAAGACTCGGGTACCGCTCGCTTTAATGGTGGGAAGCTGGAATTAACGCGCTGTCTGACCGCGAGGCCCGTTGACCTATACTACTTACGGCTTATCCGAACTACCCAGTGCAGTGTTGGGAGGTACTTCCGGAAAATGGACGGCCGCACGGGTGCGAGAGTAAATGAATCAAGTCGGGGAATGACTTGAGAGAGTCGGGGCGCGTTCGATATATCAGATATTGTGAAGAGTCGCGAGCGATGAATTCCTGAAAATGTAAAGTCCGAGATTCGAGGGAGCGCCTTCCGGACTGAGATACGGTTATGGAGGCATCGCGTGATTAATACGTACTCGGACGGGTAAAGGCGCGTACGCATGTATGTAAGTTGGAGGGAGAGGAGGACATGGAGGAGTCCAGGCACACGTGTAGGTAGGTGCGCACTCCCGGGGGATCGTTTGGTACATCGTTGAAGCCGGGGCCTTTCGTGAGAGAGATATTTCATTCGGCGCAGCGTCTCTCGGTTTCACCTCCCGTTTGCGGGCCCGCTTATCTCTCGGCGTCCTCGTTGGAGACGACGAGGGTTGTCAGCCTTCGAGGAGAGGCCTCGAAGAGCAACGGCAGCAGCAGAAGCAGCACCGGCGGAGAACGGGTATCGGGGTACGGATCGCCGGGGCCACGTTTCGTGTAACCGAATACGGCCATTTGCAGCAATATTGGCGAGCGCATGCAAATGAAACCGGCTACCCGGCGAACACCAGAGACGATTTCGTTCCTGCTGCGCACTGAATCAAGCGCACCGCGGCCAGTCAAGATCGAGGATCTCGCGAGAAACATCAATTAAGTCGAGCTACTGTTACTCCCCGTGCGAGCTGCTCGCCCCGGCCTCCTCCGATCTCCCAGTCCGGCTCGTTCGCCGAGCATCATCGGGAGGAAAAGCGAGTGGGCGAGAATAGGAAATTTCTTGCGGTCCGTCGGGCCGCCGATCCCATCTGGGCCAGCCGAGCGGCGAATCTCTTTTTACCGCGTGGGGGAACACGTGTCGATCGTACCAATATGCCCCAAGGATTCCTCGGATCCCGTGATTCCCTGGGAGAATCAAGTGGTCGAGGCTGCTCGGCGGAGGCCTGACAAGAACAAACGGTCGCGGGGGCCCGCTAGGGCCCATAACTTTATCCGTCCGGGCGAGGGCCAGGACGTCGACAACAACGTCAACAGCGACGACATCAACAACAGGGACGTAGCGCGCCAACAAAACCTGTCTACGTGCGCCGGGATCTCTTGATATTCCCGGCGCGAAGGGAGGGGAGCCGATGGTTGGTCCTCCTCGTCCCTACTCCGAGCTCGGGGGGCCCGTTGGCCCCAGGATCGACGACCAGCTGGCCCGCGGGAGAGAAAGAGAGAAAGGGCCAGAGAGCGCGCGGGGAAAAAGAGAAGAAGAAAGCAGGGCAGCGAGGAAGAGAGCTAGTGAGGAGAAAGATGATGGAATAAGGTCGGGTAGAGAGGGAAAGGGCCCGACAGATCTAAGGCCCAGCCTCGCTCGCTCGGTCTCGAGCCTAGATCGGACCCCGTCACATCCAAGGCGCCGCCCATTTTTTTATTCCGGCCTCGGGAAGAAGCCTCCGCTCGGCTTCAGGCCGCTCCGGAATTCGCAGGTCCCACCGGCCCCATCGTTCGTACTCGCTCACAGTCGCTCCTAGCGGGTTGTTGTTGCTGGCCCTGGAATGCCGGGCAGGTCTATCCCATGCGAATTTTGATGAATAGAAATCACCGAATCGCATTCAACGCGTCTCCGCCGCCGATCGCAACCGGTCCGCCCGTTCGTCCGCATAATAAAGTTCGCAAAGCATTAAGAATAATCTTCTCGGAGAGCGAGCTGAGCGCTATATAGTCGGGGCACGGGAGCAATGCATGGAACGTAATCCGTGAAGGATGCGTTCCTAATTCCGCCGGGGGACGCTTCTTCACGATTTCTAGTCCGGCGGCGAGCCGCACCGTAGAAAAAGTAATCTGGCCAAGCATGGGCCCCGACGTAATTACAAGATTATGCCGTTCCTTTCGGCGGATCACCATTTTGTGACGTGGCCGCTATTCAAGATACTCCCCGCGCAAGAAAGATCGTAGCAACTGGCAGCGCTCCTTAGAAAATAAATCTTCCAGTCATCTCCCGGAGATACTTAAGGTAATTACCGATGGTTGGCTAACGAGAATAATTCGAGGGATTCATTTATCCCGCTTGATTCGGCCATTCATTAATCCTGCTGATCAGCGTAATCGCCAGGGTACGCGAAGGAAGTCCCTGGCAATGGGGAGAGCGAGACGCCCTGCTGGCTGCTAACAATCTTTGTCTACGAAACTTGTCTACATGTGTATGGTTATCGAGGCGCATCGACCCGGGAGAGATAATTATTTCCCTTTGTGTCTGCGTGAGGCTGAGAGGCGTAGGACGCCATGTGGAGAAGGGTCCGGGGTCCTGTATCATTTTCTCCGTCCTAAATTGAAAGGAGCAAGATCCTGCACGATTTTCAATGTCGACTTAAGCAGCCTCGCCTTTGTTCGCGGCGAGATAGACTCATTAAAATTTCGGCGCTTCATCTTCAGCCTCGCGCGTCAACTGCAACCCCTCATTTGGCTCGACGGCTCCGGTGGACGAATTACCATTCGGGAAGTAGATCAATTTTGTCATAAAGTTGATCTCGCCTTTTTTTGTTATTAATGTACGAGGTTGAACAAATCCTTCCGGTCGGGCTTTGCGTTGAGTGTGCAATGCGATATCTTTATCTGGCGCATCAACCCCTCCAGAAAATGGGGTTCTCTCATCGAGGGGGTTGGAATTTATTAATCCGGCCGACGAGAGGGCCAATGGGGAAAGCGGCCGGGGGAAAAAATTGGTATCTGCCCACGTCATTCGAGGTGGATTCATGAGGGGGATGCTGATCGGACCGAGATATCGGCCGCCATTAGAAGACCGAGAGCCTAATGCAGTAGGATGACTCTCTGTCTTGAGAGATAAAATGGAAGCCTGAAGAAAACACCCGTGGGATAATTAAATCTCATTATAGATACTCCCTCGAAAGTAGAAACAATCTCTTGCAGCAAGTAAAATATGAGGCCTCCATAAAAGATACGAACCGCCAAGAAACGAGAACTACAAGCGCCCGGCAATGCCGGCTCACCTAATAATCGAATCAATAACAAAATGATCATTCACGTGAACAATCACCTTCGGCGGAGGCATTATCGTGGATACCCCGGGTTCGACCGGCGGCAATAAGAAAGGGAGGGGCAGATGAGCTACAATTTTCCGCAGACAGTACTCATTTCTGGCATGGGTGCGGCCAGTTGCCGGCGAGCGCCCGTAGACAGCGGACGGTAATAATTCGGGGGGTGATTTACACGTGGAAGGAAGCCGGCGTTTTATTGCCGAGCGCCGCGAGCCAGGCACATATGTACTCACATAATATCGAGGAGGATCCGAGATAATGGCGACATCAGAAAAGTGTGTGGCCTACCAAAATGTCTCTCACGTTTGCCTTATGGCGCCTGGCACGAGGGATGAAGGTGTGGGTCGAAACTGCTGGGGTAGAAAGAACAACGATGCTTGGGATAAATCGATATTTATTCATTTTATTCTGTGGGAAACACACATTTTCCATTAGAATAAAGATAGCAATGGGACACCAACCAACAAATCATCGGACTTGTATTCGAATATTAATAAAACTCGAGTAAATTTTAGCTTCAAGCTAGTCCTGCATTCTTGAGTTGTTTGTGTATTAGTAAAACGCTTTCATATTTTCGGGGAATTTGTCAAGGACATGAAGGGCAGAGAGGGGGGAGTGTGTGAAGAGACAAGGTGAGATAGAAAGAGGGGTAGGACTATAAGGCACATCTGCCGTTTGCCATAAGGCGATACCAGAAAACCCTCCGGACTCTCCCCCCTCCCAATGGCGGGCTATAGATCGATCCTGCCCAGTAGGAAACGAGAACGCCTTCCAGCAAGTTTCCTTCCACCGCAGTTCCTTCCTCGACAAGCAGCAGAACTTATTCCTCGGGCTCCCTCGCCAATTTCATCACTCCCACTTGCCCGCTCGTCGCACCAAGACACACTCGAGCTGCACCGGAGCGTCCGCGTAACTTGCCACGCACAACTCTCGCGTGACAAAGAAATGCTACGACAATTAAAACACGCACTGGGAATTACTAGTTCCTCGGCGTGCGCGGCTGGAATGAAGTATACCGGCTGTACGAGACACTTGGAATTCGAGGCAGTGCCGCGGACTTCGAGACACGCTGGCCACAAAAAAGCCAGATATCCCGAACCTGTCCATATCGTATATAATAATTACAGTTCGTTAGGATTCGAGAGCGGACGGATCGGCCGCCTAGAAAGACTGGAATCCCGTTAAGCACATTTTTCTCGCGGAAGCGCTAGGTGGAAAAGCCCGCCGACAATTATTAACCAGTTTCCAGGGGGATTTTTATCGATCCTCTGCCCATTTCATTGGCGGGATGATCTCATCGCTAGCGGACGATATAATTGTTCTCTGTAACGTGCTCCAACTACTTAAACCCACGGTATCTTTCTGTCGTCCCTCTCCCTCTCTCCCTTTCCCTTCTTTCTCGGGAGGACTCCCTAAGAAACGATTATCCCGTACGTGAGCGGAGATTCTATCCGCGTCTCTTAAAACCGACAGAAGAAGCCTTAAACGCCATAATCTCCGCCATACATCATGCGAGCGCTCGCGCGCGCACTTACACGCGCGCGCGCTTACACATCCACAGGCTTACACGTTGATCTCGGAGATTTTTATCCGGGAAAAAATTCCGCGGATGTACACATCATTGGTGGCCGGCGGTGGTACGTGTGGGACAACTGCTTGCCGGGACATGAGCATTAAGGAGCGAGATGCATCTTTATCCCGTCGCAGGCCAAGGGTATAAATAAGGGCCGGAGAGAAAGAAGCCTCATTAGACCTGGGGGACCGGCGGACAGTTAACATCGGATGCGAGCTCCGGACATATTCGCGCCGGGTCTAAATCAAAATCCCCGCAATTAGCGGGCCAGGTATCGCGCGCGCTCACTAGCGGCCGAAGCCGGCGAAGGTAGCCCGCTCGAGTCGCCTCGACCAATGCCGAGGAGGCAGAGCGCTTCGGACTTAAATGCGTCTCGTAAAGAAAGCGTCGAAGACTCAAGCAGGCAATTAGGAAAACGACACGCTGCGGAAAGCGCGCCGGACTCTTTCTCCTCTGGCAACCGGTGAACAACATTTCGCTGCTTCTCTCGGCATTTCTCCCTCGATATTTCGCGCTCGCCTCGCGCGCTCGCCGCTGAATAAATTGCCTGTCAACGTTTCGCATCGGCGAGCTTCCCCGATATATCGCGCGTCCTCCTCCACTTTCTGCCTCTTTCCGTCTCGCTCCTTTCCTCGCGTGTGCCACTCGATTTAGCAGTGTGCACACGTAGCCGCGATTGCGCAACCTCCCGTAGGTGTCAGCGGCTTCGTCGAGGTTCGTTAACTCTCAATTTTGCGGCAGCCCGCACGAGTAGGATGATCGCCGCTCGTCATAGGAACCTACTTAGCCTTAGGACGCCGAGTCGCAAAGGGAGCTGCGAGCCGATCTAGTGTTCAAGGGTCTCCGAGTGGCGAAACTTACGAAGAAGCTTCTTCGTGGTTACTGGCGAACTTGAGACTCCCTCGGAAGAAGATCGGTTTTCTCAATTTCAACGTCAGTTGTTTAACCTTCAGTCGAGTCATTTATTTCTTCCTTTTTGCATAGTTTAGTACAAGTACGAGTACAGTTTGTGTGTATTTTTGTCCTTGATCGAGCAAAGAAGAAAGTTCTCAGGGACGATGCAGATGATTCTCGTTCCAATAGATCACTTATCAATACTTAATCGATCGTACATAATCGAACTCTCAAACGAGCATAATTCTCGATCTCGGGCTAGATCAAGTGAGACGTAGCATCTGCCGTGTTCGCATAACTTACCAGCGAACAAGCTGCGGAGGAAAGATGTCCGATAAAAGCCAGAGTACACTCGTGCTGTACTTATAATCGATTTACGATATCCCATTACCGAATTTCTCCCCCGATACTCATCTCTCTCTCTCTCTCTCGCCCCCTCCTCTCTCACTTAGCTGTGTAGTGCGCGGGTATGCAAAGCAGGCCGGGAATCCAATAACCCGGAGAATTATAAATTAGTATGATTTACAGAACGACACGCGCTCGCTCGGCCAAGAAATAATTATTACTCGCGCTGTGTGCTTGCACGTGTGGTATGGAAAAGAAAGGGTGGGACGAGCAATTACGGTCATTTAACAGTACGAAAATATGCGCGGCCACGTAGACACCTGAGGTGTCAAGTGATAAATCTTGGCAGCGGCTTTTACAGCTTTTTAACCGCGCCGATTTAACGGGCGCGCGTGAATCCGCGCGGAAGTCTGCGCGCACCGTCGCCGCCGGATTGTCACGCGGCTCTCGCCGATGATGTTTCCACCGGGGCACAATTACAACGGCGAGCGATGAATTATCATCGCACGTCTCGCCGGCCGAGATAACAGTAAATTATCATCTTCATTGTATTCCGCTGGATAGCCTGTCTCGCGTCGCTTCGCCGAGCGGCGTTTGATTTACGCGAGGAATCGAACGGCGCGTCGAGAAAAATGATGCCAGAGGCCTTAATGAACCGGCGCTGCTCGTAAGTTACACTCGATCCAGGAAGCTCGTGTTTGCAGATGCGCCGATTTACCACTGCCTCCTCCTCCTCCTCCTCCTCCTCCATCAGAGTTCCAGAGAGAGAGTAAGAGAGAGCGAGGTAGAATCCTCCCGGCGACTATTATCCTAGCGCGCTTCTAACGAGCTGCGTGATGTATGCGATTGCCACGTGCACCAGGGGATAATGTGTCAATAAAATCATCGAGTTCCCCGCCATTGATTCTTTCGTTTCACTGGCGATCGCTGTGATTTATCGCGCGCTTTACGGCCACCATGAGGTTCGCGTTATCGCGTTAATTGAATCTCGCCACAGCGCACACTGAAGTTTCAACTGCGCGGCGGTTCCGCGAGTCTGTTTCGCTTTCGATATTGCACCGCGTGATGTTGGCCCCAGCCTGGGAATGCAACTATCGGCGAACACTCTCTTTAGATCGATAGTTGACTTCATTAGGCCGTTCGTCATTCGAGAAAGCGTGAGAATGCGGAGATTCACGAGGCAACCGGAGAAAACTCAGAGTTTCGCCGGGGAGCATCGCGCGAACCCAGCGTGGGCTGATCGCGCCGGCAAAAATCGGCTTTGTAGCGGGCCCATTTATTTTTATGGGGTTTCGAGCCGCAAGAAGCGAGGGGAAGCGCGCACGGTAGCCGCGCGGCGGAAGTCGAGGCGAAGGGGTTGAGAGAAGCGAGTAAGAAGATAAAAGGGGCTCGCGTGTCGAGTGCCGCCATGCCGCGGCTACGGCCGGAGAGTGCGCACACCGGGCAATGAAATTAGCCGTGGCCGAGCACCGAGAGAGTTGCCCGCTCCTGCTCGCGAGACAAAAACTAATGGCTTTCGCGCCCGGCACTCCGGGATTAATTAACGAAACGACCAAAAATGGCGCGAGTGCGTGCCCTCGCCTCCGCACCACTCTCGGGAAACCGCCTCTTTTTCCGCCCAGTGCCACTCCGACACTCTCCCCACCAGCACACCCAACAAGCAGTATGGGAATAGGCAAATGCTCGTTCACAAGAAGGAAGCAATAAGAAAAATTAAACGATAAGATAGAAAATTCATTAATTGAACCGCGAAGTAGAAATTGTTTCCGAAATCAAACAGAAAGTTGTGTGTCGATGGGAAACCGCTATGCTTGAGGAAGAGTTCCTGCTGATATGTTACAGCGTCTATTTTCGACAGATGGTTTTTATTGAAGAGAGAATTGAGCGAGCCCCGCCAATTACATTGAATCGGCTTAGTTAATGGGATCTGTCGAGTCCATTCTGCAAAGTATCGTCGGGTGGCAGCTATTGTGCCCGGATAGGAAGGTGCGCCAATCCTGTAAGGCCCATTACACGCATTCGCACGTAGCCCTGTCAAAATCCGTCAGTCGAGTGCCGGAGCGCGCGGCATCGCGGAATTGTCCGAAAGTTTATTTCGCCTGATGATCAGGCTCGCGCTCGCCTCTCCGAGGATCTCGGCTCCGAGGAGATGTCGAGAGACAGAGGAGGGAAGTGTGGGGTGGTCGGACAAGCGGACGATTCGAGTTCCGAAGCAAGACGTAGGCGAGTCACGCGACAGGTTGACAGGCAGACATTAACGATCCAGGATGGATCCGCGGCTGATTTCCATCGCCGGTTCACGCGTACCTTCTGCCTCGTACACGCGCACTTGGACGCGACGGGCCCCGATCACTTTCCGGTTGACCTGCTTTCGGGTGCATTGTTTGGCGACATTCAATGCAATAAGTACATTTGCGCCTGAGCGATTCGACTCATTTCTTCCTCGGCCGTCCCACTGTCGACTTCGGGAGTTCAGTGCGATTCTGATTTGCGTTATTTCTGTTTATTATAATTATCGGGATTATTTATTAATAAGTTGGAACTTTGTATAAGTGCACTGTGGATTCGCGAGTGGTATTTGCGACTCAAACACGCGTGATATTTCCAAGTGTTAACAAACTCCGGGCCCACTCATTTTCGTTCACCAACGCTCAATACCTTCCCCCACAACAACCAATCAAAATGCTTCGAATCCGCGCAACTAATACTCTAATTATCTGCGAAAATGAATTAATTCGCCCCCGAGGCTCATAAGTCCTCGGATGCCGATACAGTTCGCCGCGTGTGTGCGCGGCAATTTGAAGAACTCGATCTCGAAGGCTGCCGCGTGTAAACACGGTGCCGCGCTCTCGCAGTAACAATTCGCGGTTCGACGAGGACGTCACTGTCAGCGATCGGGAATACGGAAGAAGAAGAAAAGAAACGTCCCTCCCTCTCCCTCTCTGTCCCTCTCCCGGTGGAGTGGTGTGTGAGTGCGTGTCGGCGGGGCAATTTGACTTACGACATTTTGAAAGCGAGCCGACCGATCGTGGGCGTGTGTTGAAACGTTGCGATGTCGGACGGGTTTTGCGTGGGCCCCCACGGCACATTACATCTGGCCGGGTATATATACGGGCCGCTTATGATGGACGAGACAGGTGATTATGCGTGTGGAAACCACACCAGGTCCGGCCGAGTCGGTGTGTGGGTGAGCGCGCCACTCCGATACGTCTTGCTCCCCCTGTGTGGATCATCCCAACACATGGAGACCTGGCGCGCTCGGCGCGTCGGTGCGAGGATGTTACGCTGTGTAGATCGGCCAAGTACGCGAGTCCTCTTGAGTGGCTAACCATCCGAGCAAACAGCCAGTTCCCATTCCCCCTCCTGCCCTCCGCCCTGTGTACCAGCTGGATCGAGCCGGGAGATACGTCCTTAGATGTGCACGTGCGTTCTTCCCTCTCCCGTGCCGGGAGATTCGCAATAATCGCGGCCGCACTGCCGGAAGACAGGTAGACACCATTCACAATGAGGCTCTCTCTCTCTCTCCCTTTCTCAAAAGTCCGAGATATAAAGGAAAGTCGAAGGTACACTCTGGCTTGGCCGGAGCGCCCAATCTCCTTTCGAGATCTTTCACACTCGGATTTCTAAGGGTCGTTTAGCTAGTGTGCGCCACAATCGCGCGTGTATCCTAATTAAATGGTATTGTAGATGTATAATCATTATGTGAGAGGTCATGCTTGCCATTCGAATGAAATTGATGATCGAGCCGCGTAACTGTTCCTCTTGCAGATCGCGGTGCCGGATAATCGATTGTAATACTCCGAGTTTGATCGATCGATCTTCCATGTACATACATACCGGGCTACTCCCTCTCTCTCTCTCTCTCTCTCTCTCTCTCTCTCTCTCTTGCGCTCCTCTCAGGCGTGCCCTCATTTATTACGCGTCTTACTCTCGTCGGCACCCTTTTATTTAGCGCGTCAGACTTTCATCTCCCCTCGAACATATCAATAGGCAATCGGATGGAATTATTGCGGTAACCGAACTTAATAAAATCGACGTGCACTGCTCGTCGGTGGATGCCGCGCGGGGAGGAGAGAAAGGGCGGGAAGGGAGGGAGAGGAAGGCGAAGGATAGTCGGCATGAAGGTATCAATAAGGCAAAGTGCCAGTTTAGCAGGGGCTCTCTCGAAAGCGGCCAGCCATTTTCTGGCCGAGTCTGAGTAACGATCC
This sequence comes from Crossocerus cetratus, assembly GCA_963675795.1. Classification (NCBI taxonomy): domain Eukaryota; kingdom Metazoa; phylum Arthropoda; class Insecta; order Hymenoptera; family Crabronidae; genus Crossocerus; species Crossocerus cetratus. The sequence continues at coordinate 19,281,201 of OY776665.1, read as the reverse complement.
GTGACTAATCGGATGAACGGCGTTCGAGTGGGACGCCTCCCAATTTGCATGAGATGCATGCTCGAGAAAGGGGGTGAGGGATTGAGGAAAAGCGTGAAAATTGCGGAACTCCGGTGCGAGACGCCGCGGGTGGCGGCGCGCCGGTGTTCCCCTTTCTCCACGGGGACACTCGCCCCCGTCGACCGATACGTTTCACCTTGGCATTGTTTCGCCCGGATTTTGCCACGGCGAATGCCCATTCGCCGTGGGCCCCCACGTGAAACCGCACTCGGTGAAAACACGCGGACCCTAATTTATCAAAGGTGCCCCTTGAAGGGTGAAGCTAGACGCCGGCTCGCAGGGAGACGCCGCTCTCGATGCAAGTGGAAGAGGCTCGGTGACAGTTTATCCTGTCTTTTCACTCGACTTTTACGAGAGTTCCTCGAGGGAGAAGAGGCAACGCGTAGTTTCGTGTAACACGCACTTCGACATAGATTTCGAGTGACGTAAGCGACCGATATTCCCGGTGACCACAGGTAGTTCGGCGATGAGTTTCAGTCCGACCATTGTCTCGGCGGTGAGTAGCACCGACGGCACCTTGCCCTCTTTGTTTCTCGCTAGGACCATAAATATTATCGGCCGGAACCGCAGTTTAAACCGCGATGACGCGCGGCTACTCGGAATGTAAATTCATATGGCCAACGGTTAAACCCGCCGCATTTCGAATAAATTTCCTGCGGGCTTAGATAATCTTGGGGCGAATGTAAGGAACATGTCTGTTTCGCCATTACGATCGTTTCTCACCTAACTCACTTCCGAGCAGATATCCCGGCGGGCTGGATTCTTCCGAGTTGGTAATGCGCGTCGCGCCGCCGTAAAAGTGGACGAGAGATTGCGCGCGGATAAGAGCGATTTGAGTAACCGAAAAGCCATAATCTCACATACGTACATCGCCCGCGCAGTTAACCCCGTGCCACGCGACCCGCCCATTTCCGCCCTGCCATTTCCGGCCTGGCGCACCGAAAATACTACGCGCGGAATCCTCGCGCCGGATCGCCGGACCGGCAACGGCCAGCGGGAAGAACGCGGTACACGAGATCTCCTCGGTCCGACGTAAGAAAAGAGAGCGTGACAGCGAAACGAGCGGGCGAGCGCTCGCCGGGCCCGTACACACAGATCTCCGTGCGCGCGGGTAAATACGCGCGGACACGCCCGTCGCAATTACACGAGTGCCTGCAAGTATAATGAGCCGTGCGTTTCATTGTGATTTATGCCGGGGACGAGAGCCCCGCGCCAAGCAACCACTTTTCTCTGGTCCTCTTCATTTCATGCCGCCGCTGGATTCGCGACGGATCTCATCCCCGCAGATCTCAAGTCTGACTCGAATTCGTTTTAGTTAGCTCGACAATTATTTTCCTGTTAATTAAGAAACGCGCGCGGATGTGATAATAGTTTAACTCTGTCTCAATCGTGGGATTACAAATTTTGTAGAAGACATTTTGTAGTGACAGTAATTTTATTAGTAACTAGATCAATTGAAAGCCGAATATTAGATGGTAAATGAATGATCAAGTAATCGTCGGGCTTGAAGAACTCGTCAAAATCGTGACGCGTGACCCTCGCGACATGACAGGCGTCATGGACATCGCGTGTCGGCCTGACACCACCTCCCTAATACTATTCGTTGTTCCATGTATTATTCAGTCGGTCAATAACGTAATCACGCGATTCCGTCGTCCAACGACAGCACCCTCGACGTTACTGTCATCTTAATACACCACCGAAATATCGGGAAACAAACATCGGCCAACTGGCCAAGTGGGAGAGCAGTGGAACTTCTAAGGGAGAATCCGTCGGTGAATAGGACGGCTATAATAAGGCTTCTTACATCGAGATTACACGAGCAGCTGGGAATGGAGCCAGCTTATGAGCGCTATAAAGCAATAAAAGTCGATTTGCCTGGTGAATGCCGTCGGGAGTGATATATCACTGCTTAGCGCCCACGTATTCCTGAGCTCAGCGATCTGCCATCCCTTTCATTTATTTAGTTCATTTTGCCTCGCCTCGCCTCGCCTCGCCCAATCGTCGGATCGCCGACAAGGCGAACATCGCATTTACAATTCACTTACTTATAATTAACTAAGCGCAGCTTTTTACCAGAACCGTTTCCGCTCGGTCATCGTACCTTTCGATAGTCGGACTTTCCCCTTTTCATTGTTAGTCATCGCCGGGTCGAAGGTAATCTTTTTCTGATTTGATTTGTTACCGGTTGTCGAGTCTCTTTTATCGTAATTATTATTTAATACGTTTTTTTCGTTATTCTTCTTGCATGGAAGCTTGCTACAGTTGGCGAGAGTGTTTCCGCATTTTCTCAAGTTGCAGTTGTAACCGATTGCCCTCTTTGGACAAAGGTTTTTAGAGCAGAATTTCGAGAGCCTCTTCCAGTAGCGTCCAGTAGTATCTTTTAGATATTTTGCTGGGCTCTGTGGAATGGAAAATTAGAGTTTTGTTTTGTGTTATTGAAATTCTTTTTGAAATAGATGTGGCACCTTGTGACCGTCGAATGAAGCGGAGTCCTCGGTTTCACTATCTGTCTGGTTATCGAATTCGGCATCTTTCCTCTCGCTCCTTAAGAATTCCCCAAGTTTTAATGATAGTTCGAGGAGAAACCGAGTGAAACTTGTTATTTTACTTTACGAAAGTAGGAGTTTGGGTGGTTGTGCAGGCGTTGGAGCAGCCACTCCTTCCAAGGGAAAAGCTGACCTTCCTTTCTTTTCTTACACCCGAGCATTCCGCCCCGCACAAGTGTCGTATCTTCGGCTTTAGTGAGTTGAGTTTAAACAGAGACCTCGACCTCTTAGCAGCTCCCTTAATTTTCGATAATTTCCCTTCCCCTTCGCCTCCAGTTTGCGATTCACCAGTCCTCGTGGACTTAGTCTTCATTCTTCATACCTTGCTACGCCAGTCAAAGTGAAATCAACTTCTCAAGGAGCACGGGCCCTGACGGGAAGAGCTGGCGGCCAAAAAGTGCGGTCTGATCAGAGCATTTTCTCGGAGAGTCAGAATAGTCTTGGTGCCAACTGTCATAGCGTCCTCGACGAAGGGCGCGGGGCACCGCGAGATCATAATGACTTTGTGTGCTTTGCAGTCCTTCGGGGTAAAATCGCCGAAATTAGAAAGTGCGAAAGTGCGCGCCGGTAAATCTGCTAACCTGATTCTTACACTTTCCACAAGCCCTCCTCCATTTTCTCCTCCAGTGCCGGAACCACTTGGCAGCTCTGCGATAGACTCGGAAACTGTCCAGCGATATTTACGATCTTCCTGTAACGTCGTACGCGATTACTATAATTTTCGGATCCGACGAGGCGTTCGAGGGGTGTAGCGTGGGTTAGGCGATGGCACGTCATTGGGAACAAATGAAGCGACACGCTTTTCAATCGATATTACTTTATTCGTTAGAGAGTTTGTTACATCAGTTTATTTCGCTTTGAATCTCGCACTCTTGTCGACTGCTTTCCCTGGCAATTTTGACGATTTTTCTTGGCCTGTCTTATTGTCTTGGAATCTGGAGAAGAAGAAACCGGCTTTTTTTGGATGAGGATCCTGGAAATCACGTATTAAATTTAGTGTTTAAGAATTCAATTCTACTTTACAAAGATTCTTTTTGATATTAATGTTCTTACTTCTGTGGAAATACCAATATCGGCCACCAACTGTTTTCTACTTGCTGTATTTTCGCTGCTGAAAGTGTCCATTGGTGGCACGTGTTCCTCCTTATTTCTAGACCCATACCGGCCATCGTGTCCATATTCAGGTACCTCTTTTTCAAAGAATCCCGCTTGAAATTATTGCTCCGATATTGCGTTAAAGCTACAAGTACCTTTAGAGTCACGTGTCACAAAGAACCTGGTCGTCTTAAATTTTTCCCTTTTGCTCTCGGCATTCTCGGCATTATGATTACCGTTCCTACCACTGGTGCTGGGCTCGTTTGGTCTCTCGGGGGTCGAAATTACTTGAATTTCCGGGTCCTGTGACGTAAACATAAAATCCACCGTGGAAATGTAGTGCGACTGGTTGTGCGAGTCGACGTTCTTGGGTTCGGCTTTGGGGGCGTCAGTGTTGCAGTCGGTGTCCTTCAGCCTGGTTGGACGTTCCTTCTCGAATCGCACCGGCTTATTACCTCCTCCCTTTAAACCCCGTGCTTTATAGGTAATCTTTTTAATTATCAGCGGAGACATGTGATTATATATCGGCGCAATTATTACTTGAGGTATTTCGTCGACCAATTTAAGCGTCACCGGCACACCATCGATGCAGACGTGGAGATGCGGCAGGTTCTGCTCGCAGCAGTTCAGCTTCCGCTTGCTCCTCAAGACCTTCCAGAGGCAGTTTTCATCGTCAAGGAATTTTTTCAGCCTCATTATCTCCCGCAGGCAGTTGTTTAGCGCTTCCCGGGCGCCTTTCAGGTCGGTAATGGTAGCGTCCGCCCCTTGATTGGGAACATCCTTCTTTCCAGGCTTTTTCTGCGTGTGCGCCAGTCGCTTTTTCAACGTGTGGTTTGTATGTCCGTATGCTAGTTATTTTGAATTATAGACGCGGTGCTCGCTCGCGCTTCATCGCGCGTTGCTCTTGTTTGCAATTGGGCGTGTTAACTTTGCTTTAGTTAGGATTACGAGGAACGAAGATCACTTGGCGTTAAATCTCTCTCGCGCTCTCGCTCGGAAACGCGAGGCATTGATTGAAGCTTAAGTGCTATTTGAATATTATAGTGATTTACTGATCGACCGTGCTGCTCGCAGTCCTGCGTGTGCCTCCTCAAACCGTGGATCTTGCCGAGTAGCTTTTGGATGTTGCATGTCGGATATTTGCTTTTTTTACATTTCTTCGAGCAGCCATTGCCACTCCTCGCCCTGGCTGGGTTATGGCAAATTGTCTCTCCATAGTCTCCCACGTATTCGTCGGTATTGGGAACTTTGGCGGGCGAGGGCGATCGGACACAGCCCTTACGCTGAGATTCCTAGTGTCAGGAGGTGTACTTGAGACTTTTGAAACTTTGCAGGTTATAAATATTGCATATGAAGAGGTTACTGACCATTCAGATTTAATAATTTTCTACTTGGAGATTTTCTGTGAAATTGAACATCCTGTTTCCGATCACCGAGTCCTGACTTGCACTCTCGCCCAGCATGTTGACGCCCCAGGGATGGATTTACATAATTTGCGAGTGCGGTTCAAGGATATTTCTCTGGATAACTTCACTGCAGTGCAATTGTACTGCAGGGCAGCCCGCTTGGTTGTTTCGTGTTTCTTCGTGAGGCATGAATGGAACTTTTGAATGGAATCTCGCGTCTCGGGGAGAATTAGTTGATATTGTAGTTAACTGGGAATGATTGTGAAGAACCGCGGTATTCTCGTCACGTGGGAATCAGTGTTGGAAATAGGAAGCATTGGGCTTTCAAACGCTTCGTTTAGCATAACCACGTCCTTTCAGGATCCATTTGTCGCGCGACTTGTGGGGCCGCATAATTGCATTGTGACGAGAGTCGGAGAGACTCTTCGGCTCGAGTGACAATGTGAGGGAAAAGGTGAAAAAAGTCAACGAGATTGTCGCGGCGGAAAATCGAAAGCCGCTTGCCTCCCGTTCTTCGGAGCCACTGCGCTCTCCATCTACTTCCCTCGAGTGCACTGCTTTCCCATTCATTTGCAAAGGCGAGAGTGCACCGTCGAGATGTGAATGGGGATCAGGGATGAGCTCGTTTCCTTGCGATGCAGGCTGAAATTGGGCCATTCAAGTGCAAAGCAGACCTTGTTCCCTTTTTGTAATTTCGATCTCCTATCTCTGCCGGTTTTCCACACGAACGCTTCCCTTTTCCTATCGATTCCCCCCGCATTTTTACAGAATCTTGACTCGTCCTCTCTTTCCCGAAAATCATTCCATTCTTTTAGTGTTACATCAAATAGTTTACTGAAACGCAAACGCATATTGACGGTCCAGTGATAATATGAATGATTTCCATAGATGACGAGCGTGGATAAACTGGACGTGCGTTGGAAACGCGAGACTTATTTCCAAAAATTTCAGAACGTAAATCTTGTTGGAGCCTATTGTTCCGAAAGATCTCAGGAGTGGATCGAAAGGGTCCGCCCCGAAATTGGGTCATTCAAGTGCAAAGTGGAATAGTGGGAGGTACGAATGGGCCGATTTCTCACTGTCCCCTATGCGCGCCGTCGCATTTTTCCCAAACCACGGATTCCATGGCGTGAAAATCGGGCAGGTCTCTCCCGAATTTCCATTTGAAGCGAGTTTTTGTCGCCGGGATTCCACGCTAAACGCGTGTCCTGACCGCATTGACTACCTATTCTTATTCAGGGTTCTTTCAGTAAATGACTTTTCATCATTTTCATGTATTCTTTAGAACTCGAGCTGACTCAAGAGGAGCCAAAGAAAAGCCACAAAGGCTCTTTTGTATAATTAAAAAAGGTCTAGATCATCAAAGTCTAAAAGTCGCTGACTTTTATCAGTCCATCGGTGGACTTTCTATTAACTAGAACCAGCGGTTCATAAGCAACTTGTGCATTGGACTTTTTAACGACACTATTCGCTTCAGTGGCACATACCTGTCGTGGCATTAAATGGTCGAACGCTCTCCGGTAGGATTTGCGGAGGGCTTTCTCAGCGCAAAGCGAGGAACGCGCGTCGAATCGGAAAATCCGACGAGCGAGATCGAGGCTGGTCGTAAATCTCGCTCGGGTCGGATTGTTTGCAAACGTTGCGCGATCCTTGAGGCGGATCGTGAAGCTGCAAAGGGTTCCGGGGATGACTCGGTGGATCTCTGAGGTGCGGCCGCGCGGGAGGCTCGCTCTCTCGGGCCCATAGAATTCGGCGAGCGTAAAGAGGCGCGTCTAAGACTATTTGTCGCGATACGGGAGATCGCGGTGAGATCTGCTCTCCCGGCCAGTGTGAGACAGGTACGAAACGACAGGTAACCGGACACCACCGCCCGGCAGGATCGCGCGACAGAGAGCGCGCGCGCACCCGGCGAGCGAGGGAGAGAAAGAGAACGGGCCCTTTTGCCGGGTTTTCACATTTCACGTTCGACACGGGAGCCAGAGCCAGCCGGACAAAAGGCCGCGGCGGCGCTCAAAGGGCCTCCAGTACGCCGCAAAGTCAAAATAAAGTAATTGTTGTCCCTTTGTCGCGTCCCACCCCCGTGCGGAGAGCTTTTCCACTCTCGAGCACTACCTCGCTAGCCAAATGCCACGACAACCCTGTCTTTCTAAGGAAACCCACCCCGGAACCTCCAAACTACTACCCCTAAGCTCCACACTACAACTCCTCTTCCCTGCGCGACTGTTTAATCTTTCCGCCTGGCAAAGAACCGAGAGACGAACATGGGATTTTTTTCGTTCGCTCGTCGAGATACGTGCCTCGATCGAGTGGTACGGATCACCGCGGCTCGATCACCTTTTATGGCTTTCCCTCGACGGGATCCTGGGGAGGACGATGAATCGAGATGCAGGACCACCCACCGACGTGTCAGACCTCCTCTCCATTTCTTCTCTCCCTCGCGGGCTCGCGTCCGCGTTGCACCGAGAGATAGATGTTCGATTAGTATTGTCGTCGGCGGAATAGAGCCGCGGAGAACTAGATCAGGATTGGCTGTGACTCAATAAGGACGAGACGGAGAAAAGTGGCCGGGAATCGGGGCCGAGTGGGGCTTGGCGAGCGAGTGGCATAGAGACCGGGGTAATTAATAGTGGCTATTAATGGCACGCTAAGCGTGTTAAGAAAGGTGGCAGTGAGGCCGATGCGAGGCACCGTGGGTGGTCGTCCTGCTGAATACAGTAGAGGCTCGATTATCCTGGCTAATCGCGGTACACGGCGCGCCCGGCTAATCGTAGTCTTCGATCGCCAGGGTAATTGCTTTTTTAGCGAGACGCCCGTCACAACAATCCTCGGCCCCCCACTACTACTTGCACGCTCTCCTTAATCAACGAGCACGACAGCCCTCGACCGAGGATTCTTGAAAAACGATATAATTTAGTTGGAGATCGAATCGAATGAAATCAGTATCACAGTTTCCGAGAGAACGTCGAAGACCCTCAAGTGCAGCTTGGGTGGCCGGTTCAATATAAGCGTTTTTAATATTATGCAGAACACGCTACTGTACTATAAAGCATCTCTGAATTGTGCCGGACAGCAGCTAAGTGCGCTGACAGGAAAGGAGAGAGAAAAGCTCACGTTTACGGAGAGGGGAAAATCGTGGTTGTATGGCAGGGACGAGAAAGGAAAGGGCGGAATGCAACGTGAATGCGCCGCTCCTTTCCTGCACTGCGTCCTCATTACACACGGCCATTCTTCGTGATTTTGCGCGGCCCTTCCTTGAATAATCTTGTCTATGTAAAGGCAAAATGCCCTCGGGCTAATTGGTCGCGCGTCGCTCATCCGCCTGTCGACTGACTTATGGTCGATTTAATAGCTTACTCTGCTTTAGCATGGCGTGTCGCTCGACACTCTCCTCTTCAATCATTCGACCACATTCCATGCAACAATACGCCATCTTATTGTTCAACTCGAAATTGAATTAAATTATTTCCCAAATTGGTAAAAAGCAACTCGAAATGATTTGGTGACAAATCAAGTGCAAGTATTTTACGAGTCATTCTTTTTTGTTGTAATTGCAGACTTTAATCTTGAAGTATAATTGTTATTGATGTAATAATGAAACAGTGCACATAGCTTGACATATGGAACCCTTACGTTCCTTACGTATGGAAAGAAAGGGCTGCCTAACCAGGCGAAGATTTTCCTTTCAGCTGGAGCTGGACTTTTCCGCGTCCTTGGTCGTCGCGCGCCAGAAAGTCCTGTCCGATGGATTCCCGTTGGCCACCCTGGACGTCGAAAACCGCCGGGTATAGTTCGCGGCTCGTTTCATCCCAACGGCGAATACATAGATCACCAGGTGTCGCACTGTTTATACCGCAAACGTCCAAACAAGTCCCTCGCTCTCTTTCTAGCCGGAGTCCCCGGGGTCTATTAAGTGTTGGCCGCTTTCAAAAGATCTATGCGGATGGCCGCTGGAAAAAAAGGGAGGCGTGCGTCCTCCTATACCTGGATCATCCCAAAGACGAGTCTCCCGACGCCCTACCATTGATGTCGGCGCTCCCTCCCCAAGGATACCAGCGTACCCCCTCGTGTCGCAACACTTTGTTTCCTCCGAGCCATTTGGAAAGTATCGCTCGCCCTGGCCATACGTACCTTTCACATCTATCGATTCCTATATCTCCTCGTCTTTGGAAATTCGAGTGTGTCGGAGCACTAAATTCTTCCTCGGACTCGATTCCAATGCTTTTCACCTCTCCTGAGTTTAACAGTTGGAAATTCCAAGTGCTAAACTTGTAACACCGTATGCCAACCCCGCCTCTTGTAATACTTACACGATTTTCCTTGGACATAAATCGATTTTCCATTTGAAATATCTGATTGCAAGAAAATGAACGCATTATTGATCGACTATTCTCTTATCTGAATGAAAAGGTGTCGAAATCCAAATACAATAACTCGTCCAACAATGTGTTGAGGTTCGCGTGAGCTTGGCTGAATCTTGCGTAAAGTCTGGTATTAGTATCGCAGGGTAGAAAGCGCAGAACAGAAAGGGCTGGCTCGTGCAGGAGCAGTTGGAGGAGTCCTCAGGTGTAATCGTGTCCGATAAAAGGCGCGGCGGAGCAGCTTGCGTGAGGCGATCGCGAAGAAAGGAAGCGATCCTTGTATACCTGGCCGGAGAACGATCCCGACTGCCAACTATTAATGTCACCGCGGCATCCTACAGAGAAGGAGCGCGCGAGAGAAGAAGGTATCCCCAATCTGCTGTATCCGGGGCGTGCCTTTTAGGTGGTTATTTAGCCTCCTGCTCGGACGAGAGCAGTGTGTTGCCCTATCGATCCTTATCTGGCGATAGCGTGACATCCTTTTCTTGATCCGCCGACGCCGGCCACCTCCGCCGCTATCCTCCCATGTCTCTTCCTTCGGCATCCTCCACCCTCCGCGCCCCCACAACTACCTCCTTTCCCTTTTTATTTCCACAGGACTTTCCGCCTCGGCTTTCGAACGCTGACGAACGTTCACTCCGTTCGGCCATTAGGATATCTCATTTTCCAGCGGGCCTTTATCTCCGGGATAAAAGCACTTGGCTTCACTCTTAACTCGAGTTGCCCCAACGACTTTGCCGTACTCTCCTTTCAGCTACCGGCTGCCAATCTAATTTACCTCGCTTTTTAAATCCAACTTACTTCTGGATCAGAATTCAATTAAACTCCAACCTAGACTTTTTAAAATCCAATTCAAATAATTCTCGTTCTAACTTGACTTTTGTAAAAAAGATTAAATTTCACTTTCGCAAGTGCGTGATTGAATTCAATCATATGCCAATAATTCAATTTCATTTTCAATACTCGGTATAGGAGTAGAGAGTGTCCCTCGAAACGTGTTGAGTTAGGAGGATGTGTGGAGCTGTAGGGTCAACCCGAGCGTCCCGGGGCTACTATGTATTCATTACGGCGAGTGTGTATAGAGGCGTACACCCTCCTAATGATTAGCTGTTGTTTGGTTACGCCTTGGCAACGGCAGTTGCGGGATGCTTAGAGCCACCATCGACGCTTCCAGCTCCCTCGGCTTCCTCCTCCACCTCCTCCTCCTCCGGCCGAGCATTAGCATCGTGAGACGTGATTAGAGTGCGCATTCGAGGCGCACGAGAGCCGCTGGTAGTAACTAGTCGCGTACACGAGAGAGACCGGCCTCTAGTCACTAGAGCAATCGTCGTCCTGTCGGCAAGCAAAGACCGGTAGCCAATTTCTTTCCTTGACAACTGGCGATCCGGCCGCTCGATATGGAGGTGATTAAAGCGTGGACATTTTGATAGCGAGCGCGGCGGCGAGCACTGCGTTTCCGTCGCTCTGTAATTACCATCGACCTCCGCCTGCCCCCCGAACGTCATTACGACGAATTAAGGCGCGCCTCGTTTCCACTCACTCATAAATGTAATCAGGCTAGGATCGAGTACCTTTTCCCTTGAATCGCGCGTTCCCTAATGAAGTCGGGAATTAATGAGACAAGTATGTGACACCACCCTTGTTTGTCACGTTCCTTTTGATTACTATACCGACCCTGGACTCCTCGCTTTTGTAGTTCAGATGATCCTAGATTTCTCGGGGGGAGTTTCGCAGATCATTGGATGTATTACTGGGGGGGAGTGGGACGCGTCGAGTGGGCAGGGTAGTTGGATGGATGTCGGGGGTCCATTGGTGAGTGGGAGAAATCCTGGCGGGCAGAGGGCAGCATCGATAGGAGCACTCCGCGGACTGAAGACTCTTTCAACGAGGACCGGTCGTCCTGCAAAGAAACGAGTGGGAACTCGACAGCTGTGCCTCGCGTCCCTTTTTCGCGTTCTCCCGCGGCAACTCACGCATACAAATACACGCGCGCGCACACACGCGCCCGCGTCCATAAAGGCGGTTACGTGTATGCGCCGTATGTATCAGAGATTCGTCTTTTATTCCTCCATTCCCACGCGACATCCTCGAGACACCGGTGTGCCATCCCTAAAATGGCCCTGCCTTTTTGTGCCCTCGGCCGCCTCGAGGAGAAGCCACGAACAAATTTCTCGGCGCGGCCAGAGGGGCCGCGCGCAGCCTGCAAACTCGTAACACTTCGGGTTCGCGTGTGGCCAGACGTGACTCTTTTAACGAGGGTGACCGGTGATCGTTCTATTTGAATATCTCTCGGTTTTTGCGCACGCCAGCTTCCCCCCAGACACTTTTAACGCGCGAGCTTTCACCTGCCGAGCCGATGCCTCCTTTACTTGGAGTTTCTGTTCGGCCCGCGAGAAGCCGATGGGACTCGAGGCTTGCGTAAGCTCTTAGTTCGCTTCTGAGAGCTCGAATTCCGTGATCGAAGAAGTAGACTCGCGGGCGAATTATTCATCGCATCGAGTTTCGCAGAATCATCCAGTTCCAACTGGTGGAGGTGGCCGAGGACACATTTGCGTAAAATGCCTGGTACCCCGGGGGGTTGGGGTGCAAGAGATGCGTTCGTTACCTTTCCCATGGCTGCTGAAAAATGGAATCCAGCTCACCACATGTTCACAATTAATAGAACCCATAGTTCCACACAATCATCCTCTTTCTTAGAAAAAAATGCATGAAATCCCAATGTAACTTTACTCCACAGTCTCCGTCACTTCAGAAGCACTTCGGTTCATGTTTTCTCAGAGGAACAACAGGCAAAAAAATGAAATACATCCGACCCGTGGTGCCAATTAGCGATTTAACGAGCGGGGCCAAATGAAAGGCCAGTTCTCACAAAGCAAAGTATCAGTTGGATGAGAAGATTCGCGCGGCACAGTAGACATCAGGTGCGGATCTAATTAGCATCGACAAGAAAGAAGCCTTAATAGTAGTAGTCAGGGCATAGTTAGCCGAGCAAGGACGACCGAAGGCTCATCAATCCTCGTACGATGATCGGCTCTCCTTTCGGATACCAGTTCTCGCCGAGGGAAATGAATGCGAGGGTGAAAAAGTGTAGGCTTCCGGAGGTGTAATTGTTTCTCTCGGGAGAGTTTTCCGTCGGGAGGTTCAGTGCGGGGGCCACCTAGGTCGGCCAAGGGCCTCTCGGTCGGCCGGCACTCAAAGCACCTTTAGACTCGGTGCCGGTATAATGGCGCCCGTTTGTCAAAACACGTCAAAACACAATCCTCCTCTGCCACGAAATCCTCAACGGGCCGGCGAGTCACGCCCCGCGATGCATCAACTCCTGCGGCCTCGTTTAGTTCCTCGCTGGCTCTCCTGGCCGCAGGTAAGGATCTCGCCTCGTTCCGCAGGAGGAAGCTGCGCGCCCGACCAGCCGCTGCTACACCTTCCTCTTGTTGCCGAGTCACTCGGCTAACATTACTCTCTCGCTCCCAGTCGATTTGGGAAAGCGACCCCCCTCGTACACGCGTTTCTTTAAGGAAAGAGCCCCGAAAGCCACTTGCTAGTCCTGACAATCTGATGGCAGTGGGGGTCCGCATGGACAGGTGGCCCCTCACCAATCCATAGAGAATGGGATAGCAATTCTGGAAATAAGGAGTTATAATTTTTGTATTCGGCCACGTAATGAAAGCGGGATATAGAAAAGCTTGTGCAACTTTATGGACTTTACAATAGTATTATATTCAATTGATAAAAAAAACTTTGGAGTAAATATACACTTGGCAGTTCACTAGTTTCAGATAAAGCTCAATACTTCGACATTACAGATATGAAATATTTCATAATTTTGTGAAAAGTCGAGAGATTCTCAAGTGAAAAGACAGGTGACCAATAACAGTCTTTCTATCCGACCCGATTCCAGCCGCTTCCGCAACGGGGTGGCTGGCCCGAACTCGAGAGATTCCGACTTTATTTATGCGGCCGTACCCGCGCGTGCACTCTTATCAGCCGATTAGGAGGAGCGTTATTAGGTGACAGAGAGATCGCGTGGTGAAATTGTGCGGTGGCTAAGTCCGCCCGGTAATGGGGCGCAGTCACGTCAGCCCCTACAGTCTCTCGGAAACTTGAGCGTCGAGCTAAGTATTCCTTAAGTAGACAGGGGGCGCAAGCATTTAGGGGACTCTTTGTAAAGCAGCTCGAAACTTTCCTTTGTACTCCGCTCCCGTAATCATACCAATTGCCCGACATTTCGCGGTAGAGCATCGAATATTCTCAATTGGGCTCCTCCATTCCAAAACCTCGTACGAAACCCGGCAAACTTCCCCGCCAGTTCTCAGTCTCCCGCGACAGCCGGCGGCGAACGCATCGCAAACAAGCTGGCTCTTTTTGCCCGGGGGACTTTTTCCGCCAATAACACGGGGCGCAATCAAGCCGGGCTTGATTAGACACTCGGAAATCCGTGGAAAAGGTCTACCACTAATCACGGTTCAGCGTGTTAGCGGTTCTTGATTCGATACTGCCGCGGCATTAGCAGAAAAGCCAAAGGATAGTTGTTCGAAGAATGGCCCCCCTGAAACCGCGAGCTTCCTCCTTTCCCACAGTAAAGCATCGCGTCGCCGCATTTTCTCATAATTACTCAGAGCCGAGTCACGCTCCTCTCTCTAAACAAGAGAAGGCGAAATATCAGGAACGAGCGGGAAGTAATATCGATAAGAAGATCGCCCGGAGCCGCTCGTTTAATCTACGATCGGGCCCCGCTCGATACACTTCGTACATCGTAAACTACTATTTACGAGCTGACTTTGCACTCAATCGTATATCACGTCGGTCGAGGAAGCTCGTACGAGAGAGAGATCGCGCCGATCCAAGGATCACGTGGTCCTGCTGGGCGTGCCTCGAGGATTTCGGGGCGCATCTGCCCCGAGAGTCGATTCGTCCCGCTAAATGGCGCAAATGGATCCCGGCCCATCTGGCCTGCTACCAAAATGACGAATGCTCCGAGCGACTGGCGTCCGAGCGGAGGAAATCGCCGCTCCTGCACAAAGCGACACTCGCAAATATACAGAGAGAACACGACATTGAATCCGCAGCCTCGATCCTCGGGGACAGGCTTTCAAGGGCGGCGCGAAAAGGTAGAGGGGGGTGAATAGACAGGGAGCAGTGGCGGCAGGACGATGGTTGTGTACACAGGAGGAAAATTTGATTTTGTTGTCGCCTTTACAATACTCAATTATCCCGGGGGGCTCGTAACATCTGTCGGCGGGGAGACATCCCTCGTTACCACCAGGACTAACTCGATTCCCCATTAGGAGATGCGATCCCGCCAGGATTCATCGCCCCCCCGTCCAATGGGACACGTGATCCTTGGACCGCCAGTGCGCGGCTCGAGCGCCGCGAGGGGTGATAATATTAGCCATTGACGGCGCGCCGTTCTCCGTTCGCCGTACCAAAGCCTCGACATCGTAATTACCGTAGGCTCGTCGTCCCCGGATTATTCATAGCTGGACGCGTAGAGAAAGAGAGGAGCGCGAGCGGCGAGGGAATGCTCTCCATTGAAAACCAGTGGCGAAACACAGCTATCTTCGGAGTGCGATCGAGCTGGGGAAAGCGTCGGTGGGGCGAGGGGGCTCGGTAAGAGATGAGGGGACAGGAGGAGGAGGAGGAGGATGCTGGAGGACAGAAAGGATTCTCCCGGCCGTGTATGGGCGAAGGGCGAGGAACAAAGATCCCGGGGAGATCGGGCCGACCGAGTCGTACGTCCACCGGTTAAGAAGCGATTATACACGAGCGATGGCGGCAGCGCTCGTCGAAGGCAGCGTACGGTGGGCACCGATGGAAGTGTTGATCCCATAACAAACTCAATCCAGCGGAGGCTGTGTAAAAGCTTCATTTAGCCGTGGCATTGCCAGGCAGCCGGATAGCGTTGTTATGGCATCCTCCCCGCTTATACACTAGCCGGTGCCTCGAGCACTCACACATGCGCCAGCCTCTCTGCCTCCTCTCTATCTCTCGCTCCTTCTTTCGACGAGCGAACCGACACGCCGAGAGCGCGCGCTCCTCTCCCGGTGATCAGATTTGATGGACCGATCGCTCGCCCTTATAATTACCTCGCGGCCCTCCGGCAACTTGCCCACCGCTCGCCCCGGACCTATCAGCGATCTACATACGAACACCACGTACCACACACCGTCTACGTGACAATTTATGGCCGCGTGCAGACGCGCCGGGGAACTCGGCCGCGCGAACCTCCGCTAGAACCAGCGCACGCATATGTATATGCCCGGAGATGAGAGAAAGAGAGGTGGGTTTCAGAGAGCGCAGGGTTAAAATGCGCCGGCTAATTTATGTCTGGCGAGATACACCCGGGGCGTAGACGAGGCGGTGAGCTAGAGTATACACACGCCGGCGAAGGTATCGGTTCGCATTGCGTTGCTGGAAAAATCGAGTCGCTGCTGCTTACCATAAATCCCGGCCACATTAGCGCGATATTCAATAATTGATATTGGTAAGTGCCCGGAGATGAGGGTGTAAATTTGAGGAGATAGCGTCGCCGACAGTGGTACTTACCGCGTGAGGACGGACGCAACCCTCGCGAGTTTTCAGTCGCTGGCTGGGACTCAATGCAGCCCCCCTCAACACGTGTATGTGGAGAACCCTGATTCTGTACATATACGTGCTGATTTGCGTGTATTTTACTTAGAAGATGGTCATTCTTGTATTACAAATTGCGTGTTAGTAGTGTTATTACTTTTTCGAATAACTAAGTATGAGCTTGTCGTGTTTGAACTCTGATGTATGGGAAAAGGGAAGTTTAGAATAATATATGTAAGAGGAAGACTATGTATATAATTGTATCTATCATACTTTATATACCATTGGTTGGCCAAGGAGTTCATACGGTTCTTGGCAACAGTTGTCCTACCGAAAACGCCCCAACTTTTTAGGGAATCAAAAAATGACCTTCACTCCCTTGCCAAAGCTGTGAATGCACAGCTAATAGCAAAAGCTCGTGTAAATTGAAATACTACTACTACCCTTTTACGATGCCGCTTCCCAGCGGAGCATCCTGTGTGAGGCGTCAGACAGCGAATCTATACCCTCGAAAGTGATATGAAACCGCACGAGCAATTTCCAAGGGATTTGCAGGGGAACTGAGGCAGATTCTGTTGGGCTCTAACGGGAGAGAGATCGATCGCGCGAAATCTGGGGCGTTCGCGGCGGGTTTGCTTTTTTATCGCGGGGCCAGAAGAAGAGCAAAACGTAAACTGAGCTCCCGCCGAAATGGAACATAGGTATCGGAGCGATGATCCCCGTGCGAGGCGCCAGCTGGCTCATATTGAAAGCAACCCCCGACGGCTGTCCGAGCAGCCCTTGCCCGCTCGCCGCCGGAAAGAACTTAAATCATTTTCCACCCCTCCAGCGGGCCCTCCTGCGCTAACTACCCCTGAGGAGCCACACCCTGGCTGCGGCCAGGCTCCACCTACCCTCGGCCCTCGGAACATTATGATGTCCTCCATGGCCACTAAAGCCCCACTGATTCAAGCCCCCTAAGCTCTCCGCCAATTTCCACCCCGCCTTAATCACTTAAAAAAAAACTCGGCGATCCTCGCCCTCGCCCTCGTCCACGGAAAATAATAATGTACCGCGTTAAACCGCTTTGAATCAGGTTAATAGAACCGCGCTCCTGCACGAGGTCTGCCTTCAATTTCCGGATGATTCGATCGTGACGATAAGAGGGTCTTATTCAATCGTCGATCAAATTTAACGATGAAGCAACGAGACGGCACCGACACAACACGCTCGCCTGATGACTCCGATGAATTGGGCGGCGTGCCCGATTGCTCTCCGCCCGCAAATCAATTACACTGCACGCGGCACAAGTTCTGTTTGCACTTGTCAGTCGGCGCAGACGATCGACGGAAATGCCGAGAGAGTTCGCAGAGAGCGAATAAGACGCGCGGTGGCTGCTCGCAGGAATCGATGACGATAACAGCGAGAGACTGGGAAATCGGTGGGTGGAACTGGCAGGTATAATGAGAAGCGGGTGTGGATACAGGTGGGAAGTATTGGAAGCAGATCTCACGCTATTAGACGCGTCATCGCCAAGATTGATAGCGCGGGATCCTTTCGGGATACCCGGGAAATGATGATCCAACTTGATCTCGAGCTTTCGCCAAACAAGCAGATCCGAGCAGCAACTGTATCTCTCGTACTTGTAGTTTCACCGAGTCCCAACTGAACAAACAGCCGGGTAAATGAGCAAACCGAGCGAATCCAAGTAATTCAGACTTCACTCGCGCAAACACACCGCTGACATAACGAACGATCAATCCAGCCGTTATTAATCGAGCCTCCTGCGCGCCGGCGAACTGTCATTCACGCGCGGCGTATTTGCTCATTAAAACGCGAGAGCGACTGTCGGCCGAAAAAAAGCATCGTGTCGGGCCGGAAAGGAAAATGACGAAATCCGGATGTCAGGGCGGCGTGAATCGAGCCGGTGAATTATAGCCGGGCCCGTCGGCTCTTCACGGTGCCCCGTTAACAATGGTTCGCTCGTTTAAGCCATTAGCAACGCGTTCGGCCGCAGGACTGCGAGGAGCGAGCGATCAAGTCGTTTAAAGGAAGGCTATGCGCGTGATAGAATCGTTCGATTCATTGTCAGACACGAAGACCGGGGTCAAGGAGACCAGCCGACGGAGCCAATTACGCCCGATCCTATATTGCCGGAGGTCCTCCCTCAGGACTCACTCTCTACCTTCCAGGAAACTAACGTCCACGCAAAAGCTCCGCCCAAACCAAACAAGTTTCTAATTAAAAAAGGGAAAGCGTTGCACTAATGGGAAATTCTCGAAGAACAACCGACTATCTTCGGAGTGGCATATTAGTTGGACAAAGGAAATAGATTTCCTTGAGTAAATCAGGGTGAATCGCAATGCAATTGTTGTATTGTGTAATAGACATATTGTGTGCCCGATAATATTGATAACGAGAGACAAAACTATCCCGACAAATGAGGGACAAGTACCGTGACACAATTTGCGCAGCTCCACCGCGACAGTGGAATAGAGGAAGCTCGTAATTCTATTACAGCTCGGACATCCTCTAGGAACTATAATGCAGCTTGCGCAAGAGCACTGAAAATCAGCCTTTGCACGAGTGGGCCATTATTTAAATTGCAAACAATGAAATTGATCGCATGCAGCGGCAGAGCTGGATGCTAGAAATTGTTCTATCTCACAGAGAACATATTCCGAGTGGACGAAAACTCGGAGGAGTCGAGTGTGTGTACCGAGCGCGGCAGAGTATGGATTCTCTGATCGGGAAACGGGTTTCACGACTGGTCGAGGCGGGAGAGTGCTCTTGGAAACCGATGGGATCCGGTGTGTCGTGTATTATTTATTTCCCGGGTATAGGAGCCGACGTCATGGGCGCATCATCATCGCGTCGTCATTCGCCGGCTATTCTTTCCCATCGCTTTCCCGGCGAGGCCTCTGCCGTTCCCTTCTCGTTTCATCGAGGGCCCCACCCACTCTCCTCCATTAGTTTCTCCTTTTCCCCGGAAAATGGATGATCGCGCGCGGTACTTCCGCATCGTTTCCCAAGTGGTGAGCCGCATCCGGTCATTCCCCAGTCGTCACGATACCGTGACTGTTGGTCCGCGCTTTGTCTAGCGTGTCTTCGACGACTAAACAGCAGGGCCCTATCTCTAGGTGTAGGGTGTATGGTGTATGGTTGCCCCTCTGCCGTCGCCTAATGACTGTTTTCCTTCTCGCCTCAATTTCCCACCAGTCTTAACAGATTGTTCGCCGGCGCTCCTTCACACAAAACCACTTGCGGTCGCCGTGAAGAAGCCTCGATTACATTTCAATGGCTGGGATTTCGAGAATACCAGGCTGGAAGAGTTGCATTTCTTCGGCGGCGCGTAATGTATTAATTCCAGAGTGATAATCAACGTGTCAGTGAAGCCCGAGGGAGCCGGGGGGGAGCGAGAAGGTAGCGAGGAAAAACTGGGCGGCGTCGATGGCATCCGCTTAAAATCGATTTTACGTATGCGAAAGGCCGATCGCCATGAAGAAGTGGACTGGCGAACACGAGAGGAACGAGCTCAGTCAGGTCCTCCTTGATGCAGGGCCCTCGAGGGGGTGCGGCGCGGCGCGGGGCTGGGCCAGCAGGGTGAAAAATAGAAATTAAGGGCCGGTGAGTTATCGCGGTTGCGTGAGAAGCGGTCCGAGATAAATCAAACCGCAGCTCCGACCGCAACGGCTCCCCGAGTTCGGATCACGAACGCAAAAACCCCCATGGCAAATCCCTCGGGATTAATAGTGTGCTACGCCTGGAACCGCTCCTCCTGATTGGTCCAATTCCCCGGCGCGCTGCGCGAGGGCTTCCTTTTTTCACGACCGCCCTTACTACACCGTTTTCTCGCTTCCACCCTTCGCCGGCTTCTTCCCTGCCCCCCGAGCCTCGCCGCCCCGCCGCCCGTCGCCGCGACGCGCCAACACACCGCGCGCCCTCCGCTTCTACTTGCGCCCGGAGTCACTCTCCGCCGTCGAATTTTAAATTGACTGATACACTCGGACGTCGTCGCGCGCCCTCTCCTCCTCGTTTTTGCTCTCTTTCGCGTCCCGGCTTAAATAAGTTATTCCGATGAAGATACACCCGCTCGCGATACTCCAACTGCTGCTTCCTCGCTCGAGGAGCACTTGGATAAGTAGATCTTCCTACCGCGGGAATTACACCTCTAGGCCTCGGAACCCTGAATCATCCGCCTTCAACATTCTCGGCTATTACGCGCCAAGCCTGTCTTTTCATAATTCAATCAATTCAAAACAACTTTCAATACCCACATCACACATTTCCATCACTTTAATACAATTACTACTTGCAGAATGTCATACACAAATAATTACAGGAGATGGGAAATATGAGTACATGCAGGGTAAGTGAACCCTCCATTAAATATACTTGGTTTATGAATTACAAGCGTACGAAGAACTCTCTTAAGATACCTCAAAGTTACATGGTTGTCTCGAGGAGACGATATCGTCAAGAGGATCGAGTCGAAGCCGGTCTCGAGTCCCACAGTGCACACGAAAACGCTCGATTCCCGGCGCCGTCGTATCGGGAAATGACTAACACACGAGGGAATAAGTCGGCAGTGCCGAGTTATGATCGCCAGACTATCAGCGCGGCCGCGCTGGATCCGGCCACATTCCACCGACTGAAATTTCTCGGAGAGAAGAGACGGCGGCCTCTGAGGCCCAGTAGGAAAAGGAGGCTGCGCGCGAGAGATGCTTAACGATTCGGTCGCGTTTACATATATAACCGGAGTTAAGTAGGAACTAAAGCCTGATGAGGGCTCGCACGAGGGGGCCATCGGCTGGCAGCGGCCGGGGAATACAAATTCATGTTTCTCTGCCCGAGACCACCAATAAAATGGCCGGCAACGGCGCAGCCCTCTTGGGATCCAATAAACGAAAACTATGGCCTCCACGATTTATTCGTAGGGCGATTAATGCTCGAATTACAGGGATTTGCAACCTAATGCGACCTGCCAGTCAGTATCAATGGTAGAGTATTGGTTGATGCCAAAAATGAAAGTAATGGAATTGGAGTGACATAATGTTAATTAATAGTCATTCTATCACTCTTGTAATTTTCAACTAATTTGTCTGTATGGCTTTTGAATAATCAATGTCCAAAATTCCGTTGTCATACATGGGATGCAGTTAAAATTGTTACTTTATAGTTGAAAAGCCTGTGAGGAAGTAATGGCACTGACTATAAACCAAATTTTTTGTTTAATTTCAACTCAACAAGAAGGGTGTCCCATGACTGTCTCGAAAATGGCGGATGCTGAACTATCGAGCTGTTTCATTGCCGCTAAAGGAACCAGGGAAGAAAGCACCATAATAACAGAAGGCAGTCTGTTCGAGTGCAATGCTTACCTACTCGGCAAAGGTCCATTTTGTCGCGGCAGATTGTCATCTAAATTGCGCTCTCGCATATTATTTTCGCGTCGCGTGACGCAGCGACGAGTGTCGCACGTCGATCTTATCCTCCGGAGAATGAAGTACCCGACGGGGCACCTGTCATTATCTCATTACGCAATACTTTCGCTCTGGGATGCGTCGTTCGTTTCGCCCCTTGGCATCGCGATCGTCCTTCGGGACCATTAAGTTCGCCGAGGTAAGTATTTAACACTTCGGGTGGCCGACCAGTAATATTCACTGGCTGAACAATTCTCCGCTCAAATATATGCGTGTTGTAAATGCGAGTGAGAGTATTAAGACGAAACACACTTTCCTTAAGTAATCAGGGCACAACGTAATGTAGCAATTAGATCTCGCATGACTTAGGCAAATCATTTAGCTCTACTCTGAGCACATAATCACAAGGGGATAAAAAGGTGGAAAGTCTATTAAAAAAGTATTCTGTTCTAAATTACAAAGTTATTAAAAAAAATTGAAAAAAATTTACTTCCCAATCATGTTGTTCTAATTCAGTATTTAAATCCGAAAAATGATGACTGATTTTACAATCTAGACGAGAATAGCACCTTGAACGGCTCGTAATCTTCGTCGTTGGTTCCGGCGATCCTTGGTCAGACTGAATGACAGGACGCCTTCTTTTTATAAGTTATCTACATCTCACTTAAGTCTCTTGTCTGACTCCTCCGCGGAGTGGCGGCGCCCAGCGAATCCTGCTGCACGAGAAGACAAAGCCGAGGCACTAAAGGATGCCGAGAAAGAAGCAGCATCTCCCGAGCAGAAGAGAGAAAGACGTGGAAGGAGGAGGGGTCGTCGCATTATGTGACCCGGGCTCTACTTCATCGGTGGAGGAACACAGGATACTCGCAGGACACGCGGCCCCCCTTCAACCCCCTCTGCGTGTCCGCCATTATCTGATCCATACGCGGAGAGTTACGGGCCATGCAGCGGCGATGTCATTTCAATTGTTAAATTTTCGAGGAAAGCCCACCGACATCCTCCCGATCCCCATATACAGCGTGCGTGCGCTGGAACCGTGCTTGCTCGGCCATTAGTCGCCCGAGCCTTGTTCCTGCTCGCTTATTGTACCCCCGACAGTTCTCCAGAACTATATGTATGTGTTTGTTTGATTCTATCACTAATGCGAGAATGCAATAAAACTGTAAGAAATAAAAAAACATCGAATTAAAATCGCGGTTTATTTCAACCCCTTAATCCGATCGTATCTCAAATGAACAGCTTGAATCATATTTGCAAAAGACATTTAAAAAGACATCGTCACAGGAGACCACTTATTGGAATGACAAATTAAAAGGGGCAGAAACTAAAGAGCTTCGTTCTCCAAGAAGAGTTCAAGTTCAAAGTGTCCTTGACCGATGGCCACCACTGGAAGGTGGGATTGGCACTGGTATCCAAATCTAGCACTAGAACTTCCAGCTTCCAACTGTTGGAGCGAGAAGCCCTTTTATAGACAATTCTAATAAAAAGCTATAGCAAGTAGTACTTAAGTGTAGCTATTCTAATTTCCAAGGAGGAGCAAGGCGTATTGGAAGACATGGCGAGCGTTGCGTCTAGGTGAAAGAGAGAGCTCGGACTGAAGGTAGGAGGAAGAGCCGGCAGGTATTATGTGGTCGGGCCCCTACTTCATCGAAACACGAGCGGCCGAACAACAGGCCGGGCCCCGTGTATCCGCCATTGTTTGGCCCATGTGAGGAGGCATGCGGCCATGTTCCCCTTGTGTACCGGGCGACCGGATAAAAAGAGGACTCCGCAAAGGGAACAGGAGGTGTAGGGCCCCGGCGGTGGGGACTCCACGCCGCCGGGAAGACCACTGGGCCCCGTTTACTCTCGAGCCCTCATCCAAGATGTATACGCTTTCAAAATTGCCCCACCTTCCTTCCAAGTATTTTTCTATTACAAAAATCTTTCAATCAGCTTGGGTAAATATCTAATAAAGGCTGGGTACGTGCGGCTAATGACTCACAATAACCATGACAAATTCAAGATAATCTAGAACACGTATGGAATATGTTATAGTCGATTCCTCTCATGTGTATTGATTATTAATTAAAAGTCTAATAAACTTCCTCATTCGACCGATACTGTTATTGCACGTTAAATGTGATAAATCGAGCACGTAGCCTATCCGGAGAAATACTCTC
The DNA here is from genome assembly GCA_963675795.1 of Crossocerus cetratus. Classification (NCBI taxonomy): domain Eukaryota; kingdom Metazoa; phylum Arthropoda; class Insecta; order Hymenoptera; family Crabronidae; genus Crossocerus; species Crossocerus cetratus. The sequence goes on along the minus strand of OY776665.1, from coordinate 19,257,605 downwards.
ACTCGGAGCTCCTGTCACGTGCACCCGGACCCATGAAAAGTAAACGTCAGCCTCACCGCAAGGACACCGTAAACCCAAACAGTCCTTTCTTAACAGGCATTCTCAGGAGCGCGAGTACAACGGGCGTACATTTGGAACGTGCCGAAGGTGTACGCGTAACCGGTGTGCCGGACACCAGGAGACACACCGCCAGAAGAAAGAGGAGTTTGGTAGGAGGGAAAAAAATGGGGGTAGAGTGGGATGAATGGCGATACGCGCGTGTCCTGCCAGCAGGATGCTCGTCGTGAAGGCGTCCGTCGGTGGTCAAGAGGTTCCAGCGTGCCCTTGGTCCAGAATGAACGGGGTCCACAGCCAAAAACACGGCTTCCGCCCACTCGATCGTTTGTACCGTCGCATTGTCGTTGCGACTTTGTTGCTGCTTGTTGCTGGCGAAGCACAATGCGCGCACAGCAGTCGGCGACAAAGAGTCGGATTTGTCCTGTGGACCACCCTCCGATTATACCAATGGAAGATGCTCCCTTGAGTCCACGTGTACACCCTGCATCGGCTCACCCCTTTGTTCTAGAAGGGATCTTTCTTGCAGTCATTGCAGACAGGGAATCTTGAACTTCGAATCGCCCATATTTTGATTTTGTGCTTTAAACTCTTACATAAATATGTTAATTCGAGTGTGAATAGATTAGAAGTTGGAAATTCCAGTGGATGAAAAGATATTGCGTTAAAGAAGCACAAAGCTCGATTTGAGTAGAAATTGCATGTAGTAGAAACGGTAAAGGGCAGAAAATAGTAGTGAAACATGTTAGAAGCGACGGCACGAGGCTTTCGAAATCCCCTTTGTCCGTCGCGCCCCGGGGCACATCCTCTACCTACGCCGACTTTTTCCACGTATCTCGCGTAAGCTCGGCGCGCGACGGAGGAGTCGAAAAGTCGATCAAAAGTCGCCGCCACAATAGGCTAGCAGAGGGTGAGGCAAAGTGAAGAGCAGCACCTTTCCAGCACCTGGCGGTGCCCCGAGGCGTCTGAGCCTAGTCAAGTGAAAAGTACAAATTGTCAGAAGAGCGGCGAGCGACGCGTGGTCGCGCGACCACGCCACAAATCACTCTCCGCTGGTTCAATCGCGCTATTCATCGATCGGGCCGCTTAAAGCGATCGGATCCAAAACAACGTTAACAAGCCTCGCTCGAAACCTCAAGCGACAGACGTCGACCGGCGACTCCGATGGACACCTTTCGTGATCCACGTGCTACTAACAACCCTGACAGCTTGTCGGGCCCATCAGGCCCCAACCATAAATACCCGAGCCACTCGGAACATTAACCCACTTTTTAAGCTTCAACTATGTATATATGTATGTGCACATATATCGAAAAACGAAATTGGCGCTGTTGTTTCGGGAGGCCGGAAAACAGAAGCCTGGAGTGGGCTATCGGGGACGAGATAAAGACGGGACGAGGGTTAGGTGAGCAATATCAAAGGCAGCTTCCATAGCGGAGGTCCTTGAGAGTTGGTAGCGGCGCTGGCGGGACGGGAGGCATCGGTACCAGAGCCGATTAGCTGGAAGATCGTGTTATATTCCGTGGGCGATGGCGGTCGGACGAGGACGCCAGTGCGGCAACGGCGGCGGCGGCGGCAGCGGCGGCGGCAGCGGCGGGGACACGAAACGGACGATCCTGTTCGAGGACATAATTTACACTGGGAAAGGGCGAGTAGCGACAGCATTAGTAGCTAAGTGGGGTCCTACGTTATCCTATATCCCCGCGTGGATTGCACGCCTTTACCTATATGCCCACAAGCCCGGGGACCCACGATATGCCCCGGTGTGATTCCTATCTGCCGCTGGCACCCGCCACGCCGGAGAACACCGAGGTCCCTGCCGATTACGATCTTCCGTTCCTAACCGAGAAAACGAGAGAGAGAGAGAGAGAGACGGAGAGAGAACCAGCCAGTCCTACAGCCGGCCCGAGTATTGCGGTATAGGAGAGAAAAAACACGGAGGCTCGTATTGTTGCTGGAAACACTGTGCGACTTCCAAGCGCCGCTTCGCGACACCTTCTTCGTCGCTCTCTCTCTCTCCCTCGGACTCCTTGCGCGCATATAATAGGACGTTCCGTCGACTATTACCATTTTGCGAGGACGCCGCGATCCCGACGTTTTGACCCTTTGTTTGCCGGCGCTTTTTAACTGAGCCACCTTTCGAGGCGGAAAGAATTTCTGTGGACAATTGGAAAACAGTCACTGTGGAGAATGACTCTGGTTAATGTTAAACAGTTAGACGCGTCCCACGCGCGAAGGTGGAATCGCTGGTGACGACGGTTCTCCAAAATGGCAAACTGCAGAACTAGACTGTCTCTATGGGAGGCTGCAGGGAACCAGTAAAAGATGATGTAGCCGGTAGACGGTCGCTCGTAAACAGGCTGGATTCTTCCTAATTCCCGGAGTAGCTCGTGGTATTTATCCCGTGGTCTCTGGGCCCGATGGTGGAAGGGAGGCGGCTCCTCGCCGCCGCGATATCCAATCTCTCTCGGGTGGTATCCGGCCACGAATTTACGGCCGCGGTCATCGGCACGGCGGGCGCATTGAATCGTCAGTCAGTGTAAAATTTAAACGCAAACGTAAGGCGAGGAGGAGAGAGGCATCCGATAGGTATCCGAATACATTAAGAAAAGCCGGGAGAAACGGGCGAGCGACGAGGGCTGCTTTTTGGTGGTCGGTCCCCAGTCGGCGGCGGCGGCGGCGGCGTGTCCCACCAATTAATTAGAGGCAAAATGGCCACTAGGGACGCGGTGGACCACCATTTTATCTGGTGGAAGCGGGGACGCGCACCGGCCGGATTCGACGTTAAGCGTCGAACGTAGTCAGTCGTAAAGCAAAGATAAGTCGCCGCCTACCAGAGAGGATCTCTCTCGCCGAAACGGCAGCAGCTGTGCCGCAGATATTATGGCGTCGAAAGCCGCCGCTCGAGGATAAATCCTTGGTAGATTAGATCGGGCCCTGCTCCTCTCCCTCTCGCTTACTCCTACGCGCCATCCCTATCTCCCGGGAGTTTCCAGCCCCGAGGAACATTTCGGAGTTAAACTTCGACCTGATAGTATAGTATTTCGTCCCGCTGACCACCTGACCAGCCACCATCCAATGTTCCTCCATCCTTGCCGCGAGAGACCCACTGAGATCATTCGGTGGGAATTTCCTCTTCCCTCGGCTGCAGTCTGTCGTGGAACTGTGGAAGTCAATGGCTCTTGTAATTATTTTCCTTGCCCTGAATTCTCTGTAATAAGATTCTATTTTATTGCTCGACACTTTGATACATTTATTAAGAATTTAGATTAAGAATTAATAATAGAATTTATGCAATATATAGTAGAAATTAAAAACATCTGAAATTATGCAATAGAAATTATACAACATCTGAAATAACATCTGAAAGATTAGATTTGACACGTAACTCGAGCTTCAATTTTATACTTACACCGAGTATTTACTGCGTATCTCCTGATTCGAGTCCGAAGTCTAGAGTGAATGAAGTCAAGAAACGGAGGTTCGGATTGCCAAGCGTTCGCGAGCGGATATTAGCGCGCCCGGCTCTCCTAAAGGAGGGCATTTCTCGGCTGGGTCTATGTGGTGCGCGTACCCAGTGGCATTCCAGTGGCGAGTCCTTTTCCAGGGTGGAAAAGGACGAGCGTCGCGACGAGTTTATGACGGGAGCAGCGAAAGGGGGCCGGCGGGAGGGGGGTGCGCGGGTAAACGGCGCTAATCGGCCGGCTCTCACCGTATTCGGCGTAACTGTGCTTACCCAATTGGAACGTAGGAAGAATTCTCCCGTTTGCTCCCTGGTAATTACTACCAATTACAGGTGGACGGACGCGCAGGATCGCTTAAGAGTGGTGCTTAATGACCGATTAACGAGCACCGGCTACCAGCGGCGGTCACTAGCTGCCATTCCAATTTCGTCCAGCGGGGAAGTGTAGTCGCTGCCTCTCCGGGCCGATCCGGCCTCAGGGACGCTCTGACGCAAGTGTGAAACCGCAATTATCGCTGCCATTCTAACAGAGATATATATCTCGTACAACATAATACGCGAAATCCGCCGAGTCCCCATTCGGAGCAGTCGGCTGATTAACAATCTTGCACGCGCAAACCCGAGCGCGCGCACCTCATCGAGAAGTCAATTGCCGAAGCGGCCACCGAGTGAAATGAAGGAGAAATTATGATGCGGCGATGCATAATTCCTCGGAGAAGTGGCCAATGAGTGGGCCAGAGCCGGGGTAATGAAAAGAAGCCGGCCAAACTGTCGGAGAAATTAAAGGCGCGGGGGAGAAAGAGGAAGGCAGGAGCAAGTCCTCTGGAGCATGTTGTAAGAGGGAGCTCGGCCTCCCCAGAACGGTGAAGAGATGAGGGGTAATTTGTCCACTAAAGACGGGGAGAGCATAATAATGCAATTATGCGCGAGGTGCTCGCGAGACTCACTACGCGATTCTTATTAGCAGGCAATATTTTAATCCCAAATTGGATCTAATGATCCGGTAATTCGGGCGGCATCATTGCTCCTCGGGGCTGCTGGCCCACACGCTCACCCCGTGATCGAAAGCCGGCGATACACGGTCGCTTACGAAAAAGAGAGATGTTTCAGACGCGATCGCCGCCAGCTCTTCTCCCTAAATAGCGGCGAACGCAAATTACGCCGAGGAGATCGTCTTCAATCACGAGCGCTTTCGCAATCATTGCCGCGCGGAAAGCAATGATAGCTGTTTCACCGGATACTTTCCCACCGAGTATACAAATAATTGCTCTGGCTCTCTTGAGAATATTATTCACTAGCAATTGCATATCGATGAGGAGACCTTATTCCACCTATGAGTACCGTCGTAAACAGATTTCTAATCGATTATCGCGAATACGCATATATCGCGAAATTCGATTTCGCAATTCCCCGAAAGAGGGCCTAATTAATCGTTGGATTGGAAGGAGGTCTCTGGTCGGCGAGCGGCTCGGTCGGAGCAACACCTCTCGCCTCTCTCATTCCTCTCTCGCCGCGAATCCATTACAGGTAGTTACATAGATCGCGCATAAAAATCCCTCGAAGCCCGGCTCTCGAGTACGTAAGTACACGCTTGGCATCGCATTTTGCGGGATGCAGCTGACTGCGGCCTCTTTCGTTCCTCGTATACTCATTTCGGCGCGATCTCCCGAGGGCGTGACGGGAGAGAGAGAGGCGCGGAGGAACGGCGGCGTCGACGGCGCGGTGCGAGAGGGGCAGCGCGCTTGTCGGCTGGAAAAAAGCTGATTGCAGGTACCCACGAGCAGCACTCAATTCAGATAATGGAATGACTTGATCGTACCACCACCTTCGTCTTCGCGTTCGCATCCTCTCGCGCGCGCGCGCGCGGCGTTCGCTCAAGGCCTTCTCTTATACCTTAACCTTCTCGCACAATAAATTGGCTCTGTGGACCGCGTCGCTTCCAACCGCCTTCCGAACGAGCGTCGAATAAATTCGTATTCTCCTGATAGCCTCCTCCCCCACCCTCCTTCCTTCACTTTTCCCACACACCTCTCCAGGCTCTTTCCATTTATTGCGGAGGACCTCGTCCGCAGTAATAGTAAATCGATCCAGCGATCTGCGCAAATAGTTGGATAGTTCAAGTTCCGTTCGCCGATATATCGTCGGACTCTCGCCACCGGGTGAGATTTAGTGCTCGATGGTGATTAATTGAACCGGCCCCTAATCTGAAATCAACCTCGGCAGATATGCGAGCCCGCGGTCTACGCCGGCCTTGAATTATTACCTTGAATTATCGCACTCGACCCCCCACCCCTATACCCCTCGAATCTTCAATGCGAGATTGGTGAGAAAAAATCGTATTAGCCCGGGGATAATGTACGATCTTCGCGTGACTTATCTGTTCTCCATTTCAATACTTGCCGGCCGATGCCCCGGTATTCTTGGAAAAGTGCTCGCTTATTGGTACGACTGCTTTCAAGGGGGTACACGCTCGGATCAAGATCTGCTTTAATCGAAGTCTCCGGGCGAGAAAGTGGGGATCAATAGGTAATCATAGTTACAGAGCGTAGAGCGACGAGTGAACAAGCCGATTTTAACGACATAAGTAGATTCTTCCCGCTCGAAGCCAGACGCTTCACTCCCTCCGCCCTCCCCACAAGATTACACCCTGTTCTCTCCACTCGACGGCCTCTTCCCCACTTTACTATCCCACTAGCGAGCATACTAAATGCACCCCTTTAAACTGTGCAATGGTTCTCTCCGGCCCCATGCCGGATTTAAATGTGCAAGTTTGTTATTGGCCGGCGTACCCGCTCGATTTCTCCTCGAGCGGGGATCCCAAGAGGCAGACGGGGCCGATTCTATTAGCATGGGGGAGCGCGGCCGGGGTCACGGTGTGTGTTCCTTCAATTTCTAAATCTTGCCCGGCCGGCCCACCTTGCCCGCACGGCTTTCGGACGCAGCCCTTCATCCACTCGCGCGGTATATCCCGAGGATCGAGAGGCTTCCTCTCTCCCCTACTTCTCGCCGGCGCGCACCTCTCTCGTCCTGCGCCGGCTGTTCCCTCTGCCCCTTCTCCCGTTCTCTCCATCGCCGCTTGCTCTCTGTCCGGCGTCTCTTCCTTCCACTGCTCGTCCTTGCATCCTCTCTCGGGATGTGCTGCAGCGCCGGCTGCTGCTCTCCTCGATCTCCTCTCTCGCGGGGCCTCTCTTCTCTATCTCGTTCGCGCCGCCTCGTTCGCCGCGCTGTATAGAGTCGGCCGCGCGCGCTCTGCTGGCGGCACGGAAAAAAGGCGGCCCTAAAAGAACTTCATATTTTTTATGCCCTGACAGCCGACTTGGGTGGTCCAAAATGGCCGCCAATGATGTAATATAGTGCTCTCGAGCGGCACGGCCTCTCTACCTCTCTCTCTCTCTTTCCCTCGCTGCTTTCATCCTCCTCCTGGCACGATGGCCTCTCGACAGCCTATGTGGAAGTAAAATGCCTGATCCGAGCTCTTCTTCTTCCTCCGCTTCCTCCTCGGCCCTCCTAGGAATTACTCAAATATCAGCCGCCCTTTGAACCACCGCCTCCCGTATCCCCAACTCTCTCTCTCTCTCTCACTCTCCCACACGATTAAAGCTGCGCTATCCTATAAGTGTAAAGTAGATACGGGGAATAATTGACTAGCCGATACACGACACTAGTGGATATGCCACTTGCAATAATCGCCGGGAGGACACGCGGATCCCCGCCGTCCTGCATCGGCGTCGGCCATCGCTCCGAAACCCTAGCGCTGCCCTCTGATAGACCAGACTGCTCCCTCGACGGCCTCAATTCCTGGAACATTAACAAACAATCCGATTAGGACGCGCGTCGATGTACATCATAAATTCCAAGTTTTCCCGGCCGCTGCGCAATTACCGTCCGCGATCGAAAGTCAATCGAGAATATTGAGATATCGCCCGGCGAAATTCGCCGCTCCGATCATGGGAGCTCGACACGGGAGAGAGTTGCAGCCCCCGAGAGTGGAAAAAAGGCGAATGAATCATGTGACGGGCGAGTGCAGACAGGGTGGCAGGGTATACTGGGTGCGTGCGGTGGGCCCTCTCTCTCTCTCGATAAAGCCAGCCCCATTAAAAACACGTCGATCCAGGATGCGGGGATAAACGATCGTTTTGGACACGAGAAAAATATTACATCTTCATGGACACCGTGCGAGGGAGAGGGGGAGTGGAGCCCGCGCACACTGCCGCGTCGGTATAATTTTGTCATTAACCTCCATCCTCCCGATCAATAGCACGATTCACGAGCACTTATCGGAGATCTATACTACAGCAGCGGCGAGACAGCACACACACGCTCATCTCCCCAGAGGAGCAGGAAGATGGAGGAGAGGTAGGGAGAGAGGAGAGAGCCACCGATCCGGCGATGATAATGATTCGAGCGATGATAGCTCCCTCGTTATTACACGCATCGGCAGAAGCAGGATCAGCTCACCAAAGCCGAACGAGCCTCGAGTGAAGAGGAGAGAGAGAGCGAGAGAGAGGGGAAGGGAGAAAGGGCAAGGGGTGGGAGCTGGCTGTTGTAAAGGCTGGAAGCGCGAGTACTCGACGCCATTATTCACACGCCGTTTGCGCCTGCCACATGACTCCCCTTCTTATTTTCCCGTATCTTGCTTTTCCTTCCTTTAACTCCTTTTTCGTAGTCCCAGCGCTCGCAGTACCAACGATCAACGGCTAGTGGATTCAACCGGGTTGTACATGACGCCCTCTCAATTTCTACCGCTATATTAGGATCGAAGAAACTCATCAGGAATTGGGACGGTATCTCTTTTGTGATAATGGGTATTGTTCCCAATGGCCACAGTGGCCGATTGACACCAAATCTTGAGAGAAGGACTGGAAACTCTGAATGTAAAATACTCGCTTCGGGTTTTTATTAGTTTACGAAATATTATTTTTAAAATAAATTCTATGTAATACAATGGTGTTTACGTATAGAGACGATATTAACGCATTGAATACTAGCTACTAGATCATTAAGGAAACTAGATCAAGATGAACAAGATCTCGCAAACTCCCTTAAAATTTGATATTGATCCGCCACTGCCAGCAGATAAATAAGTAAAATGTTTTTCAGCAGATTATCATCGATATTGTTGAGATAAAGATCGAAGATACAAAAGAAGATAATGGCACTCGAGGACTGAATAAACTTGATGCGAATATGGGATATACAAGATCGGTTCGATTGTAATTTCGGTGGAGAGGGCGCGCTCCGGCCGAAATTACAAACTTGCCTGTTGGTCGGAAGATCGGGCTCGTTCGTAGGACGCGCGAACGTGAAGCATGACGGGACATGACAGCCGCTTTGTATGCGACCTTATGAAGATGTCGCGAAGGAAGGACGGTCCGCTCGGCGACGAGGAGGACGACGAAGACGACGACGTGCGAAGCGTTTACAAAACGCTTACGCGTACGAGTATATGCGTACACGTGCACCCGCGCGCTCGCCGCCGCACACACGGGGGACACGCGGCCTCCTCGCATTATCTGATGGCACCGACATACGTCTTCGCTGTCAGTCGATCGTTAAGGGAACAATCAGACTCCTCCGAGACGGATCGCCGCCGCCGCTGAGATCCTTTCTCGCTCTCCTTTCATTTCCTTCGTTCGCTCCCTTCCTTCAGTCCCCACGATTTCCCTCGCCGCGAGCCTCCAGCCAATGACGCCTGCAATCCTTGGAGGATCATCTCGATGTCGCTGTGGAAATCAGTTTCGATCCAAGTTATACGCCTGGCAAGAAATTCAGGGACTCGATGATGAAGCTTCCACTCACTCGGTCGCGCTAGCCAACAAATAGGGATTCGATCGCTTCGACTGCCGGTGGAATATTTCCGGGAAGGGCTGTCGTTATTACGCGAGAATATTGCCCGCCCCTTCCTCGGGAAGCACTAAAGCGCCTTAAGATCCCGACCAGATGTCACCTGGGCCGCTGGTGTCATACGCGAGACTGAAATCTCAAATATTAGCGGGCTACCGTACAGTAAGGATGGCCACATACGTGCCCGCAATATCCTGCCCGGGGGCGAGGATCGGCGACACGTGCACCAAACGGCTTATAAAACTTCCTCCGAGCTATCTCCCGAACTCTCCTCTGTTTTTGTCTCGCTACTCCCCTATTGCATCTGCTATTACAATATTAACGAGTGCACTTTCTACTTTTCCAAGTTAACTCCCTGGCATTCGAAGTTCCAAAGCTACTTTTTTGATAAATAAATATCAATGGTGCAACAAAGTAAAACAACAATCTACTTTGAGATTTAGTTTTTAGATTGATAAATAAACGCCGCGCTTCTGCTATTCTCTTATATTTGTATTTATTTATCATTAAAGAATGCCATCCCGTTATGCGACGCGAGATTGCAGTATATTTAAAAATGTTCATCACCATAGAAATGTCGCGACGTCCTTCCGTGTTCCAACCGAATTAACAGTCACGTGGTACTCCCATTTAGCACTTGACATGCATCCTTGCAACGCTCTCGTTGATAAGTGTAGGTCAAATTCTTACAAGAAACTTTTCCTTTTCTGGGAAGAAATTGATAAGTAAAAGAGCATCGAAACTAAGAACGTGCACAGTGTTCAAATTGAGCGGTCTGCGCGCACTGTGCGGTACTTCTGTGAACTATTTGCGCAAGGTTCGCCCGACTTTTACCCCACCAGGAACGCGTAGATACCTTCCTTGTCTGCTTTACCCATTCCCGCCTACCCGGTCTGTGGCCCGACCATGTGCCATCAGGTAGGCTGGTATCCGGACGCAAATTTCTGGAAATATATTCACCGCTTCACATGAGAGTAGTCATGTTCTTTTGAGAGATATTTTGATGTTCTGCATACGAACAAAATAGAGGGATGAATATACTTAATGTATTTATTTCATTTTGTTCATATGAATTATGTATATACATGTGGCTTTATTTTTCCAAAGCATGCGCGACGGAATCCGTGTGCGCTATCGCCCAGAAATGCTCGAGCTTGTCCTTTCGATGCGAATGAGTTAAGAAGAAGGATGTCTTGTTTCTGATGACGTACAGATGATAAAAAGATGATTTCTTCAAAATGCATGCTATCGATGCAGCATACTAACTCCGGTCATTTCATTACATTGTCAATTCCTGCAATAAAGTGATATCTCGTTAGTTTCATCCCACGATATAAATAACAGTTTACTCGATAAGATCGGAAAATCAGTCTGCCAAGTATTTCAACAGTAGTGTCTCTGACAATGAAATTTGCGAAACCTTTGGACGAATCATCATTGGTATACGCGATTTGGAATGCTGGAATAACATAGAAATGTGTGCTAACCATAATAGCGTTGACAATATCGTTCTGGTTATTCTTGAGAGCCTTAATGGCTTTCCCTCGGGAGACATTGGCTTGAGAAATGACAAGATCGATGTCCTTCTCCTCCACTCCCGTCTCGTCAACTTCCTCCTCCGACTCCTCTTGTATAGGCGCTACGACTGTTGTGCTACCACCAGCTTCAGTGGCAGGAATAACTGGGGGTTCCTTGAACTTCTCAGCTGCAGCTACTTGAGCTTGCTGACTGAGATCCTCAATCTGGAATACAATACCTTCTATATAAAATTCTGCCTCTGTCCTCAAGGAGAAATAATGCAAGCAAGATAAATGTCAGTCTGCCAAGGTTCTCAGCAATCTTTTTCAGATTCTATTTGCGAAACTAAAGTGGATCATCATGAAAATAATTCAATTGACATAGCAAAATGGCCTGATTGCTTGCACATCCAAACATTTTACCTTGGCTTCACCGAAGACAATGTAAGTATCCGAGGCTGGATTTTTCAGAACATCAGGCTTGTTGATAACAAAGAGAATATTCTTTGACTTCCTAATGGTCACTCTATTAACACCTTGCACCTGTTGGCATAAATTCAGTGACATACTTAACAATTTGAATGAAACAGCGGAATTAACCCAGAAATGATGATACATACAGGCTTTAATCCTAACTTGCTCATAAGCTTCCTAGCCTTCTTTTCTCCGCGGCTTTGTTTTGCTTTGGAGACCATGTCAGTAGGCAAGCCCGTGATAGTGGTGCTTGGGAACCCAACGGTTCCTCCTGCTCCCGCATCTTCCAGCTCTGGGACACTATCATCGGAGTCTGAGTCTGTTCCAGAGCCAGCTCCGGCTGCCTCCACCTTGGTAGGCTCAGAGCTTGCTGCCTTGTCGAGTTCTGTTAGTTCTGGCATGTTTGTAGGTCTGCAAAAAATCAAAAGTGCGAATCTAGTATTAACTAGTGCAGTTTGGTCGCACGTGTGCCTAATCGGTTATATCCGACTATCAGAATTTATATTGACTTTCTAAATAAATTGTGTCGAGTGTGTATTAACAATTTGCACACCGACAGTGATAAATCTAGTTACTTGAAACACGCGGACAATGATGAAGGCGGTGCGGAGTGATTGTCATAGACAAATGGACGTTGTTATGGCGCCCAAAGCAGGCTACCGAGATGCGGTCGAATCAGGCCAAGATATTAATTAAGGTATCGATCATTCTAGTTAATTATCACTCTCGTTAAAAGTAACAGGTGATAGGCGTAAAGGCTCGATGGTAGAAGTTGTAAATCGCGTCGATGTGAGCTGTTGCACATCATCCATTGTGCACGGCAAAAATGCATTGACGAGACCCGCCAGCATTAGTCGCGTAGATCATTGACAATGAAACGTTCTGTACAATATTACTCGCGTAGAAATCCTATTTGATGTTTAAGCTCGCGATATTGGCGTATCTTAGCGATGGTTATAAGCTGATGCCGGAATATTTAGCCGATTTACCTTGGAGAATATTCGTTGACGACCGAGCACTATTTTTACCATGTAAACTGAGGCCAGTTCAGGCCAGTTCACAAGCGTGCTCTGGTGACGGGCAGCGATGACTTTTCTGAACACCGAACAAAATGGTGTTCGGGAAACCGGGACCGACAAAGCGCGTATTGATAGAATTCTGTCCAACGTACTTATAATGATACGCGATGCCGTCCCTAAAAAATAAGAAAGAAAATTTCACTTCATTTGTAAATGTAACTGAGCAAAAGAGTCATTCCTTGTTCGATTATTCGACGATAAAGCAAATAGGCCACCTAACGTCATTTCTCGTGAGACGTATAGGGACCTGTATCTAGTGTCATGATAATTTTCGAACGGATCACTTATTAAATCGAATCACGCAAAATCTAAATATAAAGGAAACACTCAGGGTTTTCTGATAAAAGTTTATTTCATCCAACAATAATCGCTCTCATCACTATATAAATATTATAAAGTATCATTTTACATCAATCACTAAATTAAGTGAAATCCCGCTCACAAAATTAGGAATGATCACTGTCATACCCTACAATTTTTCGTACTCCACGGGTTCAATCATGATTCCTCCATGCTGCACCATACCATTAGTATGACAAAAATCGCAATTTCTTTGTCCCTGATATAAATACTAAAAGTTTACTAAGGACGAGAAAGGCAGTCTTGCAGAAGATGCAGTATTGACTAAAATTTCATAGTTCAACTTTTTCCTCCTGTTTTTTTCATTCCAGCAGCGCGTCACATTGATTCGTCGACATCCATCTTCTCACTTTTCTCTATAACTTGATCCTTATTCTCCGATTGCACTTCATCGTGAGTGGTAACTTTAAAGATCCAAATACAGATCAGTAAACTCTTTGATATTGCATTAATTGATTTTAGCTAGTATACTCACTCTCCTCATTCTTTTCCGTAGCTTCGTCGTCATTAGTCTCCGGCCGTTCGACGACTTCGATATCCGAATCTGAAATTACATTTCACTGCTTCATCCCATCACTTCTTCAACCGCGTCACATATGTGCTTCAGATTTTGCAATTACTGCGCCAGGCGTATATTTTAAAATTCCTACAATTCCTGAACTCGAAATAATGATCGGTCTCGTCTAAAATACTAATTTCTACCTGTTTCGGAACCACTCAGAGCCGCCGCTTCCGTTGGCGTCAACTTCTGCTCCTCCGAATTTCGGCTCACCGAAGTGTGTTCTGAGATGTCGGATTGACTTGTATGATGAACAATATCATAATCCAGCTTGGGAGCGGATGGCTTTTGTTTCCTGGCAGGATTCCAGAAATTGCAATAGCAACATCTAAAGCCTATGTTGTCATTGCCATTAGAATAAAAGACTGTGGAAATAGTAGGTCAATACTTAATGGGAATAAAGTCTACCGAAATATTCGAATTCTTCTTTCAATGACATCCCATTATGCGACTCGCAGTTGCGACAAATCAAGGCGTATCTGTTTGAAGGTCCATCTCCGACAATGTAATCAATCAAACGGTCCAAATAAGATCTTTGGCGCGGCAATACCGGACGAGGTAACGGCGTTCCTAATAGTTAAAACAATGGCATTAGCACTAGCTGCACAAATAAAGCATAGAAGTACAGTATGCATAGATAACTTGATGGGGTAAGTAAGTGAAGAGGAAGTCAATTAAAACCAGAGCAACAAATACTAAAAAAAAAAAAACTTAACAGTACTAACTGTAATTCGGGACCGGAGTCATAGACGGTTTAGGACCGATATGCAAAGGGACACTTGACTGTGGATTGTGAGCAGGAGAAAGACCAACTGGTACTACACCAGGAACAGAAAGTGCACCACTTTGTGCAGTTATCGGCGGATTTTCATTGCTTATAACTCTCCGCCGCAAAGATCCCAATCCGGGCACCTGCGCGTGTGCAGTTTGCGGCGTACTAGACCGACGTGGTGTTTCAACTGTCGGTTGTACTTTATATGCCGGCTAGAAGGAAAATCGAAAGAGATTCTTTGCCTTGCAGTATTGAGCAATCACAGCAATCGTTCAGGAATTGCTGAGAATTATTACTTTAATCTGAATTAACGTTTTAAAAGTACAGACAACCCCTGTATAACATGTCATTCCCACGACATAGTTTCATAATGGTATTAAATATGGCTGAGACAAAGTAGATTTGCTGGTTTCAAAGAATTTAGCAAAGGTATTATACCAGGGTTACCTGTATCTTTCATGAGAAAGGTAATGTTCTACAAACTTGCGGGGACAACTGAAACAAAGAAAGGAAAATTTAATTATATTGTAAATTATAACTTCAGAAAAAGGAATGGAATTTAACTATACTTTGCATTAATTGTCAGAATCCACTTACTGGTGCCATTCTCAGTTGATCGGGTGCATATTTCATTAAAATTTCCTTCGCTTTCTTGTATGTTTCTGTCTCAGTGACTTCCTCTAGAATCTTCTTCTTCTCAGATTCCATGGTAGTTAGCTTTTCCCGATTATAAGATATTTTTCTCTTATAGTACCATGAAACCATTTTCTTTGTTAATAATATCCTGTATCATCAACAATTACAATGTAGTCTATGTCAGGGTAAGATAGATAACAATCCTTTAGTCTGATAGCACTTACAGAATAGGAAATGTTAATAAGGGTATGATATAAAATATCTGATCATACAAAGAAGCCGGGAAGAAACAGAAATAGAAGAGGAATGCTGTTATCATGTATAACAGGACACTGTAGAGAATGAGGGTGCCCACAATCTTCTTATGCCTCTGCTCCGTAGTGTGTTCATATTGCTCAATCTCTTTAATTTTCTGTAGATAAATACGCAACCATAAAGTCGCTGATAGCTTGTTTAGAAATACATTGGCTACGGCTGACTGCCCTTACCGTATCTAAATCCTCCAAGACCTCAACTGTAGTCTTCTTTTTCTAAAATAAAATGAATTTACATAGAACAATAAAACTGAATATAGGAGACACGCACCGGCCTCTGGGTTTATGTATGTTTGCAGGTCAGAGGAATGTTATTCTTATTCTAAGCTACCCAGTGACCGGAGAGAAGTGTCAGTAAGGCGGATAGCAACACTCAAAGTGGAGCATGCATATTAGTTTCATTGAATGATAATTCCCGTTCACATGACAACTCCGCGGCATAAATTAAGGGTTCAATTTCGTTTAATCATCGGAGGAGGCGGTCACGACAACCGCGATGGTGCAAGTGCGTGAAAAGTGGTGGGAAGTAAAAAGATGACATCTTCCATCAAGTATCAGTCAAATACACCGCAATTGTTGTATGACAGATCATTAACCTTATAAGGTACGGGTGCACCGAGTGCACCAGCGTGTGTCCTGTCCGAGGGTGAAAAAAACGGTGGCGTGGAGGACTTACGCGAAATCGGCAGAGTATCATCCCCATGCTTAATCCTCGAAAGGTAACGGTCCCTTTGGAGTAAACGCGCGGTATAACCGCCGCAGCGACGATCGCACTCAATAGATGAGTTGAGGCAATTTCAAAATAGCCCAACTCTCTCTCTATAGGTATATTCGCCGGCTAGGTTGTCCTTGATGCCGCGCGGTTCAAATATAAGTCCCAAATATAGATCGTCTCGTCTATATAAGTATTCCAATCGCGACAGCGCGCCAGTATGTATTTTCTCGGTGACTGCGCGTGAAAAACCACTTGATAGCCGCGGTCGCTTGCTCTCGAAACTGCCAGTGGTGTGTCAGACGCCGGACCGGAGCAGCATATGCCGGGGCACATATTCTCTTTCTCTCCTTCTCTATCACGCGCTCGCTGGCCTCACTCGCTCGCTCGCTCGCTCCCGGCGCGGTGTCTGCGCGCTCGAAACAGCCAAATGCAAATATTCAATCGCGCGTTTCAGAGTGGCGTCCGAATAATCGGCATGCTACGCGCGAGCATTACCGAATCGCTGCACGCGTCGCCGAAGGAAATACATATCCGAGTTTCGTGCCAGTCCCGCCCGGCGCGGTTTCGCTTGCTTCCTGCTCCGATCGCAAGAATACACGCACGACACACGTTCAAGCGAGACGGCGACATTCCACTGCGAAAGTGGTCGCTCGGGATCGGTTTTTTCTTGCGGGAAAAAAATACACCGACGCCGCCTTAGTAATAGATCAGGTCGCGGTGTCCCTTGCTGTAAGCTTAGCTTGGGAACTAGTGTGGAAATAGCTCGACTATATAGCCGCAAGACAAAGTGCGTATCTATATGCGTGGACATGCAAAATATTGGAGTACCGTTAACACGCGTAAGAAAAAGGACATCGGTGTGGAGCGCGAGCTTTTTGATATTTTTATTAATTGACCCTCTTATCTGCAGCAGACTCACATCTATTCCGCTTTAAGGACTCAATGATAGCGTGTGTCATCGATTCCGCGTCGTTCGCCGCAACTTCTGTCGACGATTGCGGTGAATCATCGAGCCGAAGATGGATCATTGTTTCATGCAATTTTCAGCTTAACTCGTCTGTCAGCTCGGACTGCATTTATCGCAATTTGTGTATACTCGTTAATAATCGGTATCGCTTGGTCCATCAGCGACACCTCGACCGGCGAAACTTTCGGCAGACCAAGGTTCTTCTCGACACCTTGGCGGCCGAATTGCAAGTTGCTCGTGAAGTACCGGCAACCCGGCGCAACGTTCGAGCGCACATATGCACATGCAGTGGCATTGGTGTTGCCTCGTAAACCGGCAGCAACCGTAAGGATCATTTTGGCGGATGCAGCAGCCGCTGATAGCGCCGGGGCCCGCGAATCTCTCATTGTTACTTCATAGTCGGTGGAGCGAAATGATTGAAGCAATGTGTCCACTTGCACCTAGACAGCAGCACACAATAGCGGCAGCTTTAGACTGGCTCGATTGATAATGCAATTTGCGATTGTAATATCATCAAAATGTAAACCGCAGAATACTCTGCGGAAGTTATTTCTTTTTTTTTAGACAAGTTATTATCGTAGAGAGTCGATAAAGGTTACCGCCACGTACAGTGCTGAATTCATTAAACGGCTTTGCTCGTGATAAAAGAGGCACGAGAGTAGAGGCGTCCGCTCCCCCGGCAAGAGGGACGGATATAAACTCGGGATTCAAATCCAGAAATCTGGCAGTCGTCACATCCAGCCTCATAGAGTACAGAGCAATTGAACCAATTAACTTGTTCGGATCGCAAAATCCAGCCCAGTCATAAATCTCCGAAACCATCGGCAGCGTAATGGTCACCGGCCGAATAAAAACGACCACCAAAGCATCCGGATTGTGCTCGAGGAGCTGTTCCGTCGTCCTTCGCACGTAACTCGCTGCCTCTGTTAACTTAGTCGCGAAACTTTTATTGTCCGCCGTAACGTCGCGCTCTTCCATAAGTGCGACGATATCCACCTAAAGACGATAACCCGGAGCATTGTAATCCAATGACCGCAGAACAAAGCGGTATTAGCTATATCAATATCAGTTTTCGATAAAGGAAAGCTGCCGTCGCGCTGGCGTTATTATTTTTCAGCGAGTGGGCGTATGCGAAGGAATGCGCGGGGATATCGTACCTCGTCGAGGGCTTGAGCTATCTTAGTTTTTGGGAAACACTTGAGACGGGCCGATGTATCTATGTGATTTGCATCCAGGCTATCGGCGAACTGCGAGCTTTCGGCGTTGATAAAGCGGATCGATTTCACAGCAATAGACTGCTTGAGAAGAAGGCCCGTGTATAATGGAGCAGTTCCTCCACCAATAATGCCCACTTTTATTCGACGAATCTCATGAGATTTTTTGTCCCTGTTATTAGATTCCTTGGGGGAATCTTTATCGTCGCCCCCTTTTGCGGATTGCCCTGCAGCTGGTCGTCCGAAAAATTTGAATAGAGATCTTTTTCCCACTGAATAGACATGGTTGTTGGAGCTGGTGTTGAACTTTAAAGTGTTTCGTACATTAAACATTTTTATTTATAAAATGGCGAGAATCATAATTACTAAACTTATTATTATTAATTAAGATCGAACAAAATTTCCAAAAAATATGCAGGTTACGTAATGCAAACAACTGAAATATAACATTTCTATACAAATGATTCGTTAATCGAATGCTAATCGAATATCTTCGATCATAGTTATACTAACATACTCAACTAAAAAACCTGCGATTGTAATAACATCATGTATATAAAAATATGCATTTGATATGCTAACATACTCTAATATTCTAGTTAATTCTGATGCGCAGTGTGTTTAATTACCAGATACGATAACATCGGACAAATCGGGAAGGGTATTTATTTTTAAACCTTTCTCATTAGCAAGATGCAGCAGGGAGACGAAGGAGATTGGCAAACTAAGAGCATCTGCATTAGCTTTGGATAACATTGACGGCACCGCTTTGAAGACTTCGCTAAAGCGTTTCGATTCTTTCATTTCGTTACATTGCAATTCACCCTCAGGTTCTTGTGTTTGATTCTCTTTATCGTTGTGTGAAACTAAGTTTTTCCAGATTGATTTCTTTAATTGCCGCATATCAATTTTCTTCGGATGGGAACTGTAGGGGACCGAAATTTTATTCGCTAACTTCGGTGCAGCGATCAAATTATTCCCTGTAAGAGCCGTTTGTATATTTTGCTCATCATTCTGTTCATCAACTGATTCATAATCCTCGCCAGCTACATTCGGGCAATAATTTGATGTATCGTTTTCGTTATTATAATCGTACACAGCATCATCCGACAAGTGCGTGGTATTAAGATCCTCCGATTGTACAGCAACAGTAAGCGGCCTGTGCAGATATAATTTGCTCGCGTTGGAAATATCATAGTGCATATCCCTGGGCAGGAGAGTAGCTTCCTGAGACCAATTAGAGTTAGCAGTCTTGTACTGTACATATGCAGCTAGTCCTTCGGCAAACTTTCCCTTCAGTTCTTTTATTGTCTCAGCGCTGTAAGATAACTCAATGTCCTTTCTTTTTCTTACTGGCCTTTGCTGACAAGTTTCCATTATATTGCTGGTTCCTAAAACTTTCAAATTTCTTGCTCTCCAGTGTGATGGTCCAGCCCAATGTATCTGCAAGCTCTTCTGGATAAAGGTGTACTCCGATCTTATGCTCGAACTAGTAGCTGAAACTATATCCCTAAGATCAACAATATTTTGAACTTGTTGCGTTTGCATTTGTGGTACTTCATAATTTTCTTCTTCGGTATCCACATCCAAATAATTCATATTGTATGCTGGAGGCTCATCATCCGCTGGTACTTCAGCATCAAGATCAAACTGAAACTGTCCATCCCTATTCTGTGCCTCAGAATCATTGTCATTATCACTGTCGCTATTATCATGGAACCGAAATGCAGATAACGAGGTACAGATATTTAGATCAGAGAAATTCCCCAGTTTTGGAATAGAAGTTCCTTTGTCCTTCTCTAGTATTTCTGTATAATCTACACTATCTACTATGATGTCATTGAATGGGTGCAAGTTGTATCCTGATGTAGCATGAATGGGTAACAATGCCAGACTCAACAAATCACTAGTTTGTGCCTCTTGTCTCATCATCAAAACTGAAGGTTTACATGTTTCAATTTTTCCCTTCAACGCACTATGATTTGAAAGTACTCTCTGCTTAGTCCTCCCCCGTTTTTTCTTTCCCTTTTTCTGATTGGAATCCTCGTCACCATCCTCATCACCAAATTTTTCAGTTCCTTCATTCTCATTGCCGTCCTGTTGCTTCTCAGTGTCAGCATTCAGTTTAAGAATTTCATTGTATACCCTGTCCACTCTGAATCCGTATATCTTTGTGCTGACATCCAAAGTGCTGCTCGCCACTTGCAGACTGGATATGCTACTGTCTTGCTTTTTGATCATGTACGTCATAAAATCAATGAGCTCTAGACTGAATGCATTTTTTATGTTTATCTTATTCTCTGCATTTAATTGGATGCATTGTGTTATGCGTTCCTTCATTTGTCGTACGGGAATCTGCGCGAGGAAATCGAGGCCGAGTGACGGCCTTCTCGCACTTCCAGTTGGATCTTTGGGTGCCAAACTCTTGCGAGTAATCTCATGCCGAATTTCGCGACGTTCGACTTCGTCATTGTTTTCCAAAAAAACTGGCGTTATAGGTTCGTGCGGACCCATAGATTTTCTTGTTACGGGAGACAAATTCGTGCCCGCCAAACTCGTACTAGCATCTTGCGCGATACTCGTCATCCTGCTTTTCGAATATAAGACTTTCGGCAAATCGAACTAGCATTTACTATTCAAAGCGTTAAGAGCATCCATTGTCTTATGCAGATCCGACCTCACCAATCGCAGGAGCATGTGAAGTCGTTTTAGTTCGGTGTGAACAGCTTGAAGAGTTTTCAATTCCAGCTGCAGGTCCTGGAAATACAACACGTAGTTTGATACACGGTATTTCACGATGGTGCGTAACAAGCGTCACATGAGTACAATGTGAATTCCACGATGGTGCATAAAAAGCGGCACATATGAGTATAATGTGAATGCGACCCTTACTCACCATTTGTCAAAGTACCCTCATAATCATTCACGGAATACAATTATAGCAGAAAAACATGGAAAATCAAGTCCGGCGTTTCCTAACTTTTGACATCGTCGGACGTTCGTTACGTTGGTTACGATGCGTAGCACGAAGCTTGCAAACGGCGCAAGTCCACAGAATTTCAAATAGAGCCGGGTTCGTAAAAACATCTTTCTTTGGGTTATATCACAGACCAACCTGGTCTGTGGTAGCGCCAGCGCGTCGTCACAACCGTACCGACTGAGCACGGACTACGGCGAGCGGGTGAATCGTGCACCGGACGACGACCTCCCCTCCACCGCGCTATCCAATCTGATCCAATCCGGCGAATTCTTTCAATCCTTCCAATTTTGTGCAATATGTGCTATATGCGGTACCCATGTATACCGACGACTGATGCTCGATCTCCCGTGCAAGGACACTGTGGGTAAATGAGCTCAAACTTTACTTCAGTGGCGCGTGATAACAGTAGGCAAATTAGGCAATTTTCTTTTAACTAAAAAAGACAATTACTGATAAAATATCGAAAAAATATAAGCAGACGGAGATAAGTAATTGCAAAATTTGTCAATTTGTAGACATTTTCCCCACCGGCCCGAATGCCGATTATTTCTTCGATTTGAATATCAAGAAATTATATGATAAGACATGCTCTTTATCTCCCATCCATCTCCCACTCGCAGACTTCGCTATGCTCGGTTGTATCAGTTATCCTTTTCCCACCCGCAGGTTTCACTATATGCTTGGCAGTAGTATCACCTATCTCTCTCCCATTCGCTAGTGCAATTCAGTAGTACCGTAAGTTCCCTCACATTCGAGGGTGAAGCTGTGAACGCTTGTTCTCCGGGTTCTCCGGAGCCAGAGTATTGTGCTGCGGATTGCTGTGGATACTTGCCAGCATTCCTCGCGCAAGTCAGTGAAAATGAGTGCGATTATCTCGCCGGACTGCGAGTTGGTGGCCCACGTGGGCCCCGACGGAAGGTTAAGAGTGTACGAGTGCTTGAGTGGAAAGTTGAAGGTGGAATTTGTGGGAAGAGAACACTTGGCATCGCCATGTGCGGCGCTCGCTTGGTTATGGCAGGCGGAGGGACACGTGAGTGCCTTGCATTACTACTTTACTTAGCAATCTTATATTTATAATAAATTTACAATAATACACAGAATGATTGTCACCACTGATGGATAAATATCGCTCTATTGTTTATAAGAGTAACTGTTTACGACGGGTTAGGTTAGGTGGTTTAGGAGCCCTCAATGTCAGTTCAGTATTTCTAGTTCTCCGTTTGGTATTTTGATAAAAATAGATTTACACGTATTCGTTCGCCACGTGTCAACACCGTATTTGTTCAACTCAGTGATGTTCAACCCGTACTGTCAATATATTTGTCTTTACCGTTGCCGGAAATCCTGTTGTTATTGACTACAGCTGTTCAGGTTACGTTAGGTTGGGTATTTATTCGGAGTGCGGATAGTATGTTTTAAACATAAGCATCCAATTTTGTTCAATTTATTTATTACTTTTCTTTGGATATCACTGACTCTTTTCGTAGTAATTATCTGATTATATTCATCTTGCTCCGAAGATTCTTTTCTTGCAATTTATATTATTTTTATTGAGCAATTTAACTGCAGTTTATTAATTTAGATTTGTCTATGTTTCAGTCATCGGATTGGCGTAAACGGCGCCGCAAGGAAGAACCACCTTCGTTGGCACTCGGCTCCACCGACGGTTCAATCACTGAATTCAGCGTTTCCAGAAATGCCTCGACACATCACCCCCTTCACAGCTCCGGCATCACTGCCCTCGATTTTCACCCCCAATGCGGCCTGATTTCCGCTCTCGAGAGCCACGAACTAGTCCAATATTCCGAAGGATTCGCACCAAAGGGGAAATGGCGTTCGGGCAAGTTCCGCGTGAACGCCTTGAAAATTTCCCGCGATGGGAAGTCCTTGTTCACCGGCTCCAAGATGATCAAGTGGTGGTGCTTGGAGACCAAGAAGCTCGTGAGGGCATTTAGCGCGTGTCAAGGACCAATCAAGGCGCTTGAGATTGTAAATGACGAGTTTGTTCTTGCCGCAGCAACGGGAGAAAGCTCCCTAACAGTTTGGAACTTGGATAGGGTAATATTTTATGACTTTTTCTGTGGCAGTAGAGTTGGGTTTTTCCCAAAATCATATGAGTAAAATCGAATATCCGTTTCAGGCGAACGAGGAAACATCCGCGACTCCGAAGGCCACACTCTCGCTACAGGACGACGCCGAGCACATATCGACACTGTCCTCCTCCCTCCAGTTCTCCCAGGACGCTCAGAGTTCGAATGGAAATCATGAACCCCTCGTCGCCACAGTTACGCGATCCGGACAAGTGCAAATTCATCAAGTCACACTGAACTCTCAGAAATCCCGTCCAATCAAGCCGAGCCTCACGCTGCTAGTATCGAGCGAAGAGGCCAAGGAGATTCCCATTCTGATCTCTTGTTTCGTGAGCGCCAGTTGTGCCTCGATTTTATATGGAAACTGGGCGTATCCGGTTTGCGAACGAGTGGAACTTAAATTTGAAGAAAAAGTGCAATGTCTTGTGAGGGGCGAGAAGAAGAGCAGAGAAAGGAGAGAAGAGCTCGCGGGCGGCAGGGGTTGGGGTGTCGTGGGCGAAGACGCCGAGTATGTCCAGGGTAAGTATCAGTTTACACCGCAGAATTAAGATAAATTGCTATTCTACAGCTATGGTTATTCTCCAGGTCACACACCGAATCAAAAGCGAAGCAGAACGAACTCCTCGGGTTCCCAGATACCGTTGAAAGATCGGCTGGAGAACCTTTCGATCTCACAGGATCAAAACCAGGGACAAAAGAGCATGATCCGTAAGAATCTCACGCAGCTTCTTATTCAGGGTCTCAACAGCAAGGATAGGAGCATCCTGAACGATGTGCTCTTCACCAAGGACGAGAACCTCGTGCGGAACACCGTGGCGAAGCTACCAGTCCAAGCGATCTCCCCACTTTTACGAGAAGTTGCCAGTCTCTTCGCGGGAAAGACCCTCTCGTAAGTGTTCTAACTTTACTTCTCATTTAGTTCAAACATTCAATTACATTAATGAAGTGTCGATTTGCAGTAGCAAGAGGGCGGTGTTATGGTTGGAAGCCCTGCTGTCCCAGCACTCGGCCCACTTTCTCTCCCTGCCGGATTGCGCGGATCATTTCTCACCGATTCTCCATCAAATCGACGCTAGACTGCAACTGTTGCCCGACATTTGCAAATTGAAGGGAAGGGTCGCCCTGGTCACCGGACAGATTTCGAAGACGATTGAAGAGAACAATGAGAACGAGGACGAGGGCGTCCTTGTCTACCAAGACCCAGGTATTTACCATTGCAATTATTATCCGGAATTAGTGTGTCTATTACTTATAACAGTTAACCACGATTGTAACAATTATGCAGATTCCTCGGAGGAAGACGCTGACATCCAGGAGGAAGACCTGCAGATATCCTCAGATGAGAACTGGGAGGAGCTATCAAACACTTCGAACGAGGAGATCAACGAGGACGGGCTTTCGGACAACGACGAGTCCATGTAACGAGGGCTCGAAGCACCCTGTTTGATCGTATTCCTACTTTCCTTAATAAACGCAATCGAACTAAATAATGGATCAAACAAGAATCACAAACATCGACGAAGAAGATCGAGAGAAATAAAGGAAATAACAACATTTTTAATTTTAAACAGTGGGCTTTATTATTTTAAACCCTTTCTCTACACTCCTACGACACGTTGTGTGGGTAAAAGATCGAATTCTATTGACCTAACGTTTTAATCGACTCGTGTGCGATTAGAAGCTCAGGTTCTCGATGTCGTCCTTGTGGTAGACGAAGAACTCCTTGAGGAGCATGTTGCTGCCCTCGGGGAAGTAGAACAGGGGCTTGTCCAGTGGGTAACCCATGTTCCTGTTGTCGAAGGTGTAGCTACCGAACACTCGGCTGTGGTAGTCCTGGGTTTGGTCCACAGGGCTCACGTGGATGAAGAATTGCAGAGGTAAACCATCCTTCCTGCCCTTAGGGATCAGCAGACGCTCGGGGAAGCCATAGACGCGTGGCAGGTAGGTGAAGTTCTCCGACGACTCGATCGACTTCATCATCTTCTTGTACAGGGTCTCGCTTGGCTCCGGATCGGGCATCACGAAGAGGCACTCCTGGCTCTTGCGCGTCAGCTTGTTCGGGCCCTCGTTCACTGGAAGTTCAAGGTGCAATTAGACGAAAATTACACGTCGGAGCGGAGATTGGCGAAGACAACTCGAATAAATACTCACATGACACGATGAAGTTGTCGATCTCATAGAAGTACTTGGCGATCTTCTCAAGCTCGAAGGGCTTCTTGAAGCTGTTGTACTTCGGTCCGAGGAAGATCCTCACTACTGCCTTGGTGTTCTTCTCCGAGATGAGGTTGAAGTGGAAGTCGAATGGCTTGTGGTTCAAACGGTACTGGCGCACCTTGACCAGGTAATTCTCAGCTTCCTTTTGCGAGGAGACGAAGATGCCGTTGGAGATAGAGCTGTCGAACTGTTCGAAGTAGGTGATGATCTTGTCAACCGAGAAGGAGTCGATCTTGATGAAGGGGAAGACAACTTCTTCCTTGGTGTATGGCTTCTGGTGATCCATGAATCTGTTGGACAAGTTACATCACAAATCTTAGCACCACACATTTGTAAGTGGCAATGGAATTGTCCCAGTTGGCCAAGATTTCGAATAAAGAAGTTTGGAGAATGTGACTCACTTGTAGTAATATCCGAGGATCCTCTTGTAGATTCTGAAGAAGGCCGGGTCCCTCATGCTCATAGACCACATTTCCAAGGAGCTCGGTGCGATCTGGTGTTTGGACAATGGCTCGGTCGAGAAGCCAAGGATCTTCTTGGCGAACATCTCGATGCTGCCGTAGAAGTTAAGGTTGCAACTGTCCACGTTACCCTCGAGCAAGTTTCCGAGGATGTTCATGCCATCAGGAGTGTAGATGCTCACCCATTTGCCATCAACGTCCAGAAGGAAGCCAGAGTCAATCGCGGCCGAGATTCTGGTCTCGTATTCCCTGATTTGCTGTTATTAAAAAGGTTCGTTGAGTCACTGACCGTCAAAATTTAAATGTTACGAAACTCCTTAACGATCCTAATTAAAATTTTGCTCACCTGCAGGTACTTGAACTTGTAGAAAGGAACGTAGGAGAACTCGGGGCGAATTGGGACGCTGAGTCCATTGTGGTAGCTGACCGAGGGGTAGTAGCTCGGATAGAACTTGAAGCTCCAATCGAAGTCTTCGATTTTGCCGAGGTCGTTGCTCAAACGTTCCAGCAGGTATCTGTTGTAAAGCTGTTTGTGCGAGAAGATGTATTCGGCGCCTCTGTTCGTCGTCAGTTTGTAGTCCTTCGATGAGAGGAAGAATGGACTGTCCAGCTTGAGGAAGTAGTAGTACGAGTTCAGGCCAATGTCCTCGGTGAAGTAGTTCAATTTGGACTCGAAGTCGTAGTCGCGGTTGAGATACCAGGAGGAGTAGTTCGCTGGGATGATGTAAGTTTCCGGAGTGCTTTTCTTGTCTGCAATTTTAATCGATTTTAATACCAGGTCTAAATTAACTTTTAATTAAGTGGCTGTGTCAGAGTGGAGAGTTCTTACCGATCTTGCCGAAGACCTTAGCGTGGTGAGCCTTCTCCATGACCTCGCTGTTGTAGAAAGCATAAGGGTACAGTTCGTAGGGCATTGGCAGTTGCATGAACTCGGTATCCTTTCGTCTGAGGACAGCGCTGTATAAAGCGCAGACGAATTGGCCCTCATTCACGTGGACGCGCGCCCACAATGCTGTTTGGTAGAATACGTCGAAGTTGTTGGCGTAGTAGAAGAGCTTGAAGAGTGCTACGGACTCCATGAGCAGAGGCTTGTAGAAAACGGAGTAGATCTCGCCGCGAGGAAGCATTCCCTTCTCGTACATTTCGATGAAGTTCTTTACTTCCGCCTGGAATTACATTAACAATTTTATTAAATTAAACCTTCAAATTAGGCACTCGAGTAGTTTTTCCAACCATTTTCTTCATCGGTCGGGAATCAATTTTGATATATATTTATTCGAAACTTCAATTAACACCCACCTCCTTCGCGAAGTAGTCGACATTAGCGGCGAGGTCGAATTTCATCCCCTCATCGTAAAGGTCCTGGTTGACAATGTCCGGCTGGGAGATGTGGTACAGCAGATTCCAGATCTTCTTTTGCTTAATGAGGAAGTCCTTGTCGGCCACTTTGGACTGGTAATAGTATTGGGTGTCGGCTGCTACCATGGCCACCAGCAGCCCCAAAAGGACAGCGAATATCGCCTTCATCCTGCTGGTTCGTTCAAGAATTTCCAAGAGAATTTTCACCGACGAGTTCCGAGAAAAAGTTGCCAATATTGTGCGGACACCTTCTGCCAACGGCTGGCAGAGAAACGATGCCTTTCGAGCGGGGTGGCGATTTTATATTGAACAGCTATCATCGGGATTCGGCCACTTCGACCCCGAAATCGGCCGATAAGCGATAGGAGGATGTTGTTCGCTTGTTGTTGCCCTGCAATTTCACTGGCGCACGGCGCATTCGGGTATTGTGTCACGCTTGGAATTAAAGGGGAACCGATGAGCTTTAATTTGAGATTTGTTTGATTAAAATCGCTTAAAAACTGTCGGAGGTATAAAGCAAACAAACTATAAGTCAACCTAGGTCAGATAAACCGAATGAAAACTTTAGAGGTAAGACAATACTTTAATATTCAATCTTTAAATACCAAGACTAGTTGGCCTTTTAATGACTCATACGTACAATTAAAAGGCCAGGGATATCTTTCATTCGGCGCCAGTCCCATTCATATCGAGTCGACATTAACGTCAGCCCAATCAATCGAACTTTTCCAGCGTGTCACGGGTCACAGGCGATAACCAACCGGCAATCGCCCGAATTGCCAAATTCCGATAACTTTTCCCGGCAACGCGTTCGAAATCTCTCCCACTTCGCCGCAACAAAACAAATTAATCGCACCTAACGAATGCGCAAAGTCCACGCAAATAGTTCCGGGGCAATTACCAGCCGGTAGTAAAAAATTATCCTCTTAGGTCACTCTTTTAGCAAACAACACCGGTTTCGAGTACGCAATTCCACGCGAACGAAGCCGGACCCATCTACTTCATTGTGCGTGGGATCAAAGGGTCAAGGAGTAAGCTTTAATTTAAGCCCAAGCGCACAGGATCCATTGAGAATTGTTGGAGATAGAAGCCGAGGTCAGGTCGATAAATAACAACATTATAAACCGTAAACACAGTGATATTTGGGTGCGTCTTTATTGCCATTCTCGTTCTCGCACAGCAAGAACCATGAATACTTCTTCATCTCCTTCACTCTTCGTCGCACAACATACAGGTGAAATAGAGCAACAGAGATAGACTTCGTAACATCGATATACACTCTCTCCTTCATTATTTCTCTTCTTTCCTCCATCCAGCAGGTCCCCGGTGCCGAGTCTTACGAGATTATTTGCTCCCCAGGTCCCCTTAGCTCCGATTCCCTTCGTCCGCTTTAGTCCGGCAATTCTGTAAGGCGCCAGGAAGAGGTCACTCGGTTATAATGCCGGTAACATTAAAGAATAATAAAAACTATAGCAATTATTTACCTTCCTCCTCGGAGTCCTCGATTCTGCACTCTCTTAAGGAGCCCTGTTTCTGTAGAATCCTGCGATTCGATGGCCTTTGCATGTTCCAAATCGCTTCGAGCTGGTCAAAGTGCTTGGACTGCTCGACTCCAGCTTCCTTCGGCTCGGCCTCCAAGCCGGACTTACTGATTTCTTCCATCGAAGCACTCACGCTGAACCGACGCTTCAGGCTCTCTTCCGATATCGGCAGACCTGGCAGAAGAATATCCTTCATGAAAAAGCTTGCGCCGATAAAGGGCACTATATTGAGTACAGAAGGCGTACCGGAAGTAAGGTGTCCGTATTTCCGCTGCCAAGTGTAGGTGTCCAGAGAAACTTCCTTTTTCAAGAGCCTCCTCACCGGCCTCTTGGTGCCTTGAACGCGAATCTCCTTCGAGCTCTGGATTATCGGCACCTTGATATATTGGGCCGGGGTGTTGTGCAGACACAGTATCGGCATGCACCTGTGCTCCAGTAGAAAGAGAGCCAGTCGGGAACAGTCGCTGACCATTTCCACCCCTGATTTTTTAATAGGATTATAATTGCAATAAGTTTCAGTTTAGCATCTTTCAATTTTACATCTTCCTCACCGAGAACCGGCACGTGTAAAGAGATGCTGCTCAGACAGGAGCCTTTCTTCGCATCCCAAAGCATCAGACTCTTGTCTTCACTTCCGCTCACGCATACCGTGCCGTCGTCGCTCACACGCACGCAGGTGATGCATCCCGTGTGACCCTGAAGGGTGTGCAAATCCGTGCCGGTGTTGATGTCCCAGACGATGACGTTCGTGTCCCGCGAACCGGAAATGACCTTGGAGCGCTCGCAAAGGGAAACTGCAACGCAGGTGACCTGATCCGTGTGGCCAACCAGCACCTGCAGAAAATCGATTCGATTATGAATATCTTAAACTCCTATGGAAATTGACGGGGTAGTATAATTTCAGGTTTCAAATTACCTGGGATAATTTTCCCCCAGACAGCTGCCAGACCTTCAAGCTAGTATCCTTGGAGCCAGTGATTAGAAGCTGGGAATCGGGTGTAATTACTGAACAAGTGATCTCTTGGGCGTGCGAGACAGGGTGGCCCTCGCCACTGGAGTTAAGCTGTGAAATTCGCAGGGTGTTGTCACCGGTGCCGCAAACTGCGTGCCTCATATCGCCGGACACAGCCAGGCAGCTCCCCGGTCCTGGGATCGACTGCAGAAGTACCTGAATCGTCGAAAATTAAAATTAAATTTGTATGAAGAGCTTTCACAATCCATTGCAGTTATCCATGAATGCTATAAGTTGTTTACCCCAGTATCTGCTGCCCAGACCCTAATGCAACCGGACCTATCGGAGCTGACGATCCTCCTTGCGTCCATCAGACTGTTGACGGCAGTGAGCGGTGCCTGGTGGCGAAAAGTGGCGACTACCAGGCCCAACGTCAACCCCCACACCCTCACGGTTTTGTCCTCCGAGCCTTAAAACGATTAACCCAGAATTATAAAATAAGACAGGATAAATTTCATATTTTTCCCCGGTTAAACACATAAATAATGATAATTAAAAATTGTACCTGACGCTATGAAAAGACCCGAAACAGCAAAGTCGACGCAGGTGACGCTGGCAATGTGTCCCTCGAAGCTGGAGACAAGCTCGCAAGTGTTCAGCTGCCACAGGTTTACCTGGCGAAGAAATACAAGTTTTAATCGAAGACAGATATCAGAAATCAGATTTAAACAAGATTTGAAAACCGTGTAGTCACCATGGAATCAACGCCGCCAGTGGCAACCATCGTTCCATCCCTCGAGATCGTCAGACAATTAATCGTGGAGGTGTGCTCGTTCACCACCGTCGATTTCGACGGTGTTCTCTGCTTCTGCAGGCTCTCCTCACATCTGCCAGGGTAAATTACTGTTTTTGTTTCTTTACCGGTAACAGTAACAGTAATTTCTGGCAGTAATAGTAACAGCGAGAGTAGTAGTAATAGTAGTAGCGATAGTACTAGCAATAGCAAAATAGCAATAATAAAAACACAGTAACATAAATCGAAATAGAAATAACAGTAACAAGACTTTCTACAGTTCGATTATAATAAATTCGTTACTATGAGCACAGTTCTCCTACACAGCGTGACATTATGTATACCTGAACGACCAGAAAGTGACTTTCCCGGCGCCGCTGCACACCAGGAAGTCGTCTTTTTCCGTCACGTAGAGACTTTCGATGCTGCCGCCGCCTCCCACAAGCCTGCGTATGAGTCTTCCACTGTTCATGTCGAAGACGAGTATCTTTCCGTTCTCGGTGCCGCAAATCGCCCTCTTGCTGTCATACGCGATCTGCAATGATAACATATTTCTCAAGCAGCTCCCTGACGGCAATTACTACCAATTTTAATTAACACTAACAGCAAGGCTTGTAATCTTCTCGGTGTAACCCTTGAGCAGGTGGATTTCCGTGCCGGTCGCCAGAGATCGCAGGTAGAGTTTGTTGTCCTCGCAGAAGACCAGGAGGAATACGGAATTATAGGAGATCTTGAGGGTGACAATTGGCGAGGGAAGAGTTAGGGTGTTCAGCAGGGTAAACGTGTTCAAGCAGAAAAAGGAGATTGTCCTATCGATGGACGAACAGACGAGAACCTCCTCGGAGGTGTCCGTGGCGAGTGCGGTGATTGAGCCGCGGTGGTGGTCGATGCGAATTTTCGGTGCTCCTGTACTCGACAATATCAACAAAAGAAATATCAAGAAAATGTTAATGGCTAATTAATAAGTAGGGTCAATAGTAATAGAAATATGAGCGAGGAAAGTTACCGGCGATGAGGTCGTAAGCTATTATCCTCGAGTCTTCGCCACCCGAGAGTATCAGATTGTTCCTCTTGGAATACGAGAGGCAGAGAACAGTACCGACGTGTTCCTGTACGCGGCGAATGATAGTCAGTGCCTTGAGGTCCCAGACGATGATACTGGTGTCCTCGGAACCGGTGAAGATGAGGTCCGGCTCGCCGGAAGTGGCCACGCAAGTAACCGGCGCCGTGTGACCTGCACATTAAATTCTTCTTATTGCTAACTTTCCAGGCATGTTTCTCCGAAACGACGAGAGCAACAAACTTATGGAAAATGACAAGCAAACTTATGGTACAGGATGATTCACCTGGCTTGGAAATGTTATCACAACATTTTTTTAAATGTCGCCCGTAAAACCCAATTACGGACTCTATACAAGAAGTGAATCACCTTAAACTCGAAAAGACCTACAAGTTTGCTTGTATAAGCCACCCCCCTTGTCGCCCGGTTACTGAGATAATGACCGGCGAACCTTTCAAGGCGCCGAGAAGTTGACCGGAGACGACGTGGCGCACCTGCGGCTCCCCTTGCAGCGGCACAATGATCATCAATTGTTTCATGGGGGTCCCATAGATAGCACGAACCCCCTGGGGCACGTTCACCGAGCGTACATGGAGGGGCAATGGTTGTTGGAGCCAGGAATTCAACGGTACCAAGAGAGGTGCAGTGAATCCGTCGCACCAGGCCATTGCACCGATAATCAACTGGCTCACCTGAAAGCCCAATTTTTGTATCCAATTCCTACCGAAAGTTGATAATACAGTTCCATTTTTACCATATCGCCGGAGTCTTCAGCGACGCTTCTCAGCCAACTGATCAGTTGGCCAGCTAACTGCATTGGCTCCCTTGTGAGCACATCGCTGCTCTTCCGGATGGCAAAGTAGACGAGTTCAACATCCCTCTCGAGGAAGTACCTCCGCACGTTCTCCAACACGCATCTGTAATGGTAACAGCTCAATAACAACAGCAACTAATTAACAGTAACAGCCACTAAAACTCGTGTACACATATTGTATGAAAAATATCATCAATCGTACCAAAAACTAACAGTGACACTAACACTAGTAATACCAATTCTACCAGCGACTGTTCTAATTACAGTGATGGTCCAACAGTAACAATGACAGTTTAACAGTTCAACTGCCGGACACAACAATCCAACAGTAACAATAACACTTCAGCAATGAAGAATGACGAACATCGAAAACTCAACAGTAACAATAGCCGACATACAACTGATCCTGGTGAGTAACTTTACGTACACAAATATCAATGAAACTTGTACTAACAGTGACAATAGAACTGTCAGTACAAGAGCTTCAGAAACGTAGAAACCAACAACAAGAACAAAAGGCGAAAAGCCGCGCACAGTGTCGGTGCGTATAGAAGGACAACCATGTTATAAAACCGTACTACTAAAACTAGAACGGCAACAACGGCAGTAATAACAATAGCAGTAGCAGTAGCACTGTAATTGCCTCAGATAACTGATGGAGATCATCTGGACCGCCGCCAGCAGGAAGTCGTAGGCGCACACGACGTATCTCTTGAGTTTCTCGGTGCTCTCGGCGAAGAGCAAGTGGAGCCAGGCCTCCTCGACGTGTCTCAAATTGTAAGTCAAGCATTTGGCCACCCTTTTCGTATTGAAGGGCCTCTCCTTACCCTGATGACTCGCCTCGGGAGACTGGGCCTCGCCGCTCGAGTGGGCCGTGTCTGAGAAGAAGATCCCCGAAACCTCCTTGTGCGTGGAAACCGCCACCTCGCGGGTCACCAGGTAGAACTCCTTCAATCCAGCAGCCAGGGAGATGAGAAGTCGACCGCTCATCACTCGCACCTGAGGGAAGACATGGCTTTTCGTAGTCAGAAGTTACGGAGAGAAAAATTGTTTCATTTTCACCTGCATCAAGTGTGCGAAGCGCCATTTGACAAAGCACCAAGTGGCAAAGTTGAACTCGGCGTTCTCGAGCTCTAATGCTCCCTCTTTGTCAGTTGGCATCAGAATCTCCAGGATTTCGCTCTCGGAAAGGCCGAACTCGGTGACGGACAGGATACAACCGAGCTTCGTTGCCGCTTTCTTGCCAATCGCTTCAGAGAGCTCGTTTACCTTCGGCAGGAGGTCTTCGCGCCTGATATAAAGCAAAATATCTCGCTTACCATGCGTCCAATAGGGAAAAGTATCAAATAAGAGTTGCAGAAAAACAATTATTCTGTAAGTTTGCTTCGCAGGCCAATTGCCCTATCGCCCCGATCTTCGGATATACAGTCGGTTCAAGTCTAAACCTACCCCCTCGGCGGCAGTTGCAGAAGCGTCTCCTCGCAGTCGAGCCTCGCCTTTTGCGTTGGTGTGAGTTTCAGCGCACTCACCGGTAGCGTCGTCGTAATTATCAGGTGGGTACCTGCGGTCGAAAGGCTTTTCTCACGTTCAAAGTCATTTTTGTCGTGCAAACTCGAAATTTTATCTCAGTTCTCGCAGGGATTGTGTTACCTGGTGGTAGTGCGAGGGGCAACCATACCAGGGCGGCTACTATGTCGCTCTCAAGCACTCGCAGCCGATCGATGTCGTCTATTAGGATCACAATTTCTTCCTCGGGCCTGTTCTTCTCGATATGCCTACCAATCAAGCAACATTAATAATAATACAAATATTTCTCATGGATTTTTAACATTCGATTTCTTTCTCACCTTAAAATCGAATTCCACCAGTGGGTCAGATAAAGCGGCTCAAAGGAAGCTTCCCTCGGAACACTTCCATCGTAATTCCCAGTAAGAAAGCCCAGGTGTTGACACAAGGATCGCAGTAATTCCAGACTGTAAGTCGACCTGGGTGTTTTATTAATTAACCGCACGATTCTGTGCACGCCTTTCGACAAGTAATCGCCGGAATTGTGATAGATCGTCGATATTAGTTTACTCTTCAGAGTGTTTGAGCCTCCCTGGATTATTATCGGCAGATGGGAGTTCGTTTTTCCTGTGGAACATTTAATTCATTTAATCTCTCATTAATTATTCTTGGTGGAATTGTTAAACTTATTGTTGCTGCTGGTTCTCTTCCTACTCACCGTGTTCCATTAAGTTCCGCACTTTATCCAGGACTTCCTGAACTCCCAGCGATTCTTCTTCCGCAGTGTCATTAATAGGCTCGATCTTTCGCAACATACCCAAGTGGCAGAGGCTCTCGGCGTACACTTCTTGCACCAATTTCTTGCGACTCTTGAGCTCGGGCTTCCCCTCGATATCACTGTTCGCCAGGGATTGCAGTCGCTCCAGCAGCCTCTCCTTCCAATTATCCCCCAGCTTGAAGATGTTCCGCTCGTCCACGCGATCTTTGTACGGATTTTCCTCGAGCGTCAGACTCTCCAGTAGAATCATCGAGTTTCCCTCCGGGTCCAGAGCTAATCGCGATTATAATGCGTGCACAGTTTCCAGAATTGATTTAATAAATGTACGTTTTTGCTTATAATACCTAGTGCGTGCTCCACGTGGCGCTTTACGATATTTTTCGATGTCTCGTTCTCCTCGGCACTCGCACCAGTCTCTTGAGAAAGGAAAGCCTGGCGAGAAAGAATTTCATGTGTTGAATGTAGAATTTCTCTATCTGAGGTGTTTGTTGTACGTACGATAAGAAAGCAGCCTCTAGAGTGGCGTTTCGCAGCTGCGATCTCCTTTAGAAAGCACTCGTTGTATTCTTCGTTCGCGAAAACGTCCTCCTGTGTTCCGTATTGAACGTCGATCAGCAGAACCTGCGAGGAAACGATTGGGTAATTAATTCTTGCTTATTACGAGTATAGCTAAATTGATTAATTAAACCGTGTAGTTACTTCAATTCCCATGTCCTCGTAGGTCGACTGGAGTTCGGGTCCGATGAACTCCAGCAACTCCTGCCTCTCGTTCTCGAAATCTACGGTGAATTTTTGTAAGTGACTTATTATTTTACACTAGGTGGGAACGTTGGTAAATACCTCCGTATCCGCAGGAGATAAAAATCTTAAATAATCTAGGCGCCGGCAGCTCCGGGGGTGGGAGGCCACCCCTGATCACGCCAGCTATCAATTCCACCTCGGAGTTCATGGTTTTCTCTTCTTCTTATCTTCCACCGGTCAATCTTGCGCGTATTGCAATAATCAAATGTTAAACTACCACATAGAGGGACACTTATGCAATTTAATTGCTGAATATTTAAATTGAATGTCTTAAACTTTCATTCGTCCGAACGTGCATACTAATAAATAATACAAGTAGCAAAACAATAATGAAATAATAAAAAGTCCTCGATTGCCATTTTAATACGTTAATTGATTGTTTAATCAATCACCTGATAATTCCACTCTTCACCTATGATTTGTCGATGTTTCCAGGTACTTTCCCGAACTTTTCTTGGACTCCTCGGATTTAATCGAAGTGCAGGTACAAGTGGAGCGAGGTTTCCGGATTCGGGTAGGATTTAGGCAACGGTAACACTTTTTTTTAAAGACAGATATCTAACACTCTTCCGAGAGACTTACACTTACTTATCGGTAATTAGTAGATTTAGTATAGACACTTTCGTGGAGACTTAGCAGAGGGATTGTCTTCGCGCTAGATTAGGGCCTTAATTACGGGTATTCGATTAGGTTTCGTTTAGGTATTTACTTGGTACTTTGGGTTTTGTACTTGGTGGACGTTTTATTGCTAGGTGGTCAACATCTCTCTCACTCTCTCGCTCTCTCTCGCTCTCTCTCTCTCTCGCGCGCGCGCTCTCGCCTGTAACAAGTAAAAGCGGAAGGGCGAATTAAAAGTTTGTCGATCGAGTGAAAAATAGGACAATTACTCCGATGACGTGCCAGGAATTGTAATGGCAGATGAGAAAGATTAAAATGAAGAGCTTGAGGGAGAATATACACACAAAAGCACTCGAAAAATCGATTTTGTAATATATATGCAAAATTGAAATTACAGCAGATGCTCAGTGTAAAATACAATTATCGAGTCAACGTCATACAATTTTATTAATAAACTACTTAGGTTTGTGTTGCAAAATAAAAACAATGGGTTTTTGCGCATTAACTATAA
Source organism: Crossocerus cetratus (assembly GCA_963675795.1). NCBI lineage: Eukaryota > Metazoa > Arthropoda > Insecta > Hymenoptera > Crabronidae > Crossocerus > Crossocerus cetratus. The sequence continues at coordinate 19,221,159 of OY776665.1, read as the reverse complement.
TGAAAAAGGCAGTCGCAGAGCTCAGATCAGTAAAAGGTTTTTTAAAATTAAAAATCGGATATCTTTGTATTTTTGCTTTTAAAACATTATTACAAATAAACAATACTTGAACAACCATGGAGAACACACAGGAAATGGACACTAACAATAATACTAATCCAAAAATGGAATTTTTAAAATAATATCTTGACCCAAACTAAACGTTCGACGCAACAATTTGAGTACAGCGCTAACACTAGTCAAAGACCCGGATCTCGATAGTGTCAGCAATCAAAGAGTCAAAGCTCCAGCAGTGACGACAGTGCAAGCGAGCTGGAATGAGGACGAAGAAGTTAGGGAAACCCGGGTCGCGGCATATCAATGCAAAGTACATTCTACACGCAAGCATTCGACCGCGAAGTTCGGGGGAGGAAATTGAAATAATCGTAAGAAATGATTTCAGATCGGAGCGCTAATTAATTGTTATGTACCTGTGCTCTCTCGCCGGGAAATCCTGGACGACAGGACTCTCGCTCGTCTCGCCTATCTCGGAGCAGCTCTGCCCCGCCCGATCGGCTCGCGCAGATCGATCCACTCTGCTGTTCCCGCTGCTGTCGGTTCAGGGCTGTAGCCACCCACACACCGACGCTCGCAGGACATCGCTCGGTACGACGTAGAATGTAGACGCAGTTGCATTCATTTACGAGGACAACCGAGTTGGACCAGCTTCCGATGATTTAAAACCGCAGGAAATAATTGCAATTGTTAATAACTAGTTTTAACTCCTTTTTTGCGTAACTTAAGTTTAATCGACCTCGCGTACAAGGTTTTATAATTCAATTTCAAGCGAAAAGTATTACTTCTAGTTTCCAAGCAAACAGGAATCGCTGTCTGCAGTTTCAATAGTAAACCAAACGTCATCCAGGATGAAATCATACCAGCGATCAAACGATTTTCGGCCACGCCGACGCTAACCGCGTGCTACGATTCGTCGTGCGCTCCCCCCACTATTCAAGTTCAATTCGAAAGGCGAAACACATGTTCTTATAATGAACGGGGTTGGGAAGGACCGCAGGATTCGTTGCGAAGGAAAATAAGCATAGCGTGGAGTGTCTTCTGTACATCCTTATTTATTGCTATATCCAAGTAAATAGTAACAGTATCTCAGAAAGCTGGGGCTCTCGTCTTATGTCAGGGTGGCCGGTATAGAGTTTCAGGGTGTCTCCCTCACCCAATCATAACTCACGGCTTAACCTGCGTCTTGAGGTACTGCAGGAATTCATGGTAGCTCAGCGCTGATTCGTGCCGGTCCTCGATCAGTCGCTCGAACAAAAGAGAGCGTAGCTGGCTTTCGTCCCTGAAGAATTAGTGTTTATAATTGAAGTTTCTGTCCTGGAATGATCGCAATGTATATGAATACCAACCGGATCACTTGGATCGTCGCCATGCACGGCTTCTCGTCCTGTAGCATCCACACGAAGTTCTTCAGCAGCTCGCTCTCCTGCGTCTTCATCCCCTGTAAGCCGAGCAAACCGATTGCAATTAGATTTGTTTCTACACAAGACGTGAGGCAGATAGGTACAGACATTCTGCAGTTTTAAAGGAGAAAGTAAAAAGAGCTACTCACCGCGGGCGCCCCTACGCCAAGGTCGACAAGGCGATCGGCAGCAAGGCGTTCGACGAGGGCATTCGGGCAGTTCCTCCCGATGTAAACGAATATCCTATCATTGGCGTCCAAGAGGTAGATGCTTCTGGTGTCAAGCTTCTCAGCTGAGAGGTGCAGCCTACCAATATTCGGACATATCCTGTCTTCTATTTGCACGGTGGGGCAGGTCTCCAGGTCTTTCAAATGATACAGGTCTGGATAGATGCTCTGAATTAATTGGAACAGTGGTAGAGTCTTCAGTTGCAGCATGGAATGAAGGCGATCATCTAGTCGAGTATTTGTTCCCGATCGGAAGGCGACCTGCAATGCGTTAAACACAGATAGATTTACATTCACGTAGTATGTTTATTTTATTTCCTGCAACACAGAAAACCCCACGCATACGTACACATTTGAGTAGCGCAAGTATGTACAGCGGCAGTAGTTTTAGATTGCCTGGTGCGGCTAGTCCCACGTGGCTGAGTGAAGGATTTGCCAGTTTATACGCGGATAGTACGTCAACGGCGACGTTTATCAAGGCGTCCCGGGCGTCCGACAAAGAGGATTGCTGCGATCTGTCGACCGCTGCGACAATAATCAAAATTATATACATATCCTTCTCCAAAAGGAAAGAGGTCAGGGTTTCAAACTGTACGCACCCATTCTGGAGAGCAATCCCACAATGCACTGTTGGTCGGCCGAGTGTAAAATGTCCGACAAATTGTTCGCCACTGGCAGGCAGAGCGTGTGGACTCGTATCCTTCGTTCTCCTGTAAACAGTGGAAAAAATCTTCATTTTCCACCAATTCTCCACCGATTACAGTAACTTGAAAAGTTGTGCCAACCTTTACTCGACGTGTAGAGTAGCGCTGCCTGCAAGCACACGGTCTGTGCGTCGACGAGGTTCTCCTCGATGGCGATCTGCATTCCGAAGCCCGCGTCCGGGTTGACATTCGGCAAGCTGAGAAGGTCGGTGCTTCTTACGAAGAAGTTACCGTGGAAAGTGTGTATAGTCAGTCCTCTAGTGCACCTGACCCTCATCACCGCTTCGAAACCGATCTTTCTGGTGAGATAGCGGCGCAACTTGTAAGTGAGCGCGGCGACATGCTGCTCCTTTGTCGATTTGAACAACGGCAGGTGGTGGATCTCGCCCGCCGAAAACTTTGAAACTCCGGCTGTCAGCGAAGAACGAATTTCAAAAGTAATACAATTCATAAAACGCGAGGAACAAGCAAGTATCGTCTAAGAACATAACTCACACAAAGTCGCCAGGTCGCAGTACTGGCTGTTTAGAAGGAACAGATCCACAGCAATTTGTTGACCGCTGCAGTCTAAAGCCAGTCTCTTATAGAAGTCGGTCGCTGGATTTAAGTGTTGCACATCCTTCGAGGATCTGTTATTGGGGTCTTCCCGTGGCTGCAAGGCGCCGGGTCCCACGTTCGGCAGGCACGTTTGGAATACCGTGATTCTGCCGCCTGTGGGGCTCTACGACGACATTAATAAATAACAATTTAAAGAGCAGCTTCGCTAAAGTATAGATTTGGTGGATGGTACATTGAGAATAGTCTTACCACCAGCTTGTGCGCGGCCTGCAACGCTGCGCCAAGTGCGCATCCTGTGTCCATGCTTTCCTCGAACTTGGTAGGCAATTGGTCGAGTAGCACCCGCACGAGTTCCTCCCGTTCCTTCAGGTTGACTACAAGGTTGTCAGGGCACGGAAGAAACACGTCATCGATGTCGAGCAGCACGATCTCCTGGGGCTGACTCACGTTGTCCGGCATACAGAAGAAATGAACTGCACTATCGAAGGCGATGAAACCGAGCTGTGTTCTACCATCTCCCGGCAGCCGATGCAGCTCCTCTGAGAGGGTTTGGCAGAAGAGTGGCAGGTAATTTGACTCGAGTGCCAGTCGGCTTATGTCCAAGACGAAAACGTAGACGGCGGGCTGAGGTGGGCGAAGCTAAAAGGAAAAGCGTGTTTCATTTTAAAGCTATTAGAAACAATGAATAAACAAACATTTTCACGATACTCACCATGTACTCAGTGGGCGCAATGAATTCGATGGTGCTCGAACGAACCTCGGGCCTTTTCGTTGGGTCCCCGTAAGCTTTCGTTACGGGAGCTATGAGAAACTCCTCGGGCAGTTCGTTTACGCGATAGCAAAGATTGCACTTCCACCTTTTCGAGTCGACGAAGTAGACGAACGGATTTATATAAGTGCGGCAGACACGGCAGCGAACTATTACACTCGACTGGATCACCGGCAGATTCTGCAAACATCGAATCACAAGGAAATTAAGATGCCACAAGGAAAGTACAAGGAAAACAAGATGTTTCTTATGAATAATAAAAAGTTCAATCATAATCGACTAACATCGATATCTCTAAATGGATGAATCAGCACACCCAGCGGCAGTCGGCTCTTTTGCAACAGGGAATTCGTTTCCGGGATCTTCGTTAGCGTACACCGGAATATACTGTAACAATCACGGAATAAAACTTATTATACTGGACAGTGGAGTTTGAACTGGAAATCGTATCCAGCAACACTCACTCGGGACTACAGTTAACGCTATCGAGAAATTCATTCTTCAAGTTGATCTTCGGTGGGTCTATTCGCTCGGGAGGCAGTATGTTCCTGTTCTGTAGCAGATCCACCGCCTCAGAGCCCTGCGTAAGAGCGTAGCAGTGTTAATGTCGACAGTGAGAAAGTATTGCGTTTTAAGTTACACTTAAAGTTTTGTAACATAAGCAACACTGGTGGGACCAAATTAATGGGATTACCCAGAGCTTGTTGAACCCGGCATGCGTGACTCCCATGCCCGCCATTTGCGTGTTCAGCTGGCTCATCTGATTCATTTGGTTCATCTGGTTCATTTGATTCATTTGGTTCATCTGGCTCGTCTGAGCGTTGACGTGATTCATCTGGTTCATCTGACTCCCTGGGTTCACTTGATTCATGGGTGCACTCATTTGGGGATAGGTAGGTGGCCGAACATTCGCGGTATTCGGCACGTTGGGCATATTTCCCATGTTTGGCATATTCGCCACACTCGCGACATTTGGCATGCTGGCAGCACTCTGTGGAATACTGCCCACATTAGATGACATTGGGGCCATGGCAGCAGCACTGTAAGGGCTCCTCATATACTTCTGGGAAGCAAGAGACCTCTGCGCCTGGTACGGGTTCTGTGTGCTTTGTGTGCTCTGTGAGCTCTGTGTGTTCTGTATACTTGGCATCGGTGCTTGTGCCACATTTCGAGCACTCTGCACTGCATTGTACCCAGTGTTGTACCCAGTTTCGGTTGCACCACCGCTGTACATAGGCTGCATACCTTGTACATTGTGGCTGGAGTACATGGGAGTGTTGTATCCTCCAGGGCCACTCTGCATTGTACTTGGTACATTGTACTGCGGCTTGTGTATGGGACTCTGTATGTTCTGGATAGATTGGGGAGGCCTCTGCGGATTCTCTGGACCCTGTGCCAGTGTCCGGCCACTCTGAGTAGGCTGCACAGGGCTTGGAATATGATTCACCGGACTCTGCACTGTACTCTGTACATTCCCTGCACTCTGCACACCAGATATTGTACTGCGTGGAATCAAAGGACTCTGTATTGTTCTTTGTATGTTCCCTTGACTTGGTACTGCAGACTGTATGTTTCCTTGACTTGGTACTGCAGACTGTATGTTCCCTTGACTTGGTAGTGTATTCTGTACTAGCCCTGGACTCTGTACTGTATTGAACACACTGGGCACTCCTTGCATTACATTTCCCTGAGGTGGCAGTGTATTCTGCACATTCCCTGGACTCTGCACTATGTTAGGCGCACTGCGACGCATTCCAGACACCTCCACAGGGACGCCGCTGGGACTCTGCAGGGCCTTTTGCGCACGTAGGAACCCACTAGGTGAGGGGTCCCTCGAGGCTTCCCTTGAGGCCTCCCTGGAGCTCTGGCTGGAGGGCGTACCTGAAAAAGGTAAAGAATCATTGCTATTATTCCTGTAGATATTAATACAATCTTTAGATACTACAAAATCTATCTGCCAATGCATTGAATGTCAGGGATTGAATCCTGTCACACTGACCCATCAATCATTATACCCCAATCAATTAGTACACACTAGACTCTAGAACATTAATGTGCCACATATCCCATCCAAATACATCAATGACTTTTATAATCGACACACAACTGTGTCAAGCATGAATCACACCAGCACCAATGTACCAATTAGTGGAATAGGTACTACACACAATCGGGGTGTCAAGCTGAAAATCAGGGTCTTAGGGTATCAATCACGTACCAGTGTAGCCGTAGTGAACCCGGCCGTTCTGCCCGTTCACCGGCCGGTAGCCGTACTCCTCGGACATTCCGCTCTTCCCTGGGGAACCAAGAGCGAGTCAGGTGAGTAGAGCACCCAGTGGGTCCTGTGGAAGTTGCCGAGTAATGCTCAGGTTAGTCCGGGCGCCGTTGGCCACTGGGGGATCGCAGTCCTTACTCACCCCGGTTGCCAGGCGATCAGGTGAACAGCATCGCGGCAGCGGCGGCTCTCGGTTTCAATTTCTCTGGATGGATTTCCTGCGAGCTCCCACTTTCGCACTGGCACTCTCCGTCCACCTCGCTGTGTTGGAGGAAGTTTGGCAGATCGTGCGTTACGTGGCAGGTTGCTCGGGCGCTGCCCGCCGCCAGGTAGCGCGCGCGATCTTCTTTCGGAAAATTGGCGCGACAGTGCTGCCGGACGAATGGCCGCGGTGGCGACCTCGTGAACTAAACGCACATCGGCTGTGTTTATAACGCACGTGGACGCCAGCGGAGGATCGCACTCCGGCACATATCCAGGTTGATTGTGGATTGTATATAGTGACAGTATATAATAGTTGGTAATTGTAGTAATAAACCGGGCAACATGAAGAGACTGAGCGAGGAAAGGACTAAGCTCGTACTGGAGAAGCTTACGAAATAGTACGTGTTAATTATATTGCCAATGTTTTACCAGTGTTGACACTGCAGCATTGGCTCCATTTATTCCTGTGTCAATGATTGGCTCTTAGTTGTTTTATACTAGAATGGATGAAGTACCAAGCACAGGACTCTGATACATTAATCTACTAGGGCTTGAAATCTTTACAAACATGGATCAAATATTAAACTTCCATAGATGAACATGTGAAGAATAAAAGTAGCACATATCGGAGTCCTTTGCTTTAATTTTGCTAATATTAAGTATTGATGATGTATTACTGTGTTGTAGTATTGGGGAGAACGTGAAGGTACTCCTAGACAGACCCGATGGCATTCATTGCTTCAGGGAGCACAAGAACAGGGTTTACTATGTATCAGAGAAGATTCTGAACTACGCAAGTATGGTGAGCCCTGATAAGCTAAGAAGCTTTGGCACCTGCTTTGGTAAATTCACCAAAAGTGGCAAATTCAGATTGCATGTGACAGCATTGCATTACTTGGCACCATATTCCCAAGTGAGTACATTGTATCTGTGACTAGTATACATGGACCAGTGATAGTATCACGGATTATAATGAATGTTTATTTTCATAGCACAAAATCTGGCTGAAACCTTCAGCAGAACAACAATTCTTGTACGGACACCATGTGAGTAAGTCAGGTCTTTCAAGGATCACAGAGAATACTGGTCAGTATAATGGAGTTGTGATTTATTCAACGCACGACACACCACTTGTAAGTTATTATTTGCCTTTATAATGTTTATTGTTTGTATTCTATTTTATTCGATGTTGTTTTGTTGTGCAGGGATTCGGTGTAGCTGCGAAAAGCACCTCGGACTGCAAGAACGCCGACCCGTTGGCGACGGTGTGCTTCCACCAGGCCGACGTCGGCGAATACATCCGATGCGAGGACACCCTTACCTGAATCACTGTAATCACCCTAGAAACTATCACTTTCGCAATAAAATTAATAAACTTTCTGCAAACCAATGTGCTATTCATCCGGGGTCCAATATTTCTTGATGAAAATGTCTGGATTTCAGAAAACTGAACTTTAGTTCCTGATACTGCCGCGATCGCGGAAAGACCTTGCGAATCTCCAGGGTAACGCGATGTGACTTGAATCGACTAAATAAACGTGCTGGCCAGTAATTTCCATCCAAATCCTTTGTGTGTCAATGAGACAGACTTCCGTCTTTCCGACTTTTTCTTAATTACAGTCAAACTAAGCACGAAGAAATGCCGAAGAAAGGGAAAAAGCCGCGGGAGAAGAGGGCAAAGAAGAAGAAGGAGAGCGAGAGAGATTTGGCCAGCTTCGAACAGGAAATCACCGAGAAGAATCGCCAGCTCGCAAGGTGTTTCCCTCAAATTCATTCAATCAATCTCTAGTTTTCAACAAATTTTTGAATTGGACCAGACTTCGAACGGAAAACTTCCAACTGGAAACAGCAATTTCGAGCCTGCGAAGTCGGTTAACTGAAGCCCAAGAGGACAGGGAGGACATCCAATCGCACTTGGCTCGCATAATCGACCAGAAGAGTCGAGAAATCGAGGAACTGAGCGAGAAGCTCGTGGCGCTCGAGGAGAAGAGGAAAACGGATGCTGAGGAGTCCCGGAAGCGAGAAGAGATTTACAGGAACGAATACAGAGCGATGGAGAGCAGTCTCGGCGCCGAGGTCAAAATGGCAGGTATAAAATTAATTAAACTCTCACGTATATGAATTTGTAACTCATTATGTATAAAGGATAATCTTATCATGCTCTAAAAAGCCGGCAAACTGAACGCTCTCGAGGATTGGCGACTCGCCCGGTTAGACTTAATGCAGAAATTCGAAGAACAAGAGAAGAACATGCAGGACCAGGAGGAGCGTCACAAGGAAACATTGTACCACACCGAGAAGTCATTAATAATCGAGAAATCCAGGTGAAACGAGCAAGATGTTCGCAGTACGTCGTAATTGCAAGCGATACGACAAACATTATACTTCGGCGCCGAGGTATAATAATAAAATCGCCGTATCATTCAAATACATCAAGAATTCCCCTTCTCGCAGAATGCAGGAATCCCTGAGGGAGTCGCTGAAGGCTCTGGCCGCGTCTCTGTCCAATCTCTCCTCGCTCCAGGTCTCGAACACGGTGCACCGGGTCCTGCGAGAGAACGTGGCCCTTTCCCGGACGCTGGCACAAATATTGCCACTTGCCGTCACCCTCAATATGAATCGCAAGTGGGGTCGACCCAAGGCCGAGCTGGAATTGGAGCTGGCGCGTAAAGAAAACGCAGTGCTTGCGCAAGCTGCGCACAAGCGCAAAACCGAAGTCGAAAAACTCGCGACCGAGCTTTACCGCATGAATGCCGTTCGCACTGTTTTGTCGGCGGAGCGGCGCCGACACGGCGTCCACGAGGAGCTGCACAAGTTGCAATATCGGGAGAACAGGGATCTACTCGAGGAGAAGGAATCGCTTGTCAGAGAGCTGGAAAATGTGAAGGAAAGACAGAGGCAGACAGAGGAATCGTCGAGAACTAAGGAGGCTGAGTACAAAGCTCTGTTGAACTTGAAAGAGGAAGTTCGCCATTGCTTGAAACAGGCGTTGCAGGTAAGTCATTGTGTAACTCGCAATTAAAAAATAAATTTATAAACGAAACTTGGTTTTAATTGTCCCAGGTGGAGCAAACCGAATTCGACAAGGAACTCTTCAAGAGCAAATTGACTTATTGTCTCTGCCGCCTCCTGAGCAAAGAGAACTTCTGCGTCGACGGCTTGGACACCGTCGACTCAATAGCTCAGTTGAATCTTCAGGAAATGTAGCTCCCCCCGGCTCGATAATAAATGTAGTTTTAAATATTAAGAGACCCATTAGTAATTTCTATTTTACCAGCGGAAGTAGTTCGTCTCACTCTCTGCAGAGTGTGCGTGTTTCGCCCTCGTGCGATTTTGCGACTCAGTGCACAGTATAACACTGTCCCTCACTGTGTTTTCCTAACCAAACTTCTGCGGCGCGATCGACTCCTGCAGATTTTACTGCGAGCAATTGAGAGTGACGCGCCTTCCTATTGTATTTATTAACCCTCCAAGTCTCATGCGATAATGGTGGTATGACTACGGAGGAGCAAACTAAAGCGGGTATCCAAAACGAAGGCCTGCGGGAAAAGCTACTCTATGGTATAACAACTATTATTATTACTATTCCTGATCATTGCATTAAGTTACTTCCCTTCGCTCCGCGTTGTTTCTCTCAGAGAAACACTAGTTTGCATTTATAATTTCTGAGCTCTGCACTACTCTTACCGGACCGATGTAACTGCCAATAAGAAAGTGGTATGTGTGGGAGTTCGAAGGTGTACATAAGAGAAGGATACAAATTTGTTGTCGCGCTCTGTATTACCGACGAAATTTCCTCCTTGCGGACGCGACAGTTTAGAAGCTGGAAGGCCCGCGCGAGGGTGAAATAATATAGCGGCAAATTCCAATGAGTGCGATTGTTGATATTAAATTATTGTTTCAGGAACTATACTCGGATTCGTCGGACTGTCCGCCACCGGGATGGGATTCGCCGGTACTCTCTCGGACACGAAGAAGAGCGACCACCAATATCAGCAAAAGCACCAGTACAATATCGCCTTGAATGCAGAGGCGACGAGGCTCGCATGCAGAGCACTCGCAGTCGGCAGTGTGTAAGACGCTGGACTTAATCATTTTGCCACTGATCATGCCCTTCTCATTTTTGTCAGGAGTCAATTCTTGAACCCAGTGGCTTGAAACTCATACATTGGTTTTATGCTAAGATACTGTGAATTCCACTACACTTCATTATTGTGATTCCATCAGGTACGCCATTTGCGGCGTTAGTATAATTGTCTACGGCATCTGGCGCATCACCGGAGCCTCCAACTTCCAGGAATTCCGGGCGGTCTTCGCCAATCGGATACCACGCAGACCCGTAAAACCGTCGTTTACGTCTGATGATATATCGTGGGCGTACGTTCAATCACAGCTGGACTTGGTAAAGAACTCGAAGCAGCTCTACTTGGACAAGAAGGAGAGGATAGAGAACGAGAAAGCAGCGGAGGCGACAGCGAATGCGGCAGCGGCGTCCAAAGATTCAAGTGTTTAAAACGGGTGGATGCGATGTATTAGATAATTAAATAGTGACACCTTTGCTTCGGCCCAAGGAGTGAAGAGTTTATGGTTTGGAAGTGGTGAAATAAAGGACTTGTTTGTCGATACGCGACCGTTCTTATTCCCATTTCTCGTCGAATTTAACTCAGAGTTTAGTTAAAAAATCGCGAAAGTTACTCCCGAGATTATTTTGAATGTACAGAACCAGAGAGCTCTAGTCAGAATTCTCAGGATGTACATCACAAGTATGACTCTCGGGACTTTACTCTCAAGTGGAGATGTAGAGTAAAAGCAATGGATTCCTGCCTCGCCACGCCTCGAGGCGCGGCGAGGGGCGAGGCTGCCTCTGGTCGAGCCAACGCCAGTCGCTTTTTACTCAGCTTCGAATCTGCGGCCAATAATTACCAGCTCCGTCCGCACGTAAAACACTACACCAAGTGTCTTCTGATAGAACCCGGCGCCCTTCTGCACTTTTATCGATATGGATAAGCAAACGTGCAGGCTACTTATCGATCTTTACAAGCATCACCGCTCTTTATGGGACTCGAAACACAGGAACTACCACAACAGCACAGTTAGAGAGGAGTCCTGGAACGAAATAAGCTCCGTTCTAAATGTGCCTGTGGCAGAGATCAAGTCCAGAATGAGGATTCTCATGGGTACTTACAGGAGGGAGAAGTCGCGCCAGAAGCAAAGTCAGGTTAGCGGATCGGGTGTGTATATACTGTTGTCTGAACTGGTACAGTACTGCTAGAAAATTCAGGAAGAGGTGGAATCAATCTCGAGAGCCGGTAAAGTGAAATTTGTTCCCGCGAACCTTTCACCCTCGGGGAAGAACCCCCACGCTTAGGGTGTCGCGAACTCAAGAGCAAATCACATTGGCGGAGGAGTCTCGAAGGCGTGGATTTTTTTGTTTATTTTTTTAACGTTAGGTTTTCTGGAATTTTTATTCGAATAGGTCGTTTGTATTGATAAATTGATATTTAGAAGTTTCAGAATGTACTTTTTCTTTCATGATTCTCTATATTTGACGAAATACTTTGTTTTACGGCTACTTTACTCGCCGCCGATAAAGAGGTAAATGACTAGTGATTTTTGTCATTGTTCTTGTTGCATTTGTTACAGGAAGAGATAATGTTTACGTATCGAAATGGTTTGCTTTCGAATGCTTCAAGTTTCTGTCGGACAGAGACAAGCCCAGTCAAGCTGTGGAGATAAAAACCGAGGTACGTTCATGTATGGTTGCAAACAGATTTCCAATAATATTCTTGGGTTTTTCTTGGTAGGAACCGGATGAAATTCCTGAATCGACGCAGGAAGAAATCCATGCAAATCAAGCAACCGAAACAGCTGATGGAATCTTGGCCCCGAGTCCGTCTACCAGTGTTAAAAGAAGTTCAGCGTCTTCTACTCATGTTAAGAGGAGAAAATGCATTTCGAGCAATTCGACTATTGAGGATTCTATGTTCGAGAAAGCAGCTACATTTATGCAAAAGGGAACGGATTTCAGTACAGATCCCTATTTCACGTATGGTCAATACATAGCCAACGAATTGAGGAAATACGATTCCAGAACACTGACATTCGTAAAGCAAGCGATCAACAACATTATTTTCGAGGCCGACATGGGAAGAATGTCGCCCCCGAATTACGAATATCCTGAAATCCAATATGCATCACCCGAATGTAATTATACATGTACTCCAGCGTCTACCCAAGTGTCAACATCATCGCCAACCCTTAATTTGTCGCAGACTTCCAGCACGCAGCAATCGCAACATTAATGTCGCTGTGTAATTATTATAAAATACATGTCAATGTAATCAATTATTCTGCTTTCAAGTACTCCTCACTACCATCAGGTACCAGGCATGGAATAACAACGCTCCAGTTTTAAAAAAACGTAAAAAAAGCTTTATTTCGCCACCGTTTACTTTGCAAGTGTGTACATCATCGTGGACGTCATCGTCATCCTCCCCACGTATCCTTCCTCCCAGTCGGCCGTCTCTCTCGCTTCCACTGCAGGATCATCGGCATAGCAATTACTACACCCGCCTGCACTCCTAGTGCGAGTGCACGTGAATACGTGGTGGTGTACTCTCGGTAAGGTTCGGCTGGGTTCGCTAGTGTGTCGTCGTCGTCGCCGCCGCCGGCTCCGCCGGCCGGTGCGCGCCGCAGGCTGCCTATTGGCTGATGTTGGGGGGTCGTCGGGCCCCGGCGCGCACGCTAGCCAATGGGCGGGCGGGTCTGCCGTCCCGTGCAGTCGTCGGTGCACGGGGCCGGCGAATCAGAGTTTCGTTTCCCTGCGTTGGCAAGCGCTGGTCAGGCGCGTGCGTAGCTTAATAAGGCCCGGAGCCGCCAGTGCTGGGCGCTCCGTATTGCGAGGAGGGCCCACTGGGTCCGGTGCTGCCGTGTCCGTCGAGTCCTCCACCGATGCCTCCACCGATGCCTCCGCCAATTCCTCCACCGATGCCTCCACCGATGCCTCCGCCAATGCCGCCACCGATTCCTCCGCCAATACCGCTGCCTCCGCCGATGCCTCCTCCGATGCCGGAGCCGCCACCGATGCCAGATCCGCCAGACACTTCCTTCTGCAATGGTAATTTCGCGCTCTTAATGATATGCTGCAGCGACTTTTATTACCCCCGCGAGTAATTGCGGCTTTTAGTAATTGTATTGGAAAGTTTTCTGACGACTGTTTTTGCTATTGTTTCTTACAACTGCCGTATCGCTTAGCGTTCTTTACTACGGAAAAACTGTTGAACTTGTTAATTACTGTGGAGGAATGCTTACCTGGGTCTTGTACTTGATGAAGTATACTTCGGGCTTGCTTGGCTGGGTAGGTGCGATGGTCGGGAGGTTGATTTCTGGTGCTTCCTCGGGTTTCTTCACCAACACGTAGATGAGAGTCTTCTGCTCATCCTGTTGTGGCAGGGCTGGGATGACAGGGGCAGTAGGTGTGGGTGGGGTAGGTGCCTTGATGAAGATGATCTTGTAGTGCTTCTGGGGTGGTGGTGGGGGAGCAATGGGCCTGATGGGTCTGTCTTCGGGTGCCTCTGGAGGGGGTACGTGGACGTAGATGTGCTTCTGGATCAGAGAGCCGCCTCCGAATCCACCACCGGAGCCGCCTCCGAATCCACCGCCGGATCCGCCGCCGAATCCACCTCCGAATCCGCCTGATCCACCACCGAATCCACCTGATCCACCTCCGAAGCCGCTTCCGCCGAGACCTGATCCTCCGAATCCTCCGAAGCCACCGGATCCACCACCGCCTCCGTGACCTCCACCCAGGCCTCCACCGAGACCACCTCCGTGTCCTCCACCGAGGCCTCCCCCGTGTCCTCCACCTAGGCCTCCACCGATGCCACCAATACCTCCTCCAATACCACCGCCGGAGCCTGGTGCTCCGTACGAGGAGGACGGTTGGCTGTAGGAATATCCGGCTTCCGGACGAGCTACAGCCACAGTGGCTAGTGCTAACACCTGGTATCAAACAAAATTTTCAAAGGGTAAGTCACTTTCTGATTAATAATGTCTTCCGATGATGATTGGAGTATGAATTGCTAAGGTTTTCGTAATTTTTGTTAGATTTCCCGAGGAAATTGACTTGAAGAAAGCTTGCGCTCTTCTTTAATGGCGGCACAGTGTACCATTGGGCAAGGGGTTTGCGATGCGGAAGAATTCAGCAGCGATTATCTCAGCTGGCACAGATTTCCCGGAAAAACACTTTAAACAAAAGTTGTGGAGAATAATGCTTTCTACAACTTTCGCTTGGAACGTTTTTCCGTGACTCTGATGATTTCCGAGATATTCGCCCCACGTTGTTCACAATACACTCGGTATTGACAATCGGCGCGGGGGTGGATTGGATAGTGTTTAACTCGATTAGCGTTGTGTTCCCGTGAAAGTTGCCTCGACAAAAGTTGCAGGGGCTAATGTCCCCGACGACTTTTGTTCGAGAACAGTCCCCGTGTGAGCGATGGTTCCGGAGATACGAGCGGTGAAAGACACCGGTACTCACAATGAAGGCCTTCATCTTGCCGCTGGTAAAAGTCGGTTGAAACTCAGAGACTGATGCTACCTTAGGACAGACCGTCGGCTTTTATAGCTTGACTGAAGTCTCCCCACTCGACCTGGGCGAAAGTCTGCTGTGCGACTCGTTTTCTCGATTCAAGAAGATTCGCACGATTCCTCTTCCTGACCCGGGCCGCTGACCCCAATGGCACCGGACTCCAGGTAGGCGCTACTCATCTCCACCTTGCCCGCTCTCACTTCGCCCGCGGATATCTTCGTCGATCCCCCGCCGATCCTGTCGAAACCACTCTCGCGTTAAAGCTTGCTCCTTCCCCTTTAATTCCATGTATAATACATTATCATATATCTCGATACAGACGTTCAGATTAGCGCGTAAGTCGACTGTCCTCAGACTTTCTTCCTTCAATCCATACAGCTCCCCAAAGACTAATCAATTTTTGCCATTTAATATCTCCGTCGATTCTCTATAAATCACAATGAATTTGGCATGAAAACAAAGCAGGTTCCTACAACTTTATGGCAGATTTAATTCACATTATGGGGGTGGTTGGATTTAATTTAAAAAAGATGTTCTAATACTGTCTTCTGCTTTTACTTTCAGTAGAAGCCTCGTCGATTACATCAACCTCAATAAATCATATCCCCGGCAATTCTCCATCGATCCTAGCGAACCAGGCCTTAAATTGAAGCTCGCTCCTTACCACTCAAGGCCGCATGTAATTAGCCAGCTATTGGAGAGGCGAGCATTGAAACCCTCGGGCCTCGGCAGAAGCGTACGCTCGGTCCACCGGAGGCGACGAAATCCGGTGTTGCGTATGTTTGCGGGTTGTTGCATCGGTATCTCCGGCAAGGCATGAAACTGGCCGCTTGGGAAAGTCCTCGCTCGGCCTGCCGAGGGAGAAGAAGAGTCACGAGAAAGGCCTCGGCATCCCGAATCGGGGTCAAGCCTTTCTCCGCGCGAGGAGACGCGCTTCCTCCTTCGCCACTCTCGGTTTCGTAACTGCTCCGGGCAACGCTCGCACATGGGATTCAAGGGGAAGGAGCGAGCGCTGATCTCACGCTGGTCACATCGAGATCGATTGGGAATTGTCGGAGATATTAATTGGGAACAATCGATTCACTTCGGAGGCCTGCTTCAGGGGTTGCTAATAAAGGATTGTGTTCTGGGGAATTATTATGGTTGTACTGAAGCGTTGAATATTGTATGATGGACGGGATTAAAGGGGATGAGGCGAGCTTTAATCAAACGCAGGTCACGTTGAGGACGATTGAAAATCGCTCAAGATATTAATTGTAGAAAAAACTGGTCAAAGTAGATGTTTGTTTGTAAACTTGGGGAGATTGTTTATCGATATTATTTAGTCTATACTAAATCCTTGAATGTTTTATCGTGCTTGGGTTTAAA
Organism: Crossocerus cetratus; assembly: GCA_963675795.1. Taxonomy (NCBI): domain Eukaryota; kingdom Metazoa; phylum Arthropoda; class Insecta; order Hymenoptera; family Crabronidae; genus Crossocerus; species Crossocerus cetratus. The sequence goes on along the minus strand of OY776665.1, from coordinate 19,205,007 downwards.
GGAGAGAAAATGATCTTTGGTCTCGCGCTAGTCACGCCGAGACCGAATCAGATTTGCCAGAGATATGAATCGGCCTGTTGTTTTTTTGGTAATCTGAAAAGATTCTTGCAAAACTCATTTCGACAGACACACTGCTTAGTCTGATAACCTATTGCATATTCCATCGGGTTCGATTGGGTGTTGGTGGGGATTTTAATGGTTAAAGTCCAGTCCACGCTCTTTCGAAAGTTTCGAATGTGTAGATTCGAGTATTCGGCAGTTTCTAATTCACCAAGTTGACCTCTTTAAAACCTTTGTACTTTAATACAGAAAAACATACCTAAAACTGTGCCGATAAAACGTTTCTTACGTATATATCTAGCAATAGCACTAAAAAAATTCCGAAAACATCTAATATTTAAATATAAACTTAAATCTTATTAGCATACAATAATACAACCTAAAGAATACTCAGTAAATCGAAGTAAATAAAATACGGACCGAAACTCCAGTTCTTCCAATTCAAACCTCCCGCCAGCCACCAGCGCCATCTGCACACAAGCTTGAGGACCATTTTCAAAAACATACGACCCAGCTGCGGAGTATTCCCAACCTAAAAACATCCGAATTGTCTTACGATGCTTCTAGACGAATCAGAGGCCGACGTATGCTGTCCGGGCGAATGGGAGAGCGTGTGAGATATGCCGGGCGAATGAGGGAAGACGCGAGACCGGCTGAACCAATGGCGGCGCGTCGGGCGATGATAGCCGCCGGGTGCGGCGGGCGCGGCAGGGCCAGTGTGTCGCGTGCGTGCACCTTGTGAAGGCAGGAAGAGGAGCTCGTCGAGCCGCCAGCCAGAGAGCCCGCACCAGGAACTCTCGCCGCCGAGGGAAGCTCGCACCGGATTTGCCGTGAGTGTGCAGACAGCCTCCTCCACAGTTTTCGTCCCCGGTCGGACAGGAATCGGCACTTTTCCACGCGTACATCCCCTTGCTGGCGAGTGCCACGCGCTGCTAACCTCTACGATCGATCGCCCGCCGCCGTCGCCGCTCGGCCTATTCCCGTCTCCCTCGCACGCCCGACACCCCGCGGTACCTCTGTCTCCTTCGCTCGGCCAGTTCCTGCTCGCCCTCCTGCTCCGGTGTGTCGATATACACCGCTACACCTCCTTGCGTACCTTCCTCGGGCATACGTGTCCCTGCCACTTCCTGGTGCACTCATGCCTCTCGCTTCAATAAACCCGCGCGCTGATCGCCCTCTCCTTCTCCGGGCGAAGCAGGAAATCTCGCTCGTTGGTGAAAATTTCAGTGATATGTGCGTTGATCCTTCTCGGATCGACACGATCTTGTATAACTCTGTCCTGCACTCGCCCGGAGAAGTACGAATTTCGAGGATGCTTTCACTAGTGAAATTCTTAGCCCTAGCGCTCTCGTACACTTTCCTCGCTGGAATCCCTCATCGTTCAACGCACTTGTCTTCGGCTAAGTCTTGAATGTTAGTTAAACTTGCCCACTTTTTTAGGCTGCGCGGAGGATTCCTCTGTCCTTGTTTTAAGCGTGGTGGCTAAAGCCAGTGTCGAATGTTATGTATTGATAGTTTTTATTGAGGAAGGTTTGTTGGTTCAATCGGCGTCGAGAGCTGTGGGTTTATTGTTTTCATTCTTAGTGAAATGTCCCTCTGGTTTTAATGGATTGGATGCTGAATGAGCCTGCCCTTGCCTCGCGCACTGCTCTACACGGCAGTGCCGAATTTCCGGCAGTAATGTTTTCAGACTTAGTAAAGCCTGCGTCCGACTCGCTCGCGCGCATTGCCCGCCGAATGCGTCTCTCTTGGTCTCTCGCACCCTGCGGTGCGGCGCGATGAAATTTCCCAGTTGCCGATTCTACCGAGCAAGTAAAGTATATCCGTCCTCGTCGGACGCCAGGCGCAGACGTGCCGCTCTGTCCTTCTCTTACGCATTGCGGCATACGCTACCGAAATTCCTCTAATCTGAATTTAACGCGCTTTTCGCCCTCCTTTGCAGATCGGATCTTACTACACCGAAGATCCTCGCATTCTCGCACGTAATGCTATGGCTGGAGGCTCGGTTGTTGTCCCGTTACGGATACAGAACAAATTCTGCGAAAATGTCTGGCTCCCTTTGTCTAACAGAGTGGGGCACTCAAAGCCGACTCTTTCTTACCCATTGAGGCATGTGTTAGTGCCGATGCCTCTCCGTCACGTCCAAGAGGAATATCTGTCGTCGTCTTGACTGCTCTAACTCGACTGTTCCGTGATATCCATCTGATCTTATCAGTGTTTCGTGGGAATCGGTGTGTGCAGAGGGTTCGAAGTACAGAGAGGGTTCGAAGTTCTGCCAGTACCTGCAATTTCGCGATAAAGTGGGGAAAAACATTTTTTTTATCCAAGGTATGATAGATCGATAGATCTATCTCGCGGATTAGTATTTCCTCTGCACTTTCGAATCCAAAGTACTGCAGGAGTTATCGGGCTATCGCGGAGATTTGTCTTTCCTTTGCACTTTCGAATGACTGCCGGCCGAGCGGTGCCTCTCTCTACATTGCCTTTTTAGTTTTAAACAGACGTAGCCGCGTCCTTCTCCGACGCGCTGCGGCACTCGTAAGTCGGCCGCTTTCTAACACGTTTGAATGCGCGGAACTCGTCGATTTCGATTGCTAACTTCCATTTGGAATTCTGTCATTCGGCTGGAGTGGTGTGGTGGTGCGGCGGCGGTCGGGTTGAGGTGGAGTTATGTCGATGGTTGACATAAGTGACGCGTGGGTCTGTGCGCGGGCACCGGCATTTCGGCGGCACATGTAACCGCCGACCTCGAGAAATCCCCGACGTAACCCAAAACACACCACCGCACACAGACACGTGCGTCACATATCAGCTATATTATTTGCGGAAACGAGTAGCCTTTTTTATCTTACTCGATTACGTAGGCGGATTCGTCCTTATCGGCGCGCGATGACTCAGGATCGTACGATGTACCCAATTAGCCCCCACCCACCTCCCCCCACGAGACAGTAGCGCAGCGAAATTGAAGTTTGGGGTAATTGTCATGCATTATGGCTGGGAATGCAGCTAGCTGCGGTGGGTTTGAGTGCTAGTTAGGTTGATGGATGAAGTTTTTGTGGGACAATTGGATATTTAAGTGCCATGCAGTGGAATTCCCATGCAACGAGTTCACAAATATTGGATTATAATGGATTGGAACTTCAGATACTGGAATTCTCATATATCGAATTTCCAAAATATTGGATTACAATGAATTGGAACTCGAATATATGAAACTTCGATGCATTAGAATTCCCATGTTAGAAGTTTCCCAATAATGGAATGCCAAGTGTGAATTCCCACATTTCAAATTCCCGTGTACTGAAACTGCCGTGCAACGAATTTACAAATATTGGATTGGAACTCGAACATAATGAACTACGTCGACAAGAACGTAAGTGCATGAATATTTCTCGGTGCAAGCGCGTCGGTACACTTGACTTCCAGCGCATTTACAACTGGCACGTGTAAATCGAACTCTCCGCCGAGAACTGCTCCGCTGTCGGTCGCCAGTTAGACTGCGTGTGAACTTGAACTCCTCACGCTCGATTATCTCAGACGACACGAGCGCGCGCGCGCGTGCTCGCGACACTCGCGGATTTTTCGAGGACATCTCGGGAAAAGCAAGTTTGCTCCTGGGAGGATTCCGGGTACAGGTGCGGCGAGCGTCGTTTCGTCCGCGTTCTGCTTCTCGGACTTCGAACCGGCGTGACGTCCAACCGAATAAATATTCACTGTGCGAGTAAACAGTTTGGAAGGAAGTTGCCGGCCTCGACCGACTCCTCCGCGATTTTTGTTCGAGCTCGAATCTCTCGCTGCCACTTTTCGGATAGTCTTTTGGCGTTCGTTCATCGACACGGCAGGTGTGTATGGGGATCACTTGCTTGGCGCTTCATTATTATTGCACCGAATACGAATTTCGTCCGGCAGAATTCGTTGTGCAGCAATTCCAATGGTTTCCTGTTGAATAAACACGATTTGAATGCAACAGAATTCCAATATGTTGGATTTCCAATGGATTCCTTTCGAATATATTCGATTCAAATCCAGTGGAATTCTGTATTTTGCAGTTCCCATGCATCGGAATTTCGATGTGGAATACAAACGCATTGCTGTTGGTTACAATGCAAATGCAACCCAGTAGAATTTCGTACTATAGAATTCACACTGCCCTTGCTCCGAACGCGTCATCAATGCCGTGGAATTTAATGTATCGAGCTTCAATCTACTGACCTAGTACTTAGCCGTTCTATCATACTGGAACTCGCTAAAATAAATGGAAACTCAAATCAGTGGGTGTGAAGTGCACGTGAATTACAATCGCGTGTAAATACATGGAAATCGATTGAATTGCATTGAGGATATGGCTAAGTTCGGCACTGGATTACGCATTTATGAATTCCTGTGGTGCGATATGCAGGTGAACTGATGAAGCAAGCGCGGGAGCGAGGATAGCAGTAGGAGGCAGCCAGTGATCATCGCCAGTGGATCAAAGCTGATCAGCCACCGGTGAGTCAAACGGTCCTGACTAGATTTTTCACCTTTTGGTGGGCCGGCCCGCACCAATTTTCGTCCTGGTAGAAACTGGCGAATTGTACGGAACCACTATTTCGTGCTGATCATGCGAACCGGGAAAATAGTTAATGTGTGTAGAAAACGTGGTTTCTTTAAAAATGTTGATCATAGTACGCATATGCTCCAAGCTGCCAGCTCCACATAATCGTGACCGGTTTTACATGACCATGGACTGCAACACTCATTGGGGATGCGTTGTTTATCACAAGACTCGCTTGAATTAGCATCGCCACCGTTTTCCCCTCTTCGTTTGTTCTTTTAATCGCGGCCGTTTGAATCCATTGTCCTCCCATTGCCCCCCGCGATCCTCCCTTGACTTGTTTGCTAACGAAAATTTACTTTCGCGTGATTGTCTCGTGACTTACCGGAGTTTACGGATTATAAGACTTCTTCAAGTTGGCGCACCGTAATGAAAGGGTTGGTGGTTGAGTAAGTGGAAGGTTCAATGCATTGGAATTCGTTACACTGGAGTTCAATATATTTAGTCCCAATCCATAGTAATCCAATATTTGGAAGTTCGTTACATGGAAGTTCAATGCCCGCGAAATCCTGTATTTCCTCCAATTCTTATTCTCCAATTTTTCGACAGTCAATTGGAAGGGTCTCTTTTGCGCACTGAATCCGTGGGAGTCCAAAGTCTCGCGAATTCTCATCCGACACTTTGGTATTACCAGAAAGCCCATTCCATTTTATACTCAAGATCGCGCATAATTCTCGAATATGATTTCCGAAAAACGCGTCTCCGTCCTTTTTCATGGTCTACGAGAGTCGAATTAATTCACACCGACAACTATTTCTCGCAAGCCTCTTTAGTATACGCGCCCATAAAGTCTTAGCAAATATATATAACAGAGTAGGGTAAAAAGATGTTAGCCAATAATCCAATTCGATTGTTTCCTTTTTCCAAACTGGTTTCGGTTGTACACAAACCCAGAAAGTAGAGGGAAGCATCAGAGGGTACCGGCGGAGTATACCTGGGGGAACGCGAGACCGCCACAGTCAGTTGCGTGAGAGCAACGGTGGCGAGGACTTGTGCACCCCTGCAGGTAGGTGCCCACCTGCGTCAGGTGTTGAGTGCACGGGACTTCTAATGCAATGGGGTTGGCTCCATGGGAATTTCAGTGCATTGAAGCAGGCGAAAGGGGAGTCGTAAAGCTTTAGAATTGGGTTTATCGAGTCCCAATGCGACAGGGTTGGATTCATACAAGTTCCAGTGCGCCCAAGTGAGCGAAAGGAGATTCGAAAAGCTTTAGAATTGACTGTGCGCGAGTTCCAGTGTATTAAACTAAAATATTAAGAGAATCACATCTATGGCAAGTGAATTTGCAACTAACAAATCTCACCCGAACAATCTTGTTATTTCCAGGCAGTCGAGTTAAACCGCATCCAACATGAACAAGGTGGATCACATAGCCGAACTGACGGTGCCGAACTACACCTATGTTTTCGACTTCGAGAACACGTTCAGCCACCTCGACACGCGCATTTGGATGACGAAGAACTGGACCTATGGATTCTGGTTCTGCGGCATTTACATGATCATCGTGTTCGGCGGCCAGCACTACATGCAAAACAGACCCAAGTTCCAGCTGAGGGGTTTGCTCTGCGTCTGGAACACCCTGCTCGCCACCTTCTCGATAATCGGCTTCACCAGGACCGCGCCGGAGCTCATACACGTGCTCAGGAATTATGGCCTTCATCACAGCATATGTATACCCAGGTGAGAGGAGGTCACGTGCTAGAAGTGTGCGCTCGCTTGAACTTTGGGGGGCGGATTTGCATTGCAAAGTGCAAAATTCGTGCGTAAGTTCGTTCCCCCAATGAATTGGCGTAAGCGTGCCTTTTCAAGCTTTTACACCTTGTGATTGACGTTCTGCTTGGGGAGAATGTGGGTCATTGCTATGAATGGAATTTTCGAGTGATAAGGCTTTGGCGCGTTACGTCCAAATATTAGAACAGTCAGTTCATATAGCAATGTTTAAATATGCAGAAAGAGTCGCGCACCGACTGAAACTTGCGCGAGGAATGTTTTGACGTGACTGGGAAATGAATGTGGGTGACATTGCGCTGTTTCGGTGTTGCTGTATGGATGCGTGTTGATAATATGCCATAAAATTTATGTAACGTCGCTAGTGCACTGTATGACGTTGACGTCCCGTGCAATGCGTATGGAATACAAAAGTAGGGATATATATATCGGATAGTATTCCAGTAAACAGTCGGCAACGGAAGATTATGAGAGTCTAGTTATTATGCAGAATTGCTAGACAATGTCTCTAGGTAGCATTACAATGGGAACTTTAATGCATTAATGTATGATAACGTCAAAGGATTTGGTAGTAAAAGGCGTTCTTAATTGAACACCTACTACACCTATTGAACATCTACTACTGTTGCCCCCTATTGGTGATCGGCTTCTTCTACATATGATCGCCGTCGCTTATTGTCATTCTTTTCATTTCCTAAAATTAACCAAACACCCCACCCCAATTAATTTCTCGCCTTTTGTTTACTGACCGTACATTCTTTATCTCACACAATCGCTTTGCATATACGCATCCCTCCCCCTCCCTCCCTCTTTCTCACTCAATCAATCGTTTATGAGAATGAAACTTGAATGCATTATTATTCCTATATGATTAAACTGCTTCACTGCTTTACGTCACTGTTTTAACGTATTTAAATAAGACGCACAGTTGCTGTTTTGCAAAATCAATTATTAGGAGTCAAGAGATTAATGATATCAAAGGTTTAATTTGCGCAAGTATGGAAATATGAACATTTGATGCAATACTTAATGCCAAACTTGGCTCTCGGTTGCAGTTTCATCGAGGACGACTGCGTTTCTGGTTTCTGGACGTGGATGTTCGTGCTTTCGAAGCTTCCGGAGCTCGGTGACACGATATTCATCGTCCTGAGAAAGCAACGGCTTATATTCCTCCACTGGTATCACCACATCACCGTGCTACTGTACTCATGGTTCTCTTACACCGAGTACACGGCCTCGGCAAGGTAAACTCTCGCACTTTAGCCAGCCTATGAATGCCGCTCGCCTTGTGGAGAATTGTTAGTATTATTTTTGTCGGTTACAGGTGGTTCGTCGTGATGAACTATTTTGTTCACTCCATCATGTACACGTACTATGCCTTGAAGGCAATGAGGTATAGGCCGCCAAAGTTCATCTCCATGGTGATCACAGGCCTGCAGCTTGCCCAGATGCTGATCGGTTGTGCGATTAACATGAAAGCGTACCAGTACCTCGAGAGCGGCGAGGTAAGACTGCATTCGCGCTCTGTAAAATTCATCATCCTCGACAACGTATTGTTCAACCAGCTTGCGAGTTAATACTATGACTCTTTCTCTCGAATTTCAGGTGGACTGCCACATCACGAAGGTGAACATCAAGTTCAGTCTGGCGATCTACTTCAGCTATTTCGTGCTGTTCGCCCACTTCTTCCACAAGAGCTACCTAAGCAAGCTGGCAGCCCGACGCGGCTCCGGCGTGGAGAAACTCAAGTCGAATTAGAAGAGAGCATTTCGTTCATCCGCCCCCCACCAACCACCTCCCCTGCCACCTAAGATAAAGTGTGCCCCACACGCCCATCCCCCCAATTCAGTTAACAAGCCGAGGAGGAGAATTTAAGTTAAGTCCGAGAGTTCGTTTCTCAGGCGGGCCCTGTTACTATTATTATTATTTTTTTCCTTTATTTTTCGTTTTATTTTTTCGTTTTATTTTTTTGTCTCGTGTTTTACCTTTCTTTTATCGTCGCCGTGTCGTCGTCGTCGTTTTTCTGCAGCGCTTTACACACACTCGGTTCCGGTCGGCTCGGAGTGTAACGTGTGCGAGAGAAGAGTGTGCGTGCGCGCGCGTGTGAGTGTGGGTGAGTGATAGGCAGCCGCTGCCACGCACTACGCACCGCCTGTGCCGGGAGGACGTCGAGAAAGAGGGAAGGAGAGGGTCGAGGAGAGGTCGTAAGGTTGTAAGGCGGGACTGGAGGGAAGAAGCATGCCCGATTCCCTCGTGTTGCACAGCCGGCGCTCAATAAAGTTGATCGAACCCTTCAACACTCTTTGAACACCTTGCGTCGTTTCCCCCACCCCCATTCACTGTGCGCCGACAATCTCGTCGGCAGACAGTAGAATTAGCGATGCGCCTGTGTGTATGGATGGTGATGATGTGTGGCGCTTTCGGGCTTCCGTATGGCGTAAGGTGAAAGAGAAGAAACTGTGTGAGTGGAACGTGTGCATGAGACTAGTAGCATTGAACTGGAGCTGTCGCTTGCACTCGAGTCTTCTAAGAGGGAAAGTGAGAGAGTGAGGAGGGGATAAGCCGCTTATGGGAGACACAGTGTGTCAGACGAGCACGGAGATACTTCTCTTACAAGATAAAGGCAGTCACGCTGGAGTTCCGATACTGTAATGCGGGGAAGGAGGCAGACTTATGAATGTTTCAATGTGCCAGACAAGGGCAGCGTTAAGGTCGTTCACACTATACGGCACGTCAACGCTATTTGCTGAACCGGCCAATGTCACGTGAATTTCGTTAGCCAGCAATTCACATATTCGTCTGGCGACTTGATTATAGGACAATTACGAAACTTTTTGCCATTGACATTTACAAATGACTTGCGATATTCATAGTATTCAGTAACATTGCCGAACCGGTTTATAACATTCATTGATCTGCACCGAATTTTCCTCAATCTTTTCTTATCTACTTAGACTCACATTCTATTTTGGTTCTTGTTTTTTTCAAATTTCTCAAGGGGCTAAGGAATGCAGAAACCGCGGGAAGAACATTTGAATTTCCCGTCAACTACGCAGGTAAGACAGAGCAGCGCTTTAGACTTTCCATTCTATCCGCTTGGCGGCGCTTCGTCGACCTTGGACTTTCGTTCTCCCGGGTTGGCGGTACTCTAACCTCCACAAGCTCTCGGCCTTTCATCGCGCCAAGTTGGCTGCGCATTATCATTCTCGCCGCTCGCTTCCGAGCGCACGTACGTGTTGTGTTGGTTCGGTGTTGGTGCGAGAGAGAGTGGAATCGAGTGAGAATCTACGCGGTGTGTGGTGTGCCAGGCAAAATTTCGCTTCACGACGTAATGAGCGACGACGACCGGGACATCGACATCGAGAGCGACGTGAGTATTCGGGATTTTTAAGCGCGGGCTTCCATCGAGTCCCCAGCCACTGGCTGTGCTTGCACAGTGTTTTGAGGATGACGACGAGGGGGGCGGGCGGGCGGGCGGAGGAGTAGGAGGGAGATTGTTATTGTCTGCGTGTGTCACTGTGTGTATACTGTGTGCAGGAGGGCGAGGACTCCGACTCCAGGCAGCGGCACGCCAATAATACTCAGTACTACTCGCAGGTGAATGCTTTTCCCTTCTTTATTCATATGTCTGTTGAACGACTTTCACTAAAAGTTTTGGAGTACTTCTCGAGATTGTGATATACTTGAGGGAAAATCTGTATGTTCCACTCCGAGGCAGTGGAATTCATGGTAGATTGAAATCTATTGGCTGCTAATGCCAGCGTGTTGTAAGTCGTTTCTTAATGAAATGCATCGGACTTTTCATTTGTGCGAAGCTACATTGTCTTGGGACTCGCATATATTGAGCCATAATGTTGTGTAGATTCCATTCGAACATACTGAGACTAATGTGTATTGAATTCTTGTATGATTCAGGCAGAGAAGCGGGCCCACCACAATGCCCTCGAGCGCAAGAGGCGCGACCACATTAAGGACAGCTTCTCCAGTCTCCGGGACTCGGTTCCAGCATTGCAGAGCGAAAAAGTGGCCAGCAGGGCTCAAATCCTGAAGAAGGCTGCTGAGTACATCCAGTTTATGAGGAGGAAGAACAGCTCGCACCAGCAAGATATTGACGACCTGAAGCGGCAGAACAGCCTGTTGGAATCGCAGAGTAAGTCTGCAGAGCGACCAACGATTCTCATATCGCATTGTAATTGAAATATACTCGACAGTAATGCATTGTCGTCGCAGTTCGCACCCTGGAGAAGGCGAAGAGCACCGGCAACTTTGCGGAGTCCTGCGACGCCGCAAAGCCAGAGGTAATGCTACCGCGGTAGGACAGTTACTTTGAAGAACGGCAGGAGACTGGCGGCTTCTTCTTGCTTGCATTTGTGCCGCAGGTGGGGGGCATCGGAGCCTACCAGGACAGCGAGAGTGAGAGCTCGGACGGCGAGTCCGCGCGGATACGGCAGACGAAGAAGCTTAAAGTTGGCACAGTGCATCATTAGGTAAGGAAAACCACCCAATTAACAAATTTCCATGTACTGCCCCTTAATGAATTGGAACTCGAATGCAATTCCAAGACATTGGAGTGTAGCTTATCCGAGTGACTTAAATAAATTAGTGTTAGAAAAGGACACGAACCCTTTTGTTACAGGTTTAAGGAATCTAAATACGTGAGACGAGCCGAGGAGCGAATGCATGGGCGAAAAGCGTGCGTGGCATCGAGAGAAAGCGAGCGAACGAGTGAGACACAGGACGACAGAGACATTACGAGTGAATCTACACATAAGCTTTATTTGTAAATGAAGTGAGATTGAAATAAAACAAAGTTGACTGAGTCCCGTGTTGTTCAGAGAGCAGAGACGGACTCGATTAATTTTACACGTGTAATTCGAAGGAAGTGTTCGCAGGAGAGCGATCGGCGACGATGCTTTTGAGTAGAACGTTAAAGCAGGAAGCCCAGTTACCGACCTGGGGAGTGTGCGCGCCGTCAAGAACTTGGCGGCCATCTTGGCCGGTACAGTTGTCGCGTGCTCGCAAAAGTGTATCGTCCGGAAGGTGCGCAAGTTTTCCAGAGTGTAAGAATGCGAAGACTACCGAGGATCTGCTCCTTGGCGAGGTTCTACTCGTCCAAGAAGCTGGGGATCGAGGATCGAGGCATCTACGAGGATGTCTTCCCCGAGAAATGTGCGTAAGTGCTCGGCACCTTCTTCCTTCAGCTAGCCTTCACCAATGTGGTCGTTGGTTTTACTCCAAAACATTGTCATTCCTATCGCAGACCTAATATTGTTAACAAACTCAGATGAGTAATTTAAATTTAGCCAAAGGCATTGCACAAGGAATTCCCATAGATCAAGTCAATACTATATCGATCCTACTCTGAATTACAGGCCAGAAGTGGCACGTCTCTATCGGCAAGCACCGCAGACCATCTACGCCGGCTTCGACCCCACGGCTGCCTCCCTGCACATCGGGAACCTCCTCGTCCTGACAAGCCTATTGCGCTGGCAGCGCGCCGGTCATCAGCCAATCGCCCTCCTCGGCAATGCCACTGGTCAAATAGGAGATCCTTCCCACCGCTCGGACGAGCGAAAGAAAATCAACACTGAAGAGCTAGAGGGAAACTCGAGGAAGATCCGGCAGAACATCGAAACTGTCTTCGAAAACCACCGTAAATACTTGTGCAACGAGAACCTGGCAGGCCAAATGAAGGAGCTGCTGGTGGTGGACAATATTGAGTGGTACAAGGATATGCGAGTGCTTGAGTTCATTGCAGAAGTTGGCAGACATTTCAGAATGGGCACAATGCTGGGTAGAACCTCAGTACAGAACAGATTAAACTCGGAGAGCGGAATGAGCTTCTGCGAGTTCTGCTATGCTGTTTTTCAAGGATACGATTGGTGGAAGTTGTTTGAGAAACACAAATGCCGGTTGGTAGACTTTACTTTCCCTTAGAGATGTAAGCATTTTTGTTTGTTTCAGGGTTGATATTAAATCTGTTATCAGACTATGCATACTTCATGAAATTTAAATGTACAACTTTGTAGGTTCCAGCTGGGTGGCTCAGATCAGATGGGCAACATTGTTTCTGGCCATGACTTAATCTCGAGGCTATCATCCTCTCAGGCATTTGGCCTAACAGTTCCACTCATTACAACTTCTGGGGGTCGGAAGTTCGGCAAATCCGCTGGTAACGCCGTTTGGCTTGACCGGAAAATGAGCTCGTCGTTCCAACTCTACCAGTATTTCATGCGCACCACCGACAACGATGTCGGGAGGTTCCTTAAATTGTTCACGTTCATCGAAATGGAAGAAGTGCGCGATATCGTCAGGAGACATCGCGAAAAACCTGAAGAGCGAGAAGCCCAGAGGATCCTCGCCGAGAATGTTACGTTAATGGTACATGGAGGTGAGTCACGACTGTACTTCGCGGAAAGTGAAGTGAAGTGAAGAGCAATGATTTGAAACTGCCACGTAGATCACATACTCCGGTCGACCAGTAACGATAACAATATTTTCTCTACAGAGGATGGTCTGAAATCAGCCCAACGCGTGACCGTAGCCCTTTACTCGACTTCCCTTTCGGCATTGTCTGCGCTCGAACCCTCCGATTTCACCCAGTCTTTCGAGGGTGCGAAGACGGTCGAACTCCAGGGCGAATCTGGTCTCACTATGCTCGAGCTGGCGCTGCGAGCGAGCTGTTTCAAAACGGAACACGACGCCCGAAGAATCATCGACGCTGGCGGCTTTTATGTTAACAATTGTCGAGTGCAGAATACCGAGGAGGTCCTTGTTCCCGGCGTCCACGTGCTTCGGAACAACCTGACGATACTCAGGACCGGCAAGCGCACCTACCACATTGTCAAGTGGCTCTAGAGCCTGAAAACTGTTCAAGTGGATGCGATATCCCTTCCTTTTCTCCGCTGTAAATCATCATCGGTTCGCTCTCCTGTAAATAGCTTTCTGTATAAAATAAAAGTTCGATAATCTCTTTTAGAGTTTAAACCTACATTGCTTTCCCTCTAATTATCTTCGCCCTTTCCCGAGTTCGGAGCAGTAAGTATTCACAGAAACTAAGATTCGCGACGGGAAAAGTGAAATAGATCTCCAACTCCGAAACTTTAGAAGTAGTCGATAAGTCGATCAATAAATATATATACAACAACAATCGACCTGGAGCGAAGGCAACTTCACTCCGCAGACGAGTTCGGGGCTCGGCGGCGCGTGTTGTGTTGCGAGGATTTTTTTGGAGCTTCCTCCTCCGTGCGAGCAAAGGCGGAGTTGGTGAGAGAAAAAGCGTGAGTTGGTGCGAGGAGTGGTTGTGCTTTTCATCAACGGTGTCGAGGATAGTCCAGTGGATTGTTTCGGGGTGTCGGCAAGTTTCGATGAACCTCGATACGAACGCTAGAGCGGCGGGCTGACGTGTCGTTGGAGTGACGTGGTAGCTGATATGCCGTAGCCCAGCGGAGCCAAGGTAAGCATCGAGTTATTTACACCAATTCCTACTAATATCACCAGTTTACCAATTGCCCATCTAACTAATTCAATCGAGCGTAGTGGCCACTGGGCCCTGCTTGAGATTGCGCCAGTCCAGTCTTAGCACTGCGGTACGTGCGGGACTTGTGTGGGAGTTCGAATGTTCTCAATGCCACCCTTAAGCTCTGTCCTCACTGGAGGAACAGTGATAAGCAGTTTCCCGATGTTTCTAGGTTCTCGACAAGACTGTTCTTACTCCAATCTTTTTTATAGCTCCATAATATGCTTCTATCTCACGCGATAAAAGGTTGCTGCGTGCGGCTCGTGCGTCTATGATAGTTCCGGCAAAAACTATTGTTGATAGTATGAAAACACTCAGCAATAATGAGCAATGAAAAGTTCCGCGCTATTTCTCCTGTGAGAAACATTAGCATGAAAACCTAACCCTATCTTGTAGTTTTGGAGTATCTGTATATATCCAATCATCATCATCAATACAGATATTTATTGTCGATAGTAATTATTGCTGATTTACATTGGCAGAGTTTGAGAATGCCGGGCCCAAAGCTGGCGGCAGTGCTGTACCTCGGCTTGCTGCTCCAGGTGACATTGTTACTGCAGGTGGCAGGGGAGGAAGTGACCAAGGTGCCACCAGCAGTCACCGATGTCAAATCGAATATTGAAACCAATGGGAAACCAGAGTTGGAGGTAGTTGAGGTCGTGGAACAGATTACTGAACAGACCAGTAAAAGAGAAGTAGACTCCAAAAAGGAGCCAGGAGATACTAAGAAATTAGAAGACCCCAAAAAGGAGGAGGCAGTTAGTAACAAATTGGAAGACTCTAAGAAGGCGCCGAGAGATAGTAAAAAGTTGGAAAATCCTAAGAACAATCCTGAGGATAGTAAAAAGTCGGAAAATCCCAAGAAGAATCCTGAGGATAGTAAAAAGTTGGAAAATCCTAAGAAGAATCTTGAGAATAGTAAAAAGTTGGAAAATCCTAAGAAGGATCCTGAGGATAGTAAAAGGTTGGAAGATATCAAGAACGAGCCAGGAGATATTAAACAATTAGACGATATTAAACAGTCACAGGGCGATGGTAAGAAAGATGAGAAAGATGAGAAAGACAGTAGCAATATTGAGAAAACAGAAGATGGAAGTAGTGAGAGTGAGAAGGAAGAGAAGGAGTTAACAGCGGAGGAAAAGGAGGCGGAGGACCTTTACAGGAAAGCGAGCGCCTTGCTAAACGCCACACGATCCAATAAGGTAATTTTCATCCCTTTTGTACCCTGAGTCGAAACAGAATATCAGACGGCGAAGATACTTATCCTGAAGTGTTGTGGTGTTCGATAATAATAATTCTACTTTGACTTTTAGGTGGAAGCGTATCAATTATTAGCCCGCTCAGCAGCTCTAGGACACAGGGAGGCCCTGTCGACCTTAACATGGGCGCGCATGTTGGGCACGAGGGCGGCTGGAGCCAGCAACATTCAGCAGGACCTAGTGAGCGCTCAGAAGACCTTCAAAGAGTTAGCGGAGACTGGCTTGCCTAGCGCGCACATGGGTATGGGCTTCCTTTACGCCACCGGCCTCGGTGGTGTCAATGCTTCGCAGAGTAAAGCACTTTTGCACTATTTGATGGCGGCGATTGGCGGAGACACCAGGGCGCAAATGGCCATGGGTTACAGGCACTGGGCCGGCATCACCACTGCAGAGTTGTGCGAGCGCTCGTTGGATTACTACAGGAAGGCAAGTCCATCGAACTATTACCTCAAATAGTATTTAGATTCTTTATCTAAGATTGGATTGTTTGCTTCAGGTGGGCAATAAAGTAGCCGAGGAAGTGTCGCTATCCGGTGGCCCAGTGGTGCAGCGTGTGCATTTACTGGACGAACAAGAGAACCCTGGTTACAACTCTGGAATCTTCGACCAGGATCTCATTGAGTATTACCAGCTCCTAGCGAAAAAAGGCGACACCCAGGCACAAGTGAGTACACGCGTCGAAGTTATGATCTATTTTCAACTGTTCTGCATTTCATAAACGCTTCAATCTTGATCCAGGTGGGCCTTGGGCAGCTGCACTACCACGGCGGTCGAGGTGTGCCGCTGGACCACGAGCGCGCCCTCGAATACTTCCAAAATGCGGCTGAGGGTGGAAATCCTGTGGCCATGGCGTTCCTGGGCAAAATCTACCTGGAAGGGTCGGATATTGTGAAGCAGGACAACGACACCGCGTACAAGTACTTCAAGAAAGCAGCGGAGAGAGGTAATCCAGTCGGCCAGAGCGGACTCGGGTTGATGTATCTTTATGGAAGAGGAGTCGAGAGGGATCCAGTGAAGGCCCTTCAGTTCTTCAGTTTGGCAGCCGATCAGGGCTGGGTTGACGGTCAGCTGCAGCTGGGCAACATGTACTTCAGTAAGTATACCTGTTAGGTGCACTGCATTGCAGTAAATTATACAAGCCCAGGAGAGTAACTTCGATTTTTATGTAATTCCAGGCGGCATTGGCGTCAGGCGAGACTACAAGCTGGCGAACAAGTACTTCAACCTGGCGAGTCAGTCGGGTCACGTGCTCGCATACTACAATTTGGCACAGATGCACGCTACCGGCACAGGAATGATGCGGAGTTGTCCGGCGGCGGTGCAACTGCTGAAGAACGTGGCGGAGCGCGGCAAGTGGAGCGACAGACTGATGATCGCCCACCAAGACTACAGGGACGGCAGAGTGAACGAGGCTCTGGTCAACTACGCCCTGCTAGCGGAGATGGGCTACGAGGTGGCTCAGAGTAATGCTGCCTTTATTCTCGATAAGGGAGAAGCCAATATTTTAGACGAGGAAGGTAGTCTGGTGCGAGCGCTTACGCTATGGGCGAGGGCGGCCGGCCAGGGTTACTCAACCGCACAGGTAAGCGACTTCAACATATTCGACAACAAGAAGAGTACTTGCACGCGTGCCCAGTTAAAGGTAAAGGATAAAATCTTTGCTTTAGGTGAAGCTTGGCGACGCCCACTATTACGGTCGAGGCACCAAAGTGGACTACGAAGCAGCGGCTTCGTACTACCGCTCGGCTTCGGAGCAGCAGCACAATGCCCAGGCAATGTTCAACCTGGGGTACATGCACGAGCGCGGCCTGGGCTTGGCGAGAGACCGGCACCTTGCGAAGAGGTGCTACGACTTAGCCGCCGAGGCGAGCCCGGATGCCAAAATCCCCGTGGCACTAGCACTCATCAAGCTAAGTTTGCTCTTCGGCCTCGATTACATTCAGGAGTTCAGTCTGCTCGAGCAGCTGGAGAAGTGGGACGAGATGCTCGGTCCCAATTGGGACCTGTATCTCCTTGGCGTCCTTACTTGGCTGCTCAGCCTCATCATCTACTACCGCAGGCCGCAGCCCCAGCAGGGAAACCGAAATTGACTCGCGCAAGTTCCAGCATCGAAGTGCTATTGGCCATAAATCACTACTACTCTAAATATGATTTTTACGCGGTGGGACTCGCTATACAAATCCCAAAAATGTTCCCCACGCCGAACTGAAATCTTTCAACGCACTAAAGTGGAGTGGCAGGGAATTTTTGCTCTACCAGAGTGACGCGAGAGTTACAGTGGAGTGTTGTGCATGTCGGTGCCCCGAAACATTCAAGAGATATATACGCGAGTCCAATGCATTACTATTGCTCTAAATACAATTCGAGCGCATAATGTTGGGAGTACACGAAGTCCCGATACATTGAAATAAAGTACATGAGTGTTCCGACGCACTGCAATCAAGTATAGAGAGTTCCAATGCGTTGGAATGCATGATATACACAAGAGTTCCAATGCATTGCAGCGAGGTATACGACAGTTACAATGCGCGTGACAAGGTTAGTGAGAGGTTCAATTGAAATTCGTGGTAGTGTTGGAGAATTTTCCGAGCTACCATGTATGCATGCATGAGAAAGAGACAGAAGCTCTTAAGCTGGCAGTGTGTTAGACAAGGACAGAGGCGCTCCTCTGCCCGTGTGTGCAAAGGGTGTAGTACCTGGAAGCGTGAGTACGGTAATAAGTTGTTGATAATTCGCTGTGTACCGTGTAAATTACTTGTATCGATCGTACGTTGTATATATAACTGGTGAATAAATCGTTTGAACTGTTAATTAAGACCGTGCAACGTGTTTATAGTAATATTAATGAACTGGATGGTGGGGAGAAGTGTTGCAGCGAATTGCAGGCCTTCTCGGCTCCCCCCTCCTCCAGTATGGCGCTCCCGTCGCATTTACAATAGTATTTGACAGTCTGTTAGTTCTTCTTTCTCCTTAGTCAACTTTAATCAGTCTAAAAGTGAAAATTGAAGCGTGCAATCATGAATCTGGACCCGGAAAAGGAGGGTGTTTTAAACAACGTGGAAACGTGCTGGTTCCGGTTGACCATCGAGGATATTGAACGTCGCAGCAAGAGGTGTGCTTTCCTGTAGGGTTTATTTAATTAATATAATAGTTTAGTTACAGAGAATATTGTCGAACAGGTTGGAGGAAAGGAACGGTGATTTGAATAATGAAATCACATTTACTAACACTTTGTTCGAGTT
This sequence comes from Crossocerus cetratus, assembly GCA_963675795.1. NCBI lineage: Eukaryota > Metazoa > Arthropoda > Insecta > Hymenoptera > Crabronidae > Crossocerus > Crossocerus cetratus. Next base: position 19,186,605 of record OY776665.1, on the reverse strand, counting down.
AAACGACACCGAGACCAGAGCCAAGATCGAGAAACTGAAAAAGGAGTTGGGTAGCACCACCGCAAACTTGAACAGTGTTACAAGTAAGGTGAATAATTTGGAAAAGGATATTAAGGATACGGAAGCTTCAAATGCGCGGAAATTCGCGGAGTTGGAGGCGAAATTTAATTTGAAGCGGAAGGAATTGCTGTCCGAGCTCAAGTACTATGGTATACCTGACTCTGAATACTGATTAGAACCGGGTTAACACAAGTACCCTTCTTAGAGGCAAAAATCAACTATTTAAACGATTTCAAGAAGATGCAGACGGCATTGCAGGACAAATACATCAGGAACAACGATCTGATGATGGTGCGGGAAACGAATTTCCAGGTGGCGATGGAAGAACTCGCCGGAAAACGAAGAAGCGACCGTGACAAGTGACACAACACTCCTAATTGCAATTAACGTTGCCAAGTGTGATAGGTAAATCAGTCAGGAGAACATTAAACACCGTAGCCTCAAACAAGATGCGAAGAAGCTGTTGTACCGGTTATCGTCGGAGTTCCATTCGGAGGTTGATCGGACTGTTGAGAAGCCGGCGAAGAGGATGCTGCGCGAGACAGTAGTGTTGAAGCCGTTCTTCCAGTCGGTTCTCTTCACCATTGACAAGCTGAAGACTCCGCAGGACACTAGAGCCGAAAAGGACGAGTGTCGACAACTGTCCCTTACCAATTGCCGATTGATTGCAGCGAGTATCCTCGAGAAAGCGCTTTTGCATTATATTCGCTGGTTGAAGGGTCGCAATGAAGACAACGAGCGCCAGCCTTATCCGACTGTTGGCGGTAATTTCTCGGTATATAAAGCACTAGTTGTAATGTAACTACAATATATGGGGCTGCTTGCAGACGCTTCTGAAAAACTGGAAAAGTACAACGACTTCAATGCAACACTGAAAGCCGAAATAGCAACGTTGAAGGTTGAGCTGTACAAACGTGAAATAAAGGCGAATGTATTACGACGAGCCGCCGGAGAAGTAGCTGGTAAGTACACGAGAGTCGTTGGAGAGCTGTACAAGATCAAATACAACGTCTATGACGTACTCAAGTCCCTCTGCGACTGCCAGTCTGCTGTGGACAAGTGTGTGGACGAAATAAATAGACTCGTGTGAGAATTCTTGTAAAATTTATTAACTTAGTGTTTAGCTTTTCCTTTCTTTTTGCCTACGAATGTACCCTCGTCGATCTTATGGTCCGGCTTAATGTAACGCTTCACCTTTGCCCGTATCACCGTTCTGGAAGGACGAATAAACTGTTAATCATTGTTGAATTAGGGATTGTTTAGGAATTAATTAGAGAACTCACCTCATTGCCGAAGGAGGCAGCACGTTTCGCTCCTGCAATCTGAGGAATCTGTCTTTCAGTGGGTTACCAACGGCGCCGATGTTCCTCAAGTTCCCAGTCAATTCCTCCGCCATCACGAAGTCCGCGTCCGGCTTTTCGAACTTCTTCTTCGACAATTGCTTCGTATCTGTTTTCTCGAGTGTCTTCTTCTTCTCTTTCTTCTCCCTCAACAGCGCCTGTGAGCGCTCGGACTTCTCGATCTGCTTGGCAATCTGCCGGAGCTTGTAAATGTCCGAAGTCTTCTTCTTCTCAACCTTCTTTGAGCTGAGCGACAGCCGCAAGAGCTTCTCCTCGCGCAGCTTGCGACGCTGGGATTTTGTTTTCTTGACATTACTCTTAGCTTTGGTAGTATTGTCATTGTTGGCAGTTTCTGAAGGTTCTGTGTCATCAGCATTGTTGTTGTTACTGTCATTGGTTTTGGTCTTTGCAGTGGCAATGTCCAAGCCTTCAGACATCTCCTCAAGGTACCGATTGGTTTTGGCATCCCCACTCAACCTAGCAAACATCTTTGTGGTGACTCGATCCAGATGTTGCTCCTCCTTGATCAGTTTCTGTTCCTGCTCTGCCACCTCGCGTAGGAGGTCCTGGTGGTCCTCAAAGCTCGGGTTGTACGAAGTGCCTGGGTGTGGAATTTCTATTGAAGGAAGGACTGATGTGCCAGGTCTCTGGTGGGGCTTCCTTTTCTTTATGCCCATGTGTATTAGTGTATGCCTTACTGTCTGGTCGTCCATCGCTTCTGGGTTAATGGTCTGTGATGAAAACAGAGTTAGAATAAAATACACGCCAAAGTTCCATCACACTTGTCCGTCAAGTGAAACTACAATTTCCCTAAATATACCTGTTCGATCTGACTGCTCCAAACATCCTGCTCCACGTCTCCCCTGTGTTTTTTTGCTTTCTCCTTCAAGCTCTCCTCATACCTGCTCCTGTCCCTGGATGCTGTGACATCTTTCTTCTTGACGATGCCCATTGCCTTCCTTCGCTCAGCCACTTCCAACCTAATGCAACTCTGCCTCTCGATCTTAGTCCTCACCCTGTTCCTGACGGAAATTGGGTCAGGGACTGCACTCCGATTCGTCAGCGCCTCAAAGCATTTGGGCTGTTTGCTCTTGAGGAGCAGTCGTTTTGCTTGCTTGGAGAGCACCTGGGGTGCGGTGTCCGTGAAGAAGAGCTCCTTGCTCGCCTTCTTGGAGAGGTTACCGATTCGCTCGTCGAGACGTTCTTTTTCCAGGTAGTTCTCGACATCGGCGATGTCGATGTTCTTGCGCCACGAGAGCTTCGTCTTCTTGCTCGTCCTCTTCTTCTTAGTTCGCTCCATTGTGTGGAGGAAAGACTGAATCGCTTAAAAGGCACGTGTCGGATTGTTTTCGTAAGCAGCCGTGTCACTTGAGCGCGTAGAGAAGCACTGTGTGGATTTGAGGCTAGAATCAGCCGCTAAGCGGTGCAGCAACGCCACCTATCGGGGTACACTGGCACTTTATATTCAACTTGTGCTGCCCAGTTGGTAAGGAAGGTAATTACAGTTGGAGGCCAGATCTGCGCTTTTTACTTCTTTACCAGCATGATCGATCGGCAGATCAAAAACTATCGTGTTCCAGACACCAAGTGCAAAGGAAATAATTTACGAAGGTATAACTTTGATATTTTTAATACAGGTTAAGGATACCTCCTTGCGGATCATGTGTTCCTGTTAGCAAAGTCTAAAATCGGTCGAAAATGTCTGGAGCGTATCTGATATTTTAATAGGAATACATGATATGCTAGGAGGTATTCTTAAATCGAGGGCCCCGAAAATTCCAGGAATTTGCGTGACGTCACAGGTTAAGGACACCTCCTTGCGGATCATGTGTTCCTGTTAGCAAAGTCTAAAATCGGTCGAAAATGTCTGGAGAGTATCTGATATTTTAACAGGAATACATGATATGCTAGGAGGTATTCTTAAATCGAGGGGTCCCGAAAATTCCAGGAATTTGCGTGACGTCACAGGTTAAGGACACTTCCTTGTGGATCATGTGTTCCTGTTACCAAAGTCTAAAATCGGTCGAAAATGTCTGGAGAGTATCTGATATTTTAACAGGAATACATGATATACTAGGAGGTATTCTTATATTGAGGGGTCCCGAAAATTACAGGAATTTGCGTGACGTCACAGGTTAAGGACACCTCCTTGCGGATCATGTGTTCCTGTTACCAAATTCTAAAATCGGTCGAAAATGTCTGGGAAGTATCGGATATTTTAACAGGAATACATGATATGCTAGGAGGTATTCTTAAATCGAAGGGTCTGTTAACTTTTGGAGCTGTAACTTTTGTATAAATGAAGCCGAAATTTTAGTAACTATGGATAACAGGTACAATGATCAATATTAAAAAACAACCGCGAAGGAGACAGGAAAGAGTGATTGAAGCACAGTCGGTTTCTACATTATGATTTTATTTATTCCATTTCTCTCTCTCTCTCTTTCCCTCTCTCTTTCTCGCTCTCGCTCTCTCCCCCTCTTGTTTCCTCCCCCCATAAGGAGCGATACCGGAAGAAAGTACATCACCCGAGCGCTCCTTCATTCGATTATAAAATCTGCTTCCGAATATTATTTGGTAATGAAAGAGGCACGCTTACTTACACCCATAAACTAGAATAATTCTGTCCTGCCTAATACAATACTTCTATCACCGCGACTTCCCGCCCCGCTTAATCGCTTAACTATCTCTGTGTAACTGTGTCTCGCCGAGAGTCATCTACCGAAAGGACATAGAGCCTGGAGAAGTAATGGAAAACAATGTGTAACGAGACCGCGCCGCGGCAATTGCCGCGTTCGGCCTTCTCAACTTTATGCCTCTGTGTGTGTGTCGAGTTTTAGTTAATCAGTGGACTGCGGATATTCATGCAACATAAGCCGAATTGAATTACGACAAAAACACAATAAAAGAACGGAGTGTCAATGCTTTTGCTGCAAATCAATTTTCTACATATGTATTTATCGATTAATCAATGGAGTTCTAGGCATATGAAATATTTCTGTTGCAGACTTTCGATGCGGAATTTAATAATTACAAAGATCCGCAGTCGACTCATTAGCTCGTCGACCATGCATTTATTAAATGTGTACTCTATCGACTGTATTATCGCAACTGGGTGCTTTGGTGAATGAACTTACGTCTGCTCTTTCTCTCTCTCTCTCTCTCTCTCTCTCTCGCTCGCATTCTCACTCGCTCTCGCACTCTCGATCAGTGAAATCGGTAATAAGCTCATATTAAGTACCCGCCGTAGGTGTGAAATACCGTTCGGAAAACGTAGAGTAACGATCGTGTAAAAAAGGGCTATCCTCGTGGGTAAAAGGGGGGGTCTGAGAGGCGTGTCGAATCGAAAGACGATGAAAAGTATGTAAAATAAGTATCGGTATATGTTCACTATACACGTGTGTACACGCTCCTACGTTGGTATTGTTGTTACTGCTCTACGCCTGGGTTATAACCATTATACATTTTCCTAGAGGTCCGCTCTCCGGGTTTTTCTTGTAATTTTACAAATTGCTTCTCGCCCGCGCCACGGCGATTCCTTTTTTTTATTTATAGTATTTATAATATGTATAATCGGATTATACCAATAGTCGAAGAGGTCGTAAGTCTGATCGTTTGCAACAAAGTCTTTTCAGTGTTTCTCGATTTTCAATAAATAACATCTCGCTCCCTAGTCTTATATCGTACATTCAACAATATGCTACACCAGTAGTGTTTAGCTCGTTATGTATAATATGTATAGGTATAGTCGCTAGAACTCGAGTGTACGCAATGCAAAAGATTCGCCTGCGACGATCCTGTCGATTATACAAACGCGTGTGTGGCCATGTGTCTGCCTGTGTGTGTGTGTGTATGTGTCTGCCTGCCCTGCCTCTACGTCTCTCGCAGTGTAGTAAAATAAATGCGGAGATCGGCCCGCGCGCGAAATCTCCGGGCCGCCGTGTCTCGAAACCTGTGCAGAACAGTTGCCCGGCTCGAGAGACGCGGTGAGCTCGAAGCAGGCTCGATACATAGAGTTCTCCTGTGCATGCTATTTATAAAGCACAATGTGCGCGCATACCTAATCGTGTGATGCATCAATTAAAGGTGTGTCGGCTCTCTCCGAAAGAAAGTCTACTGTCAACTCTGCCTCGGGCGACAGCAAGCTGCGGGGTGCGACACTTGTACGCCATCCCAGATAGCGCGGAAGTCGGATGCGGGACTCGGTAGAGTGGTCGATCCGACTTTCGCGGGATCTGGTAGGCTAACGAGCCGAGAAACCAAAGGCGACGATCTACGAGACTACGCCGGGTTGGATCAACATACGAGAGATGTCGCGAGAGAGTCGATAATAATCCTTTTTACAAATCTAGAGTGGTACGTTCGATGTGTTCGCTCTCAGCGGTTTATCAGCTAACAATATCAGTAATGCAGTCGTCGTGAAAAGGATCGGCACTTGGATTAACATCTCTCGGCCTCTCTCACTCATTTACTCACCCTCTCTCTTTCTTTCTCTCTCTCTCAAGCATTCTTTCGTTCTTTCAGTTAGTTCGTCGGGGAGCACTCTTCCTTTACCAGTAAAGTCTAAGTGGTACGGAAATACACCAGCGGCATGCAGCTCGCTCCCCCGCCCCTAGCGCTCGGCTCTCGCCAAGTGCTTCGGGGAAACGAGGCGAACTCACAAAAGCGTACACGCGCACTCACCAGCCGCCAATAGCCGGCGCCCTATCGTTTACAGGAGTCGCGAGATCTCAACTGAAAGAAGCAATGCCAGATTGAAAAGAGCAACCCTGCAGAAGTGAATCGTGCGAGCTCCGTAAATCCATCGGCCGCGCGGCGCAAAGAAAAGTCGGCCGGCGGCGAGGAAGTGCTGCCTCGCGTATGTCAAGAGTCTATGTTTCTTAAGCTAGCGCTACGAGTTGCAATGTAAGAGGACCCTTTGCGCTCCCGCGCTTCCGCCGGTTCCGCACGCCGTGCCCGATTGCAACGTATTTAATATCTTTCGAGTTAATGGGACTCCCTCTCTTCAACGATTCAGCTAGATCTCCCGGTGCGCTGCATCCATCGCGCTTTATTGCTCCGAGCACAACCGATTTTCCAAAGGCACCTTATTGCATCTGAGTGGAATAGGACCGAAGTCAGACTCGATCTGACTTCCGTGCTACTAAAAGACGCTTTCTTTTTTTCGACCCTTACTAGATTTCCACGAAATCCGAGACTGGCACATGGCAGAACCGATTACTTATCGTCGACTTCTTTCAAGAGAGGAAGCCTATGCAGAAACGGACGAGGTCGTGCTCGACCGGAGGAGCGAACGGGAGTGCAAATGCTCGGAATTAGAAGAGCCAATTGCAGTTGGTGTGCGAGAAGAAGACGCGGAAGAAGAATAAGCAGGGAATCAGGTATTGTGATGGTCAGACAGCGGAGATCGACGATGCCAGTGGTATAGCACCTGTTGCCAAGCGGAATACGAATTCACTCACTGCACAATGTATTTAATATAACTCTATATTATCCGTCAACTTTTATTTATTATATATATATATTTTATATATTATATATTATAAAATTTAACTCCAAATTGCGATAATAACGTCTAATTGCAACGTGCGTGCGCGTGTACGTGTTGCGCCTTCGTGTACGTGTATTCTCTGTGTCCTGTCGCTCATCATCACTCGCTCTCTCGCATTCTCGCTGGCACTCTCAAACGCACAAATCAACCCTCGCCGAACGTTCCTTTATACCTTTTTGCGATTGTTCTATCTCTTAATTATACTCTCACTTACTCCGTTAAGTCAGCCCCGCTTGCTCCTCGAGTCGCTCGGACTTATCTGCCGATCAGCGATCCGCTCGACATTTATACAATTGATCCTCTCCCTCTCTCGTATTCCCATGCACTCTCTCAGGCATGTCGGCGAGAGATTCGCCTTAAAGATAGAACAGCAGCTCGAATGGGTGTCCTCCGGGTATAGGAGTGTGTGCCTATGTGTCGTCGTGGCCTTTGCGGAGGTGGACAGTGGTTGTGGTTGGCCTGAGGGGGGAGGGGGGGTGGTGGTGGTGGTGGTGGTCGGGGGAAACAATTACATTACGTTCTCCTTGTTCGCCGCACTCGCGCGCGTTCCCGTGTGAACTTCGGTGTGTGTCTTTGTGTGGGTTTCTGTGGTGGGTTTTCTCTGGTTGATCTTGCCGCCTCTCGCGCTTGGTGTTTCTACGATTAAACGAACCCTCTCGTCCCTCTGTCCGTCTCTGTCTCTCTACGCACTTACTGGTTAAAGTCGGGCAGAATAATATGCAAGTCGGCATGTGGTTCTCGCTAGAAGGGTGTAGGGTGTGTCTGGACCGTCCGAAGAAGCGCGTGTGTCAGTCGGCACACCGTGACGGATTCGCCATCGCTCTCGTCGCACCTTCCTCGATCCACCCCCTTTCAACTCTCCGAGACGCATTGACCTGATTTCGCGAGGCGCCTTGGCGCCCGCATCCCCGCAGGCCCGACAACTTTTGAACCTTTCCCTTCGACCTTCCGCATCGACACTGTCGCTGTGGACAATTTGTATAAAAGGGTGACATGCCCCGCCGGGAAAGCACTGAACACAATGTCGCGTCTGGGAGCCGAGTGCAATTTCGCAGGTGTCGCTCGTCGCCTCGGCCTCTCTCTCTCTCTCTTTCCCTCTCTCGCTCTCTCTCCCCTGTTTCATTTCGAACTCAGAAAGATCCCTTGCCAAACTAGCGTCGCGGCGCACGCCAATTCACCTAGCACCCTGCGCCCCAGAATATTTATAAGTACAATCTAACGGCTAGGCGGGCGCGGGTGCGGAGAATGATGCAGAAATGGCTCCAATTTTGTCAACTAGCTCGAACAATCGTGAACAAGGTACACGGGCTACACTAATACAACTGAGGGGATATCGCAGTGAGAAATTCGATATAAAAGTTCTGTTAAGTTTAAAGGTTTCGCGAGGGCGCGACAAGACCGTGCTCGCGCCCTCCTAACGCTACGCTCGACGAATGAAATAAAACTCTAGGACAAGTATCGCAACGTTCGTATATAAATATTAAAAATTCACTTAAAACAGCGTTATTTATTCAACTTTATATATATATATGTATATGTATATATAACATCTGCCCACGCGGTAACGCTTGACGCCCTAAGAACACGGCAGAGTGAACTTTGCGAACCGGGATGGAGTCAGTACTAAAGTTCCTACCAGAGAAATCGAGAAATTCAATCAACTGTGCGGAATCGCAAAGGATCTCGATTTCAATACAACCAATTCAACTAAAGAGCCACTTAAGATCTCGGATCCTCCCTCGATATCCTCAAATCAACCCTTCCCGACTCCCGAAGGGCTGTCGAGTCGACGAAAGCGTGGAAAGCCGGCGACGGTGCGGTAAGAAACGCTTCTAGAGAGGCTGTACACGATGTCGCGTGTGGTGCACTACGTTCATTTTTATGAAGTACGTGCTTCATTATGTATATAAAGGGACGCGCGGAGTACGAAAAACGCTCGCGACGCGCGCAATCCTTACTCGATTAAATCCTACCTACGCGATCGCGCGCAGCCTCGCGTGTGTCTCCGAGTGTTGGATGCTGTGAGAGCGATGTCTGTGCCTCTGTCGGTGTGTCAAGTGTCGATGGTATGCGTGCGTGTACGTGTTTACATTGGCGAGCCGAACCCAGCCCGGTCCTGGCACCAAGATTTCGTCCGTGCCTCTCACACTCTCTCTCATCCTCCCCGTGTGCCTCGATTTCCGCTCTCTAGCGATTACGCCTTCGGCACGCTTCCTCCGCTGTATGTGTCTCCCAGTGTGCGTGTGTGTGTGTGTGTGTCACTAAAAGGTGTTTACGGGACCGTCGAATCTTGATCGTTCCGCCTTCGCTCTCTCCACCTTTGACTCTATTACGTATAATATATCGTAGGGTATGCGTGAGGGAGTTTACAGGTGTATATATTTATATATGCGTTAGTCTAAAGTAGCAGTAGCAGCTCGGAGAAGCACTCGACGCGAGGGAGAGGTCGCACGGAGGGAGCGCGAGCGCCGGAAGCCAGCACGACATCATACGTGGTACCCGCCCCATTTAGCCCCCCCTTTTGGATCGCGCCCAACTACAACTCCAATCTTACTAATTAAACCCGCTATCACAATGTGCCCCTCGTAACCGCCATGTCGGGGGTATCGCCGTCCTACGCGAGAACGGCTCGACCTGGCTTCCAAGGGCGCACTACCCCCCGTCGCAGCGACATTTCCTCCCCCGCAAAGGGCGCTTGCCTCCGTCTCCTTTTCCTTTCATGCGATTTCCGTGCTTATATCCGGTGTGTCTATGTGTCCGCGTCGCCTCGGGCGGTACGACCAACATTCCCCAAGTCTTTCACCCGCCGGTCCCGCAAAGTTATTCCGCGCGCTCGCCGAGAGTCGGTGTGTTTCTGTATGTTCGTTCGCGGGATAATATTATAATAGGTTCGCTATGTATTACTAAGATTTGCGCCCAGTCGTCCACGGACCGTGCCGGTGCGGCCCCGCTCTTCTCACCCACTTAATACAATGCATACTTTTGCCACGCCTGTGTCGTAACGACCGAAAGCTCTCTCTCTCGTTCGTTCTACCGCTCCCCGGGTCTTTCGGCCTTCTCGGCATTATATTCTCTAACGCATCGGGAGCGGCGACGCGCTCTTTCTCAACACGCCATACTCTTTCGCGCTCAAGTCGCGGCACAGCTCCTTTCCGCGCGCAAACACAGCACACTTTCGCTCGCCTCCGCTCGCACGCGCGAAGATAGATTCACTCGTCCCTCGTACTACACAACTAACGTTCTCTCGCATTCGCGCACGCTCGCACACACTCACTTCGCTCGCTCCCACTTCGCCTATGTATATAATATATCTTATATCTGTTTGTATGTATATATATATATTATTTATAGATATATATATATATATATATACCTCTATATATTCTTTCATATATATACTTTATGTTGCTTTTTTATGTATACTTTATATATAACAATGTTATGTTTATTTAAGGCCCAATACGTTCATTACGAAGGAAATAATCTGCAACAGAAAGGAGACGAATATACGGTTAAACGCTTGTACCACTTTTGCTCCCTGTCGTAAGCACCGCGAGTATAGAACTATTCAGTCAGAATGACGTGTCGTGGCCTCCGATCCGTCGACGTCACATCGAGACGCTTCTCTATCTGCCGATCACGGCCGGGATGCGAGATACGCTGGATAGGAGCCGGTGGTCTCCCCATCAGATCTGTTACCGAGTGTTACAGCTCTTGGCGAGATTGCAGTCACTGTCTCTAAAGGTACGCTAGTCTTCCAACTCTGACGCTACGACACACCCCCGCTGGACCAACTGTTTCGCCGCATCAACCCCCGGGCGCGTTTAACGCAGACGTCCGGGGTGACATCGAATGATTTCGCAGTGATAATTGCTCGGGTCGGTTGCGACGCTGGTTGATCCGATTGAGAAGATTTAGCCGCGGACGAAGGATCGGTCCGGCGAGGGTAGTTTTGTTACTTAGATTCGAGTGACTCGGTAGTGTTCGAAGTCGCCGGGTCGGCGTCGTGCCAATAAGATATACGTATCGTAGAAAGTAAGGGGGACGAATCTTGTAAAATCCTGTAGCTGGTGTATGTGTGTCTCTTAGTACTGGTTACAACCTAGTTTATCGCTTAACTCTACGAGAGTTCTGAGATGAAGATAGTAAAAAAAGGTACCGTCGGCCACCGTCGGCCAGTATACTCGCATCCCAGTCGCCACAGCGCGTCCGTTCCTACGCTTTAGCCGCATTATACTCCTCCTACGATCCTGCAATTTTTACACGCTTTCCTCCTCGACAGCCCCTAGGAAGGCTCGCTAGATATCTCGGATTCGAGTAACCGTGCGCACTCGCGCGCCGAGGAAAGTGTCTCTGTCGCCGCGGTAATCCGTTGTTCTCCGTACCCCCTTGAGGTACTCTGCACACCGGGAGAGATAGAAAGAAAGAGAGGGAGAGAGAGAGAGCGATAGAGAGCGAGCGAGTCGGAAGTCTGCCGGGTCGCGAAGTAAGAAATCCCCATTTAAAGACCCGAGAGAGAGAAGCCACATTGGTGTAATTTCATCTAGAGTCACTAGTTTATACAGTATTTACAGAGCGCTTACGTACGAAACACAAAGGAGAGAACTATCATACTTAGCGATAACGAGCCAATTCGTAAGAGTAAAGATCCGAAGTGTACGCATTAATAATTAATCAAGAGCTTTCTTTCCCTGGAATGGATTCTCGATATCGACCTGCTCCCGCCGATACATTCCGAATAAAAGGCGGCGGAGAGGACGCGCAACCCCCCCGAGAACTCAATGAAAAGACCGCGCGACGGCCTTCGCGAGCGCGCGTTTAAAAAGTCGAGGCGCGATTCCGCCCTGAGTTAAGTTTTAAGTCACTTATAATACTCGATTACACCATACACGATAATATTTCTTATCTAAAGTAACAATTAATATGCCGACCAATATTTAAGTTTGAAATAAGTTAGTATCTCGCAGTATCCTCGTAGTGAACCCCCGAAAAAGAACAACCGATTTTGGCGACCCGCCAGTCTTCCTTCCCCACCCTCCACCCTCCAACGCCCCGCCCTCCCCATCGGCGTCGGCCCCTCGTAGAAACACAGTCTCGCATTCGCTCGCTCGGCAACTCGCGCTAGGTAACTTTTACTTAACAGGTAAACGGCTAAACTTGCAAAACAAAACTTAACGTCAAGTATAATATATATATGTATATATACTAATCTACGCTTTTGTACACGTCTCAAGAAGAAGAACGAACGAACCGTGTAAGGCTAATGGGCCGGTTTCCGAGCGAGGAACGCCGAGCGTGACTCTTGGCGGACGGTCACTCGCCTCCTTCCTCGCCTCGCGCGTACTTGGAATCCGAATATCGAGTCGAAATAGGGGTAGAGCGCGCAGGTCTTACAGATAATAATAGTCCGACATAATCGCATCTGCCACGCGTGAGAGAGATTGAACCCCGAGCAACGAACGATCAGGGAGAGTATATGTACAATACACTGCGAGGAGACCATCTCCACCCCACTGGTGCGTCGTCGCCGTCGCCCGAATATTCGAGGATCTTCGCTCTCTAGCGTCGCTGATCGACGAGTTTGGACGTGAGCAGTATAAGTGAGGGACATACGGGGGGATGATCCTGGTGCACTCGGCCTTTCCGCCGATATTTACGATAATGAACTAGCGTGCCCGTTTCCCAACGCGTCGCAGCTATCCAACTCCATCCCTTCTCTCTCGGATGGAGGGGGAGAGATCGGGTTCGCCGGAGATCGTTTTGCGTCTAGAGTCGGCTCAATGAAAACAAGAGAAGTGTGTGCGGGGGGTTGCGGCAGAGGGTTGAGGGTTCCGGGGAAGGGGGGGGGGGGGGGGAGTCTCGCGAGATGAACTATCGTCTACAACAAGAAAGTCTATGTACAAATAATTATATAAGTGTTATGTACAAAACGTCACTACTCTCGGGCACCCGCGCGAATCGCGTTTCCACGTCCGTTCGAGCTCGAAAAATCATAACAACCGTATAGTAATCCAGCACTCATCTATTCTTGGCTGAGCGTGTGGATGTGTGTCTGTGTGTGCAACTTCTTTGAGATATATTTACACTATGTAAACGAGAAACGATGGGGACACCTACGCGTTTCCGTGAGAAAACCGTATGATGGCGGGGACCTTTAATGACCGGAAGCATACGTCGCCCATTATCGCAAATAAGCCCGGCGATCTGCCGAATGCTCGCGCGCGTTCGCGACGCGCGGCGAGCGTCGAGCGCACGAAGTAGATATATAGAGAATATATATCCCGCTAGCCGATCACTTAAACCACTTAAAGCTCAAAGGCACGGACCCTCCTTCCAACTCGAGTGCCTACCTGCGACTGCACAGGCTCTCAGATCTATTTCGCTACCTGCTGCCAACTGGGCACTGCTCAGAAGGGCTCGGGGGGAAAGAGGAACGCGAGGGAGGGTTGAGGGGATGAGTCGGGGGAGGAGGAGGGGGGAGGGGGGTGAACAAAAGTCCGTTTCTTTCAAGGGTGTCGAGAACACACACCGGTCGCCTGAAACTCGCGACGCTCTCGAGAAGTATCCGGGATATACAATTGTTGGAGATAATCCTCTTGGGGGTGAGTGATAAGATCAAGTTGTCCTACGCGAGGAGAGTGGTCCGTGAGCTGAGGCCTTGTTTATCCGAACCATTCGATCAGAGCACGATTCTCCCGCGTTGGAGGAGAGGGTGTTGCGCTTACGCGACTCTTCCTAGGTGGCGTCGGTCCGAAAGACGATCTCTCTCGGTGAGGGCGGCGCGCACACGTGTCGGCGCATTCTCCTTCGTCTCGTTCGCCGCCGCGCCGGGGTGGTGGGACTCACCTCGAGCGAGCAAGGCCCACGCGCTACTCGCGCGCCGCTTTCTTCGCCAGCGCCGGGACGCCCTGCGCCGCGTCGCTCGTTCAGCTGTCGACGCTGAAAAGCTCTTTGTAGAGGGCCGGGAACTCGAGGTGCGGCTGGGACCGCTTGAACTTGGCCAGGGCGTCCATGTGGAGGAGCGAGATCTCGCGCAGCTGGGGTATCTTGGCGAGGATCGCATCGCAGACGGTCACGTCGCCCTTGATTGGCGACACGTGGTTCCGGTCCAGCTCCGACCTCAACGCCCTGATCACCGCCTGCGACAATCTCGTGATCTCCGCCAGACCCTTCAGTCCCGGCCGATCTGGAATCATCGTAAAATTTTCCACGATAAGCACACGAAGCAGAGACACCGCTGAGAGAATGGAACCTTAAGGGAATCGGTCGCCAGGGCGAAGTCCGAGATTATTCTCACCGGGGTTAAGTAGAACCGCTGCGCTGTAGAGCGCGAGCTCTGTCTCCGTGAGCTTCAGCTCGGCGACGCTCCTCGCGAGCTCGAACACACAGGAAACGACCTTCATTTCCGCCGTGTCGGTCGTGTAAAACGCGTCCTGCGGCAACATCGTGTCGCCGTAGAGAACGCAGTTCTGCTGGAGATCGAGGTACCTGCTCATGCGTAGCACAGCCAACTCGAAGGAACCTGCGAACACGAAATTAGTCCCAGCTGCTGAGTCCAATTCGGATAGAGAGTTTGGAAAAGGGGGTTGAAAAAGGATTTAGATGCACGCAATACCAACCAGCCTTTAATAGAACAATCTGGTCGTCCTGCGAGAGCTTCATGAATCCAGGCACCATCTTGGCGAACTCGATGATCTGCTGGATCACGGTGGTTAGTTTCTGGGCGCACTCGAGCCAGAGCTGCTCATGCGCCATGTTCTTGTAGTAGATCAATCTGGACAGATCGTGGGGTTTCCGGAAGGACTCCTGGATCTGATCCGTCGAGACCAGGCACGTTCTCGCGTGGGCATCCGCTATCGTCTTCGACAGGAGCTCGCTGATCTGTGCGGGATCTACGAAAATCGAAGGAAACACCCGATAAGTAACTCTGTCCAAGAATCCTCGAGATTCGGTAAAAGATTCTTTACGATCCTGAACGGCTTATGCTAACGGAAAGAATGCATTCACGAGAAGAGAACTATTCTCCAATACTGAACACAAAGTAAACTTGAAAATCAACTCCGCAATTAAGATATCTCATATCTGAGATCGAGGCTTGGCAATCGAAATGGTTAAAGACAGCCAAGCCCGAATCTCGTAAGCAAATCGAGCAGCGACAGGACCAGCAGGCTCAAGCGCAAGAATAACCAAGCTCGAAACCAGGGAAGAAGAATATGAATAGATGAAGAAAGCCTCGAGTGAGAGTGATAGGCTGTCGCAATGAGATTAAGAAGCTGCTCGCATGCCCATGCAAAACCGGGTGGTAGTTCTCGGGAGGGTTGGGGGACTAAGGGGGGAGACACAAACGTAACATCTCACATCTCGCATGTGACATACTGGGCAGACTGGGCACTTCGTCGTCCTCGGCTGGATTGTTGACCCTCTGCTGCTGGCTGCTGAGAAAGGTCGTCGAGTCGACCATCGTGTAGGAGCCGTGGCCGAGGCTCGCCAGCTCGACGGTGGTCTCCTGCTTGACGGCAACGATACCACCACCGCTCAGGGAGCCCGTCGCACCCCCTGCACCACCGCCACCGGCGCCACCGCCTCCGCCACCTCCACCTCCACCTCCGCCGCCGCCGCTACCGGCGCTCCCGGCACCTGTACTTCCGCCACCGCCACCGCCACCACCCCCACCACCACCGCTGCCGCTGCTACCGCTTCCGCCGCTTCCGGTTCCGCCGCTCCCGGCGCCGCTACCGCCACCGCCTCCAGTGGTGTTGCTGCCGGTCGTCGAGCCCGACAGCGACTTGCCTGCTGTGCGCAAAACTCATACTGCACACCGGATCATCTCTCACTTGCCACCGGGCGCAGAGTGATTCGGATGAGGCGATCGGGCAACTTTAGCAAATACAGAGTTCATTAGACAGGTGTCGGTGGCGTCGCCCGAATCACTCTGCGCGGTAAGTGCACACTAATCGTACTGAGAATGGGGCGTTGGATGCTGGGCATCGATCGACAAGCAACTTCTTCTTGGGCTCACCGAGATGAGAGGGCCGGGGAGGGCTACTAGAGAGTCGCTAGGGTGCTACAATTGTCATTGTACGTTTTGGACTATTCTTAATCCGAGGTTCGATTACCATCGAGTTGATAGTGACTCGGATGGTTAAACTTGGTCTATTCTACTGGAGTCTCCAGTGTTCAAAAGTCCGAGCTTCCGGTGGGGAAGTGGCTCTCCTCGTGGGAGGGAAATCGAGTTTCATCCGTAGAGAGTTAATGCTACTCTCCCAGTGGCTAATGCAAATTTCTCGTATATCCGGTTTCACGTGCGCCCTGGGCATTACTTTAAACCGATCGGCGTTTCGCAAATGCTTTGCCGGCCAACATATCCAGGATGACCGAGGGCGCCAAATGGCCCGGGGATTACCTTGTAAGCGGGCGTAAATTGCAGGGGAATCAAGGGCCCACACGCCGACTACCGGCCGTGTCCCAATCCATACCTGATTACGAGCTATTACGCGGAGCGCGATTGTCGCCGGGAATTAATCATCTACCACTGGCCGCGCCTACGACTCTCGCCGCCCGACTTCCTCCAGGTGGGTTACAACAGGCTTTGGCGGGTGTGAAAAACTTTAACACTAAATGAGAGAGGCGCGCGCTCTGCTACCGGACAGTGTGTGTTACACTCGACTACAGGGGTTAGAGAGAATGGCACGGGAGAAGCGTGTCTACGTTAAAGTTACCAGTTACGCCCGGGGTTAATGAATCAATGTGGAAGCAGAGAAAAACAATGGAATGAGGCCGAATTAAAGTCGATCGATGAGGGAAAGCGGGACAGAGCAGGCTTATTAATTACCATTTTAGCCCCGTCGCAGTTTAGAATCGAGGCCCCCCTCTCTCTCTCTCTCTCTCTCGCTATTGAACCAGTCCAAAAGAACCAAGAACTAGACCAATAAACTCGAGCCACCCATCCCTCCAATTAGCAGTTAATCAAAAGTACACCGAGCAATTTCGCGGAGAACGGGTGGCGAAAAAAAAGGTGGGGGTACGTAGTTTCATCGGCAGTGTCTAATTAACAGTAAACTCGAGAGAAGAGGCAGAGTCCTCGATGGACAAATATGAGAGAGCTGCGACGGGGCCTGCGCTCGGCGGGACTCTTTCCCAGTACAGCGAAGAGTCCGGCCACGAAAGGGGAAAGGAAGAGGTGGAGTGTGTGTGCGATTTCCTCACCGGTGGTGACGACGCTGGGAAGGACGCCTGTCGCCGTGACGGAGGGCGTGTCGGGCGCGACGGTGTCGGCGACTTGCGTCTGGGTCGGCCTGGGGTCGTAGGTCGTCGTGCTGTCGACGTAGTCGGCGCTAAGCTCGTAGTTCGTCATCGCCTGATGATTGTAGTAGCCGGAACCACCGGTACCCGGTCCGGGTGAGGCGTACTCGCTTCCGCTGTACGCATACCTGTAACCAGACACAGACAGACACGCGCTGAATTACTAGCAACTCTCGTTTCCAAGGAGAGCTATATCCTCCTCCTGCCCTCTCGACAGCCTCGAAAGGAACTTTATAATTAACGCCCGGGAGGAAAAACCGGAGAAGAAGCCCCGACTGAATGCACTCCCAGCTAGACTGGCGTTCGGATTAATTCGCTGCGCGGGCGCGCGATCGCGCGAGCGCGTCCTTTTGAAAAAGAGGAGACTTTTGTTCCGGCCGACGGCGGCAGGAATTATTACCCGCTGAAATAAATGAGTACACCGAGAGACACAGGGTCTTCCCCTCCGCGGGAGCTTTTCGTTACATGGATTTGCAGGAATCCTGGCAGGATAATTCCTTTTGTGGGCCGACTGCGCGCCATTCAGGACGCTTTGCCCGCGCGAGGGGGATTAATGATGAATGGAGTGGCCGCGGGGGTGGCGAGTAGAAATCGACGACTTGAAGAGGAGTCTTACCCGCCGTTGTAAGGGTGGTGCTGGTCCGAACTGCTCGGCGTCTGGTGCTCGAATACACTGCTGTCGGGCGCCGTCTCCGAGGCCGCTCTCATCTGTGCCCTGTGGAACCTCACCTCGTCCTCAACCTTCTCACGCTGCTTCTTCGACATGCGCCCGAATTTCACGGCTGCGAATTCACAGAAAGATAGAATTATTAGTTTTCATGTCTGGAATTCGTGCTCGGGTCTGATGGGAATGTCTCGGCAAGTGGGGCGAGGGGAGGCTGTCGACGGTCATATCAATTAATCAAGTTTAGAGTAAAAGAAAAAAGAAAAAAATGGAGTGAACGATAGGCGACCGCTGAAAGGCGTTGCAAGGGTTTCCCTCTACTTCCGAGAGGCTTCGCAGATTTAGAAGGGAATTGCCTTATAACCATACTAAGAATAATGCTATTAATTAAAATTCCACCGCGAGCGAGCGCACTCCCATCCCGGCCGACCACTCAAAGCTCGGCCAGACAAATTAAAGAGGCTCGAAAATTTGCAGGGGCGCGGGGCCGGACGGCGAAGGAATGGAAGGGAAAAAGAGAGTAAGGAGAGATTTTTCGGAGGAGAGCGACTGGAAAACAGGCCTGTTAAAGAGACACTTTATGCCGGAGAACGCGGAAGTTCTCGAGGCCGTCTCGGTCTTCGCGCTCCTTCCTCTTCTTCGTTTCTTCTGCCCGGCTATCGTTCGCTCCCAGACGCGCCCACCATCGCGTCATCGAGCACTGAGAGTTCTCTCAACCGGCAGGATTTTCGGCGAAGCCAAACTCAAATCAACGAAAATAAACTTAACCCACGAATTTAAAAAATCCCTCTTTTTGAAATTGAGTTAAGAAGTAACCGAATTAATGATAAGTGAAACTGCGGCGCGGAAGTGAGGTCCGCGCGTAAAATTAAAGTAATTTCGCATCGCGATAATCGTCTACGTCCAATTAGATTAAGTCCCCGGCGATGTATTCCTCAAGCGAAGAAGAAGCAGGCGACTACGCCTCGGTAGTGCTAGCCGAGTTCGTTACGCCACTAAATCCACCGAGACCGTCTCGCACTTGTCGCGCCGCGATAATGGACTATTTATGAAATTGCGCCCCAATGACAGTTAACAATTAACTCCACAGTTCTCCGCCGCCAGACTCCCGCGGGACGAGTCGCTCAGCTGGGGAGTGCGCGCGCTCTCAATTATCCGATTGATAAAAAAGGCTAATTGCGCGTGAGTGCCAGTATTTAGCACACGCGGACACGCTTTGGTGCGTGTGGCCATCTCGGCGAGCTACAAGTGGCCGATCGCAGTCGAGTGGAATTAATGGTGTTCCTTGATGCGAGCATCTAATGTCTCTATTCGAACGAGCAGAAACTTAATAACTAAACTGCGAATTTCCCACCAAGTATCGAAGTTTAGTTAAAATCTTTAATATTCGAACAACCAAGCATGTCAGAATAACACGTTTCATATTTCTCCTTAACTAAACTTCATTCAGCTATAATTATTATCCTCAACCTCACGCAAACTACTATGAAACCAGCAACCCACTAATCCACAAAACCACCCTAGAATCTGCAGAGTACAACTTGAGCTCGATCGAGCTTTCCAAGTGGACCAGCGAGGACCTTGACCCGAGGTTGCGGGGGTTGGGAGCCGAAATCGGCGGCGTCGGCGTCGGCGGCGAAGACGGGAAGAGAGTTGGGCGAGGGAGTGTAGGCGACGTCAGAGCTGTCAGCTGAAGGCAGTCGGTGTAGAAGAGATAGGCGAGTGTCGAGAGGACGAGGACGGCGAGGGAAGAGTGCGCGGCGTCGAGCGTCGAGATAGGACGGCGGAGGGTGATCGACCGAACACACTCGGCCGGTGGAGGAGCGAGGCCTCAGAAAGATCGGGTGGAAGGAGGACGGCGGGAGTAGGGTGCGCGGGGGGAGCGCAGCCCGGAGCGACGGAGATGACAATAGGAAGAGTGTACGCGCCCGCGCGCCACCGGTAGCACACGATGCACGCTCCGCCCGGCGCATATACGTCCCTCCGCATGGACGCATATGCACACACGGCCCCCCCAACTGACTCATGTGCACCGCCGGCTCTCACTGCTGCACCCAGGGACGTACGTGGTAACACGACACCCTCGCGCTCTCTCTCCGGGGCGCGAACCGTATTGGTCGCGCCGGGAACCGGAGTCGGAAAGCTTCCCGAGTCCCGCGTATGTGGGAAGCTCGGGGAGTAGCCTCCGCCGAAAGCTCCGAGTCTTCCGTCTTCGGGAACCACGGAGACTCGAGTCTCTGTCAGGAATGAAACCTGCTAATCTGAAGGGAATCTCGCGCGTCGATCGCGGCGCCCGCAGTGGGGCCGACGCTGGCTGCACACGTGCAGCCGAGTGTGGGGCAACAACGGCGTGTGCACGATGGAGAGACGATGGACAGGGCTGCTTATCGGCGAACGCAAATACCCCCGGACAAGCCGGCTCGTGAGAAGCTACCAGCCGATTATCCAGACAGATTTACATGGCGCGCGGCCCCCGCTCTTTCCGCGTCGGCTCTCTACGAAAAATCCACTCCAACGAGGTTT
Organism: Crossocerus cetratus; assembly: GCA_963675795.1. Classification (NCBI taxonomy): domain Eukaryota; kingdom Metazoa; phylum Arthropoda; class Insecta; order Hymenoptera; family Crabronidae; genus Crossocerus; species Crossocerus cetratus. Next base: position 19,166,165 of record OY776665.1, on the reverse strand, counting down.
AACTGTAATACAGCGATGTAACCTTTTTGAAAAATGTTTATTAAGCTTCGAGGGAAAGCTCCGAATAATTTAGGTTGAAGCTGAGCTTGATTGAAGTATAGGAATTGTATATTCGAATAAATAGCAGGAATTAAAGAATAACAATTTGGAAAAATGAATATTAAATCCGAGCGGGGAAAGCTCCGAATAATTCAGGTTGAAGCTGAGCTTAATTGAAGTATAGGAATTTTCTACTCAAACAAATAGCAGGAATTAAAGAATACCACTTTCGAAAAATGATTTTTAAACCTGGGCGGGGAAAGCTCCGAATAATTCAAGTTGACGCTGAGCTTAATGGAAGTATAGGAATTCTATATTCAAATAAATAGCAGAAATTCGGAAAGATAAATGTTGGAGGTTGGCGGACAGAGATTCCGAATACCTCAAAGTCCCGTAAGCTTCTGACCAGGTAAGAAGCATTGTCCCACGTAAAAGCAACCGAGCAGAACGCCTCATAGACGCAATCGGGCGGGCCGAATTCTCGAAGGTCAACGACACGCCGATAGAGAACGGATTACTTTATATGGATGTCGTAACTGCTCGATCGCTCGTTGAGCAATCGGGGATATGCCAGGAGAAGGCGCGTTGTTCTTCACCGGCGCGCTCCTACGCCTTCTCCCGGGAGCCGCGCAGCCACGCGAGATTCTCTCCCGAATCGAAGGTCAACGCACGACAAGGGAACAGACTGTTCGACCACCTCTCCCGTCTACCTTGAATTCCGAGGTTCGACGCCGAGGAGGAAGTGTCGAGTCAAGTTGAAGGAACCATCGAGAACGTCCGCGCGGAGAAACCGCAGCATCCTGCCTTTTTGGCTTGCGCTTATCTCGTCGCTCGCTTTATCTAGCGACGTATACTCCGGGCATCGGCGTCTTACGGTCCTCTCGGACATTCTTATGAAACACGAGTTTACTCGCCGAGTTATCAGTGGACTGCGGTTATTTATGCAAATGCCAAGCGGATTTGAAATCTTCATCAGTAGTAGACTTTCGACATTTTTTTCATGAAATTTGCAGAGAATATTAGTCTAAGGTAGAACAACGAATAACAATATTTTTTAAAAATCGATTTATCACCCAACTACTTGTGATCATAGAACTCAAAGAGAATGAATAATTGAATAAAAATTGCCAATGCAGCTATTCACTAATTCCAGCTCGCATATCTAACTCGAAAGAGCCGAGTGCAGAGTGCAGGGAGGAAAAGAGACATAATCGAGGGAGCTTACGGCACACTAGCACTTCTGATAAGGTGCGGCGACGCAGTTGGCGTAGCGGAGCTTCCGAGCGAAGGAGGGAAAGCCAAAATGCGTGCTCGTCTCACCAGGCGCGAGAAAGAAGGGAGAAAGCTGCGCGCGGGGAGAAGGCCGGACAAGTCCTGATAAAGGGTCGTGCACCCCGAGTGGCACGCATGTGTTCTCTCTCTCTCTCTCTCTCTGCTATCCGGCTTATCAGATTCGTTGCACCAAACCTTTCTATTAGGCCCCGGCGCATATCGCAGCCTCTATTTTTAATTCAACCAGCCTACGACGTGCCAATGTACACGTACAATCGTCCCTATCTCCTTTTCTCTCCGTAAATACGCGCGAGAGACTCTCGCGGAGGTTCGCCGGAAGAAAAGCGCGAGGGAAGAAGAGTCGGCTCGTCCGAATATTTCACTCGTCTCTGTGTGCTTAACATCCACCTCTTGACACAGTTTCCGAGGGGGTTGGCCCAGGTGGGATAAGCAGTTCCTCGGAAAAGTACACGACGGGTCAACCTGGCGAACCCGGGTTTAATCCGATGATTAACACTTTAACTGTCGCGACGGATTTGGATAACTCCAGTTTATTCAGACTCGTTTCATTTTTTAGGGAGATGAGGTTGATAAATATTTTCACCACTTTGTGATGGAAGAGTACAAAACTTGTAAGTTTAACAGTCTGAGTACAATGCCACCCGAATAAGCAGATTTACCAAGTGTCTGGTTTGAATTCGAACGACATCCGAGCATATTGTTCTTTACCAAACTTTAATACAAGAAATAAAAATCCGAAAACTGTTGAGTCAACGTGTTACCGTCTCAACCCCTCGAAACTACCAGCAGAACTATTCCGAAGTCGATGAATCGTCCGGTCTGGCCCGGAGGGTGGTCGATGTTGGAATGGAGGTGCTCGAGTATGTGGGTAACCTTGCCGAGAATCGAAGGAGGAGGAGGAGGAGGATGAAGCAATGCAGAAATGGTCAGGTATACATCTACGCTCGTCCGTCCTTTCGTCCTGTACTCACCATCTCTGGACATGCCGAGGCGTAGGCACTTTTGCAACCGACAGTACTGGCACCGGTTTCTGTTTACACGGTCGACCACGCAATTCTTGTTCCGTGGACATTGATAGTTGACGACGGACGACTGGGACCGCCTGAAGAAGCCTTTGCAGCCCTCGCAGGTGATCACGCCGTAGTGCACGCCGCTGCTCTTGTCGCCGCACACCTTGCACGGGATTATCTCGATCTGGGCTGAAATCAGGAAGAAAGTCGCTGGTGAGTATATCCACTTAGTCGTGAGTACAATCAACATATACATCGCTTTTCACCGGTGTTTTCACACCTGGTCAAACTACCAACTTGTTTCGCTTCATTTAAATAGTCGCTAACAGATCAATATTACAGTACTTTAAATCCCTACAAATATACCAACATGTTATTCATTTTAAATAGGAAATTCCAGCATTTCGTCAATTACGCTTGCTGCCGGAAACAATTAACGGCAAATCCGTCAATAAAGCTGTTATTAAAAAAATCTGTTTATTCCCCTGGCATTCTTATCTCGCTGCTCTTTTCAACTTGAATTTCTCAGGAGGACGACTGGTGTACCTCGTATAGAATTAGCCTGAAGCCTGCGCTCCTCGGAAAGTGGATTTCCGGGGCTGGCGGCCTGGAGGTTCCTGGATTTGGCCGGCTCCGCCGGTTGCGGGCTGGTGCTGTCCGCGCCCCAGCCGTACGCTGAGAGACTACTTCCCTCCATTTACGGCGGGCGCTCCTTACTCTCATTTAAGATTCACCGAGGCTTCATTCTTCAATCGCAGCGCGAGGGGCCGCCGCTAGGAACAATCGCGTCTCCGGCGGATCGGCCGTGTTCGTACGCGGCCACCGAGAAAGTCTATCAAGTCAGGCCACGGGGCCTGGAGGTTCGACTTTGAGGAGGTTGCACAATGTCTCCCGGAGGAGATAGTCGCCGTGGAGGAGGCTCCTCCCTCACGAGCCACCGGGTACTCTGTCTTCGGCGGGACTCGGCCCTTTTAAAACCATTGCACCTACTCCCACTGCTTGCCGATGACATTCAATACGATCGCATTACTCCTCGACGACCCCGTGTCAAGCGGCGCCTGTTTTTCCCATCATTTTTCCTATAAAGAGGCCCATGCCACTCGTTTAGTATGACTCGCATTGATTATTCCGATTTTCTATGGGTCCGACACTCTGTTACATTATGTTTTTCCTGCTTTTTTAAAGTCAATAAGAGAACAGTGTGATAGACAGTGGAAAATACGAATAATGTAATTTAGTCTGGATTCATATGCGGATTTTCGACTGTCCAAACATTGTCATGTTATTTTTGAAATCTTTCTCCGTTCCAGTTGCCGTGTGTTTTAATTAAAAAAAAGGATTTTTCCACTGTCATATTATTTTAACAATTTAACTTGATTCCATTCCGGCGTGTTGCAAAAAAGCAGAGATTTGACAGATCAGAGTGTTGGAACGGTAGAAAAGTCGGATAATCAACATTGAACTGGAATTCCCGAGTGACAGAAGACGCCAGGACGCGAATGACATAACCGAGAATCTCTGAGGAGCATCTAAAAGGGGTTAAATCGACGGGATCGATCGAGCGGGCCGTCCATGCCCAATTGGCTCGGATCAATTCGAGGCGGCATAACTTATTTAGCGACAAGCGAGCGGCTGCGTACGCACAGTGCTGCTGACCGTAGGATTTAAAATGCACTCGAGTTATTTATACCGGGCGAGTGTCATTAACTGCTGATTAATCGCTCGCAGCGATCGCCGGGCGTTCGGGCTCGGACTCGTCTCCCCGCGGCCGAGCGCACTCTCGACGCTGGAAAAAAAGGGCGGAAAGAGGCTCGCCGCAGCTAAAACAGCCTCTATTTTCCTCGAGTGAAAATGCAGCTGGCGCGAGTGTGTCTCTGGCGCTCGAGGGGAGCTGAAGCCGGGTGGAGAAAGGCGGATGGAAACGGGGGGCGCGTGGAGCAAGCGAGAAAAGTGTCCCGGGTGCCTCGGGCGCCGGGAGCGGAGGAGAGGAAGGTATTTACGTATGTGTCGCGAGAGTGCAGGCCGGCGGAGAACGCGATGGGATTCGGCGGAGCGGCGCGGTCCACGTCGTCCTCCGCGCCGCGGGTAGAGCCACTCGTAGCGCCACACTCGTGTAGAGCTGCGAGGCGCTTGCACCATACGGTCGAACATTACATAACCGAGAACGATGAACCCAGAGTACAGTCACCCGGCACGCTCGCATCTTCGACGTGCGTCATGCGCCGCTCCGCCGGCAGCCGAGCGGAGTGCACCACGCTCGACAAGAACGCCCGAAATCCTAACACGGGAAATCCGGAAATGGCAAGACCGGCCCTCGAGGCCCAGCCGACTGAGCCCGCGGCGACTATGCCACTAGGAATTTTGTTTTCGAGCGCGCGCTACAGTCCGAGGAAACGTCAGTGGGCGATCGACTATTTTGATTCAGCGCTATCGATACTCCTGATAATGACTGGCTGATATTCGACTGATAGCCGAGTCGCGCCACTTCCTCCTCGGAGTACATTCTAATTGATAGAGAGGAGCCCGCCGGCGGGAGAGACTCCGGCTCTCTGGGAGCGAGTGGCGAGGGTGGAATTCACGAAATTGGAGCTACTTCGTCACGTAGAAGCCGTAGCTCCTTTGAAGTGGCTGCTGAGCATTTCGGGGACGGAAGTATATAAGTAGACAGGCATCCACTGTACCCGGAAATAACAAGAGCTCGACTCGCGCTCCTGTCCCCTCGCACAGGTCCTACCCGTCGTTAATCGGCTGATTTACGGAAATAGCCAACGCATTTAGACGTTTTGTCCACGAATAAACCTGCGCCGATAAACCGCCTCGCGGCCCCCGGAGAAAGAGAGAAAGCTCCAATGACCCGGCAGCTCGGTGCCAGGGAAAAACTAAACAGGCTCAATTCCGCCTGTGTGCCTGGTGAAATTGGCAATAGGTTTATCACTGCGCCGACACACTCGGCGCCCAACACCCAAGCGAATTAGCGTCGCTTTCGTCGGGCCAGTTAGATACTTATCTCGAGATTGTGCACTGATAGCAAGCAAATGAAGCGAAATTTAATCGGCCCCACTGATAAAGAGAGGCGCGGTATTACTAAATCGGCATCGCGATTAATCACACTGTAATTATAGAAAGGTACGAGGTAGGATAGACGAAGCAACTAGCTCCAATCGCAGTTGGCTTCATCAGCTATTACCAGCGCGGCTAATAAGAGAATTGTGTTCAACTCGTGTACAATGAGTGCATTCTAAAGAATGGCAGAATATATATCATTAGAAGTGAGAGGGTCGGCTATTTAGGCTGGCAATCTATTGTCCGAGCGTCTCCAAAGTAGTTGGGTGCCGGGCTTCCTAGACGGACGGACGCTCGAGCGTCACTGAAATCCCAAATTTTCTACACCACAAAACAAGGCTGCGATTAGAAGATTGCTATCGCAACATTCGACCGCAGCCAGTAGTTTCGAGATAAGAGAGCCCGGCGAGACGTTGCCAGCGAGTATTTGGCAACCGGTGGAGAGAGAGAGCGAGAGAGAGAGAGAGAACTCGCGGAGTAATGAATCCCAGCGGAAGAGGAGCTGGAGCGCGCGCTAAAGAGAGGCGGGAGAGTCGATGGCGGAAGTGAAGTATGCGGAGCGGTTTACATGCAAGCGAGTGAATTCCGATGAGGCAGTGGCCACGCTCGGCGACTAGAGTCGATCGTCTCCATCGCGACAGGGAGTGCGCGACTCCTACGCGAAGCGCGGCAAATAATTCGCGCAAGCGCCGTCAAAGTTCGGCCGAGGGAAACGCGCAGCACACGCACACACGCCGCTGTCTAACGAGAGGAGAGGCGGAGTAGTCGGCGAGAAAGGGAGCGAGAGAGAGAGAAGAGTCGGAGAGCGCCTTTTCCGCCCGGGAGCTTTTCGCTCCGAGAGAGAGTGAGAGAGAGAGAAAGAATCACTTGGCCAGTTGCACTGTTTGCACGCACGCACAGGAGGACGCAGCCACTCGACTCTGCGCTCGAAAACCTTGGGGGCCGAGCGAGCTTGGACTTTCCAGGAGAGAGCTGCTCCCCGTAGGTGACAGGGCGTAGAGTCGCAATAATCAGAAAGCTTGGCGAGGTTCTCGAGAGTAGCTCGGCGAGGAGCGCGGAAAAGGTTCGCTTACGGTCACAACACACACGGCTGGAAGCCGAACGAGCGCGGAGGCGAACGCACTCTTCGCGGACCACTGGCACGCGTATGTGCACACACACGCCACGCACCGCCAACACACACGCTCTCTTCCCTCTGCTGCCGCGCGTCTCGCCAGCTCGCCTTCTCGCGCTTACGCACGCATGTAACTACTACGGGAGAACGCGCACACGCACGCAGCCGCTCGCACCACCCGATATGCCCCCCGAGAGAGTTTCCTCGGCCGGCGGGAATTTCGGGAGAGAGGCCCTCAGTGGGCTCTGCCTGGCGGCCAGCCACAGCCCGAGACGGCCTATCGGCCGAGGAAACGAGGGAGAGAGACAGAGAGAGAAAGTGATTACGAGGAGAAAAAGGCGAGAAAGAGCAGTCGGACACGCGGCGAGGTTGCCTCTTCCTCCCACGAGCTGCTTGTGCCTCTGATCCTCTCTTTCTCTCCACTCGCCTCGCGCGATGCTTCCTCTCCGCAGGGAAAAGCACGCGGAAAGCCGAGACACTGGCGCATGAATATTTTCGGGGCCTCGCCGAGAGCTGGAAGAAAGGAAGAGCGCCGCTCGAGAAAGGGAGTGGGAATCGGAGAAAGAGTACGAGCACCGGGAAGGAAAGAGAGAGACGGAACGACCGAGTGAAAGAGAGTATGAGAGAGAGAGACTGCCGAGAGAAAGATAAGTGTTTTTTGGGGACCGGCGTTAGCAGGCTAGCATCTCACAATATGTCAGTTGCCCCCCGCACCCCCGCGCTTCCCTCTCCTTTCCCCCCCGACGATCGGTTAACGCTGTGCCGGGTCACTGAACTGTACGCGCCTCCGCCGATGATAGCCGAGTGCCTCACCCTTCTCTACACCCCCACTTTGACAGCCGACGCCCCCCCACCAGCCGGTCCAACATCCCCCACTCCCTCGGCGTCGCCGGCGTCGCTGCGGGGACCAAAATCCCCACCAAGAGCGAGCGAGCCGGACTCGCACGAAGAGAGCCGCGCGATGCCGAGCGGCGAAATCGTCGAACTCGAGCACTGGCGGAGACGGCCGAGCTCGGGCCGAGGGGCGACGCGCGCTTTCCGATCTCGGTGCGAGGCGAGCTTTATTAGCTCGACTCGTTTAAGGGCACCGGGGCCTCCTAAATACACGTGTGCGTATCGTGTTTCCTTGAACCACGCACCGAAGCTCCGTGCCTCTCTTTCTGCCTCTGAAAGAGACTCTTGGTCCTTGGAGGCGGACACCGGTCCCGAATTAAGTATAGAAACGCGCGACGCTTCGCTGGGCCGCCGCGGCAATTAGTTGTTCTAGCCCGAGGAATTAGCCGCAGCCGACGGCAGGAGAGCGCCTGCGACTCAATGGGAGTGGTTGCGCTTTAATAGGCGTCGCTTGACAATAAACGTAGTACAGCGGTAATGCTAGGCGGCGATCGGCGCACGCTTTGGGGCATTCGTGCCAAGGTTACTTTCATTTTTACTCGACACTCGGCTGCAGTCGGTAATCCACTTTGTATCGGAACTGTTCCGTTCCGCCGGTTATCAATAACAACACTCGGGCCCCGTCGAGCGAAAATGCACCTTCGCAGCGAATTCGATTTCGTTTCTCGACGGCTTCTACTTTAGCCACTCGATTTCTCCCTGTATTTACTTGGTGTAACAAATCGTACCCTTTCGATCGTATCAGCGGGCCCTTTCACGCGTGCGGAATCGCGCCGCTCTCTATCATCCTCTCCAGGCCTAAGCCCGCGTAGAGTATCTCCCGGCCGTTTTTTCCATGCTATTGGTCTTTTCCTGTTTTTCTCGCGTGCAGGCCGCGCTCTCTGGCGCTGTTCTCTCGCGTGGCCGTGTGTGCGTGCGCCAGCACACAACGCGCTGCCTCCTGTCCTCCGTTGTATACATCGTCTCCTCTCACTTGGGGCCGTTACTGGCGACCCTCCCCTACCGCTCTCGGCCCCCTTCTCCTGCGGACCCTCGTCACGTCCCTTTCGCTCCTTCTCTCATTTATTGCATAACCGCGCACGAGGTTGCCAACCTGCAGCTCCGCCGTAATACTCTATAAATACGTCCCTCTCTCTCTCCCTCTCTCGCGCGCGCGCGCGAATAAATAATCGCCGGTGGCGATACGCTCGGCCCCGCAGCCACACTTGCGCTCCAGCTGGGAGCACCGTTGCATTCGACTCCACGAATCTCGATAAGAAATCGATTATTGACCGATGTATAATGATAAATCTCCTCCGCTACCTCAATTAAAAGATAATGGAAAAGAAAAATATGCCGCTCGCGAAAGGCGTTGTCTGACTACGCGCGGACTTGTTCCACTGAATTGAGATTCTTCGACTTCTGAGCAGGGGATCTTCACCGCTCGAACTTGGATTACAAAGGGAACGGTCTCTTCGCAATAGGAAAGGTTAATAAAGCAATCATACGCGAGGGAACCTGAGTTGTTTTAAACTCTCTCGCTGCAGCGCCGCGCTGCCAGAGCGAGCGCGGGGATTGCGCAATCGTAATGGAAATGCCGGCGTGAGTGTTCACAACGGGCCGGCATCTGCGAAAGTAGCGTGTACTTACGCACCGAACATGCCTTTTGCAAGTCGGCCCGCGCTGCCGTGTACGGGTATCGCTTGAAGGTTACACCATGTAGGGAGAAAAATTGTGCCTCTCCCTGTGGTGCGCCCTGCAGGACATCTCGAAAGGATTGCTGGGTCGGATGAATCAGATTGGGACGATTGAAAGATTCTTCGTGGACGTGTAATTGATTCTCGATCCACTTGCCTCGGAATCAGACTATTTTATATTTATTTCATCATTTATGAATATAAAAATGACTGGCTTTGTTAACTTATGAATCAATTCATCGATTTCATATTGTTTGATTTCAAATTAACCATCTATATTACTAGATAACTACTAATTCTCGTGGGTCAAAGACAGGTGAATTACCCTGAAAACGTATCGATCTTCATCCGGAATCAATCGAAGTTACAGTTCATTGGTCGGGCGTACATTCGGCATGATCCAAGTTTGTTGTGCCCCGACGGCTCGGTTAAACGGCGAGCAGCGATCTGCCACTGGGTGCCAGGAGTGGACGAGCAAGTGACAGTGTTAATTCGCGCTGTCGCATTGCTAAATGACTCTACTTCATATACCAATAGAAGCGCAGGCCTATCTCCGCCGGACTCCTCGTAACTCCGCCCAAGACAATCAGCCCGCTATCTTCCCTCCGCTTCCCCTCTCGACACTCTCTTTCTCTCCCTCGCACTCGAGTAATCAGTGGCTCGTTTAACAGGAATTATTTATGTTTCAGCCTCGTCTCGCGGACTCGCTCGCAGAGAGAGAGAAAGAGAGAAAGAGAGCGAGGGAGAGATTTCCCGTGCTTTCTCCGGCGGCGTTGCGTGCGCGCTCGTCGCCGGCTGTCGCGCGAGTGGCGTGAATCTCGGGGCGCGCGAATGTAGGTCAGGCTATAGAATAATCGGAGGTAGGCAGGAGTTCTTACGGACGAGTGCGAGCGCGAGCGCACCCTGCACTTCCAATAATTTCGCTCTTGCCGCGCTCTCCCCAGACGGATTGACAATCGCGCACGGAAACCTCGCAAGTCGCCGATCCTGCTGACAACCAAACTTCCTATTACGCGAGGGTTCTGCATCGCTTTCGGCCACCGGAAGTAGTTTGGCGGGGAAGTCTCTAAGAATTGCATTGATAATATTAATATTGTTTTGAAGGCGAGTTCTTTAAAATTTCTTTAAAATATGAAAAGATGAAAATTCACGGTTTTGAATGTAAATTAATAATTTGAACTCGAATCAGGAGATTATTGATTACAATTGGACTAGTTGTTTAAACCCCAGTAGAATAAGCGTAAAAGCAGGTAGTCACCTTCCCGCTTCCCAAGACTAATCCGAGCCTCGCTCGGCTACTGATCCGTCGAGCATGATCCGAGGATGAGTGATCACGAATTACGTAATGGTTTCGCGCGGCTGCTTCGGAGATGCAAACGGCGAGCAGCGGCCCTAGGGCACGTAGTGCGCAACTGCGAGCGAAGCCCGCAGCGCAAGAATGACCGTTACAGTTCCCTTAAGCGAGGAGCGCGGGATAGAAAGAGAGAAAGAGAGAGAGAGAGAGAAGAAGTGGCGATGCTTGCGACACCGGCCTCTCAGGTACAGGTACGAGGAGAGCAGGAGAGCGCAGGGAGTAGCGCGAAGTCGATCGGCGGCTGGCAAGCGAGTGGTTGCCAAGATCGCCGGACGCGTATACCCCGAGAGAGCGAATTTGGGCCGACGCGAATAGCTCGGAAAGCCATCGCTCCTTTCCACCGGCCAAACATTGTCTTCCGTTTCGCCCGGCCATTCATTATATGCACTTTCGCCCGACGCGCCAAACCCTCTCCCACTAGAATCCTCGCCACGTGGGGAGAGGAGCTTCCGAGCGGCGAATCCACCGATCTCAAGTCTACGGAGTTAAGTCGACGGCGAGTCCGAGGGAAACCAGATTTCTAATGCCGCGATAGGAAAAGATCGACTTCCGCTATATTCCCGGCCGCAGACGCATCTCGAGATGCAGATGTGCGGGAAGGATGATGCACCGGCGCTCGTATTCGCCGGCACGAGCGTGAAACACGACACCGCGGCGTGCGAGCGCACGACGACGTCGGCGCGAAAGCTCCCTTTAAACGGGCGCGGGTGGCGGACGAAAAGTAGCCGCAGACGGAAACAACTCGAGTGTACACGTTGGCCGTCGCGCGCAATCGATTGCATCGGGCGGCGGCGGGGAGGGGGCGCGCTAGTGTGGGTGGCCTTTAAGGTCAGATCGGCCGGCGAAAATGTGCCGGCGAAGCGAAGAGGAAAGCTCAGTCGCACGGGGCGCCGGGAAGCAGCCCAGTGGCTCGGGCGGCGCGCGTGCCAGAGAAAAGTCAACGTTTTTCCGCCGGTCAATACGGGAGGAGAAGCTGACTGGCGACCGGGTGTCGGAAGGTTAGTAACTTGGTCAACGGTGAACGACCGAGGGAGGTAAGCGCGCTTGCGCCGGCACGCCGGTGACCCAGATGCGCCCAACGTGATTGTCGCTCGGCCGTTCTCGCCGGGACTCGGCTCGCCGCTCGTGGTCGCCTCGCGGTTGACCCACATCGCCTCTCTGACTCCACTCGCACTTCTCCAGACCGTTCGACTATCTCCGCCGGCACTCGTCGCGCCTCGGCTCCGCCGTACGGTCCGCCCGTGACTGGTTCGGGCCGACGGCTCTCCCCTAGGATACACCCTCCTGACATGTCCCGACTAATAATTGCGAATCTAGGATCTCTAATTGAGATTATCAAGTAATTAATTTACACCATTCTGCTCTCTGAAAACGTGCTTGTATCCAACCCTTGGGTAGTTAAGGACGATGATAATTAAATGTACGATTTGCAGTTAATCTTATTAATGAAGAAAATCGTGTGACTAGAGACTGAAATCTGAGAAAGTACAGACTGCGAGTCAACACGCTACTTCCTGAGAAATGCGAGTTACACAGCGACACACTCAAGTCGAGTCAAGCAGCCAACGCTCTCGTCGAGTGCCCCTTGTCCGGCACGAAGCACTGTTTTCCCTGCGAGTTATGCAACTCTCGGTGCATGAATAATTGACGAATGCTCGCGCGCGTCGCCTGACAATGTGAGGATTGATGTATTTTCGCCGAGACTTCTTTTCCCGACTGGCAATGAGTAGCTGGCGACTGGGTACAAGTAAACGGCGTGCACCTTTTTCGTGAGGTTCCCTTGAACATTTCCGCGAACGAGTTGCCTTCGCGCTCGCACGTACCCGGTGGCAACGGCGCAGACGGCGACGACGCGGCCTTCTTCTCTTTTCCCGACATAGCGTGAGTCCTCGCACGTCGTCGCCGCCGCCGCCCGCCACTTCATTTGCGGGAGTTGAACACCGCGCGGGGATGCACGCTTCCGGCGGCGCACGGCGTGTTTCGCGGGTTTCGAATATTCGGCCGAGTCGCGCGCAAGTGGGTCATTAACCTGCTTGTCGGCGAGTCGGCCCAACTACTGGCTTTCCCGGCCCCGACCGCTCACTCGAACCTTTCCGTTCCTTTGTAGCGCTGGTGCGTTTTCATCTCCGAGTCAAAGCCGATTGGCGAGCGAGCCTTTAAGTTCCTCTCCAATGAATCCGTTCTTGAAAACTCGTAAGATACCGGGCGGAATGATTGTGGGAAGCGGTGGGATGACTTTGATGATCTCAAGCGGATGAAACCTTCTCGAGCGATTCTGGTTTTACCGGCCCGGTAATACGCTCGCTCTAATTAATCTAATTCGACAGTGTTAAATACTGTTCTGACTTTTCTCTGTCTGACCAACTCGGCTGTCTCTCTACTTTTTCCCTCGGCAGCGCTCCCACCGAAAGAGAGCAGATGAGAGCCAGAAAAAGGGGGATGAAGCCCCGACGAAACTACCCTCGCTCGCCGGCGAGCGCGCGAGCCTCTCTCTCGCTGCCCGGCTTTCTTAAGGGGGTGAAATGGACTTCGTTATAGACACTCTTGAAACGAGAACGTCGTAATCCATTCAGACTCGTAGGCCGACGCCGGGAGAAATGACAAAGCAGCGTGGAATTAATTACACGCTGCAATCCCGCCCGTTGCTACCTCGACTCTCTCTCTCTCTTTTTCTCTCTCTCGCCGACCATCACCCTCTATGCCACGAAAAGATTTTGGAAAGCTGAGCGAACCAGACGATACGAACTCGACTGGCAAACTTTCGTCTTATGATGTGTGTTGAAATTTTGTTATTTACTGAGCCCAGCATGTATGAAAATTATATTTTGTGCAGTTTGTTGAAATCTTTGGGATCATTGACTGAGATGCAATCAAAGTGTTAAGGTAGTCGTGGCGCAGATTTATTTTTTCATGGATTTAAAAAAATTGACTCCATATGTTTATAAGTCATATCTATAACTTCGTGCAATTTGACAAAGATTATCTGTTACGATCTCGCACCTTGGATGAGCGTGTACATGAAGATGCTCACGTACGCGTGGCCTTAATCGGACTGAGGTCAACAAACAACTCTTGTTTTCGGTCGAGACATCCGAATGACGATCAGCTGGAAGGACACGCGCGCGCACCTTCATTCACCAGAAGCAGCGGCGCCGGCCCCAGTGCCGTCGCCTAAAAGGCAAATCCGTTCCCACCTGATCGATATTATTGATAAAATACCGCCGGAATTCCCATCGGCCGGCGAAACTTATTAATTTCTCGCCAGCGTCAAGCTTGACCAGTGAGATCTCGAAAGTGGAGAACTGATTGTGGATTTGACACGAGATTCCTCACACCTGACTAACACCGGGACCGTTTAATCGGCTCCCCTTTCGCCGATCATCCGATTCGCACGTGGCATATTAAGTCCGTTAAAGAGAAAGTGACGAATTCCATCTGCGCTACCGAAAGAGATGTGCGCCAGATGACAGTGAGCCTTTTTCGAGAAGGGTTGCCACTTTGGGAGAGCTAAATAGTCACCAGCCCTGCAATCACTGCGTCTCCCACTAATAAAGCGCCTATTATGTAAAGCGCTCACTGTATCCTCCCAACGCACCCGCCCCGAAATACTTTCTCGACTCTAACTTTCTATAATTATACCGAACGCCCGCGTGGCGTTTCTGCCGGTGCGTGCGTGCGTGCGCCCGCGCGAGCGCCGAATAATTCATGTGTTGCTGTTGCTTTAGTTGCACAAGTAAATGCGTCTGTAATTAATCAAGGGGAAATTGACGGCTTTCTTCCTATCGCTCGAACCAAAACCGGTTCGATGAATCTACTGGTGTATAATTTCCAACAACTTTTTCGACAGGGCCTCTCGGTGGTATTAAAAAGGCTAGAAAATTATGCAGGTATCCTTAACGTCTCCACTTTGCAGTAACATTTCACAGGGCGACTGCTTTCCTGGCTCCGGTTGCTGCTGCTTGGTAGATCGAAGGACCACACGGGAGATCGCAAATTGATGGGGCACCGTCCGAACTCTGATTACACGGTAGCAAGAAGACGAAGTAGATCGGTTGACTATCGAGCTCGAAATCAGCCGGACGGACTGTTAGAAGGAAGGCAGAGATTAGATCGAGACGCTCTCCAAGCTGGAATAATTGGATAAACGATTTACCAAAGGAATCGATTAATCGAGACTGCTAGCTGGAAGAAGCAGCAGCCGCCGGCTAATCGGCCGGAACTCATGCCAGATATCTCCTTACTTAATTTCTCTTACTCAATCGACTAACTTATGCGGGCAACTGCCGCGTTTTGTTAAACATTCCAATCCACCACGGCCAGTCCTGCGGATTCCTGTCGACGTCTTCCTCGCGCGCGACGAATGCCAATGACAACTCTTCCATTACGCAGTTGACTCGCCTCCTCTCTCTCCTTCCAGGAAAAGCTTCGATTTTGAGAGGCAAAAACCGAGCATTGAAAAACTCTTTGGCTCATCTAGGAAAGTGCGCCCATTTTTGCGCGCATCGCTCGCACAATGAGCCGCGGTTTTCTGCTCCCGTAACGTCCCCAAAACGCGTGTGTCTTTCCAATTGGAGGCTGAGAGAGCCAGCAGGACAATTGCACCGAGTGCCGTCGCAATCCCACACGATCTCGCATGCGTGCAATAAGCACTCCGGCGGAGTTCGCACCTCTCGGGAATAGAAGGCTGAATGTGTGTGGCTGCGCGTGCATGTGTATACGTGGCAGAGAGTGAGCGGCCGATTCATCGGGTGCGCATGTATTTATAGCCAGGCGGGTTTCCACGAAGACTTTTCCTGGCCGACGTGAGCCGATGGATCGGCGAAAGTGACTATCTGGAATTCTGCGCGTCCTCCCTCAAGACGCGCTCGCGTCTTTATTAATCCATCATTACCGAATCATTACATCTCCCAGGATTCAATACATAATTAATCAGAGTTTCATTACAATCCTGGCAGATATTCCAAGCACTCCGGCGATAAAAGCGATATTGGACGTCTCTTGCGAAATGGCAGCGAGCGGCGCGGAGAAAAATCCGCGGAATGCAAACTGCCGCTCATTTCGAATGGAAATGGAGCTGCTGGGGATAGTAGGCTTCTCAAAGAACAGGCGATAATTAAGTCGGCGCTCCTTCCCAAGGATTAGTTTGCACCGAGGCGCGCGGGGTTGAAGAAGTGAACGAAGAAAATAAAGAGAAAAAAGAAGCAAGCAGACACACATCGGAGGGCACAGAAGGGCGAGATATGAAAGTGGGATAAAGTGAGCGTTCACCCCGGCATCCTCGCCAAGGGTATTAAGTCACTCGAACAAAGCAATTACCATCCGGCCAACTAATACGAACTCGGCGCACTCGGCGCGGAGAGGCCGATTTCGCCGGGCCGATAGTGCCTCGGCGGCTACAAGGGCCGGATGAAAAAGGGCTCGGGTAAACTAGATGCAAAGCTATCGGGGGGACAGGCGTGTGTCCGCGCACAGACTCTCGCACTCCGGACCAGCAATAGGCCACCGTGGGGTAGTAGCCCGCGATTTCCGCGCGCACCGTCGGCCCAACTCACCGATAACATTCACCCGCACACTGACCCACATAGTATCTCGCTCGCTCGCGCGCAAAAAAAGAAGGGAGCGCGCGCGCCCGCCTCGACAAAAGCGGCGACAAGTTATCTGGGAGAAAAAACGAGTAGGTGCGCTTCCATCAGCGCGAGTATACTTTGCGCCGACATTTACACTCGGCGGATGGCGCCGCTCGAAGGGAGAACGCCTAATACGACAGGGAAATAAGTTGCAACATCGAAAGCGAGAGAGGGAGGTAGATGTGTGTGTAGAATGTAGGTTTTTGCGGCGGAAAACCGCTCGAAAAAGTAGTAGACGCGCCGCGTCGCGGTTGGTGCATCGACATTTGCACTCCGCAGAGCTAAAGCTGGTTGCGGAGTGTCGACGCTGTCTGATTTTCCCGTGGTCCCGATCGAGGTGTATTACCATTTATATTGGCGGCGGACTCGGATGGGAGGATGTGTGATAGTCACTGCAGTCAGTGCCTCGAGAGTCACTCGTGTCAACGAAAGTAGACGTCGCCGCGTCGCCTTGGCTCGTCGCAGCCGCTGATAACGAGATCCAGTAATATGTCATAATGCGCGCCCGGCGAGGATTCGTGATGTAATCTCTGTGTACTGGGAGACAGAGCCCCGCCGAGAGGAAACGGCCGAGTTCTCTATGCGGCTCTCCTTCGAGGTAAAAAGCCGAGAGGGGAGAAGGGCGATCGAGCAAGGTGGCGAGATAAACGGTAATTGCCGCAAGAAAGTTGCCGGCCGAGAGCCGACTTTCATAATCCAGCACTTGGGAATGAATTAACTGCACGCGGACGAGGGTCATTGGGGTACTGCATCGTCGTAGACGTAGAGTGAATTCCAGCCGCCATTTGCAATTACTCGAGTCAGAACAGAGTTGCAACCCTGTAGAATTCTCTAAGTTAGCTGAAAGTGACTCGAATCAATTCCGCCCAAGTACTCAATTGAGATTTGACTAGCAAGGACTCGAGTCACTGCAGAGGTTCAACCCCGCAAAATGAATCCGACTGGCTTAGCAATGCTACTCGGTCGAGGTGAAGTCACCAGAAACCGACTCGAGTCATTCGTGTAGGAGTAGCCTTGCGAAAGCCAGCGCGGCGAGCGATCTCGCGAGCAGCAAGTACTGTGCACGTACGCAACCAAGCGACATAAAGAGTTTGCGCGCGTCAAAAGTTTGGAAGACATCCAGCGACGTTGGCGCATCGACTGCGTGAAAGTGGCCAACGCCAGCTGGAGAGAAGACGACAGTCGAGTTTATACAGGGTGTCCCTCGATGCATTACACATTTTAATGCAATTCGAAAATAAACTGATTGAAAAAAGGGCGCTCTCTCTCTCTCGAGGTTTGCTGCATTGTTAGAGGATTCCCGCAGAAAGCTGCACCGAAGCTTGCGGAACTCTCGAGTTCCACTGGCGTCGAAGATAAAGCGGGCGAGCAGCCGGCTCGAGGCGGAATTCTCCGTTTTTAATGACTCGCCCTTACTTGCTAAGCGCGTGCGAACTCTCACGCACTCACGCACGCGCAGTTCGCCCCGAGGAAAGTCCGGGGAAAGTCTCTTGTTTTGCTCGGCGAGAAGTGGCGAGCGATGATAACGTTTCCTAACACGAGAAACTGATTAGACGGGTCACGAGTGACTGCCAACTGCGCCCGGCAATCTTTCCCAACAACAGACCCGCCGGCCAGTACTACCCGACTTCCTGGATGAATCGAGACTATAAAGGCGCTTCTATTTTAAGCCTATAAATGTGCACTTTCATCTTTGTTTTCTATTCTTTTTCTTTCCTTTGTTATTCCAGTTTGATTTGCTTCGACTTCTTATAAAACTTTCTTAGTCAATTTGTGTTGAATTTATTGGTTTTACATTCTTTTAAATCATTTCTTGCCCAATTCGCTTTCTGTTTTTGTATTTTTTATTTCACGTGTCGTATCTTTTATTCTCGAATTTCCAGAAGCACAGGATTCGCGCACGGTAGTGCCGCCGGCTGAGAATCGCGCTATGAAAATCACTACGCCACTTGCTTCCCGCGGGGACTAGTCGCTCGTCTATGCGCGAGGAAGAGAGGGAGAGATGGCAATGCTATCAATGATGAGAGAGCGACACATCTGCGCCCGGGAGAGAGGAAGAATCGTGCGGCGCGGCCAGAGTAGCGCGTTACAAAGGCAGATGCGCGAAAATGAATGCCGGCAAGCCATTCCAGCATAAATGTAACGAGGCACCGTCAGCGTTAACGACGTTGCCTTCGTTAAGCCTAGAACACTGGCCCGACCGACTATCAATTACTTACACTCTCCTTACACCCTACTTCCCCACTGATAATCTCACCCGGCGATCCATCCTACAGTCTCGCCACGGCAAACACTTGTCGACACCTTCCGAATTTTAGTATTCAATCACTTTATTACAATTTTACGATTTTTGGTAAAGTGTATTTGTAACTCATTTGTTTTTCCGTCAACAGAGTCGGATTCTATGTAGTTATATTTACTCGTGTAATCCTGGCTTTTGGCTTTTATGGATTTCCAGTTCCGATTTTATTTCGTGCATTGTAAAAAGAATATTAAATCGAGTTCCATTCTTGTGTAATTAAAATTTGTATTTTATTTATAATACACAACAGCCGCGATTGAAAGAGAACCGGCAGAAAGAGCTCGAAACTACTACACAATCAATCGAAAAGTACAAAAATCGCATAAGAATTTCATAAAAACAAAACAAATCATCGGGAAACGTAGAAAATTCGCATAAGAAACTAATAAAAACCTAGGAAAGTGTCGGGAAAGTATAAAATTCGGATAAGACCAGTGGGACAGCGAGGGCGCAAAAAGTGGCATAGGCCATCGGAGCTAATGACAGATTAGAGTCTAGGAATAGTCTGGCGGAGGTGGGCGACGCAGCAAGGGTGGCTGCGATCGAGAAAGAGTTCGCGGAGAGCCTGGACGAAGATAGACAGATGGGCAGATAGACACATAGACAGCCGAGGGGCGACGGAGAGAGAGAGGGAGAGAGGACTAGAGAGGCGGAGGCGGCGGAGGAGGAGAGACGACGAGAAGGGGGCAGGATAAGGAAGACAGAGAGGGTGCGAACGGTAGGGTGGCTGGCGGCTCGCGGGGCGCGACGGGGAGTGCGCGCATCGGCGTGCAGTGCACAGTGCATGCACCTCCAAGAGGTGTGGGTGAGGAGGACTCGACTGTGTTGGCGCGAGCGTGTAACTGGGTCGCGGGTTCGACAACTTCAGCCAAGGCTGCTCGCGCAGAGGTTCTCACTCGCTGGCGATCTGCCGTCGGGAATCGCGATTTTCCCGTCCTTTCCCGACGACGCGCGCCCGACGCCGACCGCGCGCCCGCTCCCGCCGCCCGCTCTTTCCGTCTCAAACTTGGACACATGTGGCCGCCGGCGGAAATTCGCGAGGAATTGCGAGATTTGCGGAAAAGCGCAAAAGCGTATTTTCCAGTCGAATGGAAAACTGTAAGGGAAAGTGGTGTCAAGCTGAAGATTAGTGGAATTGATTTTTGGTATTTTCTAATTGGATAATTATAAAAAGATTGCAAGTATTTTGTTTGCTTGTTCTTTCAAGATTCTGCGAGAATTTATTGAACTTCCCGTCTTCCCACCTGGACTAAGAGATAATCGTCTCGCTTTATCGCCGATACTGCGGATGCTGCACGCGCTCGCCTCTGTCCGCCGTTTTTATTTATAGAACACACACACACACACACTGGGGACAAGAGAGAGCGAGACTTTTCCACGGGGAGAAGTGACACGCGTTCGATAACTCCTGGTAATGTCGTCAGTTTGCTTGGGCAAGTACTTCTGGCGTGAGATTTTAAGAAGAAAGATTCCGAGCTCCCCCGATTCTAAAGTCTTTGATAGATTTTCCTGAATACCTGCTTCCTCTGAGTCACGTGAATGACTCAAGTGGCGGCCGACTCCCTAAGACCTAATAGAACCGATCCAAGACTACTGGCAAGTCGTCTTACTGAATAAACGCGGCGTCCGAGATCGCTGCTGGAAGGAGGAGCGAGCGGCCGGTGGCGCAGGTAAATAAGCACCTCGACGAGGTCGAAGCCACAGGACGCGATTACGTAAGGCCAGCCTTTTTTTCCCGTGGCCGGCGCGAGAGAGTGCCGGGCGACAGTAGAACCAGTGGAAAGCTCGAAATCTCGCCGCGTTGAAATAGCCGCGTGGCCCCCAAGAAAACTAGCAACTGCGAGGCCCAAATGAAGTTAGCCGCTTGCCAAGACCTCCTCCTCGTTCCCGGATTCCGAAAGCTGTTCTAAACCCATTCCAAGTCTCCTCGGAGCAAAAGTCCGCTCGGCAGGCAGTTTGCACTCTAATTCGGACTTTCCATCGAGACTCGAGCGCGTTGAAAAGACAAACGACTGGGAAGGGGGGCCTGGGGGGCCTGGGGGGGAGGACGAGGGTGAGTGTGTCTGTGAGTGGGAAAGAGGCGGAGAAAGAGAAACGAGGGGGTTGATGCGGCCAGCGGGTGGTAAACATACTGCTGGACGATCGATCCCTCCACCCTGCCCTACCCTATCCTGTCCTGCCCTCCTACCTACTGCCCTACCCAGCCCATTTTTTCTGGACGCTACCCTACAACCCCTAATGCGACACTCCGCTCCGGCCCCGCTCGCGCGACGCTTTTACCGGGGAATTACGCCGGTTCGTAAAAAATAGAACCGGCCACGACCACTGCGCTGCCTCCTCTCCTCTAATGGGAAAGGAGACTCTGCCATCCTCTCCAACGGCAGAATCCGCTCTGCGACTCCACGAGATTGTTAAATGGCCAGAAACACGTATTTCTATTCTGTTTGTACAAATAATATCCCAACCAATTCGTTCACAATCAATCGATTCATAATGACTCGACAACGAGCAATTCATAGGGTTTCTTTTCTCGAGTCATGAAATATCCTGGCGAGATTAATCTATCGAATCGGACACGAGGTAACGGAAGCTCGGTTACAAGATCGAGAAAGAGATGGACGTGTGCGCCGCTCTGTATACAAGAGCGTGCAGTGAACCTTTTGCGTAAGTCGGGTCACAGTACGCGTGAGTCGGCTACATAATCCTCTCGCCTCGATAAATCATATCTACCGGGGCGCGCGCGCTCTCGGTTTTCAGCCATCATCCGCGGCGCGACACGCGTTGCTCCTGGGAGAGCCGGGAGAGGCTGATGCCGCGGTCTGTCGCAATGCTAAAAGGACTTGAGCCAATACGGGAGAAACTGCCGCTGCCGTTTCCATGAACGTCGTGTCACGGCGCGAGCGCGCGCGCTCTCCGATGTAATGGAGCACTTGGGCCCGGAGCGCGATTCATGATACAATGTCGTGGATAGTAAATGGTCAGAGTGTAGTATGGCGCTCACGTCATGACACGCCGGCGGACGAGAGCGAGCGCGGGAGCGAGTCAAGTACTCTCTCGTACGTGTGCGCCTCCACCTCTGCCTCCGCGAGCCAGCGCTCCTGGTGGTTAGTAGTCCTCTCGTACTCTTGTACCCGAAGCCTTACGCAATAGCACTGTCGTTACGAGCTCGTTCCATGTTACGATATTATGACATTGCACACGCTGCACTCGCCTTTTTTACACTAAACCCTTAGGGGAAACCTTTTCCACTGATTTCGGCCGGGAAATGTTCGGGGGTTGGCGGATTTTGTAATGAAATTAAAGTAGAATTAGCACAGTTTTGAGATTCTTTTTGGTATGCTTGGAGGAATTTATGATGATTTTTAAGAGAATTTACTCTCGTTTTCTTATAAAGAGAATTTAATACTGTAATTTCCTTTCTACGCTTTTGATTTTTTTTATTTCCAAGAGGAAAGTCTCGTTTTCGCCTTTTACGCTCGGGACTCATACCCCGATTTTCCAAAGGGCTCGACTCGATTCGAGTTAACCCAAGGCTACTTTCAATCGCAAGTCGATCCTCGATCGATCGAGCCAAGTTTCGAGAAGACAGGGAAAAGCGAGTGGGTGAGGACGGATTACGAAACGACTGAGAGCTGAAAGCTTTCGCGCGGGCGCATCGCGTTAGTATGTCTCGAATGAAGCGGGCGGGCGATCCGCAGTCGTTGGGAATCGAGAGGAAAGACACGGGAGTGCGAAGCCAGTAGGCAGAGAAAGTGAGCGAGAGAAAAGAGAAAACGAGCTCGAAAATGTCGCGGGCTCGCGCGCGCGCGCCTGGTGCGTCCGCTTGCATAACAGTAATGCTCTCCTTTTTTTCCTCGTGACCGGCCGGCATGCGTCGTCGTCGTAGTCGTCGTCGTCGTCGTCTCGTTCGTTAGCCGCTCCTTTCTGGCCTGAGAGTCCGAAATTTTTCTCCCATTTCTCCCAGCGATTCTCGACGAACGTTTTATTTCTGGCGAGCACTGAGAGAGAACGAGAGAGGGAGGGAGAGTACTCGTTCGCTGGCAAAAAACTTTTGTACCTCCTCGACGCTCGCTCTCTCTCTCCCTCTCTCCCTCTCTCTGAAATGCATTTCTTTTTCTGCATCCTCTTACTCCCTTCCGCCCCGAAGCGGCCTGTCTCTCCGACTATCCGCCCTACCACAAAGGTGCTTTCTGCCAAAAGACTCTCGGGAAACTTTTAATATTTAAGGCCGAGTTTTCGAGTCCTCCACTTCGCCTCTGCGGGCTACGACCTCCGCGAAATCGACACACGAGTTGATCCTCGGAGAACTTTTCCAACGTGTGTACATTTTCGGTTTCGCCGCGAGTCTGTTGAATTCGCGTGTGCGAGTTGCAATGATTGCAGATGAGGATCTGCTAATGAGTCTAATGACACAGTACCTGTAGGCACCACCCAAATGGACACGTCTAAATTGGTAACAACGGCCTGACGAGCCAAGAGTTCTTTCGATACTGGCCTACATCCGATCGGTGCTGAGACAATCCCCGCGACCATCCCCTAATCGACTGTCTTCCCTCCCTTTCCTATTTTTAATTCGCTCTCTTTTCCTTACCGAACTAAGAATTCGACACTGCAAGCCGAATTCGTAGGAATAGTCATCGAAATCCTGTGTCCAAATTTATTGACTCAAATCTAGTAATCAAAATTCTCTATGCAAGTTTATTCACTCAAATCCAGTAATTGAAATCCTTTATGAAAGTTTATGGACTCAAATCGAATGACCGAAAGTTTATTGACTTAAATCCATTCGGAGTCTGTGAATTAATGACTGAATAATTATGACTCGAATTATCGAACGGGTGCCGGGAAAAACATAAACTTCCGAGGAATAGCTCATTAATCGGAACTCTTTAAACATAAAAGTTGAGTGATTGCGATTGATTCGGAGTCTGGAATGAATGACAGGATGATTATCAGAGGTGAGCCGTCGTGCGCCACGTGCCGGGGATGTTTTCGTGGCGCATTTCCCTCGGGAATAGCAAGGATAGCTGGCTACATGTATGAGCAGGGGTTAGCCTGGAAGTGGAAACTGCGCTCCTTAAAGCGGGATATCCCGATATCGCCATAGGTGCACTCATTGTCGGACGAATGCTGTCTGCAACTACTGGCCGCCCCGTTGCCGACGTTCTCTTTCAAACTGTTTCTTACGCGAGCTTGAATGCGGGTTTTACATTTCCCGGGCTCTTCCCGGCTGAATAGGGGCTAGTAAGGGGCCTCGGTCTAACCGATAGAGTGGGTATTTTCTCCCGTGAATTGAGTGCTCTATTTCGCTAAGAAAAAGGAAGGACTCCGTTTTCGAGCGGATCTCACCGCACCGAGGAGCCGAAAGCTCGGCCTTACCAGCACGCCCCCGCTCGATTTCACTGTCTGCTGCTCCGTTTTCCGTTTTCCACTGACCATCCCCGAATCCCACCGGGCTCTGCATTTAGAACCCACGCAAAAAGAGCTTTCTCCGGGAAAACTGGCAGCGGGACTGGGAAAGGATGGGAAATCGAGTCGGCGCGCGTGTTTCCTGGGGGGCAAAGTGTGCCGATTTTTCCTGGACTCCCGAGGATTATGTGTGTCGGGCGCGATATATCTGCGTTTTAACGATCCGCGATAGGTTCGCGTGGCAGCTAGTTGAATATCGTGCGTTCCTTCTCTCCCTCGCGGCGCGTTCAATTATCTCCTCGTCTCAAACTCACCGCTCAATCGGCTCTCGCGCTCGCCTTGCGAAACACAAACAACATTGCACTATCAATCAGTCCCGCTTAACTATCTACCAGGGCGAATGGAACGGCCGAACGGCGCCTAGCGTCGACGCGCCTTTTCTTAAGTCGCGCGCTGCCCCTCGTCATCGTCGCCGACGCTTGTTTCCCCGGCAATCGCCGACTTATGGGAATAACCGGCGCTCGACTATCTCGAGTGCTTGGGTAAAACGGGGTCGCAGCATCCGATTTATCTTGGAAAAAGTCCTACTGCCGCTACCTTATTGCTATCGAGTGCGAGAATAGAACTGCGAGTATGCCACGATTCTTGGAAATTCTCTCGCGTTCCAACCACCTTGCATTCCACTCCACTTCAATCAATACTAACTTTTAATTCCTACTATTTCTACCTAAAGCCCTGAAAATTCGTGAATCTCTTAATCAATTACTTTGACAAAAAATCGCGTCCGATTCAGCAACTATTCCCAGGGAACTCTCGCCATTTCCAGTGAAGCGGCTTTCCGGCGGCGAGTGGCGACACTCATGACTAGGAAGCGATGCACGTGGGGACGCGCGCGTATTGACTTTTGTGCCGGGGACCGCGGCGGCAGACGTCAACGATGACGACGCCGTCGACGAGGAACGCCGACTCCCGTGGTCGTCGTCGCGATTATGACCACGGGTCCGCGACAGCGTCATTCCTCCGGAATCGCTCTAACAATACTCCAACCGCGGACCAGTAGCGCAACCATCCAATTCTAGAGTTCTAAGAGAGCCCTGCGCGCTCTAAGCCGAGGGAGCGGGCAAACGAACGCGAGTTACTCTTGACCAGAGGGAAAAGGGCGGCGCGTCTCCAATTCCGCGATTCGCCGCAAATAGACGGGTTGGATGGAGCGGTGCTCTCGAAGAGTAAGGTGAAGCAAGGTGGCTGAGGAAAGGAATACTCATACTAGAGAGCGCGTGTCGGTGGGTCCGTGTCTGTGTGTCGGGCGTCGGTTGCACGGCGGTGGTAACGCGCGCGCCGCTATCGATCTGGCGAACTCACGCTTCCGTTTCCCTCTCGCCCTCCGCGACTGCAGCTGCAGCTGCAGCTGCAGCTCCAGCCAGCCAGCAGCTTCGTGACCCACCCTCGTGCACCACGCCGCCACGCTGACAACCGCCCCCAACCCCCCGGCCACCCTTCCAGCCAGCAACCACCATCCACCGCGCCGCCACCCACGCCTCTCTCTCTCTCTCTCTCTCTCTCTTTCTCTCTCTCTGGGTCTGCCGTCTTCTTCCCGTTACTGGCTTGCCTACTTCTTCAACCCCTTTACAGCCCTCCAAGCCCCGCCAACCCTCGCAGCCTTCTTCCTCCGGCCTGCTCTCGTTCCTTCGCACCCTCCCACCACCCCCCTACCAGCCAGCTTGAACTTTGCAAAGGCGACGACAACTCTGGCGACCGCGAAACTCGATGTCTCGATTATTCGTCACGCTGCCTGGCCGTAATAGTGAATGAGACGCGGAGAGAGAAAGGGTTCCAGAGGGTTGGACAGATTTTTCTATCTTGGAATATGTCGCTCTTGAGAGAGTATGAATGATCGGTGTAGTGGTTTTATTTACGTAACCGTTTAGTGGAAATTGGTGTAATGGAAGTTTTTAAGTGATAGAAACCGCGGATTTTGGAA
Organism: Crossocerus cetratus; assembly: GCA_963675795.1. Lineage (NCBI taxonomy): Eukaryota > Metazoa > Arthropoda > Insecta > Hymenoptera > Crabronidae > Crossocerus > Crossocerus cetratus. Next base: position 19,140,403 of record OY776665.1, on the reverse strand, counting down.
GATGACAGTGTGAAGGATTAATGGCCCTCTTGACACTTGAATAATTAATAATTTGACTGCTTTTATTGAATCATTTGGAGCGGCGGAAATAGGTTGTTTTATTATTTAACGATTTCTAGGGAATTAAGAGCAATGGACGTTCCAGATGCGGATTATTATGCGAATCCATCGATACTCGGCGATTTAATCAACGACTAGGATCAATCGGAGTTAAGGTCGACGACTCGTTGCAGGTATTTGGAGATGACTCAAGGCACAAAGGTAGGAAATGGATATCTACCTGCAGACCGGTACCGATCCGTCAGCACAATCTTATCGCGGCGTGCGGAGCCACTGCTCCTGGGGTCGATGATCTCTGGAATGACGGAAACGTATGTGTCACGCCGAACCACCTATCGATTCCAGGCCGAGGCCGTAAATCGGCCGCTCGATAGCAGTGAAGAAAACAGGTCCCGGGACACCATTCTTCAAGATAAAAGAGATGCAAATACGATCGATTGGAGGAGGAAGCCGAGGAGGACAGGAAGAACAGGGCTATTGAGATTTCTGCCAAGAGAGCTAACCAGCTCAAAGCAAACCCATCGGTTCCGGCGACCACTGCTTTTACCTACACTCGACTCGCTACTCGAAAAACGACGGATCATAACTGGGGGCTCGAGAGTAAAATTCCCTCCTCGCGGCAGGGAACTATGTCGCCCGATGAGAAATTCAATTAACTTCCTCGAGAAACCCTGTCGCCGCGCTTGGTTGCTTCTGAAAGAATGCTCAGTCCACTTAGGGAGGTTCTTGCCTGATCATTAATGACACGCACTGGAGGAGGACGAATCCTCGAATGATCGGGGAAATACGTGTGCCGATGGATTAGTAAGTAGAGAATAACGAGCCCAGAGTGGCTCGCATCTCGATCGAGCGCCGATCGATTTCGCAAGCGGAGCCTTCGAACCGGTTCCCCTGACCGAAACCATGAGAATACGATATGGGAGCAGAGCGGAGCTCGGATTCGAGATCGTTCGAGATGAAAGCGACTTGAAAATCCCGAGTATCCACACTTTCTCACTTTGCAGTCATCAAAATCATACCAAACCGAAAAACACCCCAAAAAATTCCCCAACTCTTTTACAATTTCAAAAAACCGATAAAACCCCGACAAATAAAATGAAAAATTCCTATCTATTTCTCTCTCTCAAAGTTATATTTTGATGGGCGCAGGTTGCGAAGTCAAAGCACATCGAAAATTGGGCAGCGATCCCGTCGGACTGGTGTTATGCGTTTCATGGCGGCTTTCACTCGACACGAGCGATCGGCGACAAAGCGGGCGAGTGGAAAGTTCGCCGGTCGAAATCTGTGTCTTTGCGTCCTCGGCGCAGCGGCAGCTTCGAGATCCTCGAGAGCCGAACGCCGCGAGTGCTAATCCTTGAAGGAAGGCGAGCTCCACCTTTACGTAACACACCTTCAACGCACAAACTGTCTCCCTCGGCCGCTCTAATCCCGCAGCGAGCGCCCGCTCCTTTCTGACTTCAGAGCACTCAACGTTCTGTTATTGTCGACAGGGAATTACGAAGGCCGGGGAAAGATCGGAGCAATTTCTTTAAAAGCGGCATATATATTAAATCTATAATATATTATAAAATATATATAATAATATATCATAGATTAAATATATATATATATACAATTTATTCATAGGGTAACATTTTTTAAAATTTTAAAAAAGAAACCGACCTGTACGAAATGTAAACAGACACACATGCACGGAGCGTTTCGTAACGCTCGGTGGAAATGGATGTACTGTGCCGAGTAGATTCGTGTTTTCCCATCGTTATCTCCGGCCCCTTTCCTCCCCCGGCTAATGCTCTCTCGACTATCGTGCAGAAAGTAACTATTGTTAGATGCTACGCTAATCGTCGCTGTCCGCGAGCCAGCCGGCCACCGCGAGAAAGAGAGAGATACGTGACTAACGCACCACAAAATTATTGCAAGAGTCAAAGGTCTCGTTGCGAAATCGATAGATTGTTGACGCGTCTCCTCCTCTCTGCGCGCTGCTTTGGAAACTCGGCGGCCGATAGCCGAGGAACGAGAGCTCGATTCGAGAGTCGGTGACTCAGAAAAAGGAAAGTACTTTCGGTATGATATCCCCGAAAGCGCCGCTGACTGCACCGCGATCGGCCCGGAATCATCGCCGCACTGAATTCGAACGCGGAATCGCCGGAGAGCGCCGGGGGATTCCTCCCGCGGCGGAATTCGTCCTCGGGACTTGTTAAAGGCAGAGCGCACGACATTACCAGCGCGCGACGACTCTACGGGCGTTCTTCTTACCAAGTTTTGCGCAACTCGCTCGCTCTCTTACGTGGGTACTTTCGCTTTGCATAATTTAGCAGCGCGCGCGCGAGCGAGCGAGCGAGCGCCCGTTTCGATCGAGTGTATTCGTATTCGGGACGGCGGCCTGCGACATCGTAAACTTACTTTTGAAAGCGCCGGCTTTCCCGAAGCCTTCGCCGTCCATCAACGCGCCGTTTCCACATCGGCTTATCCGCCGGCCGCCGAGTGCGTATCAAAGATCGACGCCCGAAATGCGAGTTTCGCTTCTGCGGAGCGAGGGCCGCTCGCGGAAACTGACAATGCAGGCTCGAGCGGGGAATATCTGGCGTGTTTGGTGTAAGTTTAAGCGGACGAGGGTCGCACGGAGTGTAGTTCCATTTTTAGACCTTCCATGAGAGTGCCGCCTATGGAGAAGACCTCTGCGTTAGCGCAATAGTTGCATAATGATCCACGGGAGCCCTCCATTGTACTCGACGAGCCGCGGAGTTTAAGCCGAATGTTCTTTCAGGGAATCGTGGAGAAATACGCGAGTAGAAACGGCCCCGTGGTAGTCAGCCGCTCGTTCCTTAATCCGAATTATTTAGCATCTTGGAGAATACTTAACAATGATATGCGAGCTTGGCTCAAACCCGGAGGGTTTTCAGTGGTCAAGCGGACAAGGTGAGCGGTACACAGGTCGACTGACTAAACAGCTATTTGCTCTCGGCGCGCGTCGTCCATTAAGGAACGAAGAGGAGTACGTTGGCCCCTAAAGCGTCCTTACGTAATCCGTGTCGAAGGATTTGGTGGTGGAACTCGAGCAACGGTTCTCCGGTTACTCGGGGAATGGTAGAATTGACGCGGGGGCCCTCGCCCTCTCACGAGTATGTGCGGAGGAGCCCCAAGGAAGAGAGAGACGCGCTTGCACACGTGACCAGCCGCTTCTTCCTCCCGGCGGGGCCTTTTTGTTCCCCCGGGCGGCGCGCGGGCGACTCGCGTGGGAAAGTCGTGTGGATCCTATTTCTACGGGAGTTACGAGTTAACGGGAACTCTTTCGCTTTACCTTTTATGCTCCCGGACGAGGTATGTGGCGTCTGCGGTGCGTGCGAGGTCAGAGGTAACGGCGAGCCCGAGGAGGTCGCGGAGTGTTCCAGCTTGGAACTCACCGCGCTCCACATCTCGAACATGTTGAACGCCGTGGTGATGGCCTTTCCTTGCTCCCAGGCTCCTGCCCGCTTTGATCACCCGGCGCCCCTTACCGCCCTCGGGGCCTAACATCCGCCGTGGCGGCCGCCAACCCACCCGGCCACCGGCACCTTCCTCTTCTTCCGGATTCCTTTCACTCCCTCCGATACCTCACAAGATCGCGTGCACGCTTAATAGAAAAATCGACAGACTCCTTCTGTCTCCTCGATTCCCCTTCGCACCCACTTGTCGCCTCCCTCTCCTTCCTCACAATTCTCCAGCGGGGGATGCTTCCTCTCCTTCCCCGCCCTTTAAATCATTTCTCTGTAAATGCACTCCTCGAACTTGTTCATCTCCTGTATCACTGCGAGCGGCGCTTGCATCGGCCGAGTATCGTCGATCGGCCAAGAGAAAAACTCGGGCGAACTCGGCGGGCTCGGCGCGACTTTAATTGTATAATGGTAAACACGTAATATCACTTTGGGGGCCGATGTTCGAATTGGATAAGCTCGATTAAATCGCGGCCCGGGTGGGGGGGGCGGGGGAGCGGCTACGCGAGGGCGCTCGCGTCCCGGGGTGGGAAGTTGGTCCGTTTCACTGTCAACACGAGAGGCCGCCGCGTGCGTCTCGAGTGTGCGGGACACACTGGCGAGTGCGTTGTACGCTGGCCGATCGGCAGACCGGACTGTGGCGCGGCTTCTCCCACACTATTCGTGGGTCCACCCGTTCGTTCGGCTTCCTCTTCCACCTGCTCTTCCGGCGCCGCCACCTCCTCGGCGCCAGCCTAACTCGGGGTCCCGTGACACGGTTCACCGTGTATCACCTCCTCCAGCGAGCCTGTTATCAGCGGGGAGTGTTGAACCGCCAGCGCGAGGAGTCGAGCCGCTCGACTCCTGCCCGGGAAGAACAGGCTCGTCTCCCTTTTCTAGTCGGCGCGTAGCCGCAGCACGCCAAGCCGACTGGTGGAGCTGGTGCTCGCCGTGTTGCTCGTCGAGCCTTCTCTCAGGACGTGTCTTGCTCTCCTCGTGGATGCTGCTCGCCGCACCCCACGTGACATGGCGCCACGAGAATCCACTGGGGACGATCCGATGCGATTCCTCGATCTGAAAACAAGCCCGTCACTCTCCGCCTCTCTTCCATTTCTCCCTCTCTCTCCCTCTCTCGCCTGCTAGAGATAGCAGACTTTTCCAGGTCTACGACGCACTCCGACACGCCGGAGCATTGCTCGGCGCGCGCTCTCCCCATTCGCTCGAATTTCCCGCTCGATACACCACTTTGAGAATCGAGTGTCACAGGGGGCTGCATGCGCTGATGTACGCAGGCCACCCTGAATGTGCGCGCCCGAGGACCTGTCGGGATATGCTGTGCTGACGGATTATGAGAGCGAAGGGAATCGAGGATGTAGGCGTCTCTGTGCTGGTGGTGGTGGTGTGTGTGTGTGTGTGTGCGGGGGAAATCGTGTCTCACTGATGGCAGACGTATGTGAAATTGAAGATGGTAAGAGGAGTCGGGACACCTTTGGAGATTGAGTCTCGTGCCGCACGAGCTTCTACCTTTTATCTGACGAGCGCTGGACAACCTGCCTGCTGGAGATACCGGCTGATACCAGACTCCAGAACTAGCGCAAGCTTCTATCTCTCGGTCAATAGACTGGTTTTACCAATCGCTTTTCTCTCGGGTAATATTACGACTTGCGAGTCCGCCGCTTTTCGGCCTGAACTTTCCGAGTATTGACTCGAGTTCTGACCTATTCGAATTTCCACCCTTAATACTAGCTTGACATTTCGCGTCCGGAGGCTTCAACTTGCCGCGCTCTCTCTATTTACGCAGATGTGTCTCGGCTTCATTGATTGTCTGGCGAGAGCCGTCGGATGAAAATCAACCGAAACGAGACTGCACTCGGCGGCGCGCGGCCGCTCGAGCACTTTTCCGTTGCAACTTGCCGTATTGCACTCGGCGGCTACTAGAAAATTCCCGTTGCCAAGCGGGCCTCGCGGTGCAACCTAAAGGGAGCGACGCTAGGGAAGCCTGGAGGAATTATCGAGCACTCAACCAGCGGAGTTGCGATCTCCCGAGTAGAATAGGTTCGAGTTCCGAGTCGACCGAGGAGCCAATAGCCAAACAGCTCGACTGTCCAAGACTCTGACGGAATGTTGAGGCAGAGAAGAACGAGAATCACCGAGGATCGAATTGGTGAGAGTAATATTTTTCACTGGCGCGCTCTCGCGATTGCCTCGCGAGAGTTGGCACGAAATCTCAGACATGTGGGCATCGATCGTGCATTTCCGTACACGGAGGGTTCCCCTTTAATCCTGCCGCGTTGCAAGCACGAGAGAGCTCGTGTCGAGGGGAACCGCACTTTGCTATCGAGCGAGCCTCGCAACCGAGCGACCACCAGCCAAGCCTCCCGCTGCCTTTGCCTCGCCTCGCCTCGCTTCGCCCACTCACCCACCATCCTCTCCACCTATATATGTCTATCCACTATACATATCCACATCGCTATACGTCTCCCACTGTGTCTATGTACCCACTGACACGTCTCTGTCTCTCTCGCTACCCGCCCGGACCTATATACGCGCCGATTTCGTACCGGGTGGCCCCTACGGAAAAACCTCCATTATTCCCACTATCCCAATCTTAGCTACTGGTCTTCGCTCTAGCATTTAAGAGTGCGCGTCGATTTCTTGACCGATTCTCCGGGAAAAAGCTCATTACTGCACGAATCTCAATCTTAGCTTCTGTTTTTCGTGAAATGGTTTAAGAGTGTGTGTTTGTTTTTGTGCGGTTATCAAGGAAAAAACTCCATTACTGCATGAATGTGAATTTAGGTTTTGTTTTTGGCTCAATGATTCAGGAGTGTGTGTTGATTTTTTAGCAGTTTCCAGGGAAAAAGCTCGATTATTATATGATTCCACCTATTGGCTCGATTTTCACCCGACGCTGAAAGTTTACGCTTCGTTTTTGGTTCGCCAATGCAATAATGCGCGCCGATTTCCGCGGTTCTCCTGAAAAAGCTCGATAGCCGACGTGCTCTCGAATATTATGTTTCCCCTTCCTTTTTCTGATCTACCAATAAACGGCGATTTCGTATTGGTCGGTTCTCCCGAAAAGGGCTCGATTATTACCAGACTCTCAAAGTTTATGCTTCGTTTTTTGGTTTCGTGATCTACCCAATACGCATCGATTTCAGGAAGCTCTCCACGAAAAAGCTCGATAACCGCGCAGCTCTGCAGTTTTATGTTCCCAATCTCTTTTTATCATGTACCAATAAGCGCCGATTTCGTACTGAATGCTAGGCACCGGGGAAAAGCTCGCTTTTCCTACCTTGAGTTTGTAAATCGAATAATTAAAAAAATTCCCGCCAACGTCTAGGGCCATTTCCAGGCGCACTCGAAGTTCAGTGTAGGTAAGAATGCAAACGGGGACTAGTGGGGCGTTCGGTTAATGGGAAAGGCTGGTTGAACCGGCAACCTTCTCGCGCAGCAGTGACGAGGAAATGTGTGTCGTGTTGTGGATCGGCGGACTCAGTGCCACCCTGTATAACGGGCGGCGTACAGACACATGTATATAAATACGTCTATCGAGCCTACTCTACGAGTCGGGGGGTGCTGCTTTCATGCCGCTCGACTCGGCAGAGCCGCCCGCTTCTCTCACTGCGCCCGAGCTTTTCTCTTTCTAGGCCAGCTTCGGATTCGCCAAGCTGAAGGAAGCGCCGCAGTGATGCACCTACACCTTCGCGCCTCATATAAATGCGAGCCATCCTACCTTTCCCTATCTACGACGATGTGCCGCTTCTACACTGGCGACACAGTCCCTCCAGTTCAACCTGGACGAGACTCTGCCAATATCTGCAGGATGAACCTGATAGTCCTGTTTAGCTCGACTTCTAAAATGAATGCGAGTGGCTCACCAGCCCAGAACAATTCAAACTAGTCTAATTTCATTAATAAGGGAATTTCTCGCATTTTGTTTGAGTTCCAAGAGAAGACCTATGCCTGCACTCTAATCCAACTAGCTGGAGACCTCCACCAGGACAAAGATGACAATCCTGTCGCGATTGATTCAAGACAAACCCTGTAGACTCTCTTAGTAACAAGTGCGAGCGGTAGACCAGCTGAGAGGAATCCCGAGCTGCACTCTAATCCAACTGGGATCAAACCCCCTATTTCATCAAACTTAAGTGCAACTGCAGATTAAAGAGATACAGATTCAACCTCCCCCCTCTCTCCCTTCGCCCCCTCCTCTACTCTTTTTCCCTCCAAGTAGAACTGAAATGCCTGCATGCTCGAGCCCGACACACCCGCGAAAGCTTTGTACATCACATTTACAGGCTCGTCCGCTCAACACTGGCGCGCGAACGCTCTAGGTATCAGGTGTGAACGCGGCGTGTAAACAGCGGAGTGCAGCTGTCTGTGTGCATTACGTAATGTCACACACGTGTACAAAGGGTACTGCACACGTCAGGGTGCATAGGCGTCAGGTGTAAGTAGTCGGCTGGTGCGCCGATGGAAATCTGGCTGCGGCCTAGCCGCCGGTGAAATACGCCATTGGAAATAAATGCACTAATTAAAGTAGACGATCCGAGGAACACGTACGAGGAAGGCTCGGGCCTGTAATTACCGAGGGTGATGACACAGGTTCACCCAGTTTCCCCTATCGGCCGAGCCTCCAGCCAGGACTGTCGCGCACCTGCACCCACACCTGTGTGTCGACACGTTGCAAATGCCTCCGAGCAAAGAAGGGCGGCTCTGTGTGTCGGTCTGTGTGTGTGTCGATGTGTGCGTGAGTGTGTGGGTGAGGCACGTGGCACGCATGATAGATGTGGAATGGAGCGGTGTGGAGAAAGGAAGAAGGAAGGAAGGAAGAGTGGGAAGAAGAGCCGAGGGAAAAAGGGAGAAGATAAGCTAGGTGTACCGTATGTATACGGGTTACATGCTGGTCCCACTAGCCCACTGACTTCGTGTAGTATATGTTTCTCTCTCCGCTCTTCTTCCTTCCATGCTTCTCGGACGCAACCCTCGCTTCAACTCCAGGCCTTTCCTCCTGGCGCCCTTCGAACCGCTCGCTTGACTACTGGCACGCTTATGCGCTTTCGGAGAGCTTTTCCGGGCTTTCCTCCGGTCAGATATTCTAATAAATTAACTCTCATCATTTATCGGGTCCGATACCGCCATGAAATTAAAATGGACCCAAGCAAAATCGAGTGGATCGTAAAAAGTTAAAGTGTCCCCCGAACTTGCCCGCTTGAAAATTAAAATCTCGACATTATATCCAGGTGTTGTACACTGACAAGTGGCACTTTGAACAATTTTATTTTCAACCGAACACTTAGGATCAGAGAAGCGAAAGTTTAATGCGACGTTCTGCCAGTGGAAATTATTCATTTCTATTTCTTGACACTGGAGTTGAATCGGTGGAAGGTTTGCGACGCGAGTGCGGCGATTGATTATGAGAAGCATTGAACCCAGTGGAAGGGACGGTGTTCCTGGGGTGGTTTGCAAGCTCTACCCTAAGCTCGGACGCCTATATGCAGCTTACGCGCCTCTGCAGCTCCCTGTCCCCTCCGCCGCCGAGCACCGACTGCATCGCTGTACGTGTGCGCTCTCTCGGCGATCGCACGTGTGTCTGTGTCCCTCGGTGTCTGTGTGTGTGTGTGAATTACTTTCGCCCCGGGGGGCATCGCATCTTATTTAGGTCGTGTACACCGAGCGTATACTTCGGTTCTGGCACGAGTGTGCCGGCGTTATTACGGCATCGCCGCGCTGCTACTACTAGCCGAGTGCGACGCAGGTGACTCGCCCGCATACAGGCCGTTTCATAACGGACGAGACGAGGAACTCGCCGAGATACCCTGGAACTGCTCGGAATACACTGGAAAGCTTCTACCGGTCGGGGCTTGCGAGACTTACAGCTGCCAGTGGGAATTTAATTTGAAAAAGTCTGACTTGACTGGGAATGTTTATCGTTGTTCTTTCTAGAATTTATTTCCTCGGAAACACTGCCTAGGAATTTAAATCTAATTCGAAATTCAATAGAAATCGATTCTAATTAATGAATTTTTAATTTTGCTTATATTTCGAATAATTAATTATTTTTTATTCATTTCTTGAAAGTGTTGAGTATGGTTGTTGGATTGGGTGAATAAACGTGAGTTAGCAGGAGTGACTCGAATGACTCAGGCTGGCCCAAGGTACTCGAGCCCAGGCTATCGACGACAGGTTTCGACGATTTGCGCTTGCATCACCCAGTCATCGTCAGCGATAAGAACCCACCGCGCGGCTCTGTCTCACCGGCACTCTAATGCGCCCGAGAATTATGCCTTCTTAATTACTCAGCCGCACGTGGCTGCGCCGCTGCTATTACGAACTTTCATTCAGAAGTCGATGACACGGCCGCGCGCGCCCCTGTCGTGTAAGTAGGTCGCAAATACTTGCCGGAATTACACGGGCCATTCCGCCGCGATCGATCGATCTCGCAGAATTCCCCGAGCCTCCCAGGACATGGGGCAATCGAAATGATTCCTGCCCGAGGTGAATCCGTCTGATGAGTGTCTATCGATAAGGCAATTTGCTCTAATCTGGCTTCCCCGCAACCCGTCCCTCGAATTCTCTACCGGCGATCACTACTTGTTCTGCCAATGACCTGTCCAATCTCTCCTATCTTATGTTTCCTGTATGATCAGCATACAATCATTGAAACGTCAGCTCCACCAATTCAAAAGTTTTGAACTTTAACACTAAAAGTATCTAGTTTTAATAAATTCAAATTCACACAACAAGTAAATAACAAGAACAATTAAAAATGAATAATAAAATTAATACAAACTAATAAAGCACGGAATAATATTGAGAAAAAAACGAAACTAGTAAGTTTGATGAGATTGGTAGAGTTCCAGGGTTAAACCCAGGCCTTCAAAACTAGTTCAATCCTAAGAGGCGATACCAAGTGAGTCCAGCATTTTACGGGGGTTCATGGGGACTCGTTTAACTCCAATTTCACTTTCGATGCAGCGCGTCCCCGTTCGCCAGTGAAAAGTCGACGATGAGAACCGGCGCCCTCGTGCATCGCTGCCGTGTGTTCTGGAGGACGCGTGCGCGCACGATGCGACACAAAGACACGCCGAGAGACAGGCTGAGTGAGTGAATGCGTGAGTGTGTGTTTGTCTGTGTGTAAAGCCGTGTTATCGCGGCGTAGGTATTACTTAATAATATCCATAACCGGGAGGTAAATGGGAGCGTGGGCGAGAGGAGGAGCGGCAAGAAAGAGAGCCGATGCAGCGGCGGCAGGGAAATAGGGATAGGACATTCTAAAAAAAGCAGCACAGCCCTCGCCGCTCTATTAAGGAGAGCGACGAGACAGGAAATACGACGGTGACTCGGCGACGCGCCGAAAATCACACTTGGAATAAACCGCACGCTTGCACTTTCCCTTAAAGCGCACAATTGACTGAATCTCGCGAAAGACGTAAATGAGAATCGAGCGAATGGAGATTAAGCACTGCTCGCCCTGGAAGTGCCGAGACTGCCTGTTAAATTGATTCCTTCCCACGGAAAGTTCACCAATGGCGAGGTCAAATTACCAAACACTGTATATTAACAATAATAATCGAACGATATTTCATCCGAGTTGAACAATCAGTCTCGGCAGCCAGGCGAGTGCGGAGTGTCGCGTAGAGTTGGACTATTTCGAGAAACCCACCGGCGTCAAGCCAACTTCTCCAGCGGCGTGGCTCGTCCGTGGCAGGAGCAATAATCACCGGGTCTCGACTCTGGCGCGATGATCCCCACTGTTCCCGGCGGGCATTAGAGAGTCGAGCCGATGAGGATGACGAGTGCGGTAGGAGAGGCGGTGGATCGAAGAGGTGCGCTCGGTCTGGCGATGCAGGCGTGCGTGGCGTCGTCGTCGTCGTCGGGTTCAGTAGACGAAACGGGACAAGAGCGGCAAGTAGAACAGGTCAACGGAGAAGCAGGACTCCCCGTGAGTGGTTTAAAGGGACGTAAGGACACGAGCGCAGCGTGGCGGCGACGGCGCGCGGCGCATCGTTCACTTTCACTGCTAGCGTCGTCTTCTCTCTCTCCTCTCTCGCGCCGCTCTTCCCTCGTACTTCTCTCTTTCTCTCTGCGGGTGTCTGTGTGTCGGTGTCTCGTTCCCGCTGGGTTATCGTGGAGCGCGCACGCTTCTCACTCGCGTCGCTGGCCACGCGAGCGGGGGCGAGAGAGCACTCGCCGCCGCGCGTCGGGGAAACGTCGATACTCCTTTTTTTCCCCCTCTCGTCGTCCTCGCCGTCGTCGTCGACGTCGTCGTCGCCGTGCCACCACTGCCGGCTAGCAGTCTCTCGTGCTTTTCCTCGCGCTCCCTCTCTCGCGCGGTGCGTCGCTCTCGAGCTGTGCCGGCTCGAGGGTAGCGGGACCACCGCCGGATGTCAATGATAAGCGCGAGGGGGTTGAACACTCCTTCTCTTTCCCTCCTCCCTCCGGCTTGCTGGATCACTGTCGGGGTAGAGTAAACGTGTACGGGCACAAGCACGCGGGGCGTGCTGCTCTCGACGAGACGCACTCTCACTCACTCGGTGGAGCGGTCGCGAGAGCGGAGGATGCAAAGCCGCACGAGGGTGGTGCGATGGAAGCAGCCGACGGGGCTGGCGGGCGTCGTAGCCTCGCGTGCCATCGGTTCCCGCCGCGCGACCTACCGACCTCACCTCAGGCCGATCAACCTTTCCTCTTCTCCCCGAGGCAGGGAGAGAGAGAGAGAGAGAGAGCAGAGCAGAGCAGAGCAGAGTCGAGCTCTCACTCACACACGGTACCGTCACCCTTAACTCGGCCAACCCTTTTACCGACCCGCGCCGCCGAGAACGATCCGGCAGACGAACACGCGCCGAGTAAAAGCCGGTCGCACTAAACAAACACTGCGATTCGAGCACACTGGGCGCTCCGAGTCCGACTGAGAAGGGGTGGGACACGACGATTGGTCCGGCGGGCACGCGTTGACGCGCGACGCGTGCTCCTTGCTGGCGGAGGAGCGCGCAACTAGGGTAGTTTCCTACTGCACTCGGTGGGCTCGTGTGCGCTCGAGTGGAGGGCGGGGGGGGTAGAGTGTGTATGTGTGTGTGTGTGGGGGGGACAGAGTTGGATCCACGATACTTGCGCTAGCGCGGCTCCGGGTTGACTGGTGGCCGCCGCGCAAGACCGGAGAGCCAGCCCCACCGTGTTCCTATCCGCGATCGCTCCCTCTCTCTCTCTCTCTCTTTCGCCCTCGCGCTCTCCGCCCGGCGCGGCGACGGCGGCGGCGACTCTCCACGATCCCTTCGCGAGCCCGAGCGAGAGGGAACGAGCGCACGAGGGAGTGAATGAGCCAGAGAGAGAGAGGCAGCGCATTATTGTGGGTGAGGAGCAGCGAGAGCGCAGTGCCGCGGAGGGCTGGGAGTGGGGTGAGGAGAGCCACTGCGGAGAGACGAGGACGATCGAAAGGGACGGCGAGGGAGGAGAGCGAGAGGGGCAGAGGCCCCGAGAGGGAAATCAGAGAAGAGAGATCGAGCGACGCGCGCCCGCGCGCGCGCCACCACTGATTCCATGTGTAGCAGGCTTAACCCTACGCAGACACCGTAATCGTAGCCGATTCCTATACCCGCTCGACTACCCCCCTTTTTTTCGTCCTCCGAACTACCCACCACCTCCTCGGCCCCCTTTTCATTCACCCAGCAGCAGCGCCGGAGGGACTAGGCGAGGGCGGAAGATCCACCCTTCAACCTTGCTTTCCTTCCAATCTCGATAGGAATCGTGCGAGGACGCCGAACCAATCTCCCCCGGAAGAAAGTCCGGCCGGAGGAAAGTTCGGCCGAGATCGAATGTATTGAAAGGGGATGAGTGCGCGCTGGCTGTTATCTCGGCGGTGGAGAATAGTAAGGGCGGAGGCGACAGATGACTGTTATAAACGGGATCGCGTTAGGGTAGGTCGTCTACTTCCTGTCTCCGCTCTCGGTTCAATTTTATTCCCGACCACCTACTCAAAGCCAGTAAAGACGGAAAACCGGGGGTCTTCTAATCCCCCGATGATTACCACTCTCGCGGACGATTAACTCGTGCAGGATCGAGTTGCCAATTGCCCCCCCACCACTAAAACCGAGATTCCCGGTGGCTCGTCCGCGCCACATATCGCAGTTCATTCACTCTATTAACGGGATTACGTTTCTATAAACTCTTAAGTCAACATGCTGCCCCGGAGAATGTAGCCGGTAAGCTGCTCCGCGTTGCGTAAGCCGGCATTGTTCGGCCGCAGTAGAATTGGTGGGTTTGCGTCAGACGCCGGCGAAACCGAGAACGAGGAGAGCTTTCGCCAGTCTGGCGGCGCGCAGAGGCCGCCGCGCGAGAAACAAAGCAGAAAGAAGCGAGCGGCTCGACGACGACGCTCCTCCACACCAGGCTAGATAATGATATTTCCGGGGATATTTCAGCCGGAAGCCTCCTCTCATTAAAACGATGGGGTTAAAGCAGCAAGGCTGCCTCGGTTAAAGCGGGAATAAGGGCGGCGCACGCACTTGCCGCGCGACGATCGATTTCGAAGCCGATCGATCGCCAGACGGATGACGCCTACTAGCCGCGTTTATGTGTCTGCTGGGAAGCGGCTAGGGTCCTCCCTTGCGCGACACCTTGTAATAATAGCTACTAACTAGCTTCTAATACGCCAGGCCTCGACGCTGCCGGGAGACAAATGAAATCATTCCTTTAGAACGCAAAATTCATAACAATTTAATTAAAAGAAAAACACAATTAAATTTCCCCTCAATTTACTGGATGAGTTCCTTAGTGAGAAAGGATAACCCTTTGGCGCTCGCCAACAGGGAGATCGGGGGGAATCAAAGCCGGCAAGGTAGCTCCTGTTAGCTCGAGATTCAACAAAGACTAACTGAGGAGACGCGGCCGAGAGAGGATGTCCGCATTGTGTGCGCTTTTCGGAGGTTGCTCCGCTGGAATGAGCGACACTCGATACAGTGTACCGTTAGGTCAGCCACCCTCCGGTTCGAGCTCATTGTCCTGTCGCGTATATGATGCTGGCAGACGGTGAATTCGTTGCTCCGCCGCTACGTGGGAAGACGGCCGATCGAATGGGATCGAACCGATCGGCAAGAGGACTCCCATTATTCCTGCGAGGGAAAAGGTGAACGGCGGAAAGCCTCTGGCTTTCTCTCTTTTTTCACGGGAGTGTGTGTCTGGACGAATGTCTATGGAGTAGGAGGAGCAGTAAAGAGCCGGAGAGGAACGCACCGAGACGTCGTATCGCTCTTTTCGCATGGTTTTCAATAAGCGACGAGAGCTTTTCGCCGGGTGGAAGCTCGGCTGCGGCGGTTTGCCTCGCTGGGAACGAAAAAGCGGAAGAGGCGCGAGGGAGAGAGGAGATGCATTTATTGTGCTCAGTGGAAATGGTTGGCCATGTCGGCCGCGTTATTGGAGCGACGAGACCTCGAAATTGAGGAAGAAATATGTTTATCCTATCAATCCGATATCCGCCGGGAGATAACACGTAGTTCCTCATCCTAGGTTTTACTCCTGTCAGTCTCGATGGGAGTCTTCTCCCATCCACCCGCCTTGGAGACTCGACTTTTTAGCATAATTAAACCTCCGCCCTATCTGCCCCCGCGTCCTGTTAATACGCGCCAGTGTTAACCCAGGCCCGATTTGCAGTTTAGTTGCGCGGCTCCGCCGCGGAACACACGCGTCTCATTAATTTCCAGCCGGGTGCATTAACTAATTGAATTAATATTACTGAGAAGAGGTCGGCGCATATCTTGGCGGCGCAATTTCAGGGGATGCGAGCGGGCCAGAGGGGGTCGGATTGCTTTTCTGATTCATTTCGAATGAAGTCGCTCGACGCCGTCGACACGCGTGAGGCACAGCGAGAGAACGAGAGAGAGAGAGAGAGAGAGAGGGCTGCGCTGACATTTCGATTACACGAGCAGACTGGCGATTGGAAGCCGGCGTAATTCGCAGTACAGACGCGCTCTGTCGGCCTTTTTCTAGCTCCGACGAATTCGGCCGCGAAACGCGCGTGTTGGTGGACGTTTACCGGTTCTCCTTCTGTCGGCGCTAAAGCCATTACAGTTATTTACACACTCGGCCCCGCTGTCAATGACCCGGTGCCTCCGAGACATCCGCTAAGAGGGATTCGCCTCTCGCAATTCCAACTCATACTTCGATCTCAAAAAACGAACTCTCCAAAAATCCAATAATTCATTCCTATCAAAAAACCTTCAACCAGCTTCAAATGCAAAGCGCGCAGGACCCAAATAAGATTCCAAGTAAATTGATAAACACGCGAAATCCACCGAGTACAATCTCGCATCCAAGCTCGCGCAAGTCTCATCGAATTCCCCATGAACGTCGATCGAACGATCGCATTCGATCACTCGATCGAACGAAATTACTCGGAGAACCTCGAGGACTCGCAGCCGAAAAGGGTTGAACGCGAAGAGGCTTCCACGAGGCTTTTTCCCGTGTCGGAGAACAAGAGTAGCGAATCGATGTGCGCGTCGGGGGCGTAGAGGTTGGGGGGTGTCGGTGCGGGGCGGTTGGCGGAGGCGAGACGAAAGGAAGGGATCGATCGGTATGTACGCGTTATACATATAGACAGGATCGATGCGGGCCTAGCCGCTATGAGAATGAGGGATGTATAGGTGGCTCGTAGGTAGATAGATAGCTAGCTCCGGGTAGGTAGGTTGCTGGAGCACCGAAAGCGTGCAGGGATGTACCGTTAGCCGCCCGTCACCCACCCGACGCTCTAAATCTATACATATGTCTCTCTGTGTATACGTCTGCCCCCACTCTCTCTCTCTCTCCCTTTCTCTCTCTCTTTCTCTCGCTGCCCATTGAAATTCCTGTCCCAGACCGAAAACCGCCCGGCGATTGCCCTGCGCTTTTTAATGCGACGCTTTGCATATCGCTTTATTGCACCGCGGCGAATTCGCGCTGCTACCGGTCGAGCTTAGTGCGTCTCGATCGACTGATAAGCTCGCGTTTTACAGCTCGTAAAGTCTGTCTCGACTCTCGAGAGTGGATTTCCTCGGTGATTATAGTATGTTGAGACAGAGCCGAGGGTGGGGATTGAAGAGAACTGTTTGAAGTATAATTAAGCGTATCCGTCTCTTTAATGTTACTTTTGTTAATGTTACTGGTTTTAGTTTATCTATTTTTCACTTTGTTTTCCTCATCTTATGTTGCGTTGCATTTCTAATGTCATTACTTTGTATCACTAGAGGACTCTTGCCTGTGTATAAAATAATTGGTATCATTATGATTATTAAAAAAGGCATCGCTGGGTATGACGGATGAAAAGAGAGGAACGATCGCGCAATCCGCGAGTTCGTGAAAGCGACCGACCACTCCGACGCGAGCCACTCTCCGGCGAGTTGGCCGAGGCGGATTCTCGGATGCCGAAAAATCCGACGGGCGGATTTCGGCGGGCAGTTTGCGCAAGGAGCTCGCTCGCGCGCTCGCCGGATAATTAATTCGCGCGGCCTCTAATGAAGCCTGTTCAAGAGCGGCGAATCGATGGGGGCGGGCGCGCCGGCGAAGTCGCGCGAGAGCAAAAGCCGCCACTCGACCGCGCGGAGGTTACGCGCGGCGGAACAATGACGGAATGTGAGAAAGAGGCGCGGACAGCGGAGCAGCCAGCAGCCAGCAGCGCGAGTTTTTTCTTCGCCGGGGATTCCGTAACATCCGCCGCTCGAAAATCCACTCGAGACGGAGAAACAAGCGGAGCTCTCTGCTCGCTGGCCGCTCACTGGAAGGATGACTCCTCCGGCGCATTGTCGTCATCAACTTTCTCGCGAATACACGCGGAACCTGCCCGGCCCAAAGGAACCCGCACAAGTGTCCGGTGTCTCGGCGAAATTCTGCTCCAGCCGTGTAAGACTATTTGGGAAAGCGCCGCTCGATTCGATTGGGCCTGCGTGGAAACCAAGAGCGTTGTCACTCTCGACGATCTAGCCAATACGTGTTTTTCCCTGGGAACGGGAGATATTTCGAGCGGCGCGAAGGGAGGGCAGGGTTGCGCCTCGCGCGAGCAGATTAGTCGCTCGATCTGCTCCCGTTCGGCTTTCCCGGCTGCAGTCAGCCACGGGCAAAGCATAGACACAGAAAGGGAGGGAGGGAGAGCGGAGGGAGAGGAAGGTAGTGGACGAAAATCAGCAGCGAGAGAGGAAGCTAGCGGCAAAACGCGAGCGAGGACTTTAAGCAACGACTCACCGAGCCGGGGCCAGAGGGAAAGAGAGAAAGAGAGGAAGGAGAAAGGCGGTATATATTTAGTCGAGTTGGAGCGATGCCAAGCTCATCAACGAAAATGAAATCTGGGTCTTTCTTTCTCTCTTTCTCCCCGCGCCTCCTCCTCCTCTTCCGCTCCTCCTCTCTCGATACACGCGAGAGAGACAACCCGAAATCTCGCCCTCTCCCTGCTACTATACATTTCTCCCTCTCCGCAGTTTGCGCTTTCAATTCCCGCTCGAAACGCCCCCGCATCCACGCCGGCGGCGGCGGCGCGACGCTCACCGAGGAATTAGACGCATTGCCAGCGCGCGTTTTCCAGCTTCCCTTTTCCCCGGCGAGAGCATTCCCGTCGTCATTCCTCGAGCCCTCGATCCCCCTCGACAAAGGCCCGGGCTAGATAAGTTCGTTAAGACGGGAATGGTGGTCGATTGGCTTGTTTATAATTTATCCGCGGCTCTCGGCAAGACAACCCTCCACAAATGAGCTTTCCCTCTCTCTCGGCGACGGATGAGTTTCCTGTTACTCGGAGGCTCAATAGAGAGCCTTCTAAAGGGCTCCTTTTCAGAGCGGAGCTTGCGAAAGCGAGGACCGCGAGAGAGAAAGAGCGAACAAGAATGGCCAGTGGGAAAGGGTAGAGAAGAAACGGGACTGGGGATTGGGAGTTGGGTCCTGCGGGCCCGGAAGCGAGCGGCCAGCCGCAGGCGGGGAAAGTGACTAACTTGACAGATGGTTTCTCCCTTCGTTCACCGCCCGGTGTTCGCCTAATTGTCAGTGTCATTGGGATCGCCGTCGGCTTTAGCCGACAGTCGAGCACGCGTGGTTACCATCGACTGGGATCTACCACTCGTTTCTAATTCAAGTCACCCTTGATCGCTCTCTTCTCTACATTCTAACTCGGCATACTTTCTCGCGCTCAGGGCAATTCGCATGATTTTCCATTAACTCTGCACGGTGAATAATTATGAATTATATAACAATTTTAATTGCATATAAATCCCCTGCAATTCTTCTCTATAAGAGAATTATTCGCTAATGTTAATTTTACGCGAATGCTTTCAAACTTTTCATAAATGATTAATATTGCAGATTGTAGGAATGTTTGATAAGATAATGGTGGTTCAAAGGCAAGTCTATTGGCTAATGCTAATTCACTAATTAAGAGACTTTTATAGGAAACTCGGCCAATCGAGCGTGTCAATTCCGATATCTGCCAGATTGGCGCACCCGGTGTATCAATGATCCTCTCTAAATCCTGCGGATCGACTCTCTTGAGAACGCAGATAACTCGATAGACCGGTTACTCCCGCATTCAACCGTTAATATTCTATCCTGCCTCTCCCCCTTCCCCGCGGCCGATAACTTTATGTCCAGTGTTGCGAAAGGGCGGCCGCCGAAAATCGCGGCCCGCTCGGTTTCACGAGCCCAGTGACGTCCGAGTACACAGAGCTAAGAACAATTTATTTTTTTCCCCGCCGCCGCCTGCGAGCCTTCTACGGCATGATCCGCGCAGAGTTGCGTAAATCTTTAATACGGCTGTTGCGAGCGACGGCGGCGGCACTCGTGCATTTTATCGGGCCGGCGATCTTTCGTCGAGCGCTCGCTACCTTTATGGCTCCGGGCGAAGCCCCGGGAATGCGTCGACGGTGTAGCCGCTCGGTGTAATTTCGCATAAGTTACAAGTGCCGATCGGCGAATCCCTGATTTCTACAGGCGGCGGCCACCTGGCCAAACCCGAAAGTCGCCCTTCGTTCCTTTAAGTGGAGTCGGACTTGCTTTAGTCAAGACGAGAGTAGAAGTATTGACCGAAATAAACAATTCTCGATATGTAGGCTCTGACTTGTATTGATTAAAATAAACCAGTTCTACTGTTCCAGTAAACCAGTTTTTGAATTACTTTAATTCGTCAAAAGACTAAAGTAAAAGTATTGACGGAAAAGACAAAGTGTGTTATAATGAAAAAATTAAGGATTCATCTCAGTGTTAATTCGAATTTCTCGATGAAAGCATCACAGATTCCACGTTTCAACGATCCGAAATAATTCGCCGCTTTATTACGCAACGACGGGACAACTCGACGCGCCTTTAACGATCTTACGCGCGCACGGCAATGCGTGGTGTGTGCGAAACTGCGAAGGAGGATCGGCTTGGCGCGCACTCCGCGCGCCGCACGGAGGGGAAAGACCGTGGGGGCATGCAGGCCGCGGCGCAAAGAGGAAAATTTATCCTCGTCCTCGAGCAACGTCCCCGAGGACAGCGAGAGAGTAGTGTGCGAGGTGCCGCTGGTGCAAAGGTTTCACGCGTAAGTCGTTTACTACACCTGCCGAACACTACTTGGTCGAGGCACGACACCCGCCGTTTCTCCCGGCGTCCACTTGACCATAAACTCCTCACCGGATTCGATTATTAACAGTTTCATTACTATGCCAGTCGAATCTTTCCCACTTTCCACATACTTATTCCTATACAAATAACAGTGAGTAATATTTTTGCTAATATCTGATGGAAACTTTAACGCTGGAATTACCAAACCCGTTTAACGGGGGGTTTTATACCTCTTTCAAATTATTAACACCATGTTGGTATAATTGTAGGGATTTATAAGAGCCCGCTAGTTTTCTTTCGATTTTTCTTAATTTCCCCAACGTTAACGAACCTAAGGTTCGTCAGTCGGTGTTAACAGATGGGCCAAGTGAAGCTCCAGCTTTCCGACGAGCTTAAGAATTAGAGCAATCTTGGTTCCGCGGCGATCGAGTAATTGCTCGAACGCTCGGAGGCTGGATCGATCTCGGAGATGGATTTATCGGGGGGTAGGCCGGATAATGACGTATCCGGGGGCACACGCTCCTGAATTATACATTTCTCCCAGCGGCGGCGAGTTGCGAAGTGGCCGCCGCCGGTATAAGTGGCGTTAGAGCTCGAGACCCGCGCCCTTACACCGGGCTGGTCTCCTAACGAGATGTATCGGTGCTGTGTGCCGCCTGCTACTTTGTCGATTCCGTGAGTGTACTCACCGCAATGCGCGCGAGTTCGCCGCCTCGAATTGGCACACGCCGATGATGTGTCACGGACGAGACACTTACCTGGAAGCAAACAAACCTATTATTAGAAACAAAATCCTGCACATTCCAAAATTGTATGATTTCTGACAAATGATTATGAATCGTTTAACACTTTGAGTGGGCAATTTGCGAAAAACATACCTGGTCAAATGCCACTCAAAGTGTTAATGATGAATGATTGATCCACAAACGGGTGATTTGTATCGGAAATTGTTACACCGGAGAACTGCGTGCACGGCGCAACAAAAAAAGGGGGGCAACGGAAACAGAGAGCATGGATACTGAGGGCACAGGAAAGTCTCTCGGCGTAGAGCGGCAACGTCCCGCGCTCGAGCTCGCTGTATTATGATAAGTCATAACTCCACGTGATAATAGAGCGCAGTTAACTGCAGTGTTGCTCAACTCCAGCGCTCCGGGCGAGCGCGGCGTGTCTCCCGCGTGTCCTTCCAGGCCGGCGGTGCCGTTTGCGAAAGGGAAAAACCAAGAGTCACTATCGGCTCGGTAAGAAAGCAAGCGAGCGCGCTCACTAGAGCCAGGGATCCTACCTACCAATCAACTCGCCGAGCCAACAAACACCTACTACACCACTAGACGAATTCCCGATCCTGGAAAGGGTGTGCCATCCCCGGAACAGCGCGCGGTTATCCCGGACAATGGACTGGGAGAGAGAGGAAAAGTGTCGGGCGTCGTAACGGTAAGGCGGCGCGCGCGTTCCTTCGTTCTCGTTTCGCTCGACGTAGAGCGCGGAGAGAACAGTTTTTTCAAGTCAGCCTGACGCGACTATCGGCGATGCATCGCAAGAGGAGGTCCGCTTCTTCGTCTCCCAGTACTACGTGTCTCCCTTCTTCCTCGGCGAAGGGAAGAGACGAGGTAGGAACGAGTTGGAAAGAGAGAACGACCAAGGGAGTGAGCAAGAGAAAGAGAGAGAAGGGGGCCCGGCACGTTCTTGCACGTTCTTGCGCTCTTGCCGTAAGGAGCGATTGTTGTCGGCAATGGCCTGTCGCAATCGGAAGTTTCGTCTTGCAACCGTCGCTCTCGGCCGTTTCGCCTGGCTTGCGCCGCCGGAGTCTACGATCTATCCTGGACTAGCAAGCAGATAGCCACCGGAATCGCGCTCTAAGAAGGATCCTCTCATAACCTAGCTTCTGCCACCCGCTGCAAGTCTCTATCCCTCGGATCCTCTTTTCCTCTTTCTTTCTCTCTCTCGGGAGAGAGGCAGGAAGCTCCTTAGGCCTGGATTTGGTAGGCGATGATGCTGGATAAAGTAAAGTAAAGGTTGAGAAGTGTCGAGAGCCAGCCACTGGCGAAGTCCTTGAGCATAAGAACTATTTTGCATTCCGATCAACCATCGCCGACGCACACCGGAGAGTTCATGATCCCCGAGTGTGTGTCTTATAAACGCGCGGACGTTTCGCCATCCTCGCCGCCGCCTTACTTCCCCACTTTTCTCCCTGCAGAAAGAATGGTCTTAATTACTCCGCCGGCATTCGTGGCTCCCTTGGAATTAGACGGGATGCAAACGACCCGTGCCCGCTTATTATTATCTCCCCGGTAATTAGCCGAATAATCGACGCGCGTAAGTGCGGCTTAAGACCGGCATTATTCGCCGTAATGAAATCTAATTGCCAGAACGTAATTCACCGCTCTCGCCAGAATGCGCTGCGTTAACGTAACTGTAGCAGTAAATCGTGTTGCCAAGTCCGAAGTGATTATTGTGGATTCTACCTTGGATCTGGAGGAGAACGCAGTTCCAGTTTCTTGCGCGAGGTGTTGAAGATTACTCCAACTCGCCCGGAAAGCTTCGGTATTTCGTCGAAAAGCTCGGGGGCCCCCTTTTTGCTGCCAAGAGAGAATTCTGAGCTCGCGTGGCTACTCTGGCGCCGCTCGCCGGCGACGGAAAAGACGGGTGGTTCGCGTCGGTAAGGTTGGCAATCGACGATAACAACACGCCGGTAGAATGTTGTAAGCTCCGGCGATACCGGCGGCTTTCGCGCGCTGCGAAATCGGCCTGCCGCTTCGTGGATTTCTCTCTCGGGCGCTCTTGGCAAGCGCGCCATCTTCGCGCCGGAGGAAAAGGGGCCGACCGGCCTTGCAAGGCTGCAGGCCATCGAACTCTTGGCCTACTGGCGTGCCACGTAATACGCCAGTGCCACACACCATCTACAAGAACAAGGATAACCGGCGAGCAGAGCCACCGAGGCGCAGGACGAACCGACGCCGCCGACTGCTTCCGATCATCTGAATGGGAGATGCCTATGACATCACTAGCCAATCCGAAGGGCGCCCCCTACCACTCACACGTACGCATTTTCGCACTTTATCACCGCAACAGTTACTCGCGCCGTTTTGCCTGGAAAAGCAGAATATTCGCGCGGATTATTGAGCCGGATGTAGGCGTAAGTTATGCCAGGTTGCAGGGGGATGTGCTAAGTGAATGGTTAACGACAGCCAACAGCGAGTGCTAAAGGGTTACATCTATAGCGAGAAGCCAAAAACAGAGGAAAATTCCTAATAACTTTTTTGCATAAACTACGTATGATATCAATACTGAATTTATTCCTATGAAAAGATAGATTCTTTTGCCACTTTCTCATACATTTTTATCAAAATATATTGTGGAACAAAATTGATACTGATTTGAAGTATGCTTGTTATAAAAGCATTTTTTGTCCGCTATTTTCTTTTTACATTTTACTCTACTTTTTACAACTGTAAATAATTAAGACTGAAATTAGAAAAAGTTGCAACGTCAAGTACTAGATAAACGATCGAATAAGATTTGCTATACATTTCCTGTCCACTGGTTTTAAAAATCCAGTTTCAAGAAAAAGGCATTCGACGTTACAAGTATCCGTTAGATGCAATCTAACTGAGTTGTACAAATTAATTGCAAAAGCATTAATATTTCTGACATTGGATTGGAGTCTTCAGGTATTCTTGTAACTCCAATCTTTTCTAAAATGCAAAAAAATACAAATCGATTTTCTGACGCTTTCTCGCTGGGCATAACTCATAAAACAGCCATTACTTAGTGCCACTATTCTTCCCGTTTCTTCGCGCCTAACGGCAACTTTAGCCATCGTACTCTCCACACTTGTAAAATAAAGCGCGCGCGCGCACTTAAATAAAACGAATTCAAGCGCGCCCCTCATTCGGACATTGGCGATGAAGGCGCATGTTTCGTGTACCGTTACTCCCAGCCGCGATAAACCAGCGACTCGCTCGGTGAATGCAAATTATGGGAAAGATAAATTGAGTCCCTTGCACGATTACACTGCGGCCATGTGATTAAGATCGGCGGCTGAAGGGAAGGGGAGGGAAAGAGAGAGAGAGTGCGAGATGCATTGCCTGTTGGTAGTACAAGCAGTCGTCCCTTTAAGAAACTAATTACGCCGATCGACCGCTCGATTCGCTCGCGGTAATATCTCGAATTGCATTATCGCAACCAAGGCGTGAACACCGTTAACGATTTCTCATTCGCCGCTACCAACAGCCAATGCACATACACGCGCCAATACTTTAAAGCGAGCGTTGCCCGTTATGGTAAAGGCCGTTTACTCCCCAATTAGTGGGCCCGCCCGCCGGTAGAAAAATATGTGCATTACATAATTCATTTGCCGGTACGTTGTTGTAGTAGAAGAATTTCTAGCCGCTAATTACCGGCTTTAACGGGTGGCCCGCACGGACTCGGCGGTGTAGTGCGCGCGCCATGGTGTGCGGCGGCGCACAGTTATCTCGCTAATTTAAAGCGACGGTGTTTGGAGGGAACGGTGCTCTCGCGCGAGTGCGACGATGCCTTCACTTTAATGGACGCCCGGCACGGAGGGTGTCAGTCGGTTTTAAAGGCGTCACGAGTGGGTTGAATCGTGCCACGGTCACGCGCCTTCCCGCTGAAGCGCAAGGCTTCACTAGGGACGCACACTCTCCTACCCTACAAATCGCCAGCTAAGCTCGTTAACCGAGCACGCAAAAACCCCGGCGAAACCTCTCCCTCTCTTCCTCCCTCTCCGCTTCCTTAAACACTTCATTCCCGACAGGATTCTCAATTATCAAAGACTAGTATTGAATTAAATCGGCCATTAACGGATGATTAAACTATCAAAGAACAATCAGACACCACACATCAATCAATCAATTAACTTGCATGTCTGACTCTAAAGCTTGGCGTACGCCTACTTAATTACCAAATAAGAGCATCACACCTATATCGATCGAAATCCGCCCACGTCAAACTTTAAAGTTAGAGATGCAAGTTGATCAATAAACGAATGGGTCTTTGATTGAAAACTTGATTTCCTTGTACGACACCAACTTCGTTTTTGGTGAATATCCAGCTATCAACGAATCCAGAATTGACGACCCCATAAAAGGAAAGCCTCCATTAAATTAAACACATCCGACAAGGTTAGGTTGGCGTAGGAGCGAGGGCCGATTGATTTGCGATGCACGAGAACGGCAGGCCGCCATCACACGGACTTAACTCCAAGTCCACCGCAACCACGGACATAATTTCCAGGCCCGCGCTCTCGCTGGCTGCACATGCACGTGGAAGGAAATGAATAAGGCAGACTGCTTATCGTATACACATCGGCGATACGTGCGCGGTAAATAGCCAAGTGGCTGACCCCCTAACCCGTAGATCCCCGAGATGGAGCCTGCGAACGATCCTAGCGTGATGCATGCCCAGGCAAATGTTGAGCCCGATTATAAAACTCTCTCCCGATGAGAGAGGCTAAGCTCCATCTCCACCTCGGCCAACGCGAGCATTCGCCGCGCTGGCAATGTGAAAACGATTATCGCGCTTGTAATCGCCCGGGAGATCTGCCTCGATTAGAGGAATGGACTTTTTCGTACGGGACAATCGTGCGCGGGGGGGAGAGCACGCCGCTAATTAACCGTAGACATTAACCGAATGTCTAGCCCCAGCCTATTCACTTGTCATGCCGGACACGAGCGCACTGCGAACTCCTGGGTTCGTGACCTCCAAACCCCTAGACCCGGTAGATGCACTCTGCCCGCGAGCGTACGGTTCTCCGCGCGCGGCGTAAACAGTTACGGCAATGTCCCACTAATCTTTTCCCTCCGCTTCTAGGAGCAAGAGCATCGGCTCCAGCCGATTAACATCGGAATTATTCTATTATACCGAGTTTAATAGTCATTCTAGTTCTCTTAATACGAACTTGGAGCAATTCTACGGACAGTATATCTTGGTGGTACTAGGGAGACTATGGAAGATTCTCTCTGGGTAACCGAGGACGAGCGGTACATGGCAGAGTGCCTGACCTCCTAACCCCTAGACCCGCGAGACGCAGGGTACATACACTCAGTGTATGTCTTCTCGCTTTTCCGTTACGCGCAATGCCCCCTTGTCTCACCTGTCCCGGCTGAGAAGCCGATTAAAACGGCGCTTTTAACGCTATCGTACTTCACGCCTCGCCTCACATATCATCAGCGCATCTTTAAACCCAACAGATACATCCTATCCAGCTGCAATAATCTTCCTATCGTTTCCTATCGCATTCCTAATGCGAAATCAAGTCAATTCCCTCCCAAGATGGCCGAATGCTTCGAGTATGCTTGGTTAGGTTCATACCGGTTTCTTGGATTTTTGCGCTGCTCGCCAATATACGAGAGCTCCGCGCGAGTCCGACGGCCGAGACAGAGTTCGGTAGCCGCATCTGGTAAACAAACGAAGCAGCGAGCCGGTCACGCGTCCCGCCATCGAGCGATCGTTCCTGGCAGCCAGGGAGCGCGCGGCGCAGACATTTTTTGCGCGCGCGAGCTCGCCGCGCTGAGCTCGAAAGGGTTCGGCTGTGTGTCGGAGCGATGAGACAGGAGAGGAGAGCGTGCAGGCAGCCGGGCCTGGCAGAGGAGAGCACGTGGTGGGTATATACTCGCGAATCAGCCAAGTAACGGTCCCCGGTAACCGCGTCAGAGCCGCTGCTAGCGGTACTCGAAAGCGTTCCGTTACTCGACCGACAGATCCGCTAACGCGACTCACTCGCCGCTCTTTTCTCTCCCTCCCGAGTCCCGGAGCATCGTGGGATGATCAGCAAACCCGCACGAAAACCGTCCGCATGCGACGTTCCAACGAAAGCCGCACTCCACTCAGGAGTAATGGCCCTTCATTAGAGCCGATCGACGCTGCGACGTGAGGGACGAGATCGCCGAGACTCTCTTTCTTCGACGCCGCTGATTCGACCAGACGCACCGAACCAATCCGGGGTAGAGTGAGGCGACCAATAGTCTTTCTTAGTTCAAAATGGGTTTACACCTAGTTTAAGAGCAGAAGCCTGCGGACTTCAAATGAGCGTTTCATAGACAGCGAATGAGGTAACACTGTCGAATGAGGTTCGATATACCTTGAAATTCATGTGGATCGCGAAAGATTGAGAATGCATCGAATCGATGGAGCTTAGATACTAGTTTAGCCAGCGAATATGCGGAGTTTAAATGCAAACGTGAGAATTGGCTTATATATGAGAATGAAGGCTAAGTGGGAGATCGATAGATCTGAAAGTATTAGCCTACCAGAGGATCTCGATCGTTTCCTATTCGTACCTGTGCCCGTGATCGGTGGCGACGCTAGCTGAGAGCTGCTTATATCCGGCGGTTGTTGGCTTTGCTGGGTGGTGGTCTGTTGCTGCTGGGTTTGTTGCTGTTGGGGACTGTTGGCGGACACCTGCACGGCAGCAGGGCTTGCCGCACTCTCCGCCATTATTTTGGCTTTCCCGGCCCGGCTCGGCAATCAGAGCAAGAGCCAGGACATCGTTAGATCGAGGGGAACAGGTTTGAGCGGTCCAACTGCGGCTTTGTCACTGCTCTCGTTTTCCTCCGAATTCGACTGGGCCGGGATTTCTCTCATAAATGTGCAGTCCTCGAAACTCTCTCGTCAAAGTCTTTGTTATAGAAAATGCCTCGATTTTAATGAACAACGGACGTCCTTTCGCCGCTCGCTGTTTTCGGCGGAGGGTGTTCTTCGGGGCTACATCAGTTGATCGGGTTTCGAAGGTTCTTCAGGCACTCCCTTCACATATCAGGTGGGATCGCAACTTTCCCTTTCTAGTTCCGGGACAGCCTCGGCTTTACGATCAAGCCGATATCCTCACTGGCGCGTCCCAGTGCAGTAGACTTTTATCGCAGGGTGGGAGTCGTTTCGCCGCTGTCGCTACTGACTCTCTCACGAAGCTGCTGGCGAGTCTTTCGATGAGTTCGAATGGCTCCTTCGGCGCCATGACTGGCTCCTCGACGCGATCGCTGTTGTCGCCTTTAATGCCCTTCGCCTGGCGAGCGCCATAGGCGGCCCTTCCGCGAGTCGCCGTCTCCTAACGTAACCTAGTCGATCGAGTACTCTTAAAAAATGGGTCCTTTTGACTAGAATGGCACTGTGCTTTCAGTCGGGGGGTGCGGATTGGTGTTACTTGGAGGCGAGCGTCATCCGGTCCGGCCGCCGATCCTGGAGCAAGTGCGAGGGTCCAGACGCCGGAAAAGAACACAGTGGGATCGTTGCACAGTTGGCGAGTGGCTGCCTGGCAAAAGGCATAGAGTTCCTCAGGCAGAGTTAATCCTGCGCGTGGATTATTGCTATTCATCGATTTCCCGGGAGTCCTCGGGCCCAGGTGACGATACCTCGGAGCGGTGCTGGCCGATCTCGAGTTACGAGGAGGGTGCGCGTCGGGAAAGAAGAGGAATAAACGGGGGTAGAAGGGAGAGAGAGAGAGAGAGAGAGAGAGAGAGAGTGCGAGTCGATAGGTCAGTGGGTCTCGTTCAAAGAACGACTGTTCGATTCACGCGCAGCCACGACCTCGCGCTCTTCCGTCGACTTCCGTGGGACGTTGTTGGAGGGAGCAGCGCCGTCCCGATCGTCCCCGTCGACGCACGAGGCACACAAGTTGATCCTATGGGAGATTATCGGCGAGGAGCGTGGCGCGGGATTTGTCGCCACGGTGGGTTGAGTCCGCGCTGGCACGACCTCCTTGGAGGCGAAGCTATGTCGTTCGGTCAGTAGGTCTCGTTCATAGAGCTCGCCGAGGGCCCCGCTCGGTCCTACACTCGCTCGGCCGACGTCACACGGCAACCCTCGTCGTTCTACGCACGCTCCCTTAGCGCTCACCCTGCCAGTCGACGTCCCCTCGGAGCCTCGGTGAATGGACACCGCGAGCGAGGAGAGGACCTCTCTCTCCTCTCAGAAATGCTGACCTTTCGCCCTCGTCAACATCATCGTCCCGATGATGGCGCACCCAACAACACACAGACGCACAGAGCCACACACACACAGACAAACACCGCTCGCTCTCGCCCTCGAAGGGCGAAGTGCACGAGCGCGCGCGCGCGCGCTTGTATGCGCGACCTTCGTCGTCACGACTTAATTCGCTGGCTACACCGGAGCCCCGGGTCGATATTCCGCTAACAAGCAGCGGTGACGGGCCGCCGAAGTGCTGCTAACCGCACGCGCTTCCCTCGTTTAC
Source organism: Crossocerus cetratus (assembly GCA_963675795.1). NCBI lineage: Eukaryota > Metazoa > Arthropoda > Insecta > Hymenoptera > Crabronidae > Crossocerus > Crossocerus cetratus. The sequence continues at coordinate 19,111,138 of OY776665.1, read as the reverse complement.
ATCTTCCACCCTGGCCGCGAGGCCTGCGTCTCTCTCTCTCTCTCACCCTGATTCTCTTGATCTCGGTATGTTTAGTCGCCACACGCACCAATCACCGAGCAACGATTCCACTTTCAGGACGACGGGCCGAGCGCTCCTCGCACTGGGGGGTGCACTGTCACTAGCGTCGACGGGAGCTGAGTTCAGCGACTCACGGGGGTAGTTTCGGCGAGGATCGGGCGATCGAGTGCGAGGGGGCCGAGAGGGTGGAAGAAGACTGTTGCGGGTACCGCTGGTACCTTGTCCTGGGCATCGATCATCCCCGAGTCCTTCCTGCCCGAAGAGTCCTCGGAGCCCGGAAATCTCATGATCGCGGACGAGCCAGCACTGGGCAACTGCGGGTGGCTGGGTAAAAGAGGCTGGTTGCTATGGTGGTTGTGCTCCCCTTGGCGGTATCAGCAATCGCAGTTGGCCGAGCTCGGGGATGCGAAGTCGGGACCGGGAAGCAGTCGGGTCCAGGTGGCCTCCTCGTGGCCTTACGTCATTGTCGTCAGCAGCGGCCCTCGGCGCTCGTGTGTGTACTCGTCATCGGTCCTTCCGCTTCCCGGGGAAACACGCCGTCTACGGGGTGGCCGTGCTGATGCTGATGGTGGTGGTCACCGGGGCCGATCGCCGCGAGGAAGAGACAACACGTGCGGGGGAGGTGCGCGACGGACGTTGAAGAGCGGAACGATTAAAGCTCGAGCGAGGGGTTGCGGCTGGCTGGGCTGCTTTTGCGGGGAAACCTTCCGTTTCGGCTTTGCACTTCACTGGGGAACGCAAAGGCTCGAGCTTTTCGTGACCGTCAGCAGATGGCAGAGAAAGACTCGGCTTCCCCGAGTCACCGTTTATTCGTGTACTGCGCCCTCGAGCCACCACCCCGCCCGTGCCACCCCCGGTGCTTCCGTGCCGAGCTTTTCTCCCTTTGACGGATATCTCAACCCCTTAACACCGTTTCGACCGAGCGACATACATACACCAGGCAAGCTGCTGCTGCTGCTGCTGCTGCCGCCGCCGCCGCGAGCTCTCCTCGCCCTTCACAGTAGCTCCCGAACCCCCGGACACCCGGCGACGAATCCTCGAGGTTTCCTGGAGCACCCAACTATTTTCGCGGCGAGAGCGGACTAGCCCGAAACGTATTGGAAGGTAGCACCGCCTGGGGTTAGTGTGGCCTAGCCTTTCGTTCCTTCAACGCGATTCAGGGGTGGCGAACGGGCGCGCACGCGCTTCTACCGCCCGCTTCGATCCGCTCTCACTATGCCTGGCTGGCCGTGCTTCCATGCTGGAGATAGACCAGTCCGCGACTCCAGCAATACCGCACGATCCTCGCCTTTCGTGTTTTCGTTGGCCGGAAGAAAGAACTGCCGATGATTGGCGAGCTCTTCGGGAGTATTGCTGGTTTTGGGATTGTTTTGATGTATCGCGGTGGTAATTGCAGGGAAATTGGAGCTTGGTTGGTCGAACTGGGGGATCAAGTCGCATGGTGCGTAACCCTCCGCTGCCTACTACAGTCTCGTCCCTTTAAGCTGGGACCAACCTGCTGAGATATATCGGTGAACATGCTCGCGCGTACGGCCGCTTCAGGGTCTCCAGCCGACATCTCCTTTTATTCCCAATGCCAGGTTTTCTGACTTGGTTAGTCGAGTTTGTTCGTTACTGGTCGCCCCGGCAGCGCTACGGTGGCAACACTGATAAGATAATTATCGATAATGGCTTCCTTAAAAAGTGTTACGAATCAAAAGAATCGGTGATGTCTCGCAACCGATGGTACTTTCCCCTTGATTTCTCGAGCCAATTTACCAATTACAAATTCCATTATACATCTCTCTGAAAGCAATGACCGAATCAAACGTCGAGGAGATATGAATTTGACCGATTAATTTTCACGCGGATAATTCGTGGAGAGATTAATAAAAATGGGTCTATTTATTAAAAGGAGGCTCGACGGTGGGATGGTCGGGTGGGTAATTGGTATGACGTGATCTGCCATCCTCAGTGTTTCGTCATCCTCGAGTCATTGAGTCCCGCTACCGTTATAACCCTTTCGAGAGGATCTCCGGGTGCAGCGGTACCGGGCGCGCATACACGCGAAAGCGGCGTCGAGGAGAGGCTCGATCAGAGGAGAGACCGAGTGGCCGGAGACCTCCTCTCCGGGTTCGGCGCGATCCGAGCCGCTGCATTTTCAGAACGGTACTCCTAACTGTATCCTGCACGCGTATGTACACCTACATGTGTATGTCTAGGCCCCGCCGGGCTCACCTGTCGGCGGCGAGCGCATACTGATCGTCGGCGCAGGAGAAAACGGCTGACGGCGCGCGCGCGCGCGCTCTCGCCCGCTCTCTCTATACTTGCGTGCTTTGTTTGGATTCTGCATCTTTAGAATTCGCCGACTGTCTACGCATCCTGGACATTCATTTCATTCTTTCTCTCCTGATGCCGGATATGCTCGGTATCTGTGTCACGTAATTCAACACTACTCGATGCTGAATTTTTGGGCCTCGAATGCGGAGAAATTAATTTTCACTCACTAATGATCTATCAATCTTCACTGGATATATAAATCTGTATTAAAACGCTGATTGCCACTAATAAAATACATGTTTAGAAAGCGATCCTTGCTCCATCAAATCCTGTAATTCACCGACCAAAAAATGTCCGTTTCACAATATCTAAAAAAAACAGATTATCACCGCAAGAAATACTAAAACCAACAATCCCCAAGGGCACGGCAGGCAGAAAGAGCAGCGCGCTCGATGAAGCGCCCTTGAGCCAGCAAGTAGTATTAGAAGCGCGCAGCCAAGGTTAAGGGTACGCCGGAGGCTGAGCCGCTAATCATTTTTCACGATAGCGCATCAATGGGAAGAGCGCGAGTTGTGCAGCGGGCAGAGAAGCCGAGCGCGATCAAAGAGCGCAGCGCAAGAGAAGAACTCGGAGAGAGAGAGAGAGAGAGCGCGCGAGCGACCGGGACCGGGAAGGGATGCGCTCTAACACTCGGTGGAGCAGAGCGTAGAGAGGGAAAAGCTCCGCTCGCCGAGTCGAACGACGTGTAGCGGATCCTCTACGCAAGTACGTGACACGTACATACGCGGGGCTCGCTCGAGTGTACGGATACTCACGTAATGTAGGCCCGTTGTCAGAGAGATACCGTAAGACCTTGCTGTTACGTCACGCCACTAGAACCCACCGCGGGTACCGAGAGAGTTGGAGGGGGTAGGGATTAGCCCGGGGGGCTTTTTACCCGGCCACCTTCTCAATTTCTCCGCTGTAACAGGTCATTTATGCCGCGCGACAGCGGCGGCAGATTCGGGATAAGGAACGAGCGGCATAACAAGAATGTACTTTGTAATTGATTGCTGAAACCCATTGTTTACCTTTGATATTACTAATATTTGTATTTTAAAAGATATTTATTTTACCTCGATGGTTCGCGGAAAACCTGTCTGTATTTTGAAATACCGATATTAATAATTTCTCAATGACTCCGTGAACGATTCTCTATACTTCATTGATAGGCAGAAAATTGAGTAGATCTGGTGTTAAAAAATGTATAAAAAAGAATTCCGAATTTCGTCGAATAGGAAAAATGTCTCTAAAGCATATTAGTGCGAGGATCCGGGAAAGTCGATGCTAGGATATGACTTTCTCAGAAGTCATTTCTCCGATGACGGCTAATTAGCCCCGAAGATGGAGCGTAAGACGTTGCGAAACGAGCGGCGCGAAATTTTCGTGCGTCAGAGGTGAAAGATTTCGTAATTGGCTCGGAGGCTTCTTTCGTCAGGACGGATGACTGCCGATGCCTGGAGCGCGCACGAAATCATCAGCCCTTCCGTGGCTGCCCTCTCTCTCTCCCTCTCTCTCTCTCTCTCTCTCTCTCTCTCTCCGGGCTGCTTTTCCCTTCCACGCTCACGCCGGCACCGTGCGCGTCCACGTGTTTCTATCTGCGGTCAGTGCACCTTGCCGCGCTGCACGAACCGCACTCACGGCCGTTTACCGAAGGTCCACCACGTAACGCGAGCGTGCTTAATAATCTCGGCGGCTCTCTCCGAAGGATCGTCGACCTTGCCGCGCTGAATAAAGGGAAGCCGGAGGGTCGCAGCCTCCGAGGAGATTCTCACTCCCCCCCTTTTTCTAGGATCCGGCGCTACAAGTCCGCATTTAAAGTCCAAAGAGATTTTTAAAACAGTTTTACTTGTCTAATGGAGGAATTAAACATTCTAGCTGGTAATCGGTGTTAGAGAGACTGTGGTTTGCATCTGAATTACTAGCTAGATTCTCTTGAGATAGTTGATAAAGAAAATTAGTTTTCTTAAGAATTTCTTTAAACTTGGAGGTAATCTTTACAAGGGTTTGAAACTACTAGTTAACTTTTACTACACTCAACCACAGCATTTTTGTAGACTTTTTTAAACGACTGACAGGTTTGAGCCCACACGTATAGAAGTTGTCAATATCAAATTTCCTATAAAATTTTACTAGTAATTGGAAAACCCACATGAAAGTTTGAAGAGAATCTTAAAACAAGTGGTTCTCTTCACTAACTACCTTAAAGACAAACTACCGAGATTTCCAGTGGATAAAGACAGTTTTCTGACGTAAAACTGGGCATATTGCGTAGACGTGAGCTCGTCGACGCTTATCCCAACGATCAAAAGCCAGTAGGAAACCTGTCTATTCTCATCCCGGCGAAATCCCCCGTCCAATCTGTCCGGAGAGCTCAAGCGAGATCTCCTCGTGTCGATGACACGTACTTGATGGCATGTTTGGCCGTAAAGCGACAGCAATGCGGAAGCAAAAAATGCAGATGCAATCGCTGCCCCGGCAGAATTGCAGTCCGGCTGCGCGGCCGAAGACACGTCTGCTGATAAGGGTCGCGAGTCGACGCGCGAGTGCCAACGCAAGGGATAATTGTAACGCGGGCCTCGTCTCCGATTACATTCGCTTGTTACACAACCTCGCGTATCAATAAAGAAGCGAGCCTCGGTTCATTACACGCGATAATCCAGCGGAATATGAGGAGGTTCGATCCCTGGCCGAGGGGGAACCAGCCGAATCATCCCCGAAACTCTACCCAGCGAGGGAGACGTGACGCCCGCATCCTGGATTGCGCGGGCCTCCACTTTCACACCTTTTTGCCGCTCGGCAAACGTGACAATTCCAGTGGGACGTTCTGTTCGGTTGCGTCAGCGTGGAAAGAGCGCGTGGAGGGCGATGTCTCGGCGGTCAGGTAGGAAGAGAGTGAGATCGAGGAGGACTGGCAGAGCCGAGCGTTAGAGTTAGGAAGGACCAGGCATACTAAGAAGGCAGGGGAGGAGGGCAGGGAGAAGAAGCGTGGAGGCCCTAGGAACGTTCTCAAAGGTTCACGGCCGGGTGGTTGCTTTAAATCAGGCAGGCAAGGTGGTTTGACAGGCAAGAGACATCACTCGCCGCCACGTGGTGCCTGCCGGGGTCATTGTCCTTCGGCTTGAGCTTTGTCGAGGTGAATCGACTCGAAAGCCGAACCTACCAGCCGCGCTCGACAAAGTCCCTGCCGGTTTTCGGCGCTCTTTGACCGCTAGGCGCACCCAACATCCACTCTTAGATCTTTGTCCTTGCTACTCCCGCGACAGGATTGGCTGCCGGACCTTATCTTCAAGCCCTGAAACCCCGCTTTGCCAGCCGTGAAACATTAGCCGGCTAATGACTGGCAAATGGGGGCCGAAACATTACCCTTTTACCCGGCGCAATTACTGCGCCGATTGTAACTAACGGAGTTAGTTTCAGCAAAGAAAAGGATCGATTTTTTACAATCATAATCGATTGGTATCAGACTGTATCAAGCAAGCGCCGGGCAATTTCAATAGTGAAATCGTTATTAATTATTGTCCTTTTCAACTATGGAAGCATTATTGGCGTGCAGTGTATCACAGTTGGAGTTGAATAGTTTATGCTGTGGCTGCACCTATTTCTGATAAAAAAATGGGAAAAATTCAACATGTTCCACGGTTTGAAGAAAAATTACACTTTGTCTATAGATAAATTGAGTTTATATTCATTAAAAGAGTAGTATAAATAAATAATAAAGTAGAGATCGGAGGTTCAATCCACGGAGGAATGAATAAGAAACCAAATCAACTCTGTTGCACGTTGATTGGTCAATAAGTTATTGAGATATCCTGCAGGCCAATTGAAAAAAGCCGCTGCATGCCTTCTCCATACCCGGTTATCGCCGGGCTGTCAAGCGACTCACTAAACAACCTCCAACTTCCTCATTTCTTTGAATTAAACTCAACAATTTTCGGATAACATTTTTCAAGTGTTGTACTCCTCATGTATGCAGAAAAGAGAAACTCAATTTTTTGGACCTGTTGGACGAGAATTCCCCCTTAAGCCGAGGGTGAAGGGCGAAGGGCGGAGGGCGCAGGGGGTGGACCAGAGGAAAAAGCCGCCTTGAGGAGGAGCGCTTTTTACGAGCGGAGCACAGTGCGGAGAGGTGCGGGCTGGGAGAGTTTCGGCCACGGTGAGGACGAAGCAAGTCGAAGCGAGCGAGCGAGCGAGCGAGCGTGTAGCACCTGCGGTCGACGACCCTTGCGGTGCTATCGAATACCTGCCGACGCGACGATCCGTTCCTTCTTTCGTTCATTCGTTCATTCCTGCCTCTACTTCCCGTTCTCTCTCGCTTCTCCCTCGCCTTCCCGGATCTCCCGGTGGACCAGCGCCCATCTCGGCCCAATCCCAACCCACCGCCACCCCGGCACTCTTCAACCCCCAAATCCCGGGGGCAAGACCAACTCTCGAAAAACTCGAATCGCTCTCGCGTACCAACTGCTATTTTCCGCGGCGAGTGAACTTCAATTAAATAGAAAGCGCAGTCTGCAGTTTCGCGGGGAGTTTCAGGTAGACTCGAGGCGGCGCAGTCAGCGGGATGAGTCGACGACGAGCGGCCCGATGTGCAGACACTTGTCCCTCCGAACTGGATCCGAGACAATGCTGGGCACAATGTGTCTCGGCATTGTCCTCATATAGTTGCGCCGGGGCTTTTAATGTTACAAATGTGCCGCCCATTTTCGGAATCACGCAACCGCGAGGAGGTAAAAAGATTGGGTGACGACGGGAGTCGCGGTCTTGCGCAAGAGTATATATGTGATTTGATCCTCGGATTATCCACTCGATTTCATCACCTCATTGGAATAATATGACCCTTCGTTCTTGGGATCCGTCCTTCGAGCGAGCACGGTAGTCAAGGAGGCTTGTCAAGATCATTGAACCTCGCGCGACCTTCCAACGCCGAGCGCCGGAGCTTGAATTAATTTCTAACGAAATGGCCTTGGAAAGGCCCTGCTTCCCCGACACGTTAGAGGAAGTCCGGCCGTGAACCGGCCGCTCGAAGAGGGAGTCAAATATTTGAAAGGATGATTGCGAAATCATCGAGGCCCACACCTCGAGGGCCTGTCCAAGCCTCGCTCTTATCGATCCCAGTGCCTGGAATATCAGATAAAAGGACCCGGGGCTCGAAATCGCTTGCTATTTAAACTGACATTCCCCAACCCACTGACACTGTCAATAAATCGCCGACTCAAAATGACGAAATCCCCCAAGGAAAACTCTGAATCATAGTTACATCGAGCGCTCGAAAAAGTGCTCGTCGGAGGGGGCGGCCCTCGAAATTCCTCACTGACAATGCCGATCGATGATCGAATCGAGCGGATCATTGAACCTAGCGAGAGCGACCTTCTGCGCGCGCGATGTGACAGAGTGGAATGGACGTATTCAAAGCGGACACCTTGGCAGAGCGGAGAGCCGTGCCTTCACCCGATGAGACAGCAAGCGGGAGTTACAGCCGATGGAACACCTCAGGAGGTGTCGGAAGAGGCACGGTCCACGGTCAGTGATATTGGTGGGGAGGTGGTATCTCTAGGGAAGTCCGAGGAGCACGTAAGAAACAGCTGGTGGGTTGAACGAGCCCCGAGTTCAATGACTGGGGAACGAATGCGAAGCAGCAAAGCCGAGTTTCGAGTTAGGTAGGTAGGTAGGTAGGTAGGTAGGTTGGTAGGTAGGTAGATAGGTAGGAAAGCAAAGACGTAACTCTCGGAATAGCCGCCACTGCTACCTTCCCTAGACTCTCACGGGTCAACCCCCGACATAATCTTCCTAATGATCGTTTTACGGTTTGAGATGGTCGATCAGGGGAGGATTGAATGTGATTCTGAAGTATCAATGGGTATTAATAATCCTTGGGATTAAGTTGGGAGTCTAATTAATTTATACATTCAAAAGTTTGACAGATTCCAGATTGGGACTTGGGCAGATCTATACTTAAAATAGAAAGGCGAATCAATGCGGACGCAACTCATTGATATTCACTCTACGACTGTGCATCGAATTCAGAGTCTCGACTTATCTGCGAGCGGCTGCCTCGAGCGATTCGGTCATGGGCCTTCCATAACGGTACTCCGGTACGTAATTTCGGCGACTCCACTCACACCAGCGCGCCAGGCTCATTTCGTGCCGTGAGGCACTTCCTGTATTTCGGGCCCCGCGCCCCATCATCCCAACAGCCTTCCTTCGACTGCATCCCCATTAAACCTCAAGAATCTCCTACCAGGTAACTCGATACATCGAGGAATGTTGCATCAGGGAAACAAAGAAGCCCACACCAGAGTCCCCTCATCCCGAGAAAAGTCCCGAGAAGGCACGCGTGTGGTTCGCGGGTCCAGCGACGTGTGACCGTCGGGGCAGCGTGTACGGGAATGACGAGGCTCGCGAAGGGCAAGCTAACAATTAGTCACCTCAGCGGACGCGGTCACATCGGCAGACGACGGAGAGAGAGAAAAAGCGGCAAGAGAGAAACACACGTGCGCGCAACAGCCAGTAAAAGCTGGGCGTTCATTGGTGTGCGTGGACCGCGACCGCGCGTATTAAGGTGTACGCGCGCACGGGCGCGCAGGGTTCGTCGACCTTTCCTTTTATTCGTGTGTCGGAGCAGCAGCGCCGGGGCTTTGCTCGAAAACCGGCAGTGGGCGCCGGGACTCGTGGGCCCCTGGGCCCCGAATACTAAGAGGGCCCGGGGCCAGCCGACGTACAGCGCCGCCCAAAATCCGGCCTGCGCCACGGTTAGGTAATCGATCGCTCGACGCCCTTACGTTTACCAAGGTCTTTGCCACCTGCCACGCCGAGGCTATCTCGCTTTTCCGCCTATCACTCTCTTTCTCCTTCCATCTCGCTGCCATTTCACTGCGGCTACGTTTCTCTTTAGCGGCAACACAACCATTCCGCCTTCCTTTCCCGACTGCTCTGTCTCGCTTTCCCTCAGGGAGCTTCTCTCTTTCTTCGACTGCCTCTTTTTGTCTACCTGTTTCACACCGGAGGACCGGGGCCCTCCAGGCACCTCTCTTTCGGCTTTTAAATGGAGATTAGCGGACGCACGCCCCCCCCCCTCTCCCCCTGTGCCCCTCTGCTCCCCCCACCTTCACATCAGCTAAGGTCAACGAACTCGCCGTGGGTTGCGCGATGTTGACGAAGGTCGGCGTATAATGCTCCCGTGGATTTATGTCTTGCCACCCTTCGTCTCGATTACTCCGATTCCCTCCAGGAATTTTGCTTTTCGAGACTTTCCACTCCCCTTGAGAATACTTTGCTCTTTAATTATATGGTGAAAAATGAATTTTTTGGTCGTAACTTTGATTTGGTTGTGTGGAAAGAGTCGTTGGGTGCGGTAAACGGTGACATTGCTTCTGGAATGTTGCTTTTCACTCCCCATGAGAATCTTTCACTGTTCAATTGTTAGACGAAAAATGAAGCTCTTTGTCCTAGACAGATTCCACTTGCCCCAAGAATCATTCGCTATTCAATAATTTTACGAGAAATGAATTCTTTCGTCCTAGACATTGAAAATCGGTTGGGTGGAAGGAGTCATTGGGTGCGGTGAACGATGACATTGCAAAGACACGCTAAAGGTGGGTGGAATCGATTGCAACAATGGTAGCCGTACGAGAGTGTCTGTGTGTGCGGAGAGGTAAACACGTCTGGAGAGACACGGAAGAAGCACGCACTCGAAGGCATCTAGGAACCAGAAGAGAGGCTGGCTGCCTCGCTGACTGGCCGCCTCCGTCGTCAGTGTGTTACTGACCTCGAGTGACCCTGCCATCCTGACCGTAACTCCCGGCGTACGGTTACCTTCCACGAATTTATCTATTCCCAGGAAAACCAGCCAATCTCGCGACTAATCATCGACTTTCCCTAAGGATCCAATTATTTTTCAGATTTTTTCATTCGCTTTTCTTCCTCGAGAATTCGAGTGCCAGTGGAATCGTAGCTCGAAGCTGCCCGGGGGGAACGCGATGCGAGGGTTGACTGGGCTGTTTAGTGGTGGAGAGATGGGTGCAATGGGTTCTAGAGTCCAGCGTCAGTGTGTTACTGACCTCGAGTGACCCTGCCATCGTGGCCGCAACACTGCGTACTGTTACCCCGGCCTTTTTTTTCTTTTTTACCGCCGCTGTATGCTAAATATGACAGCAGTGACAGTATAGGCGATCGCTAGTCGACGGCGTCCAGTGAAAGCCTGGCATTTTCGAAGCGAGACCAACCGGAAGAGGGAGAAGAAGAGCTTAGAGTGCTTCCAGGTTGGGTGGATAGCAATGGGTGGATTCCGCGGGAAAGTAGTTTCCTTGACTTACCTCTTATCGTGCTAGGCATGTTGTCCGAGATCACATATCCTGGTATCCAAAAGGGGGTTCGGAGTAATCACCACCCAAGAGAGCACCACCAGTCGATTCCCCCGAGTGAGGCACAATCATACACTGGCTCGGTAATCCACACGGAGAACTCTTTGTCATACAGAAAGGTCCGCTCTCCTCCGCCTCGTTTCCCTCTCTGTCTGTCCCTGATATTCCCGCTCGATCTCCCCGATCAATCTATCCCGCCTTCCTTACCAGCGGCACTGAATCAACTTCACCGACACCCCCGCGTGCACCAGGCTCGGTCACAGCCTGACGCGATCTTGGCGACTCGGGAAGGCGCTACCACGGGGACGAGCGTGTCCTGGCTCTCGCGTGTCCGCGATCGCCGCCCTTTAATGTCAGTCCCACTCGCGGCGACAGTCTGCACTCGAGTCCATTGATTGTCGATCACCGTTGCGCTCACGCATCCGAGAACGAGCACATAACATCAGTCGCACAATAACTCCCGATGAGCTTTCCGTCGCACGGCTGGGATCTTCGCGAATCCTTGAGGACCTCCGGCAGGGTGGATGATGCTGGGTCACCGATTTAGCGATTCTTCGAGTGTGTGTTTAATCGAATGATTTTCTTCTCCTCCGGCTGAATATCTGGCCAGGCGACGAAAGATTTGTCGGTGGGATCTCAATGGCTCCTCCGAGGATGATTCGTCCAAGCTCAGCCAGGAGTGCGCGTGTTACGCGGGTTCGGTTGTTGTTCTCTCTGGCTGTGAACACCTTGGGCTGTTCGGCGGTGGTCCGGTGGAGGTAGCCGGTGAGTGACTCTACCGTGGCGGCGGTGATCCACAGGTGCTCGCACGGTACCTCGTACCCTTACCACTTCCACCAACAACAACCTCCCCTCCGCAGTCCTCGAGTGTACTCTACTGTTCCGCCTCCACCGGCTTCCTTCTCTCTTTCGCCCGCGCCTACCCCTTCCACCTTCTGTACACACTCGTCTCGCCGAAAGGACCACGCTGTCTCTCTTTCCTTCTCTCTCCGAGTCTTACGTCACATGATCTTCCTCCCAGCTTTTCTAGTTTCGGGCCTCCAGATGATTAGATCACCGCGTCCTCTCTCGCCGCGGCTCTCCACGGATTCCTGGGATATCCTGGAGTTTCGAGCACTCGGGACCCCCTGGATCCTGCTGCTTGCTTTATCCCGTCTTTGTGCATGCCGATATATGCTGTCTATACTTGTTCCAGGCACACGAAACCTCCTGCTCGACCAGTTCGTCTCCCGATGCCGTTATTCTTCTCAACCCTCTTCGAACCGACCCTTCTGCTTTGCGTCCTCCTGCTCCCGGTTCCTCGCTTCCTCAGAGAAGCGTCGATCTACGGTCAATGGGTTCGCGTGGGTCGACTCGCCGCGAATCAAACGATTACCCAGCACAGAATCTACCTACTAGTCTACCGGATCTAACGATTTCCCCGCGCGCTCCACTCGCCTCTAATTATATTTCGCCGCGCGCGAAAGCTCCCCGAGGTGCTCGCGCGGCTCGATCCGCGAATCGGTACAGCGGCAATTAGCCGCGCGTAGAATCGTAGCGGTATCAAAGCGCGCCGTGTGCTCGCTTTCGGCGCGAGGGAGCGAGAGGGAGAAAAATGCCGGAGTGTGACTCACCGCAGGATTACGGCTGACTCTGAATTCAAGTTGCGTGCCTCGCCGCTGGGATCTGGTTCTACTGGAATTATGCGACTACTGTTCTCGCGGCTTTCGAGTTTACCCGTCTACCATGCCCGTCCGACTGTCTGGCTCCGCTAATGTCACTGATGGCTCGTTAATGTTTCAGTGTGCCGAATACTAGTGGCACTGGCAGCTACGAGTTCGCCCGTGGTTAAAGCTTGACACATTGTTGACTCGACGCGGTAGAACTTCGGGTTGGTTAATTATTAAAATAGAACCGCGCTCGTTTGGGCTTTATTCTGGTAAGTTGACAAAGTGTTTTCGATCTTGTGATTTATGTTCAAGCGTTCTATTTTGTTGGTAATAAATAGAAGATTCTACAATAATTATAACTTGGGAACTCCAAAACCTGTCAAAATGAGGGGTTGAAAATTAATTTCTTTGTGATAACTTTTCATATTAAACAACACCTGCTATCTTTATGATAAAACTATTCTCATGACAATTGTATTTTATTAGTATAAATCTAAATAATAGGAAAACCCATCGATTGGTACTTCCCAGTGCTAACTACCCCTCCAAGCAGGGATCCACCCCCGAAGGGACGTGTGTCGCCGGGCTGAAATCGCCGCGCACAGTTAATTCCTGGCGTCTGGCGGCGGTCGGGGGCGATTTTCCGCATTTTCAAGTCCACAGATAGATTGGCAATTGCCAGGCGGTCTCGGTGAATCGGCGGGAGGAGGTGGAGGAGGAGAAGGAGGAGGAGCTGGCGGGTCCGAGTTGACTGGCTGCCGGGCGAACGTGAATATTCCGATGGCCATTGACCCCGGGCCGGTCTTTGGCGCCAAACCCAAGGCTAGCCGTGCTTCTCTATCTCTCTTTCACTCCGGCAGCAATGGCGACAGGTACGTATTTAGTTGTAGAAGCGCGTACTCGGCGCTTTTCGGTAATCGAGCATTGTCCGCCGCTCGGCCGCACTCCCTCGAGCGAATAATTGATATCTACGGCGACGCCCTCTGACTTTTTGCCGGCCGCGGAGAGAGACGCCGCCGAATTAGTCTCGGATCTCTCGATCAATCCCACTCGAATGACTCAATCATTCTATCCTTGACAGCTGGCTTAAAGAAATCCGCCCGGTCTCTTTGTGCCCTTCAACCCCTTCGCTTCTGACCAATGCGAGAGTGCGTGCGTCGGCAGCTTTGGAAATGCCTCGCGGAGATTACCGCGCCTAGCTACGAACCAGGGCGTACAGGTTTTTCCCGTAATACCGGAAACGGCAGAGAGTCGGAAGCGCCAATCGATTTTCAGCGAGCAACCCCTCGCGATGACCTGGCCACGCGCGATTGGCTCTCTTCCTCGGAGAGGAACGCGCGCTTGGATTTGTTGGGTCGAAGCGAGTCGGTGGTTTTAATTAGTGAATCGTCGGAGGAGCAAAGCTTTTACTTCGCTTGCATTTTGGTCGAGGTTGATTCAAACCCGGGGGAAAAAAAGTTAGTGCCCGACGAGGACCTTTCGCTGGTGAAGCGCGTCGGGCAAGTCGAGCGTAACAAACCCGTTCCAAGAGATCCTCGGCACTTTAGGCGCGCGCGCGCGCTCCTCTGTAATTGTTCCATTGTGGCGAGGAGCAAGAAAGAGGAGCTCGAAGTCCGAAGAAACCAACGGCGTTGAACCAGCGCGCTTTTAACACCTTGGCTGTCGTTGCCCGCCGCCGGTCCAATCGGCACACGAAATATGAGCCGTAAATCGGGAATAGTTGGAATAGCAGTCGTCGAGTGCTGCTGGGTTCACAAGGTCGTCGATCCTCGCGACCCGAAAGTCGTGTCAAGGAACTCGCTGAGATGCCTCGAAATCCCTAGTGGAATTCTGATACGACCGGTGAGGTGGAGGGAAACATTTGAACGGATTAGAGACCTGAGGAACTTGAGGAACTTGAGAAATGCTAACTTCGCGCGAGAAAGTCAACGAGCCAGGGACGATTCACACCTTGTTAATTCACCGGCTTTCACCGTTGACAAAGGGCACTTAGGAGTTAGGATGACAGGTTACGGCGCCCAGCAATTAATTAATCAATCAGCCGGCTCATTAATACCTCAGGAACGCGTACTAGGACACTGCGGATTACCGGACTCGCCACTGCTTCGCCCTTAAGGAATGCAATTATACTATTGTTCAAAATCTCAATTAAGGCAAACAGTCACCAAAGTCATACATTTCAATGCCACCTTTCAATCCCACAATTTCCATAAAAAATCCGCCTCGCCTTTCTAAAATAAAATCATAAAAAACCTGAAATTATAAAAAAAGCAATAAAACCAGAATTATACTCGTACGAAAGAAAAGATGGACGAGTGCGAAAGCGGAACTGGAATCGCGAAGGGACGTAGCTGGACGCGCGTCCGAAGCTAGAATGATGCGCCGCGAAGCCGACAGGCCGGCTGCGCGCGGCGCTCTCGCCGAGGTAAGAAGCCGCCTGCCGGAGGAGAATACGGCTGGGAACACGGCCGGCAACGGTAAAAGGTAACCGTTGTGGCCCCGACCAGTGCGCGCTCTCTCTCGGCGCTGCTCCCGGGGCCCGAAAAGAGGTGGGGGGGTTGCGGATAGAGCGCGATGATGTAAGAAGCAGAGCGGCCTCTGGGCCCCGCACCGCTCTAGAGAAGGGGCAGCTCGATAGGCGGAGGAGGGGATTGGCTGGCTAGGCTGGTGGGCCCTAAGCGGGGGATAAATCGACACGTAACACTGCCACATAGCGGTACAGCATCCCCACCCGCTTCCGAGCTACGGGGCCGCAAGCGAAATCATCCTGCCAGGTTCATGGACACCCGTAATTCGCAGCTATCTCCCACACAGACATGCCTCCACTCGCGGCAACTCTCCTCGGAGGCCTTTTTTCCCCGCTTCCCCATGGAAAACGCGGGGCCATTGACGCGATAGAGGAACCCGTGCACCGGTACCTCACTCCTACCCCGGCGCGCCGATGAAAACATTAGATATGTTCTGGGCCTTTAATCGGCCGGTCGTTTGTTTCCTCCCGATGCGCTCAATAGAGCCGTAAGTCAGCCTGCAATCTGCGCGCAGTATCGGCGAAGGCGCCGAAAGCCTGAAAGTCCTGAGGATTTATTCTGAGTTATAAAACGATTCAGGCTGGACTTCATTTTTTTGCAGATGAATTAATGCGATTTGATGGTTGGTATTTTTTAATTGGCACAGGAAAAGGTTGTTTTGTTTTTATATTTTTTTGTAGCAAGTTTATGCGAGGGTTTCTGAAGTGCATACTTCGGGAAGTGACAGGATGATGTTTACCGGTAGTTACGAGAAGGTTGACTGGAGACGATCCGAGTACGGCGAGTCGATCGTGAGTAATATCGCGGGACGGGATATACTCGCCGGTGGAAAAAGATGAGGGGAATGAAAGAAGGGGCATTACAACGCCCACGGCAATGAACGGTACCTTGCACCCGCTTGTAATACTCGCCGGCTGCGTAACTCACGAGACCCAACAATGTCTGTTGAGTAACAGGCTCTCTCGAGATCTCTGACACTGAACCTTGGGTAAAGTATGAATGCTATGAAGTAAGAATTATTCTCCATTATTCCCAGGTTTAGCTCGGAATTACATCGGCTGTAACTCTAACGAGTCACAGCTCGCCTAACACCATTTGAAATGTTAAGTCCATGATTAATTGAATTATTATAATTCGCTTGTACCCTTGAAATATGTATGAATTGAATAAAGAAATTTTGGAAAATTTCAATTATATATCTGTTAACATAATTCAAAATATCGAATCCATGATGCACTGAATTATTATAATTCCGATTTGTTTCTAAAAGTGTATGAAACGCGAAAAACATTTTTTAAACAAAAATTCGTGTATTTTAAGTGGTGTAATTATTATAATGTGATTAAAAGGATCATCGGAAGGACTTTGAAGAAGTTCCCGCCGCCACGACGCGAGCACAGGTACCATAAAGCCGAGCTATAAGAAGAGAGAGTTGTGAGAAAGATAAGGTAGGCACGACTTTCTGCAAGCCCGATCGGGCTCTACTTATGCAGCAGAGGATACCAAGCCTCTTATCTCTCGCTCGTAAAAACATTCCCATTTCTCGTAGTTACGAAAACCAAAACCACTCACTTGCCAAGAGAACTGTAATCAAAAGGATTATTCCTTGAACACGCGCTTTTAAAATATTTGTCACTCGACAGACGATACGGATTCCCACACATTTCTGCAAAAAACACGTCAAAGGCTCTGTAGTTTACACGTAAATGATAGGTAGTGTATCGTGCCTTCACTGTTTTTCGAAAAAAGCTGTCGATAGGAGCAATGAAAAAGTAGAATACTTTGCTATCCAAGGTGAAATGCGTCATTGCAAGTCCTGGGAAATTACAGTCATTAAAAGTAGACTCTTTAAAGTCCAACTTCACTTGAGCGCCGAGCTTGCGAGTAGAATTGGTCTCGGATTAAGTGGAGTTGGTCGCTCGCAAGTCAGACGCGGTCCAATCACGATTTCCGAGGTGGAATCAAGGCGATCGTCGACCGCCGGTCCCAGAAGATCGTAAAGCTCACTCGGCGCAATTCCAGCTCCCCATTCTTTCGCCGGTGTCGAGCTTGACGGGCAGCTCGAAGCTGTCGGCACGCTTGCGCTAGAAACTCGCTCGTTCTTAGCTCGGCCCTGTATAAAAGCGGCCACCACTTGTTGAACGGCTCGCATTCCACCGATTCGCCCCGATCGCGGAAATATCGGCTCGCCACCTCTTCCACACGCATCGTCTGATCGCGCTACTCCTGCTTTTGCCGAATTGTGCGCTAGTTCAATCCATCATACAGCGACCGCCGATTCGGAAGCGACAGAAGCAGCGCAGCAACCCCAGCCGTCCGGCAAGGTCAGTTTCGTACAAGTTTCTGCTCAATTTTGCACGTTGATTTTGATTTGTTCGTTTGTTAATCAATTTTGAGATACATGTCGAGACGTGTCTATTTTTACTACAAGTGGTGGAATTGCATATATCTGTCGGTCTTGCTGGGCATCGGGTTTTTACTGTAAAAGTTAAGAAAGTTCAGAATTTTTAAAAAGTTGAGTTTTAAATCGTTTTTAACGTGGAGAGTAATGGTAGGAAAGTTTGTTGTGACCTTTCGTCTTCGTCAAGACAACAAGTGTCACTCGTTAGCCTTCGTTTAGGGAGAACTCCTCAAAATTCGTCGATTCTTTTCTCGGGCTGGAATTGCGGAAGCTACGTGTCCGGCGCGGATGCAATCGGGCGAGAGCTTTCTCTCCTGCGGCTGCAGGGAGGATCCGCGGGATAAATCATCCTGCGAATATCTGAGTCCCGGTGCTCGTCGGCGGTGGGGGAGGACACTGAAAGCTACGGGAAATTACAAAAGTCGGAAGCGGAAACGGTGGAAGGACGAGCTTTTAATATCGCGGGCGTCATTCTGCCTTAAGCTCGAGATCCAAGCTGACTGTCGCCAGTCGATTTTCCATGCCTCTTCTCCGCCTTCGGAAGGTCTTCATCCTCCCAATCATTGGTTATCCTAATTGATATCGTAAAGCAACAAGCTCGCCTAGTGTATAAGCCCACCAATAAATACGGTGATTATCTCATCTTTAACGAGCTACGTACCAAATGTAAACCGATGTTGAGGAAATGATGAGATGAGTTGAAAACTTGGATTCTTTCATACATCATCCAAGATTTTCCGGAACACTCGAATCTTATATTGTGGTATCGTTAAACGTCTATCCGAATTCTGTACAACTTGGTCACCGCACTCGAAACTACCCGGAAAAATCATTGAGTGTATCCAGCACAGATTCCTATGCTTATTGGCATATCACTCAGGATGCTCAATGAATAAATACAGTCGTAACTATGCATATCTGCAAGAACGATTCAACTTGAAATCAGTTGAGGATAGGCGAATCGCTTGCGACATTCTAGTTCCGTTCACATTTCTAATTTTGTACGGATCTACGTATGTTATTTAACTTAAAAATTCCCTCGCGAAACTTTAGGCACCGTGAACTACTGTATATTCCTATTCATCATACGTTACGTGCGTAATTCAACAGATAAGCCGTCTTTCTTTGTCCATTGACAGAATCGATATACATATCGATATCGTTGACACCACATTGCAATGCTTTAAACGCTGCTTACCCTTATGTACCAAAGGGCTAAAGTCACATAATCAAATAAATTATTATTATTATTATTAATTGGTTAAATAAAAAATGTGACTTAAACTGAAAAAAGCTTCGACTCGAATGTCAACTGCTAGTTGACTCAAAGTACCAATTCGATTGCTTCGAAGAGTTTGAGCTTGCGATCTAGTTCTAGGCCGTAGGGAACCTTGTGACACTAGCCTAATAAGCTCTGCGGGCCCATGTGACGAGCGATCGATCACGAATCCGTACAAATCGTTCAGGCTGGATGCGCTCGCCGCTCGTCAGAGAATCGTGAAGTTCGCTGGTACGTCAGCACGCGGCTCTCCGCACTCTCAGTGATCATAAAGTTCATCCAACAAGCATTGCAATATCCGGCAACCGGCGAACGCGTACCTCCTCTAATCGCGATCGCAATCTGCCCGGCCGAAATTGACATACACATCGACACATGCGCCTGATACGGTGCCATCGGAATTTCGAGATCTGGGTACTGTGAGACTCGCAGGTGAGATCCGAGAATCTTACTGACCCAGGACTCACGAGTAATCCTAACTTAATAAGTGACGTCGAGTAAATGTGGAGTTGTTTAAATCCTGAGTTCGTCGAGTGAGTGGAGCACTGAGTTATGAGTTACCAGTGAGTCGTTTAAAACGTTGCCTCCTTTTTTCCAGGTAATATGAATCTGGAAGAGTATCGCAAACATGGTGAGTACCTGGAATTATCTGATTAATTGCCCAAATTGTCAAATAGGCAAGAAAAATGTGAAATCGACAAAAGCACAGGCTTTCTTCCGCGTTCACCGACTCCGATCAATCCTCTCTTGGGACTCCTCGGTAAACACGTATGGGGAACATTCCTGGCGGTAATCCAGGCAGCCCCCTTTTAAACGGCGCAAGCCGGGCTAAAACGGCGAACAGATAAACAGGAATCAGCAGGGGGGCGGAAGTGAGGCCATGGGAATTTTATGGCCTCGATATTGTTTCCAATAGGTTGGCCGCGCCGGGCTTTCTCTGCTAGCTGTCTCTAAATCTCGGAATCCTTTTGCCGACGGGAAGCAGATCAACCCAGTGAGAATTTCTCGTCCTGCTCGAGGCCAATTCCAGCCGATAAACTCGAGGCTTTCATCCCTGCGAATCGAGCTCCAATCTTCTTTTACGCCCCGCGCTATTGTTTACTGCGCGTCGATATTAATCGAACCGGCGACTATTATTGCTCGGACTCGTATTATGTAAAGCTGTTTGCCGAGGGTGGAAAAGTCCTGTAAAACGTTTCGCTGCGGTAGTTACAGTTTACTTGAGTCGGAAGACTTTCTATTGAACAATCGGCTCTGCGAATCGCCTTCCATTCGGGTGTGTGTGCAGCAATAAAGTCGAACAAAGCTGCCGTAATGATGTCCCATGAAACAATGCGAGTGCAAGCTCTGCGAGGAGGACACACACTTGAGAGTCCCATGGGAACGCGAAGCCACGAGTAATTGTCTTGGAAGTTGGTCGAGACGTTGGCAAATTGTTTCTCGGTTTGGATGAAAACTTGCTCGAGCTTTCATTAACATTGATTCCCGAGCGTGGGAAAATTGGGAGTCAGGAAGGAACTGGTGACTCTTACATAATGAACGGTCTAAAGTCAAAGAGACGTAGGGTGGGTTCTAATAACTCTGTTTGCGGCTCTATTTAAGCTAATTAGGAATATCCAGATTAGCTGTGTTTGAGTCACTCGACGTAAGAAAGTCAGTCTCTCTTGACTCGACCAACTTCGACTTCCTTTTTCATCACCTCCATCCAACTACTCATCTGCAACTACATTTTCAAAGCTAATGAGTTTATAAGTCACTATAACTTCCAAATCGCAAGCTCGGAGCTTTTCCCTGTGGAAAGCCTGTGCAGGGCCGGAAATGGCCGAATCCCTAGGATGGCAGGGGCGTACAGGATGCTTGTGTGTCACCAGGAAAGGAAATGGTGGATTACATCGCCGACTATCTGGAGAACATTCGCTCCCGGCGCGTCTACCCGGCCGTCTCGCCGGGCTATCTGAGAAATGTGCTGCCGGCCTCGGCGCCGCTCGACGGCGAGCCATGGGACGACATATTCGCCGACATTGAGAAGTGTATCATGCCAGGAGTGACTCACTGGCAGAGTCCGCACATGCACGCCTACTTTCCGGCCCTAAACTCCCCGGCCAGCCTCCTCGCCGACATGCTCGCCGACGCTATCAATTGCCTCGGATTCACCTGGGTGAGAATTCCACGTGACTCCAGTCGCCTCCCGATTTCACTGTTAAACCTCGAACACAGTAATCAGGGAATCCTGTTTTCTGCCAAAGGCTTCGAGTCCCGCGTGCACCGAATTGGAGACAATCGTGATGACCTGGCTGGGTAAAATGATCGGCTTGCCGGAGGAATTTCTGAACCACCCGGGCGGTGCCGGCGGCGGTGTCATTCAGACCACCGCCTCGGAAGCGACCCTGGTTTGCCTGCTCGCTGCCAGGACTCGCGCGATCCGGGACGTCCAGCAAAGCGAACCCGAACGCCTTCCGGCCGAGATAAACTCGCGACTCGTTGCTTACTGTTCCGATCAGGTAAGAGCAAACCCACATTTGTCAACAATACCGCAATCCCTGGTTGATGAATCAAGTTCCTCGCAATTAAAGTGGCGTCCACTTGAGACTAGCATGCTCCCTCAGGGAATACGTCCTTAATGACGCTTGACGCTCTCCCTGATTGCTATCCATGTTTGCACCTGATATCCGAGATTAAAGCACAGATTTCCTTCTGCACCTGACGCTTTCCTCGCTCGGGAACATAGTGTAACGAATAAATCAAATGGCAGGCTCACTCCAGCGTGGAGAAAGCCGGTCTCATAGGACTCGTGCGAATGAGGTACATCGAGTCCGACGACGAGTTGAGCATGAGGGGAGACGCACTCCTGGAAGCGCTGGAACGCGACCGCGCCGAGGGATTGCTCCCTTTTTTCGTAAGTAGACTGTCCAATTAGAAGGACATACTAATTGCTAGGTTGGGCCTTCTTATGCTGGGAACAAGGACTGAAGGTAGGAAGGGGATTATCCTTTCGCTAGTTGGTCCCGAAGGACCTCGACCTAAAGCACTGTCGATCGATTTGAAAGCATATTGTCGAAGCGACCCAAATACACTTGTTTCTGGGCTTTAGGATTTGATGGGTTGTTTTATTTATTGTTAATGAACTTTAAAGAGAATCGCTTTGGCATTTAGGTGTGCGCGACCCTGGGCACGACTGGAGCCTGCTCTTTCGACAATCTCAAGGAAATTGGTCATATTTGTAAGTGTTGGTGGACATTGAATGGAGTGGCTTTCGATTCTTTTAATGATAGAGAGATTCGATTTTATTGCAGGTGAGAAGAATGGACTTTGGCTGCACGTGGACGCAGCTTACGCAGGCAGTGCTTTCGTTTGTCCAGAATTTCGTGGTTGGCTCCAGGGAATCGAGTATGCTGATTCGATCGCGTTCAACCCGAGCAAGTGGCTTATGGTCCACTTCGACTGCACCGCCATGTGGTACGATTTCATTTCACACACGTGGAAAGTATTGGAGAAAATGAAATTCTGCTCGAACTCCATTTCATTAACAATCTTTAGCGAGGTTTCCACCGCGATTTCCGACGAGAACGAGAACTGAAAAAAAACTCTTGAGAATCTTAAAGGCGATCGAGCGTCCACTCATTTGCTCTAATGAGAGAATTAATTGCCTTAAAGTATACTTTCGACGACCGGCAAAACGTTTGGGTGGTCGGTACGAGATCTTATTAGGAGTTCGAGGGGAATTGCGAGTGAAATGAGTCGTGAAAGATAGGATCTACCGAAAGGGGGGAAACTAACGAAGCGATATTTCAGGGTGAAAAGCAGCCAAGCACTGCACAGGACATTCAACGTGGATCCTTTGTATCTGAAGCATGAAAACTCAGGTATTACTGCGTTCCTGGCCCTGCTTCTCGCTTGAACTATGATTCAATTAACACACACTTTTCTTCCAGGCCTTGCCATTGATTATATGGTGAGTGCGATATTTTTATCGAATTCCTCATTGATTTTAACCTACCAATCTTATTCCAGCACTGGCAGATTCCACTATCTAAGCGTTTCCGAGCTCTGAAACTCTGGTTCGTCATTAGGAATTACGGCATCACTGGCCTGCAAAGGCACATACGCGAGGTTGGCAAAGAATCAACAAATGAACCAAACTAAAAACATTGTGAATCTCTTAACGATTTCCTGTCCCTCCAGGGTGTTAGACTGGCTCAAAAATTCGAGGCCCTCGTCCTGGCGGACGCGCGTTTCGAGATTCCGGCCACGAGGCACCTCGGGATGGTCGTGTTTCGGCTGCGGGGTGAGAACTCGCTGACGGAAAGGCTCCTGAAGAAGATGAACTCGAGAGGCCGAGTGCACTGCGTGCCAGCCGCTCTTCATGGGAAATACGTCATTAGGTTCACCGTCACTTCGACAAAGTAAATAGTATTCAAAAGAGTTGACTCGATTTTGAACTTGCCATTAAGAGGAATATAATTTTCAGTACGACTAATGAGGACATTCTCAAGGATTGGGCGGAGATACGAAACACCGCGAACGAGATACTGGGAGACAGCAAGGGATCGCCTGTGAGAGCTAGAGTCCCTCTAGCAGGTAACATGCTCAGCAAGATGATAGAGGCTGTGTAAAACGGCCTAATTATCTCGCCACTCAACGAATAATGATATTTGTTGCCCAGTAGAAAGTGCGAGATAATGTTCTTAAAGTGCTCGTCCCATAATACATTTTACATAATTTCTTCATCCCTTAAACACTCATCTGTAATATACTGTTTTTATTTTATTCAATTCAGCTAGTAAATGATTTTTTTTAAAGAACCTTAATTTGATTATTCTTCGCTTCTCCCCAATTGCGTTTCTTTCAATGTTGGAAACAGAAGAGCGAGGTAAGATTTGTTAAAAACTTTTATTGAGTTCTTAGCCCAGTTTGATTTTCATTTATTTTAGTTTGCTTATTCCAATAAGTTTTAATTAAGCATCCACTGTGAATCCGACGTATCGGAGGTTGAGCCTGACCCGAGACATACGTTCTCCAGATACTCGCGAGAAGAACGAGAACTTCGGCTCAAGCCTGCTGCTGGCGAACTCGCCGATGTCGCCGAAGATCGTGAACGGGAGCTTCGCTGCGATCTACGACGCCGCCGACGTCTTCGACGAGTGCATGCGGGCCTTCGGACAATTGCGGCTGGAGGCCAGGGATAGTCCAGGTGGATACTCCTTCGATCAGGTGTTCACGTCGATCCGACGGCCGAACTTGACGCGGCTGAAGGATCGATTCATGCAGATAATAAAGGACATTTAATTCGCTTGCGAGCTTTCGCTTGCGAGACGACCTCGGTGAGGCGTCCAGTACAATTAAGTGGGAAACCCTGTCAGTTGAGAAGTAAAAGTATCTTGAGAAATTAAACCGTCTTTCATTCTGTGCTCGAGTCCTAAGGAACTCAATAATTCTACTTAAAGTGTTAATTACCCCATGGGATTGCAACCGGATTTCATTAATTCCCACTAAATCTAAGCCGTACCCCATAAAACCTAGCCGATTTCGTGAGGTAAAATCCAGCTTGTCTTACGTGATACACTTTTCGTTTCAGCGATGCGACGTCGAATTCGTGGGATACTCATGTCGGGGAAACAGTTCTCCTTAGACTCGCGCATGGACCTCGTTCAGGTAAAAAAAACAAACAAGAACTAGTGCATCAAAGTAGATTAGGAGGTTTTGAAGTGTGAGAAATGGAGAATGATCGGGTGCGAGTGATTTGAATGGACAGTGGAGAGAAATCGTTATTCCAGGGATACGTGTGTTGCCGTCCACCGACGGAAGCTTCCTCGGAGCTGGCGCAGATGAGGGAGGACGACGACTCGTCGAGCACCAGCGAGACCACCGTCAAAAACACTAAATCGGACCTGTCCGTTAATGGCAAGCGATCTTAATTCACGATATCGATCAGCCTCGCCTCTGTAACGTCGTCAAACAATGTAGAAAAGCGTCGATGCGATCCCTAGTGCAACTGCGATCCGCTAGTGTAAAGTCTGCTCTCCGAATCCTGGTTTTCGCTATTAAACTGCTCACGAGATATCTTAATATGAGTCCTCCCCACGTATTTCCTGTGTAGATGAATTGCTTGTACCTCTTACCTGTGTTCCCTTCCTGCAAGATAGTTTAAATAATAAACCCTGTATCCATAATGGCAATCTGTGAGAAAACATAGGTAAGTATGGAGTTAGTAATTGGATTTCCTTAAAAATGTTTTTAAAATAATGGAACAAATTCATTATAATTCAACATTTTGGATATAAACTAAGATTCTACAAAGAATTTCTTGTCTAAAGGTCGTTAGTGTGCCGCACCTACGAAATTTTGAGAATTTTCATTATAAGATCGGGAAAATATGTCTCTAGGTCACTGATTCTTTAAAAAATATCATTTTTCAAGTAAAAACTGGAAATTCCTATAAAGCCAGTTAAGCTTAACAAGTCGAAAAACTTGAAAAACATGGAGTAAGGAGTTCTTGAACTCTCCCAAAACTTTCATAACCCACGAGTTGGAGGCTCGAAAGCAGCATTCCCCAAAGAATTCAGAAAAAAATCTCTCACTATTTCACCAGACGGCCCCCAGGAAGCCGACAAACAATCATCACCTTGGATGAGCAACGGGCCGGCACTCAAGGTGAACTCGCACGAGTTTACCGAGGTCTTCGCACTTTCCCCCGATTACTGTTTACCACGGAGCGAGACGATCGGTGCTATCGGGCATCGCCGGGACAGTTACGGCTTCTCCTCACTTCTCGATCCACGATCAGCAAGATCCATTTCCACAAGACGAGCGACCGACGACGGCAACGACGAGAGAACCGAGAACTCGGACGTCATCTGCCAGAAGTGCGGCCACTCTATACTTTTTCCTTAATCTTTTTCTCCATGTTCTACTATAAACTCTCCCTCACACCCACACACTCGTGTTAACGAACACAAGTGATTGCAAACAAAATGTAGCGCTTGATTGAATCACAGACTAGGTATAGTCCATGATTGAACCGTCGATTAGTGCCTGGCAATAAATGGATAGATATTAATACAAAGAGGTGTGTGGATGAATTCCATTCATCGAGCAGGGGCTCTGGTACCTCCCGTTTATTCATGCCGTTCACAATAAATCTTTAATGACGAGACCAACAGTCGTACGATGTGTCTGTTTGTATATACATATTTCATATAATTTACGCTTTACCGCAATTCTCAACAAAGTATCACTGTCTCTGATATATATGCCGTGCGCCCATCCGCATCAACAATCAAGACCACGACATAGTCTCAACGTACGCCTCGTCCAATCCGGCAGACAATTGTTTAAACAACCTATTACGAACAACCGCGAAACGCGCAAGTAATATGCCTTTTCGGTATTCTAATAGCGGACGACTACTAGTCCCTGTTTCCCAAGCATTTGTACCAAGGGGTGACGCTCTTAGTTAATTAATTCTTAATTAATCAAGACACCGCCCATATCCCGATGCAACTAATGCTGCTCTCACTTTTTCCGATTAATCACAATTAACGTACCCCTTTTCCTGATACTCGCGTGCCCTCCCACTTTCCCTTTCCCTCTCTCGCCCGACTAATTACCATCTCGGCGAGGCTCGATTTCTTGAGTTTTGGAAATCACCGACTAACAAACCGACAGGGAGAGAGGGAGAAAGTGAGATTAACGCTGGAAAGCTGAGCTTACACTTCTACGCCGAGCTTCGTTAATGTTAATCACAAAAATTACAGTACAAAAATTAATATTAGTCGTGCAAATAATTAGTCATCGATTCGCCCGATCGCCCTCGTCCCCCGGAATCAATGCGCGCTGAGCTTCTCGTCACGTGCTTAATCAGTTAGTTCTAGGAAAAAGTACCTACTACGCTACTAGCCGGAATATGATGCGACCCAGATAAATCCCCTCATATTTGGCAGACCGTGTTCCACCGGGAAAACGACGATATGTGCATCAAGAGCAAGTGAGCTAATTACGAGCCGCGAGTGGGTGTCCCGCGGATTTCGTACGTCGTCGATACTCGACCGATTAATTACACCATTAAATTACAGAATTCTCGGGAAGAATAAAGATATGGCTAGATCGAGAAGCAAGTGAGTAATCGGACAGGTGGAAAGCTGAAGCAGCGAGCTTCAACTATAAACGTAACATAAGCACAAGTTCCCCTCGTCCCCCAAATGCCCAACACCAAACGAGTCGTGACAATTATTTCACTTTGTACGCAGGCTCTTTTTAACAACGACGATCAAACACGATTTCGAGTCACCAATCATCATGACGATTACACAGCTACTCGCTAGTTCGCACTAGTTAGTTCTCGTACTAATTAAACTTAGTTTCAAGAGGATGTCAAACGAGTTGGGCGAGCCAGTCGCCTTACAATCATCGAAGCTTAAGATTCATCACTCGATTATCAATTACTGATTCCCAGGACCCTCGTGCAAGGAGTAGAGTCTCAATGGGAGTCGTGTGCTGATCGATGTGGTACAAAGTGGAGTCATCGTGTGTCGCTCCGTCCCTTGCAGCCCCCGAGGGCCAGAAAGGAGGCTGAACCCAACATGTTATGGTGTCGATGCATGGCGTGAATGCGTCTCGGGTCGAGTTTGCGGTGTCAAGCCATACTCATCGACGCACCAAAGCGAGAGAGTTGCAAAGAAGAGAATCGCGTGTCCATAGTATGTTAGGTCCAAGTGTTTTACATTGGTGGGTGTTCGGCGGCAGGAGCGCGCGCCGGTGCTTGTTTCGCCGCTTTCCTCGCCTACTTCGCACGACAAACGCAGAGCTTTCGTTTCTGGTGGTCTAACCAATCACGTGGAGACTGTCCGGCTGCGAGGCCAATGTTCTATGAGACTCGTACTGTCACATGCCGGAGCAGCACTGCCACTGTCGCTCTCTCTCCCCCTCTCGAGATGCCAGTCAATTGTCTTTGGGTGTCAAGGGTCAGCGGCAGTGCTGCTCGAGAACAGGAATAGACAGAGAGGAATGAAGACAGAGAGAAAAAAGACACAGATAAGAGGGGCGGAAAAGTGCCCAATTCCCACGAGCGACAGTTTCACACAGATATATAATAATGTATACTGACTTTCTACTTTATCAGTAATCCAGACGGCCTTCTTGGTAAAACCCGGCCGAGTTCACACGAGCGACCGATGCCTTTATTAATTCATCCAAGAGAAAGCTGCGTCGCTCGTGAGGACTCTGCCGTATGAATCCCCACACTATGACAGGCTTTCCATTCACACCCTTAAGACTTGTTGGAATAATTGACGCCAATTTCCGGGACAATTGAATCTCGATCTCGAAACTAGTGGGAAGAATTTTGAAGGTTTGAAGAGACAGAAGTCGGCTGTGTATCATAGTATGAAGAGGAATGAAAGAGACAGCAATAAAGAGGTAGCCTCGCAGCCGCGCGTGCGACAATGAACAAATGACGCGACACGAGCCGCATGGCTTGCCAGTGAAGCTTGCGGTTCTGCTTGCCTTCCAAGGCAAGAAAGGCAAGCGCCGAAGCTCGAGGTGGCAAGAGGCTCCGCTTCGAAAGCCTCCCTGTGAGGACATGCGCCTTCAGCTTGGCCGTGCCAGCAACCAAAAATCCCGCTCGATACTCTCGATCGACCTCTCCGCTCGAGAGGAGGTCGGAACTCGCCACCGAGTCAAAGTCGTGCTCCGGGCGCCGTATCGAGCTTCTCGCATCCCAATTTCACGGTCCCCGCGCTTCCGGGCCCGAGACGCGAGATTTCCCGGCTATTAATCATCGATCACTGCGAGCCTCGAGCTTTGGGTACTTGGACCAATCTCGATTTAGGGTAACGGCAGGAAAACCTCGTCTCGCACAGTGCCCTTCGCGCCCTCAAGCCTGAAAGCTCTGAGAAAGCATTGCTCTCGGCTGGTTCCGGCAAAGCTGAATGCCCACGTTGTGCTTTTTGCAATTTTCAATCTGCCTCGCGTTGCACTCGTCGGGGTGGAAGGTTTCGTAGGTGTCTGACATCGAGTACGTGGAAGGAGCTGTTATCCTCGGCGAGTGGACACTCGGGAAGCGACTTCTCTAGAATCGATTACGGAATCCCGGGACCTCGAGTCCGATATTTTCTCGATGAGAATTTCTGATATTACGACAAGTAGGGAGGAGCACTCGCCGCAGGGGGACAGCTCGCTTCCACTCATCGGCCACGGATAGTTGGAACTAGTCGTTTTGAAGTAAGAGTAACTAACGGCAGACGCATGCAAGTGTCATGCAAAGTGCTGCTGCACGCCGGCCTGGAAGTCGAGTGACAGAGGACACGTCGTCCAGGATCTATCTCGGACTCCATTTCTCTTTTGATTTCGAATCAAGTGCATTTCAACTCGATTGGATTCCTCCAACGAGTGACCCCGCGAACAACAACAATCAATGGACTCGCGACACTTCCTCCGCGCCGACTTCCAACAATCTAATCTGAGGGTGCTACCAAACCATGCACTCGGTATTCCGCCCACGATAAAACTACGTGCGATCATACAGTCTCTCTAAGACAAGTGGCAGCACACTAAACACTAACAAACTACCCGGAGAGCCGAGACCAAGGTGCCGTCGGTGGTGATCCGTCATGAGTCCTCGCTGCGTCGCTCCCCCGACATGATGACTTTTGCTGGACCCCTCTCCCTTTCTTTTTCTCTCTGCTACGGGGCATGCTGTGCACGAGCATGCTGAGAGCATCCGCTCCGGTTCTCTGCGCCTCTCGACCGACACTCCAGGCACAAATCACGTGAGGGCCGTTTACGGGGACGTGAAGGGGGAGAACTAGGAGGCACATGAAAAAAGCGAGAGACTCGGTTTCGGGGAGGAGAGTTAAGAATCCGTGGGACAAAGAAACCTTTCTCCTAGACTAGCAACATCCAGATGAACTCCTGAAACGCTCTACTACCTACGGTGCGGTCTGCGTACTCTGCTGGCAGGTCTCCCGGCTGTCTACTGGAAAAAAAAGAGGGGGCGGGCTCGGCCGGGGGGGCAGGGGGGCCCGGCATTCCGAGAAACTTTATGTCTGTGTCGTCGTGTCGCTGTTTCTCGATGTCCCTTTCGCTCGCTCGCTCGCTCTCTTTTCTCTCGCTCGCTCGGTTTCCCTGCCTCCGACCTGATATCTCGCTTTGAAGAGAAGAAAGGTGTGCTTGGCGGGGACTTGTGAGAGAGAAGAGTACAACTTGGAGCGACGATCCGGCCGCTCCGTGATTGGATAGGAGGTTCATAGCCACTAATTAAGTATTACGTTTACACTAGACTGGCCCGGGATGCAGACTCGGAGAATTGGAGAGAAAAGTGTCGCGTCCGATAGGCTCGAGACGACTCTAAGTAAAATCTAGCGCGGTGATTATCGACACTGGGGACTATTGGCATCGTAGCACGATAGTCGAGGCGGGCATGCAGTGCCGACTTCCGGGCAGGTAACGCCAGCCAGTCGGGTCTTGAATCAAGCTCGGCGAGGAAAGTCGAGTGGAAAGCTGATAGTTTGGAAAGGCTGGCAATTACCGGCTCGGCGTGGGCCGTCGCGAAACCGATTGCCACAATGCCAGCAGTGCTCGCTTAAAAGGAGCCACTAATCGTGAGCTCGGCCTCGAGGTAAAATCGTGAGATAGAGATTGATAGAGAGTCGAGTGTGATTTCTACACGAGAGGCGACCGAGATCTCTCGTACTTCTCAGGCACCGGTGCGCCGGGAGGAGCGTTCGCACTGTTAAGAAAGAAGTGAGGGGAGAAGCTCCGATCTCCGCTTAATATATCTGCCCTACGATAATCAATAATGTACAACTAGCTTCCCCCCTTTCTTCTTATCCGCAAATACTTGCTTTCCTTCTCAAGAGTTTCTTTCGGATCACAAACCTCTCTCTCGATTTCGGCTTGAGAAAAGCTCGAGCCGAAAGCGAGTTCACTTGATCGATTGGTTTTCTTGCATTGAATCGAAGGAGAATGGTTCGAATGATCGCTCGTCCCGATGAGAGCACGTGGCTCCGGGCTGGTCTACGAGGGATGCGAAGTCGAATGCCACTTGGGGGCGGGGGTGGATTCGAGTAAATCAATGTTATACGACGTGATCATTGCAACGTTCTACAAAGCAAGCTGGGGCTCCTAAGATGGCCGAGCGCAGAACAAGGATGGTCGACAGGATCAGCAGGAGTGCGGGATTCGAGCACGAGGTCGGGGAGACACGATTGCACATATCATCCTCACAGAAGCACATGTGACCAGTGCCGGTACTTTCCATCATGCACACGTGGTCCACCATGAATAAGTTTATCTGTAGTTGCGAAGTGCACGTTCTTCTCACGCTCTCGTATGCTGCAGGACAGAGAAAGAATTTTGTTTTACATTTGTTTATTGAAAATAGCGAAATTTAGTGACTCAGGAATTGGTTCAATCCAACTAGAGAAAGGTAGCTCTGATTAAAATCCAAATGTCTGTGAATTATCAACTTATTTAATTAAATTGAACTTGTTCAATTAAATTAAATTTGGAACTTTGAATTCGCTGAAGTTCAGAGGTCCTCGAATAATTAATGGAATAAATTAAAACTAGTTTCACTCAATTTCGAACTGTGTGAACGAGTGCATGAGTCACTGAATTTCAATCGAGTAGATGTTCAAAATTATTGAGAGACTTACGCGACTTTGCGTTACGGACCATCTTAACGCAGCAGCCGTTGCAGGTGAGTAAGGGCGGTTGATCTCGTGGAAGGGCGGTGTAGTTGAAGGGGTCCTTGCACCGCAGGTCGGTCCACGAGTCGCACTCGTAGCAGTAGACAGATCGAGCTGCGGAACATCGAAGCAACCGATCAAGTACAATACAGCCGAGCAGTCGATACTCAGGAAAAAGGATACGAAGCTCGGAAAGGGGGGGGGGGGGAAGTGTCACGCTGCCGGCGAATACTCGAACGGAATAGAATAACGAGAAAGCATAGTCCGCCGGTTTAAGGGTGGGTATAGGAGGCTGCTTTAATAAGTCAAGCCACTTTTTCCTGAGTATGCACACGCAGGCTTATGCTCGCAGATATAGATCGATTAATGTACACTGCTCTCGTCTTTCGGCGAGCACGTCGGCGCGCACGTGCTCGGAAACTCGAATCTCGCCCGAGACACACGAGCTTGATGGATCGGTTAGCCGCACACTTTGCTGATTAAAACATAAAGAAGCTGACAGACGTGCCCGCGACTTGGCGACTCGCTCCCGAAATCATCGCCGCGCCATATGCGATCAATAGAAATATCGTCCCAAGTCGAAGGGACTCGATCAACGTTAAAGATTTTCAAATCGAAAAGAGCGAAAGTCCGATTGAGCGAATACAAGGGTTCCTCGGGCT
The DNA here is from genome assembly GCA_963675795.1 of Crossocerus cetratus. Lineage (NCBI taxonomy): Eukaryota > Metazoa > Arthropoda > Insecta > Hymenoptera > Crabronidae > Crossocerus > Crossocerus cetratus. The sequence goes on along the minus strand of OY776665.1, from coordinate 19,079,215 downwards.
CCGTCGTCGGAGCGGCACCGGCTTTACGGACACACACTGAAGAGAGAAGCTGGCTTAATCACTCACTCTGGCATTCCGCATGAGAGACGGTGGCAACCGCGAGTACAATTGCCGCTGAAACGAAACATTGGTTACTGCTTTAGAAGGTGACAATGCTGAAGAGCCACGCGACGAGAGGGCTTGTGTGGGGCGAAGGCGAGGGTAGAATGATCCTAAGTGTTAATGACAGTGGGATGCGTGTCGACAGGAGCTACCAGACACTACTAAGGCTACACTCTCGTCAACTTTCACATTGCACTACTGGATTCTATCATTCTACAGTAAATCAATCCACACCGATCATCAGTTTTCTCCTTTAAAAAAAAACGCATTTACTTCCACTAATCGTCGCAATTCACGCCTTGAGTAGAAGAGAAAGAGTACTACGAGAGCTGCAATCTAGAGTCTAGAAGTAAACGTTACCTGTACTGGGCTCTTAGTGGGAATAACGTCATTAATTAATTCATTAAGATCACAATGTTAATCATTAAAGGGGGCGGTGAGTTCTAAAATGCAAACTCGTCTAATGATAAGTCTAGGTCGGTCAATAGGGCGTAAGTGAAATTGGTCAATGGTCCCCGGGCCATTTTTCTGATGATGAAACCAACATTTCCTGTAGCACTTGGCCTCCTCTCAGCGGCTGAGATCCTCCCCTCGAAGGGGATCCTCTAATGCGAGTGATCGCCCATCTATTTTCAAGCCCCTGCGGAAGTCGGTTTCATTGATCTTGGGGCTCGCGTGTACGTTCTTACGTACCCGTGTCGGTGTATCCGTGTACAATGCACGGGGGCAGCGATCGCACGACTCTATAACCCGGGAATCGATTGACTCTCACGAAAACATAGGTTTATCCGTGTCAAGTGTCTGTGTCAGGCAAATGCCTCGGCTCTTACGTTGAATTGTTAAGTACGTGGCAAAGTAAGTGGGGAGTATTAAAAATAGTCCGACGAAAAATACTGACCCGGGGGTGGGTGACATCGCTAAGTCATCCTGCGTAAAATGAAAGACACAGTTCAAGAGGTATTCTCCGAATAATGCTACTCCCATGCAAACTGTCTTTTTCGATCATAAGGGGAAAGGGGGTGGAAATCAGGCCCAAGTTCTGTTGCCCCGAAGAAATGAAAGAAGCGATGAGCTGAATGAAGTGCGGCAAACTTAGCGATTACAGTTTTCTATTGTTTGAAAAATTAAAATTCAACTCGACAAAACTGCGAGGGAGATAAGTATGTACAAAGGCACCGCCGAACGAAAGCTGCTGAGATCTCGAGTTGCTTATCGAGAAAGAGAAAGAGAAAGAGAAAGAGAGAGATAGTAAGAGAAAGAAAGATAATGATCGTCTTTATTGAGGACCGATCGAACTGAGCCAGAATATATCATCGTGTGTGCGCTCGTGGATCATTGACGAACACTCACCCGCTACTAGACAATTCGTCCACATGGTTGAGACGGCGATCGCTAGTTCTCGCTTCTCACTTACTTTCGAGCCTCATATTCCGTGAGGCCTCGTCTCTTTATCGCAGCTGCGCCGGGAAAGGACCACCCTCGGAGACGGAGACCTCAAGTTCAACGACCCTTTCTACCCCTCTGCAAGCAATCCACCCCTTTACTTTCTCACACCGCACGATCTTGGCGGATCGAACACCTTGCGGACCAATCGCGAGAGCTCTCGTTTGCGTGTGCATTGCTCTCCGAAACTATGGTCCGCAATGTGTCAAGGTGTTCGAGGACTCCTTTGACAGAAAGGCGAGTAAAAATTAGTTCTCCCTGGAAAATCGTCGAGCGGAATTAGTTTGGAGCCGCGGTTGGAATATTCCAGGCTCTAATTTAATAATCGATACAGTCGATCGATAGACCGCCGTTATGAAATTCCTTTAATGCCGCACGATAAATGCTGTCTTCGTCTTAAGCGCTTGATCCTTTAAAGGGGATTACACTCGCCGCGGCTAAGGCTTCCGCCCGATTGTTTTTCCCTCAACTGCCATTACAGAGCGGTGACGAGTGCCCCGCGAATTCCCGAGGGAAGTGAAGTACAACTTCGCGAAAGCGGAGTACCAAACGCTGCTCTCCGGTTACAAAGCGCCTTAGGTTATTAGGAAGTTCCTGAATGGGATAATGACTGAGTGTCCGTGTATAACTTTAACTGTCTTCTCTGGCATGGACACGTGATGTAACTGACGTCAGATAAACCAGACATTCCGACACGTCAACTGAATCAAATACGATTTTCTCCACCCAAGTTTTAATAGAAATTTCAAAAATTAACATAGTCTAAACTAACTTTCCGAGAAGTCTCACTTATTATCTAAAGGGGCAAGCATTATGCAGCGACGTAAACCGATGGTATTAATTCATAATAATTAAGTGTGATTGATGAGTTTAGGGAATAAATTACCTCGAGTATGATAAGAAATTGCTGGGCAGGATTTTGCGTGGTCCGATCGAGGAGAGCGACGTCCAAGCCGTCCTGAGGCAAACGCTCGACTGTGATCCTCTGCCACGAGGACGTGTAGCCGGTGAATTATCTTCTTGTTAATTACGCCTCTCATTGGACCGCGCGGCGACCTTCAACCTTTCGCACCACTCCACCACTCACTCGTCGCATGATGCTAGTTACATTCTGCAACCAAATCGACGTCCACTCGATTTTTCTACGCTCGTGCTGCGTTTAATCTAATCCCGAGCTTTCTGCCTTGACTGGAAATTAATCGCGGCTAACGAAATCATAAATCTAATGGGATTGATTCGAGAGAGTGCGGCTCATGGTCGAATGTCAACGAGTTGCACACTGCGGCATTTCGTCCTTGCACGCCGAGCTATCTTACGAGGGGTTGTGATTTAATGGTCGCCACTTTGCCTAATGCAATTTTCCCCTCCTCAGTTTACATGATTGACCGATGATCATCCTTGGGAAGCAGGGACATGTGACTTGTTCCTTGAAAGAGGCGCTCGATTGGTAAATTAGACAAAGGTTTCATGGAAATCGGGGACACTCGATCTCGAGTGATCTTTAAGTTAGTGTCTCATAAAAGGTACCGCGACAGGCTCGATCATCGCTCAAGCGATCCACTCTGTTGACATGTGTTTGCACACCCGATGATGAAATGGCTTCCCTTTCATCCGCCAGATGCATTCTCAACAAGTACGCGAAGATTCTCAATTCATTATCAATTATTATAGCCGTCCTGCAGCAACCCCACTGGGAAACCCGACAAATACAGAATCATTCGCCCGACCGACTGATTAAGGCACCTGTTGCGGCGACAGCAGTGCGTCATTGTGCGACACGATTTCGAAAAGTAACCGGCCACTGGTTTATTACTGCGGGCACCGAAACGCGCTATCACGTTCTCGCGGTTTGCCCAGCGGGCGTGTAAACGCGAGCGAAAAGCGCGAGGAATTCCCTCGGATTTCTATGGCTTGCCGATATCTTCGCTCGCACTATTCCCGCGGTTAAGTTAAGTTAAGTTAAGTTCGTTCCGGGGGAGAAAAGTGCGATGCACTCGTCACCGGGAATAGCGAGGAATGAAATTGGATGAGCGTCGCAAGGAACGCGAGAACTGTCAAATGAGGATGAATTAATAAGGATGCGACGACGACTGACAACTGACACTCGCTAATTTGACTGCAACACGAGCCGCCGTAAGCTGCGTGGAATCTACTCGACGGCTGTAAATGGTGATTGCGAGTATTTAAAAAGAGAGGTGGCACTGGCGGCAGCGCGTCTCGGTGCGGGAGACCGCATTACGTCCGTGCGAATAAGAAGTACCAAACCGACTGAATAAAACATAACATAGAGAAAGAGAGAGAGAGCTCGGCCGTCGGATTAATCCGATTCTCAATTACTAGTCGCATTAGAGAGAGCAGGGCGTTATGTAAAGCGCAAATCGGCGAGACACGAGGCTCACCGCACATGTACCACCCCCGTGCGGTCTGGTCCAAGCGGCTCGGCGAGGCCAAGCAACCCGGAGCTCTCCTCGATTCCAGGCCGAAAAGATCAATGGGAATCAACGCCGAGGAATAATCCCACTCGTCCGCACAATCACCGGGGTGATCCGCTGGATCGGCGAGGAAAGTACATACAGTTGTGTCACAGCGTCGTCTCAGCTCGAGCCTTCAAGTCCAAGTCGCGCCGAGTCGACGTCCAATCCCCCGGCCGTCCGCGAAACACAGTGGCACCGTCACTGAGAGGAGAATCCCGTGTGCTCTTGCCCGATTTCGCAGGGCTCCTCGCCAGGTGGACGAATCCAACTGGTGCGCCCCGATGGTGGAGGTGGTTGTCGCAGTGGTCGTGCCCGGCGAGTGTGTGGCCGCGATCGCGAGGACGACGGCGAGTCTGCTGGCGATGGCTCGCGCATTCGTGGGAAGGCGCGCACCCACCGAGGCGCCCGACTGCGGATCCAGGTCGATCAATAGGACGTCAGCAGTCGTGTGCCTCGTGCTCGCGTTGCGGCAGTCACACCGATGCCAACCACAACTGCCGGGGACAATGCGCCCTCTAGGGCAACCCCTGCTCGCTTCCTCGTACACTATGCCCCTCTCCAGGGCCATCGCCGAGATAACAACCCTTGGCGAACAGTGCCCACTCGTCGCCACTTGCGAGTTTCGAGCCTTTGATTAGTGGACTGCTCTTCACTCAAACAACTTTAATTTATTTGTTATACTTTTTAGATTTTTTAATTATTTAAATTGAAATATTTAATTCTTTACTCGCGGACGATGAATGAGATTTATGAGGAACAATTGTTGGTTGCGGAGAGTCGTTGGGAAAACGAGAACTGTGTAGCGGAAGAGGATGTTGATTAAGGGTTGCAGTAGAATAAGTCAGACAGTGGTCGGACAGGCAGCGCAGTATCCACCGCTGGTAACGAACGCTCGTGCCGTCAGACAGTTATGGAAGATCGACTGGAAAGTAAAGACCCGCTGGAAAGTCTGCTTCGACTCATCATTTACCATGCAGTCACTGTACTACCAGCCCCAGCGGATAATTCTGACGGTGGTTCTCGTGGAGATGTCATTGCGCTTGCGTTTTTGAGACTTTCATAGTAGCCTCGTCGAAGAATCTTACATTTGAAGATTAGCAAGTGAAATTATTATTGCTGGCATATCAGATGATATGAGAAATTGTGATTTGGGGGTTGCGAATCAGCACTCATATTGTGGTTCCATGTAACCCGATATATTTCGCTTCCCCCGATTCTTCGCCAAGTAAACTCTCGGGACGGCGATGCTAAACGATATACACCTATGAATATGAATTAGCGTCTCGTCCGGGATGCTGAGGGGGGGTTGGACGCGAGCCATTTACCGCTTCCGTCATAGTTTAACCAGGCTCTCCGCCTTCAGTGACTCTCATATCGCCCGAGCCCCCCAGAAATCAGCTCCACCGATCTCCAAACATCCACCTTCCCCAATAAAAAATCAACAATTAATATTTCCCGGGCGCAACAAAATTAAAACAACTTCAGATTTTAATTTAAAATTTAATAAAAAGGGGCGCAAGTATAATTCGACGAGTCCTTGGAAAACCCTTTCAGGATTTCTCTCGAGGACCGGCGAGGATCGCCGGTGAGAAAGCAGCGGTTGCGGAGGGCGCCGCTTTATTTTAATGATCGCATCCTGGCAACCCTCCGCGCGCGCCGCGACGCAACGCTCCTGTCGCCGGGCAAAGTGGCGGTGTGACCCGAGAGAGCTGTCATATTTTGACGTGCGCGCTGGGAGGAGAGCCCGCCCGCCAGAAGAAAGGAGATTATTTTTCGTCGCGACGGGAGAGACGAGCAGAAATCACGGGGAGAGCGCCAGACAAGGGCCAGAAGAAACCCTAATGGCTCGACAACCGCGAATCAACCGCCACTTTTTCCTCCACCACCCTTCCCGCTCTCCACGGAATTTGCGCACTCGCGGTCGCCCTCTGGGATTCATAAATATGAAATAGTTGACTAAAAACTTTCAATTGTTTACTGAGTCATGAGTCACCATGGCGGACGCTAGGAACTGTTAGATGTGAATTACTTGGAATCAGTTTTTTTCCATGAAATTATTTCAACTTATAGATTAATAGATCTTACTGGTATTTTTCTAACTGCTCAACACATTTCTGTGGCATTCCGCGATAAAAATGTTATTTGCACATTTTGCATCTGTCGATTAATCGACAGGTTGTCGGAAACTGTCAGTTTGTCGTCAATGACGGATGTCACAGATGACAGATTATTACTGACTTCCGGTAAAATCCATAAATGGATACAAATCCATGGTAAAAAGCTGATTCCAAGTAATTGTTAATTACACCTGTTCAAGTAATTCTAAATAATCTTAACCACATATTATCTGATTTAAAAAGGGGGTTGACAATTCTAATTGAAAAGCAAGTACATACATACATTCCTTAATAAAAGGATTTAGTTAAATGAACTGGACTAAAACCAACTTAAGAGAAAGAAAATCAAGAATACTTCGGGTCTCGTTAGCCCCAATTACATTGGTAGCCCATTCGCCAGAGTCACGGTGATTCCTTTCCAGCGCCAATAATCGCACTGCCAAGTGCCAATCCTAGCCAGTGACAGCAGGGCGAGCGACCCTCTCTCGAGAGAGCTGTTGCTCATTTGGCTGCGATTTATCCGCGCACGCCTAGCTAAATGGTAAACTGCCGCTACCCCCCCGAAACCTATCGCCGAGTCGGAGGATTGCATAAAACGCGTTGAATAGAATGCCGGGTTCACGGGACGCATTAGCGCACTGTCAGAAGTCAGCGAGGGAAAACGGTTATCCTTGATTACGGGCGGCGAGAGCATGACGGACGAGGATGGACAGCCCCCCGAGAAACTACCCCCTTCGGCGCCTGCCAGACTCCCGCTGCCACTGGGAAGCCGCAACTCCAATTGCCAGCTTGCCTTTTCATTAGGTCTCCGCTGCGAGATATATGCGAGGAGTGCGTGGAATGACTCATCTGTAGTTTGAAAGTAGTTCTGGTAATTTAAAAAATTATATCAGAGATAATAATTGGACCCAAGAATCCATTTCGGAGATTTCGCCAACATTACAAAAGGTGTTCTTTATTTTAAAATTACTGACGTTTCTATTTGCGGGGTCAATTTTCGCCCACGTTGCTTTCCAATAAGAATATTACCTACTAACAAATTATGCGTTTTGCTAAACAATTAAAACCTGTGTTTCTTGTGTAGTACAGTAAATTAAAAGTTTGAACGCTTCAGCTAACAGTTGAATATTTTCATGGGTCTTTTCAACCCCCGGAACTGAAAACTCTCCTCAATCCTCTCCACTTTCCAAGTTTCACGCGTCGATGAATAACTCCGAACTATTCAATGAATATCTCGAATGCCGCGCGAGAAGGGGTTGCGCGTGTAGAGAGATTGTCGGGGTCTGCCGGCGCCGAGTAAAACCGAGGGCGGTTTCATACGGTCGCGCCGGCCTGAAATTGACGTAGCCGGCAGACACGAGAGTGGCAAACGAGAGTGACGAGCGTTGCGAATCCACCGACTCGCTTAACATTTCCATTGTGAGTGGTCTCCCTCCGCAAATGGGGAAGGTTCGCGCAGGGGTGAGAAGCGCGAGGATGCCGTCTAGAAATCAGTCCATCTATGATTCCTCCGTTCACGATTTACTAATTAGACAAAAAAGCGCTTGAAGAAAAATCCCCGGAAATACCCAATCACTTGCGTCTACTCCCGTAAAAGAAGAAAGCGAGTTACATCTTTTAGTCGATCTTGAGTCTCCAGGAAAACAACATCGATAGAACTTGTGATGTTTGCTGGGCGCGGGGTACACGTGTCGCACAGTCAATTAGATCGGACTACAAGAATCAAGAGTAGCGCAGAGAGGAGCGCAGTGTGCGTAGTTGGTGTGGCCATAAGATAAACGATTCAATCGGGACAATGAATAACAGGGAGAGGCTGACTGTTAAACGCAGCGGCGGATGAGATCGGATCGGGTCCGCCCACGAAGGCTGTCCAGAGGGAAACCACCCGTAAAATCCAAAAGGGGTGCAGCAGCGAGCCGAGTGCCGGTGCCCCTTCGGAGAGTGAGAAAGAGAGAGAGAGAGAGCGAGAAGGTGAAGGGGATGCCAGGCGACTCTGTGACGCGATTATGCTAACGAAGTTATTCCATTGTAACGCTGTTTACAGCCGCGCGCATTAAGGATACACCGGAACAATAGCTCTCTCTGTCTCGCCCCCTCGTCCCCCCCTCGAATCGTCGAGTCCTTGCAAATCGTCCTGTCATTATATCTAGGAGAAAGCCCTGCTTACCATACACTCCTCTTGGCTCGTGTTACTCTGCTCCGATTTTTGGTGAGAAAAGTGAATATGTATATTACCCTTAGGCTTGGGGAGAGGGGATTCTTTCACGTCTGGTTAGTCGCGAGCGAGGGCCATTTCGTATTTAACTTTCAAATATACACTTTATGCCCCTCGCATTTTAATACTTGGGCGAATAGCCCCTCGGCTTCCTCCTCACCACTGGCGACTGTGGATTTTTATTCCCCGGCCCAGGCCTCTCTACAATGCTGTCAATCTCCACGGGAACTCGAGCTATCCTTCAAGTGTTCGTTAGTGAATTTTCTTAAGGTCCAAGTTTTCATTGGGGTGGAAAACTGAAATTTTAAGGCGGATGGGGGATATCACTTTTTAGCAGACATAAGTGGAGATTGAAACAGCGGAGGGTTTAGTTGCCAGGAAAAAGCTGAGAGCGAGCGTGCTAGGGTGCGAAGAGGGAAGAATCGGGGAGAAACGAGGAGAGTAATTCATACTCGAACGAGCCCGGCATTTATGCGCCCATCCAACTGTGCCGACGCTTCGACGGCGATTATTTGTGGGATTCAGTGGGACACTCGACGTTTCCGGCGAATCCTTTGTACCAATCGTCGCCGCTTCTTCACGCTCCGGAATATAGTTTCGAGACGAATCTCTCCAAGGGGGCGGCCACCCCGGACGCGCGCCACTCCGAGTGGTCCGTTTGAAGCTCCACCGCTCGATTCATTCTAAACATCGTTCGATTACTAAGCGGCAGACTAAGCGCAAGAAAACGGGACCGAATTATCGAGGAACGGAAGCGGGCGTGAGCCACTTATTTTCACATTTAGCGTCGCGGCTGAAATCAGCCCAGCTGGGTGGGCGTGTAATTAATTTCTCGGCCGCTGACGACGCCACATGAGGACTGGCTCTCTGTGTGGACAACGCGCGCACATGTACGAGCAGATCGTCCTAAGCGGAACTGGGAAAGAGTCGGTGGACTTCAAAGGGGGAGATGATCAGGGACAACATATCCAGATGCAAAGAAAGCTGCCGCGCGGAAACAGTCTCACCGCGAGATAATCTCAGTCTCGTAGCGGCGGCGAGTCCGTGTGAGTGGGACTGTCAAGTGTGCGAGGTGTGGTCGCGGCTAAATGCAGCGGCGCCTTGTCGTGTACAGACACAATGTCTATTTCTATTTGTCCGCTCCTCTTTTGGAAGGCTGCTTTCGGCCGAGTCCTAATTCGCTCCAACTCCGCGGCAACCACTGAAACCCTGTATTTCTGCTCTCCTTTCATAATTCAGACTTCGCCCCTAATTGGTGCACAGCCACAGCCAACTGCCACGGAACATAATCCAACCACCACCGGCGATAACTGGGACCAAAGTCTATTAAGCTTCTAACTTTTTCACCGGACAATACCCGGCGCGCTTATTCGCAGACATTTCCTTCTTAATCGTCGACGCCGGCCAATTACACGCAATTATTGACGAGATTTAAAAGCACGTCTGTGCCCGCGCACTTAACAGGGTAAAAATGAACGTGAGAGGATATCTGATCTGTTTGGGGGGATTGTGCTCGGTTGGATCTCAGGCTTGATCGTTCTCGGCCGCAATGGACCGAAAATCGCTGATGGCCCGAACCGGCCTACTTGGAATTCGCACTCGTCGCCCGGAGATTGAGACGTGAGGGTGAATGCTACGCAGATGGCATTCCTCTAATTTGTCGGCGGACCTTTGTCGGCTAATCAATCGGGAGTCTCATTTACCATTCACGAGGAGTGGCGGCCGCCGCCCTTCGCGAGACACGCATGCCTCGAATCACGGGACCCAAAGGGCCATGCTAATGTCAATGGTTTCAAGGTGCACTTAGGGAGGCTCTTGAAAATCGAAATAATTAAATTCGCCAGAAATTTATACATAATTTAGGCATAATTTCAAGATTTTTAATTAATTGTACAGTTTTTGAATAATCAATGTCCAAGTCCAGTTTTTACACATCAAAAATGTCACTTTATGAACTAAAAACCTACAATAAAATAATTACGTCTTAAAATTAGAGTCGTATGACAGGCAATTTTCAGGAATAATTGAACAAAGTTCCAAAAGCTTGATTTGTGACTCAACAGTATAATTAACCCGCACCAAAAGATGAGGCGAGCCTCCTTAAGTGCGAGCGACTATTTCCAAGAGTCGAAAATGCTGAATATACATTAGAACTCGAATGCCGGCGAAATTAAGAGGCCATTTGTTCAGGGTCAAGTGCTTAAGTTTTGACGTTCAAGGATAGCTGCAGGATCGAGACGCGCGCACACACACATGTGCCGGTGCAACAGGATCCACACACGCCTCGACGGTCTTCATTTCACGCATAATTGAAGGCACGTCCCATTTAACACGGCGAGGGCTCGGCACGAACTGCACTGCTCTCGAGATAGTCTCATCTCTCCCAAAGATAGCACCCGTTTAGTCCGCGCGTCTCTTACGATTAACGTGATTTGAACGGCGCGCGACCGTTTAGCGTCTCAACGAGGAAACCGCCTGCGACGATTCGCTCGGGCCCCTTTCCTTTTGCTCCTCAAAAAGGTAAGAGAAAAGCGTGCACGAGCGAGGAATTCCTGGAGAAGAGTCTTCTAAAGGTCTGTTGCATTTTGTAACGGCGGAATATACGAGCTTTGCTGTCGGCAGAGCTTAATAGTCCGCGACAGACGTGTCTGGTGGAAGTAGTTAAAGCTCGAAGTAAGTATCGACCAGCTCCAGATGCGAGGATCATCGACGTACTCTATTTCCAAACGATAAACCGTAAGCTCACCCGACTGTAAAGGTAACTCCTCAGTACTTGGGAGAAGATTTCACTTTCGAACGTTCCAAGTATAAGCAGCCCAACCCCGCACCGCCCAACCCCCGCAACGCTCAAAGTACACGTCGGAGACTATCAATCGACGGGTGCAGAGTTCAACTGGAGCCGGGCTCGATTTGTCAAGTATTCCGCGCGAGGCGAATACTCAGACAGCCTTAAATCTTGTTCCGCGAAGCGCGCGGTGCGCGAGCTTCCTTCTTTTGGCCGGCGAAGGCGTCGTTGCGCGAACCGAGACTCCTCGTTACGCACGTGTGAACGAAAGTGTCGAGTCCGAAAGACGCGCGGGCGCTCCTGCCTCCTTCGGCCCAGCAGATATCTGCAGTTTTAATCGCGGCTTTCATGGAGCGAGGAAACCGGCAGATTTGCAAGCGGCTAACTCGCCGCACCCGCGAAGGGGAGGTTCGGCCAATTTGTCCTCGGACATTCCTCTCACGCTTGACGACTCTCTCTTCAGGGAATCCCCGTGTCTCTGTCCTTTTTTCTCTCGGGGTGCGTTCCGCCTGGTTTTATTAGGAATCGGGCGCGCTTCTAAAAGTAATATCACGAGGGTGGCAGGGAGGAGTCCTCGCGGATGACGATAACGATCAGTCGTTTAACCTCGGGCGACGCGAGCCTCAATTAGACTCGTGTCGGCCGCTAACGAGTGCCGAAATAGAATCGCTATTAGAGCCTGATGTACCGATTAGCCAGCCTCGTTACGCCCAGGAGACGAGCGACGTGTTTCAAGGTGTCGCTGGTAGTGAGCCTCCTGATTAAGGTCGATCTACTAACAGTGACAGTGTTTTTAAATTTTCAACACGACGGAGCCGAGTAGAACAACTAATGTATGTCAAAAATAAAGTTTTTAATACATAAATAACATTATTTATAAAACACATTTTAACTATTAAAAATTCTCGACAAACATCCGAAACATGTACGAATAGATTGCTATAATGAAACCGCCAGCAAATCGAACAAGAAGTCTAACAACAAACAACTCGGGAATTCAATCATTCAGTAATTCCAAGATACATTCCAGCATGCATTGCTCGCCGGGTTCACAATAGTTGGTATCCGATCACCGAGGGCCATCCAATTACAGGAACATTCACCCGTCGACTGACAATGCTCCTGGAGATGCTGCGATCAGCATAACTCCGATGTATCGCCAATACGTGTGAGAGATACTCTGGCTGTGTGTGTGGTTAATCGGCTTCCGGGCGCGTTAAGGGAACGTGTTAGGGAGGGAGAGAGAAAGAGAGAAGGATCGCGATGACGGGGATTGACAGCGTGAAGTCTCGCTCGCCACATCATTATCCCGCCGGATGGATCATCGGCTTCCTCGGATCGCCGAGATCGGCCCTGATAACCCGCTCGTTAAGGAGGCGAGACCAGACGAGTATTATGCGGGGGCGGCGTACTCTCTCCTAATGGGAAACACGTTGCTGCGGCTACTGATACACGCGAGAAAGGAGTCATCATCCTTGGGGATTATTTAACAACACGCCGGTCGCTAAAGATACTTTGTCTTCTCAAGGAGACGATTTCGCAGGTGAGTATAGTTTGTCTGGAATTAATATCAACACGAGAAATATGGAACGAATTGTAAATGGTGTGGAAATGTTTAATTGGAAAGATTAATCAATTACGGTTTATTTTTATTAACGCTGGAATTAGCGAGTCCGTGATAAAAACAGATTTTAGTTTTATTTCGGATTTCTGGTACAATTGCATTTAAATATTGCAAAACCTGGGGTAATTTTAGTGTTAATATATTAATCACCGGTTAATTAAATCGACCTTATTTCTCTAAACGTTCTCCAGTTTCTTTAATAAATCATCCTTCGAGTTCCAGACTGAAAAAGGACTCTCAGCAGCCGGGATTTCTAATTGTACTCAACGATACTTGTACTCCGAGCTAGGTGAACTAATTAGAATCCGCGGAGTTAGCCGGGAGGTAGAGGGGAAGGGTGGGGTGGTTAATCAGGGCGAGTTAAGGGCGTTATTGGTGGAGTGTCTGGGCGATTAGGCGGCCGGGTTGGACTCGGCGACGAGCGAGGTCGATGGGCTAAAGGAACGGGGTAAGGACTCGAGGCTGGAAGGACGAGTGCGCGAAGATGGCGGCTGCCAACACCAATGGCTACCCCACGGATGCACAATTGGTCGCCTCCGCGCCCAATGGGACTCGGTGCCAGTCACACCAGAGGCAACCAGGAGTCGGCGCGCCGCTCTCTCCACTCTCCGTCGGGACGCGACGAATTAAAATTACCCCGGCGACGCACTCGCTCAGTCCACCGCCGACTGGTGAGCCAAACGGTTTTCCCAGACCTTTTCCACCCCTGAAAACCAACCCCCCACGTTCTCTGCACGCGAGGAACCCTGTTTTTATAGTTTTTCGTTTGCGACCTGGACTTATTGCTCGACAGGAGATAGAGAAAGCACTGTGCTGCGAGTTGGGTATTGTGGCTGGTGTTTCTGTTGAAGTGGAATTATAGTGGGTTTGTTAATTAGTGGAAGCTGGTATTCATGGATTATGCTTGTGGATTCGGCTGGCGGCGAGTGAGGTGCGCGAGAATTGGACTGAATCCTGTAATAAGTCTGGGGTGGGAAGTTCAAGGTGTTGCTAATGGACAAGGCAGCGAAAGGATATTTTCGTGATTGCTCCAGATATGTATCAAAGTCTGGCGTGAACTCTGAGGTATCCGAGAATTAAAAGAACTGTGCGACGAACTGTGTTTAGTTATTGGGAATCTTCGAAGTTCTACAAATATGAATTAGATACAGAAATCCCAACAACCATTGAACTCTGGCTGAAAAATTTCTTATGAAATAAAGAAAAACCCAATGGGCACCGGGGAAAATCAATGACTTTAAAGTAAAACTAGTGACAAGTCGCCAAGACAAGGTGAAATAGTGGAAATGGAGTCGAACGTAGAGGAAACCGAGTTGGACGTCGGCTCGGCGAGCGACGAGCTGGAATCCGGCGTGTCCGAATCCAAGATCGCGCGACGGCCGACTCCGAAGCCATTCACGATCGAGAGTCTCATCGGAGGCTGCACTGCATCCCGAGAGAGCTGTGATTCCAGTAAACAGGACGAGCGGAGCAATGGGAACGAAGAGGACTCCGATCGGGAACGGGAGTACTTGTACCAGCGACACTACCTTGCCACTGCGGCGGCAAATGCTCTTCCTTCGGGTAGGTTTGCACTAATTATCCTGAAGAATCGAATGCGTAGATCTCCCACGAGAAACAACATTATTGGTAGATCTGAAGTTATATTAAACAAGAGTAGATTTTGTAAATCCTTTTGTGTTTTCAAGTTAATAACATGTGATAAACAATGTCAATTTTGTCAAACTCCATACTCTGAACGTGATCTCACCTTTCAACCACTTTCCACTGAAAGTCAAAAGCATTCGACCCATTAAAAAATCAAAATATCACCTGCAATTTTACCACCAATTTATTGAACCCATCAGGCCAGAATGAATCCCACAAACTACCAGAAAGAAATCATTCTGGCACAGTAATTCCTACTTCCACTCAGCCAGACAATCTCTATCCCCCCGAGAGTCGAGGTTGAAACTCGATATCGCACCACGCGTTTCCGAGATTAGTCTGGCGTGTCTAATTCGACGATAGTTATGCGATCCCCGCTCCCTTTCCCAGCCAAATAGCAAAGTAAACAATTGCAGGATTCGGTGTGCCGCTTGGATTGTACGGCGCGTGGCTGCCGATGAGAGTCTACGGCAGCGGGGGTGGCCAGGGGATGCCGGTGCTATCCGCGGCGGCTGCTGCCTCCGTGACTTATCCCGGGCAACAGTCCCAACAACAAGCTGGAAGGATCTCCCAGCACCTGGCAGCCTCTCATCTGCCGACTGCGGTCTATCCCAACGCTTGCCACAGGATGCCCGCCAGCTTCACCGACAGCGAGGACGACGGGAGCATCGACTCGCCCAGCTCGCCGCCACATGACCTCACGAAATCCAGGCTTGGTAATCACTTTTGACTCATTAACATATTTAATGGCAGCGTGCTCGAGCCAGACGATCAGAAATGCATCGGCTAATGTCAACCTGTCGAATGGATGCCTGTGCGGTTTCAATCGGTGGGAAAAGTTTTGTCCTTTCATGCGAACTTTCTTTGAGAAATAAGGTGTTCCGTGAAATTCCGTGAAATGGAGCTTTTCTAAGTTGACACTTTGAGGGTGACAGAACCCAAATTCGGGTGGCAACCTGTATATTTATGTCTAGGGTCAAAATAATGTCAAAATAACCCTGAGAATAGCTTCTCAGCGAGTTTTTATAAAATAAGATTCATAGGCACTCAATTAATTATTCGAGAATCGGTTAATTTCTAAGTGAAGTACATTTAAAGCCCTGGCTTGTGATTTCTACCCTAAATTCAAAGTGTATGCACTTTGAGTGCCACATGACCACAATCCAGCCAGAACTTTCAAGGAGCTGTAGCAAACATATTAAAAATTGAAGACTCGGACACCGAAAGTTCTAATTACTCGCGACTCTATAAACTTGAAAGCCAAGTACTCGGACGATCCACTCGATGCAATTGTCTACCGCGACGGCGTACGTGTGGAAATAGAAAGGCGATGGTCGCGGGGTGGGTGTCCGGAAAGGTCGACGATATTAGAACTTTTCGGGCTGGTCCGCTCGTAAATTCTAATAGAGAGCCGTGGCAAAGAGTATTATCATATAGGTGGCACGTGAAAGGCTTATTCATTGCTAGCCTCGCTCACGCGATTAACACTATCCGCCGTCGATCTCTCATGCAAGGCACGTGCGAGCTCTATGACATAGCGCGGCGGACGGACGCGCACTCGCTCGCTCGCCGGAGAACGACAGTTTAGTTCCACCTACTCTGACACGAGCGATTCCTCATAGGCGAGCGATAAACCACTCGGAAATAATCGAGGAATTTCGTGGCACGAGTTTTCCACCGGTCAACGGGATAAGTAGCTCTGTGGT
The DNA here is from genome assembly GCA_963675795.1 of Crossocerus cetratus. Lineage (NCBI taxonomy): Eukaryota > Metazoa > Arthropoda > Insecta > Hymenoptera > Crabronidae > Crossocerus > Crossocerus cetratus. Next base: position 19,063,102 of record OY776665.1, on the reverse strand, counting down.
GACTTAATTAATGCAAGGAGTACCGCGAATCTGGGTCCTTTGCGGGGCCAGGCGCGAACGCTCGGTGAATTCGTAAACGTCTCCTCGGGGAATCACAATTTCTCTTATTTGGCCAGTCGATCCTTTATCTCGCGGGGCTTCAGGGAACGCTGAACGCGAATTCGAATGCAACGAGCGCGTCGGGGAAAAATTGCTCGCATACCTGGGGCTCTGGTTTAGTCTACGCTGCTCCTGAAAGTGCGGAGAGGAAACTTGTGTTTTCTTTGTTTAGGATTTGATTAAGAGCAGGATTTTAATCACGATGAAAATATGCGAGCTAGTGAGAAGGAGAAGATATGAGATATGACGATGTTTGAGACTCGAAATGCAAAGTGCGCCGCGTGGAAAAGGGCCGGAGGATCTTGATCGGCGGCTTGTTTCGTCGTGGCAATTGGCGAGGCGCGTTGTGATCGCTGCGTCATAAATGACCGATGACGGATTCCTCGAAGCCATTTCGTCGCGCATACCAAATCGACGGCCGGCGGTACATCAATAAAAAATGGCCGGCCACGAATAAATGCTCGCGCGACCCCGCCGAAAATGTACGTGATCGGCGTTCGCCGGCTTTCCATCACGCGCGATCATCTAGTCGGCCGAGGTACAACGTGTATATCTCGTCAAATATGCGAGCCATAATACATTTCTCTCTCAAGTCGTACTTCCTCCGAAAACACAGAAAACCGCATGAAATCGTGTATGCTCGGAACTCGGAGGAGACAGATTTGGCCCAGCCGACCGCTTCAATTATTACTAAATATCGATCAGGTTATTGCAGCGAGCTAGCACCTGGGAAACCTACACTGCTAATTATACGCGTGAAACGGAAGTGTTTTCGACAAATCAAATCTATCAGCCGTCGCGCGCTCTTCCATTAGGAGGAATCCGCGCAGTCGCTCGGATCTATAATCGAGCGGCGATTTTTCGGGGAAAGAGCTTTTACAAAACGGATGTGAAGTGTCACGGAGTGTGAAATCCTTTTCACCAGAACACGAGAGTTATACATTTATTACCACACCTGTCCGACACAGATTTCCCCCGGCAGATTCATTAAGTATTTTAATAAACCACCGCTCGACCCGGAATTATTCGAGCTGCGGGGGTGGACATTCCTGGCTGTCAGACTCCAGGAAATAGCGGCTCTTACCAGACGAAACGGTCACCTTAATGTAGTCATTAGACGTTATAATTAATTCGGCGGACAATTACCGGCGATTCCTCGCGTCGGACGTTTCAACTCCGCCGGGCTTTCTCCCTGCTTTAACAGGGCGAATCCCATTGATTCGCCAGTGGAGGGACTTTTTTTAGTGGCCGTCATGGCGCGTCTCAGTCAGTTAATGGTATCCGGAGGAGATAATGAATAGGATTATACTCGAGTCGGGCGGATCGATCGCTCGGTGAAAATGAAGAGCTGCATAGCTCATCCTGCGCGCTGGGTCTTTCCGTGTTACGCCACTCGTCCTGTGAATGGGGACTCGCTCGATCATCCTCAGAAATTCATGAACCCACTATTCACACTATCCCGCTAGACGGGCATGAAATGTTGTAGCGGCGACGCCTCCATAATTGATCGGCGAACTAATTACCATCGAGCGCACTCGATTTAGTTGGACGACGGCAGACGCGAGCTTGGAAACAGGACGACTTGCCTCTGCTTAACTGCTCTCCCTAGAAACCCATTGAACCTTGTTAATCAATCGCATTACTCCCTCAGCTGGTATTAATACTAGATTCAATGGATTTTTAATGCGTTTGATTTTGATCATGGACAGTTGTAACGATCGAAAGAAACCTGATAGGTTAATTTATATCAAAAGTCATACATTTCTAGAGCCAGATCAGAGTATTATTAATGATTTTAACGAAGGAAATATGCAAACTGTAACTTCGACGGATATATAATTATAGTTCTGCAAAGCAGTATTTTCGTCTGGAATGGTTTCTTGGTCCTTTGGAGGGTGGCTCGACTTTTTCCTGTTTATTGGCGAAGGATACACAGTGGTCGAGACGGTACACGACATGGGAGGATCCCCAGCAAAAAATCACTGTCCCCTCGCGACCATAGCAGAATGATTAGGGCTGCGAGTCGATCGATACAGTTTAATAAAGCGACCGACCTCTTTTTATATCAGCTCTCCCGATGACTCTTTACGGCAGGACTTTACAGACTAGCTTCTCTCATTATTGATCGATTTTACTTAACAGCAGCGCGTTGAAAAGGAGCCACCGACTTCAGAAGATGAATATCTTATGTGCGTACATGTCCCAGCTACACTTGGTCGAATCGATCCGGTTCATTCTTCGCTCAAGTGTAAAGACATCGTGGAAGAACAGCAGGTTCTATTCTTCGGGTTCTCACCCGCGGAAGTCTCTTCCCTTGGCTCAATCGGAGCCCCTTGAATTAATAAGACGGCCGAGAAATAAAGGGGCAGAGGTAACACGCTGGAAAACTGGGAAAGTAGCGTGCGACCGTCACAAAGTAGTTTTCTTCCATTCAATAGAACTTTAGAACTCGAATTGAGAATAGTTCTGACGGGAGTCATTGAACTCCCTCTTCGACAATGATCTCACATTGGATCATAGAGAAAATTGAGTCAAAGATGATCCAGAATCTGATCGCCTCACCGGTAAACACGATTTCCCTTGAATTAATTACATCCGCTAATCAGTGGGCGACCTCCTTCAGCCTTAATCTTATCCTGGATTATCGAGCGGTATTTAATTATGTAGACTGAGAACCGCTCATCCTCCACCCGGTTGAACCAGTTTCATTTCGCTTTCACACCAATTATTCATCGACCTTTCCACTCGGCATGGATCCCTCGATGCGGACAAATGTAATCTTTTGACCAGTGATTAACCACCTTTCATCGTGTCCTTCGCGTGCTAATCCAAGTACAGTCGACTGTTTTATTCGAGGGTTGTGCATTATGAGGCGGAAACCGCGGCGATTGGAGTTGCTTACTTATTCACTCCTTGGCTGGAATTCAGGTCGAAAGTTAACCAGGTTGTCTGTGCACAGGCTCGGAGAACGGTCGCGGGTCGGCGGACAGCGAGGACGAGGGTGGAGGGACGAGCGTGACGGGCGAGGGCCAGGAGGCCACGGACTCAATCGTCGCCAACAGCACCCCGAGCAACCTCAGTCCAGGCTCAGGCTCTCTGGAAAACGGGCCAAACACCTCTTCGAGCGCGAGCAATAAAGCGAGGCGTCGCCGCACCGCCTTCACCTCGGAGCAGCTTCTCGAGCTCGAGAGGGAATTCCACGCGAAAAAGTACCTCAGCCTCACGGAGCGCTCGCACATCGCCCACGCCCTCAAGCTCTCCGAGGTCCAGGTGAAGATCTGGTTCCAGAACCGGCGCGCCAAGTGGAAAAGGGTTAAAGCCGGTCTGAGCGGCGGCGGCGGCGGCGTCGCGTCCGGCGCAAGTAGTATGAGCTCGGGCGCCGCGACAGCCAGGCACAACGGCACCGGCGGACAGCACTCGGGCGCCGGGACGAGGATCGTCGTGCCGATTCCCGTCCACGTGAGTCGACTGGCGGTCAGGTCACACCATCATCATCTGGAGAAATGTGCCAGGCCTCGAGTGAGGCCCCCCAGTGAGGGTGGAGTCTCCTCGGGTTCCGGTGGCTTGGCCGAGAACTTGGGCCTAGTGAGCTCGCCGTTGAACCTTGGCAGTCAGGTGCAAGCGCCTCTTGGTGCCGGGGGTGTCGGAATTGGCGTGGGAGTCGGTCTCAGAGCCTTCAGCGTGCCCACTCATCGCGGGGGACTCAGTTCTTCTGGTAGGTAGTGAATACTACCCTCGGGAATTCATACTCCTTGCAGAGAGACAGTAATGACTCGAGGTCCACTGGTGTGCGGGGACTTTGATTGTTGTTCACTAAGTCCTCGACTTGAAATCGAGTTTTAAAATAATTCGATAAAGTTTCAAAGTGCTCGACCGAATTAATCACCCAAGTTGGGACTTACTGTATTCAAGCATTACTGATTTACGTCACTGGTCGCCAATGTGTGAAAGCCTGGTCGACCAGTCATTCGAACTTATTTATTCGATGATAATTGAGGGTTGAATGGTTCCCAATGGAGATATATCTCGGAGAAGCTCTCGGAGACTTGTAAATACACTCCCGACGAAAGAGGGGGCACTTTGTAAATAGCATCACGAACACGTACTCGGGGTTGCACTAGGCGGAAGGTAGAGCGTAAGTTGTAGATAATTCAGAGTTAAGCGTGGCGCAGGAGGAAGCTATGTTGCAAGCGGTATTATGTGTGTATCGATCATCGCCCGGCGTGCGATTACCGCAGCTGCGCCGGAGTGTATATCCGCATGTAGGCTGACGTACATACACCCATCTGTAATATATCGGAGACGGCAATAAATGGAAAACGTGCGAATGTACGAGCGGAGTATCATCTGCCCTTCATGATTCCTTACCCATAGGCTAATCGCTTCGAGCGCGGAGGAGTCAAGGTACCGACCCCGAAGAATATTGACTTCGTGCAATCTTCGGTTATGAACTTGCAATTATTGAAATACAAAATTGAGGTATTATCAATTAATGGTAGTGTTCTCGAACTTTGATTCCATGGAATCATTAAAATACAAAATTGTGCCTCCAATAAATTATAATAATATATCAACTCATCGAATGTCATATCTCAAACTTTTACAGAGATTCGATATTGAATCTTATTCAGATTCGGACCCGTTTCATTCAATCGTTGGGATAAAAGCCAAGCTTTACTGTTTGCACGAAATACGCAACAATGTGCTGGGAAGCCATCGATCTTGATTATCGTGTGTTAGCTATACCAAGGGGGCGGTGCACGCGAATTTGGCGTAGCCCGGTGGCGCGTGCTGCTGGCTTGCGAAAAGGGGCCCCACAGGGTTTCGGAGGCACGGGGCCCCATGGCTGGCACGCAGCGTTAAACGCCTCGTGGGCGTGACCCCATATGCCACTCTTTATGCCACCACCGATCCTCGCAGGCCTTTTACGTGCAGCGAACGCACTATGGCCGTAGCGTCAGCCGGCTAATTCGAGGCACGATCACCTTGCAAAGGACACTGCTCCTGCCCGGCCTTCATCCCTTCGAATGACACGCGTGAGACTTTTCGCTCGCCGGGGACTCCGGGGGCGGTCGCCGGGCAAAAGGCCCTTTTGTGTATCGTAAACCAGTAGCTCATCCCTGACAATCGTAGTTAGACAACAGATGCAATCTGCATTTTCCATGCCATTTGTTTTTTTTCATCGTGAAATTTTATTCTTCTATTAAAAGTCATCATAAATTCCAATCATTCCGGCATAAAGTTAATAAATTTCAAAGTTAAATGTGCAAAATGCATCCTGTAAATCAATAAAGTCAGATATTCTTATCTCCTGATTCTTGTCCCAACAAACAAGACTCGCGCGATTATGCACAGCCAAGAAGCCATAACCGATCGATCAAAATCCACGAGCCATAAATATCATTCCGTCCATACATCCCATCCCGATTGATTCACCGGGCGAGGGTTCCAACAATTCCTCAAGGGGGTAAACGTACGCACGCTTCCTCGACGACCTCTGGAAAAAGTGTCAGCGGCCCTGCGATCCAAAGAGAATGGCAAATGCATGCAGCTCCTCCATGCTCGATGTTGTTCATCCATATTGCATGAGCGTGTAACGATGCCAGTTACCCCCTCACCCTTAACTCGAGCGGCGGAGCCAAGAGTCGCCGGTCGACATTAACAAAGTCGAGCAACTAAAACTTTTCGAGGACGAGAGCTTCCCTTAAGGTCCCCTTAAGGTTCCCTTACGGCCGCGCGAGGGTAGGTAGAGTCACTGCGGTGCAGGATCGAGTGTACACAATGGGCGAGAGCGGCTGAGTGCATTACGGTTAATGCGCGACGCAGAGAGAGAAGGAGAGAGGAGAGTCGTTTAGCCGAGGATATCTCGGCAGTAACCGCTCTCGCGAGGGATAAATCATCTCCCGAATCCAACCACGCCTATCGCCGGCACACACAGACTCGTGTCCTCCTCGGCGACCTCGTCGCTCGCCCCACCAAACTGTAACGTACGACCTCTGCCCCGCTCCCGCGCTCTATTTGCCGCTTCTCCACTCCTGGCGGCTGAAAGGACCGAAAAACTAATAGTCCCCGCCGCACGGACTTCCGCCACGTGAAACCCACCCCGGCCGCCTCTCCACCCCATTCGGAGCCGGATGCGGAGAACGGAAATTGATTCCGGTATTATGCGACGGCTTATGACGCAGTTAAGTGGATAAGTGCGCCGGCCGCGAGCTGGTTTAGTGTCCGGCATGCACTTCCGCGGTTTGAGTGGTTCGGGTGAGTTATCGGCGACTGGGATGAGCTTTTGTTATTTGTTAAATTGGGAATTCTAATTTGGAGATTAATTTTGGGATTTTTGTATTTTTTAATTCGATTTTATGTTGGATGCGTGATTTTTGATTCGTTAAGGAAGTCAGAGTTGCTGCGAGATGTTTTTATTGTTTGTTGAATCAGGAATTTTGTATTGGTTGGTTGTCTTTGATGTTGAGTAGATGATTTTGCAGTTCGAGTGCAATTCTCACGGATTTCTCGCTCATAAGTCATCGAAGCAGTCACGGTGAGTGCTCGAGTGCGTAGAAATCGAATGGCTCCCGGTGGCCCCTTGAGCGACACTCGCCGAGAGTAAGTTGGCCGTGACTCTAATCGGCCAACTAATGCGTCGTCTATTTCCCACACTCGGCGGAACCAAATGTGTGTGCCAGAGAGAGAGAGAGAGAGAGAGAGAGAGTCAACGGAGATTTTCCCATTTCCTCCGAAAAGAGCCGTGAAATTGGTCAGACGAATCGTGGCTCGAGTGAGCGAGGCGAATCCCAGTTGGCCATGCCCTCTCGTCTACTGTGTATCCAGCATTTGTCACCGTTTATTTCCAGCCTCCCGGCTCTCTCGTCCTTCTTAGCCCCCTTAATTGTCCGTAATTTCACAGCGACAACTGTCGGGTCAGAATTTCTCTCCCGCCAGCAAGCCATCTCCAATTTCCACAGCAATCCGCACGGAAATTTCCACCTGGAGGGAATGAATCGCCCGAATCTCGCTTGGAACTTGGCCCAGTTTAATTACCGGCAATTCCCCGGTAACAACTTACCCCACTCAGAGTTACTCACTCGCCTTGCTCCACTGCAAGCCGCAGTGAAATTTTCACCTGGGGAAAATGAATCGCCAACTCCCAGCTTGGAACTCGGGCCAATTTAATTGCCGGTAATTTCCCGGTAACAACTATCCAGTAAGAGTAACTCGTGCGCCAGCGAACCACCTCCAATTTTCTCGGGAAACCGTAGCGTAGCCTGCACCTGGAGAAAATGAATGCCCAAAAGCTGGAGCCGGCGAACTTGCGCGGTGTCCAATTGAGCCGGGGGCTTGCGGAGATTGGATTAGTCTGGCGCGCGGGTTACTGGGGATAGCATTAGTCGAGCGGGAGATGGTGGCCGAGGAGGTCGGCCAGTGGTTTCGCCGCCGGATGAGATTCACCAGGGGGTGGCGGCGGCGGCTGGCGCGCTCGGGGGTGGCTGCGAGAGCGGAGCTTAATGGGCGCCTCGAGCGGGGGTGACTCGAGGGTGTAATTGCCGTGGTGGGCGGGCACGGTGAGCGGAAAAGCGCCAATGGGCGTGGCTCGCTGATTACACCGCGTTGATAGTGATATCTCGGGCCACCGCCAACGAGCACCAACCCCCGCAACCACCCCCTCCTCCGCCCCTCGCACTCCAGCAACCTTCTTCCGCCCTCAGCCCTTCCGCTCGCCAAACACCGAATCCGGCTTTTCCAGTTAAACGCCAGAGGCCCGCGCCCGCCAATTTCCCCGGGAAATTGTCGGCGACACCGCGCGCTAACTGTTCTCACCCCTTTGCGCCTCCAATTACTCGCTCCGCTTGGAACGCTTGATTGGATTGGTTGCTTTGCCTGAAATTGTGAGTGGAAATCGAAGAGTTATTGGAATTTTCTGCTACCAGAACACTCGGGCAAACACTCTTGGAGTTTCTTATAAAAAAAACCCATAAAAATCGTAGAATAAAGTGTTTGGTTAGTAAGAAAATTCGCTGATGTTTAGTGGCAGTCTCCTAACATTGCCATTCACATAGGAAAGTGGACCTTTCCGCTGCAAGCTCGGAAGGAGCACCGATCCTTTCTACTTGCAAAAGAGTCTCTCCTTCCATAGAGTATCGAGTCGCGTTTCCCTGTCGCTCGACGGAGAATTTACGAGTTGGGAACTCCGGCGAGGGCTTGAAAGGACTGCGCTCCAGGATCGCCAGGGATCCTCCTCTTCCTGATATCGCGTGGACAACTGCCAGGAGTGCAGAAATCCCGAATTCACTCGAGCCCTTATTATCGATTACCAACCAGATACTCTACAATCTGGTAAATTCAACGAAAAACTCGATTTCCGCTCTAATTACTGGAAGAATAATCAGCTGCGTTTACCAGATTCTCGGGACTTTCATTCTCGAATCTCCGACTCCCCCGTCGCTGGAAGTACTTTGCCGAGGGAGAGCGCGTATGCTTAATAGTCAGCCGCGTCCCGTGGCCACGGAAAATGAGGGAAAAGTGTCGTTCCAGCGAGCGAGGCGATCCTAGCCATCACCACGCCCCGCTGACTGGACTGTTTTTTATTGCCAACGCGCCCGAAAGATCGACCCGCAGTCTCCATCGCCGAAAGAGACACTGGGCGAGCGAAGGGAGTCCCGGCAAAATCAGGAAGGAAAGTCCTGGACGCCCGAAGCTATAAGCTAAATCGGCCGATGGGTGGAGACCGAGCACGCGAGTCAGCGCTGCAACTTTGTACGCGCGTCGATATACATTCGGAGCTGGCAACCCCTTTCTCTCTCGATACAATCGAGCCATTGGTCCTGGGCGTCATTCGAGCAAGTCGGTGGAAGGAGGCGCTTTTAATTGAGATTACTCTCCTCGACTTATGACTTGGTACCGACGCGAGTCACGCCCGTGACTGTTGCCGGTGACTTGCGCCGGGGCGAGAATGGCAAATCAGATCAATGCCAGTGTGGCCCCGATCAGATGGTAGTATCGAGTGGGCGTAGCGGCCGGGGGTCGAGCGAGCCATCTCAGTTTCACTCTTTAACGAGGATCGGCCCCTCTCTAAATGAGACTCGATGACCCTGCAGAAATCGAGGGATCTCCGCTCCTCCCCGCGGCGGCCCTTGCATTGACAATCGGCTCGCCGGGACCTTCACAGGAAAGCGTTTTTTAATCCCCCGACAAACAACTGGCCAAAAAGGTAATAGAAAAAACGAGGAGAGCAAGAGGCCTCTTCTGTCAAAGTCGAGGGATCCAAGTGTCTGATGGCCGGCAGCGATACGGCGCCGAATGAAAAATGTACGAAAGCCGAAATGCCGCTACTGGTATTCCGCGAGGTGGGTTCCCGTATTTCGAGAATCGTTTCGTAACCGAGAAAGGCCGACGTGCTCTCTCTCTCCCTTTGCTTTGCTGCACGATGCCGCCCGACTGCACGCCGTCTGCATATAAACTCGGCTAACGTAGCCCTCGCACTCGCTCCACGCGCGCCTACTGTGTGCGAGCGTTAACTTTTTGTACTTATTTAATACCGTCCCCCGGCATTTCCACGTAACGCGAATACCTAAGGACCCTTCCGAGGAAAGCGACGCTCCATCAACCACTGCCAAGTGGCCGATGCGTTCACAAGGACCTTTAAATCTCAGCGAATCCCACGCGGATAATCGACTATCAAATAAAAACAACGACAATCCTTCGGTTCCTCGTTAAAGTCTAGTATAAATAAATCTCCCTAAAGCAAGCGTGGTTGAAAGAATTAGCGGCGAGCAAACCGTTTAAATAATACAGTACGCAACCCCCGTGGGGTGTATAATCGAGAGTGCGCTCGATTACTTGAGGGTGGCGTTCGAGGGTGTCTCGCATTACCGGCTCCTTTATTATTCATATGCGAACGAGAGTAAAGCGCGCACGACACATTTCATTCGGCCACGTGCGCGCCCAAGGAAGCTTTCGACGAATCACCCTCGACACGCACCCCCGCGGGCCCCCCGACTCTTCTCCGCGTATGTACAAAGCGAGCGCGCAGCGTCTCAATGACCAGCGGCCGACAGTAATTCTTTCGAAGGCTAGACGCAAAAATCGGCCGTTCCCTCGGCATATGAAAACTGTGCTGGAGGCGTCGGCTCCGAAAAATGCCTTCATGGCCGCGCACTCCTGATAGAGCGCGGCCGGTGGGTGTGACCGTGGAGAGGAGAGTGCGATGCTATCGGCAGCGGGTTTGTTTAAATAATCGCTCGCTTCAGGATCGGCTATATCTGCCGGTCGGCATCTTCGCCAGCCAATATGTATGATAATTTCGACATGCCTACACCTCATAATCGATCTGGCGCGCGCGAGCGAGCGAGCGAGCTCGGCTTCGATTCTACTAATGTAGACTACTCTTCCTCCGCGGGACAACGGCCACCTTGGATCCTCGAATTCCCCGGGTTCTTACTTGCCACCCACTTCGATGCTACACCTCCAGGAGTTACTCATTGCGAATGCGAGGATTGCGATGATTCTTACGATAGTGCGCTTTACTAGTGGAAAGGGACACACTCTGGAGAAGTCTCGGCTTGATGAATATATTATCGTTTCTTCGACGCGGCGCGTCTCACATTGGATACACTTAAATACATTCAATTATTGCATAACGATTAACAACACGTGCGGTATACTTTCCGAATATAACAAAGGTCGAGGACCAGCGTACGGCGGCCGGGATTCGCGGTGGGAAACTTCGAATACTTGGATCGGTCTTATCCCGTAGAAATGTACGAAAGTGTGTGTTTCTATGAATCGATGCGCGTGTCTGTCTGTCTGTCTGTCTGTGGGTGCTTCGAGGTACATCGAGAAGGGAACTGGAACTCGGAAGAACATCGAAAGCCTTATTAATAGGTAGAGCTTAGGTATCGGAGAACAACGGAGCCCGAAATAGAGAAATAACGAGGACTTGGAATTCCAAATTCTTCCTAGAGAATTCTCGAGGGGTCAAGATATCACGGGTGGTCTCAAACTACCGGCACCTGCCACTATCACGAACATTCCAACAAAAGGAGCCATCGAATTCGCTGATTCGGCCGCGCGCGCTCGCTCGCTCTCGCCGGGGACATAAATAAAACAGTGTCGAGAGCGAAGGGACCGAGACGCCGCGGTTACGCTATTTACGAAAATAATAAGAGCGTCTAAAAATAAATAGGCTATAACACTTAAAAAAATAGAAGTATATATATGTATGTATATATATATATATAGTTGTATGTATAATCGCGGTAAGAGAATGGATCGACTCTGGGGCAACTCGTCGAGAGCACGAGCGATATCTCCTTAATGGATTTAGTAGTAAAAGGTTCGAACATCACATCTTATCACGACATACAAGTATAAGTGTAACTGGAGAGACAGGTAGACTGTGTACTCGAGAAAATCTGACCTCGAAAAGGCAACAACATTCGAAGAGAATCTCTTGGACCAGAGGAATTTCTAGGCTCGGACTACTCGGACTATTCGAAGGCAGCCTTCGAGGCGCGATTCGAAGTTTCCCCGACGAACCCGCGCGCGAGTTGTGTATCCTTTAAAACGAGTCTCGCGTCGCCGTCTCTCGTCGCACTTCGACGTAGGTGTGAGAGGCCGCGGTCGAAGGAGAGGGCCGAGTACTTATTAAATATCCTCTCGCTCCGACCCCTCCTTCGACCGTTCTCTCTTCGATCCAGGAAGGGCCTGGGGTTCTGGCCGAGGACGCACTCTGCACGCTACAACGACGTATATATAACGCACGGTGAAGTATGATTGAATGTACACATAAATAATTACATAGATTACAATTAGGCATACGGTTCCGCGTGTTTGCGTTCTATTTACAGAGGAACCCCACTTGCACCTGGTTCCTCCTCTCCGCCCGGCGTTAACGCCCTTCTAATATCGCTGAAGAATCTCGTCCACTCACACTTCGACCTCTACTTATCCACCAGCTGATCGCCAACGATGATTTTCACCGAGCAATGCGACTCGACGCCCGGGAAGTCTACTACACTAGTCGAGGCAGCCTTCAAATGGGAAGTGTACGTTCGCATCTTCCTCCATACGGAAAAGTCCCATAGAAATTCATCTGCTTGCTAACGCAGTATTGTTCCGTTCTTACAGGTAGATTGCCTCCCTCGCGCGCTCGGCACACTCGTTTTCTACTCGCTCGAATTGCGTATTGTACTATGCTCGCCGATGAAAGTAAAGCGTAAGTGTAACTCTCTCGGGAACTGTCACCGAGCAATCATAATTGGAACCAATGATTTCCCTGTTCAAGTATGAGATTGCGGTGAAGGTGAAGGTGAATTGGGATCAGTCGCGCGGAAGTTCGTCTTTAAGGCACCCCTTTTTATATTATCGAAGTTTCGCCGATTCGGTCGCAGTGAGCGGATTCCTCCGACGCGGTCGCGCGAGTTCATTAATCTCTAATCAGTGTGTGAGCTCGGTGTGGTAAGAAGTCGACGGTCCCTGAAAATCAAGGCGCGCTTTATCCCGCAGACGATCACAGTTCGAAAGCAAGAGGCTGAAATCACCCAATTATTGTAATTCACAGAGTTGGTCTGCGAGATAAATCGATCAGCTGCTGGATACAAATGATATATTGACGTCTCGTTTACCCGACTTGGGTAGATGTATACGCGTGTATGTGTGTGCCGTCGTTCTTCTTCTTCCTCTTCGTCGGAGAATGACCGCTAATTGTCGTTTGTGCGATGACAACAGTCGCCACTCGGGTTTCTGGACAATTGGCCTAGTTTTAGCGATACTCCCGCTACTTAATCGTGGACTGAACAAAGGCAATGACTGCAGTATATTACACTAACAATAAGTAAACTCGAATGTCACCTAGACCACGTATACACAATGGATGCTCGGCTCGCATTAATCAACAGATATACTCTCTTTACGTGGACACGAACGATAAAGCAACAAGGCAAAAATCTGTACATCCGTACAGGCTGAGAGTAAACCCAGCTTCTCCCACCGTCTCGTTACTCTTACTGCGTGTACCAACGAAATAAATATCACTACTAATATACTATTTATATTATACATATATGTATATATATATAATATATCGATACCGTTAATTATGCATGGAATAGTTATAAAAATTACCAGGTAACTGCGGAACATACTGAAATCTCATTGAAACGCCGCGAAAGCTGAACCCCCGTACAATCACTCTCTCGTTCACTTTGGCTTCGTTCATTTTCACGATCTCCTGCCTGTCGAATCGATCAACTTCCTACGCAGCTACAGTAACGTAGTCCTTTCTATCAGATCTGCGCGGTGCCAGCTTATCAGCAGCCAATTCGAACCCTTCGGTAAGCTCGTTACCAGTCCAGCTGACGTACAAAATGACGTACGAAGGTGGCACGCGTGGCACGTTACGGTAACTGAGAAACACGCGACTACTGGCGACGCGAAAGGAAAAGAAATCCGCAATACTCGTAGATACGAAGCGCATTCTATACACGAGGAAACCCAAAGGCTAAAGCGACTCGCACGAATTAGTATGTATTGCCCTATACTTTGCCGCTGGTAAGTATTATTAGGTATGTACAAATCCTCGGGCGACGTAATAGTGGTTGGCTTTTTGGTATGTATATATACACGTGTATGTACTTTCAAGACGAGGCTCCTCGCGATTAGCGCTCGGCTACCCCGCCGGACTTGCAGGAAATACAGATCGCGCCCAGCTGGGTGCTCCACTTGGATCCTGTGCGCGAGGTACAGTACTGCACAGCTATCAACGTGACAACGACTCGTAGTGGTTAGGCTCGATTTCACTGAGGCTACTTAGAAAAAATACTTTCGGACTTAAAGCGCGCGAAGGGAGTCCCGAGAGATTAACAGAAAGTAGGGGATGCGAATGGGACGAAGGTTGGAGAATCGCGCGTGAACTGGAATCAAGAAGCAATGAGACTTGGACGAGAATCAAGAAGGAACGGAGTTCGTGGAATACTTTTAGCTTGACTAATATTCGCGATATATCCTGCGTAGTGCGGCGCAGAACGCTCGCCTGATGAATGACCCGATGGTTCAGCACTAGTGCTATTAAGTACCAGCGAGCGCACCATCAATTCTCCTTGACGGTACTGTCGGTTGTAGTGTCTTTGCGAAAGAATAATTAAACCCTTACCAAGGCCGGCCTGCCTCTCTTCTCCGGCCAGCCCGGTTCTGTTGCGATTTACTTCCGGTGCCGTATTGTGTACCTTTGTGCTTACTCTATACGTTGAATCGGGTCTCTGATCCATCGGCAAGCATCAGTGTGACCGTGCGATTGTTAATCCATATTAGTCGGGCCAATCGCATCGGATTCAGACGCGCCACGTCGTTTATCGGTGCCGTACTGTACGACTTCACGCAGCGGGTCTGCGAATTCCCTAGGCCGAACATGCCGCTACTTGTTTGCTGCGAAACAGAACAACCATCAGAACCGGATAGATCGGAAAGTGCTATTCACACGATGATCAAAGTTGCTCACCTGCCAGAAGCACAGCTTGTTTTCGGAGCAAGAGTAGCTAACCAGGAACTTGCCTTCCGGCGAAAATCCTAGGGCGGTAACTGCAGTTGCATGCGCGGGTACCGTCTGGCATTTCACAGTGCCTCGTAGTTCGTAAAGTGCTAACTGGCCATTGCGGCTTCCCACTGCTATCCTGCGTGTTGCGGGACAATGGCTCACCTGTAAAAGAATCAGCAAATTAATCCCCTGGTCCCTCTCTTAATAACAGTTCAATAATAATTATAGCACGAACCTGATTAAATCTGCATACTGCCGGGAATACCTCGATGAGCGGCTTAGCTTTCAGATGGCCTGGGTCCAGACAGTGCAAGATGATGTCCATGACCTGAATCAAATTGACCGTTTTTCCGGGAAACACAGTCTACTTCAGTGTTACTCCCTAATTAGGGTTCTACTTCATATTTACCTCTACTAGAAGATCGCTCATCTCGCTTTGCATTTTGTCGATCAATTGTTCCACGATCCGAAGTATTTCTGGCTTGGCGCGGGCAAGTACACTTGTCCCGATATTAACATTTAACGTTTGTGCATTCTGCTGGAGTGTATTGTATCTAGCCACCTCGCGAGCCATCGTCGTAATGAACGCCGCAGGGCGTGCAGTGGCGATTAAAGTCAAAGCATGCCGGGACGTGCGGCATGTGTCGGCTTGGGGTGTCAGGGGGAGGCCATATGTCATACTGGGTACTAATTTGTCGGCGTCGCAACACATTTCCAATAGACCCAACAAAACCTGAATATTAAAATCGATCGTTTGGTCCGCTGTCGAGACGCGATTGTGTGAATATTAAGCAATGAGGTTTAATCTGCACCTTAGACACATCGAGGTACGGCTCCCAGACGGTGAAGCCTCTGCCAATAAGATCAATCGCGGCTCTACGTAACGCGGTATGCATGGGCAACTTTGGTGAATGAGGTGCGTGTAAGAGATGCGTGAGAGCCATGCTGGTGTGCCTAGCAAGATTATTGTTTCCTATTCCAAACCCTTCGACGATTGAGCTCTTTCGCCTCTGCTCGTTATCCCGCCTCTGGCTCGTAGTGGTGACGTCCTGGCCGAACTCCGCCCCAATTACACCGAGGAGCACCACGGCGGTGGTTTGCTTTCGCTTCAATTCCGCCACGCTCGATGGCTTTCTCGCCATGTTCGATTCTGGTGACAGAGTAGAAACCCTTCTATAAGCTCCGCCAGACTATGAGAATAGACTGCTATCTTGTTTCACGCTAATCACCTTCCGCCAGTTCTTCCTCCTCGTCCTCCTCCTCGGGTTGGGCCTCCACAGCTGGGACTGGACTTCCTGTTGCTGGTACAGTTTGGTTTGATTGCTGCGAAGCAATGGGCTCTTGGGTGCTGTACATGGGCAAGTACTGCGACCAGCTATCGACCAGTGCTTTCCTACCCTTCGGGCCCATTCTACCCAATTCAGCGAGCAGCAATGCCTGCGCGGCTTCACGAATCTCGAGACACTGGTGCTGCCACCGCTGCGCCATCATCTTTACCTGAGGTCGCTTGAATGTCTTAGAACCACCTTGGGCGGATACCTTGTCAGGCAGGAGTACACAGTGCAATGTCGCTAGAAGAGACCACCCTTGCTTTATCTGCGCCTGCTGCACCGTGTACACCTCCTCGTTCTCCTCTTCTGCCTTGTTCCAATTCACTGCCGACCTAGTGCTTGCCCTGCTGGGATCCCAAAGATTAGCTTCATAACACTCGGAGTTGCCGCTCCTCTAGCGTCCAATCTTATAGCTTGCCTGTGTATCTTGCGATTTCTTTCTTGTTCAGGTACAAACGTGGCATTGTTCATCGACATCAGAGTATTGGCTATAGCGACAATTGCCAGTAAATGATTGCTGGTCAACGTCGTGGAGAGTTCCCAATGTGCTCTCGCTGTGAACGCCCTTGTCAGACGCTCTTGCCTGACTAATTCGACGGGCAGCCTTTGCTCCAGCTGAGTTGTGGGCTCGACCGCTGGCTCCAAGTGAGTTTGCCATGTGGGCAGTAACAGGGACATGTAGCCTGGGATAAAAACCTCTCTTTTAAACTGGGTTAAGACAACATTACTCTACTGGAATGTAGCTCGGACGTACCTCCTTTAGATAGTACCCCAAAGGAAACTGGTACCATTGGCCTCAACAAGCCTAACTTTCCCTCGCACACGCGATCCAAGTCAGGATCCATACCCCAAGAATGAAGCAAACTAAGCAAAAGCTGTGCCACTTCCATAGTGGCGTTCGGTTCGGTGAAGGCTCCGTTCCTCTTTAAGCTGTTCCTTGCCGTTTCATTGTTGTTCCAACTATCACCTATGAATTAGTCAATCAGAGTTGAAGTACTAGATCAAACCAGGGCCAAAGAAACTACAACACTGTGCAATTCTGGCAATGAAGTGCAGCAGAAGCTTGCTATATCACACAACTTAATGGTTTCTAAATCCATGAGACGATATCGTAATACTACGAAATGTACAATAAACGTGGCACTACTGCTGAAAATACCATCATTGAGATCAAGTCGCTGAAAAAAAAACGATAATAAAACATTCTCCCGCTCGTGTCTT
The DNA here is from genome assembly GCA_963675795.1 of Crossocerus cetratus. Taxonomy (NCBI): domain Eukaryota; kingdom Metazoa; phylum Arthropoda; class Insecta; order Hymenoptera; family Crabronidae; genus Crossocerus; species Crossocerus cetratus. The sequence continues at coordinate 19,045,924 of OY776665.1, read as the reverse complement.
ACAATTAGAATGTTCTCTAATGACTGGCTAAGCTGTAAAACAAAATGAATGTCAAACGGAAGTTAGTAAGACGGTGGACCCCGCATGAGTACTTGAACGGCACCCACGGGGCAAGATTAAAAATGAAGTGGGATAGAATTGAGAAGCTGAACATCAAATCTAAACTAGCGAAGGATTCGCCATGCGATACAGTGAGTCACAGAGGTCTTACAAGTACTGAGACTACGCCGAGCTGTGTGTTAATCGCTAACCTTTGCCGTCGAGATTCAACGGCTTGAGGCCAACGCTTTCTGCCTTGGCCTGCAATTTAGTGTGCACGTTCTCCGCGCCCTCCTTCAACTTTGCCAATACACCTACAGAAAGAACAGTCCTTTTTAGAAGATATTCCGAGATTCGCCATTGTGTACGAGTGTGCAACCCTCTAGCTAGTGAACGCAAGTTCTACGAGATCGCAGGCACTACCCTAAAGGTACTTCACGAATGAAACAGTAATCTAAGAATCCAATGAACACGCAGAAAGGAAGAGACATGTAGGAAAGCGTGTAGAAATGATTGCAAGCACAATAGGAGCACTGAAAATGATTTCTCATTTCCTTTGGCTTTTTTTATCCTTCATGCAATCAATTGACGGTGAAACGGAATGGGAATTTCGTTGCTCGTACGAGACTGCGGCTATTATAAACAAAAATAGGAAAGAAAAACTGTCGACCACAAAGTACATTGTATAAAGTGCGTAACAATAATGGGTCACGGTACCATGACGATCCTTCTCCTTTAATATGCGCTCAACGTCGCCCGCCTTATCCTTGACGCGACCGAAAAAGTCTATAAAGTCCACACAGTTAGTACAAGTATCAATTGGAATCATTAATTCAACACTTTGTCATATACATCCTCCATAAACTTAACACAAGGTATACGCAGTTGAATTTTCGTACCTGCAATTTTCTTATGTGCGTCTGGACTAGCTGATTGCGTGAGTGCGGTCACCTTCTGGTACTCGGATGCGTTGATTAAGCCCTGCGCTTCGAGAGAACCCGGTGACATAGCGCCATATTCGTCGCTGAGTAATTGTACTGGAATTAGAGAAATGAAGATCTTGAAAATGCCTGTTGCTTGCGGAAGAGACGGGTACATACTACATTTGAAAATATTGTACCTATTAGTGCCTCTATATCAAAAAATAGAATGTGACTTTCAGGATCTTTGGGATTGCTTCTGAACCCTTGGATCATCAAGGGTGCCCCTTTCGCCTTAATCTGGTTGCCATGGTCGGTTCCATGGCCTCCATGCAACTGCTGCAACTGATGTAATCCTCGCTGCGTCGCGTGCCTTATCGCGGAGAGATTTCTGTGCCTCAAGCCTCTGAGGAGAGAACATAGACGATAGTAAGTACTAATGGAAGTCGCTATTCACGGAGCGCCGTCGTCTCAATGGATTCCGTAAGGTACTCTCAGCATCGCTCCCGCAAGATTTCATTTACCTAAAGAAATGTACAGCAGGATTGGCTAAGCCGAGATCACCGCCACCGGCGGATCCACCAGACGCTGCAATGGTATTCTCGTCGCAGGCGTAGAGCACCTCCTCCGCTATTATACCTATGACCAGATAGACACAACAGTCGAAATTGGAAACACGCTATCAAGCGCTATCGGCGAGTCAGTCGTTCGTTCGATTATATACCATGTAGCACGCGATCCAGGTGGCCTGTTTCCATTTGCCAGACGTAGACCGCTCCATCGGAGCAGCCGACTATCATAAAGTCGTCGAGTGGCCTCCACTTGATCGTGACAACTGGAAACAGGTGCCGAGAGGCGAGGACAACGCATTTTCGCTCCGCCAGCGACAATAGTGTCACACTGTGATCCGATGCGACGCTGCAAACACACTTTTGTATTCTCAGCTAAAAACAGACAAGCGTACGGTCTGTCAGTCAAGATCGTTGCGCAAGCCAAAGAATAGAAATGTGTGTGCTCTCTCGTATAATTTAAATGGTACTTCGCTGACGTACACTGCAGTTGTCCGGCGGTACCATCAATTGCGTGATCTCGCCGGCGTGCACGCAGAATCTGTGGATCAGTGTGCCCGCATAGAGGTCCCAGAGGCACACCGCGAAATCCACAGATCCTGAGACTAGGTGTACCCGATCATAGCGCGGTGCGGCGCCATGGGGGTACAACAGACAATTTACCCGGCCCGAGTGTCCCAAGAGTACTTGGTGCGGCGGCCAATCTGGGATACACGAGAAATGCGAGATCGTATTAAAAACCCTCTTCCAGCTGACCCCAGCCCAGCCCCCAAACTGGCCGCGCTTTCTCTCTCACCGTCGTACTGCTGATGATTCCCGTGAAGCAGTTGCAGCATGACAGTCTGCGAGGCGGGTACAATGATAATACTACCGTCCTCCCGACCGACTACCAGTCTACTTTGCTGGGGTAGGTATATGCTGGCAGTCAGTTTGATGCCGTTGCCATCGCCGGTGTCCAGCTGGTCCAACACGCCGACCGGGGGTGGCTTCATCTCGGCCCAGGCGTGAGTGAGACTGGTCTTTATCGTAGGCGGTAGCACGGGTGGCGTCGAGCCGTCGTTCTGACAAATCTGGGTGAGTTGCTGGGTCGTTACTTCCGGCACCGTCCACAGAAGTACCACACCCTCGCTATCGCCGCGCAGCAGGTACTTGAGCGTCTTGTTCTGTCGTTGAGCTGTGACCAGTCTCATCGCTGGTGGGCAGGAAAGGGGCTGCAACAGGTCGCTTTGAATATCTGTGACTCCCAGGTCTGATTATTCATTAATGAAACTCCGATGATAATTACATTATCGCCCGGCTGCGTCAGGGTGCAAAAGAGATAGGGTTGGTCGTACTCGGCACTGGCTGTGTGGAAATTCTTATTGTCTGCAACGCTACTACACCATCGCAATAAAGAAAGCAGGTATTAGTCGATCGCGTTCAAAGCCCCGCGGCTCTAATTAAAGGCAACATACGTAGATATATATACGCTAAGCTTTGCGCCCGACAGGAGTTTGCATAATCGAAAACATAGCAAAACACATCCCCCAAGACTGCCGCGTCACGTGTCACACTGGACTAAGCGTGAAAGCATTAATTCTATCACTCCAGTGATTAATTCGAGACTTGATTAATATCCGTCTCAAATAGTCAATCCACAAGCCGGTAAATTCTTAACGACCGTAAGCACCGCCACCCCCATTTAGGACCTTCTCCATTAGCCACCCGGGCAGCGTAAGATGTTGCGGTGTACCAACACACATCCAACCAGTGATTACGTGCAAAGCAAATCAAGACAAACGAAAGGTGAGGAAATCAATGAGTGCATAATGCCGGGATACAATTCGTTCGGGTATCAAGTGGTTTATGATACTAATGAGCGAGAACACCATGTACCGTCTAGCCCGTCCAGTAATCGTAGGAGAGCGCGTGAAACAAGAGTGCGAGAGCGGGTAGAGTTCGCGCGAAAACACGCGATATCCTCGCGCCATAAGGGAAACGAAAGACCGGAGTGTCCAGTGTCCAGTTCATCGAGGACAAATGAAAAGAACTTAAAGCCAGAGAAGAGAACGTGAAGTGTGTATTTGAAGAGCAGAACATATGTCACATAAATGCCCGGATATATCTGCGAATGTCAAGCAAGGAGTCCTGTTGTATGTACTGGATGTGGCGGTCTCGGTATCTCGGGTATGCGACATTTATCCCACAGAAACAGAGAGACAGAAAGGGACAGAAAGAGAGAAGGAGCGAGAGAAGACTGAAGATAGTGTGACCATATAGATATACAGACAAGAGTAGTGTGTAAAAAGATAATGCGGGGTTACCTGCTGAGAGCCTTGCCCTTCAGCTTGCTAGAACACCAGATCCACCGTAGAATGCAGTAGAAGAGGTATTATATGAAAAAGACATACCGTGGTAAAAAAAACAAGTTATGCCATGTTAATGATATGGGTGAAAGAGAGACATTACATTGGAATTATACAGGGGCGAGAATTTTAATCTCGTGTAAATACTCATAGGAGCCTCGTTAAGGCTTACCCTGTCACCTTTCCCCACTTCTTACATGATCGTCTCTCATTAATTAACTGTGCAAGTATCATGAGCGCGTGTCGAGCCATGGTAAGTTCCTAACACCTCGCTGGGTTAATGACTCCGATCATGTGCGCGTATGATCGATGAAGTAAAACAGAAGTATAAGGTAAACCATACTGAAAAAACGTGTGCATTGCCAGCAAAAGTGCTTGTCTACTAAGTAGCAATGGGCTTTCGGGGAGTCGGAAATCAAAGACCGATCGAGCGAGTGAGAGCATCTGGCATTGAATCCTACTGACATAGTTTCTATGGCACGGAAGTCTCGCAGCGAGATTCTCTTAGGATTGCAGTAGATCTCAAGTGTTGCGTTCGAAGGGATACATCGAGATTATAAATTAGTAGAGCGAGTAGATATATCTCATGCTGTAAGTGGCGAGCGACTGGTGTGCCTGGTTGTTAAGGAGGAGATCTCGGAATAAAACTGTCATACCAATGTGTAAAGAGCTACCTGTCAAGATGTACCACAACCCTAAAATCAGCAAAGGGAGAATACACTTTAATTAATTCTCCACCGAGGACTCGAAGCCGCAGGAACGCATCGACCGCCTAGCACTTCTATCTGCGCGCTTTCTCTCTAAGGCATCGAGCCGTACGTAAAGTCCTCGTGCTCGAAGAGCAGATTAAAATAGAGTTAGTTTGCTAGATAGACGTACTTGGCTGGTAATTTGTAGAGGTATCCATGTCCCTCGTCGCTCCAGAGGATGACCCTGTCGGCCGCCAGGAAATCGCCGGACATCCACCGCTCGCCACGGGGCGCAGTCACCGAGCAAAGAACGGAGAAGTCTCCAGCGTCGAATATCTAATGGAAACAAGATTGTCAGATTTCGCTTAATGAAAGCTCAAAGGCTCGCTTGAACAATAGCGAAGATAGACTTGCCTGCCAATATTTGGAGCAAACAATTAACACGGTCCTCTGATTGTACGGGCAGCAAGTCATCGCTAGGGCATTCAGGCATCGGATCTGCTTACTCTCGTGCTCGTAGAGGGGCTCGCTGTTGCGATTCTCATGGCCAAGTAGGGTCCAGACCTTGACCGTGCCGGTGGTCGTTAACGCCAGCACGACGTCGTCTTTAAATTAATGGAAACGCCTGTTGCGCGTTAACTAAATCTATCGGAAGCCTCGCTAGTGTCACAAGCGTTAGAACAGAGAGAGACAGCCGCCTCGGGGCAAGGTTTCGCGTAACACGACACACTTGCCCGCCCATCGGCAATTGCCGATGCAAATCGACAGCAACTACATCGATAAACATATCACTTACAGACTAATAGACCGCCACATTAATTGGAGAGTCCCCAAACAAAAGTAAAAAACAAAGTAACATGCAACGCAGAACAACCGAGAATACGTAACAATGTTTCATGCGACCATCTCAGTGCACCAAAACCCAAAATACCCTCGCGTGCACTGAAATAATAATCAAGGATCCGATTGTCTGTTAGATCATGCAAAGGTCTTGCTTCCTTTTCCCAAACTGAAAAGTTTCATCCAAAAATGCCCAATTAGAACAGTTGTATCAGTTTTACATTCAGTCCCTTCAAGCATAGTTTCCCATTTCCATTAAAGAACGGTGTAGAAAAAAGAATCCCGTGAGAGACAAGTTCTCGTGAGCATCGATCAATAGAAATGATAAGTAAACAGTGTAAAGTACGTCTCGCTAGAAAGTTACGATATAAGTGCAACTAAATTCTGACGGCAGCCACATCTATACATCTAGACACATGTAGTTATTAGCACTTGCTTCGATAATTACGAAGTGCCATTTGTGTGTATACTTACGATAGAATCAGTTTATACCGAGTACAAGATTTTGTGACTAAATTGGTGAGAGCATGAGACGAAAATGTTGCGTATGATAGGAGAATGCGCGGGGTGAGCAGGAAGTGCCGGGGAGAGAGTGATTAAACAATATACAAACTGTAATTCGTCCGGAGCTCAGATAACAATGTGCAAGGACGGGTTCCGAGCAGGTTGAAAAGTAAACAATGAGACATGATAAATATGGTACAGTGCGGACTACCGATTCCAGTAGTACTGACGTGTATCCACTCTCACAAACACATGCTGGAACAGTAGAACTTTGATTAAGATCGCACTGTATCGCACAGAAAATCGTCACGTGTGAGTCTAGACTTCCGCGAGTCTCCATGGTGATTAGTCGTCTATAATACAGTATTATTCACGGTGTTAGATCGTGAAAAAAAATTCCAGAAGAAAATAAAGGAAGAAAGTGTGAAACCGAAGCGGAAAGCTTTCGTCGAGTTAATGGCAAAAATCAAATACCACGTGAGAAGATCCTTAGTTATCCCTAACGGTACAAGATAGAGAAAAATGTAAAAGAAAAATTGTCGTCCTCCAATCGCGATTTAGTATTGAGGAGCTTGTCGAAGCAAAGACAAAAGATAAGAGAAAATCGTAGGATCAAGAGGATACCAAAGTATATTGCACTAGAACTATATTCCTTGAGTCAGGTGCTACTTCTTATGATTACTGGACAAATGCAAACTGGTAACAATGTGTACAATATAGTTTGGTAATGACTGATAAGAGAGGAGGTAGCAGATGGTATAAAGCGTAGGTGTGATGGAGTGTAACTAACTTGTATGCACGAAGAACCGACCTTTCCGTTTGGCCGGCCTCAAAACGTGCAACGCGCTAATCCAGTCAGGGTTGACACGCGAACTCAGGGTGAAGAGCACTTCTAAACTGAAAGGATCCATCACTAACACTTCCGGGTAATATCTACAAAGAACAAAAGATTAAGTATTTTCCACAGGATTGATTTCTCCATTATCAATCTTTGTCACCAATCGACTACCAATAAAGTCAATGTAATCCACCTACCCAGAGCAAAACAGCCTGACGTCTTCTCCGCCAGCGGACACGTAAGGCAACATTTGTGTATGGATATTATTTAACTTTACAGCCTCCCTGCACTTGCCATCCACTAAGTCCCAAGTGCACATTTCTCCGCTTTCGCTGCTACTGACAATATAATTCTGTTCCATAATGACACTTGCTCTGCTCAGACACATGATAGGAGCCGTGTGTCCAACAAGTAAGCACCTAGGTGTCATCTGCCAAGGAAAGGTTACTCAAGGTTGAATGCATCCCTTTCACAATTCTTCACTAGCTTAATACCTTTATCAATTGATTATTCCGCACTTACTTTGAGTGTTTCGGGATCTACTTGCCACAGGCATATCTGGCCGTCGTAACAACCTGTTACCAGGGTCTTTTGGTCCCTGGACAGGTAGATGCAAGAGATGCAGTGTGTAGGGGCGATACGGCCCCATAGCACGATGGGTACTACCAAGCTCGTGCCTGCTGTCATTGTTAAAACTCAACCTGCCAACAACAACACATATCTCTAACAATCCAGTAATCTACTGACCTTCCTAACAAAAGAACCACGACAAGTAGCGATTACTTTCAATTGAAAGACCGCGAAAACCACGCAGTCATTATTGTCTGCTCCTCGCACGACCAACAAACTATTTCTCTACGACACCTTGCAAATCGCGCTATCCCTTCGCAAAGCACGTCAATGCTACTGTCAACTGTCTGTCAATCGAGTCTAGTCAAAGTGGCGCGAAAGGTGCAGCCAGTGTCGTTTGACAGTCATTTGACAGCGAGTTGATGGAGAAAAGAACAAGTTAAGTGGCAGTGGAGTAGTTGCGTGGTGGCTAAGAGACGTCCACTGAGAACTACCTGCAAAGTGGATTCTGTCAGTGTGGCTGGCGGTTCGTTTCGGGAAGCGAGAGTCTCTGGCAGGTGGGCGCGCGCTCGATCAAGCCGATCGATCGTCGAACGATCGCCAACGAAAACCGATTAAAAGCAATTAGAGGCGTCTGCTACATCACGTTCACGAGATGTCACTGACAATTCCGATGCAGCCGAGTTTCCCGGGATCGGCGACGAGCCCGGGGCGAAAGCGGGCCCCGCCAGCCGGGGAAAGGCGCGTGAACGCTTACCGAAAATACTGAATCCCAATGACAACGGCTCGGAGTCTCGTAACTGGCGTTAGATGCCGAAAATCCGTTCAGCTCTTACTGCATTCTCACGACCGGGGCCATCTTGACGTTGCGAACAGTTGCGTGCAGTCAATGAAGCAATCCAGCGAATCAGCTGTTCTGCGCGATGAAAGTCCCTGGGGCCAATGGGAGAAGCACAGGTCTGCCAATGGTAGAGCGCGCGTCACTAGATAGCAGCGCTGCGACTTCACTTTCCTCCCCCATTGTCGCGATTGTGCTCTGTCGTTCGTAATTGTTGTGCGCGATAATCGAGTGTGGAACCTGCCGGATATATCCCCGGGGGGAATCTGCGCGCATTTCGAGGAGGAATTGGGAGGACAAGTTCTGGCCGAGCTGCACCGGTGAGTAGTGCGCGAGTTCTCTCTTTCTTCACCTGGAATTTCATCGACTGTTTGCGCGCTGTCTTGAACCATTGGTCAATCCTGTGCTTTGCATTGACGTCTCGATTGTGTCTTTGGACACAGACGGTTACATATTGCTTTATGCACAATAATCTTGTACACTTGGAATTTGGTGATTACTTGTATTAACATTAATGCGTGCATTTATCTGCGAGCTCTAGCTATGCACCGAGTTGCTCTTTTCTAGGCGACTCGTGTCATTGCGTTCTGTCTACTGTGACGACTACGCATTGCTTTGCTTGACGTTTCTCCTTCTCTGGCATTGCTTTCTATTTCCAGCACAATGCAATTCTGTGGGCTGTACTGCTTTTACTTTTACCGATGCACTCGTGCACACGAAACAATTGCGTAGCCTGCACAACCATTTGCGATATTGTTTGGAATGTTTTACGCGTTGTATATTTGAAGGAATAGTTGCGAATTGTTTTTTTGTGTTAATTAATCAAATTAACATGCATTATAAATGTACGTTTTTGGAAATTATTTTACCGTTTCCACGTACTATCGATTTGTCACACCCACCTTGTATCATGCACTAAGTACTGCACCGCTTTCCTGGCACTAAAACATTGCCTTCGCTTGAAGTTTATGATAAGGAGTATCACATTTGAGTGATGTTACTCGTAGGAAGTACTGGGCGACTCGCGACAAGCTATGTCTTCCCTCTAAATGATACTCTGTAAGACTGAAGCCAGCCAAAATGGGCAGCAGTACCCTAAGTGCCAGGGCAGAGGAATACTTTTATAGTATTAACTCGCTGGCCCAGAGGATAGGGGAAGACATAACTGCGACAAAAGAGGCTTACGAGGGTCTATGGAATACCCTAAGTGTTTCCGAGAAAAATCAAGCTATCAACGAGACTATTGTACAGCCGGAAGTGGCTCTAAAGTATACTCTGAAGAAAGTGGAGCTAGCCAAAGACTTGCCGGAATGGTATCCCAAGCTAAGAATCCAGACTGGCATGAAATACGTTATAGATGAAACAGGAAATGTAAAGAAAACTCTGGATAATATTATGCTCTCCTTACTCGGCAAACTTAGCAAGCATGAATTTATCATTTGCAGACACTGCGATGGAGAGACGAACACTCTGCTCCTTTCTCCTTCATGACCCAGTCCCAAATGAATCTCAGTATAACCGACTCTGTCGACGAAGCCAAGTCGAAAGGAGTGAGGTCTCATTTCGTAGAATCGCCGCATTTCTCCAGTCCGTCGAAATCGCAGAGGACCAACTCGAATTCCTTCAATGACAACTACTCTTCGTCACAGGCGAGCCACTACCAATCGGGCTGTTATTCCAGCAGCTTGTACGACGACGAGCAGGCCGATCACTTGCTCAAGAACGACCTCGACAGTGACCACTCCGAGAGTATATTCGCTAAGCTAATCAATAAGACGTCATTGTTGAAACTACAGAACAACATCGATGACGATCTGGAGAGCCTAGTGCGCGAGAGGGATTCCGACACCGACAAGAGTCGCTCGAACACGCTCGTCGTAATGACGCGCGTCAAGTCCAGCGATATCAACGAGTCAACCGCACTATTAGAAACGCCGAGTTCCTACAATAGCTTTCAGTCTTCGCAGTTGAATCAGGAGGAGGACCAAAACATACCAAAGACTGGTTTCGAATTCCTCGATAACTGGTAAATTGACCCTCTTGACAGTCGTACTGACGGAATAACACTACTATTATCTTACGTTCAATCGGAACCTTACTGCCCGGACAGACGTCTGCATACTGACATATTGTTTTCGTTTAAGAAAACACTTCTGCAATAGTCTGATTTCACTAAACGCTGCCGATGTCGAGTAACTCTGACGCCAGTAAAATGCGACGTTAAAGTAGAAGAGAGGACGAAGAAAAAATATGTAAGCATATCGAGGAACCGACGCAACCCGAGCTTCTCAGTTCGCGATTACTATCACGATAGAAAATATCTCTATCCAACGTGCTTTTACGCGATAGAGCGAATACGCCTAGTGTACAACGATTTTTTATACTATTACTATACCTTTTGATACTACTTTATACCTGCGTTCGTTTGTATTCTTCTTACCGAGACACTCACATGACACTGTACAGTATTATACCTACTGAAACTACCAAGTATTATAAGTTAACATATGCGAGCAACAGTACTCGGAGACTGCGAGAGCCAGAACTGAAGAGGCTGGTGGAATCAATTCGTTTCACGTTATCCTTAAACAATAGTCTATCGCTAGTGTCCATTTCGCGTAGAGTTAAGTTTTCTACGAACATTTATTGGTACTGTGTATGTCTCTAAAGTAGTGTGATCGTCTAGCTCGTGGAGCCATGAACAAATTCAACTTGCCGCGACCTCGAAATATTCCTCTTGTACATTACACGAGAAACGTGGAGGTATTTATTGTGTAATAAATACAGACGTGTAGCGGATTCACTATTCTTTCTCGAACCCCTTTCTTTCTTGGCAGTTGGGAAGCTCCTCTTTAGGTCGTCCAGAAACCCGAGAGCCAAACTTGGGGATAAAAGTTTGTTTGTAGTCAGACAGGACAGAAGTACGAAGAGGAGTTGGTCAAGTACCTTCCGTTCTTGGTGACTGAATGATACTCATGTTTTCATCCACATCTTTCTTGCTGTCGATGTTCGCATCGTCGTAGTAGCGATAATTGTTTTTGTTACCCTGCGAAATGCAGTAGATCTCGTTGGAGTTGGTAGTCTTCGCGAGCTTGGCCTCTGATTCTTGCTCAAAGGGTGACATCAGTATCAGACGCCTCTTTGGTGACGCTTGTGCTGAAATCGACGAATCGATCAAAGATCAATGAATTCTATCGATGCGAAAACCAGATCCCAATGAATTGTACCCTGTCGATCTATCTTGTCACCTGATGCACCCCTACAAAGGTTTTTCGAATCGAACGTCACATTCTCAGATAGCATTGTCAAGCTCTTGGAGAGAAGCGTCGATCTCCCACTTCTAGTCTGCGCCGATCTGCTCGACATGTTCGTCTGACTCTTACTCTCCGACTTTAAAAGCGTGTTTTGCGAAAAAGCACCTAGTTGAAACGATCAATATTACTACGGGCCGTCCGGCGAACCCTGCGGGCAAAGCTAATGCGGAAACCTTCCGTTTTCTCGACTTGCTCCACCGGACTACATCGCCCGAAACCCGAACACTTTTTTCCGTCGGAGCAACCGGATTTCGTGTTACACTTTACTTCGGATTCTACTTGGTTCTCAATGTTGGCGGAGTAGGTGGTCGACGTTTCTTGGGGGTTGTTCGAGTTTTTGTATTGATCCATTGCCTGCTGCTCGAGCTCCTGAAAGAATGTGGTATTTACAGAAAACAGACTCTTTTTTAAAACAACCCAAAACTTCACCCCTACCTGGTACTTGAGGGCAAGTGATTCCTCCGAATTCCTGTATTGTTCCATTGCTTGTTGCTCCAATTCCTCGTATCTAATTAGAATTGAATATAATTCACACAGAACCGTGACAGCACAAAGTCTATTCTACCTTTTCTCGAAAACGTTGTCCAATGGTTCACTCGCAGACGCATTCGTCAAAACATCTCTGTACAATCGCTTCCCATAACCGAAATCCGTGTCTTCCTGCACTTTTCCCGACATTTTCCCCGTACTTTTGGAAGCGTCATTCCCCGTTCTAGAACCCTCAAATATCTTACTGGAATCATCCAGTTCTTTCCAGGCACTAGACCTCGAGCAATCAGACTTTTCCAGCATCTGTGGTTCCAACAGCGCATCGACCAATTCACTCGATTTCGGCAACCGGCTTTTCTCTTGCCAGGCAAGTACATTGGATTCCAAGTTCGAACTAGCTTTCTTCGCCTCCAAAGGGGAAACCGATTTCTTCTGCGAGCTCTTCGCTCGGCCGCTGCGATGGCATTTCATGACATTCTTCGTGAGGAGTATCAGATTCTTAAAATCGACACCTTGATTCTTCTTCCGTTGAGTCTCGTGGTAAAGCTCGATGGGCCGCTGGTAGACAGGAATAGGCGTGGGCGACAAGTGTCCCGAGCTGCTCCCTGGGAAGAAGGTTCCCTGGACCTACAGGAAACTCCTATTTAATTTGCGCCTCGAGAATCTCCTTCATTCCCGGATCGTCGGGCCGTAGAGATCAGGAAATACGCTGGTACTTCACTCGTAAGGGTCGCTGAGCAGGAGTGGGAGCGCGCAGGGGTTGCACGCTGGTGTAAACGGGGGTGGAGGATGGCACGGAGATCTGAATCTGCATCGTCGGCGGTGGTATGACCTTTTGAAACCAGTGCGGTGGCCGGACGAAAGCGCTCGTTTCCGCCGGCAGCGTCGGCAGGGTGCCACTCTAAATCACGTTGGGACTCAATAAGCGAGGGACCGTTTCGAAGCCGCCGCGATAGTAAACGCGAAAAGTCACGGAGTCGCGGCGTCCAAGAGAAACCTGATAGATCGGGTACTCTTGAAGCCTGTTATAAGGGAAGAGTTCGTTCTGGTAGCTCCTCTCGTTCAGCGAGGGGAAGTATTGCACCCGATTGCCACCGCTCGGCTCTTTCGCCCCCTGGAATTGGGCCACTTTCGGGAAGAACTCCGGCACTTCCGGGCTCAAGTTCGGCGCCAGAGGCTTTCGAGAGGTCGCGCAGGACTCAGTGTACATCACAGGGTACTCGAAGCTGCAATAGACTCGCTGCTGCTGCGCCCTCGAGCTTGTATTCTGCTCTCGACTCGTCGATTGCTGCGACTGTTGCTTGGACGCGAACTGGTTCGCCTGGCAACTTTGTTGGGCCAACTGTCGCAACTTTGTTGGATTCCAAAGATCTCGCACGGCGCTGCAAGTGACTCGAGCGTGGAGTTCTGTCTCCGCGCAGCTTTCGATGCTGTAGCGATGGGAGTTGCACGCGGTGCCTGGCAGGATACTTTTGGAGAACCTGTGTCCTGCAAGGGTTCGACATGAATGTCCAAGTCTGAGATGTTTTTAGAAAAATAGAGAATTCTTACTGTTCTCATCCGGCTTTAATATGATCGTCTCTTGCTCGTAGAGATTGTTCTGATTCGAACTGCGATTCTGTTGACTTTGAGATCCGCGTACATTAATATCACTGTTTCAAGACAAATGCTCTTAATCAATGTATTAATAACTCGCACTTGGTGCGTGGCCTTGAGACTATCCTGGCGAAATGTTCCTCAACTTCCGGTAACATCCAGGGCTCGGTGACTTCGGTCCAGCAAAAGCTCGGTCCGGAGAACCGCGCACTGTCGTTGTCTGGCTTGTACAGTCTCTCTCGCTCATAATTGTACTCGTAATTACCGTAACGCGCCAAATGAGAGTCCGGTATAACATCGCGCACACGCTTCGTTCTGCCGTTCTCCTCCTCCTTGTACTTTGCAGCCACTTTGCAGTACTGTTGTCCCCGGAGAACCGAGAAATCGAATTTCCCCATTTATTAGATTGATTTCTTCCTCTTTTTCGACAGCCACTGCTCGGCGATGTTCGAGGGAATACGAATGAATTTGATTAGCATCTACCTGGGTCCAAAGAGAGTAATTCAGCTTGTGAAAAGGATCCTCTTTGTCGAAGGTCCAGGCTCGATCGGCGATCAGACTTATGTTCGCATGGGCGCTGTTCGAAAGCTCGTCCTCATACGACGGGACTGAAGATACCATTATCCCGACATTATAACCGATCAATCGTACTCCGATAACTCCGGCCGAGTTCTCCAGTAGAAAAATTCTCCTTCTTTTATGAGTTGTCTGTCTCAGTGAGCTAGACTTGTATCATGCGCCTCTGGGTGTTGGCAGATAGTCATTTAAACGGTGTTCATACGGTGTCGTCGTTATCGAATCGAAGCGATGTATACTTCAGAACAGTTTTATGTCAATGTATAATCAATAATAGCGAAGAAACTGCAGTTCTTTTAAGGTAGTTGGCGAGGAAAACCACTTTTCTCTTGATGCTTACAGATAGAAGTGTCACATACACATGGATATATAATTAATAAGCGATTCTTTTGGAGGGGGACATTGACCCCAAAGTGTGTTCACTTTATAATAATTCATCGTCAAAACTATCCCAGATACGCAAACATCTAATTCAAATGCGAGTAATCGAGCACTCGACACGCTGCGAGAGGTTGATAACTTTCGAATTCAGATTGCGCCTAACTTCAAGCTGTTTTTCTCTTCGAGTGCAGCAGCACTCGAGTTCACTCAGTTCACTGCTGTCACCGGCACAGCGATAAGTTCGTCGGTCCCTGAGAGGAAGAGGAACAGAAAGACAAGCAGAGTTCATGAAAATTGCAAGAATGGGGAAACTACTCGGTACGATTGTTCTACTTGTCCTGGCAGTTGCTGGAGCCAACGAAGAAGCAACGCCAGTGGTAATTTGGCATGGAATGGGTACGTATTATTATTGTCATTAACTTATTTACATTATTGTTTGCGGAAGCGTCTTTTTCTTTTAAAGTTGTACTATGGCTGTTTGTATTTAGTTTCTTGGTTGTTGTTATCAATATTGGAGACAGTATTACTATTATTACTAAGAATACTTATGTAATTTAACTTTGACTCCATGCAACTGATGTAATATTCCGGATGTATAGTATTATAGGGTTCTAATACCTGTATTTAGTTATGCAGTACCCGGAAGACCGATACATCATTCGATAAGATTTGTTTCATCGGTTCGTACAGATCGATTCATTTATTTTTAACTCCGTAAAGCATGAATGTTCCCACAGTCGAGATCTATTTAAATTGCTTTCTCGCAACCGATTTCCGCGTTTTATTAAAAACAATGGAAATTTCCAACATAAACAACCTGCTGCCTCGTTTAATAGTATAATGTAGCATTAATCAAACATTATTTAAATAGAATCGTTTTAGTGCATTTAATATATTATTTTATAAATGGGAAAATAAAGACAGATAATGTTCGCAAGTACAGTGACTTTTAATAATATATAATACATCTGGAATATTCAATTAGTTACATCAAATCTCATTAAATTAGATTAGTATTTTATTTTTGTATTATAATTATTACTTATTACAGACTATTACTGTTAGTATTAATGTTACTTTCATTCTCCATTCTCAGGGGACAGTTGTTGCTTCTCCTTCAGCATGGGAGCAATTCAAAACCTTATTCAAGATGAACTACCAGGCGTGTACGTGCACTCCATTCGTATTGGGAATAATGAGATTGAGGTTTGTTGCTCCACACACTCAATTGACATACATATTGTAGAAGCATATATGTTTTGATTTATTGCACACTTCCCAGGCTAGTCGTTTATGCCATTAATTATTATAACACTGTTGAAACTAAAACCCTCTTATGCCCCACTGGATTCCATTAATAAATACTTGCTATCTATGTAGGATGTGGAGAGGAGCTATTTCGGTAATGTGAACGAGCAGATATCAGCAGTGTGCTCCAACCTATCCAGAGTCAAGCAGTTATCATCTGGCTTCAATGCTATTGGGTTCTCACAAGGCGGACAATTCCTGTAACTACCGCAATCTGTATTAGCATTATTGTGACTATTAATCTCTGCCCTCAGTAGACGAACGACGAGACAACTTTCTGGTTCTTACCAAAACCTTTGTTAAAGTTCCCGAATGATGCTGTACCGTGTATGATCAAAGTTGCTCCGTTTTGCGTGTATGTTGGCGTGTACATGAAATAACAGTAGGCATAATGTCAAAACATTCATCAACGGTGAGCAACACAAGAATTCTCGGTGCGCATCTAGTGAGGACAGAACTTTGTTATTTTTATTATTATACTATCCTTGTTATTAGTAGCAATACTAATGAACGCTCTATTGTCATTTTTTAAATACATAATAAGAAGGATTCGTCCGTATTATAGGAGAGCAGTTGTGGAGAGATGCGGCTCAGTAGTCAAGGTAAAGAATCTCATATCCA
This sequence comes from Crossocerus cetratus, assembly GCA_963675795.1. Lineage (NCBI taxonomy): Eukaryota > Metazoa > Arthropoda > Insecta > Hymenoptera > Crabronidae > Crossocerus > Crossocerus cetratus. Next base: position 19,029,487 of record OY776665.1, on the reverse strand, counting down.
TCGGCGGACAACATCAGGGGGTCTACGGGCTTCCCAACTGCGGCTCACTGGAGAATGGCATCTGTGATTATTTGAGACGCATGTTGAAATACGGTGCCTACTTGAAGTATGTATCAAGAATAATACCAATAATAGCAATACAAAGTTGTACAGTAAGAAGAAACAGTAGAATCTCTTTTATGCGCACCACCATTATTCGAAATCCGTATTATCCGAATACTCTCTATGATTCAAACGTCTTCCATGTTGGACTCACACAGTTCTGTGTATATTTGATAATACAAGGGATCACTGTATTTGGACTATTGAGGCTCTACTCTAATTGTTACGCCCGCTTTACGTAAAGTCTAAAGTCGCAATACGAAATATGCATACACGTTACTCGTTGTCTAGTGGTGGGGGGAGCGCAGTAACGAATCACAAGCTTCGGACGGGTAGGTGGTAGTGGGGTCGGCACCGACAATTCGAAAATTGGATTGATTGGGGGTAAAATTGGTGAAACAAAATGATTGATTGGTATGACAAATTGATACGACGCCATCCGAACACTTATGTTACAGATTTATCCAAGAAAGCCTAATCCAGGCCTCTTACTGGCACGATCCGATACAACAAGATGACTACCGGGAGAACAATCTGTTTTTGGCAGATATTAATAATGAAATTAAGATTAACCAGGTACTATAACTCTAGTGTCAACACCGTACTGTATTGTTTATGTTTTATTAATCTTGTTATGTCATGGTGTAAAATATTCGCCAAATTATTATGAAAAATGTATTAGGGAATAATTTGTGTTAAATTTGCTGAAGTAATTGTACTCATTTACATGCTCACCACTGTATTATCATTAATATAATTAACAGCAGACAGCAACGGTTAGAGTAGCAATAATAGTACAATGTTAACACCAATATACATTGCAGACATATAAAGAGAACTTGTTGAAGCTGAACAAGTTAGTACTGGTCAAATTCAATAAGGACACAATGGTCACACCACCAGAAAGCGAGTGGTTTGGTTTCTACAAAACCGGACAGTCCACAAAGATACTCGAAATGATGCATACAGACTTATACAAAAAGGTATAAATATAATCGATGATGACTTATGAAAATCCAGAAAACTCATCTTGTATATTATGTATTGTAGGATCAGATAGGACTGAAGGTCTTGGACGAGAGCGGCAGGCTGGACTTACTCTCGGTCGATGGCAACCACCTCCAGTTCACGGACAAGTGGTTCATTAGCAATATTATCAACAAGTACCTTCGTTGACGTAATCGTACAAATTATTACAAGGCAAAGATCCTACTCGATATATTCACGGAGAGCGAATAATAAATATGTGGATGAATACTCACTATTAATGTTAGGGAGTTCTATCACGTAGAACAGGTGTGTTAGTCTAGCTCCATGGCAAAATAAAAGGGGCATTGGCATCGTAGAAAAGAACGTTCAATAATTTATTTCGCTTACAATGTACATTAATGTCGAGGTCTAGTGCCTGATGTTAAACTAAATACAATTATTTACGGCACATCTTTGTGTGTCTCTGTACAGTGGTATTAAGTATGACAGCAACGTAATAGCAATCTGTACATTGGAAGGTGGTGCGATCATAATGTTACAGAGGTGTGTCGGCAATCTGTACAGTGATAGGCAATGTAATACTTGTGTATCAGTAACGACAAAGTAACGTGTAATATGATATTAATCTGCAATACAATAGTAATTTGTACAACAATACCAGCAATGACAAAGGTTTTCAATGCTTTCCACGTGCCTTTCTTCTGGGCTTACTCTCACCGATGATTATACTACCACCTGCGATCTCCTCCCTGTTCTCCGAACTCTCGATTTTTTGCTTCCCTGTGAAAATGAAAAGCAAAATTCAACTAGCAACAAATTTGGATAAGAAAGATTCTTTTGTTAAAGTTGAATAAGTTTGCCTGCCTTCAACGTAGAACATGAGATCGCGTATTTGTTCCTCCAAGTCTGAGATTGTTGTCTCAAACTTTCTTTTCTCGAGTTCGAGCGCTTCACACTTCTTGCGCCAGAGGGACTGATTCGACTCGAGCGCCTTCCTCAAAGCTTTCTCTTCGCTCAGCTCGGACTGGAGGGAGGCGTGTTTCGAGGTGAGGGAGTGCACTCTCTTCTCAAGAGAATGCTTCTCCTTTGAAAGGGTATCGAAGTTCTCCTGGGAAAAGGAGGAAACAAAAGAGGTAGTGAACGTTATAATAACAGTAGAAACTATCATTGTGAATGTTGCATATTTACCTTGTAGCGGCCCATGTCGTCGCACACCGAACCAAGTTTCTCCTTAAGCTCCGAGATCTCGCCACTCGTTCTCTGCCGTTCTTCGAATAGTTTCTCCTCGAAGAACTCGCGTTGAGTTTCCAATTGCGATGTCAGTAAGTACGTGAATTCCAGCTGCACCGAGTCAACCTTCTCGTCCACATCCTCGCCTTCGGCCTTCGTGGGCGAACGAGTGTTTTGCACAAGTTTACCGTCTGCGGGAGAAATGATTTATGCTAATAGTAAAGAAGAATAATTGTAATACTACAGGTATGTCATAAGATGAATACATATAACTACCATCTTTATCCTGCAACAAACGATGGACGAAGTTGTCTCCGACATAGTCCCATACTCTGTTGTTACCTAGCTGCATAGCATAACAGTGATGAGTCTCCCTGTAGTGCTGGAATGCATGACCTTGATGGTACCTTGAGCACCCGACATGACCGCAAATCAAGCATATCCAGAGTGCATCGTTGTTGGCTTCAGACACTGTGATAAAACGAAATATAAAACGGGAGGTTCTACTTCTAGACATAACAACACGTACAGGAAGATAAACTAAAGTGTATACGCACCGCACTCCATGCAGCTGCTATCTGCCCTAGGTTCAGGTGTCTGAGCATACCTGCACACCGGGCAGCTGCTATCGCCCCACTTGCTCAGGCAGTTAGAGTGGAAGCTATGATTGCAGAGTATCGTGAGGATGCCGTCGACACTCTCGTCCATCCTCTCGAGACAGACTGGGCAGACTGGTAGCTCGGTGTGACCGGCAATCGGCGAGCCACTACTCGAAACTTCGACCTTCGAGATGAACACTATGTGGCACAGAGCTTCGGGCTCCAAGCTCGAGTAAGGCTGGCCGTTGAACGACTCGTAGAACTCCGTTGAGGCTGCTGGCGATCGGAATGTGATGAGTGCCATGTATTGGTTCGGGTTCCCGTCCCGCAGAATCCGCAGCCTCTCAATGTTCTGCTGGTAGGCGGCGGTAAATGTGATCAAGTCATGGCAGCTCATCGTCGCTGGCACCGACAGCATGCAGAGGGTCGAGCTCCGACTTGCCGCCAAGTCCACTTTTGTCAGCTCACTGAGAATAACATAGATCCGTTATTTGTGTAATATAATTATTATAATTAAATGATGACAAAAATTATTCCTTTAAAATACAGTAGAACCTTGATTATCTGAAGTATATATGATTTGACTCAAGATCTATGGAATAATGGGATCACACAAGTTCTACTGTAGCAATGTTTTGAAAATAGTACTCACTCTTCTTTGAATAGATGTAATATTCCCTTGGTAGACTCCACAAACGGATTGCCTGTTACATAGTGTATCTGGTCCACTGTCCTACAATAAGGCATTTTAGAAGCAAAACCACAAAAAAGGCAGCAGAATTTGGCAACAATAGCAATTAAAAATCCACGAAAAATATTAATTTGTACTGTTTTTTGCGTGTGTATATAATATAAGATTTCTTGTAGTAATATTGCACTGACTGTGTTACCTTGATGTAGACTGGGCATTGTTGCTGGCCAACAACGGTACAGGCTTATCGGAATTATCGATGGTCTCAACGTTGATCTCGTTCGGCTCACGCTTACCGCGCATTCGGGCCGCCATGGGATCTACAATGATATTAATATTAATATTAATAATAATGTGTAACAGTGTACAGAATGTGCGAGTGGCGAAATTCCCTGTTCACTTCCAGATGCCGATTTGTTAATGTTAATGTGAATTACACCAACTTTATAATTTAATCATGTGGTTACACAGGGTATCCCAATTTAATCGACATACTTGAATATCTTCGAAATTATGTGAAATATATAAATTCTGTTTTTCTTGGTTGCTGGATTCGACGACGTTTTGATCCTTTACTAAAGATTCGTCATCAAAAACCCCATACAATTAATAAACAAACGGTTCGAATAGTAGAAAAATCGAATAACACAGCATTTAATATCCATTGCCAAGAAATTCGAATTTCCCGCCGCTCGCCACAGCTGATCGTTTCGTAAACACAACACAATACACCTGCTACCACATACCAGAATGACACCCGGAATTCGTACTGTCCCGCTCAGCAATTGACCATTAATTCAGCAACGCATCGCGTCAGATTCGATGCTTTATCGCAGCATTACTCTTACTATTATTTTGAGAGTCATTAACAATACACTCCCCTTGAATGCTGACGATAGTAATGTTTTTAACCTAAGGGGCGAGCCAATGGTTCTTGTTGTGTTGGACCTTTGTCAGGCACCCAGGACGCTATGAGAGTGTGTGGTACAGTTGGCCAGCGATAAGGTGGAATTAGTTACCTGATGTTTCGTTGCCGGACTCGGCGATGAGCGTCTCCACGCGGATCACGCACAGAGAAACCAGGGGCTGCGAACTCATGACACACACGGACCCAGTTGTAAGCACACGGACGTAGATAGTTGAGAATGCTGTACCACACGCAGGCGCCAGCGCGCGCCTCCTTTGTCAATTTCTTGGTCGCGCGCCTGTGTATAAATGGCATATGCAAGTGCATGTGCATGGCGTAGCCGTAGATTCACTGTGGTAGCGACAGGCGACAGGAATACGAAATTCCGTGACCCAAGACCTGTTTTACCACTGCCCCGATTTATTCTCCACCTGTAATTTACTGATGGCCGATAAAAGAGTATTCGAGCCGACGATAAAACAGTTTGTGTGATTTCGAATCGCCTGAAGTTGTACAACAGAGGCTGCCGAGTTTATTTAGTGCGCGGAGGTGGACACGGACAGATACAAACGGGTTACTGTGAGGTTAGAACCGCCACAGTTGTTTATTGTGATATAAGCGAATGGAGTGAACTCGAAAAACACAAGTAGGCTCGAGAAGAGCGGCAGCAGAAATTGGCGCATTAATCTGGGACAAATAATATTGGAAGCGGAAGGATGTCTCTGTATGATCAAATAAAGTCCCTTCACACGAACGGCTTACACTCCAACGTAATATCTCTGGTGAGTGTTACGAAGTAATTGTATTTCTATTACTGTTAGTTTCATTGTTATTGTCCTGCCATTCAGTGATTACTGTTACATTTGCTTTAAACATTATTATCAATGGACTCAATTCGTGTCAGTGTTACAGTTGCTATGATTGTATTACAACTGACATCGAAATGTGGAAATAAACGATCAGAGACATGAGAATATAATTGTATTTAAACAAACGCAGAATTTCAACAATAGTCTAATTATTATTCTCAGTGTTACTTCTAAATTTACTTAATCTCAATATTCAGCAAATAAATTTATGGTTTGTAATATTACTATCGCTATATTTGGTTTATTATTCGTTTTCTAGTATTACTGTTGCCCATTGGTCTTAGTACTAGTGTTATCATCAGTAAACATTTTCATTTTCAGTTTTGTTATTTTGTATGCCTGTGGGATTGTTATCGTTACTTTTACTAATATCTTTGTCCTTATGGCAGACAAATCTTGTCCTCTCGCTATCAGACCACAATCCTGATATTCTGCCGCTGCCGCAAAAGTTGGAAACATACATCCATTATGCAGACGCACACTTCAACCTAGGCAAGTATAGGCGGGCAGAGACCTTGTACAAGAAGGCACTACAATTCAGGAAATGTCTGCTGAAAACCAAAAATGGCAAGCCAATGGAAAATGTTACAAGTGATGTGGAGATCAAGTTCATGCTTCATCAATGCTTAATGAAGTTGGAGGATACGCAGGAGGCTCTGCAGGTGTTGCAGAGTATTCCAGGAAAGCAGAGAACTCCGAAGGTGATGGTGAACTTCAATAGAACTTTCTACTTTGTCCACTGGTTTCTTTATTAACCAGAGTTAATACAGAACCAAGACTTCTTTTTCATATAAACTATTAATAGATATTTCTCAACATTTATAATTAAATCCAAAATAACACTAAATTGTGATAGGTCGTTTAACAATTAACCCCAAATTTGAAAGTGTAATGGATATTTAACGATATACTATAAACCGTATCCTGTAAATTGTCCACTATTACAGGTAAACATGGCACTGGCCAAGATGTTCCAGGACCAGGGCTCCGAGCGCTCAGCAATAGCAGCGTACAAGGAAGTGCTGCGAGAATGCCCGCTCGCTTTAGACGCTGCCGAGGGCCTCTTGTCTCTCGGCGTCAAAGGGATCGAAGTGAGCTCGATTATAGTGAGCTGCGCAGCCAGTCTCGGGAACTTAGACTGGCTCAACAGCTGGGTGCGAGCGCACGCTTTAATACATGGCCGAGAGTATATGCAAGTACGCATTGATAGTTTTATAATTACAGAAGAATTCCAACACTTTGTGCACAGTTCAGAGTATATCTAGTAGGGCAACCAGTCAAAATAGAGCTTTAGCAGCCAATCATTTTTAGAATGCTAAATGCTTACACCCATGTTGACACAATTTAATAACAATAATACTGATCTACTCGTAATATATCGCATATTTTAACTAATAACAATTATATTCTTGCAGGCTGTCACTACATTAAGGTCGCTGGAGACAGTAGGACTGCTCCGTGACAATCATAGTTTGGTCACGGCAATGGGCGAGTGTTACTACTTGGCTGGCGATGATAAGAATGCACAGCTCTGCTTCAGGAGGGCAAGACAGGTGGAGCCAGACATTACTAAAGGGTAAGCTCTATCGTGGTGGACTATTGATGCTATTGATACTTTAGATATTTTGTATACTGTAAATATTTTATGCGCGCCGTGTACTGTTGCAGTGTCGACGCCTACGCAGCCGTGCTTTATCGTCTTAACGACACCAAAGAGCTGGACCGATTGATACCCACGATTAGTAATAGTAATGAACGTAGTCCCGAGATGTACGTCGCTATGGCGTACAATCTCTGCGCCAACAAAAAGTTCAACCGAGCAAATGTCCTCGCCGCCCAGGTGCGTCTCGCCTCTTGCTATCGCTACTGAAATGCTTTTGCGATTTCTTATTTGCATTTAACCGATGTATAGGAAGATAACTTTAGTAAATGTAGATCATCTGTGTATTAGTTGGTATTCTTCTTGGGTATCCTCGTTAGGAATAACTAGTATGTAATACATTGATGTATCGCAGGCGATCGCTTCGAATCCGAACGACATCGAGGCGACGATACTCCGCGGCAACATATTGCTGGAACAAAAGAAGTACCAGGACGCCTTGCACTACTTCAGGCAGGCGGTACACATCAAGCCCTACAGGTACGAGCCGCATAAGGGTTTTGTCGACTGCCTCGTCGGAATGCACAGATTGAGGGAGGCGCTGAACTTCGCCAGCGGTAGCTGCAAGCAGCTAGGACATACTGCGAGAGTCTTGACGGTAAGAAATTATTACCGAACAAAACATAAAGTGTCGCCATAATGTATTGGAATTCAAGACTTCGACACACTACTTTGGTAATCTTCGCAGTTGTACGCCTCGGTTCTTATGAAGGACCCGGTATCGGTCGGGAAGGCGAAGAACTTGCTGGAAAAGGCCTTAAATCAGGACGAAGTCTACCTGCCAGCAGTTTACCTGCTAGCTGAAATCTATGAACAGGAAATGAACTTGGAGGCTGCAATTGAACTTTTGGAACGCCAGTTGGAAGCGCAGAGCGCGTGGCGTGTGCACCATACGCTCGGAGACCTATGGGCGAGACTACACAACGAGGAAAAGGCACTGGACCACTATACAGTGGCGCTGAAGTGAGTATTAGTACCGTGAAACCTGTATTTCTTGTTATGTGTTATGCGTAGACTAAAACCTGCTGCATCCACATTAAATGAGGTACAGTGCGCCGCTAGAAAGAAGGCGCCTGGATCTTAATATTGATTGCTATACATTTTTAAGAGAAACCATATGAATATTTATAATAGCAATCACAAATACTGAAATTCAGTATGATTTAGGTGAAGTTCTCTGAAAGCCAAATCGTTTTAGCTGCTAAATTATGTAGTGATCGGTTGCACGATCTGCGTGCATACAAAACGATCGCATAACTGATCGTTCGAATAATACGGTGTAATAATACGGTGTAATAATACGGTGTAAAAAGTGTAATAATTCTCCCCTCTCCCTTAGTCTCGAACCGAGCAACCGGAGGACGCTCGACGCCATGCAGCGGCTGGCCAGCACCTCCGGAAAACTCGACTCTGCCTACTACATGGCAGTGGGCGAAGAGCAAGCGGACACAACTTACGACGTTGGTGACGGGCTACCGGACACTGACAACGAGGAGCCGCCGGACGAGAGCGAAACAGAAGCGGTTTGGTCCGACATGGACCTCGAGGCGAACAGCCAGTAGACTGTCTCTTCTTCCGCACAACAATCGTACTTTTTTGTTCAACGGCGCCTCGTACGAGACGAGAAATACGTTCTGTATTCCCCGAACGCGTAAATCTGTGTCGAGTAACATTCTGTTCAATTTCATATTTATTGACAAGGTTCCCGGTTCTTATTGAAAATGTTAAAAAGCTCCTTAATGTTTCGGTTACTAGGCACAAAAGTTGCAGCGCGTTGCTCGTGCGTCGACGGTAGTGTAGGCAAAAACCAATACGAAGAATACCAAAATATTTAGCGCCAATGAATAACAAAAACTTGCTCGGTGTTCCCCTCGTAAAGACACAACTTTACAGCAACGTGTTTAGTACTGAGGCTGGAATGTGCTCTTATTATACGGGGCGTCTACTAGATTCGGATTAAGGTTCGTTTATATTTACAGACATTCGACGTGCCGTGGCAGACACAACAAATATTCTTTAATGCAAGGATACATAGCCGTATTCCTATTTAGCGTAGCGTAGCCGCGCCGGTATGTACAGACAAGACCTTGTCTCTTGATATATATATATATATATATATATATATATATATATATATATATGCATTAAGAAACACCCGTGTCTGCCACGCTACGTTCAATGTCCGTAAATATAAACATAGCCTTGTGTGTATGTACGGAAATACGTATTGTGTATTATACGAATTCCTGTTGCGTCAATCCGTCTTATACGTGGTGTTAGACTGTATTATACCTGCTCTTGTACGATAACGTTATAGTGTTACTACGTCTTTACTGTACAATGTTTCTTATGTTGCTCGCATTAGTCCGTTACTTTTTATACTGTGTTAATAAGTCTTGATAAGCAACAGAATAAAGGCAAAATATGTGATCTGTTGAGCAGGCCAATGATAGTGAGAGTAACAATCAAACAGTAACATCATTTGACAGTAATACCAATATCAATAATAATGCAGTAACACTAACAATAATCCAACAATATCCCGCACTGCTCAAACTGTCCCGCCCTTCATTCCTTTCCTCCCTGGTAGGTTGCGCTCTAGTATCTGTCATCGGCAATCAAGTAGGAATCACACGATTCTCCTCCGGTCACATCTTTACATAGCCGACGACCCGCAGTGCGTCGAACGGGAAACATATACTGGCATTGGAATTCCAACTAGTATTAATGTTAAAGAACGCCCCCAAAATGCTGCTAACTCTCAAGCAACAGTCAGTAATCGCAGTAGCAGTAACAATAACATTAACGCCAATAGTACTATGTAATAAAAACAGTAAATTCCGCTTCCTTTAAAACGCCCGCTGTCAGCCGAACTACCCTATCAGTAGGCGCTGCGATCACTCCCAAAACAATCATAATATGTAATACAGAAAAACTTTCGAGCGGACTACAAACTATCAATCAAAAGCCTCGGACTATCAGCATTTAACAGTAATAGTAGTGGTAGATAATAATCTGCTAGGCTTGGAAACTAATAAAAGCGAAAAAGGAGTGCTGATATTTCAAATGCCCCCGCCCAGACCGAACGTCGCCACCAGGCGGCGCTGCAGTGCTTGTGCCTGGCCATGTCAGTAGTAGCGCATCTAGAGATTCATCAAGTTCGGGGTCTGAAGTGCGCCGAGCGAGAGGCGCAGCAAGAGAGAGAGAGACACAGACACAGGTGTAGAGCACGACACGACACGACGGAGATACTGTTGCCGTGCACCGCAGGCTGATCGCGTAGCGCAAGTGAAACTGTGGACAGACGAGTGTCCAGACGAGGCTGCACCGGGAGGCAAGCCTTCACGAGGAGGAGGCTGAGGACGAGGACGAGGAGGGCCGCCGGAGGCCAGGATGCCCCAGTGAGTGTGTGGCGAAGTAGCACCAGCAGCAGCAATACACTCACTACCCTTTCATCCGTGCGTGCGCGCGTGTGTGCATAGCGTACGTGAGGCAGCGCGTATGCGTGTGTGCGTGAGCGAGCGCATCGACGCCCACGAAAACCCCCAGGATTTTCTCGGCGGCCCGCAAAACAGCCCTCGAGCGAAAGAGCCGAGCTCCGGGAGTCGAGCGACTGCGAGGCCGATCGAAAGCCCGCATAGATCGAAAGCCCACCGACCCCCGTGCGGGTTTGTTTTGGGTGGTACTGTGCACCCCCGACCTAACCTCAACGAACGCGCTCAAATATTACTCGACCCTTGATGACGGCCGAGCATCTCCTCGAGGTCGCACGATGATCCTACACCCCTAAATGTAACTGACACCTTCATCCGGCAAACCCTTAGGGCCGCCCGCGCGCAATCCTTGCTTCCCGTCCACTTTGTTGCTGCTGTGTGTCGAGTGCCTGTGATTGGAGCATTGGCTTGACAGAATTTTGCGGTGCTTGCGAGAGAGTCCTACAGTAATGCAGTAACACGGAAATAGTACAGTGATCTTCGTGTGGATGATATGCAGGCTATTGTGCACTTTTCCAAGTGTCATTTGGAGATTAATGAGTTTGTGTGACGTGGGTGATTGTTTGGTACAGAGTGTACGCTGGTGAAGCAATGAAGTATTCCGTACAGTAATACAGTGATGGAATAATGCAGTAATACAGGAATATGGTAGCACAGTAATACCGTGATACAATAAGGGAGTAATACAGGAATACAATAGTATCATAACATAACAATACAACAACACGGTCATGCAATAATGGAATAGTACAGGAATACAATGACATCACAACATAATGATACAGCAACAAGCTAGTGCAAGAATATGACAATACAATGACACAGAAATATAGTTTCCAACATTGATTATAAATTGCAAAAGACAGTGTATTGGGTATATTCAGTCTCGAGTGTTTACAGTTGTGTATAGTGTTTAATTTTATGCTGGAGATGTCAGAAAGCGTACATAGCTTTGTTCCAATGCTCAAGCACCAATTTGTTTCTTAGAAACTATAATAATACAGTATTATGGTAATGAAATAGTAAACTAATACATCAATACAATATCACAATGACAGAACAATACAGTAATGCACTAATATGAGAATGTAATAACACACTAAACAGTGACACAATTAATAATATTGTTTAAGATTTGCAAAGATTACACTGCTTTAGATGTATTTTAGTAACTTTCGTGAAAAAGGTTGTTTGGAATGTTTAGGGTAGTGTACAGTATTTTCTTTGATGCTAGAAACATTTGGAAGGATTCATTAATTTATGAAAAAGCTGTGGCTTCATTCAATTTCTAGGAAATTGCTGTAGCAGAGAAAAACAAGAACATAATAACACACTCATAAATTGTATAAAGAGCAGTTTGCAACATTGTTTAGAAACCACGAATATACTCTAACTGCAATTAGTTTCTTGAAACTACAGTAGGATAGTGGTATGGTAATGGAATAATAGAGTAATAGAGCATAACAGAGTAGTACAGTACAAATCAGAAACACAATAAGAGCATCATACAGTGGTATAATTTGCTGTATTGTTTAGGAATTCCAAATTACATAAATTATAGTGACTGACATGAACTGTTACTGTGTAGAATGTTTACAATAGACTAAAGTTTTTACTTTCATGCAAGAAACATTTAAGAGATTACTAGTTTGTGGCAAAATTTCAACTTCACCTAATGCACAGGAAATGACAATAACTGGGTAATATGGTAATACAATAATAGAATAATGGAGTAATACAATAATGGAATAATATAAGAACATAAAACACAAATATCGTAACATAGACAATACTGTTTAAGTATTGCAAATGATACACTGTTTTACATACACTTTAGGAACAAACACAAACACTACTGTTTGAAGTATTAAAAACAGAACATTGATTTATGTTAGCTCCAACTCCATTTGTTTCCTGGGACATTTTGTATTACACAGGCCAAAATGATAGCAGACTACCAATAATCACCAATCTTGTTACTCTAAACCAGAGTACTGTTATTATTGCCATTATTGACAAGATCTATTACTGTTATTATCAAGAAGTGTTACTGCCTCTTACTTATTAACGAGTTTAATGTTGAAATAATCACTATACAAGGTGCCCATGGCATCAGAGAGAATCTTTTGTCATCATAACACTGTTGTACCAGTGCAATCCCCATAGCATTCAATGTGTCAAGACTAGTGGAAAGTGTTGAGTACAGTGCGTAGAATCTGACATGGAAATGTTTTATTAGCAGCATCAAAGAATATTTGAGAGTTATACGTGAACTGTGGTACATGAGATAGTATGCAAGTGTTTTGAATATATGAGGGAGTGTTTGTGGCATTCACCCAGAAAGTACAGGCAAGCCAGTGGTGTTTTTTCCTGTTACAATAATGTGTTCTGTGTGCTTGCAGCTCTGAGAAGAGACGCGTGGGCAGATAATATATCTATGGATGACTATGTAGTGAGTATCCTTGCAGTAAGTTCCTAATGTCAATACTGTCAGTTGTATGCTACCTTTAGATGATACCTCTTTATGTGCAATATTGCATATGACACTGCAGCACATCCTACATTCTGGTCTTGGGATACTTCAATTCTGTGTATTGCATAAAAAGGAGTATCTTTTAAACGTATAATTTAAAACAAGGAGTTGATATTAGTATTAGTATTAATGTTACCATTATTATTATATTAAGTAATAACAGTATGACTATTAATGCTAGTTAAAACTACTGTTACTAATTTAGTGTTGGTATTGTGATTATTATCACTGTTACTCTTATACTGCTTGTCAGTAGTAATAGCATTGGTGGAATGGATACTAAATCTCTATCAAGTACTAGAAGTACTAGTGAACTATACTAGTATTCATATTATTAGTTTGACTATTTGCACCATCAATATTGATCCATATCACTTCAGGTGATATGGATACATATAAATGATCATCTCCGCAAATAAATTTCAGAAGTAAATATCAATAGTTTCTGTGCTTTTCTAGTATTAATTAATGATTTGTTATAAATTAGTTCTTGTATCAAGCACAACACAATCCAGCTGACATACTACACTGTTGCTTGTAGATTATGTTAGATGATTAATATGTATCTGCAACACTCAGTCCAGTAACAGTAATGCTAATATTATTAACAGCATTGTCAGCACAATCGTTTATTGTGGTAATGTTAGTGTTATTGTTACTAGTCACGGGAATATTACTATCCGTGTTAACACAAGAACGTCTGAATGAGTTAAAATGGCTAGTTGTTCACATGATTAGACATGGGAATATCTTATTCATTTGTTGCTTTACTGTTGACATTAGTATTGCCTTCTATCTTCTTCAACTTATATTAACGAACAACACTTCATATAAGGTAATGCCCATACATTGGCCTTGAAAACAAAACCCCACAATAAGTGAACATGTAAATCAGTCACTGTTAAATGTAATTAAGCAAGAGTATACGTTTTATTAAGTTGCTATAATTAGGAGCAATGTGGGTACACTGTTCGGTCTTTGAGAGCTAACTAAGAAGTGGCTTGTGTGAAATAAGATGAATGAGTCGGCTAAGAATAGACGGGGTAACTTATGATTAGTTAATTATCTACTGTATTAATTAATTCATTGTTTTCTCTGTAACAGGTGCGCGCCACCTAGTGTCAGGATGGCGCAGCGCGGCAAGCGAGTAAGCCGCACGCCGGCCTCGCCGCAGTCGGCGTGCGTAGCCTCGAGCGCCCCTACCAACGCCACCAGTAACACCACCGGTCCCCCCACCACCTCCATCAACACCACCAGTAATAACACCATCACCAATAGCAGTACGCCGAGCATTAAGCGGCGAAAGTGCCGGCAACTACAGAGCGCACCCGATACCGGAGGCTGCTCTGTTATTGGCGGCGGAGGTGGTGGAGTGGGGGGAGGTGGTAGCAGCAGTCTCGAGTCGAAAGTACCGGCGATCTACAACCGGGGCAGCAGCGATGCCGCTCCAGCCGAACTTTTTCGCAAGGATCTTATAAGCGCCATGAAACTGCCGGACAGCGAACCCCTAGCCCCCCACGAGTACTGGCTCATCACCGACCAGTGGAAGCAGGAGTGGGAACGGGGCGTGCAGGTACCCGTCAACCCTGATTCCCTGCCCGAGGCCAACGTGAGGGGCAGGGCCATCGGTAGGAGCGCTGTCGGCGGCGAGTTTAAGCTGTAAGTAAAATACGCAAGTAGTGGGGACAGAGACCACAGGATTGGTTGAAAGTGAGGGACTGGCCCTCTTTAGGCCGGCAGGGGTTGGACGGGCATCTCCGAGCTATTATAGGGCCCTAAAACAGTGTTACATTTGCCATTAAACATTAAGCACTAAACATTAAAAGATTTAGCAGCAATGAGTAAGAAAAGTTCTCCGGAGTTCCACTAGTAGACACACGACTTCACTGATTGACTATTTCTTCTACTACAGTTACCATTAGATTTGCACATACATACAGTTCCTTGTCCTATCAACAGTAATAATTGCTTATGCATCTCCCGCAGACCGAAAAAGTTCGTAAGAATATCAAGGGACGAGCACTTCAACCCGGAAGAGCATCATCTAAGCACGACACCAACGCGTGCGGAAAAGGCCTGCGCTTATGATCTCGACGATATGGACGTTGCCTGGCTCGAGCTGTTCAACGGCGAGCGAGCACAGGTATCGTATACTTATACGCCAGCCATTGGGTGTGAAGGCATAGACAAATACATAAATCTTGGGAGGAAATCATGTTCATCCGTTTTCAAGGTATAAGAAACAATCTCAAGTTCACGTGACATCGCAGTATATATTCATTGTGTCTTGTTGATCACTGACATACTATTCATGCGTCCTCCAATATGGAAAGGAAAATTCTTGTGATACTAGATTCACGAGCACTGTTTCTATTATGGATTTAATCACGAGCTTCCTCTAGATCGAAAATATTACTATGCATTCGGTAATTGTTACCGACAGTCATCACCAATCTCTTCGCATTTTCTTGTCACCCTGCACACTTATCCCATACATACATATATTTTTTCTACGCTTTCACTGAATGAGTGACCGATTTCAATGCCAGAACAATTGTCTAGGGCTTATCTCACACGTGTCTTCGATGTCGTAGATGGGCCATTCGCCGATCACCGAGCCGCAGCTAGAGCGGGTTATTGAGGAGCTCGAAGTGCGCTGTTGGGAGCGCATTCAGACGATAGTGAAGAACGAGGAAGGCCTGGGCATCGAGTACGACGAGAACGTCATATGCGACGTGTGCCGCTCGGTGAGTGAGATTACTGTCACCGCGCGAATTTTCTATAAGACGGGAATTTTGATTTAGACATTTGAAGAGTAGTGCATTTCTTGCAATCTGTATGAGAGTGTGTGGTAGAATCGCTCTTATCCGAATTGGAAGTAAAAGTAATTTAACAGAGTGTTTGGATAATGGAAAATTCAGATAAAAGAGGTTCTGCGGTACTACCTTTTGCCAATTCTAATACATGTCCATTCTTTCATTAGTTATCTTGAGTACACAAACGTGAGTTCTCACGTAGACATTGAGAACTTGGGTATTGCCATTCGTGCTGCATCAGTACATAATATATAAAAATATTAATTTCATATAATTTTTTGATTGATCTTCGGTAGAAAGGGACTGTTAGTCGGATACAAGATTACTTTCACATTTTCCTCGAATTTATAACTTTTTATAAGTTACAAACGCAAGTATAAATTACAATGTTCTTTGGCGTAGGTTAATTAAAGCTTTTTTATTTTTGCATAAACTTGGTAGTTTAAAATAATGATATGTGACGGTTTATAGATCCAGTAGGACTATCGTTGTTATTATTACAAGCAGTACATTACTGTCTGATATCATGTTGCAGCCGGACTCCGAAGAGGGTAATGAGATGGTATTCTGCGACTGCTGTAACATATGCGTACACCAGGCATGCTACGGCATCACTCAAATACCAGATGGTTCCTGGCTCTGTCGCACTTGTTCCCTCAGCCAGCGACCGGACTGCGTCTTGTGCCCCAACAAAGGTACGCACATACTCTATGCCAAGGCTATCCAAAACCTCAGAGCCGTAAGACTCAATTAAAATCTCCGGATCATCAATCACCATTTGATCGGAGATGTTTTCACGTGCGGGTCTTGGACAGACCTGCTCTATGTTGGCTGTACATAGCCCCATTTTTGCAGACAATTTTGGATCTCGTTTCGTATGTTTTAAATTTCGTATGTGGGTGTACATGTAATTTATACTTCATTCTTGCTTTAGGCGGTGCAATGAAGTGTACCCGAAGCGGACAAAAGTGGGCGCACGTTAGCTGCGCCCTCTGGATACCCGAGGTGAGCATCGGTTGCGTGGAGAGGATGGAGCCCATCACCAAGATTAGCAGTATTCCAGTGAGTGATAGCAATACATAATACTTTTTCCCCTATACACGTGGTATTCACGACAATCCTCGCTGAACGAATGCCGGGTTGCCGAACTATAACAGCACGGCATGAACAATAGACCATTTAGGAATATGTTATTTATTTACCACACTATTTTAAAGGAATAATAACAGCAAGGTTGGCATTAAAACTACTGAAACGTGTGCGAATAAGAAATGTACGGGGCATTGAATCGTGCGGGCATTCGTACACTGCATTGATACTCGCGCGTTTCTATTTCAATGGTTGAAAGAAATATTTGTAAACGATCGTGGACCGACTTCGGAAACAAGAAACACTAAAATACGCTAGAAAATTCGAAATAACTAAATATCTTCGTTTTTTGCGTAATTATAAGTGGAAAAACTATTGTTGTACTCCTTATTGTCGAGTCATTTAGTAAAACATATAATTAAAAATAATAACTAGACGGTTGTACTCTTTGCCAAAGTGCAAAAGAAAACTGCGAATCACTGTTAATAAGTATAAACTAATGATGTTTATTATGGTGTTATACTTTTAATAGTACTAGTACTGCTACAGCCGAAACTAACGGATTGTTCAATGTACTTACAGCAAAGCAGATGGGCCCTAATCTGCGTGCTCTGTCGAGAGCGTGTAGGTGCGTGTATACAGTGTAGCATAAAGACCTGCAAGACTGCATACCATGTAACGTGTGCCTTCAAGTATGGTCTCGAGATGAAGGCTATCATCGAGGATGAGATGGCAGACGATGGAGTTAAGTTGCGCTCCTACTGCCAAAAGCACAGTCGCAATACCAAGGTACGCTATATATTGTCCACATTACAAAGAGTGGCTGAAAACAGCATGCGCGTATCCGATTTTTCAGGAATAAAGTTTTGTTAAAGGATAATCTTAAAGGACCGTTTATTGTATGTCTATCGTGCTTGTTCGCAGGACAAGAGCAACGGGCCGACGAAAAACGGCTCGGATTCCGAGGATGAGACGAAACGCCGAAAGCGTAAGGACATGACCTCCGAAGAAAAGAATCAGGCGCGAGCTGCCAAGCTCCAAGAGATTGAGGCGGAGTTCGACAAACATGTAGCTCTCAAGGACATCGGTTGCCAGCAACTGGATGTCGACCAAGAGGCGCTTGTTTATATTTACAATTACTGGAAACTTAAGCGACGGGTAAGTGCAATGTTATACTACATGGTTTTACTGTACACTGGACTTTTCGGAGACGTTATATTGCACTAAATATACACACTACGCACTACGTTAGACATTAGATGCTCATAAGGATACTCGCATTCGCTCGTCCACTTGTACGACTAAAACGTTCTCTCTCTCGCACCCCAGGCGTCCCAGAACAAGCCTCTACTGGCGCCCCGACACTCGGACCTCTCGCACCCGTCCGGGCGCTCGCAGTGCCAGCAAGCAGCCGCCGACCTCGAGAAGATGCGCACCTTCGTCCAACTTCGGCAAGATCTCGAGCGCGTGCGGAACCTCTGCTACATGGTCGGCCGGCGTGAGAAGCTCTGCCGATCCTTCCTCCGTCTACGCGAGCAGACCTTCCACAAGCAAGTACTGTTACTCTCCTCGAACAACTCGAGTTTCTCCCACGGCACTCTCACGGCGATCCTTGAGGCGAATCACGGGCCGTCGCTCTACGATCGTCTATACTCGAACACGAGCGCGACCCGAGCCGAGATCGACCTCGAGGAGTTGTTGCGCCGGCTGACTGGCGACAGCTGCGCTGGCACACGGGAGGAGCTCGAGTTCAACGGCAAAGTGCACGTGAACGGTAGGAGGCTCTACAGCGACCTGAGTGAGAGCGACGAAAGCGTTAGGACAGGTACCGGTAAGCGTAATAGGGAAAGGCGTCGGGAAGACGCGAGTAAACGAAGTAAACCTGACGGTAGGAAGGCTAGCGAATCCGAGGATAACGGCGGTAGTAATCCTACTATTGGTATTGGTACTGCTCGTATTAATAGTAGTAATAGTGTCGACAATATTGGCACTGGTATCGGAAATCTCGCCGGTAACAGTAATCCCACCTCTATAAAAAGTCTAGGTACTAGCCGCGAAAATAGTAACATTATTGGTAATGTCGACGGGGGGAACGCTAATGCCCGTAACAGTAACATCAACAGTGGCACTAGTTACGTTAGCACTATCGAGAGTATTGTCGGGAAGTCTCGGAAGAAGGGCAAGCAGAGGCTAACAGAGATAAGCCCGGATACGAGCGACGAGGAGTCCGGTAACACCAAGAGAAAAGGGAACGCCAGGCTCGAGATGTCCACCGACTCCGAGGAGAACGCCTGCCCGACTGCTACAGGTAGCACTACCTGTACGACAAAAGCGAGAACAAAGTCTGAAAAAAGCGAAGCACCGTCGAAACGGAAGTCCCGGGCCGATCGGATGGACGTGGAATCCATTCAGGCTTTGCACGTAAAAGAGGAGGACTACAAGGTAGCTGACGTCGGTGCGTTATTGGCCGTTGGCAAAGAAGCTCCTCTCTCGAAGCGTAAAAAGTCGGAGCTCGTGGAATCCGAGTCGAGCAGTGAGGACAACGGGAACACGATAAGTAACAGCAAGCGGAAAATCGACAAGACAAAACGCGAGTCGGGCTCGAGCACCGACAACAGTAACGTCAACACGAAGCTCCGTAAGATTGGCTCGGACTCGAGCAGCGACGACGATGAGAAGAACACCGCCAGCAACATATACAGCAGTACGAAGAAAGAGAAGCTTAAAGTGGCAAAGGTGGAGAAGATGGAGACAGACTCGGAAGACAGTAACGCTAACACAAACACAGATACGAAAGGAAAGTCGAGGAAAACCGGCGCTGTTAAGAAAGTCGAACGAATGGACACAGACTCCGACAACAGCAATAGTAACGCTGACGGCACGTCAGGAGATGCTAACGATGTTCCGATCGGTACCAGTACCGCTAGGAGAAAGGGCAAAGCAGAGAGAGATGCTGGAAAAGTCAAAGTCGACCGAACAGTCAGCAAAACAGAAAGAACCATCGGTAAATTGGAGCGGATGGACACCGACTCGGAAGACAACAGTAATAGTAACGATAATGTCAGCACAAACATTGACATTAAATCCGAACCCTACAACAATACTATCGACAACGTTGCCACCGGTAATGTCAATACGAACACCACCACCACGAAAAAGTCGCGAAAGAAATCAAGTAAGATAAAACCAGCCCCTATAGAATCGAGCGAAGAAGAGTACCATAGTGAAGCTCCAACCAACGCCAGTACCACCGGCGCGAACACCGTGGCGATTGAAAATAGTTCGAGTACCGCCAATGCCAGTAAGAAGTCCAGGAAGAAGTCTGTAAAGCCAAAGGTTGAGTACCGTTCGGAGGATGAATACCGCAGTGACGCCAACACCGCGGCCAATACCAACACCGCCAATGTTACTAGTGCGACGAAGAAGTCACGCAGAAAAGTGATTAAATCGAAGGCCGAGGTGAAGTCGGAGTCCAGCGAAGAGGACTCCAATTCCGACGCCAACACGAACATCATCTCCAACATTAATCCCAACAGCACTGTAAAAATGTCCCGAAAGAAACCCGTTAAATCGAAGCAAGACTCCAGCGAGGACTCGAACATGGACCTGAATACCAACGTTACTAGCAATGCCAATAATGGACCGAAGAAGTGCCGCAAGAAGCCGGTGAAATCAAAGGCGGAGATCGATTCCAGTGAAGAAGAAGGAGAGGGTATTGGTAAAGTGGGCGGAGTTGCTACGCTACCAACAGCCAGCAAAGTAAGCAACACTGTTACCCTGGCGAGCTCCTCGAGCTACGAGAGTAACAGCAATTCCGATTCGAGCGAGGACGAGCACTCTCCCAATCACAGGCTGAAATCGAAGTCCGTAAAAACAGAACAGCGTTCACGTAGGACCGAAAAGATGGACGTTGACTACAGCTCTGATTCAGAATCAAATGCAAATGCTAGCAGAGCGGACAAGAAGACATCGAAGAAAGTGGGGCAAAGTTGCGACGAGGAAGAACGTAAAGCTCGCACGAAACTGCGTCGGCGCAACCCAACAACCAAAAACTCGAACCTAATCTCCAAAAGTTTGGCTGCGGCTTTGAAAAATAGCAACGCGAAGAGCGCTATTCTGGGTTCGAAGGGTGGCAGTGCCGCCTCGAAATCTCCGCAGTCCAAAACTAGTGCAATCACCGGTAAATCAATGTCGAGCCAGGGTTCGAGTATGACCTTGAAAAGTGGCAACACCCAAAGCTCTTTACTCTCTCAGAATCCGAGTCTGGGCTCCCAAGCTTCGAATTTATCTTCTCAAAGCTTAAACTTCCTCTCACAGTCGAACCTAATCTCACAATCGCTCGAGATCATTCCGATTAACCAGAACCAGGGCAGCGAGATCTCGGGCAATCCGAACCCAGTGTCTCAAGCGTCACAAAGTTCCAATTTGCCTGCCCAGTGTTCGATGTCTCAAAGTTCTCTCCGTGCAACGAAGAACAACTCCCTGGAAAGCATGGAGCGAGAGTTGGGATCCCTTTCGAATACGGACAGCGACGAGCTAATCACCATCAGCACCCACACGGGAAAGCAGACGGGTGGTACTCGGCTTTCCTCGGCGATCTACTCGGACACGGACTCGGAGGACTTCGAGAGTCAAACGCAACCGGCAATGATCACGAAGGCGGCGGTGAAGCAGTTCACTGCCGTAGGCGTTAAGAGCTGGGACGCGAACGCTAATAGCAATGCCGGTCTCAAGACTTGGGAGAGTAATACTAATCCTAACACCGGGAACCTTAAGAATTGGGAGGGTAATGCTAACACTAACGCCAATGCCGGGAACCTAAAGAGTCGGGAGGGTAACGCTAGTAGTAATACGAGTGCCGGGAAGAACTGGGAGGGTAACAGTAACGCTAACGTCAACAAAACTTGGGATAATAACACTAGTATCGGGCTCAAAGACTGGGAGGATAACAGTAGTATTAATACGAATAGTGCAAACGTCCAAGGGGCGAAGGGTAACAGTAACGCTAATACCAGTGGTAATATCGCAAACATCAAGTCTTGGGACG
This sequence comes from Crossocerus cetratus, assembly GCA_963675795.1. Taxonomy (NCBI): domain Eukaryota; kingdom Metazoa; phylum Arthropoda; class Insecta; order Hymenoptera; family Crabronidae; genus Crossocerus; species Crossocerus cetratus. Next base: position 19,007,460 of record OY776665.1, on the reverse strand, counting down.
GCAATGCCAATACCAGCATCGCACAGAACCGTGATACCAGTGCGAAATCAGCATCTCCAAGGAACTGCGACTCCAGCGGCTCTCGAGACTCGAGCATTACTCGCGAACCTTCATCCAGTAACAGTAACAGCTCCTGCAAATTAAAGGATTCCAAGGACTCGAGAGAGCAATCTTCCAAGAGGCCTGACTCCAGCACAAACATCAATTCCGCGAGGAAGTCGCTTGAATCGAAAATGAGTCGCGCAGAACGTAAAGCTGGTCGTGCGGAGTCGAAGAAAGCCGCACGGAATTCGATCTCGAAAAGCGCCTCGGGTAACAACAGCGAGGACGAGAGTTCTGATGAGTGCAATAGTAGCGCGTCCTTCGAGGTTCAAAGTAGCCGCTATCCTGAGAACAGTGGCAAGAAGTCCGCTGAAAGTTCTAGTAATAAATCGCATAGTAATGTGAAGAAATCCCTAGACAGCAGCAACAGGCCGCTCGAAACTAAACTGTCTTCCGAAAGCACGAGCGGATCTCCAGATTCTAGTAAAAAGACCTTGGCCACGGAAGATGCTAAAAAGGCATTGGAAGGAACCAACAAAAAGAGCTCCGACAGCAAGAAGTTGCTGGAGGATGTTAGCAAGAAGTCTTCCGTACCGACCGAGACGAAGAAATCCCCCGAGAGTAAGAAATCCACGGAAATTAGCACCAAGAAGGTCCCAGAGACTTTGACTAAAGTTTCTTCCGAGAGTCCCTCGAAGAAGTCAGGTGCTCGGGCGCCTCGCAAGAAGAAGGAGCTCCTCTCCCGCGATCTGATTGTGCCACAACGCCAGGCTGCCAAGAAGGCATCTGAAAACATGCAACGTAGTCAACAGAAAGCTACTGACGACACGAAGGAACGACCTGTTGATGAAAAACGGAAGAAGAAGCGCGCCACTGATGTGTACGATATCGATAAGGAGCTCCTCAGTAAGGAAGAGATCCTTTCGTACGTGCCACAGCGCCAGGCTGCAAAGAAAGCTGCCGAGACTATAAAAAGCGGGCTGGGCAAGGACTTGGGTCCAAAAGGATCTGCTAACTCCGCTGCTAGTGCTGGTAGCAGTGCTGCCACTAGTAACGCACTACCCACTACGAGTGGCAATGCCAACGCTCGAAATACCGGTCGCAATGCTAATGCTAACACCAACATATGTGGAAATGTTCGGAATAACTCGAGTCGCAATCCTAACAGTACCGCCATCAAGGTAGCACCGAACATCAATGCTGCCAATAGTGCCAATATAATCAATCCAATGCCTAACAGTGCGGATGATAATAGCGATGGCAACACGAATGTCAAGCTTCAAATCGATAAATTGAATCCATTGTTATCACCAATTAGTAGTATAGTAACTTATAACACGAAGGGTGAAAAGGAAAGTAACGAGGAATCCACGCCAATGGCCGATGTGCCAAGTACACCATCTGGGAAGCAAAAATGTTCACACAGCACGAAACCTCCAACAACTAAGGAAGGTGTTCAATCAAGAGGTGATATGTCCAGTAGCAGTTCGAGTTCGACTTCAAGTAGCAGTTGCTCGAGCGATTCGAGCAGCGATTCCGAGAACAACGAGTCGAGCAGTGACTCAGATTCGAGTTCCTCTGTAAGAGTGCGTGGCAAGGAGTCGAAGATCGAGAAGAAAGAGCCGAAATTCGAGGACGTGAAGTTTGAACGGAAAGACGCGAAGTTTGAGAAGAAGGACTCGAAATTCGAGAAGAGAGAGCAGAAATTCGAGAAGAAAGACACTAAAGCTGAACGGAAGGAAATTAAATCTGATGCAAAGTCTGGTAAACCCGACGAACTCGAAGGAAAGGCCGATTCGAAATACAACTTTACCGAGTCTACGTTTGCTCCGGCAGATGGTAGGGAGGTTCACCTAGAACTTGGAACTTCCTCTAGCGAATTGAGGGACAATAGGTCTGAAAATCGCGCATTGCATCTAGAGAAAGATATTAGATCTACGAAGGCCGATTCCAAAGAATTCAAGTCTGCAAAACAGGACGCGAAGGAATCAAAGTCTGCAAAACAGGACCTGAAAGAGTCGAAGTCTGCAAAACTCGACTCCAAAGAGTTCAGATCTGCAAAACCGGATTCAAAAGAAACCAAACCCCCGAAAGAGAACTCCAAAGAGTTCAAAGCAGCAACAGGACCACCAAAACAAGATTCCCGGGAGAAGACCACCTCGAACCCATCCGAAAGGAAGCTCAAAGCTTCTGGAATCCAGTCGGACAGCTCGAGCACCAGCTCCACCAGCAGCACCAGCTCCTCTTCCTCATCGGACGAGAACGAAAACAGTGGATCGGAAGACAACACCCAGCATCCCACCCAACATCCTGATTCCACAAGTGCTCAGCAGTGCCAGCCATCGTCTCAGTCGCCAGAGGACGAACTTTCCGAAGTTCCAGATGTTAAGACTGGTGTTTCTGCTGCCGCTCGGGCCGCAGCTGGACGCGGTCGCCAGAGACGTCCTTTGGCAGCGAAACCTCGGCCTCGCCGGCGAGGAGACGCCACCAACAAATCTACGGTGCAACCGACAAAATCGGCGGAGGACTCTGACGAAGCCTCGGAGGTCGACACACCAGTGCAAGAACCAACTAGACCAGCCACGACTACACTCGAAGAGGAATTGAAACAGCGAAGACTGGGACGCGAGTCGAAGAAGGTGAAGGTGATCGATAAGCTGCTCGAGAAGCGCGAGAACTTGGACAGGCTTCGGAACAAGAGGTCGAACCTCCAGGAAATAGTCAGTAGCTTCAAGGAGAACGAGGCGAACTTGGACAACTCGAGGTTGACCTTAGAGAAGCAGAGGCAGAATCTTGAGAAGGATAGACAAAACTTGAAAGAAACCTATAGTCTAGAAAAGGATCAGCAGAACCGAGAGAACGATCGCCAGAACTTGGAGAAAGACAAACATAAGCTAAAGGACGACGGTAGCAAAGAGAAAGAGAAATCCAACTTGAAGGAAGCTTGCGATGTCGAGAATATTAGTCAAAACCTCTCAAAGGACTCGCAAGAGAAACCCTGCCAGAGTGAGCAGGATCTCGGTCTGGAGATATCTCAACGCAACTTGTCCAAGGAGCAAGCAAACCTCTCGAAAGATCACTACGACCTCTCCAAGGAGCATTACACCCTCCGAGAGGAGGCTGTGCGTGACAAACACCAGTTTGAGCGGGATCACGGCCTCAAACAGGACTTCAATGATCCGAAACAGTTGGAGTATAACGATTACCTCAAACAAGACCTCTACAACGCCAAACAATCCGACTACAGCGATTACAACCTGAAACAGGCACATTACAATTTGAAACCCGCTGAGTATAACGAGTACAGCGCAAAACAGGACCAGTACGGTGGAAAGCAAGCGGAATATGGCGATCGTAACGCAAAACATCACTATAACGCGACGGGAGGAGATTATAGCATGAAACAGGTCGGATACAATGAGTACAGTGGAAAACAGGACTACTACAATACGAAACACTCGGAATACGCGGACTACAATGCGAAGCGAGATAACTGTAACATGAAACAACCCGAGTACAGCGACTACACCTCCAAACAGGGTGACTTCAACATGAAACAGGCGGAATACAATGACTACACCGCGAAACACGGCGATTTGAACGCTAAACAGTCCGAATACACTGACTACATGCCGAAACAAGGGGATTATAATCCGAAATCCCGTGAGCACAAACATCCTGGTAGACAGTTGGAACAGCAGGAGAGAGATGCGTTGAGGGAGAAGTCAAAGCAACTGAAGCAGGATGAGAGGGATGAACAAGCTGCCCGTAAACGCCGTGGTCAGAACAGATCGATCTTTAGTCCCCAGCACAAGGAGAGTGTCGCAGAGCTCTTTGACTTCGACCAGGAACTCCTGAACGAAGGAATGAATGACGAGGAGGAAGAGGGCTTCGGCATCCGCGAGGAGGAACGAAACACTGCATTAACGTTCACCTTTGGAAATGAGATCTGGTTCAAGGAGGATTCGAAGGAGGATAGCGCTCGGGAGACCCTCCACCTCGTGGAGAAACTACGCATGGAGCTTTCGAAGAAGTCCAATTCCATGGAAATACCGGAGAGCAGCTCCAGGGAGCAGCAACCGTCGTCGAAGCAGGCTGATTTCGACCCGAAACTCGAGGATGCTCGAGGAAACAGCGGAAGTACTGCAATCTTAAACGCCAATAGCGCACTCAACAGTAACGCGAATATAGACATGTCCGGTAACGCCGGCCTCCTAAACAGTACTACTGGTCTCCACGTTAGCACTAACGCTGGACTCGCTAGTAACAGTAATACTCTCGGTAGTGCTGGAATTGCACCCAGTAACGCTGGACTCAACACTAACAGTGCCGCTGGGCTCCCAAGTACCAATATCAATAGTAGTAGCAATAGTAACGTCCTCAGTGCCCCGGGAAGTACAAACAGTAAAAGCAATATGAGTACTGGTCTCACAATATCTCTAAACAGTAACGGTAATATTGGCCCTGCCATGCCAGGCGTTGGTAACGTCAACGCTGCCGTCGGTAGTGCAGTGTGTTCGGTCGGTAACGCCAATGTTCCGACGGCGTGCACTGTCGGTAACGCCGGTCTCCTTGGCAGTAGCATAATGAGTATGATGGGCGCCAATATTAATCTTCCCGGTAACATGTCGATTGGCGGTGGCAATTCCACTATGCCAATCGGCACTAGTAATATTTCCATTGGTGCCAGTGGTATTCCGGTGGGTAGTAGTGGCGGCAATGTCTGTAATACTAGCATACCAATTGCGAGTGACAACATTGGTGCCGCTCTGCCGTCCGGTGGCGACGCCATTAATTCCGACGTTACTTCGAGTAACAATACCAACATGCGCGTACCGCCAACTGACATTATGTCTAGTAACAATAGTAGTAATATCTCTTCGAATGCTCTCATTCCGGGCAACGGCAACGTTTGTAGCATCCCGAGCATCGGTACTAACGTAACGGCCCTCCACAGTAATAGCAATGTTTCTCCCCTGACTATCAGTAATACCAGTATCTGCAATGTGCCGGGCATTCCTGGCGGTGGTATGGGCGAGATGGCGATCGGTACCGGTAACAGTCACTCGAATATTGGCTCTATCGGAAACGTACCGGGTATAGGGGTCAGTAACGTAGGCCTCTGTGCGACCAGTATTGGCAATGTTGGACATCCGAGCGCAGGTGACAGTAACCTAGGGCACTGTGCGCCAGACAGCATTGGTAATTTAGCATCGAGTATTGGTAATATGAGCCACTCTACTGGAGGTAATATCGGTAACGTAGTCACAAGCGTAGGTAATGTCACGGGCGTCGGCAATATAGGTATCTGTACACCGACCAGTATAAGTAACATAAGTCACCGTGCATCGACCAGTGTCGGTAATATGGACTCTAGTGTCGGAAATGTGGTTCCGAGCGTCGGAACGGCAGCGTCTATAAACTCCGACAGACTGCGAGGCCAAGACAAGCTCTCTCAGAAGGATCTCGAGAAGGAGAAGTACCTGGATCGCCTGATGTATCCGGAGAATCTGGAATCGAAAGTGAGCATAGTGGAGCGCTCGAAGCTGGACCGTGCGGCCAGCGACGAACGTTGGGTACCACCCTCCCAGTTCGAGCCCTTACAGGACTCGAGCAGGTATGCCTATCAGGAAGTCGACGAAGCCGGGCGGGGATATATGGTACCCGTGGTGCGGCAGCATGTTGATCCGAATGTTCCCAAGCATGTTGATCCCAGTATTGGTAAGCATGTGGATCCCAACATTAGCAAGCATATGGACACTGGTATCGGCAAGCACATGGACCCGATGTCGAAGCATTTGGACGCAAACATTGGCAAACATCTCGACCCGAGTATGTCCAAACATCTGGAGCCCTCGCAGGATGAGGTGACGCCTTTGGAGATGGTGAATCGTCACCTCGCCCTGGACGACCATACCGAAGACCTGCAGGATTATCGCGAATCCTCGCCCTACGAGCTCTCCAGCCTCAAGCCGGATGGCCGTTGGAACGAGTCTCAAGTGCTGCCGTCCCGTCGAAGCACCAGCAGCTCGATCACTTCAGCCTCGAGCGAAGAAACAGTAACCCCTTACAAGGGTAACCTGAACCTTGCCAATGTAAATGTAGGCGTTGGTAACCTGCCTTATCAGAACCTCGACGGTTACTACGGCGAGAACTACAGCGGACCAGTTTCCCTCTTCCCGAGTCAGAATTTGAACTTCGCACCAATGTTCCCACCACCTTTCGGTGCTCCCTTTCCCTCCACGAACTTGCTGCACTCAAGCCTGCTGAGCAAGCCCTTGGAGGAGGTAGGGAATACAGGCATTGGTATGACTCCGTGCACAGCAACGTTTACCTCAACCTCGCACAATATGGCTCTGACAGCTGCAATCATCAGCCCAAAGCTTGATCAGGAGGAGAAGCTCGAGCAAGAGGAGAAGCTCGAGAATTCACTGGAGTCCTTGGAGCTTGAGAAGTCCCGAGCTTATTCCGAGGAGCCGCCGGAGAGCCTGGAGAAGTCGGCGCAACCAACGAAGAAATCTCCCGCCAGACCGCTCCGCGTCTCGTTACGAGTAACCAATCAACGTTCACCTGGGAAGTCCCCCCGCTCCGAATCCACCAATCGCTCAGGGTCCTCTCAGCGAGCTCGGGGTAGGGGCAAGTCCGCGCGAGGCCGAGGAAGGGGTCGTGGCAGAGGCCGGGCGAGGAATCACGCAAGCACCGAGGAGTCCTTTAACAAGTTCGTCGGCACTGTCTACGATTTCGACAGCGACGACGATTCAACCACTGATGGTCAAATCACAGATCTCCGTACTATGCGGGAACGAAAGAAGTCCAGCGAGATCGAAAGGTCCCTGGATGACCAACGCTCCCAAATGCCCAGCCATCAAAAGAAAAGCCCTGCAGAGTTCCAGGTGAACTCCTGCCGAGGGTTGACCACAGCACTGAGCAAGACCAATTCCTCAAAGAGCCAAAGTCAATCGAAGAACCTCGCCAGCCTGTTGAACCCGCCTAAGAACTCGATCTCCATAAACCTGGCCAAAACCAACGCAAGTCTGTCGAACCTGTCGAAGAATGCGGGAGCTTCGTCCAATCTTTCCAGGAACAGCGGCAGCATGTCAAACCTTGCCAAAAGCAACAGTAGCCTATCGACCTCTTCGAAAACTGGTGCAAGCCTATCAGCTCTATCACGCAGTAGCGGAGGTTCATCGACTCTATCAAAAAGTGGTGGCAACTCTTCGAAGAATCCTAGTTTGGAGCTGAGTAACACTGACCTCGCACCATCCTACGTCGGCAACACGGTGTTGCCGGTGTTACCAGGCCCGGTGGACATGCGAACATATTCTTCTGCCATGGAACCAACCAGCGGTGGTGATCGAAGCTACAGCTTGGCGAACTTCGCCGGTCCCGGCGAGCAGAATCTGCAGGACCTTGAGGAAGACATTGACAAGGAGCTGAGCCTGAAGGGTGGTCTGCCGGAGAAAACTGCAGCTGAGGAAGTCGGGGAGAAGGTTAGCTTGAGCGACTCGAGGAACCAGCTGAAGGTGAAGATCAAAGGTCCATTCCTCGACGCCAATTACGTTGGCAATAGTGTACCCCCACTCGCTCAGCAGGCGCCTGTCATTATTGCGCCAAACGTAAGCAGCGCTAGCGGCGCTACCGGTACCAGCAACTTACGGCGCATGCGGAAGAAGGAGCTGTTGAGGCAGTATTGCTCGCAGGTGAGTCGAATTCAATTCTATATTCAAATTATATTTTTCTTTCTTAAATTATAGTTATTTTATGACCTTTTTACACGGTGGTAACCATGTGAGTTGCTTCAGCTGACGAACTCTCAGATGAAGATGTGAAAAAGTGCCAAAGTATGATTCGATTGCACCGTTTGGCGATTTAGTACCATTACTTTAATTAATCGAGCGTATAACTATTGATGGACAATTCTTTTGGCACTTTTTGTCTCTGTCTGAAGATTCGCCAATAGGGCGAGGTACCCATAAGACTTAGCACCCTGCATATTATTTGTAGCATACCATGTACTGTGGATTAGAATCCAGAATTGTACATTAATGTCTGTATCACTCGGCAGGATATGAACATGGACCCCAACGCAGCTCTACCCACCTCCACACCTACCCTACCACCAATCAACAGGACAGTGATAACCATTCCTAAGGCAGTGGCCTCAATGACGTCGATTCCGACGCGAGAGGATTACAAGGCTGTTGTCGACGCTAATACGGAGAAGAAACGTCAGAGCAACTCAAGCGAGAGACGTAGGGGTCGGCCCAGGCCCAACCCTGCGACGAGTGCGCCTCCCAAGCTGAAGATCAAGATTGGAAATAGCAACTTGAATGAACAGGTACGTTATAATGAATCATTACACTATTTTTTCATTATTGGTACCTTACTATTACCAGTTTTGCCGTTTTCTTTGATTGGGCGGCAGATTTCAGTTGTGTATCAGTCACAAATGGCACTTGCTCTCCTAATTGTGTTCTAATTTGATTAGCGCGAAATCCTCCAATATAGTTGGGCATTTGAAGACACGAACAGAAGTAGAAACTTCACTGCATTGGAGTAGAATTTTGTCACTTGTATACGAACGACACCGGCTGTCCAAGGTCTGCTCGCGAGCAAATCGTGTTCGACTCTCGCGACTTCGGGGTTTTGATTGGCTGATACTCCTCCCTCGAGCAGGCCTTGAACAACCTAGAATATATGCGTTCCAAATATGTCGAAGTAATTGAATGCATTATCCATCTTGTTCACCCGACCGGTACACTTTCAGGTGATCCCCACTGAGGACACGAAGATCCGTCCACCCAAGAAGCGTCTCTCCAGTATTCCGACGACCACACCGACCATGGAGGAATTGCGTCGTGAGAGCATGAAGTTCCGCCGGATGATCATGGCTGGCTTTGAGTCCGACGATAAGGCAAAGGTGAAGGGCAAAAAGGGCAAGAACAGCAAGCGCAAGCGGCGTCAGGAAAAGAAGGAGGCACGGGTTCGCATATTGGAAGATGGAGCTGCTACACCGAAGTTAATCATCACGCTCAAATCGAGCGACGGGAGCAGTAACATTACCAGTAAGTAGAGCGACGTTGCTAATATTCTATAATTTTACAGCCTGACTTCTTTATACCATACGGACTCAGATCTCTTTCTCCGTTTATAGTAAACTTGTGAATATTTTCTCGTATGATTTGGGGGCAAAGTGTCGATATAAAAAAAGACCAGAAGCATTCTCATTGCTAAAGTCGCGAGGAAATTCGTATTAACGATTAATAGTGTTAAAAAGGTTTGGCTGCAAGTACGTTGTATCATAATTAGTGCCGTCACATTTTTCACTCGTGAACGAGGCAAGATAAGTTAACAGTTCGCGCGGAATACGTTTTGTCAGTTTAGAAAATAAGCAGGGCGATTTCTCTCTGCTTTCGCAGGAAAATCGATAGATGGCACCGTCGAGGGCAACACTAACACAAGTTACACCGTGAACACGGCAACTGGGAGCACCTACCATGATAGTCGGGGGAACTTCGAGGAGCGAGTGAGTTTACCATCGACTTACGAGAAGCTGACGTCGAGTCACGACGAGAACAGATCGAATGTGTCCAATAACTCGAACATAACCTCAAACGCCGGCAATACCTCAAGCGCAACTCCGAATTACGAGGAAAACAAGTCGAATTTCTGTAACACTGCGAATTTAGCGGCAACTTACGAGGAGAAACGATCGAGTTTCGCCAACAACTCGAAACTAGGGTCAAATTTTGGTAATAGTTCGAACCCAACCTCGAACTACGGCGAGAACAGGTCCACATATAGTAACAATGCGAACATAACCTCAAACTTCGTTGAAAATAGGCCGAGTTTCGTCAGCAATGCGAGCATAACTTCGAATTTCGGCAATACTTCGACGCCAATCCCGAAACCCGACGAGAAATCTTCCAATTTCCCCAGTGAAGCGTGTGCAGTGTTGAATCGCGAGGGTAGTTCTCAGGAAGATCCTCAAAATACGCTGCACTCCCGGCGCGTTAACAGTGACAGTAGCAACGATTACGGTCCCAACAACAGTTACCCATTGGATAGTAGTAACAGTAACACCAAGTTCGGAAACCCGAGTGGCATGGGGAGCAGTAACATTTACGGCAACCCTGGTTGCCCTGTTAACAGTTACATCAGCAATGTAGGTTGTGCCGATAACAATAAGGGTGATGTCGCTAGTGTAGGCTGCCTGGGTACCAGCAATGACAGCAATGTGGGCCGCGTCGGTACCAGCAACGTGATTAACAGTTACACCGGTAACGTAGATAGTATCGGTAACAGTAACTTAGGCAGTGGCGGTAACGTTAACAGTAACGTCGGTAGCATAGGTAACGTCGATAACAGTAACGTGACTAGTATAGGTGTCGTCGATAACGGTAACAATAACGTTGCTAGAATAGGTAATGTTGATAAGAGTAACTGTAACGTGAGTAGCGCCGGGGACGTGGAGGGCACCGGCACGGCTCGGGCGAACGTTAACAGCAATAACAGGGGTAAGCTCCGCACCGGTACAGATGACACGGACATCAATAGCAACACCAACACTACCAGTAACACAAGAAGCAAGTCTCGTACGGCCGACCCCACAGTCGGCAGCAGTAACTGTAACACTAGGCCTAGCACCAGTAACAGCAACAGCGAGAGCGAGGCCGAGACTAGTGGTAACAGTAACAACGCGACTAGCGGGCGAAACAGTAACAAGAGCAATATAGCAAGGACCAGTAACAGTAACCCTGACCCTTACACCGAGACGGAAGCGGCCAGCGGTAGCAGTAAGTGTAACCCATTATACAGTAGCAACACGGTGTCCCACGTAGCGGGCGACGACGGCGAGCGATCAAGCAACAATACGAGAGCCAGCAACAGTAACAGTACAAGAACGACAAGGCCCACTGTCAGATCGACTAGTAATAGCAACGAGGAGCACGAGAGCTCGGACGAAGGTGTGGAGAGGCAGTCGAACATCAGTGCGAAGACCAACCGGAGCGCTAACGTTAACAAGGGGGACTGTGATCTCAGGCACATCGGTCAGATCACCCGGAACTGTAACGCCGCTACGAGGAACAGTGGCAGGAACACCGAGGACTACGTTGAGAGTGAAGCCGAGACCAAGAACAGTGCTAGCACGAGGAACAGTAACAGGACTAGTACCGGTGCGAGAAGTGGTAACAGTAACACTAGGACGAGTTCGGCCGCTAGGAGTACTAGTGCGAGGTATACAAGTGCGGAGGTGGAGCCGTTGGCACCAGTTAACGAGAGCGGTGTGGGAACAGCCGGGCTAACGAGCACGCGTCGGTGCCGGGACGGTGGGCGGCAGGAGTCGAGTGATGCCGAGCGAAAACCGGCGGAGCAATCGGTGAGGAAAGGGGCGCGGCACGAGGTGCCGACGGAGTTCGCCGCAGACAAGAAGCAGGCGGAGGTGTCGGTGAAGAGGAGCGTACGTTCGGCGAAGCTCACGCCGATTAGGTTAAAACTGACGCGCTGCCAGGTGGGCGAGGGCTACGAGCTCGAGCGCCGGGTGGTAGAGCGAGAAAAGGAAGAGGAGGAGGTCAGGTGATAGTGGCCCCTCGGCGGGCACTGCTCGGCCTAGCTCTGACTCGCCGGCCGCTCTCAGCGTCCTCTTGTAGCATATGTAATATAGCCTTGTACATACAAAAATCCTAGCACTTACGGTAGTTTAGCTAATCGAGCTGGCCGGACCTTACGGGCATTACCGTATTTTACCGAATGTCGGTATTTTATAGGGTGATATTGTGAGATGAAACTTTCTTGTTATATCGGGTGACCTCTGTGAGATGACATTGCCCTGTTATAGGACGACTTTACCTTGTTATTAGGTGATTTTACTCTGTTATACGGTAGCATTACCCTGACATGAGGTGATCAATATCTTGTTATACGGCGACATTACCTTGTACTGGGGTGATATTATCTTGACATAGGGTGACATTACCTTACGGGGTAACGTTACCTGATGCGCCGGGGTCCGCCGCCAACTTTCGTGTAAGCTGTACTGTTAAGAGGAAGAGTTCGCCGAATTATTCCCACCGGAATCCTGTTATACTCTACACTGTACACCATATGCATATAGTATATAGCGTACAGTATACAGTACTCTATTTTCCGAAGGGAAAAGCGAGCTCGAATGCATTGGAATTCCGCATGTGGTAATGCGAATGCATTCGACTTCGGAGAACTCCTCCTGTTAACACGCGCGTCGAGATTATCTCCGAGCGCACGGAGACTCCATTGTAAATACTGTATAACGACGAAGAAAAGCGTTAAGCGATGCGCGCGTATATAGATACTATATATGACAAATATATATATATATAAATATAAATATATACTATACCTGTATGCTGCGTGGCCCGGCGAGAGAGGCCGAAGACACACGGTACTCGAATTGTTATTGATACACGACGCTTGAAAGAAGATGTTGACGCCTATACGAAAACAAAGTTTCTTCGAAAGATGAGCTCCAATAACAAGAAATGTAGCAGAAAGTACACTTCGTGTCTTCAAAGAGACCTTCCATTTTCTCATCATCACATTGTCACCGCATTTTCGACAACTGTTCGTATAAGTGTTAACATATTTTTCAAACATCCTGCACAATGGCAACAGTAGTAGCAGTGCACTCGGCATTTCTCTCAGGAGTACAGGAGTTCGATGTGACGTGTAAGATACAAATACAAATAGCGAAGGGATGTAAGGCGCAGGATGACGGCGACGATCGTTCCGATCGATTTTAATCGTTTTAACTGTGCACATAGCCGCCAGGCGAGAACTATTGTCAATAACCATATTATTATTTACGGAATCAATAATAATTACAGTTTTTTTAAGAATATAGTCATTTCGTTATTGCTCACCTACGATACCCTGTCCCTATCACGTAGCAAACAGTAAGGGTTGCAATCCGTCCGAAATAAATAAGACATTGTGTTCAATGGGGATTTTACATGAATTTAAAAGATATATAGTAGAAACTTGTTAAAGATTGAGTCTCCCTAAAGGCTTGAGAAGCCAGGGCACACTTTTGCGAAAAAGATTAATACTGAAAAATATTCTACCAACTCTTGCAAGGGTCTCACTGGGTCACGGAAAAGCTTGACACTACTCAGGTTTGCGATCCGTCAGGTAAGTACAAGGTTCCTTCCCTTTCGTGAAACATTCGCATTTGTGTACAGAACGCACTTTTCGAGTTTCCATATTAATCTTCCTAGTAAAAGTACAACTGAGCGAAGAGCCCACACTATCTCATATGTGGAAGGCTGCGTTGTAGTACCCGAACTTTGGTGCACCGCCGTTGCGTTGCTGTGGGTCTTCGTTTTGCCTTCCATTTTCCAACTCTTCGCGTTTTTCCTTGATCGTCTTGACGGTTCTCGGGTACTTCCCGGCAACCAGCCTTGGTATACCTGGAATAAGACACATTACTGTGTTATGTATTAAATTAAGGGTGCGTTTATATTTATAGACATCCAAATATTCGCATAGCATAAAACAGCAGTAACGGTAAAAGCAACAGAGGTATCCGGTAAGGATTAATGTACCCATAGTAGGCTCGTTCAACTTCCGCCGGAAGACACTCTCAAATCCTCCTACTCTGTCGATCGAATCGGCACTGGTGTCAGTACAGTCTGAGGGAGGTTTGTAATTCGTTCCTCTGAGTATCGTCTCGCATTCAACAATCCTCTGGAGATCCATGGCAACATCCTCAGCATGTTGTTCTGCCGACAATTCGGTCTCTTCCTTCTGCAAAATAGGGTGGGGGTGATAGACCAATAACAGGACGGTAACTAATACTTTGTAGAAAACATTACACACTTTGGAACATGGAAATCGTAAACTGGTGTTCGCCAGTATGTGGGAGAACGTGTCCAATCGATGTACGAGCATAGCCATAAACTGTACCACTAATATCGACACGAAGGCGGCGATAAACAAGCAGCCTATTGGTTCGAGTTTGAGGTACTGTTTCTCCATTACTACCTGCAATGGAAAAAGTTGTGGATGTTATAGATTCAGTAGAATATCTCTTATCCGCATTCTCTACTATTCGACCACTCTATTAAATAATTTCTATGTTTCCTTGAAATATATATGAAGACTAGTCTAATGGAAACCGATACAAATATTATAACTGCGTGTTTGGATAGTAGGAAATTCAAATGACGCCCAGTACTGATTACAGAGATTAAAGGTTTGGACTAACCCTGTTCTTCGTCGGATCGAAGGTGATGTTATACTTGATACCCAACGGCCATTCCAAGTGCAAGGTATCTTTGTTCAACTGCATGAGGAACACAATGAGGACGAAGAGGGCGTTCAACACAAAGAACTTAATCACGTACTCATTGCGCAGGGTGAGCAGTTGCTCCGAGATTTCCTTCTGCAATAAACGCGGTGGCCAACAGCTTATATAGTAATACTAATGTTAATAAAAGAATAAACTACTGTAACAGTATACACCCCACCTGCGTGTTACTGTCATTGTCTATGGGAAAGAGGTACTTGTCGATGAGACGCTTCCAGAATTCCTCCTCGTCGTTGGACAGAAAGTCAACTTCACCGCGGTTCATCCTATCATCCTTCAACCATCGCGGACTTACAAGGTAATCCGACTGATGAATTTCGAGATCAATCTCTTGACGGCTTGCCTTTCTCATCACAGTGACATCGGATTCGTGCATCTTCGAAATTGACTCTTCCTCTTCCTCCTCCTCCTCTTCCTCTTCTTCCTCCACTTCTTCTTCAACTCCCTCCTCCGGATCTGCATGCTCGGTGGGAAGAGCCAATTTGTTCGTACTGTATGATAAGGAAATTGGTATTTTATACTTTTTTATTTGAGTAGGAATTGTATGAACTTCTTTAAGAAGAAATATTCGTATACATACTTTTATTAGAATTTCAATAACTCAGGAAACACAGATATTCAAATAATTTCCACTCACCGTTCTATCTCTGCAAGCCGGACCGTAATACTCTCGAGACTCTCTTGGATCTCCTCAAGCTTTCTCTCGCTGTCAGTCTTCTCACGGTGCAAGCACAAACCGCACTTGAACAGCGTCGTCAAGCTACACTCCAATCTTCCTTTGTGCTTGCCCTCCACACGATCGAGCTCTTCGTTCTCACGTTGCTCTTGGAGTTCCTCCGCTCTTTCCTATAGTGTGGAAAAGTATAAAGATCACAGAACACTGGAGCATTATTGTATTAATACATTATCTTTTCAAGGTAAACGGTATTTTTTTAAAATATAGACCTTCTACCGCATTAACACTATAATAATATCATATAAAATATCACACAGCACTGCATAACACCTGGACTCACCAGTGCCCTGCTCTTCTTCTCCCTGGTGCCCCAACTTACATTGTTGACGTTGAAGATGGAATAAACAATGAGTATCATGTACATGCTGGGCACCAGCACGTAGTAAATCAGCCCGCAGAAGAGACACGTCCACTCCTTTGGATGCAGTAACCCGGTGAGGACGAACTGCAGGGCGATGACGAAGAAGAGGAGGGTTGTCGGGCTGAGCATGCCATCCTCGGCGATTTGCAGCATTATGCCGACGAACACGACCACCATCACCAGGGAGTAGATGATGCTTATGATCTCGGCGACGAGCAGCTGTATCGACTCCCGGAAGAGCAGGCAGACCAGGATGAAGAAGAGGAGTGGCAGGAGGTTGTACGTAAAAGAGACCCAGTTCGAGATTTTGAAAGCAGTCGCTGCGGCGCCGACCATCATCAGGAAGATTGTTGCTGGTGGCATAATATGAATACAAACAATACAATATATAGGAGAACTTCAATTATTCGAACTAATTGGGGGACATAATGTAGAAAATACAAGGAAGAGTTTCAAAAGGAGTTCAAATAACAACGGTTCTACTTTACCAGGTCCGAGAATGGTGCTACCCATAAGGATCCACTGGTAAGCGATGTAAATCCAGGATATGTCACTGTTGAGCTTCCTAGTCTCACGGGCCGTAGAGAGGAGGTCGAATATGTTCGCCACTGTGGAAGGAATCCACCGGCGACGCTGGATAAAGAAATCACGGAACCTCTCGGGTGCGTGGGTGTAAGCGTCACTGGCGGCTGAGTACTCCACCTGCACAGTATAATTGGATACACACTTTTATAATACAAACTTTATATGTATATATCGTGTTCCGTAAACGCACCCTGCAACCAGCCTGCAATATTAGCGTGCAGAGCCAGCGATCCTCTCCTTGGTCATACTGGATGTAGTGCCTCGGGTCGGACGAGCGAGTAGCGTACTTCGCCATCACGTTATTCCTCATGAGAGACTTCGCACGGAACAAGGAGAAGCAGCCGGGACTGCAGAGGACCGAGCCGATGGTGTGCTCCGTCGACTTTTGCAGCCAGTGACCGATGGCGTACTCGAATTTCTGGAACCATATCATAGGGCCTGTCGCCAGTGTTACAACTAACTGTGAGTATATTATTGTAGCCAAGAAAAAATGAAGTTAGCGAGCGAATAAGTCAAGTATATAATTACAATGATTCAATAATAAAGACTCTGCTAATTGTAACAGAATCGAATCACATTCGTCTCTACCCGGTGAAACCAAACTCGAATTCCCATAATCAAACTCTATACTGTGTTAACTTACAAGCTTATCGAATTGGAACATCAACTTTATTCGTACGAAATTAACTGTTGGAGCGTAAAAAGTTCACATCCAATGGCACTTGCTACACTTACCTTTGCCGACAGGGTGTATGCGACCACAAGCGGCGCCGAGTTCCCTGTTCTTCTTCATGCGGTCGAGGAGTATCTTCACCGCCCCCGGCTGAAAGTCTATGTCACCATCGAGTGTCAGTATGTACGTGTTCTCCGCCAGATCTTCCTTCTCCGCCGGCGGGAGTGGCGAGGACATCAGACGGTATCCAAGCAGGTAGTACATGTACATGACCTGTAATATATTATATTTTGGTAGTACTAGAGTAACACCGTATTAATTATGCAACAGAACTGCGATACTGTTGTGTAACTATAAAGCAGTAGTCTTCCGATCTCAGTGCATGAAAAGTATTCACAGCAGTTCGAGAAAAAGTCGCAGCGATCGAAGAACTACTGTGATTTGCGTATGTTGCCCGCACCTGGCTCCAACGTTTCCTATGTCGTATCCTGTTCTTGTCTTTCAGGTGGACCACGAGTTCAGTCCCTCCCGGCAATCGCCACACCATCCTACCACCGAACGGGGTCGGATACTTCACCGGCTTGGTGTACCTCATGTTGAGCGACTCCACGGTAGTCTCGATAGTCTCTAGTAAATCCAGAACGTACTGGTTCACTTGGCTCTCGGTGTCTGGGTGCGGACAATCGGTGAGGCAGTCGTGGACACACTTGAAAGCGTCGTCGAAAAATATGTGGGCTGAAAAGATTCATTGATTGCTTTCGCTCATCCGGTGTATGCTCTGTATAGCAAACAATAAGACTGCGTTACTGTGCAGTAGAAACTTGCTAATCGTTCACGAAATTAAATTTAACATTCTTTTAATTTTCTCGGTATTAAAATCTGCACTTTAACAAGTTTTTACTGTATTACTGCATTTCGATATCACCAACTCACTCTCCAGCTCGTAGTAGTCCCGTATTTTCACGCCATAATACCTTTGGGTCACCCGCATGGCACATTGCTCTCGGTCCATCCTGAGGATACTTCCAATAAGCTCCTTCATCTCGGACTTCTCCTCGTGCCACATGGTGGCGCAGGCATAGATTCTAGTAGCGCATGTGTTACCATTGCTCAAGTTAGGAATTGAAGAGGAAGTTCGAAGAGGTAGCGGCGTCGTCGGCACAGGACTTACGCTAACTTCGTGCAAGTCTGTTATATGCAAATCAGGTCCAATATCCGCATCGCCCTCCACCAGCTTATCGCTCGTCTCCTTCCTCAAGACGTTTAGTGGTAGGAAGATGCTGACGAAGTTGGTCTCCCAATTCACACAGTTGAAAACCTCCTCCTTCTTCACGAGCTTCGGGCAATTCTTGGTGAAGGTGTGTCTGGTAAGCCAGCCGTGCGAGATGAACCAGATCAGCCAGAGATAGAGCCGGTATTGGGTGTAATATTCGGCATCCTTGAGTGACAGTCTACATAAAGATAATACGTTTTGTGTATTTAATGTATTATTGCACTAAAATATAAACTGTACCCTGCGCCGCAACCAATCGGACTCTGGGTTCCGAGATCGGGTGGGGTAACGATGGTGAAGCAAAGCTTGGCTTATGGGATGTAAGGAAGGAAGTAAGGAACACTTAATGTTTCTATTATATTATTTTCCATTATATTTCTATTTTATAGACTTACGCTCCTTTGTCGAAGAACAAGAAGTCTGGAAACCAGTTTCGAAGTGCACAGGGGTCGTTCTCCCTCGATATTAGTAGTGACACTAACAGTGACAGTGTACATGGTCCCACTAGCATTATCGGTAGGGCGAATCCAAAGCCGTTCATGTGAGTCTTGTACGTGAACTTCGCTGAAAAGATTATGCCTTTAGCAACTATTTATCACCTTCAACGCGTTAGGTTTAAACCCAAATTTTATTTCCCATATATACACCGTAAAAGGAAGAAAAAGAGAATTATCGTATTATTATCGAAGCTTTTCCGATAATTGGAACTCCGGCAAATACCAGAATATAGAATTACAAATATAAAACCCATAACTCACCGATTTGGTACACCATGAATCCGCATACAACGACTACCAAGCTCGCAGCCAGGGGGACCGAGTTCCCGATACTCACTAGATTCGAATCCCCTTGTGGGGTACTCTCAAAGAAATAACCGTATTTTCCGAATGGCAAGACGTAAACCGCGTCATCCGAATTCGTGTCGACAAGCACCTGGTGCTTGCTGGTCGCCAGGAATTTGAAGAAGTCGACGCTCTCTACGCCATGATAAAGGATCGTGATGCAGAGGCAGAGCAGGGAGTAGAGGAACATGCGGTAAATTGCAAAGTAGCCTTTGAGTAGATGCTTGCTGGATTGAAAGTCATGATGGTGCTGACCCAATTGGCGAAGAAAACCTGCAACCAATCGTGTCATAATAATAAGACGAACCGAGTGAAATGTTCGTGTTACTTTGGTATTTTTGTGATCCTTGCCTATTCGACTATGCCGACTCGTGTAGTTCCCCCAATATCGAAAGGTACTCAGTACTATCCCAACCGGCAAGAACCAATTAAAGGTGGTATTGGCATTGATCTGGAGTAGGACTGAGTATACTACACCGGATATTTGGGCGACTAAGGCCACTATGTCAAAGAATTTGATAATCAGGAGTGTTTTAATGTTCTCCGAGGCGGACCTTCGATAGAATACATCTGTAACAGTACACAGCTATGATAAAGGTAATAGTAGTAAATGTGAAAAGTTTTATAGACCGGAGACCCTGAACTCTACAGCAGACCTCTCCAAGGGTTGCTAACGCGAAATGCCCGCAAATGACCTTGTAGTATTGTATCTACCGCATACTATACTTACTTAACAAAGCCGGCACACTGGCTACACAAGCTATTAGACCCGCGGCCTCTAAGGTATCAAGGGCCGTCAGGCCACCAAAGAGTAGCAATCCCGTGCCGATGCAACTCAGTGTCTCAAAGACACATACAATTGCCACAGTGGTCTTCCTCGGATACCGCGGATTTCGTCGGAAGAAGGACAACCAGAAAGCCGAGATGAGGGACAGGAAGTCCGGTAGGACCAATAGGAGCAGAAGGGACCAAGCGTAAATTACAGTTGAGGAGGCAGTGGGACTGACGGTGAACTGACCCGCCGATTCTGTAAATGCAATAGCATTTTTCTTACATATTATAGAACCCCGGATATATTTGTAATTGCAGTAAGTTAGACAGTTAGACTAATCGAATATGATATTATTTGCAATTTTCTGTCTGCCTTGAAAAGTAATGTATGATGCACCTACCGAGATCACGACCACAGTAAGTCTGATTCCGCCTTTCTCGCGTTTGCGCTAAAAGGAAGAATAGTGCAGTTGTGGCACTCATGCCACCAACCAAAGTAACGGAAAAGCAGAAAAGATAAATGACGATTTTTATTATTTTCACAGAAGTGTCAAGGCACTTGTTCTCCTGCATCGAGCCCTTTTTCGTGGCCGAAGGGTAGGCCTTGAAGCTGTCCCATGCCGGGTGTTCTTTTCTCCATCTGCATAACCGAAATAGTGAAACACTAATAATAAACTAGTTACCATAAAACAATAACAGTGAAGCTGTAGCAATACCAAATTTCAACATTATCAACCGCCACCATATCTATCCATATCTATCTTTCTACTTTTAAGAAATCCTAACTGACTGACTCATCCCAATCCAAACTATTTAACTTAGGATCGTGAAGCACGTGTTTTATTTTACCGTTTCCCGGAAGGCGAAAGAGAATGATTAATTTCGTAGACTATGTATTATCGCCCTATAGTGATCTGTAACTATGAAATCGATAATGACAATATGGTAAAATAATAAAATGCACATTACCTTTCACTCTCCGCGTAGTATATCTGCTCGTCTTCATGTTCCTCCACATAATTGTGCACCAACCGGTCATCGATAAATGATACTCTCGGTCGATTTACTGGCATTTCTTCTAAATGCACTAACTTTAGCAGTGCACCGACTTTCACCCCGTATTACCTCGCATTTAGAAGAATGCACCGTCGATTTTCATCGAATTCCGAATCGAAGGGTATTCAAATAATAATATTAATTAGAAAATTACCCTCTGCATGTGGTAAATTTCAATTCGAAGTTACGTCAATAATAACAGGAATACTTATGCCTATACATACTTGTACTGATATTAAGCAATATATTAAAAGTACATATTTTTAAAATAAATATTAAGATTATAAATATATATGAATTAAGTCAATACACTGATAATGATTTTACGGGTAATCGAAAGTTGTTTTAATCTGTCAGCGGCACTACCAATGACACAACACTTGCCACCGGGTAGCAACAATTGGTTGTGCGTACAGGAATCGCACTAATTTCCTAAATTTATATTAATGGTACCAGTAATACAAATGGAGTACTAGGCACAGGTGACAGTACAATACTAATAGGCAGCGGGAATCGCCGAAAATAGAGCTTCGGTGTAATCGGTAAGCTCGATAAGATAGATGGCCCGAATTTTAGGGGGTGATCGATAAGGATTAAGAAGCGAGTTTTTCGGAGTGTTAGGTAGAGAGTATGAACGCATTGTTATCTATGTACACAAAATGTATATGTGATGTCTAGTCTACGATACACGTTATACAGGTTCAACCACAGGTTTCCCATCGCCGATACCTTCGTCTCTATGATACGCAACGATACAGGTGTTCTTGACGGAATTCTCTTTCGTTCGCTTTCTACATCTATGCCGACAATAGTCGAGGAATTCTTTGAATTCCTTGTGCAGACTTTTCCTAGCTCCGTCTGGACCCACTGCATAGTCGCAACGGAGATTGCGGGCCAGATCCTTCACACAGCATTGTAGGTACCTGTAAGTATAAGCGAAATAAATAGAGTAAAATATACTCGTTAATACACTAACATAAATACAGAATGCACTAAAATACTGTAATATATTTTCTATTGAATTATTTTTTAAATTATTAAATATTCTATTAGAAGTTCATTGTAATACTGTTGTAATACAGTAATATTAAAATATTGTCAAATTAAGTAAAGTTCAACCACACTTTACATCTTAAATATGAATAATTCTAGCAAAAGTTAAAATACCGTAATACAGCAAATGGATAACCATAACAAACAGCAATACAGCGATAAACCTATTACAGTAGAAATAATACAAAAACTCACCTGTAGTCCACCGCGTACATCTCGTTGAGCCCAACCACTTCGACCCCCGTGCCATCCCTCAGCATCCCCGTAACAAACACGTCGTCTATCCAGAACTCCTCCTTCCACCTTGTGTACTCAATGTAATTCCGGAGCAAGGCTTCGACCACCGGCTTTGACGTGAAGTACAACCAGCCACTGGCGAAGGTCGGATAGTAATTCCCACTGTACTCTTCGCCAGTGACAAACCATTTGCTGCCAGGGTTTCGCTCCACTGGCTTGTTGCTCATTTTAAAACCGAATATATTTAATTCGGTGTGAAAACGAACTGATTTCGACGTGAAAGGATTATAGTCCAATGGGTTACGGATTGAGGTATGACTCAGTGCAGCAGCGTTTGCATTGAGATTTTTTTGAGATAGCTGTGTACTATTTCTATAAACATCAGTACCAGTATCAGTTTTAGTACCAGCACTAGTATCCGTATTACCACTCGAATTTTGATGAGAATTATTATTATAATTGTTGTTAGTATTGCCGTTGTTTTTAATACGTCTTTCGGTATCGCTATAACTGCTATTAATATCACTATTAGCGTTGTTAATGGACTTTTCGTTAGACCCAACATTACGGTTACCGCGAGCGTTTTCGCTATCGTTACTGAAAGGCCTCTGTATCAGCGCGACTATCCTCGGTACATCGATGATTACATCATCGTCCGACTTAAAAATGTGAAGGATCTTTGGACAGTGAGTAACAGTGTAATGGAGGCCAGTTATGTGCTTCAGCGTCAGATTGCGGTAAGTATCAAGGAAGTCGGCTTGCAAAAGGTCTCCGTATCTCTCTTGCTCCTTCATTATCTGCGACTGTCTGCTGGAGATAGTCATAACAGCAATGTGGCGCTTTTTAATGCTAGAATTGGCACTGACATTGCTGTTACTATCGGTATTGCTATTAAGACTATTGTTAAAAATATCATTAGTGTTAGTATCAACATTAGCATTAATATTACTTTTGAGTGTACTTTTGACATTACCATTGCTATTAATGTTATTATTACTCTTAGCATTCATTTCAGAGACAGTATTTTTAGCAACCTGGATGATACTATTAGTGGCAGTATGCCTGTTAAGGTCAATATAAGGATTAATATTACTGTTACCCTTACCCTTCGCATTACCATTTCCATTAATATTACTAATATTCTTTATTTTCTCATCAGTACCAGTATTACTACCACCATTGGTGTTGACGTCGCCGTCAACATCCCTTTCCACATGATTCCTATGGTTTCCATTCATATTCGGAACCCCACCAACCATATTACCCGCGCTCTTCCCATTGAAATACTCCTGGTAACTAGCGTCTACCCCAAGCACGAATATTCGAACGACCCCCAAGGCGTCCAATTCCTGGGAGGAGTAGGATTCCCTGATCATGCTGCGTGACTCGAAGTTCGTCAGGCTCGAATGCACCAGCCAGACGATCTCCCGTCTGCATTCTCTCGGCCGGAGAACGCTTGGAACTTCGAGTCTTCTGTTATTTCTGTTATTGTTAATGTTCGAGTTTCTTCGAAGGTATACAAGAACCAGAAACACCAGGACGACAGCGGTGAGGAGGAGTTTACGTTTGCGGTGCATATGTGGACTTTTGCTGTCAGCGGTTGGTATTAAGATTGATTTACTAATATTAGTAATGCTACTCGTATAGATTTAGTATTTGTATATAATTATACAATGTGAACTTATATAATATATAAGTGTTACTGTCTTATATAGTTCTCTACTACCTACTTTGATATGGTTGTATTGAATCTTAACTTATACAGTGCTGTTGTCACTGCTACTGATCTTAAATTAATTATTATTATCCTAAAACTATTACTAAACTATTGTATAATCTTATTATTGTCCATTATTATAATGCTGACAGTCTGACACTGTTAATACGTATCCTTTAATACTACAATGCAGTATTATTTTATATGCAACTCTTGGCAAATTCAATCATAATTTATATCTTAAATACTATATGCAGTAATTTAATTGGAGTGCTGAGGACGAGCGTGGGTTTAAGTCTATGTTTGATTTTTTACTGTTGCTACAGCACTAAATATATAATAATAAATGAGTATGTCCCATAATATATGGCTATACTATTAATATTAATAATACTGCTTGTATTAGTATTAATATAGTATTTGTTCACAGTTGTACATTCCTATATGGTATTATAGTCTCACTATGGCTGCACTTAGTTGCATTATCACTGGCATTAATATTGTTGTAGAGTTGCGTACTATATTGCTTTAGATAACACAGTCACATTCGGTATCTTCTTAGGTCGTATTATAATAGGTATTATATACTTTGCGCCGTCTTGCACGGACCAATATAACTCGTCTTCAACTATTTCTACTAGTAAATGGTACTCTATGTATGCTGCACAGTATTATATCCCATTACTCCACGGTAACTCTATGGTGTCTGGAAAGAGGTTGGAATTGGAGTCCTTCCTAAATTGTATTATGTTACTCCAACGTCGTTATTGACGGTTCCTTTATTACCGGTAATTTTGCAGGACGCAAACCTGAAGCAATATCATCACTTCCGTCTATGGTTTAATAGCCATGACGTTAAAAATAAAAAAAAATATAATCACTGAAGTAACTCGGGGGAAATCTTTGTTGCTCATTATTGCTGTATGTAAGGATATTTTGATTCCTTTAACATTGCATGCGATCAACAACCTACCAACTTATCGAACCTATCGATAAGAACCAGCGAGGGCAAAATTTTACTATTTTTGCTACTGTTAGAGTGAGTGAATTAGCCCACACGACTAATGGAAGCAGCAAGAATGAAGACAGACAATAGCAATTCTTCCGATAATTGATCTTTATTCCGTCCTCGTAATCACAATTCTTTACAATAGCGGGCGGACTTCGGCCCCCTTAAACTTATACTTACATTTATATATATATATATATATGTATAGATCTATATGTATACCCGAATCAGTCGCCGGCATGGAGCCCATTGGTACGAGCGGGAGTGCGGCGAACGAGCATCCCGCACACTCGTGTCGTGTGTACAGAAAAATCTCCGGCGACACTACGACGCAACGTAGCACGCGTGCTCTTCCGACTTGACACGCGTGATTAATTCAAATAAAAAAATAAGGAGAGGAGAGGAGTTAGAGAGTAAGGGTGAGAGAGAGGGAAAAAGTATGGAAAAGTTGAGGTCGTTCCTTTCAATCGTTCGACCAATAAAAAGTCAGTGAAAACAGCTAGTACCTTAAACTAAAAACATGATATCCAATCTCGCTCTTCCAGTTTACTGGGGACTGTGTACACTGGCTACCAACCAATACCCGTTTGAACCTGGTAAGCAGAGTACGCCAGTCCGTCCCCAACGCATTACGGCTCCCATGAGTCTGTCACTCTCTCTCTCTCCCTCTCTCTTAAGCTCAATGTCCATTTGAGAGTAAAATTCTAGAGAGTAGCTACCGAAAGTGGTATTTGTCAACATATAGCACCCGAAAATACTTTTGGAGACTTCTTGATTGTGACCTCCCACGTGTCTGTACACAAACAAACATCATCGAGAGTCACCCTCGAGATTTTTACTCTCAAATGGAAAGTTAGCTGTTACGCACAGCCGAATTCCGCTCCATTGGGGTTAAGTATATGGGAGTTCGAATGCGCTAAAGCGCAGTAGACGGGGTTCAATCGGCCGCTAGTGAACGGCAGTCCCCAGCCGGTCGTACTTGTGAGAATACGCACGAACGACGTTAACGCAGAATGAGAGAAAATAAAGGCGAGAGAGATTTTGAAAGACGAAGAAGAAAAGAAGAGTGCGGGTGGCAATTTTCTTTCTTTTATGCAGCTCACATGCTGACGTAGCCCTGGGAGTGCGAGCGCCGGCGACCGATGAGGTAAGCAATCAGAACGACGACCACTAGGCCGGCGAGCGCGCAGCCCACTGCTATCGGCACGACGTCCGGGGTATCGAAGGAGCAGTCTTTCGCTGAAACGATAAAACTTAAAATAACTATCCGACACAATGAGAGTGGAAGTAACAATAGCAGTAATAGTCAAACATGATTAGTAACCGTAACGGAATTGCTACTATTAATTTAAATACAGTAGAACCTCTTTTACCCGAACCGCAGTTGTCCGAAATCTATACTATACAAACACTCTGTTTGAAAAATCAGAAATTGAAAAATTGTCCTAGTCACGGTGCAACAATCTATCAATCGTTAAATTAAATAATTGTCGGGTGCATACGAAATGCCACCACGCCAAGGCCTAGTAGAACATTGTTATTATTATAAAGCATTACGTTATAATACTTTATTATTGGATATTATTATATAGTTACCCAGGCCGAAGGTGGAACTGTTGCCAGTCTTGAACGCTTGGAACTGCAGATCGGATACTGTCGCGAAACCAACAACCTCGTTCTGTTGAGTAATCTTCAATGGAAGCTCCTGGTTCTTCAAACACCTGTATGAGTTCTCCAAGCCAGTGGAATATTCGGTGCGTTCGTGGATGAGCATCACAGGTTTCGCTATATAGAAACACAATGATTATACCCATACTGAGAGAGAAAGAAAAAGAGACAGAGAATTCTTTTAGTTCCCTTCCCACTGCCTTTGAAAATAACAAGACTTCATTTAAATTTAAAGTATACCACGAACCAATGCATTAACACTTGAACTATGAAATCCGTCAAGATGACGGGTTTCAGATTGTTTTCTTTAGAATTATTAACATCGAATTGCTATAATTAAAGAAATACATGACAACCATTAATAAAATACAATTTTTCTTAATCTGCCAAACGCATACTAAATATCTGCTAAATAAATAAACCAAACTGATCGGTAGTTCTACTGTTTAAACTCTCCAACAGAATGTTTTGTAAATATCGTCAATGACGACAGATAACGTTGCAGATAATGAAGCGGAAAGAGGCATTACTGGTTTTATAATACTCATTGGAGCTTCCTCTTATATGCTGCGAAGTGAATTCCGCCATGTATCTAAAGGTGGGTGATTTAAGAATTAAAATCATTAGAGTAACTCGTGAATGCTATTTGTTATTGTACGCGCACCTGAGTGTGCATAAGTGTACATAAGCTCCTTGGAAGTATTTTCAGGTGTTACATATTGACAAAGATCACTTTGGTAAGCGACTTTTGGCAATTTTACTCTCAAATGGACGTCTAATTTACAAGATGACTATAACCAATTTTATGTTTATGGGACAACAAATCGAACTATCGTATACTCACTCGAATTAAAGTCCGAGAGCCAGAGCTCCATGTGATGCATAGTGTAACGCGACTCGCTAACATTCTTCACGAAGTGAATATTCAAGGCGTCCTTAGTATTATTCACAGCCGGCCAAATGATGGTAATGTTCTGCTCGAGACTTCCGCAAACTCCGGCGGCATTAGCTTCACCATTCGTTGGCAGAATGATTTCATGGTAGGTCTTCTGTAAGTCGCGGGAGAGCGAACAGAATAAATATAATAATAAGACTGTTAATATTCCTAGTAGCAGTATTAATTGAGGCAGTAACAGATACCACTTAGTGCCAACAAAGCATTTTAAACTCACATTCTTTCCTTTGTCGAGAGTCACATTAACCCTGAAATTCATCCGCAGCAGTATGCAAACTGTTCCATTCTGTTCGACTGTCCAGTTACCGACTTTGTTGGTCGGTGGTGTGACAGTGGTAGTGGAAGGACTTGGTGTGGTGCTGGTTGTAGTAGTAGTGGTAGTAGTAGTAGTTGCAGGAGTGGTAGTAGTGCTAGTAGTAGTACTAGTAGTAGTACTAGTAGTGGTACTAGTAGTAGTACTAGTAGTAGTTGTGGTTTTCTTATCGACAGTTAGAGGAACATTCGCAATTTTGGCATTAGGAGTTGGCTCAGGAGCAATGATGGTGGTGCTGCCGTTCAATGTCACATTGTGCGCAAATGAGCTGCTCACAGAAGCCAAGGTGGAAGGTGTATCAGTGGGTGGCATTTGAGTCGGGTTGGGTTCGATGCCTGGAAGAGAGAATATTACGTCAAAACAGAATTGCCAATTACAGTAACAAAAGTAAAGATAAAAATTGAATAAGACCGCAAGATTGACAGTAACAATCACAGTTGCAGTACTAGTGATTATAATGCCATAAGTATAATCACTTATGCTATGTTTGCGAAATGGATGCAATAGCTAAGATTGATGTTATTATCAGTGCTGCTATTACTTACCATTAGCTACCAGCTTAAACTGTTGATATGATTATTTTTATCTGTACTTTAAATGGCATTCTACTTTAAAACATTGCTAATAAGGAAAACGATTGTATTTTTTACAAAGTTTCCACGACTACTCAACTGAAAGCATATCTTTATAATAACCAATTTTTCATAAAATATTGACAATGTTTCGGATAATTTTATGTATATTCCACACATTCTGCAAAAGTATGCAGCAACTGAATGAAGACCAATTTCATAGTAGTCTTAACAATCCTTTAGTATTTTCTTTTACCACTTTAATTGGTATTGCTGTTATGATATTAATTAACATTGAGATTATTATTATCTGCCATTGCAATGCTCAGTATTCCAGTACTAGTATCATTACTGAAACTAATACCAATATGACTGACCCTCTCCCTATCACCACTGCTATCACTTTTCATCGCATCATATCATTCTCTCTATCACTACACTCAAATGGCCCCGTCTCATGATAACACATACTATCATCGTGAGACCAAACAACAGAGTGCTACCCAGGAACTTCTATGTAACTGTAGCAGTGAGAGTAACAGTGATGCCAATGGTATTGCTAATGCTATTAACATCAACATGGCTCAAACAATGTCCTGATTGGAGTCATACAGAGGATCTTGCTCATTGTTAATAAAGGTTTCAGTATTATCTATATTGCTACTTAGTTTAGGCTAGGATAGAATTACCAGCACTGTTGCCAGCAACAAAAACATTGAGGCTCTTTAAGGTGTTTCACACAAGAATGAGGAAAATTTTTCCAAGAAACACAATACATGAACAAAAGTTCCATGGTGTTGCTGAATCGAGAAGACAGTTCTAGTATTACCATTGGTGATACAATTGCTATTGGTAGTTTGTATTGGCATTGGTAGTGTTAGTAGCATTATTATTAGTGTGGGTTGGTATTGTCAGTGGCATTACTATCGGCGTTACTGTTGGTTTTGCTGGTAGCACCGCTCTTGGTGTGTGTCGGTGTTGCGGGAATCGCTAGTAACATTAGCAGTGTTAGTGTTAATGTCGCTAATAGAAGCTATTGCTATTGCGGTGACTATTATTACAAGAGGCTCCCGAGGGATGACTAGCGGCAGGTTGCTGCGTCATCCGCAACATTGTTCGTCGGCGGTCGTCGAGCAGACTGTTAGTGTGTTAGTACCCGATCCCTTTCCCGGTAGAATTACCTTGCACCAGGGCCAGCGAGAGCGGCAGCAACAGCAGGAGCGGCGTCATCGTTGCGGAAAGTTGGCTGATCGGAAGAGCAATGGCTTTCTTGTATTTTTATCCACTCTTATCGGAGTCCAGCGCTATCCAGGCAGTCCAATGGCAGGCACCCTTTTGTTCCTCGACGGCCGATACGCCTGTTCGGCTCGGTTCGCTCGGAGCAGTGTTCTCAAAGTCGTCAAGTTCGGCGCAACGCTCCAAAAGGCATTCTCTTTGAACGTGTGTGTTCGGAAACGCATTGGTAGATTTTGAAAGACGTCAGGTTCGCGCCTGTGTTCCGAAAAACATCGAATTCGATTGAAAGCCGGGTGGTATCTAGACCAGGCTTTTTGTACCGGAGTAGCAAAATACGATAATTGGTTAATTCATTTAATACTTACTTTATTCATTTAATTTTAAACTGATATCTCGATATGAATGAGGTCCTTAATAGTTTTAATAGTTACACTAATGTTGGAAGTAAGAAAGCATGTTAAATTGTCGAATACTAAAGTGGTAATTTTTTAAAATGAAAGTACAGTAAGACAAACATTCATACTAATTAATACAGTAATAATAGGTAACGATAATAATAAAGTAATATTAATGTCAATAAAAATAAAAAGTACAGTAGCAGGTAGCAATCACAATTGCAGTGATAGTAGTAACCGTCGCAGTTGCAGTACGTATAGCAGTCCAAGAGTAACACTAAACTAAAGCCAATAGACTAAAACTAGATCCTAATACCAGAAAGATTTACCATTAAATCTAGTCGCAAAGGTGGGAATAAAACGCCAACGGGATACAAACAACGCACTATATTTCGACACCTCCCAAGTACCGCCGACTAAATTCACCAATAGACTCGCTAAGTTATTCGAATAAACAGAAAAAGTGTTTTTCTTCTCGCTTGCTTTCCCGCACTTCTTTCTCCTCACTGCATAGAAGCCTAACTGTGAGACTTATCGAAAAATAGACTTTTTATATTACAGACGCGCCCACCCACCTCCGTCTCCCCCCTTTACTTTACAAGAGACAATGTACAACAATGAAGTTTCTCAGGTTCTCGGGCGAAGCTTGAAGGTTCCACCCAAACACAAGTGGTCGCTACCGACTATAAAGTTTGGGATGCTCGGCAGGAGGGTACATTGGTGCACCGTAGGCAGCGTGTACCTGGAACAACCGGTAACAGAACGTTAATGTATGAATGAAGTATCGCTGGCTTTCAGCGACTCATAGAATCGTCCCCATAAAACGGGAGCGGCTGAAACGTATAGTGTACCACCGGCCTGAGGTCCATAGTTCAGTCGTGACAAACTGCGAGCTGGTAGCGTGAACGATATTATGAGTCACTGAATAAACAGTACAGTAGTAGACACTCTGCTTTGACCAGCCTTATCGCTGCCGAGCGATCATGGTCTCATGATCAAACCCGTATGAAAAGCATTGACTACGTAACTGTCACGTCGCATTAACTTTATTCGTACTAGTATTATTGTACAGAGTACCTTTCAAGATGTTCAATATCCTCGCTATGAAAGATGTAATCCACTGTGATCCAATCGCGTTGGTTGGTAGTGGCCTCGTCTACGTGACTGTAAGCGCTTTTTAGCCTGAACGGGTGGGTCAACGTGCCTGGAAGTAACAGACATTCACAGGTCTTACGGAGTTTGGGGTATTTGGAGTATAGAACATTTTCTAGGAATCCTCGGGAATTTTCACAGAATTTAGCGACCGCCTCAAAGATTATAGCAAACATAATATGTTGACTTTCCAGCAACAGTGTCAATCGTTACATAATACTTTGGTAAACGGCTTGGCATTCGTTAAGCAAAAGTTAATTACAAACTACGCCAAGACAGGAAAATTCTGCACATATGTGGAATTGCGACAGATGGACTTTGGTTTTTGTTAGGGTTGTTGAAAATTATAGAAAAATCCATTTGTAAGCAAGACTGATCGCACGTAAGAAAGTCACTTGCCCGATGAGAATGTGGCGTGATGTCCCCGAGCTATTTCTATTGTCTGATAGGTCAGGTTGTCGGTGTTGAGGCCACAGTTCAGCAGGCTGCTATTGTTACCAAAGTTATTCTCCTCCACGCAGATCTCGCTGTTCTCCAACTGCAATGTGAGCATTAATGTTAATAGGAATACTATTACTGTTTTGCTCTTATTGCAGTTTGACTTTACTCTTACTAGCTTTAACTTTCCCTTTTGCTATTGCTTCTATCGTTACTGTATTACTGCTAGTGCTAGTTCACTAAATTATAATGCATTTCTTCGCGCGAGTGCGCGACGGTTTCGTGGAGAAAAATTCGAATACATTGGAGTTTGTATACAGAAATTGGCACGTATTGGAGCTTTGTTTACAGAAGTTCGAGTGGTTTCAAGAGCCGTATACGGGAGTTTCGTTTGCGGAAGTCTAAGCGTCTTAAAGTTTCGCAAACAGAAGTTCATTTCCATTGGGCTTCCATTTACGTAAGTTTAAATGCATTCGTGTTCCGTTTGTGCAAGTTCGAGCGCTTTGAAGATTCGCAAAGGGAAATTCGAATGTATTAAAGTTCAATATACCGGGCACTCACCATGATCCGAGCGTCGCCGATTCCACGCAGCCGCTTCAACAATATAGTGAGATGCTGGCAATTGTCGGTGACGCAGAGCCGCGGCGGTATGAGGTTGTTCGACAGACACCTACAATGAAGTTTATCTCTGCACAATAGATCACTTATAATACTTACTAGTTACTGCTTATACTCTAGCAAGTATAAGCAATTCTAGTATTGGCTGCTACCTGTACTTTGCTTGCTCGAGATTCCGTCCTTTCCCTTCGTACTCGAATTGGCCCTCTGTAATGAAGCGGTAGACTCCGGTGAACGGCTCCAGGTTAAAGTCGCCTGCTAAAAGTATCGGCAGGTACTTGGGTCCGCTCCTGCGAGAACCTTGCGTTAGCATTACCATACCACACTTTAATGTAAACGAGATATTGTATTAAAAGGTTTACAAAATTATTCCTAACATCAACAACACCATGAACACTGTGCTTCGTACAGTACATACAGGTCCAAATACGATTCCGTGATACTCACATTCCCTCGCCGGTATAAGCGATCCTTTCCACCTCGGCGAGCAGTAGTTGAGTCTGGCCGAGCCTGACATCGTTTCTCATGGGATTGTAAAGCAGGTGAGTAGTTGCGACGACAAGCATCTGCCGGGGGTCATTTCTTAAAGCGAACTTGGCTACAATTGCGACATTGTCCCTGCTAAGTCGCTCGATCCCAGACTGATATAGCTCAAGCCTGCTCTCCTCCAGGAGTACAAAGGAGCTGGATCGGTAGAGTAATAGCAGGCCGTCACGCTTGTCGTTGGTGCGTTTTTTGTAGACGTGGGCGTAGCCTAGGTCCGTCAGTGGGCGCAAGAAATCTGGCAGGTGCTCCGCCTGCATCTCTTGCAGGCAGATTATCTGGAGAATGACAACTACTGATAGTAACGGTAATGGTAATGGTAATGGATTGCTAATACTAACAGGAATGAGTAGCGCAAAGATGGAAAGATTTATTTAGATCCTAAAAAATAGTGTACATTAGAACCATCCTTATTTGAATCACATTAATTAAATTTTATATTATTACGAGGGTAGTACTATATATAGGAAAAGGTAGCATTTTGTTTAAATAAATTAGATATCAATTAATAAAAGGTGACACCGTAGTTCATAGCGTTGAATGATGATTGGTGAATGTACTTACGTCCGCCTGGGCGGCAATGATCTCCTCTAGGATGAGCCTCCGTCTCCTTTCCCAAGGTAGTGCCCGCTTGTCGTGGTTCTTGTACAAATATGGATAGCTCTCAAGAAGATTTTGCGCCAGTATATTGAAGGATATCATCCGCAATACGAACGAATCCTGCCCGTTCGAGCCGGACCTCTCTGTTGAGAAAAACGATCATTATTAATTGACTCTGTTAGTATGTATTACGATGAGCAGCAATAAAGACCGCCCGCATAAAATTGCATTTTTCAAAAGACATTATGTGTCACACAACAACCGGCGAAACATAATAACAATGCATCCATCAAAGTACAGTAGAACGAATATTACTCAACTAATGATTTTGTTAAAAATCTACAAGCGTCGAATTTTTTCCGCTGTTAAAGTTGTATGGGGACCGGTTGTAATACCAGATATACTATACTGAATTGCTACTGAAATATTAATGAAATGCTTGAATAAATGCAGTTCTACCCACCCTGCATGAAAATGGGGATTTTGCAAATGTTCCCAATTAAAATGAATCATTTACACACAAAACTAAGGTAAACAAAATTAGTGCAAGAACACACCATCACACAGTCTGCGCAGGTAATAGGTCACGACTACCCTTGGAATTGCCAAAAGTTACATAATGATACAAAATATACATAAAAAAACGGAACTATGCGAGAGGCAAAGCGTTGGTGAAGGAGGGACATTCTTACCATTGGATCCCAAAGGGATATTTTTGACCACTCACTGTAAAACGTAATAACAACACATTGGAAGCAGTGTATACTAAATGGCTAATTAATTGCTTCCCGAGTTCGAATGTATTTTGATATTTCCATTAAATACGATTTCGGTGTACGGGAGTTCTAAGGCATTCAAATTCTTGATATGTAAGAGTTGTAATATATTAGAATTAGAAATGATTCGTAAAATGATATAGAAGTTCCAATACAGTTCAATATACAAGAGTTCAGTACATGAGTATTCAGTAAACAGACGTTTGAATAAATTGGAATATTATGCAGGAGATTGAACGCTTTAGAGTTCTGAACTCTTATTAAAAGTAGGCTGTGCACTTGTCTTTGAAACACCATTGTTATGTATATACTGCAGTAGTTAAGATACTTATAAGTTATCTAGTAACTTTAATTATACATACAGTAAACTGGTATGTACGTAACTACATATATGTCTGATAAGAAGTTGGGCATAACAATGTTAATTCAAAGGCAAATGATTCACCCTGTGTATGTGTCGTACCTCGCCTGAGCCGTCTCCAGGTTCGCATCCCTCCATATCGTTCTCTGTCCCTGAGGCTCTTCTCCTCGATGCTCATTGCCTCAATGGGCTCACCGACTGCTGCAGTGTGTGGGAACTGGAGTGGTAGATCCATTGTGGGATTCGGTGAAGCTATAGGCGCCGATGGAGGTAGGGGCTCCATGCTGGTAGGCTGGAGCAGCTGGCGCAGGGCGGCCTGGGACATACGCCAGCTCTAAAATATTTCAAAATTATTTTAAAATGCGATTCCCATCTGTAATTCTAATAGTCACAGTAATACAGACATTCAGATAAATATTACAATAATCAATACTAATAACAACAGCAATGATAATAATACACGGGATGAGTGTGTAAGTTAATGGAGCAGTTCAAAACACTAACCGGAATAGTTGAAAATATGTGTTGTGACAATTACAATATCTATAAGATTGGATGAGCAACTTTGTTACCAATTATTCTAGTAGTGACTGCAATACAAACACTGATCGATATATTAATATTGCAATAAACAGTAGTAATGATAAGACTGACAATAGCAGTGACATATATGGCAGCCGTGTAAGATAATGTGACATTATGATATATTAATAGCAAGCATACTATTGTAGATAGATAGCAAGCGTAGTATTGAGACAATGAGAACAACATTAATGCTAGTTAGAACACTGAGAGCACAGATCACATTATACTAATAGTTAGTGCTTATAGCAAGAATTGCAACTGTTATAGTAGCACAGAATTTTAACTTTCTATTAAAATGTATTACGACCACAATACTAGTTCTTTAACACTAATTAAAGGTTTGAGACTGCAAAAGGTATTGGAGTCACGGGTTCTGATAAGGTAATGCATCCACAAACAGGACGATATCTAGAGATAAGTGTGCCCCCTCTTGGTGTCATTAACATTACTATACTTCTTAGGCATGTTATTTCTGTTATCCTTTCTGGTTGAGCAACAATCGAAAAACTAACAGCAGAAGTAATATTAACAATTCCAACTACCAGCCCCAATAACCATAAGAAAAACTACCAACAATAACAATAACTATAAGAACAGTATACATTTATTACAAGGGAATATAAAATTATTATGCAACTGTATATCCTAGTGTAGAAAATACATATATGCAACCATAGAAATAGTGATTTTTACTATCAATTCTACTGTTATTAATCATTACATATCCTCGCTGGAGTATTTATGTATTCATTTGCATATTGTAACTGTACTAATATCTAGAATTGCAATGATAATTGTATTACTAGTGAAGGTAAGATTAACAAAGGCAGCAACAGGTAGGATATTAATTCTCTTGCACAGTTCTTACACTACTATGGAATTAACACTAAGAGTAATAGAAACAATGGCACGAATGTTAATATTATAATATCAGCAACAATTACAATATTAAGAGCAACAGTGGTGTTAGCAGTCCCAACAACATTAACAGTATTTTGTGCTGTTCGCGGTTCCTACGATACTATAAAAATCTACCAACAATAACAATACCAGTAAGAACACAAAATTCCTACACAACAATAGAAAAGTATTACAGAGCAGTATATACAAGTGTGCGAAATCTACACGAACACCTGTAACGAGTGAATTATTGCTACTGTCAGTATTGCTGTCACTGTATGTACTCGTCGGAGTATTTACGTGCACCTCGGCACACAGTCATGTAGTACCTTTAGCTCGTTGATGCTCGGCTGGCTGCTGCGTACGAGGCTCTCCAGGAAACTGGCCGCCGGTATGCTGCGACGCATTCGCCGTCCTTCGACATAGACACCGGTGCCGACTCGAGATTACCCTTAAACCACTGGCGCTCCTCACCTCTGCCCTGCCTGCCGTCCGCTCCTTCGTACTCCGGGCGTTCCTTCAATAGACTTTGCTCGGTGGCACGAGGTTACGGTCGTTACGGCCAGTCACGGGAGGTTAGATCGAGCGATAGCGCAGTGTTGTGCTAATCGAGCGGCACGCACCATCGATAGACGTCGCGCGAGCCTGTTGCATTTCGAGATGCGATATCTTGAATCTCTCTTTCCTCACTCTTTGCCACTCTTTGCTGGAGTTACGGCGGATTTTCCTACTATTCGAACAGCCTGCCGTGTATTATTTCTATGGCTTTTCTTGACGCCGGGTTTCGTACACTTTGTATAGAAGAATTGACACTAATCCCTGCATCCCTGGTACCAATAAGCGCAGTCTAACACCTGTACATTTCTGTAGAATTATATAAACTAATGTAGTAGAACTGCTCTTGATACTAGTCTTCGTGTATTTTACGAAAAATCATAAAAAATAATATAACGGCCTGTCGAATAATTGAGAATTCAGACAACGTGATTCGTTTAAGAGAGTGGTCTATTATTAGTTTATGTACTTAAACGATTTAAATATTAGTGTTAAATCTTGTTGTTATAATTTGCAAGTAGGATAAGTATTATTGTTAATATTAAGCTGTCATTGCAGGAGTAAGGAGGAACTTTTTCTTATTGTTTTCTGTTTTGGCATAAAGTGATCGATTTTATTGGCATTAGCACTCGTGTTCCTCACTGTAGGAGCAACCCTTTTCTTCGTGATGAATGCAGATAATTTCCGGTAGGAATAATACCGAAACATTCAGCGCTAATGAACAAAAAGTTCCTCGGTGTTAGTAGAGTAAGGTCACCGTTTCAAGATTAGAATGCTTATCAGTAGGATTAGTTACTGCTCTTATTAAAATTACTATTAGTATTGATTGATATGAGTTGGGGTGTCTTGATACTATTTCGAATTTCCAGTGCCTCAGGTACCCTACTTGTTATTATTACTAGTATTAGTGTTTTACTATTGTATTACGTTATGCCACTGTACTTACTGTCCTGATAGAAGTAAAAGACTGTCCACCGAGATTAGGCTCTCGGTAACTAGAACTACGAGGAATAACAAAACTCGTAGATAAGGGTGTTCTCAGCGCGCGCACTAGTATACAACACACTCTCAGGTCCAAGTAAACGCTGGTTCCTTTATTACTCCCTTACAATCAACTCGGGCTAGTGAATCGATCCATCGTTTAACTCGCACGCGTGTGTCTTCGTTATATACAAGTGGAGAGACCGGGGCTCGTCAGAGTTAAATAGGGCGGGGGAGGGGCTCAATCTACATATTTACAATTTGCAAGATCGCGCTTCTAACATAACGCGTGCCTTCGCATTCCTTGCCACGCCTGCTCTCCGGCTCTTCCTTCTTCGAATTCTTGCACATCGCAAGCGGCAAGC
Source organism: Crossocerus cetratus (assembly GCA_963675795.1). Taxonomy (NCBI): domain Eukaryota; kingdom Metazoa; phylum Arthropoda; class Insecta; order Hymenoptera; family Crabronidae; genus Crossocerus; species Crossocerus cetratus. The sequence continues at coordinate 18,969,748 of OY776665.1, read as the reverse complement.
ACGAAGCTACAAGGATTCTCGGTCAAGCATATGACGAACGAGAAGACCTGGGCACATTGATGTTACTTGGGGAATTCCCATGTCGATCGTGCGTAAGAAAGATAGGCTCACTCGAGCGGCAATGCGTCGGAGGATGAGGGAAGCAGTCATTGCAGAGTACGAAGGGGATAACTACGGGCAATTCACCGATTGCCTTCGAAACGTTGCGCCGATATACTGGAACTCTCCTAAACCGAACTTCCGTACATCGAAATTCGGAGCTCCTGTATAACGGAACGTGAGGGGAGAGCGAGAGAGAGAGAGGGGTGGTTGCGGGGAAGGAGAGACAGATTTATGGGAGCGGCGATGCTTTAGAGGATAGACGTACTTATCACCGGATCCGAAGGGTATGAGGAGATAATGGCTTTTGTTCGGCGAGTCTTTTCGAGAATAATGCCGCGGGAAATTCAACAGCAGCTGCGGGGAACTTGAACTTCATGCTGGGCTCTCTCTCTCAATTTATCTGAGGATTGATTTTTGGTCAAGCAGTCTCCGATAGTACTGCAGCCGGTACCAGTGGAGAGTCTACTTCCCAGGGGGCGGACTGTCTGTGTCGGCCCTCGACTGCTTTCCAATGAGATGTAGCCTGTAATGAAAACGCGTGGTACGCCCTGTCTGCTATTATACATCCATACACACTCCAATTGTTGTTAAGCCGAGTCCTCGCTTATGCAACCACGAGGAACTTTATGTAATTTCGTGCTTTTTCTAAGTATTTAATCCTTCTGTTGTCAGTAAGAAAATTTGCAGCGCGGTGTGCTTAAACCGATTGCGGTGTAGACAAAGTAGCAGTACGGATAATAGAAAAACGTTCGACGACAATGAGCAACAGAAAGTTCCTAATTGTTCCTTCAGTAAGGACACAGTTAAACAATTTCAGGGTTCCCATACTTGTTACCTGGGCGATCTTTATCCATGCTCGCCATTGGTATCGACACTCTTGTCTGCCTCCATCGGGGAGCAGTCGGGTTGGGGACTAGATAGTGTTTCTTGCCTGCAATAACAATAATATTACTGCTAATGCGAAAACCAATCGTAAAAATGACGTAATTACTGTGTAATAGTAGCAGTAATAGAAATTGCAACAAGAAGTACAGGTACCTCGAGGTAGTGAGTAAGGAAGTCCGTTTCGCCGGTGGCGTCTGGGAGAGAGGGTCGTCCAATTCGAATTTTCTTTTCACCGATCCCAGACAACTCGGCCTGATCGCTATAGGGCTGAGACTCCTTCTGAAACGACTCTACATTAGTACCAGTGACAAACAGCAGAACTTCTTTTATCCGAAATAACTAGATAATTTATGATTGACTAATATATATATACCTCGTGGCAAAGGCTTTGCGAGTTGGGCTGGGTGACAAGTTATTCTTCCAGACTGGCGAGTAACATTGCCGCACTGCTGCTGGACCACCGGTTGGCGAGGGACAAGAGTAACCGCCGGCGCTCACTTGGTTTGCCACCAGAGACAGATTCAAGCTGCGAATGACATTTAGTGAATAAATAAGTACTCTGAAATATTAATAGTGAGAGTACTATAGTAATTACTATCGCTGTTATTATTACCATAATTTTTCTTAAGACTGCAAAAAATAATAAATGATATAAAAAATAGAAACATGTTTTTGTTTGTCCTATCGTTTTCGAAAATTGTACTTTTAAATGTAGGTTTCCATTTAACTATGGAACTAGTCTGTAAGTGGTTCATATGTGTGTGGATTCAACTTTTCGCAAATACAAGATATGTAGTAAACAATATAAAGGGTTACTGTTATGTTCATTCTGCACGCATTACAGAGAATAAGTGTTTTACTTTATTTAGTTATAAACTTACTGTTTTAATCATTCATTTTTAGGACTAAACTAGTTGCATTTCAGTACCCAGTAGTAGCAAGACTATCATTGTTAATGATAATAATGATAGCAATGAATTTTACAATATGTTCAAATCCATACCTATTGGTCAGTCTCCTGGCAGGGTCTTCCTTTTCCAGTTCGCTCCTCTCGAGTTGCTGCTTGGCTAGCTCTGCACTATCCTTGAAACTAAGGCCTTCAGCCTCGATGCTCAGATCCTCCCAAGACTGGGAGATTGCTAGGGCAGTGTGGATTTCCTTCTCGTGTGCGACTTCTCGGTGCCCTGCGTCTAAGCACTCCTCTTGACGTAGCTGGGAAACCCGCGGCGTCAACCTCGGTGGTATTCCCGGACTCTGTACATCGATTAACGAGTTCTGCACAATCGATTTCAATTCGGACACTCGTGATTTTTTGTTATATCAACGGTTTTTTGTTGCGGTACATTATAATGGATAAGTTAGTGCCGGATGATAGAGAGAGGGAGAGAGAGAGAGAAAAGTGTCGATTTATATTTACTATTATTATTAACAATTACAATTTGTACTCATTCCTAATTGTTAATCGTATGAATTGATTTATGATTAGCGATGAAAATTGTTTCATTTTTGACATCAAAAGGATATGTGAAAACCAACATTGTTTTCTGACGAACCTAATATCAGTATTTACTTTTAAAAAAAATGAAAAATATGAAAAAATTATTCGACCCAATACTCTTTTGTTTTTAAAAATTATATTTAGTGTTTAATAATATAATATTGTTTTACTTATGGAAAGTGATTGTTCCTATTTATATGTTCACAAGTGTTTGTATAATAGAGTTCTGTAATAATACAATTGAAAAGTTAAATCAACATTGATATAAAAGCTTTTAGTGGACAATACATTTAAAAAACTTGCAATAGCAACAAAATTAACTTAGATTCAAAATCTACTACAGCGTTTGTTACATTTGAACTAAAATAGAACCTTTCTTATGCAAACATTATACCAGCTGAATATGCTATTTTATTATTTGTTAACAAAGTAGCATATAGGGCGTTTTTTCATATTACCTTCTAAATAAAAAAATAAAAAAACATCTGAAGAAGGGCCATAAAGAATTCAAGTTGGTGTTAAGTACAACTCTAGTGTTGTAGTGTCCAACTGGGTAGAAACTCTCTTATCCGATATGTGACTTGGATAAGAGAACATCCGATATTGATTTTATGACAATATAAGAAGAAGACAGTTGTACTTACGCTGGTGCTAAAGCGTCGCGCCCGGCCACCCGTCTGGGCAAACAGGTTGAAGCTGGCCGAGGCTTCCCTGGAACAAAGAGGAAGTTAGTTGGAAAGAGAAGTTGCTGATGTAGTCGGAGTTGCTCTTGTAGTTAATAACTAGCCCATTGATACAAACCCTGGCATTGTTGCTTTAACATTTCATTACTTGCAAGCTATTGTATTGTTACTAATTAACTTGGATTTTGTTTAAGCATAAAGTCTCTTTTCTTAAGAATAAATAGTGCTTTCATGCAGAATTCAAACAGCCAGTGACAACACTTTCTGTTAAGTAAAATTAGAATTTAAAAGTTTCATAGAAAAATAAAGTTCCAGCAGTTTCCTGTTCTTTTCCTATCTCTAAGGGAAAAAGTCAATAATCTAACTTGACAGAAAGTATGATCTTTGGCTTGTAATTTACACATTGACCTTGACATTGATTCTACAAATTTTATTAGTAATACTTTTTCTCTCCGAACATTGCTTTCATTGAGATTACTTTTATTATCGTTATTGGTATTTATACCACAAAAGCTAATTTAATATTGTGAACCATAATGCAAGGAATATAATGATGATGGCATTAATATAAGTGTTACTGTTAACGTTCATATCAATATCAGTCTCACTAATTACTAATAAATATGTAGTTGCAACGCAAGCAAAAGTAAAAGCAAACAGTAAGAGTAAAGCTGTGTCTTTGCTGCACAAACACCATAGAACTTTTTCCTGCTGATGCTTGTCGAGCATTTTCGAATTATCCATATTGCAATTATGTCTTCACACCATCAACAAAAAATTCCCTGTTGTTCCTCCAACGAGGGCGCAGCTTAACAATGATCAGCGATAAGATCGACAACCAGTTAATGATACTGTTCTCATTTCGGAGCCTAATACAGTAACATTACTAGTGTAGTGAATATTCGTGCAAGTAACACTGACATTCTCAGCAGCAGTAACAGTGACAATAACAGGACACCATAACCAACGACACATGGCTTAACTGCCCCATCGGGGAAAGGGGGAGCCGTGAACGCACGGTGAATCGGCCAGTCAACAGCAACAGTAGCATTAACAATGAAAGTAAAAGAAACAGCAACAATAACAACAAGCGAAGGTGGCGATGGGGAAGGCGTTCGATGGAGCAGAGGTCTGAGGGAGTATGGGAGATTACCGATACTGGTGATAGCAACAGTACCAGGAAGAGTAACAGCAAGCGCAACAGGGATTCTAGCAGGATAGGGAGCGATACTATTGATACCAACATTGAAAGCAACAGCAATATTTAATTGTTACTGTCGTCTACCTGGGCGAAGTCTCGCTCGGCGAGGTTAAGCTCATCGCCGAGTCCCGATGGATCATGGGAGCGCTGCTGGACCGCTTGAGAGCGTCCATCGCACTGGCGACAAGAGCCCAGCCGACATCTGTGACTGGTAGTTCAGGGTGGCGCAGTCGACTGAACTTCAACCGATACGAACCGTGCGAAAAGGTCTACTCCGAAAGCTGCGGAATTGGGAGCTTTCGCGTATCCTCTCTGGAGTCGAATGCATAAACTAGGCCTGTGGCTATAGTTTGTGCTTTGGTAAATGACAACAAAATCCCACTGAATTTGGTATTGCTTTGTCAAAGTACTATTAAGCTCGTCTCATACTTTCCGGAACGTGAACGACGCGCCAACATTTTGTGACTGCGGTAGTTCAGGGTGAAAGAACCTGTTGAAGTTATTGGAGGCGACGAATACGAACTTCAGTGTGGACAAGTTTTGGAATCAGGAGGCTCCATGCAACGTTTCTGAATTCGAGTGGCCCTTTGACTTTGGTTAGGAGATAAGAGGTGCTTTGATAAATGACAATAACAAATAATGCCAATGCAATTGTAATGTGTATTTGGCAGTTGTTAATTAGGGAAAGTTGTATTAAGCTCGATTCATACTATGAAGAATCCGCACGTTGCGCCCACATCTGTGGCTGGGGTACGTAGTTCAGGGTGGAATAATCTCTCGCACTTTAAATGGAGGTGAAGGATATATTCAAGTCCTCTATTGTGTGGAATGATAACATTCTATGGTAAGAACGTATATTATTACTGGATTAAACATTGCAAATCATAAAGCAGTTCACAAACTGCAACATTCCGCTTTGTATGGAATTTGCAGGGAAATTATATGTTGGTTTTACCTGCCTCTTTTTGGCTTGAGGATGAAGGGGTGAGCTAAAGTTGCGGAGGGGGTGGAACCTAGTAAACCGAATATCTCGGAAACTACTACAGATAGGCAAAAACTTTAAATTCCAGATTTCATTACATAATGTAAGGAATAAATAAATTGTTACTTCACGCTAAAGTCTTCTTTTTTTTAAATACGTTTTTGGTTCTCGGTATACTTGTTTCCATGTTGGTTTAGTGAATCTTTAGTTCTGTAAGTGGAAGTAAAAGGTGTTCCAATAAACACAACCGAACTCTTTCTCGGTGATTCTCGCCTTTATTTGCCAACGACAACAATTAACAGTGGCTTCCCCGACCTCCGAGCCTCCAGCAACAGTGCGATATTAATATTCTTACAAAAGCCAGATTAACACGCTTAACTTGTACGGCGAGAATTCGAAATTTTCCCTAAAATACTCTTGTCTCTCTTTCTCTCTCACTTGCGCTCGCTCGCTCTCTTTCTTTCTCTCTTTTGTTTCACACGTAATTATCGTTTGTAAATAAATAGGCGCTAAATACACGGGGGTGTTAATGGCCCTTTAATCGATAAAATTAATTAAATAGATTTTTGTTTTCTCCTCTCTCCCTCCACATCGCTTTCGTTCTCTCTCCCCCTGTCCTTCCCTTCCCTCTTGTCCTCTCTCTGTCTGTCACTTTCTTTGTCGCTCGCTCGTGCTCTTTCTATTAATGGAAAATTAAAGAAGACGAGGAGAGAGTCAAAGGTTCGTGAGCTCGAGGCTGCCTTGACCCATCTTCGCCCGTAACCCGGCAACATCGTCTTCTATCCGCACTAGCAGCTTGAATTTCTGGAAACATACGAAAGAGTCTTGTTCACATGTGAGCAGCTGATACTATTAAATAGATGTACAAGTATTGTCGTTTCGAGTGCAATTTTGACTAGAAACAAAATTAAAGGAATTCATTGGGCGGTAACATTCTGCTGGAAACATAAAATCGACAGTATATTAAGGCATCAAAGAACTATTACAACTGATAAATAAATCTCACTTTAAGACAGAATCATACCGAAAACGCAATCGCCAAAAATACGACAAAATCGACAAAAACTCGTTATAAATAGATAAAACTGCATTAATCAAATATTTTAATCGTTATGCTGCAACACTACGGTCATGCAATATTAATCCATTAGAAGTTAGACACTTTTCCCGAAAAGTTTGGGAATTTAATTACGGAGCGCAGACTTAGTCACGTACCGTAGCTGTGTCACCCGGCGTAGTCTTCCACGAGTAGATCATGTAGCCGGGGATGCAGAGCATCGACGAGAGTGCGGTCATCCATCCAAGGATGTGGGACCACCATGGGTATTCATACTCCAAGTACTTCACCGGCGTCCACTGCACCAAGTTGAACACGAAGACACCCTGAAATCATGTCAATTGCTGCCGTTCAATTGTGGACTATCGTGCCACTATTGACTGAATGCGAGTTCGATTGCCAGATTGAGGTATACTCGGTCCCCTTGAGACCTCTCCGATACCTTAGAATCATAGCTACCCAATAGTTCACAATAAGATCACTTACCACGCATATTAACGGAGTAGTGAACGTCCAGCAGAACTTCCACCAGGCGAGCGGGTAGTAGCCGATCATGTCCTTGATTGCGTCGTAGAATCTGTCGACGCCGAATGCCCAACTGATCGAGACGCACTCGAAGAAAATAAGGAAGAGGAGGCAGAAGCCGGACACTGCGTACGAGTCCAGGATTTGGAAGACGTACATTCCGCCCTACGAGCATTGCCGAGGAAACATTAGTATCCACAATTGTACCAGTAATAGCAAAATGTCAAAGTGGATGTGACATGTTCAAGTAGTGCAAAGACCAATAGCTATGCCGTGCAATCCGTGTGTTCGGTAATATTTTAAGAATTAACGATTGCTGCAATGTTAATAGTAATAATCATTGAGTTCCTCGAACATTTCCAGTAAATGCATATAATGCGCACTGCTGTTCTATTAACAGCAAGAATTGTAATGCGACGGTGTTATGTTAAAATATTAAAACAATCAAACCTGTGAGATACAGGTAAGGCCAATCAGGTAGGAGAGGAAACAGACGATCGCTATGAATACTTCCTTACGACGCCGTAACAATTGGGGCCACTCGTCCACCTGCAAGAATCAATCGATTCATCACTGGTCCCATATTAATTTAATTATCATTAAGTTCATAGGTTGCAAGTAGAATGGTCCAGCGGCAACAAACCATGGCAGTGATGAAGCCCTCCATCGTGCAAAACTGCGAGTCCAAGCCAATGAGCAGCAGCATGAAGAAGAATAGGCAGGACCAAAGTGGAGCGCCGGGCAGTTGGAGAACGGCTGACGGATAGGCCAGAAAGGCCAAGCCGGGACCGGAAGCTGCCACCTCGGCGACTGGCTTCTGCTGCTCGTGGGCCATGAAGCCCACCACCGAGAAGATCACAAAGCCTGTAGGATTAGAGGGAGGCAAACAACGGTTACTCGCGTTCCTTTGGACTCGTCTGCGATCAACATTAAAGTACTTACAAATATTTTTGGGGATCATTGCAGGCAGGTAAGTAGGGAAAGGTCTGGGTGGGAAAAGGTAAGGGTGTTTCAGGTCTGTTTATTAACATGCAAATTTACTTCGAGTACGCTCCCACTAGGTCTAGTTAACTTTTGGCGGAGATTGATCGAACTCCCCCCTTTGATATCAATTACAATACCAATTATAATTGTTATGCTGATATCAGGAGACTCGTCAAGTAGTTTTAACGCGTGACAAGCGAGGATAATTTTCCCGAACTATAATGCTTTTCAGTTGATATAAAATTTTAACCTTATTTTCTGAAAAACTTACAGTCCAAGGGATCAATTATCGCAAAAAATGCAAACAGAAAAAGAGAATGAAAAACAGTCCCTCACCAGCGAACATACTCGTCGACGAGTTCACCGTGCACACGATTAGGGCGTCCTTGTACACGTTGTTGGTGAACCTATTGTAGCTTCCCAGTGCCACCAGAGTACCCAAACCAAGGCCGTAGGAAAAGAAGATTTGCGTAACTGCATCTATCCATACCTGCAACCGCCCTTTTTACTCAGAGAGAGTCAGAAACACAAAAACTTGTAAATGTTTCACTAACGGTTGCTAGTACTAGACAAAATAATGTATTTAATAAGTCCAGTAGCGCTATAGTAAGTGTACCGTATTGTAGTAATACTAGTGATAATTTCATAAAAGTCTGCAGCCTAGTAATTAGAATTAGTAACAAATAATGGATCTGGTCCACTTACTGTTAACAGCACAATACTACCCAGTCAAACTCGGGCTCACCTCGGACTCCCTGAGCTTCGAGAGGTTCGGGCTTATGTAGAATCTTATGCCCTCCATGGCACCGGGCAGCGTGATTCCCCTTATCAGCAGCACTGTTAGCAGCACGTAAGGGAAGAGCGAGGTGAAGTAGACCACCTTCCCCGTCCACTTAACGCCCTTCCAGATGCAGAAGTAGCAGAGGATCCAGACGAGAAGTAGGGTGGCGGCTAACTCCCAGCGTATCGTGCCCATATGTTCGATTCCGTCGCTTATTTGGAGGACTCGCCGCCTGAAGGAGAATACTCGCAATGAGAGAAGTCAAAACCAACAGTATCGAAAATACTTTGCTGGATAGCAATCACGCAGATTAAGATAATTATATCATAATATTTATGTTAATTGTAATGAGAAAGTAATACAGAGGCGAATAAAATAAATGTTATATAGTAGCATTCCAGCAAGAGTAATACTCACTCCCAGAATTCCTTGACTGGATCAGTCAGCTCACCAGTCGGCGGGTAATAGTTCGAGTCGAACCCGGTGGTACAGTTTACTTTGCCCACACATCCGCGGGCTGCGCCCAGAGACCCGCGGTCGTAAGGATTAACGCAGTTTTTCGTGTTCCATTCGTTGTTACAGCTACCCCATGGTAGTTCTAAAACCGAGAGCAACTTCGATCAATCGAATCTCTGTGAAGGTGGGACTGAATCCTGAGTGGACCAGCTTTGCATTAAAGTTTATTCCCTTGCAAACTTAACATTTTACGTTGTAAATTCAACCCAACTATTCCTACAACTTTAGTACAACAATGTTAAATCAAATTCCATGTCGTTTTAAATTTATGCTGAAGTGCGTGGATTTTGTGTTAACTTACATTCGAACTTCTTCCGACTTTTTGCAGCACAATGTTTAAAAACAAATTATTGGTTTAGGTCGTTTTTTTGGTCAAGTGTCAAGAATCATATTAGGTTCAAATTAAATTCAAGTAATAAAGCAAAGGAGTCCGCTGAGGAAGCGGGGTTGCACTCACCGCTGCGCATCGACATGAAGAAGTAGAAGGTGGCCCATGCGAGGATGACGATGTAGTAAACGTTCATCCAGCAGCTCATCACCGCCGCAGCGTATCCAATCCCCTTGAAGAGCGGCGCGATCTTGAAGACCCCGAGGCCTCCGACCGTCAGCATCTGGCCGAGTGCAAGCTCCATGAAGAACATGGGGATGCCGGCAAGCACCAGGGTGAGGAAGTACGGAATGAGGAATGCGCCGCCGCCGTTCTTGTAGCAGAGGTACGGGAAGCGCCACACGTTGCCGAGACCAATCGCCAGACCCACCTGCCATTTGCCAGGATTAAGTTTAAAATGGCAGTAATAACAAGAAACGAATCCATAGAATAATTCGATCAACAGTGGTAATCGGAACAATAAAATCATATAAATATGTAACCAAATGCGTAGAATTAAATGTATGGTGGCGATAATAATAATAATAAATTAATTAAATTAATATTGTGTACTGTTAAATCTACTTTGCTTAAAATGGATCAAGTATTATTGGAATTATACTTCATCAAGTTCCAAGGTACATACAACGCCAGCTACAAGGTACAGCGATCGTCCGAGCGATCAGCTGATCGCGCGAGAAAACAGGGGCTATAATTGACTCACAATTGAGACGTTATTTTGACTGGAACTAATAATGTATTTGATACTATTTTAAAGAGAAAGAATTCAGCTTTCTAACGAGCTTTTGTTCGTTAAAATCCATTAGGAATTGTCGGAAATGTGCTCGTTCAAAGTTCGAGTAGTCCTGTGCATCAACTTGATCGAAATTGAAAATAATCCATTCGATATGCTCATTAACTTCCTGGAATCCACTACGATAAATTTGATTAAACTTGCCCTGCGAGTTTCTATGGAAATGAGTTATAATTTGTGAGAATTTGACAAGAGGTTTTTTTAGCTTGTATCTATTAGTATTTGCGTCAAAACACACACAGTTGTAGGTTTTTTGCCTTATATCCCTGTATTAATGAAACATTGTGTAATAAGCACTAAAACTATTAATAAATTGTATACCTATTACTTATTTAGTACATTAACTGTAGTTAATCAGTACTGTAACAACAATACAGATTGATACAAAATCGGCTATGTGCTAAAAAATAAAAAGCCAATAATACACCACACACAGACTTACCACACTCAATATGAAGTCCAACTTGGTGCTCCATGTTCCACGTTCCGGCAACGGCTTGCGCGGCTTCTCCGCTATTTCCTGCTGCTCTGAGTGCTCTCGGCTCTCCGACATCGTTCGTCGTGATGTATCTCGACCACCGTTCAGAAATTCACGATCTGACTTCTAAGGATTTTGGCTGAGAGCCGCGGACTTCACTTCATACGAGCTCGAACCTGGTATCGAATAGAATTGTAGATATTAAATAATCCCGCCGAGTAGTTGTATATATAGTGCATATGTTATCCCGAAATAAAACCGGCAAAACTCGACAAACTTTTGAGAAAAATCCATTTCAAACTGTATTATCCAATGAAAACATTATTAAAACTACATATTTTTAATTATAGGCACGTAAAGATTACTTTTTGCGAGGCTTCTATGGTTCACCACTAAGATTCACCTTCACCGAGATTTTCTTTACGAATCCTCAAACGCTCATTCGCATATTATACAGGAAACGAAAGGCGAGCATCCGAACTCAAAATCTACACTTTTTCCACCGATGCACTTCCGATATGAGCGGCACTAGGGTTTTCCAAAGTTCGCGTTCGACTTCCGGCAGAGCGAGACGTGTGCTCGATGACTGACGGCGAGTGTTCACTTCAAGTCGAATTATCTCCGGTGATGCTGGAGCTATCGCTAATAAATCGTATATGCACTTAAAGCGGAAGGAACGGGCTTTAATTCGAAACCAGTCCCATTAAGATCGCTCCAGTATCAGCGGAGATATAGGCGTTGGACGCCGTCGCTGCCGCCGCCGCACGCTAAATACGAATGTCCGGCCAGTAATCGATCTCCGACCCTTCTTCCGTCCTTCCTCTTCCACGCTCATAAAAAACAGCTATATTATCATTAGCTGACACTAGGCCCGCACCCTATCTCGGCCAGATTGTGCAGCGTGCAATGCGCGCGGGGTGTAGCTTCATATCTGTGTCTGTGTAACACGGAGAGAGAGAGAGAGAGAGAGAGAGAGAGAGAGAGAGAGAAAGAGAGGCAAGATAATTGCACTCGGTTAAGTTTGGATGCTTGTCTCTCCGCTAATGCTGCAACGATTTCGATCAAACTGGCCTGCAATGAAGGCTTAGATTTTCCTCTTTAAATACGTACACGACTTATTAGAGAACGGCCCGCTATCTGCGGAGATAATTGGAGTTAAAGTGAACCCCCGTCGAGAGCCTGCATTCGAGTTTAGCTGAGCTGGCCCTTAAGTTGACGCGAAATTTGAAAAATCGTAACGCAACCGATATTGGAGGGATCTTGATGAAACTGGTGTAGAATTAGAAGTTATTCTTAGTTGAAGAGTCGTGTTTTAGTATTAGAAACGAGACCTAAAGTGACCCCTTACGCCAGACTGGTGCCCAGACCCGGGCAGGCTATTCTCCCTCGCTGACTGCCAACAGCTAGTCGAACTTTGATCAATCATATCTCCGGTAGTAGTTAACCGATCTTAATGGGACTCAGCTGAAATTACAGCTTACTACTTCCACTTTAATTTCATGTATGACACATTATACGAGAGATAGATTTTAGCATCGAAATATCGAGTTAACGAGAAACCCTCGGATATAGCAGGTGCCCCGGGAACAAAGTGGGGTACTTAAACTTTAATGGATCATAATTACGTGATTGTTTGACTGCTCTTAATGATACTAGTCTCAAATTAAATCCTATCTCCGACTCTAAATCCGTGTACAACAGAATACTTTTCTGACTCAAACAAGCCCCCCAAATCGCCAAAACCCCTGTTTCAAATCTCCAAAACAAACCCCGACTCCTACCTCAATATTTTCTGTGATACTTAACAACTTGCCTCCAGCAGACTCTCCAGTCCAGACGGAACTTCCGTCCCCCCCAGAAAATCCCCGGGAAGGTCTGGTACTTACAGCGCACCGATATCCATTTAGTCCCGGAGGTTTCGACTCTCGTTCTCGGGGTGATTTTTCCCGGCGGCTCGCAGCTCGTCGGCAGCCGTGGGGGCGCACGTTCTTTTCGGGCGGCTCGTGGACCAATGTGCACCCGTGACTTTTTCTCGTTCGAGGAGCTCTCTCGGGCGGAAGCGGCGTGAAAAGTGGGTCGAAAAGTGCGAAATCAAATGGAGAGCGTGCTGCCGGGTGCCGGGCTCACTGTGTACTGAGGGAGCCCCCGGTGGGCTAATTGGGCACCACCGCCATCATCACTACCACTACCACCGGCGAGTGGGTGCGCGAATGCTGCCGGGGGGGGGGCCCACAGAAACTGTGTCGCAGGTCGCAGCCTCGTTCCCCGCTGGCTACTGCTGTTGTTGCTGCTACCGACACTGCGCTCGACTGCCACCCTTGCTCTTGGACTGTTGCGCTTTCCTTCGGCTGCTGTTAGCCTGCGCCCAACGTCATTGGGCTGCCACTATTGCTGTTGTTGCTGGTGTCACAGCTAAGCCGACATTATTGTACTGTCCCTATTCTGTTGTACTACTATTGTTATTGTAACCCACTACTCGCGTGGCTGCTGGTTCGTTATTGTAATAGTTGGACATGATTTAGTTGAACTTTATTTCTACTGTCACTACTGATCCATTGCTTCTAGCGTTAACCAATTGCTACCATTGCAAATGGATTTTTACTGTTCCTGCTATTACTGTTGGGCTCCTATTGCTATTATTAATTTGATATTGCCACTGTTGGTCTGGAATCGGTACTGTTCAACTGTTGCCGTTTTCTTCTTGAAGTATAGTTGAACCTTTGTTACTGTTGTTTTGCTATTGTACGCTATACTTGCCGCCGGTGGATTCATATTGTTACGGTGTGTGGATGGTAGTGGTAATGGCCCTGCTGCGCGTGGTGCACCCGTGTTAGACGTGAATAATAGCTCTCCTCTGCCCGCACCGCTCATATTACGAATAGTAAACAAATCATAGCACTACTGTGCATTGTGCCTCTACTACCGATGGTAAATAGTAAACACTAGGGGCCCGCTGACCATGGAGCTCCCAGATCCTAATAGCTCTCACACTCATCGAGGGAGTCTGGGCCCTCCGGATTTTCAGAGGACAGTGCATCCTATGGGAAACTATTATGGATTCTTCGTGTCGACAATTTACATTTAGTTAAGTGTAAAATGTAACAAGTTATACATAGATGTTAGAAGTGGCTAATAAGTACTGTAAGCATTTATTCAAGGCATTTCCTCGATCAAGTTCTCTTTTGGATCATTAAAAATACCACTGGAAATGAAACAATCCCCCGTAACAGTAGAATATCCTGGAATTAATTAAATTAAATCCTTATTAGCATGCACGCGAAATGTCGCTCGGGCGGAAGTGGGTAGGACAGTAGGTAAATAAATAGAGTTTTATTATTAATCAAATCTGTATTGCATATGTATACATCTGCGTTTCGTCATGAGGACGAAGGATGGGAGAGGAGGAGGTGGTGGTGCACTACTGGCATGCTGGGAGTTAGTAAGAGAGCATGAGCGAGAGAGCGAGAGGAAATAAGGGGAACGGATGCACAGCGCTTGACCCCTCCGGATATGGACTATAGGGGCTTCCTAGTTTCTTAAATAGTCCTCTCTCGCCAGCACTCTCTCGCTGCCGCGCTCTTAATATCACTGTTACTATTAACGAATTCAATGGCCCACCCCCTCCCACCAACCCCCGACGCTGATGCGTTCCGAACTTGTTACTTTTTCGGAACTTCCGGGTCCACTAATCACGAAGCTGGTATTGCGTCGTCGTGCAGAGCACCGTGCACCCCCATTGGACCCGCCAGCCGCTGGGTAGGCGTTTGAAGTTTATAAAAACAAACAAGATACCCGGCTAAGTTGATTAGCTTGAGATTGTAAGAAGAATTGTTCAAATTCACAAAGATGCTTAGGGTATCTGCATTAGATCTGTTTATCAGTTGCTTGAATATTACAAAAGACGAAAGTATTGCCGAGTTGTGGCACGTGGAGTTTGTTTGGATTTATAAAAATAAGTGAAACTATCTAGGGTTCGGGTACCCATTCTTTTGGAAACATCTACTTGTCGTGTGCCCTGGCCTCCCGCAAAAAAAACACACAATTAGACGACGCTTCGGCGAGTATCTGCTCTCTTGCAAACCCCTACTTGGAGAATGGCCAGGCTGTTCTCACGTGTAGCGCATTTCACCCTCGGCATTACCCGCGGAAACCTCGGATTTTGGCTCGATTGTTGATAAGTCCGCGGCAGACGAGTGTCTTTTATTTAACCTTATCTCCATTTCGCAGGCTTGATTTATAATTTTGGGGAAGTCCTCCCTGTTGGGGGATAGCACGAGCATCGCTCTAATCGTGTCAATTTGTAATCCCCTAACAAACCAGGTGCTCGCTTCTTTATGTATGAAGTTTACGTCATATATAAGATCTTCATCGGTGTCATTCAGCCGGGCAACTTCTAGACATTCTTCTAGTACTTGCATGAATCTATTGCCGAACTCGCAAGTTGTTTCGTTGACGTATGGATATATGGCCGCGAATTTCTCCTCGACTTCGTCAGTGTAGAACTTTGGCGCGTAGATCTGTTTCAATGTACTCAAAATATCAGACACAGTCTTGGTGTTTGACGAAATATATAAGCGATGGGCGGCGGGACCTATGACTTTGTCGTATATGATTGCTGCCAATAGAGCCCCCTGCTCAGACGGGTTAACTTGGGGGCAGAAAGTCTCGCATCTTTCAATAAAGAGAGAGAGCCGACAACTTGTACCATTGAACGTTGGGATAATATATTTAAGTTCTTTTAGCGGGAGATAATACGGTTTGTTCGATTGTTCCAAGGGTTGCATTGCAGGAGTTGCTTGGGTTTTGGGTAGTATCGGAGGCAAGTCTTCCACCGTGAACGGTGTCAAAGATGATAACGCTACAATTATAAGTCGGCGACGCTTAGGCTTTTTCGGTGTTTGCCGTATACGTAACATATAGCCAGCTACTTCGACATAGGTAGAAGATATAGTTAAGAGCCGAAAGCAATAATGAATGCTTCTACTTTTTCGTATTAATTTTCGCGTACACACTCTTGTAGCTACTAGTTTCTGTGGCTCTTGTTTATGTAAATCTAACTCCCACTATGTGAATAGAACTTCACCAATAAAAATTGAACTACGTCCAACAATGCTATCAAAAATCAATCACAATAACGATTATTTGGCTCCTTATTCGTGTACGAATTTCGGGATCTATCGGATATCTTGTGGTTGGATGTTTGGAGGCCGTACCGCAGTGCATATGTTGGATTGCTCCGATTTTGTATATTCGTCCAATAACGACGCTTTTTCGAACCTGTGGAAAATAAAATTTGAAAGAAGCGCGCTAGCAGTCAGAACCAAGAAAATTCCACACTTTTCAACAAACGTGTTATGTTTTTACTTCGCTTTGGCAAAGAACGTGCCGAGAGTTTAAAAAAACGTGAAAATGGAACCGAAAGAAAGAGACGTGTCGATAAGTAACCTGCAATGTTCGCAATTAAGTAAAACAGTTCTTTATTCGAATAGCGTTGTGCCCCGGCGTTGATCGCCGCTATCAGGTGATCGTTCGCTGTTTCTTGCCAGGGATATAAACCAACACAGGGTCATACGCGAAAGGGGAAACTCCTCGACGACTAGCACGACTTCCATAAAAAGAACCTCGCCAATTCCATCTCCTTACACAGAGAAACTACGTGTAATGCTCGTACCTTCTAGTGCCGGCGTTTCTGGTTTTCTTCTTTGCTGTACTTCAATCAGAAAGCAGCTTTGGGAACATGAGGACGATCGGGCGATGTTGGGAGGCAAGCAAGCCGTCTGGAGTCTCCGAGTAATAAAACTCTCGATTCCCAAAGGCACGTGGGTGGTGGTTTCAAAACTGTGTGATGCGAAAATTAACTTGGAAACTGTTCTTTATTTCAGAGTAGACGAACGCATGTCCATACTTAAGGCGTCTGATCACAACGTGAACACGATCCTGTTTTTGTTGGAGTAGACTCGTTGTAAATGGTTGAACTTTCCTTGTTTTGGACATTCAAATGTTTTTTGGTAGAATATATACAATCGGTAATAAAAGGACCATTCATCTCCCATCAAGCGAGTGGTTGACATTACAGTAGTTTGGGTGGACTAACGGTAAAGCAGAGTTCATTATATTATTAAAAAAGAATGCGCATACGCAACAATCTAATACCAACGGAGCATTATTCCTGCCTGATCGGCAGTCCACTATCGATATAACAGAGATTTTCCCATCTTACCAAAACCTGTTCAGTGGCTTTCAACGGTGACAGTTAGCCGCCCCGAATGAATCGAGCAGCTGTGCCAGGCAGCTACGGTGACAGTGTACAGAATACTACTGAGAAAGGATGTTGGAAAATTCGGCAAAAGTCGAGGCGAATTCTGTGAAAAATGCTCTCGAGCGACAGAGAAGTCTCCAACGACACTTCACCGAGGTACGTTAACCTCCCTTTTACTATCACTTTCTCAAACCAGTATTAGCATTAGTATTACCGTTAGGCTCTTTTAGGTTAGGCAAATGTTTACGCCTCATTTCTGGAGAACGAAAGTGTAAACATTCGCTTCGCGAGCGCAAACTTTCCGAGTTTCTTTGTTAATTTGTGGTTCCGTTTGAGAACGGCGGGATCGATATGAGCGTAATTCGAAATTAAACTGTAAACCTTTCCATTTCAAGGGAAAGGAAAGACATGTTTTCCTGACCTTTTGTTTTGTCATGCAGGAAATCTTACATGCTTTGTTTAACTATATAATAGTTTGAAGCTTCACACAAGAAAATCAATACATTAAGTGCTGTCACCCGAGAAACTTGGATTAGAATGAGAATGAAAGTTTGAGGCATGACCAAGTTAGAATTCTACCCTAAATACAGACTTGGCTGCTTATCTGCAATTAATTGTATCTTCATCAAAGTGATTTTATTGGAATTCACACAGATTCATATAAATATGATGTTATTCCTCCTTATTTATTGCCATGCATACTTAAATATACCTTTATCCTTGTCCCATTCTTAACACTATCCCAACAAGTGTTCTGACTGTATGTTTTGTTTATTAAACAGATCATTGTCCTGCTTATACAATCCTCATTAGCTTGCTTCAAATTGATACATATATATATTTTTCTTACATCCATACATAATACTATAATCCAAAATTTAACATTACCATTGTAACATATGCGCAGAATCAGTACTATTTTTTAAGCCACTTCTACCAATAAACAGTTCTCCAAAAGAAAGCCCAATTTCAGCCAACAATATTTATATCTATCAGTTCTGACTGGTTCTTGGAATAACAGTGTTTCAGTGTTAAGATCTTTTAAATATTTTCTTTTTTATAAATATGTTTTCAATTTATTTTTGTTAAAATAAAACATCTAAAGTTTTTTAAACTCTTTTGACAATATTCATTGCCGTTCTTGAGAAATGTTGGTGAAGAATTTGTATTTTTCTTCAGTGTTGTCACAACTCTTTTATGAATTTGAAATATTATTAAAAGAAGACTCTTTCTTGTTTCTGTATAATATCCACTTCTATTCATAGTACTAAGAGATAATCATTCATCGCCATTCCAGGTGCGCCAAAGAATCGACGCCGAGTTCAACCAGCTCTCGGAAACTCTGGAGAAACGGCGCGAGGTGCTTGTACGACAATTCCAGGCGCTCCAGCGCCAACAGCTGAGCCTCTTGCACTCGCCAAGTCCTGAACTTAATGGCGAACAGTGCTGCGTGGCGGTGGAGTTCACCGGCCAGCAAGGGATCCGCGACTTCCTCTCGACCTTTGGGCGAATCCGGGCTGGCCGGGGCAGCAACATCTACGACATCGAGCCGTGCAAACTGGAGGAGTTTCGCGAAAGGGAGTTCTACTTCGACAAAGAGATAGGCTCAATGGGAGAGGAGAAGAGCGGTGACACGGGTGGGAGGGAAAACGAAGGGAGTAGTTGTAGTGACAGTAATACTCTTAAGGTTTGCGATACTAATAACACAAATAATAGTAATATTAATTATAATAACAGTAATAGTATTAAGGAAAGAATAGACATTAAGGAGAATACTTGTTGCGACGTGAACAGTGAGAGTAAAACTAATACTAAAAGTATCATCGACAGTAATTGCGGCACTATCTGTAAGGATAAGACTCAAAATAACAGCGATAGTGACTGTAATGACGAACGAAGGGACAAAATTAAGGACGAGACATGTGATATGAACAGTGACACTGACATTAAAAACAATAGTAATAGTAATTCCCCCACTAATACCAATACTAATAGCAATAATAAAAATGACAGAATGGACGAAACCTGTTGTGATGTGAACAATGACAATGACACTGACGGTAACACAAATTCCGACGATAAATGTACTAATATTGAAATCGGTACAAATAGTAGCAAAGATATTACAGACGGAAGACAAGGCGATGCACGTAGTAATGCCGACTGTAATAAAGAAAATACGAACACTCATAAGGAACGCGAACCCAATGATAATGTTGAATCCGTAAGTGATGAGGATGGTGCTGCATCGAACAACGATGAGAAACTCGAGACTTCCGACTCCAATGACACCGCAAGTCCAAACAGGGATGAGATTTCAACGAATAACTACAAGGGAGTAGAAATTTCGTGCGATAACGTTGACGCCAGCGCTAACGAGATTAAAGAGGAGAATGTTGCTTTCGAGGGCCGGGAACATCCCGAGCAGGTGAAACAGTGGCTCGAGCAGATTCTGCTGGAGACAGACCTCGAGCCAAGCGTGAATGAGGTGGAGAGGATCAATTTGCGGCGGGTCCTCATTAATTAAACCGTAAGTGCAACGGCTTTATTGTTTTGTGATTGTTCCGCGGTCTCGTAAATGCATTTGTACAGCCAGAGTGTAATATAATACTGTTAAGAAAGTTTCATTAAATGTGAAGAATCGGAGAACCTGTTCTTTCTTCGCACCCGCTTCGGAGAATGGAATGGTGTTATGACCAAATCACGGCGCTAATTGTGCGTTTCGTCACCATTATCTGTTAAGTAACCATATCATAACACAGAGGTCAAAGTTTGACTTTTTATTTGTTTAAAATTAAAAAGTTTGTCACTAAACACAAACTGGATGCACCTGTTTTGTTCTGTAACTGAATTATAAAACAAACACCCGTGAGTCTGACCACGCTCATTGAAAATATTAAAATGCTGGTGCAGCAAACGCTCGCCGTTCTTTTGGTGAAGGTCCTGTGATAACCAAAGGGTCTGCACTATTCAAACGCGTTTCTTGTACACAGTTCAATGTATATTTACTTGTACATCCGGTCACCACCACATAGCTTTACCAGCGAAAACAGTTTTGGCACTCATAGATCTTTAACAAAATTGTATTTACCTTCATCCACTGTGATTGCTATTTTTAATATTTATATTTTTTTCTTAAATATATTATCCACATTTAAAAAAGTAATTGTTCTATTATCCAAAATTCTTTTATCCAAACAGGCTGCCCCCAGTTAATTCGGATAATCGAGGTTCTACTGTATTTGGTAATTAAACGAGTGTATGCGCGTTTGTGCAACTTTAAATATTATAATGAACAGTAGAAGGTACACGTTAGCTCGTCGAATATTTTATACGTTTTAGTACTCGTAAAAACTCTAGCTTCGTTTCGAGATTTTCTTCGTCGGTGAGTTTTTTAAAGAGTGGCACCAAAGAGAGGAGAAAGGTTTTGTCTTCGTCGATTTCCTCTGACGTTTTTTCCTTATTCTGATTTAGTGAAGACTCATGGTACAATAATGGTTTCTTTCTTTTTTCTGATGTTTGGGATACTTCATCGGGTGAACTCGGTTCATCTTGCAATTGATCTTCTGGATCACTCTTACATGTCATGTTAGGAGCCATGTCATTCACCGTCTCTCCATGTGATAACGTCGGCAGCAAGAAGAGTAGTTGCTCAAAATAAATATACTTTCGACGCTTATTTCTTGCTAGGCTGGATTTCTCTCTCGCTTGGTTATTCAACTCTCTTTTGAAACATGTTCTCAAATTACGCCAGCGCTGTTGAATTTCTTTGCCTAGAAATAAAAAATAATTACTGTGGCAAGTGTAGTCAATTTTTCTTTCCTCTTTTAGACTCGTAATCTCTGCTATCCAAACATCACACATAGTTTTAGCAGACAACAAGATTTTGACACCGAATGATCTTTAAACACATCGTATTTAATTTCAGTATTTCCGATTGCTTTACAATATTTATGCTCTTTGTTTTAAATGCATGAAGATCAACATCAAGAAAATAGCTTTTTTGTTACTCAAAAATGTATAAGATCGAATATACGGGTGATATTTTATATCACCCAAAAAACTAAGTGTGAAGTCATTTACATCTATTTCCCCTTTTAAATATTTTTCCGCCTTACTTTTCATGCGTTTTTCTTGTAAACTCGAATCATTCCAATCCTTTTTTAAAGCTTTGCAAACTTCAGCCCACAATTTCGCTACAATATTCCTATCGGAATGTTCCTTTAGCCGTTTGTCATATAACGCGGGCTTGGATTGCACTATTTTGATTAAATCCTCAACCCAATCGGTACTCTGCTCCATGATTTAGTGCGAAGACTCATCTATACTTAATGTTAGACATCGTTATACATTTTTAATACGTATTCTTCTGTCGAACCTTAAAAAATACAGCAGTGAAAGTTTCACGAAACTTGGTTTGATAGTTCCAGAGGTCTGGTATATGTAACACACCTTTACGTTTTTATATATATAATAATATAAAATATAGAATATATACAGTTACTCACAAATCCGTTCATATGGCTACCTCGCTATACGAAATAAAGAGTCTCTTTATAAGTTCAAATGGGAAAAAAATAGCGGCACTATTAATTGAATGTTCGCAAAATTGCACCCTCACTTATTAAATATTATTAATACACTAGCAAGACAGCCGAATGTCCCGTATTACTGGTAGAGACTGAGCTGTCGCCAGTCGCAGATGGCAAAGGAATGAGCGCGCAAAAGTTACGGTGCAGTTGCGCAACCAAAGAGTTGCATTCTGCCAGTGGCTGCGGCAACGAATCGCTGCTGGCGACTCACCATTTGGTTGCACAACTAATTGCATATATCAGACTGGGTGCTGACATGCAACTTTTGATTGCGCAATTCAGTAGGTGCATGAGTGACGTCGACCATAAATAAACTGTTTACGATAAAGTGGTCGACTACTAAATTAAATAAATTAAACAAATAGAAGAGGGCATCACAGCGCAGGGCACCCAGCCCCGTCAGAGTTATTGTTAGTCATTATAGTCGGCGGGATCTGCGCTCTACCTTTTCAAAACGGTGATTATTGACCATTTGGAAGGCAGAAATGAGATGATGATAAAAAGTAACAATTACTCGGAAACCCCATTTCTCCTTCAGGAAAGAAAGAAGGAGTTTCGTACCTGCCCTACGACGTTACATACCACATCTTACCGCGATATGGTTACAATCTTGGATTGTAAAAAGGGAACAACGACGTTATGCCGGGCTTGGCGCGAAACTTACTTCAAATAACGAGCAAAGCTGCCCATTCACGTGGGATATCAAAAAAATACTAAAATCTTACACGGCATCGACTAATCCGCTTTTTAAAGACTTCAAATCCGTTGGTATACCGCTCGCGAGTTTTCTGGTGTGCATTGTCAGTGCCTTTGACAGCATGGAGAAAGACAAGGACGAGGACGCTGCACGACAGTCAATGGAGGAAGCCAAGAGCGCTTTAGCATTTGTTCGCAAAGAGTAAGTCCATGATACATTGTTGCAAGGTAGAGTCGAGTCGGGCGTTTGGTCGTTCTTATAGCACATTTTGTAGTGTGGTTAATGATAACATTAGTTGCATGATAGTAAATTAAACTATTCTTTATCCACGATGGATTTATCTTCGACCTATTAGTTTGACTTTTGCTAGATGATAATTTATTTAGTTTTCCTTTCATATATGTTTCATTCCACCGAGAAAACCGAGCATTAAACATCTTACGTGGTATTTATTCAAGTTACAAGTTCCTTTGGTCTGCGGTAATTTACCGGCATGCAAGAAATGGAAGATATCAACTGTAGAATACTATATAGTTGATGATTACGGCGCTAGATTCGCGCTACTTTTGCTGCTGTCAATTGATGGACTGAGCCTGCTCGGTAGAAAGCGCGGGGTAGACATTAGGAAATGTTTGTATACTTCGGGACATGCAGGCTATAATTGTCAAAAATGAGCGACAAACAGAAAGTTTTGATTTGCGGCGATGTCGAGGGTCACTTTAAATCGCTCTTTAATAAAGTCGATGGCATCAACAAGAAAAACGGGCCGTTCGATTTTCTTTTATGCGTGGGAAACTTCTTTGGCGGGGACAACGTAGAACTCGAGCCGTACAAAAATGGTATGAGAAGTGTACCGGTGCCAACGTACATTATCGGGCCAAATAGATCCGATGACTTACAGAATTACCCAGACATCGACGGCTGTGAGATATGTCAGAATCTGACTTACCTCGGGAAGCGTGGTTTATATACTGCAACTTCTGGCTTGAAAATCGCTTATTTAAGTGGCATCGAAAACAATACCTCCGAGAATAAATCTGTCTATTTCAACGAAGGTGATGTTGTCGCAGTAAGAAATGCCTGTCTCAAAGGCCAACCGAGCTTCCGTGGTATAGACGTACTTCTAACGTCGGTTTGGCCCGACGGTGTCACGAACTTCGACCCAAATAAACCGACTTACAAGTACAAGGGCTCCAAGCTGGTTGCTTGGCTGGCTGCGCAAATCAAACCAAGGTACCATGCCTGTGCCTTGGAGGGAATACATTATGAGCGGCCACCGTACAGAAATCAAAGTCAGGCAAATGACAACATAGAGATAGCCACAAGATTCATAGCTCTTGCTCCAATAAACAACAGTAAGAAGCTAAAGTGGCTCTATGCTTTAAACCTGACGCCTGTTGATAGAACCAGACTCTCAGACCTAGTCATGAAAACTACGGATGAAACAGCTAGCCCTTTCCCTAAATCTATGCTATCCAATGAACCATCTTTGCAAAAGTCAGAGCAGAAGTATGCTCAATTCTTCTACGATATGGACTCTAAGGACACTGGCAACAAGAGGTCACGGCACCAGGAGGGACACAACAAAAGGCCGAAAGCAGAATTTGATCAGGCCAAGTGCTGGTTCTGCCTATCGAGTCCCGATGTCTCTAAACACTTGGTAATCTCAGTTGGCACTGAGGTATATGTTGCACTGGCAAAAGGTGGCTTGGTGGAGAATCACTTACTGATACTACCAGTAACGCATCATCAGAGTCTCTCGATTTTACCAAAAAATGTGAAAGATGAGATGGAACAGTACAAAGAGGCGATAGGAAATTACTATGCCACCACGGATAAAGTACCTGTGTTCTTTGAGCGGAACTTTAAAACATCCCACTGTCAATTACAAGTTGTACCTGTCCACAAAAATCAAGCTTCAGCACTGAAGGAAATGTTTGAAGTATGTATTAAAGGACTATGATTCTTGTACACAACTCATGGGACAATGACTGGAATATCATTCTCTTTTCAGGAAATGGCTGAATGCAACAACTTCAATATATCTGAACTACCGATGCACTCAGACCTCCAACAAATAGCTAAACCAGGTGTTCTCTATTTCTATGCTGAATTGCCTAGTGGTGAAAAATTGTACCATAGAATTAAGAAAGACTTTCCACTGCAATTCGGTAGAGAAGTCTTAGCATCCGATAGAATACTAGATCTAAATGATAGGGCAGATTGGAAGGATTGCCAAATGAGTAGAGAGGAGGAAGTTGAAGTCGCACAAAAAATCAGGAAGGAGTTCCAGCCTTTTGATCTTGATTCATGAGTCACTTGAACAAACTATAAAAATTGTACCATAAATGTATATAATATGAATGATGTGTATTTATAAAAAATATATACAATGTGCTTTCAAATCCACCCTGTGGAGGAAGACAAATGTAAAAAGGATATTTATTGTAGAGTACCATTCTTCTGATACTTTAACTCATATTCCTCTGGAGTTGCTACTGGACTTATCCCACACTGTTTCATTTGGAGAGCAATGTCAAACAGGTAATCATAACACTCAGTCCTATAAGAAATCCTCTTATACACCTTGTATACATAAATGAAATTCATGGTAACTCAACATTCAATCTAATCCTCACATACATTGTTTTCGCTTGCTGCCAAGTATCACCCCAAACATAAATTCCATGTCTCCTGACCAAGACAGCACAAGTTTCAGGATACTCATTAATGGCTTTATCCAATTCGTCTCGGAGGTCTTCTTCGAATGGTGTGTTTTCTATTATAGGAACCACCAATTCCTCGTCATATCTGTATGCCCTTCCTAACTTCTGATTCCTAATGCCTGAATTAAGACATATAACTTTTTACTACCTGTAATAGATTTCCCAATATACGTGAATCTGCCTCAAGAACAACCTTTTATCATCTCCAAGTGTGTGACTCGGAATTCCTTGCCAGGCCACTGTAATGTGACCATCACAGCGAACTTAGAATGTGTATGAATAACAGCACCGGCGTTCCTCCTTAAATAGGAGCACATGAACAACGGAGTGCATTGGGACTTTTTCAATTTCTTCTCTGCCGGTGGGAGTTCTAAGTCCTTGCCATCTATATCCTGCACGAACATTTCATCAGGACAGATCCTCTCTTTCTGCACACCGGATGGTGCGATGTAAATCTTATCCCTATTAAATACTCAGCTAGTTAATCATGTTGTGAATGCAAATGTTAAAAGGCAACAACCGTATAACTGACCCATGTTTAATGGATATGCCACCACCGGTTCCAGTGACCCAGCCAAGGTCATAGAACTGTCTACATAATTCGGGAATAAGATTCCTCGGATGTTCCTGTTAATCAATTGGATCCATTCAGAAATTAGATTACCTTGTAAATATTGTGACAGTACCTTCGGATAATTCTCGTCCCCAGACATACTCGAAAACTTACTCCAAACTTGTCTACTAAAAATTAAAGAGGAATAGGCTAGACTCTTATCAATTTACACATTGATAACAGAGATTTTCCCCACAGTTACACACACTCACACACAAATAAATGCGCTGGTCAGCTGACAGGCTCAGTCGCGTGTCGGCATTCGTACCAATGTGTACCAATATGCACAGCTGACGAGTGCATGCATGTGTGGGTGTCGGTGTTTGAATGAAAACATCATAGCCATACTGTCAAATTGTTCGTTCCATGACGAATAAACGTTAGTCCATCGACGATTTGAGTGGTAGTAATAAGTGTAAATGTACATTGGAACACGCTGATTCCATCGACACAAAGGATTCGATAAGTCCGAAGATCCTTGCATTCTCAACCTACGATGGCCGATTTGATTAGCATTACGCCACGGTAAGAAGTAAACACATACTCTATTTTAACTACTTGTTTCCTATCACTTTGATAATTCAGTACAAAAAAAAACTGTACATTTTACAGTGCAGTTTTCTTATATTTCAATGTAGGTTCGACATTTAATAAAAAAATACAATGCTAAAAGAAAACTAATAGGGTAATTTAGCGGTTGTTACATTTTAATAAAAATTATAAATTACTGTAACTAGCATTTTTAGAGGAAAACAATCTGAAACCCATAAATGTATGGATTTAGTAGTTCTAGTGTTAAGTTAGATACTCGACTTTGAGTTGAGAATGTTTCACTCAGGCAAGGAAAAGGTTTGCAATTGTCAAATCAAGTAGACAGTGGGAAATTTCGCCTCCTGCTAAACCGAATATGCCAGACCCTCCAGGCTAGTATCGACCCAAAGATATTCAGCGAGGAGGAGGAAGAGAAGCTTCAGATCTCTTTGGACCTGAGCAAAGATGACCTGTCCCTCTTACTGGAGAGTTTAGTATACTTATATAGGAAAGCAGCTTGCACTCGTGTCAAGCCGGTTGCCTTGGAAGATCTCTTGAGGGACATTTTGAAAATCAATGATGATAAAATTCAGATATTCTCAAATGCCTATGTCACGTATGGTAGAGGCATTGTTGCAAAATTGAGTCAACAATCTATCTTCCCTATGCAAGTAAGTACTACTAATGCAATAGTAGTGTTAAATCTGAAGATCCTTTCATAGTTTATTTATGAGATTAATTTTTTAATTTATGCAAACTATATTGGAATTTATTTGTAAATTGATATTGACATGTGAAAATACTGCCTTCTGATAGGTGAACGATATAGACTGGTGTCTGAATGTCCAAACATCTTCATCCACCGTTAAAAAAGATGTTCGACCAATTGCGATTCTTGAATTATGTCCAATTGGTGAACAGAACTCAACAATGACAGTAGAATTTAATAAGAAGGAAGCGACTTACTTGTATGAGAAACTGGAGAAAATCCAGGCACAACTGGATGCACTGAAATAGTGTACAAATATATATACATTCGCTAAGTTTTGGTGAACCATGTTTCTCTTTATTTACAAACACCCATTGACTTATACTAAGAGACTTATATAAAACGGTGCTAACTCTAAGGATCCACAGTTCCTACTGATTCCTCGCGTTCTCGTAGAGTTTGTTGCCTTTGCCTACTCGTTCGTATAAGTGGGGACTGCGATTCGGCAAAACACTGGTGACACTAGGTGTACTTTGATTATCCTGCCCGGAGAACTGAAAATCAATCTTTGGATTGCTGGTGTACCGTTGAGTCTCCTCTTTGGAGCTGTGCTTACTGGAAGAAGGTGGCAGGGTTTCCAAGATCGGCGGCGACCTTTTCACGAAGATGCGCGTTCTGCAGACTACCAGAACTACTAAGATTATTAGGAGGAACAACGTCAGAGCCGTGAGGGCACCAACTATCCAGCCAAGCTTCTCATCTACGAAGATAAACACGGATTAGCCTGTCTTATACAACTACCGATGTATATAGTTGGGACAGAAAGTCCTGGTGGGAAGACTGGTACCCACCGCCTACAGTACTCAATAAGACCAAGGATGCGTTGCCCAGTTCAAGATCAGCGTTCTCGTTTGGTAGAGTGAACTTGCAAGTCCACTGGCCGAGGTCCGAATGATCAGGCATAAACTCTAACTTACAAATGCCAGTCGCATAGTCCATCTGGATATTGTGTCTGCAACAGACAAGTTCCACCTTACTAGAGGACCTGAACGTTTCGGTAATCGTCAAGAGTAATTATATCGGCTGTATACCTGCCCCTCTTATTAGTGCCATTAAGATTCTGCTGGATGTGTATCTTGGGCGCGTGAATCCAGTGGCATTGGACTTCGGAGAAAGCACTGCCTACTTTACATGCGAGGGTCACCATTTGATGGGACGCGGCCCAAAGTGCCACGGTAACTGGCTCTAGAATCACGAATCTCTCATAATCGCCATCCAGGCACACTCAGTCCTTCCCAATCACCTAAAGCTTTCTTCTTCAGCTGCCCGAGTGGACTCACATAAAAGAGGAGCTTGGTGCATCCGTATACCTCGACTGTGCACAAGCAGTGCTCGTGCTCTACCTCTTCTAGAGGACTCAGGAGGAATGCGTGCTGGACTCTCGTGATCGTCGCGCCCAAAAGGACACTCTCGCAACACAAACACAGAAAACACTGGAATGGAATGGTGCTGAGGCGAAACACAGAGTTAGTCATTGAAGGATGAAACGGAAAGTGGGTAGATTCGGACGCGTGTCCGTTTTGAACTCTCGTTTATTTGGAGAAATAGTTTACAGTGCCGAAGACTCACGTCGAATGTACCGCGGGCGGGCGTTGGAGTACCCATGTGCGGATTGTCCGATCGTACAACTTATCAATAATATAATGGCACACGAAGATCGATTCGCGACGAATTATCCTAAGGCGAGCGCTATATCTATATGTAATGAACAGTCCTCCGTCTATGACGGAATTCCTCTCGGCCATATGCTCACGCTGAAATTACTGATGCCACGGACCATCATTCACGCTCCTTTCACACGCAGTTACAATGGCGAAACAAGTGCAATTATCATGTGGAATGACATCACACCGAGAGACATCAGATTCACGCACGGCCATTCATAATGAAGAACTTAGCGGACTACGGATTGCTCACTTACTGACAACTTTACCGAGCAACTAGGCATGCGAGGTTCGACTCTCCACATAGATCTCGTGTAATAGTCGAGCTACCTGTCTTTTGATTGCCATCCGCGTTGCAGCCGGCAGTTTTCCCTACGCGCAAGAGAACGTTTTATTGATGCAAGGATATATCTGGACGGGTGATGATGTAGAAATCTAAACTCCTTAAGAAATAAATATACTTATAAAACGAATTTCCTACGTAGTCTTTTAAATAAACTCATGCCTACATACTGTGCTAGCATTAACTCGTAAGTGCGGGAATCCAAGCCCGACTGTCGTCGACAGTGATCCAGAGTAAGGACGAGAGTCAACTGGGCTATGATTCGGCTGAATAATCTCTAATATAATGAAAGAGCAATCAGCAGATCTGCACCATGTAGTCGGGGCTGGATTCTGCCGCCGAAAAGAAGTACTGGGATTACGTGTGTGTTTCTGCCGTAATAAATAAAGTATGAAGGAAGAAAGTGAAGAAGAGGCAGAAAGATTTGCAAGAAACGCGAGCACCAGACTTTGCTCGCTACTCAAACGAATATGGCGAAAGTACACGTACGTGGTTAGGCTAAGCTCCTAACGCGGGCTACTAACTATGCTAAACGCGAAATCATTTGAGCGCAGACTTGCCGTTGAGCATATAAATAAGACAGGGTGAATGACATTCGAGTGATAGATGTTATTCAATGAAAGCTGCCCCCCTCAAGCCAGCTGCTGCGAGAACCTTGATACCAGAGGACACCAGCAGCAGTAAGTCCGGAGAATCGAGCAGGTATCGCTGTGAGACGAGGAAGTGAATCTCGCGGCAGACCAATAATATAATTGCAGAAAGAGAAGGTGCATCCCGCAGAAGAGCGTGCGTGCTTAAGTGACAGGGGAACGCGGATGGTACACGGCCGATGACTCAGACATGCCAATGCCAGCAATAATGAACTAATAAATCCCTCCCGAGGAGGATTTATCGTGGCGGGGGATCGATCGTCGCGCAGGATATATTAACGACTGACAACGAGACGAATGCGGTAGGAGGAACCAGCGACTGATAAATTAGGACGTTCTAATGCTAATAAATGCAAATCGCGATCTTCTCCGGCTGGCTCTCGGCGAAGGTAATTAGCCGGAGAATGCGCGGTAACAATGGCTGGCTCTGCGCTTGCCTCTGTATTAAAGCTGGCAACTAGGAATCTCCGTTTCTCGTAAACACAATGGACTTTCAATGACGCGGCCAAGCGCCGTGCATACATATGTATATGCCTTAAAGGTCGGTACATCACAGTGTGCGTGGTAAGCCGAGGCGATTGCTAGTTTCACCCACCGTAAAGTAAGACCGATAGCACGGGGAATGAGATGCCTTTCAGCACTTTTCACTAATTGTGCAGAAAGAGAGGAGGACGTTCTTAGATGCGAATGCTTTTCAGGCTTCGACTGCTGATTTGCCAGGTATTGAAAGACCATTGCGCTTAAGTGCTGGCTTGGGGATAGGCGTGTGTCCTTAAGAGGCAGGGCGAATATGTACTCTCTGGCATGCACCCTCCATCACCGTTGATGCCCTCACCCACGA
The DNA here is from genome assembly GCA_963675795.1 of Crossocerus cetratus. Lineage (NCBI taxonomy): Eukaryota > Metazoa > Arthropoda > Insecta > Hymenoptera > Crabronidae > Crossocerus > Crossocerus cetratus. Next base: position 18,939,190 of record OY776665.1, on the reverse strand, counting down.
CAGTCTCTTCGAGGAATCTAGATCAGATAGCTGCTAGGATCTAATGTTCTCATCCTTAATTGTTACATGACTCCGTTTTGTCGGCCTATCTGTCATACCTCCCATCCTTTGCCGGGGATGTACCAGCAATCCTATGCGGCAGGATCTGATAATTTCGTGCACGACGATTGAATGGGAGAAATTCAAGGCAAAGGTATGATAGTATTCTGAGTATCGAACCGCAATTAGGTTGCTAGCGCAAACCGGGCATTGGAGTTGAGAAGCCAGATTAACCCGGTGGATCGACCTCTTGCTCGAAGTCTACTAGGACGAGAGCGGTCGGAAATACTAGAAGTGCTAAGCGAACTGCACTCTGAGGCCCGACGATGCCTGGACTGTGCCTCCAAACTGTAGCTTGGGAGGCAAGGAACGAGGACGACATGGCTTGGGACCAGAATCACGTCAGATTAAGTACGACGAGCACAGATCCGCGAGTCTTTCGCTTTCGATTTGGATCAGTGATCGATAAGCAGTGCTTATACCCTCACCGTGGGAAGGAACGAGTCACGAGTCTCACTCTCAAGACTCTATGATACCTGGCTCCAGGAGGCTGAGCTTCGCGGGAGGAGCCTCCGTGTAGTTCTGCCGGCCCCGTATCCTGGCACCGCAGGTCCACAGTCCTTCCTGCTCGGCGAGCGCGTGACTCAGTCTGACACTACAGTCTCTGGCCTCACTTCCCGCCGCTGTGAATTGCGTTACCACCACGGTCGTATTCGAATTCACCGGCGTCAAGGACCAACGACATTGGTCCACCGACGAAGAGATCACGCAGCGCAGGAAGACGGCGCCTCCGGATGATACCTGGATATCCTGTGACAGCTCGGAGAACTTGACTTCGTCTGGAACACAAGCGCGCATTACAATAACAAAAAAAAGCTCATTATTTAGAAACATGAATTGATGATACAACAATTGAAAATCAAATACACGGATAATGTTTGAATGTCTAACAATCAAGACTTTAACAGTTCGAATTTTCATGATCGGAATAACAATAATATTGGAGCCTCCATTAATAAGATCCGCGAAATTCACTCTTTGCTAATTATGCAACGCGAGCTCTTTCATACGAATGCGTAGAAATGATTATAGACATATGAATTTGCTCCCGAATTAATATTCAATTGGTTCTACTCCACGAGGATTTCCTCGAGAGTTGCTGAGAGTGAAAGTACGCGCGTACCTTGTTCGAAGACGGTGAGCTTGACGTAGGGTGAAGAGAGGACGGTGTTGAGAGAACTAATCGACACCTGGCAGCCCCATTGGCCCTGTTTCTCCGCGTAAACCCGAGAGAGAGTGAGCGAGCAATCTCTGCCGAGATCACCGTTGCTCGGGAATTCCTGGGCGACGATCTCAGGATCGCTGCCGTGCAGGGGTTTCCACAGCCACGTGCATTTCTCCACGCGACTGCTAGTCACGCACTTCAGTGTTGTCTCGGAACCGATTGGCACGGAGGTCTCGCTCGGCATTTCCACAAAGTTCACCTTAGCTGGAACAGTCCGAGATAAGTTGACCGATTGTAGGCGAGCCGACGTGCTTGGATAACAATATTGTCATTGTCCATGCGAGCACGTTGTGCGGAATGACGTCCTCATGACGTCTCAACTTTTTTTTTTAGTAAAAACCATTATCACAAGACTGTGCTTTATTAATAGTATAATAAATCTGTTCATTCGCAGAAGCCTTCAACTTGTGCAGAACGTACCTTTTGGATAATTGAGTTGCGAATAGAAAATATGCTGCTAACACAAATGCTCTGAGATAAATCGATCGGAGTTTTCACATTGTAAGTCGAAGATTGACCTCTTAGGTTTACCCTAAAGCTAAAACTAAAAGTGGAGGCGAGGGTGCTCACCGGTAGGCAGAAGACTGACGGTGGCCGGCGGTGCCTCGTGCAAGATTCCTTCCGGCGACAATCGCACGCCGCATGTCCAAAGACCCTCCTCCTCGTACAAGATATTCTTGAATCGTACCGAGCAATCATGCTCCGCATCCCTATTCGGAGTGAACTTCTTCACGAGGAGGGGTTCGCCGCTGGCGTTCGTAGCCCGCCAGGACCATTCGCATTGGACTACCGGCTTGTTTGCCAGGCACCTTAGCAGCACCGATTCACCGGCTGCTACTTGGACACCCTTCGATAGTTGCACGAACTCGACTGAAACAGCGAAACCCCCAATCCGTAATAAATAGGATTATCGTACTAGGACCTTCCGCAAAGCTACCATCTAATCCAAATAAATTAAACTGCAATAAAATGTGTATTCGGATGAATCAAAATTTGATTTCAACTAATTTGTGAATTCATTGAACGGTATCTTGTGCTTCGAAGAGTTAAGCAAGTTAAACTTTAATCATATCTACGGATCCGATAGACTTGAGAAAATTCTAACACATAAAGAATACAATAATTCCTACTCAAGTTATTTGGGAGTGAAATTAAGTGAATTTAATATGAACTTTAATTGACTTATATTAAATATATTCGCAATTACATACTTTCGGAAATCACGAAGCGAATCGGGGTTGATTGAGTAAAGGAAGAGTTCGGGTCGATTCGTGCGCCGCAGGTCCAATAGCCCTCCTGCTCGGCTAAGACGTTCTTCAACTTCATGGTGCAATCCGTGCTATCATTGCCCGCAGCGGGGAATCTCTTCACCTCGAGATTCCAAGGCTGCGATTGATTGAGTTGGCGCCAGGACCACTGACATTCTCGCACAGCCGATTTCGTCCGGCAAACTATCTGCGCCGGTGCGCCCGCTGGTACCTCAACGACACTCTCATGCTTTGCGAACCCGATTAACATCTCTGTCAACAAATGGATGCATTTTTATTGAACTTCGATAGTCATCAAACTAATTAATTAATATCTAGATGAATCCTGCAATCTTATCGCATTATAGATTGATCGCGAGTACAAATTGCGTGAATTGCTATTAGAACATTACACAAAACAAATTTTTATGAAATAAATGCAATTTCCTCATTCCTTATTTAATTATGAAAGTAGCTGCTGCTCGCGCTCGTTTTCACATGTAAGAACTCACCAATAATGTGTTAAGTGCCATTGCACAGCACTTTAAGAATTGCTGTTCACTTTGAAAGACTTTACAATACCGGTTTCCTGAAATTCCCAATAATAGGAAACGTCCTAAGAATAAACCGACAATAGTTGCGACCACCTGTTTCCTCGGCGCACAGATACACTTTTCAAGCGAGAGCGAGAGAGGATGTGTATTCAGCGCGGATAAAAATAAAAAGTTGCCAAGTTTTCAATTTTGAATTTGTTTATGCAGTTTGAACATTGCAAAAACCCGCACTTTCTGTCTCCGGAAAAGATACAAGGTCAGTCTTTTGTACTTGGCCCGAGACAAGGCCTGCTTGTCTCTTGCTACGAATGTTAAACGTGCATTGTCACACAGCGATTATTCGAGTGCTCCCGATGGAGAGCAGTTGCGCAAACAGGTGGATCGGCTTCTCGTGCGACGATGCGTCGATCACGAATGCCGGTAACCGCTGTAATTTTATCTGGTACTCTCATCGTTTGCTCCATTAAATATCGATTAAATCGTGAAACCGGACGAATATTACCCAGGACTTACAAGCCTGCTGCATTTCTTTACGGTGTGGTGAGACAACTTTTTTGCGATAATAACTTGCATTTGTCGATAAAGACATGGTTTGACAAAGTGAGGGAAAAAGAAGAAACATCGGATTAGCAAACTCTTGTGAATGCGAATAAACTTTATAAATAGATCGTGAACTAATAAACATTTTTTGTACGGCGGCGAGAAAGAGTTGAAGATCCGAAAGTTTGGCAATCAACTTGTCACATCTATTATTCTTCATAACAAATTGGAAACTCATTCAGGAAACATAATCGCGTTCTAGTTGGTTAAATTGACTTTCTCTGTTCTAAATTTCTATGCTAACTTTCTACGGCTAAATCGAGTTCTATCAAATTATGAAATAATTAAGGGGTGTTCCCAAGGTTGATATGAGATCTCATACCTTGGTTCTCGTTAACGATGCTCAACTTGGCTGGTTCGGTGCTGGTGAACGGATCGTTCACGGAACTCCTGGCAGCGCAGGTCCAATATCCCGTCTGCTCGTGCTTCGTACTGGAGAATCTCACCGAGCAATCGTTGCTATTGCTCCCGAAGGCTGGGAATTGTCGCACCGGCAGGGGATGTGATGTAGGTGTGACCGTCGATGTGGTCACCGAAGGAGCCGTGGCTACAATTGGAAGCACACCGTTTGAATGAATTTGCAAATAAATGAAATTCAGAAGAAACGAAGATTCGAGAGTAATTGAACAAATCCGAAAATTAGACTTTTACTTCTCGCTTAAATTCGAAGTTTTAAAAATGATGACTTAAACCCCAAGTCGTCCGATATAGAAAACAAGATGTAAACAATAATCGTTTTGATATGATTGTTGCGAGTAAACAAATGCAACTGGACGATGGTAAAATCAGACGCTCACTTGTGGAAACGGTGCTTTCGTTGAAATTGGGCCGAGGAAGATGTACTGGTGGCAGAGACTGCCAGGACCATTGACACTCGGCGACAGGGCTGGCTGTCCTGCATGCCAGGAGCACAGAGGCGCCCAGTTCCGTTTGGATATGCTCGGGAACGTCCACGAACACCACTGGGATGAGGGGTGGTGCTTTCGTGCCCGGCATGATGTCGTCCATCGAATGTGCTTTGATCTCTGGTTCAGCTGTGCTCGACACATTTTCAGGTGCGCTAATTGTCGTCGCCTCCGAGATGTCTTCAGCAATTGGAACACCTAAATGTAGAAATGCGATTGGAAAGAGTGGCTAACGAATTGGGATGCATCAACTTTATATAGATTCGGGAATTATTAGTCTTGCGCACTAACAAAATAATTATCGTCAATACTTTGCTTCCTGGCGTTATAGTGTTAGAACACACCAATTGATACACTTAGAGAAGAACTGATGAGTGATGGCTATAATCATTGACCACGCTTTTGAAACACCCTGAGAGCTCAAAAGCAACAAACAACTAGCCCTGCACAGTGGAAAGCCTTACAGAAGGTTGCTTTCAAGTAATCATGGCCAATGACTAGCATTAAGCATCAATCCTACTCGAGTACACATCTATATTCCAACATTACACAATCGAAAAATCTTTCAGCACATTCTTCGAGCGAATTGAGCGCATTCAGCGAGTACCGAGCCCGTCAAGGGTTGCATACCAGTGGATCTAGGCGAACGAAGTTATTGCACTGTGCGTATCGAGGTCTCGCAAGTGGTTGCCGAGCAATGCGAACTGAACAATATCGCGCTCGATAACGAAATGATCGGTTGGGTGATTCAGTCCGAGTTCGGTCACGGGTCAGCGGCTCGCCCTATCTAAGAAAGCGGTGCGGAAACCCAGCGGGTTTTGTATTCGCACCTTTAGCTGCGGGCTCCTCCGCACCTACATCTTCTAAACTGTAAGTCTTCGTATTTTATATACTTGTGTATTATAAAACGAGCAATTCCTGATTTTCATAAAAAAAGTTCTTCATAAAAATGATTTTATGTAACAAAAATTTATATATTAAAATTTTTAAATTGTTCGCACCTGAATCTCCTTTTTTGGGTGCAGAGGATTTTAATTCCACTGTAAATACAGTAAGAATGTGGGCATACTTGTTATTACTGATCTAAAGGAACAGTATGAAACTAATGAAATTGGTAATTTCATTGTAAATTCGAAAAAGATCAGTTTACAGTGTCGATTGGCACATATCCGTCACTTATCAGTGCCGGTGCAAATGGCAAATAGCGTTTTATCATCTCTAAGTGCACGTATTTACGTATGTACACATAGTACGAACGAGTATGTACATATTGGACACGGTGGGGCACTGTCACGTTACGTTTTCTGGTACGTGTTGGCAAATCAAATACTATTAAACGACCACTTCTCGTTGGTTTGTAAAAACGGGCCAAAGGACTCTCATGAAATGACAATGCCATTTAGCTGGGTCTCAATTTTGGGAAAACTTATTTCGAGGTTTAAATAACCAGATTATTAAAAAAAAAAGATGTTTTATTCGTCATAATTCGTCGATGGATATTTATTCACAAACTATTGCGCAATGCAACAATGAAAATTGTTACCCGAATAGAAATTCGTAGTCTTGTCATAACTAACGAAACAGGTTGCCAAGTCCTTTAATGCATCTACTTATCCCAGCCGGAGGATAATGTCTGCTTTAACACAAAAACTACCACCGCCCGTCGAATGACTGTGTTCAAACAGGTAAAAGTGGGGATTAAAAAATTGCTGGTATAGTTGTAGTGTTAATTGAACGGCAGACGAAGATGTACAGGCTGTACGTAGCTCTAGTGGCTGGGTAGAGCGAGTGTGGAAAGAAACTCCGGTGGAGTGAGAGACGGATATATGTAGGACACACCGGGCAGGAAGCTACGACGGTCACGTAGACAATCGCCTTGCGTCGCGCGTCTGCCACCGCGTGCAGATAGAACCCAGGGACGGATCGATCAAAGTGCTCGGCAAATGTTGCTTCTCTTTCTCTTTCTCTCTCCCCTCGAAATATGATTCACCGCCCATCTGACAATGAAACTGATTCGATAAAGCAGAAACATTACACGTATCGTATTATGCTAAAGCTGTGAGTTACGAGCGTCGATGTTTCACGTAAGGCGGCACGCAGGACAGTGTGTCCTGACACCTTCTGCCGTTCTCTGGTGTATTGTATTCAAACCGATTTCATTATTACAACCGTGACAATTACCAAGTTTCGAATAATTGGCAAAAATTACTGGACCCGTTTTTAAGAATAATTACAATTGAAGTAAGTTGAAGGATTTCAAGAAGAAAATCAAGAAACCCGCTATTTTATACTGTGTTAGAGATATCATGTGTATCATGTGAATGTAAGTGTGTTAATACTTTTATTTCTTATTAATAAAACTCTGTCTGGCACAAACATCAGCCGATGTTTCAATTTCGAGTTTCGTGTCATTTAACATTAATAAATTTAACTATAAAACTACTTGCAATATAAGAAATATATGAATTCATAAATAAAGCGTTTCCACTAGTTGAGAGCGCGCATATAGTGGTTCAACGAATGTGCAAGCGAGCTAGGTGCATTAAAAGTCGATCCTTGATACGTTCCCTAACAGGACATCCTCGTGAGGTGGCGAGGTTCGACCTCAAGAGGCGAAGTGGTCGCTGACACTGGAAGGTCGTCTCGGCTTTACATTGACATACTCATCGATGCGCGATTTTATGGTCGCACATGCCGGGATCGTCCGCGGCAAGAATGTATGTCTCCACCATGTTCACTGACGCATCGGGTGCATCCTTATATGAATTCGTTAATTCCCCATGCGTGAGAGAAGAGAGCGGGAGCTTCTTTCGAAACTGTTACACAACGCTTTCCGTGCACGCGCACTGTCAGACGTTGAACGCCGCCGCTCGCGATAATGTCAATATGTGATCCAAGGATTTCGGAATTCCGAGATCTCCATTCTCTGAACCCGAAACAAACAACAAATCCATCGAAAATATCTTGCCATTTCACCGTTGATCTGGTAGAAATCGCGATGATATAAACTTTAAACACCTAAACTTGGAATTGAGTGATTTTTCACGTCAATCACAAAGTTTTCGAATATCGTGATTTTTAAACCCAAATTGAGAAGAGATGAGTTTTGAAATGTATAACTTTATGACTTAATTTATAAGAATGACTAGTTTAAAGAGCAGCCAAGCGAACGTCGACGAAAATAGCGTTTTATCTACAGGCGTATTCTGTGGAATTCCCTGTATTCACAAAGGACGGAGTTCCAATAACGACACGAACGTGCCCGATGAACTCGGCGTTTCGCGGCTCGCTCGGCTCACCGTGAGAATTATTGCATAAGGCGATGTATTGCGTGTGCAGGTGTTACCACCTGACATATTAATAGACAACAGCATACACTCAGACCGCAGTAGCGCCGAACTATTTTACACGCGCTACTTGCCACTGCACTTGCCTCGACACAGAAAAAGCAACGGGGCGAGGCGGAGACGCTTGGCAATTAATGCGTAACGGAGAAAAATCACCGGCAAAAACGGGGAAGTAAAGCGGCCGCGCGCGGGAGGAAGCCGAGCCTGCAAAATCTGAGTCACGGTGCGTCAGTTTGGCCAGCCAAGGCCGTCGTTTACTTTCTTATACTTTCTCACTTTCTTCGCGATCGTCTTGTACCTTCCAATTGCAATCAACCTGCCTAATGAATTCCTCTCTACAGTTCTTTACTTCTATCGCGTTCCATCTACCGCGCTAATCACCTTACAACACTATCGAACTTATCTTCCAAATAATCCAATTACTTTTAATAGAGAATTAGAAATCCACTTTCCCGCGAAAATTCAGTGTTCGCCAGCTCCGACTAATAAGACTGAAACAATGCAAAGCGATTCCGGTCGCACGTGTTGGAATTGCAAAATACCACGAAGATAGCAACGCATTTTCTAATTTTGCAAACCTCCAACGCACATTGCGGGAAACGCATTGAGTTACGGCGAACAGGCCTAATATTATATTAATCCAATTATTATTATCGTGCGCAGGACGTGCACCCGGGCGAATCCTGGTAGAGCGACCTGCGTGGAATGTATCTTTCAGACGCAGCTTTCTTCGCGTTCCTTCCGAAGGATGTCCAAAGACTTAACGGGCAGGGATCAGCATGCGGTCGTTGCTTAATTAAAACCCGGGTATTTCGAGTATGCGAGGCTGCCCGGCTGGCCGGCTGGCAGGACGATCGGGGGCAGATCGGGGGCAGATCGGCGCGGGGCTTCAGCGTGACTAATTCCGCAACAATGGAATCTCATCTCGAGCGCGGCGAGGATGGCAAGTGTCGTCCTCCGGGCGGCGTCCGCGCGTCGCCGCCGCAGGAGAGGAGAGAAGCCTGTCTCGATCGAGGTCTCCTCGACGCCGCCTCGAGGAAAAAAGCTCCGAACGTCAGAGGGAATTTCGCGCGGCTGTTAAGAGAACGCGCTCTGCTCGAGGCACGTAGCCGCGCACAACACGTAGACAGGAGCAACGGTCATTAACCTGCCGCGGCGTCTGGCCGGACAATTAAAGAGACCGGGCGAACGCGGCCGGGCCGATTTCTTTTTCTTACTAGTCGAAATTGTGAAATCCGAAATACGTCAGGCCCCTAACGGGGCCTAGGGTGCTCGCGCTGCTCGGCGAAACGCGGCCGATCGCTTACGCAAGCCGATGGGAAATGAGCGAATGCAAGGGCTATGACTTGCCCGAGGTCGATTCGACTCACCTCTAATCCTTTGAATTTGAATTAGCCAAATGGGACAGAACAGTAGGCTTCTCAAAGTTTGGTTTTTCACGTTAACAACGTCCGTTCAATCATTTCTTTTTTGTTACTTTTGAAAAATTAACTATTTGGAATATAAAATGATATCTTGCTTTAGAGGCTGCACACGGTGAACAGATGTGTGACCGCGAAAATAAAATATTTCTCTTTCAACCCCTTAAGTTTTACAGTAAAAAATTTACACTACTAAACACTAAACGATTCACAATAATGAAATATTCTATTGACCTTGACCTTCATGGAAATTCACGTTAAATAAAAGTTCTGTCAGAGTCAAAACGTTCAATATTCCTGAAGGCTCGTTCAAATGATGCTTAATGCCTGACGTATCCTAGTTTTGTCAAAATCCATCAAATTGCATTTACCCACAAACACCCCCGCGAAATGAATTTTTCACGCTCTGCCAATAGAAATTTCTGGAGTCTAGCTGTGCGTCCCGCGGCTACTGTTAGTCACCGAAGCGATTCAACTACTATCTTAACTAGCGTGAACCGCCAATCGATATGTTTTGGAGGGACAATCACAACCGGCCAGTCATCAATAAAGGCTGAATGAAATCAATTGACGCAAGCTCGATCAAGCGGCGCGCGTGACTCATGGGACTCTTTCAGACGTATACCGTTCGGCCGACGCGTGCGTTATCTATTTGCATAGTTTGATGCACAAAGTGAGCCGAGGCGTCGCGATGACGCTTCTCGGAACTGACATCCGACGCGGAATATAATTATTACAGGTTGCTTTCCCGTAATAAGCCCCGATCGGGCCGACTGACGCAACGATTCTTGGTCAGTTTTATTATTCCCCGAAATTCGACACTGTTCTCCTCCAGAATCCTCTTCTCTACTGGGAGACGGTCCTTCGGGGAAGCGTGAATTTCACCCACCTTCTCGGAAAGATATCGAACGGTACATGCTCCTTTCAATGATGAAACTGGAGACGTGCGACATAGTGATGAAACTGGAATTACCGACTCTCGCTGGGAAACTGGGCGTATTGATCGTCATTCGGAAAGAATTCGAGGAAATCAAAAGCCGTACGAGGAAGATTATCTCATTGCTAGCCGACATCGGAGGAAGTTGTTAAGTTCAGATTAATTGAGTGTCAATCAGCATTACGGTGAAATGATGATTGGCTGCTTGGCACTTTACAAGATGTTGGAGAATCAATCGTGTTGGTATCCAACAACAATGATATTATTATCAAGTCAATTGTTTTCGTGGTACAATTAAAAGTTACGGAAAGTAAATTGAACGGTTGTGAAAAAGAACGATTTGGACAAATTCTGTGTAACGAATTTGATGACTCATCATGATATTTTGATCAAACGGTATCAGCTTGAGAACTGAAGGATAAATTTATTTGACGCGCATGTGTTCGATAACAAAAGCAATAAAACGTTGAATAACCCGATGACAAATCCACTAAGGTCACAGTATCGCTGTTAAATCAATCGGCTAATCGGCTATAATGCGTCTCCGTAATTCTATGATCTCACGGGAAATCGATAGTCACACTCGCCATCGTACGCCGAAGCGTTGGCTAGTTTGCCAATCTCGCGTAAACAATCGATGAATGCTAAATTGGACATTCACATAAGCGAGAGCTTCGCTATCGAGGGAATCAAGGAAGTCGGCCTTGAGCAGGTGGCATTAGAATTAACCCCGGAAACAAGCCCTGCTAATTGCGGCATCTCCGGCTTCCGTTCGCTTGTCGCGAATACTAAACTGCCTTTCCTATCCCTTTTATGGCCCCGCTTTCCTAGAAGCCCCTTTCTAATTCGAAAGAAATTATATGTCATTTCAAACGAACATCGCATACGAGCGACTACGGTCTTTTGCGCTGGTCAGCAACCTTTGGCAAAAATGAATCAATTTCGCTTACACAAAATCTTCGCAATGCAATCGCCCTAATCCGCATTGATACCCGACGTATTGAAAATTGGCTTGCTGTCCAGAGGATAATAATAATATTCCATACCTTATCTGCGATATTCATGATCTTAAGAGGAACTTAGGCAGCCGGTAAATTAAACTTCGACTTCATCGAAGCCTCTAAAGTAAAGAGACAAAGTGTGGACCTTGATGGGAATTCCTGAGACCTGCGGAAGCGAAGGCAGAGTATGCCGACGGGTGTGACCGAGCCATGTGTGTAAACTTCGATCCGTCATTTTTCTCGTTTGCCGAGCAAACGGCGCGTGGAGGGCCGAGAATTCCGTAAACGTCGCGCCTGCCTGCCTTTCTGTCTACGGTGTCAAGGATGCGCAGGAATGTGCATCCTTCGCTGCTAGGTCTCGCTACTGGCGAGTCCTGCCAGTTCCTATCCCCCGTTATGCTATCTTCACCACTAAACTGCCGAGTGTTCCAAAAATAGAACTACCAAGCATCACATTCAACTTTCAAGACTAAAAAAAAACACGGCGCTTACTCGACTCTAATGAATCCTCAAGGCGCTGTTCATGATCACTAAATGCTCGAGCAACCAAGGTTTAACTTGAAAACGAAATTGCCTGTCAAATATTTGAGGTCGGAATTAATTCATAATTTAATAGTGCAATTTCGGTTTGAGTTAAGAATAAATTGAAGGTATATACTGGGGTTATGTACTGTTTAAGCGTTAACATAAGAAATTATTATCGTCACTCAAGTTCTCCGATCAAAACTTTTAACTAGGTTCGTACACTTTCGACCATGACATATATATCTAATGTAAATAAACGTATCATTATTATTATAACTCTATACTGTTGCATAAGCAAATAACATTCTTTCCAACATTATTTTTGTGTCTACGTATGCTAAGATTAAAATTATAGTCATTTGCATTTTCCAACTATAGGGAACCGATATCATAAAGTAGGAAAAGTAGCAACTTTCCTCAGAGTATACTTTAAATATGTATGTCTTTAATAAATACTTGAGTAGATAAAACATTATTAAAAATGAAATGGATTACTCCTTGAGGAATGAGACACACGTCCAATAATTATGCACCTTGATTGATAAGCGATTGGCTAAATTATACCTGAGAGACTACCAATCGGCCTTTCAATGATTAAACCAGTATCGATTGGACGAGTACACATAAATTAGGTCGGTGATAGACGAAGTCCGGCCAAATTGAAGTTCGCGAAGTGGTGGAACTACATTCATCGGCCTAACTAAAACATGAGTGAGAAATTGAATTAGTCAAGGAATAGCTAATACGAGATCGTTTGCAAAAGTTATTTCTGGAGGACGCGGAGCAATTTCCGAGGGATAAGGCTGCTGGTTGCGAGGCTATAATGATAATGATAAGGGCAAAGACTGCATCCGAGGCGGAGGATGATGGCCGGGCTTGAGCAACGCGTAACCTGGATGCCCGTCGAGAGCGGCTATAAGTAACAAGTGCTAATTATCAGCGTTCCGCGTGAGTTGATGGCATCTCGTTCCCAGCCATCCTCATCCTTTCGTGTCTGCCGCTCGAGTGAATCCTCTGTCTACCACTGGTGCAGACGCGCCAGCAGCAGCGGCAGCGGCCTGTCGCAGGTGAGAGAACCCTTCGCTCGCAACACGCAGTTATGGATTTCGGGCAAACAATACACGCCGTGTCGAAAAGCTCCCGCCTGTTTTCGTAACTGCTCTCGGCTGATACTTCGCCCGCGCAAATAAGCGCACTTCGCCCACCGCAAATATTGTGTCACGACGATTGCGCGCGATCTCGGCAAACAGGCTAATATTGGGAAAATCTTCCATTATTCGGCTTGGAGGAATTGGGCCTTTACCGCCAACCGGATCAAGTTTATCCGTAAACCCAAAAATTGGGGATAAGTGTTCCAGTGGAGAAGAGGGACACTTGCGTACTACAAACGTACTTATGAAATAAAGCTTATATTATAGCTTGATGTGAAAACGAGTAGATGTAGGTTGTTTCTAAAATCAAAAAATCGTGCTAATGTCGATCTATTTAATTAATTTCCCGGCAAACCCGAGTATAATTTGCATCCGATGGCCAATCTGTTAAGTTCCACTGTGACGCGGTCGAAGTTTTGGGAAGATTCCTTTCATCCTTTCCCGACGACAAACATGAGGTCCCATTGAATTCTATTTGTCTCTAAGAAAAAAATATCGATCGCCGAGCAATTGACGCAATACCGCAGCTTCATTGTCTCGAATACTGACGTCTCCGAGTCGGCGGAATGTGTACGCGATATATATTTTACGTGAAATTCTGGAGTGGCCGCCAAGAGGGGAGAAGGTAGCAAAGCGATTGGCGAGGATCTTCTCCTCGCGCCACCGCGCCGCTTCGCCGGGAATGCAGGATCTCCCGGGGCTCTTCTTCCCCACGTGTTTGCATTCCAGTGCGATGTTTCACTAAATGCACGCATTGCATCGAGTTTAACCACCCTCCTTAGAGAAGAACCAGTTCTTTCGGCCGGAGACCGGGGCGTTCCCCTAGTGAGCCTGCGAGAGTGCGCCTCCAACCCGAGGGAATGCTTTACGAGTAGACCTGGCGAAACAGTCGCCGAAATTCCTGCCGAGATCCTTGCCACGCCAACTTTTGCCCTTCGCATTCACCTTCTCAGATACATTGTTTTCCCAATTTATAGTCAACTATTGCTGCTTGGAAAGTGAGACACGCGATTCTAAAGCAGAGCTTGCGAGAGTTAGGGTATCGGAAAACAAAATTAAATACATTGGAATGTTCGGGAATCGATGCAATGTTATACTATAGGCAAATACAATCTTGGATATAACACAACGCATTTCTCTTTTTAATCGCAAACTCTTTTAAAATTAAATTTAATAAGACCAGGTTTAAGAAAAAATTGCGTTGTCGTCCTAAGAATTCGCAACAAAGTCGAAGCATATTCGGTAGTAGTTTTAATGATTGGTTCCATCCAGGATTTCAAACATTATTTTAAAATACCGCAAAGGGGGTTTAGGAAAAAGTTAAAGTCTAAGAATTTTCCAGCGTGACGGTGAAAGTTTTAAGTCAACGTCGCGAAAGAGAATGGTTTTACCATTGTAACGCTACGGTTAGTTGCATCTACGACTATAAAGTGATTTTAAAATATCACAAAGTGAGTTCTAACCGTTCAATGTCGACTAGTTCAGCCTAGTTGACTATAAAGTACTATCCAATCACTAGAAAAAGCGAAGCTCTTGAATACCGCTGCCAAGTCCAATTCTAAAACCTCGCGCTGACAGGTAGGAATACTAAAAATGAGCAAAATAAGAATACTAGGCTGTAGAAACCTATGTAGAGTGGAAGAAAGGAGTGCGTCCGAGTGACAAGGCGAGTCTAGGCGGATTCTAGGTGATCCTTCGTGCCTCGCTCTAATTCCTCCGGCGGCGTGAGAGATCGCGGTGATTTCCCTGCGCTCGTCCACTCGGCTTCGGAGTCACGGGCTTCTGCTCTCCCAGCGAAAATCGGCCTCTCCGGCTGTCCCGGCCGCCAGTAGGTAGCTGCTGCTTGCTTTGTTATTCCGACGACATCCGCGACGAAAGTGAGACCAGCCGAGCGCATATTTCGGAGCCGATCGCCGACGATGCCTCACTCTCTCGGCGTGGCCGTGCGGTAAGGAGAGCACGCGCGCGGCCGCGTCGTGCTGGACTTGTTAATGAAATGCAAGCGGCGATTGCGCCGCACGCCGGGGAGAGAAAAGAGATCGCTCTCGAGAACGCCAAGGGAGAGAACCGCCCCGGGCGATTGCTCGTTTCACTGCCAAGGTGAGACTCCTCGAACTAAGGAAATCCGGAGAGATATGTACCTTCTCCCGCGAGTGTCGCTGCCAACGGAACTATCCTAGACCAACTTTCATCGCGCTGACTAGTACACGCTGACTTATTAGTGACTCATTTCAAGGTTCCCTTTATGACTGGCCACTCGAAATTAATCTCACTTACTCACTCTTTCGTCCAGGACTTGGCGGAAAATAGTCGAAAATATAACTGCGCTAGTTAATAACTCATGAAAACGGAAAGTACTCAACTTAATTTTATAGACGGAAAGATATTGCTGGTAATAATGCTCCGGTATTTAATTGGATGATAGACGTAAATTACTTATAATCCTATACATATTATAAATCGAGCAAATATTGTACGTTATAAACTGAATCATGAAACCGGGCTCAAGTATTTTTATAAAATGTTTGAAATCGTTTTTGAGTGCGGGTAAGTGTTTGGGATTTTTACTGTAAATATACAAAAATTAGAAGAATATATCGAATACGAACAAGTACAGAGTAGCATCGGTTGCTAATAATTTGACTTGTTTTGTTCCGAACCACTTTGTTTTCCTAATTACCCGGTTATTTGCAACACCCGGCCATAAATCTGCGCAGGCGAGCACAACAAATAAAAACAAAATCGATCATCCATCGATCAAACTGTACGCGTTTAAGGATACATTCCTTTCGCGAGATGGGAGACGACCGGAGCTAAGAAAATAAAAAGGCACGCGATAATTCAACGACTCGAGACACGAATAAACAATGAATCGTGGAAGTTAATCGTTGCTATTAGGGGAATCCTGATTGCCCTCGTACTAGTCATTTTGAATGCAACATTGGTATAGTGATTTGACTACTACGTGGCCCTTGTCGAGGCTGAGGCCTTCGGACTCGTAAAATGACGGCTTCCAGCATATTAATTGACGTTCTACGATACTACGAATGCCACGGATGCCACGACACTATTACACACACTGCTTCTTCCTTCTGTCTCTCACTCCGTCCTAGTCAAATCCATTTACAACTAATGAACACCGCGGGTTTCACGAGTTAATGACCACCTGTGGCAACGAGCGCGAGCGACACTTCGCACTCACGATTTATTATCGCCCGGAGGAAATCACTTCTCATTTATTGTCACCCGAGGAGAACGCAAGTATATCAGTGACAAGTTGCATAACAATAGCTTTCAAGTAACCAACAAATCTCGGCGATACAATGTCACTCGAATCTATCTCAGCGTCGAATCGCCGCTGTTTTCTACCAACTACTCAATTCAGTTCCGACCACGGAATCTCGCATTATGCAATTGTCTACTATCCGCGCAAACGCTTAATTACGCGCGGCCAATTTTCATCCATTTTCATCGATCGAGCCTGAAAATCTCCGTGATTAATTGCGCAATCACGACACGGCCATTTTCGCAAAGCCGCAATTGTTTATCGCGGGACACGTCTTCATTGGAATCGCTCTACGACTCGATCTCGCTAAAGTCAACACCGGCCTGTTGTTCCAGGGAATGACTGAAGGCTCGTTAAGCGCAGAAACGCATGGCACCTTGAGAAATCGAGAGATAAGCCGAAACCTCCATTTTAATATCCCTCGCGATATTTATCCAGTTAGTCTGTTAACCGAGCAAAAAGTCCCGCCTCGTCGAGTCTTCCCACATTGCACCCAGTGCGTCTACCCGCAAACAACAAGCCGCGAATGTCCACCGATCCGAGCAAGTGGGAACCTAGAAGAATTGGAGTACTGTAACGAGGACTCACCATTGCACAGTGCCAGGTAGGAAAGCAGAGCGATCGCCAGGATCATCTTGTAGAGCGCTGGGTGCGTCGTCATCTTCGGGGATGATTCGGACGCAGGCAGTGCCGCATTTATATCACTGAATACTAGGCTCTCTCGGTCCGCCTCTTCCGTCGAAGTTTCCTGGCCGGCGCGCACGTGTACTTTGCGTCCTCGCGTTTCCTCGCGTACGATTTGTACCCGCACCCGACTCGATGACGCATGTAAATCCCCCTCCGATCACCGATTGACAAGCGCGCGTAAACGTAATATACCGGCTTCTGCGTGTCTATCCCGCGACTTTTAGCCCCGATTCCCTCGCCGCCGGCTAGGAAGTCCTCTGGAGCGCGCGCGCAGCAGCCTCCTCTGGAAGCTTTTCGAGCCAAGGGCACGGCGAGTCCTTTAATTAGGATGCGGAGCGTTCTCCGCTCGCGCGCGCACTCTCTACCGATCGGCGGCTCGTTGGAGACTGATGGTTCCAGGCGGGAGCTCTTCGTGTCCTCGTTGTCGCCAGGCACAGTGCGGCGCTTCGAGGGAAGTCAGCCTCTTGAAAGGACAATTACGAGATACTTATCAGCGGTGGGATCGGAGCCGGGCGTTCGGTATGCGGATAACGGAAGGACCATTCCCTCGTTAAGTACTTGACCTTCTTCGATCGCGTGGAAAATACGCGCGCGTGTGAGTGAGAGTGCGTGAGCTGGCGTCGAGTGTGCATCGCCGATACCACCTCGATAATATCCCGGTAAATCCTTATCGAGCTCTCTCTCTTATTCTCCATCTTCGCTCTTTCTCTCTCTCTCTCTCTCTCTGCGCGCCCGCTAGCCAATGTTAGTGTCGCCGCGACTGATTTATGACGTAGTTCCGTTATAGCAATGTGACGACAATCTCCACTATCTGCAATACTGGCCTCCCGAGTGCACATGAAACTGGCGATAACCCGAGCGAGCCGCCGCTGCTCTCGGTGCCGAGCGGAAGCATAAGCTTTCGTGATAGGCTGCTTTATCGCGCGACGCTGATCGAAAACTGCTAATTTTCAATGGCAAGGTCGAGCTCGGCCTCGTATATTTACCCGGGATATCGCGGCGAGAGTCCGCGCGCGACTCCTATCGCTCCGGGCAGGTACATTAACTGCGGCAACGAAAACTCCCGGTGCAAAGAAACTGGACTTGTAGCTTTCTAAAAAACACTATTGTTTTAATCGCCACTGCCGGCGAAAGGTACCGAGTGTCCCATTGGAAACACCGGCTCAATTACTCAGCAAGGAAATGCTGTCGTTAATTAAGTTTTTTTCCTCCGGCGAGCAACGAGACAAACCGGCGTCCAACAAAACCGCGCTCTCTGCACTGTTACCGAGTCTAATTACGCTTCTACCAGTATGTCAAAGCTACCGAAGCGTGAAGTAACAGTGTTCGCCGGGCGATCGCATGTGATTATCATATAATGGAGAGCCAGGCATATGTGTCGATCGGGAATAATTGCTCGTCTCTGCGGTAACTCAAGTAACGGCATACTAATCGCCACTGATGATTCAACGGTACAACTTCACAAGTAAAAGCAAAACCGAGAGAGAGAGGGAGAGAGAAGAGGGGGAGAGAGTGAGGGAATGCACTCGACTCTCCACAACACAACTTCCACGAGGATAACGCGCAAGAGCTAGTCGAAATCGGATAGCGCGTTTCTAGGATATCCAAAGAATGTACAACTCATTAGTAAGCGTCGAGGAATTCCCGAACTCGGCCGCCAAGGAATTCCCAAAGCCTACCTGACACGATCCGGAAGTGCCGGGGGAGCTCTTTCACCGAATCCACCTTACTGGCTGGCTTACTCACTGTCACTTTCGGTATCCCTTCTTCCTCGGTCTACAGTAAATCCCACACTGTGTCGCCGTGTCACGTGAAAACAAGTCGGAGACTAATAAGAGGCCGACGCGAACTTGTCCAGAGCGAGCTCGCGAATCCAAGTCGCGTGGAAGAGTCACTGAAAGGTTCCTGGGTTCGGTAAGGGGTAGTGGAGGTTGTCCCTTGTCTCCGACGAAACTAGAAAGGTCTCCAAGGGCTGGTTGTCCCGGCGTCTTTCGAATCTCGCAAACTATGTCTCTGTATGGTAAAGGTATCGCGGCTGCTCGCTGGCAAGCGTCGTAACCGACTGCAGCTGCAGACAGTGGGATGATGGTCGTCGTGGCGGAGCTCGATGTCGGTCTCGGTCTCGGTCTCGGCGGTGTGTTGTATGCGCCGCGACGCACGCTCGCGCAAGTGGGGGTCCAATGGTTACCGGGGCACCGAGGGGCCGACGCGAGGCGACGCGAGGCGACGCGACGTGCCGGGGCCCCTACCAGCCCGGGAACCCTACCAGGAGAGCCAGGAGCACTCGTCGCCGTGGCTCTGCCTCCCACTCGGGGCCGCGCGCGCGCCTCGCTCCGCAGCGCCGAGAGGCCCGAGAGGCCCGAGACTCGGGGACTCTGCGAGGTTCAGATGGTTCAGATCGCAGGTGTAAGCGGCGGCAGTCGAGCCCTCGAGGAATGCTCGGACCCCGCGGTCGCCGCGCCGGGGAGGATGGACCCGAGGGATCCTAGCTCCAGGCGAAATGCCCTGACTGCTCTGGAATGTGGCTATTGTCCCACATAAGGCCTCGGCCGATCGATCGCTTTTTCGATCACTCGACCGCCGCGCACTTGCCCACTCCCCCTACCTCCCTTCCCCCCCTTCAGGCCGCTTATGTCCGATTAATAGCACCTTGCCTTCTTATACTCGGTTCTCCTCGCTCTCGAAACCGCCTTGAACTACTGCTCGCCGTTTACTTGGGAATAACTGTATATGTATAGCTGATCTCGCCCGCCGCCGCGTCCGCGTCTCTTCCATCATTTCGCCGGTCTGCCGGGGAGTAATTGGAACGCGCCGGCTCTCATCACGAAGCGAGCGAGCAGAGCGCGCCGCGCGCCGCTAGGATCGCCAAGTGATACGCGATGGTACCGGAACCCACAAAGGGTCCCCGCCGGCATAATTAGCCGGCGGTAGCATCGGACACGATCAATACCACGGTGACTAGCATGCCGGTGTCACGATACATCGGGCACGACATCGTTCGTGCAAATGCTCGGCGCATCGCTAATAATAATCGAGTGCGCTCTGCCCGAGGTATAGAGCCGGGCCATATGTTTGCAGGGAGGAGTCGAGCGTGTAATCGGCGACGACCATGACCTCGAAATAGTTGCTCGACACTGCCGACACTGCGCCCCTCCGATTCGGCTGGTTATCGGGATAATTCAGTTTTTTCGATTGGTCTGCCATTTTTATTGCTTACTGGCGGGATTATTATGTGTTCGATTATAAAGTTTGAACGGTTGGCAGTCTATGAAGGCATTTTTGCAGGTACTTCCTATGTTTGGCAAAGGCGAATGCCACATTTTTAATTGTAGCATTAAAATGAATTGTAGATATAAAAATATAATTTGATCGAAAACTGATGGAAATCTAAACAAGAAATTTGAAAAATTGTTCTACTATGTAGAAATTTACTTCTTCCTCAATAACATGATCAAAACATTGCATCTTTATATATTGTGGATATACAAAAGTACAAGAATTGTAGATTAATATATTCATACATATATTCATTAAATATTTCTCACTGTCATTTATTTTTCGTGCAAACGACGATACCAATGAAACAGGTTACTCTACCGCGGCGGTGGAAAACACTACAATTTTTATAATTAAATTATTTTTAGCACGCACGTGACTGTCGTACGGACAGACCTCGGTGGAACCTCCAGTACAATATAAATAGTACACCGATTCCTGCATACGAAATGCCGCTGCCTAATACAATAAAATACGCAAAGCCCCACGGGAGCGGGGAACCGCGGCGGGAATTACGTACAGAGGAATTCCACTCGTGAGACTTATGCAGAGTGGCTGGAGGTGGAGAGAGGAACATTGGCTGGGTGGATGCTGTGCTGCTCGATCTAGGTTGCTGGATCGAAGAGTTATGAATGAAGGAACGTTATCTAGCTAACCAATCTCTTTTCGATCTCGAAGTGATCTGGCGCGCGCGCGCGCTTTTAGCATATTATTTCGGGGTCGCCTGACTCACCGCTCGCGCGCTGACTAATTCCGTTATTTCCATTGAGTAATTCCCCTGGGAGGAGCGGCGAGAAAACCGAGAGGACTACTCTTCGAGGATATATCGAGAGGTGCCGATTGCCGGGAAAAGGTCCACGTCGAGCGAGTTTCTCTGTGCGAGCGAGTGCCGGTGGAATGGTGAGGTTTATACTCTTATTAAAGCGATTATACAGTGTAAGCTGTACAACCAGCAGATCGCCCTTTGATAGTTTGTGTCAGGATGCGCGCCACTTATGTCAGGCCGTGAGAGCTCATCCCGGACCGACAATAATGCGAAAGCTGGAGCGCCCGCGTACCACCTGTAATCATGGCATTTGTACACTCGATGACCTTGATGCTATCCGTACCACCCGAGGAGCCTTGAACTTGTATGCCGAAGAATCTCGCGGGAACTTGGCAAACGATCAAGTCGGCACATTCCTGAACAGGTTGCTCCTTTGACTCCCTGGAGGAGCAGTCACCGCGCATTCTAGCCCGTAATTTGTCTGCTATTTAATGATCTATTAACCGGGCAAGACTGACGGCCCACTGTCGCCCATTAGACTCTGAACGCTTGGATTCTGTCGGGAGACTTTTTTCCTCTAATTACCATTTATACTAGCTGTTCTCTACCCGGCTTCGCTCGGTTCTGGCTGGCATTTCCTGTACAGGCTCAATTCACTTGCCTTTCAATTACTGCTACTGCATAACATGCATTGCGTATAGGAGAGTTATAAATTGTCTAGTAATTTTAGTGACGTATAGATGTTTATCAATTCTTTTCTATATTTTATATGTTACGTGTGCCATTATATTTGTATACACAATGGACACAATACATACAGATGTGATAAAGATGAGGCGACTGCGATTAGTAAAAGATAAGTGATTCACACCATACATACTATATATGATTTAAATTGAAGAGTAATGAAAGTAAACGTCCCGTGTGTCCCAAAGTATCGCCGACGACTCCAGCCAAGTTGGCCCCTACGCCAAAGAATGCGAGCGTGTGTACGATTAGAGGGGACAGACGTCGCTTAATTCGAGTAGGAGTGCTCGTTGCGTAATGTGAAATGCGCGTTGACATAACTCGGCGAGTTTATGATGCGTGCGTGTGCAATAACTCGAGAGTTGCAACGGTCCGAGATGGAAAGATGGGACGGGGAAAGGTGAGTGGCTAACCGGTGTAAGGTCAATGTCGAGCTGATTGATCAAACTTTCGGTCAACCAGTGATCCCCACTATCTGGCGTGCTTTCACGACCAAGGTACAAATCGACAGTATGCAGGAAAGATCGTAACATTCCAACGGAGATACGTAGCTTTCGTCCGAAAATACCTGTGTCGCCTCCACATTGCCACTGATGACGTTTTTGTATCGTGGACCACCTGTTTAACGGGAAACGTAATTCTGACTTGGGATCACCGTACCAATTACCGGACCTCGCGGTCCTCCGAAATGGCAGATATTTACTAAGGTATTTTGCAAGTGTAAATAAAGGCAAAATTATTTTGTGCCTTTTAGCGTATTTTCCAAGTTGATTTAACATTTTTTGGAAAGACCCTTTCACGTTTTTACTGTAAGAGAAAATTGGAGTACCATCTGCTAAAAAATGTACAATGGTTTCTTTTGGTTTCAATGGTCAAACGGAAATTGCGGTTTTATGCAGCAACAATGGTTAACGTTAAAGAAAATCGATTTATTTATGACGGCACTACTTGGGAAGTAGATAGAACAGGTTTCATCACGATAAAAGCGTAGATTATAATAATAGAATTTAATTTATAAAGCGAATAATAATTAGAAATGAATGTACTATTACATAATTATGCAAGTGAATGCAGCAGCATGACCAATAAAGCGACTGGAGTGTGGCTGTAAAAAATGCATACTCTAACACGCTACTTTTAGCATACATTTTCACGGGTTTTGAACCAACTATATAAACAATTTCTCAATAATCGTGAATAAAAGAAAACATTCCAATTGATATTCTAGTCGGCGAGTGACGGCTTGACACTCTGGGATATTGTGATGCCCGACATTACCGTTCCAGCGGAGCAGGCACATTTTTTGCTCGCCTCTCCACGGCACACAAAGGGAAACTAATTAGGCACCTCGTGCGCCCTTGACCACGGCGATGATCTGCTATTTGGGAAGTCCATTTCCGCGTTACGGCGCAGCCGAGAAACGGTTACGAAGACGATCATCTACGTGGCCGCGCGATCGTTTATCACGTCGATTCTAGCTGGCGCCAGTCTCCCGTCGCCCATATGGGCTCCATCCGTCCAATTAAACATTCAATTTCCCGGGAAATTACAGCTATTGGCGCCTATTCCAGCTAGCTATTCGAGCCTCCAATGACCCATTATTACCAACCGTTGATGACGCTTTCATAGCTTCGTCAGTTTCTCTCTCTATTTCCTCGGTTTTGTACGCGGTCACTGAAAAATGTTTTGCAAATTTTAATGCCTAACACGTGTTTCAGTGGTATGTGCTATGTTAATTTCTGGTACACTACGTAACATGCTGCATTGACTTGCTTTCCGAGCTGGTGGCTAATAAGCGCTTGATGCTGGTACATTTGTTTTGTAACTAAAGTTAGGCTTTTTAACATTCGCTCAATTCATTATTTTATTAATAATTAATTTTATGGGCGATGGTTGTTACAGTAGTGTTAAAAATGACGGTCGAAACGGGGCCTCATTTGCAAATGAATGCTTGACTACTGACGGGAATTTCCCGACATTGAGGATGCTTCAGATTACGGGTCTACATTTGCTATGTTAATTATTGTATAGAGTATGAATTTTTCTTTAAAAGGTTTTTGGTAGGGAAAATGCTGCTAAAGTTTACAACATACAAGATTAGCTTGTTTTATTACACAAAATATAGAGTACGAAGTTCAAGAGAAAATGACTGGGGTAATTATTAATATTCGTTTAATGGCCAGACGGCGCCCGCATGAAATTTCCTGCGAAACTCGCGTGACAAAGCTCAACGACGCGTGGAGGATCGAAAGTAAATCCTGCCAATTTCTGGCAAGTGAAACCGAGTAAAAGTGGGATGGGTCTTGACTGCCTACGATGTACGTACACTCTGGCTTCGACGGACTTGGTATTCCGATTGAATCGCATTGCGCTTCTGAAAGAGAATTCATCGTATGGAAATTGTCCATCGGTATGGAAATCGTTCGTCTACCCGAGGCTGAGCAATGCTCGCGCACGTCCCTATTCTAGTGCGTCCGAGTATGAACTAGTCTCGTCGTTATCCGGGTGTTTTACGACCCGGTCACTTGCGATAGTAAATCACTCGCGTCGTTCGTTAACTTGCACATCTCACTCCTGGGAATTCATACGAGTAATACTACCTTTTGCACACTGTGCAACGAACTGCATGAATAAGGAGAACAAGACTTTTAACTTCAAAGTTTTATTTTACCGTGTCAATGTAAGTGAAACTGAAAATCATATTTCCTGCAAGCCAATAAGCTTGAACACTTTTGACTTTAACTGATACACATGAGGAAAGGAAAGTGTTCAAGATACTCTTGTTAATGACTTAATTAACGCTAAAGTCACAGTTAGCTTGCGACTGAAAAGATATCTATTCCGCTCTCTTCCATCCAAAGCGACTGTCTCGGTGCATCTTGTTGCGTATACGTGGCGCGCAGTTGCATAAGACGCTCGCGTCCGGAAACACTTTATTGGCGGCTAATTACTTGCATTGTTATCTCTCGCGCGAAATTGCCATTGCGAGAAGCTGATCTCGCCAGACCTTTTATAGCGCGCGGCTCTGCGTCAAGAGTCCTCACGCGGATATCGATACCGATCGATGTATATACCTTCGGCCTATTGATTAAATTCGCTCCGTGGGAACGTTCTTATTTCCCGAGAGCGCGTGTCAGGATTAACGGAACGCTCTACCTGGAATCTCTCTCGGCAATCGCGCACTTATTCTTTGCGATTGTTTTTATGAAGACTAGCTGTTCTACTCGGCTTCGCACGGGCGGCATTTCGCGTATAAGCTACCAATGATTTAATTTATATAGTAATAAGTTGTTCTATCAGCAACACTAGGGAGTTTTGTTAAGTTTTTGAACTAATATCCTCTTTGTACAAAATTTAATTTAATTTTAACTTAATCGTAATTTGAATTTGATTTTATGCAAAAATTACAGATCCAAGGAATTATTTATGAATTTTGCATTTCATCGTTTATTTTTTTCATATACAATTTTCGAAGGAGATTGTAGCACAAAAAGAGCGATTTTTTCTACATTCCTTCCTGGAGCAAGTTAGTTACGTTGGCCTTCCTTGTGACTCGATTATGACATAAATGCTAGATCCTTGCGACTCGCGGTAACAATAGGTTTCACGCTAGATTAATTTTCCCTCTCGGAACTATGCTATGACCGCCGGAATTCCATAGTATCATTAAGTCATTGATAAAGTTTGTCCACTTGGAAGCTTGCATTATGCAGCGACTACTCTACAGTTTAAGCAGTTTGAACTGTTAAGCGAACGAGGCAAACCTGAATAAAGTGGGATTTAAAGTTTAAGCCGAACGTTATCAGAGTGCAGTTCAACAGGAGGTTTGCGATGTCGGGCGAGCGCAAAGCAAAATATTAATCACGACAATATTTGAACTATAAGCAGAGAATTCATATTGAAAATAGTAGCAAGCGCAACCACGAGTACACAGGTGGAGGAAGTATATACTCAGTACTTACAAGAACAATGAAGAGACATCGAAGAAAATGATCACAAAGGTGCACGTCTGGTCGCCTTGTACTTCCTTTTTGCCTCGTCTCTACCTAGTCATAATCATCCTATAGTAATCATTGTTTCCCATAGGGAAAGCGTGAAATCACCACCAATGGTTATAACTAGGTGGAGTCCCGGCATTTGGCGTCAATGCGGAAACCTGGAAAAGGCAAACTGTCTCTAACTAACAGAGCTTAACACTCTTGTCGCCGAATTTCAACGATCGACCGAACACGATTGACTATACTGCGTAATCACAAATTCTCTCAATAAACTGCAAGAGCGTGACTCTACAAAGAAACTCCCGCGCTCAGTAATGGCGGCGATTACAAAATACGAAAGGAAGGAACGTATGGCAAATTCTATACTATCTTTGTATGTACTAAGATTGGAGTCGGTAACACGGAGTGTGACACGAAAATGGTAATGGTCTTGAGGACCCCAGTAGCCGGGGCCACCGAAATGCTCAGCTTGTCCGGTCTATTCCATACCTGATTTGTGGTTCAAGTACACATTACGATCCAAGCGTACACTGTGCGAAGGTCTGAACTGCTTACTAAAATTTCTCCACTCTTACTACACCACGATTGCACAGACTCCTTTCTTATCCGCTTTACCAACTGTCGCTGATCTGGCACGAAATGGTAACGAGCTGTACGAAACGTACGAGCGTTCTGTTTGTCTAATCTATTCCGTACGTGGTTCGTGCTTCTCCAAAATCTCTCTGTAAACATTCAAGGCACCCACGTAACCCCTACATATATACCCACCATTCTTTCGAATTGTTTAAAGTTCTCAACCTAAAAGTATACTTTCATCTCCCTTGACAGTGCCTGACAAAGAGGAACACAAAGAAATGGCAAACCCCAATCGTGTATCGCGCGAGTTCCTACTGGCATGCCAGGCCGGAGACTTAGCTAGAGTGGAAACTCTTGTGTCCGATCATCACCTGGAGGACTGGACCGATTTCCGCCACGCCGCTTCGGGTGATAGTCCGCTGCACGTCGCTGCACGTGAAGGTCACGTGGAAGTCGTGAGATTCTTGTGCGAGAAATTCGAAAAGCCTGATTCCAAATTCGATGTAACGAATAAAGACACGAAAACGCCGCTGCATGAAGCCGCTCAGTTTTCCCGCAGCGAGATAGTCAAATATCTAATAGAGAAAGGTGTGTGTCTTTTTTATTTTCTATTTAGTTAAGAAAGCTGAATAAAAATAACACTTGTATGATTAACAGGCGCCTCTGTGGATGCTCTGAAACGAGCAGATTGGACTCCGCTTATGCTGGCATGTACGAAAACCGGCGACGAGGCTTGCAAATGTGTAAGAACACTTTTAGAAGCGAATGCGGGTTTATCCTTGAGGAACAAGGACGGTTGGGCACCGATGCATCTTGTTTGTCGTTCAGGAGACGTACGAGCTTTTGATATCTTATTTAAGTATTCCAAGAAATCCATCGAAGATTGCAGCAACAACGGCCGAAGTACCATGCACATCGCAGGTATGTTGTAGAGAACTTATAACTTTTCAGAGTTATATATGCAAGAATAATACAAAGTCTTATTTACAGCTTTTCACGGACACGAAGCTCTAATCGATCTCCTAGCAAGTGCAAATCCCGAACTTTTAACAGCGAGGGATTCCTCGGGATCCACTCCTCTCCATGAAGCCATCAAGCAGGGAAATTTGAGTGCGGCAAAGAAGTTAATTGAATTGGGAGGTGACGTCCATGCCGTGGACAATGTTGGTCAAACTATGCTTCATATTGCGGCTCTCACAGGAAATGTCGAGGTCATCGAGTACATTTTGGAGAACCATCTCACTGATTTGCACAAGAAAGCTCTCTTCGAGGTGACGCCGCTAGTTGCCGCTCGTCGGAGTAACCAGAGAGACGCTGTTGAATGTTTAATTAAGCACGGCGCAACGAAATAAATTGGAGAAGCTTTTTTCATCTGCTCTTGTTTAGTTAATTGCACTGGCCTACATTTGATGGATGGTAACGAAACGGGAGTAATACTCTCTTCTTCAGAGATTGGTACACATTTATTTATCCTCTTTTCCTGTATCAGACAGTCTTAAAGAAGCATACAAAAATGAAGAAACGGAGGCTCGTATTAGATCGGAGAATACCTAGGTTCATTTCTCTTTTGTCTTTTCGTTTCTTTTTTACACAATCTTGTCACTTGTCTGTCTATGTCTCTTGCGTCTCTCGTGCTGTCCTTTCCTCGTTCAGCTTGTCGTTTGCCTTCGTCTGTGTCATCTGCGTGCGTTGACTGCTGCTGCTGCTGCTGCTGCTGCTGCGGCGGCGACGTACCATTACGGAAAGAAGAATTGTATATGGCGCGTACTAGGTGCTAACGCGCGTCCGCGTATCATTAGTTTAAATATATATGTTCACTTATTACAAAAGAAACGTAACTGGTAAGATCACAGAATTTTCACGAATTCTATGCGTATACGCGAGAGCTCGACTGTGTGCCTGTTCGTCTCTGGGTCCGTTCTATGTGTGTGTGTGTGTGTGTGTGTGTGTGAGAGAAAGTGTACTGAATCGGCTGAAAGAGATGCGCTTCTCAACAATGACAATGCGTTGGAAACATCATCTATGGGTGTGTGTGTGCGCGTGTCTGTCTGTTGGTGTATGGGTGTTGCGGCTGCTTTAGAAAAGATTCCTGTCGAAAAATATTCCCGCCGACGCTTTCGAGAGGGATGGGTGACGTGTTCTACTGGTGGTATGTCATTCTCGCACGATTCCTACGCTTGCCCGCTCTCTTTCATACAACTCCCTCCATTTACACTCTCCGTCTCTGTCGCTCGGCATTATGATTAGTTGATCGTAAACCCTTCGAAGCCTCGGAAACGAAGACGCAATCGCTAACAAAGACTCACATTCTCCTAGTCTCGGGAGGCTCGCGTTCGCTCTCCTCGATGCCGAAGAAAGGAGAGGGACGAAACAAAAGTGCAGAGGTTCGTGACAATGATGGAACATCTCGAGTTTGGAGAAGTGTGATCAGGTATGATCAGAGGAAAAGACGAAGAGAGGGATAGGGTCGGCGGTGAGCCGAAAGAAACGGGAAGAGAGTTTGCACCAGATCGCGAGAATGGAAATGGACAAGGATCTGGGGTCTCACGAAGAGGGGGGAGCACGAAGTTAGGAATGGGGACAAGGATATTTATATTTATAAAACGACTAAGGATAAAACATGCACTGTATATCTGTCCATCCGATCGACGCTGCACGTAACGCAGCCCCATTCGTCTTGCGTTTCTCGCATCTCGTCACTATCCCGCTCACCGATCAAGCGTCTCTCCCCTTCGATCTTTCATCCACTAGGTGTGTATCTAACATGGATGTAAAGTCCTCCTCTCGAGTCGAGCTACGCACGGACGAGTGCTTGATATCAACCCACGTTTCTCTTACCCTCCTTCGTCGCAGCTACATACTTGTTCCTCGCTCGGTGCAGAGTCGTTCTTTCTCTTTTGTTATAAATATCCAGTGATTACTTGGGCTGGTTTTTTCCTTTTAATAGTTTACTTCCTCGCTTACTTTATTTACACATTAACTATTACGCTTGGGAGCTTAAGTTAAGACCGCCTGACGCGAGCGCCGTGTCCACGATAGTAGTCCATAATGATTCCACTACTTACTAGTAAACTTGCCTTACCTAGCAAATATTTTTGTCTTGTTCACATTAATCAGTAGGGTGGCGCGATCAATCTCCACGCAAACTTCATTTCTCGCTTGCTCTCTCGCTCGCACTGTCTCGCTTTTTCTCTTTCTCTCTCTCGCTCGCTCGCTCTCTTTCTCTCGCGTTCTCTCTCTTTCGCGCGCTTCTTCCATTTACAATACAAGTATTCAACATGTACAAAGCCCTATATACAGTATGTACATTCTCTCGCTGCAATAGTTTCACGACCTTTCCCTTACGCCTGCACGACAGACACTGCTTGCTCTGCCTCAACTATCCTAAATACATATCCTCACATGTCAACGTGGCCCGCCGGTTTCGCTGCTCACATGAAAAATGCCTCTTTCCTTTTCACGCGCGACATTATCGCCATACCCTCTTTGCTTCACGGATGGAATGTGGATCTGTTTTGTGCTAATTACGACCAGCTGGCAGTTCTCTCGTACACGAGCGGGGCACGATTGACGCCGTGGTTGCTCGTAGAAAATATCATGTATGCCAAGGTGTGTTCTCGCACGGTGCTTGCCTTCCAATTTCAGGTGTGAGCCTGCTGGTTCGCGAGCAAATTTATAAGTCAAAATAACTAACGAAGGACTGATTGATAAAAGCTCCAAAGACTACCGAATGCAATGCTGTGCGAGTAAAACATGGCAGTAAAACTGAGTAAAGCAAAACTGAAGTAAAACATGAACACCGCTTTTTGCTAAAAAACGGCCCGAAAGAACGGTGAAAAATGTATGTTGAGGGATTTCCTGATTAAACAAGAGATTTGTTTCTTGAGAAAAACTACCGTCTTGCCAGGACTGGAAGCTAGTGTGAATTACACGAGTTGAACATATCTGCCTTAGCTCTGTTATGTTTAATCGAGAAAGGTCTACCGAAGCACAGAAGTCTTGAGTGGATCCGTTTTGCTCGAAGAACTGGAAGGGTGACGGACCGCGAAACCGAACGCGACTTGCCGTGGTCGTTCGGCCCACCGAATCGCTCGAGGCGATTTCGGCGATCGCTAATATACATTAGATAACACTCACGGATGATAAAAAATAAATAGCGCGCGCGGGATCCCATAGTTACACATTAGATATTATTACGCGGTTACGACATATACCTTTTTGTTTTTAAAAAATAGTAAAAAACAGTGACTAAGTTTCGCATTTTTCCACGTCGCTCGGAAAATCGCTTATATCACTATATACCTGCTTCGTACAATTCTCTCAAGTTAGTTCTCTCCCTCGCTCTCGCTCTCTAACGCACTCGCTCTCGCTCTCGCGCGCTTGCCCACTCGTGCTCGCTCTCCCTCTCACTTTATAATTAATATCGGTCCTGTATACATACATATACATATATATATTTTTTGTATTTATAAAAATAACATTCTGGGACTAAAACGTAACGTTCCAAAGCAATGTACAAGTGAGGAGCTGGCTGGGACGACCGATAAAGGTACACTTTAGCCGTGCATTACACTCTGCGATTTCTTTTTCATCCACCGACTACTCGCTTCCTAGCCGGGCGAGGAAATTTAATTTCCGCCCATCAGGAGAGTGAGAAGAGCGGCTCGTTCGTTCCTTCGAAAGTTTAAGCTTATTACACCTCTCACGCGCATACCGCAAAACGTTATAATTACTTTCTGGATGCTGTCCCCTCGTTACGGACATCCGTGTGCGAGGAGAGAGTTCGGCCACGGCCAAGAGTAATTCTTTCTACAAAGCAATCTCTAAGTAACGCAATCTCGCCTGTCCGTCCTTTCACCAAGTCCTCGCGTCGGAGAAATGTATTTACTACAGGACTTAAGTAAGTATTACTCCCCGTTCTCTCGCGTGTCTCTCGTCTTGTAATCACGGACGTAACGATGTAATTCGCGCGATATGTCACTACCTGCTAGTATGCTACTTGCTGCGCGAGAGTCGAAAGGTTCTTATTTCTCTCTCCGTATCTCTCTCTCTCTCTGGTTAAAAGGAAAAGCAAACCCGATGGTCTCCTTTATCCAGTCGTCACCGATTCCTCCGATTGTAAGAATCAAGTGTATATCCCAATTCCCGCTGATCCTCGTGAGCCCGTTCACGGTGCACTCGACAATGCCCACGACTCCTGTCACGATCCAGCCTGGCGCAACGGCGATATGTCTCTTCTAGTTTTTTTATATTATTACAAACAATGCGGGCCACCTGCGGCTATCCGCATCACGATCCCTCGAGTATGAGCCGTGAACCCGTCGAATCTAAGCGAGCGTGAGAGGCCACCTCCCACAAGTGAATAAAAGGCTGGAGGATCGACGACGCGCGAGCAAACTCGCCCCCGAAAGAAATTGGAGGCTCCTCTACTTACGGGGCCCGATCTCGAGAGGATTCGGATCCAAGGGAGCCACGTAATCGAGCGGGATTTCAAGAAACAGAATATGCTCGACGTGCCCCCGCGACCGATTGGTTAAGGAGATCCACTCGTCTCGAAATCGAGCCACGTAGCCCGCGTCGCCGACGTGTCAGCAGGTGCCGGAATAATCTAGGAGGACTCGTCACGTTTCGTCGTGATCTCCTTCACACAATAGCCGCCATAGTGCCAATGCTAAACGCGCGCGCACGGCACCGGCGGTACAACGACAACTTACTCTAAGAAGAGGTCCGCTAAGGTATCGTACAAGAAATCGATCTGCAACGATCACACACTCGCACGGCTGACCCAGGACGGGGCAAGTCCCTTGGGGAATCCCACGCGAAATAGAGATCCCCGTTGCCCGGACTCGGGATCACGGTCTCCTTACATCTTCCTT
Source organism: Crossocerus cetratus (assembly GCA_963675795.1). NCBI lineage: Eukaryota > Metazoa > Arthropoda > Insecta > Hymenoptera > Crabronidae > Crossocerus > Crossocerus cetratus. The sequence continues at coordinate 18,906,966 of OY776665.1, read as the reverse complement.
ACACGCAAAAACTGGTACCACGAAGAACAGAAACAAAGTAGCGGGCCTTCTCTAGAGGGCCCGGTGTGTGTATCGTTATGGCTAGAAACGCGTGCTCGCGACGCGTTTACGTTTGAGCTAGAAGCGCACGCTGCTCTCTTTCAATCTCTCTCGCTCTCGTTCTCTCTCCTTCTCCCTTTCTCTGTGTCAAACGGCAGGACTCGGCAAGGATGCACCGGTGCCACGCTCCCTCGACAATCATGCACACGTACGTGGATCTCTTCAGGAACGAACCACCGTCATCTGAGGGGGGCCGCAGCCACCTGGTCCGGCTCCTCCCCAGTGTTCGCATCATAGTACGGATTGCGGCTGGAATTGGCGGCCGATTACCCGAAACCATTGCATCGACGTTGCTTCAAGGTACCGGTCCCCGTGGGCTTCGACAGCTAGGACGCCAGCGGTACCCTTCGGGCGTCCTAACACTCGCTATAGGAGGGCGGCGGCATTCCTCGCCCGGTGTACATGTCCGTCTGCGGCTGCAGGTGGCAGACGACCGTGTGTCCGTCGAGAACCGCCACCGTTCTCGTATGGTCGTGCTGGGGCGGCATGCCGTAGGTCGCCGGCAGACGTGGCAGATCTCCGCGCTCGTACCTTACTTGCTGCCTCCGCAGCTTCTCCCAGCATGCGTTCACGGTCCTCTCGACGGCCGGGCTGTATTCGGAGGGGTCGTAGTGCAGATTGCCCCCGCGCTCGCTGAGAGTCTGCCCGTAATGCACTAGATTCCTATCGGCGGCAGGTGAATACGGTATGAGTGGCCGGTGATCGCCATAACTCCTCGAGGACTGCCTGCTCATGTCGCTTTGTCTCCTCCCGTCCTCGTCAGACATATCCGAGACCTGAATCTCACCGGCACCGACGCCGCCGCCCCCTCGCTCGATCTCTTCGTAAACCGGGTCATCCTCATTTGCCAGGCCGCGCGGCAGGTGTACGTGCTGGCCGTGATGGCCGTGCAACTGATGATGCCCCGGGCCATTGTTACGCCCGTCGATGATCTCCGTGTAGGTGTGATTGTAGGGCATCACCGCTCTACGCCCGCCGCCGGTGGTCCTCGTCCCGCTCATCTCGTTATTCTCGTTTATCCGTCCTCGCTCGCGGTTCCTCCCGGTGTGGCCGAGCGTCAGGGTGTTGTGGGTCCGCGGTGAGTCCTCCTGCTCGGAGCCCCCGTGCCCGGAGTCCCGAGAGCACGACTTAAAAGAAATGTTCTGTGGAAAGACGTCACTGCCATTAGAATGCTGATCAAAACTCCTGGTCATTGTGAGAGGAGAACCTTCTCCCTCGTCGGGTCTAATGTGTGCAATGGGTCGTTGCGGGAATGGATCATCGCGCGACGATCACCCGAGTTCTCCTCTAAAATCAAGTACTACTATACGGCCAAACAGTTTCATGCTCTCTAAGCGAATGCTCACTGGCGGACGCTTGTCTCTAAACCCCCGGGAACAAGGACACCGAATTCCACGAGTCCACTGGGCGCCCACCCTCGGCTATCGTTTCCACTACCCTACGCGCCCGGGAGCAGCAGCTAAACGCTCTAGAGCCTCGCGAGTCTGCATGCACACACATAGAAAAACGAGTGAGAAAATTCCGTGCTGCACCGGCGTGTACACGAAGCAGTCTAATGCCCGGCAGTCTGTCCATCTGATTTCATTCCTGCTATCGGAACCGCTAGCTAGTGGACACGAACACTCAACTACACGTTCAACAGAGAAAAAAAAAACACGTACTAGCCAACGAGTGGGAGTAACGCGACCCGCGCTTCGTATGTACACGGACAGAGAAATCCCCGTGAAATTAAATGACCGGCGGAAAAGACACAGGCAGAGCTAGGAGAGGGTTTGGTAAATTCGTACACGCGGGATATGTTCGTCAGGGGCAGACACCTTCGTTCCCACACCTCCATGCGTTCTCGAAGCGTCGGTCTCTTCGGTTAATCGCGTTCCTCTAAATGTGCAAAATGTGTCTAGGTGCTTCGAGCGAAACGGCACACCATGCACGAGAGAAAGAGAAGAGAGAGAGATAGAGAGGAGAGAAAGAGAGAAGTAGACAGAGACAGAAACAGTCAAGTGAGAGGTCAATTCTGGAGAAGAGTGTTCACAGCACGCAGCACTCTAGCGGGAGGCATTGTAGTATACAAAACAGAGAGAAAGAGAGATAGTGAAATAGTAACAGAAAGAGTCAGACCGAGAGAGAAAGACAGAGTGTAATGTAAGAGTGATTAGAGAGAAATGAGCGAGCGAGTGTTAGCTGCGCTTCTGTGAGTTAGTTACCTTCCACATGAGGTTTTTGTTAAGGTGGCCCCAAGTGGCAGTGGCAGATTTGGGGATATTGGGAGCTGAGGGTAAGAAGGCGTGACGGGCGTAAGGCAGGGTCGCCACGATGTGAGCCTCTGTCGGAGAGGATTCACCTGGCACTGTTACTGCCGGCTGCCTATCGACTACCGCCCAGCTTCGACCGGACACCAAGTACTGTAAAAAGCGAATCATTCGCCGTTCCCACTTTAACGTCCCTCTTCATTTACCACATATCCACCCGCCGAATCATCCGGCGGCGAGAACATCTCGTCCATTCCTCGAGTCATCGAGTAATCTAATACAATCTATCTACGGACGCGCGGAACGCTGGAATAAACGCGAATATCGGATGTGTCGGATGGTATGTTGGCGTCGAGGGAGAGTTGTTATTGGTGGTGGAATTATCCCGAATCATTTGAGGGGTTTGATCAAACATTTAGTTACGCGTAAGACGAACTCTAACACATCCGCAGCCGGCAACGTAGTCTAACGTCATTTCCAAATCTGTAATTGAGTAACGAAATTGCGCAATGATTAAGAGATGATTATTTGTTATTATATCTCTTTTGCAATTATGATCCGCATGACTGTTGACAAAGCTTGTGACAGTTTGCAAAAAGTTGAATGGGCTGCTGAACACGTGAATTTTGATGATATAACAGAATGGACCGCAAACAACGAATACAACTTTCGTTTATTTAATAAATATTTGGAGTTTCAAATATATATTCAGTTAGAGACCTTCAAAATTGAACGAAATATTCAGCTAAGACTGTCGAACTTAAACCACCGGTAGCGAATGTGTTAAGAAATGGAAGGGGTGAAAGAATGAAAATGAAAAAATGACTGAGATCCTTGGGGGGCACGATTCATGCGGGTGATAGGTCGATTTTGAGTAAATGAATACAAATTACCGGCCATTTAAAGAAATGTAATTTTGAAAGGGAAAGTAATAATAGTAATTGCCAGATATTGATTTATGACTGGGAGATGGGAACCGAGAGTCTTCTCGATTAACAGCCTTACCGCTAGACCGATTTCTCGGAGCAATTGCCCGACGGAGGCTTAAAAACGAGGGCAGAGATAGGAACGAAGCAGTGAGGGCCGGCGCGGTATCTCCGAGTATCCACGAGTGTGCGATGCTGGCCGGAAGCGCGCAGGATGTAACTCGTGCCCGGCTGAATCTACGATGTAACACCCTGAGATACGCGACGTCGACACGCACACCCTCGGCACCCGCGGCTCTTTCCCTCGGACGCGTGTTTGTCCTGGACGTACGATACGAGATTCCACCTGTTTTCCGGCTCTATACCAACGGGTCACGCGAGCTCCGCATCCCAACTTCCGGCCAACACGAGCAAGCCACTGTTTTTTCCCTCCCAAGTCGAACTTCCGAGAGTCTGTGTTTTCTCTGCGCGGCTTGTTCGTGAGTTCTCCTCGATTAGGGAGAATGAATTGCAGGATACTTTCCGTGTCGAATGAAAAAGTAATTCGATCTTCTCGATAAACGATATTTTCCCGAGTTTGCTTGCCCGAAAAGAATCACGTTATTAGAGCAAAAATCGTAGGAGACAGGGAATCATCGTCCAATCATCGCGCTAATCAAGTCGGGAGAGTAAAATGAGGTAAACAGTTATTCCCGGCAAAATCCGAGCGAAAACTCGCATATCCAGGCTCGCGCAGAGCGCACCGCGAAAACCTCTGGCAATTATAAAGACCCGGGGGCGCCGGCGACTCGCTTTATTCACGCGAAATTATAAAAGTGGACAATTTCGGCGAGATTAGCCGCGCCGAATAAATTAGATCATTAGCGGACGGTGCCCTAATGATCTGCATTGCGTTCCTCCCAGGCCTTAGCTCGGCGCTTCCGGCTGCGCGCGATGTTAATTAGCGGCCCGGGGAAAAATCGAGCGAGTAAACACAAACTAAACGGGGGCTGACAGTACAGAGAGAAAGAGAGAAAGAGTGATAGAGAAAGAGAGAGAGAGTGAGAGACAGAGAGCGAGAGAAAGAGAGAGAGAGAGTAAGAGAGTGGAAAAACCAACAGCGGTACGTATGCAAAGAGCGCAAAAGTGGCTGATGGCAAACGAGCTTGTGCGCTGCGACGGCGGAGGTGTGAGTGAGAGACAGTGAGAGATCGTATGAATGCGTAGAGAGAACTAGACCAGTGGGGGAGGCCGGGAGTGAGAAAGAGAAACGAGACGGCGGGTACACCCGCGCCGATTCTTTCTCGCCCATACCCTTCTTCCCTATCTGCTTTTGTTAAGCGACCGCTTTTCTATACTGTGCGCGTGCACCGACGCCTATGCTTCAGAGAGCAATTCGATCTCCGTAAAGTATGGGAGATCTGCAGGCCGAGTCCGGCCACTCGACACTCCACCAGAGGGGGAAAAATGTGCGAAATCCTCGAATGAACTCGATTTGCTCGCGATCGCGGTCTCTACTCGGCTGGAAGCAGCTTAAATATTCACCGGATGCGCGGCCAGAGCTCAAAAGCGCCCGCGTAATGAAAAAGAGTTTGTACGACTCGCCGATATAGCTGGCCGTGGAGACAGTGGAGAGCGTAATTGCAATCCACGCGCCATTCTCTTTTGAACTCTGTCACGCATTTCGGCTCCGATACACTACGAATCTTTCTGCTAGGCTGTGCCTCTTCGTTTTGATTCTCGTCAAGGTCGAGTATCGATGATTACACTCGGCTCACACGCCAGTGCACTGATAGAGTAATGGTTTACAGGTGTTAAATGGTCAAAAGCCCCCTTGATCATATTGGTTCATCGAACCAAATGAAACTAAAACATGGATGTAAATTAACCAGATTTAAGCTTACGTTACATTGAATCAAATACGGGATAAATTGTATATAAAAGATTATATGAAATGTGAGATAAATCAGCCGGAAATAAGCCGATTGCATGTGTGATACTTTAATTTGGCTTTTAAATAATCCCAAGACAAGGGCGAAAGTCGCCGGACTTTCGAATCGAAAGTTTCAAACAGGCTGTCGTGCGGACAACACGCAGCGAGAGCCCGAGCTTTCATTAACGATCCGGAACATCTGAAAGAAAGGGCAAGTTCAGGTGCGAACCAGTACACCCGGCTTGCCCACGTTTGTCTGTCGAAACAATAATAATAATAAAAAAAAGGGTGCAAGGGGTCGTAAGGATGAATTGTGTGTGGGTGAGAAGGTACAAAGTAGCCAGCAACCGCGTTACACCAAACCCAGAGCCAGATAAGAAGCACGAAAATCACCAATGGTTAGTAGGAGCCCTTGCGAACAGTACGGCTCGCGTGTTTACAACTGTGCAGAGAAAGAGAGAGCGTGCCCGTCATTAATAAATAGCCGTACTCCAAGAAAATCAAGCTATCTCTAAACCCAGCAGCGGCTTTGCCCGCTCGAGACTGGGGACGAGCGAGGCAAGTCTCGCCGGCATTGAAATTAAATCGTGAAAATAAGTGCAATGTGCCAGAGCTGATCGTGTCGAGGCTCGCTACTACTAGTTACAATACACATATCCGACACGTCTCCCCTTTCAATAGCTCTTTCGAGCCGGCCTATTTACCAACTTGGTTTCAGTCGACATCCTCTAATAACCGAAAGGGGTCTCGGCGCGGCCGTGAAGCTCTCGCATTATCTGCGGCCCATAAATCGCAGCTTTATCGCGGCCCTGCTACAGGGACGGCCAATAATCTCCGCTCTCCCCTATTTCTCTGATTCAATCGCAGCCCCGAACGCGCGCACCCGCCCGCCTATGGACGCGCGCGGTGCGCGGCGGCTCGATTGGCCCGCGAAGCTCTAACACCCTGGCGGCTCGCTCAAGCGATTCGATCGAAAGAGTGGAGGTTCGTTAAACGCCCTCGATTTCGAGGCGGCTTTCGGAAGCGCGGCCCGCTCGGAGAATGAAAGGGACACGGGTTTCCGGCACGCGTGGCCGCGCGCACGCTGGGGTCACGCAAGCCGATTCGAAATGAATCCCTGCGGGAAGGGGGGCTCTCGTGCTCGAGGACGAGCACGACTCGCGCAGACCCCGCGCGATTTATCCTGGAACAGACTTGGGGTAACACATTAGAAAAAGGATGAGGCATCGCGCGGGCCGAGGGCGGCGCAGAGCCACCCTCGCCGCCCGAAGACGAGTCTCTGCTGAGAGAGCTCGTGTCGAGAATTAGCATTTTATGGTTGCGCAACGGGGAAAGTCGAGACTGCCGGTGACAGTGGTTAATGTTTAATTGAAATTATGGGCCGAGCGTGAGTGCTGCCTCGAAGCGAATGGGTGCGGAAGCTTTTTACAGGCTGCGTGGACCTGAGAGGGAACATCGTCCCGTGAAATATCACGCATCTCTAGCCAGTGTGCGCTGGATGGCAGGATTGTTAAGAAGATCAGAGCTCTCCGTGAGGAGCGATCGTTAGAGAGTCGCGGAGTTGCGTTAATATACGGTGCTCGCGGAATTGGGCCAGCGGGCGTGTCTTGTTATTTGAAGGGAAGTATTGTTAGCACGCTGACTGTGATTGAAGGCAGTGCTGCTCTCGAGGGTGAGAGCGAGAGAGTGAGTGAGAGAGTGAGAGAGCGAGCGTGTAGGAGAGAGTGATAGAGAGAAGAGAGAGGCTGATCTCAATCCAGCGTACGTAGCGGGGGCTAACTAGATTTCTCCTATCAGCCGCGTAAACATCAGTTCTCGGGATGAGGAGATCTCGGAGCGATAGCGCGCCGGCAAACCGAGCGTTATTAATTCGGGTAGGGTTAATCACACTTGCGTTACTAGGCGGCAGAGAGATTGAGAAGCGAAGGTCTGGAAAGGGCTGCGAACTAGCGAGCGAGAACGAGGGGCGGCGAGATGTCTAGAGGCGAGCGTATCAAGGCGGGAGAGAAATGTACAAACAGGCGAGAGAATCAGAGAGACATTTCGCCGAGACATAACAGAGAGCCGTGGCGGCGGACGCGCTAACAAGATGCGGTATATATCTGTGTCTTTTCTGTGCAAGTGAGCTCTACCTGGCACGATCTCTCTTTCAACAGATTAGCTTGCCCGACGTCATTGCACGCGACTAGGCCTTGAAAGAGCGAGTGTCGCTGAAAGAGACTGAAAGAGAGGTTGTAGACTAAAGTTGGAGTCTCGGTTTGGTGTACATAAGCGGCTGTCGGATACCTTGCTGAGTGGGATGCCTATTGTGGTTGCTAGGTGCCATCATGTGCATCTGGTGTGCCCCGACCGGCGATCTCAGCGACAAATTGTTCAGGTTCACGTTTATCGAAAGATTCGTATTGTTACAGGCGGCGGTGAGGTTGTGATTGTTCGGCGGTGAAGTGGTCGTAGCGGTACCCACATTGGAGGCGGCGTGGGGCGACAACCCGGAGCTGTCGGTCGTCGGCGCCGAGGGGTTCGACGAGGTGTTGTGCGAGGCGAAGTCCTTCCCACCGTTGGCGCCAGCCGCTCCGCTCGTACCCGACGAGCCACCGGAGCTTCCCGTCACCGTCTTCGAGCACCTCAGGCACTTCGGCAGCCACGAGTGACGGCGCACGAACTTCCGGTACTCCTTTCTCACCTGCAATGCCAGAAGCACAACCCACCCCCCAAAGAAACGGTTTAACGGTGCAGGAAAAAACAAGGCTCGTGCGAATACATTCTTTACTCAGCGCAGTTGACTCTCCTCGCTCGGGAATCGCACTGCTCGATTAATAACGAAGCGAAATGAGTAGCCTACTATGCATATATGCCATGTACTTGTAAAAATTCTTGGTGCCGTGTGTATGTATGCGTCAACTAAACTAGGAGGAAGTGTCGCAAAAGTAATACTGGAAGTCTTTGTAAACTGAAAAAAGTGGCACAAACTGGACACCAGGATTCCGAAATGAACACTGAAGATTCGGATTGCCACAGTTCTTTATTTAAGGTACCTCTCGCCGACGACACGGCCAACCTTTCTTTCCGGTGGTCGCGAGTCGTTGATTGTACTTTCTTTATTAACATGATTCCAGCTAGCCTCACTGCTAAGGATTGTTTATCATATAAAGAGTACACTTTGACATGTGGTGCACTGGATTCTTATGGTACAGCGTGGATCATCTCTTAATGTCACTTTAAATCTAATTTAACGTAGAAAAATCGATGTACAATCAATGTACGAGTTGCGAGTGGCAAATAAAACGATGCATTACTGAGTTCAATTCCATTCAACTATCTATTGACCTCCTAAGTTCCATTATATTAATCCTCGAAAACATTTTACATTGCTTTGAGTGTCGAATTCCGTCCCGGGGCCAGCGTCGCGAAGCTGGAGCTCGCACCGGTTAAAGTTTCTCGAGTCTAAAGTAACGTGGAGGTCTGTACCCCGACGTATTCCCTTACCTTCTCGTTCTGAACGCAATGGAACACAAAGATGAAGAGGCCCTGGAGACTGTTCAGCACGGTGAAGATGTATGCCATAACGACGGACTCCTGGTTCAAGTAGAGGAGGCCGAACGTCCAGGTGAGTCCCAGCAGGAAGACCAGGACGATAGCGCCCCTCAGCCAAGCCCTGGTATCAGCAGACAGGAATAATGCATTTATTTCAGGTCGGGTATTCTCACTGGCGTCGAATTGAAATGGCGATGCTTAGGGGAACTCGGGCGAATTCATCCCGTGACTTTCACTTCCTTGGAGTGGCGTGCGATCGCGTTAAATGATCGATGACGGTGTCGCTTTGGAGGTAACGCGATTCGTTCTATCCGGCTGCAGTCGCCGATATCGATCTCAAAGAAACTCCGTCGAAAGTGTATGCGATTGTTCTTTATTGCGCGGATTCCTCCAACAAAGCGCGACGGCTGAACAATTCGACATGTTTCCAAACTCATTCCCGCGAAGTGGAAGAAATTCAGAACAGATATCACCGGCAAGATTCTCAAGTGGAAAGCGCTCGGTTCCCGTAAGCATCGCACGTACTTCGGTGGTCTCGGAGGTGTAGGTCTCTAAACAGACATTTCTACGGAAGTTAGTAAATTTCTACAGACACAGGTAGGTAGATAAACAGGTAGATAGACAGACATAGGCCGGGTGATGTGGAGCTGCGTTACTTCTAGTCTCCGACGTCTCCGACTACTCGTAAATCAGGCGATTACACCCGAAACTAAGGAGAGGAGGGTAGAGCGTGCAGTGATTAATCGTGTGCACTCACAGGAGAGGCAAATGCAGTGGCAGGTAAATAACGCAAAGTAATATCGATCGGCATGGGAGCCACGCGTGCTCTGTCAAGCGTGATGATTCGAACGGAGGTATACAGATATACATACAATGCGAACGGACCGCGCGGTGAGAGCATCCGAAAGCGACATGATAATTGCTACTCGCTAAGGCTCCGGTGAGTTCGCACGATCTCTGTGTGCCGAGATCACGGGGGTTACTTTACTGCTACAAACTACATTCACAGAGATTCCATATCTAGGATATGGGTGTGTATGTGTGGGGAGGTACTTGTGTTTGATAGCTTAATCATAACGAAAACGAACTAAAGACAATCAATGGGAACGGAAGAGGTGTACTTGTGAGTGTATGAAAGAGAGAGAGAGAGAGAGAGAGAGAGAGAGAGAGAGAGAGGGTGAAAAGGTTAGTGTGAGGGCTGAGAGCATGTTAATGAAGAAGTGTGTAATAATAAAAATGGTAAATATCTTACAAGTGCGCTTGCAATTTGTTGGGAAGAGCATTCTCTTCCTTTCCACTACCAACCAACCACGCCATGCAGAAGAATGTAGAACAGTGTAGACAGAAGTGGGTAGAAGATTTAATACAAAAAATGAAACAAGACAGCAGTTAGGTGATTGTTCCGGCACCATTGATTATTTCATTATAGCTTATATCTTTACTATCGGAATAAACCACGACTCGCATTACTTCATTTGTTACTTCCTCCACTGCTTTCTGCCATTGTATTTGATTGTTTTTCAAACGCATCCAAGAAAAACGCGAAGTGAACAGTAACACGAATCGGGTTTCCTACCAAACTTCAGCTACCATCACCAAGTATAAAGTCTCATGTACAATAATCGCCTATTTGTTTCATCTGTTATACGTCTGTCGCCGCGTGACAAGAGGACTTGTCTGAATTCGAGCGATAAATTAGAAAAGTATGTACGTTGCGTCAAAAGAAAAGAGAAAGACAGAGTGAGAGAAGAGAGGCAGCCTACGGAGATCTCGTAGGTGATGAACGCGACAATGTCAAACAGCTTCATTCAATCTGTACGGCAGTCACAGTGTCATCAAATCCATGTATAATATACGCCACAGTCTGGGATTCACAGAGCACAATACAATAGAGTGGTGTGTTCGAACCAACGGAAATGTCTGCGGTCATTCCAACACAGGTACGTAAAACCAAAACCAAACACAAGATGAAACTCAGCATGGCCGGCCCAGAAAGATGCTTGACAACAAAAGATTGTCGTTCGGGCGAGTCTCCTTTAAGCGAGAAGTAAAGCTTGCGAACGTGAATCGAAAGCGACAAACACTCGTTCAGTATCTACTCGACGAGAGGATCATATCACGGACGCAATACGAACGGACGGACTCGATCTCTTACGTCATACATATGTATACATATATATAGCTATATACAAGTATATATGTATATGGATATAGATATAGACAAAGTCCCACTGTACGATCTCGCATCATTAGCCAACCCAAGCTCACGATCTACCGGGCTTACCTTGCGCTGGCCAAACGCGAGTGCTCCTTGCTCTTCATCGCCACGGTGGTGTTGGCATGCCGACACATCATGTAGATAGCCATCGATAAAAATACCAGATTCGCCTGCAACACAAAGGCGCATCACGATGCACCAACTCTCTTAGGTTTCCCTCTCTTAAAAGCGCGAGCGTGCTAAATGGGAGCACATCGAGATAGCTTACCAGGATCACGAGTATCACAGGGCCGACGAAACTGAAAATGAAGTAGTTGTCCGCCCGTAGCCAGCAGTATCGGTCGGTGCCATAACTGAGAGGGTCGATTATACAGGAAATGGCTACCACGAGTAGCGGCGCACCGTACGCTACCAGGTAGTACCACCGAAGTCTCGACTTCTCCGCTTCGAAGACTTCGATCAGCATGACGTATAATTGGAACCCTGCATTGGGAACAAGCGATTGAAATAGATTGCTCCGACTGCATTTATTCTTCTAGCTCTCGTATCGATTATGGGATCCAACTGGCATTTACCTTCGAGGAACATCCACGCGAACGCGCAGAGGAAGAAGAAGTGGAGGAGTCCGGCCACGATACCGCAGACTACCCTTTGGTTTGTTTGACCGATCCCGCAAACGAACAGTACCTCCGCAATCAGCAGGCACACGCAGAGATTCTTGTGGATGGTCGTTCTGTCCGACTACGAATCATCAATGACACGTCAATCGTAATACCTTTGCTCGAGGGCTCGAAATAGTTACCTTTAGTCCACGAAACAATTGAAAGGTCAGGATGGCCAGTACCAGGCACACCACGGAGATGATGCAACCGATGTAGGTGATGATCTGAAGAGCGACTTGGTGAGCTATGTCCAATCTCACCGCGTGCACGTCCATGAGTACAGCGAAATTCGTGAGGTGATTACACTCGCACACCGTGTGGGTGGCGTTCGTCTGACGCCGATGGCAACCCACCTCCGACCAGGCGCTGTAATCCAAACCCAGGTATTGTTTATAGAAACTCTGTTTAGATCGGAATAATACATTTCTCCATCCGCTGGCCGCTAGCGTGTACTGCTTCGCTAACTGACAATCCATTACCGAAAATAGATCGTGTAAGTGATACTAATATGATTAAAGGATTCGTCGGGCTTCTCTATATTTTCCTACCGGTAGTTTGAAGTCCTAACCAGACCTAAGACAATATTGGCCTCAACGCTCCGCCCAAAGTCCCGTTGAAGCAACAGATGAAAAACTCTAAAGTATCGCGTGTCGCGTACAACTATGTTGATTAAAGTCGACGAGTGATAGAAACCATTGTAAAAAAAGGGGGGCAAGCTGGCAGTACAGGAGGATAGAGTTACCTCAAGATGTAGTCCCAGAAGACGCAAGTGGGATTGGTAACGTTCTCCACGGAAAGATGTTTGAAGTAGACTCTGACGGGCTCGGATAGCTGGATATGTCTTCCCTTGCCGAGGGACGCTGAGATCACTTTGCTATTGAGTAGCCGAGTCGTGTTCCTCTTGGGCAGCGGTTGCTGCTCGTCATTTAGGAGGACGGACGGCGGTTCCGCTTGCGGCTGCAGGATCTCCTCGAGCCTGTCAAAGGCCATGAAGACCAAGCGCACAATGCCGTCCTCGCTGTTCTCCATCAGGGCGCCCCTGGTCAACTCGACACGGTCGTTCGATGCTGTCCACTTCTGCTGGGCAGCTTCCATTGGGAAGACCTCGACTTCGTCGCCGATGTTGCGTGTCTCGAGTACTCTCACTTCCATCACTAGTCAAAGAAAATGTCTTGTGTTAACTATTACTCTCCGTTCATTTTTCACCGTCTTATTTTACAGATTGGAAAACAAACTACATTTCGATACTCTTATTCCCCGTAAAAGTGTTCTGCATTAAAAATTCTGATAACAATGCCGAGCAAGAAATGAATAATTTAACCAACTCTCTCAAATATAACAAAAGCAAGAATTTGAAAGACAGTGCGGGACAAAACAATCTTGAAGTAAACCGTCAGGTAAATATTGGCCTTCGCATGATAGGTATCAAGGAAGTGGCTCGGAAAATTCACGGCGCGCCTCCGCCTCGAAACTATATCTACATCGAAACGGTACTGGTTTATCGTCCGGCGATCGGAAATCAAGAAGGCACGCGGCTTTCCTCGCGTTCTTTCCGCGCGATTAATCGCGGCCCGGCGCGACAAGAAAAATCCGAGGCACGCGATGCGCCGGCGATCATGAGCGCTGCACTAGCCGTAGAGAAGGAAGAGGCATGTTCCTGGCGAACCGGGAATATTATGTTACGTGGCATCCGGCCCCGGCTGTCGCTCATCGAACTCAAGCCCGCTCCTCGCTGCTTTTTGCTCTTTACTGTTATGCTATTTATCAGCCGAGCATCTGATGGTGCTGCTAGCTACTCCGTTCGCGCCTCCGCCGCCGAGCTCAATCACGCGTCTCCGCCGACTTCCGGGAAGTAAATCAAATCGCCGTCGTCATTTTCACGACGGGTTTTGTGTTGCTCCAAACGATGGAATAAAGCTCGCGTTACCCGGCTTCCAGCCGGGCATTACGACAATCCTTCGATGCACCGGCAGCGCCGGATATTAAGGTAGTTGTATTATAAATGAATTCTTTCTAAACCTCCATCATAAGAACAGATACCTTCGCTCATACTCTTTGCACTAAACTTTTAGTTGGCTTCGTACATTTTTGCTCTGTGCTACTTCAGCTTCATAAGAAAATAACGTGATTTCCAGGACTAGATCTTTTCACAAACCGGTAACTAATTGTTGAATATTTTTTCAACTATACTTTTCTATAAGACTGTAAATTGTTCTTATTTAAACAGTTAGAACCGTTCTTTTTATAGAATTAAGAGTACGCTGTACACACTTGCCAGCTTTGACAACGAGGTACAAGAAGTACAGTTTTACATTTTTGTGATACTTCAGGCAACCCATAAGAAACTTCAAAGAGCTAAGGCACGATGAAGTGCGATCGAAGCATAAGATTAAGAAACTTACGTATATTCCTGCCGCCGTGGGTGATGGTCTTTTCATGCTTGAGAGTGTCGGCGAGGAGGAAGGCGTTCTCCTCGAGGCCGATGAGCAAGGAGGTAGCGACCCTCATCTGCTCCTGATGAGTGAGATCTTTCCAGGACGCCATTTGCGCCTTGTCGAGGAGGTTGCTGCCCGTCCTCACGACGCCCTGCAGCAGCTCGGTCACGCTGACCTCCCTTTGATTCGGATCCTGATAGGTCCTTATATCCTGCGCCATCTTCTCCGCCATGTTCTTGATGATCTTGGTGGTGATCATCATGTCGCCGCCGTAGAGGCCTCGGCTGTTGTTCGTCACCTGGGAGAGCTCCCTGCTGATGCCGAGGATCACGTCGCCCTCGGTCACTCTATTCTCGAGGGTGGTCAGCCAGTGGGAGCGGCACTCGCTAAGGTCCGGGCTGTCTGGGTACCAGAAGGCGGATTCGCCCCTAGCTAGGCATCTCCAGCGGGCTAAGCCTTTCGCACCACCCGGACAACTCTGCACAGCCACGTCGCCCGCTCGAGTTGTGTTCCACGAGAGGTTCCTCGCTATCACCGGGGGACACACTTGTCTCCCGTAGTCGTACCACTGCCCGTTCGAACTCGACTCCGGGAACAGCGTGCTCGGCACTGAAATGGTCCAGGTTTAGTTAGTCCACGCCTTAGTTCGCGCTCTCTTACTGCATCGCTCGCTTTTAGTTAATGATGCAAGCGTTAACGCACTCCCAGCGCACCCGCGGGATCACACCGCCAAATGGAATCTCGGCCACCCCCTCGGGTGCCCTAATGTTTCCTAGTGATATTCGAGAGCCCGGTATTATCAACTTCGGCGCCGCCGTGCCGCTAGGAGTACCAGCCCGGTAGCTTGTGTATATCGAATTAAGGCTGATCGCGGATTATCCGTCTGGAATCGATCGCCTCGCCAATCACTTTGCCGGCGATGAACTCGCCGCGGGAGATCCACGCGACGACGTAGCCACTCGCTTTGATATTCTGCCTGGAGAGAACGGTTCTCCGTGCGATGTAAAGGCTCTATGAGTTCTACACGTTTTATGCAAATCGATTCTTTCAGCAATCAAACCAATTGAACGAGGCTATTTGCGAGTACATTTGTGAACAATTCTATACTGCGATTTCAAAAGATCAATTTCTAGCGATAATGTTCGCGGAAGAGAATTTATGATAACTTCATAGAATAATGAATTCGTTTAATCTACCGGAAATATACATAAATACATTAAAATCCTTCCATGAACCGAAGATCATGTTCTGTCGTCAAGCTGGAAAGTTGAGGACGAGGACTTACCGGTGGTCCAGCGGCTGGTTCGCCATGGGGCGAAAGTGGAGGTGGTGGTGGCCTGAGTGGTTTCCGGAATAATAGGCGGTATTGGTGCTCCATTGGCCGAGGGTATGTTTACCGGTGGTATTAGATCCTGGTCCACCTCGAGGACCTCGATATCGACGGAGGACCTGGTCGACGTAGGGCTAGAAGCAGAGTGGGGCCAAGGTTCGTTATCACCCTGAGTGGGATGAAGGGCGAGCGAGCTCAGGACTCGAACCGACTGTACATAGATCATCGTGTCAAGTCCGAAGTAACGATATAACGATAATATTTCCGCGCACACCTCTCCAACCGAAGCAATGTAACTCGATCTTAGCGAGAGGATTCTCGCCGATCTCCTATTTTTCTCAGCCCGTCGACTCCGCCCGAGGAATATCCCCGCTGACCTCCGGGGAAAGTTAAAGGTCTATTATCAGAGAAAATACTTCGCCCCCGAGAGTTCCATGTCGACTCGCGCGACGACTGCAAACTTTACTTTGACACTTTTCCGCTTGTGTATCTAGCAAGTGGGCTGCTCTACCCACCCCTTAATCGCGGATCATGTACTTAATAAACCTTCTACGCTTACTTCGCCCTGCTTAATAAACTTTCCACTGTCCTGCCCCTGCGAGCTTTCTCTCTCTCGCGAGCACCGGGGCTCCGCCGCTGATAAAACTTTCAAGCAGCCGTTTGCGTCGAGGTGCGAGAGAGCGTGGGAACGAACTCGACGGTTCCGCGATTATTTTTACTCCCCACCCGGACCAGGCTAATATAAAAACAGCCGAATGTCTCACTCGAAAGAGAAGTTGAAACGAACGAGACGAAAGTCGTTACATCCCTTATCCCTTCAAGAGTTAGCTCGAGTCTCCCGTGCAACTCGCAGGAATAAACTCCCGGATGACCGTAGTCGTTTCTGTGCGAGTACAAGGTTTGAGTAGAAAGTAGTACCAAGTGAGAACTGACCTTTGCGTGGTGGTAGCTGGTAGCAGCGGCGTCGACGGTGCCGGTGGCAGGGGCGGCTGCTGAGCCGGAGGTGTCGTAAGCCTCGAGGGAGGCCTGACGGTCGGTTTAGCTGTGCTCCAAACGCTCGGCTGAGAAGTTAGGAACCACGGAGGACTCGGGCGAGACGTGGTGGTGGTGGTCGCAGCTGGAAATGTTTCGTCGTCGTCCTTTTAACGAAGCCGCCAGAGAGCCAGAGAGGGAGAGGGTGGAAAAGGTGGTGATGGAACTGGGGTGAGGGTTGGTCGGGCCGATGGAGAGCTTCGCGGGGGTAACGAAGAAGATCCGGAGGAGCTCGTCTGCGAGCTTATCGGATTCGAAGGCTGAGTATAATTAAGAAGGAAAGTGATTTCTGGAGTTGACTCGCGGGGGCAGACGAGCTCATCGGGAGGCTGCGGGGCCAAGGGTCTCCTTCGATCCTTTAAAGCTCTCCTTTCAAGCACTCGCGCGGATCAGTCTCTCGTCGATTGCCATCGAGATGTTTCTCCTCCTACGGCCGGCAATGATCGCCGCGCGGCCTTTGTTTCCCCCGGATCCTGGGAATTACCGCGTCGCGGACTACTTCGAGCCCGAGCGGTTCCACTTCATCTTTCATCCCGGCTCGAGAGAACCGTCTGGACTCCCCGGCCTGGCTCGCCGGCCGATTCCATGGGAAATTAAACGATTCCATGGGAAATTGAACGATTTAAACGCCGCGAGCGCGCCCCCGGCGCGGTCCCAGTCGTGCATCCTGCCCGGCGATAAACCACCGGCGCTTCACTCCCCGCAATCCTACGGGAAACTCGACGGCTTTTCCACGTAGAAAAGAGAGAGAGAGAGAGAGAGAGAGAGGGCGAGCGCGCGCCGCTGCAACTTTTTCCATTTGAGAAGTTGCGGGAATCCAGGCGCCGCCCATGTAAATCAGCCGGGGAAAACGGTCTCGACGCTCTCAAGAGCCGCTCGACTCCAACGGGTTGAAACGATGCTCCCTGATACCGGCGATGTCAAGCGGATGCGAATCACGTCTAGTATTATCGGCCCCGAGACCGGCATCCCCACCAGAGCCTCCTCTCAGCCCTGTCTACCAGAGCTCCGAGTGAAATGAGCGCGGCCGGTTATGCCCTGTTTAGGATTGCGATGTCTTCCGCGGGATATTCGCGACGCGGCTCAGAAATCGTATGTATATTTCGCGGCGAGATCCAATGGGAGTGTTGGTCGGGAGATTAGGCGGCTACTTGGTTGAGCGGACGATATCGGCCGCGCGAGATCGGCCCTCGAGAGGAGAGAACGATCTTTAACCCAGGATACGCCGATGGCAGTTAATACCGGGAAGGGGGTAGCCCGCGTATTTCGCCCGACTATCTCTATGGGGGTCATCTTTATTGGCCGAAGGGGTTACCGATAAGCTGGAATACCGGACACATCGCCGATGTCCGCGACGATAGCTCGGCCCCGACGTGTGAGAACCAGCCGGCGAGGAGCCTTTTCCCAACGACACACACACGGCTCGCCCGAGAAATGCTCTCTGGCCCGACCACTCCGGTGGAAAGTGCTTCCTTAACGAAGCAACGGCTATCTCGCGATGAGAGCTATGAACCAACCCGAAATCACCGCCACTCCCGTCGAGCGCCGAGAATCGCGCGCCCGTAAATTCTAATCAGCCGACTAATTGGATCGAATAATTCCGGAATCACGCGGGAAGGACGAATTGCCGGGGCCACCGACGGCTCCGGCGAATTATACACGCGTGCGTTAAATGCAGCGGGTCAATGATCGGCGGGCGGGAAAGGCGGAGGTTCGCTTGATTATTCGCATTTGGCGAGCACAGGCGGCGGAAATATTATATAAAATTCGATTGGCTGTGATTCGCGCGTCGCCAGCCCGCTGGGTATTGATTAGATTCCGGTTAATTCGCCGGGCGACTGGGTCGCCACTTAAACGGAGGAACACACGTGCGATTCGCGAGCGCATCGTAACAAGCGGACCGAAGGCGGCGAGCCGGCGGCGGTGGCTGCTGGTGCACGGCTTTGTAATTATGTTTATCGATACAGTGTTGTAGAACGCGCGTGCGATTAAATTGCAGTATCATCGGGAGTAACGATCAATCCGTCGATGCTCGTCTCTCGCGGCGGCAGCTGTAGCCGGTTTCTTACTCGAGCGTGTTGCGAGAACGGGCTTTCATTACGATACGAAACATGTCAGGAGAGTCTGTCTGGACGTGTGCGACGTGGCCGTGTGTTTCTCTCGCGTTACCGATCCGTACGATCGATTTCTCGATCGCGAAGATCGCGAGGGAGCGATCCCTCTCGCTTCATCCTCGGGCTGGGCCATCAGCTGGCCGCGTTCTCTCCTCGCCAACTCTCTCTCTCTCTCTCTCTCTCACTCTCTCTCCTTCTTCATGGCCAATGGCCTTCTTCGCCTCTTCCTCTATTTTATACTCTCGACCCTGTCCGCAGCGCATAGCCCATGCAAGCCGCTGCGCTGCTTGATCTTTATCGGGACATGGGCTTGCTGCTACGCGGCTCCAGCACGAATCATAAGCGGCGAGTTTCGAGCAGCTCTTAAATGGACCGTGCACGGGTGGAAGGATCGGCGGAGATACGCCACGTCGATGCGCATCATCCCCCGTATAGTGGACCCGTGTCCCAGCAGAGTTTGAGCTGCCTTGATTTACGCGCATGCATCATTCATGTAACACGACTCTTATTAATTCATTGTAATGTGATTTCTCGAGAGGCAAATGCAAATTTAAGGGAGAGCGATCGCGGCGCGGTGAAAAAGTATTTGAGATCGTTTATCCTTCCACCCTTAATATGGATGTCGTTGAGTTATTGCGAAATGTTGGGGGACGTCCGGCGCGTCTGACTCTACATGGCTCGTACTACTTAAATCTAACAAGTTCGATTCAAAAATAAAATTCATTGGAAACCCTGAATTTCCATACTTGAAAATGATACATTTTATCCAGCAAATGAATATTTAAACCCAACAAGTTCAAAGAAAATTTAATTACATAATCGAAATCATTAAAAACTCACAATATTTAACTCTCTACCTTTAAATGATAAATATTTATCTTAAAAAAGAGCAAGAAATTCGACGCTCATGCGTGCGTCTGCGGTTCCAGTTCATCCGGGTCTCTCAAACCGGATGAATGTTGCTCGAAGTAACAAACCAAAAAATGATGAAAGAGACACTGGTAAAACTAGAGAAGCTTCACTTACCAGAGACGCAGCGATAGTGGGCCTCGAGATACTTGTGCGTGTTGGGACAGGGATCACCGAACTGCAGGGTCGAGGCAACGATACTGCAGTTTTGTTGATCGTTGCACCTGAATGGGGAAGAGGTACCGACTCACGTTTAACCAAATGACAATGGTACGCCCTTACCAAGCGCACTGCCATGGATCCCAGCTTCCTTCCCAGCGACGTACAACGCATCGACACAATTTCTCTCGGCCATTTATCGGTTAAACGGCGAATATGCTGACAAGAGACTTTTTCCAACGGCCTGAGCCCGACTGCCTCAAAGGATCTCGGGGAAAATGAGTCACGTCCTCCCCAAGATAAGTCCGATCGACTCGACGCCCGCATAGAAACACCGCGGCGGCCAGAGGCTCCTTCAACTCCATTGTAACCGAGCGCGGTGACTGGCTCTGTCATTTCATATTGCGACGGCGTCTTATCTTGGCGGAGGACGCGACGGCAATCTCGGATCGGCGCGTTCGCCGCCGGATTGAGCGCGGGACGAGCGCGCGGGGCTGAGCCCGGTGAAAGGAGGAGAGAAAAGAGTGTGGGCGCAACCAACCTAGACAATAGTACTGGGCCTCGATGTACTTGCCGGTGCCTGGGCACGGGTCCTCCTCGAAAATCGCACTGCTCACGTTCACCTTACAGGAATTACGGTGATTGCACCTGTAATCGTCAGGTGAGCAAGACAATGTCGCCCAAGGGACAACGATAACATTGTGAAGATAGAGAGCGAAAGAAAGAGAGTGATAGCCAGAGAAAGGGGGTGTATGAGAGAGGATGTATGAAAGCGAGAAAGAGAGAAAAGCAGACAGGTAGACTGACTGCGTGTGAGAGTGAGAAGAAGCGACGCGGCTCTCGACGGTGATCGGGGCCGAATCCTCGGGCGAAATCACCACTGGAGAATCAAAGGCAACGGCGCCGCCTCTCCGCGGCTGCCTTTGGAAATCCTTCGATCGCAAGATGTTCCGATTAAGAAAAAAAGGCGGCCGCCTCCCTCCAATATCTCCGGCCGAGGCTCGATATCGCGAAAGGACCCACGAGCGCGCGGCGGACAAGTGTCGAGGGGGCCGTGCGGCTCTCTCGCATTATCGCGCGAGGCTGCGAATTTCAAGGGGGATATGTCAGGGGGCTTTTTCTGCGGGGATATTGTTAGTGGCGCAAGAAGCGCCCGGAGGCTTTTGCGGGGAAACACTCGAGCGAGTATGAGTGTATGCCAGTGTTATAGCGGGTGGAAGAACAGCGGAACAATGGGGTTAGTAGTAACAGTGTTGGCAACGGTTTTAGACAAGCGTACAGTAGACCCACAAAGGTAAGAGCAGGAGGACGGGGCTTCAAGCTCCGGACACGTAGCTGCCCGTTCCACTGTATGCATTAGGCGCATACGTATACCGCGCGGCAGAACTGCATTCTCACTCTGGCGTATTAACGATCGGGGCGTCTTTCTATGTACAAGGGGCTCAACACCATGCGGACCATTCAACTCATTCTGTTAATGTCTTCAGCCCGTGAAGCCCGTCAGGAATTAGACGCGAAACTCGACTGAGCTGCATAAATCCCCCGATCAACGCCGGCCCTCTCGCTCTTAATGGGAGAGAGCCCGGCAGATTAGAGTGCGTCATCGGAGAAAGAATAAGAGGCGTTTCACGAAGATTTTGCCCCCCCCCCCCCCCCCCCCTCTTCCGCCGATCTTTCTATTAAGAAGTTTCCCTCATTAGGAGAGTCGAGAGTTGCTCTCCGCTCTAGCCGGTGCACTCTGATGTCTGGGAAGACGCGACAAAGCGTAATGGCAGCGAAGAAATCGCCTTGATCTCGCGATGGAGCTGACGTTCACCCTTCGAATTTACTGTTTTCGAATCTCCTGTTACCGGGGATGAGACCAGACGAACGCGGACAGAGACATCTTTCTCTCGAGATTCCGCGGGCTTCCCTTTCCGTTTGATTTAAAGCGCGCGCGTAAGCTCCTTATCGGGCAAGGCGCTTTTCCGCGAAACAAGGTCCTCGTGTTTCAACTAAATCGCCGAATTAAAAGCACTCGCCGCTGTTAAGAAACTCTCTCGCTCTCTCTCTCGAGACTTTGCTTTCGTCCGTCCTCGCGACAAAGCTGCCTAAGTTCATGGAAGCTCGTACTCCGATTGAGGGATCCGTTTATTCTCCGCTGCGCGCTCTCGAGACCTCTTTTTATTCCACGGTAGTTCGCGCGTCGCGCGACTCAACTATGAAATCCTGGAGTGAAACTTTCAATAAGGACTCGATACCTCTCGCTCTCGCTCCCGACGCGATTCTTTCCACAAGTCTGTCGTCTTTTACCATTCAAATACAAAGTCCACTTAAAGCGTAAATCGCACGGTAGATTTAAGCTCGCGGAGAAATAAGGACAATTGAAATTTCAGCAATTTGTCCAATTTCGAGCCAGGCGAAAGCCGGAGGGTTAGAATAAGCGTGGCGTCTGACGCAGAAGTGCGTGCTCGGAAAGAGAGTCGTTTTAATCTCGAAGGGCTCGTTCGCATTAAAGAGAGTACTAGAGGGCGAAGCCCCGCGCGAGGTGTAAAGCCTTCGGGTCGCCGTTATCGGGCGAGCTGTTTGCGACTATTTCGCAGGATTAAGCGAGCCGATTGCCTGTTGGTTTGGCGCGCGAAATTTCCGACAGCCGAGTGTGTCCGACTTGTGGATCGCTGGCGCAGAAGAGGAGCGCGCGAATCCCCGGCCGCTCGCCCATTTTTCCGGGGCTTTCCGATCGCGGCGTGGCGCACGCGTCCTGTTCCCGAGTGGAAAAATGTGCTTTCCGCCGAGAGAGAGGGAGAGAGGCCGAGAGAGGATTAATCCCTTGGCAGCGTGGAAATCGATCGCGGCCGCGCGTATGCGAGGGAGAAAGAGGAAGAGAGAACCGCACTGCCTCGGGATCCCCGTTGACTTTGCCAAGCCGTCAATTTGTCGCGCGTGCACTCGAGTGGCGTGTATCGACAGCCGCGTGATCTTCCGGTCACTTCGCATAATTGGCACGAGCGTGGTCGAGCCGCTTTGCAAGCCAGCGCCGGGAGGAACTCGACGATCCTCCATAATTTATCCAACACATCCTTTCGCCGAACCTAGATAAACACCGCATGAATGCAACTGCTATTCGCCGCTCTCAAATCCCGGCTCAAAAACTACCCTCAGCGGCGATCGAGTTTTCGGCATCGATGATACTCGCGTTCCCCGACGACAATCCAATCGCTGATAGCCTCACCCCACCGATACTACCATCAGCGGCCAGAAATATGGAGGAATATAACCGGCCGCTGACTAACGATTCCTAAGCGACGTTCGATCGGCCGATTCGTTTACCCTCCGACTACTTTCCCCTCCCCGTTCTCGGCCCGCGCCGGCCTTGCTTCGCTATAACAAGGCTAAATGTAATTCCAGACGGGCAAACTATCCCCTAGCACGAAAAATCCCCATTTCGAGGATGTTTTTCCTTCGGCCTCTCTCTCGTTCCGTGCTTCTCCTCTCGTTATTAACGAAGGCTCGCGTCCGCGCGGCGAAAGAAACATTGGCTCCGCTTTTAATAATCTGTCGAGGGAGTAGACTCTCTCATAGCCCGTATCGATATCCAAACCCAATGAGATCGCTTTTTCGAAGTACCGACCCTCTCTCACTGGACGGGCGTGTTTGTACAACCGATGGGATGTTGCTGGAGAGTAAGAATATGATGGTGGAATAACTACTGCCATTTTCTAGGATTTCCGCTGATAAAGGTGAAAGAAATTTAAGCGAACTTGTTCGACCCTTTCGAATATGAAGCAACTGAGAATCCTGAAGGACGTTTCCTCAAGCAGAATCCCATCAGAACTGCGCGGAAAATTCGAAACGGAATACGAAACAACGTACAGAATTGTCGATTGCTAAAACGACACCGATCTAAGCGGTCGCTCAAAGAGTAATTAACTCAAACTCAAAGATTCTCTTTGCATTTTCACCCGACGAACTACGAAGAGAGTAATGCGGCAACCGAAATTGGGCTGGATTCAAATCCGAAAAAGAAAGATCTTCCCAGATCTTCTTTACAATCAAAATAAATTGCCTCCTCTCTCACTGGATTAGAAGAACTCGCAATAACCTACGGGTACGCGTTTAGCATTGGCAATCAGAGGACTCGTCGGAGCCAACGCCTACGTCCGAATCGAGATTCTCCAATGGAATATGGAGTGAAAGAGGGATCAGCCTGGAGTCAGACACACGCGAGAGCAGCCACTCGGTTCACTGACTCAACCCGCGCGCGCGTGTGTGTGACTTTTTAATCGTCCTAGGAATTTCTTTGTGCAAGCGAAACCAGGGAGCACCGGGCACCGACACGGCTCCGAGAGCCAGCGTGGCAGCTTGCGAGAAGCGAGCGAGAAAGGGAGAGGACGAGCGAAGCGAGGCAGGTTCGCCGGCGCACGGAAACTTGACGAGGGCGCGCCGGGGCCAGGTCGGGTCACGAAAGAGTAGAAAAAAATTAGGGTCGCCCGCTCGGCTTTGACGACGGGAACAGCTTCCACGTGAAATCGCGGACTGACACGCGCGTATGATAGCCCCGACATCGACGACAATGACGCCGACGACGGCGGCGAGACGGCGACGATATCAAGGGGAAAAAAGGAGGCCGAGAAATCGGCCCTCGCGCAACTAGGGGGAAGAGAGAGAGAGATTGCACGGTGGCCCTTTGTAAAACTGCCTGCAGCGCCTTTGCCAAACTTATCGCGATTATACGCTCATTAAACGCTCCTTGTTCGCCGCTGCAAACTACTACGCCCACTGCCAAGGGCCGCGAGGCTACACTGCAACTTTGTCACTGGGCCACGAGATTACTTGGCCTGCGAGCTTGGTTTGGTAAGAAGATTCTCTGGTGTGGTGTCAGAGGCCTTTGGACATTCAATGAGGACGGTCATTATAATCTCGTGGTAGAAATGTAAACCGGATGTGAGGAAATGTGGAGTGCATCTGGACGACTCGAGGGGCGAGGAGCAGTCATTATAAAGCCAGATTTCTGGTAACTTTGACCCAATTTTGAATGATGTATCTTACGCGAAATTCAGAGGAGACAATTTGTGAGGATTTGTCAATGAGGGGGACGCGATATAATATGTATATTCAAGGATCTTCGAATGTTACAGTGGTCTGATGGACAGCAAAAACGAGTAAATATGCAAGAAGATTGCTCTGAGCGGGGTCGCAAGCGGCTGTAAATAGAATGGTCACGAAAGTGCACATTTTCGCATTAGGAACGTAAGCTGATGTCCGGAGAAGGCAATTTACGGTCGTTGGGAAATGAAGACGACTCCCTATTAAGGAGTTGCGGATTTGACACGTATATTCCCGGAACTTCGTAGCTTGCAGTGAGAACTAAGATAATCAAAGTAAAAGTGGTTTGGTCGATGACTCCAACGTAGTCGGACCAGGTTTTACGACACGCCGCATGTTCCACGTACTCTTTGAAAAGGAGAAGTCTTCAGGACAACTTCCACGCTGTCCACTCTGGACTCGTATTCCCATCTTTCCAACTTTCTAACAGAAATTTATTGAACGATGCGAAACGTACAGAGTTGTCACTAAGAGTCCAAGTAAGAGTACTTTCGTCAGCGACTCCAAGTGGTAAGGCCACCTTTGCCTGCGGTTTTCCCAGAAGAGGAACTTCCACGTTGCCAGTTCTCTACGTATACGTATTCCAATATTTCGAATTTTCCAATAACTGTTTGTCGATAATGAATGGAAACCAGGGGGAATGAACGAGGCAGTCGACCTTTAAAAGTATTCTCGGAAATCCCGAAGCTTCGAAGCAATAATTGCTTGCTTCAACCTTGTAACTTGAATTATAGTCTCGATTCTCGTAGGAAAAAGTCTCTTTCAACAATTTCGCTCGCCAAGACAAGTTTCCACACATCGAAATGTGATTGTTGCTCGTTCCTTGTACGATGCTGAGGCCATGATGTAATAAGTTGAAACCGAGATAAAAAGGCTTTCGTACAATCGAATGACACGACATACGGCAGCGTGTTCTGCCGCTAAAACCGAGAAATGAGGGAAAGATCCATGGCAGCACACCTGGCGTATATGCCTCTTATCTTATAATACTTTGGAAAAGTCAAAGCCTTATGTAACACACGTAACACACCTGGAACAGTAGCTCGGCACAAAGAGATCTCCGCAATGTTGTCTCCCGCTCGAATTCCCTTGTTACCAACAACCTTGCACGATTCATCGCACACTTGGCTAATCAGGAAAAGCTGCACTCTAATGAATTCGGCTGACTGCACCGAGGAGATCTCTTCTTGCGCCGGCCTCTCGCTCTACTGCCACAGTCGTAACCGTGGAACAGGTCTCGGCACTCGATTCAGCATTACGACGCGACCCGACAGTCGCTCGTGGAATTAGGCATTGTAACGAATCCGCTAATTGGCCAGCGGGAAGCATTACAATGACAGGTTCGCGGGATTAGCCGTGTCACTATCGTGGCAGTAGGAGCGAGCTGTCACTGGGGGCGGCGCACTGGACCAAATCCATCTGGAATGACTTTGACGCGTCTGGTGACCAAACTAATTATCTCTCTATGAGACCTCCGCGATAATATTGGAGTTTGCGGCTGAATTGTGAATAGGAAAAGCTGACGCGATCGAATTGTAACAGATCCAGTTTTCTGGGTCAATGGAAAAGTCCTTTTTCCAGTGATCCAATTTTAGTAAATTCCGATCGGCTATGAATAAAAATGTTTCAAAGAAAGAGATAATGGATTGGATTCAGTGCGGCTCGTAAGCCCCAAGTTCTCCACTTCAAGTGTACATTACAGTAAACTGACAATGATTAGCATGCACATTGAGTCTCGCTGGTGTGTCAAGATGGAGCAAGGATATCAATACGCGTGGTGCGAACTCTGACAGGCGCAGTATGTATTATATCTGACGTCTAAATAAGACAGGCAGACCCACTCGAGCTTAAGGTGGGGGTGCTTTCTTCGAGATTTCAAATCTCGCTTCCGCAGCTTCAGCCGCGGAAGCTCCTGATTTTTTCTTCCATTCCTTCTCTCCGTCCGGAGAGCATCCTAGCCCAATACTGTTCCTTCGGGGCCAACGAGAAATATTCGCCGGACTAGCACGGCGCACTCGTGATTGGAATACTTTTGCGCTCCTGGCTCGGAGCCTTCTTTCTCTCTCCGCTTGGCTTGCCTCTCTCCTCGGGCTGGCTTAGCCAGGCTCTTTCTACTACCTCGCGATATCTCTTTCCCTTAATCCGCCCGCGGATTAAATGAGTTTTGTCGGCGAAACTCGAACACGTGCATGCACCCCCTGCGACCCACCCCTCGACTCTCTATCCGCCTTCTATCTCTTTCGGTAATTTGAATATTTATTCCTGTGCTACGGCCAACTCGTCCAGCCGAGGAATATCTTAACGCATTGTGGTGTCGGAAAGTTTGGCTATTTATGAATTTAGGGTTTGGGAGTGCGAGCAATCAAGTACTTCGTTTGTAGAACGTAATTCGAGTTGAAAATCGAGTATTTCGGTCGATGCTTTTGAATCATTTGAGGAATTTTGAATAGTATAAGTCTTTCAACTATTTTAATTTGTAAAATGGTTTTATGAACAGAAATAGATTTTAAGCCCGTTGGAAGTTCTAGTGTTAACATTAATTTACAAACACGGTCTGCAATCTTGCTATTTCCAGAGTTCCCGATCGAAGATTTTAAATTCAATTGTAACACTGTCGCGACTAAAAATGCTTTCACCAATCAAGGATTTACGTGTACTCGAGTGTCGCTCTAGAAATGACGACTACAAAGTGACAATGTGTCAGTGCGCGTCTATTGAAAACGAGAGGGAGAATATGGCGCTGTACCAGTGGAGGTTTCGAGATGGTCGCATTAAAAAGTCGATGCCGGTGGAAAAGGGGCGAAGCAGGGCACCGCGGGATCGATGTAATCCGGAAACCGGGCTGCTGGTTAACGAACGGGAGATTGCCGAAGGTTGAGCCGGCCAAATGAGAAAAGGTACCGCGGTAGGCAAACGAGGCTCGAGCCGGCAAAAAAAGGACGTGCGAGATCGAGTTAGGCTCTTTCAGTCGGCGAAGAGAAACGAGCTCGCTAATTTCGGCTAATATGATTGGCCGTGGAATTTATGCGATCGGGCAATCACTTCCTTTTAAATGCCGCCCGCTCTCCAATGGAATGGCGACGGCACTTGGAAACTGAGAAACCAATCCGAACTCTAGCCGCGTATTATAATGCAATTACCAATTCATTCCTCATCAACTATCAATCGACTTTTTAGAATGTTTGGAATCTAATACGCCAAGTGAAAAATAAGGCAAACAAGGGCAAAGTGATAGATTGAAAGAGAATAGAAGAGCAGGAAAATGCGGACTGTACAAAGAGATTTTCCCAACGAAACTCAAAGACAAACAGAAACTCGTCATGTTCCGCCGATATGGACGATTGAGAAGAATGCGACCACTCGTGTTTACCGGGAGCGGAAATATTCCTTGTTGACATGACTTTCAAAGGATATTGTTTACGCTTCGCTGCTTGAGACAATTTACGGCGAACGTTTCCGAAAATAGGTGCAATTGTTATTTTCAACACATAAAGCGCCCTGAATTTATATTTACTTTGAACGCGTTTTGACTAATGGACCCCAGAGGCTTTAAATGGGATCTAAAGGACGAGCAATCGGTAAATTGCTAATTGACTACAGCCAATCCCTATTTCGCGCTGCTCGAATAAGAGGAATTTAAATAGGTTTAGCGCTGTTGTTTTTTTAATCGCGCTTGAACACTGTGTAACCAATGAATTAATCCTACACTTCGGCCGAGCATTTTACCACGCGATTACGTTCAGTTTTTCAAGCAAATTGAACCGTTTGCTACGCAGTGCCGTTCAGTTCGCGTCCTGCGAGAGGCGGCTTGAAAAATGACCACGTATTTGCGGGGCGTAATAGCGAAATAATAGCGGGGGGAACCGAGTCTTGGGATCAACGCAGCACGCAATGACTTAACGACGCCAGTTGAATCATCGAATAGCTATTAAAGTAAGTATAATTACGGTCGCATTACGCAAGGCGAAGCAACGGACTGTTTTTTTCCCTCGACCGAAAGTGGCAGTGACCTTCTTTCCGAGGGCCCGGCTACCTTTTCTCGCGACTCTAATAGACGGTGCTTTACACTCGTTCCGACATGGATACTTTTATTAATCCGTTCTCATTATTGTCTCGGGCGTGTGTGGTGCAATCAAACTTTCTGACACAGTTGGGCAACGTTCGTCCACTTGTAACGTTGTAATTGATAAGTTGAGAAAAGTGAGTCCTCCAAAACTCCGAATGAGGACAGCTTTAATCTGTTCCAATCGAAACTTTCAGCAAGCGACGAAATGTGTTCTCGAAGCAAAAATGATTGAATTACTAAGCGAATATTCGACGAACTGCTGCAATCAAATATCCACCGGAGTTCTATTAGAAATCTAATCGCGCGACAGTTGGAGATAAATGCCAGCGAAAGAAACTGCGTAGCAGAAAGCCCTTTTGCACCCCGCGCCCTTTGACCGCGGGATCCAACTGGCAATCGGCGAGATCTGTGGGAGATCGCCGAGGCGATTTGACCGGCGCTGGATTTAAGCCTCGTTAAACCGAGGCCGCCGCGCTCTCCAGGCCGAAAGGAGCAATTCCTCAGGAGTAATTGATTGCTCGGTATCAATCAGAGCGGCTGCCAGAGCGCGCGGCTACTATGCTCGCCGACTCCAGGCCGAGACGGCTGAATGGGAGAAAGCGGGGGAACGCTCGCCATTTCGTAACGAGTTAATGTACACGCTTTTCGGACAGTACGGACCGAGCGAAACTTGTACGCTGGGACTTTGACATTCGGTGGTTAATACGAACCCGATCAATTTAACTGGATATCGCTCTCGAGTTGACATCAAGGAAGTAATAGCGAGCAACAGATATGTGCTTCGAGATTAACACTAGAAGTACAAGACCCGTCAAAATTATTGATAAAATGCATAATATTTGGATAAAGCTTATTACTGAATATGTCAAAAATACAATTATACCAAAATCTAGTATTGTTACCGCGCAATACATATAATGAGAAATTAATATCATCCCTAATCAGTATAGAAACTGCCAATTATTAAACAAGAATAAATCCCGAAACCACCAAATCGAAAATAAACTATTTCCCCCGAAAATCCTATAAAAAGTACAAGTCCCAGCAAACATTTCCGTGGTGGGCCAGCACAGTCCTCATTAATACTATCACCCAACAGAAAAGCGTCTAGCTATCTGGCACTACGTGCCACTGCCACTTGCTGCGGAGAGCACCGCGGGCCGCGCGGGTCGCGCACAATTTCATTAATCGTTGGGGCAAAGCCGCCGCCCCTCGTCGCAGACAGCAGTCGCGCGCCCTTAGTTTCACTTAAATCGTAATCTCGGCCCGTCGCAAATCCCGGCGCGCTCCCACTATCTTCCCTTTAAACGGCGGCTTTGTCGTCGCCTAATCCGCGATCAGTTTTCGCAAGCGACGCCGGCGCCGCTTAAACGGAATTGCCGAGCGTTTGCGGGCGCGCGAGGGCGGCCCCGCGCGATTTCCTCTCGAGACGCGCGTCGGACGGCTGAGCCTGCGGCCGCAGTCGCTACAAACTAGAGCGATCAGGCCCGCCTTTCCGGCCTGGCCTTAATAATGCCGGTTGCGCTCGGTGTGAGAGAGATTACGCTGTGTAGTGCGATCAGCCCGGGTGAGAAGTAAACCCTGACGTAGCTGGAAAGAGGCAAAGAGGCTGGAGGAGGCGCGTGGTCTACTCTTTGCCAAGCGGAGAGACGGAGAATTCCTGGCCCAGGATTATTGCGACGATGTAACGCGCTTGTTAGAGGAAACTCGGTAGACCCAGACAGATGGAGAGAAAGCTTGTGTATAATCAGAGCAATCATGAGACTGAGCTTGCACAGTGCGGGCAAGCTTGGTCTCTAAGTAAGCTCCCAATAGACTTGGTTCCTTTAGAACTCATTTCTGGAGTTTAGTTGCATACGTGATGTGTCGATGCATCTTCAGTACTTTATTTCGTCAAGTAAGAATATGAGAATATTTTAGCTACTGGTGCAATTAATTAAAGCAGTAAATGCATCGACATTCGCACACTTCTGCAACACCCACCTTAAGCTAGAAGTGGAAACTTACATTTACAGCACCTGAAACACCTGTTAAATTTGCTACCCAACTACAGCATTTGACACCAGGATTACCCTCGCAATCCCCAAGCACCCTGGCGTTAAGAGTCAAAGCGTATTTACCCAACACGAATTCACACATGCCGGTCAGTGACAGCGCTGGAAGAAGACACCACGAAGCAACTCGTGTTAGGGGAAAGAGGAGGACTCGTTAAATATTAGATCAGAGTACAGGGCGGGTTGGAGTATCGAGGGGGCGAGGGGATGATTGTGCGGGGAGTTAAAGAAACGAGAGGGGAGAAAGCGGCGGAAGAAAGCGCGGTCGAAGAAGAACAAGTCCGCTTGTTTATCGAAGAGTGCGTTTTCCCGAAGCGAAGTTAAATGAGATGAATCGACGACGCGCAGTCCTGAATGCTTCCACCCGGCTAAATAGCGCACGGCGGAGGGAAGCACCGATCGACTTTGATTCTCAATGCGGCGGGCTCTGCTCTCGCACTGCCAGAGACAGGCGAGAGCGGAGAGGAAGTGGTATAGGTAATACTTGGTCCGGCTTCGCGCGGGCTCACCAGTTGAGACGGCAATTTTAATGAAGGAGAGGCTCGCCCGCTCCTCCGCTTTTAAGATCGAGGAGAAGAGCGGCAATAATTCATGGCCGATATTGACGGCGGAGGAGCCCTCGCTTCTCTCTCTCTTCTATTACGCTTTAATACACCGGGCCGGCCAGTATATCTCCTCGCGAGGCAATCGGGAAGGCGCACTGTCGACGCGCTTTTAACGCGCCTCTCGAATCTATCAATAAAAACTGTAAGTCGACCCATCGAGACAGAGAGTTGCAAATCCAACTCTGCTTCTCGGCGGGCTAGCTCCGCTTTTATATTGATGCTTCATCGAGTGACTGACGTCGACCAACGTTTCCCATTTGCCAAGTCGATGAATGGACAAGCCGGGCAAAGTGGCAGCGCTGCCTTCGGAAAAATTGCCGTGTCACTTGACTTGGACGAATCGAACTCGCTCGGGAGACCAGAGAAAGGAAGCCTGCACGGATGAGCTCGCCCTGGCGGACTATGTCGGACTGTCGGCTTTTCGAGGGAACGCTAAACTGTTACTCCTTCACTCAATGTTCGATTGGTTCTGCTATTGGCAGCGATTCAATTTACATCGACTATTCTGGTATGAAGATTCTACGAACAAGTGCGCGAGATTTAGCGGTAAAGAGTCGGAGAATTCGTGACAATGAAACCGTGAAGAGTAGAAGTTCCCGAGTGTGCGCTGTTAAAGGTTTAATGATCGTTTAAAACATTCCGCGAACTGAATTTGAAATCGCGGTACTTTTGGAAATGCTTGAAGGCTTGCAAATAGATATGTGCAACGCGGGTCTGATACCGAAATAGTTCGAATTAAGCTAACAATAAGTGGCCACTTCAGAGTGCAAATCGAGGATAGCTGTGGGGAGTTATATTTGTTAATATAACACCTAAAAGTACTTCCAGAGAGCTCCGGTTGGAATCTATGGGAGTATATTCAGGGTAACTCACATTGCCTTGAATCAGCTCTGCTTGATTGGTAATCAGTACGTGGTTCGAAGTATATTTAGTATTTATCAGACACATTTATACCTGAATATTATAGGTAAAAATTCTTCTGTATTTTGTATAATATACATATGTATGTGTCTGATAAATGTGTACAGCAGACCTGATTTAAAGGCAAGTAAATTACGCTACAGATTAACAAATATCATTCTAAAGATTTGCATTCTCAAGTGGACAGGTAGCTTTGGACTAACACGCTTGTCGAAGACGAACGGCAAAAACCGTCTGGAAATGCTTCCGCGTTCTAATATCCAGACGCGTCTGGATGCCGCAATGAACTATAACACGGGCGCAAACCGAGAGCTCCCCGGTCAAAGTTAATCTACAAGTTATTACTCGGTCGCGACGTAGTTCCGGGGATCGTCGCGGAGATCGCGCGACGCGCTATCCTCCAAGTTTAAACACGTTTTTCTGGAAATCTACTTGAGCCGCGATGCCATTTGATTTTAATGCGAGACTCGACCATTTCCCCGTGCGCCTCTCGGCTCCTCCCTTCCCTCTTTCTCCCGGCGCCCGTCTCTTTTTCCAGCGTCGCCGGCATAATGAGTGACGGACGACTGCGAGTTTTGTAGCGGCGGCTCTCTGCCCGCCCCGGTGTTCAGAGGCCAACTTTCCAGACTATGGAAATTATTCTTGACTATCTGCTCCGCCGTGTCCTCCGCGCTGCTCACGCGCCGCGCAAACATCGACCTCATCGAGCGAAAAAGTACGGATTCATTACTCGGCGGACGCCGCGTCTGCGGAAATCAAACCGTGGAAATACTACGCTCTCTAATTTCAATGGGACGTTATAATTTAACTCGCGACATGTAGTCCGTCAGAAAATCTAAAATTAGGAGACTGAAATTCAATTTTTAGACGAATGAAATACTAGTCGTTCTAATTTCAGGTGGAAGTGATTAAACTCCTGACTTTTAATAGTCCAGAAAACTAAAACTGAGTTACAAAAGAATTCTCACGTTCGAAATACCACACGAACCAATTTCAATTAGACCCGACAATGAACCTCGAGATTTTAATACTTTGGAAAACTTCATTACAAATACAGAACTCACAGTGTCGCAAATGAAAAGCTTAAAACGTTACTAACCCAACAAGCAAAAAAGACATTACGCTTCTTTAAATACGAAACTGAAACATTGATGTCTCCAACGTTGACTAAAACAAAAATCTCCGACGCGAAGTGTCGCGCATCGACGCCGAATGCTTTGAACGGTACCGATCGGCTAATGATCGACTAATGCACGTAAGACAGGAGTGAGTCCCCGAAAGCGAGCTCTCTCCTCTCTCTCGACAGGCATTGTTGGCGGAGCGAGGTCGCGCGGGCATCGCAAGGCAATTCCGGGCGGTATATCGTTTACTAATCAGGATTTCGAAAGCCGTGACTCGTCCGATTTTCGCGCGATCATCTCCTCTTCGACAAGCGTGTATACCGATGTCCGTGCCGTGGGCACAATACAGGTCCCCCTTTCTCTCATTCTCCTTCTGGCGGTGCAGGCCGTGGCCCTTCCGTCCAATCGAACCACCTCCAGCGAGGATCGATACTATCTGTCGCCGATGTAAGCGCGAGACAACGCCGGGCAAAAAGAAGCACCGCCAGCCAAGTCGGCGAAAGCGAGATGCTAGAAGAACAGAGAGAGGTGAGGAGGAGGTAGAAGAAGAGGAGATAGAGAGAGAGAATGAAAGAATAAGAGAAAAAAATGCGGTGAGAAAGGGAAGAATAAGAAAGAGGAATCCAGAGGATATCTCCTCAGGATTGGGTGGCTCGGGACAAGGGATCCTCGTGGACCTTAGGGCGCGCGCGCACCTATGCATGTTCCAGGCATTCCCTTCGACACGCGTTCTCTTTTGTGTCTGCTTCCGTACGCAGGTACCACCTATGTACGTGTTTCTGTATGCGTGTAAGTCTTGAGCTGTGTGTCTCTCTATCGTGTAGGTGTCTCTGTGTGTGAATCTGTGTGTGCGAGAGCACGTTCTGCGCGGACTAAAGGAAACGGAGTGGAGGCTCGCCGAGATCGAGATAGAGAAGTGGCCGCTGAGCTTGCGACTCTTCCTATCGCTCTGATCCACCGCGAAGCACGCTCTTCAATGGTCAAGCAATTGGCCAGTTCACCGGACCACTGAAGTCGTCCACTCCTCCCTTTCATTCTACTCGCCGCGCTCTCTCTCTCTATCTTTTGCTCTCTGCACCAGAGAAACGTATATCCTTCGCCTCATCTTGACACTCTCAAGCTCCATTTCGAGGACTCGGTGGGAGGGAGCCGATCAGGCAATCGCAGAGCACCAACTTCTATTTCTACTGCTCATCAATAAATCCGCCTATGGATTTCCTCGGGAAATCCCCCGTCGAGCGTGCACCCTTCCAATTCAATTGACGAGCGCGGGCGCGCCTAGTTAATTAATGCCGGCTTTAATTAAACATTCTTTGCAATTCCGGGAGAGCGGGCACGCGCGATTGCTTGTAATTGGTACGTTGGCGACTTGCAGATATTTGATTAAACTTGCCGGCGCGATTACACGTGAAACGCCGCCGGACCACCGTGCGCGCGCCAATTTCCGCGAGGTTGCCGGCCTGAAATATTAATTTCACACTCGCGGCCTGATGGCAGGCTTAATCGGCGAGCGGGTGCGTTTACTGGCCCGAGGCTCGTAAGCGGCCGAGCGTAACACGCGCGAGTTGCCCTTAGAGCTTCGCTCCGGCGCGCGCTCGTGAAGCTACGCCGAGGGAACGAGGAGCTGACAACGTCGAATTTCCGCATACTCGACAGTTAATGATTTTTCTCGGCCGCGGATCCGCCGTCTCTCCGGCGATCGAGCGTTTCAATCGCTGGGGAGGGAGCGCGCGAGGGGAGGAGGTTACCCGGAGGAGAGCGCTCGCGCCCGATGGGATCTGCGATCGGCGCGAGATAAAGATCCCATAGATCGAGGCGAGGATCCTGGGAGCCAAGGTCATCGCTGGGACTATGATCGATCTAGAGAAGGCGTGTAGACGCGCGCGCGCCTGTTCAGGAAGCGTTCCTCTCGTTACCGCGTTCCCGCCGAACGAGCCCGGAGAGCCCCAGGTGTCACGGGGAATATCTCCGCGCGTATCCCAGCCATAAATGCTCCGAGAGACCCGGCAACGAGATGCTCTTTCCGGCGAGGGAGATAGCGATCCGCCGGTGGAAAGTCGGATATCTCAGGGCGATAAAGCTCCACGGACCAAATGACACTCGAGCTTTATTTACTCCGGTTTGCACGCGGCGGCGATCGACGGGCAACGTCTCCTTTAATTGGCGTACGTGACTCGACTCATTAACAGGCGCGCGCGGGCGCGCGCGCTCGACTTTTTCGCTGTCTGTGCTTTCCTGAAAATCCCACTCGCCAGCTTCGACGACGGCTCTGCGATTCCCGGTGGCTGCAAGGAATGCGGACGGGGCTTGGGTCTTGTGGAAGTGTATATACGATGCTAGTGTATGTGCTGATTAAAGTGCTTGTGCTCCACACACTCCCGGAGAAAATCCGCAGACACACGCACACTGCAGGAATGGGTGTGTGTGCGTGTGCGAGTCGCGGTAGTCCTCTCGGGCTTCGGTATACTCACTCGTTGTTCAGCACTCGCAGTGACTTCGGTGACATACAGTTGACGCTCCAGTCGGTGTTCCCGTGCTCGTTGCATATCGTTATCGAGAACCTCCCGTAGTTCGCCCTGATCAGGTGGATCAGCTTGCCCTCACCGCACTCGATCAGCAGGGTCTTGCCCTCGCAGGCGTACGCGGTGTCGTACCTCTCTGTAACAGAAAGCAGTCCGGATTCGTTAGTTTCGTCACAACAGATTAATTGTTTCAAGTTTTCATTCGGTATTCCATTTAGAGAATATCAGATTTCCCATTTTTCGTTTCATCAAAACCCCGCTCCCTTTTAAACAAGGTTCGTTTATAATATTCATAACTTTTAAACTATGGCTATAACTCGCAGAATTAAAAAGTCACAGACATATTTGAAAGTATAAATAATAAATGTGCCAATTTCCATTTAGATAGGTTTGTTTGCTTTTTCACAGAAAATGCCGGAAAATCACCTGTTTTCCGGTTATGCAGACCGCAATGATTCCAGAAAACATAGTAAAAGCCTATACATGCATTATTCACCGGTATTGATTATTACATGCGAAAAGATCTGCGAAGGGACAACAAGATGTAGCTGCGATGTAACGCAAAAGTCAACAAATGAAGCTGAATAAGACTGTGCCCGCATTCGCAGTCATCGACCCCTGCATCCGGTCTCCTTGGTTAATTAGCTATTCGTCAGGTTCGCGAGCCCTTTTTCGAATAATACTTTCCAATTACAATGGAGCGGCGGCGCTCGGCGGTGCCGAGAAAAGGCTGGATTAAAGAACCGTTAGCATTAGCCTGGCCGTTCAAGAATCAGGGCCGGCTGAATGAGGTCTCGCCGAGGACGAGCGAGCAAGACCGAGAGAGAGAGATTGGAGATCTCGAGGAGCGCGGGAGCCAAGGACACGTTAAAGGAGAGCTCACGCGAAATTACAGTGAACAGTAGTCACCGTAGGATGACGTCTACGCTTTCTCAAGCTGGAGAAGAGCACGATGAGATAAAAAAGCCCGGAATTCCCTCCACCCCCCTCCGGGTCGTGTCGCCTTGTAAAATCTAATGGAATTAAGATAAAGCCCGATGCACACGGATTGCGGAGCAAGGAGAGGGAAGGGAAGGTGGACAATGAGACGAGCCCGACGAGCAGGGCGACTCTGTCTACCCGCAGAGACTGCTGCTCCTCGCTTCGCAGCCTCCGCTGAAAAGAGGAAATATACACTGGAATCTCCTCTCTCTCTCTCTCTCTCTCTCTCTCTCTCTCTCTCTCTCGCTCTCTCTCTCTCGCTCTCTCTTTCGGCTTTGTCGATCTGAATCCTGGCAACCCTCGAGCGAATTCATGCCGCAGAAAATCTGCCCTCGAGAGATTTCTTCCTGTGAAGAGCAAATTAGCGAATTTACGCGCCCCGAGACCGCAAGAGAGAGCGAGAGCGGGAGGGAGGTTCTGGCGGCGTCGCGGCGCAAAAGGGAGAGCCCTAGTGTCGTTTTTCCTCCTATTGCGCGCGTCTGCCCGACGTCTCGACCTTGCTTTCTTCGCGATCGCGGCGACCTCTCCATCCCTTTCGAGCTTAAAGAGCCGCGGAAACGTTTCCAAGCGATAATGTGCTGCCGGGAATCCCGGCCTTCTATTGTCGCGGCTACTGGATACAGGAGAGCGCCGCCTTAATGAGTGGCATTGTGTCGGACGGCTGCTGCACGAGTACCGATTGTCGCATTCATTCTTCGCCAGACCTTCTAGCATCTGACCTCGCGCTCGAGTATCATTTTCGCCGGCCGTGTCATCGGCAGTTTAATGTTTTATCGTTTCGCCGATCATCGGAATCACTTGCGAATTAACCCTTGCTCGACGAGTACCGGCTCACTTGAAACCGACTCCGATTACAGGA
The DNA here is from genome assembly GCA_963675795.1 of Crossocerus cetratus. NCBI lineage: Eukaryota > Metazoa > Arthropoda > Insecta > Hymenoptera > Crabronidae > Crossocerus > Crossocerus cetratus. Next base: position 18,869,173 of record OY776665.1, on the reverse strand, counting down.
CCACCATGTACAGTATTTCAACGAAATAATTAAAACAAATTCTGCAATACTAAAACTGCCGATGTTTCTGCCAACGAGAAACTTTTGCAAAGTCCTTTGCGAGTAGTAGTTTTCTTTAACCAAAAATCATAAAGTCTGAATAGTTTAAGCGTTTAAAGTTGGATATTTCAAGCGATTAAAACGGAGCATTCCTTTTGGCGTAACAAGTTACGCTCGATTTGATTTCTCCGGAGCGAGTAGCAGGGTTACTCTATAATCTTGTCAGGTAGAACACGATGCTATGCGAAAGATGGGAGGAGGTAGCGAGAGGAGTGGCAGGAAGCCAGGATGTAAAGACAAGGGAGTCCGTCCTGCTCGGGAGGGAGCTATAATAACTCTGGTCGTGAAAGTCCGCGAGTTCATTAGTTCCATACCAACGCGTCGCAATACTGTTTTAGAGCGGTGCTGGGATACAGCTAGTCGCTAGTTGAAGCTCTAAAGTTGCGCGGGCTGATGCGCAGCAAATAATCACTCCAACTATTTATGGATCGAGTTTCGCGGGGCCCTTTCCACCAGATCACCTACAAATGCGCACTGCCAAACTCAAACTGGCGTATTGTCGGGCGGTTTGATGTATTTCTCAGCGATTCTACGCACTCGAATTACTATCCAGACCGCGCGCGCCGTCTCCCAATTAATTGAATCGTTCGGTGAATGAAACAAATTCTGCCTACCATTCAACGGAGTTAAATGTCAGTTGCTTGCATTTAGAAAAATCTATGTTGGATCAACAAGTCCTACATATGAAAATTTAACAAAGCTGTAATTTTATGAAGCATAAGCAGATGCCGAATGTTTGATACGATAATGAATAAATCGCTCTATTGTAACGCAGCCTGGCTTCGGTTCTTGAAAAAAGGGCAATCAACTGTTCTCGGGTGCGAAAAATTAATTTAGCTAAATCTACTAATAATAATACAAACAATAATTCAGGCACTCAGCCACTATTATTTATCTACGAAATCAATGTGACTGCAGAATGATAAAGGGAATCTCTGCTCGAAAGATTGGCATCTGGATAGACCTACGATTCCAGAATCACTGCAAAATGAAGACACTAAGGAACGCTCTCCTCATTGTTCTCGATATTGGTCTAAGTGTTCTCTCGGAAAGACAATCAATGCCGGAAGAAGGCCTGCTCCTCGGAGGCTCACGCGCGTAGAAATCTCTGGTCTCCCTGGCGCTCTATGCATCTGGCGGCTTTTCATTACCGTAAAGTATCGTGGCTGCGCACGCGGGCCCCTGAAAAGGGGAAGAGAGAATAGCCAGTGCGCCGGGCGGCGGCGGCGGCGGCGAATGAATTTCTTCATGAAAAAAGGGGGGAGAAGTGGTATTTTATAGGATGGCCGCGTAATTTCTCGGCGTTGCCGCGCGCTTCCTTTTGCTCGCAGCATCACGATCGCCGTATCCAAGGGAGCCCTGGGACCAGGCAGAGGGTGGCGCACCGGCTTATTCTCGGTGCAGTTTGTTCGCCGTTAATTAAGCGTGTCTCGATAACACCGTAAGCGGCAGGTAATCGATATACGGCGTCATCGCACCTCGATTATCCGAGGGTGAGGAGGCTGCACCTCTCCTCTGCTCTCCTCCCCTCTCTACTGCACGTCCTGTACGTGTGACGTGCGTGCGCGCAAAAATCGTCCTGCTAACAACGCCCGAGCGGAAACATTCTCCCTCCCTTCGCACCCTTATCTTCCCGTCATATTATCGATAGAAGTTCAACTGCTTGTCTTCTCGTATTACGTAACATGGATTTAGGGTTCGACAGAGATGATCGTGTATACCTTTTCTCAAAACCTCATAAGAGAGTTCAGAGTTAACATTTTCCACAAAATTTCAAGCACTTTCCACTGTTTTTAAAAATGTAATACACGTCTCTAAAAGAAGAGGTCCTGTATCGCCGACTATGTATTCTGGATTCTGCATTGTGTCTAACGTGCATACGAGATTACTCGAGAAAGGGGAAGAATAATGATGATGCAGGGAGTATAAAATCCTCCGGGTTACCCTCACAGACTTTGCGAGGTCTTTACTATCACTGCAGCCCGAGCAGCCCCTTCATCTAACCCAACCCTTCGCGTGAAACGCCTCACAATTTAGCGTGACATGTTGAAATGAATTTTGTGAAATGTTCTTTACAGAGGGTGCGTATTCTACAGCGTAATGAGCGTACACACGGGTGCCTCATTGTTGACGATGACAGTGACGACCCGCGTGATGGCTTTCGAAAGGAATCGCGTGTACGGTTTTGTTCGGCAAGCTACACTTGACATGTGCATCTTGTACCCTGAGCCTTGAGTACTGTTGATTCCATGCATCCCTCGGTGAATGGAAATGTCTAGCTTTCCTTCAATGGATTGATTCTGATTGTCTATATGTATAAGTGTACCGCAACCACACCATGCGGTTTGACTCAAATGACCGTCAAGGTATGTATGTAAAACTCAATGCTTGCAAAGTATATGTAATCTACATTTCCAAGTGTGAATTAAACTCGGACATGTACTCTATGTATAAAGTTACTTGTCTTCGAATCATCACAGTATAATATAATACTTTGCATATTATAATACCCGATATGCGTATCAGCGTATAAATGCGTCGGGCAAATATGTATAACTCCCGACGGCTTAAGTTACGAATAAATTATACTGATAAAAGATTTCTAAGTGTATTTTCAGGTATTATATTAATAAACCTCAGTTTCGATAACTACTCTGGAAATATTTACTCTAAAAATGGACATGTAGCTCAAGACATTAAATCTTGAGTGTGATAAAACAAATCTCAAGATATTGCGAGTACACAAAACTAATCCAGCTCTGGCAAAAGCAGCCTACGAAATACTGAAATACCGAAATGTCAAATCCTGGCAACCAAGAAGCACAAACGAGCATCTAAGAAGGCGATGCCGGAAGTCCGGGCGGAGCGAGTAGATGGAAGCAGGGAAATTGCGGTGCGCGCGGATGATGCATTTGCATGGCATTCGCAAGGAGAACTTGTCCGAAGTGAGTAGTTAGGGCGCAGAGGCTGATGCCGGGGGTGTTGTCACTGCCGACGATGAGGGCGGCGGCAGTGTCGGCGGCAGAGGAGGCGGCTGGTTTAGGTTCGGAGGCCGCAGGATTTCGTGCGGTCAATGCGCACAAGGTGAACTGTGCTCAGGGATTCCGAGTGTGGAGGTATCCTGACCCTCGTTCAAGTACTCGCGGAGGAGTTCGCAGCGGAGGACCTACGTCCGGAAAACTCGGCTCTCCGGCCATCCTTGCTCCTCCGCCCTTGAGCTCGAGTGAATGTGGCGCTCGCGCACACGTTTAGCTCCGAGCAGTGCGAATACCTGCACACGCTAAGCTACGGGGACTGTTACTCCAATGGTGCAAGACTTTCCCCGAGGGGAGCTTGCCAGGCAGACAGCAACCCCTGTTCCAAGTCACTCGATCTCGTCTCGAGCGAAGATGTACTCCGTCAAGTTCGACTGGAGAACCCTTAACCCTTGGGCTTCCCATTCGCCAGGCTCTATCCGCCGCGCCCCCCGCTACACCATCGCAAACTTTTGAGACTCTTATCTAACTTCTCGCGCAATTTACATCTATTTTCACTGGCGAAACTCCCCCCACCCTCTTAAATGTACGCACTCGCCGGGACGGGGTAGAATGTTATAACTAAACACTGTCAGAATTGTTTATCGATCGAAGCTCACATCCACCCGGTTACATAGGAACATAGTTTGAAGAACGCAGTGTTCTCCAAGAAAACAGTTATCCAAACTTATCTTATTTAGAACAAACAAAAGTTCCAAATGCTAAGCCAATCACTAATAATACGAGTGGCAAATATCCAGAAGCAGGTGAGAGTTCCAGAAGCGAGAGCACTCACCTGGCCGTCAGGCTAATTGTAAATTCGTTAAGAGAGTGGTGCAAGAAGGTGCAGGATGACGGACGCCGTCGGTATTAATTAGCAGGCGAAGCCGAGCGATCTTTCATCGATGGAGCGAGGCTAAAAAGCGAAGAAAGAGAAGGGCGGAGGCGAAGTGCGCGAGAGGGCGCGATGCGCCGGCATACGCGTTGGCAGCTATCAGCAATTAATTATCCGTGAAGCGCGCTCGCGCGCGCGCGCGCGAGTACGTCGGAGGGATCGGCAATAAAGCACTCGATATTTCTCGATTAATTCGAGATCGTGGCCCGGCAGCTCTCGGTGGGGATCGCTCTGGGAGAGGACGAGTTCGCTCGGAGAGGAGCAGCGAGCAGGGCAGCCGCGGGTACCGTTGCTGGCGCGTGGAGGGAAAAGAGGAGGAATTGCAGTTTACCATTAATGACTTGGGGTAATAATATATCGGAGGTCCGTCGGGCCCTGCCTCCCGCTGCCATGGCGGTCGACTTGAAAGGGCCGACCTAACAGCGGGATGTCGTCAGCCCGATGCGCTCTCAGACTTCGAAACCTTTTGCTACGCTTCGCATTTATACCCACAGTGCACCTTCTCCCCGTGCACTTTTCGCCGGGCTCGCTGGCCCCGCGCATCGTTGAAACACTGTGCGGCTATTGTTGCCTGTGAACTTCCTTCCCGGCCAACACTGATCGAACCACTTGCGGCCGATTCGCCGAGTGGAGAATCGATCGGCGAGTAAAAGGGAGCTCTAGCTCGAAGTAGGGACTAGGCAGCCCTGGAAATGGGCAACGGCCTACTAATGATATGACCCAGATCCCATGCATAATACTGGGGTTAAATGTGGCCGGATTCTCCACGGACTTCCTACTCGAGGATCCTTACTTTCGGCGATTGTGAATGCGGGCTGATGCGCGCCTCTTTAGGCCTGGCCCTTTGCAGGGGTGGACTGCTCGTGGGAAAGGGTTCGCTTAGTCAGCTACCATCCGCCACTCAGCAATGAATGTGAAACTTTGGTGTAAAATACAGTGATTCGCACTCTTTTTTAATTAATCCGAATCCAATTAATCATATTTATATTCACAAATTATGTTTGATGGCCAATGACTTGTTGTTAGACAATTTATGTGGCGAGATTTCTACGAATTTTGATTGATTGATTGGTTTCTACGAAGTAATAATCCAATTATAATAAAATCAATCCTCATCGAGTGTTAATCAATCTTCCAGGTACTTATTAAAAGTGTAATAACTCGCTTAACGAAATAAAAAGCCGCATGGCATAATTAATCTTCCTATATAACTGATGAATTTCCAATTAGGAAAAAGAGCGGACAAGTGGGTGACGTGAAGGTGGACGAATCTTTGAAAGCTAGAAATGGCGGGAGCATTATAGAGACGACGGTTGAACGTCGCCGTGTTACTGGCCGTCGGGACGGCAATGCATCTTTCGCTCGGGCTGATGCACTCCATGGAGTGCTCCCGGGACGCATAAATCAGGGTTCTCCGTGGAGAACGAACGAGCGAACGAACGAGAACGGGTTAGCTTCTTCGTTCCTCGTTCGCTCAACCCTCTCCGGCCAGTTATACCCTCATCCTCCCTTTACACCCACACACACGCACAGACATCCACGCATCCTCCACTCGGCGCACTCGCGCCGCGACGCCGGGATTTCTAATTCGAGCTAATCCTTTTTCGCCGCTCTAATTACATTATCAATTCACCGGGGATCTGCACTCCCGGCGCTGCGTATGCGTGGCGGGTATCGTGCACAGACGGGCGCGCGCTCGGGATTCTGGAGGGCGAGGTTGCATCGGGCATTTACATGCTCGGCCTGTTGCACGTCGCTCTCTCGCCCGTTCCTGATTTATGGCGGCCGAATAAATTATAAGGAGCGGACGCCGGATAGAAAAGAAGACGCGCCCGTCGCCCCCGTGTCAGCTATTATCTACCCGCGCGAATGCCAATCAATCGATTTTATCGGCCCCGGTCGCCCGACGGAAATCGGTTGCCTCTCTCGTCCCGTCGACTTTCATCTCGTGCTGGACGCGAGAGGATGTTTGGTACACGCACTTTTCGCCACTCTGGGGTTATGTTCGATAGGGTCGTCGCCGCTTTTTGAGTAACATGATAATTTAATGATCAAGGGTGCGCGCCTACTGCATTGATCGATTTTAACTGTAAAGTATCCGAGGAACCAAGTGTCGTGTGGAAAGTTCGTGGGAGTTGATGTTTAGTGTAGTGTATTGTTTTACAAAGAGTATCAATTTCCACTTCTCTCCTTGAAACACGGATCTTTCTAGTATCTCCCGATAAATCCCTTCGTTGTAAACAATTTACGTCGGATTTATCCAATAAATTAAAGAAACACATAAATATCTATTTTTCAAAATTTTCTCACAAATTTCATTAAACCTTGATTACTCGCAAAGTGAATAACTATATACAAGTGGGACACTTTTGTACGTCGAAGCGTAAGCATTTCTGCCATTCCAAATGAAATACAGGTCTCTTGGATACAGGACTAATGACTCACCACCCATTCAGCATTATCTCTCGACCGAACGAACCCTCGAAGCGGCGAGCACGGGCCGTTGAATTTTTAATCACAGTCGAAAATGAAAATGCGAATTAATCTGGTTAGCCGTCGTCGACGGTCGATTCGTCTGGAGGGCAATCAGCGAGAGCGCGGGAATAAAAAAAAGGGAGTGAGACAGGGAGAGAGCGCGAGAGAGAGGGAGAGAGAAGATAAAACGCTGTCGTCGGCGCGAAATTGAGTTCTGCTTCGGCGCTCCCTGTATACACGTCGCGCTGTCTGGTTTGGTCTGCTGTCTGGCCGGCTTGCCTTAATCAGGCCGGCACCCCCGATGATATTTCGAAACTTGCCGAGGCTTTATATTTGATTACACATCGAAGGTGTGTCGGGCGGCGGAGGCGAGCAATCACGGGCCAATATGATCGCGAAAAACCCCGGGTTCGCGATTAAAATGTAAATGCCAATTTCGCCGGATAAATAATAAAACGCATCTCGCGCGGCCCATTCCGGGGCCACTTGTCGCGCCCGGGCGTCCTTTTAACGCGATCAGAATGCAATTCCTCGCACGCCCGGCGAACTGCACGCCGGAGCCTGCCTCTCGATCCCTGGTAATTGCGAGCGTTTAATCCCGCCGCTCTCGCCGAGGAAAGAATGCCAAGGTATGGCAGCGCCCGGGGCTGATCTGGCAGGGCTGCGGATCAAATACCGGGCGACTCGGAGGATCCACTGCTCGAAAGGCGAGAGGCCATCATGCGTGCGCTATCGCGCATACTTTTCGCCATTCCCCCCTGACGTCACCCAAGAAACTACGTACCGTCGAGTAATCCGAGATCGGATGCTGCTATCCGGCCTATTTAGCGATCACGTTTCATACATCTCTCATTCATAATATTTTCATTGTATCCCCGACCTCCCTCTCTTTCTCCCTCTCCTCAAGCTCTCTGTCTTCGGAGCTTAGGAAACGAGAGCTACGAGGACCGATCCAATTACAGGCGCGCGGAATTATCGGGCTGCGCGCTCTGATTAAACGCGCCTTCCTAGCCGGCTGAATGTGCAATCGAGCCCTCGGCAAGGACAAGACGCCGATGCCATTGTCGAACACACACCTAATGAGGCGCGAGTGAAATCCGATTCACACAGCCCTATATTTCCCCCCCACCTTCCCCCCGACAATGCGCCACTGGGCCGCGCGGCGGGGACTTACGCCGAATGAAACTCTATCCGATCGGAGGGCTGAAAAGGCACGCTGAAAATGACACAGTGCAGCCGCGCTCTATCTGCCCGGGAGTTTACATTGTTCGGCATGATTAATCAGCGAGAGGAATGCTCGCTGGAAAAAAAAAAGCTCTGTGTCGGCACATCGGCTGTTTAGCGCTGACCGGCGAGTCCCAGACGCGGGGAGAAGCGCGGAGCGGCACGCTCTCGCTTGTGCGGCTTCCATTTCAGTAATAATCATCGCCGGCCGTATTTTACGACGTCAAATTCAATTCCCGTTACACGACGGGCAGCGCGCGCCGGAGAGCGTGTGCCGCGATCGGCGCGTTCGGGTGGTAGAGGCTTCCTAGAGGCTGTCGGAGAGAGAACGCGAGCGTTGCTCACAAACACGCCGGCCTGCCAGTATAAGTGAGTGAAAGGCTCGCCGGGAAAAATCGTTACTCCCGTCGAAGGTGCGGAAGGACATTTTTGGAAAACCGATCGAGAGAGAGAGAGGGAAGAGAGTGGACATGGCTCGCGTCACGCTATTTCATGGGGAACGTTCGAGCCTGTCGATATCAGTTACCGTCCACGGTGAAGCCGACTTCTGATCGATGACCGACGCGATGGAAATGACACTTCGCCAAATGTCCTGGCTATATCTTCGTCTCTCCCGGACTTTCCTACCGCTCGACAAGTATTCTACGCCTGCCGGCTCCGCATTCCTGCTCTAGTTCCCTCATCGACGCCTCCATTTGCTCTGCTCTATTTTCGGGCTTTGACGCGCCAGCCAATTTTTCGACGGCTCGAGCCGCATTCCACTTTCGTATTAGTATTTCGGGATGCTAATCGGGCGCCTTTGATCTCTAATGAAACTGCTGGATCGACGGAGAGTCAGTGGAAGTCCCGGAGTTTTGTACTAATTTGTACCGGCGAGACTCAACTGACATAGTTACGGAATTCAGAGTATACGTTAGAAGAATTCTTTGGTGAATACTGCTAGTTTTGCCAGTGGACTAGTTTTAAGGGCTTACCGCTGTCTCTTTTCTTTTCTGTATAGAAATATGTAGCATTTTTCTGCATGTTTGTTTGTTGTAACTCGGCTCAAAAGCTCCTACCAGGGAAGGGCTTTCACTGTTCGAAAGCAGCAGATTCTACAAATAAGCTGGTCTCTATATTGTAACGTTGCAACATCAGGAAGCAAAGCATTACCGATAATTATCGATTGTATAAGCCTATTAAATATCAGCCTTCCGTTATCTCAAGTAACCACGTGGCCTCCTTGAATAGAACTCCGTGCGTTTCGAGAAAACAACAACCTCGAGATATCCAGTCGTCAAGGGGCGAGGACTTGAAGGGAAACTGGGCCGGAAATAATTGTCGGCACATCCCGGGAATAACAGAGCAGCGAAGAACAACAGAATCTACGCGCGTGCACTTCCCACAGAGCTCTGTATACGCCGTATACGGTGGGCTCTCTGGCTGCAGGCAGAGAGATTTTGTTGGAGGCTCGGCGCGTCGCGACGCCCAAATGGATCGGCGAGCGCGTCCTCCTCTCCCCAGGCACCCTTCGCGCGAGCGATGTGTGATTCCGTGAATATTTCAGCGCGTAAATATTGAAATACGACGCATCCGGCCGACGTGCTCGGTTGATTCGATATGCCGGCGACTGGTGCGCCCGTCGATGATGTCAGCCGTCCCCTAATGCCTTCCGCGTCATGAAATTTCACATGGGAATCCTCTTTCGTGCCCCACCAAAGTCAGCAACATTTAGCGCGTTGACTGGCGGCCGAGCCGCCTCGCTCGTCGCTCGCGCGCAATAGTATTATATGTATTGTTGAGCAACAAAGCTCCAATTAAGGTTGTTGTTCTGTGTATAGCAGTCGAAAGCCAAACATGAGAAATGATCGAAGTACATACATGTAAAGCTAATATTGTTCCGCAAAGAATTCGAATATTTATTCTGGTGTTCATATCCTCTTTTTATAAGCTTGCATTTGCATATTAATATTAAAAGTATGACAATTACACCTGTCGGATATACAGATGCTGTGCAAAAGGTATTGCTTTTAATGGAAAGTACCCTTTGTGGACGGTTATTCGAGTTCAGACTTTAAAATTATTGAATAGACAATTAACTAGCGTTTATGAATAATTAAAGCGTCCGATAATCTTCATGCTATATTCACGGTGTTATATAAAAGTTCAATAGAGAATGTGACAAATCAAGTAATCCATTCGGACGTTTGAGGACACCAGAATAATTCTCGGGTACCTGATCCCGAAATTGATGCTAATCGGATTTTTAAAGGCGAAAGATATTAGCCAGCACCTGCCAGATTACCAGAGACATGCCGAAATCCGAGCGGCCAGCCAGTAGAATCGGCTACTTTAAACGGGGAGCACTTCATCAGCAGACATAATTAAACGACATCAAAGTAGGCTCTCCTCCCCTCGGGCGTCGAGCATTACGGATTAATTCCGCAGAAAGAGGAGAGAACGCGGCCGCCTCGGCCCCGAAACTTGCGGAAGCCGCTGCTCATAAATTCAGGAGTGCGCCGGAACAAAAGGGCGATTACTCGCGTGCGGAGGAAAAATGGTTGCAGCATGCGTACATCTTGATTAATTCAGATACTATATCCCGCTACTCAGCGCCCGGGATTACGCCAAGTGGATGGTACTTAAGTCGGCCTTGTTCGGGGACGTAAAGCGACTATGAGGGAAAAAGACTGGGGAATAGAATGTAACTCTTGCATTTACTGACTTTGTCAGTAACAAAACTGTGGCTAATTCTTTTGAGAAGTCAAAGTCTGGTTTGATCAGAACCGGAGAGATTTAAGAGGTTTAATGTTCCGCTTGCCATTGCAGCATACTATTATTAGACAGAAACTCTCTCCCTAAACTGTCCCGAAAATCGTATAAAATCTGCGACAATAACTAAGAGACATATTTGATAAATGAGAGCGTCTGAATGGTCCCGGTACATGTGGCGCGGCTCGTTACCAGAACGAAGCCACGTCGTCCTTCAAGGACTTTCATCGAAGGCCGCCCTCCAATCCTTCCCTTCCCGCTTTCGTTTCTCCTCTTGTCTGGCACTCTCTCCTCTCGATGCCGGGCTCTCGCTCGTTTTTAGCCGACGCGCGTCGCCTCTATACACGCCGGCTGCTGCTCTATCTTGCCTCCTCGAGAGCGCGTTTTCCGCAGCGCGGCGGCAGCTGTGCTGCACTCGAAAGCTTTGACATCGGAGACGTCGGCGTCCTCCCCAAGTACAGCGGATTTATCGGATATTCTTCCCGCCGCCGGATGAGAGAGCGAGAGGGAGAGCGAGGCTGCGAAACACGGAGGGCGCACGTCAGAGATAGACGGCAGAGACGGGAAAATTTGAGCGCGCGACGACTCGACTGTCGGATTGGGATTATTACCGGGGTAGCGAGGCGGGGCTTGGGGAAAAGCGAGCGGATATATATCCCGGCTGCACGCGGCCGATACAACTGAAATTTCGTACGATCGGAAGTAGCGGGGACACACTTTTAATATGTATCCGTCGCGTCGGCGCGTTCCCCGGCTTTCAAGCGAGAGTCCCGCGGGGAATATCCGTCTGTCGACGCGCCGCGTCACATGGCCGGGAAGAATGGCTCGGCCGAAATTGGACTCTAATGAAACTGCGAGCAAAGGAACATGATTCCCCGAGCTTCAAAGCTAGCCTATTTATCCAAACCCTACGGGACAAGCACCGCCATCGAATCTAGCAAGATATGGAAATTGCACTGTCCGCGCACCAACATTCGCGTCCCGCAGACGTCGGGAGCAATAATTAGAAAAGAGCACTGGGAAACCGAGGGGGACGAACCAACTCGGATAATTGTGGGGAGAAGGAGACGCGCGAGATCCTTTCACGAGTCTCCTTTCTAAAGGGTCTCTCTCGCTCCCGATCGGATCGTACGTCTTCCTGAGATACAGCCGGTATCGAGTTTCCCGTAGGATCGACGTGTATCGTTCCTCGAGGCCGTTGGCGTGTGCGACAAGAAACGACGCCCTTACGGTACCACCAGAGTCAAGTATCCCCGCATATGCACCCATGCATCGACACTTGCATACATACCCGTGGCGCTCGAAGGAGCCTCTGGCGTCGAGATATACGTGGGTACCAGGCGCGAGAACAGCATCACCGTGTCAGTCGGGTCAAACATCATCGGCTAACTTCTAATAACTGTAGCAGGGGTTTCCAGCAAAGTGCTCGTCAAAATTGCCCGTCCGGACTAATTATCGGCACTCCACTTTTCCAGGCCTTTCATTCGCCACCAGATTGTTATTCCCTCGATGCTTCCCTTCCCCCTTCTTTCCTTTCCTCACCCGTTCGCCGGTCGGAGCTATCGCGCGATATCCCGACGAACGCCCTCCGCTTATTGTTACACCGTAATTCGCCGCTCTTCGCCGCCTCTATTGGATTCTTCCTCGATGGCATGTCACCACCGCCACCTCACCCCCGTCGAGCGTCCGATCTACCCGCCATAGCGTCGATGCTGCACGCGCCACTCGCCGAATTGATTGCACGTCAATGCCTCGAGTTCGCGGCCTCGCAGTTATCCGAGTGGAGCGCGAAATAATGGATTGTTTTCATAATCAGCGGATCAACGGACCGACCGACGCCGCGCCGGCTAATTAAATACTTGCCGCACTCATTATGCCGCCCGTCTGCCTGTCTTGCCTGCGCGCCGTTGCCCGTCACTCGTCCGACCACCGGAATGAGAGGCGGCGGGAATTTCCTATGCGATCCAAGTATCGTGGAGGTGTTATTAATTCAAGGTCGACCGCCGATAATCCCACGATAATACACGGAAAACAGATTTCTTTCCGTGATTCCGTGAAATCATTAACTTTGTAAAGTAGTTGGTAAATCTAATTATAGGCAAATGGTACTTTCATCCTAGGTTCTATGTATTATATTTAATGTTATATTATTGCTTCTATTAATAATACAATATACATATGCACATCTAATAAAAAAGGGGATGGACACGTCAGTGCGGAATCAAGGACCAGTGAAGCACACTGTATGTATGTGGGTCACTTGAGAATTGAATGCAGGGATTAATGTTCAAGATGCCGTAAGTGTGGAATAAATAGGAGAAGAGCAGACCGTTTTGCAAGATTTCGAAAGTGAGTTAAAAAGTCGTAGAGAGTGCAAAAGGGAGAAAGGGAGAGAGAAGAGGGTGGAGTTCTACGAGAGAAGAAGCGGTCTTGGTTGAAAGGCGGACTAATGAACTTGTTGGGTTTCGGGTGAAAGGAGAGGGTCATTTGCCGGCCCTTAACCGCGACTCGAATAAAATGGCCATTTTCCGTGAAACCGGCGGCCTCTGCCTTCCGGCCGAAATGTTCCACCTCCCTCTTTTCCGCTTTCCCTCCCCCGATTTTCCCGTCTTTCTCTCTCGCTTTAATCATTAGCCGTACCTTTTCTGCATACATATAGGTACCTACGAGCAATTGCTTTCATTTTGACGGCTCCGGCACGCATGGAAAGCATTTGCTATTTAGTTCAGAAAATCGCTCACTTGAATCACACTGTCCGCGCTCGCTTCGCCTCTCTTTCTCTCCCGGGGGGCCGAAACCCCGTTGTGATAGCGACACGCGCTCATTCGGACGGAAAATAATCCTTTGCCAGAGGTAGAAATACGTGGGATCTCGCGCGCTTTTGGATTTCGAGATCGCGAAATAAATGTGGTCTGCGATGAAATGGACCGCGGAAATTCGGGTAATGCTCGGTGCGCCTTTCCGTCCGCCTATAACCGCTAATCAGTTAGCGGCTGGTTTAGGGATGAAGTATAACGAGTTCGGGGAGATCGCAATTAATGAAAGTTTCGTAGCATACTTGTGGAACAGTTTGAGAAAATATTTCTATAAAAATGGAGCTGAGGATAATTAGATATTTTACTGTTATTTCCAAAAATTCTGTATTAAGTAAAAGTCATCAAAATTATTCACTGATTATTTAAGCCCTGAAGTATATTTGTCCAAAACTGAAACTCAGCTTTCTCGCATTGCCAAATGGTACATTATTCGCCCCATTTCATCGAAATTATTGGGCTCGTTTTCAAAGGAAAGTTTGAAAATTTACATGAATTGCACGATTAATAATATTTGATTATAAAATCAAGTTTCCTCGTTACTAGGTCATCATTATGCTAAAATATATTTACGATTCTCTCATTACTGATTCATGTGCATAGCGACCATATTTATTGTCTAAAAAGTGGTTTAGTTTAAAACTCATTTTCGTTCATTTTTAGATATCCTGCAATTCTTCACACTATTATGTTTCCCGCACATGGTATGCAAAGAGCACACAATTCGCCCCGGGGAATACAAGAATGCATTTTGCATAAACTTCCGCAGTCCGCTCATTACGATGCAATAACGCACTCTCAGACTCACGAGTTACGCAGGAATCTTGTGCCACATTCTCGAAGTAGCGTCTTCAAAGCAGACTACCGGATAGAAGAAGCGACTGAAAGCAGGCAAGACGCACGCGTGCCCAGTATTGCTATTGGAAAAGTCAGCTACAGCGATGGACAAAAGAAATTCCAACAAAGCAGATTGAAATTGAATTAATCGTACAGGTTGAAAGTTCCACTACAGTCGAGTATCTGGAAGATCGAACATCGGTCGGTAAACTGATTTCATTACTTATAGCTTTTTATTTCTTATTTCAGAGAAATCAATCAAGTTATATTTCACCCCCTAGACGAATTTCCCCAAAGTCGAGAGCAATAACAATCATTTTCTCGACTTCAAAACGCATGGATAAGTTTAATGTATCAGAATCGTTAAAGCCATTTTCGTCATAAATTTGAAAACACACAAAACTACCTGCTATTATACTAACATTCCTATAAGATTTCTATCAAATACACAGGTAACTGCAATCAGCGGCAAACAAATAACATTTCCTTTTATTCCAACTTTTCTACTGGACGAATACTTGGTAAGCCGACTATATCTACGAGCGGCGAGAATGAGGAGCTGCGGCACAAAGTCTCCTCGGAGCAGGCTAAGGACAACAAAGGTGTGTTGGCCCCGAGAGGCGTTCGAGGATGCGTGGGTGAGTGTAGGATGCGAGTGAGGTATGTGCGAGGGGACTCGAAGCAAACTGCAACGAGAGCGGCCTGACCGAGAGAGAACTGGTCGATTAGTTGCGAGAGCCGGTCCGATCGATTACCCGGCCGCTCGTGACCAAGCCCGGCCCGTTTAATACAGCGCGATAAATAATAAACGGGCTGCGCGCGCGCGCGACTGCCTCGACCTCTCAGTTCAGTGCACGCCCGCGTGCAAACGCACTGAAACATAGTATACATATGTATGGAACCAGCTACTTCCATATGATCGCCGGAGATCAACAAGGCCGGCGGATCGCGCGAAAACAGTATATACACTCGCTTCGACGAAGGCAAACGAAAACAGCGGCCACTACGTGTGTATGCGTGAATGGTACGGGGCTGATGTTACGAAATATTTAGCAGCCCAGACGCCCGGGCCCAGAGTGGTTGCGGCTAATGATCGAAGGGGCCGCGCGAGCCCTTTCCTGCCAGCAGTATTTCATCGGGATCCAACTCGTTTCATTAACCCTTTGCACCACAAAGCTTCTCCTTGTGGTACCTTCAATGTTTCAGTGTTGTTCATTCGAGAAACATTGACTCATTCTTAGTCGAAATCATGTATTTTGATAGAGTTATTTCAGTGCGGTTTAATTGGTTCATTCGTTAATTCTCCCTGATTTACTAGAAAAGAGTTAAAGTGGACAAACAAGATTCATGCAAGGTTCAGCTGTACAGACATCCATATACATATGTGTACATCTGTGTATCGATTTTGGATACTTTTCGGCGTATATCTCGCCCATGTCGCCTTCATTTATCTCGGCTGTCGAGCAGCCTATTGTTGCTTCCTAACAATCGCCACTGGCCGCCTCTATGTATGTGCTTACGTATGTATTCGGGAATTCGATTCTCGCCGCTCGACGGGCAAAAAGCCCGCGTACCTCCTGGATTCGGCTTTACGCAGAGAGTCCGAGCGCGGTGATTTATCGGCAGCAGCGCATACAGTTCCGTCTACTTATTACCGCGCTCGCCGCTGACAATATCGCGGCATAAAACACTGGCTAAATCGACGCCCGAGCGTCCTAGATCTGGCGGGATCGCGGCGAGCCCCTCAACCAAACGACGGGCACACGACCAATAAGAAAATCCCCCGGGCGTTATTGACCCGGCGATAACAACTGAACCCTACCGGCGCGATAAACGGCGAATACGCACGTGCCAATACGAATTGCCCGGATGAGGGAAACGCCGAGCGAAAGTGGGCCCCTCGCAGTTGCCCGTTCACTGTCGGAACTGGCGCAAACAGTGTCGGGGCATTCCGAGCCTTCCACCTATGATTATAACCGGCGACAGTAAATACGGCCATTACGTCCTATCAGATAGATGCGTTGCCTCGTTAAAAGAGAGTGTGTGTGTGAGTGTGTGACAGGAAGAGAGACAGAGGCGGAATCCTGGCGAGGCACATCCAGAGCCGCCACTCTCGATAGGTGGAAGGTAATGATCACCAAGGTATCGACTCTGCGATGGATGCGACAGATAGGACCAATTCACTTTCTCTCTCTCGCTCGGAACACGTAGAGGGTGATTCACTTCCCCTTGAACCAATTCTATCAGATATACTCTATGTGGTATAGTAATGAATTGTCTAGTAATTTTTATTAAACAAGAACACGATCTTTTCCAGTACACCTTTTTCATTTGGGACCAAGTCGTCAAAAAGTAGAATTTCACTGATGCCTGATGACATACTCTCTCCACCTCATTCATAGGGCTGGTAACTAGTCCAGTAATTGGTTGAGTCACGTATCGGCAATGAACTCTTACTTCCCTCGAGTAATCCGCGTCTTCGGTCTCGGCGTCCTACCTTCTGCCTCATTTGTAGCTGGCCGCGCGGCTATCGAGGGCCTTATCCGGCGACCCCATCGGACGCAGCTCCCGATTCACTTTGTTTCCCCTTAATTTTTCAATGGCCAACCACCGGCCACTCAGACGCGAGCGCGCGCGCAGCTGCTTGCGACCCCACATGCTTCGGTGGGATATGGTAACTGGTATGCTAAGGATGCGTGGCCGAAGCGCCACTATTTCTCTAACTGTTTTCGGGCCCATTGGCGACGGGGCTTCATTGGAATTTCAAGCTGCATTGACTCCGCATGGATTTCAGGGGAGCAACCCCTTTTCTGGAAGGATTACGGGGATGTGATACAGTCGGACGGTAATGCTAAACTGACCCTGCCCGGGATTTGCCGAGGGTGGAGGATAAGTAGATGCGCTGTTTCTTTATACTGAGTTTCGAGGGGAACTATGAACGATTTCCATTATTCCATATCATTAAACGAGCGGTTCTTGTATGTTGTAAATTGGGTATTGAGAATGGGACTGAAGATTTTTATAAAAAGAGGTAACTTGGGAAAATTATGCCAGAGACTACAAGTAACTCCATTTATTTCTGCGAACTACTGATCTACTAATAATCAAATAAATAGTTGACTCGTGGTTGCGGTGACTTAGCTCGCACATGCGCCCATTTTTGTGGCGCGACTCCCACTTATGCCTACGCCCCACTTCCTACATTAAATCTAGCGTATTATCCATTGACGAAACTGAAAGGACGTCCAGTTCCTTTTACGACATCGACCGAAAGGGGAATTTCCGAAAGACTAGATTCCGTATTGGCGATACTTAAGACCGGTAATCGAGATTCCAGCTCGATCGTATTTCCGGTTGGACTGGAGTGCCGGGGAGAAGTAACTATCGATGAAGTTGTGAGAAGAAAGGGCGGCCCATTCGCGGCGAACATTGGAAGGTAGCGCGATTGGCTTTGGCCGGGGAGGCGGCCGGGTAGAATGAAAGGTTTGGAATTGCCGAAAGCACGCTGAGCGGTTGCTGGTATCGGGCGAGGTGCGCTTACAAGGAAGGAGAGTGCGATCGGGATAGAAATGTTCGGGCACCGCAGCCGCTCACGCAACAGCAGGGCTCGGCGAAAGAGGCCGCGCTGCATTCCTGTGGTATTTCGGACGATCCTGAAACACCCGGGAATACCTTGACGCCCGGCTCCCTTCGCCGGCGAAGCGCCCGCCACGATCGATTCGCCGCTGTTCTCGTTATTCCGATAATCCATTGGTATTCTTGTTGCTACAATATTGTGCGAGAATGCCTTGGTTAACGAGAACGCATTACGATGATACCCTCCCCTTCCACTTGTAAGCGGTTCTGCTTCGGATGTCTGACCACCAAGCCCATCACTCTCTACCGACTATTCTACTTAGACTGCAGCTCTGCTAAGTGCTAATCCTTTACCTTGGGATTTGTATACCTTTTCTGGTAATCATTTTGGCGTCAGCTTATTTTATTCTGTTTAAACTTTTAACTATAACATCTAATTATTAAATATTTCAAACAATTAAAGAATGGAAGTGTAATGTGTGATATTCATCTTTTGGAAGTTTATTAGTAAGCTTCATGTCCTGTGTTATGATTAGCAGACACATTTTCTTCGTACCAAATAATAAATTGGATCAACACTGACATTTATTATTTCAAGGCAAGACTTTCCGATAATTCCGTCCACTTTAACACGAAACATGACCCTCATTGAGAATTCAATAATTGGTACGAAATAAGGAATCTTAACTACAACGTAAATAAGTTAAATTGACTCGATAGCTTTCTATGTCACTCTCCGAAATCCTGAACAATCACCAACAAATTGAGCAATGCCGGACCGAATGCACAAAAGTGCCGGCAAGGGTGCGCGTCAATTCCGTCGAAGACACGCTCAGACTCCGATTCAATTTCGCAGGGCATTCGGCGGCTCGGTGTATCCGGGCGCATTCTAGTCGGCCGGTGTAAAAGTGGCCGCGGGGATCGTGTTACGTGTCTTCGTTTCTCATATCCACGGGTGTCCGTTACGAAGGCACGAAAGCGAAACGGGAGAAGACGCAGGTGCTGGCCACGGCGGCAGCCAGCAGCAGAAGCAGCAGCCCTGTAATTAGGCTAGAACGCCGAATCCGTCTCTCAGCCGGCGAACGGATCGAGACAGTAGCCGCTTCGTCTTAAAGGAAACGTGTCAAGCTCGCTCGGCCTCTTCAAGGATAACAACCCGACATTCCCGCTGCTGAATTAGCGCAACGCGTCTGAAGGATTACAGTCGAAAGCATGCGAAGCTGCTTATTAATTCGACACTGCGTTCGACTAAACGTATGCTGATTCTCGACAAGTCGACGTTCTGTTGAATAATTATTGAAGTGGTGGAAAGAATTGCAAGAGCTAATAAGCGAACGAAAAGTTTGTTAACTAGATATGGTAACTAATTCTCTTCCGAAGTACTTCTCCACAATAGCCATATGAAAGTGACTCGACTAGGAATTTTGATAAGCAAAGTTCTCCGCGCAGGCTTT